>OZ007497.1:27311198-30228698 GCA_963931805.1 Microdon myrmicae | reverse complement strand
TCACCGTGCCTATTAGATGGTTTGCAGCCAAGGGTATACCGGCTTTATTATAACGGCGCCTCTCTGACACTGGGTCGAATCAGAGCAGTAAGCAGACCTTACCATACCAAAGAGGGGCCCTGATGTGGCGGACTATTTGAAACCCCAAGACTCGTGGGAACAAAAATTAATAATCAATACACAAAAAACAATCTCACGAAAAACCCGGTAGGCGTAGGTGTGATGAGCCGACACTACCATAAGGGAACAAATCATCAAGAAAACACCGACTCGGCAAAAAGGAGACGTAGAGAAAAACTGAAAAAGCGGGATATACGCGTCGGGACGTGGAATCTTCGAACGTTATATAAACCAGGCGCGATACAGATGGTCGTAGAAAACGCGAAACAATATAAAATGGACATCGTCGCGCTTCAGGAAGTTCGACTCCCACATCAAGTAATCGAAACCAACGGGTTTACACTGGTGTGTGGAGGTACCGGCACACACAACCTCGGAACTGGCTTCATCATAAGCAAGAAGATTACGCCCCATGTAAAAGATGTACAATTTATTAATGACCGAATATCGGTGCTAAAAATACAGGGACCATGGTACAATTATGTATTTATAAACGTACACGTCCCAACAGAATCTACGATCGAAGAAACGAAGGACACATTCTACGAGACCCTAGAGGAAGTATTCGATGGGATCTCATCATTCGATGTTAAAATCCTCCGCGGGGACCCTGTAGCGGTTCCGCCAAACCCTACGGTCTACTTACCTGAAAAACCCCCATAACTACTACCCAACTCCCTTTAGTTTGCTAATGCGACAGTATTAGTACCTAAAAATGCTGCACGCATTTAAGAGATCAAATCTATGATCTTTAAGTCCCTGTAAAGAAATCTTACCTTCATGCATTCTCTTCGCATACCATTGCTCCTTAAG
The DNA here is from genome assembly GCA_963931805.1 of Microdon myrmicae. Classification (NCBI taxonomy): domain Eukaryota; kingdom Metazoa; phylum Arthropoda; class Insecta; order Diptera; family Syrphidae; genus Microdon; species Microdon myrmicae. Next base: position 30,227,765 of record OZ007497.1, on the reverse strand, counting down.
ATTTCTTTATTAACTTACCAGGAATTTCCAATCAATTTCGGCATCTACGTCGCCAGTCAAATTTCCTTAGGGGAATTCCGGTAAACAAATAATTAGATTTACATACATTTGTAACCTACCATGACAGGGACCATAAATACTACCCCGTATATTTTCCCAGCCGCGTCCTGTACCTTTCCATACATATTGCCTGGCAACCTTTTTTGTTTGTCTTATCAATAACAACCCGAGCAGCTGCATATAATTAGCGCAATAGTCGCCGAAACCAAATTCTCCAGCATTTCCTAATGCAAATATGAACCCGGTTTCTACTGCAGCCAGAGATGCCATAAACATCAAATTTGCTTTTAGCACCTTTTTCTCCCAACGTCGAAAAAAGCGACGAGGCATCGTATAAACAATGACCCGCATTACCAACGGCGCATTTGGTCATTTTTCCCTATTGTCTTCGCCGTCTGCCTGGTTTCGAACACGTGCAACAACATTGAATCTGTTCGATCGTGCACATAAACCACTGCACCAAAAAGATCGCATTTTCTTAGTGGTCACACCCTTAAGAAAAAAGTTTTTCTCTCTCTTCCTTTTTTTTCTTAGCGAAATCATTTCTGCATGAGATGACGATCGTTGAGTCTTAATCCAACCATCCAAGGAGTCGGTCGGGTCGTCTTCACCTCCGCCGTACCGTGCAAACGGTACGGCTCTCTACTCACGCGATTTTATACGTGCGCACGTTAGTGAAAATCGTTTCATTTCAAGTGAAAGTAGTAGGACACAATAAATTCTAACCGTTTTTTTTTTTCCTTTTTGTTAAGTTTTGATTAAATAACAATTGTTACTTCTCTTACGGAATTAAAAAGAACATTTGTGACAAAATGACACAGGGCGTTTAATTTTTCGGCTGCAGTTCCTGGGTGTTTCTAGTGTGTTTTCTTTTTCTTTACTACTTGTGGACATTGTTGTGGAGATGTGTTTGTTTTGTTTCCGTGGTGATCGTACTTTTCATCCTTCCCCGTTGCGAACAAACGTGGCGGTGTTTAAAGAACTTATAATGGAGGAGGAAGATAATCAGTGCCGTACGCCGGTGCACAACGCTTTCTTCCCACAACCCCAACGCAAAAATTGGAAAGGAAGACATCTTCCAACCAACTATAGGTAAAGAAAGCCTACACGACGTTTCAAATGATAATGGAATTCGCATTATCACGTTCGCAGCGTCCAAAGATCTAGTAGTGAAAAGCACGGTGTTCAAGCACAAGCAAATCCATAAAGCCGCATGGATATCACCCGACGGCGTAACTCGTAACCAAATAGACCACTTCCTCATAGACAAAAGACACCAGTCGAATATCCTTGACGTAAGATCATATAGAGGAGCAGATTGCGACTCCGATCACCTTCTAGTGATAGGCAAAATTAGAAGTCGGCTCGCAGCAAACCCACATGGGCAATCACGGGAGACAAGCTAAAAGTTCGCGCTTCCGAGAGAAGGTGATTGTGTGACATTTGGCGATATTCAGTTCTAGGCAATTATTTTGGCACCAAGTCGAAAAGCTGTCAAGATCCGATTGGAGAAAAGAGGAGTCTAGGGGAGAGCGGATTGTCTTGAATATGTTGGTATCATCCGAGTAAAGCGAGATGATGGAGTGATTGATGCAAGAGCCCATGTCATTTATGGTTAGGATAAATAGAAGGGGGGCGAGATGACTGCCCTGGGGGACACCTGAGGTTGGAAAAAAAGAATCGGAGAGGGTGGATCTAAATCGCACGCGGCAGGTTCGATAATTGAGATAGGATGAGATCCACTTAATCAACAGGGGTTCAAAACCGAGGGAAGATAACTTAAAGAGGATGGGGTTATGGGAGATTTTGTGGAAGGCCTTGCTAAAGACGGTACTGACTACATCGACCTCATCGCCGTTTTCTAGGGCAAGAAGTGTGTGGGATGTGAATTCGACAAGGTAGTAGTGGGCGTGCGGGAGAGGAAGCCGTGCTGGTTAGGAGAGATGATGGGTGTGCAGCGAAAACATAACGCATCATATAGAAGGCCTTCGAACAGTTTAGGAATATGTGACAGTTCGGTGATGGGGCGGTAGTCCTAATGTTCTTTTTTGGTCCCTTCTTATGTATGGGGGTGACAAACGAGGATTTCCAAATATTTGGGGACACCTTGTGTAACGGATAGATCGAATATCTTTGATAGCGAGAGAGAGAGAGAAGAGGAACATTTTTTTTTAAAAGGACAGTCGGGAGTCCATCAGGGCCAGGGCTGAAATCATCGTTAAGCAAGTTTAAATTTTTATGTATGGGGGTTATGTAAGAGGATTTCCAAATGTCTGCGAATAGACCTTGTGCGAGGGATGGATTGAAGATTGAAGCGAGCGGGAGAGAGAGAAAGGGGACATTTTTTTAAGAGGATAGCTGGGAGTTCGTCTGGGCCGGGACTGAAATCGTCTTTCAGTTGTTCAAGTTTTTCTATAACTTGGTGTTGTTGAATGTGTAGAGGAATGAGAGGGCCGAGGGAGAATTCAAACATGTCACTAAAGTAGGAGGGATTAGTCCTTACGATAAGGAAAAACCAAATTGCGATTGGCTCAAGAGGATGTCATAAATTTGTTTATTTCTTGGCCATATTTTTATCGCATGGCAAAAGGCATATTGGGCCCACGTGTCTGTGGATACGTGGAGTTGAGGACACCTGTATGTATGTGCTCTTCAGCTGGGCGAAAAGGTATTTAACCTCACAGTGGTTTGTGAGGTTCGGAGGACCACCACACGTTCATTTTTCTACTTGTCTTTCGGTGTTGCCCTTCACCATTTGCTTGTGTAATGTGTGTGTACTTGTTTGAATCGCCACACTACGGCACTGTAAGACGACAATTGATCTGCTAAGTCGATGCCTTCCTTTATTTTATTGTACTCGTAAACCATCTGTGATTTGAAAATTTGTTCACCTTTGAAACATTCATCATCATCATCATCATCATCGGCACTACAACCGGCCTGAGGCATGTTAAATTTTCCATAATGATTTGTTTTTTTTTTTCGGGCAAGGTCATTAGTCTTGCGCCGGAGGCTCCCCGACGGGGAATCGAACCCCGGTCTCCCGTGTGACAGGCGGGTATACCTTTATACCTTTGAAACATTGCTTGCCAGTATTCACCATCTCTACTGTAAATTTCGAACCCATCACGTACACATCCCTTTTATTTTTCCACTTCATAAACGTAACAACTTGAAAAAAAAATGGGTTGGCGAGAGGGCCGACTTTAGCGAGACAAGGACAGATGTGTCCTTCATGTTGTCTCTGGCTTCTGATCATCTTGTGATAACCAGAATCACCCACATCCGTGAGGATGTTGGGCTCGGTCTCAAGATATCTGAAACGAAAAGAGAAAAGGGGGGTATCCAAGGATTGTGTGGACAGTGTTAGTTCGGGTGTTCTCTAACTACTTGGATGGAGGGATGGTGGGAAAGAAATCATACAAGGCCGGTAGGTCTTATCTGCGGTGGTGAACGCAGATCACGTCTTTGGCGTCTGATGATCTACGCTTTGGTCGGTGTGTGTATGTTTGTGCCGTCTTGTACTGTTTCCGTGTGTGTGTGGTTTGTTAACAGTAGACCCTATGGGATGGATCCAGGAATCCTCTATTATAGAAGGGAATGCTGTTGGGAAGAGTGGTTTCTTCAGTTTTATACTGAAGAAGAAATTGTGGTGGTCTGATCCGAAGAGATCGAGAGAGAGAAGGGTCAAGAACGCAAGACACAAGTACAAGTAGGTTCTGGCTGTTCTGAATGCTTTCGAGGTACTTGTATGCTAATTGCAGCAAGTACTCGTCGATAGGGGTAATGAAGGCGCCTTCGTATAGGTGAGAGTTGGGGTAATGACGACCGACAGGCCTTCTAGAGTGATTGGTGCATCTTCTGAGGAGCTTATAGCAGAGAAGCTTAACTTTGGTGTCAACTTTGTTGCTCCACTTCAAGATGTCGTGCAGTTGCTTAGACCGACCGAGGCCCCTTTGGAGAATGTGGGTCACATGTTTGATGAAATTCGTTTTTGGGGTATAAATGACCCCAAGATATTTCATCTCGTCCTGTGGTCTAATCGTAGTATCTCCCATTTTTATTCGAATATTCTGTGAATATCGAGAAGTAGGTTGGAAGTGTTTACTACTCAGAATTATAGCTACTGCTTTAGATGGATTGAGTCGAATTTTCTATCGACTGTAATATTGATACAGTTCGTCCAAGTGACGGTTGAGTGGATTTGTTGTGAGTTTAGGGCTTTTGGATGACGTGTACACTAGGACGTCATCCGCATAGCATATCTGGTTTACTCTACCATCCACAGGGCGAGGACGATCTGAGGTGTAAATATTAAATAAGATGGGGCCTAGAGTGGATCCCTGTGGTACGCCTGCAGCGGCGTGAAAAGTTCGGGAACGCTTTCCATTCACTCCAACTTGGAAGATTCTGTTTCGAACGAACTAGTAGATGATACTACATAGCGTTCTACTGAGGCCAGTATTCAATAATTTAAAAACGAGACCTTCGATCCAAGTCGTGTCAAAAGCTTTTTCAATGTCCAAGCTCACCGAAGCGTAACATCTTGAGCATTCTCTAATGCTTTTACTTCAATCCGTTTCAATTTCGCATTAGGTACGTCTTTGGGAAAAAACATTCTTTTTGTTCTGAAAGTTGCTACAAAGTGTGTATTGCGTTTCATCAATTCTTTCATTAAATTCAATGGGGTATTATAGTTATCCGTACATAATAATTTTCCCTCATCAAGATATGGACTGACTAGTTCCGTTATTGTATGAGTAATATTATTGAGTCTGGCGCAAGACTAATAACCTTGCCCGGAAAAAAAATCATTATGAACATTTTAACAAGACTCAGGACTTGCTAAATAAGGCCAAGACCGGCTCCCGGTTGTAGTGCCGATGATGATGATGATGATGATATTATTGAATATTTATACTGCATACATTTTGTTCCCATTTAGTTCGACAGTCCGTTTTTTATTCTAACCTCCGCACCAACTACAGAAACAGGCATTCCAATAACCTACAAACATCCACACCTACTATAGAAACAAATAGACAGAGAGTATTTTAAGATTCCAATAAATGTGAGAGCACAGTGCAGGTTAATTCATAATTCGCTTGTAATAACAATTAAAATAAGTTATTATTAATGAAGCGGTCCTAGAACCCAAGACCCTGTCAATTTCCTTGTTTCATTCTGTTCCCTCTTTATTTTAATCATAGACCTATACCATCCCGCCTCTTTTCCTATCATTTTCTTACATCTCTTCTATACAATCAACCCTTAGTTGGCTTTATCATGGTGCCATACTATTCCCTTCGGAGACTTGTAACATTGCTACTGCCAATTTATCCTAACATGTCTAATGGCGAAGCCATTTCATTTATTTATTTGGGTGGAAGGTGGATGAGTGAAATCGATAATTGCTTACAAACGGACATGAGAATACAACAGATGTTATAATGGAAATTCGTCTAATAGTATTGGCTACTCTTTCTCGATCATCAATGCTGAATCATCCATCATAAAGGCAAGTGTTTCTTGAAAAAGAAAAAAAATGAAACCTTTACTATAAACTTTAATTTCTAATACTTTATCCTGAGATTTATCTCCAACCACCGCCTAATTCCATCGTTATTCTGAATGCATTTTACACGTAACGTGTATGAAGAAACACACTAATTTACCAAAGCCTTCGAGAGAGATGTGTAACGACTTATAAATGACAGAGTATACATTTTCCAGACATCGAAGCTAACCTATTGTTTTGATATGTCTCTAACATTGCTTCTTAATGCAGTCTAAAGCCTTGGGAGGATTACATTGAATTAGTAATGAAGATGTCATGAAAATATATATCATCCCACCGTAACATATGACGGAGTATCAAGTTTGATTCCCAGATTTCATTAACTCACTCTTATATCCAGATATTTTTAAATGGCATCTCCTGTCGATGACATTGTTCACTGATCACTGAACCGAGGAAAGTACACTTGGATTTTTTTTACTCATTAAAGCCTTAGCAACCATCACTGGTGCTAGCACACGAAAAACATTCGCAGCCCTGGGAAACATAGCATCCTCCACTCGATAGAATTTTCACTTTATTCCTTGTTTCTTACTGATTGCCTTTTTTTTTGCAACTAAAGCTATCATGTGGTTTTTTTTTTGTTTCTCGTTCATTCTTTTCTTTCTTCAGGGTTTACACAAGTGTTGTGGTTCTTAACAAAATTATCTGTTATTACACCCTTCGTCATGAAAATGAATGACGTTTTAGGGGTAAACAACCCATTCGACGAGCGCTAATATCTGGTTTAATCTTTATCTAAGCAAGCGATGAGTCCTCTGGTTACTTTCCTGTGATGTCTTCATTTAGCGGATGTAAAGCTTTAACATTGCGTATCATAAAGTGTACAAAAGGATGTGCATAAATTGATGATTATGAATCAAGTTTCCCTTTCAATGTGATGAATTCTTCATTTTAAAGCTGCTGAGCACAGTAGAAACGATGAATACTTGTAACCTGCCTTTATATGGTACTTACTTGGGGTGTAAGTATATCGAGTCTAAATATCACATAATATCTATTGTGCACATTCAAACAAATAGCTAAAGAGTGACGAAAAGTTGTATGTTTTATCACTGGTATTATATTCAACCTATGGAACCGGATGTATAGCCTTTGTTTAAGAGATAACACCAGTGTTGATAAGGCTATATATTGGTCAGGCGGCAGGATTCTGTTTTTAAAATTGAATAAAAAACGAAGAATTTGAATTATAGTTTTATTAAAAATATTACGCCCCATGTAAAAGATGTGAAATTTATTAATGACCGAATGTCTGTGCTAAAAATACAGGGGCCATGGTACAATTATGTATTTATAAACGTACACACGCCTACAGAATCTACGGACGAAGAAACGAAGGACACGTTCTACGAGAGACCCTAGAGGAAGTATTCGATGGGATCTCATCATTCGATGTAAAAATCCTCCTCGGGGACCACAATGCGAAAATTGGAAAGGAAGCCATCTTCCAACCGAGCTTTTGAATATCCCAAGGACAGCCCTTGACCCCTTTCTACCAAATGAGCATAGCGGCTCATCACATCTCAAGTGGCAGTTATGAATGGCCTCGGGGCCAGGCATTTGCTCAGCGATATACAGCCAGGAGTCGGCTCGCAGAAAACCCACATGGGCAGTCATGGGGGACGAGCAAAACGTTCAACATTGATAAACTAAAAGACCTACGCAAAAGGTCTGAATATCAAGAGGAACTAACGAATATATTTACCATCCTAGAGAATGGGAGCAGTGAGGAAGAGGAAGCTAATAGTGTGGACACTAAATGGACATCGATCAGAGACACAATCAAACAAACAGCCTAAAAGGTATTAGGATTTAAGAAAACAATTAAGTCCAAACCTTGGTTTGACGATGAGTGCAGGGCGAAGATCGAACAACGTAAAAGCCTCAGAGTGATCCACGTAGAAAGATATGATGAAGTCAACGCAGAAAGATACGCGACAATTCGGAAAGAGACAACGAGACTTTTCAAACGCGAAAACCGCGAATGGGAGAAGACTAGGGTCGAAAAATTCCTAGAAAATGTCAGAGCAAAGAACATTAGAGGTATTATTTATGCCGGCAAAAACGCAATTAGAAATGGCCACCGAGGGAGTTCCAAAATAATTCGAGACACAAACGGCTGTCTGGTAACTGAAACAAACAATATCGTGACAAGATGGAAGCAGTACTTTGAAAACCTGCTCAATGTGCGCACCCATCAACCACAAATAAACGCATGAGGCGTACATACAGCCGAGCCTTAGATCCCAGAGCCCTCTTTCAACGAAGTTTTAGACACAATAAATCGATTGAAAAACAACAAGGCTCCCGGAGTCAACTGCATATCGGCCGAGCTTATGAAGCATGGAGGAGAAGCAACCGCTCGAACGATCTACCAACTGATTAAAACAATATGGGTTAAGGAAGTCACTCCGGAAGAATGGGAAACCTCAATAGTCGTCCCCATTTTCAAAAAAGGCGACAGATCTGACTGCGAAAACTACAGAGGAATATTATTGCCCCCAACTACATACAAAATACTAACAAATGTCATACTGGTGAGAATCACACCGTGCGCAGAAGACTTATTGGGAGACTACCAATGCGGATTCCGTAGGAACCGGTCAACAAGCGACCAGATGTTCACAATAAGGCAACTACTGGAAAAGAAGTGGGAATACGGAGAGACGGTTCACCAACTGTTCGTTGACCTCTAAAAAACCTACGACTCAGTCGCAAGGCAAAGAATCTACCATATTGTAGTTGAGCTGGGAATCCCGAAAAAATATTCCACCCTCATTCAAATTTGCATGAACGAAAACAAAGGGGCGAGTTAAAATAGAAAACCACCTCTCAGAACAATTTGAAATCCGGGGCGGGCTAAAGCAGGGAGATGGTCTATCACCGTGTCTTTTTAACCTTGTGCTCGAGTATGTCATCAGAAAGGTACAAGACGACAACATGGCCGGATCATCTCTAAGCGGGGTCACACAAGTGCTCGCATATGCGGATGACATCGCTGTTTTGGGCGATAATCTAGAAACTGTAAGTAAAAACTATGAAATCATCATGCAAGCGGCAGAAGAGGTGGGCCTAGAAATAAACGAAGACAAAACAAAATATATGATTACTGCGAGAGCAGGTGGACCTCAAGGAACACGCATAAACGTCAGAGGCAAGATATTTGAAAAAGTTAAAGAATTTAAATATGTGGGAACAATACTGACGGCCAGTAACGTAATTGACAAAAGATTGCATTCCGGCAACGCTAGTTGGCATGCAGCCAGTAAACTCTTTTTTTTTTTTTTTTTAAAACTGTATTTATTAACCATAATTAAAATTTGTACATTTAAGTAATACAGTGACTTAAAATTAAATTCGTGACAATTGCTTACATGTAATTATTATTATAATACATTTTCCAAACAATGTTTTAAGAGTTATAGGCTATATGTGTGTTTATACATTTAGTATGGTTTCGTCTTCCTGGAAAAGGTCAGAAAACCAGGAATAGTAAACTCTTAAAATCCAAACTACTATCACGTAATATAAAGCTCCGTGTCTATAGAACCATAAGCATGCCGATTGCTTCGTACGGAAGCGAAACATGGGCTTCAACAAAACGGGAAGAAAACAAATTCCGCGTATTCGAGAGTAACGTTTTAAGGATCTTTGGAGGTAAATACGGTGAGGAGGCAGGACAATGAGGAAACTCCACAGCCACGAATTGGAAGAGCTATACCGCAAACCTACAATAGTGAGGATAATCAGGTCACGAAGATTAAGATGGGCCGGACATGTGGCGGGAATGGGCAACGATAGCACAGTGCATAAAATTCTTGACGGAAGGCCAATGGGAAAGAGACCGGCGGCCGCGACGGAGATGGGAGGACAATGTTAGGTTTGTAAAACGTGGAAGGAGAGCAAACATTGAGACTCATGTCCCGAAGTACAAACTTGAAACGACTTATCAGATTCCCCTTGACGACCTCACTCTTCGTCTCATCCGGGAGCGTAAAAAGCTCTGCAGAATGAGATATCGTCACCGCTTTACGCAAAGGGAGCCATTATTGCGAGCCATTATTCACAATATTGGCACACTGATAAAACAAAGAATCCAAAAAAATCGCACACGACAATTGGAAGACAAACTGAAGGGTATTCAGATGGACCAGAACATTTATAAAAATGTTAAAAAGATATGTGGCACCTCTCGTATCACTGGACCAATCATGCACAACGGTCTTGTTGTCAATAATGATGCCAATAAAGCAAACATCCTCGGAGAGACCTTTGAAAATAATCACAAGCTCACTCTCGAAGATGGCGACCCGGAAACTAATGAAATAATTAGTTCAGAGGTTCACAATAAATTAGACAACTTTAACGAGCCAATAGTTGTCTTTAACTCAGCTTACAGTGCATACTTCGACGACACACGTGATAATAGTCACGGCTTCGTCACACCAAATACCCTACAGAACCTAGTTAAATCTCGAAACCCCAAGAAGTCACCCGGTATCGACAACATGTCCTACCACTCGTTGCGAAGGCGTTCTGCTTTATTCTTTAAAAATTGTATTGGGCAAGACTAAAACGCCCATTTCATCCAGAGAAGAGTCCGGCTTTGGAGGTGCAATCCCTCGAATTGACAAAAGTATCGTTGGCTGCCCAGTGCCGGAAAATACAGTTCGCTAGAGAAAGCGCCGTCCGCGATTTTAGTTTTTCTTAGAATTGCAGCAACAATCAGGGTGGAGTAACAGCCGACGCTACTTATATATATATTTGATACCTCACATGGGATTTAATTTATGGCGCAAGACTAATAACCTTGCCCGTAAAAATTAATTATTATGGAAAATTTAACAAGCTTCGAGACTTGCTAAATAAAGCCAAGACCGGATCCCGGTGGTAGTGCCGATGATGATGATGGTGGGATTTAATTTAATACAACAAACGAAACACTATTTATTTTCAAAAAGAAAGTTATTATTCATTCAAAAACCATTTACAGGCTGCTCACCGCTAATATCATTTCACAAGCCCTGTGAGTAGGGCGTTAGAATATACTCACAGCTAGGCCGGCTTGTCGTAAGAGGCGACTAAAGGTCGAGTGGTAGCCGGGGTCCCAACGCCCTGTGCGTCCGGTGAAATACCACCCCATCAAGCTTTAGGCACCGTGAAATGGCCGGGAGAAATCCCTGGCCATCTTTCGGAGCATGGCTGATGGACCAGTCCGAGAAATGGTTGGTTAGGTGGTAGTCGGTCCCAGGTGAGATACCATCCCGTCACGCTGTACATTCCGCGATATCGCCGAGAGAAATCTTCGACGGTATTTCGGATGTGTGGCTGATGGCCCGGACTGACACGGAGATAAGTCATGATGGTACCTTCTGATATAAAGAATTCCGGAGGTTAACTAGTCTCCCATTCGGATCTCCGGGGGGGACTATGCCAGGGGGAACATCATGCAGATATCATGATAAATAATGAAACTATAAGAAGTTCGTCATCACATAACCGGGTTCGCTCTCGAGGCTCTGTTCACGCTCGACTGGTGACGGCATTTTGTAACATCAGGAGCATCGGTTTCACCAATACGAATGTAAACGCCGTCGACCAATATTTGCAAACAACGAAACCGGATATCCTTGCCCTAACTGAGACCAAGGTCGATTCGTCAACTGATTCGACATATCTTCGTTGCTCAGCATACGACTTACATTCGAGATTCCGTTTTAAGGGTGGAGTCTGTGTCTTCGCGCGGTCCAATATGGCTTGCCAGAGGATGGGGCGTTGGACCCCAATAATATGGACATCATATGGTTGAGGGTCGTGCTGAGGAATTCTGTTAAATTTCTTTGTTGTCTTTACCGCTCTCCGAATGACGATCGACCGGCGACATTTTTCGAACATCTTTTACATACCGTCGACTGGATACAGATCAACCACCCAGCTTCTGAAATTGTTGCCTTTGGCGATTTTAGTGTGCACAATTCCGGCTGGTTGTTACATTCTAACAGAACCGACGAGGCTGGGAGGCTGGCGGAGATGTTTGCTATTAGCCACAACTTGACTCAACTCGTGGAGGAACAGACGCGAGTGTCGGATGCCCGAGGCGATTATGTGAACACCCTGGATCTGTTTTTGACATCGGAACCAAGTATTTATACCGTATAAGTTCCTGCGCCACTGAGAAACTCAGATCACTGCTTGGTATCTGTCGCGCAAGCACTTGCATATCAAGCGAATAACCGGCCTAGGCAGCTTCGCCATGTATGGAAGTATGGGGCTGCTAACTGGGACGATATGCGAGTTTTCTTCGCATCCTTTCCATGGTCGGAGGTGTGCTTCGGAAACTCCGATGTTAACGCTTGCGCGGAGTCGGTATCAGAGATTATTCTGCTGGGGATGGAGATCTATATTCCACATTCCATCAAACGAAGTTCGTCTTATAACCCTTGGTTTGACAAAAAATGCGAGCTGATTACAGCGGCAAAAAATAGAGCTTTTAAGCAATGGCGTTCCAGTCCAACCGATGTTAACAGAACGAATTTTGTTAGAATCAGAAACGCGTGCAACGATTGATACCGCGAAGAAGCCTCACAGCGATAGGGTGATCAATAAGCTCCTTCGGTGCCCAACTGGTTCGTGCTCCTTCTGGTCAATGGCAAAGGCTGTCAGCGGTAACTTTGCTTCCTCCTCTTTCCCTCCGTTGGTGACAGACAGCGGGACGTTAATCACAAATTCAAAGGATAAAGCTAACGTGTTCGCGAATTTATTTTCCGCGAATTCAAACCTCGCCACCTGTGATGGCACCGGTACGGTCTTCGATGCGGGATGTGAGATTTCGTCCGCGCACTATTCAACGCATTCTACGTGAACTGGATTGTAAGAAGGCAACCGGCCCGGACGGAATACCAGCAATAGTCCTTAAGAACTGTGCTCCAGAACTATCGCCGGTTCTTGGCAGACTCTTCCGGTTATCTTATGCACGGAGGACCTTTCCTGAGTGTTCGGATCTGTATCCTGTTAATTCGGGGGTGCCCCAAGGTTCTATTTGGGCTCCAACCTTGTTCTTGCTTCACATTAATGATTTGTTGGATACAACGATAACAAAGTGTTCAGTTTTGCGGATGATAGTACGCTTGTTTTCTCCTTTTCGAGTGTTCGACCGATTGGTGCATCTGCGTCGCATCAGCTAAGATGTAGACAGATTGACTCTCTGAATCGGGATCTAGATAGGGTCCTGCAGTGGGGAAGGGCCAATCTCGTCGACTTCAATGCAGGGAAGACACAATATACAACATTCACAAAGAAACGTGGATCATCGGTTCCACAGCTGATGATGAATGGCCGGGCCCTCGAGGCTGAGGAAAGCTCGAAATTGCACGGCGTCACGGTCTGTGGAAATGTATCATGGCATAAACACGTGACGAGTATGGCCAGGTCAGCCTCAGGAAAACTGAGCTATCTTTTTAGAGCCAAGAAATATTTTACTTCGGCCTAACTTCTTCTCCATATATAAATCCCAAATTAGACCGGGGCTCGAATATTGCTCTCATGTTTGGAGCTCGGCTCCTAAACATACCCTCGACCTACTTGAGAGCATACAGAGACGAGCGATCCGCCTGATTGGGGACTCGGGGCTGACGTCGGGACTACAGTCGCTATCACATCGAAGGCGCGTAGCCGAAATCTGTCTGTTTTACAGATATTATCACGGGTACTGTTCTTCGGAAATGTGTGGTATTGTTCCACGCGATTCGGCTTATATGCGTTCCACAAGACAATCCGACGGATCGCATCCGTTTGTGGTTCATCTCCCGACGGCGCGAACATCCCTGCATCAGAACTCGTTCCGTTACAGAGCGCGGAAGCTGTGGAACTCCCTCCCCACGCGAGTGTTTCCGGAGTGTTACAACCTGCAACTGTTCAAAAAGAACTGCACAGTTTTTTTTAGTGGCACATCGAGCACCCACTCGGCGCTATAGGTTCGCCTCTCCCGAGAAAAGTCTAATAAAAAAAAGTGAGAAGTGTTAAAAACAACGACAAGCTGTTGCTTTTTCCATCGTTTGGGAAATTGTCCTGTTTGAAGGCAGGTTGTGAAGAGACTGGTGGAGACTTCCGGCTTTTTTGTTAAGGGGGTATTCTGGTCTAGACGCACGAATTTAACGCAATTTTTGAACTGCTGTAAAAAAAAAGCAATCGATATTTTTAGTGTTCATTTTTTTATAGGATGTTTATTGATATTTCAAGAATACAGGAAACAAAATTAAAAGTAAAAGCTCTGAAGTGGGGGATCTCATAAAGTTGGCACGCGACCATACCCACGATTCAACCCTCCTAGCAATTTAAAAAAAAGATTAATTTACAGAAATGCCTCTATCGTTGGAACTAAAAAAAGTTGAAAAAAAAAGCCGACCTAACTTCTTCTCATATATAAATCCCAAATTAGACCGGCGCTCGAATATTGCTCTCATGATTGGAGCTCGGTTCCTAAACATACCCTCGACCTACTTGAGAGCATACAGAGACGAGCGATCCGCCTGATCGGGGACTCGGCGCTGACGTCGGGACTACAGTCGCTATCACATCGAAGGCGCGTAGCCGACCTCTGTCTGTTTTACAGATATTATCACGGGTACTGTTCTTCGGAAATGTGTGGTATTGTTCCACGCGATTCGGCTTATATGCGTTCCACAAGACAATCCGACGGATCGCATCCGTTTGTGGTTCATCTCCCGACGGCGCGAACATCCCTGCATCAGAACTCGTTCCGTTACAGAGCGGGGAAGCTGTGGAACTCCCTTCCCACACAAGTGTTCCCGCGTTACAACCTGCAACTGTTCAAAAAGAACTGCAACAGTTATTTGATGGCATCTCGGGGTGCCCACTCGGCGCTATAGGTTCGCCTCTCCCGAGAGAAGTCTAATAAAAAAAATAATAAAAAAATAAAAAAAAAATTTAAAAAAATAAAAATTAAAAAAAATATATAAAAAAATAAAAAAATATAAAAAAAAATAAAAAAAAAATAAAAAAATAAAAAAAATAAAAAAATAAAAAAAAATAAAAAAAAATAAAAAAATAAAAAAAAAAAATAAATAAAAAATATGCTTTAACTTAGAATTATTGTACAAGACCCACGCCGTCATCAATTTATTCTTTGCTTCCGTTCACACCGTTGTCGTTTCGCGGACGGTGCGAACGTAAGTTTATTGTTCAGCTGAAATTAAATTTAAAATATTTTTAATGACTTTGTTTGTTGAACTCGGTGAGTTGCTAGTCGTATGTAACAATTTGGATTTTTTATATCTCCAATGCTAACATTTATTATTAATTTATCGGATTGTAGCTTATTACACCTAAGTAATTTTACTCACAAGAAGCCCCGCTCTACTTGTGGGTGGCCGCAGACTTCTTGTTTTCGATTACCTGTGTCCTTACAACTCAATCGCACCCACTTTATATACCATTAAAGAACCGTAAATACTGCAGATGATGCACTTCCACATACCCAACGAATAACCTATTCCGAGGTTATTCGCCTGTCATTGCTCACTCGTTTAGTTCTGCAAAAAAGCTATTTCGGTATAGGTTTTACCAATTACTTAATTGCTTTACCTGTGAAACTTGCACACGAATCAATTTAAACGTTTAAACGTTTTGCGGAGCCAACGTCCGCTCCAATTTCCTAGCATTGCTCCATACTTTGAATTCAGTAACTCAATTCCCGTTCCGCATGTGTAGGCAGTTTGCTGCCGTTGAATCGTTTTACTGTGGCTTATGATAATGCCGCCGTATGTTTACATCTGTTGGTGTAACCTAAATTGCGACGACCTTGAGCGAACGATTAAACGATTCAATTTGTTCGGTTCGCTTGTGCATTTTGCTGTGTCTGCAGAATGCGTGCGTTGTGGATGTTTGTTTACATCGAATTGAAAATGAGATTTGCGAATTGAATTGGGATGAGTGAATATTGTTTCTGAAGAAGAAATGAATTGCATATCTTGGATTGATGGAGATATGAATTGAGTGGAGTGTGGCTTCGTATGCAAATGTCTGGGACAATGGAATATTTATTGTTATTGATTTTGATATCAAACGAATGGTGAAAGTGCATCACCTGGGTAGTCGGTAAGTATAATATGATAAGTAGTGGGGTGTGACACGTATTACATATAACTTGCGTCGGGCATGTTGTTACTAGTTAGTCGAGAAAATTGCCCAGAAAAGGTAATATCCTGATGAGGTAACATAAACAGACCTATACCTCCAATTTGACGTCAACGGGCTTTTGTCCTCGGGGCTACTTAAAATTCAAGATATACACAACATTCTCGTTATCTCGATCAATTAAAAGCAAATATCCGAAATGATAACGATACTGGTGAACGCGTACCGGCCAATTTTCAGAGAATTTGCAATACGTTTTAAAGAGCGTCAGAAAAATTATAGAACGCATTTAAACGACATAATTCTTACGAAATAAATGCCCAGGTTTTGAACTTTGTTACGTGCGGTTTCCGCCACCCCCATCATTGGATTGTTTTTGGTATAATTCTGTTCTAATATAGTTTGATGGTAAGGTGGTGGAAAAAATGCACGATCCACATGTGAGTGTTCGAACACGCCCCAGTTCGAGTGGGGATCGTGGGCGAATACGAATTCTGTTTACAGAGTGGATGTTGAGGGAGAGCGAGAGAGAGGCGGCAAGATGTTTTAATTCCGTTTGTTTTGTTTTTGTTTTCACGATACGGTTCATTCGGAAACAAACGATTGATGTGAATACGGTTTTGGAATTGCAGTAGTTGATTTTTTTTAAGGAGTTGAATACTGTTGTTTGTTTTCAAGAATTCCGTTTTTGATTGATCTGAAGAAAATTGATTCTAGAGGGAAAAAAAGCCCGGTCCCAATCCTTAAAGAATTAAAAGTAAAGTCCACAATTAAAAGTAAAGTAAGAAGAAAATGAAAAATAAAGTTTGGAAAAGCAAGAAGCAAAAGTGATGTTTTAATCCGTCAAATACGGAAGCAAAAAGGGAAAATTATCTCTGGAAGTCGCAGAAAAACATATTTAACTTCTTCACCAAAATCATCATTTTGGCGTTGGCCGCCCTAGGAGAGTAGACGGGAAGAACCAGAGGAAGCTTCAGAGGAGGAGATTTCCCCATTCCTGGAGGACGAGCAAATAGACTCTCCATGCAGGACTAACCAGGTAACCAATTTTGAATATACTAAATTTTATGTGGCAAAAAAACGTCACAACTTTAATAAAATGTAAATCTTGATTCACTAAGCATATCGACTATTTGATTAAAGACTTTTTATTTAAACGAGACGTTTTGGGACAACCTATTTAACAGTTGAAAAAATAAATAAAATATATCTTCTTTGCCTTAAGCAACGTGGATATAATTTTCTTTGGTGTTAAAAAATTGGCTGGCGAAAATACGGTCATAAAAATAAACGAACCTTGAATCAGTAGCGACAGAATGACCTTGATTGTTCACCATTTACGGTTATTTCGCCAGAATTAGAATGCCTGAGATTGCCGCTGCTATTATGGTTATGGCTGGACGGTGCAGTTGAAAGTTTATTTGGCAGTAAATCAAAAAGGATAGTTAATAGAGAATGTTGTCAAATAAGAAGAGGGAATATCTCTTCTCATGGTATATTTAAAACGGATGACTTCCTTTCAATTTCCCGTGAAAGCCATTTATAGGCAACTACGTGAATGCGGAAACAGAAAAGATGATTTGTATCTTGAAATTTAAGAATTTCCTACGAGACTGAATAATAGTTACGACATACTTTAGTGAATCGAATGCAGGGGACGTTTTTCGCTTTGTCTGTTTTATATTCTTATTTCATTTAACCGTTTTATACTGAATTTCAATTCGATGTGCATTTAGAGAAGCATTTACTTGAGTTACGGGGAAATAAAGTAAGTTCTGAATTCATTTTACATGACGACGACGAAGTTTAAATTTAATATTCTGAATTACCATATACTGTGAAAACAAAGTAGGGAGATTAACAACAGCTACTACATTCCAGTGGTGAAACAGAGATACTATGTTGTACTCTGTTTAAAAAGCGATTGTACGGATGTACATAAGCCAAAAGAAGCATGCCACCATGTCAAATGGGCAGCGGATCTGTACATCACATTTTTCTATTACAGCGTCTTAAGTGATCAGTGAAATTGCCACAATTTAAGCAGGCTAAATTTCTTTACGTTAGTTAATAGGGAGTTACCCTCCTATATCGGTGTCGTAATGTAATAAGCAATGTACCCCTAAAGGAAATTAAGAGGAGTTCTAATGGGCTATTCATTTTTAAGCGACTAGTAAGAATTGGTCAAAAAATCCCTTGGCTCAAACTTTCTTAAAACATTTTTTACATTCTTCGAGAGTAGTAAAAACACTGTTTAGAAGCACTGTCGCTTACGTGTATTGTGCTGAAGTGGACTGTATATCGCTGAGCAAGTGCCTGGCTCCGAGGCCACTCGTAACTACCACTTCAGCGCAATCCAGGTAAGCGACAGTGATTCTAAACAGTGTTTTTACTTCTCTCGAAGAATGTAAACATTGTTTTAAAAAAAGAATGCTTCTAAACATTTTTGAGCTGGATTATTTGAACCAGCGACCTATGGATCCGACTGGTCGATTCACATTCATGTTCCTTTTTGTGTTATGTCAGTGCGACAATTATTAATCCTTCATTTACATCTTGTGTTTCGCTCGACGCTTTGTACATCCTCTTGTTATTGTGGTTTCACTAAATGCCATAATGGCGTCGTTTACTATCACAAATTTGGGTTTAAGACAGAGAAGTCAGTCCAAGTTAATGCGTTCGGAGGGTGAAAGAAATTTGATTTCAAGACTCGTTTTTTTGTCGTGCGTTGTGGTTCCTTGTCCTCGAGTCGGCCAGACCCAAAACACATGAGAGCGGTTGTGAATATCAACTGAGCAAGCGACCCGACACGGTGTCACGAGGGACTGTGCTGTTTTCAAGTTGGCACGTGCGAATTACAGACTTGAAACATTTGAACGCAAGGAGTTAACGGGTCCCTTCAACCAACTGACAGTGAAGGTGAATGCAAAATCACAACTGCGGAAATAAAATTTCAAGATGTGCACATCGAGGGGACGAATCTTTCTTTCGATAAGTTTCCTAGTTGAAAACCAATACGGCATACTTTAAAATACAAAACAAACAAACAAAAAAAAAAAAAAAAAAAAAACAAGCAATTTACTACCGTCCAGCTAAATGCTCTGAGAAGGTCTTATGATGTGTGCTCCTATGCGTTGTTCTAAATGTTTAAGAAATACCAAATCCTACGACACAACCCACATGTCAGGTCATCTGTGATCTCTCCTTTGTCATCGATGGTGGAGACTCACAATTGGATTTGTGGCGAACTACATATTTTTACAGTTCGAAGTCACTCGTATACAGGTGCGGTCTATCTTTTCCGCCTAACTCCTCCTGCAGACATCTTAAATTTTAGTCGCCAGCAACACCTGCATAAACAACAAGCTACTGCGACTGCTAGTGCCATGATGCTAGACCGGGCTAGCTTCTTCAATGACTTCAATCCGGGGGCTTATCCACGAATCCATGGGGAAATTATGCGACGAAGTGCGAATCCTCTCCTGTCCTCATATCCGGATGACGTATTTGATGACTTTCTGTTACCCCCTAAACAAGTACTACATTGATAATTGTGATTTTTCTACATCCTCATCCGTCCGAGCTTTTGAATATCCCAAGGACAGCCCTTGACCCCTTTCTACCAAATGAGCATAGCGGCTCATCACATCTCAAGTGGCAGTTACGAATGGCCTCGGGGCCAGGCATTTGCTCAGCGATATACAGCCAGGAGTCGGCTCGCAGAAAACCCACATGGGCAGTCATGGGGGACGAGCAAAACGTTCGACATTGATAAACTAAAATACCTGCGCAAAAGCGCTGAATATCAAGACGAACTAACCAATAGATTTACCATCCTAGAGAATGGGAGCAGTGAGGAAGAGGAAGCCAATAATGTGGACACTACATGGGCATCGATCAGAGGCACAATCAAACAAACAGCCCAAAAGGTATTAGGATTTAAGAAAACAATTAAGTCCCAATCTTGGTTTGACGATGAGTGCAGGGCGAAGATCGAACAACGTAAAAGCCTCAGAGTGATCCACGTAGAAAGATATGATGAAGTCAACGCAGAAAGATACGCGACAAGTCGGAAAGAGACAATGAAACTTTCCAAAAGCAAAAAACGCGAATGGGAAAAGACTCGGATCGAAAAAATTCTAGAAAATGCCAGAGCAAAGAATACCAAAGGTAAATATGCCGGCATAAACTCAATTAGAAATGGCCACCGAAGTAGTTCCAAAATAATTCGAGACACAAACGGCTGTCTGGTAACTAAAACAAACAATATCGTGACAAGATGGAAGCAGTACTTTGAAAACCTACCCAATGTGCGCACCCTTCAACCACAAATAAGCGCACCAAGCGTACATACAGCCGAGCCTCAGATCCCAGAGCCCTCTTTCAACGAAGTTGTAGACGCAATAAATCGATTGAAAAACAACAAGTCTCCCGGAGTCGACTGCATACCGGCAGAGCTTTTGAAGCATGGGGGAGAGGCAACCGCTCGAACGATCTACCAATTGATTAAAACAACATGGGATAAGGAGGTCACTCCGGAAGAATGGAAAACCTCAATAGTCATCCCCATTTTCAAAAAAGGGGACAGATCTGACTGCAAAAACTACAGAGGAATATCATTACTCCCAACCACATACAAAATACTAACAAATGTCATTCTGGCGAGAATCACACCACACGCTGAAGGAACACTGGGAGACTACCAATGCGGATTCCGTAGGAACCGGTCAACAAGCGACCAGATGTTCACAATAAAGCAACTGCTGGAAAAGAAGTGGGAATACGGAGAGACGGTTCACCGACTGTTCGTTGACTTCCAAAAAGCCTACGACTCAGTCGCAAGGCAAAGACTCTACCATATTGTAGTTGAGCTGGGAATCCCAAAAAAATATGCCGCCCTCATTCAAATCTGCATGAACGAAAACAAAGGGCGAGTTAGAATAGAAAACCACTTCTCAGAACCGTTTGAAATCCGGGACGGACTAAAACAGGGGGATGACCTCTCGCCATGTCTTTTTAACTTTGTGCTCGAGTGTGTCTGTGGGGTTCTCTATACCACATGGAGAACCAACCCACAATTCCATACCTTATGTCGACCGCTTTCAGCGCGTCATTTCTACCCATTCCCCTTATAAGCTATTCCACCTGTAAAACATGTTATACGGACGCATAGCTAAACTCATTATCCTATGCAGATAATGCATAATTGAGTTTAGCTACTTTTTTGCCATACGGCAACCCCATGAGATTTCCACAGGAAATCGCATCATGTCGGTTAGAAACGGCATAGTCTGATCAAACGACGCGGTTGCTTAATCTTGCGACCCGTGGGGAAATTATCAAAGCATTTAAGTTAGTTCCCATGATCAGATTTCCCTAGCCAAGTCGGCGTCCTTTTTACTTTCTCCAGACACTTCATTCGCTGGGGTTCAAATACTCTCTTTTCGCAGGTGAATAGCGCCAGCTTAATTTTCCTTTCTTTCACAGTTCTGTCTTCGTACAGATCAATGTACTCTGAGATCACCATATTCACCGAATTAGGCCAATGGGTGACGCTCAGAACTACATTGATTCATGCACACACAACCAAATCCACCCCGAGATCATCATACATCATGTTTCTGTTCTCTCATTCTCCCATGTTCGTCGATTATCAATTAACCAATTATCCACCACACATTGACGGACGTGGCAATGAGAGAGCAGAAGTATGTTCTCTTTTGGTTGTCAAGTGCGAAACTTAAATTACCCAACTTCATCCCTTTTCCAGGCATTCGATTAGCAACCACAAACGGGGTAGGTCGTTACCCAACGACCGCAGCTGTGCATGCGGATGCACACGCTCGCGCCTGAAGTAGTTAAACGAAATTTGAAATTTTGAAAGAGAAAAACAAAAGTGCTACACGGAAGATACTACGGTTACTACACAAATACTACCATCAGTTCTCTGCTGAAATCGGATTTTCACAATGTGCACCGCGGTTAAAATATCCAAACTCAATTCGGCTCCCTTTAGCCAGCTCGTGTCGGATAAAATGAAATAAAACAACAAGGAAAAATTATTTCTCAGTCAAAAGTAAAAGACTGTCTGCTGTTCATGCTACCCCCATTGGGATTAAAAAATACTCAACGAAAGTGCTTAGGGTTTGTTTATCTTTACAAATAAAATGAAACTCCTTTTTTTAATGTAGTGGACCAGTGTTTGATCTCAAGTTATTCGACATTTTATCGAAAATCATACGAACCCATAGCAGCCAAACACAAATAACTAATGGAATCTAATGATGAAGTTGTTGAACGACAAAAACTCGTTCAAAACGACCTCGAGACCGAAGAAGAGGCAACCAGCCAAGTGACCACAGCTCCACAGAGCGCCCATACCTCTTCACGCCCACATGTCATCAGAAAGGTATAATACAAGACGACAACATGGCCGGATTATACCTGAACGGGGTCACACAAGTGCTCGCATATGTGGATGACATCGCCGTTCTGGGCGATAATCTAGAAGCTGTGAGTAAAAACTGCGAAATCATCATGCAAGCGGCAGAAGAGGTGGGCCTAGAAATAAATGAAGACAAAACAAAATTCATGATTACGGCGAGAGCAGGTGGACCTCTGGGAACACATATAAACGTCCGAGGTAAGATATTTGAAAAAGTTAAAGAGATTAAATATCTGGGAACGATACTGACGGCCAGTAACGAAATGTCGAAGGAAATTAACAAAAGACTGCATTCCGGCAACGCTAGTTGGCACGCAGTCAGTAAACAGCTGAAATCCAAACTGCTATCACGTAACATAAACCTCCGTGTCTACAGAACCATAATCACGCCGATTGCTCTGTACGGATGCGAAACATGGGCTCTCACAAAACGGGAAGAAAACAAATTCCGCGTATTCGACAATAAAGTCCTAAGGAGTATCTATGGTGGCAAATATGAAGAGGAGGCAGGACAATGGAGGAAACTCCACAACCACGAATTGGAAGAGCTATACCGCAAACCTACAATAGTGAGAGTAATCAGGTCACGTAGATTAAGATGGGCCGGACATGTGGCGCGGATGGGCAACGATAGGACCGTGCGTAGAATTCTTGACGGTAGACCAACGGGAAAGAGACCGGACCGGAGATGGGAGGACAATGTTTGACCTTGAGGAGATCGGATCAGATGTTCAAGCCTGGAAGGAGAGTGCACAGGACAGGGAACGATGGCGGAGTCGAGTCGGAGAGGTGATGAACTTGCGGGTTCCCACAAGGCAATAAATAGTAGTAAAATAGATATACACTCCACTTCAGTGCAATACAAGTAAGCGAGAGAGCTTCTAAACAAACTATTTCGAGCCCTTGTGTAAACCGAGTCGATTATCAATTAACCAATTATCCACCACACATCGACGGACGTTGTCAAGTGCGAAACTTAAATTACCCAACTTCATCCCTTTTCCAGGCATTCGATTAGCAACCACAAACGGGGTAGGTCGTTACCCAACGACCGCAGCTGTGCATGCGGATGCACACGCTCGCGCGCGAAGTAGTTAAACGAAATTTGTCTTTTGAAAGAGAAAAACAAAAGTGCTACACGGAAGCTACTACGGTTACTACACAAATACTACCATCAGTTCTCTGCTGAAATCGGATTTTCACAATGTGCACCGCGGTTAAAAAATCCAAACTCAATTCGGCTTCCTTTAGAGTCCTAATTTATTACAGACGGGTAAATCTGTGGACACATCTGAAGTAAAAGAAAATTAAATGCTATCCTAAAAGGACGAGAGGAAGGTAGGAAGAATGGCATCTTATGCAGGAATTCAGCACCGTTTATTAAGGATACATTAAGAGAAACTATTTTTCAGGCTCGTTCTGTTTCCCAAATAAATTAAGCAGGTTTAATCTTTTTTAATTAGCCAAGTCGTATTCATGAACACGTTTGCCATTGGCTTTGTATAGGTCAGTACAAGCAAACAATTATTGCATCTCGTATGGAAAAACTACATACTGTAATTTGTATCGAGAACCAAATCAACAATTATGACTCCTACATTGTTGTCATTACATTCAATTATCCATGGTACCCGTTATCCAGCTCCATGTGTTAATGTTATCTTTGGCTATTAGGGGAAAAACCTATTATCCCTTAATTCTAATGACGGGAACGTTGTAAACTGTGCCCATGGAATAACCTTGAGTTCAATTATTTCAATTGACTAAGCAACTGTCTGCCATCAGAAATTACAAGGTCTAATTTGTTGGGCAACGGAGGTCTATTTGGTTCGCCGGTATTTACACACAAAAGTCATCCATTACTTTGGTACACCAATTACATATTTAAATGTGCAAATAAACGAGAGAGGAATTTTCGGGTTTCCATTCGAAAACCAACATCCTCATTATGGTGCCAAATGGTGTAATTTTTTACCCGGTTCCCGTCATCCTCACACGCCGAATCATTTACACATCCTTCACCTAAAGGCTATTTGTCGAAAGCAATTACGCACAACTGCGCTCGAAAATCCCTCGGGGGGGGGGGGGGGGGGTGTGAGATCGTTCAACATGGATTTCTAAAACTTATAGTTCGTAAATAACAATTATCCCCATTCGCAATCTGGCGCCACGAGGGAAAGAATGATATTCAAATATTTGATTACTTTCCGCATTAAATAAAAGCGAACGATTAGATTACGGCTCTTGCGTCCCATTGCCTCATAGGTTGTTCCCACAAAGCACACAAATCAAAACGAATAAACAGATGAAATCCCCTTCGTTTGTCGAGAATGCCTTCTGCAAATATTTATGGACTTTCATTCCGGAATTTAGTGTTTACTCAATATTTCGCTTTTTTATTTATTATTATTTTGACGGATGTAATTCTCTTTGAATATTAAACACCACCGCTTCAATGCGTGCTGTCTATGCGGGGATTCTAATTTGGCAAAAGCTCTGAGGCATTGGAACCATTAGCACAGCCGAACTTAATTTATGATACTCCCTAATCGGTTTTGGGTTTTATAAGAGGAATAGCCCAGCGGAATATTTGCCAATCAAATTGAGCGGTTGGCTTGGTGTTTCTGCATGATTTAAAATTAAACGTCTAGACGGATTGAAAGTGATCTACAAAACACTGCCAGTCAGTCTTTTGTGAGAGTACACCAGTTTGGAATGAATTTAGTATGTAGGGGGCTTTGATTTGTAATCAGCTTAATGTGATTTATATCTAGCAGTAACTATTTTATATGTGCTTAGGCAATTGTATTTGAGTTGGACAACCCAAATATGGTACCACAATCGTCATTGTTTTCTGTTTGCGGATGGTTTGGTAGAATGGGAATTGTCGTTTTTTTTGTTGGTTTAATAAATAATATGTGCTCCTTTAAAATAATTGTTAGTACATACATGATATCAAAAAATTACTACGTGGACAGGAAGTAGGAGAAAATGATGTGGATATGTAAAAGATATCAAGAACTCAACAAGTGCCCAAATGCTTCAGCTCTATATATCTGCGATACGAAATATCTTTTTTATACATCTGCCGATGTAAGCTATTACATTACAATAATAAAATATGATCCAAAACAGCAACTCAACTTGATGAAATAAAAGGGACGTATGTTACACCGTCTTGTCGTGCTTTCCCAATAGCGGGAGAAGAACGAGTAGGTGGAGAGTTAAATACCAAAGACGTTTTTCCCTTATCTTGTTATTGGCTTTATCAATTATAATGTTATTTAACAGCAAAAAGACTACTGTTCCCTTGGAAGGCTGCAACCCTTTGCTTGGTTACTTAACTCTACTTTATTTATTCAGAGTAAAGGGCCCGCTGTTCCAATGCAAAGCTGCAACCTTTTACTCTGATCGATTAACTCTGACTTATTCTTTTACAACCACTCCTTTTATACCAAAACTATTGGGGAAGAATCGCAAACGATACATTGAATTCTTTTCTACCTGGAATGACTCCGAACGCATGACCCATATTGAGTCTAATTACCTGGCACGAGTCATTTGCATTGGTTGATTGCTATCGCCACTTAATTGATCCACTTAAAGTGCTGTGGCCTTAGTTCAAGCAATACGTATCGCCTAATGAATATTGCCAGTGTCGTTTCGTTGTTATGCATGCCTGCCTTTCGTAGGCGTAAGCATTTTGATGGGAATTCCGTTAAACGGTATAATGACACCTGGCGTACACCAATCGTCATTAGGTTGCGTTTTATATCAACCATTCCACCATCCAAGTAGTTAGAAAACATTTGAACTAACCCTGCCCACACTATCCTTAGATACCTCCGCCCCCCTTTCTTTTTCAGACATCTTGAAACCGAGCCTAACATCCCCACGGATGTGTTATCATAAGATGACCAGAAGCCAGAGACAATATGAAGGACACACCTGTGCCTGTCTCGCAAAAGTCGCCCTCTACCCCACTCTATTTTTTTGGATTCATGGTCAGTTAGTCTTCAGAGGCCAACACAATCCACATCAGTATGTATCAAGGGCCAAAGCCGCGACAACTGATCAGTCACAACCTCTGGCCATTAAAGTTATAAATCTTTAAGATCCTTCGAATAAAGACCACTAAAGCATATACTCCGTTGTTCCCTATCGCGGTTCACCTCGACCTTTGTGACTTTGTGCAATTTTAGTGTGGTACATTCCATTCAGTTGTGAATTTTGAAACGGGTCCTATCTATAGGAGTTCTACTGTCCATTAAGAGATTCCTCAGGACACTTATTGCGTTTGCGATGATAGTAAAGAACGTGTGATTCGAACTGACGCTATGACAGCTAGAATCACCAAAAATTGAACCAATGCGTAACACATCAGGCTACTGGCCGCGTGTATAAATTCGATTTCTAACAAGTACACTCATTTGATGTGGATTATGCTATCGCTATGGTATACGGCTCTGATGCATTTTCTTATTCTATTTTCGTTCGGTGTTCTTCACTATTTGTTTGTGTATTGTGTGTGTATCTGTTAGAAACTCCACACACTCGTTGTAGTCTCAGACAAGGCCCGGACACCAAGGACCATCAACCATAAAGTTACATGACGGAGGGATACCGACTTCCCCAGCTTAGATACCACCGCTGACGACCAACGGCCTACAACAACCGTCGGATACAAGGCAAGGAAACAAAAGGCCACTTACCGAAACCCTTGAGGCTGCCAGAACAGGGTGACCCACTTCAGGTAAAGTAATACCAAAAATACATAACCTTTATAACGTCCTCGGGGGGCCCATCCCCGTAGGCAAGCAAATAATACCGGAAATGATCCTCTCTAACACCGCCCATTATCAGTCCATGATATTTTTCGATCTGGATGACGAAGGTGGCAGAATTTACCTGTCCGTCCGAACGCTCCGCCGCCTCCCTGCAACCCACTGTTGTTTTCCTGTTCGAGGTTGAAATTCAAATGGATTCATTTTTGTTTATTTGATAATGTAAACACCACGATTTTTACCGGAGCACTGATATACACTTGAAGCCAAACACTAACTATTGCATGTCTTTCTAGAAACAGATGTTACATCCCGCTATTTGACTAATTAACACACACGATGCAATCATCCTCAGCTCGCAATTGATTAACGCTCCTATTGCACACGTTGCGATACTCATTCGAATACCCATTAATTGCCCAGCTAAGACGTACACTCGCTCTTCCCAAAGCTACACGCTTATCACGTATCGTCAATTTGCATACATATTGCACGGGAAGCAACCCAATCATAGCTATTAACATATATCGTATGACGAATTCTCAAGACTACACGCTAAATGCATTCTTTTATTTCATACTCATAAAACTAACTCTACACCTGGCAATAGGGCATTGCCACACGGTCCCACATTACGAATGCATTTTTTGCTTCATATCTGAGAACAGGTGTCACACAAGTCATATGACGCCACCGACGCCTTCGAAAGCAAACCACTTAACTGAGCTTCGATCGGATTGCTGAGATCTACGAAAAGCCAGACATGGCAATGAAACGCAAATCGATCGAACAATACGAATGGCTTGAATGTGGGCCATTGTACTTTACTTTCGCTCAAGTGCAAAAATCAATT
The DNA here is from genome assembly GCA_963931805.1 of Microdon myrmicae. Taxonomy (NCBI): domain Eukaryota; kingdom Metazoa; phylum Arthropoda; class Insecta; order Diptera; family Syrphidae; genus Microdon; species Microdon myrmicae. The sequence goes on along the minus strand of OZ007497.1, from coordinate 30,199,887 downwards.
AAGTGGCCCAATGCTGCCAAATCTTAACTGGGGCAATTAAGTAATTACATGGGTCAGGGCGATCAGAGCCGCCACATCTGCCCCAGTTAAGATTAAGTGGCAAATGACAATTAAGAAATGAGGATGACTCGTGCCAGGCAATTTGGGTCATATGTTCTAGATCAAAGTCTAAGCTGAATGAAACACATCCTTTGCACTTCTACGCCCATAATTTGGATAAAAAGAATGGTTGCAAATGATTTGAGAGGAGTGTAAATTATCAACCCACAGGTGGTTAAAGAAAATATAGTATCCAAAATGGAATAAAGAGAATTTTGTCTTTAATTCCGGAGCAGCGACAAAAAGAAGACAATAAAAAGCCCATTGAAGTCAGGACGGAAGAAATCATCTATGTTGATACCATTCTTCTGGTACAACACAGGTTATAGTAAAGTGTAGAAGCGCCACTTAAGATTGGTGGTGAGAAAGGTTTAGGAGGCGGTGCTTTAGAGTATGGGTAGAGAGATCGCAGTCGAACAAGGTGGAATTGGAGTTGGTATTTCTCGGCATCCGCGAAAGGGGTTCGTTTAGACCATAAAAGGTACGGTGAGGGGGAATGTATAGAAGGCGAAGTTTACGCATATTTCGAGGGTTTGTGTTCAGAGGAATTAAGTTAAGGAGATAAGCGCGTGTTAAGTGTGTCGATGACATCATAGCCAAAGATGATGTACCAGAGATCATTGACACACTCAAGCAGAAAAACGCCACCCGATTCTAAACACAAATAACCTCACAGAATGATAATGCAATTAAGTCCACATTTCGGAGCAATCGACAAATTGCATAAGAATAATGAGTTGCATATTCCGAAGCGAACAACGAATCATAATTGATTGCATAGGCTGAAACGATTACCGGAAAATGCAAAAGCAATTAACTGCATAGTCCGACACAAGCCGCAAAACATTAAAAAAAAATTAATTGGGTCAATTCGCAATTGCGAGTGGTGAACTGTGGTACAAGTCAATGAAGGAATATTGACTAACACAGCAGTATAAAGCAATCGCGAATTAAAGTCAAAAATTGGAAATTGGGTCGGTTGAAATGGTAATTGCATTGTCGTAATCGGGAGGTGTTGACCCCGAGGTGACGAGTTTTGATTAGGAACAAGTGATGAGGCAGTCGGTCGTTGGTCACGGTAGGAAGATCTTGAAGAGGAATTAAAACGGAGTGTTAGATGACTAGTTGACGTAAGATTATATAGAGGAGCAGATTGCGACTCCGATCATCTTCTAGTGATGGGCAAAATCAGGAGTCGCCTCGCAACAATCCCACATGGGCAGTCACGGGAGACAAGCAAAAAGTTCGACACTGATAAACTGAAAGACCTACGCAAAAGGGCTGAATATCAAGACGAACTAACCAATAGATTTAGAATTCTAGAGAATGTGTGCAGTGAGGAAGAGGAAGCCAATAGTGCGGACACTAAATGGACATCGATCAGAGATACAATCAAAATAACAGCCCAAAAGGTATTAGGATTTAAGAAAACAATTAAATCCAAACCTTGGTTTGCCGATGAGTGTAGGGCGAAGTTCGAAGAACGTAAACGCCTCAGAGTGATCCACGTAGAAAGATATGATGAAGTCAACGCAGAAAGATACGCGACAATTCGGAGAGAGACAATGAAACCTTTCAAAAGCAAAAAACGCGAATGGGAGAAGATCGGATCGAAAAAATCCTAGAAAATTCTAGGGCAAAGAACATCAGAGGTATGTATGTCGGCATAAATTCAATTAGAAATGGCCACCGAGGGAGAGTCAAAATAATTCGAGACGCAAACGGCTGTCTGGTCACAGAAACAAACAATATCGTGACAAGATGGAAGCAGTACTTTGAAAACCTGCTCAATGTGCGCACCCATCAACCACAAATAAACGCATGAGGCGTACATACAGCCGAGCCTCAGATCCCAGAGCCGTCTCTCAACGAAGTTGTAGACGCAGTAAATCGATTGAAAAACAACAAGGCTCCCGGAGTCGACTGCATACCGGCAGAGCTTGTGAAGGATGGAGGAGAGGCAACCGCTCGAAAGATCCACCAGCTCATCCAAACAATATGGGATAAGGAAGTCACTCCGGAAGAATGGAAAACCTCAATAGTCATCCCCATTGTCAAAAAAGGCGACAGATCTGACTGCGAAAACTACAGAGGAATATGATTGCTCCCAACCGCATACAAAATATTAACAAATGTCATTCTGGCGAAAATCACACCGTACGCAGAAGAGATACTGGGAGACTACCAATGTGGATTCCGTAGGAACCGGTCAACAAGCGACCAAATGTTCACAATAAGACAACTGCTGGAAAAGAAGTGGGAATACGGAGAGACGGTTCACCAACTGTTCGTTGACTTCAAAAAAGCCTACGACTCAGTCGCAAAGCAGAGACTCTACCACATTCTAGATGAGGTGGGAGTCCCAAAAAAATGTGCCGCCCTCATTCAAATTTGCATGAACGAAAACAAAGGGCGAGTCAGAATAGAAAACCACCTCTCAGAACCATTTGAAATTCAGGACAGTCTAAACCAGGGAGATGGTCTATCAGCGTGTCTTTTTAACCTTGTACTCGAGTATGTCATCAGAAAGGTACAAGACGACAACATGGCCGGATCATCCTGAACGGGGTCACACAAGTGCTCGCTATGCGGATGACATCACCGTTCTGGGCGATAATCTAGAAACTGTGAAATCATCAAGCAAGCGGCAGAAGAGGTGGGCCTAGAAATAAATGAAGACAAAACAAAATACATGATTACGGCGAGAGCAGGTGGACCTCAGAGAACACATATAAACATCAGAGGTAAGATATTTGAAAAAGTTAAAGAATTTAAATATCTGGGAACGATACTGACGGCCAGTAACGAAATGTCGAAGGAAATTAACAAGAGACTGCATTCCGGCAACGCTAGTTGGCACGCAGTCTGTAAACTGCTGAAATCCAGACTGCTATCACGTAACATAAAGCTCCGTGTCTATAGAACCATAATCATGCCGATTGTTCTATTGGATGCGAAAGATGGGCTCTCACAAAACGGGAAGAAAACAAATTCCGCGTATTCGAGAATAAAGTTTTGAGGGGCATCTTTGGAGGTAAATATGACGAGGAGGCAGGACTATGAAGGAAACTCCATAACCACGAATTAGAAGAGCTATATCGCAAACCTACAATAGTGAGAGTAATCAAGTCGCGAAGATTAAGATTGGCCGGACACGTGGCGCGAATGGGGAACGATAGGACCGTGCATAGAATTCTTTACGGTAGACCAACGGGAAAGAGACCGGTAGGACGGCCGCGACGGAGATGGGAGGACAATGTTAGGTTTGAACTTGAGGAGATCGGATCGAATGGTCAAGCGTGGAAGGAGAGTGCCCAGGACAGGGAACGATGGCGAAGCCGAGTCGGTGAGGTCATGAACTTCCGGGTTCCTACAGGCCAATAAATAATAATAAGTTAGATGACTAGTGGTAACTGGTTAAAAGTGGACGAAAGATTAAGAAGTGTAAAGGAAGAACAAATGAAATGATATATTGAACGCTAGTGGAAATAAGTTAAATAGTGGATTAAAAATTCAATATGTGGAAACTAAGAAATGTAAAGGAAGAACAAATGAAAGGAAATGTTGAACGATATTGAAGATAAGTTAATTACTGGATTAAAGATCAATACGTTAAACTAAGAAGTGTAAAGGAAGAACAAATGAAATGAAATATTGAACGATATTGGAAATAAGCTAAATAGTGGATTAAAGATCAATACGTTAAAACTAAGAAGTGTAGAGGAAGAACAGAAGAAATGAAATGTTGAAAGATATTGGAAATAAGTTAAATAGTGGATAGAAGTTCAGTAAGTTAAAAATTAAAAATGTAAAGGAAGAGTAATTGAAATGAAATGTTGAAACGTTTTTGGAGATAAGTTAAATAGTGGATTATAGATTAAAAAGCTAATACTAACAGATGTAAAAGTAAAGAATAGGTAATGAACCATTGTCAGTGAGAAAAGATAATGAATGAAGTGGAAAGAAAAGATAACAATAAAAATGGGATGAAGAACTAAGAATGAACCTGAGTTTCGTTATTTAATAACTGGTAATATGGGAAGGCGCAAGACTAATGACCTTGCCCAGAAAAAACAAATCATTATGGAAAATTTAACAAGCCTCAGGACTTGCTAAATAAGGACATCACAGGTTCCCGGTTGTAGTGCCGATGATGATGATGATGATGATGATGTGGGAAAGAAGAGTTGATTGTCATTCCCTCGGCGTCGAGTCTAAAACGAATCTTCTGTGAGCACAAGAAAAACTCTAACTCGCGTCGACCCAGCGGGAGAGGACCCTAACTAACACCATGCCTTATACTAATTTATATTTTCCCATTGTGACATATTTTTCTCACCACACTGTGACATTATGCGTTATAACCCGTGTCCATCGTTTCGGCTGACGTTACCATTCTCACGGATCGTTACAGCGCACATGCAAGAATGTTGAAGGTGTTAGATCAGCTGAAGAAGGAACTTCAGGACCGGAAACTGGATAGCAGAGGACAAAAGCAAATTCTTCGACAGCGTCTGCAAGCAGCAATGGAGGAAGAGGGTATTGATGTCGACATATGTTTTTACGATTGGACCAGACTGTCCGGGCGGAGAATAAACAGCGAGTCAAGATGGTGGCAATGTAACGGAGAAGAGTTCGCCACAGTTGGACATTTCGGAGATGTTCCGGATGATGATGACAAAATTCGACGCAAGCTGCAGATGTTAATGCAAAGTTGGATGCCCAAAATTCAAAATTCGACGCACAAGCTGCAGATCTGAATACAAAATTGGATGCCCAAACGCAGTGGATGAAATGTAATTTTCAACAGTTTGAGGAAGAAATTCAGTCAAAAATTCAAAACGAAGTAGAATCTGGATCTAAAAAACGAAGCTGAATTCAAGAGCCACCGATGAAATAACGCGATTCTAAAAGAGACTTGAGCGTGTTGAGAGAAATAAGACATCGCCTAGCAATCAACATGACTACAAAGATACAAGGATACAACCGCCAACCTTCGATGAAACGGGACCCTTCTCCGTATTTATACGTCAGTTTGACGCCGCGGCCAATTATAATAAGTGGTCGGATGAGCAAAAGTCAACATCACTAATCGTGTCACTCCGTGGGGCGGCTGCAGAATTGCTACAAACCATACCAGCAGAGAAGCAAACAGATTTCCAAGTGGTAAGAGACGGCCTTGAAGCTAGGTATGGAGACAACCATATGCAGCAGGTCTACCGCATGCAACTGCGGAGCAGAACGCAGAAACCTGGAGAAAATCTTCAACAATTGCAGGCAGACATTGAGCGATTGGCAAACTTGCCTTAGTCAAATATGACTAAGGAATTTCTGAACGAGGTAGCAACGGATGCATTTATAAATGCACTCCAAGATCTGAACTTGCAACAAGCTGTTCGTTTGGCAGGAAAGAAGACGACTAATGAAATACTGGCGTTCGCATTGGCATATGAATCTGCTAAACTGGCTACCAGTAGTACATATAGAGTCCGAGAAATGTCCGTCCAGGAATTTCCCTGCCAAAGAAGAGGGCATGTACAACGGAGAACCCCGAGACCTGATATGAAGTTATGGCGTCTCTACCAGATACTCACACAATACACAAGCAAATAGTGAAGAACACCGAACGAAAATCGAATAAGAAAATGCATCAGAGCCGTATACCATAGCCATAATACAACAATTCACATCAGTGGAATATACTTGAGTTTAAAAATCGAATTCTAAGCACGGCCAGTAGCGTGATGTGTTACGCATTGGTTCAATTTTTTGTGATTCTAACTGTCATAAGGTCAGTTCGAATTACACGTTCTGCACTATCATCCCAAACACTATAAAGTGTTGGACATGCGGCGAAGTCGGCCACATCTCTGGCGACTGTAGGAAACGTCGGCGAATGAATGAAACATCAAGTGAGAATTGTTGTTCATGCGCTAATCATAAGAGAAGGCTATCAACGGACCAACATGAGGCCAATAGCTCGGGAAACTTGTAAGGGTAGACTTTACGGGGCGAAAGTTGCCTGGTGAAATGTGCAGCCCCAGAATCGTAACTGTATCACAACTCCAACGGGATAACCAAAGTTTGCTTATAACTACGATTGTTAATGCAAGGACAACAACAGTGACAATCAACACTGGAGCAACGAGATCCATTAATCGGCCGGATGTGGTCGGCAAAATAGCCCTTAATAAAAAAAGAAGATACGCCTTGAAGACTGCCACATGAGAATGTTCTACAGTGTACGGAGAAGTGGAGAGCATAATAGTGCTGGGGCAATATTTCCATCTCCCACCAATTTCTGGTTGCCGATATTACGGACGAATGCATTCTTGGAATGGATTTCATGAAGGAGCACCAAGTTGTTCTAGATATCGGGTAAAGAACACTGCGAATTGGCAACTTAGAGGTTGCTATTACACTGCAGGACGAACAATTGCGAAGACTGAAATGTTATGTGCGTGAGGAGGATCAGATCCCAGCTCGTTCAGACTCGGTAATTTGGCCCAATCTCGAGAGTGATCCCGGTGACAATCGATTTTACATAACCGAAGCTGTACAAAATCAGCGTAAGGGGAACATCCTTGTTGGGAAAGCCCTTATCGACGCGAAGAACCACATCGTACCTGACAGAGTACTAAATCCGTCCAAGGAGCCGATCGCAATAAGAAAAGGAGAAGTAATCGCAGAATGTGCACCCGTGTCAATGATAAGTTCAATTCAGACAAGGGGAGAGGACCATTCAATTCAACAGCCCTCTGGTGCATCTTCTGTGGTTAATGGGTTGATGTCCCAGAAAATCGGATTAACAGACAGAGAAAAGGCAAGCGTTAAATCACTCCTGAACGACTTTTCTGATATTTTTGTGACAGGAAATGATAAATTCGGACGCACCGGTATAGTTAAACATCGCATTGACACCGGTGAGTCAAGACCTATAAGACAGCCACCTCGTCGGCTACCGTCAGCCAAACACGATTCGAGAGATGAAAGAGCAAGGAGTCGTCGAGAAATCATAGAGCCCATGGGCTTCGCCGGTAGTGGTCGTCAAGAAGAAGGGTGGGAAAACTAGATTTTGTGTCGACTACCGCCGGTTAAACGACGTTACGAAGAAAGACAGTTACCCACTTCCTCGAATCGACGACACACTAGATACCCTTTCTGGAGCGCAGTGGTTTTCAACATTTGACCTAAAAAGCGGTTACTGGCAAGTGGAAGTGAAGGAGGAGGACAAGCAGACGACAGCGTTTACTACCGGAAACGGACTTTTTCAATTCAACATGATTCCTTTTGGATTGTGTAATGCTCCAGCAACGTTTGAACGATTAATGGAAAGTGTTCTACGGGGACTTACATGGAAGACGTGTGGGGGTACGAAGTCGCGACGCCTCACGGGCGAGAGTTCTACCCACAAACTGTTCACTGGACACAAAAGAGGAATTATTCACCACGGAAAAGGAAATGCAACACAACAAACTCGCCGACATACCGTCCACAAGGAGAAAAAGTTAAACGCACTATTTTGTTCTTTAAGATTTGGTTTATTTATTTTTTTTTTGGTCCAGTTTTACAATTTGTCTGTAGCCACTTCAGCAAAAAAAAAAACTTAAAATATAGGTTCACGCCGACGACTCACACTCGATTTTTCACGTCGTACGGTGGATAGCGGACGATCCGAGCGCCTTGGAGATTGAATTACGACTCAGCGATATCTTGCTCGTTCAGAGCTCATTCGCTCATCGTGATCATGGTGGTATGTGTGCCTAGAACAAAGAAAGACCTAAAGTGCATTCCTAGGATACGATTTCGGTAAAGCAAATAAAACCGAAATCGTCGGATGCCAATGGAATCTTTGTTGGAACATGTGCGGCTAAACAAAGAGACGATGATCCGATGTGAAAATGTGCTAATTGGTTTTAGCTAGGTTACTGGGAAATGCTGTTTATGGCATCGCTAGAAAGGGTACGTATTGAATACCCATTTGCATTGATTATGCTTGGATTTCAATTGATGTCAAGGGACGCGAAATGCGTATTTGCTTTGGGTTGCACATTGTGCGAGTCGGGGAATTTTATTGCTGGGAGAAAAACGTCTCCAGCCAATGTATACATAAAGAAATTTATCGTATACATGAATGAAGGTAGGAATAGGCGACGCCATGATAATCATCTCTGGCTGGAATGGTTACATGATATGTGAACCGAGGGTTTTTCTTTTCAGGAATTTGTCTGGTAACGAATTGGTTTAGAATACCAAATAAGCAAACAAAGAAATCTTACGGAAAATTGTATGCGAAGGGATGCATGAAAAGGTAAGTTTTCTTTATAGGGATTTTAAGATTATAGATGGTGATCTACATAATGTGCGAAGCATTTACAGGTACTAATACTGTTGCATTAGCAAACTAAAGGGAGTTGGGTAGTAGTTATGAGGGTTTTTCAGGTACGTAGACCGTAGGGTTTGGCGGAACCGCTACAGACGTGTCTTGTGTACTTGGACGATATCATCGTGGTTGGAAAGAATTTACCAGAACACATCAATAATCTGCGCTCCGTCTTCGAACGACTAAGACAGGCCAGCTTAAAGCTCAATTCGAAGAAATGTGAACTCTTCCAAAGGAGAGTAAAATTTCTGGGACACATCGTTTCATCTGCAGGAGTTCAAACGGATCCTGATAAGATAGCCGCTGTCCAAGAGTGGCCTACTCCAGAAGATAAGCAACAGTTAAGAAGCTTTATGGGACTAGCCACATACTACCGACGGTTTGTTAAAGGTTTCGCTAACGTGGCTAAAACCCTACACGAACTAACGGGTAAAAACATGAAATTCAATTGGACAGAAAAGTGTGAGGCAGCATTCAACACATTGAAGGCCGAGTTATGTAAGACTCCAACATTGGCATTCCCAAGATCGGGGCGCCCATTTATATTGGATACTGATGGAAGTAACACAGGAATCGGCGCAGTGTTGTCACAGGAAGTCGACGGTAAAGAGAGAGTTGTCGCATATTATAGTCGAGTTCTATCTAAGCCAGAGAGAAACTACTGCGCAACAAGAAAGGAACTGCTGGCTGTCGTAGAAGCCGTTAAGAATTTCCATAAGTACCTCTACGGACGTCGATTCCACCTTCGGACGGATCATGCCGCCCTGAAATGGTTGTTAAATTTTAAGAATCCGGAAGGACAAATAGCACGATGGATCGAACGACTTCAAACGTACGATTTCCGAATTTCCCACCGTCAAGGGAAGGTCCATAATAACGCTGATGCTCTATCAAGAAGACCATGTAAGCCAGATTGTAAAGATTGTCATAGAGCAGAAGAGAGAAAAGAGGCGGACGACCTGCGAAATGTACAAGTAGAAGTACTAGATGGGTGGACGAGTGATGCTATACGCGCAGCTCAACTTCAGGATTAAGATATGTCGCTAATCCTGGAACACAAAGAAAAAAACAAGCGGACAACTTGGAACAATATTTCCGACAAGAGTGGAACATTTAAGGCATATTGGGCTGTTACGTGCGGTTTCCACCACCCCATCAATTAATTGTATTTAATATAATTTGTTTTAATGTAGTTTGATGGTAAGGTGGTGGAAGAATTGTGCGATCCACAAGTGAGTGTTCGAACACGCCCCGATTCGAGTGTGGATCGTGGGCGAGTTCGAATTGTGTTTTCGGAGTGGACGTTGAGGGAGAGCGAGAGAGAGAAACAGCAAGATATTTGATTTCGGTTTTTTGATTCCGTTGCTGACTGTTGTTTTTGACACAGTTTTGCAAGTAGTTTTAAAGAGATAGCTGTTTTTTGGAGACAGTTAAAAGGAAGAAAAAGGAAGAGAAGTAGGAAAAAGCCCCGTGTCTTGTTAAAAATAAAAAAAAAGCAAACGATACTAGAGAAAAAGTTTAAAAGTTGCACAACGCAACAAAGAGAAAAAGTAGTATGAGTCCGGGAATGTTAATGTGTATATGTCATGAGTTATTGTAAGACTTAAAATTCGGCAATCCGTGGTTGACCGAAATATGCAAAATAAAGATTAAAGTACGAGTGGATGAGCTGTTTTTGTTTGTTGTTCCTGAGGAGATAGCCACTGATTTGAGCCACTTTGTGGAAACCTATCCACGGCACCACAGTCCGGAACCAGTGTAAAATATTAGAAATTACCACCAGCTGAATTCTCGAGGAACTAGAAGCCACAGCCGGAGGAAAAGCTGCTGCACAGACCGGAGCCGTTCTCAGCAGTATTGACGAACCAGTGAAGAATCAGGTAACCAATTTACAATACACTTAATTACGTAAATGTTTTGTGGCAAAATTGCGTCACAGAGCACAATGGAATTCCTTGCTGGTGGAAGATGGAATTCTTAAGCGTAAATGTGAAGCCGCGGACGGAAAATCCCATCGAATGCAGATTCTAGTCGCACCATCAAAAGTGAAGGATGTACTAACAGAAATGCACGACGAGGCCTCCGGTGGACATCTGGGAGTTAATAAGACACTTTCAAAATTACGATCTCGATTCTACTGGCTTCACATGAGAGATGACGTCGATTCTTGGTGTAGGAAGTGCGCAACTTGCACTGCGACCAAAGGACCTGTGGCAAACCCAACGGTACACTTACCTTAAAAACCCCCATAACCACAACCCAGTCTGCATAAGCTTTCGCTAATGCAATTCGCATTAGCATCTTAAATGCTTCACGCATTATATAGATCAAATCTACAATCTAAAAAGTCCCTGCGAGAGAAAACTTACCTTCATGCATCTCTTCGCATATATTTTCCTGTAAGAATTTCTTTCTACCTTTTTAAGAATCCCAGGCAAAATTCAATTTCCCATACCTGAAACATTTCCTTCTCCAAGGACATTTAATGCATACAACGCGTTAGATAAAATTCCTTAAAAAAAATGGGTAAGTTAAAGTAAGTTAAATTTTAAGAAAAAAAAAAAAACAAAAAAAATTAACGTTTTTCAATTTTTTTTTTTGTCTTTCAAATAATTATAAGTACTGTCACAAAGTTCTGTCGCCGAAAGGCAAATTATACAAATATTAAGTAATGTTTAGCTTAAAGCGTCTGCGAAGGACCAGTAAGTTATTATATAAGATAATTAAGCTAGAATTTAAACATTTTTGTCTAGCCTTTAATTTAGAAATTAAGAATATAAAAAGAAAAATAAAAAATGTTTTAAAAAATGAAAAATAAAATTTCTAAAAATAGTTCCTTAATGTGCATATGCACCATAAATACAAAACATTCGGCACCCATTATTATCAATTGAAATGCAACGTCGGGCGGCTTGTTTTTACAGCTGCAACAAGCCGACCGGCGATTCACCATCAATAGACAAACAATCATCAATTTCGTACGTCGCCACAAACTATTTTCCTACATATACAAATGCAGGCAAGGGATTCGTCTTTGCCACCAATCCCATTAGCGCCTTCTTTCTTCCCAACGTCTATTATAACGACGATACACAGCGTACACACGACCCTCATTACCGGACGAAGCATTTGGTCGCTTCTCCCTTTGTTCCTTTTTTTCTCGTTTATCCTTTGCTAAGTTGCAACGATAAACACGGTGATGGGTAGGATCACACACATACCACCATGATCATGATTAGCGAGTGATCTCTGCACGAGTCGAATTTCATCCGCTGGCCGCCATAGTCATGCTAACTCCCGCTCTCCGGTGGGCACGGAGACGCGTAAATACCGATAATATACCCCGAGTCGTGGCGAAGATTGTGTTTTTTTATTGACGCCCCATTGTAAAATCTTAATATCTAATAAAAAATGAAACGAAAACAATAATCCGCGAATTCAAACAAGTATATCCAACAATAGTGTTTTCCAATTAAATAAATATAAAACTAAACCAAGGGAATACAGTGTTTTATTGTGTCTTGTGTTCACTGGTGTGGTGTAAAAAGCCACAAAAACTTGATATTATATATAATTACAGTGGTTACCTGTTTTCCTCCTTTCTCCGGTGACCAGCGGTGAATGTATGTGCAGTAGCCCTTTATTCTATTCCGCTCAATCTGGTTAGTCCTCTGTTTGGAAATTTCTCGGGTCTGAACTCTGTTTTCCTCCTTTCTCCGGTGACCAGCGGTGAATGTATGTGCAGCAGCCCTTTATTCTATTCCCCTCAATCTGGTTAGTCCTCTGTCTAGAAATCTCTCGGATCTGAAATCTATCGCAAATCAAACGGCCCGAAGCACTTTTCAACAACTTTTTCTTTGTTTTTTTTTTTTTCTGTAGCTTTACAATTTCTGTTTTTATTTTTAAAGTTTTTTTTTTTCTAATTTTTAAACATTAGGACCGGGGCTTTTGTCTTTTCTTTTCGGCTGCTTGGAAAAATCAACTCTTAACTCCACTACTGTCATCAACGGAACTCAAAACCGTATTTTTGCAATCTATTAACCCGTTCCCTCTCTCTCGCTCTCCCTCAACGACCACTCCGAAAATCGAATTCGAACTCGAAGAGCTGCACGATACACACCCGAATCGGGGCGTGTTCGAAAACTCACTTGTGGATCGTGCAACTCCTCCACCACCTTACCATCATACTATTTTAAAACAAATTATATTACATACAAATTATCAAATGATGGCGGTGGCGGAAACCGCACGTAACACTGGACGTGGCATTGTGAAGTCCTGTTTGGCGTCTCTTTGCTTCGTCGTAATCGCGTAGTGCTCGAGAGAACAATTAATTATGATGGAGAAGGAAGTAGAACTCGCACCCATGCCGGTGCCCCGACTTCCTCAGCACAGACCAACAGCAAAACCAAGGAGCGCTATGAAGCAGTACAACGTGGGTGCCCCTTTCGAGCGAATTGCAATTGATATCTCAGAACCATTTCCAAAAACCAACGACAACAACAAATACATGTTGGTCATCATGGATTACTTCAGCAAGTGGGTGGAAGTCCTTCCAATTCCAAACCAAGAAGCAACAACCGACATTGAGCAGCTTATCAATAATTGGATCAGCAGATATGGAGTCCTCTGTGAGCTTCATTCCGATCAGGGCCGAAACTTCGAATCACCGATATTTCAAGGCATCTGTGCGGCACTGGGCGTAAGGAAAACCAGGACCACACCCTTACATCCGCAGTCAGGCGGAATGGTCGAAAGGTTCAACCGAACAATGAAAGAGTATTTATCGAAGGTCGTTAGTGATCACCAACGAGATTGGGACAAATATGTACAAACCTTTCTCATGAGCTATAGATCGGCTAATCACGATACGACGGGCCATACTCCAGCAAGAATTATATTTGGACGAGAGATACGATTACCAGCTGATCTGCGATTCGGAATACCTCCAGACGCCATAGATAAGACCGAAGACTACGTAGCCGAATGGAGAAATCGCCTCGATGAGATTCATCATCTGGTTCGAAAGCAAATCAAGGTATCCAGTAACAGGATGAAAACAAGGTACGACGTTCAAGCCAACGCATCCGGATGTAATGCAGGCGATAACGTGTGGCTTTATAAGCCTCATCGACAAAAAGGAAGGTCTCCGAAGCTGCAGCAACATTGGGATGGACCGTATAAGATTCTCACAAGAATTAACGAGGTTGTCTATAGGATTCAGCGAAGACCGAACGCCAAGATGAAAGTGGTACACCGTGACCGACTGGCGACTTTTTGTTAACCCAGAAGACCAGTGTTGCAGCACAAACAACAACAATTACAACCAGGGATGAATCGACTTCTCAACGATACAACAAAAGAGAATCGATTCATCACAAAATTCAAAAGTAAACTCACCTACCATCAAACCAGCGAAACTCACCAATTCGGATATGTTACTACCTAAAGGTATGCACCAGAGATCGGTCGCATGGGTTGCCCTTTCTGCTAAGTTGTTTGCACTACCATTCCAGTGCACTCGATATGGCGTGATCGACCAAGCAACGGCGATTGGCAACAGCACTGGTTTCATAGAACAGTTTCTACTGTAATTACGGTCCTATGGGACGGGGCTTTGATCTGCTGACTCTAACGGAGGAAAATAAAATCACTCACGAATGCATACAAATAGGGGCATAAGGTGGAAAATCACAGTCAGTTAGTTATCTTGTTCGGCTCACCATTTTAGTTTTTTTGGTGTAATTTTGAGTTTTGTTTTTATGGCAATTAGAATTTCATTGTTTTATTACGCAGTGCAACAAAGAAAACTAAAATTATCGCACCCTTTACTTATTGTGTTTCTTACTTCGATCACCGATTTTTTTCGCCTAAATAAGTAAAGGGAGTAGGACGACTTGTGGTCCGTCCAGCTACATTTTGCTGTTCCAGACGCCAAACAATTGAAGCGAATACTTCTGAAGCGAAACAATTCATCGCCCCTCATTTTGGATCTGCGACAACCATTGAACTTAGTTCGGGACGAACTAATCTAGGCGGAGGGTAATGTGGCGCATTTGACAATCAGTACTAGAATATTCTAGAAAGAAATTCGAGGCTATGGAACGGGCGGAAACGAAACGCCGAATCAGAATGAGAAAAAACGATATAAATACGTCGCACGCAGATCAAGGAGTAGAGTGACCACAACGCTGTGACCACATTCATTCGCGGCTATCGAGCATCCCGGGCTCATATCAGATACATACCCGATTATGGGCGGACAAATTGGGACAACTTCAATATTACATTGAACGATAAACTCCACCAATTCTCTCTTCCCACTGACAGGAACCTAACGACGGTTGAGATAAACAACGCTGCGAAACGACTTCACGAGATTCTAGTTGAAACTTCGGAAACTCACGTCCCGAAGTACAAACTTGAAAAGACTTATCCGATTCCCCAGGACGACATCACTCTTCGTCTCATCCGGGAGCGTAAAAAGCTCTGCAGGATGAGATATCGTCACCGCTTTACGCAAAGGGAGCCAGAGAATCCAAAACAATCGTGCCCGACAATTGGGAGACAAACTGAAGGGTATTCAGATGGACCAGAACGTTTATAAAAATGTTAAAAAGATATGTGGCACTTCCCGTATCACTGGGCCAATCACACACAATGGTGTTGTTGTTAATAACGACACCAATAAAGCAAAAAAATTGCTCCGCGATAGTATAGTGGTTAGTATACCCGCCTGTCACGTGGGAGACCGGGGTTCGATTCCCCGTCGGGGAGCCTCTGGCGCAAGACTAATGCCCTTGCCCGGAAAAAACAAATCATTATGGAAAATTTAACAAGCCTCAGGACTTGCTAAATAAGGCCAAGACCGGTTCCCGGTTGTAGTGCCGATGATAATGATGAATAAAGCAAATAACATCGGAGAGACCTTCGAAAACAATCACAAACTTCCTCTCCAAGATGGCAACCCGGATACTAATGCGATTATTAGTTCAGAGGTCCACAGTAAGTTGGACGATTTCAACGAGCCAATTGTTGTCTTTAACCCAACTAACAGTGCATACCTCGATGACACACGTGATAATCGTCACGGTTTCATTGCACCAAATACCCTACAGAGCCTGCTTAAATCTCGAAACCCTAAGAAGTCACCCGGTATCGACAACATGTCATGCCCCTCGTTGCGAAGGCTTTCTGCCTTATTTTTTATAAAGCTCTCCATTCTGTTCAACCATGCTTACAACATGGGGTACTTTCACGTATCACCCCTCAAGCTTTCGCCCTATCTCACTTCTCACTTGCATCAGCAAAATATATGAAAAATTCATATACGAGAAACTAAATAACTTTATCAGTGCCAGGCACCTAATACCTGATTTCCAATTTGGATTTCGAAGAGCGCACAACACCACTATGGCTCTCAACATATTTCAAAACCACGTCTGCGTGCGGCTCTTTAATAAGGAACCCACCGTTGCGGTGAGCCTAGACATTGAAAAAGCTTTTGACACGACTTGGATCGAAGGTCTCGCTTTTAAATTATTGAATACTGGGCTCAGTAGAACGCTATGTAGTATCATCTACCAGTTCGTTCGAAACAGAACCTTCCAAGTTAGAGTGAATGGAAAGCTTTCCCGAACTTTTCACGCCGCTGCAGGCGTACCACAGAGCTCCATTCTAGGTCCCATCTTATTCAATTTTTACACCTCCGATATTCCTCGCGCTGTGGACGGGAGAGTAAACCAGATATGCTATGCGGATGACGTCCTAGTGTACGCGTCAACCAAAGGCCCTAATCTCGCAACAAATCGACTCAACCGTCACTTGGACGAGCTGTATCAGTATTACAGTCGATGGAAAATTCGACTTAATCCATCCAAAGCAATAGCTATAATTCTGAGTAATAAACACTCCCAACCCGCTTCTCGATATTCACAGAATATTCGAATAAAAATGGGAGATACTACGATTAGACCACAGGACAGGATGAAATATCTTGGGGTCACTTATACCCCAAAAATAAAATTCATCAAACATCTGACCCACATTCTTCAAAGGGGCCTCGGTCGGTCTAAGCAACTGCACGACATCTTGAAGTGGAGCAACAAAGTTGACACCAAAGTTAAGCTTCTCTGCTATAAGCAGCTAATCCAATCTGGAATATCGTACGCCTTTCCCATATGGTCCTGCATATCTTCGGCTCAAATGGAAAGACTTCGGGTTTTCGAAAGGAAACTCCTCAGAAGATGCACCAATCATTCTAGAAGGCCTGACGGTCGTCATTACCCCAACTCTCACCTATACGAAGGCGCCTCCATTACCCCTATCGACGAGTACTTGCTTCAATTAACATATAAGTACCTCGAAAACATTCAGAGCGGCGAGAACCTACTTGTACGGGACTCTTGTGTTCTTGAACCTTCTCTCTCTCGATCTCTTCGGATCAAACCCCCACAATTTCTTCTTCAGTACAAAACTGAAGACAGCACCCTTCCCACAACATTCCCCTCTATAATAGAGGATGCCTGGATCCATCCCATAGGGTCTACTATTAACAAACCACACACACGAACGCATAGTACAAGACGGCACAAACACAAACATGCACACCGACCAAAGCGCAGATTATCAGACGCCAAAGATGTGATCTGCGTTTACTACCGCACCCAAGACCTACCGGTCTTGTACGATTTCTTTCCCACCATCCCTCTATACAAGTAGTTAGGGAACACCTGGACTAACTCTCGCTAAAGTCGGCCCTCTCGCCACCCTTTTTTTTTTTAAGGAGTAGAGTAAAAAAGTAAGCAGTCAAAGACGCGATAAGTAATAAAGCGAGGAAGCAATAAGTACGGAAGCGATAAGTAAAGAAGCGAAGTATCAAGAAACGGTTGTTATTAACAGGCTAACAAAGTGTTTGCAAAGAGAATCGATTTAGCGGCTCTTATTTATTAACGTAATTAATCCAGCGAACCCTAAGCTCGCAACAATATACTAGATAGTATCGCACATCACAACAATCAGCTCAATCTGAAAGCTAACTGGACATAAAAATTGAGAATCGTCCTTCAGGCGAACTATTTGAGGATAGAAAGGCTACTTTGGTCTTTTTGTTCCACAAGATTACAATCTTCTCATATTCAGCAACAATTTACATCGATGCCACGACTCCCGGTACTCCGAACACTTTGCGTGTACGTATCTAACATCTGCAGCTGGTGAATAAAATATCGAATTAACGCGATTGAAGAATGAAGTTTATGACCAAAAACGATTTGTTGTTATGGTTGTTGTTATTATTATTTTATTCGCTTTTTCACGCACTGACATTTGGCTTTCAGTTTTCGTTTCGTTTTGCAATTAAACTCACAAAATGTAAACGCCTTTAATGCACTCCTTCCTAGACCGTTACCACTATCACTTACCACAATTAACTCTTCATCATCATCATCATTAGCCCTACAACCGGGATCCGGTCTTTGCCTTATTTAGCAAGTCTCTCCACCGGTATCCGGTCCATATCCGAGACTTGTTAAATTGTCCATAATAATTTGTTTTTCCGGCCAAGGTTAGTAGCCCAGCGCCCCACACATAAACTCTTATTGTGATATTAATAAATTGTTTTGTTTCTTTTTCCTCAGATTCCTTGTTCAGTGATTTTTTGTTTCTTAAATATTTCAACCACACAATAATTCAATTTTCAATTAACAATCTAATTCCACACACATTTCCTCGTACCCTTAAACATTAATAGGCAAGATGAAATTAACTCTTAAATGGCAGGCTCGGGTCATTCGTGCCTTTTCGAAATGTGGGGAGATATTTACTTATTTACTTCTATTATTTAAATAAATTAAAAATCATTAATAAAGCGATTGGTCCTTATACAAGGATAGTTTATGTAGCAACATATATATATATATTTTTTTTTTGCACTTTTAGGTCGTTTTTAAAGCCACGGACGACCATATCATTTAGGGATTCCAAAAAACGACCCTACCTTGGAAGGGTTAAGAGAAATAATAGTTATCCCACCATATATTTATATCACGCATTCCATATAAGTTGAACCGGAATATTTGGCACAACCGAATCTTGGCACCAAATACAGGAAATATCCATCAAACGAGGATTCTTCATTTGCATCGAACCACAACTAAATTCCTGGATACTTTCACAATCTTCCTATTTTCACACAGTAACTAAATAAAGTGAATTTGATTGACTCACCCGCATAAATGGCATCGATGATGACGTCCTCCAAATGTCGGACATTATCTATTTCCAACTCTTCCAAGAGCACACTATAAGGAATACATTTATTTTTAATAGCCAACGAGACGACAGTCAAATGTTGGAGTTTCTTTCGCATCGCTGTCGTCAATTCTATGTAATTGGATGGATTTTGTGAATACTGCTTATAAGTCCCATACGCAAATAAATCAAGTGTATTGTAGTATTTCGAATTTGGTCCAGATTTCAGCTGCAACAATGAGGAATGTGAAAATAACAATGCAGTCTGTAAAAGAGAATTTTCCTTACCTCGATGATATTAGGCACTGCCAAAAGTTCAGCGAAAACATAAATTCCGGACGCTTCCAATACCTGCTTGATGAGCTCAAGACAAGCGGCTCCGCGAGCAGATTTTGCCAATATAGTAAATTGTTCTAGTTGATTTCTGGATTCACTTGTCTTAGATGGCGTTTGCAGGTTATCCTTAGCCATTAAAATCCCCGTTGCCATTGTTCCCTTATTACTCGTGTTTCTGCTAAGCAATTCTTTCACACAGGAAATAATAAATGATAATTTTTATATGTAATGTGCAAACTCAAGTTCATTTACTATTTACTGCAAATTTTTCTAGTTTGATATAGCCTTGATTGTTTGCAGATTATTAAAGCCAGCGTTAAATGTCAACTTGCCGACTCTGTTCTCAGGGCTATACATTTATTTCATCCGAACTGTCAAATTTGATTGTAGGGTAAAGCATCTGTGTTTGGCATCGTTGTTGTATGAAAACGAATATGCTGCGACTTTTATTTAAATGTATGCCCTATTAAAAAATAATAAAGGGTTGTGTGTTTACACAAATAGTAAAATAGGCGTAACTGGGTAAACTCAAAAGTTTTAAATTCTGTCTTTTGAGATATCATTGTAATTTATTATATTTAGATTGTACAACCACGAAGGAGTTATATAATAAGTGCCTATATTTTTGATATTCAATTCAATTCAATTTTATTTGGTAGATAAGTACATTTATGGCATATTTAACTCCCTATTAGTAAATCCGGCTTTTCCATCAACCCGGCTAACTTCCGTCCCATATCACAGCTAAATTCGCTTAGTAAGGTTTTGGAATGCAAGATATACAAAAATCTTCCCTCATTTGCTAGAGACAACTCCCCTATCCCGAATTCTCAATTTGGCTTTCGTCCACAACACTCAACTTGTCATGCTCTGCTAAAACTGACACATGATGTGACAATGAATCTCTAAAACCAATCCCCAATAATATGCGTCTCTCTCGACATAGCAAAAGCATTCGATTGTGTTTGGATTGCAGGACTGTTATGCAAGCTTCATTAATGTTCGGATTAAACACCCACACCATAAAACTTCTCGCTTCCTACCTTTCTGATAGAAAGTTCATGGTGAAAATAAATTCAACTCTTTCGACACCATACAGTATAACCGCGGGTGTACCTCAAGATTCCATTCTCGGACCATTATTATACCTCCTTTATACTTCAGACACCCCGCAGCCACTGTCACCTAATACAGTAGTGCTGAAATATGCCGATGACACTTTAATTTATTCAAGCAACAAATTTGTCAAGGAGGCAAGAAACTGTATTAACAGCTATCTCCCGAATCTCTCAGCATATTTTACTAAGTGGAAAATCCGACTCAACCCAGCCAAATCTCAACGCATAGTGTTTAAAGGCAGAAATGCGAATTGTACTAACAACACCATACGCTGCCATAACAAAATCAGAATCAAGTTAAATAACAATATAATTAAACCTTCCAAAACCTTAAAGTACCTGGGAATAACCTTCACCAACAATCTGTCCTTCTCCGCCCACACCAAAAACTCGATTCACAAAGCCGCAATTCAACTTAATCTCTGCAGAAAAGTGATGTACAAGCCGAATGGTCTCTCTCCCAAAGTTAAATCACTTATCTACAAACAGATAATCAGACCCACTCTCACATGTGCATGCCCGATATGGTACCGTATCACACCCGCCAAAATGGAGAAGCTACGCTTCTTCGAAAGGAAATGCTTCAGACTTATCACTGGCCTCAACCGACATCCCAACTCCCACAAATATTACAACAGTAGTTCGCTCTACTATGCCGCTAATATTGAACGTATAGATCGACGCTTCCTCGAGCTGTCCATCAAATTTATCGAAAATCTTCCCAATAATCCCAACCCGATAATAAATGCGCTCACATCGACTCCGTCAGATAACCGAACTGCATACCCAAACTGTCTCCACATCAGAACGTTCTACACATCTGGCAGGTTGGTTAATAACTCTAATGAGATTGTATACTGTGGGGGTTCTCTACATCACACAGAACCAACCCACAACCCTAACCTGCAAACATGCAAAAATCGAATATGCAATAAAATATTTCCCAAACCTCCAAGAGAATATAATTCAACCGAATATATTCTAATCACCACCACATGCATTTTCCCAAAATTGCGTTACTCAATTATCCATATTTCCTCAACGCAACCAAACAACCCACATTTCCCCGAAACTCGTATGCCAGAGCAAACGCATATTCAATCCTCAACGGAACATCAGCAAGCATACCCAGCCGCACACATTTCTCCGAAGTTCATATGCCTTAACAAAGCGTATACCCAATCCTCAACGGAACACTACCAACCAAATAAACCGCGCACATTTCCCCGAAATTATTTCGGTTAACATTTCTATCTAAACGATACCCCTTGCTTGCACCCAAGCCATTCCAATTTCCCCCGAAAATGCATGCCCATACTCGCTCGCGTCGCCAAACCAATTCCCGGTACACCCAACCAACGAAGTCAACCCAGCCTGTACGGCCAGAATTCGTTGGAACTGAATTCCTATGCGAGCATAGCAACTCGTCCACAATTCCTCGTAATTGGCAGCGAGCCTAACTCTGCTATGACGCACCGCCACGACGCAGTGAATGAATTATTTTCATTCATGAGTCAGTCGACATCTAACCGCCGCCACGTGCGCAGCACCACCCGTCCCCCACACTGGTGACCCCGTAAAAACGCGCAACCCTCGAACATTAGCGACCGGAGAGCAAACACGCACCATTAAACACCGACTTACCCTTTACCAACCCAAAAAAACTAGAACAGTGACAGTGCTAGCAACCAAGTCCCTCAAAAAAACAATTAACATTCAGTGAAAAATAAAAACAGACCAATTCCAGTGAATCAACAAGCAAAGGAAGAAACAAAAAGTTTGCCATATTTTCTAATAAAATTAAAAAGCCTTCATTTATAGTATCATAGTAAATTATATAGACTATTACAGTAAATTAATAAGTTTACATTTTGTACATGCCGTCTCGGGGAAAATAATTGTGTGTAACCATCAGATCGTTCTATAAACTAACAACCGCAACATCCCGTGAAATCAATCCAACTTCGTCATCTAAACGCCGAACATGTCCCTGTTGACCTTTTAGAAATACAACCATTGAATTCACATGCTTCCATGTTGTACTATACATTCAATTCTATAGTTATACGGGACATTACCACTTGGATCAATAATATTTCACAAAAAGTTGCAGCCTAATAGTGAAGATTGCCTTATAATAGAAAAGTGTTAGGATTTTATGAACATTTTATATTAATTTCGCAGTGAGTCCATCTCCATGTTTGGGTGAAACTCGAGGCAAAACCTTGGCACAAAGAAAAGTATCTCAACCAAACGAACAACACAATCACCGTTACACCAATTAAAGACGAAGTACCCGAACCCGTAGAATCATCAGGTTCCTCATCCAGCACTGATCGACACAAATTTACGAAAGGAGTGCAGCCTTCACCCGGCAGCTTACCCCCACCTGTAACACCACAGCGAAGCCACAACACCTCATCAAGGGATCTGAAGCTGCAGCACCGGCATCGACACAACAGCCCCGGATAATCAGGTCTGCCTTTCTTTTATTATACCAAGTGTCATTTCTCCTTGCGACGAGCTCCTTCTGAGCCACCAAAAATAATTTTTTAAATAATATTCCAAAATTTAACGAAATTGTGAACTTTAAACTAAAATTTAAAAATAAGTTAAAATTGTCAAAAGAAACGCAAACTAAAGTTTTATGCTAAAGACAGCAGTAAGAAACCAAATTATTCCCAGTCTCCCACTTTCTCTGGCACATATTTCTTATATTCCGTTTTTAATTTATAATGACCTCAGTGCCCAAGTAATCACACATCTATTCAAGAACATTGTTACTAATATTTAAAGAAGCATAATTAAATAATTACAAAAGAACACAATTAATTTAAACGACACAGACTCATGACTAAATAATTAAAGCTAAATAATTACAAAATTGATATCTTTCCGTACACACGCACAGTAAAGAGAAACGAGTCGCCAAACACCAATTTTACCAATCATTAAGCCTTACTAAGAATACCTAAAAGCTTTTAAACAAAAATAGCAAAATATTAAAACAAACATACAAACATAATTCGTTACAATAGAAAAATAGGATATATATAACCAAACACACTCACTATCTTATCAAACATCCAAAGTACTAATAAAAAGCGTATTACACAACATTAAAGATCAAAAAGAAAAGAGCGAAAGAACAATTAAAATTTTTTTTTCTTTTTCGCAAACATAAAACCGACCAAACAAAACATAAGCATTTCCCTTTTAACAATAAAAATTATAAATTTATCGAGATCAAAATTAAAATAACAATCGGCAAACCCGAAAATATTAAAACCAAATTAGGCGAAACAATTCTATCAAAATTACAAACTATTGTAAGTCCCCTTCCGGGTCCGAACCAAAAACAAGATCACGATTAAACCATACTTCAAAACCACCGTGTCATAATAATAACAAGCAAAAAAAAAAAAAAAAAAACCAAAAATATCAAACTAAACTAGGCGCAAGAACCTTATCAAATTATAAACTGTCGTGCAGCCCTTCTGGGTACAATCCACGCACACTAAACATAGAAGCAACTAAAATAAAAACCGTGACAATATCCACGACTCCACTGGACCTTACGCGACTCTCGTTTGACTCCCCTCGACTCACGCGTCCGCTCCACGCCCCTTGGCTTCACCCACAGACACACCCCGTCTCTCCCCAATTCCGGCTACCCTTCCCGACTTCGGCACCACTATGCCCACCACACGAGCCGGTACTACCCAGCAGGAACAACCGCGATCCAACTCCCCCGCGTTTCAGGACGCTTCCGGCGTCGAATTCCCACCCCCCACCCAAAATATAAAGCTCCCCCCGTTCGACGAGGAGGATCCAGAGCTTTGGTTCGCTACAGCCGAACGTTTTTTCCGGTTCGCCAACATCCACGACGAAGAACATCGTGCTATAGAATTGCTGCGGGTGCTGGATGGGACACAGCGGACGCATATCGCGCACGCAATCAGGTCACCAGGCCCTGATTCCTACACCAATATGCGGGAATTGCTCCTTAACGCTTTGGACGAGCCCATCAGCATCAAACAGCAACGATTGGCGAACGCGACCAATTTCTCGGGAATTAGACCATCCCTTTTCCTGACCCATTTACGCTCCATAGCGGGGACCAGGATCTCGGATGATCTAATTAGGCCACATTTTCTGAGGAACCTACCTCAACACGCCCGCTCGGCATTAATGGCCCAACCTAACCAAAGTTTGGGCTATTTATCAAAGGTGGCCGACGCGATCATGGAAACCTTAGACCCACAGTCTGAGCTCCCACCATACCAGGTCGCGGCGGTTAGCCAACACGCCGCACCGCCTGCACGGCACCCTCCTGCACCCCCTTCAGAAGCCCCCAGGACCCCACTCCGCGGAACCCAATTCCCACAGCGGACCCAAGACAGCAGGCCCAACCAGTCCCCCTCAGACAGCTCCCCTGCGCCCGCCACCATATCCGATCTCCACGCGTTGCAGGCCTCACTCCGTCGCGAACTAAACCAAATTCACGCGAAGATAAGAAGCCCCCACCGAACCGCGCATACCCAACAGACAGATCGGCCCCCGCCCCCTCACAATACCACACCAGTGGATCAACCCACGAGGGATCAAGGCGCCCATCGATTGTACTCACTGACCGCACGCATCACGTGCAGCTTCTGCCATAAAAAAGGCCACCTGTACGACGAGTGCCTAAAAAGGCGAAACACGCCTTTCTGTCGGGAGTGCCGGCAGTATGGCCACGACATTGTAGAATGTCGTGCACACCATATCCCACTCCCACAGAATAGATCACCGCGCCAGCAGAGGCAGCCCCCGAGGGAAGCACACCCGCGACCACACCAACCCTTTACCCCCCAAAACCCCACTATATCAACCATCCGAGTGACTAGCGGCCCAATCGGATGCGCGGTATGTGGCCATACGGACCACACGTGGGATCAATGCCGAAAAACGGTAAGGAGATCAAAACCTAGGAATTCCCCAGCAACCCCTACCCCAACACCAACCCGCAAGGCCAAGACTCCACGTCGGCGCCAACGCCCAGGAAACCGCACTCCCACCAAGAGCGGCAAACAACCCCCCATACCACCATATGCACGAAAAATGCCAACCCTCAAACCAAACCTCCTCCACCCGGCACACGGCACCCCGTCACTGCGCAGAAGAATAAACTCCGGCCTCCAAGCTCCTCCATCCCACACACGCAATTTCGTCACGGCAAATGTGAGAGAGCTACCGACAGGCCACCACTTACCCAGCCATTATACCTGCTGGCCAACACAGACCACAACAGACCACTGGACCACACCGCAACCCCCTCGCCCCTGCCGGCAACACACGCGGCACCTACAACCAGGTCCACTCCCAACGACGACCCAACCCCTATCACCGCGCCTTCAGCAACAAACCCAACCCACCAGACCCCTAGCTACCTAACATTCCTCCCGCCACACACCAACCTACTCCTTTCACCCTACCCTTATTTCGTGACTACGTCACTGGACGGGGAGTACTGTGGGGGTTCTCTACATCACACAGAACCAACCCACAACCCTAACCTGCAAACATGCAAAAATCGAATATGCAATAAAATATTTCCCAAACCTCCAAGAGAATATAATTCAACCGAATATATTCTAATCACCACCACATGCATTTTCCCAAAATTGCGTTACTCAATTATCCATATTTCCTCAACGCAACCAAACAACCCACATTTCCCCGAAACTCGTATGCCATAGCAAACGCATATTCAATCCTCAACGGAACATCAGCAAGCATACCCAGCCGCACACATTTCTCCGAAGTTCATATGCCTTAACAAAGCGTATACCCAATCCTCAACGGAACACTACCAACCAAATAAACCGCGCACATTTCCCCGAAATTATTTCGGTTAACATTTCTATCTAAACGATACCCCTTGCTTGCACCCAAGCCATTCCAATTTCCCCCGAAAATGCATGCCCATACTCGCTCGCGTCGCCAAACCAATTCCCGGTACACCCAACCAACGAAGTCAACCCAGCCTGTACGGCCAGAATTCGTTGGAACTGAATTCCTATGCGAGCATAGCAACTCGTCCACAATTCCTCGTAATTGGCAGCGAGCCTAACTCTGCTATGACGCACCGCCACGACGCAGTGAATGAATTATTTTCATTCATGAGTCAGTCGACATCTAACCGCCGCCACGTGCGCAGCACCACCTTCCCTCTCCAGTCCGAGTCGCCCAGTTGAAACGCTTAGTCGTGTCGGCCGCTTATATGAGCCGTCCGTTGTGTCAAACGTAAAAGTTGTTAAGAACCATTGTCCGCGCTTCAATACCCTTATTTCTTTCAATACGCATCCGCAACCGGTTTCAAACGCGGTAAACAAACCACGGGCAACGACAAATTACGCCCGGGTGTAATTAGCAGGATCAACTAGTGGGTCAAATGATATGTGAAGAACTAGCCAGCGGAGCCGAATTGCTGTTTGTATGCGTACCCAAATGACAGAGCCTACATAAACTCAAATATTGTGAACGTGTTGTCTTCAGGGGAAGCATAATTTAAGTGCCTTAAAACGCCTTTATACGTGTGAAACTGAATTTGCAGTTAGTTAAGAGGCAATTAAAAACTTTTCTAAAAAAACACTAAATAATGTCAAATTGTTTTATAATCGTTAATGTGTTATATAAGCCTCATGTGTGAATGGAAAATAAATACGAAGGAGAACATTAATATCAAAACCGGACAGAAGCGTTTCATTTCTCTTCTCTCTCCACCGTCGGCGAACATTCTCAGTGTTACTTACGCAGTGGCGTGTTGGGGGTCTCGTGAAACCGCGTCCGTGCTGGCGCAAACAACCCGTCCCCCACAATACCACAATACAGAGTTTTCACCTCACCAATTTAAATATAGTAATATTCAACTCTTCTCCAATGTTTTACGTTTCAACGAACAAACGGAAAGTAGTTCCCCAACCCACATCCCTGACTGACAATATCCTCACTAACCCATTGATCACTATGCTACCCCCTTCCACACCACACTAACTTATTTCAATAATAATGACGTAACTAGACTAAGTTAAGTTAAGTTAAGTAAATTAGCATAGGTTAAGTAAATAACTATATCCTGGTTTTCACTAAAATCTTAATCCATAATCAATATATAACTGCTATCAAATTGTTTGAAAAATGTACTAGTAACTATATGTAAACAATTATAGCTAGAGTATCATAAGTTATCTGTATTGCTTATTGTAAAAATTATTGATGGTCAATAAATACAGAATTGTAAAAAAAAAGGTATATTTTACAACTAGTATTTAAGAGATTTAGGCTAGCAATTCCTTTTCAACTATTTTATTTTAATGAATAACAAATAATAAATTAAGGGAAAACTACAATAAAAAACCCTTATTTGAATCTTAAGACTAATATTGCACGGGTTTCCGGTTATTTTATATAGTAATGACCTCGATATAATTTTCATAGACAGAGCACATATGTGGTGATTTAGGATAACGCAAGACGGGAAACGAGAACATTGTCAGAAAAAGAACAATTGACGAAGAAGTTTCGATTGATTTTGTCAATAAGGAACTCTACCGGTTTAACGTTAGCGTTTTCATGTAGTTCATGTGTCGAATAATGCCATGGCAAATTCGGCAACATTTTCAATATTTTATTGTGACACCTTTGCAATTTTATTTTGTGTGTGCGAGCACAATTACACCATACAGGGGCCCCGTACAGGAGTATCGGTTGAAAAATGGTTTTAAATATTATAATTTTATTTTCGATGCTAAGCTTTGACTTTCTACACACTAATGGATACATAACTCTTACGACTTTGTTTATTTTGTCTATTGTGGTAGTGATGTGTTTTTGAGAGATAAGTTTTTTATCTAGAATAATACCTAGATATCTACAGTCTTCGGACCAATCAATATCAACTGCACACATACTGAGTTAAGTGCCGTTTGGTGGGTAGCAGAGTTTCCTACATCTCGAAAACCAGACAGCTTGTGTTTTATTACCATTTATTTTTATTTTCCATTTCTTGTAATATACTGCTAGTTGGCAAGAGCTGCTTGTAAAGAGTTGTAGATATTAGTGAATAAGGCACCCGAATAGAAAATGGCCGTATCATCGGCAAACATAGCTACCTGAATGTTTTCACCTAGACATGGTAAATCTGCGACAAATAATGTGAATAATATGGGACCAAGGACCGAGCCTTGGGGTACACCATAGTGGATTTGGTGAGTAGAGGATATGTCGGTTCCTATACTCACAACATATTTTCTCGAACGAAGAAAGCTCTGGATAATTTTGATAAGCGGTATTGGCAGCTTAAGCTTCAGTAGCTTATAAATCAAGGCATCGTGCCATACTGTATCAAAGGCTTTTTCGATGTCTAGAAGAACCAGCCCCGTTGACTCCTTGTCGATAAATTTACCAGCTATGTGGTTTTTAATGCGCACGACTTGGTGTATTATGCCGTGACCACTACGGAAACCGAACTGAAAATTTGGTAAGATGTTATTTGCTTCCATGAAACGATCAATCTTTTCCTTAATAATTTTTTGTAGAAGCTTACTCGGACAGCTAAGTAGACTAATAGGTCTGTAGCTTTCGGGGCTGTTCTTCGGTTTGCCAGGTTTCGGGATTGGTATTACTTTTGTAGTTTTCCAACAGTCCGGAAAATAACAATTCTTAAGACAAGCGTTGAAAATGAACGTTAAATAGTTACTTGCAGCAGGTGGAAGTGCTTTGATTAATTTGTTGTTAATATTATCGAGACCCGCAGCCTTTTTTGATTTCGATTATTTTATCAATTCTTTAACTTTGCTGATATTAGTTGCGAAAGTACTTTCAGCTGGTGTTTGAGAAAGTACATGGATAGAGTTAGCAACTTCAGCTTCAGTATACGCGTCGCTTAGATACATAGATATGGAGTGGTTCTTACTAAACGTGTTAGCAAGTAGGTTCGATTTCTCCACTGAAGAAATAAACAATTTGTCGTGAACTTTAAACGGAGGAATACTTGACCCTCTCTTTTTCATAATTTTTGATATTTTCCAGAACGGTTTGCTTGCTTTGGCAAGAGAGGAAAGGTGTTTATTCCAACACTTGTTTCTATATGTTGAGATTTCGTTTTTAATGATATTATTTAAGACTTTAACATTAACTAGAAAACAATCGATTCTATAACGCAGCCATTTTCTTCTTTCAGAGTTTCGTAGCCTAATCAGATGTAATATATTTTTAGGAAGCGGTGCCTTATCAACTGGAGCAGTGGAACATTTAGGTATCGCAAGATCGGCCGCTCTATTGATAACAGAAACAAAATTGTTACATAGGATATCAATGTGCTCGCTGGAGGTTATAGAATTTAGGCTGGTATCACCTAGAACCAAGTTCGTGTTTATATATGATTTATAACAATTCCAGTTGGCTGCGGAATAGTTGTGGTATAAACTGGTACGATTTACAGCTACTGTATGATTCACTGATCGGAAGGTGATCTGAACTTAACGCATTTAGAGTTAATGGTACTGTGCAGTAATTTGGAATATTCGTGATATATAGATCAAGAGTTGAGGGGTTCTTGTTAGCACTCGCTGGGATATAGGTGGGGAGAAGTGGATAAAGTATGGAAAAACTTGGGCTGGATTCAGTAACATCTAGTAAAATGTTACCCCAGCAGTTTGTCCTAAGACAATTCCACGACTGATGTCTGCAGTTTAGATCACCACCAATAATTACCTTGTTTCGAGTGTTGTCTCTATACAATTTTTGCAGATCCCGCTTAAAGTAAGTAGATTTCTCAATGTTTCTATTTCCACTAGAGAAATAGACCGGAAAAAGACTCACCTTGGAGTTATCACTTAATGTTACATCTATACTAATTTCCTCAATTAACTTAAGGCGCAATGAAGGGTGCAAGGAATGTTCTATACATTTTTTCCCAACAATGGCGACACCTCCACCACTAGCATGTACCCTGTCTAGGCGATAACATATGTCATTTTGATGTGAGAAAGAAATGTCTTGTTTGAGCCAGGTTTCTGAAACAAGTGCAATGTCAATATTAAAATATATCAAGAAACTAAAAAATGCATGCTTTTTGTTTTTGATGCTTCTCGCATTCCAAGTTATGATGTTAAGAGAGTTTCTTAACATGTTTTTTCCGAGTATATGTACTTAATAGCTAATGCAGTAATGACGTTAAATTGGTCAGCTTTGGTTTGACTAAGCTTGGTTACAACTTCATTAAGAAGAGAGTTTATCTCGCTAAATGAGAACAGGTTATCAATAGTTAATGTTTCTGACGGATTTTTCTTCGTGTGTGTCGTATCACTGTTGGAAAGTTGCTGGGTTTGATGGAGGCCAGAAGCCCAGGTGGATGAAGGAGGTGAAGGTTGACGCACAGATCGGGGTAGTGGAGGAAAATTATCAATGGATAATCGGTCGCGCAGTGGCTGCTGTTTGTCACTCGGGGGCTGTAGGAACGTTGTATTTCCTGTACCACGTCCACGTGGGGATAATTTGCGGCGAATGTCTATGTACTGCTTTCGGCTTATGCATTCTGGATCGGTGGATTTATGTGGCCCACTACAATTTGCACACTTGATGACTTCATTCGTTTTGCAGTCGGATGTTTTATGGTTTCCCGAACAGATTGCACAGAAGCTATTTATGTGACAATGCATCGAGCCGTGACCGTAAAGCTGGCAATTGTGACATTATGTGACCTTACCTGGATGATGTTTTTTAAAGTCCCAGCGAACGATGGTTTTGAACAAGGTAGAGTAGTTCCGTTTTAGTTCGTTTAATTTAACAGTACCGCGTTGAATGTAGACGATGTACAAGTAGTGTTTGTACAGGGCTTTTGTTGACGAATTTATTGTGATGGTTTTAACATCTAGGCACTTAATCCCGAGTGCAATTAGTTCATTTTTCACTATATCGTTGCTAATCAAGTCTAATCCGGATAACACTACCTTTAATGGACGATTTTCCTTACGCGAGTGGGTAAAAAACTCACATTTTAACCGTAAGAGTTCAGTTCTGATTTTGTTATATATGTCCATTGTTGGGGCACATACTTTTTGTCCAAGCGATATGTTTTTAATTAAGTATTTGTCTATCTTAATGTTGCTCAAAATATCACGCACTTTAGCACTAGTTTAGTAAGTTCTGCGCACTGTTCGAGATTGGTCGGATCCATTTCAGGTGAGTCTTCCATCAGACTTTGAAGTGGTTGAATAAAGTTAGTGTTTGAACACATTTTAAATTTTTCTAGCATTTTATTATTCACTTTTGAAAGTTTATCGGGAGGAGTTTGGCCGCCAATAACGGGGTCGTAACGCAACCGTTTGCGCTTAATTTTGTTTAACACACGTGGCGCAGGGGCCATAACTTAACGGTTTTAACACTTGTTCAAATTTTATGTATGCGGAAAACGAGGCAAAGAAAACAAGATAATGATAATTAAATTGTGATAATTATTGTGAAAATAACGGTTGGTTACGATAAATAGCACGAGCAAAACTGAGCGACAAGTTGTCGGTTTGAAAGTCAGCCTGGTACATATTTTTGATAAATTTAATAAAGTGTTCAACGTAAAGGGGAAGTAACAAACAAGCACTATAATAAGGAATACTGATAGACACACACATGATGATCTTTCGAATCCGCACTCGATATTGGAATGATCCGATCCTACCGTTGCACTTGTGGTATGTTCGTACCGTCATGAGGGTCGAACTTATTAACAAAATTTTCTTCTGCGAAGAGAAGACCTAACGTTGGTCAAACGATCAGGGTATTGGAGCACGAATTTGAAGTAGTGCAATCCTTTAACTACCTTGGGTCATAGTATTAGCCGATAACAATATAGAAGAAGAAATGCGCGAAGGGCTGATGTTGGTTTATTTTGATTTTGGCAGTGGTTTGGGCTTGTTGATTTTCCATAAACAAAAGTCCAGAGTTTGCAGTGATTGAATTTATTGACTTAATATCAAAAGTACAAATTCTTTTGTACATTCGAATAACACTTGTTCTGATAAAGAAATTTGTCGCTAAACAATTTACGGATTAATGCGCGATACTTTATAAAAATTGAGATTACAGTTTGGAGCACGTTTTCCTTTCGCCATTCAATTTCCCTGTTTGTGAAACAGTCGGCAATTTCGAATATATCGATCCGTGCCAACTCCGACTCTAAGAACAGAAAGGAAGGTGTGAAGTTGGGACAGGTTAAAGGGTGTGTTGGGTAAGATCAGCTGTCAATTGATCAATTCTCAACAAGGTAAGTAGCCAAGTGAAAATAGCGGGATTGCTATCCAAACCAATAAACATCTTTAACGGACTCCTCCTCTTCAACCTGGGGTTGGAGAAAGCAATCCGTGGCTCTGGTGTTACAACTAGAGGGACTATTATCACTAAGTCCAGCCAGATACTTGCCTACGTAGATGACATCGACATCATCGGTAGGACTGAATTGGCTCTACACAAAAACTGGGACCGCACATTAGTGAAGGAAAAACCAAGTACATGGTGGCAATTTCTGCGAAGAAAAGACCTAACGTTGGTCAAACTATCAGGGTAGCGGAGCACGAATTTGCGGTAGTGCAATTCTTTAACTACCTTGGGTCAATACTATCAGCCGATAACAATATGGAAGAAGAAATACGTGAACGGCTGATCAAATCCAACAAAGCCTACTATCGTCTATCAAGGCTCTTTAAATCCCGAAATTTATCCAGAACATCCAAGCTAATACTGTACAAGACCATGGTCTTACCAGTACTCATGTATGGATCCGAGGCCTGGGTGCTCAAAAAACGGCACTCTGAACTCTTAGTCGCGTTCGAGAGAACGGTTTTAAGGAGAATTGTTGGTCCCGTATGTGAGGGAGGACGATTCCGGAGACGATACAACCATGAGTTGTACGCAATCTACCTTGAAGCTAATGTTGTAAGAAAAATCAAGGTCGGTAGACTCCGGTTGGCGGGAGACCTAGCTCGAATGAGCGAAGAGGAGCCTGCCCGCAAAGGCCTTTATGGCAAGATGTATGGAGGGGGACAGTGCGGCAGACCTTGTCTGCGATGGAGGGATGGCGTAGACCAGGGCGCCCAGAGTCGGGGAGTGTCAAACTGGATGACATCGGCTTGAAATCGGGACTGGTGGAGAGACTTACCAAATAAGGCCAAGACCGGATCCAGGTTGTAGTGCAGCTGATGATGATGATGATGAAGAAAGTATGTATGTTGTCCGCAAACAAATATCTCATGAATCGATGATATTAAGCAAACAGTTTCATGAAAACATTTTCATAGATGCATGGATAGGTAAAAATTAATAGATGTTCTCTAGTGTTTAGATAGTTCCTAAATTTAGACTTTTACTGGTAAGACAGAGTTACACATTTTTGTCACTAGTCCTCTTGATGTGCTTGTTATGTGCGAAGCTGGTGCACGATATTGCTTAAACATCCACTAAATGAACTCATCTTGTACTTACGCTTTTATAATGACTGCAATATCTCACCGCTTCCACGGAACTCGAGAGAAGAGAATTGGTGGGAGTAACTGAAAGGTGTCTTCCACACACGCGACTTTTTTGTCAGATGGGGAAATTCTTGTTTTGCCGTCATCTAAATTTTTACTAATAAGTGTGCAATTATAAGCTCGGCTTTTTTGTCAAAAAGATACATACGCAACGATTTTTTATGATGCCGCTAGCCATGCTTTATAAATAATGCGAGTAGGCGGAGAGTTAGAAAAACTAAAGCTATGCCGATCTTTTAATTCTCCCATAGAGACCCACTGTTCTTAACTCCTTATTAACTTCTGTTAATTTAATTAACTTGACTCTTTATCTATTCTTTAAAATTTCTTTATTTTACTTTCCAATATAGACTTGACTATATATACTTACCCTGACGCAAAACTAATAACCTTGCCTGAAAAAAAAAAACATTATGGAAAATTTAACAAGACTCAGGACTTGCTAAATAAGGCCAAGACCGGCTCCCGGTTGTAGTGCCAATGATGATGATGATGATATATATTTACCTCTGGACTATACCGATTAACTGACCAAGTAAAAGGCCCACTTTTCTTATGCTGGGCTGCGACCTTTTACTTTGGTTAATTAACTCTGTCCATTATTCCCTTTGCAACCACTCCTTTTATACCAGAATTATCGAGGAAGAATCGCACCGATGGATTCTATTCTTCTCCACTTGGCATGACGTCAAGCACAAGTCATTTACGCTGCCGCAGTTTCACTCAGTCGGCTTTGGGCTATATTGAGTGCAATTGCCTGACACGAGTCATTCGATTTGCTTAATTGATATTTCCCCTTAATAGATCTACTTAAAATGCACTGGCATTGGTTTAACCATTCGTTTCGTCATTTCGAATCACCGGTGGTGTTTCG
Source organism: Microdon myrmicae (assembly GCA_963931805.1). Lineage (NCBI taxonomy): Eukaryota > Metazoa > Arthropoda > Insecta > Diptera > Syrphidae > Microdon > Microdon myrmicae. The sequence goes on along the minus strand of OZ007497.1, from coordinate 30,165,258 downwards.
TTATTATCCACGTGTCTGTCTTTCGTGGTCATAAGCATTTTAATGGGAATTCCATTAAATGAGTGTGTCACACCTGGTATATGATAATTGTAATTATCCGTACGTTGCATTTTTGTGGGCGCCAGCAATATCCCATGCCAGGTGTGGCACTTGCTTTTGGATCTAAATGACGATATGCGATACGATGCAAAAATGTATCCGTAATTGGATAGCATATTGCTTGGGAATAACCGTGCGCCATAGGAAGCCAATTAAAGAGGAAATGTTGCGTGATACTGTGGGGAGTAAGTATTGTGCCTGGCACGGACACTCCGTTCATCTTCCTCCTCCATCATAATGTACCGCCGTAAACTGTCCACCAACTTGAGCAAAACTGCACGACAAACCGTCCACCAGATAGAAATAGAAAAAAACATAGTTTAATGGTTTATTGCTGGTGATCACCATTTTTTATTTTAATGCTTTTTATTTTTTTAATTTATTTTAAAGTTTTTAAGAGGATTTGGACTCCTCGTATTTTGCTCGTTCAGAGCTCACTCGCACATCGTGGACATGATGGTATGTGTGAGTGAAGATCACATAGGTTTATTTTTCATAAACAAGGCCATAGGAATAAACCTGAAACTCATGGACGGGGCATAATGGGCATCCAGGAGATGTTAGTTTGTTGAAACAAACGAATCGCATCTCGTCGGATGCTAATGGCTTTGTATTTGTTTATGTATCTAGTTCGTAAGGGACAAGATTCGGCGAATCAAAGGACAAGGGAAATATGACCTAATGCATAGTTCGGTAATGAGGGTCGGCTAGATAAATAGCAGCCGCTCATTAAATAGAAAATGTGATTCGGATACCTAAACGATGTGAATTGTCTATGGTATGCATTGCAGCTGTTACGATAGCCGCAATGCCGATGCACATGGTGCTAATAGGTTTAAGACGCGAGATGCGTATTTGCTTTGGTTTGCACATTGTGCGAGTCAGAGAATTTTATTGCTGGAAGAAAAACGTCGCCAGCTAAATGTATACATAAGGAAGTTTATCGTATACATGAATGAAGCTGGGAATAAGCGACGCAATGCTAATTATCCCTGGCTGGAATGGTTACATGATATGTGAACCGAGGGTTTTTCTTTTCAGGAAATTTATGATGAGGAAATTAAGAACTCTTACAGGGGATTTGTAAGCGAAGGAATGCTTGAAAAGGTAAGAATTCTTTTGCAGGTACTTTTGGGTTATAATAATTGGGTCTGTTTGATGCGTGAAGCATTTAAGATGCTAATGCGAATTGCATTAGCGAAAGCTGGTGCAGACCCGGGTTGTGGTTATGGGGGTTTTTTCGGAAGGCGAGCCGTGGGATCTGGCGGAACTGCCACAATACTATTATTATGTTAATGGAGCTTATGTAGTGGGATCCTACAGATTGGTGTCGTTTAGTAAAAAAACTGCTAACAGTTTTGCAAGCTCTTCTTCAGTTTGACGTGTGTTTTCATAATGCAAAACTTTAAGTTCTGTGTGTAGCATCAACGTTTGTTTGCACACAAAAAATATAACAAAAGGAAAACTCACGGTTTCTTCATCTCCTTTTTTTTTATTCAATGCAGTTTTATTTCAAATTCCAGTCGTTATATAACAATTTTCCAAAAAAAAAAAAAACACGTTCGTTATCTTTGACTATTGCTTCACATCACTTAATTGTTTCTATATTTTCACGATTTCCTTGTTTTAACATTTGATATGACATGCTTCTTAACATTCATCGCCAAATTTGTTTACTACATCTGGACGTGGAGCGTTCTCAAAACTAAAATTTTCTTCACGAAATCTAACAATCCGCCGGTAAGTGAAGTTGTGCCTGCATCCGAGCCGCCTCCAGTTGTTGATGTTGATTCATCAATGCCCAACAAAACATCTGGCACTGAACATCCGATGGGTGATGTGAAATCGTCGCCATTCTATGCTGCATCTTGTAGTGTCAGCGACGGTGCATGCAATAACAATGCATCGATCGGACCCTAATGGAGCGGTTTGGTGCGACTGTTACGACCAATGGCAACGCTTTCACTGAGTCGACTACTAGGAGCGAAATTCGAATCAGAAGAATGGAGGAGCGACTGCTTTTTGAGTAGTTTGTTTGGGTGTTGGTGTATTTGATGTGTTAGAAGTTGCGTATGGAGTAGAGCCGTATGCATTTGTTAAGGTTGTTTCATGTACGGCAAGCGAAACATCTGCCACTGATCCTGTATTAATAACCAATGTGGCATCGTCGCCATTGTGGGCTCCATCTGGAAATGACCTCGGGTTGTCATGAGTGCTAGAAATGGGAGGCAGTTTGTTCTTGGGCAGTCGCTCGTTATGTGTTTTGTAGTTGAGTGCCTGACTGCTGGCGACTAGGACAGTATCGGGAATCATGTCCACCGTGTCGAACAAATACATTCGATAATCGACGTATTGTTCCCAGATCCCGTCAAAAACGTCGTTGATCGGAAGCAGCGCAGACTTGTCATCAGTTCCGTTGAAGGCTTTCATGTTGGCAGTAAAATCCCCATCTGGATATTACGTTCTAGTATGACAGTGCGTTCTTGGAGGTAGCATCTAGAAGCCATATCCAGCATGGTTGCTAGCTGGAAAGTCGGCTGGTCTCTGCTCATCTGCCATTGTGGGTCTATGAGAAGGCTGCTCATCGTAAGATTGAAATATGGAATCACTACTACGAGTATTTACTCAGCCTTTTCCACTTGCTGGTTGCTTCGGACCTAGAAAGCAATAATTGAAATGTTGTTTTATATTAAGCACCTGACCTTATCAGCCCAAGAAAGAAAATATGTGTAGTGTTCTGTACGGCTAATACGATCTTGTTCAACGTACCGTGTAGAGTCAGATATCCATGCGGGATTATCTATGTAATGTGGATTGCGTGGGGTTCTGTGTATAGTTGTTTCCCATAAAGGCGTGTTGGGAAATGTGGGGTAATACTCAGTCGGATTAGTTGTGTTGTGTAGTGTTGAGGAAAACCACATTCGCGTGAAATATTTATAACGTATTGTGTTGTGTTGATATAAATATTCGCCGACGAATGTTTATTTGGAATGGGGAGAATATCCCCATGACTGATAGTGTTAAATTTATTTCATGTATTTCTTATGTTATATACGCTCGACCGAGATCATGTCTTCTACATCTAGAATCGACATACCCTATGTTGAACTCTCAGGTTATAAATTCCTTTTATCTTACATAGTTCTGGATTCGTTTCCCAGCAATCTCCCACATAAACAAAGACCTCCACGATCCCTTTTTCTTTTCTTTGTTTCAGGTTCATTCCCATGGCTTTGTGTATGCAAAAAAAACTAATGTGATCTTCACTCACACATACACATACATTGCCAAGTCTTTTTTCCTTGTTTTTACCACGAGAGAAACACTTTCTCTCTCGGGACAACTCACCCCAAATCGATTGAATATCGTTGAGTCGAATTCCATCCGCTGACCACAATGGCCATGCCGCTCCCGCTCCCCGTCACTGCGGAGACGCGCAAATATATACCGGAGTCGTGTTCGTGTTGTACAAGTAACTTTAGTTAAAATTGGCGAAAGTACTGATTAAAATCTGTCATTTTATGTGTTGTTCGATTTTGATATACATTCAAAACTAAAAGAATAATCCCCACACGTCCTAAGTGAAATATAAGATCCTTTTATCGTTAAATAAAGAAAAAAACAATAAAATTAATTTAAAGTGGTGATCACCAACCAACACTAGTGTTTTATTTCTCTCGGCCTGCTTCCTGTGTTGGTGTTTGCTTTGCTTCGGCGGAATCGTGTAGTGCTCGTTGGCACAATTAAGTTATGATGGAGGAGGAAGTGAACGCAGTGTCCGTGTTGGGCACAATACTTCCTCCGCACATATTCCTCACATTGATTCGTGGTGGCGGGGGAATTTTCCTTTCTTTAGTGAACCCATTTGTTGAGTCACGAGCTCATATTGTTTACAGCCGGTATTGTATTTTGTTTATGACTGTTATCAGTTCTTCTTTTCTTATAAACTGCAGAGCTTTCCCTTTCCAGCTCTTCTTCGTCTGTGTGATATTCTGTTGACAAAGGCATAGTGGCACATATCTGTGATTATATTTGGTTTTCCAGTGCGTTGATTTTATGAAACATTTCATTTATTATCGCTACTTATTTTGGTATGCTGATGCTAACTGCTCATACGTCATAATGTTGCCGTTATTCACACATCAGTTCACATTGAAGGTCAATTTCAGGCGATCTAATAAACATAGAGAGTCATTCTTTAGCCGAACCACACAAATGCGGAATGCTCTACCTGATTATGTGTTTCCTCGTCGTTGTAATGTCCAGGCATTTAAGACCCATGTACATCGATAACTTCTTTCCTTATTCACTTCCTCTCCTTCCGCTCGCACTGTGCTCTGACATTTAAGGGTACTCCAAAAACCCCTTTTTTGTGCGCGTTTGTGTAAAAAAAAAAAACTAACGAGCGGTCCTTTTCAGGACAACGAGACTAAGATTGTTATAACACCACACAAGATAGATACGCTGACCAGTGCATTGTCCTATGATGAGAGTTTACTGCGCTTTATCCACAAATAAAATAACTGTTGTATTTTTTGTTTGAAAATGTTTGAGGCCATTCTGTCAATAATTACAATTGTAGAATTATAATCACGAATCGTTTTTTTTTTTGCCGAACCTGGGAGCTTGTAGGTATTTATGTCACTTTGTCTCTGAGGAGTCTTCCCATTAGTCAATTAATACAAATACTCTGACGGTTTTTTTCATTTATTTAATCCTTTATATAAAACTTAATAAACATAAACGACAACTACAATACAGGAAACTTTGCTTTTCGGGCTTTAACACAAAAAAGGACTCCACGGTTCGGAAGTGTTTGTAAAAGCTTTGAAATAATTCAAAACAGTTAATTATGCGCTAGGTGAATTGAATTGTCGAAACTGGTTAACACTGATTTAAGAAGCCATTACCGATTTTGACATACTCAAACGATTTAAAAATGTTTCAAAATAAACTGAAAATGACTCCAACGATTGTAAGTATCTTTCAGGAGTGCGGATTACTTATAGGTTGATAACTCCTTCATCGACGGTTGTTGGGCTTCGACTGCCTTCCAAACCATCCGTACGATAACGTCGCACGAACGAAAAATTTCCCCAGCATCCCCGGTCCACACGACACACCGTCAACGATCCTCGACGATCGATCCATACGAGGATGTGCACACACATTCGATACAACGGTCGCCCATGCTGGGCATCCCCCAGCAAACGAAAACGCGGACACACAGATACGACTCCGGGACGCGAGCAACTCCTGCAGCTGTGGCAAATCACTGTACGATGGTGTTGACATTAATTCAACTGTGCACATCTTTTTGGGTTACTTGTGCATGTTCGCAGACGGTCGAAACAACAGAAAACAAGATCGCAAGCAAAAGGGTTGCAATTGTACGCTATGTGGCATTAGGAGGACATTGGATGTTTATTCTCTAGACCAATGCGCACAGCATTTCCGACGATCATGTATCTTTAGTTGCGCCTCGTTGGTGTTGTCCCCGGTTTGCATTAACTGTACCACCTGACGTGTTTTTCCAAGTCTTCTGTCGCTCGGTTAAGCGACCGAGATGTTTAAGCTGGCTAGGGACAGAAGGAGTATCCTCTGCACGTGTCCGGCGGAAGCGAATAGGGAATACGTGCGCCCAAATACATTTCACGTTGTATTGGTTGCTCAGGGATCGACCGTATCTCCTAAGTAAGAAGATGGTGCACTTGGTGGAAATCATGCTTGGGATAAATATCGTTGGCGCCATATAATGACGCCGTAATATATGAATGAGATCTCTCTTTCAGGGAATTTTCGAAGATGCATTGCATGCATCTTGTAGGGAAAACTCGTAAGAGTAGAAATGTCTGCAATTACATGCAGTGAATGCACTTTCCAGGTAAGCAATGCCGCTCAGCTATACCTGCCAAAATACTTGTAGTATATGGATTTTTGTAAGCTTTTGGGATGTTTCCGAAATATAGGCGAAGAGATAAGTCGTTGCGTTAGAAAAAACCACCACAAGCTCATCACACACCAGGTTGCAAGCGGACGGACGGGCTTTTTCCACACACATCCAGAGTTCGATGACCTTGTGGGGTGTGGCTGGACGCCAACGTATTGCGCGGGTTCGCTATCACCCACCAACGATTTTCTACACCAGGATTGTCACCAAGGGAATGAGCCACGAAAGGAAAACACACTGGTGTGGTTTTAATGTTAATGCTTTTTTCCTTTATTTCGTCTTCACTTAGGTTGTCAATTCAATTAACAACGAATGCGGACTTTCGAAAATAACGTCTCGAGACACTTCACGACTCTCGGCATCTGGTGGTTGGGTAAATCCGCATGCTCCTAACAGTGACCCGAGTTACTAGGAACTTCGAAAAGAGTTGTGTTACGGACCTACCTCGCATCCAGGTCCCCCCTAACATACACAAATCCCCTTTCGTAAGTTTCTCCTCTCTACCTCTAAAATGAGAACAACTCGCCAAGTAGCTAATTTGCATAAACTACTTTTTGCAAATTCTACTTGGTAGAGAAAATAATAAGAAAACGGCGTTGGCGCCAGATAAAAAATAAATCGTCAACGGCAAATAAAAACAAGTTTGACACATTCGACGTTAATCTTCGAACACTACGAGTCGGAATAAATAATCAAAACAATTACATCCGAATGCAAATCACCGGACGGATCAAAGACTGCCATAGAAAACAGGAAGGACTTTTTGTTGTGTATATTCCTTAGAATCTTGCTTACGAATGAGGAATTCTCGTTGTGTATAAAATAGAAAGTTTTACACATTATATTATAAGACATATCATACCGCTACGGACAAGCTGATCAGGGGAGCAACGACGCCCTACGCCCCCTGCACCCAGTCGCAGCTCCAGCAACACACCAATCAATTATAAACCAAGTAAGTCCCACAACTCACCCTTAAACCTTATATAATTATTCAAATATATATTAATTATATATTACATTACTATATTGTTAACAATAATCATAACAGTTGCTATGCCTGTATAGGGGATTAGTTCTGGGGAATCCTCGCCGTATAAGCTGAGTTGGATTCGTTGGTTGTGTGTACCGGGAAATTGGTTTCGGCAGTATAGCCAAGTATGATGAAGGGTCTTGATCGTTGTGATGGTCGTTTCGCGGATAATTAGCTGCCGCTTGATTGCAAGCGAGAAGTATAGTTTAAGGAGGAAATGAACCGAAGTGGTTTTTGGGGAAAATGCATGCGGTTTGATTGTAGGGAATTGAAGTGGTCTTACATCTTTTAGGTAGAATAGGAACCCAAGTGGTTTTCGGGGGAAATTGGGATTGCTTGGTTGCAAGCGGGGGTAAGTGGTTTTTGGGGAAAATGCATGCGGTTTGATTGTAGGGAATTGAAGTGGTCTTACATCTTTTAGGTAGAATAGGAACCCAAGTGGTTTTCGGGGGAAATTGGGATTGCTTGGTTGCAAGCGGGGGTATAATTTAAGTAGGAAGTTAACCGGGGTGGTTTTTAGGAAAAATGTATGCGGCTCCGTATAGTTGATGGTGATGATTAATATTCCGTCGTAGGTTTGAATATGCGTTTTATCACAGCATATGGATTTCTGGGGAAATTAAGATTGCTTGATCGCAAGGAAAGAATATGACTTAAGTAAAGAATTGACCGAAGGGGTTTTGGGAAAAATTATATGTGAGGTGATGTAACTGAGGGAGATGTTTTAGAATGTATTCTACTGAATTGTATTCTGTTGTAAGTTTTGGGAAATGCCTTTCATTGCAGATTGGGAGATGGATTTTTGCAAATTCGGGATGGAAGCCCTCGCAGATTTTGCATGGTTGCGAATGTGTGTATTGCAGGTTTTGAATGGGGAGTTGGATTAAGGTGACGCGCTGTTAGCGGTTAAGGTTGCTTGGAATTGTGGGTTGGTTCTCCATGTGGTGTAGAGAGCCGCCACAACCTTTCTTCCAGAAGCCTTCTCCCAAAATAGTTCAGTCGCGTTGGCGACATCCAATGGCCACTGAGATCACCCAAGTTAACATAGACGGATCGCTTTTAATCAGGTTTTCTCAAAGGAAAAATGTAACAAAACAATACGCGTGCAATGGCGGGCCTCAAAGAATGTATTCGCATGAAATTAACAATATTCAAACAAGCTGACTATAGCGTGTAGCACAAGACACGAAGTTCCGTTTCGAACACTGTGTGCAACTCGATGGAAGATATTTGGACATTATTCTTTTAAAAAAAGTGTAATCTGCAACATTATTCTATGTAAAAGTATTTTTAATAAGAATACAATTCAATTATTCAATTTTAAAAACATAAATCTGCTGCCAGACAGACTGTGATGTGTAATAGCAATCTACAGAATGTAATAATGTACAATATTAACATTCCTTTGGAAATTCCATACTATAGTACTAAGTTGCTCTCTAAAGGTTTATAAATTAGAATTAAATTAAATTAAATTATATAGTAAATATATAAATTATAATTCCATACAGTATTATAATCAATTTGTTGTGCACAAGCTGTTCAAATCCATATAAATTGATGCCGCTCCTCCGTTTTTTGTTTGTTTCAATGATGTATTTGACTCCAACTTATTTAGACTTTGAACCTAACGTAAAGCGTGCTAAACTTATTAGAGCCACAAGACATTCTCCATCCGCGATATTGCTATAACTTCGTCTGATACTGAATTCTCGTCAATACGCCCCTGTCTTTAATGTCTTATCTGCTGTAATACACATTTAAAGATATTATCTTAAATATCAAACTCAAATCCCACTCAAGATGTTGTATCCTTGTAATCCGGAAACGCACCATGACACCATCTAATCTCCGTTACATCAATCACAGTATCAGGAATAATCCCCACCCTTGAATAAGCCAGTTCCGTTCGATGGGATAAAAAAGTTAATACTCCATGCGTATATCATTCGAAACATTTTCCAGGTATTTACAAATGTTTGGAATATAGAGCTTCCTTTCCGCCTTCTCATACAGTCAGCTTTATTTTTAAGACTCCGACAACGTAAGGCCAATTGACTAACCCTTTTCGTTGTTACACAGACAACTGGAGACACGGTAATTAATTATCTTAGTCTACATCCTTCGCCTTGAAAAGTTATCTGATCATAACATCTCGTGTTTTCAAATAGATAAGATCCCTTTATGTGGGTTGCTTTGAGATAAGAGAATAGGTTAAAGGATGTACATTATTTTTGTTAATCCTTCAATGAACATTTGATTATAATTGTTGTCTCACTAGAGGCATCAAATGATTCCAAAGGATGATGATAAGGGATTGTGCACAGTGTTACATCCGGAGACAAGGGTCGTCCTTTGGCGTTCGCGGTATAATCGAATGAGTCAGATTAACTCAGTTGGGTACTTATACACTGACAATTAACTCCCAATGAGGGGCTTTGGAATAAGACCACTTGGATATCGTTAGTGTGCGAGATACCTTTTGATAATGAAACATATAAACCAGCATCTAAACGAGAGGATTGTCCTTACAAAGAGGGAAACTTTCAGGACATTACATGGAGCCGAAATGTCCTTCTTGAAATAAATGTAACATAGTTTTATAGAGTGGATGAGTAATTTTACTTACAAGCTTTATCCCGAAGTTAGTGTAGAGGTAGAGGGATTTATTTACCTTTTTCTTTTAACGCACCTGAAACGGGGTAATGTGGGATTATAAAATGTCAAACCAATGGGTAGCGGAAGAAGAGCGATATGATAAGGAAAGTAGGTACCGATGCACCCTGGTTTCGAACACCTTATTAGACGAGAATTTCATATATTCGTGCGATTCGACTAAAGAACGATTATTCGAGTTTATCCGTATGTCTGATGTGACACAAACACAGATTATTGGATGCACACGCGGGCTGACTACACAAACGCAAATATACTGAGAAGCCTGTGAGTAAATTAACCAGGCGATAAAAATTATCCGAGATTAACTCACAAATGTTGGATTGCAACTAGTAACAGGTGCGCCATAAAAGATGTCAGTATGTAAACATTGAATAACTTTAACATTTATCAACCGATTGTCTTGAGTAGACATGATCTTGAAACGTCGATTCACTACAATTTTAACCAATAAATCGCTTCACACCGAAACAACGTGCCAAAATAGTGATGCTGTACATTGACAATAGTCGTGCATATCGTCAAAAATATCGTGCCCAACAAGCACTGTCTGAGAACACTAATTCGTTGTTTGAAATTTTATTAAGTACGGGATAGTGGGAGATTGTCGATCTGCCGTTCATCAATCCCAAGAATTTCCAATGATGGTTGGAGCGGTAAGAGTAATTGTTGCCAAGAACCCACATGTTTCGTATTGTCACCGCGCTCAGCATTTGGCGTCAGTGGAACCACCTTGCGGCAGATTTTGAAGGATGATTTGCATTTTTTTCTGTATAAAGTGCAATTAACTCAAAAAATATTACCGACAGACAGCCCACGTAGATTGGAATACGTCCAAACAGTCGCTCGAATGGCTGACACCTAACTTGGTTTTTGGAAACAAATTTTGATAACCGACGAGATCATTTCATACTCTCTGGCGCCGTTAACAAGCAAAATTGTCGCATTTAGGGAACGGAGAATCCACACGAGATCCATGAAACACCATCGTATGACCAACAAATGAACTGTTGTTTGGCCCGGCGGTTGCGCCAAAACCAACGGCTTTGGACCATTTTTCTTCAGAGGGGGTATCGATATCGATGGATGTTGGTTCATTATGTCTGCCCACAAATGTATGTAAAAGGTCTGGATGGTTACTGGTTTCTACAAGGCGGTGCTCCATACTGGATTACCGCATGAGTTTGTGGGGGTTCCACCAAACCCCACGGCCCACTTACCTGAAAAACTCCCCATATCCGCAACTCAACTCCCATTAATTCCCGCCAATGCGATTGCATTGGCACCTGAAAAATTTTCCTTCTCCAAGGATATTAATGCATACAAGCATTTTAAAGAATCCCTAAAAAGAATTGCGTCTACAAGGGCATTCATATATTACAAAGCATCTCTGCATTAGCGACCCATAAACCGAATTTCCAATTAGTGTAGATATTCACACTATAATTCGATCCAGCCGTCGCCATAGATGCCATGCATAATTGACGCAGATGGTATACACAACCGTCATTGTGTACCCATCTAAATTGCTTTCCGAAGACTTGCAACTGTGGATTCAATTGCAAGCACTTCACCAGGAAACATTGCTTTGTTTGAATTTTCAAACAATCACCGACGCCAAGTTTCGCCGTCAAATCGGATGCAATAGTATAAATATATGCAAAACAAAAGAATCCAATTCTCCCAGTCGCAGGTAATCATGCATACGATCCTTTTAGCATCTAATGAGTGGCTGCTATTTAGACAGCCGACCCTCATTACCGAATGATGCTGTAGGGCGTTTCATCATTGTTCCTTTTTTCCTCGTTTCAGGCAAAACGCATCGATCAACACGGTGATGTGTACCAACACACACATAAACCACCGCGTACCTGAGATCGCTTTCCATTGGTCACTGGTCAAAGGAAATTTCTTTTCCTTTTCACCACACCACCAAAAATTCACCCCAAACGATAAAATATCGTTGAGTCGTATTCCACACACAGACCGAGCTGCTCGATCCTCCATTCATCCGTCAGTGCGCGCACAGAGTTTGTTTTTCTTGGAATCCCCCGTAGGGTGTGCACTGGAGTCTGCACCCCTGCGCGATGTATCCTTAATTCACTTCACTACGTATTCCGCGAACGTTGGGCCTAGTTTGAACTAAATTCAAATATTCTAACATTAAGTAAACATATTACGCTGAATTGAAAACTGTTTGTGATTAAGTCGAAACTACCGTGTGTTAAGGAACAATAAAAGTAAAAGATGTGATCAGCAATTAATTCTTGTGTTTCATTTAACTTGTTTCCTGTGTTGAGAAGTTTTGTTATGTGTTGCCTTCCTTGCGAACGATACGTGTCGGCATTTAGTGACAGTCATGATGGGCATAGGAGTTAATCAGCGTCGTACGCCGGCGCCCCTTACTTCTCCCCACAAGTTTCTCACTTAGGTGGCAAAGAAGCCAGCCACAAAACAAGAGACTAATGCCAAAATGTAGGCGGACCTAAAATATCGGGAAAAGTGCTCTTAGGTTCTGTGAGCAGATCAACTCCCCTGTAAGCAACTACCATATGAACTGGAGTAACCGCTTATATCTCATATACCAAGCCAATGGAATCCGTTCAAAGAAGAGGGAACCTGAGAATCTGCAGGGCTTCCAGAACATCTAGACATCCGCGGCAATTGCGAGTCGAATGACCATGGAAATGAAGCAAGATGGGTGCCGAAGATATACTACATAAGCTGAAAAGTCCCGGAATTTTAGCCGGAAACAAGCGTTTTTTGGGCAAAGTGATATTTATTCTTCAAGATGGCTGGCTTCGAGGACGATACCCTTGGTATAGCGATTTTCCAACATGTCGATGCCTTTTCTGTAGTACTAAACGTCCAATCCTTCGAAATTGGTTGGTTTCTGCGATGGCTTACTCATTCGATCTGAATTTATTTCCCTGGAGCCACCGCTTGAGGTTTAGGAACAGATAATAGTCGCTGGGGACCAAGTCTGGAGAATACGGTGGGTGAGCAACCAATTCAAATCGTAATTGGTTCAATTTGGCCATCGCTTTTAGGGACGTGTGTTGCAATGCGTTATCAGTATGGCACATAACGTTTTTCTTCGTCATATGGGACCGTTTTTTCTTTATTTCGTCGTTCAGTTTGTCCAGTTACGATGTATCATACCCACCTGTGACTGTTCTTAAAAAAAAAAAAATCATTATGGAAAATTTAACAAGCCTCAGGATTTGCTAAATAAGGCCAAGACCGGTTCCCGGTTGTAGTGCCGATGATGATGACGACTGTTCTTCCCATTTGGAGGTAATCGATGACGATTATGTCATGCGCATCCAAAAAAAAAAAAAAAACCGGAGGCCATAACCTTCTCGGTCGAGCGTTGGTCTTTTAGCCGTTTTGGGTCTGCTTTCGTGGCTTTCAAGCCACTCTGCAATCCGCTTATTGGACTCAGGCGCATAGTAATGGACCCACATTTCATCCATCATCACAAATAGCACGCGAGAGGCGGGGAATTGTTTATTACGTTGCTGTTGGAATTGTTTATACGTTTATAAAATCCCAACGAAGGGGAAAAGTGTCTCCCACAAAATTACCGGCATGATGAATAGCATGACTCTATGTTATTTAAGGTGATGGAAAAGGTCATCAATGCCGAGTTAATTGAATATTTGGAATGAAACAGACTTCTGAATGATCGTCAATACGAATGCAGTGACAGGCGGTTCATGGGAGACTTTTGACCCTTGTAACCGATATATGTACATCTGGGATTGAAGGGCATGGTGAGTCAAGAGCGGTCGCATTGGATATCTCTAAGGCTCTTGACCGCGTCTGGCATTGTTAAGCGAGCTTCCTTCAAACGGTCTTCCCCAGCGGTTTCGCGACTGGACGAAGGGCTTCCTCGAAAATCGATTGATCCGGGTTTTTGTGGACGGTGAGTCTTCGGATCCGTATCCCATTAATTCTGGGGTGCCTTAATGTTCAATTCTGGTTCCAACCTTGTTTCACATAAATGATTTGTTGGAGTCAAAAGCAAAACAAAGTATTCAGTTTTGCGGATGATAGTGCGCTTGTTTCCTTTTTTTCGAGTGATCGGCCGATTAGTACATCAACGTCACACCAGCTGAGATGGTGCCAGATCGACTCTCTGAATCGGGATCTGGGTAAAGTCCTACAGTCGAGAAAGGCCAATCTCGTCGACTTCAATGCAACGAAGAATTCGCAAAGCAACCGTTAAACTGTTGTTCTCGAAGGAGCAGATGCGGGATGACATTTCTGCAATCTTTGCAATGATTGCGTAGGAGTTTTTCTCATTAACAAACAATATTTGATCAAAATGCGATATTCTTATTTTGCCATGTATACAATATACAACATTCACAAGGAAGAATGGATCATCGGTTATACAGGTGATGATGAACGACCAGACTCTTGAATCTAGGCAATGCATAAAATTGCTCGGCATTACGGTATATGGGAATGTATGGTGGCATAAATACGCGTCGAACATCGCCAGGTCCGCTCCTGAAAAACTGAATTATCTTTTTAGAACCAAGAAATAATTCACTCCGGCCCAACTATTTCTTCTGTATAAATCTCAAATTGGACCGGTGCTCGAATATTGCTCTCACGTTTGGAGCTACGCTCCTAAGCATACCCTCGCCCTACTTGAGAGCATGCAGAGACGAGCAATCCGCTTGGTCGGGGACACGGCGCTTACGTCGGGACTACACTCGCCATCACATCGGAGGGGCGGGGCTGAGTTTTGTCTGTTTTACAGATATTATCACGGATACTGTTCTTCGGAGATTCGTGCTATTGTTCCGCAATTCTGTTTATTTGCACTCCGCAAAGCAATCCGACGGATCGCACCAATTTGCGGTTCATCTCCCGACGGCGCGAACATTTCTACACAGAACTCGTTCCCTTACAGAGCGGGAAAGGTGTGGCATTCCCTCCCCGCTCGACTGTTTCCGGAGTGTGACAACCTGCAACTGTGCAAGAAGAACAGCAACCATTATTTAGTGGAATCTCGGGGCGTTGACTCGGCGCTATAGGTTCGCCTCTCCTGTGAGATATATATATATATCATCATCATCATCATCGGCACGACACCGGAACCCGGTCTTGGCCTTATTTAGCAAGTCCTGAAGCCTGATAAATTTTCCATAATGATTTGTTTTTTCCGGGCAAGGTCATTAGTCTTGCGCTAATATATATATATATATATATATATATATATATATATATATATATATATATATAGAGGGTTTTCCAATAGGGACTTGACAACTTTGAATTTAATTTGTGAACGCACCCTTTCGCGGTGGCCATATGAACATTCATAAATGTTTTGATTGTACTTCAAGCCGATAATAAAGTTTTTGAAATATCTCAAATGGTTTGCGTTTTATTTTTAAAAAAATTTGTCAGTCCCTATTGGAAAACCCTATATATATATATATATATATATATATATATATATATATATATATATATATATATATATATATATATATATATATATATATATATATATAAATGGGACACAGCCGTCATAGAACAATTAAAGCACGACGTTATATCGAACAACAAAAAAGGGACAACTAGACCACACGGGGCCATCCATCTGTTTTAGTCCGTCCCGGTTTTCAAATTATTCTGAGAGATGGTTTTCTATTTTAACCCGCCCTTTTGTTTTCGGTAATGCAAATTTAAATGAGGACGGTATATTTTTTCGGGATTCCCAGCTGAACTACAATATGGTAAAGTCTTTCCCTTGCGACTGAGTCGCAGGCGACAAGCAAACAGTGTAGAACACCGAACGAAAATCGAATAAGAAAATGCATCAAAGCCGTATACCATTGCGATAACATAACAAATCCACACCAGTCGAATATACTTGAGTCTAGAAATCGAATTCGTACACACGGCCAGTAGCTTGATGCTTCATTGCTTCACTTCTCACCCATTTCATCGTGTGTTCAATTCTCCTTATTCACTATCATTGCTTAACGCGACAACTCGACGTGATCTCTACACAGACCACACACTTTCCCATAGTAAACAGAACTTCACGACACGATCACGACTTCCGCATAAAGCACGGGTACAGTCGTCTGCTCCGACGTTCTCTCGTTCGCTCGTTCCTCGCCCCGCCGTTCGCGCACGAAGCTGATCGTAACAAAGTTACTGAGGTGGGAGTAGTGTGGCGTTTCTAACAGATACACACACAATACACAAGCAAATAGTGAAGAACACGGAACGAAAATCGAATAAGAAAATGCATCAGAGCCGTATAGCGATAACATAACAAATCCACATAGTTGAGTGTACTTGAGTTTAGAAATCGAATTCGTACACACGGCTAGAAGTCGTGGTTCAATTTTTGGTGATTCTAACTGTCATAGCGTCAATTCGAATCACACGTTCTTCACTATCATCGCAAACACTATAGCCTCATTTAGCAAGTTTTTCCACCGGTCCCGATTTCGAGCCGATGCCATCCAGTTTGGCACTTCTAGGCTCCGGGCGTCCTGGTCTACGTCACCTCTCCACCGCAGCCAAAGTCCGCCACGCAGTCGGTTTCCATACATTCTCCCACAAAGGACTTTTCGAGCAGGTTCCTCTTCACTCATTCAAGCTAAGTGTCCCGCCCACCGGAGTCTATCGAGCTTGATTTTTCTTACAACGTTAGCCCCCTCATATACGAGACCAAAAATTCTCCCTAAGACCTTCCTCTCGAACGTGGTTAAGAGTTCAGAGTGCCTTTTACTGAGCACCCAGGTCTCGGACACATATATGAGTACTGGTAAGACCATGGTCTTGTACAGTAGTAGCTTGGATGTTCTGGATAAATTTCGGCATTTAAAGAGCCTTCATATACCATAGTAGGCTTTGTTGGATTTGATCAGCCGTTTGCATATTTCTTCTTCCATATTGTTATAGGTTGATACTATTGGCCCAAGGTGCAGTAGTTAAAGGATTGCACTACTTCAAATTCGTGCTCCGCCACCTCGATAAGTTGACCAACGTTAGGTCTTCTCTTTGCAGAACTTGCCACCATGTACTTAGTTTGTCCCTCATTAATATGCAGTCCCAGTTTTTGTGCTACCTGTTCGATTTGGGTGAAGGAGTCCTGAACAGCCGAATCGGATCTACCAATTATGTCGATGTCATCTGCGTAGGCAAATATCTGGGTGGACTTGGTGACAATAGTCCCTCTAGTTGTAACGACAGAGTTACGGATTGCTTTCTCCAACCTCAGGTTGAAGAGAATGCAGGTCAGAATTCCCCTTGTCGGAACCCATTAAAGATGTTTATTGGTTTGGCCAGCAATCCCGCTATTTTTACTTGACTAGTTGCGTTGGTCATGGTTAACCTATAGAATCGTATCAATTTGTTTGGAATGCCGAACTATCTCATGGCATTATATAGTTCTACCCTGGTTATGCTGTCGTAGGCGGCCTTCAAGTCTATGACTAGATGATATAATGGAATCTCAAATTCCAGACATTTTTCCATCGCTTGCCTAAGGGTGAATATCCGATCAATCGCTAATTTGCCTGGGATGAAGCCTCACCGATATTGACCAATGATGACTTTAGCGTCTGGATCTATCCGGTCTTGTAGGATGGAGGCGGTACTCAGCTATGTTATACCACTGTAGTTGCTGCACACTGTGATATCTTCCTTCTTATACAAGCTGGCGCAAAATTAATCACCCTATCGGAAGATGTTATAATTTTTGGAAATGGCGACGCTACAGGGCCATGATTAACGACTTCTTACTGCCGGAATTGGATGAGCGGGGCTTGGTGAACATATGGTTTCAACAGGACGGCGCAACCACACACTCAGTACGAGCCACAGTGGATATTGTGAAGGAAGCGTTTCCTGGTCGCGTAATCTTCCGTTTTGGCGATTTGGCATGGCCAGCAAGATCGCCTGATCTTTCCAGACTTCTTTCTTTGGGGCTACTTGAGGTCGCGGGTTTTTTCCACTAAGCTTCAGACAATCGCCGCCCTTAAGGGGAATATTGGACAGGAATGCAAACAGTTATGACCGGAAATGTTGCCGAAAGACATGGAATATGCCATAAAACGGGTACAAATGTATATCAACACTGGCGGCAAACACTTGACGGATATCATCTTTTCGACTTAACAAAAAAAAAAATTATAAAGGTCCAAATAAAGATTTCCATCACTCAAAATCTTTTCTTTTTTTTTATTTAGTAAAAAAGCAATTCAAAAACAAAATTGGATGATTAATGTTGCGACACCCTATATATGGTGCAAATTATTCCGCGACGCTAATCTTTCGACACCTCCTCTTGCTCCCATACAAGCACCACGATCTTATGAATTGTGTGATATAACGCTGTCCCCTCTTGTTTGATCAGCTCAACTGGTATGATTTGAGCCGTCTTATGGCTTTTACTGTTTCCTCAATGCTTGGTGGGTACTGTTTCTTCGTCTGTGAGCTTACCGTTTAGCAATTCACTGAAGTGCATTTCCAATCGCCCCAGAATGCCTTCACGATCGGTGATCAGATTACCCTTTTATCCTTGCAGTAAGCGCAGCGTGGTGTGCACCGCGTCATACTGCGGATAATTTGGTAGAACTTCCGCGCCTGGTGCGGACCTCGCTCTCTACTTTTCTCTATTCCACAGACTAGACTTTTTCCCAGGCACTTTTCTTTTGTCTGTGGAGTCTTTTTTCAGTTCTTCTGAGCTCTTTGTATTTCTCCTCGCGTACCCGCGTCCCACGAGACTGCTGCATTGCCCTGCATGCAGCATTCTTACGTTCAGTCGCTAGTTTGCACTCATCATCAAACCAGTCGCTCCGATTTTTACGACTACTGCCTAAGATGAAGTTGGCAGCACTAATGACAGTATACTTAATTTATGCCCATTTCTTTTCTACGCCCGGCATTCTGGCCCTAGGACTTACTCTCCTTCCATCAAGCTCTTCGAGGGCGAGTCTTAACGCATGACCAAAGGTGGTGTTCTCAATGCGTAAGGCAGGCGTGCCTAACCTGATCCGCGGATGGAATATGTCTTCGCAAGGCAATCCAAGCTCGGAAAACCATCGCAACAAGCTAATGATCCGAGTCGACATTGGCACATCGGTACGTTCGTACCGTCGTTAGGTTTGAGGAGTGGCGGCGATCTATCAACACGTGGTCAATTTGGTTACAAGTTGGCCCATCAGGTGATACCTAGTTGGGTTTGTGTATGTCTTTACGCTGAAACCTGCTACTCGCAACGACCAAGTTCTTTGATGCTGCCTATTCGATGACTCGTAGTCCATTCTCATCATGCAAACTATTTTAGCATTCAAATCACCACCTGTTCGACGTTCTCGTAGAATTCTTTGTTTTTCGTCGCCAGGCGACTACTCTGTACGTCCGTGAACGTTTATGAGGCTTATGTTCTTAAGCTTGCCTCACATGCGAAGAGTGCATAGCTTTTCGTCTATTGCATTAAAACCGATATTGGCAGGCTTCAGTTTTTGCCTGACTAAAAGACCTACCCCGATCACAGGGGGTTTTGCATGACAGCTATAATAAATGTCATACTCGTTTCTTTGAATAACAGCACTCCCCGTCGATCTTATTTTTTGTAATGCCGTTGTGTCAGCCTCATATTCGGTCAGGGCATCGGGTAACTGCTGTGCAGGTCGAGCTCTGTATAGTGAGCGGACGTTCCATGGGAAAATTCTCAAATGGTTTAGCTATTTTCGTTTCCATGGTCGTCGTCGTTTATCTGGTCCATATCCGAGGCTTGTTAAATTTTCTATAATAATTTGTTTTTCTGGGCAATGTTATTAGCCTTGCGCCAACCTTTCTTAGGGTGTCGCTGCATTGGTTCACTACTTGTCGGGTGCTAAAGTAACTATTGTGGGGGTTCTTTAAGGCGCCCGAAGAACCACCCATCGTCCTAACCCAACTCCCCGTTCCCAACCTGCAAATACCTACCGACCATAAGCAGCTTACCTGTATATGAGCTGTTCAAAGCTCGCCTTCATCAGTTTGACCTGAAAAATAAGCCCACGGCAAGATCATTATCTTGCCACGGCATCAATCAACGCATACGACAAACCATTTCAGTTCACCTTACATGAACCATATAGGAACCCGATCGGCTCGGCTTGTCTGCAACCACGATCATTAAACACACGCCAATCTTTCTGTGTGCTCTTGTTCCAACAATCTGTTGGTCCAAAAAGACACGTCTGGCAACTTACTTGCTTACACAGCTGCAGCCAAATTTCCGACCGAGCATCGAGTCGGACACGATCATGATTGTTATTCAAACAATCACACCAATGATCGTGTCTCACGTACAGTTTTCCTATACCCAAACAATCGCCACCCTGGCCATTGCCATGGCGAACAAATCTTCTGTTTACTTATTGTCACAGAAAAATCGATTGCTGCAACGGAATAATTTTGGTCGATCATGTAAACAACCGATGTTCCCATGACGCATTGGTTAAGGCAAACAAATACTCATCTCAGCGTATGACCCCCGAAATAGCGTTTCTATTTACATAATACACATACACCTAATTCGTCATCCGGCGATCGCCACTATCGTTTACAATAACGATGTGTGCAAACTCTACGGCCCTTTCTTTTGTTTGAACAGCTGCAGTATCGATCGCTCTCCGCACTTCCAGCGAAGGGGTATTGTACCAAACCTGCACGGTCAGATGGAGAAATTCTTCCATTCAACCCCAGATCGATCGTTCATTGGTCGCCACCAAGAAGATCCGATTTGCTTCTCCCACATCGGTGGAAATCCACCACCGTTGCACCGATGGGAGGTGGAGCGCAACAGCCAGTAGAGTCAAATCGTAACCACCGAGAAACGCACACGTACCGGGGACGTTGCGTTTTCGAGAGTCAGATTTTAATCGCGGAATCGAACGCACGTTTCGAGGTCGTTGCTGGTGGAGTTAGAAAAATCATCCCTCGTCGTACACCAAAGTCAAGTTCTTTTCCACGAGGTGTTTATTCATGTTCTCAATAGTATACTGGTTAGTATACCCGCCTGTCATGCGGGAGACCGGGGTTCGATTCCCCGTCGGGGAGCCCCTGGCGCAAGACTAATGACCTTGCCCGGAAAAAACAAATCATTATGGAAAATTTAACAAGCCTCAGGACTTGCTAAATAAGGCCAAGACCGGTTCCAGGTTGTAGTGCCGATGATGATGATGATGATGTTTATTCATGTCGAAGCGCATCCAGTCCGCCGGTTGTCGTTAAAATTGTACTTTGCTTTCCCGTTCACAGTAGTGCAGATAAATTAGTAATTCGGTTTTCTTGGCACTTGTGCCTAATAAATTGTGCGTATGAAAAATTCTCTCCGGTACGGCTGGAAGTGCGAACATTTATTAAACGTAACCTCTGGTGGAAACCAAAAGTTAAGATAACATCCAATTAATGTACCTACAGTCATGGAACTAAATATATTGTGGAGGATAAACCTGTGTAAAATAAAACGAAAAACCATTAACAATAAAAGCTGTGTAAAATTAAAATAAGAACTATTAACAATAAAAGCTGTGTAAAATAAAATGAAGAATCATTAACAATAAGAACTGTGTAAAATTAAACTAAAAACTATTAACAATAAAAGCAATGATCATTAGTCACCCACAAGCATTTTAATTGTTCCTGTTGTCCTGGGTGCATACGATCCTTTGACCTTTTTCTGTAGCGCCGACGAGCTAAGTTAACCAAAATCGCAAGGACCACAATCGATCGTAGTTCCTCAATAGCAAGTGGGATTTTAGCGAATCAGTGCCGTACGTCGGTACACCCTACGTAAACATACCCACACCATCCAGGGGTGTCACGTGAAGACTGCATGTCAACTTGGATTGAACATGTACAAGGATTATTCTGCCCTTCGCTGGGTTGAAGGCAATAAGTGACTTTGCCCTGTATGCTCGCTCCCACCGTAATGCACTAATCGATAGATGATAATGCACATGGGTCGTTTGAAGTTCCTGACGTCATCAAGATCGTTTTTAATTTTTTCACCATGGCTAATCAGAACGAGAAAGCCTTTCAAAGGCAATTTGGCTTTAACTTGAACAGGAAAGTTAAGCCTGTTTTGACGAAAAAGAAGTCACTCCCACGCAGCAGAGAGATCGGATTAGGTTTTAAAACTCCCCGCGAGGCTATCGATGGCATGTATATTGATAAAAAAAAAGCCAATTTCCCGCAACGTAGGGATCCGCGGTCGAATTCTAACTGGTGTTGTTCGGAAATGCAAAATGCAGAGGACAATCGTGATCCGAAGGGACTATTTACACTTTGTTCGTAAATACAGTCGTTTTGAAAAGCGTCACAAGAACATGAGTGTCCACTGTTCCCCTGCCTGCAAGGATGTGGAAGCTGGTGATATTGTAACCGTTGGTGAATGCCGGCCATTATCCAAGATAGTCCGATTCAATATGCTTATGGTTTCTAAGGGACAAGGCGCTAAAAAGAATTTTAAGAAGTTCTAGAGAAGATGTATTCTGCAACAAAAGCTAATCAAACAAAGTAATCAATAGAGTCCATATACGAGAGTATCCTATAATAATAACAGATTACATGCTGCCGTGGTCTGACTTGTTTAAAACTTTTTGTAGCGTGGGTTCGACTTACCTTCTTCATTACTTCGCAAAATAGTGTAATGCTACACAACTTCATCCTTCTGTGACAGGTTGATGCCACATAAGTTTAGGTATTTATTTACAAATAGGTTACCTGTGCCTCCTGCCGTTTTCTGGGGAGAGTCGAAAGGTCCGTGTAGCAGCTCCCTATCTGTTCCAACAGGGACTGAGCAACTAGCACTCTCTTGTTGTTATTTTGTTCTTGAAGCAGTTGAGGATGATACTTATGATGATGGTGATGGTGGTGACGGCGTACTTTATGGTATCAAAAAATGTTTTCATGTATTGTTATTAATTACACCCTTTTATTTCGTTTCATTTGCTGACATTTCAATTGTATATTTTCTATTCTACTTTTACAAATTAATCTTTCCACATTTTTCTTTTTATTTAAAAAATTAACCGGACGCTGACTTTTTCGAAAAGATCCGCTGACCAGAAACAGTACCGAACCACACGAACAAACGGAATCAACCAAAAAAAATGAATCGAAGATTCCTCCTGCTCTCTCTCTCGCTCTCCCTCAACATCCACTCCGGAAACCGAATTCGAACTCGCCCACGATCCACACTCGAATCGGGGCGTGTTCGAACACTCACATGTGGATCGTGCAATTCTTCCACCGCCTTATCATCAAACCATATTAAAATCAACATTATACTAAAAACAATCTAATGATGGGGGTGGCGGAAACCGCATGTAACACTTCAACCTATAGGTTATAGTGTAAATGGGTGGGTACTCTATTGTTTAGGTACTTTTGGTGCTGATTTACGATTTCCTCAATAATAAACTATAAATAATATCTTCAGCATTTTCCTGAAAAATATCCTTAAAGTTCCCTTTTTAAAAGAAATTCCAATTCAAATTCGAAAAAACAGTAAGATTAAAAACTTTCATGTATTGTTAGATTAGTATTTATTTGAATTTATGACAACAATTTTTTATGTTGACAATACCATTCCGATGTAGTTTAAAATGTACTTTATTTTAATTATAATATTTACGAGTATAATTATGCAAATTAATTTTTATATAACCATCTGAGTAAAAGTTATTTACATTATAATACTATCCTTGTTTACATCATTTTGTTTTTTATTTACGTTGCAATACTTCTCTTTTTATTGGATTATTTTTTAAAGTTTGTTTTATATGGTTTATTTAACACACACACACATATACACTGATATTGTTCAACAAGTATATAACGACTTTTAAACTTAAATTAAATAACTTTAGAACATATTTGATATTATGTCTACAAATTTGTGCTGTGTTGTGTAGCTATACATCGACATTTTAAATTAATTTTTTACATAAATCTGTTTATCAATATTTTAAAATTACAATACAACCATGTTTTAGTTTTTCATATTAGAAGTAAAGTCAAGTTTCTTCTTTTTTTAAATATCTTGATTCGTTATTTTAGTTTTATAGGAAGTATTTAAGTTGCATTTAGTTGCTTATATATAAACTTCTATACGAGTAGAGTTGGGCTTTATCGACTACGTTTACTTAATAATTACTTTTTACTTAGTTAAAATATATTTGTGTTTAGTATGCGTCATCGGTAATTTCATGATACAGTATTTGGGCTCGGGAACTGATATGAAATCATACCGATTACACTTCGGTTTTTGAGCTACAGAGGGGTCATCAGCATAGATAATGTAATGCTTTGGATTAAGGATATGTGGGGGTTCAACAGGCTTTGATATCCCTTCGGTAATTCAAATTTAGATTTGGTTATCTTGCGTTTATGGCTAATATAAAAAAATTCTTTTTTTTTTAACTACAAACACTCACATTCATATATTTACTTTTATGAACTATCTAACTTTAAATCTAGGCCTTTTTGATTGCACGATTCTCTCAGTGTTACATTGGTTAACATAAATGGATAGGTGCTCCTATGTTTGAAGGGCGAAAATAAAATATTTCTTCAAAAGTATCATTTATTTCCTTTAGATCAATATATAATAACGAGGTATTTAGTCTCTAATAATACTGCAAAGATGAATAAAATACCGTACTATTACTGTAGATAATGTGAGAGGTGGTGCTGAAACGTACTAAATAAATAAATAAAAATAATATATATCTAATATATAATAAATAAAATAATAAGTAAATAAATAGTATAAATAAATAAATAAGTGAATAAAAAATAATAAATAAATAAATAAACAAATATAAAAAATAAAAAAAAAACTAAATGAATGAAAAAATAAATAAATAAATAAATATTTTAAAAAGACTTTTAGGTTTAATCTAAGATTGTAAAAAAATATAATTGACTGAATAATAAATGTTTTATTATATTAATCAATCATTGTAATAAATGCCACTCAATCATCATCATCATCGGCACTACAACCGGGAGCCGGTCTTGGCCTTATTTAGCAAGTCCTGAGGCTTTTTTTTTTTTTAATTTTCCATAATGATTTATTTTTTCTGGGCATGGTCATTAGTCTTGCGCCAGAGGCTCCCCGACGGGGAATCGAACCCCAGTCTCCCGGGTGACAGGCGGGTATACTAACCACTATACTATCGAGGAGCAGTAGTTACAAAATAAATTATCGCGACCACAGAAAACTTAATAAACAATATAATACGTTGTTGCAGCCTTGTAACTCGGTGGATAAAGTAATGTTGGAAATTACCGGAGATCGATAACTTCCTACGCGAAGGCTTGTGTATAAAACTACTCTTTGTACCCCATGTGCCTAAGTGCTACTGACTTGTAAATTGCAGTGATGGCGCAATATTTTCCTACTGTATAAAATATTGAAGAAAAAAATAAAAAAACAACACAACAAATGCCACTCAATACTTATAGGAAAAGTCGACAGCATTATGATACATATAGGGATGGTGTTATTCCAGGAGCTGCCCTTCATGGAATTTTGTGGGATTAAAGAACAATTTCGCTCCTCGATAGTGTAGTGGTTAGTATGGCCGCCTGCCATGCGGGAGATCGGGGTTCGTTTCCCCGTCGGGGAGCCTCTGGCGCAAGACTGAAGACCTTGACCGGAAAAACAAATTATCATGGAAAATTTAACAAGCCTCATAACTTGCTAAATAAGGCCAAGACCGGTTCCCGGTTGTAGTGCCGATGATGATGGTGAAATAACAATTTCATTATCCTTCCGCTTCTGACGGAGTCTCCAATTGAACGTACGTACAACAAATGGCACGTTAATCGAAATTTACTTTCATTGCGAATTTTAACAGATGCCTGCCCAATGCAATTATGAATTTGAAAACCGAGTTTTGGAGCGAGTCGGATGGCCATTTGGTTTTCGGTAAATTCTGCACCGACACGTGAAAAATCAATTAGCATTTTATTGTTCGTGAATTAAGCAAGGACGAAATTTGTAGGTAATAATATTGACATTGACTTTATATTTTAATTTTTGATGTTGTTTAGAAAATTACGCATTTTACCAGTTTCAATATATCCTTGTAAACTTTAAAAATATTAAAAATGTACGAGTACTTTGACATCAAAAATAATTATTTATAAAGGGTCATTCAAACGTGACACATAGGTGGCAAACCTGTATATTATTTGTTAAAAAATTTAAATGTGCTATTTGGTTACATATTGTCTGCCATACATTCTTCACCACCGAAGAGGTGCTCTTGACTGCAAGGGTCGATAAAAAAACAAGACCCCATGACTGGATGGTATTCCTAACTATGAACAGTGAAGACTACTTTAAGGGGGTATTCTGGTCTAGAAATTTGAAAAAATCATTTTTTTTTCATATTTTAAAAGCTTAACCCTCTAAGAATATGTCTTTAAGAGAATTTTAGAAAATTCAAATTATTTTCGGAGGTATGGCTATTTTGCTGACGCGCCGTCTAAACCGGCTCGGCCGGAACGAATCGAACAAAACACATTAGGGACTTTCTGTCAACCTGCGACCCTATTTCCTCGTAAAACCTTTATATATATATTGAAATACAATAACGGAGAAGCGCGAAAGAAGCTTATTTCGAAGTCGAGGAAGCCTAAAATATCATTTATTGACTTAGACCGCGAGAAACTTTACGTGAAACTTTAAACGCGTTTTTCTCGAAACTGTCTTTTTTAAAAAAATACCAACGATTTTTCAAGTTCTACTGAACCGATTTACTTCAAATTTAGTATATGTCTTCTTTATACGCTTTTCTATTGCATGAACTATCCTCATCCCCAAATTTCAATGTTAACTATTTTTTAAAAATTCGAAAAACTAAAAAAAAGTGGTACAAAAATAATTTTTTTGTCAAGCAGCGCCATTTTTAAAAAAACATTTTTTTTTCAACTTTTTTTAGTTCCAACGATAGAGACATTAATAATCTTTTTTTTTTTCAGATTGCTAGGAGGGTTGAATCGTGGGTATGGTCGCGTGCCAACTTTTTGAGATGCCCCACTTCATCACCTGCTAACTTTTTGAATTTTGAATTTTTTCCTTTCAATTTTTTTTACTGCATTCTTGAAATATTAATAAACATCCTATAAAAAAATTAATAGTTAAAATATTGATTGCTTTTTTTTAGAGCAGTTCAAAAATTGCGTTAAATTCGTGCGTCTAGACCAGAATACCCTCTTAACAAAAAAGCCGAAAGTCTTCAGCAGTCTCTTCACAACCTGCCTTCAAACAGGACAATCTCCCAAACGGTGGAAAAAGCTACAGCTTGTCCTTATTATTTTTTTTTTTAACACTTCTCTCGGGCAAACCTATAGCGCCGACATGGCTGTTGTTTTTGAACAGTTGCATGTTGTAACGCTCCGGGACACTCGCGTGGGAAGGGAGTTCCACAGCTTTCCCGCTCTGTAACGGAACGAGTTCTGATGCAGGGATGTTTGCGCACTCGGGAGATGAACCGCAAACTGCCGCGATCCGCGGAATTGTCTTGTGGGGCACATATAAGCCGAATTGCGTGGAAAAATACCAATTCGGGAGCACATTAGCTTTATCCTCCGAATTCGTGACTAACGTCCCACTGTCTGCCACCAACATCTTGACACAGATTGACTCTGAAAGAGGAGGATGCGAAGTTACCGCTGACAGCTTTTGCCATTCACCAGAAGGAGCGCGAACCAGTCGGGCACCGAAGGAGTTTATTGATCACCCTGTCGTTGTGAGCTTTCTTCGTGATATCAATCGCTTGGTTGCACGCGTTTCGATCCTAACAAAATTCGTTCTGTTAACATCGGTGGGATTGAAGCTCCATTGCTTAAAAGCTCTATTTTTATACTTTTATACCAAAAGCGGGCTCGTCGGTAGTATAGCGGTTAGTATACCCGCCTGTCACGCGAGGAGACCGGGGTTCGATTCCCCGTCGGGGAGCCTCTGGCGCAAGACTTAATGACCTTGCCCGGAAAAAACAAATCATTATGGAAAATTTAACAAGCCTCAGGACTTGCTAAATAAGGTCAAGACCGGTTCCCGGTTGTAGTGCCGATGTTGATGATACCAAAAAGAGTCAAGAATCCAGAAGCACCGTCGTCTTATCACCTGTTGTGCATGCCGGATACAGCAGAGAAATTGCTTGAGCGACTAATTGCCACTCGCCTGAAACAATTCACTGAAGGGACATCGGGGCTCTGTGAATGGCAGTACGGTTTCCGGAAAGGTAGATCAACCGGTAAGGCATTATCTGTGGTGTGCGACATCGCTCGCTTTGCGACAGCTGGACCACGATGGGTAGGAGGAACCAAGAAATATTGCGCCGTGGTGACATTAGACGTTAAAAATGCCTTTAAATCGGTGAACTGAAATCGGATTCTAGAAGCGTTGGGCGATCTATAAGTGTCACACTACTTGGTGCGTATACCAGCAAACTATCTCTCGGTTAGCAGACTGCTCTATGACATAGATGAGGGATCTCAGGGATCTGTATTAGGTCCGCTGTTATTGAATATTATGTATGATGGTGTGCTCAGGGTCAATGTAGCAGAAGGGGTTAGAATCATTGGGTATGCAAATGATTTGAAGATAGTGGCCGTAGCTAAACATCTAGATGACCTGGAGAATATTTGCTCCCAAGCAATCCAGAGCATTAAATGCTGGTCTTATGGCCGACTGAAACTAGCCGGACATAAGACGTAGGCGGTTTTAATAAGCAGCCGCAAGAAAGTTGAACACCTTGATTTTGAAATAGAAGGACATATCATTAGATCCAGCCTCTATATTAAATATCTCGGTGTTATACTCGACAACAGGTTGACTTTCAGGAACACGTGAGAAAAACGAGTGAAAAAACGGTAAGAGTATGCAAAGTTTTTGGCGAGACTGCTACCCAAAGTTGTTGGACCCCACATAGGGAAAGTGATCACCAGTGTCAACACTTCCATTATAATGTATGCAGCTCACATATGGGCAGAAGCTGCACAGTATAAGTCGTGCATGGGGGGAATGAACTCAGCACATAGGCTGGCATCATTAAGAGTATGCTGCGCATTTCAAACCGTATCCGAAGATGCCATACATGTTTTGGCCGGGAGCACACCATTTGACATTGTTGCTAAAGAAAACGCTGCATTGGATGAGGTCTCAAAAGAGGATCGCCGGAGAATGCGGTCACAATTAGAGCTCTCAAGCCTAAGAGATGGCAACGAATGTGGGATTCTTCCACCAAAGGAAGATGGACCTATAGCGTTTGCGACGATAGTGAAGAACGTGTGATTCTGACACTATGACGGTTAGAATCACTAAAAATTTAACCCATACTCAACACTACCGTGTGTACGAATTCGATTTCTAAACTCAAGTACACTCAACTGTTATGGAATTGTTATGTTATCACTGTAGTATATGGTTCTGATGCTTTTGCTTATTCAAATTTATTTCGGTGATCTTCACTATTGGCTTGTATACTGTGTGTGTATCTGTTAGAAACGCCACCCTACTCCCTCCTCAGTAATTTGGTAACGATCAACTTCGTGTGTGAACCACGGAGCGAGGAACGAGCGAGCGAGAGAACGTCAGATCAGGCGAGTGTGCCGGTGCTCTATGCGGAATTAAAGATCGTAGTTTAAAGTCCTGTTTACTATGGGAGAGTGTGGTCTGTGTGTATAGATCACACGTTGGGATTGTAGCGTTAAGCAAGGATAGTGAAGACGGTGATTTCAACATACGATGAAACCGGCTGAAAGCGAAGTATTGAACCATCAGGCTACTGGCCGCGTGTACGAATTCGATTTCTAAACTCAAGTACATTCGACTGATGTGGAATTGTTATGTTATCGCTATGGTATACGGCCCTGATGCTTTGCTTATTCTAATTTCCTTTCGGCGTTCTTCACTGTTGGCTTGTGTACTGTGTGTGTATCTGTTAGCAACGCCACAGACCCACACCATGATACCTGATGTGGTAAGCTGGGTGAAAAGAAAACATGGCGAGATGAATTACTACTTGACTAAGGTAATATCAGGACATGGGTGCTGTTGGCAATACTTACACAAGTATAAGCATGTGAATCGCCCATACCGTTTGTATTGCGAAAGCAAAATAGAAAACGCGTAACACGTACTTATAGAGTGTGTGAGATTCGAGACCGCACGGACAATTTTGGAGAGACATATGAGACGGACAGTTACTCCGGTAGGAGTAATAGAATACATGCTGGATTCCAAACAGGCATGGTCCGTATCAAATGATATTCTATGTGACATGAAGCAGCAGTTGCGATGCAAGGAGCGGAGTAACAGGTAAACTCGATCCCGACCCGCGATGGAATATCTAAAAGAAAGTTCCGCGGGAATCAACGGGAATATGTGCCTGGCGGGAGGTGGCTTTATTCGAAAAAAATCCGACATGCTTCTGGATCGGTCTAGAGGTATGCTTTGAAGATTTCCACCTTCCTAACAAATTCTAAACTAAAAAAAAAAGAAAAAAACTCATATGAATATTCCCGACCAAACTCTGCGAATGTCATTACCGATCAGCGGGTTATGCTTGGCACACTGAATTCCGACCTCAACAACATATATCAATGGGGATTATCTACCCGAGTGGAATTCAATACCTTAAAAACTCACTGCCGCCCCTTCTCGTCAAAGGCGAGCCTCAAAGTAAATATACTGTCGATGAACGACACTATCCTGAGAAAGGTTGGCGCAAGGCAAGAACCTTGCCCGGAAAAACAAGATATTATGGAAAGTTTAACAAATCTCACACTTGTTAAATAAGGCCAAGACCGGATTCCAGTTGTGGTGCCGATGATGATGATGATGATGAACGACACTAGTATTGACGAAGCCAAGGAACTATGAATTCTCGGCAGTCGAATTAATTCGACATATTTGGCAGCAACATATTTGAAGCTGCGAAAGGTGGAGCCAAATGTGTGGGGTTACTTAAGAGATGCAAAAAATATTACACTTCCTCCAACCTGACCACTATTGTCAAGGCGTATTTAACTCGCATATTTGTTCAGGCTCATCCAAAACTGCGGTACACGTGCTCGATAGGATGCAAAAACGAGCAAAACTTATTGGGAACTGAGTCGTAAGTCGACTAATTCCGTCATTAGAACATAGCCGCAACGTAGCACGCCTATCTCTTTTCTATAGGTATGTGTGTCAGATTGTCAAGGTCGTTTTTCAAGTGAACTTGCTGATTGTGTTCCACTGCCTCAGATATTTGCCCGCGATACCCGTAAATCTGAGAATGCACATCAGTTCACGTGGAAAGTCGACTTCGGGCGCACAAATAAATATAGAGGGTCATTCTTTAACCGAACCACACGAATGTGGAAATCTCTACCTGAATATGTGCTTCCTCGTCGTTGTAATGTCCAGGCATTTAAGACCAGTGTACATCGATACCTCCTTACCTTATCCACTTCGTCTCCATCAAAATCCCCATTATGTGTTGAAGGTGCGATTGACTGACAATATCGATATGAGGGACCTAGGACAACCTGAACTGTGTGTCAGATTGGAAGTTAAATATCTTGTCAATTGCCTATGTGATAGTCAAGAAGGATATACGAGTATTAACAACCTGCTAGGTAAAGTGCAACCCAAACCGATTAGTGAAGGGGGGGAACCTGAGGTAGGAAGGGGGACCACCAATCGAAGGAGAGCGAAAAGGGGTACACAAAACCCTTTACCGTCGTTCAATAGAAAATCGACTGCATCTCTTCACGTTTAGTAGACCCCATATCATCATCATCGGCACTACAAGCGGAAGCCGGTCTTGGCCTTATTTAGCAAGTCCGGAGGCTTGTTAAATTTTCCATAATGATTAGTTTTTTCCGGGCAATGTCATTAGTCTTGCGCCAGGAACCCCATATAGCCAATGCAATTACCGCAATTATCTGAATTCCCCGGTGTCCCTCGGCAGTAGCATTGAAATGCCACAATGCAGCCCGTCCGCTGCCTACAGGGTTCCAAAATGCTGAGATTGTGTATAAGAAAGCATCACTGGATCTATACGCATTTGCTGATGCTAGTTAGGCAAGCGATTACAACGAGCAGAAGTCCCAAAGCGGATATGCTTTTGTCTACGAAGCGGGAACGGTCCTCTGAAGCTTGAAGAAATAAAGGATTGTATTCACATCAATCACAGAGGCTGAGTACGTAAATCTCAACTCTATGCTAAAGAAGCTGCATTTTTACGGAACTTGCTGGAAGAACTTGGGCTACTTCAAGGACCAGTGACAGTTTGGATCGACAACTGCAGCGCACAGGTGCTTGTAAGTGATTTGGACATCCAAGTGTGAATCAAACATCTTGATATCAGGTATCTTTTCGTTAAGGAGGCGGTCGGAGATGGGATGATCAAGTTGGAATTTCCATGCTGAAGAAAAAGATGAAAATAGGGCCGATAAGGAAAAAGGTGTAAAAGGAATGGGAAGACAAAAAGGAGAGACAAGGAAGAAAAAGGAGGGATATCGATCACTAAAGGAATGCATAGTTACTCCACTTGGAAAATGTCAGGAACTGAGCTAAACTTTAAAGTTACCTCGAAGAAAACAAATGCAAATAAAAAAAAAAAAAAAAAAAAAAATAACAATAATAATTATTACGTACGAAGATTGTTGAGAAGTTAATAACTTTTATATGCATTTTTTTTTTAACAAATTGGATCGCTTTTCTTTCAGAGCAAGAGAAAGTCGATTTGATGATGCTGCATAACCTTGCTCTGTAACAGTTTCCTCTTTCTAAAAAATCTATTATGCTGCCTGTTACAGGTTGTAACTAGTAGGTGATGAAAGTGTTCATTATAATACTATATGAATTAACTCTCTTAAGATGGACGGGGAGTGGTGTTATTCAAAGAAACGAGTATGACATTTATTACAGCTGTCATGCAAAACACCATGTGCTCGGGGTAGGCTTTCTAGTCAGCCAAAAACTGAAGCCTGCTATCATCGGCTTTAATGCAATAAATGAAAGGCTATGCACTCTTCGCGTGCGAGGCAAATTTAAGAACATAAGCCTCATAAACGTTCACGGACCTACAGAGGAGTCCCCTGACGACGAAAAAGAAGAATACTATGAGAACGTCAAACGGGCCCTCAATGCCAGCCCAAGATACGATGTGAAAATCGTTCTTGGGGATTTGAATACGAAAATAGGTCGGGAGCCGGTTTTCAGGCACTACGCAGGTTCCCATAGTTTGCATGAGAACACTAATGACAATGGACTACGAGTCATCGAATTGGCAGCATCGAAAAACTTGGTCGTTGCGAGTACCAGGTTTCCGCGTAAAGATATCCACAAAGCCACCTGAGTATCACCTGATGGAGCCACTCGCAACCAAATTGACCACGTGCTGATAGATCGCCGTCACTCTTCGAGCCTGATGACGGTACGAACGTACCGAGGTGCCAACGTCGACTCGGATCACTATCTTGTTGGTACAGTTTTCCGAGCGCGGATTTCCTTACGGAGACGTATTGCATCCGCGGATCAGGTTCGAATCAATACGGATGCCTTACGCAATGAGAACACCAGCAACACTTTTGGTCATGCGTTAAGACTCGCCCTCGAAGAGCTCGACGGAGGGAGAGTAAGTCCTGGGGCCAGAATGCCGGGCGTAGAAGAGAAATGGACACTCCTTAAGAATACTGTCATTAGTACTGCCAACTCCATCTTAGGCAGTAGTCGTAGCGATCGGAACGACTGGTTTGATGATGAGTGCAAACTAGCGACTGAACGTAAGAATGCTGCATACCGGGCAATGCAGCAGTCTCATGGGACGCGGGTACGCGAGGAGAAATACAAAGAGCTCAGAAGATCTGAAAAAAGACTTCACAGACAAAAGAAAAGTGCCTGGGAAAAAAACCTTGACTTTGAAATAGAGAAAAGTAGAGAGCGAGGTCCGCACCAGGCGCGGAAGTTCTACCAAATAATCCGCAGTATGACGCGGTACACACCACGCTGCACTTACTGCAAGGATAAAGAGGGTAATCTGATCACCGATCCTGAAGGCATTCTGGAGCGATGGGAAATGCACTTCAATGAATTGCTAAATGGTCAGCTCACAGAAGAATTGGAGGCTCCACCAATGCAAGACCAAGACCAAATGCTGCCGCCACCAAGCATTGAGGAAACATTAAAAGCCATTAGACAGCTAAAATCAAATAAAGCCCCTGGAGCTGATGGCATACTAGCTGAGCTGATCAAACAAGGAGGGACAGCGTTACATCGCGCAATTCACGAGATCGTGGTGCACGTATGGGAACAAGAGGAGATGCCGGATGATTGGCGTCGTGGTATAATTTGCCCCATACATAAGAAAGGAGATATCACAGTGTGCAGCAACTATAGGGGTATAACATGGCTGAGTACCGCCTATAAGATACTCTCCACTACCCTACAAGACCGGATATCCCCATACGCTAAAGCCATCATTGGTCAATATCAGTGTGGCTTCATCCCAGGCAAATCAGGGACTGATCAGATATTCACCCTTAGGCAGGCGATGGAAAAATGTCTGGAATTTAAGATTCCACCATATCATCTGTTTATAGACTTCAAGGCCGCCTACGACAGCATAGCCAAGGTAGAACTATATAATGCCATGAGAGAATCCGGCATTCCAAACAAATTGATACGACTTTGTAGGTTGACCATGACCAACGTAACTAGTCAAGTAAAAGTAGCGGGATTGCTGTCCAAACCAATAAACATCTATAATGGACTCCGACAAGGGGACGGTCTGGCCTGCCTCCTCTTCAACCTGGCGTTGCAGAAAGCAATCCGTGACTCTGGCGTTACAATAAGAGGGACTATTGTCACCAAGTCCAGCCAGATACTTGCTTACGCAGATGACATCGACATTATCGGTAGAACCGTATCGGCGGTACAGGAATCCTTTAACCAGATCGAGCAGGGGTCACAAAAACTGGGACTGCACATTAATGAGGGAAAAACCAAGTACATGGTGGCAACTTCTGCGAAGAGAAGACCTAACGTTGGTCAAACTATCAGGGTAGTGGAGCACGAATTTGAGGTAGTGCAATCCTTTAACTACCTTGGGTCAATAGTATCAGCCGATAACAATATGGAAGAAGAAATACGCGAACGGCTGATTAAATCCAACAAAGCCTACTATGGTCTATCAAGGCTCTTTAAATCCCGAAATTTATCCAGAACATCCAAGCTACTACTGTACAAGACCATGGTCTTACCAGTACTCATGTCTGGATCCGAGACCTGGGTGCTTAATAAAAGGCACTCTGAACTCTTAGTCGCGTTCGAGAGAACGGTCTTAAGGAGAATTGTTGGTCCCGTATGTGAGGGAGGACGATTCCGGAGACGATACAACCATGAGTTGTACGCAATCTACCTTGAAGCTAATGTTGTAAGAAAAATCAAGCTCGATAGACTCCGGTGGGCGGGACACCTAGCTCGAATGAGCGAAGAGGAACCTGCCCGGAAAGACCTTTGTGGCAGGATGTATGGAAGGAGACAGCGCGGCAGACCTTGTCTGCGATGGAGGGATGGCGTAGACCAGGACGCCCAAACCCTGGGAGTGCTAAACTGGATGACATCGGCTCGAAATCGGGACCGGTGGAGAGATTTGTTAAATAAGGCCAAGACCGGATCCCGGTTGTAGTGCCGATGATGATGATGATGATGATGAATTAACTCTCCACATTCTACACTCTAGATGTTAGTTTGTGTTACAACCATTGAACTCAATGTCTATTACGTTTTGTTGTGACACAAGAAATACTGGAAGCAGATCAAGAGAACAGTGCAACGGTACTGATCTTGATCTGTAATAACACGAAAAATACGGTCGAAAAAAGGAGAGAGATCGATTGGGGTGGACATTAGGAGAAGGGGTATAACTGTGAGGAAAAGAAGAAAAGGGAGGAAGATGGGAGTCGAGCAATAAAGAGAACACCAAAGGACAGCTGCGTAGAAAGAAGCTTGCGAGTTTAGTTTAAAACCTCTAGACTTCTTGCGAATCGTTTCATCAAAAGGGCACATGAGATAAGAGAACAGTTCAAGGGAAGTGCAGCATGTGTTAAAAGATCGAGGATACAAGAGACAGAACACAAAGGATCAGTACGTAGAAACAAACGATCGTGATACCACAGTGCGTAATGTTACATTCAACATAAAAGTAAGGTCACGAAATAAGAGAAATTACGCTGGACAAGCAGGGTGACCACACGAAATACAATCTATAAATATTACACTAGACAAAGGATATCGAAAGTGTACAGTACATGTGAATTATATTGGAACTAAAATGATAAATACCTAGAAATACATTGAATTACTGTAGAATCAATGCTCTTGGTTTCGATCTTGATTTGGGAATGCCGTCCACTTACCGAACACGAAACAAATTGTGAAACAACAATGCTAACATCTTATAAAATTGTGGTTACGAGGGTAGGTCAATAAGTCCTTAGAATGTCCAGGATATGTCGCTCGTAGCATCGTTAATGGTCTGTTTTTAGTAAGTATCATTCCTCACTAAGTATCTGTCAAAGTTGCATATACGTGCATCCATATTTAACGTGATCTCGTTTTTATCGTTAGTTGATAAAAATATCTGCGAGATGGGTGCCTCATTTGCTCACGCAGCCGCGTGGTCTCTTCTAAGGCCCTTTTTCCGAGCGCGTGCGTCGCAACGCAGATGAGTTCCTGCGCAGATTAGTAACTGTAGATGAAACGTGGATACACCACTACACGCCCGAGACGAAACAACAGTCAAAACAGGGGTTTGTTAAAGTCGAGCGCATGCGCCGCAGCCCTAATGAGTTTCTGTGTCGATTAATGACTGTAGATGAAACGTGGATACACCGCTACACTCCCGAGACGAAAGAGCAGTCAAAACAGGGGTTCGTTAAAGACGAACGGGCTCCAAAGAAGGCAAAGATGGTGAAATCAACTGGAAAGGTTATGGCTAATGTGTTTTGGGATGCACGTGGCATTATTTTTATTGACTATTTGGAAAAGGGACAGACGATAACTAGACAATGTTATGTGTCATTATTAGGTCAGCGAAATGAGCAAATCAAAGAAAATCGTCTTCATTTGAAGAAAAAAAGACTTATTGACATGCTCTCGTATTATCTTTTTAATTTTTTAACTGCACATTCATTGAGAACACTCTATAAGAATTTGGATTCGTTGTTGGGTTCTGGTGTGTAAAAAAGATGCGGATTTCGTCAACTTCCACATACATCTGTAAATATTCACCTGGATTGTGTTTAAATTTGCATTCAGATTTCCAAACACTGTCTAAGCGATTCCTTTCTTAACAGTCCATTTGTAAACGCGGCCCCTCCCTTTGCCGACAGTTTTTTCATATTCAAAAATGCTAGTATTAAATATTTAGATATACATAACATACCAAAATGGATTGGTAATAAGAAGATTAAGATGTACGTGCTTAAAAAAAGAAAGATTTGCGATTGGAATGCTATCCGGTGTGAAAGTTACTGACTTATCAACAATATTCCTTATATGTACATTGTCTGCGATGGAGGGATGGCGTAGACCAGGACGCTCAAAGCCTGGGAGTGCGAAACTGGATGACATCGGCTCGATATCGGGATCGGTGGAAAGATTTGTTAAACAAGGCCAAGACCGGATTCCGGTTGTAGTGCCGATGATTATGATGATGATGATGAGTGGTCTGAACAGTTTCGGATGAAGATAGCAGCACTCGTCAATAAAAACTAGTGCATCTAGCATCTTTTGACAGTTATTCACCAACATTTCAGCCATTTTGGAATCGTAGTTTTTGTTTGAGTGAGTCGATGTGAGTGTTTTTGTGAAAATGGACAAAATTGAGTATCGAGCTGTCATTAAATTTTTGTTTTGGAAAGGCAATACGCCTAAGCAAATCAAAGATGAGTTGGATTCTGTATATGGGGACTCTGCACCATCATTTACCACAGTGAAATTTTGGGGAGCTGAATTTAATCCTGGCTCCTCGATAGTATAGTGGTTAGTATACCCGCCTGTCACACGGGAGACCGGGGTTCGATTTCCCGTCGGGGAGCCTGTGGCGCAAGACTAATGACCTTGCCCGGAAAAAACAAATCATTATGGAAAATTTAACAAGCCTCAGGGCTTGCTCAATAAAGCCAAGGCCGGCTCCCGGTTGTAGTGCCGATGATGATGATAATTTTATCCTAGTCGTGAGAGCTTAGGAGGCGATGAACGTTCGGGACGTCCAAAAACTGTAACAACTGACGATAACATCGCTAAAGTTCACCAAATGGTGCTAGACGACCGCCGAATTAAAGTGAAAGAGATAGCAGACCCTATGAAAATGTCCAAAGAACGTATTTGTCACATATTAAATCAAAATTTAGGCATGAGAAAGCTGTTCGGGCGTTGGATGCCGCGTTTGCTCACGTTAGACCAAAAACGTGTTCGAATAAACATTTCCAACGCTCTGTTGCCCCAGTTTAGGCGCAATAAATCCGAGTTTTGGCACCGATTAATTACTGTCGATGAAACTTGGTTACACTGTAGTGCTCTGAAAAGCCCTACCATTTCCTTTCCCCACACGTACATACAAATCCCTACACCCAGGCAATCATCTAAAATCTAAATTCGCGATAAATGAATTAAATGTTCAATTATCGCCCTTACACCCAACTCCCCATAACCTTAAACTCAAATCCATCATAATAATTCACAAATACATTCTCGCGATAAAACAAAATTCATGATAAACGAATCAAATCCTCGTTTATCATGATATACCCAATTCTCCATAATTATCCAAACAAAACAAACGCATGGCAAATTGAACCAGATGTTCAATTATATGCACAGCACTTCATACGCACTACAGTTCTGAGAATTCACCTAAATGAATTCCTATCTCATAATGCAAACACTTGTCTCCAGCCATAGTATATTTTCGAGATTTTGTTTTCTTTTCGATCTCTTCGAGATACAAAAATCTCTATTTGATCCCGTATATAAGGAGATGTATCGTGATTTCGGCAAGAAAGTATCTAAGAAGTATCTAAAGAGCAAGGTCCCTGGAGGTGGTGTCCCCAGGAAAATCATTTTAAACAGTGAATCTAATAAAAGTGAGTTTTTGTTATTAAAGTAGTTTTTGTTATTCGGAGTAAAACTTCGGCTGCTCCAACACAGGCGATGACTTCTAACCTGGAACTGTGCGTTCGTAGTAAAACGTTGGCTGCTCCAACACAGGCGAAAACTTCTAACCTGGAACCGGCGAGTAGAGTGGTGGCAAGCCCACAAAACAAATCCTTGCAGCTTTCTCGATTTCGAGGATCACCAGAGGGTGCCGGGTTGCACGGCGCAGGGACGCTATTCCTGGACGACGTTGTGAGGGTTCTTTAAGCATTTCCCATGAACCACCCATTTCTCTTAATCTAACTTCCCATTTCGCACCTGCAATAAAGATGTGCAAACTACCTTTCACCTGGAAAATAACCCACGGCAAGATCACCATCTTGCCACGGCATCAAGCAGTATTACTTTCATCTCAAAGCATCGGTTCCTCTTGTCGGCACCCATGACCATCACGAGCTATTTGGGAATCTACCCGGGTCCTCTTGCCGGCGACCATGTCTATCATATACACAGCAACCCCCCTGCGTTTACTTTTCCCAACAATTTGTTGGTCCAAAGACAAGCCTGGCAAGTTGCTCGCATGCACATCTGCAAGCCAAATTTCCCATGATCGGTCGCCTAACCGATAATCGATCATCGAATTGGACACGAGCATAAATGTTATGCAAACAATCATATCAATGGTCATGTCCTACGATCCATTTTCTATAACAAACATGCTCCCACCCATCCTAGCCCTTGCCATCGCAAACGAATTTCTGCTGACTTAACATCACAGAAAAATCCATTTCTGCCTCCGGCGGAAGGCAAGGCCTTCAGCCCCTATGCATGAACATTTGTTTGAACAGCCGCTGGTTGGTTTTTCTTTCTCTTAATCAATGCATTTTTCGTTGTCCTCATCCGACCTATCTGTACGATATACATGGAAACTCTTCCAGTGAAACTCAAATCGCGTTCTCTTCGGCTGCCGGGTAGATAGAGAATGAAGATCGTTTTTCACCATAGCGTAAAAATCCACCCCAGTTGCGACTGGGGTATGATTGGTGCAATGGCACCACAGAGTCAGAGACACGTATCGTGGACTTTCTGTGTAAAAGTCGAGTTTCAACAGCCAATCGCAAAGAGTCGAAATACACCGTTGAGGAAGTCGGTGTAACAAATTCGTTGAATAACGTGTCGTGTAAAAATTTGTCTGTCGAAGGTTTTATTTACCTCAAGTTGGTCTTACGGTGTCTAATTAAATTTAAATTCGTGTGGACAGAAAAACAGAAAGACAAATAAATAAATAAAATTTAAAGATCGCGTCTAAATCATTGATTTGTAGTACAACGAAATTAATGTAAGAGTTACATTTGCGATTGGAATGCTATTGTTGTTGTGTTCTCGTTTTTGTTTTGTTGTGTTCTCGTTTTGTCGATTTGAAATGATTTGTCAATTATCCCTTCAATAATATTTAAATGTAATCTTATGTGAAAACCTCTCCGTATATTACAATCGATTGGGGTTTTAATAGCCTGCTGACTGAAATTTGGACCTCAACGTTGTCAATTTGATTATATATATTATGTGTGTTTTAATGTACTTTCCTTATCTCTTTTGTATTCGCCGGAACAATATCGTGGAGTGTATGTAAATCAGTGTCCGTGTTGACATACGAACATACAAACCCACAACGTCCCACGAACGATCAGTCGCTATTCTTCCCTCAGGTCTGAGGAAACACGGCGGCGACCGCAACGAACCTTCTCAGAGGCGATCTTAAGAGATCTCTCGTCCTCTTAAGGACAAGGAGACGCGCTGCCTGAGAGCAGGGCTATTAGTACAATAACACCATTATACGCCTAAAGCAAAAATGCAATAAAACAGTGACCTGCAAGGGGGGAATCGGCCACAAAAAAAAGCAAACCTGTTTGTTCGGCTGGGAAAGTGATGGCGAGTGTTTTTTGGGATAGTCATGGAGTTATCAATTGATTATCTTCAAAAACGAAAAACTATTACAGGAGCATACTACGCATCATCACTTGACCAACTGAAGGCCGAAATTGCGGAAAAACGGCCACATTTGCAGAAAAAGAAAATCCTGTTTCACCAAGCCAACGTACTGTCTCACACCTCAGTGGTTGCCATGGCGAAAGGAATTACGGTTTGAACTGCTTGACCATCCGCCTTATTCCATAGATCTAGCCCCAAACGACTTCTTTTTGTTCCTTGATCTATAAGTTGCGCTCGGAGGACAAATATTTTCGCCAAATGAGGAGGCAATCAACTTCGTGAACAGTTATTTTGCAGAGAAAAGTGCAGAGTACTATTAGGACGGGTTAGAGAGAAGGGAGCATCGCTGGGGGAAGTGTGTAGAGTTACAAGGAGACTATGTAGAAAAATAAAAATAAATTCTAAGGAAAAATGTCTTGTATCTTTGTTAGGTAAGAAAGTTTTCAGCCCACCCTCGTATATATTATAAGCCAACTGATTGCTCTACTGTTAAATTAAAGGGAATTTAAATTTTTAATTTGAAGAAATATTTTAATCTCTTTGCGTAGATTAAAACATGTTCCATATTTTTTTAACCAATGTAACCAAGAAAGATGTATTTCTTTAAAATTGCCATTATTTATTATTATAGTGTAATATTAAAATGATTAGATTTAGTAACTGGTTTTTTTGTAGATAAATAAGTTTTAACATTTATATTATATAAGATATATCACATTTTTTCTTTTTATCGCGTTATTCCTGTTTCACACATGTCTTCACTAAATGCTGTGAAGAGTGTTTTTATATACAATATATTTACAAACATTTTGTTTAATTACTTTAATGCAACCATTGTTATGAATTTGATTTACTTAAAACATT
Source organism: Microdon myrmicae (assembly GCA_963931805.1). Classification (NCBI taxonomy): domain Eukaryota; kingdom Metazoa; phylum Arthropoda; class Insecta; order Diptera; family Syrphidae; genus Microdon; species Microdon myrmicae. The sequence goes on along the minus strand of OZ007497.1, from coordinate 30,123,435 downwards.
CATATATGTAAATCACAGCGTTGATTGCTTTGAACTTTGTATGATGATGGAGAACATCGATTTAATATACGAACACGAATTATATTTTTCCCAAAATTAGCATGTTTAAGCAATTAAATTTATAGTTAAATATTCAGAATTGTACTTGATTACTATAAATAATACTACGTCTACGCCACTGAGTGATATTGATATTCCGAATAAAAATAAAAACTTAATATATATATAGATACAAAGAATGATTACGATGATGAAAATGGTCTATCAGATTGTGAATTGACCCTTTCAAGGGGTCGTTTTTGGCATCCTTAAATGGTAGGGTAGTCCAACCCATTAAAAAGTACCAAACTGTGCTAAAAAAAAAAAACTAAAAGAAAAATCATGTTGCTTCATTAACTATCCTTGTATAGGGACAAATCGCTATATTAATGTTTTTTTTTTAATTTAGTAATATTCAAACAATAGAAGTAAATAAGTAAATACCTCGCCCACCTTTCGAAAAGACACGAGTGACCCGAGCCCACCTTTAAGGGTTGATTTCTAATAATATAGATAGGCCACAGAAGCTATGAACACACCAGGAACCTACGTTGAAAAATGTAATGACATCCAGTAACACTCGATTTACTGATCTTGAAAGACACATTGACAAACAGTTTCCGAATCCAACAGAATATAGAAGATTATTTCAAATAATTAATTACACCTTACAATTTCTTTAAGTAAATACAACGTCAGTACGATTTGGCAACACAAAAAAATATACTTAGATATGTTTTTTAAAGATCGGATCAGGTGGTCAAGCTGGAAGGAGAGTGCACAGGACAGGGAATGGTGGCGGAGCCGAGTCGGTTAGGTTATGAACTTGTGGCGGTTCTACGAACCACACAAACCACTATAGGTCGGGATGTCGTCGTTCCACGAAGGAACGCACTCACCTATAGCTTTATTACACGTTCCCACAGACACGTGTCCTCAAAAGTCCTCCTTTACACTTGAAACAAAGGTAACATACATCTGGGAGCCAACAACCCCACGTATCCACAGATACGTGGGTCACAAGTCCGACCACTGTCCTACGCCTGCACGGCGATCGAAGGACACAACAAACCGGCAAACATTGCCTTACCAAGGACATTTAATGCATCACCCAAATTACCTGTAAAGAATTCTCTAACAATCGTGCATTCAACGCATCGTCCTAAATTCCTGAAAAGAATTCTGTACATCATACAGGTATCGTAAATTCGAAAACCTTATCGGCGCCCCTGTTAGCCAGCGTTCCCTGCAAAAGTGCAAACATAATCCGAGCCTTGCCGCCAGCTAAGATACGGGACACAAATATCATTGTATACCGAAATCCCCTATAGCCCCATTGTCCTAATTGCGTTGCAAGCTATTAAGCAGCTACACGATGTATCCTATGATGCCCCTTTGTTCCTTCCTCTTTTCACAATTTCGTTTTCCCATGACCTTCGTTGCATGAGAAAACAATGGATCTATTAGCACACGTGCTAAGATCAACCAGAGAGATCCTCGCCAATTCACCACGACAAGAAACTTCACGTTCCTCTCGGGGAAAGAAAACTCACCACGAGTCCCTCGATGTTAATCCTGGAGTACGCAGTCGAGATACAAAATTCGCGCAATGCGAACAGTCTTCCATTAACAGTCTACTTCGAGAACAGTCTAACACAGAGAACCCAACGAGGAGGGTTGATCGGCGCGCCGCGGAGAAACGAGAACTGATCGACCAGAAGTTTAGATTTTTTAATACTCGAGTTAACCCGAGTATATTTGTTGTATCCTAACGTGTGCGTTCGTTACTGTTGATTTTAATTCGCCATATTTTTCTCGGCGCAAAAACGTAAAACAGAAAAGTAAAGAAAAAGACAAAGGAATAAAACCGTGACACATATTGTGAACTCTTGCTAAACTATTAGTGTAAACTAAAGATATAAAACAAAATAAATAAACGCCTCCGAAAATAATTAACAGTGTTTTATTTTTGTGCTGTATTCTCTCCGTGATTTCTTTTGTGAACAGTGTTCGGCGGAACACTTCACTATCATCATCAAACATTCGACATTGACTAAAAATCCGCCAAAAACTTCCGGGTTCCTACAGACCAATAAGTAATAAATAATAATAATAATGTTTTTTAAAAATTAAAATAACATCTCGGAATACGCGTTAAATTGTAAACTTATAATACGAATGTTTTAGAATTTCATTCGATATTTGTTTTAATAAGAACACACATTTTCCTTATTAACAGAATTAAAAAAAAAATTACAATTTTCATTATTATATAGAGAGGGATATTAAGAAGATTAGAACACAAAATATCCTATTATACAGGCTGCCATTTCGGATTGGATGACAAATATCATTTGGATTACAAATAGACAATTCTAGAGAGTAATCGATAACGACTTTTATGGAGCAGCTAACATCGCAACATCATCATCATCATCGCCACTACAACCGGAATCCGGTTTCGGCCTTATTTAGCAAGTCCCTCCACCGGTCCCGATTTCGAGCCGATGTCATCCAGTTTGGCAGTCCCGGGCTCTGGGCGTCCTGGTCTACGCCATCCCCCCACCACAGACACGGTCTGCCGCGCTGTCACCTTCCATACATCCTGCTACAAAGGTCTTTCCGGGTAGGTTCCTGTTTGCTCATTTGAGCTAGGTGTTCCGCCCACCGGAGTCTACCGAGTTTGATTTTTCTTACAACGTTAGCTTCAAGGTAGATCGCGTGGTTGTACGATCTCCGGAATCGTCCTCCCTCACATACGGGGGTAACAATTCTCCTTAAGACCTTCCTCTCGAACGCGGCTAAGAGTTCAGAGTGCCTTTTATTGAGCACCCAGGTCTCGGATCTATACATGATTACTGGTAAGACCATGATCTTGTATTGCTTGGATGTTCTGGATACATTTTGGGATTTAAACATCGCAACAACGTGTTGAAATTATTCAAACATTTTATCTCAATAATTGTTCGCTGTTGTTGTTTAAATAATTATGAACGACGTAGCACTCAAACATAATGGCGGATAATGGGCTGTCGAAAATGCTCATCATCGTTGATACATCAAAGATCGCTACACTCTCTTAGAGTAGCTCTGCAGTACTCCAAGAAGCCCTACCATTTTCCTTCCACATACATTTCTTCATTCAACTAACTATTCAATGTTCAAATATCAAATCCCTCCTAAAAACTAAACACCACAATGCATATCTTCATATGCATACAAACACATATTAAAAGATATCCATTTCGTTCCCATACACACAATTCTAAAATCCTTGTCTGCATTGGAATTGCAGCCAAATGTGAATATTCCAAAAATAGATATCCCATTCCTTTTCTCCAGTACTCGACTCCAGTCGAAGTACATTTCGAAATTCTACTTGCATTTCGATGTATCCGCGATACAAAATCCCGATAAGATTTTGTATAAAAGGTCGATGAAATTTGTATTTGAGGATCCACTTCACACTTCACAGTCATTCATTCATGACTTCATCAGTCGACAGTGAGAGCTGATAGAAGACACATACAAGCCACATACATAGTGAAAATTAAAATTTGTTTTTAACAAAATAAATAAATAAAGAAAAAAAAATTTAATGTAAAATTTAAATTTACAAAAAAAAAAGAAAAAAAAAAAACGTGGGAAAAAAAAAACGTCGTGAGTGTGAAAATTTCCATTTCAACAACATTTCCTAGCGAAACAACTTTAGGTTCGAATATTTTAAATTTAACTTATATTTCCTAAATTTATTTTTTACTATTTGTTTTAATTTTATTCATTTAGAAGGATTTTTTAGGTCTGTCTGTTTCCCTTCTTGGTTTCTGTTTGTTCCTCTTCTCTTTTCCTTGCGCCCCACGCGTTTCTTGTTTCTTTTTCGTGCTCGATGTTTGCGTACTCGCAATAAATGGACACCTGCTCTTCTCGTGGTGTGGGCCATCAGCCCGATCAGGGCATGATGGCTCTCATAAAGAGATTAAGGGAGGACCTCGAGGCTCTCAAGGCAGAGAACGCTGTCTTGAGAGATAAATAGTCGCGACTGGAAGCCGCACCACCCGCATCCCCGCCCAGTGCCAGTTCGGAGGCTTCTGATTCGGAATCGGAGCTCGAGCCCGAGTTAGAGAGTGTTACTGAGAGTTCTGACGAATCAATGGACGACGGTGACTCGCGCACCCCCACCCCAAACTCGTCTAGAGCCCCAAAGCGGAAAACACCACTTCCAATAATAAGCTGCGATGGAGGACCCTCCAATAAGCGTGTGGCCACCGGCTGCTCGCCAACGCCGCCCTTATCATCGTCATCAGCTGTCCCCAAACAGTTGCCGAACCCCGCGATAACTCCAATTCATGTAAACGTCGCACCTCCGCAGGAGCCTTGCCACCGAGGCCAACTCCATTAATTACCCCAAAACCAAAGGCTGCTTGTGTTCCCAACACTGTTCAGCCAGAAGTCGGGGACCGCCCACCTGTTTCTAAGAAGAAACAGCAACCCGGGGTCTTTGCACGAGACCTCAATTTAAAAAATTTCGTCGGTGACATGAACCGGCTAGGGATTTCCAACTTCAAGGCAAAGACCTTAAGCCCATCCCTAAACAAAATCATAGCCTACGATAGGGAAACCTATCGCAAGGTTAACGAAAACCTCAAGGCCAAGGAGGTGAATTATTACACCTTCACTCCGGCCGACGAAAAGTCGAGGACAATCCTCTTAAAACGAGTCGCTGCCTCTTGGGAAAAGGACGACGTCGTAACTGCTCTTGAGGCAACATTTCCTAACGTCAAATTCATTGACGTCAAAAAATTCTCTCCCCCACAACGGTTTGTGAACATCAGACCGCAAAAATACACCAAGCTGATCATATGGCAGCTTCACCTTGTCCCAGGAACCGACATAAATTCCATAATACGGACAAAGTCACTTCCAATCTTGCATCAGCAAGTTGTCTTCGAGGTATTTCATAACAGAGAAATGCATCAATGCAGACGTTGCCAACGTTTCGGGCATGTCTCCCGAAACTGCAATATGAGTCGCCGTTGCGTTCGTTGCGGAAAATCCCACGATATTGGCAAGTGCGAACTACCGCTAGCAAAATACGATCCCGCAACAAATGTGCAGGATAAAATAACACTGCCAACTTGCTGCAATTGCGGCAACAGAGGACATCCGGCTAGTTACAGGAATTGTCCTAAATATAAGGAAATTATACAAAGATCCAAGGAGACTCGAGATAAGCAAACAGCCAAGTCAGACTTCGGAAAACAGGCCACACAAAACCTCATCCAAAATGGATTTACATTTGCCGACATGCTTAGGGGTCAGCAGGCAAAGAATATCAAAACTCTCCCAACTCCTCTCCCTCAAAAACATATTCAAGTCCCTGAGCGAGCACCGTAAAGGCCAACACGACGCCACAAATTCAAGCGACGGTGCAAAAGCCTCTGAGGGGGCAATCTTCAATGCTCGAGAAACTACTTAGTTTCTCCCGCTTGATTGAAGATATTCGACCCCGATATGAGAAACTATCAACCAAGGCTTAGAGGGAGGCACTTCTTTTCACTGCATATGCAAGACATACCCTCCACAATGGATTCCAAAATTAAAGTTATCCTCATAAATGTCAGCTCCCTTGTTTCGCATTCCAAGCGTATGATAGTCTCTGACTTCATAAAGGAAAACCGGGCGGACGTGGTACTTGTAACCGAAACTAGGTTGCATCCATGTCACCGTCCCGTATTCCCAAACTTCTCCATGATTCGAAGAGATCGAACCCTCACTGGCGGTCCCACCATCAACGGAGGTGGCACTTGTATAGCGGACTTTGCCATGAAGCTATTGACCTCCCACACTTTGAGTCTGGGGCTGAACTGCATCTGGCTAATAATAGTAGAGTGAATATATACTCCGTATACCACTCGCATAAAACCAATAATAGCCCCATTATTCCCGAAGATATCGGCAAACTAATAAGGACCTCGGCGTATACACCCTTCATCATAGGCGGTGATTTTAATTCCAGACATCCCCACTGGAACAACTCTGCCTCTTGCCCAAACGGCATAAAACTGTACCGATGGTACACCGAAACCACCTATGACCTCAACTTCGAAATAGTCGCACCTACGGTTGGTACTCGAGGTGACTCAATCCTGGACATATTTTTGTGTCCAAAGACTTACTTCCACAAATCACTCCACCTCAAGTTTCAGCGGGTGTATCTGACCACAACGCTGTGACCACATTCATTCGCGGCTATCGAGCATTCCGGGCTCATATAAGATACATACCCGATTATGGGCGGACAAATTGGGACATCTTCAATATTACATTGAACGATAAACTCCACCAATTCTCTCTTCCCACTGACAGGAACCTAACGACGGTTGAGATAAACAACGCCGCAAAACGACTTCACGAGATTCTAGTTGAAACTTCGGAGACTCATGTCCCGAAGTACAAACTTGAAAAGACCTATCAGATTCCCCATGACGACATCACTCTTCGTCTCATCCGGGAGCGTAAAAAGCTCTGCGGAATGAGATATCGTCACCGCTTTACGCAAAGGGGGCCATTATTGCGATCCATTATTCACAATATTGGTACACTGATAAAACAGAGAATCTAAAACAATCGTACCCGACAATTGGAAGACAAGCTGAAGGGTATTCAGATGGACCAGAACGTTTATAAAAATGTTAAAAGGATATGTGGCCCTTCCCGCATCAATGGGCCAATTATACACAATGGTGTTGTTGTTAATAACGACAACAATAAAGCAAATATCATCGGAGAGACCTTCGAAAACAATCACAAACTTACTCTCCAAGATGGCGACCCGGATACTAATGCGATCATTAGTTCAGAGGTCCACAGTAAGTTGGACGACTTCAATGAGCCAATTGTTGTCTTTAACCCAACTAACAGTGCATACTTCAATGACACACGTGATAATGGTCACGGTTTCATCGCACCAAATACCCTACAGAGCCTGGTCAAATCTCGAAACCCTAAGAAGTCACCCGGTATTGACAACATGTCATACCACTCGTTGCGAAGGCTTTCTGCTTTATTCTTCATAAAGCTCTCCATTCTGTTCAACCATGCTTACAACATGGGGTACTTTCCCCAAGCTTGGAGGCACGCTATTATTTGTCCAATAGCAAAAGTTGGGAAACCAACGTATCACCCCTCAAGCTTTCGCCCTATCTCGCTTCTCACTTGCATCAGCAAAATATATGAAAAATTCATATACGAAAAACTAAATAACTTTGTCAGTGCCAGGCACCTAATACCTGATTTCCAATTTGGATTTCGAAGAGCGCACAGCACCACTATGGCTCTCAACATATTTCAAAACCACGTCTGCGTGCGGCTCTTTAATAAGGAACCCACCGTTGCGGTGAGCCTGGACATTGAAAAAGCTTTTGACACGACTTGGATCGAAGGTCTCGCTTTTAAATTATTGAATACTGGGCTCAGTAGAACGCTATGTAGTATCATCTACCAGTTCGTTCGAAACAGAACCTTCCAAGTTAGAGTGAATGGAAAGCTTTCCCGAACTTTTCACGCCGCTGCAGGCGTACCACAGGGCTCCATTCTAGGCCCCATCTTATTTAATATATACACCTCAGATATTCCTCGCCCTGTGGATGGTAGAGTAAACCAGATTTGCTATGCGGATGACGTCCCGGTGTCACGTCATCCAAAAGCCCAAAACTCGCAACAAACCGACTCAACCGTCATCTGGATGAACTGTATCAGTATTACAGTCGATGGAAAATTCGACTTAACCCATCCAAAGCAGTACCTATAATTCTGAGTAGTAAACACTCCAAACCTACTTCTCGATATTCACAGAATATTCGAATAAAAATGGGAGATACTACGATTAGACCAGAGGACAGGATGAAATATCTTGGGGTCACCTATACCCCAAAAATGAATTTCATCAAACATGTGACCCACATTCTTCAAAGGGGCCTCGGTCGGTCTAAGCAACTGCACAACATCTTGAAGTGGAGCAACAAAGTTAACACCAAAGTTAAGCTTCTCTGCTATAAGCAGCTAATCCGATCTGGAATATCGTACGCCTTTCCCATATGGTCCTGCATATCTTCGGCTCAAATGGAAAGACTTCGGGTTTTCGAAAGGAAACTCCTCAGAAGATGCACCAATCATTCTAGAAGGCCTGACGGTCGTCATTACCCCAACTCTCACCTATATGAAGGCGCCTCCATTACCCCTATCGACGAGTACTTGCTTCAATTAGCATACAAGTACCTCGAAAACATTCAGAACAGCGAGAACGTACTTGTACGGGACTCTTGCGTTCTTGACCCTTCCCTCTCTCGATCTCTTCGGATCAAAGCCCCACAATTTCTTCTTCAGTACAAAACTGAAGAAAGCACCCCTCCCAAAACATTCCCCTCTATAATAGAGGATGCCTGGATCCATCCCATAGGGTCTACTGTTAACAAACGACACACACACGGACGCACAGTACCAGACGGCACAAACCCGCACACACCGACCAAAGCGCAGATCATTAGACGCCAAAGACGTGATCTGCGTTTACTACCGCACCCAAGACCTACCGGTCTTGTATGATTTCTTTCCCACCATCCCTCTATAAAAGTAGTTAGAGAACACCTGGACTAACACTGTCCACACTATCCTTGGATACCCCCCCTTTTTTTCTTTTCTTTTCAGATATCGCGAGACCGAGCCCAACATTCTCACGGATGTGGGTGATTCTGGTTATCGCAAGATGACCAGAAGTCAGAGACAAGATGAAGGATACATCTGTCCTTGTCTCGCTAAAGTCGGCCCTCTCGCCACAATTTTTTTTTTTTTTATTCGAGGATCAGTCTCAATTGGCGTCCGAGGTGTAAGGACGCCAGAAAATAAATTTACTAATAAAATAAATTTAAAGTATTTGAAAAGCATTTTATTGGGCCTGGTCGATTCCTCCTGTTCAACAATCGGTTGTCACTCTTCCCAGAGGCCCCAGAAGCACGGTGGCGGCGCAACGCGTCCCCTCAGGAGCGGTCTATAGAGATCCCTCATCCTTTTCAGGACAAGGAGATACGCTCCCTGAGAGAAGGATCACAACAGCCCCATGGTGGGTTATTTCTGCCGGTGATAACGACTAGGCTTCCACGATGCCCTGATTTGATCCCTCTCTATTTCCTCCTTTGAGGATGTAGCTCCAGCCTAGTCAGCATTTTTGCCAGATTTATTCTTTTAAAAAACCTTTCTCAAAAAATGTTCGTAGCAACCCCTGACGTTCGCTTTCTACATTGTTTTTCGCCATCAAAATTTACCTGACGAATAAAAATTGAAATTGTTGGCAATGCACCACGTCTACACGAATTCCCAGGAAAGGCGGCAAGGGTCAGCACACAAGTTCCTGGGAAACAACGATCAGCCGCGCACAGATTCCACTAAGGAAAGCAGCACCCAGGAAACGAGCGAACTAAAGGACGGTTGTGGGCATATACAAGGCGGGCACATCACATCGGCAGAATCGAACTCGCCTATCCTCGGGTAAAAGTCAGTAACCTTACACTCGTGCCAAATGCTGAATCAAATGTTCGTCTATTGCCCTTGCACCCAAATCCCTATAATCATCCAACTAATCCAGAAACACATTATCACAATCCAGCAAAATTCCCGGTAAACGAATCAAATATTCGTTTATTCTCCATACACATCAATTTCCTATGATCCTCAAACAAAAGCAAACATATGGTAAATTAACCAGATGTTCAATTTCCATACTCACGCTTATGTGTCCTAGAATTCGCCTAACTGAATTCTTATCGCAAAAAAACAAACACTTGGCTCCAGCCAAAGTATCTAAATCGAGATTTTGCTTTGAATTCGATCTCTTCGAGATACAAAATCTCGATTTGGTTTCATTTATAAGGGTGATGAATTTCAGATTCGAGGCCGACTAGCTGGTCGGGAGTTTAAACCGCGAATCGATCACCCTATCAACCCACTCAACAGCAATCTTATCCAATCCGACACGGACATAGCCAATTGCCTCGCTGACCGCTTCTCAAAGATCCATCAACAAAATGATTCCCTTTCAGTCCGTAATTTTCGAAACACTGTAAACGAATATATTTCACACAGATTACTCACATCTTATACTCCTATTTAATGACACAAACAAAGCGTCATATCCTTCAGGCACCAGCACATTTCTAATCACAGATGAATTAATCAAGTTCATAAAATCACGACCCAAAAAAAAATTCAGCCGGTCTAGATGGAATACCACACCTTCTATTTAAAAAACTTCGCCCGCCAAATCCACTTCCTATTCTCGTCCTTTTTAACCATATCATAAATGCTTCATATTTTCCAGAGAACTGGAAAATTGCGGCAGCAATACCCGTTAAAAAGTCCGGCAGTTCTAATAACACCTCCAACTATCGTCCGATATCTTTATTAAACACCCCAAGCAAAATATTAGAATGTTAAATCTACCAAAACCTGCTCTCGTTTGCCAGTGATAACGCTCGCATCCCTAATTCTCAGTTTGGCTTTCGTGAGCGACACTCCACTTGCCATCCTCTATTAAAGCTCCTAGCATCTTATTTTTCTGGTAGGAAATTCATGGTCAGAATAAACTCTTCCCTCTCATAAACTCGCAATATAACCGCGGCAGTTCCCCAAGGATCCATTCTCGGGCCACTTTTATATCCTCTATACATACCCGATATTCCCCAACCTCCACCTAGTGTTGTAATGCTAAATTATGCTGACGATACTTTAATCTGCTCTAGCTGCAGATTTCTCAAAGCGGCAAGAAAGCGCGTTAACAACTTCTTCCCGCTCATCTCAGCATACTTTAACATATGGAAAATTCGCCTCAACCCAACCAAAACCCAGTTAACAGCGTTTAAGGGCAAAAATGCTCACTGCACAAACAAACTGAACGTTGCCACAACAAAATTAAACTAGATCTTAATAACACCCTCATAAAACCCTCCAAAACTCTAAAACATTTGGGAGTAACCCTTTCCAACAACTGGTCATTCTCAACCCACATCAAAAATTCCCTTCATAAAGCCTCAATACAGCTTAATCTCTGCAGACGAGTGTTGTGGAAACCTAAAGGCCTCTCTCTCAAGGTCAAACAGCTCATCTACAAACACATAGTCAGACCCACTCTTACATACGCCTGCCCATTATGGTACCACATCTCAGGCTCCCAAGTGGAGAAATTACGAGTTTTTGAACGAAAATGTTTCCGGTTTATCACTATCTTACACCACAACAACAATTTTTACAACACAATTTTTACAACACCGCAGGCATTGAACGACTGGATAGACGGATCCTAGAACTGTCGACGAATTTCATAGAAAACCTCCCTAACAATCCGATAATAACAGATCTACCATCACCCTCCTCCGATACGGGAACTCACTACCGAAACCGTCTTCAAATCAGGACCCTCTTCACCTCAGGCAGACTGGTTAAGGATCTAAACGAGGTCGTGTACCACAACACCGAACTGGCACCCAATCATTTCAAATACAGCAACATCCAACCATTCTCCAAGATTCTTACTTTTAACACTGAACCGAATGGCACCCCCCTCCTTCAAAAAAATAAAGAGTGAACAAGTGACTATAGGAGCAGTGATTTATTTGGAGAATACAACGATCGTACTGGGCAAGAAAACAATGCCCTTCGTCTAGAGCAGAGTCCGGTTCTGGAGGTACGATACGTTAACCAAATAAATTATTCGGCCGGCCAGCGCCGGAATACAGTCCACGCAGAGAGAAGAAAGCCGAGACGTCGCCAGAGAAGGCGCCCTCCCCAGAGCACTAACAGTTTTTGGTCCTTCCAGCCGGATTTCGGTGATAAACGAGGATGCCGATAACGAGATTGGCGAGCCGGGAAGACGCTGCCATCCCGTACGGGAGTTCAAACGTTTTTTTGGATCGAGTAACCCAAGAAGCTAGAGCTGAGAGCCCCCTTATAATTGCTGGAGATTTCATCACCTAGGCGGTAGAATGGGGAAGGGCCAGGACCAACAGTAGAGGCCACGGACTACTCGAAGCCTTCGCAGTCACAGATGTAGTGCTACTTTATGATGGCGCAGAGGACACCTTTATAAACGAGAAAGGCCGGTACAAAATTTACATCGCTTTTGCCAGCTCCATGTTGGCAAGAAATACGAAGTGGCGAGTTTGGGACACATATACCCATAGTAACCACCAAGCCGTGATGTACGAAATATTACCACACTTAGGATTCATCACTGACAGATTGGCGGAGCAAGTACAGAAAAGCGGGTGAAAAGAGAGGGACTTCGATGTGGAGCTGCTCGATTATAATCTGGAAATCCCAATCGAACAGTTCGACGGCGTGTCTGATGCGAACAGGAGGCTGGAAAAGTCATGATGTGGGTAACTAACGTATTGGCTGTTTCTATGCCACGACAAAGACTTTAAGCAGGCGCTATTAAATCAGTGTATTGGTGGAGCCCACAAATCGCCCAGGTACGAGCGGAGTGCAACAGGTTACGACGTTTGTAACAAAGAGCATGGTACTGTGCCGTTTCTAACAGATGCACACACAATATACAAGCCAATAGTGAAAAACAACACCGAACGGAAATTGAATAAAGAAATATAGCAATTCCACATCAGTTGAGTGTACTTGAGTTTAGAAAACGAATTCGTACATGCGCAGTAGCCTGATCTGTTGAGCATTGGTTAAAATGTTTAGTGACTCTAACCGTCATCGCGTCGGTTCGAATCACACGGTCTTCACTATCGTCGCAAACACTATAGGACCATAACATCTAACCCACAGCTACATGCGGAATTCGTCAACAAATGGAAGGAGTTGAGGAATACGATCGGCAAAACTAAATATGACGCGATCTGCTCCCTAAGGGGGAATTAAATAACAACCCATGGGACGGCACCTACAAGATAGTCATGGAAAGACTAAACAACAATAGTAGACAAATGGAAAGGAGTTAAAGTGACCTGCCCAGAGTCGTTGCTGCTCTTTTCTCGTAGTGTGAAGACACGAGAGCTCAATAGGGATGGAACATCATTGAAAGAGCAATACCTCCAGTGACCATCGAAGAAGTGATCTTGACTGGAAAGGTCGTTAAAATCAACAAGACCCCGGGATGAAGACAGCTTTAACTAAAATGGGGGAAGTTTTCAACAGTCTCCTCACCACCCGTGTCCAAATAGGACACTTTCCTCAACAATCGAAAAAAAACAGCGACTTGTGCTTATACCAAAAGGAGTCAAGGAACTAGAAGCGTCGTCGTCCTATTGCTCATTGTGCATGGTGGACATAACAGGAAAATTGCCACTCGCTTGGAGCAGTTCACTGAGAGGACAATGAGGCTCTCTGAATGGCAGTATGTGAACAACCGGTAAGGCCATATCCATGGTGTACGATATACATGGGTGTGCTGAAAAATTCCCGACCGCAACGCGAAGATAGCGGCATTTGTCAATAAAAGTTACTGAATGTAGTTGTGCATCTTTTGAAAGTTACTCACCAAAATTTCAGCCATTTCCGAAGCGTCGTTTTTATTTGACAGTCAATTGAGAGAGTTGTCGAGCTGTCATTAAATTTTCTTTTTTGAAAGGCAATACGCCTACGCAAATCAAAGATGAGTTGGACTCTGTGTATGGGGACTTTGCACTATCCTTTACCACCGTGAAATTTTGGGCAGCTGGATATAAACGTGGCGGTGAGAGCTTGGGAGACGATGAACGTTCGGGACGACCAAAAACTGCAACAACTGAGAATAACATCGCTAAAGTTCACCAAATGGTGCTAGACGACCGCCGAATTAAATTGAGAGAGATAGCAAAGGCAATGACAATGTCCAAATAACGTATTTGTCACATATTAAATCAAGATTTGGGCATGAAAAAGTTGTCCGTGCTTTGGGTGCCGCGTTTGCTCACTTTAGACCAAAAACGTGTTAGAGTGAGCGTTTCCAACGCGCCCTGTTGGCGCAGTTTAGGCGCAAAAAATCCAAGTTTTGCTGTCGATGAAACTTGGATACACCATTATACGCCCGAAACAAAAATACAGTCAATACAGTATAGAGGAATTAGTTCCAAAAAAACCAAAAAACATCGACTCTGCCAAACAACTGTCAAATAAAAGCGACTCGTCCAAAATGGCTGCAATTTTGGGTGAGTAACTGTCAAAAGACTACAACTACATTCACATTTTATTGACGAGTGCCGCTATCTTCACATTGAGGTCGGAAACTTTTCAGCCACCCTCGTAGCTCGCAAAGCGATTGCTGGAGGACGATGGCAAGGAGGAACAAAAAAATATTGTGGCATAGTGACACTAGATGTTAAAAATACATTTAACTCCGTGAACCGGAATCGGATTGTAGAAGCGTTTGACGATCTACAAGTGTCTTCTTACTTGGTGCGTATAATAACAAACTATCTCTCGGATAAAAGACTGTTCTTTGACATCGATGATGCACCGCAGCAATATAAAATGACAGCGGTTGTACCCAAGGGGTCTGTATTGGGCCTGCTGTTAAGAAATATTATATAATGGTGTGCTCAGAGTCAATGTACTAGAAGGAGTAACAATCATGGGGTATGCAGAGGATTTGGCGATAGTAGCCGGAGCTAAACATCTAGATGACCTGGCGAATATTTGTTCCCACACAATTCAGAGCAATAAAAGTTAACTAGATTTGGTAGGACTGAAAATAGCCCCACATAAGACACACATTTGGAAAAAGAAAGACACACTCTCAGATCCAGTCCCTATATCAAATATCTTGGTGTTATCCTCGACAGCCGGTTGACTTTCAAGGAACACCTTTGGAAAACGAGGGAGAAAAAGGCACAAGTTTGCAATGTTTTGGTGAGACTGCTACCCGCTGTTCGAGAACCCCGGCTCACATATGGGCAGAAGTCACACAGTATAAGTCATACATGAAGGGAGTGCATTCAGCACATGGGCTGGGATCATTAACAGTATGCAATGTTTTGGCGAGACTGCGACACAATGCTGGAGGACACCGGCCCCACATAAGGAAACTGATAACCAGCCCCAATACTTTCATTATAATGTAAGCAGCTAACATATGGGCAGGTGCCACACAGTATAAGTCGTATATGAGGGGATTGAACTCAGTACATGGGCTGGAATCATTAACAGTATGCGATGTTTTGGCGAGACTGCTACACAATGCTGGAGGATCCCGGACCCACATAAGGAAACTGATAACCAGCACCAACACTTCCATTATAACGTATGCAGCTTACATATTGGCAGGTGCCACACTGTATAAGTCGTACATGAGGGGCGTGGACTCAGCACTTAGGCTGGCATCGTTAAGAGCATGCTGCGCACTCCGCACGATATCCGAAGATGTCATAAATGTCTTGGCCGGGAGGAAACCAATTCACATTGCAGCTAAGGAAACCGCTGTTTTGACCGAGGTTGACGCATTAGTCTCGCAAGAGGCAAATTCAGTTACAATGAGAATGGCCATGAAGATAGGATTCTTCGATGAAAGGAAGATGGACCCACACCATGATACCTGATATAGGAACCTGGGTGAAAAAAAAACATGGCGAGCTGAACTACCACTTGACTCAGCTGATATCAGGACATGGGTGCTCTCGACAATACTTGCTCAAGTATAAGCATTTCAATCACCCATACTGCTTGTACTGCGAAGGCAAAATAGAAAATGCGGGACACGTGCAATTCAATGTATCTCATTTATATGTTTACCAGGTGTATCGGTGTGAAGTGAGCGTCAAGATACAAATGTATCGATAGGGAACATTTGTTGTGAACGAGCCCTTACACTTTTTTTTTAATGGCTGTGATATCGGTCAAACGTATTTAGTATACATCGAGTCATTGTACAAACAACATCTTTTTTTTAATCCTGTTAAAAATGTCGAATTTTGTACCAGAAAATGTTGATTTGCGGAAAGCATTAATTTTTTGTTTTCATTTGAAGAAAAGTGCTGCAGAGTTGCATCGAATGCTTGTCGAGGCTTATGGTGATCATGCTCTATCGGAAGCAACATGCAAAAGATGGTTTAAGCGGTTCAGAGATAATGATTTTGATGTGCGAAATGAAGGACGTGGAAGACCACCAAAAAAGGCTGAAGGCACCGAACAGCAAGCAATATTTGATCAAGATGACACTTTAAGTCAAAAACAAATGGCACAAATGTTAAATGTTGCACAACAAACATTTTTGACCGTTTAAAAGCTATGGGAGTGGTTCAAAAGTGTGGAAACTGGGTGTCACATGAATTGAATGACAGGCAGATGGAAAAGCGAAACACCACATGTGAAACGTTGCTTCTACGAGGGTTGCCTTTTATATTTCGGGATTAGAGAACAAAAACAAATATTGATCATCGAAAATCACTTTATTGTTTTTCAAAATATTCCCCATGAAGATCTGTACACTTGCATGCGTTTGAATCAATTGTCGAAGCACTTTTGCCACTCTGATTGAGGTATCTCCAACACATGCATTCTGAATGCAGCAACCGCTTCTTCAGGTGTCGAAAAACGTTGACCTCTCAGTTTGTTTTTTACGTACGAGAATAAAAAGAAGTCATTCGGTGCCAAGTCAGGACTATACGGCGGATGACCCATCAAATCGATGTTTTGGGTGCTCAAAAATGCAGTTGTCGCAGCCGATGTGTGAGAGCTCGCATTGTCGTGGTGAAGAGTGATCCGTCTTCGGCGGTTGGTTTTCCTGATTTCTTGGAAGACAACTGGCAAACAAATGGTTGTGTACCACTCAGAATTGACTGTTCTGCGTTGTTCTAGTGGTACGATTGCGACATGTCCAGTTTTTCCGAAAAAACAGGCGACCATTTGCTTGGAAGTGCTTCGTGCGCGAACAACTTTTGTTGGATTTGGCTCATCTTGAAACACCCAGACAGTCGACTGCTGTTTACTTTCGGGCTCATACGCGTAAATCCACGATTCATCACCTGTCACGATGTCATAGACGTGTTTCGAAGCACCGCGACCGTATTTTTTGAGCATTTCTTTCGACCAATTGACACGAGCCTTTTTTTGGGCGATTGACAAATTGTGTGGGATCCAACGCGAACAAATTTGTTTGACAGTCAAATGTTTACGCAATATTGAATGTATGCTGGTCCCACTAACGCCTAAGGTTTTCTCAATCTCACGATAGGTCACATGACGATCTTCCAATATCAGTTCGCGCACAGTATCAATGGTTTTCGGAACAACAACTGATTTTGGACGACCTTTACGAAATTCATCTTGGAGGGAACTACGACCACGATTGAATTCGCCATACCATTGATAAACACTGGTCCTTGATGGAGCTTTATCGCCAAAAATTGAATTAAGTTAATCCATGCACTGTTGCTGAGTTAATCCACGCCGAAAGTTGTAAAAAATAATCGCACGAAAATGTTGACGATTTAATTCCATTTTTGGGCCGAGATGAATCTTTTAAGTTACTGTAAACAACACAAATAGCGCTCGTATGTCAAAACGTTCTGAGTGCGTATAACCTCAAAAATGTCCAACTTTATGACAGAGCTGTCAATTGCCGGATTGCAACACTAGGGTTGCCAAATGCCGAAACATAAGAGGCAACCCTCGTACGACACGAGGGGAAGTTGTGGCGGTTCCGCCAGATCCCACGGCTCGCCTTCCTGAAAAAACCCCCATAACGACAACCCGGGTCTGCACCAGCTTTCGCTAATGCAATTCGCATTAGCATCTTAGATGCTTCACGCATCAAACAGACCCAATTATTATAACCCTAAAATCCCTATAGAAAAAACTTACCTTCATGCATCCCTTCGCATACAATTTTTCATAAGATTTCTTTGTTTTCTTATTTGGTATTCTGAACCAATTCGGCACCAGACAAATTCCTGTAAACAAAATAATTCGGATTGCAATCAATGTAACCGTCATGACAGGGACCATAAATATCGCGCCGTCTATTTTCCCAGCCGCGTCATATACCTTTTCATACACATTGCCTGGCAACCTTTTTTGTTTGTCTTACCAACAAACAACCCAAGCAGCTGCATATAATTAGCGCAATAGACGCTGAAACCAAATTCTCCAGCATTTCCTAATGCAAATATGAACCCGGTTTCTATTGCAGCCAGAGATGCCATAAACATCCAATTTGCTTTTAGCACCTTTTTCTCCTAACGTCGAAAATAGCGACGAGGCATCGTATAAACATGACCCTCATTAAAGAGCGAACCATTTGGTCGCCTTTTCTTTTGTCCTTGCCGCCTGCCTGTTTCGCTGTTCCACTGCACGTGTGAATAGCATTGATCTCAACGATCCCACACATACCACCATGACGTGTATTACAAGATCTGGTTTCCTATACCACCAAGAGAGACTTTACGTTTCCCTGGTGGTAGGTAAAAAACGATTTCCTTATTGGAGAGGATATCGTTGGAGTCTTATTCAAACCACTAACCGGAGCGGTCGTCGTCTACCTCCTTTAGCGTGTGCATCGGAGTGCACACGCCCCGGAGTAGTGTTCATACTTTTTACGCTGTCGAGTCGAGAGTCGCGTGCCACAAAATGTATTCGGTTAGTGTAGTGTCCCATACAGAACAATTAAATAATAATTGCCTCCTCCGGTTGCTTTTTGCAAATTTGTTACATATAAAGATAAAGGATCGTTCGAACATTAAATTCGTGTGTTTTATTCAAAGTGCTGGATGTGGTGAACAGTTTCTCTTCCTTTTAGTGATGTGACAATTGGATGGAGGAGGAAGTGAACCGTGTGCCCGTGTTCGGCATAATACTTCCTCCCCACAAAGTCAGTATTGCATCGAATTGTGACTGGTGATCAAAACTGGGTTTATTTTAAAAATCCTAAACGCAAAAACTCATGGGTACATCCAGGAGAAGCGTTAACATCGACTGCAAAGCCTGATCGGTTCGGAAAAAAAATAATGCTCTGTGTTGAGTGGGACTGTGGCGTCTCTACCAACGCCACTGCTTCCTTTTCAGCCTACCTCCAAATCTTCCTTCCTAAAGCTCCATTAATTTTTTCATTTTTGCTTATGCAAGCGCAATAAGTTCCCCAAGCATTCTCCCGCCGATTGCATTACCTTTCGATTATGCAAATCGCATCCAACATCAAGCATCTGCCCATCAAGGACATTCGCGCAATTAACGCGTTATGTCAATTTTCCCTAGAAGAAATTCGGTACGCCAGTACCGCATACATCAATGTATCTCAGCTCAGATAACCGAAGTGGATTATGAAAACAATCAGCGGAACCCCTGTCTGCCGGCATTTACTGCCCCACACGTGCGGAACAGATTTTCATGTTGCACCAGTTCTCACGGCGGCTTTTATGCAATCTTCAAAGCACCGGCGCAATTCGCGCCTAGCTGCCAAGAGCCGAATTCAATGCCAGTGTAAATACTCATACTGAAATTCGACCCATGACTCCCTAGGAATGCAATACGCAATTAACATGGTTGTAAACACAACCATCATTGTGTAATTATCCCAAATGCATCCTAATCCCTAGCGTAGTATTTGGACAACTGCAAATACTTATCCCAAAGATGCTTTTTCATGAATTTTCATTCCCACGGTTCGACCACCCATGAGCTCGCATCACGAGCCAACAAGGTGATCCGCGCGCAAAAGTAGTTGAGTCGATGTGAGTGTTTCCAAACGGGCGGAGTGTCCAATAGTTTACCAGGAGTCGAGGAAAATTAATAACGGAGAGTGTCCGAAGTTATCGAGTCTTATTACACCCACCGGAGGAGTCGGTCGTGCCTCTGCCGTCCACCGTACCGTCCGCCGGTACGATGAGTACACACAAGTTTCCGCGCGAGTTCAGCTAAGCGAATTAAAAGCACAAATCAGTTTAACACAGTGTCGAGTGTAGCTTATAACAACACTAAATATTAAAGTATCCTGTTAATGTATATATTAAGGGCCAATTTCGAGTGAACTGTGCCGTTATCAAAAATCCGCGAAATAAAGAACTTTTAAATGACGATCAATCCTGTGTGTTTTATTCGCTGTGCAGTGTTGGTGCAGTGTTATGAACCCCCTTGCTGGTGAACAGATTTCTTTTAGTGGTCAACAGGATACTTTTGTGAGGACGAGGTAGAACCCTGCGCCCATGTCGGTGCTACGACCTAGCCCCCCACAGGACCAGAAGGGGGTGGTGTATCATGAACTTGTAAAACATGGCGAAACTGTTGATGCGCAACGCTAACGTCAACAGGATACTTTTGTCAGGACGAGGTAGAACCCTGCGCCCATGTCGGTGCTACGACCTAGCCCCCCACATGACCAGAAGGGGGTGGTGTATCATGAACTTCTAAAACATGGCGAAACTGTTGATGCGCAACGCTACCGACAATAAATGATCAATTTGAACCACGTATTGGTCGAAAAACGACCAGAACGGGCTACAAGACACGGAAAGATAATTTTCTTGCATGATAATGCAACGAGTCATACAGCAAAACCCGTCAAAGAAACAATAAAAGCTCTCGGCTGCGAAGTGTTACCCCACCCGCCGTATTCACCAGACTTGGCTCCTTCCGACTACGATTTCTTTTCATCGATGGGACACGCATTGGCTGAGCAGCATTCTTCCTACGGAGAAGGCGCAAATTGTGTCTCCAAATGGTTTGCCCCAAAAGACGACCGGTTTTATTGGCGTGGTATCTACAAATTGCCAGAAAGGTTGTTGAAATGTGTAGAAGGCAATCGCCAATAACTCGAATAAAATGTTTTTTACATTCCCATTTAAAATTAGTGTTTTATTTTTAAAAAGAAGTGTGTTTTATTTAAAAAAACACTTCATACCGGTACACCTGGGATACTTTTCCTGCTGTATCGTGGATTACTGTTAGAGATTAATAGCTGCTTAAAAGCTTCTTTCAACACATATCTTAAATAGTAGCGAGAAAAAATAGATCCTCATCTGCAAGCGGCCGTGATCTGATGTGTTAGGGCCATATTTCTAATCTATTGCTGTGACTCTGTGACATATCATGGCCTGGATTTGAGTCACATTTTTCACTGTATCGCATAAGGCTATAGGTCCACAATTTCACACCTGTGACGAAGGAAGAGTCAAGAAACGGCAAAATCGGCTCCAAACAAAGCGAAGACACTTTCATCTGGAGTCAAGGTTTTTCTTAGGATGTAATTTATTGAGATGCACATTTTCATTAATTATCTTCAGAAAGAAAAAACAAGCAACGATGAGTATTGTGAGAACGTATTGCTTGGGACTGAGTGATAAAATCAAGTTAAATCGGCTATATTAGTAAAAAAAGTTTTTGTTTCATCAAAATAATGCCACAGTCTACTCATCTGTCCTCGCGATGGCCGAAATCAATAAGTTCTAATCGCCTCCTCATGCATCCCACTTACCAGATTTAGCCCCATTCGATTATTTTCCGTTTCGATTATTGAAAAAAAATGTTCGGTGGTAAACGGTTCGCCAGACACGATGAGGTCTAGTCTGCGATTGATGGTTGTTTTAAGGAGCTTCACGATTTTCAACATAAATTGAATAAGGAAAAGTTTATCGAGCTTAAAGGAGACTATGTAGAGAAATAAAGATATTTTCCCCAAATCTATCGTGTTTTCTTGGTTAGGTCCGGTACTTTAGGGATTATCCTCAGACTATGTACTCAAACTGAGGAACAGTGAAGCAAACATTTTATTGGATTAAAAATAGGATAGTTAGTTTTTATATACATGAGAAATAAAGTGTAAGAACTAAGCTGAGTGTGAATTCCACCCATTTAGTTTGCTTCTGCATAAGCTACATGACTTAGTTATGACTGTTTACACAATAAAATTTTACTAGGATCTCTCAGACATAATGATAAGCGTTGTTAATATTGTTACGCATCTCACATAATATACAAACAGACGGTTTATATCGGCCATTATACCATTACCGCAAATGGGTTTATGGAGCTGAATCGGTTCAATATTCGCTAGAAGTTCGCGATAGCCTCGAGACATGTGTTCACAAAGTTCGATGCTCTTTCCTCGGAAATTATTGAGTGAACTGACGATAGATGATAACGTTTGCTTTATGAGGACACAGTTTCCAAATGTTCGCTGTTATTTCTTTAAGTGTGCATCCAACTATCGAAGGAAAATAAAAGGATATAACTAACACCCCCATATAAACGGTTGATAGGAATTTTTTTTTAAAAACATCGAGATATCATCAATTACAAAAATTGAACAAGAATAACTGTGAATAAACTCGGATTATAAAAAGGTTATGTGTTACCTCGGTAAAATAGTGATGGTTTTATGGTCCCCACTTTAGAGACCCAGACCGAAAGGACTCGCAGTGATTGTGTGGCAGGGTTTAAAGGCGGCAACAAATGATTTGGAAAGCCATAAATTTGGGTTTGTGGAGATACTTTCAAATCTATTCATCTAGTATTGAGTGCAAAGATTCAGCTACTGCTCATGTAATTGTAAAATTTGATTTAATGGTGTAGAATTTATTAGTTGTGTCAATTCTATCGGGTTATACAACAATTTTATATGTTGACACTATACTGGAAGGGCCCTTGAATACAAAAAAACCAATCCTTTATATTGAAGCTAATAAACAGTAAAATTGAAAAATTGCTTGGTATATTCTTGGGATGTAAGTCAACACCTTAACATGGGATCGACTTTTAATCCTTATACCACAATTAAATTAAGGAAACATCGACAATACAAATGAAACAAATTTTATGAGAAACCGCACGCAATATGTTTGTCGTCATCAAACTATGGGATGTAGTCGTGTTAATTAACAAATTAATGAGATTGTCCCTGATTTGGATAGATAAATGTTCATCCCTTGATTTCGTACAAAACACTCACAAGTATCTACTTAGATGTGAATGGACAGACGGTATCACACACGATGGTTCGGGTGGGATGTGTCGGAGGAAACAACAAATTTGCATATTCCGTACATGTGTCAGAAGATGTCAGTGACCGAAGAACGTCGGCGAGCTTCTAAATATGTGGAACAAATTAATTACATCTCTCGTTGTCGTTGTCTGGTAAAAATCGACTTATTAAGCATGGAGCGTTTGCTATTCATTATCGGTGACACATCATATCAGATGTAAGACATTTTCGTTTACAGCGAAACACGTTCAAAAAACATCTGTACTTCTGAGAACCAACTAGGTAGAATAAAAGCTAATTGGAAACAATATATTCTCCAGTATCTAAATTAACGAACTTCGTTATACCCAACGTCAACATGAGTAGACTAAATGAACTCATGTCTTCCATGAATTGCTTTGTTTCCTGTTTGTCAACAACAACTTGACAATCTATTTTAAATTGACTACTTTAACAGTAACATCTTAAATTAAACTCGGAAAAAGTAATTCCCTTTGGTCATTAAAAATCAATCAACCTGATGTTCTTCCAATAATCCTGAAAAATCAAAACTGGCCTCTGACATTGAGTGACAATTGGACCATTATTTTTAAGATGGTAACTGCGTCACCTGTCAGCTGTCACACACATGTTGACATAGAACTCCTACGATAAATTTCATGGGAATGTATTAAAACTCAAATTATTATATAAAATAATGTAGCAAAACCAAATACAGTAATGGCTTCTTTGTATTAGTAATGCCTTTCAATAGGGGGAATGTGAGAATCTATTTGGTTGAAATACTTCCTTTCCAGGTTGGGCGGATGAGATGTACAAATGAATTTACATAATGTATGATATTCCAGACAGCAGAAAATTCACTGTCAAATGGGTTAACATGGGCTATATTAGGGGACTTGTTGCAAATTGTTTATAGCAGGCAACATCAGTATTACTTCACAACATCAGGACTATAACTGATTCCTCAAAGAGACAAATGTCAAGAAAAGTGATTGATAACCTACCTAATGTAAAGGGTGTTCCAACTAGAAGGAAATATGTTAAATAAGAACGGCGCCTAAGCCTCAATCGATTTTTGACACACATTTTCTCCTTTGATAAGGATTCAATCATTACGCAAAGACAGTATAGTTTTCGAAGATGTGTTAAATAGATTCGTTTTATATTAGTCTTAAGATTGAAATAAAACGGCCATAGGCTTGTGGGGGTTCTTTAAGCATATCCAAAGAACCACCCATTTCCCCTTTCTCACCTGCAATAAAGACGTCAAACCCTTTTTAACCTGAAATATAAACCCACAGCAAGATCATCATCTTGCCACGGCATCAAGCAATCTTACTTTCTTCCCAAAGCATTTCGGTTCCTCCCGCCGACACCCATGTTCACCACGAGTCATTTAGGAATCTAATCGGTTCCTCTCGCCGGCACCCATGACCAGCAAGAACTGTGGCGGTTCCGCCAAACCCCACGGTTCGCTTTCCTAAAAAACCCCCAAAACTTCCACCAATCTCTTAATGTCACTAATGCAATCGCATTAGTACCTTAATTGCTTCCCACATTAATGAGATCAAATCCGTAATCTAAAAAGTCCCTGGAAAAGAAAACTTACCTTCCATGCATCTCTTCGCATACAAATTCCCTGTAAGAATTTCTTTCTACCTTTTCAAGAACGCCAGGCAAATTTCAACTTTCCCACATCTGCACCGCAATCTCCACCCAGCATACCTGAAACATTTCCTTGTACAAGGACATTAATGCTTTCAACGCATTACAGGAAATTTCCTAAAAGGATTCTCAGGCATTCATAATTCTTGGCATCATATTTGCTTTCCGAGAAGAATCCCTTAAGGAACAAACCTCATATCCCTGATAGAAAACATATCGGTTACGGTACCATGTGGCCATCATAGTCAGGAATAATGATCATTGAGTTGGTTATTCCCAGCCTCACCATGTGTACAACAATGTTCCCCACATACACATTGGCTGGCGACTCTTTTGTCCAACGACAAAGCAACTCCTAGCAGCCTATTGAAACAGCTGCATACAATTAGCGCAATAGCCGCTAAAACCAAATTCCTTAGCACACATCATGTGCAAACAAAAGAATACTGTTCTACCGCAGGCATTCTGGCGATACGATAAACAATTAAATTGTTTGACGTATCCCAAATGCATTTCCCATTTAATGAGTGGCAGCTTATTTATTTAGCCGACCCTCATTACAGGCCGATGCCTTAGGTCGCTTCTCCCTTTGTTTTTTTTCTCGTTTCAGGTTTCGTATATCCTTTGCTAAACACAACGATCACACACACACCACCATGATCTGCATTACGAGATCTGGCTCTCTGTTCCACAAAGAGAAACTTTACGTCTCTCTTCTGGTAGGCAGAACATATCCTTAGTGAAAAGGATATCCACCACCACCGAATCGAGGGCGAATCACGAACCAGATTCTAACCCTCGATTGAGTGAAATTCCATCCGCTGACCACAATGGTCACGCGATCACCCGCCCCTCGTCGCGCGCCGAGGACGCGAAAATACCCGGAGACGTGTGGGTAGCCAACTAAAATTATAAAAAACCCAATTTTGTATTAACAACAAGTTTACGCGGAGTATGAGAACGCTAAATATTTAATAATGTTTTAGAACAAAAGTAATGATTGTGAAATGTGAGAACCTTTAATAAAAAGTGCGTGTCAATTATAGAGACAAACTTAGGTGATTCATTTACTTTCCTCCTGGTGAACTCCTTGTGGACGGTGTGTTGCGGAGTTTGTTTTCGTTTCTTCTTTGATGAACAGTTGCTGCAGTGGAACTTACGCTTCGTGATTGATGGGGAAGAAGTGAACCGTGTGCCCATGTCCGGCATAATACTTCTCCTCCCCACAGATCCATTTGGGAATTTATCCGGGCCCTCTTGCCGGCGACCATGTCTATCATATACACAGTAATCCCCCTGTGTATACTTTTCCCAACCATCCGTTGGTCCAAAGACAAGCCTGGCAAGTTGCCCGCTTGCACAGCTGCAAGCCAAATTACACATGATCGGTCACCTAACAGATAAACGATCATCAAATCGGACATGACACATGATTTGTTTATCTAAACAACCTAGCAATGGTCGTGTCCTATGATTCGTTTTCTAAACCAAACATGCACTCGTCCATCCTAGCGCTTACCACCGTAAGCGAATTTTCGGTTGACATAACATCAACAGATAAATCTATTTCTGCCTCCGCCAATATCCTCTATTGTTTACGATAGCAATGCCTTCAGCCTCTGTGCACGATCATTTGTTTGAACAGCCGCTGGTTGGTTTCTCTTCTCCCAACCAACGCATTTTTCGTTTGCCCTTCCTTCAAAGATATGGACATTCAACCTATCTGAACGATATCCATGGGAACCTTTCCAATGAGACCCGAATCGATTTCTCATTGGTCGCAGTGGCGAAAGAAAGATTGCACTCCCCTGTTACCACACTAGTGGAAATCCACATAACTCACGGGGTTGGTTCTGCATCGAGCAGCTCTCGTCGAGTCAAAATTCATCCCCCGCCGCGTACACGCATGCTAGAGAGTCCAGTTTTTCCATCCTCCGTGGAGTAAGGTCGAGTGAGCTTCATCAGGTGTAAAGTCGAGTACAGTCGTATGGTCCGTGTGATAACATATCATTTCGCTGACGTGCATATAAGTGATTCCCTTAATTTCCGATTCTAGATAATCAGAAGATTTTAGAACGCTTTCTTCTCTCCTCGGAAGCTTTTCCGAAAGTGATATTGAAAAACATTAAGGAAAAGTCGAACGATAATGATCTGTGTTACCTCCATGTGGAATTAGACATAGAGATCGGTGGTGATTACTTGAAGGACTAACAAGCAATACTGTGAACCCAATAATTAAGAAATTAAATCAAAAAATGAGAACATTTTACCAAACTAAACCTAACCAGCGAGTTTTTATTTCTTATCCCTTATTGGTCGGTGGACAATTCTCAGTGAACAATCAGTGGTGTTTTGCTTAACCTGCGTCCGTGCTGACGCATTAGCAAAATCTACCCACAGGCTAACTAAAAGAAAAAAGAGTTTTTTCTTTTTCTACCCAAAATCTAACAAACATTAATCCGTACCATCGGATCAATTGTGCAATCCGTTTTGGGAATCTTAAATATACACAAGATACCCAATTGCGCTATCGGTTCGCACGACAAATCTTACTGTGGGATGCTAAACAAACAAACGGATCTCCACACACGCGTCCGAGAGCAGTGCAAAGTTATCTGTGCGATCCTAGACAAATAAACGGATATTCACACACTCGTCTTAAAGCTGTGAAACGTGCGAGTGATGTGCAGTGCGGGAAAACCATCTACTCCCTCGATTGATTTATAATCTTTGGAGAGTTTTTGGTGTCTGAGTGGCATAATGTTCGTCATGGAAGGGATGTAAACTGGATTTCGGCAAGGATCTAGTGGGACACCTACTACAAGTGCATTACACCTGTAGTGGTTGCTTTCGCTTATCTATCGCTGGTCCCGACTTGCATCCTTTCCAAAGCGGTATTGGTTTTCTGTATCAGGTCATTTCAATGGAACGGGAATTTCGTGTTGATTTGTGTAATGTTCGCGGCTTCAGATGCAATTTCTCTTCTGTGTCTGCCCACGTTTCTAACCAGAAACCAACTATCCTTGCACTCAGCGAAACTCAGGTAACAACTAATAAAGATATTTCCAATTTTAATCTACCTGGATATAACTTAGTGCCTCTGATCTTCCCACATCGTGGTCTAGCCACATACATTTGAAATGATATTGTTTATCAGCTTCTGCCACAATATAGCCCATATACTGCTCCAACCTAATAACAATGGACTACGAGTCATCGAACTGGCAGACTCAATGAACTTGGTCGTAGCGAGTACCAGGTTTCCGCGTATAGATGTTGGAGCCACTCGCAATCAAATTGAGCACGTGTTAATAGATCGCCGCTAGTCGTCGAGCCTGATCACGATACTAACGTACCGAGCTGACAATGTGACAACGGATCACTATCTTGTTGGTACAGTTTTAAGACTCGCCCTCGAGCTCGATGGAGGGAGAGTAAGTCCTGGTGTCAGAATACCGGGGGTAGAAGAGAAATGGACACGCCTTAAGAATCCTGTCATTAGTACTGTCAACTCCATCTTAGGCAGTAGTCGTAGAGATCGGAGCGACTGGTTTGATGACGAGTGCAAACTAGCGACTGAACGTAAGAATGCTGCATGCAGGGCAATGCAGCAGTCTCGTGGGACGCGGGTACGCGAGGAGAAATACAAAGAGCTCAGAAGAACTGAAAAAAGACTCCACAGACAAAAGAAAAGTGCCTAGAAAGTCTAGTCTGTGGAATAGAGAAAAGTAGAGAGCGAGGTCCGTACCAGGTGCGGAAGTTTTACCAAATTATCCGCAGTATGACGCGGTGCACACCACGCTGCGCTTACTGCAAGGATAAGGGGGTAATCTGATCACCGATCCTGAAGGCATTCTGGAGCGATGGGAAATGCACTTCAGTGAATTGCTAAATTGTAAGAAACAGTACCCACCAAGCATTGAAGAAACAGTAAAAGCCATAAGATAGCTCAAATCGAATAAAACCCCCGGAGCTGATGGCATACCAACTGAGCTGATCAAACAAGGAGAGACAGCGTTACATCACACAATTCATGAGATCGTGGTGCACCTATGGGCGCAAGAGGAGATGCCGGAAGATTGGTGTCGTGGTACAATTTGCCCCATACATAAGAAGGAAGATATCACAGTGTGCAGCAACTATAGTGGTATAACATAGCTGAGTACCGCCTATAAGATACTCTCCCCCATCCTACAAGACCAGATAGACCCAGACGCTAAAGTCATCATTGGTCAATATCAGTGAGGCTTCATCCCAGGCAAATCAGCGATTGATCAGATATTCACCCTTAGGCAGGCGATGGAAAAATGTCAGAAATTTAAGATTCTATTATATCATCTAGTCATAGACCTGAAGGCCGCCTACGATAGCATAACCAGGGTAGAACTATATAATGCCATGAGAGAATGCGGCATTCCAAACAAATTGATACGACTTTGTAGGTTGACCATGTCCAACGTAACTAGTCAAGTAAAAATAGCGAGGTTGCTGTCTAAACCAATAAACATCTATAATGAACTCCGACAAGGGGACGGTCTGGCCTGCCTCCTCTTCAACCTGGCGTTGGAGAAAGCAATCCGTGACTCTGGCGTTACAATAAGAGGGACTATTGTCACCAAGTCCAGCCAGATACTTGCCTACGCAGATGACATCGACATCATCGGTAGAACCGAATCGGCGGTACAGGACTCCTTCTCCCAGATAGAGCAGGTGTCCCAAATACTAGGACTGCTCATTAATGAGAGAAAAACTAAGTACATGGTGGCATTTTCTGCGAAGAGAAGACCTAACGTTGATCAAACTATCAGGGTAGCAGAACGCGAGTTTGAAGTAGTGCAATCCCTTAACTACCTTGGGTCAATAGTATCAGCCGATAACAATATGGAAGAAGAAATACGCGGATGGCTGATCAAATCCAACAAAGCCTACTATGGTCTATCTAGGGTCTTTAAATCACGAAATTGATCCAGAACATCCAAGCTACTACTGTACGATACCATGGTCTTACCAGTACTCATGTATGGATCCGAGACCTGTGTGATCAATAAAAGGCATTCTGAACTCTTAGCCGCGTTCGAGAGGAAGGTGTTAAGGAGAATTGTTGGCCGGTGGAGAGATTTGTATAATAAAGCCAAGATCGGCTCCCGGTTGTAGTATCGATGATGATGATGATGTTGGAAACCAGTTTAACTGCGGCATGTGTGGTTTCATGTCCCGCCTTAAAGCCAAACTGGTTGGCGGGACACCTAGCTCGAATGAACGAAGAGGAGCCTGCCCGGAAAGTCCTTTGTGGCAGGATGTATGGAAGGAGACAACGCGGCAGACCTTGTCCGCGACGGGAGGGGAGACATAGACCAGGACGCCCAGAGCCTGGGAGTGTCAAACTGGATGACATCGGCTCGAAATCAGGACCGGTGGAGAGACTTGCTAAATAAGGCCAAGACCAGATCCCGGTTGTAGTGCCGATGATGATGATGTTGAAGCATCAAAGTCTAGATCAAAATTACTTAAAACAGAACAACTCGTATATAGAATGAACATAAATGAAGAGACAATTCAAAGAAGAATTGATGAAAGAAAAACATCAAAAATATTATTTTGATGGAATGCAAGAAATTTGCCTGCAATACAGATCGGAGATAGGGTTATTTTCAAAAGAAACAGGTATGAATGGAATTATGGAATTATAAGAGGAAATGTCAATGGAGTTTCATACATTATCAAAGATAACTACGAGAATTATCTTAGAAGAAACGGAAGATATATCGCAGAGACCAAAAATAATGAACATAATCCAAGTGAAATACTTTATGAAGATCATGTTAAAACATCTGTACGAGACGACTCTAATCAGCCTATCAGCATCACTCCATCCAATGACAATGGCAATTTGAGAATCGTCTGATGGAGCGTCCGCTCACTATACAAAGCTCGAGCTACACAGCAGCTGGCCGATGCCCTGACCGAATATAAGGCTGACATAACAGCATTACAAGACATAAGATGAACTGCAAGTGATGTTATTCAAAGAAACAAGAATGACATTTATTATAGCTGTCATGCAAAACACCAATACCGCACTGAGATTTGGGTGTGGAAAACGCAAGTAAACCAATAACGAATAAAAACCAATCGTTTAATAATAATTTGTCTAAAACGGCTGATCCTTGCGTGGTGCTGGTAGTGCTAACAATGAGGAACGCCTAGGAGTGAATATACCTGAAAATGTAATGAAACGTCCATATCGCACAAGAAGTGGCCGCGTAATTGTCCCACCAATGTTTATTTGAGAAAAAAAGAACCGTGCAATAATGTATTGCAGGTCGATGTCGGGGGATGGGAGCAAACATACAGGGTAAAGTCTCTGCTTTCAACCCGGCGAAGGCCAGGACGATCCTTGTCCCTGTTCAATCCAAGTTGACATGCAGTCTCCACGTGACACCCCTGGATAGCTACTTTGACACCTGCCAAGTAGTGACCCAATGCATGCAGCGACATCCTGAGAAAGGTTGGGGCAAGGCTAATAACCTTGCCTGGAAAAACAAATTATTATGAACAATTTAACAAATCTCGGATAAGGACCGGATACCGGTGGAGAGACTTGCTAAATAAGGCCAAGACCGGATCCCGGTTGTACTGCCGATGATGATGATGATGATGATACTGAGCTACTCTTTGTCTCACTAGCAGTTTTCCTGTGGTTGATATTAGCAGTTCTTCTGTAGCCTGTGAACCGAATAAAGAGTTTTGTCTAACCGCCGATTATATTCGTTTTATTAAATGTAGAGTCAAAGCGCTGCATATTTGACAGGGGAGCCTAATTGCACTGCCAACTTTTAAAAATGCTATTCAATAATTTTTTTATTTCTTAACCAAGTTTATTGAAGCTAAGGGAAAAGTTTGAAGAAATGTGGAAAATAGAGTGTGGCCCTGGATCCGCCGATAGTGGGAAATTTTCGAAAACCCCTAATAACTAAAAAACAAAGCGACTTTTACTCGACCATGCTTTGTTTCTCTGATAGGCTATGGAATAAGGAACAACCAACCGTGTTTATCGCCAGCAATTTCTGTTAGTGTAGCACATTGGTAGCCAACATTTCTGTTAGTGTATAAGCATAGAGAGTCCAGCGCGAGATGGGAAGACCGCATACTTAAAAAAAAAAGAGCATTGATTGTCACAAAAAATCAACGAGAACTTATTCAAGATTCCACTAATTATTGATGTTTGAAAGTACCGACTCAAAGAGACGCTACCACGCTTTCTGTTCGTCCTCGTGTCGATGTCCTTCACATCATATTCAGTCCAATCGCATCAACGACAAATTATTTGCATACAAACTCAATATAGTACACAATTTACAAGAGTCCAAACTCTTATGGCACTCAACCTTCCTTTGTAGAAAAGAAAAGATCTAAAATCACATTTATATTCTATAACAGCAAGTTACTCATTTACGAGCAAAATCGTTTATCTACCTTTTGAATGCGAGTCAGCGATTTCTAAACAGGAATGGCAAAGCGCTTCTTTCTGTCGGATCCTGTGCTATCACCATTAGAATAATCCTGCTTTTCCATCGCATTGTGTTTGGTTCCTGGCTATAAACTCGTATCTATGACATTGTTTTCGCCGATTGTTGTCGTCGCAGATATCGTATGGATTTGATTTAGTCCTTGCTGTATGGTGTGCTTGCTGTTATCGTTTGTCGGCGATGTCGTTCTTGTCGAGGATAATATTGTAATTGGTGCTGATGCTTGTGGAGAGCCCTGATTGCAATGGCTGCTGCTATTGATTATATTATTGTTCACTACTTGCCGTTCCACGTGGTTGTGATTTAATAAGGATTCATTTAGATTTGGCACAATTTGATCAACAAACGGAATATTTTGGTAAGTGCTGCTTAAGCTAGCGCTATTGAATATATTGGATAACGTTATGGTCTGTGTAGCCATCTCGCAGAGCTTAACT
The DNA here is from genome assembly GCA_963931805.1 of Microdon myrmicae. Taxonomy (NCBI): domain Eukaryota; kingdom Metazoa; phylum Arthropoda; class Insecta; order Diptera; family Syrphidae; genus Microdon; species Microdon myrmicae. The sequence goes on along the minus strand of OZ007497.1, from coordinate 30,090,805 downwards.
TTGGTCACATTGTCTTCTAGAAATAAAATATCGTAGAAATGAAATTTGAGGACAATTGAAATGGACCATATAACAAAAGGAATAAAAGAAACAAAAAGGAAAAACAATCCTTATAAATTATGGCACAATGTTTACCTGTGCTGGTGGGTGTAATGTGCTTCTGAATCTTCTCCTCCTGATTGCAAGTGGCTGCTGTGACAACAGCTGCAGCCATAACCGAGGAGGGTCCTGTTCCAGTGCCTCGGTGCATACCATACCTAGGTGGCATCATGCTTTGTCTTACATTCCTTTCTGGTCGAATGATGATAATATAAAGCTGAAATGGTTAGTTGAATGTTATTTCTACAAAGAGTATCGAATTTACGTGTACTGCATTCTACCTTCGGTGAAAACAAACAGGCAATGGTCACACTTGCCGACAAGCTAATTGTCACTGACATCGAAGTGATTCTTAATGGGACGTGGTTCGCTGTTCCAAAGTACAGTGGGACAAACGCCAGCCAAATAACGCATGTAGTATACATTGTAAAACCTGCAAAATATTTGGACAACTCTGGATCAATTCCCATTCAATTCGCATTTGAAGCAAATTGTTAACCGCTAACATTTTCATTTAGGAAGAATACCTCGTTATACTTACCGATGTGCTTCGATTCATTGAAAGCTTCTGGGATTTTTCTTGTCAGCACAGCGTAAACAGTGCAAATAACAATCATAACTATGGGGTAGAAGAATGCAATCATGTAGGATGCATCTATGTACGAGTCGCACACAAGTAGATTATCCTCTCGGGTTGGGTGGTGGTGCATGGCATGCGATGGAGATATAATCATCCAGACGCCGTTGATTAAAATCTACAATAAACGATTTGCATAGTAGAATACGACTTTTTAGATGGTTTTTGCATTTTCTGTTTTTTTTCATACAACATGGTACAGCCGTTTCTCGAGTGTTACCATATTTTCCTTTCTATGAAATTGCTTTTTTGTGGGGTGAATTTTAAAACTGATTGTCCACTTAGAGCAGGAATGGTATAAGCATCTAGAACAATGCTGAATATTGATAGCAAAATAAAAGGATGAGCAATTAAGGTTCATGCCTTTGGGACATTAGGAGTTTCCAAGCGAAGGAAACTTTGTAGCGAAAGAGTTTTTATTTATTTATTTATTACTAGCTGACCCGGCGAACTTCGTATTGCCTAACAAAAATGAATGTTGTGTTAGCTTTTAGCTATACTTAATTTTCGATTTTATTAACGTAATAAAATAAATACAAACAATTTATTAAGTTCAATCGTTTTTTCATTTTTAAAACATTTTTTTTATTTTCTTTTTATCTTCAAGTTTCTGAATTAAATGCTAGACAAACAAATGCTTAAATTCTAGCTTATTTATGTTATATTATAACGCACTGGTCCTTCGCAGACGCTCTAAGCTAAACATTACATAGCAATTGTATTAATCGCCTTTCGGCGAAAGTTTAGGTGTGTTTCAACCCAGCAGAAATTATGTACGTCGAGCCAATCCTCGACGAGACAGCAAAAAATGTGTATCATGGCGTTGTAGCTCAGCAAATCGAACATCCAATGTTCGGCGTTGTAGCCTTCTGGATGGTTTCCAAAATAATACCGCACTGGGCATTGAAACTTCAATTGCCGAACCAAACAATACATTTACGATTTAAATTCAAAAGAACGCGTCCAACAAATGAAACGAAAGGGAATTAGCTGTAGATTGGCCCTGTGAGTAGGGCGTTCGAATATACTCACAGCTAGGCCCGCTTGTCGTAAGAGGCGACTAAAGGCCGAGTGGTATCCGGGGTCCCAACGCCCTGTGCGCCTGGTGAAATACCACCCCATCAAGCTTTAGGCTCCGTGAAATGGTCGGGAGAAATCCCTGGCCATCTTTCGGAGCTTGGCTGATGGGGTGGTATTTCACCAGGCGCACAGGGCGTTGGGACCCCGGATACCACTCGAAAAGGTTGGTTAGCTGGTAGTCGGTCCCAAGGTGAGATACCACCCCGTCACGCTGTACATTCCGCCGAGAGAAATCTTCGACGGTGTTTCGGATGTGTGGCTGATGGACCCGACTGACACGGGGATAGGTCATGATGGTGCCTTTTGATATAAAGAATTCCGGAGGTAAACTAGTCTCCCATTCGGATCTCCAGGGGGGACTATGTCAGGGGGAACATCATGCAAATATCATGATAAATAATGGAACTTTGAGAGGTTCGTCATCGCATAACCGGGCTAGTTCTCGAGGCTCGGCCCACGCTCGACTGGTGACGGCATTTTGTAACATCATGGGCATCGGTTTCACCAATACCAATGTAAACGCCGTCCACCAATATTTGCAAACAACGAAACCTGATATCCTTGCCCTAACTGAGACCCAGGTCGATTCGTCAACTGATTCGACATATCTTCCTTGCTCAGGATACGACTTAAATTCGAGATTCCGTTTTAAGGGTGGAGTCTGCGTCTTCGCACGGTCCGATCTGGCTTGCCAGAGGATGGAGGCGTTGGAGCCCAATAATATGGACATCATATGGTTGAGGGTCGTGCTGAGAAATTCCGTTAAATTTCTTTGTTGTCTTTACCGCTCCCCGAATGACGATCGACCGGCGACATTTTTCGAACATCTTTCATATACCGTCGACTGGATACAGATCAACCACCCAGCTTCTGAAATTGTTGTCCTTGGCGATTTTAATGTGCACAATTCCGACTGGTTGTTACATTCTAACAGAACCGACGAGGCTGGGAGGCTGGCGGAGATGTTTGCTGTAAGCCACAACTTGACTCAACTCGTGGGGGAGCCAACGCGAGTACCGGATGCCCGAGGCGATTATGTGAACACCCTGGATCTGTTTTTGACATCTGAACCGAGTATTTATACCGTAGAGGTTTCTGCGCCACTGGGAAACTCATATCACTGCTTGGTATCTGTCGCGCAAGCATTTGCATACCAAGCGAATAACCGACCTAGGCAGCTTCGCCATGTATGGAAGTATGGGGCTGCTAACTGGGACGATATGCGAGATTTCTTCGCATCCTTTCCATGGTCGGAGGTGTGGTTCGGAAACTCCGATGTTAACGCTTGCGCGGAGTCGGTATCAGAGGTTATTATCCTGGGGATCGAGATGTATATTCCACATTCCATCAAACGAAGTTCGTCTGATAAACCTTGGTTTGACAAAAAATGCGAGCAGATTGCAGCGGCAAAAAATAGAGCTTTTAAGCAATGGCGCTCCAATCCCACCGATGTTAACAGAACGAATTTTGTTAGAATCAGAAACGCGTCCAACCAGGCGATTGATACCGCGAAGAGGGCTCGCAACGACAGGGTGATCAATAAGCTCCTTCGGTGCCCAACTGGTTCGCGCTCCTTCTGGTCAATGGCAAAGGCTGTCAGCGGTAATTTTGCTTCCTCCTCTTTCCCTCCGTTGGTGACAGACAGCGGGACGTTAGTCACGAATCCAAAGGATAAAGCTAATGTGTCCGCGAATTTATTTTCGGCGAATTCAAACCTCGATCCCACCCTTTTGGAGCCACCTGTGATCTCGCCGGTACAGTCTTCCATGAACTGGATTGTAGGAAGGCAACCGGCCTGGACGGAATACCAGCAATAGTCCTTAAGAGCTGTGCTCCAGAACTATCGCCAGTTCTTGGCAGACTCTTCCGCTTATCTTATGCACGGAGGACCTTTCCTGCCTGCTGGAAAATCGCGCGAGTTCAGCCAATCCCAAAGACGGGAAAAAAGTGTCTCCCACAAAATTACCGTCCGATAGCTTTACTGTCTATTTTATCTAAGGTAATGGAAAAAGTCATCAATACAGAGTTGGTTAAGTATTTGGAGAGCAACGGACTTCTGAATGATCGTCAATACGGATTCCGTGGCAGGCGGTCCACAGGAGACCTTTTGACACTTATAACAGATGTATGGACATCTGCGATTGAACGGCATGGTGAGTTAAGGGCGGTCGCATTAGATATCTCCAACGCTTTTGACCACATCTGGCACGGGGCATTGCTGAGCAAACTTCGTTCATATGGACTTTCCCCACAGCTTTGCGACTGGACGAAGAGCTTCCTCGAGAATCGATCGATCCGGGTTGTTGTGGACGGCGAGTGTTCGGATCTGTATCCTGTTAATTCGGGGGTGCCCCAGGGTTTTATTTTGGCTCCAATCATGCTCTTGCTTCACATAAATGATTTGTTGGAGACAACGAATAACAAAGTGTTCAGTTTTGCGGATGATAGTACGCTTGTTTCCTCCTTTTCGAGTGATCGGCCGATTGGTGCATCAACGTCGGACCAGCTGAGATGTAGACAAATTGACTCTCTAAATCAGGATCTAGATAAAGTCCTGCAGTGGGGAAAGGCCAATCTTGTCGACTTCAACGCAACGAAGACCCAGTATACAACATTCACAAAGAAAACTGGATCATCGGTTCCACAGCTGATGATGAGTGGCCGGGCCCTCGAGGCTGGGGAAAGTTTGAAATTGCTCGGCGTCACGGTCTGTGGGAATGTATCATGGCATAAACACGTATCGGGTATCGCCAGATCAGCTTCAGGAAAACTGAGTTATCTTTTTAGAGCCAAGAAATATTTTACTCCGGCCCAACTTCTTCTCCTATATAAATCCCAAAGTAGATTCGCGCTCGAATATTGCTCTCATGTTTGGAGCTCGGCTCCTAAACATACCCTCGACCTACTTGAGAGCGTACAAAGGCGAGCGATCCGTCTGATCGGGGACTCGGCGCTAACGCCGGGGCTACAGTCGCTATCACATCGGAGGCGCGTGGCCGACCTCTGTCTGTTTTACAGATATTATCACGGGTGCTGTTCTTCGGAGATTCTTGGTATTGTTCCACGCAATTCGGTTTATATGCGCTCCACAAGACAATCCGACGGATCGCACCCGTTTGTGGTTCATCTCCCGACAGCGCGGACATCCCTGTATCAGAACTCGTTCCGTTACAGAGCGGGGAAGCTGTGGAACTCCCTTCCCACGCGAGTGTTCCCGGAGCGTTACAACCTGCAACTGTTCAAAAAGAACTGCAACAGTTATTTGATGGCATCTCGGGGCGCCCACTCGACGCTATAGGTTCGCCTCTCCCGAGAGTAGTCTAATAAAAAAAAAAAAAAAATCGTCATCACGAGATCTTTTTGGTCTTTATTTTTACGATATACTTTTTTATTACCATGTTAAAAAGCAAAAACTGTACAACCAAAGAAGGTACCGAAAGCACCTGAACAAAAAAACTCTTTTTATTTTACAAAACGTTGAAAGCAGACTGTGTAATGTCACAAGTTAAACCAAACACTGTTTCTAAAAACAGTAACGTTTTCCGTAGCTCTCCCTTTGTCAGACCACAGTTATGAGCTGTCAACGGGGTCTGCGATCAGCCAGCTGAATTCTTCTCATAGCTTCAGAGAGCACTTCGAGTGCATTCATTGGCATGACCGAGTTTTCGAGTAACTTCTAGTAGTATACTTTGGGGCGCTGTAAGTTTGTATTCCGCTGAGTCGTTTGAATTTGTTTTCCTTGAAGTCTGCGATTGTTCAGATCGTCAATCTGTTCGTTGAAGATTGTATTCTTACAACGTCTGCACTGTTGGTTTTATGCATATTGCGGAACTACAACAGCGACAGAACTTTGTGGCAGTACTTATGATTATTTGTAAGACAAAGAAAAATTTGAAAAACTTTGTGTAGAATTTTTTTGTTGTTTTTTTCTTAAAATTTAACCTACATAATTTTTTTTAAATTTTATTTTAAAGAACTTAACTTAACTAAAATCTTATACTACCCTAATTCTAGAAGAGCTAAGTCTATGTAAGCTGGCTGATGATACTGTTGTTCTATACCAACATTGGTATCCAGGTCTTTATATGACATTCAACCACCAGAACTGTTGACACTGTCCAACACTATCGTCCCGGTCTCTGTGGGAGATAGCCCTATTGAAGCGCAAGAGCTCTTCTTCGGCGCGCGTGTTAAGTGTGTGTAAAGATAACATACAGGAGATCATTGACACACTCAAACAAAAAAGCGCCACCAAATTCTAAACCCAAATGACCCCACAGAACGACAACGCAATCGACTCCGTAAGCCAATTAAGCAAAACAATCGAAAACTATTAATTTCAATTTCAATTTCCTAAAGCAATTAACGATTGCATAGGCTGGAACAATTAAATTGCAGAAACGTTTAAACTGCATGTTCCAGCACAAACGGCAGAAGTGCAATTAATTGGGTCAGTTCGCAACCGTAGAAGTTAAACCCGAGTTCAAGTCAATGAAGAAATATTGACTAGCTCAGCGATACACCGCGATCGCGAACTGAAGCCTACACTCGGAAATTGGGACAATTAAAATTAAATTGCATTGTCATAATCGGGAAGTATTAACCCCGAGAGATGATGAGTAAACGGTTGGTCGAATAAGAAGTTTCATTGGGGGAAAATGGTCAAGGTGGTCGTTGGTTGGTCGTGAACAAGAGTGGTTAACATAGAACAGTGAGAAGTTTGTTTAAGGAAAAAGAGTGTTTAATAATAATAATCAAGAGAGATTAAGAGTGAGGAAAACTGGTGTTAGTGGAAAGGAAATGGAGACTGTCATTCCCTCGGTGGTAAACTTTAAAGACTATCGAAGGAAGTCTAGTAAAACCTTAACACGCGTTACTTCCCGGTCGTAGCACAGTCGCCCTACTTACATGATAGATCAGCGGAATTCCGGATCTATCCTGTATAAGTCCTTTCATGTCAAAATCAAAAACGCCTCTGGTGGAACAAAACCGTTGCGGCGCCCGCTTTCGTAGTACAGTGTTTGGATAATAAGCCCCGAAAATTAGGTCATTGGACGAGCTTATTGCTCTCGCAATATGTCCTCCGATTAATTTAATCATAAAAGTATCCACCCTATTTATGTACGATTCATTATATAAAGTCTCATTTGAATAATACTATTTATAGTCCGATTCCGGTGTCCGATATAATCTGAGACAACTTCTGACACACTTCCTTTCGAACACCCGGATCTTTTCCATCAAATTTGGACCTATGTTAAACCATACTGGACAACCATATATGAGCATTGGCCTGATTAGCGTCATGTAGCATATGACTTTTACCCTGCTGTCAAGCTAGCTACTGTGAAATAACCACTTGGTCATAGCAAACGTTTTCTTAGCTTTGACCAAAATAGTGTCTACATGTCTGTTGAAATACAGATATTGATCTAGCCAGATTCCAAGGTATTTAACTAAACTCTTGGTTTCCAGTTTATTTCCATGCGGTCCCACGATAAGTAGATTTCGCCAGTATTTCCTTGTGTCGTTCGTGGCTTTATATAATTGGGTTCTAAATAGAATAGCTTCACATTTCTGGAAGTTGATCTTAAGTTTCCAGTCATCGCAATAGCGCTGCACGTTGTTGAAGTCTCGCTGTATTAAACTATTTATAATTTCAACTTTCGGAGCTGTTCTGTAAATTATGAAATCGTCTGCGTACGCAATAGCCTGCGGAAGTGGATCGAATACGTCGCTAATGTAAATGTTAAAAAGAATCGGAGAAAATACCGATCCCTGTTGCAAGCCATTCTTGATATTATACGTTTTATTACAGGTCACATTACCATTTTTGGCCACGAACCTCCTGTCCTTTAACATATCGTAAAGTACATATAGTAAAGGCTTATGTATCCCATGTCTGACCAATTTGCAATATAACCCTTCGATCCAGTCGGTATCAACGGTTTTTTTCCAAGTCGATCAGACAGGCACCTTTGCATTGGTTCCTACATTTATTCCACTGTATGTCGGAGACCAGTTTAGCCAAACTGGTTATTTGGAATAATGTTGTTGTCATCAACCCATTTTAGCAGAACTTTGTTAATAGTCTCTTCAAATACTTTACTGACGCTTGGGAGTAAGCTTATCGAACGCATGTTGTACAGTCGTTGCCCTTTTTTGCGATGGGCTGAATGATAGCCGTTTTCCAACGCGCGGGATAATATGCGTTATTCAACGCGTTGTTAAACAGGCCCGTGTATATATCTTTTGCCATTGGGGGCAGGTTCTTAAGTACGATGTTAGGTACTCCATTTATTCCCACTGACTTTTTGCTTCTTAATGAGTCGAAGATACTCCGGATTCCTTCCCGCACAATTAAAAGGCTATTAGCCTCACCATTGGCATTAATGTCAATTGACAGATTATCGTCACTGAACTCGGTAAAACCCGGATTCTCCGATTGCCAATGTGAAATTTCATTTCGGAGGTGCAGGTGATTCAGTAGAACTCTGTCCTCCAAGTCGTGATTTCGGCGAATGCTTTCATTCACCTTGTACATTTCCTGAAAGACAGCTCCCAAAGCGTTCACCTTTTCCAAAGGATCTTCGATCACGAAGAGCTCACTATTGAGGATCGCGTTCTCTGTATCTATGCCAGTGCTGGTTAGCAGCTGCTTGTTTACCTCAGTACGTGGAATTTGGAGACACTGAATCTCGTTTTGATTATTTCTCCTGAATATTTTATTTATTTGTGGGAACATATTCGGGTTATTAGTTTTTATAGCTCGAATTCTGTTGTTCCAATACAAATTTGTTGCTGATCTATAGTTAGCTTTAAGTAATTGTTGGAGGTTTTTTAATCGCGATTTCAGTGATATTATCTCTTGGTCTTGTCTGTCTGTAAACTGTCTGTGTAATTGTTTTAGTTTCGATAGCTGTCTGCGCTTTTTCTTGTGGAGTGCGTTTATTGTTGTGTTTCTGTACATGTTTATGTTATCTGTTACTGTTGTTTTGGGAATTGTTTTGTCCATTGTTCGTTTTATGGTTTCGTCCATTTGTTGAACGTATTTGTCGATTTCGTCATTTGTCAGGTTTCTGTTTACTGGCAAATTAAAGTCATTCGAACGAAGTTCTGTTGTTAATGATCTGGTGAACCACGGCCATCGCATTGCCACATAGTTGTAGGGTTGTGGGATCACGAATTCCTCCAGATCTGCGAGATCGCTCGGAAGCTCTATTACTGCTGTGAATGCACAGTGGTCACTGTCGTATTCAATTGTCCGTAAACAGTTTCTGTTTCGTCTGTTGGTGTTTATGCCTCTGATTCAATTAGCAAGAGTCGTGAGTCAATTAGCAAGATATCTAAAAACGATCTACCTCTAGGGAACGATGGATATTCCGTAGCTAGCAGGTCAGTTCTATATTCAATATTATACTGATCTAACCAGCCAGCCAAGTGATTTCCTCTGGCATTAGATATATAATTTCCCCAATTTCTATGCTTGGCGTTCATATCTCCCGCTAGGATAAAGTAGTTTTTGTCCAGGTGCAATTGTAAGCATCGAAAGAGTGTCTCGAGCTCTGCTATAAATAGGTTATGTTGGCGCTCCTCAGGCGCATAGACCGCAATCGCATACAAACTCCTTCCTTGCTGAAGGGGTATGCGTACGATACAGGCTTCCAGCCGCCGGAACCTGCGCACTTCTCCACTATATATTACTTTATGATTGATTCCTTTTCTAATAAAGATTGCGACCCACGGGCACTCAGCAGCAAACTGCGAAATGCAGTATCGATGCGTAAGATGCGGACAGGACCACAGCGCAGAACAATGGACGTTAGGTAAAGAAAGGGTAGAAGACAGATCTCTTCTAAATTGTGCAGTGTGTAAGAGCGAGGGTCACCCCACTAATTATCAAGGCTGTCCTAAATTTCGTGAACTACAGGAAAAAAAGTTCTCACAGCGGCGAAAAATAGAACGCCCGATAGTTCAAGCTTGACCAGCACTACACGTAACATCCCGGTTCTCGTATGCTCAGGAACCAGCTGGTATGAGAAACATATCACAACCTACCACACGCGTACCCTAGCAACATACTGTGCCTCCAGAAATAGTAACACTAGCAGATGTGTGGGGAGGAAGTATTGTGCCTAACACGGACACTCCGTTCACTTCCTCCTCCATCATAAATTATTCGCCGCGTAAAACACTGAAGGAAAAGCACAAACACGATCACACAAGTAAAAATAAAACACTCGATTGTTGGGTTGGTGATCACCACTTTAAATTAATTATATTGTTTGTTTCTTTAATTAACGATAAAAGGATCTTATATTTCACTTAGGATGTGTGGGGATTATTCTTTTAGTTTTGAATGTATATCAAAATCAAACAACACATAAAATGACCGATTTTAATCAATATTTTCACTAACTTTAACTAAAGTTACTTGTACAACGCGAACACGACTCCGGTATATATTTGCGCGTCTCCGCAGTGACGGAGAGCGGGAGTGGCATGACCATTGTGGTCAGCGGATGGAATTCGACTCAATGATATTCAGTCGTTTTGGATTGAGTTTTCCCGAGAGAGAAAGTGTTTCTCTCGTGGTAAAAACAAGGAAGAAAGACTTGGCAATGGATGTGTATGTGTGGGTGAAGATCAAATTGGTTTTTTTTTCATACACAAGGCCATGGGAATGAACCTGAAACAAAGAAAAGAAAAAGGGATCATGGACGTCTTTGTTTATGTGAGGAGGTTACTGGGAAACGAATCCAGAACTATGTAAGATAAAAGGAATTTATAGCCTGAGAGTTCAACTGTGTAAACAAGTTGCAACTCATTAGACGGTAGGTGTATTTGGGATACTAGGATGATTGAATTGTTTGCGTATCGCCAGAATGCCTGATGAAGGACAGCGGTCTTTTGTTTACTCATGGTGCGAGTTAGTGAAATAGTCTCAACGTGGATGGTGCTAATTACATGCAGCTGGTGTGTGACTATTTATCGCTGGCTAAAAGGGTCGACAGCCGATGTGTGCATAGATAGTTTTTATGTACACATATTGAGGCTAGGATTAGCCAACTCAAGGGTAAGATTCCCTGATATGCGGTCGTATGATATGCGAACCGATGAATTTTATTACAGGGAATTTATGATAAGGTAATAAAGAACTCTTACAGGAATTGTATGCGAAGAGAATGCAAGAAAAGGTAAGAATTCTCTTACTGAAGCTTTTTAAATTATACATTAGATAATCCTAGATGCGTAAAGCATTTAAGGTGCTAATGCGATCGCATTGACGAAATTATGTGATTGGATGGGAGTTATGCGGGTTTTGTTTAGGTAACTGAACCGTGGGGTTTGGCGGAACCGCCACAGATGTGCTCACAACCTTGCTCGTTATTCAGACGCAGATGACACAAATGCAAGAACAAATAAAGGCACAGGACACTAGACTAGACTAAGTCTATTCGCAATTGTCTAGCCAGCCGTCAATATAAACCCCCGAAAAGAAAGCACAATTAAGGCTCTAGTCGTGAATGTGAATTCACTTATCAGAATCGAGAGAACAGCGGCTCTTTTTAAACTGTTTGTTTTGTTGACGAAAGTCGTTGCGTGCTTCTGGCTAGCGAAACTAAGCTGAATCAGAGGCATAAACTATATCAGAAGAACTACGACATTATATGAAGAGACCGACCCAACTCCATACAAGGAGGATATATTTATTAATAATAATAAAAAAAGCCCATTAACTACTGAAAGCTTACATAGTTTTAGCATTTCGAAAGATTGAGTTTAGATCTTAGGTTTAGGATGGAGTTAGGTTAAAAAAAGTTTTAGTTAGTTTAGGATTTAAGTTAGAGATAAGGTAAAAATAATAACAAAAACAAAGTTTTTCTGTTCTTCATTTTCTTTGTAACAAATTAAGTTCATTAAAATTCATGTAAACATATGAATCATAATGTCGAAAGACAAGATTTCACGCTTTAAGCGTACGCATGTAACTAAGAGAGTCCGCAAGGTACCAGTAAGTTAGGAAATAAGATACCATAAGCTAGAGTTTAATCATTTTTGTCTAGCGAGTAAGTAAAATAAAATAAGAGGAAGTGAAATGAAGATGAAAAAAGAAATCGCCACGGTCGTGGGGTGTCGACGACCTCAACACAGCTAGGAACACCGATGCTCTTGTTTTTCTGGTAGGTTGGGAGGTGATTATAGGTGATTCAAAATTCAACTAGATCGGATCGAAGACGTGTGAATAGATAAACCAATAAACAAAAGACACAACGATTCTATTCAGCGTGTTTTTTTTTCTTTTCTCTTTTTTTCCCTTGGAAATCGTTGTAAAGGATTCTAGTAACAACGGTTGATGTTCACTTAATTTTCCTTTCATCAAGGTTTGTTGTACCTCTGGTGTAATGTGAATTTTTCCAAAAAATTGCTGTTTTTTTTTTTTGTAAAGCATGGACATGTATAATAGAATTATATTACCTGAATAAATATTAGAAACGAACATATGACCAGCTGGGATTTCGGACTTATGAATGATGGTCTCTTAGCTGATTGTTTTCCAGCTTTGAATATTCTAGCAATGCGATTAGTTTTTGTTAACAGTGCTGCATAAACGACGGTAAAACAAAAGCCAACACCAAACCTGTAAAAAAGAAGAGCAAAAATTATGTCACGTAATTTAAAATGTACCATAGTTAATTAAAGACTAAAGGATGTGGGCAATAAACTAACTACATTCAGGTCTTCTTTTTTCTTCTGGATTATTCTCGTGCTATTTCAAAATTATACGGTTTACATTTCCAAAGAAATTGGCTAACATTTTCGAGGATTCTGGATACATCCCTGATCAAATGTTTAAATCTGCGAAGATTGGAATATGTTGGAAGAAAGAGACATAGAGTTGGAGTAACTTTGTCGTTTTCTAGTAATGTGCCAGGAGATAAAATATTGAAATCCTTCATAATTAATCGATCTTTAAAATCATGGGCTCAAAACGAAAATATTTGAAGAATTTGCCTGTACATTAAATGACTCTGGGCTTTTTTTTTTTTTTTTTATTAGACTTCTCTCGGGAGAGGCGAACCTATAGCGTCGAGCGGGCGCCCCGAGATGCCATCAAATAACTGTTGCAGTTCTTTTTGAACAGTTGCAGGTTGTAACGTTCCGGGAACACTCCCGTGGGAAGGGACTTCCACAGCTTCCCCGCTCTGTAACGGAACGAGTTCTGATACAGGGATGTTCGCGCTGTCGGGAGATGAACCACAAACGGGTGCGTTCCGTCGGATTGTCTTGTGGAGCGCATATAGACCGAATTGCGTGGAACAATGCCAAGAATCTCCGAAGAACAGCACCCGTGATAATATCTGTAAAACAGACAGAGGTCGGCCACGCGCCTTCGATGTGATAGCGACTGTAGTCCCGGCGTTTGCGCCGAGTCCCCGATCAGACGGATCGCTCGTCTTTGTACGCTCTCAAGTAGGTCGAGGGTATGTTTAGGAGCCGAGCTCCAAACATGAGAGCAATATTCGAGCGCGGGTCTAATTTGAGATTTATATAGGAGAAGAAGTTGGGCCGGAGTAAAGTATTTCTTGGCTCTAAAAAGATAACTCAGTTTTCCTGAGGCTGATCTGGCGATACCCGATACGTGTTTATGCCATGATACATTCCCACAGACCGTGACGCCGAGCAATTTCAAACTTTCCCCAGACTCGAGGGCCCGGCCACTCATCATCAGCTGTGGAACCGATGATCCAGTTTTCTTTGTGAATGTTGTATACTGGGTCTTCGTTGCGTTGAAGTCGACAAGATTGGCCTTTCCCCACTGCAGGACTTTATCTAGATCCTGATTTAGAGAGTCAATTTGTCTACATCTCAGCTGGTCCGACGTTGATGCACCAATCGGCCGATCACTCGAAAAGGAGGAAACAAGCGTACTATGATCCGCAAAACTGAACACTTTGTTATCCGTTGTCTCCAACAAATCATTTATGTGAAGCAAGAACAAGGTTGGAGCTAAAATAGAACCCTGGGGCACCCCTGAATTAACAGGATACAGATCCGAACACTCGCCGTCCACAACAACCCGGATTGATCGATTCTCGAGGAAGCTCTTCGTCCAGTCGCAAAGCTGTTGGGAAAGTCCATATGAACGAAGTTTGCTCAGCAATGCCCCGTGCCAGACGCGGTCAAAAGCCTTGGAGATATCCAATGCGACCGTTCTTGACTCACCATGCCGTTCAATCGCAGATGTCCATATATCGGTTATGTATATACATATAAGTGGAAAAAGGTCTCCCGTGGACCGCCTGCCACGTCATCCGTATTGACGATCATTTAGAAGTCCGTTGCACTCCAAATACTTAACTAACTCTGTATTGATGACTTTTTTCAGTACCTTAGATAAAATAGACAGTAATGCTATCGGACGGTAATTTTGTGGGAGACACTTTTTTCCCGTCTTTGGGATTGGCTGAACTCGAGCGATTTTCCAGCAGGCAGGAAAGGTCCTCCGTGCATAAGATAAGCGGAAGAGTCTGCCAAGAACCGGCGATAGTTCTGGAGCACAGTTTTTAAGGACTATTGCTGGTATTCCGTCCGGGCCGGTTGCCTTCCTACAATCCAGTTCACGTAGAATGCGTTGAATAGTGCGCGGACGAAATCTCACATCCCGCATGGAAGACGGTACCGGCGAGATCACAGGTGGCTCCAAAAGGCCGGGATCGAGGTTTGAATTCGCGGAAAATAAATTCGCGAACACATTAGCTTTATCCTTTGGATTCGTGACTAACGTCCCGCTGTCTGTCACCAACGGAGGGAAAGAGAAGGAAGCAAAGTTACTGCTGACAGCCTTTGTCATTGACCAGAAGGAGCGCGAACCAGTTGGGCACCGAAGGAGCTTGTTGATCACCCTGTCGTTGTGAGCCCTCTTCGCGGTATCAATCGCCTGGTTGCACGCGTTTCTGATTCTAACAAAGTCCATTCTGTTAACATCGGTGGGATTGGAGCGCCATTGCTTAAAAGCTCTATTTTTTGCCGCTGTAATCAGCTCGCATTTTTTGTCAAACCAAGGTTTATCAGACGAACTTCGTTTGATGGAATGTGGAATATACATCTCCATCCCCAGGAGAATAATCTCTGATACCGACTCCGCGCAAGCGTTAACATCGGAGTTTCCGAAGCACACTTCCGACCATGGAAAGGATATGAAGAAATCTCGCATATCGTCCCAGTTAGTGGCCCCATACTTCCATACATGGCGAAGCTGCCTAGGTCGGTTATTCGCTTGGTATGTAAGTGCTTGCGCGACAGATACCAAGCAGTGATCTGAGTTTCCCAGTGGCGCAAAAACCTCTACGGTATAAATACTTGGTTCGGATGTCAAAAACAGATCCAGGGTGTTCGCATAATCGCCTCGGGCATCCGGTACTCGCGTTGGCTCACCCACGAGTTGAGCCAAGTTGTGGCTTACAGCAAACATCTCCACCAGCCTCCCAGCCTCGTCGGTTCTGTTAGAATGTAACAACCAGTCGGAATTGTGCACATTAAAATCGCCAAGGACAATAATTTCAGAAGCTGGATGGTTGATCTGTATCCCCAAGACTGTTCCCACGAAATGAATAATCAATATACAAAAAACAATCTCACGAAAAACCCGGTAGGCGTAGGTGTGATGAGCCGACACTACCATAAGGGAACAAATCGTCCAGAAAACACCGACTCGACAAAAAGAAGACGCAGGGAAAAACGGAAAAAGCGGGGTATACGCGTTGGCACATGGAATGTTTGTTGCATAATAAACCCCACAGCTAAACTCTAAAGGTATGGTATTAAAATAGAAATTACAAGTATAAGCATTAACATTCCATTGTGAACTTGCACTTACTGATAGCAATGACACGCACCTGCATTGTTGGGTTGCCAATCGTCGAACACGCAATACTAACGAAGAAGGTTTGAAAGTTAACGAAAAAACGGGGAATGGGGAGAGAGAGTGAACCTAAGTGAAGAGTATGAATTCAGATCGCGTCTAAGGAGGAGGTACATTTTTTAGTTGAATCGCACGAAGAGAATTATTTATTTTGTTAATTCCTTTTTTATTGTTTTCGCGTCTTGTTCTGAAAAATGTGTTAAGTTCTATTTTAAATCTAACGTTAAATTAAATGTTGCAAATAATTACTTCTGGAACACTTTAATGGAAAGAAGATCCAGTTTGTTTCTTTTATGAAATTCGCTGGTCATTGAGGCGCATTCTCACACAAGACAAGAAGAAGGTGAACCTTGGATAAAGTCCCCGGAATTTACGGGTAAGTGCGGTGTGTGAGATAATAGTTATTCTAGGTGTTCCAGGGGCTACAATGGAAGGTTTACCGTGGTCGCCCCGTTATCAGATCGGGTGACCACTAACGGCACATAACGGGCCGTTACGCTGCCTCAAGTGGCCGAGGCAAGCACCGCTGTCCTAGCGGTCGCCAGCGGAAAATCACACACGATTCCTGATTCTATTATACAAAGAGATGCACCTAAATTTCCAAGATACAACAACTTGCCTCACTCGACAATATAATAACCGGCTCTGCGAAATTATAACAATGGCATTTCCTCATATATCAACTGCCCGAACCACAGAGGGGCATTTTTCATATGACAACTTAAAAATTCTTTAATATGACATAACCCCATAACAACTGGCTCTGCGAAATTACAACAATAATCCCAATAAAAACTACTTGCCTAACTCGACAATATAATAACTGGCGACCTACCCCAAACTATAACAACTGGCAAATTTTTCATATATCAAATGGCGCTGCATCTCTTGCAATACAACTGGCATCTTTCCTCATATATCATTTTTTCATATATCAACACCTTTTAATATGACATGTTCGAACGTTATATAAACCAGGCGCGATACAGACGGTCGTAGAAAACGCGAAACAATATAAAATAGACATCGTCGCGCTTCAGAAAGTTCGACTCCCACATCAAGTGATCGAAACCAACGGGTTTCCACTGGCGTGTAGAGGTACCGATACAATTACACCCCCTGTAAAAGATGTGAAATTTATTAATGACCGAATGCCGGCGCTAAAAATAGGGGTCATGGTACAATTATGTATTTAAAAACGTACACGCCCCAACAGAATCTACCGACGAAGAAACGAAGGACACGTTCTACGAGACCCTAGAGGAAGTATTTGATGGGATCTCATCATGCGATGTTAAAATCCTCCTCGGGGACCTCAATGCAAAAATTGGAAACTAGAGGTAAAGAGAGCCTACGCGACGTTTCAAATGATAATAGAATTCGAATTATTACGTTAGCAGCTTCAAAAAACCTGGTAGTGAAAAGCACGATGTTCAAGCACAAGCAAATCTATAAAGCCACATGTATATCACCCGACGGCGTAACGCGTAACCAAATAGACCACTTCCTCATAGACAAAAGACATCAACAAATTAGGAGTCGGCTCGCAGCAAACCCACACGGACAGTCACGAGAGACGAGCTGAAAGTTCGACTGATAAACTAAACCTGCGTAAAAGGGTTGAATATCAAGACGAACTAACGAGAAGATTTAGCATCCTAGAGAATGGGAGTAGTGAGGAAGATGAAGCCAATAATGTGGACACTAAATCGATATCGATCAGAGACACAATTAAACAAACATCCCAAAAGGTATTAGGATTTAAGAAAACTATTAAGCCCAAACCTTGCTTTGACGATGAGTGCAGGGCGAAGATCCAACAACGTAAATGCCTCAGAGTGTTACACTTACAAGGATATGATGAAGTCAACGCAGAAAGATACGCGACAATTCGGAAAGAGACAATGAGATTTTTCGAACGCAAAAAACGCGAATGGGAAAAGACTCGGATCGAAAAAATCCTAGAAAATGCCAGAGCAAAGAATATCAGAGGTATGTAGGCTGGTAAATTCAATTCGAAATAGCTACCGCGGGGAGCCAAAATAATTCGAAACACAAACGGTTGTTTGGTCACAGAAACAAACAATATCATGACAAGATGGACGTAGTACTTTGAAAACCTGCTCAATGTACGCATCCGTCAACCACAAATAAACGCACCAGACGTACATACAGCCGAGCCTCAGATTCCGAAGTTGTAGACGCAATAAATCGATTGAAAAATAACAAGGCTCCCGGAGTCGACTGCATAGCGGCAGAGGTTGTGAAGCATGGAGGAGAGGCAACCGCCCGAACCAGTTCATCAAAACAATATGAGATAAGGAAGTCACTCCGGAAGAATGGAAAACCTCAATAGCCGTCCCCATTTTCAAATAAGGCGACAGATCTGACTGCGAAAAATACAGAGGAATATCACTCCTCCCAACCACACACAAATTACTAGCAAATGTCATACTGGCGAGAATCAAACCGTATGCAGAAGAGATACTGGGAGACTACCGTACATGGAGCGACTAAATGTTCACAGTATGGAAACTGCTGGAAAAGAAGTGGGAATACGGAGAGACGGTTTACCAACTGCTCGTTGACCTCTAAAAAACCTACGACTCAGTCGCAAGGCAAAGACTCTACCATATTGTAGTTGAGCTGGGAATCCCGAAAAAATATGCCGCCCACATTCAAACCTGCATGAACGAAAATAAAGAGCGAGTTAGAATAGAAAACTACTTCCCAGAACCATTTGAAATCCGGGACGGACTAAAACAGTGGGACGGCCTCTCACCATGTCTTTTTAACCTTGTGCTCGAGTATGTTGTGGGGAGGACGTAATGTACCGGCATGGGTACTCCGCTCCTTTCCTCCGCCAACATCTGATTACTGTAGTCCATTTCGCCGCCGTAAACTACACTGTTCGTCGAGAAAAAGGAAAACACGAAAGTTCCGCGGAAAACGCTCGGAAACTGAAATACAACGTCCACAAACAGGAAAAGTAAAAGGAAACATTGGTCACTGTTATTAGTGAAAGGTTTTTTTATTTTTAATTAATCTTAAACAAACACTGAAGGACAATAATTTTAATTACACACGAACGGTTAACACAAAGGCAAAGCACAAACGGTAAAATAATTGAAACTTGTGTATTTAATTAAGGAGAAAATTCGTACTGACTCGCGGGGACAACTACACAAACGATTATTACATTACCACTTCCCTGTGCGCACCAGGGTAGCGATGGAGCCTCGACCCGCTCGGGTCGAAGGATGGTAAAGGACTCCCAGATAACCCACCGTACCGCCGCCGGTACGGTGGATGGCAGGCAACCCGACCGCCTTGCTGGTTGTAATACGACTCAACCGATATCCTCTCCAATAAGGATATCGTTTTTACCTAACACCAGAGACACGTAAAGTCTCTCTTGGTGGCATAGGAAACCAGATCTTGTGATAAAGGTCATGGTAGTATGTGTGCGACCGTTCAGATCGATGCTATTCACACGTGCTCGACAGCAGTGGAACAACGAAACAGGCAGGCGGCAAGGACAAAGGGAGAAATTACCAAATGCGCCGTTGGTAATGCGGGTCATTGTTTACGCGATGCCCGAGGCTATTATCGACGTTGGGAGAAAAAAGGTGCTAAAAGCAAATTGGATGTTTATGGCGTCTATGGCTGCAGTAGAAACCGGGTTCGTGTTTGCATTAGGGAATGCTGGAGAATTTGGTTTCAGCGTCTATTGCGCTAATTATATACAGCTGCTTGGGTTGTTTATTGATAAGACGAACGTAAAAGGTTGCCAGGCAATGTGTATGAAAAGGTACATGACGCGGCTGGGAAAATAGACGGCGCAATATTTATGGTCCCTCTCATGAAGGTTACAATGTATGCAAATCTAATTATTTTGTTTACCGGAATTCATTTAAGGAAATTTGACTGGCGACGTAGATGCCGAAATTGATTGGAAATTCCTGGTAAGCTAATAAAGAAATCTTAAGGAGCAGTGGTATGCGAAGAGAATGCATGAAGGTAAGTTTTCTTTACAGGGACTTAAAGATCATAGATTTGATCTTTTAAATGTGTGCAGCATTTTTAGGTGCCGAATGCGAATGCATTGGCGAGGACTTGAGCGTCTTGGGTGATGATTATGGGGGTTTTTCAGGAAGGTAAACCGTGGGATTTGGCGGAACCGCCACAATGTCATCAGAAAGGTACAAGACGACAACATGGCCGGATCATCCCTGAACGTGGTCACACAAGTGCTCGCATATGCGGATGATATCGCCGTTCTGGGCGATAATCTAGAAAATGTAAGTAAACACTGTGAAATCATCAGGCAAGCGGCAGAAAAGGTGAGCCTAGAAATAAATCAAGACAAAACAAAATACATGATTATAGTGAGAGCAGGTGGACCTCAGAGAATACACATAAACGTGAGAGGCAAGATATTTGAAAAAGTTAAAGAATTTAAATATCTATGAACGATACTGACGGCCAGTAACGACATGTCGAAGGAAATTAACAAAAGACTGCATTCCGGCAAAGCTAGTTGGCTCGCAGTCAGTAAACTGCTGAAATCCAAACTGCTATCACGTAATATAAAGCTCCGTGTCTATAGAACCATAATCATGCAGATTGTTCTATACGGATGCAAAACATGGGCTCTCACAAAACGGGAAGAAAACAAATTCCGCGTATTCTAGAATAAAGTTTTAAGGGGTATCTTTGGAGGTAAATATGACGAGGAGGCAGGACAATGGAGGAAACTCGACAACCAGGAATTGAAAGAGCTATACCGCAAACCTACAATAGTGAGAGTAATCAGGTCGCGAACATTAAGATGGGCCGGACATGTGGCGCGAGTGGGCAACGATAGGGCCGTGCGTAGAATTCTTGACGGTAGACCAACGGGAAAGAGGCCAACAGGACGGCCGCGACGGAGATGGGAGGACAATGTTAGGTTTGACCTTGAGAAGATGGGATATGTTGGTCAAGCGTGGAAGGAGAGTGCACAGGACAGGGAACGATGGCGGAGTTGAGTCGTCGAGGTCATGCACTTACGAGCTCCTACAGTCCAATAAATAATAATAGTAGTAGTATAGTAATTAAATGACTTATCATCATCATCATCGGCACTACAACCGGGGACCGGTCTTGACCTTATTTAGCAAGTCCTAAGGCTTGTTAAATTTTCCATAATGATTTATTTTTTCTGGGCAAGGTCATTAGTCTTGCGCCAGGGGCTCCCCGACGGGGAATCGAACCCCGGTCTCCCGGGTGACAGGCGGGTATACTAACCACTATACTATCGAGGAGCCCATTAAATGACTTATATAAAGTGTAAAAAAGAGAAAAAAATAAATAAAACAAAGGCCTTTTCTTTTTACACTAACGCGCGCACCAAAGGGGATTTTGAAATACCCTCAAATGTCAGAGCACAGTGCGAGCGGATTGAGAGGAAGTGAATAAGGAAAGGAGGTGTCGATGTATATTGGTTTTGAATGTCTGAACATCAGAACGGCCAGGCAACTCATGATCAGGCAGAACATTCCACATTCGTGTGGTTCGGCTAAAGAATGACTCTCTATGTTTATTTGTGCGCCTTAAGTGAACTGATGCGCATTCACAGATTGACGGGTATCGCGGGAAAATGTCTGCAGGGGCGGAACACATTCAGCAAGTTCAGTTGAGCAACGACCGTGGTATTGTGGGGAGGAGAGAAGTATTATGCCGGACACGGGCACACGGATCACTTCACTCCCCATCACTAAGCGATAGATAGCGCCGCACATCAAAAGGAATCTGTCCGCAGGAAATTGTCACCAGAAACGATCGACACAAGAGGTATCAAAAGAAACACTAGTCTTGTTGTAATTTATTTTTTTTGAACCTTTATTAAATTTATTCACAAGTTATTTATTCCAGATTTAAGGTGAAAAATCGTACTACACTCAATTAACTATCAGGGAACCGATTTCGATTACACTGACGACGACGTATGGACAAACGTATTATTACCAAACTGACGCACTAGGGTACAAATTACTTTTAAATTAAATGCGCGCTCTTACTCCACTCGACTTAGTATGTTTCATCCCCGAACGCGAAACGAGGAACGGGAGTTCGCGTGACCATTATGAACACACCTCTGCAGACGGCGGAGAGCGGGAGTGACCCAACCGTCGCGAACGGTGGTTGTAATAGGACTGTAGTTATTATCGCTCCCGTCCGCGGAACGGGAGCGGAAGTCCGCACGACTGTTGTCGTCGGCAGATGGAAACGAACTCAACCGATATCCTCTCCAATAAGGATATCGTTTTTACCCAACACCAGGGACACGTAAAGTCTCTCTTGGTGGTATAGGAAACCAGATCTTGTGATAAAGGTCATGGTAGTATGTGTGGTGATCGTTCAGATCGATGCTATTCACACGTGCTTGAAAGCAGTGGAACAACGAAACAGGCAGGCGGCAAAGCCAAAAGGGAAAAATGACCAAATGCGCCGTTGGTAATGCGGGTCATTGTTTACACGATGCCTCGTCGCTATTTTCGACGTTGGGAGAAAAATGTGCTAAAAGCAAATTGAATGTTTATGGCATCTCTGGCTGCAGTAGAAACCGGGTTCATGTTTGCATTAGGAAATGCTGGAGAATTTAGTTTCAGCGTCTATTGCGCTAATTATATGCAGCTGCTTGGGTTGTTTATTGATAAGACAAACAAAAAAGGTTGCCAGGCAATGTGTATGAAAAGGTACATGACGCGGCTGGGAAAATAGACGGCGCAATATTTATGGTCCCTGTCATGACGGTTACATTGAATGCAATCCAAATCATTTTGTTTACAGGAATTTGTCTGGTACCGAATTGGTTTAGAATACCAGATAAGCAAAGAAAGAAATCTTACGGAAAATTCTATGCGAAGGGATGCATGAAAAGGTAAGTTTTCTTTATAGGGATTTTAAGATTATAGATGGTGATCTATATAATGCGTGAAGCATTTACAGGTACTAATACTGTTGCATTAGCAAACTTAAGGGAGTTGGGTAGTAGTTATGAGGGGTTTTTCAGGTAAGTAGACCGTAGGGTTTGGCGGAACCGCTGCACTTTTCGTAATTTCAAAAATGTAGTCGCTCCAATTAAGAGTCGAATTAATTCGAGTGCCGAGGAGTAATAGTTCCTTGGCTTCGTCGATGGAAGTGCCATTCATCGACAGTATATTTACTTTGGGGTTCGCCTTTGACGACAAGAGACAGCACTGAGCTTTTAAGGCATTAATATATTCTCGGCTAGAAACCCCCCCCCCCCCCCCCCCCCCCCCCCCCCCCCCCCCATGTATCCTGTTGAGGTCGGAATTCAGTGTATTAAGCATAACCTGCTGATTGGTTGAGATGATATCTTTATTGAATGGTTCAATAATTGCTTTGAAACGGAAGTGAAATTATAACCGGTGATCTAACTAGGACTATATACAGTGCTGTGAAAAATTATAGAAGTTTATTTGGACTCCACAAGACATTTCGACAGATTCCATTAATTTGCGGTTCATATTCCGACGACGCGCACGTCTCTGTACCAAGATTTGTCCGGTTACAGGAGGGGAAGCCGGTGAAGCTCCCTCACGACACCCGTGTTTCCGCCGCGTTAATGTTCAAGAGGAACGTCAATAATTTTTTAATGTCATCTCGGGGCTGACTCGACTCTATAGGTTCGCCTCTCCTGAGAGAAGTGTTTAAAAAAAAGTGTTATTAAAATGATAGAAAAATTTAATTTGATCAAACGTCTGGATATAACCAGCTTTGTATTGGTACACAAAAAAAGTACGAACAAATGGCCATATACTCTAATTACGGAGAAGCAGATGTTATTTTTGTTATTTTTTTGGGTCTAGTCCAAGATGGAATTTCAACTTATCTTCATACGTGTCAAGGAGGTTTTTTTTTGTTCTGCACCTTCCCCTATTTGGCGTTAACGTTGCTTTGGATTTATTTGAGAAGAAGAGCTCTTTTATTCCCCCTAAATTATCACAACTTGACTATCGAGTTGGTCATCACGAAATATATGAGAAAAGTTTTTGATTAACTACACCTCCCAAAGACAGTTGTGCAGACATTCTAATCATAATAAACTTCTCATACCGGTAATCGAAAACCATTAGTCGTCGCAAGGTTTCGAGTTCATCTTACCTCTGTATGGCGCATACAATATTTGTTGGCTTTAATACTAGGGCGAAGGTCACGGCATAGCACATTAGAATGCCAGCAAGAAGAATGTAGCTAAGTTCCCGTCCGGATGCCCTGACTATTGGCGTATCATTATGGCTGTAATTTTTCAAAGAGAAAAATGATAGTATGGGTAATTATTGCTTGAAGGTTTTGAGGATTTAATTTGATATGTACTTACCGCATGAAGACACCGACAACGAACAATGTGACTAAGATACCGGTGGCACTGAATGCCATAGCTCCAATAGCCCAAGCAGATTCAGGACGTAAGTACACCTCCGGTATATCACGACAGTATTCTTTTGTTGTATCTGGTAATGTACCCAATGAACAAGTTAAACACTGAGTCTCATCCGTTGGATGGCGGATCTTAAAGTACAATGAAAATAATCATTAAGTTTTACGTGGATGGCCATGAGGTCTAAAATCAAAACTTACTTGATAGGTTGAACAATTAAAACAGTGCCAACAGCAACTTTCGCCCTCGACATACTTTTTAGCTTGACCCCGTTCACAGGGAAGACTGCACACAGATTCTGGTGGCTTGGGATGCATTAGTTTGAATTGAACTTCTGTGAGGGTATAAATGAATTTACGATGTAATTTAAGGGACTTTTTATAAATCATTATCATTTAAAAACCATTATTTTTATTCTAACTGGAAAAGTGTTGTTTTCTTAGAAGCATGTTATTGGTAGAACGGTTCTCTTGGATGAAAGTTTTATTATAAAAGTACAATGCAATCATGCTGGAGCGTCAGTATTAAAGAATAGCAGTGTTGTAATGCTGCAGAGGAGCCCACCTCAATATAAAAGTAGATTTACGTTTACGACTTGCATTTAGTGCAGGATGGGTTTGTTGTGTAATGCTATATAAAATAGTTAAGGTACTTTTTACGAATCCAAAGGAGTAGAGTAATGTCTGGACGTGATCCGAAGATTACCTTAATTAAAACAAATGACAGTCATTTTTGAAAAGGATGACAACAATAGCAATGTGAATCCTTGAACTGCTGAATGTTTGCAATTATTACTTAATCCTAGATTTTTGTGTCGGCTGTTTTAATTTTGAAAAGGGAATATATGGATACTTCCATAATAATCGAAATGATATGCTTATTGAAAAAGGTCTATCCGTTTTCTTATTCCTACGCATAAATTGTTCCGCTTAAATACCATTCAATTGGAATTATTATTTTAATTATTCCGTCGTTTAATTTAGTAACGACGTATTATTCATTAATGAAAGATTGTGGTTTGAGGTTCTACGAGGATTTAGTAGGACAACTATTATCCGGGCACAATACCATACATCCCAGACCAGAAGTTAGATTTATAAGTTGCGAAGTTGACGCTGCATGGAGTCAGTCGTGGAAATTAGTCCTCCATGTATTGGAATTGACTTTCGACATTG
Source organism: Microdon myrmicae (assembly GCA_963931805.1). Classification (NCBI taxonomy): domain Eukaryota; kingdom Metazoa; phylum Arthropoda; class Insecta; order Diptera; family Syrphidae; genus Microdon; species Microdon myrmicae. The sequence continues at coordinate 30,065,438 of OZ007497.1, read as the reverse complement.
CATCAAGGAGAATTTATTCAGGAAACCCCACTAGCAAATAAAAATAGGGGTTTTAAACGATGGCGCCGAATTGAAATAGAGACCAATGGAACAAACTTTTTTTTTTACTTTTATTTAGATATACATGTGTCCTTAAAAACTTTGAGTTTTAATAGAATTTAACTCTAGTTTAACCATAAACCTACCATAGGGAGTGTAATCAGGTCCCGAAGATTAATATGGGCCGAACATGTGGCGAGATAGGATCGTGCGTAGAATTCTTGACGGTAGACCAACGGGAAACAGACCGGTAGAACGGCCGCGACGGAGATGGGAGGCCAATGGTAGGTTTGATGTTGAGGAAATCGGATAAGATGGTCAAGCATAGAAGGAGAGTGCACAGGTCCGGGAACGACGACGCAGCTGAGTCGGTGAGGTCATGAACTTCCGGATTCCTATAGGCTAATACATAATACTGTATAGTTAACTCAAGGGTCTGTTTTTGAGACACAACTTGTTTTTTAAGACACTCGGCGGTGATTCAACTACTGTAAAAATACGTTACATAGACGACAGTACTACGTCCTGACATCTGCGGTGAAAAATGCCAAAATGCATGTTCTGCGAATCAGGATGCGAAAGCGGTAACCACCCGTCAACAGGGAGTTACAAGTACCGAACATTTAAAAACGTGATGTCCAATCTCCTCAATAAAAATGGACAGGTTTAAGTGCATTTAAATCAACTTAAACCATTGTGGAGCCGCACAAGATCTCCTTACCCAAACGGTTAAGGAATATAGTGCCAACGTGGTACTCATCAACGAGCAGTACAGTATGCCTGGCACTGATACTGTTTCATGGGAGGAAGACAGCAGCGGAACAGCGCCCATCTTGACAACTGGAAATTCCCCCATGGAATGCAGAAGTGTCTACTACTACTACTCCTCACTAGACCATGGCTACTACGCGTAGCAAACAATCGTTAGGACGTCCGGCTCTACCCCCCTTGTGAGGGTTCTTTAAACATGTGCAAGGACCACCCACAATTCCACCCAAACTCCCTTTGCAAAACCTGCAAACATTTCCTTCATCAAGGACATTTAATGCACCTAATGCACCACGTAAAATTTCCTGTAAAGAATTCTCATCATCCATGCATCCAATGCATCTTCAAAATTCTCTGAAAGAATTCTTTACAGCATACATGCATCAGAAATTGAAAAACTTATCGGCGCCCATGTCAACCAGCGTACCCCGCCACACACGTGCGCAGCATATGTTCCTGGTTTGTATACAGTCTCGGCAGCTCTTTGTCCAATCGACAAAAGCAATTTACGCGTCTACCGTCTGGCCGCCAAGAATCGATTTCTTTAGCATATAAAAATGCATACAAGGATTCGACCCTGTCCGACAGCTAAGATACAGTGCACAATCACCATTGTGTACCTAAATTGCTCTTAGTGTCAGTTTCCTAATTCCAATGCAGACTATATGTACACCTGCATCCATGTCTTTTACGATGCCCTTTGTCCATCCCCTTTTCTCAGTTTCGTTTTCCAATGACCTTCGTTGCATGAGTAAACAATGGATCATTAGCATACTAGCTAAGATCGACCCGGAGAGATCCTCTCCAATTCACCACCACAAGAGAAACTTCACGTTTCTCTCCAGGAAAAGAAAACTCACCCTTAGCTGAGAGAGGACTCACCAGAGTCTCTCGAGGTAAGTGAGTCGTCTTCCACCCATCGTAGCGGGCCCACGGGAGAGCGCACACCCCTGAGTGTAGTCGAGCATGCTCGTTTGAGTGTGTGTTCCATTTTCCAAATCGGGGAAGTTTTAGTTTATTTTTCCATGTTAAATTATCCATTAGTGAGCGTAAATCGGTGTAAGAATTGAACAATAATAAAACAAACGAAAAATGGAACAATTGTTTTTTTCTTTCTGTGTCAGTTGTATGTGTAGGTGGACCCGTTGTAACCTAACACTTCGCGTATTGACAATTAACTCGGTTACAGATCAATTAAGCGCAAACCAAGATTGCAGGAAATCGCTACCGGAGTGTATTGTGTACTAGATCAAGTTCGAGCGAAAATGAACCAAGGAACCAGGACGCAAATTAACCTCGAATATTGTTTTATTGGATTGTACAAATATTAAGTGCAACAAAGGTGAAAACGCGTGTGGTAGTAATGAACCAGTTCCGTGCCGGCACAAATTGCCTATGCTAAGATCAGAGGAATTCATTTTCGCTGGAACTCAGAAATCGCTCACGTGTGATCGGAGTGTAACAAGTTACGACGCTTGCAACAAAGAGCAAGAAACCGTAACACCTTATAGCGTTTGAAATAATAGTGAAGAAGATCGCGTGATTCGAACTGACGCCATGACAGCTTGAATCACGAAAAAAATTGAACCTAAGCGTTACCCATCAGGCTACTGACCGTGTTTTTGAAATTGATTTTTAAACTTGACTATACTCCGCTGATGTGAATTATTTTTGTTATCGCTAGGATATACGGCTCTGATGTATTTTCTTGTTCGATTTTTCGTTCGATGCTCTTCACTATTTTGCTTGTGAATTGTGTGTGTATCTGTTAGAGTCGCCACATCCTACCCTCAGTTGCATGCGGAATTCGTCAACAAACGGAAAGAGTTGATGAACTAAAGAACAACCCATGGGGCAGCGCCTACAGGATAGTCATGAAAAGAATATAGAAAAACAGTAGTCAAATGCAAAAAAGTAAAACTGACATGGCGTGACTGAAGGAGAGATACCTCCCGTGACCACCGTGGATGTGCTCTTGGCTGCAAGGGTTGTCAAAAACCAAACAAGACCCCAGGACTAGATGGTATCTCTAACGCTGTAGTGAAGACTGCTTTAACAAAAAAGCAGGAAGTCTGCAGCAGTCTCTTCACAACCTGCTTTCAAACAGGACAATTTCCTAAACGATGGAAAAAACAGTGGCTTGTGCTTATACCAAAAGGAGTTAAGAATCCAGAAACACCGTTGTCCTATCGCGCGTTGTGCACGCTGGACACAACAGGAAAACTGCTTTAGCCAGTAATTGCCGCTCGCCTGGAAAAATTCTCTGAGGGGACATCGGGGCTCTATGAATCGCAGTATGGGTTCCGGAAAGATATCTCAGCCGGTAAGACACTATATGTGGTGTGCGACATCGCTCGCGATGCGATAGCTGGCTAGGTGGTACAAAAAAATATTGCGCCGTGGTGACATTAGACGTTAAAAATGCATTTAAGTCTGTGAACTGGAATCGGATTCTAGAAGCGTTGGGCAATCTACAAGTATCATCCTACTTGGTACATATACTAGTAAACTAATTCTCGGATAGAATACTACTGAATGACACAGATGAGGGACCACAGGAATATGAGATAACAGCGGGTATACCTCAGTGGGTACGCAGATGATTTGGCGATAGTGGCCGTAGCTAAACTTCTAGATAACCTGGAGAATATTTGGTCCCAAGCAATCCAGAGCATTACATATTGGCTAGATATAACCGGACTGAAACTAGCTGGACATAATACGGAGGCAGTTTTAATAAGCAACCGCAAGAAAGTTGAACACCTTGTTTTGGAAATAGAAGGACAAACAATCAGATCAGATCCTATATTAAATATATTGGTCTTATACTCGACAACATGTAGACCTTCCAGGAAGATCTGAGGAAAACGAGTGAAAAAACGGCAAGAGTATGGAAAGTTTTGGCGAGACTGCTACCCAATGTTGGGGGACCCCGGCCCCGAATGGCGATCGACCAGGACATTTTTCGAACATCTTTCACGTACCTTCGACTGGATACAGATCAACCACCCGGCTTCTGGAACGGTTGTCCTTAACGATTTTAATGTTCACAATTCCGGCTGGTTGATGCACTCTAACAGAACCGACGGGGCTGGGAGGCTGGCGGAGATGTTCGCTGTTAGCCGCAATTTGACTCAACTCGTGGAGAAACCTACGCGAGTACCGGTTATCCGAGGTGGATATGCGAACACCGTGGATCTGCTTTTGACATCCGAACCAACCATTTATACCGTGGAGGTTGCTGCGCCACTAGGAAACCCACATCACTCCTTGGTATCGGTCGCGCATGTCAAGCGAATAACTTACATAAGCAGCTTCGCCATGTATGGAGGTATGTGGCTGCCAATTGGCACAATTTGCGAGAATTCTTCGCATCCTTTCCGTGGTCGGGTGTGTGTTTCTCCAATGTTAACGCTTGCGCGGAGTCGGTAACGGAGATTATTTTTCTCGGGTGGGAGATTTACATTCCGCATTCCATCAAACAGAGTTTATCTGATAAACCTTGGTTTGATAAAAATTTGAGCAGATTACAGCGGCAAAAAATGTGGCTTTTAAATAATAGCGCACCGATCAGATTGATGTTAACAGGACGAATTATATTAGAATCAGAAATGCGTGCGACCAGAGGACTGATACCACGAAAAAGGCTGACAATGACAGAGTGATCAATAAACTCCTTCAGTACCCAACTGGTTCGCGTGCCCTCTGGTCAATGGCAAGGGCTATCAGCAGTAACTTCGTTTCCTCCTCTGTCCGTTAGTGACGGATAGCGCGACGTTAGTCACAAATTCAAAGGATAAAGCTAATGTGTTCGCGGATTTACTTTCCGCGCATTCAAACCCCGATGCCGGTCTTTGGAGCCAACTGTGAACGCGCTGGTACGGTCTTCGATGCGGGATGTGAGGAAGGCCGCCGGTCCGGACGGAACACCAGCTATAGTCTGTTAGAACTGTGCTCCAGAATTATCGCCAGTTCTTGGCAGACTTTTTCGCTTATCTTATGCACGGAGGGCATTTCCTAACTGCTGGAAAATCGCTCGAGTTCAGCCAATCCCAATGAGGTGAAAAAAGTGTCTCCCAAAAAATCACCGGCCGATTGCATTACTCTCTATGTTATCTAAGGTGATGGAAACGGCCATCAATAATTAAGTATTTGGAGTGCAACGGACTTCTGAATGATCGTCAATACAGATTCCATGGCAGGCGGTCCATGAGAGACCTTTTGATACTTGTAACTGATATGTGGACATCTGCGAGTGAAGTGAATAAGGATAGGAGGTATCGATGTACATTGGACTTAAATGCCTGAACATAACAACGGCGAGGAAACACATGATCAGGTAGAGTATTCCACATTCGTGTGGTTCGGCTATAAAATGATTCTCTATGTTTGTTTGGGCGCGTGAACTTGACTTTCAACGTGAACTGATGCGCATTCTCAGATTGACGGGTGTCGCGAGAAAATGTCTGAGGACCCGGAACACATTCAGCAAGTTCTATTGAGCAACGACCATGATAATACCTATAGAAGAGAGATAGGCATCATACGTTGCGCCTATGTTCTAACGACGGAATTGATCGAATTGATTGAGCGGCATGGCGGGTCAATGGCGGTCGCATTGGATCCAAGGATTTTGACCGCCATTCACAAAGAAAAGTGGATTATCGGCTCCACAACTGATGATGAATGTCCAGGACCTCGAATCTAGGGAAAGTTTGAAATTGCTCGGCGTCACGGTCTGTGGGAATGTATCATGGCATAAACACGTATCGGGTATCGCCAGATCAGCCTCAGGAAAACTGAGTTATCTTTTTAGAGCCAAGAAATACTTTACTCCGGCCCAACTTCTTCTCCTATATAAATCCCAAATTAGACCCGCGCTCGAATATTGCTCTCATGTTTGGAGCTCGGCTCCTAAACATACCCTCGACCTACTTGAGAGCGTACAAAGACGAGCGATCCGCCTGATCGAGGACTCGGCGCTGACGTCGGGACTACAGTCGCTATCACATCGAAGGCGCGTGGCCGACCTCTGTCTGTTTTACAGATATTATCACGGGTGCTGTTCTTCGGAGATTCTTGGCATTGTTCCACGCAATTCGGTCTATATGCGCTCCACAAGACAATCCGACGGAACGCACCCGTTTGTGGTTCATCTCCCGACAGCGCGAACATCCCTGTATCAGAACTCGTTCCGTTACAGAGCGGGGAAGCTGTGGAAGTCCCTTCCCACGGGAGTGTTCCCGGAACGTTACAACCTGCAACTGTTCAAAAAGAACTGCAAAAGTTATTTGATGGCATCTCGGGGCGCCCACTCGACGCTATAGGTTCGCCTCTCCCGAGAGAAGTCTAATAAAAAAAAAAAAAAAAAAAAAAAAAAAAGAGCCCAGAGTCATTTAATGTACAGGCAAATTCTTCAAATATTTTCGTTTTGAGCCCATGATTTCAAAGATCGATTAATTATGAAGGATTTCAATATTTTATCTCCTGGCACATTACTAGAAAACGACAAAGTTACTCCAACTCTATGTCTCTTTCTTCCAACATATTCCAATCTTCGCAAATTTAAACATTTGATCAGGGATGTATCCAGAATCCTCGAAAATGTTAGCCGATTTCTTTGGAAATGTAAACCGTATAATTTCGAAATTCGCCGGGTCCGCCTCTGAAAAACTGAGTTATCTTTTTAGAGCCAAGAAATATTTTACTCCGGCTCAACTTCTTCTTCTGTATAAATCCAAAATTATACCAGTGCCCGAACATTGCTTTAATGTTTGGCTCTTGGTTCCTAAACATACCCTCGACCTACTTGAGAGCATACAGAGACGAGCGATCTGCCTGATCGGGGACTCGGCACTGACGTCGGGTCTACAGTCGCTATCACATCGAAGGCGCATAGCTCTACTGCGGAGATTCGTGGGATTGTACCGCATTTAGTTTATATGCGCTCTACAAGACAATCCGACGGACCGCATCACTATGCGGTTCATCTCCCGACGGCGCGAACATTCCTGCGTTAGAACTCGTTCCGTTACAGAGCGGGGAAGCTGTGGCATTTCCTCCCCACACGATTGTTCCCAGAGCGTTACAACCTCTTTTTGTTCAAAAAGAACTGCAACAGTTATTTGGTGCCATCTCGGGACGCCCACTCGGCGCTATAGATTCACCTCTCCCGAGAGAAGTATAATAGAAAGAAAATCGTCGCTTCAACCAGCGTCAATTGAGTGTTCCTTTACGGAAGAGACTGTGGGGCTTTTCAGGGCCCGAAGAGCCATACATCATTCGATCCCCACTATTCCAGACGAACGACTCATCTCTAAGTCGAACTTCAGCAAGGTTGCGTAACCTTGCTACGGCATTAACCGCCAACCAATTCGCTGGAATTAATTCGGTTATCCCCAAGGATAACCGACATAAATATATATTAGGCAGCTTACCTTTTTTGGGTGCTTTTCCAAACCTCTTCCCCACGGTCATTCCTAAAAGCATAATTCACGGCAAGATTATCATCTTGCCATGACATCAATTCATCAACCGAGCTTCCGCGACCGAACAATGGATGGCACATATCCACCAACACACGCTGATCTTTCCGTGTGTTATTTTCGTACCCATTCATTGACCTAGCATTATTTCGGGTTGCTTGCACAGCTGCAAGCCAGATTTCCAACGGCATGTCTACGATCTATCTTTCCTTAAGTAAAGAAGATCAAATCAAACATTGGCCTTTCAGGCGCGCATATTTTCCTTGGATCTAAGCATGACCGATTTTATGATCCGTTGCCGTTTCTTGGAACTATCACCAGCATCGGTCATGGCCACCAATTTTAGTTTACACAAAGTAAACATTCAAGCGGATACTTTCGCCTGACAGTGCTTTTCAACGGGATTAACACATCCCTAACATAACATGCATCGAATCACCAGACCGAAATTTGTTTATGCTAGATGATCTAACAACGGCCATGCCCGATGTTCGATACATTTTTCCAAGATAGATTTCTGCCTTCGGCAAGGGTTTTATTGACTCACGTCAATCAAGAATCTATCCCTTGCGTATGGCGGCAGTTTATCTTGCCCAAACATGTAGCAGCCGATTCGATCTGCTACATGAGTTTTTCCCTTTTTCCTTTTGTTTGGACCTTCGCCATTGGCGGCGAATCCTTTAGGTTCGTTTTCGTTGGATGTCTGTAAAGAGACATCCAATATCCAGTCAGATTGTTACCACCAGCGAGGACGTGCAGGAGTTCGCGTAGTAAAAAGTACATTTTTTAATATTTCTTTCATACAAGGAGCTGTGCGCGGGAAGCTCCATTCTCGTGAGTCGAGGCGTTTTGATTCGTGTTGTTATTAAAAAGTTGTGCGCGGAAAATTATCTGTAACCGAAATAAGTGGTTAACTAACAAGTTAAGACCTATTCCCTAGTAATAGACTTTACTCCTTTTTTTTGCAATTAAGAACTGTGTGAGTGGTAATAGAAAGTAACAGAAATAAATGCAATAAAAGAACCAGAGTGTTTCATGTTCTTTTTCCGCTCGGGACGGCGTCGCAGAATCGCAAGTGATTCCAGAGGACCCGCGGTTGCGAAGTAGTGGAAATTAGTGAATCCCGCGTCCGTGTCGACGCACTGACTAATTTTACACCACAGGACCATTGTAGGAATAGAAGATAAACAATAAACGAATTAACACTGTTCTTGCTATGAGACATATACCATGCCAACAATATCGCAGTCGAAGATAATGACTTCGACCGCGGAAATTACTAAGAGCAGTAAATCACACGGGGGTAATCTATCTAAAAGTGATACGGCAAGAGTGTGAAAACCTTAACAATCCTCGGCGTATCATCGAGCACACGGGTAGCAACTATTGCGTCTGTGTGCGGGGGTGCATCCACACTGTATCTGAACGAACGAAGTAGATACGAAAAGGAGGATACGATGGGATCTCCTGGCATAGAGCGAGCTCCTGGAAGAGGCAGGATTGCAGGGTATGAGAAAGTCGAGCAGACAACCGAGTTGAGTTTTGTTCCTACGGGAAAGATAGTTTTTAGTTGATAACTAGCCCCCATGGAGGTAAGCACCTCTACAAAAAAAAAAAAGGATAATGAGTGTGGTGCTGGGCCTAGAGTATCAAAAGAAAAGACAAATAAATAACAAAAAAATATAACGATTTTTAAATTGGTGACCCCGATGTAACTTGTACAACATAACACACACTCCCATAAGCAAACACAACTTTAGTAATACAATCACGACTTCGGCGCAGAGTATCGGCTCGCTCCCCTACTCCAACGTTCTCTCGCTCCATGCTCCGTCGTGCGCACACGAAGTTGATCATAACCAAATTACAGGGAAAGGAGTGGTATGGTGTTTTTAACAGACACATAGTACACAATACGCAAGCAAAAGCAACAGGGGCGTATACCACAGCAAAAACACAACACGTACACGTGGCAGTAGTCTGATGTGTTGAGCATTGGTTCAGTTTTTAGTGAGTCTAACCGTCATAGCGTCAGTTCGAATCACACGTTCTTCACTATCGTCGCAATACGCGATAATTGGTGACCCCGGCGTGATCTGTACGACATAGCACACACTCCCATACGCACACAGAAAGTAGTAAACTTACAATCACACGAGTTTTATGCAGAGCACCGGCTCACTAGCCTGCTCTGACATTCTGTCGATCGCTTTCTCGCTCGCTCCTCGCTCAGTCGTTCGCATTTCAAAGTTGATCGTAGCGAAAGTAACTGGGAAGGGAGTGGTGTGGCATTTCTAGCAGATACACACGACCAATAGTAAAGAACAACACCACTGAAAGCACATTCATCGCAGTCGGAAATTCACAATGGGCAGGACCGTAGCCGACAAAGACGCAGGGATAGGTCATGCGGAAATTCACGAAACCGGCGTAGCAGAACGCGTACGCCAGGCGATGGGAATCCCCCCAGCAGATGTTATTTTCATTTCTGTTTCGGTGCCCAGGCCAGTGAGTGCAGACAACCCTGCAACCGGTCGCGATCGGAGCCTACGCAGCCTATGGAGCCTAGTCCTTTAAACTAGAACTGTCGACCGTCAACAAACGGCCGGCACCCCCAATTAAGTCGCTTGTCGATCCACGATAGGAGTTCAAACATGGACTTCACGATCGACAGAGGTGCAGAGATCTCCGTCCTCCCTCGCTCATATGCCCCTGCCAATCGGGTGTCGGACTCGCTGAAATTGTTCGCCGCGAACGTTTTCCCAATCACAACTTACGGACGGAAATTGCTCACCTTCAATCTAGGTTTCTGACGACCGATGGCACTTCGTCGTCGCCGACGTAAGTGAGCCCTTAAGAGGTTCCGACTTACTAAGGCCCTACAAGTTGATAGTCGACTTAGCTCGGAACAGGCTGTTGGACCCGAAAACGTCTCTCTTCAAGCCAGTAAACGCAAAGGCGGGACAAGCGCCGACGTTATCGTACACCGTTTCAAACGGCCCATTCAGTGACCTGTTGCGAGAATTCGCGGAGATAACTGTACCGCTCAGCAATCCATGACGAGCCGAAGTCGGCGTTTTTCACCACACCGAGACGCGGGGCCCACCAGTGAGTCAACGCCCGCGTCGATTGACTCTAGAAAAATTGTGCGAAGCTCCCGCAAAATTCGACTACATGCTCGAGCTGAGAATTTGTCAGCCATTCGACAGTCCATGGGCGAGGATGCTGAATGCGGTAACCACCCCGGATCGGTAACCCAAGCACACTTGCACGACTTTTCTTACAGACTGCAAGGGTGCACCATTTTCTCAACCCTCGACCTCACGAGGGTGTATCAACAAAACCCAGTAGCATCTAGAGACATCCCCAAGACAGCGGTAACGACACCTTTTGTACTATTCGAGTTCAAGGTCAATGATCTTCGGTCTCAGAAATGCAGCACAGACATTTCAGCGCTACATCGACTCGGCGCTGCGTCGACGTGATTTCTGGTATGCTTACATCGATGACATCTTCATAGCATCAAAGAGCCTGAAGAAAGTTCGTTCCCACTTAAGACAGGTGTTCGGATGCCTCCGAAATTTCGGCCTGGTGATTAACCCAGCCATTTCGGATAATCCGAAGTCAAGTATCTGGACTACTGCATCAACGGACAAGGCGTTCGCCCACTACAAGACAGGGTGGACGCTAGAAACGCCACACTGTCACTGGAGAGAAATCAACCATCCATATTCTCGTTATTAGTGACTTTAATGAATAGAACCCCAATTGGTTAGTATAGTCTAACAGAATTGACGGGGCTGGGGGCTAGCCGAAACTTTCCCTCTTAGACGCAATTTGTTGTTGATTCTTCTTTAAGGTTGGTACTGTACAAATATTAGCGATACACCAAAGATTTAATAACATTTAAATAATACACCTACTATTGATGTATTCATCATAACTTCTTATTTTAAAATACTCATCATATCATGCAGTCAATATCCTATGTTAATGATGTCACCACAAAATAGAATATGCTATCAACCATCTCATGAATTTTTGATGAAGTAGACAATAAATATTCAGTGGATACCACAATGGGCACAATTGATGGCAAGTGCAACAAAAAATTCCGTTCGGAAGAAAAAGATGTAATCTACGCTCTGCCGACGCACAAATATTTATTGTTCCATGAAAAGTCAAAAATCATAAAAACCAAATGAAATGTGGCCCCAAACTGACTGAATTGAGGTTATCTAGAGGAGCAAAATATTAATGGCCATCAATTTCGAGTAGCAAAATTCTGGAATAATGTGCGGCTCAATAAGTAGAACGTCCAAGGTATTATATCAATCTGACATTTTGAATGATTTCATTCAACTGTTTCAAATTAAAAGCCAGCTAGGTTGCGAAACGCCTCGCCTCCGGAGATAAAAAAATACAGTTCCTCTTGTTTCACAAAGTCCAATCTCGTAGCTAGTGCCGACAATTTTCTTCTAACCAGAAAACATTCAATTTGCTCGTGCACATGTTTCACAGAGGAAACCATTACAAAATAAAATTGAATATTTGCTGTCAGGACTTCGATGGTGTCCTTTGCAATTGCTATAATCTCTTCACTTCCCACAAGAGCAAATATCCTTCATCTAAAATGAACAATAAACGCAGGGTGAAATAAGGACATCCTCGTATTGCTGTATGTCGAATGAGAGAAGTGGCATTGGCAACAATAAACACTGCATGAAATAAGGACTTCATCGAATTCCAGTAACCAATTTAATAATAAATTAAATTTGCATCTCGAATTTAACTGTGATTTGATACTGCTACCAGTAGATAGTCCGTTGGAACATATTGCAGGAGAAGACCATTCGACTTTTCTCAAGTGATGTCCTCTCATGGGAAATTGAATTAAATAAGTGATTCATGTCGAATCCATATTAAAATACGAGTGGCGAGGAAGGAATATTCTTGTATTGCACTCAACCGGTCTTTATACAATCGATTATCTTGACTAAAGACCGACCTAGTGAAAGTCTTTGTAGAATATTGTTTATTTGTGTGTTGACTGAGAAAAAAGTGACCTTAATTATTTGTAGGACGTCATCATCAGCATCGGCAATACAGCCGGGATCCGGTCTTGGCCTTATTTAGCAAGTCTCTCCATCCGTATCTGGTCCATATCCGAGACTTGTTAAATTGTCCATAATAATTTGCTTTTCCGGGCAAGGTTATTAGCCTTGCGCCAACTTGTAGGACTTACTTGATATATATAATCCATAGGAACCGGTCAACGAGCGACCAAATGTCTACAATAAGGCAACTGCTGGAAAAGAAGTGGGAATACGGAGAGACGGTTCACCAACTGTTGGTTGACCTCAAAAAAGCCTACGACTCAGTCGCAGGGCAAAGACTTTACCATATTGTGGTTCAGCTGGGAATCCCGAAAAAATATGCCGCCCTCATTCAAATTTGCATTAACGAAAACAAAGGACGAGTTAGAATAGAAAACCACCTCTCAGAGCCATTTCAAATCCTGGACGGACGGAAACAGGGAGATGGCCAATCACCGTGTTTTTTTTTAACCTTGTGCTCGAGTATGTCATCAGAAAGATACAAGACGACAACATGGCCGGATCATCCCTGAACGGAGTCACACAAGTGCTCGCATATGCGGATGACATCACCGTTTTGGGCGATAATCTAGAAACTGTAAGTAAAAATTGTGAAATCATCATGCAACCGGCAGAAGAGGTGGGCCTAGAAATAAATGAAGAGACGAGAGCAGGTGGACCCCAGGGAACACATATAAACGTCAGAGACAAGATATTTGAAAAAGTTAAAGAATTTAAATATCTGGGAACGATACTGACGGCCAGTAACGAAATGTCGAAGGAAATTAACAAAAGACTGCATTCTGGCAACGCTAGTTGGCACGCAGTCAGTAAACAGCTGAAATCCAAACTGCTATCACGTAACATAAAGCTCCGTGTCTACAGAACCATAATCATGCCGATTGCTCTGTACGGATGCGAAACATGGGCTCTCACAAAACGGGAAGAAAACAAATTCCGCGTATTCGAGAATAAAGTCCTAAGGAGTATCTATGGTGGCAAATATGACGAGGAGGCAGGACAATTATTAAAAGACTACACTCCGACAATGGCAGTTGGCACCCAGTCAGTAAACTGCTGAAATCCAAACTGCTACTCGTATCGCGTAACATAAAGCTCCGTGTCTATAGAACCATAAACATGCCGACTGTTCTATACGGATGCGAAACATGGGCTCTGACAAAACGGGAAGAAAACAAATTCCGCGTATTCGAGAATAAAGTTTTAAGAGGTATATTTGGCGATAAATATGACGAGGAGGCAGGACAATGGAGGAAACTCGACAACCAGGAATTGCAGGAGCTATACCGCAAACCTACAATAGTGAGAGTAATCAGGTCGGGAAGATTAAGATGGGCCGGACATGTGACGCGAATGGGCAACGATAGGAGTGTGCGTAGAATTCTTGACGGTAGACCAACGGGAAAGAAACCGACAGGACGGCCGCGATGGGAGGACAATGTTAGGGTTGACCTTGAGGAAATCGGATCAGATGGTCAAGCGTGGAAGGAGAGTGCACAGGACAGGGGACGATGGCGGAGTGGAGTCGGTGGGGTTGCACCGGCGTACGGCGCTGATTCATTTCATTCCCCATCAATCTGTCAACAACACATTAAATTTTCCTTATTGAAACACAGGTCGCACGAGTGAAAAATAAAACACTGAATCTTGTTTTGTCAAAATAAAACACTGAATCTTGTTTTTGTTTAAATGTTTATCCTTTATTATTTTTTTGTTTTGTTTGGTGAGGCGTAGTCGACTAAACTTATAAAGGGTCGCTTTTAACATTGGGTCACAAATGATTTTACTTATTTGCCTTTAATTCCGAATAAACGTTAACCGGTACCGATAAGGACTCCGGGCAGAGTTAATTGTAAGCAATGTATCTAGGTAAAACACTCACAAAGCGTCTCATTAATGTACAACGAACTTCAGCACTATTTGATAACTGACACCAGGAAAAAAAGGAAACTACCCATCGGTATTGGTCGATGCTACAACTCTGACTTCACTCAGGGCGCGCGCACTCCACAAAGTATCAGACTCGACGGTATTTACGCATCCTCGGCGAAACGGGGAGCGGAAGACGGCCACGACCTGCTCGGTCGACGAATGTAATAGGACTCCATTGATGGTTGGAATCTGGCTCTTGATTCACCCTCGGTTTGGTGGTGGTGGATTTCCTCTCAGCTAAGGATATATTTTTACTTACCACAAGAGAGACGTAAAGTCTCTCTTTGTGGAATATAAAACCAGATCTCGTAATGAAACTCATGGTAGTATGTGTGTATGAGTGGTGGTGAGGATCATATTGTTCAACTCATGTAGAAGGCGATGGAAAAACAAAGCAGGAAAACGGTAAAGACAAAAGGGACGTGGAGATCTTTATTTATGGTGTGCATTGCGGCTAAATAAATAGACGGCAACGCATCGAGGAAATGTGTTAAAAGAAAAGATGGGACGAGACTAGCATAAAAGACCTAGATGAGTGATGCTGTTATGTAAATAGACGAATAGCCATTAGAGAAAGGTGCTAATGGATTACAATACTTTATACAATGAGAATTGTATATCGTAGTTTGGGTCGGTAGCCGAAACGAATCCCTTGCTTGCATTTGTATATGCAGGGTAATTCGTTTGTGGCAAAGAACGAAATTGGTGGTTGTTTATTCTTTTAGACGAGGTATCGTGGTCGGGTATATTCCAGCTGAACAAACAAGCTGCCCGATGCTCCTTTGGCCGTTGGACAATGAAATCGCCAGCCAATGTATATGGAAAGGAATTTATTATACACATGGTGAGGCTGGGGATAGGCGACGCAATGTTTATGATCCCTGTTATGATGGTTACGTTGTATGTAAACCAAATTGTTTTGTTTTCAGAAATTCGACTAGGGAAACTGCGTGTGTAAGATTGAGATTCGCCTGGCAACCGAAGGTGCTGAATTGGGCTTGGGATTAATGAAGTTTGGAACAGAATTCTTATAGGGAATTTCGAATTCGAATAAATGAATGAAGGTTAGAATTCTCTTCCAGGAGCTTTTAGCTAAATACATTTGATAGACTTGGTGCGTGAGGCACTTACGGGTGCTAATGTGATTGCATTAGCAGAAACTTATGAAGGCTGGGTTGTAGTTATGGGGGTTCTTCGGGTAAGTAGACAGTGAGGTTTGGCGGAACCGCCACTGGTCATGAACTTTCGTGTTCCTACAGGCCAATAAATAGTAATAGTAATCTGACCACATTTACCCGCAGTTATCGACCATCCCGGACTCGTAACAGATACATACCCGATTATGGGCGCACACATTAGGACAACTTCAATGTCACATTGAACGAAAAACTCCACCATCTCTCCCTTCCCACTGACAGAAACCAAATGACGATTGAAATAAATAACGCTGCACGAGAGTCTAGTTGAAACTTCGGAGACTCATGTCCCGAAGTACAAGCTAGAAAAGACATCAGATTCCGCATGACGACTTCACTCTTCGTGCCCTCCGGGAGCATCAAAAGCTCTGCACAATGAGATATCTTCACCGCTTTACGCAAAAGGCGCCATTATTGCGATCCATTATTCACAATATTGGTGCACTGACAATTGGAAGACACACTAAAGGGTATTCGGACCAGAACGTTTATAAAAATGTTAAAAAGAGATGTGGCGCTTCTCGTATGACTGGGCCAATCATGCACAACGATTGTTGTTGATAATGACACCATAAAGCAAATATCATCGGAGAGACCTTTGAAAATAATAACAGGATATCGACCCGGATACTAATCCGATCATTAGTTCAGAGGTCCACAATAAATTAGACAACTTTAACGTACCAATTGTTGTCTTTAACGCACCTAACAGTGCATACTTTGATGACACTCGTAATAATGGTCTCGGTTTCTTCACACCAAATACCCTACAGAACCTGTGGGGGAGCTGTTTGATGCCAACGTATGGCACGGGTTCATTACGCTCCTACCGAACTGAGACTGCGAAACTCCCGCCAAAACTGCTAAATGGAACACTGCTCGCCACCGGGGGAAGGTTAAAAGCAGGAACAAACGATCGAAAACCAAGAACGAGGAATAAGTAAGATGAGAAACACAGTTTTCGTAGCAAATGGTTCTTTATTCAACTGGGTTTGATTCTAGTCTATCTTAATACTGGCACTTATTCAATAGCTTGCAGTGCGCAACTTTGTACAATCGTGAAATTAGCCGTCAATTTACAAAGACACTCGGCACAATGGTCTCTTAATTAAATCATACTTCGCTTTAGTCTATTTTACTTTTAGTCTATCCGGTGGTTGAAGTCGTACAATTTTTGCAATTGTGAAGTTAGACGTAAATCTACAAGACGCTCGACACAATGATTTCTTATTTAAATCGTACTTCACTTTAGCCCATTTTAGTTTTAGTCTATCCGGTGGTCGAAATCGTACAATTTTTGCAATCGTGACATTAGGCGTGAATTTACAAAGGCCGCTTGACGCCGTGCACAACCTTTATAAACAATCACACTACTGATCCATCAACTGTCCGCCTCGGACTCTTTTGTTTTAAAACGGCGAAAAGGAAACGGAACGGCACGACCGTAGGACTCGACTCCTCCGGGTATAAAAAGGGTCCTCGTCGCGTAGGCTGTTGAAACTCGACTGACTCATTACTAGCGAGGAAAAGTTCGTCGCGCCGTGGCAGTGGAATCATAGCTAAATAAACTGACTGCCATTTACTAGGAACTTTGAAAAGGGTCGCTATGCCTGCATAGGGAGTTGAGTTCCGGAGAATCATTGCCGTACAGGCTGAGTTAAATTCCTCTGGCGCTATGTATAGGAGGAAATTGGTTTGGAAATACGACCGAATATGGGCATGAGTTGTCGGTTAGACGAAGGGATGTGGGTTTTGGTCGTTGCGATAGTTGTTTCGCGGAAATGCAACGTATCGTGCTGGTGACTTGCCAGTAAGGGGAATTGGTATTGGGTAGGATGGGAGTCGAAATGATTTTCGGGGAAATTAAATGTTGCTTGATTACAAGCGACGAAATAGTTTAAGCAGGAAGTGAGCCGGAATGGCTTTCGGGGGAAATTAGAATTGCTTGGTCGCAAGCAAGAAATATAATTTAGATAAAGAATTAACCGAATTGGTTTTGGAAAAATGTATGCGGATCGATGTAGTTGATGGAGGTGGTGAGTATTCCGTTGTAAACTTGAATATGCATTTATTACAGCTTGGGGAATGGATTCATGGTAGGTTTGGGGATGTATACAATTGTGGATTTGGGGGCGGATGCTGTTGCGTATTGGGATGTGTTTTTGCGTGCTTGCGCATGGATTACAGGTTGGGTTAGGGCGATGCACTGTTAGCGGTACTTCAACCGACCCTCAATCAAATGCCAATCTTTTCGCATCTTTCTTTAAAAGATCCTTCATGGACAATTCTTTCGAGCCTAACCCGTCTTACTTCAAAGACCTAACCGAATCTCCTTTGGCCCATTCATATCTCGTTATTCAGCATCACCTATTTGAAGAAAAATGTAACTTGGTTAAAGACGAGTTCAGCCCTGGTCCTGATGGACTTCCGGCCTTCCTTTTAAAAAAATGTTCCTCTTCTCTTTCTTTCCCGCTATCAAAGATATTTAATATATCCCTTACACAAGGTGTTTTCCCAAATATTTGGAAATCCTCTTTTGTCCCCCCATACATAAGAAGGGCCCCAAAAAGGATATTAGTAACTACCGTCTCATCGCCAAACTGTCACATATTCCAAAACCGTTCGAAGGCATTCTTTACAACGAGTTATGTTTCCGCTGCAAATCCTTCATCCTACCCAACCAGCACGGTTTCCTTACGGGTAGGTCGACCACCACCAATCTAGTTGAATTCTCATCCCACGCTCTTCGTGCCTTAGAGAACGGCAACGAAGTCGATATAATCACCACCGAATCAGCAAGGCCTTCGACCAAATTTCACACAATCTCATCCTCTTTAAGCTATCCTCCCTTGGCTTCGAACCCCTACTGATTAGGTGGATTTCTTCGTATCTTAACGATCGAACCTACCGCGTCAGATTTAGATCCACTCTCTCCAGTCCGTTTCTTCCCACGTAAGGGGCTCCCCAGGGCAGTCATATTGGACTCCTCCTACTCATTTTTAGTATTATTGATATAGACTCCGGTATCAAGCACTCCGCCATTTCTCTATACGCGGACGATACTAAACTCTTCAAGACGGTCCGCTCTTCTGTCGACTCCTTACTTCTCCAAATGGATCTCGACAGGTTTTCAACTTGGTGACAAAATAACTGCCTCGAACTAAATATTGTCAAATTACACTCAATCACCTTCTCCCGTAAACGACCTGCGGGTGGATTTTTACCATTGCGCCAACACGGACGCGGGTTCTGTAAAAACACCACAAATTGTTCACTGACAGCTCACTGTATAATGCTGTCGACCGTTCTTCAAAGGGAAAATAAAACACACTGATTTTCTTTTGACTAGGTAGAACATTTATTTTTTTTAGAGTTAACTTTTTGTAGTGCTTAATCTCTAGGTTCACATAACTAACAACGTGGAACACTAACGCACTGGTTAATAGTTCATTGGTATAACGTAAAACATATAGGCACGAATGTGTACTCGATAGTTTTTAATTAGTCGTCTCTGCCACGATTGCACTCTGTTTAGGTATAATTTAGTGGTATTTATTTAGAAACACAATGCCGCACTTTACTTTATATCTTATTTGAAGAAGAAAAAAAATTAAAACGGAAAAAAACTTCAAAGAGATGCAATGCGATGACACTTATAGTTCGCGTGTAAAATCTAATTAGGTATCGCTAGATTACCGCACTCACTGATCGTATTCCGTCCGATTAGGTCGGAACCTATCGACCTGTCGACGTGTGCGGGATGGACGAGCTTCGAGCCCAGAACAACTCATGGCAAGATCATCATCTTGCCACCGCATCAAGCATCATTGCTGTATTCCCTTAAGCGTAATCGGTTCCTCTGGTCGGCATCCGTGACCATTACGAATCATTAGAGAATCGGCCCGGGTCCTCTTGCCGGCGTTCATGCCTATCATATACATAGCAATCCCCTTGTGTTTACTTTTCTCAAGCAACTGTTGGGCCCACGATCAAGCCATGGCAAATCGCTTGCTTATACAAGCATGATCCCTGATCGGTTGCATAAGCGATAAACGATCATCGAATTGGACACGAGCATGATTGTGATCCAAACAATCATATCAATGGTCATGTCCCATGATCGGTTTTATACACCAAACAAATACCTATCTTAGCGCTTGCCTTTGAAATAGCATTTCTGTATATACAATATACTCGTACCAATAGGGAAATCTATTTCTGCCTCCGCCAATATCCTCTATTGTCTGCAATGGCAAGGCCTTAGCCTCTGTGCATGAACATTTATTTGAACAGCCGCTGGCTGGTTCCCTTCTTCACATCCAACCACTGATGCATTTTTCGCTGCCCTTGTTTCCAATGTCAGGACATTCAATCAGATCTGCACGATCACATGGAAACCATTCCAGCGAAACCCAAATCGCGTTCTCATTGGCTGCCGTGTAAAGTGGATGAAAATCGCTTTTCACAATAGCATGAAAATCCACCCCAGGTGCGACTGGCGGTATGATTCGTCCAATGGCACAGAGAGTCAGATTTTATCCCCCATCGGGTAAACACACGTTGCTGGAGTCGTACGGTGGAATACGATCAGTGAGTGCGGTAATCTAGCGATACCTAATTAAATGTTACACGCGAACTATAAGTGTCATCGCAATGCATTTCTTTGAAGTTTTTTCCGTTTTAATTTTTTTTTCTCCAAATAAGATATAAAGTAAAGTGCGACATTGTGTATCTAAATAAATACCACTAAATTATACCTAAACAGAGTGCAATCGTAGCAGAGACTAATTACAAACTATCGAGTACACATTCGTGACTGTATGTTTTACGTTATACCAATGAACTATTAACCAGTGCGTTAGTGTTCCACATTGTTAGTTATGTGAACCTAGAGATTAAGTACTATAAAAAGTTAACTCGAAAAAAAATAAATGTGCTACCTAGTCAAAAGAAAATCAGTGTGTTTTATTTTCCCTTTGGAAAACGGTCGGCAGCATTATACAGTGAGCTGTCAGTGAACAATCTGTGGTGTTTTTAGTGAACCCGCGTCCGTGCTGGCGCAATGGTAAAAATCTTCCCACAGACCCCCCTCCCGGCTACGTTCCTATTTCTTACTCAACCAACAGATAACACATGTACAAACGAATCATAACCTTGGCATCTTATGTGATAGGGAGCTTAACTTAACATCCCACATATTGATGACATTATTCTCAATGCCAACTCTGTCCTTGGTTTTGTGAAACGGTGGCCGAAAGAATTCTCTAATCTCTACGTTTCCAGATCGGACTATATAGCCTTTGTTCGCCCCCTTCTTGAATATGCTAGTCAGATTTCGTCTCTTATCTACTCGTCCCATATTCGCAGGGTCAAAAGCCCGCAACGTCGTTTCCTGTGTTTTGCCCTCCTAGGATTGAATTGGGAAGATCTTTTGATTTTACCCCTATACACGAGTCGTCTTCACCTGAATAACCTTAACACACTTGAAGAGCGCAGAATTCATGCTGGTATCCTCTTCATCTACCGTCTTCTCTCAGATTCAACCAAGTGTCCAAGCCTGCGCTCCTTCATCACATTTTTCCCTAGTCCCCGAAATCTGTGAAACCCTTATCTCTTCTATTTGCCGCCCATCACACGTCTCACGGGTCTAATGAACCCATTTCGCGAATGCACAGGTGGGCAAACTCCCGCCCCGCGTTCTTTGACTTCAAGCTCACCTCTCCCGCTCTCAAACGTCGTCTCTTCTCTTACGCTGTGGCGGTTCCGCCAAACCCCACTGTCTACTTAACCGAAGAACCCCCCATAACTACAACCCAACTTTCATAGTTTTCCGCTAAGGCAATCGCATTAGCACCTTCACGCATCAAGTATCTAACGTACTTATCTAACAGCTCCTGGAAGAGAATTCTTACCTTCATGCATTAATTCGCATTCAAAATTCCCTACAAGAATTCTGTCCAAACTTATCATATATCCCAAGCCCAATTCGGCACCTTCGGTTGCCAGGCAAATCCCAATCTTACCATATGCATTTTCCCTAAATGAATTCCTGAAAACGAAACAATTTGGTTCACATATAATGTAACCATCATAACCAGAGATAATAAACATTGCGTCGCCTATTCCCAGCCTCACCATATGTACAATAAATTCCTTTACATACAAATTGGCTGGCGACTTTTACCCAAGGGACAAAAGCAAATATACGCATCTTGCGTCTTAAGGCATGAACCAAATCCTATAGCATAAGCAAATGAAAATAGGAATTGTGTACTTACGCTTGGCAGCGACGCCATAAATACCAATCATCAGTGAATACGCCAAAACCAATTAGCACCATGTCCACAATGCCTTGCGGTCTACCAATATAGCTGCAATGCACATCATAGATAATGATCTACACGATCTATTTGTCTTCCAATACTTCTGGACCCGCTTCTCATGACTTCGCGATATGAGCAAACAGAAATCCATTAGAAACCAATGAGATACGGCTTGTTTACTTAGCGGAACTCCCATCTCATCGATGCTCATTACCCTTTTCGATTTTTCAGATTCGTTCTCATGGCTTTGTCCCATGAAAGAACCAATGTTCACACATACATGCGTACCACTATGATCTTCTCTATGAGATCCGGTTACCTACCCCCAAAGAGAGACTTCACGTTTCTCTTGGGATAGGAAATGCATCCCTACATTAAGAGAGCCAGTACCACTGGCCGAATTTCCTTTGCCAGCAAATTCACATCACTGAGTCGTCTACCATCACCCGACCGAGCCGCTCGGTCCGCCTCCCGCTCTCTGTGGCGCTGCGGAAACGCGTACGTTGCCCGAGTTAGTGTTGCGTAATATAAAGTAGTTGTAACAATAATCACTTCAAAGTAATTCAAATCTGTTTTTGTAATCCAACTAAATGCCAAATGACCCGTTGTGAATAAAAACGAACAATAAAAACAATCACCAAATCAAGTGCCATCTTTGTGTTTGTTAATAGCTAAAGTTTAAAAATAAAAGTAACCTTTCACAACATTAATCCAGTGTGTTTAATTTCTGCGCGCTGGTATCCTCGTTGTGTCTATCTCTTCCTTTGGATATTTTGCGAACTATCATCGGCGGACCTTTTAGCAGCTGTGAAATGGTGTCGGTGGAACAATTTTTGATGGAGGAAAGAAGGGAATCAGCGCCGTAGGCCGGCGAACAATACTTCTTCCCCACAACTCCTCCTGAAACTAATCCGCTCAGCGCCTACACTCTCCCGCACTCATACTCAGACCCTAGCATGCGGCTTATCCTCACCCTTCCCTGTCCTACCATTTAGACTATTATTCTATCCATCTTTGTTTAGTTCCCCATTCTATTTTTAAGTTACTTTAAAGTTAGTCCCCCACCCCCAACTCGCACGTCTTAATTTTTAAGTTAGTTCCTAACACTATTTATAAGTTTATATGTTTATACGACTTGTACTAAGCGAAATAAACTGAGGGTTCTGCCCCTCTATTCATTCTGGCTTCATTCATTCCTATACCAAGTACAAAGAGTACGTATCTCATTAATCAGATGGACTTATTGGATATTGAATACAATTAATTTTTCTCATTAAAAATACGTCCACCCGCTAAATACATTGCCGATGTGCCAATCGTTGCAACAATCGGTTCTCGTTACCTGTTCAATTCAACAATAAACATCATTACCACGTAACCGCGTTTAATCCTTGGCGACATAAACAAATCAAGTTATAGAATTGAATTAAGTACTTACCTGACATATTTAGGCGTAGCTCCCCCTCGTAGTATTCACCTACTTTCACCCATCGATACTGTCCAATATCCGTCTGTTTGAAATGTATGATATTGTACCGAGCTGGACCGTCGCCATTGCCATCAAATCGAAAATGATCACCGCTGAGTCCTGAAACAAAAAACAACATAGGGAATAAAAGCGTAGAGATATTTCTAAAAACATAGAAAAAAAATCGTTTAAATACATCTGTTGCATAGAGCCTGTTTGCAAGCTGTCAGGATACACTATCGGAAATGAAATTGCTATTTATCGCAAATAGTAATCAAGGCAGGATAAAAAAGGCTACGTTCACTGCTGACACTGATTGGAACAACAAATATAACGATGTGTACTAGCATTTGTATTCCGTAGTTGGCTTAATTATGCCACACGCCTTAATTCAATCATTTTCACAATCTGCCATCCACTGTAATTACCGATGTGTCCTTTTATATCAGTCGTGGCATGCCTGAAAACTGAGCACGATTTCCCAGACGTTAAGCTGCTGTGCTTGGATTTTCTAAATGGCACAATTGTCCATTCCACTGGGAGGTAAAAACTTTGCTATCTATAACGAAACGTTTCCGACAACTAGCTAAAACTGGAAAGTACTGTATGCCATGATAGCACACACGCTCGTTCACGAAAAATGCCAGGACGTGATGTTAATTTACATAAATCTTTGATTTAGCAGCACGGCGTCGACACCCAATTTTGTCTAGAGTTATTTCCTCACTTGGCACAAATCTGGAGTATCATTTCATATCAACACATTTGTATGTACACATGCCGGCTATTCTATACTTGGTCGACGTACTGGGAGGACATAATACAAGCGCGGAGGAGTCGTGTCATAGGAAACAGTACAGGCAAGCAACTTTATATTCGAATGCGTGGTTTGACGTTTATAGCCTGACAAAGCCTACAATTTCAATCTCAATATTTAGGTAGAGACACGTGATTGCATCTTTAGTTGGCGTAGATTGGAAACATATAGAAATTGTAGGCAAATTACACTGACATAGTTACATGGCCATCATGAAGGGTGATTTTGGAACGAGCATTTCGTCAGTTTTCGGAGGTAAAAGTGATTTGCCATTTCAGGCAAGTATATCCTCGATATACCATCATTGCACACATGTTCGCTTCACAATATCACCAGTACCTCTTAAAACTTCATACCATGTTTCGTTCTGTAAAGTATGCCCTTGAATGTCATATCGTACTTGTTTGAAGTGGTCGAGGAGGAAAAGAGATATTGAGGAAATTTAGTTATGAAATTTGGTACACATTTAGAATTTGTTCACCTGTGTTGCTGATCAGATTTGTGTGCTCGTTGCACAACTAGTTGCAACCGTAAATTGTGAAGTGTTTTATACACAATGAAAGAATCATGGACAGATATAGATAACTTCCACTAGCCGTAATTATTACTGCTTTTAGTCAAATTACCACGTGATGTAATTTACTGCATGGTAATAAATTTACATATGAGAACAAATGTCATGCATGGACTTAATTAAAAGTATTAATAAATCTGTTTTATAAAAACGTTTTCTCCGGGCGACGAAAAACTCTATATTCTGTGGCAGAAATAAAACAATTCATAATTGAGACCTAGGTCACACACATGAACGAAAGTGAAGTTGATATAGCATAAAATAAGTGACAAAGCGTAGTACGAGCAAAAGAAGTGGGAGGGATAGAGAAAGGGATGTCGATAGTTGGGGTTCCTGTCACCCAAATCGTTTGCATGGTCGCGAGGTTCTCTCTCGTCCAGCGTGTGCCTAGCTCAAAGGTCCCAAAGGTTGTCATGTTGTTACTTGTGGGCGCAATCCACCTAGTATCACACCAAGTCTGCGCATATTCATATATACTTTCGCTTTTTCGCGAGAGTGACCGAAAGTGGGTTTGACTTAACTATTCGAAAAGCTCTCTTGGTGTCAGCCTCTGCTTGCAGCGATTACATGCAGGTTGGTAGTATGTAGTTTGTGCTGAGCCGCCAAGACCCCCCCCCCCCCCCCCTCTCGTTCGTGACGAGCTCGTTGCGCTGGGAGTCATCGTTTTGTTGTGAGCTAAAGGAACCCGAGGCCTCAGGATTGAGGCGGGTAGGCGGGGCGGGTAGAGTGATGGGCTATTGCTGGCCGGTTTCCTGGGCTATGATGGTGGCCCGGGGTACAAACTGTTGGGCCTGGATTGCTTGGCCGGTGTCGCTCGGATCTGCCGTCACCAGGTAGGCCAGTTTAATTTAGCGATTTAAAACGCCCCCCCCCCCCCCCCCCGGCGATTGACGTCGATGATGACCATTCTCTGCTCTATGCGTCATATGACGCGATGAGAAGCTGTGTAGTGGATTTTGTGTAGTTTGCGGATGCTGCCGACTCGTCTGAAGACGTGGGTGCAGGTCTGTAGGTCCTTGTGAACATAGGGGGTGCCAGCTTGTGTGCGGGTTGCTGGGACGGGTCGGGTGCTCCGGAAAAACGAACTCACCGGGGATCCGGATGGCCTAGAGTATATCTATTAGGAAGCTTCAATGCCCTCCTTTTAATCCGGCGTGCGACCCACCAGAACTGTGAGCAGACTATCCAACCAATATTGAGCGTAGCACAGTAAGGCATCTCTGTTGGGAAGCTTCAAGGTCCTCCTTGTACTCCGGCGTGCAATCCGCCAGTACTGTGTGCAGACTATCCAACCAATATTGAGCGTAACACAGTAAGGCATCTCTGTTGGGAAGCTTCAAGGTCCTCCTTGTACTCCGGCGTGGGATCCGCAAGTACTGTGAGCAGACTATACACCCAAGAATGTGGGTAGCACAGTAAGGCATTTCTGTTGGGAAGCTTCAAGGTACTCCTTCTAATTCGGCGCGCGACCCGCCAGAACTGTGAGCAGTATATCCAACCAAGAGTGTAGGCAAGGCAGTAAGGCGATTTTGAGGGTGCAATGGAATCTCTTCGCCATTTCATTGGATTGCGGGTGATACACGGTTGTATGGATCAGGCGCGCGCCGATGCGCCTGGCGAGCTTTGTGAAAAGTTCCGCTTCGATCTGTGGCTCTCTATCCGATGTGATGCAGAGTGAGGTTCCGAAACTGTTGACCCAGATGTCCACAAATGACTTAGCGAATGTGGGTGTTTGGATGTTGGGCAAGATCAGTGGCACAGGTCTTGGCGTGAATCTGTCAATGATGGTCAGGCAATATTGCACGCCTTGAATAGCCTTTAATAAATATTGTCTGCTTTGAATAAGGGGTGTCTTGATAAGATCTAAAGGGCATGCTCGAATAAGTTGTACGGCTCGTCCATTTTTCTAAGGGCCTCCCCGTTGTGGTGGCCTACTTTAGATCATTGGCAGTCCCTGCGGTGACATTCCCAAGCGATAGCGTCCCTGCGTACACCGGGTTAGACAATTATCCTCGCTATTCTTTTGGTTGTTGCTCTGCCCCTAGGATGAGAGAGACTGTGAACGATATTGAAAACCTGCCGCTGGGCTCCGGGGGGTACAGTCGGATGATTTTGTCTCTCGTGTCATAGTAAATGTTGTGATCTCCGGTTGATAGCGTTTACAGTTGCAGATCGGACTCCCCAAAGTACGACAGGTCAGCATCGATGACGATTGTGTCCGCTCTCAGGACTGTAGGCATTGAGATTTCCAACGCATACGGTTGACGTAGCGCCGTTAGCTATGAGGTGCTCGTCGGGCGATGTGTTGCTATCCACTGCATCGTTATCGTTGGCCTGGCAAATCGTCAGAGCAATTCCTGGAGAGGCTACTACTGAACCCCGACCATGTTCCAATTTGGTGGTGAAATGCAGAACGTACTCAAGGTATCTGGCTTGGTGTTGAGATACATGTGCGGTTGTTGGGTCGGAGCCTAGATCAGGGGCTTGGGTCGGTGAATATGGCGAATTCCCGCCCATCGGGGAACCTCAAGAAGTGTTTCACCGCGGTCAGGAATAGGGCAGGCATTGAGATGACGGTAGGTGCCTGTCATCGCCAGGGGCTGTCTGGTTTGCGAACCATGTGGAATGAGCTGGTCCACTGGCTGGAGGAGGGCCGAACTCTGCTCTTTTCGAAGAGGTTCACACAGGTTGTTTTGGCAGTGGCGGGCTTGATACCGCCCAATTTGCCCGGGCGTTCGAAGACCTGTGGACCTGTGTTGAAGATACTACGCCTTAATTTTAATCCCCGGATCTGGGTGGGTCTGAAATTTGGGGTGAACACATCAAGAAGATCTTCACGTAATTCTGCGTAGCGTTGAAACTGAGTGCAGCGATGGCTCCGTGCCATTGCGAGCTATGGGAGACTCACGAAGCGACGTGTCCAATCTATGCAAATTCAGCCATGCCTTCACCAGTGATCGAAAGTGCACTTGACTTAGCTAATCGAAAAGTGCTCTCGGTGTCAACCTCTGCTTGCCACGATTGCGTGGATGTTCGGATCTGTGCTGAGCAGCCACACATTTATTTGAAATGATAACAGTTCTTTACCATGATCAGGCTTATCTTTTTGCTTACCTGCATAAAGTTAATTCTTTAAACGAATTGAAATTCACATCGCATCGCCGCCCGCCCCAAATCCGTATGTTTTATAAATCATGGCACTTCATCTCCACCTACGAAAAGTTTAAAGCGGTTCCTCTTGACCAATGAAAATCCTTGCATACTAAAGATCGTTCTGTTTCAACTGCTTTGGCTGACACCTGCTGCGGGACTGCCACTCTACTAAGGCTTGCAGGCAATGTCAAAGACGACATCATACCTTGCTGCACGCCAGAGCAATCTTCATCAACTTGTCACCCTCATCATCGATTCAAAGAGTGAGCACAAGCCCCACCTCTCGAGTTGAACAGGATCAAGGGCTCTGCTCACATGCAGCTAATACCCCTCCTCAACAATCATTACGTCTAGCAACCGTTCTAGTCATTATTGAATCCGAACTACAACGGAAGGTTGAAATTCGTGCTCTGGTGGACTCATGTTCTGAGGCCACCTTTATATCTGAATCGCTTGCTCGACAGTTGCGCTTCCAACGGCAAGCATCATTCGTTGCTGTTTAAGGTGTCATAGGTACTCGCTGCCTAACAGCAAAGGCACAAGTAACAATCACCATCGCCCCTCGGGTCAACAACTCCCAGCATTGGATACAGGAAGTTCTCATCTTGTCGCGACTCTCAAATTACGTGCCACCACCACGAACAATGGTACGGGATCTGTCATTTGTGGCGGACCCGGATCTGGCAGATCCGAACATCAACTTTGTGTACAAGGTAGTCCTCACCATCGGAGCAGACCTCTACCCCAGAAAACAGAAAGTATCCTTTTCAAAACGCCCTTGTCCAGGGATCGAGGGATACAACACAGAATCGGAAAACATTTTCTATTGAAGAAAGTAATAGTCTTCCCTTACAAGCAAAGTGTAGTTAGATACCTTAGTATCTGGCTTGATCAGTATCTTTACTTTGATAAACACATAACAGCAGCTCTTATCGCAGTTAAAAACGCATATGCATTCCGTAGCTGCCGTCTGGACACCAAACTCAAAATAATGTCATGCTCGGCATTCATCCGTCCAGTATTGTTTAAGACGCTATATTGTGTTTCCGCAATTAGCGCGCTATATTGTGTTTCCCAGTAAGGACCTGTGGGGGTTCTCTATATCACACGGAGAACCAACCCACAATTCCTACCTAACTTCGACCGCTAACATCGCGCCACCATAACCCAAATCTGCAATCCATTCGCAAACACGCAAAGAACACACTTCCCAATATGCAACAGCACCCGTCCCCAAATCTGCCATCGCATACATCCGCAAACTTACCAAGAATCCATTTCCCAAGCCGTAATAAAATTATTTCCAAACTTACAACGGAATATTAATCATCTCCCTCAACTGCATATAATTTTTCCAAAAACTACTTAAATTATATTCCTCGCTTGCAACCAAGCAGCTCTAATTTCCTCCGAAAATCATTCCGGCTCACTTCCTGCTTAAACTATTTTCTTGCTTGTAACCAAGCAACACTTAGTTTTCCCGAAAATCATTTCGGCTCCCATCCTAACCAATATCAATTCTTCTTACTGGTAAGTCACCAGCACGATGCGTTGCATTTCCACGAAACAACCATCGCAACGGCCAAGACCCACATTCCCTTGTCTAACCGACAATTCATGCCCATACTTGGTCGTGTTCCCAAAACCGATTTCTCAGTACACATAGCAACCGGGGAATCTAGCTCAGCCTGTACGGCAGTAATTCGCTGAAACGCACGCATCGCAACCCCTTTTCAAGTTCCTTGTAAGTGGCAGTGAGTTTATTCAGCCACGACTCCACTGCCACGACGCGATGAACGATTTCTTGCCTTTGATCAGTCAGTCATCATTTTACCATCGGCGTACAAAAAAGTCTACCGTGTCTCTGTCGAGTGGGGTCGGGCCCTTGATTTCTAAGCGAAAACCATTTAGTGGTCTGTCGGGTTCTTGGTCCCCTAAACAAAAATCATTTGGCCGTGTTCCTTAAAATCCATCATCATCATCGGCACTACAGCCGGGAACCGGTCTTGGCCTTATTTAGCAAGTCCTGAGGCTTGTTAAATTTTCCATAATGATTTGTTATTTCCGGGCAAGGTCATTAGTCTTGCGCCAGAGGCTCCACGACGGGGAATCGAACCCCGGGGTCCCGCTTGACAGGCGGGTATACTAACCACTATACTATCGAGGAGTCCCTTAAAGTCCGGCAATCATTTATTAAGTATAAAAATAGTTTACAACATGAACAATAAACAATGTCGTCAAACACAGGCAGTCGAAGTTCATTAACCGCTGGGGACGGTCACGCCGCGCCACCAGTGGAGTCACAACCGCCGTCGAGCGGGCATCCACCTTTTTATTACCCTGAGTCGGGCTCCAGGAAGTCGAAGTGAAGCAGGCCGAAAGTAAAGTCGTAAGTCGGTGTGGTAATAATTTGCATTGCCTTTCCAACTTAATGGCAACTCGAAAGATCTCCGATAAAGTGTTAATAATTAACTAAACTGTTCA
Source organism: Microdon myrmicae (assembly GCA_963931805.1). Lineage (NCBI taxonomy): Eukaryota > Metazoa > Arthropoda > Insecta > Diptera > Syrphidae > Microdon > Microdon myrmicae. The sequence continues at coordinate 30,035,082 of OZ007497.1, read as the reverse complement.
TCGAAGATTTGTATTGACTCAAACTGAAGAAAGATTTCCAATAAAGTTCAATAATTAACTAAACCGCTCATCGAAGATTTTTATTGATCCAAATTGACATTTTTTGTTCATCGTCGCCATCTGTGATGCTGTTTGGTGCACATATTATGGAATTCATCTCTCATAGTAAAAATGTATGAAGGCCCAGTGGAATATTGGTGGGCCTGCGCCTGTGCTGGCACAATTACCCGATAAACCCCCACAGACCTTTAAATGGCTTTTGCAGATTTCGTTCAACTTTTTGACGGACCAATAGAAAAATGAACACCTGAGGATTCACACAACGGATTTTCTTGGTTATTTTAAACCATTGAATCTGTCAGCTGCCACGAATTAAATTACTTCGAAAAAAATCGATGATTCTACGAATAAGACTCCATAAGCATTCTTTCAAAATGTGGGACACTCTCCCACTTCTTATACGAACTGAAATTACCTGAAGACCCGACATTATAAACGTGAGCCATTTCGCCAAAAAAAAAAAAAAGTGCTGGCACGAATTTCAGCAATTAACCAGTATATTTGGAGCAATTTCACTTGATGAAAGTCAAGACGACTTCGTGGAGAAGGTCTCTTTCAATGATGAATTATCCACCGAATGGCGACGACTTCGGAAACACACAATCGTACAGTAAGTCAATACACGAGTATCAATAACAATTTTGTTTGAAGGGATGGGAGAGCTAGAACGTTTTCGTCAAATATTTTACGGAGTCAAAAGCAGTTCACTCGAGGACGTGGAGTAGCATATCGGCCTTCACGTATCCCAAGTGTGCAACCTCAATCCATCGGATTAAATAATATAGAAGCATTCTGCGAGAGATCTTAGGCTGCTCATTTGTACACCCTCGACAGAATTCTTGGGATGTATACGTCGTAATGGTAGTTTCAAGTTACAACAGATTTGGTTGATATCTTTTTAATGGAACCACGTACACACCGAATAAGCGACATTTTGGCAAATACTTCGTAGATACTAAAGCTCTGCTCCGGCGTATTTGTTGAATCTTATCCTGTAATGAAACGAACTTATAATCCGGTTTGCGGATTAAAAAAAAAAATATCTTAATGGGGCACGTGAGCTATCAATGCCATCCTAAACGTTGTTTTTATAGATTACGACGTGAAGGATGTAGTATGTACCATGAATGATATAGGCAAAGAGATATAAAAAGACATTCGAAAATGTTAGCTACATACCATCTGCGCGTTCCTTACACTTCATATATAGGGTGAAACACTGCTACGTGATGAATGTTCTCAATATATAAGAAGAGAAATTTCCTTTTACAGCTAACGTCAAGGATGAGATGAAAGTGCGTGCGTTTTTATTTTTATTTTTTAATATACGCGTCTAAAAAGGGGTTTTGTGATGCTATTAAATGGCAACGTAATACATCACTTTATAAGTATTCAGTTTGATACATAGATGATACTACTGTTGACAAACCAATATGGTTTTTGATAGTGTTAACATAAAGGATACGTGTCAAATTTCATGACACTCTGACAATAAATAATCAAAATAATGGATAAAAAAGTTTCGTATGTTGATCAATCCAAGTCGTTTGAAGGGCAAAATATTATTAAAGCAAAACAGTGGGTTGATGTTGTTGTATTCCAGAATACTACCCTTATTAAATTTAACACTGAATCTCCTAACACATCCTTAAAAACTTCACTTAACATATATTACATTCTCACTTAATACATACCATTCATAAACATTCACAATATTACCAGTTACAGCACACTTAATAACCTGCACCTTTTTATTTATTGAAAACATAGCAACTTGGATTTTCGTTCGAATTGAATGTGAAAAGTCACAGAAGAAAAAACAGATAGAAAAAAAAATTCAGTTCAAAAAGTTCAGTTGGATTTAGCAGTTGTAGTTAGAAGTTTGATTTATAAGTGGAATATTGTAAGAAGAAGTTTTAATTAAGAATTGTAAAAGCAGTTAAGTTTTTAGTGTTTAAAATAAATACGTAACTAATATCAAGAGAGAAGGAAAAGTTTTTCTTTGACCATTGATTCTATCGGAGCTACTCAACAATGAAACATGAATTGATGAAAGAAGATTAAATAAAGGAATACTAAAAGGTCCCCGCTCTTCCCTCATCCGAGGAAGCACGGCGCCGGACGTCAACACTGGTGGCAGCGGTGGGATACAACCAAAGGATCCCAAATAAAAAGAAGAAAATAAGAAGAAAAAAAAAACAAAAAAAAAAAAATTTTTTAAACAAAACAAAATTTAAAACAACAAAAAAAAAATGTTTATAAGAAGAAGAAAAAAGTAAACATAAAACAACGAAAAACAAGGTAAACAAAAAAATTTAAAAAAAAAAAAAATTTAAAGTGAACACAAGAGAAATAACCAAATAAGAAGAAGAAAAAAAAATTTTTCAAGAAAAAAAAAAACCCAGACAAAACTACGAAAAAAAAAACATAAAACAACGAAGAAAAAAAACATAAAACTACGAAAAAAAAATCCAGCAAAAGACCAGGATATTCAACTTCTAGGGCGTGAAGTCTGCCTGGCAAGAATAACAAAATAATATAAAATAAAGAAAGGAACACAAAGAGGAACTCTACGACACAACAAAGAAGAAAAAAAGGGACAACAATAAGAAATTCAACAAGACTTCTATCAACATCTAGAGTAGTAAGAAATTTTTTCAATATTTTGTTTTTTCTCTCTAAATTTTTTAGGAATATTTTCTACTTGGAAGCTTTCCTTTTTACTAACATACATTTTTTTCGATAGAAATTTCTATCTATATTCTTTGAAAATTCTCTTTTCAGTTTTTCGACGACATTTCCGTTTCTTTTCCTTCTCGTCGAAAATTTTCTTTCTTTTCAGTTTTGGGTCCAAACCATATCGTTTCCATATATATATATATTGAATAATAACATAAAGGCCATTTTTTCATAAACCATATTTTTAAGAATTGATAACAAATTTTCGCCATACTTTAATTCAAATTTTCAATATTACGAGCCCATATTACACGAGACAGGCGGCTAGGCAGGGGGAAGAACAATTCCACTATCAACAGATACTCAGTAAAACCCCTGAAATGGCTCTGTCTGTCGGAATTTCTGATGTTTTCAGAATCGTCCCTACCTTTGACGGGAAACCCTGCGACTTAGGTAAATTTATTTCCGGGGGAGACGTTTTATTTAGATCCATAAAGAAGGCAGACCCGGATATATACGAGACGTTTTTAGAGCTAGTCAAAAATAGACTAGAGGGTCATGCTTACGATCTGATCAGGTATAGCAAAATCGCTAAGTGGGAGGATTTAAAAGATAAACTCGAATCGGAATATAAAGAGGAGCAATCTCGGTCGACGGCACACAATGAGTTGATTTCTCTGAAACAACGCTACAGAGAAACCGTCCGGGAATACGGCGATAGAATCGCGAATGCTCTAAGGACTTTAAACTCTGCCACGTGTGAAATAACAGCAGACGCGGTGGTTAGGGAATTCTTAATGGAAGAAAACAAAAAATTGGCCGTACAAACATTTGAGGATGGACTAAACAACGAACAGCTAAAGATACTAGCTAAAGTCCATGGGGGAAACAATTTAAAACAGTCGATTGCACATGCAGTGTCACATGCGGCTCGAATGGACAACTCTCCCAGGTCATATCAATATAACGAAAAACCTACATGCAATCGTATAGTCTGCCAAACCTGTGGTAAGTGAGGGCATACACAGGACACATGTTATCGGAACATGCAATCCAACTTTTTTCCGAATAGACAACCCATAAAAAGGGAATATAACATTGTATGTAATTTCTGTGGACGGAATAATCACACAGAGAATGAGTGTAGATACAAGATATCTAGGAATAGAGCGCCTTCAACAAATTACCAACAAGGTACAACAACGCGTAACCCATTCCGAAATAATCCTACAAACTCTGAAAATCGTTTTGGTGAAAATTCTAGGAGCACCAATAGACAAAACGATAGACAAAATGTTCACTTTTCTCGGGTGCAAGAGTCGGAAAACGAGGCATGACGCCAACCAAAATTGATGGAAGACAGACCAAAGTTTTCTATTTACAGCATTAGATCTTTGGAAATAGATAACGACAAATTTAATGAAACTCCTACCCAAATTTACCTTGAGCCAGCTTATGATTATCCTAACCATATGAATACAAATATAAAAGAAGTTAAACCAAACCCTAATATAATGACTCCGATTCAGACTGCAATTCTGGAAAATAATTCAGCAACTAAGACTGAAAATTCGAAATTTTCAGCAGTATTAAAGACTGATATCCTTAATATTTCAGCTATCCCAATTGATTACCCAGACACTTCAGCAACCAAGACTGAGAACTCAGCAGTAATAAAGACTGAAAATTCGGAAATTTCAGAAAATATACAACCAAAAATCCCTTATATTTCGGCTATCCCAATAGACAACCCCGACACTTCAGCAACACAGACTGAAAATTCAGCAGTGTTAAAGACTGAAGACCCAATAGTTGCAATAAAAATCGAAACCCAAGTCAGTTCAGCAGCTAATACTGATGAACAAATCTTTTCTGCAGCAAAGACTGAAGGATTGAAAGTTTCTACAGCAGATATAACTGAAGAAATAGTTCAAACAGCAAATAGGACTGGGAACCAAGATGTTCTAACAGCTAATAAGTCTGAAGAACTATACGAATCAGTAAATGAGACTGAGAAACTAAACGATCCATCAGCAGTGAGTAAGACTGAAAAGGTAAACGTTCCGACAGAAGTTAAAGCTATAGAAAATGATGACATTGAGCCGAAGACACTAAACATTTTAAATAACGATACTGAACAGCAACACGAAGTAATGAAAATTGAAAATAATAATTCAATTAAAGAAGTTAAAGCTATGGACAATGACAACACTAAGCCGAAAACAATAAATATTTTAAACAACGAAAACAAACACAAACACTTACTCAAACACGAAATAATAAAAAATGAAAATAATAATTTAACTAAAATAGGTATTGTAAAGAGTAACTATATAAATACATTACAAGTCTTTTTTTTCAACAATAAAAATTTATTCCAATGCAAAATACAAAAAAATAAAAGGTTACACCGTCATTTAAATTATTTAAGATCATTTTTCAAGAAGATTTTTGGTAATAATCATCTTTATTCAATCATCATAGTAATAGGCCCAGAAAGGTTTTGGAAACTTTTCCATAAATTTAAGGAAAAGATAAACACATAACAAATGGCCTTTGTTTTATTATTCAATATATATGAAATAATCTAACAATTGTAGGAAATGACGGAAATGAAAAAAAAAAAAAAAAAAAAAAAAAAAAGTTAATGAGGGGGACGAAAGAAAGAAAATTTTAGAGGTAATATATATTGGAAATTTTAGAATTAATATATATTCGAACGGAAAAGGAAAGAAAGAAAATTTTATTGGTAATATATATATTAGAAATTTTGGAATTAATATATATACGGAAATGAGAATTTTGAAACAATAATATTAATATTATATATTTAATATAATAAGTAATAATGATTTTTAGATAAGAAAAGAAAAGGTTCCAAGGAGAAATATTTAAATTTAGTTAATATATAATGTAAATAGACTATTTTGGACTATTTTTCTAGTGTTAAGAACTTTTTGAGTATTGGAAAAATTTAGTTAATATATAATGTAAATAGATTATTTTTCTAGTATTAAGAACTTTTTGATTATTGTAACCTTTGATGAAAGATTAATTTTGAAAACCATTGTAATGTAATTGAACGAAAATCCAAGCCTTTAATTAATCTTAATCTAATCTATAGTTACTAGAAAATTATTCTCTTCAAGGATAATTTTCTTTCTCGAAGAAGGGTGGGATGTTGTATTCCAGAATACTACCCTTATTAAATTTAACACTGAATCTCCTAACACATCCTTAAAAACTTCACTTAACATATATTACATTCTCACTTAATACATACCATTCATAAACATTCACAATATTACCAGTTACAGCACACTTAATAACCTGCACCTTTTTATTTATTGAAAACATAGCAACTTGGATTTTCGTTCGAATTGAATGTGAAAAGTCACAGAAGAAAAAACAGATAGAAAAAAAAATTCAGTTCAAAAAGTTCAGTTGGATTTAGCAGTTGTAGTTAGAAGTTTGATTTATAAGTGGAATATTGTAAGAAGAAGTTTTAATTAAGAATTGTAAAAGCAGTTAAGTTTTTAGTGTTTAAAATAAATACGTAACTAATATCAAGAGAGAAGGAAAAGTTTTTCTTTGACCATTGATTCTATCGGAGCTACTCAACAATGAAACATGAATTGATGAAAGAAGATTAAATAAAGGAATACTAAAAGGTCCCCGCTCTTCCCTCATCCGAGGAAGCACGGCGCCGGACGTCAACAATGTGAATTATGGAGATCCCCCACGAGGGAAATCAACTATTATTGATTAGTATGCCAAATTTAAATGTGGTCATACATACGCAGATGATGCTGAACGCTCAATCTCAAGCTTTCCGCAGATTCGAGGGCCCAACCATTCATCTTCAGTTGCGAACAGATAATCCCGTGAATGTTGTATACTGTGTCTTCGTTGCGTTGAACCCAACGAGATGGGCTTGGGGGGGGGGGGGGGGGGGTTGTATGTTCCTCAGGCGAACGGCACTGGTTCACTTCGCTCCTCCAACGTCACTTTATAAATCTCCAACAAGAAACACCGCCAGCCGGATGGAGGACAAAACACTGAGCAACACCGCCACGGGGTGCACCGAGAATCAAGCTCCAAACCACCACGGAGCGGACACCACACAGGAATAAAACACGGCATTGTAGTTATTGGTATTGTGGGGGGTAAGAAGCATTGCACCTAGCACGGGCACACGATTCACTTCTTCCCCACTGCACCGTCACTACGGAAAATTGTTCACAGAAGGAAGGCAATAAATGAAAATGCACTCGTATTGACTTGACGTTAATCCATTTTTTTATTGGTATTTTCTTTTTTTTACTTAACTTGTAACTTAGTATTAATATTAATAAATTGTTTTTTTTATAAATATTATTTTAAGACAAAGCACTTCTTTCTCGACACGGTGACTGGGTAACTCAAAAGTTGACTCTTTAACGCGGTGCAGCGTGACTGACCGCGGTGACGATTGAATAGCGACTGGTGTGAATTAGGGTTGAAATTCATATTTCTTTCTACACACAGGACAACCAAAAGAGACCACGCCTCTGCTCTCTCAACCTCGCGCCCGTCAAAGTATGAGTAACTTTTGTTAATAGGGTAATTGACGGACATGAAGAATGAGAGAACAGAAAACATGATATTGCTGTGATCTCGGGGTAGTGTTGGTTGTGTGTGTTGGTATCAGATGCAGCTACTGACACGACCTACTGACCCAGTGGTACGGCTATGGTGTAGTTAGAGCGCATTGAACCGTGGAAAGAAATACGAATGAGAGGAAACCTAGCGGATGTTACCCCCCCTGCAAAGAGAGATCATTGATCCCAAGAGAATGGGTGATCTGAGGGAAAGTCGATAGGACGCCGCTGATGTTTGGGAAAGAATTCGCGTGAGAACCAGACTCTAAGACGCTGACATTGCCTCAGCTATTTTGCTATGATGCAACAGCGTCGTTCTTTTAGACTTGTTGTTGCTAACCGACATTATGAGATTTCCGATGGGAAACTCATGGTTACCAAGAATGGAGTTGCCGTATGACATTTATGTAGCTAAACTCAATTATGCATTATCTGCAAAGGATGATGAGTTTAGCTATACGTCCGTTTGAAATGTTTTACAGGGGAATACATATAAAGGAAATTGGTAAGTATGACGCGCTGAAAGCGGTCGAAATTAGGTGGAAATGTTGGTTGGACTTGTGGGTTGTTTCTCATGTAGAATAGAGAAACCCCCCACAGTATATTTTGTATTTATTGTAGGTTCTTATGCCCTAAACTGTTTCTTGATTATACACTAAGCAAAGTTTCGGCTAACGACCATTTGATTCGTTAATTTACACTATCGTTTTTAAGGACGAACTTGACTCCAAAATGAGTAACCCCGTCTCGTTAACGATTACTCGCGGTTGAATTTCGCGTCCTCGTGCGCACCGGGGAGCGGGAGTGACATGACCACGACCTTAAATTAAGGATGCATTTCCTATTCCAAGAGAGACGTAAAGTCTCTCAACCAGCTTTCATAGAGAAGAACATCAAGGTACACATGTATGTGTGTATGATTAACATTACCAATCAAAGAGTGAAGTGTTGTTCTTGAGTTTCATGTCTTTTAATTCCACATCCTTAAATGGTCGCCATTCCGAATATTTGCCGGAAAATGTTGGCATCTGCACCGGGGGAAGTTTTCGCACATGTGGCCGACTGAACGTGTCTGTCGCAGCCCCGAAATAGCGGTGGCTCTTAATCGTCTCTTGATTGGCCAGGCGGATTATTTCGTTGTTTCGGTTTCGGATATCCTCCCATTCGAGATGGAGGTTACTCGGGCGCATTTCCACCGCAAACAACGTTGGCGGACCTCTCGTTTCTAAATTGAAGAATGCACCCGAGATTCGTTCCTTGGCGGCCATGAGCTGGTCTTTATTCCAGCGATCCTGGCCATTGTTCTGTGCTTCACCTGGGCAGGAAGCGTTATCTTGGCAGTCAGGATGTAGTTCCGCTCTAGTGATACTTTGGCGTTCACGTTCAGCCTTTGCCGTTTTAGATTTGGCGTTACTCGATGACGCCGGCATTTTGATTAATTTTACTGAACTTTTTTGGTCAAACGCAATACTTGGGGTCTTGGCGTCTGGACTTGAATGTCCCGCGACCGTCTTCTATGCTGCGAGCTGGCAGCAGTGAATCTGGATCCACAGACTGGATCCGGCTCGAAGGACTAAATTGTGTGTCCAACAAGCGTTGAACACACCTTCCACTAACACCGGGTTCTTGTTGTGTTGTGGGCTGGCGTCAGGAACAATGCGGTCTCCTGACGTGATGAATGTCGATGGGTAATATCCCGATGTGTTCACAAACACGAGGGACTGGATGTGCAAGAATCAAAGGCGGCCGCAACAATGCTGCCTGAAACTAAGAATTATTACAAAAGAAAAAGGAAACCGAATACCTCGATTGTAGCAGCAAATTCAACTTCCTGAAAGATTCGTCCGTCTTGATAAAAGAACTCTACGCCGATAGGTTTCTTATTAGTTAATGTGTTTATTTATATTGATTCATCGGATTTACAACGATTATTAAGGACATCTGACTGGGCAGAGCATTTAACGAAGAATGAAATTATTTGTTATTTTGTTATTGGTTGCTTGACAACCAAATTCGATTATGTCAGCTAATTGCTGACATTTGTTATAGTGTTGTCAAGGGCAGCATTTCATTGCGACTTCACTGGCTGCATCCAGTGAATCCGCAACAGTGTACGTTGGTTCTTTCATGGGGCAAAGCCATGAGAACGAATCTGAAACAAAGAAAGGGCATAATGTGCATCCATGAGATGTGAGTTCGGCTAAGCAAACAAGCCGAATCTCACTGGGAGCTAATTTGGGTTGCTGTTTGTTCATGCCGCTAGTCATGAGAAGCAGATTCAGGAATGTGTAGGACAAAGAGATCGTATAGATCATTGTCTAGGAATGTGCACTGCAGCGGTATTGATAGACCACAATGCTGGTGGACACGGTGCTAATTGGTTTTAGCATATTCACAGGGAATTGGTGTTGATAGTATCGCTGCCAAGGGTAAGTATACGATTCCTATTTGCATTTGCCTATGATGTAGGATTTAATTGATCCCTAAGACGGAAGATGCGTATATTTGCTTTTGTCCCTTGGGTTTGGGTCGCAAGCCAATGTGTATGTCAAGGAATTTATTATACACATGGTGAGGGTAAATAGGCGACGCAATGTTTATGATCCCTGTTATGATGGTTACATTGTATGTAAACCAAATTGTTTTGTTTTCAGGAATTCGACTAGCGAAAATGCGTGTGTAAGGTTGAGATTTACTTGGCAACCGAAGGTGTCGAATTGGGCTGGGGATTTATGTTGTTTGGAACAGAATTCTTATAGGGGATTTTGAATTCGGATAAATGTATGAAGGTAAAAATTCTCTTCCAGGAGCTTTTAGCTAAATGCATTTGGTAAACTCAATGCGTAAAGCATTTACATGTGTTAAAGCGATTACATTAGCAGAAACTAACGAAAGGTGGGTTGTAGTTGTGAGGGGTTCCTCGGGTAAGTAGACAGCTGGGCGCGACGGGGCCACCACAATACTCCCCCCCCCCCTCCCCCCAGTGACATAGTGACGAAAAAAAAGGTAGGGCTGAAGTGATGCTCGAAAGGTTGGTGCGGTGCTGCAAGAGGACGCTTGGGATTCAAGGTGGCCCTGCGTACTTCGGGGGGCGGTGGTTATGTTTAAGGAACTGTCACGATGACTAGTTCCTGGGTCTTGGTATGGGTCTGAGTCGATAATATTGTGGACGCGGATGTTACCGCGTTGATGCTGCGGGGGCAAGGGGTTTTGCGGCGTAGTCCAGTGGCCTGTTGTGGGCCACTTGGACCAACAGGTTTATCGTCTGATAGGTTAGATGTCTCGTCTCTTCTATCTAACCGCCAATCACACGTCTTATGGCTCTAAAGAACCCACCTTGCCAATGCAGCGGTGGGCAAACTCTCACCCCACCTTCTTTGACTTCAATCTCACCTCTCCCGCTATCAAACATCGTATCCTCTCTTAGACCCCCTGACCCCGCCGCGCTCACCGCCTACACTCTCCCGCAGTCATACTCACAACCTAGCATCCGGATTATCGTCGCCCTTCCCTGTCCCACCACTTATAATGTGGGGGTTCTCTATATCACATGGAGAACCAACCCAAAATTCCAAACAATTTTGACCGCTAACAGGGCGTCACCTTAACCCAACTCCCCCATCCAAAACTTGCAAAGAATACACTTCCCAATCCTCAACAGCACCCATCCCCAAATCTGCAATAGCATACATTCCCAAACTGGCAAAGAATACACTTCCCAATCCGCAACAGCACCCATCCCCAAATCTGCAATAGCACACATTCCCAAACTTGCAAAGAATACACTTCCGAATCCGCAACAGCACCTATCCCCAAATCTGCAATAGCATACATTCCCAAACTCGCAAGAATTCATCTCCCAATCTGCAATCGCATACATTTCCCAATTTGTAATAATATTCAAAACTTACAACAGAATATACCCCAAATCCCGCAACAGATTACATTTTAAATCATCTCCCCCATCTACATAAAACCGCATGCATTTTTCCCAAAAACCACTTCGGTTAATTTCCTACTTAAACTATATTTCTCGCTTGCAACGAAGCAGCATTAATTTTCCCCGAAAACCATTCCGACTCACTTCCCACTTAAACCATTTTCTTCGCTTGTAACCAAGCAGCATTTAGTTTCGCCGAAAACCATTTCGGCTCCCATCCTACCTAAACCATTTGAAATAATACCAATTCTCCTTACTGGTAAGTCATCAGCACGATGCGTTGCATTTTCACGAAACAACCATCGCAACGACCAAGACCCATGTTCCTTTGTCTAACCGACAACACATGCCCATACTTGGTTATGCCCCGAAGCCGATTTCTCCGTATACACAGCAACAGAGGAATCTAATTCAGCCTGTACGGCAGAAAATTCCCTGAAACAATTCTCTATGTACGCATAGCAACCCTTATTCACATTGCAGTGAGTTACTTACACACTTACAGTGAGTTTACTTAGCGATGACTCCACTGTCACGACACCATGAATGGATTCTTGCCGCCTTTTAGTCAGTCGAGTTTGGTACGCTGCGGAGCACGCACACCCCGAGTCGAGTAGGAAATCCAAGCCATTGTATTAAGCAAAGGAGAGGGAATAAAAGGAACGAATTCAACCTTGGTAGTGTACACGGGAACATCATCACATCATCATCATCATCATCATCATCGGCACTACAACCGGGAAACGGTCTTGGCCTTATTTAGCAAGCCCCGAGGCTTGTTAAATTTTCCATAATGATTTGTTTTTTTCGGGCAAGGTCATTAGTCTTGCGCCAGAGGCTCCCCGATGGGGAATCGAACCCCGGTCTCCCGCGTTACAGGCGGGTATACTAACCACTATACTATCGAGAAGCAGTAGTTACAAAATAAATTATCGCGACCACAGAAAACTTAATAAACAATATAATACGTTGTTGCAGCCTTGTAACTCGGTGGATAAAGTAATGTTGGAAATTACCGGAGATCGATAACTTCCTACGCGAAGGCTTGTGTATAAAACTACTCTTTGTACCCCATGTGCCTAAGTGCTACTGACTTGTAAATTGCAGTGATGGCGCAATATTTTCCTACTGTATAAAATATTGAAGAAAAAAATAAAAAAACATTAACGTGGAAATCGTTCAGTGCCTTTCGTTCGTCTTTTACCTTGTGGTGTCTCCTCCCCGCGGATGACAGTTTCGCATCAGATCTTCAAGTGCTCGCAACGTGCCCGAAGTGCGATCTTCTAGTGAACGGCTACCGGTGAATAACTACAAGGTATGATCCAATTAATCGAACCTTTAAAATAGTTGCAAACGATCTAGACTGACTCAGTGGTGACGGTTCCTTGGCTGTGAGTTCCGAATGAGGAGAAGAAAATAGAAAAAAACACGGTGTGAACGAACTTACCATTACCGGCGCTATTACCCGCAACTATTTGCCGTTCCCCGGATTTCAGTCGGTGGGTGAAAGTGAACCGTGCCGTACGTCGGCGGAACATACTTTCACCCCCACAATACTATTAGTCTATCAATTTTTGTTTAGTTCACCACTCCAGTTTTTAAATTACTTTAAAATCTTTTCCGCAATCTGGATTCATTTTGCCGGCAGAAGGTCTTCCGGAACCGAGCAGAGGTCATAAAAGTCTTTCATCGCCTCAAAACCTTAGCACTTGTACGAAAAATGAATATTTGACCTTGTATCACATTGGAAGAATGTCGTAGATGTCTACGGATGCTATCTTGATTGAATAAGAATTTGCGGAAAAATAATATTGGCTTTGAAATTTTTACTATAACATCGGACATCTAATGTGGTTCAACCCAATATTCAAGTTCTAAGACTATTTTTAAATAATAATTCAACTTCTGTACGGATTATTTCGATCGAACCAGAGAATATCATCAAATGCACGATGATTTAACACCGGATAGGACACCAAAACCATATGTCGAATATATCCACGACATCTCACAACATTAATCCTGAAATTTATATCGGTAACGTTTCCGAAATGTAAAAGCAAAAGCCAATAATACACCATATTCTACAGCCATAATAATACTATCACCGGAATAAAGGTTATCCTGGTATTCACTATCTCGTAGATCTCCTGTTATTCGTTAATCTTTCAGACATTTCATTGGCAATCTACGTCTGTCATCCGTCCCTCGAATAAAAATGGTCAATCAATTCGACTTTAGAGATACAATTTTCCAGTTAACTGGTTTGTTTTATATCGGGGATACATACCTTGAAATTCAACTTTGCGAAGGTATTTGAGCAGGTCAGCGCCCTTGGTTGGTTTCATGGCGTCACAAAGGGAAGGACGTCCTCCACAGAGATCCCGATGCATATCCCTGTGGGTAATATGGCAAAATGTCAAGAGCAGAAGGTAGCGCCGATGATGTTTGTATTGTGATTGTTAATTACTTACCTTAGAGCATAAGCAAATGCCATTACAGCGTCGCTAACAAATTGAAGTTGATCCTCGAAGTCGGTGTTGTTTCGAGTGAGCTCCTCTTTGCTTGTGCAGCTGCGGTTGTAATTATTGTATGGTGTAGCAAAGCTATTTGGATACCGGCATTGAAAATGGTCTTCCCAGAATTCTGTAGTTTAATTAATGTTGGGCGAAATTAAAGAGTAGATATCGTATCACTAATTAAGTAATAATAATGTGTGATAAATTATCTACGTGGATATTTATAATTATAAATATTTGTATTAAAAAATGATTTTATTAAAGTAGAAACATTTAAATAGTATATATTGTGTTAAAATCATTATAATAAGCGCCAATAATATGTTACAATTTATTTATATTTATTGTTATTATTTGTTTGTAAAAATTTGCAATTTAATTTAATATGATTTATAAATTACTTTCCACTTTCTTGAAATTTTATAGCAACAGGAATATTGTACTAGTAATAACTAATACTGACAATAAATGATAATAACATATATTAATTTATTTACTTTTATTGTTACTACTGTTTGTATTAATTTATAATTTACTTAATTTATTTGTCTATATTAATGTATTTATATTTATTATTTCTTTTATTCGTGTTTATTATTTGTGCTAAATTATAACTTAATTTAAATATTTATGAGGTGTACATCGTTGTTTTTGCCGTTTTCCTAGGCAATAATCATTTGTGGGTGTTTAGATTTTATTAGTGTGGCGGTTTTTATAGTATAATTGCCACGGACAATTCACTAGAAGAGGGTTCAGGACAGTGGGAGCCGAAACGAAATTCCAATGAATCAGTAAATGGTAAGATAGGCGTAAATTTGTCTGTCGATATAAAAAGATGCGAATGAACGACTTTCGTTTGTTGTTTATTGGAAATTGACTCTCGGGTTTTAAAATTTGTCATGCGTGGTATAATAAATTTGTCCCAAGACTATTATATAAGAAATCCATTAGGAAATTCTAATTGGGAATGAATGTGTGCATAGTTTCATTTAACACTTCACACTTGGGCTCCTCGATAGTATAGTGGTTAGTATATCCGCCTGTCACGCGGGAAACCGGGGTTCGTTTCCCCGTTGGGGAGCCTCTGGCGCAAGACTAATGACCTTGCAAGACTGATAAACTTGCCCTAATAGTATTATCTAAGAAGTCCATTAGTAACTTCCAAGAGCGATAATTGTTACTATTGATTGGCCTGTAGGAACCTGGAAGTTCATGACCTCGCCGACTCGACTCCGCCATCGTTCCCTGTCCTGTGCACTCTCCTTCCACGCTTGACCATCCGATCCGATTTCCTCAATGTCAAACCTAACATTTGTGGGGTACGAAGTAGGTTGCGCCGACGTACGGCACGGGGTTCACTTCCACTCTCCATCATCATTACAACTTCCGCCAAAATTGTTCTCAGGGACGGTAGAAAAAAAAACACACAGTTTGGTAGTCAGCGGGAAATCCAAAAATAAAATGCACTAAATGTTATTCAGGTATTATTTTATTGATTAACTTTTATTGAATTTAATTGTTTCATATCTGATACTCCACTGACACCGGATACATTTTGGGTTGGTAATTGTTCGTTTTTACGGTAGGTTTAAACTTAATAAAGACTGAAAATCAACTGTATAACACGCACGACTGGGGGTTATTACTCGATTCGAGTTACCGCGTCCCGGTTAGGGCTACGGGGAGCGGGAGAAAAACCGACCGGGGCGGTCGGCGGATGCGATAGAACTCCGCGATATTTAATCGTTATCAATAGAAATTCGGCCAGTGAAACCGGCTCTCTCAAATTATGTTATACATGTATGTGTGTGCATTGGTTCATTCATGGGATGAAACCATGAGAACAAATCTAAAACATAGAAAGGGCAAAATGTGCATCCATGCTATGTGAGTTCGGCTAAGCAAACAAGCCGAATCTCATTGGATGCTAATTGGGTCTTTGTTTGCTCATGCCACGAGGTCATAAGGAACGGATCCAGGGAAATTAAAAAACAAAGGGTTCATATAGATCGTTGTCTAGGATGTGCATCGCGGCTAAATAAATAGACGACGATGCATGGAAGAAATGGAAGAAATGGTGAAAAAGCAAAGATGGGACGAGGGCACCATAAAAGTCTTAGATGAGTGATGCCCTTGTGTAAATAGGCGAATAGCCATTCGAAAGAGGTGTTAATGTATTACAATACTTTATACAATGATAATTGTATATCGTATCTTGAGTCGGTGGCTGTTATGATCCGGCGCCGTGCTTCCTCGGTTGAGGGAAGAGCGTGGACCTTTTATTTTTTCCTTTATTTAATATTCTTTCATCAATTCGCTCCCATTGAAAATATGTTTGTGCGGAAATTTATTGCAATTGATAATCAATTATCAAAGAAAAAAAACTATTCCGTCTCTTCGATTTAATTATTTATTTTGTGTATCTTCTTAACTCAAACTCTCAAAACTAAAACTTACAAATTCTCAAACTCAAACTGAACTGATAACTCAAACTTAAAACTCAACTTTAATCTCCAACTGAAACTTCCTCTTTTTCTCAACTCTGTAAACTCAAAGTGACTTTATAATTCAGTTTTCTCTCTTCTTATAGAACATTGAGTTCTAATTCACTGTAAATTATAATTTGAACAAAAACCATTTTCTCAAAGTATTATTTACTCTCTGTGACTTTTAAATTTTGAATAAACTTTGAACGAAAATCACAGAGCCATGTTTCAAATGAAAAAAGGTGCATGTTATGAAAAAGGGGCATGTTATGAAATGTACTGTAACTGGCTTGATATAGAATATTTTGTATGTTTATTTATGATATGTATTAAATGAGAATGTTAGATATGTAAGGAGAAAGTTTTAAGGATGTGTTAGATAAGTAACGAGATTCATTGTTAAAGATAATAAGGGTAGTATTCTGGAATACTACATGGCCGAAACGAATCCCCTGCTTGCATTTGTATATGCGGGGTAATTCGTTGTAAGAAATGGATTGTATATTTGCATTGTTTATGCTTTGAATTGTTTATCGTATAGCCAGAATGCCTGCTGAAGGACAGCGTTCTTTTGTTTCTACATGGTACATGCTAGGGAATTAGTTTCAGCGTCTATTGCGCTAATTATATGCAGCTGCGTTGGACTGTTTATCGTTGGGTAAAAGGGTTGCCAGCCAATGTGTATGTAGGTAAATTTATTGTACACATGTTGAGGCTGGGAATAGCCAACTCAAGGTTAAAATTCCCTGATGATGCGGTTGCATTATATGTGAACCGATAAGTTTTCTTTCAGGGAATTTATGATAAGTTTGGAGAGAATTCCTATAGGGACTTTTTAATTCGAATAAATGAATTAAGGTAAGAATCCTTTTCCGGAAGCTTTTAGCTAAATACATTTGGTCTTTGTTGCGTGAAACATTTACAGGTGCTTAATGCGATTGCATTAGCAGAGAGTTTTGATGGCTGGGTTGTAGTTATGGGGGTTCTTCGGGCAAGTGTGCAGTGGGGTTTGGCGAAACCGACACACATTGTCCTCCCATCTCCGTCGC
The DNA here is from genome assembly GCA_963931805.1 of Microdon myrmicae. Lineage (NCBI taxonomy): Eukaryota > Metazoa > Arthropoda > Insecta > Diptera > Syrphidae > Microdon > Microdon myrmicae. The sequence goes on along the minus strand of OZ007497.1, from coordinate 30,017,709 downwards.
GACCGACCTGTTGGTCTCTTTCCCGTTGGTCTACCGTCAAGAATTCTACGCATGGTCCTATCGTTGCCCATTCGCGCCACGTGTCCGGCCCATCTTAATCTTTGCGACCTGATTACTCTCACTATTGTAGGTTTTTTTTTTTTTCATTTTTACAACATTTTTTATTTTTCTTTTTATATTCTTAATTTCTAAATTAAAGGCTAGACAAAAAATGCTTAAATTCTAGCTTAATTATCTTATATAATAACTTACTGGTCCTTCGCAGACGCTCTAAGCTAAACATTACTTAACATTTGCATAATTTGCCTTTCGGCGACAGAACTTTGTGGTAGTACTGATATTTAGTTGAAATACAAAGAAAAATTTGAAAAACTTTGTCAATTTTTTGTTTTGTTTTTTTTTTTTTAAATTTAACTTACTTAACTTTCCTACTTTTTTTTTTTTTTTTTTTTTCTTTATGTACAAGCACTTAACCTAACTTAACTTAAATCTTATACTACCCTAATTCTAGAAAAGCTAAGCCTATGTAAGCTAGCTGATGATAGTATGATTTTTTACCGACTTTGGTACCCAGGTCTTTATATGCCATTCAACCACCAGAACTGTTGACGCTGTCTAATACTATCGTCCCGGTCTCTGCGGGAGATAGCCCTACTGAAGCGCAGGAGCTCTTCTTCGGTGCGCGCTACTTCCCGGTCGTAGCACAATCGCCCGTCTACAGATGATCTACTTACATGATAGATCAGCGGAATTCCGGATCTATCCTGTATAAGCCCTTTCATATCCAAGTCAAGGAACGCCTCTGGTGGAACAAAGCCGTTGCGACGCACGCTCTCATAGTACAAGGTGTTTGGATAATAAGCCCCGAAAATTAGGTCATTGGACGAGCTTATTGCTCTCGCAATATGTCCTCTGATTAATTTAATCATAAAATTATCCACCCTATTTATGTACGCTTCATTATATAAAGTCTCATTTGAGTAATACTTTTTATAGTCCGATTCCGGTGTCCGATATAATCTGAGACAACTTCTGAGACACTTTCTTTCGAACACCCGAATCTTTTCTATCAAATTTGGACCTATGTTGAACCATACTGGGCAACCATATATGAGCATTGGCCTGATTAGCGTCATGTAGCATATGACTTTTACCTTGCTGTCAAGTTGGCTACTATGAAATAGCCTCCTTGTCATAGCAAAAGTTTTCCTCGCTTTGAGCAAAGCAGCCTCTACATGTCTGTTGAAATACAGATATTGGTCTAGCCAGATGCCCAGGTATTTAACTAAACTCTTGGTTTCCAGTTTATCTCCATGCGGTCCCACGATAACTAGCTTTCGCCAGTTTTTCCTTGTGTCGTACGTGGCTTTATATAATGGAGTTCTAAATAGGATGGCTTCACATTTCTGGAAGTTGATCTTAAGTTTCCAGTCATCGCAATAGCGCTGCACTTTGTTGAAGTCTCGCTGTATTAACCTATTTATGATCGCAACTTTCGGAGCTGTTCTGTAAATTATGAGATCGTCTGCGTACGCAATAGCCTGCGGAAGTGCATCTAATAAGTCGCTAATGTAAATGTTAAAAAGAATCGGAGAGAGTACCGCGCCCTGTTGCAAGCCATTCTTGATATTATACGTTTTATTAGAGGTCACATTACCACTTTTGACCACGAACCTCCTGTCCTTTGACATATCGTAAAGTACATATAGTAAAGGCTTATGTATGCCATATCTGACCAGTTTGTAATACAACCCTTCGATCCAGACGGTATCAAAGGCTTTTTCCAAGTCGATCAGACAGGCACCTGTGCATTGGTTTCTACATTTATTCCATTGTATGTCGGAGACAAGTTTAGCTGCGGCATGTGTGGTTTCATGACCCGCCTTAAAGCCAAACTGGTTATTTGGAATAATGCTATTGTCGTCTACCCATTTTAGCAGAGCTTTGTTAATGATTTTTTCAAATACTTTACTGATGCTTGGGAGTAAACTTATCGAACGCATGTTCATTGGGTTTGTACAGTCTTTGCCCTTTTTTGGGATGGGCTGAATGATAGCCGTTTTCCAACGCGCGGGATAATATGCATTATTCAACGCGTTGTTAAACAGGACCGTGTATATATCTATTGCCTTTGGGGGCAGGTGCTTGAGTACGATGTTAGGTACTCCATCTATTCCCACTGACTTTTTGCTTCTTAATGAGTCGAAGATACTCTGGATTCCTTCCCTTGTTATTAAAAGGCTATTAGCCACTACACCATTGGCATTAATGTCAATTGACAGATTATCGTCACTGAATTCCGTAAAACCAGGATTCTCCGATTGCCAATGTGAAATTTCATTCCGGAGGTGCAGGTGATTCAGTCGAATTCTGTCCTCCAGGTCATGGTTTCGGTGAATGCTTTCATTCACCTTGTACATTTCCTGAAAGACAGCTCCCACAGCGTTCGCCTTCTCCAAAGGATCTTCGATCACGAAGAGCTCACTGTTGAGGATAGCGTTCTCTGTATCTATGCCAATGTTGGTTAGCAGCTGCTTGTTTACCTCGGTACGTGGAATTTGGAGACACTGAATCTCGTTTTGATTATTTCTCCTGAATATTTTATTTATTTGTGGGAACATATTCGGGTTATTAGTTTTTATAGCTCGAATTCTGTTGTTCCAATACAAATTTGTTGCTAATCTATAATTAGCTTTAAGTAATTGTTGGAGGTTTTTTAATTGAGATTTCAGTGATATTATCTCCTGGTCTTGTCTGTCTGTAAACTGTCTGTGTAATTGTTTTAATTTCGATAGCAGTCTGCTCTTTTTCTTGTGGAGTGCGTTTATTGTTGCGTTTCTGTACATGTTAATGTGATCTGTAACTGTTGTTTTGGGAATTGTTTTGTCCATTGCTCGTTTTAGGGTATCGTCCATTTGTTGAAAGTATTTGTCGATTTCGTCATTTGTCAGGTTTCTGTTTACTGGCAGATTCAAGTCATTCGAACGCAGTTCTCTTGTTAATGATCTGGTGAACCGCGGCCATCGCATTGCCCTGTAGTTATAGGGTTGCGGAATCACGAATTCCTCCAGATCTGCGAGCTCGTTCGGAAGCTCTATTACTGCCGCGAATGCACAGTGGTCGCTGTCGTATTCAATTGTCCGTAAACAGTTTGTGTTTCGTCTGTTGGTGTTAAGTAATCTCAGTCGTGAGTCGATTAGCAAGATATCTAAGAACGATCTACCTCTGGGGAACGATGGATATTTCGTAGCTAGCAGGTCAGTTCTATATTCAATATGATACTGATCTAACCAACCAGCCAGCTGATTTCCTCTGGCATTAGATATATAATTACCCCAATTTCTATGCTTGGCGTTCATATCTCCCCCTAGGATAAAGTAATTTTTGTCCAGGTGCAATTGTAAGCATCGAAAGAGTGTCTCGAGCTCAGCTATAAATAGGTTTTGTTGGTGCTCCTCAGGTGCGTAGACCGCAATCGCGGTTGCTGAAGGGGTATGCGGACGATACAGGCTTCCAGCACCCGGAACCTGCGCACTTCTCCACTATATATTACTTTATGATTGATCCCTTTTCTAATAAAGATTGCGACGCCCCCCCCTTGAGAGGAGTTAGGTCGATCTCTTCGTATAATATCGTAGTTTTTATGTCCTATCTTATGTCTCTGGTTTAACTTTGTTTCCACCGCCAGAAGTATATCAGGTTGTTCCTCTTGCAACAGGTTAAAAAGATTGGCTCTTCTCTCAGTTCTTATTAGTGAATTTACATTCACGACAAGAGCTTTTATTGATGTTGTGGTTAGAGGGTTTATATCGACTTGTTATTTAGACTGGGCAAATGCGAGTAGATCTCGTTTATTTGGCTTTGTAGCTGTGTCATCTGTCTCTGCAGATTGAGCAGGATTGCGAAAACGTCCGCTTGCGGTGTTGTTTCAGTCCGTGTGGGAGTATTTGTGGCTACCTGTGATGTAGCCTGATTTGGTGTTCTCCCACCCGAAGCAACTTGTGCGTACGACCGCTGCGATGTTACGGGCATTGTTGTAGTACGAGCTGGCTCTGTGTTTTTTTGCCGGGTCACACTTCTTGCCATTATTTCTCGGAATTTAGGACATCCTCGATAGTTAGCGGGGTGTCCCTCATTCCGACACACTGCGCACTTTAGAAGGGCTTTGTCTTCTACCCTTTCTTTTCCCAGAGGGCATTCTTCTGCCTTATGGTCCTTTCCGCATTTTACGCAACGGCGCTGCATTTCACAGTTAGCCACCGAGTGACCAAACCTTTGACAACGTACACATTGCAGGATGTCTCTGCTTTTTTTTAATTTGTCCCATGTGACCATTTGATGATCCAAGACTGTAATTTTTCTTAGACCACCAATCCTACTGTTGGGTGTTAATTGCACCAAAAAGAAGGGTAGCTTGCGGTTTTCCCTTCTTGCCTTGGGTGTGGTGAATGGTTTTACCGAGGTAAACTCGAGATCTTCGTGCTTCAGGTTTTGAAGCATTTCGAGCAGAGCCTCCGGTTCCATTTCAGGGTCGACACCCTTTAATAGAACCGTTACGCTCTTTGTTTGCTTCGGCGTGAACGAGTAAAATTCCGCGGTGGCTCTTTTTAAGACCTCTTTAATTTTGTCGTGGTCTGCCACCGTATATGTTTGAATGGCGTGCCTGTTACCCGTCAGTCTTTTAACTGCAAAACTGTTACCTATGGCTAGCTTACAAAGACTTACCAATTCCTTACAGTCAACATCTATGGTGTTGATTGGTGGCATCTTTATTTTTCCGCTGTTATTGTTGCTTTGCTGCTGCTGTGTTGCTTGCTGGTTCGTTGATCGCTTTTGTGTTGATTGTTGCTGTTGCTGTTGCTGTTGATGGTGCTGATGTTGAAGTTGATGTTGCTGTTGATGGTGACACTCACTATTGTAGGTTTGCGGTATACCATAGCTCTTTCAACTCGTGGTTGTGGAGTTTCCTCTATTGTCCTGCCTCCTCGTCATATTTACCTCCAAAGATACCCCTTAAAACTTTATTCTCGAATACGGAATTTGTTTGCTTCCCGTTTCGTGAGAGCCCATGTTTCGCATCCATATAGAACAAGCGGCATGATTATGGTTCTATAAACACAGAGCTATGTAATACGTGATAGCAGTTTGGATTACAGCAGTTTACTGACTACTAGCGTTGCCGGAATGCAGTCTTTTGTTAATTTCCTTCGACCATTCGTTACTGGCCATCCGTATCGTTCCCAGATATTTAAATTCTTTAACTTTTCAAATATCTCTCCTCTGACGTTTACATGTGTTCCCTGGGGTCCACCTGCTCTCGCCGTAATCATTAATTTGGTTTTGTCTTCATTTATTTCTAGGCCCACCTCTTCTGCCGCTTGCATGATGATTTTACTGTTTTTACTTACAGTTTCTATATTATCGCCTAGGACGGCGATTTCATACGCATATGCGAGCATTTGTGTGACGCCGTTCAGGGATGATCCGGCCATGTTGTCGTCTTGTACCTTTCTGATAACATACTCGAGCACAAGGGTAAAAAGACATGGTGAGAGACCATACCCCTGTTTTAGTCCGTCCTGGATTCCAAACGGTTCTGTGAGGTGGTTTTCTGTTCTAACTCGCCCTTTGTTTTCGTTCATGCAAATTTGAATGAGGGCGGCATATTTTTTTCGGGATTCCCAGCTCAACTACAATATGGTAGAGTCTTTGTCTTGCGACTGAGTCGTAGGCTTGTGGGGAAGACGAAGTCGTAGCGCCAGCATGGGCGCAGGGTTCTACTCCGTCCCTACAAACTTCTCACTTTTCACTCGCCGATTGTTCCTTGGAATTCCGCTGCAATTTGATCGCCATAGCAGCAGAGGAAACATCACACCCAGGAGAAATGAAACACACAGGTTAGTTCATTATAATTTGTTTTATTTCATGCATACATTAGTCACGGTGGATTTAACAATTACATATACGATAGATTTTTACGTTTTAAAGGTCCTTTTTATCTGTAACGATTTGTTATTACAAGTTGTGTTTATTATAATTTAAATTAAAATTATATATTTTTATTCCTGACATTTGCACTAATTAACCGACCAATTTTATTAAGACAACTCTTTACGCGGTATGCCTACCCGCAGCGCTACGGGTGCGGGAGGTGAAACGACCGTCCGGATCGGCGGATGAAATACGACTCAATCGAGGGTTGGAATCTGGCTCTTGATTCACCCTCGATTCGGTGGTGCTGAATATCCTCTCGGCTATGTTTACCTACTACACGAGAAACGTAAAGTCTCTTTGTGGAATGGAAAACCAGATCTCGTAATGAAGATCATGGTGTATGCATGTATGGGTGATCGTACAGATCACAGTGTTTATCGATGCATTTGAGCAAAGGATAGACGAAACCTGAAACAGGGGAAAAAGAACAAAGGAAGAGGCGACCTAGGGCATCGGTCTGTAATTAGGGCCAGCTAAATAAAAAAGCTGGCGCTCATTAAATGAGAAATGTATTTGAGATACCTCAAACAATTTGGATTGTTTATTGTATCGGCAGAATGTCAGAGGAAGAACAGCGTTCTTTTGTTTGCACATGATGCGTGCTAAAGAATTTAGTTTTAGCGTCTATTGCGCTAATTGTAGGCAGCTGCGTCAATAAGCCAGCCAATGTGTATGTAGGGAAATTTATTGTACACATGGTGAGGCTGGGAATAGGCGACGCAATGAGCATTATCCCTGGTTATGATAGTTACATGGTACTATAACCGATATGTTTTCTTTCAGGGATATGATGTTTGTTCCATAAAGAATTCTTCTAGGAAAGTAAGTTTGATGCATTGAATTACGAATGCTCAGAATTCTTTGTTGGGAAAATTATCCCGATGCGTTGATGCATGGAAAAATGCCCCTGTTGATGAAATTCTTTTTAGGGATTTAGGTAATGCGTTGTATGCATTAATGTCCTTGGAAAAGGAAACGTTTTCAGGTGCCAATGCTATTGCATTGGCGAAAAACAATGGGAATTGGGTTGCATTATGGGGGGTTCTTTGGGTAAGCTTAGGCTTTTTGGTACTCAACGAACAGTTGGTGAACCGTCTCTCCGTATTCTCACTTCTTTTCCAGCAGTTCCCTTATTGTGAAAATTTGGTCGCTTGTTGACCGGTTCTTACGGAATCCGCATTGGTAGTCTCCCAGTATTTCTTTTGCGTACGGTGAGATTCTCGCTAGTATGACATTTGTTAGCATTTTGTATGCGCTTGGGAACAATGATATTCCTCTGTAATTTTCGGAGTCAGATCTGTCACCTCTTTTGAAAACGGAGACGACTATTGAGGTTTTCCATTCTTCCGGAGTGACTTCCTTATCCTATATTGTTTTAACCAGTTGGTGGATCTTTCGAGCGGTTGCCTCTCCTCCATGCTTCATAAGCTCTGCCGGTATGTAGTCAACTCCGACAGCTTTGTTGTTTTTCAATCGGTTTATTGCGTCTACAAGTTGGTTGAAACAGTGCTCTGAGATCTGAGGCTCGGCTGTATGTACGTCTGGTGCGTTTATTTGTGGTTGATGGATGCGCACATTGAGCAGGTTTTCAAAGTACTGCTTCCATCTTGTCACGATATTGTTTGTTTCTGTGACTAGACAGCCGTTTGCGTCCCGAATTATGTTGGCTCTCCCTCGGTAGCCATCTATAATTGGATGTGTGCATAGTTTCATTTACAACTTCGTGTATTCATAATAAACTTGTCCCAACAATATTATCTAAGAAGTCCACTAGTAAATTCTAAGTGTGATAAAGGAAACTAAATCCAAAATAGAACAAAATTGAATTAAGGAAACTAACACAATACACCACCGTTTGTGGATTAGTGAACTGGAAAGCGATTGGTATTCCAGAACCGAAACTAGTACAATACACCCAAATACCACCAAATTGTGCGTAACGTAAAGTCTCTCTTTGTGGAATAGGAAACCAGATCTTGTAATGAGAATCATGGTGGTGTGTGTGAGACCGTTCAGATCTGTGTTGTTTACACGTGCTCGAAGGCAATGAGTAAACGAAGCAGACAGGCGGTAAAGACAAAAGGGAGAAATGACTAAATGCGCCGTTGGTAATGCGGATCAGTGTTTACGCGATGCGTCGTCGCTATTATCGACGTTGAAAAAAAGGTGCTAATGAAAAGGTAGAAAAGAAATCTTACAGGAAATTATATGCGAAGAGATGCATGAATGTAAGTTTTCTTTTACAGCGACTTTTTAGATAATCCTAGAAGCGTAAAGCATTTAAGGTGCTAATGTGATTGCATTAGTGAAATTATATGATTGGATGGAAGGTATGGCGGGTTTTTAGGAAAGTGAACCATGGGGTTTGGCGGAACCGCTACGGTACCCCCCCCCCCCCCCCTAGTGACGTAGTCACGACATAAAGGAGGTAGGGCTGAAGGAATGCTCGAATGGGTGGTGCGGTGCTGGGAGGAGGGCTGAACGCTTGGAGAACAAGGTGGCCCTGCGGACTTCGGGAGGCGCTGTAATTGTTAAGGGAACTGTCTTGATGACAAGTTCCCGATTATTGTTTGGGCCTGTGTCGATAATTGTGGTGGACGCGGATGTTACCGCGTTTATGCCACCAAGGGCAAGGGTGCGCGTTATTTCTAGGAATTTTAGATAATGCGTTGTATGCATTAAATGTCCTTGTAAAAGGAAATGTCTTCAGCTGCCAATGTAAATGCATTGGCGGGAAACAATGGGAGTTGGGTTGTAATAATGGGGGCTCTGCCTGATAATGTTAAGAAAGAAATCTAACGGAAAATTGTATGCGAAGAGGTGCATGAAAAGGTAAGTTTTCTTTTCCAGGGGCTGTTTAGATCACAGATTTGATCTCCTTAATGCGTGGAGCATTTAAGATGCTAATGCGATTGCATTCGTGAAATAAGGAGATTGGGTGAAAGTTATGGGGGTTTTTCAGGAAAGCGAACCGTGGGGTTTGGTGGAACCGCCACAAGGACACTACATTGTCACCAAATACCCTTGGCTTGCAGAGGTATACAATCCCGGACAACATAGGAAGGACTACCAGACAGCCGACAAACTGTGAGTACGCTCCCTATTTACATTAATAATTTTGTTGTGTGCAAATTGTATATAAACAAAGATCAGAAAAAACAACAGACTTTATGTCCCGATAAGGAGAACTTAAACAAAGAATAGCACGAGTGTTACGTAGTAACTACCCCACCCTTTTCGTCCCAGCGAGAGAACGTTAAACGAAACGCATAAAATATTAAACATAATCAAAAGTACATAACATATAAACCATTTAAGCAATTTCAATATTATACACAAACATTTCAAACAATTTACATTTATAAATTAAAACACTCATTTACATTTTTCAATTAAACATTTATCTTACTAAACGTTAATTAAATACAATTTCACATAATTAAACACACAGTACACAAAACATTAACTTAGCATTAAAAACATAAAACAAAAATATATTGGGTTTTCCAATAGGTACTTGACAACTTTGTATTTAATTTGTGAACGCACCCTTCCACCAATCATCGAACTGTCACTGTCAATTTATTCAGTAAACTCAAGATTTTCACCACGATTAAGTACACGAACGAACAACGTCTGCAAATTATAAAAATTTTCTACCGAAATTTGGAGTCGGTGACCGCAACTTTAAGAGCGTTAACTCCAATTTTCGGTCGTAATTCCCGCCCTAGTAGACAGGCAATAACAAGTTTAATGGAAAAATTTGAGTCTACATATTCATATGATGTTGCCGTGCCAGTGAGACAACGGGTTGGTCGAAGTGCCAAAAATATCGCTGCCGTTCAGACGTCCGTAGCAAACGATCCAAATCAGTCAATTTCACGACGTTCTCAAGAATTGGGTTATTGATTTATGAATTGATTTACACCCATACAAGATCAAGCTGACTTATAAAATTGAAGCCGATGGACCCTTTGAAGCGACGTACGTTCTCCGATTGGGCTCTAGAAAAGATGCGCCAAGATGATGAATTTCATCGCAAAATCATCTTCAGTGACGAAGCTCATTTTTGGCTCAATAGGTTCGTCAATAAGCAAAACATGCGTTATTGGTCGGGTAAAAATCCACATGCGCTTCATGAATTACCACTTCATCCACAAAAAATAACTGTTTGGTGCGGTTTGCATGCCGGCGGCGTCAGTGGGCCATATATTTTCGTCGACGATAACGATTGTCACGTTACTGTGAATGGCCATCGTTATCGCGCCATGATTACCGATTATTTTTGGCCCGAATTGGAAGATATGGACTTGGGCGACATGTGGTTTCAACAGGACGGTGCCACAAGCCACACAACACACGATACAATCGATTTATTGAAGAGTAAGTTTGATGAGCGTGTTATCTCAAGAAATGGGCCAGTCGGTTGCCCGCCTCGTTCGTGCGATTTAACGCCTCTAGACTATTTTCTTTGAGGCTACGTCAAGTCATTGGTCTATGCCAACAAGCCGACGACGTTGGAAGAGCTCAGAGCTAACATTGAACGCGAAATAGCGGCCGTTTCGGCCGAAAGTGTGGCCGAGTCATCGAAAATTGGTTCCAACGAATCGACCGCTGCAAACGTGCCCGCGGTGGCCATATGAACGAAGTAGATTCATAAATGTTTTGATTGTACTTCAAGCCGATAATAAAGATTTTGAAATATCTCAAATGGTTTGCGTTTTATTTAAAAAAAAAAGTCCCTATTGGAAAACCCGATATAACTGGTGCATGCAAACTTAGTTCTTTCCCCGGAAATGATATCTTCGAATAGTTTCGAAATTGATCATCGCCGTGGTTCTCTCGTTGGGATAACGGTGAGGAATAAGAACAAAGAAGAAACGGGAAAAATAAAAACAACGGAGTCGCAATGGTGGTGATAGTTGACGTTGTGGCGACAGTTGGAGAGACAGATTGTGAAGTTTTTTGCGTGGATGTGATTTAACAAAAGCATGGTAACAGTATAACCGTTAATTAAAAAAAGAAAGAAGAAGGAGAAAAGGCTGAAACTAAGTAAGAACGTAAATGCAATTCCTAAATAAGAATGTAAATACAACTCAAAATGTTGCCTAAACACAAAATACCACTTAAAGAATAAGCAGTACAACCAAAAACCATCTACTTAATCTCTACTTAAAATATATTAGAGTCCCAAAAAAAAAAAAAATTTTTAATATTTAAAAGACAACACTAAGTCCAAAGGATCCAATGACATCCCCAACAATGGTGGATATTTCATTAAACAGCAAAGTTGCAGAGGATCCAACGGCATCCCCAACAACTGTGGATATTTCATTAACCAGCAACCTTGCAGTTCATCCCGCTTCAACCGGAAAGAAAACCGTGAGTAGACACACCTTATATTTATATACTATTATACTGTGTTACGAAATATATATAACACGAGGGTATTTTTTAAACACTAACACGCGCACAAAAAGGGATTTTGGAGTACCCTTAAATATCAGAACACAGTGCGAGCGCGTGGAGAGAAAGTGATAATACCAATACAAAGGAAACAGGCATGATAAATATGTTGCGCCTATGTTCTATCGACGGAATTGATCGGCTTACGGCTGTGGGGACCCACTTTCATTGCTCGTTTTTGCATCTCATCGAGTACGTGTAGCGCAGTTTTGGATGCGCCTAAACAAATACGGAAGCCGAACTCCATTTTGTGATAGACCCCATGTAATTAATGACCAGGTTGGATGGAGTGAAATATTTTTTGCATCTCTTAAGGAACCCCATACATTTGGCTACACTTTTTGCAGCAGTTCCTAGACCACTTCTCAGATTGGTGTGATTATTCTATAGATACTCATTGTACTTAATATTGCCAAGTGAGAATCTATAACATTTTCTCGAAAAGGTATCAACTTTTCCCCGCGCCTACTTCCTTCATAAGCAATCCCTAACCATTGTCCACACTATTTAAGACCGCGGAATCCTATGCAATAGAGAACTTCATTTCCTCCCTTATATTGACGATACAATCCTAAAAACCAACTCGACCCTCGGGTTCGTGAAACGGTAGTCAAAAAAATTCTCCAACCCCTACGTAACCCGATCGCTTTCTTCCCTTGTCCACCTCCTACTTGAATATGGCTGGCAGGCGTGGTCCCAATATTTCTGTCGCTGAAAGGAAAATTATACTGTGGGGAGGAAGTATGTACCAGCATGGGTACTTGGTTCACTTCCTCCTCCATCATAAATTGTTCACGTGCGAAGGTTCATCCGTCGATCCGGCGACAAAAGAACGAAACGCCGCCACGTTTGCCCACAACCGGGATGGATGAAAAGTACGCACTAGTCAACAAACCGAATACCAAAATACGTAGCGGACAACACAGAAAACACCACAGGACACAGGAGCCGCCGCCGCAAAATTAAACACACACGTACACAAGGGTATTTTCGCATCCTCGGCGCGCGACGAGGAGCGGAAGCCGAACCGACTTACTTGGTTGGGTGGTGGCAAACGACTCAACGATATTCAGTCGCTTGGGGTGAGTTTTTGGTGGTGTGGTGAAAAGGAAATGAAATTTCCTTTGACCAGTGACCAATGAACGGCGATCTCTGGGACGCGGTGGTATACGTGTGTGTTTGTACCCATCACCGTGTTTATCGTTGCGTTTAGCAAAGTATAAACGAAACCTGAAACGAGAAAAAAAAAGAACAAAGGGAGAAGCGACCTAGGCATCTTTCGGTAATGAGTGTCAGCTGTCTAAATAGCAGCCACTCATTAGATGCTAAAAGGGATCGTATATCGTCTCTCTGCCGACTGGGAGAATCGGATTCTTTTGTTTGCATATGTTTATGCTATTGAATCCAATCCGACGGCAAAACGTGACGTCGGTGCTTGTTTGAAGATTCAAACAAAGACATATTTCCGCGAGAAATGCTTGCAACTGAATCAATAGTTGCAAGTCTTCGGAAAGTAATTTGGATGGATACACAATGACGGTTGTGTATACCATCTGTGTCAATTATGCATGGCATCTATGGCGACGGCAGTATCGAACTATAGCGTGAATATCTACACTAATTTTAAATTCGGTTTTTGGGTCGCTAATGCAGAGATGCATTGATAATGTGTGAATGGCCTTGTAGATGCAATGCTTTTTAAAAATTTTATGTAATGCCTGTATGCATTAATGTCCTTGGAAAAGGAAATATTTATGCGATTGCATTGGCGGGAGATTGTTGTATTCCAGAATACTACCCTTATTCGCTTTAACACTAATCTCATGTCCTTTCTAACACAACCTTTAAAACTACATCCTCACATATCTTACATTCGCATTTAATACAATTCATAAATAAACAGACACAATATTCTATATCCAGTCACTTACAGCACATTTAAAAACATGCCCCTTTTCATAACAAGCACATTTTTCATTTCAAAACATAGCCACTTTGATTTTCGTTCAAAGTTTATTCAAAATTTTAAGTCACAGATACCTCTAGATTGTTTTGTTCGTTTTATACGACACAGTTAGTTGGAACAAAATGTTCTATAAAAACAGGAAAATTTATATTGTAAAAGCAGTTCAGAATAGAGCTCAGCTTGAGACAGCTGAGTTCAATAAAATAAAAATAAAAAAAAAATAATTATTTTAATAAAGAAAACTTTAATTATTATAATAACCCCCACGCTCTCCCCTCGAAAGAGGAAGCACGGCGCTGGAGACGTAACAAGACAATGGGAGTTGTGTTGAGGATATGGGGGGTTTTTCAGGACAGCGAGCCGTGGGGTTTGGCGGAACCGCCACAATACAATAGTTATGTAATGTTTAGCTTAGAGCGTCTGCGAAGGACCAGTAAGTTATTATATAAGATAATTAAGTTAGAATTTAAGCATTTTTTGTCTAGCATGTAATTTAGAAACTAAGAAGATAAAAAGAAAATTAAAAATGTTTTAAAAATGAAAAATGAAATGGTGGTCCCTTTATCATCAGTATAACATCCGTAGAATCGAAAGCATACAACGCCACTTCCAACGGTTTGTTCTCCGAGGACTAGGTTGGGAAAACCCTCTTATCCTCACTCCGCACATTACCAAAGAGCGTAAAGTCTAGGCCGACATTCGATTCATTCATCGACACCTCTCTGGGTCGGTCGACTGAGTCGATCTCTTGAATCTAACTCCTAACAAATCCTCTGAACATAACTAAATCCCCTCCCCTTCTGAACCCCCCCCCCCCCCCTCATGCATCGTATGGCTTCAACGAACCATGGCCACGGATACTGAGAAACGTCAACTCCATTTCCACCTCGTTTCATTTCGGCCTCACTACCTTCTCCTAAATCAGTTACCCCCATCACACATCTGATCCTAAGCGGCCCGCCCACACATGCCACAATAACTGGCCCTCATACCCCCCCCCCCCCTCCCCACACCATGGCCCACATTACTTCCATCTAGTTCAAATGTTTATACTATCGTTTTAAGTCGGTTTGCGTTTTTTTTTTCTCCTAGTTAAGTTTATCACACTTTAGTTTTTTAAATTAGTTGTTAAGTTTATATCTTTCTTTTTATATTTCTTTTACTAAGCTAAACATATGAGGGTTCTGCCCTCATAACATTAAATTAAAGTAAATTATATTAAATTAAATTAAATTAAATTAAATTAAAAATAAATTAAATGAAATTAAATTAATAGTAAAGTATTTTCGTTTTTACTCATTTAATTGCAATTTCAATATAGTTTTATTTAAATTGAAACAACATTTACATTTATGTTTAACAATTTGAACACTTACCGACAAACCATGGATTTCTTAAGTTGTTCTCCACAGTTAGACTAAGAAAATAATCTTCAAATCCTTTGACGGGATTAGCTTGAGGTTGCACAGAAAGTGTTCCTTCAACCTGTGTAAAGGAAACAATATGTTATAAATTATAACAATATATTAGATGAAAGTGTTCGCATATATTTTTCACAGACCAATTAAAATATTTGGCCAAGTCCATTAACATGACCAACGCGGAAACTGAAGGATTATATGAATTTGCCTCACAAAGGACAATGTTAATGGTCTTATTCCTCATAAAAAATTGCATCCAGCTTATAATATAGCACTTAGAGGTCCAACAGATACAGTTAGCAAAGCAGCCTGTAACTCCATTATTACGACGAAAAAGAACAAACCCTTCCACATAGTATTTAAGGAATGAATATAAAATACTGAGTGTAAAGATAAAATGAGATAAAGTGGCGGAAGATAAAATAGTATAATTAAAAATTTTGGTACGATGCAAGAAACGAGCAGTAGTAGAGTCAACTATTGTTATATAATTACCTTGAGTTAATTATCACCTCCTGGCGTAAGGCTAATAACCTTGTCCGGAAAATCAAATTATTATGGACAATTTAACAAGTCTCGGATATTAACCGGATATCGGTGGAGAGACTTGCTATATAAGGCCAAGACCAGATCCCGGTTGTAGTGCCAGTGATGATGACGATGAATTATCAACCCCCCACCTCCCTAAGTCCGCCTGAAACTGTTACGAATTCATATCCTCCACACAGCACATTTTAAGCCCGCAATTAACATTCCCACCATGAAATAGACACATTTTATAATATTATTACCCCTTAAAGTACAAAATCCCATCCCAAATACTTGATATTTTGTGGCCAAAACTTTCATTGTAAATCACACCTGTTCAACAACCCTAATATATACGATTTGCCCAAAATACCATTTACACTTAAAAACAACAACACTCCCGCCAATTTGTTTTTGGTTTACCGTTAGCCATGACCCTAGCATAGGATGGAAAATGGTAAATGCGATTGATTTCCCCACATATGCAGGTAGTCAATTAGCGGTGAATTTGGAATAAATTGGAATCGAAAAAGGATTATGAGTTGGTAAGGGGTTGAAAAGTAATACTTTGAGTAGCAATCTGTGAGTGAGTCGTCGTCGGTGGTCGCTGAGAAAATATATTTAAAAAAAAAGAGGAAAGTTCTATCCGAGCGATACGTCGCTGTTCCGCAACATATATCTTATACGAGTACCAGTTGGAAAAACCTACCACATGGAAGGCCAGCTATTGCTGAATAGACAAAAGCAAAATTGTCTATTCATGTGACGTTTTATATGGTACTGTTTGCACACAGTTGCTTGTTTTACTGTTTTCATGGACAGTATGTTTTTTAACCTAAAAAATTGGAGATTGTTTACGGTGCCTTCAGCAGCTGTGCTTTTAATGTAAGATAACGTTTTTATGAGAGTTGGTGCTATTTTACTTGTGAACGTGCTTTAAAATCGAAAATAAATGTTGAATTAATGTGTTGGTAAATGTGTTTAATTATTATAACATTCAATGTCAGTTAATTACTGCCCAATGCGGCTGTTCTAATCGATGGGCTACAACGGCAATATTTTGCTGTTCTGCTCGAGACGCAGAAATAACCCCCCTTTTGCTGTTTCCCAGTTGGCGAACCATCGGCAACAACGGAGTTGCGGTTCCCAGCTGGCGAAACAATATATATATATATATATATATATATATATATATATATATATATAGGAAGGCATTCCGCGCGGTTTTTATTTCAATGGCCGCCAGAGGGGGCGGTGGTCGATAGTAGAATAATGGATAGACACCGACACGCGATACGCGGTATATATATATATATATATATATATATATATATATATATATATATAAGTGTTTTAAGTTTTATTCAATACAATTCTGTTAGTATCATCTAAAGTGTTTTAATTATCCTTGTTGTTATATTCCTTAAAGTTTAAATGATTAAAAATAATTTACGGTAAAGAGATCAAACATCCTTGGACTTTGGGAGGCTTCAAATAGTGAACAGTTATTTTAAAATATTAATACCAATTCCTATGCCTTTTGTTGTTGCTGTTTGACCCACGGCACACACCCCCACCAAGTCGCCAGGGGTAAGTAAATAACAATTTGGCGTATATGGCCGTAACAATTTAATAATTTTAAATATATATAACAATTTGGCGCATATATATTTAAGACTGTCTGTAGTGGATTAATTTCACTTCTACAAAAACTTTTCCCGTCAATCACAGAATGTATTAGCGCTTTGTGATGGCAGTAATGAACGTAATTCAAACACTCACTAGAAAACGTTTGGACCAAAGCACCGACCCATCAGAACATGGTGATTGCTATATTAATGCTCTGGTATTTGGAGCTGATGACTTTTTCGATTCTCATGTTGAGCTGTGTTCTTCACTATGGCTGCGTGTGCATAATCTGATGGAATCGCCACAAGTGCGCATCAGTTCTTGCTGAAAGTTAACTTGTCACATACAATAAACCCAGCCAATCACTCTTTAACCGACGAACTAGGCAAATGCGAAATATTCTGCCAGATTGTGTATTTCTTTTCTTCCTCATTGTAATATCCGGATGTTGAAAACCAATTTACATTAGAACTTCCTTTCTTTAAGCTCTTCTTGCCTCCAGTATTATGGTTTACCTATATTTATTATATATTATATATATACATTTAAGAGAATCTTAAAATACCCATTCATATGCGCCAAAAAAGACTTTGATTAAGTAACGACCAGAGAACTCATTAGACAAACGTTTTATGAGACTAGGCATTCGTTTGCCTTGGAAATTATTTGTAACTTATACCAGCTTAATTGAACAGTCCCCGGCCTGACACATAGATGGCGGCACTAGAATTAAATCCATATGATTTTTAGTTAGCCCTAACCTTCAAAAGACGCGTGTATAAATTTGACAGATGTCGGATCATTAGTTTGTGAATTATAGTATTTTGAAATGAAGTAACTTCTGTTATTGTGAAAAAAATGGATAAAAAGGAATTTCGCGTGTTGATAAAATATTGCTTTTTGAGGGGAAAAAATACAGTTGAAGCAAAAACTTGGCTTGATGACGAGTTTCCAGACCCCGCCCCAGGAAAATCAACCATCAAAGATTGGTATGCTAAGTTTAGACGTGGTGAAATGAGCACCGAAGACAGTGAACGCAGTGAACGCCCAAAAGAGGTTGTTACCGACGAAAACATTAGAAAAATCCACAAAATGATTTTGAATGACCCTAAATTGAAATTGAATGAAATAGCAGGCACTCTAAAGATATCAACTGAACGTGTACATCATATCATTCACGAATATTTGGGTATGAGAAAGCTCTGTGCAAAGTGGGTGCCGCGCGAGCTCACTTTTGACCAAAAACAACGACGAGTTGATGATTCGGAGCAGTGTTTGGAGATGATCAAGCGTAATAAACCCGAGGTTTTGCGTCGATATGTGACAATGGATGAAACATGGCTCCATCATTTCACTCCGAAGTCCAATCGACAGTCATCCGAGTGGACTGCACACGATGAACCCGCTCCAAAGCGTGGAAAAACGCAACAGTCGGCTGGCAAGGTTATGGCGTCTGTATTTTGGGATGCGCGCGGAATAATTTTCATTGACTATCTTGAAAAAGGAAGGACCATCAACAGCGACTATTACACAGCGTTATTGGACCGTTTGAAGGACGAAATCGCAGAAAAACGACCGCATTTGAAGAAAAAGAAAGTGCTGCTTCACCAAGACAATGCACCGTGTCACAAGTCAGTGAAAACGGTGGCAAAAATCCATGAATTGGGCTTCGAATTGCTTCCGCATCCACCGTATTCTCCAGATCTGGCCCCCAGCGACTATTTCCTGTTCTCAGATCTCAAAAGAATGCTCGCTGGGAGGAAAGTTTCGTCGAATGAAGACGTGATCGCCGAAACTGAGGCCTATTTTGAAGCAAAAGACAAATCGTACTACAAAAAAGGTATCGAAAAGTTGGAGGGTCGCTATAATCAGTGTATTACCCTCGAAGGGAATTATGTTGAATAAAAAAAACGAATTTTGTCAAAAAAAGTGTTTTACTATGGAAGCCCGGGGACTTTTCAATTGACCTGTTATAAGTCAAAGAATTGATATCGCAGCGAAATAGCGAGTGAAGAAAAACATCTCTTCAAAAGAATATGGGGGAATGCAATTCGGATCATTGAAAGGAAACAATTTTGTTATTTGCCTATCAATGGTAAAAAGTACGCTTTCGGTAAAAAATTGTTTTTCAATGAAAACAACAACAACAAAAAATGCAAGCAGGCGAAGGGTGTGCCAAATATTATGGCGAATCTGCTCCACCTAAATCCACAATAACTTATTAGTTTGTTGAATTCATATTTGGTATAACAAACACTTCTAATGAACAACGCCCTAAAGTGATAGGTAGGTAGAAATGATGCAAAAAAATCCATAATATGGTATTAGATGACTTGAAAGTAAACTGGGTGAGGTAGCCGAGGCTATAAATATATCAATCGGCTCCACTGTTTACATTTTGTCTGATAATTCGGGTATGAAAAAACTGTTTTCGAGATGGGTGTTGCGTGCGTTAACAATCAACCAAAAACAGCACCTGGTTCGCGATTCTGATAAATAAAATGCTTAGCTGCGTTTAACCGTCACCCGAAAGAGTTTCTGCGTCGATTGATAATTTGTGAGGAAACATAGATACACTAGAATCGGCATGAGAAGTTAACAGTGGGCTGGAAGTGGAAGCGCCCCGGTTTTGGCAGCTGAAAATATTCTTCCTAAAGACCCATCGACCAAAAACATGAACTACCCCTCAGGGCCTACTATCTCTTTCCAAATCTTAAGAAATGTTTCATTGGAAAGAGATTTTCATCAATCGAAGAAGTTAGATTGAAAATCGCTGGACAAAATGCACCGGGAGCTTCGCCATGTATGGAAGTATGGGGCTGCTAACTGGGACGATTTGCGAGATTTCTTCGCATCCTTTCCATGGTCGTAGGTGTGCTTCGGAAACTCCGATGTTAACGCTTGCGCGGAGTCAGTATCAGAGATTATTCTCCTGGGAATGGAGATGTATATTCCACATTCCATCAAACGAAGTTCGTCTGATAAACCTTGGTTTGACAAAAAATGTGACCTGATTACAGCGGCAAAAAATAGAGCTTTTAAGTAATGGCGCTCCAATCCCACCGATGTTAACAGAACCAATTTTGTTAGAATCAGAAATGCGTGCAACCAGGCGATTGATACCGCGAAGAAGACTCACAACGACAGGGTGATCAATAAGCTCCTTCGGTGCCCAACTGGTTCGCGCTCCTTCTGGTCAATGGCAAAGGCTGTCAGCAGTAAGTTTACTCCCTCCTCTTTCCCTCCGCTGGTGACCGACAGCGGGACGTTAGTCACGCATCCAAAGGATAAAGCTAATGTGTTCGCGAATTTATTTTCCGCGAATTCAAACCTCGATCCCGGCCTTTTGGAGCCACCTGTGATCTCGCCGGTACGGTCTTCCATGCGGGATGTGAGATTTCGTCCGCGCACTATTCAACGCATTCTACGTGAACTGGATTGTAGGAAGGCAACCGGCCCGGACGGAATACCAGCAATAGTCCTTAAGAACTGTGCTCCAGAACTATAGCCGGTTCTTGGCAGACTCTTCCAATCCCAAAGACAGGAAAAAAGTGTCTCCCACAAAATTACCGTCCGATAGCATTACTGTCTATTTTATCTAAGGTAATGGAAAAAGTCATCAATACAGAGTTGGTTAAGTATTTGGAGTGCAACGGTCTTCTGAATGATCGTCAATACGGATTCCGTGGCAGGCGGTCCACAGGAGACCTTTTGACACTTATAACCGATATATGAACATCTGCGATTGAACGGCATGGTGAGTCAAGGGCGGTCGCATTAGATATCTCCAAGGCTTTTGACCGCGTCTGGCACGGGGCATTGCTCAGCAAACTTCGTTCATATGGACTTTCCCAGCAGCCTTGCGACGGGACCAAGAGCTTCCTCGAAAATCGATCGATCCGGATAGTTAGAGACAGGGAGTCTTCGGATCTATATTCTGTTAATTCCGGGGTGCCTCAAGGCTCTATTTTGGCTCCAAAGTTGTTTCTGCTTCACATGTATGATTTGTTGGATTCAACGGGTAACAAAGTGTTCAGTTTTGCGGATGATAGTAGGTTTGTTTCCTCTTTTTCGAGTGATCGGCTGATTAGTGCATCAAGGCCGCACCAGCTGAGATGTAGCCAGATTGATCTGAATCTGGATCTGGATAAAGTCCTTCAGTGGGGAGAGGCCAATCGCGCGGACTTCAATGGAACGAAGACACAATATACAACACTCACAAAGAAAAGTATATCATCGGCTCCCAAGCTGATGATGAATGTCCAGGCAATCGAATCTAGGGAAAGCATGGAATTGCTCGGTGTCACGATCTGCGGGGACATATCGAGACATTAACTCGTATCGCACACCGCCGCGTCCACGTCTGGAGAACTGAGTTATCTGTTTAGAACCTGATCCAGGTTGTTCTGGACCGCGTGTCTTCGGAATGATTTCTGTTAATTCCGGGGTGTCTCAGGGCTCTATTTTGGCTCCAATCTTGTTGTTTGCTACATATTAATGATTTATTAGAATGAACGGGTAAGATGATGATGTTCAGTTCTTCCATTGATAGTACACTTAGTTACTCTTTTTCGAATGATTGGCCGAATCAAAGGAAAGTATGAATTTACTCGTCGTTAGGATCTGTGGGAACGTATCGTGGAAGCACACAAATTGAGCTATCGTTTTAGATCCAAGAAATATTTAGCTCCGGCACAGCTTTTTCTCCTGTATAAATCCCAAATCCAATCTTGTTGTTTGCTACATATTAATGATTTATCAGAATGAACGGGTAAGATGATGATGTTCAGTTCTTCCATTGATAGTACACTTAGTTACTCTTTTTCGAATGATTGGCCGAATCAAAGGAAAGTATGAATTTACTCATCGTTAGGATCTGTGGGAACGTATCGTAGAAGCACACAAGGGGGGGGGGGGGGGGGGGGGGGGTTCTTGGCCGGGGCGCCATCAAGGGCGCGGTGTTCACCAAACTCCCACCGTCTAAGTCGCTGAAGGTCGTTCACCGGGATTTCACAGCAGAATAGTCGTCCGTTCCGTCGATAACCGTCCACCTAGAGAGAGCAAATATGAAACACTTGCGGCTTGTTTGGTTGTAAACCTTTCCTTTTTATTGTTATGTTCCTAAAAGAAATTTGTCACTTTGTATACATCGTTCGAAAATATTTTACAGTTTTTATTTAATAAATCTTCGGAGGATTTGAAGACTACGCACCCGGGTGCCTCGTGTGGTGAGGACGATCGTCCTTGTTCGTTTTTAATTCGGCGAATCACTATTCCGGCCCACGTCTTGTTTATTTGCAAATACTATTACTTATTACGTTACAACCTCCCACGAGCACTCGCTCCGCTTTGCATCGCGTGGATCAAAACTTTCGTCCGAAATATTTTGTTAGCACTGAGCGGTTGGAACCCGACTGACCCGATGGTGTGGCTTGGCGGTTGAAGCGCGACTGACTAAATAATGGGAAAAATCTATTCATCGCGTCGTGGCGGTTGAGCCATAGCTCAAATAAACTCGCTGCCATTTACGAGGAATCTCGAGAAGAGTTGCTATGCCTGCATAAAAATTTAGTTCCAGCGAATCCTCGCCGTATAAGCTGAGTTGGATTCGTTGGTTGTGTATACCGGGAAATTGGCATAGCCGAGTATGATCAAGGGTCTTGGTCGTTGTGATTGTTTCTTGGAAAATTAGCTGTCGCTTGGCCGCAGACGAGAAGTATGATTTAAGGAGGAAATGAACCGAAGTGGTTTTCGGGGGAATTGGAATTGCTTGGGTGCAAGCCAGGAATATCGTTTAGATAAGATATTGACTGAAGTAATTTCGCGGAAATGTATGCGGCTCGGTATATTTGGTGGTGATGGTTAATGTTCGTTGTGGATTTGAATATGCGTTTTGTTACGGCTGTAGGGTTATATTTTATTAAATTGATTTTCTTACCTCAATGGTCTTCCTTGTTTTCAAGGGTCCAATATTGAAAAGCGATTATTTATTATTTGTTTATTTATGTTTTATTTATTCCATTAATTTGATTTTTATTTTGGCCGTCGCCTTGACCTCTGGATCCAAACTGATCTAGAATCCAAAATGCACTCCCCTTTTATACTCTGTGGCAACAGAGATTTGTTAAAAATAGTACTTAAAAATTCCAAGAAGCCCAAACAAAATTGTGTGTGCTTCAATTGGAATAGGATTCCCGGAAGTGTACACGAACTCTATTTGAACTAATTCCCGGAAGGAGAAATCATGAAATGCATTTAGTATTACGCATTTCATAATTTCAAATTATAGGGAATTGAATCAATGCACGACAAATGGACTTTCGTTTAATTTTGTCGCGCATATGATTCAATTGGATTGGGATGTAAGGTACTTGGAAATTGAATCAATGCGCAACAAATTAACTTATGGTTTAAATCTATCGCGCATATGATTCAATTGGATTGGAATTTTGAGTAAGGGTAAGGGTTGAATCAATGTGCGGCAAACTAAAGTTTGGTTTAACCTGTCGCTCATATGATTCACTTGGATTGGGATTATAGGTACGTGGGAGAGAGTAGTGATTTAGGATCACTACACGGCATATGAATTTCGGGGAAATTAAGATTGCTTGGTCGCAAGGAGGGAATATGAATTAAGTAAAGAATTGGCGGAAGCAATTTTGGGAAAATGTATGCGGGGATGATTAGAATGTATTCTGTTGAATTGTATTCTGTTGCGGGTTTTGGAGTGTGTTTATTGCAAAGTTAGGATGGTGAAAAAAATCATCGCAGAAACCGATGCGTATATCGAAGGCTTGGACGTTTAGTACTACAGAAAAGGCGTCGAAATATTGGAAAATCGCTATAAATACTGGATCACCCTCGAAGACAACTGTGTTGAGGAATAAATATAGCTTTGCCTAAAAAACGCTTGTTTTCATTAAAAATCCCGAGACTTTTCACAGTATGTAGTATATCAGATCATCACTTTGCCATCACAGCTTATACAGCTTGTGGCTTTGGAATATCTATATACAAAGTTCCGTGACGCGCAACAGATTTAAGTGTTGGCTGGAAGTGATTTTAGTTGTAGTTAGTAGAAATCTGACATGCATCCGGATCGGTCCAGATATACCTTCCTATCACAGAAAAAAGTCTTACATAATGTAAGTTAAGATACACGCCACTGTGGTCTAATCCGTGATGCTTTGGAACAAATTCTTTTAGTATCGGTTTCGATCACATTCTTCACTTTTCACAAAACGCTCCAGACTCAAGAAAAATCTTCGCTTCCTACCTTTCAAAAAATCATTAAGAACATCCTGCTTAACCCACCTAACTATCTGTCACATTCACCCATTAGACTAAAAATTATTCTTAAGTGAAGCTAGTCGTAAGATTAGAAATAATATTCAAATTACTGTTATAGGTTAGGACTTGTATTAGCCCGGAAAACTAAATATATAAGCAGGCCCTTTCCTCTAACCATACAGTGACTTTCATTTAGATCGATTGTGAAACTTGCTGGCCATTAATGTGCTTCAATCTATTTAACAATATTCTTGAATAATGTTTTCGATTAATTATTAATCAAGTGGAAAATAATATCAGCGTGCCGATAGCGTGCTGTGAATAACAGCAACGATAAATCACGAGCATTTTTCCCATTTATCATCCGAGTGGAAGAAAAACAAACCCCTGTTCAAGTAAACGTACTTTACCAAACAGTGTTGTACATACGAGTAGCACAATGGGCTTGTTTCACTACCTAGCAGAATTTTATTTACCATATCTCTCAACATCGAACTGATTTTAGCAAAAATGAAAAAGATTAAGATTCCTTCACCGAAGAATGAGAATATGTGAAAATCGGGTGTGGGGTTCAAAAATTCTACATTGTGAACATATGTGATAGGGTTTTGTACTTACTTCCGGTTCATTGCCATCTGATACAAGATTTCGTGCGCTCCATCCATCTGACCCAATCCATGAGAATGCCCCAGTGGCATTGTTTCTACGTACTGCACGCATTACCTCCCTTACTTCCTGATCGGAGCCGAATATGATGGCACCTATATTAGAATGAAACAATAAAACAAAGTAACGTAACATTAACGTTTTGCAATAGGACGATGTTAATTAAGCACAAAGTTTCCGAAAATTAAAAGTTATTGGGACATTATAATTCAGGTAGGAGTAAGATACTGTAGTCATTACATTGATTTTTCTCATTTAAGGGGCACTGGTGGAGGACGGCTATAGTGTACAGTATG
Source organism: Microdon myrmicae (assembly GCA_963931805.1). Taxonomy (NCBI): domain Eukaryota; kingdom Metazoa; phylum Arthropoda; class Insecta; order Diptera; family Syrphidae; genus Microdon; species Microdon myrmicae. The sequence continues at coordinate 29,992,453 of OZ007497.1, read as the reverse complement.
TATATCTCGCTGTTATAAAGTTACTGTCATGGGGAACTTGAATTTATCTGCCGGCAAGTTGAAGATAACCAAATATTTGGAACAGAAAGTTCCTGTTACACAAATATGCCCGTTCTCAAATTGCTTGATAAAATAAAAAAAAAATAAAACTTGGTAAATTTGTATAAGCAAACACTCCCTTAGTCAGAAAAAATGCATTGTCATGTAAGTACATGACATTCAAAGACTTGAAGGATACGTAATAGAGGCCTCAGTGCCACAAAAACAGAAACCTAAACGAAAATGCAAGTCCTTTTTAAAAAATAATTCAAATGCAAATACAACCGAAACTCACAACCAGTAGGGGTGTCTATTATTCTGAATAGTACCGGATTGTCGACCACTGAAGATCTAAAGTTGGCTGTGAGTCCACGCTCCTGTTTCATTTCACATTTATAATTAAGCGGTCGTGTTTTTTTTTTGTGCCTTATAACTTGAGATTAAAGCACCACTTGACCGACTAGACCCTTCTGACAGAAATACGAGTAGAAGCTCTATTCTAAATAATGAAATTGCAAGACTGCTGAGGGCATACTTCAAGTGAATCCATTTCAAATAATGATTTGGGGAAGAAATGGGCTTTCACAGGATATCCGAAAAATAATCGGCAGAATTTTATGAATTTAATGACCAAGGATCAAAACAGCGGGATTCTCCGGTTGAACGCGCACCAAAGAAGGCCAAGGTGGGTCTGTCGGCCAACAAGGTCATTGCGGATGCACGCGGTGTTATTCACATCGATTACTTTGAAAAGGGGGCAAACGGATGACCGGCGAATACTATTCAGGGCTTTTAACAGATTCGATATACTGTGAGCGTCAAAAGAAAGTGTACAGCATTGAACTGCATTTTTACAACCCTGTTAAAGCAAGGGGGTTAGATCTTTTAGTAAAATACTTATGCTATTTTTTAAGGTAGTTTATTTTCAATGAATTGCCATATAAAACTTAACAGAAAATAATGAAGTAAAAATACAATAAAAAAATTTAAAAAAATATTTCAGTTTTAAAGCGTCAAAAAAAAGTGTACAACTTGCCACACATACTATGCAACTTTCCGCTTATCGGGAAAACAACCGTTAAATTTATTTTGTTTTCTTTACAACTCATAACTAATTGATTAAAAGTGTTATTGAGTTCATTTCCATCGAAAGTTGCTTGTTGCTTAAATTATTTTTTTAAATTACTTCAAAATGGGTAAACAAAGTGCAGTAGAAACACGACAACTTATTATTAAATTAAGAAAGGAAGGAAAATCTTACCGCGAAATAGCCAAAACAGTGGGCAGATGCCATAACACGGTGAAAAAAATTTTGGAAAAATTTCAAAAGTTCAAGGATGTAAAAGATCGGCCTCGTTCCGGAAGGCCAAAAAGGCTGTCCGTAGGTGATGAACATGCTATTGTCAGGGATGTGCGAAAAAATCCCGCGTCTAGTGCAGTAAAGATTGCTGAAAACATTACCCAATCTTCTGGAGTCAACGTTAGTGCGAGCACTATTCGGCGGACCCTCCATAGCAGATGGCTACACGGAAGAGTTCCTCGCAAAAAGCCATTTCTGAAAAAAATCAGAAGCGAAGACTTCTTTTTGCCAAGAAGTATCAAAAAGAAAGTTCTTCATTCTGGGGAAATGTTCTCTTTAGTGGCGAGAGCAAATTTGAGATTTTTGGTTCAATAAAACCACCAAAAATATGGAGAACGAAAAAAACTGAATTTGAACAAAAAAATTTAAATTCAACAATTAAGCACGGAGGCGGTTCGGTAATGGTTTGGGGATGTATAGCGTCATCTGGAGTTGGGAACCTCGTCTTTATTGACAGTACAATGAGAAAAGAAGATTATCGCAATATTTTAAGAGACAATTTGCCAAGTAGTGTTGCGAAACTGGGTTTAAGTGATTCATGGGTCTTTCAACAAACAGCGACCCCAAGCACACATCGAAAATACGAGGGTTGCCTCTTATGTTTCGGGATTTGGCAACCCTACCGTTGCAATCCGGCAATTGACAGCTCTGTCGTAAAGTTGGACATTTTTGAGGTTATACGCACTCAGAACGTTTTGACATACGAGCGCTATTTGTGTTGTTTACAGTAATTTAAAAGATTCATCTCGGCCCAAAAATGGAATTAAATCGTCAACATTTTCGTGCGATTATTTTTTACAACTTTCGGCGTGGATTAACTCAGCAACAGTGCATGGATGAACTTAATTCAATTTTTGGCGATGAAGCTCCATCAAGGACCGGTGTTTATCGATGGTATGGTGAATTCAATCGTGGTCGTAGTTCACTCCAAGACGAATTTCGTGAAGGTCGTCCAAAATCAGTTGTTGTTCCGAAAACCATTGATGCTGTGCGCGAACTGATATTGGAAGATCGTCATGTGACCTATCGTGAGATTGAGACAACCTTAGGCGTTAGTGGGACCAGCATACATTCAATATTGCATAAACATTTGACTGTCAAAAAAATGTGTTCGCGTTGGATCCCACACAATTTGTCAATCGCCTAAAAAAAGGCTCGTGTCAATTGGTCGAAAGAAATGCTCAAAAAATACGGTCGCGGTGCTTCGAAACACGTCTATGACATCGTGACAGGTGATGAATAGTGGATTTACGTGTATGAGCCCGAAAGTAAACAGCAGTCGACTGTCTGGGTGTTTCAAGATGAGCCAAATCCAACAAAAGTTGTTCGCGCACGAAGCACTTCCAAGCAAATGGTCGCCTGTTTTTCCGGAAAAACTGGACATGTCGCAACCGTACCACTAGAACAACGCAGAACAGTCAATTCTGAGTGGTACACAACCATTTGTTTGCTAGTTGTCTTCCAAGAAATCAGGAAAACCAACCGCCGAAGACGGATCACTCTTCACCACGACAATGCGAGCTCTCACACATCGGTTGCGACAACTGCATTTTTGAGCACCCAAAACATCGATTTGATGGGTCATCCGCCGTATAGTCCTGACTTGGCACCGAATGACTTCTTTTTATTTCCGTACGTAAAAAACAAACTGAGAGGTCAACGTTTTTCGACACCTGAAGAAGCGGTTGCTGCATTCAGAATGCATGTGTTGGAGATACCTCAATCAGAGTGGCAAAAGTGCTTCGACAATTGGTTCAAACGCATGCAAAAGTGTATAGATCTTCATGGGGAATATTTTGAAAAACAATAAAGTGATTTTCTATGATCAATTTTTGTTTTTGTTCTCTAATCCCGAAATATAAAAGGCAACCCTCGTAGTCAAGGAATGGTTACTTTACCGTACACCTAAGCAACTGGATCACCCTCCGCAATCCCCATACTTAAACCCCATCGAGCATTTGTGGGAGTATCTGGATAAGCAGATCCGAAAGAGGAACATTTCAGACGCATTAATGCTGTTTTAAAGACGAAAGGGAAGCAGACAAAGTACCAGTTTTATGTTTTTTACTTTAATTGAATAATGTACACTTTTTTTTGACGCTGTAAAACTGAAATATTTTTTATTGTATTTTTACTTCATTATTTTCTGTTAAGTTTTATATGGCAATTCATTGAAAATAAACTACCTTAAAAAATAACATAAGTATTTTACTAGAAGATCGAACCCCCTTGCTTTAACAGGGTTGCAAAAATGCAGTTCATAGCTGTACACTTTCTTTTGACGCTCACAGTACATTTAAAGCAGAAACGGCCGCATTTGTGAATAAAAAACTGCTGTTCCATCAGGACAATGCAGGCAAGCACTTAGGCAAGCAATTAGGTTACGAACTGCTACCGCATCCAGCATATTCTCCAGATTTAGACCCTGCGACTATTTCCTGTTTCCAAACCTAAAGAAATGGCTGACCGGTAAGAGATTTGCGTCGAATGAGGAGAACATCACAGAAACTAATCCCTATTTTGAGAGGTTTGAAGAAACCCATTATTTAAAAGGAATAAAAAAAAATAGGAGAAACGCTGGACGAAATGTATCTAGCTAAAAAAGGATTATGCTGAGAAATAAAATGCTTATTTATCATGCTTACTTATTTATCGAAAAAAATATCTTTTATTCCATAATTCACTGTCTTTACAAACTGCCCCCGTATAAATACATTTTATGATTTGGGAAGAAAGCCGAAACCTATGAATTGATTCAAACAATAGCGAAGCTATATCAGGGGTTGTCGGAGCTAACGAACATATCTCAAGGATTGTGGTCGAGTTCCAACATCTGAAAGGTAGCACAAAATGATTGGCATTTGAGAGATCAGATGCCAGACTTCGCAGTGCTTCAGTGACCGTTGAACGAACAATATCGTTTGTCGCTCGTCAACGAAAAATAAATAAAATTATTATTCGCGTACACATGCGTGTGTCTCTGTGTGTGTGTGGCGGTTCCCTTGAACGCCACCAATCATCTTCCCATTACCCCATGTAAAAACTCCCACCTAGGGCATACAAACCTGGAAAGGAAGTACTCACCTGTTTATTGTTGAACCATAATGGCTTAAAACGCATAAATCACAATATTTGCTGATGCTAAATCCATCAGCACCCAATAGGTATGTTCCTTATGGGCAATTTGGTTGTATCGCCACGCAACCAACATGAACCGAACCAATCCATTGAACATGTCTCGGTTCGATTTCCATCATGTAACGGGCATCCTCCACACCTAAGAGCAATTTGGTTGCACCATCTAGCAAACCAATATTGGAGAACAATATCCATGAGATATACCCCTACGCGCCAGCCGCACACATGCAGGAAATATTTTATCTTTCCCTTTGCATACATGCCCACATCGATCGGTCATCCGACCGACAAATACATGAGGGCATCCGGCCGACCGCCCAAGCAAGTCGAGTTGTCAAAATGGAAAATTACTATCGAGAATTCGACTACGTGGAGATGCCACCAACATGTGCACGATCAGCATAAATGGTTTACGCAGTCGCTGATCGTGCAAACACTTCAACCCCTATATCGAAATATTTGCACCAGCTGCAACCTTGTGGATTCGGTTAACCCACGGTCCGCATACTTGTGCACACACACGATGAGCAGCAGAAGCGATCATCCTGTGTGTGTGTGTCTCGCGCCCTTGTCCCGTGACCGATACAAGGAGAATCATCCCCCTGTGTCGACAAACGAAAGATGAAATTATCTTTCGGTATCTTTAATCGTCCAACAGATTCCGTGGAGGCAGGTCGGGCCTCCACGTAAAACGAAAAACGCGAGTCGAGGGTGGAGCGAAGACGCTGGTGTTGTTGCGCGTTCAATATCGTCTACGCAGTGTATTATTTTCTTTTGTTCATTTGTCTCGCGCAAACGAAAGGGTTATGTTTAAGAACTTCCCAAGACAGTTCCAAAATCTTGTATACAATAAACGAAAAGACGATCCGAACAAAGTACTGTTGAAGGCGATTGTGCGCGAGAACGGAAATTAAAGACGATAGATAACAGTTTAAATCAACCAAACCTGACCCCGGACTTGAGTTATCCGATTTGTGTTTTAGTAATAGTACCGAATGAAATAAATAAATTAGTTTAAAACTCATTCGATTGGTTTTAGAATTGACTCCATCGGGAAGTGCATTGCTCGCCGTCGAAATTCCTTGACGTTTATCCTTTTGCTGCTTCTTCGCTAATTGATCCGCCTTTATTAATGATGTGTCGTTTCAGGGCATTACGATAGTCGCGATTATAGTGATATAGAAAGGACCATCGACAAGATGCCCAATAAAATCAGTGTGTCTCGAGGCAGCGATCGTTTACAGAAGTAAAATGTTTCGAACTTTAGAATGGCATCCACGGCAAGTGCATTCCACAAGGTGATCGTCAGCTCCAGTGATAACAAAGCCGAAAGCGGAACTTTTACCCCGCGGTGATGACAACCCATGGGGTAACTTCTTGGGATACGAGTAGAACCGGTGCCAACGACGGCACATATACATTTCTACCCATATGTGTATTCGGCAGTGCCAAACTGATCCGGTAAACATCGTTTAACATAATTAAAAGACAATTAGTGCATGGGTATGTGCACACTATAAATACTTGAATGTAAATAATTGTGACGATAATTCTTATAAAAACCGAACGTGTGAACTGTGTTAACGTGCGAGCGGGCGAACATTGTGGGTGTGTGCGCGAGTCCACAATCTATTTGTCCTTCGTGCAATAAATGAAAAAACGAGAATAAAAAAAAGGAAAAAAAAGTGAGAACACGTGGATTATGCACGTAAATCAAAAATTCAAAATGGCGGAGAAGAAACAAGTCATTAAAAAGCTAAAATCAAAGTCCGCGTTAATAAAACGCCGTGCGAGCTCCCCACTGACACGACCGACAACAAATGTCCGCAAGCCAAACGAGGCAACAATAGACTTTCTCGAAAAAGGGCAAAAAATGGAATAGGACAACCCATCCCCCCGGTTCCATAAAATGACGGCAAAGTAACAAATAACATGTTTGCATGTTTAGCGACTACCGAGATGGAAGACGAGGAGGAGGAAATCAGCGACCTTGAAGAAAGGCTAGCCCGAGCAGGGGCTCAATTAGCTGAGAAGCGTCGCAGAAAAAAGGAATTGACTGAAAAGGAGCAGGTAATTTTTTTTTTTTTTATTTTTTATTTTTTTATTTTTATTATTAGACTTCTCTCGGGAGAGGCGAACCTATAGCGCCGAGTGGGCGTCCCGAGATGCCATCAAATAACTGTTGCAGTTCTTTTTGAACAGTTGCAGGTTGTAACGCTCCGGGAACACTCGCGTGGGAGGGCAGTTCGACAGCTTCCCCGCTCTGTAACGGAACGACTTCTGATGCAGGGATGTCCGCGCCGTCGGGAGATGAACCACAAACGGGTGCGATCCGTCGGATTGTCTTGTGGAGCGCATATAAACCGAATTGCGTAGAACAATGCCAAGAATCTCCGAAGAACAGCACCCGTGATAATATCTGTAAAACAGACAGAGGTCGGCTACGCGCCTTCTATGTGATAGCGACTGTAGTCCCGACGTCAGCACCGAGTCCCCAATCAGGCACATCGCTCGTCTCTGTACGCTCTCAAGTAGGTCGAGGGTATGTTTAGGAGCCGAGCTCCAAACATGAGAGCAATATTCGACCGCGGGTCTAATTTGGGATTTATATAGGAGAAAAAGTTGGGCCGGAGTAAAATATTTCTTGGCTCTAAAAAGATAACTCAGTTTTCCTGAGGCTGATCTGGCCATATCCGATGCGTGTTTATCCCATGATACATTCCCACAGACCGTGACGCCGAGCAATCTCAAACTTTCCCCAGTCTCGAGGGCCCGGCCATTCATCATCAGCTGTGGAACCGATGCTCCAGTTTTCTTTGTGAATATTGTATACTGGGTCTTCGTTGCGTTGAAGTCGACAAGATTGGCCTTTCCCCACTGCAGGACTTTATCCAGATCCTGATTCAGAGAGTCAATCGGTCTACATCTCAGCTGGTCCGACGTTGATGCACCAATCGGCCGAACACTCGAAAAGGAGGAAACAAGCATACTATCATCCGCAAAACTGAACACTTTGTTATCCGTTGTCTCCAACAAATCATTTATGTGAAGCAAGAACAAGGTTGGAGCCAATATAAAACCTTGGGGCACCCCCGAATTAACAGGATACAGATCCGAACACTCGCCGTCCACAAAAACCCGGATCGATCGATTCTCGAGGAAGATCCTCGTGCAGTCGCAAAGCTGTTGGGAAAGGCCATATGAACGAAGTTTACTCAGCAATGCCCCGTGACAGACGCGGTCAAAAGCCTTGGAGAAATCCAATGCGACCGTCCTTGACTCACCATGGCGTTCAATCGCAGATGTCCATATATCGGTTATAAGTGTCAAAAGGTCTCCTGTGGACCGCCTGCCACGGAATCCGTATTGACGACCATTCAGAAGTCCGTTGCACTCCAAATACTTAACCAACTCTGTATTGATGACTTTTTCCATCACCTTAGATAAAATAGACAGTAATGCTATCGGACGGTAATTTTGTGGGAGACACTTTTTTCCCGTCTTTGAGATTGGCTGAACTCGAGCGATTTTCCAGCAGGCAGGAAAGATCCTCCGTGCATAAGATAAGCGGAAGAGTCTGCCAAGAAGCGGCGATGGTTCTGGAGCACAGTTCTTAAGGACTATTGCTGGTATTCCGTCCGGGTCGGTTGCCTTCCTACAATCCAGTTCACGTAGACTGCGTTGAATAGTGAGCGGACGAAATCTCACATCCCGCATGGAAGACTGTACCGGCGAGATCACAGGTGGCTCCAAGGGGCCGGGATCGAGGTTTGAATTCGCCGAAAATAAATTCGCGAACACATTAGCTTTATCCTTTGGATTCGTGACTAACGTCCCGCTGTCTGTCACCAACGGAGGGAAAGAGGAGGATGCGAAGTTACCGCTGACAGCTTTTGCCATTGACCAGAAGGAGCACGAACCAGTTGGGCACCGAAGGAGCTTATTGATTACCCAGTCGTTGTGAGCCTTCTTCGCGGTATCAATCGCCTGATTGCGCGCGTTTCTGGTTCACACAAAATTGGTTCTGTTTACATCGGTGGGATTGGAGCACCATTGCTTAAAAGCTCTATTTTTGCCGCTGTAATCAGCTCGCATTATTTGTCAAACCAAGGTTTATCAGACGAACTTCGGTTAATGGAAGGTGGAATATACATCTCCATCCCCAAAAGAATAATCTCTGATACCGACTCCGCGCAAGCGTTAACATTGGAGGTTCCGAAGCAAACCCCCGACCATGAAAAGGATGTGAAGAAATCTCGCATATCGTCCCAGTTAGCAGCCCCGTACTTCCATACATGGCGAAGCTGCCTAGGCCGGTTATTCGCTTGATATGCAAGTGCTTGCGCGACAGATACCAAGCAGTGATCTGAGTTTCCCACTGGCGCAAAAACCTCTGCGGTATAAATACTCGGTTCGGGTGACAAAAACAGATCCAGGGTGTTCGCATAATCGCCTCGGGCATCCGGTACTCGCGTTGGCTCCCCCACGAGTTGAGTCAAGTTGTGGCTTACAGCAAACATCTCCGCTAGCCTCCCAGCCTCGTCGGTTCTGTTAGAATGTAACAACCACCGGAATTGTGCACATTAAAATCGCCAAGGACAACAATTTCAGAAGCTGGGTGGTTGATCTGTATCCAGTCGACGGTATATGAAAGATGTTCGCAAAAAGTCGCCGGTCGATCGTCATTCGGGGAGCGGTATAGACAACAAAGAAATTTAACGGAATTCCTCAGCACGACCCTCAACCATATGATGTCCATATTATTGGGTTCCAACGCCTCCATCCTCTGGCAAGCCAGATTGGACCGCGCGAAAACGCAGACTCCGCCCTTAAAATGGAATCTCGAATGCAAGTCGTATCCTGAGCAACGAAGATATGTCGAATCAGTTGACGAATCGACTTTGGTCTCAGTTAGGGCAAGGATATCAGGTTTCGTTGTTTGCAAATATTGGTGGACGGCGTTTACATTGGTATTGGTGAAACCGATGCCCCTGATGTTACAAAATGCCGTCACCAGTCGAGCGTGGGCCGAGCCCCGAGGGCGAGCCCGGTTATGCGATGACGAACTTCGCAAAGTTCCATTATTTATCATGATATCTGCATGATGTTCCCCCTGACATAGTCCCCCCCGGAGATCCGAATGGGAGACTAGTTTACCTCCGGAATTCTTTATATCAGAAGGCACAAAACAACAACAGCAACAATGTCCACAACAAAACACTAACCAGCAAAAAGAATGTCCACCGCAACAGATTACGCAACAACAACCACAACAGGAGCAACAGGCAGCAAAAAGGAAAGCGAAGATGCCACCCACCAACATTACAGATATGGACTGGAAGTCTATGTAAGCTTTCTATTGGGGAGGATTTTTCAATTAAAAGGCTGATAGGGAACAGGTTTGCCATACAGGCAAATTCGGTTGAGGACTTCGAAAAAATGAAAAACCTGCTAAAAAATTTTAATCAAGAAGAAAAAAGGATCAAATCTTTGAAAAAGTTAGAAAATCATAAATATCCGGCGTGATAGTTTCTCGGGATCATCCTATCAGTAAAATCCGAAATTTATCAAAGTTTTGGACAGCTCATCGATGATCAAGAAAAGAAGGTTCAAGATCAAAAGTAAAAAATTATTGTTGCGGTTATGAAATCTAAGAACCAGACAATTGAATCGGTGTTGTTTGGTTTATCGGCCTCGTTTATTCAACTGCAATAATTGCTGACCAAGACTCGTTCGATTAATCAAATCGAACAGCAACTCGGAAGCTGTCCTGGTATCACTTGACTCGAAGTAATTTTGTACTTCACGCACACACAACAAAGTCTATGAAGGTATTCGCCATTTCCTAGACTCCAGCAAACGAACAATCAGCGGAAATTCAAGTAAACGTTGTTTGATTCATCCGTTCGTTGACATTTTATGGCCCTTCGAGTCGTTACTCGTCGGATTCGCATCGTTTCGAATCTATTCACTTCTTTCGACTAAGTGTTTCAGATAAAATGCAATGAATTGTGGTTTTCAGTATGTTACGCCTCATTTCCGTGAATCTCGCTGACGATTTCTTGGAAACATTCACGAAATCACGTGCTTCGTCGATGTTTTCTCGGTAATCACATCAGATGGACAGTTGTAGGTTTATCGTTATACACATCTAACGTCCTTCCTTGAATCGTCGAAACCACTCAAACACTTATGTGTAGGAAAAACGATTATCACCATATATGTGGCGTTTCTAGCAGATACACACACGACTAGTAAAGAACAACACCACCAAAAGCACATCCATTAAAGCCGTATACCATAGCAATAATATACCATTACCACATTAGTCCAATGTATTTGAGTTTAGAAATGAAATTCACATAAGCGGCAGTGGCCTGATGGGTAAGAGCTTTGGTTCTATCTTTTAGTGATTCCAACCGTGATAGCGTCGGTTCGAATCACTCGCTCTTCAATATCGTCGCAAACGCTATATATATGCTACATTTTTCAACAACTTAAACGATTCCGCCGAATTCTTTGTAATTTTAAAACAAAATTAAATGTTGACTCCTTGGTTTATACATTCTGGTACAAAAACGACTGTCACTTAATGCGTTGTATTTCGGCTTCCACTGAACAAAGTGGCATCAAACTTTAAAGGTTAGCTAGGGGAGGTTTACTACCGCACTCAAGACCCACCGGTCTTGTTCGATTTCTTCCCCACCATCCCCCCATCCAAGTAGTTAGAGCACAGTTGAACTAACCTTGTCCACACTATCCTTAGATACCTCCTTCCACCTTCCTTTTCAGATATCTTCAGACCGAGCCCAGCATCCTCACGGATATGGGTGATTCTGGTTATCGTAAGATGACCAGAAACCAGCGACAAGATGAAGGACACATTTGTCCTTGTCTCCCTAAAGTCGGCCTCTCGCCATCCCCTTTTTGTTATGGTTCCAACTGTAGACGGCGATTTCGGTTTAACTCAAAAAATATGTCCGTGTAATGTCGAAAACTAGGGAGAGAGTGAAGTAATCAAAAATGTTATCAACAACATTACTACTCTCTGTCATGGAAAAAAAAAAAGCATTTTTAATAAACGTGTGCGGTATACTAACGTGTTAATAATAAAGGGTTAAATTAAATGGAAAGTGTTTAACTGAAAGTGTGGGTAAATGTGTGTTACTCTTAGAGTCTATACATAAGCTACCGCGAATTGGACACGTTTTCTTTTTTCATTCCGATTGAACCCCTTTTTTTAATTCCCCATACAATCACCCAGTTATCCCCCGATGAGGTACTTCATTTGAAAAATCTTCTCGTCACTTAGTGAAATATATAATATCCATTTACGACATCGAGACCAGATGGACGGACTAATTGACACTATATATATGGAACGTCAGAAAGATTTGTCTTTCACCTGATGTTGCCATGGGACTGTAAATTATCTTACTTAAATTTTTATTTGGCAGGAATGCGAATGCTCAAAAACCCTTCTTCCATGAAAAACGGAGGCATCCCTTTGAGGAAACAGACATATCCCTCTTTGCTGATTACATTATTAGGTCCCTAATAACGTATTCTAACCTTATTTGCAAATGGAAGTCATTCAAATGAAGGCAGCATTCTTAATCTCTGGAGAATCCCTTCGACCCAAAATTGGTCTATGTAGTTTTCGAAATATACATTAATGAGATAGATATAACAGAAAACAAAATTACAGAAATTCCATTTATGGCAGAACGATTTGAGAGGTAAGATAGGTCCAACAAGAGGGAATTGAAATCCGCTTATCGATGCCACTGTTTTTTTTTTTTCAAAAATTTTTCATTTTAATTGACTTCGGGTCTCTGACTATAACTTTCTATAAACTCGATCGCAATGTATTCATATTTGTATGAGAGGAATGAGTGATGAACATGTTTTGCCTCTAACACTATAAGGAGTTATAGGGCATTCATTTTCCGAGGAGGCATTTTGCCCTTTTGGGATTGGTTGAATTCGAGGAGTTTTCCAACATATAGAAAGGGGCTTCTGTGGATAAGATGTGTGAAAGGATTTGTTAAGAACCTACCACAGCTCTTTGGCATACTTTTAGAGAACTTTTGCCGGTTTTACGTCCGTTCTGGTTGATTTCTTGCACTCGTGTCCATGGTGGTCACAGCTAGTTAACGAAAGTACCGGCATTGAGAATTATCTTGAGGTAATCACAATTGGCTCTAAGAGACAACCACTGAGAATAGACTTCTCGAAAGAGAATAGTGCGAAAGAAGTTGGTTTTATCTTTCGAGTTTGTGACTAGGGTCTTATAGCGTTTGAAATAATAGTGAAGAAGATCGTGTGATTCGAACTGACGCTATGACAGTTTGAATCACGAAAAAAATTAACCCATCAGGCTACTGGCCGATTTTAGAATTTAATTTTAAAACTCGACCATACTCCACTGATGTGACTTGTTATGTTATCGCTAACGTATACGGCTCTGATGTATTTTCTTATTCGATTTTTCGTTCGGTGCTCTTCACTATTTTGCTTGTAAGTTGTGTGTGTATCTGTAAGATTCGCCACAGTCTCGTCGGCCGTCCCTAATGCAGGGCCGGAACAGGAGCTGAAACTCCTGGTGGCTTGGCGTTGGGCCAAATATTCAATCGGCTTTTAGGACAAGCGGGCCTGTAGCGATTCTAACAGATACACACACAATTCACAAGCAATAAATAGTGAAGAACACCGAACGAAAAATCGAATAAGAAAAATACATCAGAACCGTATACCAAGCGATAAATAAAAATAATTCACACCAGTGGAATATAGTCGAGTTTGGAAATCAAATTCTAAACACGGTCAGTAGTCTGATGCTTCACTGCTTCGCTTTTCAATCGTTTCATCGTGTGTTCAATTCACCTTCTTCACTATCCTTGCTTAACGCTATATAATTGGTGACCCCGACGTGATCTTGTACACACAGCATACACTTCCCCATAGTAAAGCAGAACTTCACACACGGTCACGACTTCCGCATAGAGCCCTGTGGTGGTGATTTTTAGGGTTCGTGTGTGGAGAGTCCGTAGTCGCGTGTTCACTTTTTTTATGTTTATAAAAAAAAGGCGTCGCAGGTCACCAATGTGGGTGTTGGGGCAGGAGGCGTCGGCACGGACGCAGGTTAAGCAAAAAGCCACTGATTGATCCCTGAGAATCGTTACGCAGCACACTGTTCTTCACCAAGATTCACCAAATCGTCCACCAAGAAAAAATAAAATGCAGGAGCGTGTTGTTCCGTTTAATTGTTTATTATTTATTGTTCCCTTATTGATAACTATCGGTAACTTAACCTTCACAAGAAAACTTTATTAAATTGTGCCTCTACAAGAACTCTTAAAACTGTCTATAATAATTGAACATCCGTGGTAAAACTTATTTAAACTTGAAACTCAACAGGAACATTTCATTGTCTTTATCAATGATACATTCACAGGAAAACAATGTTAAACTTGAACTTTACAGGAACATTTAATTGTCGATATCAATTATACGTCCGCAGTGAAAACAATATTAAACTTGAAACTCTACAGGAACATTTGATTGTCTTTATCAATGATACATTCACAGGAAAACAATGTTAAACTTGAACTTTACAGGAACATTTAATTGTCGATATTAATTATACGTCCGCAGTGAAAACAATATGAAACTTGTACTTTACAGGAACATTCAGTTAAAAATTTGTATATTAATAGAACTCGCGAGAGATAACTATCCGGCGCTTCAAAGAAAACTCCACTGGTGTTGTCCTCCACCGCGCACTCTACAAAGGTTAAAATCTGACTGGTTTCCTTTCGCAGCCATCAGAATGACATCGCCAAGAAAAACCGTAAAAGGGGAGGAGTTACACGATCAACTGGTAGCAGTCAATCGTGATTGGACCGGGAAATACGGCATACATTTTGCACGTATGTGTATGCGTCGCACACGATCATCCGGTGAACGAGGATGGATGCGAGCGTCGTAATTGCATCTCCTGGTAATGAGCATGCAAACAATGCATGGGCCTGCGGCTGTGTACACAATTGATTGTGTAATACTTGTCGGCAACGGAACCATCTGGTGAAAAAGGAAAACAAACCGAAGATCTGGTCACCCTAGGAGAGGCCATAAATCAACATTTGGTTGATGGACATGCAATTTCCCAGGTCCGCCGACGGTTGGCGGCCGTTAATAGGGAATTGGTATACCATAAACAATCCATGGTGTGAATGCGATGTTTAGGTATTGCAACGAATATAGGGTGCAGCCATTGCCAGATGTTAAAAGTAAACACTTGATGGCTACATCCAATTCGTTGCTTGTTTGCGGTCCCTGACCGGTGGAGACCGATAATAGAAACCCAGCTATTGCTGGTAATTGGTGAATGTTTGCTTTGCGTCGGCCGAAACCTTGTCGACGGTGGCAAACTGATGAGACCTGGTAGCCGCATGCTTAGGGGTGCCATGGAGAAACAAACAAAAAAAAAACGAGTAAATTGAAACTCCGTGTTGATTTTGTTTCCATGGCATAAAGTATTGGGAATGTGATGCACCGGGTGCTATACATGCCCGAGGGTGAAATTCTCGATGCCACGGCTAGGTGATAATCCTTGCCGTGGACTTAATGTTTTCAGGAATGGATCGTGGAAAAAAGGTGTTTGGAAAAACCCCCCAAAGAAAGGTAAGCTGCCTAAGGTATTTATGTCAGTTATCCTTCAGGGTAACTGAATTAATTCCAGCAATTTGGCTGGCGGTTAATGCCGTAGCAAGGTTGCGTAACCTTGCTAAAGGTTCGACTTCAAGGTAAGTCGCATCGCTGGTAATGGTGGGGATCGAGCGATGCATGGCTCTTCGGGCCCTGAAAAGCCCCACAGCCCAGCCTCCGACGTTTTCTCGTTTCTCTCTCGTTCGTCCGTCGTCCGCATACGAATCTGATCGTAACGAAGTTACTGCGGTGGGAGTGTGTAGCGATTCTAACAGATACACACAATTCACAAGCAAAACAGCACAATTAAACACGGAAGAGATTGTTTTGCTATTTATAAATTTTATTGAACTATTAAATTTTAATACGTTAAACACTTGGAAGCACGGTTCGAGTTATTTATTTTAGTTCGAACTTTGTCTGGCACAACATACTAACTACTTCACACACCGGATTTTGCTACCCCGCAACACACGACTTGAAATACATCCGAGTTACATTGAAACGCGATTCTTTACGTTATCCTATTCACGCGTTATGCCGATGACCTTCTCGTTGAGGTTTCTCAATGTCCGACCTCCTCGGTGGGGCTCGCTGTCCTCCTCGTCGCGTTGACGATCAAAATCTCGCTGACTATCTCAAACCTCAACAATATCCTGCTCACACAGATACCCAGATTCGAACTGGTATCTGTATCTATCCGGAAAATATTCCCTATTTGCTCTGCTAACAGAACTTCCGAATTTCTGTTAGCAGCATGTTATCACATCCCCCGGGATATTTTGTAGTTTCCTGAAAGTGGAAAGTCATCTTTGCATACATCATTATTATCGCTAATAGGATTTCATTTCCACGGCCTTCTGTTTGCACAGAACATCTGGCGCCCAGACCAGAGATATTCGGCGATTGTTTTGGCATGCAGTCCGTGGGTCTTATTTGAACTTGGTACCCGGAATCGAAATCCATTAGATCTTTATAATGGTGCGAAATTCTAGCGTGGCCGTGGGACCGGAGTATTGCCTCTGTTGGCTTAACTCCTCATAAATTATCGGATATCTCGTTGAGATATATTCGATTGCGATAGGTCGTGGCTGCCTTCTGTTGTTCAACGGATTTGGGTGGTCCTTACATTAGATTACCCGCACGTGCATCCGTTGATCGGTTCATTCTTTGATGATAGCAATTCTTTTGTATCGAATTTCGGAATTGCCGGTTCGATAAGATGTTCCTGGGCGCAGGCAGCATGTATGGCATTTTGGGAATTGTTTTTTTTTTTTTTTAGGAATAGAATGCATGAATGTTTATACTTTTGTTTCAGGCATGATGAGTTATAATTGTTGAGGTTGACCTAAAAAGCTTTGGGGACGTTCAGTTCCTTGCTTTTTGGTGTCGGTCTCAACGTTGGCTGCGAGTTGCAGGCCCTATGGTGGGACTTTGGGACACGCGTCTGTGGGCACGTGCGCTGCGTTATCAGGTAAGTAAGTTCTTTGAAGGTAGGAACCTTACCTGCGCGGAATTGTGCGTTCGTAGAACGCTACAGGCCTACCTGTCAATATATTTCCAGTTGATAAGAAGTAGTCGATGACAAGACAAAAAGGTAAACAAAGATCGCCACACTGCTTATTTCTTCTTAAGATCGTATAAAGAAGATTTACCACTGTCTGATGTCTATCGTAGCTGGAAGCATTTTTACACCAAAGAATTCAAAGAAATTAATTCTAGAAAAGTAATTCAAAACAAGATTAAAACCGAAATTTGAATGGAGCGCTTCGGTAAATCGAAGTTAAGAGCTAACATATCAATAGAGAACAAAGGACGCTAGGGAGAACTATGATCAAGAAACGAGTCTCGGGATCGAACTGTTTTTTTGCGGTTGAGACAGTCAAGTTGAATGTGTGGGGGTTCTGTGGGGGTATAAGTTGGTACCAACGTATGGCACAGGATTCACTTGTGTCCCCAACGATGTTGCTGCGTGAAAATGATCCTCAGGAAGTCCACGAGAAGAGATTAAATAAATGAGACTGCACCGAGGTTTAGTTGTAGATTAATTTATTTTTTAATCTTAATTGTCCTCAATTGATTTTGAATTTCTACTTTTGAAATGTTACACGTAAATTGATATTTTTTATTTTGTACTTGACGCTCAAACACAAACGATCGAGAGACGATACAAAATTTACACTTTTACTGTGTACACACGACGGTGGATATTTTAACTCGTTTAATAAATTATTTTCGCAACCCGAGCGGGTTTGACTTTGCACGGTAATGGTTGGATAATGACTGATGGATTAAGGGTGAAATTCTGTATTTCACTTTACACACAGGACAACCAAAAGAGACCTCGCCTATGCTCTCTCAGCTTCGCTCGTTGAAGTGTGGTAACTTCAGTCAATTGGGTAATTGACGGACATGGAGAATGAGAGAACAGAAACATGATGTGCTGTGATCTCGGGGTAGCTTTTATTGTGTGTGTTGGTATCAAATGCAGCTACTGACATGACCTACTGACCCAGTGGTACGGCTATGGTGTAGTCAGAGCGCATTGAACCATGTAAAGACAGAATTTCGGAGGAGAGGAACATTTAGGTGGTGGAATTCACCTGCAAAAAGAGATCAATGATCCCAAGCGAATGGATGATCTGATGAAAAGCCGAAGTGACGCCAAATTGGCTAGGGTAATTTATCATGACAGCTAATTAGATATTTTGATAAATTCCCCAGCGGTTTCGCTATGATGCGACGGCGTCGTTTGCTTCGACTTGTTGTTGCTAACCAATACGAATGGAATTTCATGGTTAGAGCAATACTGTTGCCGTATGTCGAAGATAGTAGCTAAACTCAATTATGCATTATCTGCATAGGATAATGAGTTTAGCTATGCGTCCTTGGGGAAATTATGTATTTCAGGTGAATAACATATAAGGGAAATGGGTATATATGACGCGCTGAAAGCGGTCGAAATAAGGTGGAAATTGTGGTTGAGATTGTTGGTTGATTCTCATGTAGAATTGAGAAACCCCACAGTTCTTTTAAGCTTACCCAAAGAACCCCCCATAAGTGCAACCTAACCCCCATGCCAATTGTATTGGCACCTGAAAACATTTCCTTTTCCAAGGCCATTTAATGCATACAACGCATTATCTAAAATTCCTAAAAAGAATTCTTTAATGTGCATATGCATCATAAATCCCAAAACATTCGGCACCCTTTGCCATCATTAAAATGTCGTGCAGCTTGTTTTTACAGCTACAACAAACCGACCAGCGATTCGTTTGTTCGATCGACACACAATTACCGCATCTCCAGCATTTCCTAAATACAAACAATCACCAATTTCGTGCTTTGCCACAAACGATTAACCCTGCATATACAATTGCAGACAAGCGATTCGTGTGTTCCACCGACCCAAGATACGATATACAATTTTCATTGTATAAAGTATCCCAAGCCATTAGCATCTTTTTCTAATGGATATACGTCTATTGACGCAAGGGCATCACTCATTCAAGACCTTTATGATGCCCCTGTCCCATCTTTCCCACTAGCACCATTTCCTCGATGCATCGCGGTCTATTTATTTAGCCGCAATGCACATCATAAACAATGATCTTCACGATCCCTTTGTCCTCACCGTCTTTTTGCTTTGTGTTTCCTTGGCCTTGTTTCATGAGAAAACCAATGTGATCTTCACGATCACACAAACGCCCACACACCACGATCTTGATTACGAGATCTGGTTTTCTATTCCACAAAGAGAGACTTTACGTTTCTCTTGTGGTAAGTAAACATATCCTTAGCCGAGAGGATATTCACCACACCATTAATTTAGGATTGAATTCAACTCAGAGTTCTATCTTCGGGGAGTCTTATCCCAACCAGCGAAGGAGTCGGTCGCGTCACCATCCGCCGTACCGTGTGCACCGGTACGGTGCGAGACACGAAAGTCGCAAATTAACACCCCATCATTTTCATTTCATTTTTAAAACATTTTTTATTTTCTCTTTATATTCTTAGTTTCTAAATTAAAGGCTAGACAAAAATGCTTAAATTCTAGCTTAATTATCTTATATAATAACTTAGTGGTCCTTCGCAGACGCTCTAAGCTAAACATTACTTAACCATTATATAATTTGCCTTTCGGCGACAGAATTTTGTGGCAGTACTTATAATTATTTGAAGAAATTAACACCCCCTAGTTAGTATTGAATTGTGCGAGTCGCCTGCGCGAATAAAAATTAAAGTTGAGTTTTATAATGGTACCTGCCTACCTTACCTGGCCCCCTTTGACGTGAATAATAATTATTCAGTGAATGTTCGTACGTCGTTTCAAAGTATTATAAACATTTTTACATAAAGTAGAACGTGTAAACAATAAACATATAACAGCTGTAAAATAAACAGCTGTAAATAATAACAATAAAAAACAATTACAATAAATAAAAATAGTGTTTCATTTTACTTTCTTTTCGGGTCCATGTCTTGCGGCGGACTTTTACTCCTTGTGTTGGTGACATTTTCGGCTGAAGGATCGATGGCGTATCATTGTTCCTCATTCGTGCGGCCCGGGGATGAAAACAGTTTGCTTTTCGAACATCGGCTAATCTTTTAATGACGATGGGAGAAGAAGTGCAGCCCGTGCCGTACGTCGGCGCAACCTACTTCTTCCCCACAAATGAATGAAGTGAGTGTTGGAAAACGACATAATTAAACCTAGCAAAAGCCTATGGAACTCGCCACTCCTGGTTGTCCCTAAAAAATCGGGACCAGATGGTGAAAATAGATGGCGGGTTGTGGTCGATTTCCGCAAACTGAATGACAACCCCATTGGTGACGCCTACCCCCTTCCTCGAACTGAGGATATACTTGATCAACTGGGGCATTCCCACTACATTCTCGACCCTGGATCTGGTCAGCGGGTACCATCAGATATTGCTAGATCCAAAGGATCAAACTAAAACAGCCTTCAGTACTAATTTTTTTCTTTTTTTTTTTTTTTTTTTTTTTTTTTTTTATAAACATTAATGCCTACACAAAAGGGGATTTTGAAGTACCCTTAAATGTCAGAGCACAGTGCGAGCGAATGGAGAGGAAGTGGTTAAGGAAAGGAGGTGTCGATGTATATTGGACTTGAATGTCTAGACATCACAACGGCTAGGAAACACATGATCAGGCAGAACATTCCACTTCGTGTGGTTCGGCTAAAGAATGACTCTCTATGTTTATTTGTGCCCCTAAAGTCCACTTTCAACGTGAACTGATGCCTATTCACAGATTGACGGGTATCGCGGGAAAATGTCTGAAGGGGCGGAACACATTCAGAAAGTTCAGTTGAGCAACGACCGTGGTAATACCTATAGGAAAGAGAGGGACATGATACGTTGCGCCTGTGTTCTAACGACGGAATTGATCGTCTAACGGCTGAGTCCCCAATAAGTTTCACTGATCGTTTTTCAATTCTGTCGAGCACGTGTAGTGCAGTTTTGGATGCGCCTGACCAAATATGGGAGTTGAACTCCGTTTTGGGACTAATATACGCCTTGTAAATAGTGGACAGTTTAGATGGAGTGAAGTATCTTTTGCATCTCTTAAGAAATCCCATACATTTGGCCGCACTTTTCGCAGCTTCAAATAAGTGGTCATTCCAGTTAAGAGTCGAATTAATTCGAGTGCCGAGGATTAATAGTTCCATGGCTTCGTCGATGCAAGTGCCGTTCATAGACAGTATATTTACTTTGGGGCTCATCTTTGACGACAAGAGACAGCACTGAGTTTTTAGGGCATTGAATTCTACTCGGTTAAATAATCCCCACTGATATATCTTGTTGAGGTCTGAATTCAATGTATCAAGCATAAGTTGCTGGTTGGTAGTGACGTTCGAAGAGTTTGGACGGGAGTGTTCGTATGTGTATGAGAAACTCAACGTACTATCATCAGCAAACGAGTAAATTGGGTTGTGAGTAATTGACAAGAGATCATTTATAAAGATGAGGAAGAGAGTGGGTGAGAGTACCGAACCCTGGGGAACACCTGCATTAAATTGACGGGAGACTGATTTGACCCCAGCAAGAACCACTTAGATTGAACGCCCAGAAAGAAAGTCTCTTATCCATTGGATCAGGGAATTGTCCACTCCATATGAATGCAATTTTGACAAAAAAGCTGGATGCCAAACTCTGTCGAAGACTTTTGAAATATCCAATGCGACTACCTTGCTTTCACCAGGGTAGTGGATGGAATGGCTCCACTTTTCGGTGAGGTACGCCATCAGATCTCCTGTGGACCTGTTGCTACGAAAGCCATATTGGCGGTCATTGAGGAGGTCATTTGATTCCAGATATTTCGAAAGTTGATGGTTGATAAGAGATTCCATTACCTTGGAGAGAATAGAAGTTAGTGCTACATGTCGATAAGAAGAAAGGAATGATTTGTTACCCTTTTTGGGAATTGGCTGAATGTTCGCTGACTTCCATCTATTTGGAAAACGCCAGTAGAATACGACAAATGGAAGGGTTTCCGCAGTGGTTTGGCGAGTGAAGAGGAACATCTTTTCAAGAGGATTGGGGGAGTGCCGTCCGGACCAGCGGATTTGTGTGCGTTTAGCTCTTTGAGTGCGCGGGCAACAGTAGGCGTTCGGAAGCGAATCTGGTTCATGGTGTGCTACGTATGCTCAAGTTGAGGTGGAACTGATGTGATATCAGGCAGCGTTGAGTTGGCTGCAAAATGTGCAGCAAGCAGATTCGCCTTCTCTATTGCTGTGGTGACTGGTTTGTCATCGACTATAAGCGATGGAATGGATGAAGAGACTGAGTTTTGAATGTTTTTCACGAATGCCCAGAAGCTTCTACTACCTATGGGAGAGTGTAGTATTTTTTGTCTCACTCTCTGGTCATGCGCAAACTTGGCGCGTTGAATATACGCATTGCAGTCATTTCTAGCTCTGTTAAATCTTGTCCGGTTTTCCTCAGTATTGTTTGATTTATACAACCGGAAGCCCAACTCTTTAGCCTTAATGGCTTCTCTGCACCCGGTATCGAACCACACATTTCTCTTGGGTTAGATACCTTTTACTCTGTGTGGAATAAAGGTCCGCATGCCAAGTAGAATCGTGTCTGTCAATGTGACCCCTATAGAGTCAACATCGTTATTGAGGATAAATAACGGCCAATTTAACCTCCCAAAAAATCGTTCAGACCTTCCCAGTTGGGTTTTTCGTAGAACCGTACTGTACTTTTGGGAGCTTTCTCATTAACGTTACTGTTGGTTAGAGGAAATTTAGCTGACACGACACAGTGGTCTGAAGTGCCAAGAGCGAAGAAACTTCAATTGTGTATTTGTTTGGGTGGGAGGTGAGAAACAGGTCCAGTGTGTTGACGAAATGACCATATATATCTGGTACCCGTGTTGGCTCATTGACAAGTTGAGTTAAGCTATTTGAATCAGCAAAAAGCTGGACATATTGACCTTTAGGTGTTGTTGTTCCGGAGTGACGAAGACACAGCATTGCAATCATTCCCAGCTCTCCTAAATCTTTTCCGGTTTTCCTCAGTACTGTTTGATTTATACAACCGGAAGCTCTATGGGCACCATGAATTTAAACGTACGCCGGATTAAAAGGTGCCCCAGCCACGTTGCAGAGGCTGAAACTCTCCGGTCTTCAAGGCTTTGAGTGCTTTATGTACTTGGATGATATTGTCATCTATGGTAAGAAACTCGAGGACCATAACGATAAGCTCGAGAAGGTGTTCATCAGGCTACGAGAGCACAACCTCATATTACAGCCGGAAAAATGCAAGTTCCTACAGAGGGAGGTTGATTATTTGGGACACATATGCTCGGAAAAAGGGCACTCCCAAACCCTAGCACAACTGCCAGTGTTGCAGTTCCGCAACATGCATAAAACCAACGAACAATTTTGCGATCTGAACAATCGCAGACTTCAGAAAAACAAATTCAAATGACTCAGCAAAATACAACTTACAGCGCCCCAGTATACTACTGGGAGTTGTATTCGATACTCGGTCATGCCACTGAATGCATTCGAAGTGCTCTCTGAAGCTATGAGAAGAATTCAGCTGGCTGATCGCAGGCCCCGTTGACGGCGGAGAACTGTGGCCTGCCAAAAGGAGAGCAACGGAGGAATGCGTTTTGCGGAGATCAGCAATTTTTTTTCTATTTTGAGTGGTTACATTTTTGGTTGCGGAAAAATTGCTGTTTTTTTTTTGAAGAACGTTGATTACTGTTTCAACAAAAAGGACAGTTGATTGCTTTTACAAAATGTGCAAAGGAGGTGAAATTTTGTTCTAATAAAATAAAGGTTTGAAATACAACAAAATTAACATTTTTGCTTTTCTCTCGAATGCAACTCGTACGAAAACAGCCAGTGTCCAACAATTCCCAAGCCCGCAAACGGTTAGAGAGGTGCAATCCTTCTTGGGACTCGCCAACAACTATAAAAAAAAATGCATTCCCCAGTTTTCTAAAATAGTACGCCCTTTAACTAAACTCCTGCGCAAGGATGTGAAATTCACTTGCACAGAAGGGTGGGGGGGGGGGGGGGGGGGGATATGGATGTGGGGTGTGTTAAGGTCTTAAGTCGGGTTCGGTGGACGAGTGGTATGTTTCTTTCTATGTGGGAGGGGTAAGGAATGAAGATATGTGGTCTGTGGAAGTTGGTATACTTTGCACCAGTTTTGAGGTCGAAGGGGGGAAGGGGCTCGAGATAGGGGCAGACTATGATGTGGGGCGAGCAGTTTTGTTGTGATTAAGAGGGACTTTTTTAGGGGCAGGTGAGGAGGTGGGTCTAGAGTGAAGGTTGTGAAGTGGTTACAATTAGGAAAAGAACTTAGATTGAAATTTGGCTTGAAATAGAATTTTGTGGCTCGAGTTGTCTTTAGTTTGGGAAGATGGATGCGGATATTGTTAGATTTAGAGGAGGGAGGTTGGGTATGCATTGGCAGGGCATGGGACTTGAAGAGACGAGTTATGATGGGAATGAAGGATGCAGCGTGGGGAAGAGGAAATAAATTGGTATTGTGACCTGGCTTAGGAAGGGGAGTACGATTATTATCCCTTTCTACGGATTTAGGAAAGGGGGACAGGTGTTTAGTTGATTTGTTCGGGTTGTTATGGGATATAGTCAACCGGCCGATCCTTGGGGAACCGTTTTTGTTCGGATGGAAAATCCAATCATATCTGGAGGGGAGAATCATGCGGAAACAAGATCTGTATTTGGAGACAGGAAGCAAATAATATTCTTTTACCGGGATCCTGTAGTTTTTCGGAAAAAATTCAGAAATCCGATAGGAGTTCTCGGTTTTAGGGGTGCCCTTTAACAGATATTGGTTGATTGGAATATCGAGTTTATTAATACGTCCGGTCCGTGCTACTCGGCACGGGGCTGTTGAGGGCCCATCAATATAACCGAGCAAAAGGAATGGCTTACCTACTTTTGGTGGGGTGTGCCCTCGCCGTTTACCCTGGTCCAGTTGTCTCAGAATAAAACTGTATCTTTTCCTTGGTTTTATTATTTCACTTTTGATTCTTTATTGTTTTACTGTTGGCTTTTAAGAGTTAACTAAGTTACATCTTCATTGTTTTACTGTTGATTTTTAAGATTCAAATAAGTTACTTCTTAATCGTTTTACTTTCAACTTTTAACTTTTCAACAATAAGAGTTGCTTGGCTGTCTGCCGCGGCTCCGGCCTCTGAAACTTTACTGGTGCCATACACGGCCAGCGGTTCGGCCCCTGGAATCCTACTGATCAGGAAATCGAAATTGGTCGCCCTTTATCCGATTTTGAGTTGAGAATTGTCAACTATTTTGGTGTAAACATTCCAAGAAGCACACACAAGAGTTTGTGTGCTTCAATTGGAATTGTGTTCTAGGAATTGTTTAAGGATTTATTTGAATGGGTTCTTGGAAGGGGAATCATGAAATGCGTTTTGAATTAAGCATTTCACGATGTCAGGATTTTAGGAATTGAATCAATGTGCGACGAATTAACTTTTGGTTTAATTCGTTGCTCATGCGATTCAATTTGGAATTTGGATGTAGGTTAATGGAAAATTGAATCAATGTGCGACAAATTAACTTTTGGTTTAATTTATCGCTCATGTTTTTCAATATGGGATTTGGATGTAGGTTAATGATGATATTGGGGATTTGGATGGGAGTAGTGATTTAGGATCACTACAGGGCCAAGGTGTGCCAAAATGGCGGATTGGTGGAGTGCGGGCGGGAGCCGCATTCGAATTGGAAGGACTGTGGGTGGGGGCGGTGAAGTAGGGTGGAGCCGGGGTGAGACCACATTGGTTGGTTCGTCATATAAAGACGTCACGCACCGCGGAAAGGGGTGCGGTTGGTTACTTTTGATTGCATAGGCGAGATAGCGCTTTCAAGCTAGCAAACAGGGACTGGGAATCCGCAAGTCGCTTGGTATTCATACATTTATCAAAATATTAGCTGCGCAACTAAGTTCCCGGTGCCTGTTAATAGGTTGCTCCAGCAATACGTGTTGATCGATTTCGACATATCTAAAACGTCATGAGCCAAGCCTGGACATATCGTAAACAAACCGATTTGATACAGAAGTGGTTTTGTTTTCGCGTTATATACTTTTGGTTGTGTAAAAATGTCTGATTTTGCTCTAAATAATCGTGATTTGTTGGAAGTGTTGATTTTCTTCTTCCATTCGAAGAAAACGGCGGCTGCAGCGCATTGAGAGCTCCACAAAGTTTACGAATATGCTGCTTTAAGTGAAACAACGTAACGTGATTGGTTCGGTTGCTTCAAAGACGGTGGTTTCCATGTTGACGACCGTCCGCGTGAAAGAAGGCCAAAAACCTTCACAGACGCCGAATTGGAGGCATTGCGCGACGAGGATCCATCAGAAACGCAACAAGACCTTTCATCAGCATTAGGAGTTACCCGCTAAGCCATATCCAAGCGATTGCAAGCGTTGGGAATGATTCAAAAGCAAGGAACTCGGGTTTCTTATGATTTGAAGACAAGGGACGTTGAGCGTCGTTTTTTTTTTTTGCCTATGAACAACTGCTGCAGGGGCAAAAAAAAGGAGGGGTTTCTTCATCGCATCATGACGAATAATGAAAAATGGATTCGATACAGCACCCCAAAGAAAAGAAAACCAAGGGGACTGCCCGGGCATGGTTCTAGGTCGTCGGCTCAGCCAAATATTCACACTGCGGAGGTTATGCTGTGTATTTGGTGGGACCAGGTCGGTTAATTTATTATGAACTGTTGAAACCGAACGAAACCATCACTGGGGATCGGTAACGATTTCAATTGACGCGATTGAGCCCACCACTGCGCGAAAAACGGCCACAATACGAACAGAGGTGCGAAAAAGTGATTCTACAGCAGCACAACGTTCGGCCTTACGTTGCCATTATAACCTACCCGGAAACGCTCAAATGGGAAGTCCTGCCCCACCCGCCATATTCCTCAGATATTGAGAGGTCCGATTATTACTTGTTCCGTTCGATGGCACATGGTCTGGCTGATCAGTATTTCCGCTCATCTGAAGACACCAAAAAAATTGCTTGATTCGTAGATAGCGTCGAAATATGAATACTTTTACCGTAATGATATTCGAGCTCTGCTAGAAAGATGGGAAAGAGTTGTAGCTGGCGATGGCCAATACTTCGAATAATTTATTTGTAATCATTTTTTCACAATAAAGTTTCATTTTCATAAAAAAACAGCGAGAACTTAGGTGCGCACCTAATATTACAAGGAGATGAGATCAAACAAAGGATTGATGCCTGAATTCTTGCTGGTGAAGTTAATAGATCTTATATCAAAGAACAAAGAAAAATAAGTAATCATAATATTGTTCGTAGTTCCAGCTCTATCCGTGCACCTGAATGAGGGATCCAGACGTCAGGGACAATCAGGGACTACATCATCTCAACAGCATCAATCATAACAGCAGTATCCACATCTTCAGAAGCAGCAGGTAGGCGGATAAACGTAGAGAACGATGACCGAGGAACGGACGTAAGACTTGCTGAATCAACAAGTAAGCCTCCTTTGAATTAATTTAATTTGCGGAGCTTTTGGAGCAACATTCTTCTTTGAACCATCCACCCGGGTCATCATCGACAGGTTTTTTGTCGTCGGATTGGCATCGTTTGGTATCTCTACAAAAATACCTTTGGTTTCATTGATTGCGAATGGAGAATTATTTAAATGCAAATTACTGAAACTTGTGATATACACATTGAAAAGTAATAGACAAACGATGGCGATCAATTAGGAATCACATGTAAACAATTACAATATAGGAGAAGCAAATTTTATAAAACTAATTGGTTATTGGACTTGGCAAAAATTGGCTCTTGGTTCTGATTTTGAACTCTAATCTGTCTTTACGTAACAATGAGGTTGTTACGTGCGGCTTCCGCCACCCCCATCATTTAATTGCATTTAATATAATTTGGTTTTTATATAGTTTGATGGTAAGGTGGTGGGAAAAGCACACGATCCACATGTGAGTGTGCGAACACACCCCAGTTCGAGTGTGGATCTTGTGCAAGTTCGAATTCTGTTCTCGGAGTGGATGCTGGTGGAGAGAGAGAGAGAGAGAGGCGGCCAGATATTTTAATTCCGTTTGTTTTGTTTTTGTTTCTCGATACTGTTGATTCGAGACAAAAAAGATTATGATTGAATACGGTTGATGTTGAAGAAATACTGTTTTTGAATAGAGCTCAGATTTTAGAGTTAAAAAAAGGAAGAAGCAGACAAGTTTTCCCGTTGGTTGTTCTTTTGTTCTTGAGAAAGAAAAAATTGTAAAAATGGAATGTTAGAAACTGAATATAAAAAGTAAAATACTAAAACGTTTTCGTAAAAGTAAAGTTTTGGAAGTTTAATTTGAAAATTAAAGCGCAAGTGTTTAAAGATTGGACTGGCCAACTCTGTCCATCATGTTCGCGTGTTGATCCGAAAAAGACACCATTGAGTTCGAAGGAGGAGGTGAAAATCCCATCGCTTGTGGTGCGTTTGGAACCACAGAAACACATCGACTTCCCTCAATTTGGAACCACAGAAACACATCGACTTCTCTCTGGAATCACCATTTGACGGTGGCCGCCCTGGTCGCGTAAAGAGGAAGAACAGGTAACCCGTTTTGAATTTAAATACACTAAATTTCCTGTGGCTACATATCCACAACGTCGCTATCTGTATTCGTGATTCTGTGAGATAAACATTTCAAACACAAAAAAGAGCCGCATAATTATTACCAATAAGTTTCTCTTTGCAAGTTCTCCATTTGGTCCTGCCTTGTTTACTATCCAAACGATATCTGCAAATTAAAACCAAAGGGGGAACTGTCTATTGTTCCTCCATAACTAGAAAATTATTAGGGATTATGGCATTCCTTGAAGATTTTTATTTGCTGGCGGTGATTCAAGTACCGCATGTTCACATTCTAATTACTTTTACTTCACAATGAAACTATTTTTCATTACACTGTGCATGTGGAATAGTTCATGTTGGACCAAACGCTTGTTAAACAGAGATAATCCAAGAGTTTTCCTTTTTTGCAAAGTTTAGTTTTATGCTCAAATCACTCTAATGAAATCCTTGTGTGAATGTACACGTTGTTCGTGTTCGTATTGAAAAAGTTACTGGCTTCGAGGGTAACGGATGAAGTTTTGAATAATTTCAGGTTAGGATATATGCGAGATTTTGCCAGATTTCTAGGAAGGAAGTTAATTACCGTTTCCAAATTCCCAATCAATATTTACATTTTGGTATGTTATGAAAACAGCTCAACAGATTACCGATCGTCATTAAGTTTGGCCAAGTTTCAATGTTAATTAAAAGAACTTTATACATCTGCCCACAAGGCCGGTGAGATTTGATTTACTATTTTCGATTGTGAACGTACACCTAAGTGTTAATTTATTTACTCTGAACTTTGGCGACAGTGAAGTACCTGAAAACAAGATTATAACTGCTACCATATTATTATCCTGTTTTTGTGAAATTGAAGATGTTAGAAATAAGGTTAAAAAAAGACACGAGAACGAAATTATTTCAAAGTAAACTAAACCACGTCTTAAGTACAAGTGCGCTTTTAGCTGAAATAAAGTGCCCCAGTACGATTCGATAAAGTTGTGGCAATATTTATAATGGAATCACCGTAGATAGATACTTCACCGCAAGGTGAAACTGCTCTTCGGGATTTTATGCCTAATTGTTGCAATAACGTAGAGTTTCGCATCGACAGTGCAACATTCGTGGTTTAAGGTAAGATTTCTAAGCGATGCCTTTAGTAAGTGAAATCGTCTTTGTTCGGAAACTGATATTTTTTATTTTGCTCTCCTTCAATGTTTTGGGTTGTTCAAAATATCACTTCGTTTTTTACTATGAATGGATGATATTTGTACTTGTCCCATAATGTAAACGTCAAATTTTTATACATGTAAAGCACATGAATTTAACCTAAAAATAAAAACACGACTCGGTCAAGTTTTGCGGTTTCAACTTTGGAAGATGGAGAGTTTTGGAGAGCATATTTGGCACATCGTGTTTTACTACTTAAAAAAATCGTAATCTCAGGAGAATGGGTAGCTCTGCAGGTGTTCGGTCGGTGTAGTTCCGGGAGAATGGCTTTGTCGATTACAAACCAAAACAAAACATTTTTCTCTTAAGAATGCGGAAATTTAATCATACAAATACTCTATGGGAATACACGAATTGATTGAAAAGGTAAAACACACAACTTTGTATTTAAACTAATTCCTTACTCCAATGTCCTCATTATGCAGTCCTTGTTGTGTGAAAAAGTGAAAAGACAAAGAAGAGAAAAGGTGTCTTCTTCCATACGGTGATTGTCAGGCGGCCCCTATCCAAAGTAAACAATAACTACTCTTTTGGGTCATTGACTAGTGGTTGTTGTCAGGTGGCAAACGTGAGCGTACTAGAATCGTACTAGAATTCCCATTTAAATATCGGGAATTGTTATAGTTGCGAATAGCTATGAATCCGCCATAGTATTAGTGCAGGTAAACAAACATTCAACATTGGCATTTTAAAAGTTTCGATTGAAAACGTCCTTAGTCATTTGCAATCCCTTGGCTTCAGTAAAAAATAGACCATTGACCGGTGAAGACGTAAACGAAGCAAAACGAAGTGAAGTGTGTGCAATCATTAAACTAAAAACTATATACCCCGTACCTATGCACCGTAAGTGCATATCGTGTTGTGGGGGTTCTCTATATTACATGGAGAACCAACCCACAATTCCAACCACAATTTCCGCCTTATTTCGACCGCTTTCAGCGTGTCATACCTGAGAATCATTGATTTCCCAAAGGACGCATTGCTAAACTCATTATCCTATGCAGATAATGCCTAATTTAGTTTAGCTACCCTTTTGCCATACGGCAACTCCATTTTGCTAGCCCATGAGATTTCCACCGGAAATCACATTGTAATGTAATCCTTTGAACACCACCTACACTTGAAACACCTTTAAAATAAAACAATCTTTGTTTTTTATAATTAAAACGAATCTTTAATGCTATGCTATTTAACACCACGCACTTATTACACATTTGAACAACAACACGCCTGGTTTTATTTTTATCAATTATTTAATTGAAACTAAATTTTATTTAAACGTTAAATTTGGATTTTCTCGACGCTTTACAGTATGTGAACAAATTGTCCTTTTTAACACTGACACCCCGAACCGTTCCGCTCAACTCTTAAAAACCCACTTTCCGTCCGTTCTGGACTTGACACAAAACACCACTCTCGATGTCCATTTTTTCATCGGACGAAAACTTTTCTTATCCTGCAGATAAAGGATTTTCCTTTCTTTGTCTTTCCCAAATTTGGCATCGAAAATGGGGAAACACAAAAGATCAATCAACACAGGATCTTGCCGTAGAGCATTTACGATCCTTTGTGTCGGTCGGCGATAAACGTACATGTAGTTCGTTTTATGGCGCGAGTTGTTTTTTTTAACTTCGTTGGGTTAAAACGGAAAACGACGCTGATTGTCTTAATGGTTTTGGGTAACCATATTTCTAGATGCTCATAAAATCGCTGGCGCACATTTTATGCTTCTCGATGATTTTGTTTGAAGAAAGACATCTGCTCCGCACATTTGGATCTTAGAGGATTTTTATGGCGAACCTGTGGTTCGATTATCCTATCTAAGTTTTCAATGTGAGCAAATTGAACGTTTAGTTCAATTTGTTTGAATTTGCATTGATTCGAGCAAATTGAACGTTTAGTTCAATTTGTTTGGTATTGCATTAATGTGGGACCATTTGATGCATGGGGTAATGTTTTGGTTTGGGGAGTGTCTCATCCTTTAAGTGGATGTTATTGGCGTGTATCGCAATTAGCGATGGAGATTGGCTTCAAAGGAATAAGTACTATGGGATGGGTGGTTGTGGCCGTAACAACATCATGTCAGTTAGCAACAACAAGTCAAATCAAACGACGCAGTTGCATAACCATGCAACGGCTGGGGTAATTCCAAATTATTCGAGTTTGGTTTTCATGATAAGTTACCCTAGCCAATTCGACTTTTCTTCAGATCACCCATTCGCTTGTGATCAACGATCTCATTTTACAGGTGAATAGCGCAAACTACATTTTCCTCTCCTCCACAATTCTGTCTTTCCATAGTTCGATGCACTCTGAGATCGCCACAATCACCGCACTAGGTCGGTGGATCAGTCTCAGACGCTGCATTAATACACACACGCTAAGCCAGATCAACCCTGGGTTATTGTGCTTTCATTTTGATTTCTTCATCCTTTCTACGCCCATCGACGTCGAATGAATACGCAAGTACTTCTCCACCTCGATGAGCGTGGGGAATTGAAGGATGCACAAGAGAGCACGATTACCATTGGCTGATCGTTGTGTAAAAGCAGAAATCCCAATTTCCATCCCTAATTCCAATCAGTCGTTATCCAACCACTATCGCCGGAGGTCACGCCGCCGCGATTCGTGATATCAATCGTGAGTTAATACTTAATAATCAAGAACTTCATAGTGCACTAGCTAAATCGAAACGCGAAATTTGCTATTAAAAATTCGTTGTCGTGAATTGTCACTCAACAGAGGAAAAACCAATGTAATTAAATGGACTAAAACAAAGTGTAAATTTGGCATAGATTACCGATCGCTTGTGTTTGGGTGCCAGGTAACAAGTAAAAATATCAACTCAAGTGTACCTTTAATGTGTAAATTCAAAATCACCAGTGAACAATAAAGATCAATAAAACAAATTACAGGACAACCAGAATATGTTATTTCTCCTCTTCTGCTCATGGATATTTTCGTGAAGTGTGTTCGGCGAAACAAGTGGGGATGCAAGTGAATGCGTGCCATACGTTGGCAACAATACTTCGTACCCCCACAGGGTACCTACGCGCCGTAATTAAAAAGCAATTAGTGCTAATACGCGGCAAGCAAAGTGTTGCTGTGTGCGTGAATATGCACATAGTATACGGTAGCAAATACGTAAAAACTTGTGAATAAAACATTTATATAAATAAACAAAGTGAAGTAAGCCTAATCTAGAACCAAATCTTCAAGCCAAGCGGCTGAAGTCCAATGAGAATGAGAAAGAATTAATTGTTCCCAATAATGCTAATTATACTGGAGCAGGTGTCGTGATCCTAGATCACTACTCTTACCCAATTTCTAATAATCCTCAACCAAATTAGTTTTCCACAAAGGATGCGCCATAGTACGAACCCTATGTTCATACTGTGCGCTAAACAATTCCCTGGAATGACAACATCATAAAACGCGTATCTTCAAATACATTTCATGAATGTACCCTTCGGGAAGTTGCTCAAACAAATTCCCATCCAATCCCCCAATTGAATCATATCCGCGACAAATTAAACCAAAAGTCCATTTTCGCACATTGATTCAATTCCCAATAACGCTAACATCATGAAATACCTAATTCCAAATGCGTTTCATTATTTTACCTTCCGGGAATTTGTTCAAACAAATTCCCATATCCTTCTTGGAATCCCATTCCAATTGAAGCACACACAAAATCTTGCTTGTGGTTCTTGGAATTTTTATGTACACTTTTTAGCACATCTCTGTAGATGCAGAATATAAAAGGGCGGCGGATTTTGGATTCGGGATCACCCAAGAAAGAGTCGTCAGTATATAGAACAGCAGTAAGTCGTCTGAAATCAAGAATCGAAATAGAATAAATAAAAAAAAAGTATAAATATTGCGTTACTCCTTTACTAATCGGATCATCATTTTGGATTCGTGATCAGCATCAGTCAGTCACACATCAGTCATCAGAGCGGCTTTAAACAAAAGCGGTTTTGTTTGTTGGATTGAAAATTTGTTTAGTAATTTACTATCGTGGCTTTGCGAATACATTGTGAAACTTACATTATAAGTACAATACGAATCATCTGAAAAGTTGCAGTGAAAAAAAAAAGAAACAAAAAAAAAGTGGAAAGCAGTGAAAAATAACAACATCATCATCAATCAAAGGCCAAAAACGGGTGAACCTTTTCATTTTCAACTTCATTTTAATTTTAATTTTAAGATTAGTTTCTATTTCAGAGTTTTCGTTATATTTATTTTGTCCACAATTTTATCTTTATATTTATATTTGCTTATTATTATAACGTCCAATTGAATTTCATCTTTAATCTCTCTTACTTTTGATTTATTTAGTTTTGTTTACTCACCTTGGTGGGTGAACCGTGGTTTTCAGGTCTACGTCGCTCTTCTTTGTTCTCCTATTCTCTTAGTTACCTCCCTCTTTTACCCCCGCCCCGCATTCTTCTATTCAATATCCGGGACACTCCTTGCAATCGCACACCCCGAGGGCTCTGTACCCAATACACTCATTACCCCTCTACTAATTGAGCAATGGATCCCCGATCTTCTTATGCTGTGAGCCATCTGTCCGATCAGGGCATGGTGGCTCTTATAAATAAACTAAAAGAGGAGGTCAATGGTCTCGGGGCTGAGAACGCTGTCCTTAAAAAGTAATTGTCCGCATTAAAAGCCACCCCACCCCCACCACCGCACAGTACTGCTTTGGAAACCTCTGATTCGGAATCAGAATTCGAGCCCGAAATAGAAAACGCCACCACCAGTCCTGGTGCCTCAAAGGATCACGGTGACTCGCGTACCCCCACCCCGAACTCCTTTAGATCCCCAAAGCGCAAGACGCCGCTGCCAACAATGAGCTGCGAGGGAGGCCCCCCCAGTAAGCGTATCGCCAATGGCCGCACGCCAACTCCACCCCCACCATACGATCCCACGACAAATGTGCAGGATGAAATAACACTGCCAACTTGCTGCAACTGCGGAAAGAAAGGACATCCAGCCAGTTACAAGAACTGTTCTAAATATAAATAAATAATTCAAAGATCCAAGGAGACTCACGCGAAGCAAACAGCCAAGTCAGACTTCGGAAAACAGGCCACACAAAACTTCAATCAAAATGGAACTACATTCTGCATACAAAAACTTTCCCAACTCCTCCCCTCAAAAACATATTCAAGTCCCTAAGCGTTAAGGGCAACACAACGCCGCAAACTCAAGCGGCGGTTCACAAGCCTGCAAAGGGGCAATCCTCAATGCTCGAGAAACTACCGAGAAAGTTCTTAGTCTCTCTCGCTTGGTTGAATATATTCGCGCCCGATATGAAAAACTAGCAACTGAAGCTGAGCGGGAAGCACTACTTTTCACCACATAGGAAAGGCATACCCTCCAAAATGGATCCTCAAATTAAAGTTATCCTTATAAATTTCAACATTCTCGTTTCGCTATCAAAATGTATTATAGTCTCTGACTTTATAAAGGTTAATCGGGCGGGAGTGGTTCTTGCATCCGAAACTAGGTTGCATCTATGTATTCCCAAACTTTACCATGATTCGAAGAAATCAAAATTGGCGGTCCCAACCATCAACGGAGGTGGCACCTGTGTACTAGTTAAGGCGGATTTCGACATGAAGCTATTGACCTCCCACATTTTGAGTCCATAAAGGTCTCCAGGGTTGAACTGCATCTGCCTAATAATGGTAGAGTGAATATATACTCCATGCACTCTTCGCGTGCGATGTAAGTTTAAGAACATAAGCCTCATAAACGTTCACGAAGCTACAGCGGAGTCCCCTGACGACGAAAAAGAAGAATACTACGAGAACGTCGAACGGGCCCTCAATGCCTGCCCATGATACGATGTGAAAATCGTTCTTGGTGAATTGAATGCAAAAATATGTCGGGAGCCGGTTTTCACGCTCTACACAGGTTCCCATAGTTTGCATGAGAATACTAATGACAATGGACTACGAGTCGTCGAACTAGCAGCATCGAAAAACTTGTTCGTTGCAAGTACCAGGTTTCCGCGTAAAGATATCCGAAAAGCCACCTGAGTGTCACCTGATGAAGCCAATCGCAACCAAATTGACCACATGTTGATAGATCGCCGCCACTCCTCAAGCCTGATGACGGTTCGAACGTACCGAGGTGCCAACGTCGACTCGGATCACTATCTTGTTGGTACAGTTTTCCGAGCGGATCAGGTTCGAATCAACACGGCTGCCTTACACAATGAGAATACCAGTAACACCTTTGGTCATGCGTTAAGACTCGCCCTCGAAGAGCTCGACGGAGGGAGAGTAAGTCCAGTGGCCAGAATGTCGGGCGTAGAAGAGTAATGGACACGCCTTAAGAATATTGTCATTAGTACTGCCAACGCCATCCTAGGCAGTAGTCGTAGCGATCGGAGCGTCTGGTTTGATGATGTGTGCAAACTAGCGATTGAACGTAACAACGCTGCATACCGGGCAATACAGCAGTCTCATAGGACACTAGTACGCGAGGAGAAATACAAAGAGCTCAGAAGATCTGAAAAAAGGCTTAAGAGACAATAGAAAAGTGCCTGGGAAAAAAACCTTGTCTGTGAAATAGAGAAAAGTAGAGAGCGAGGACCGCACCAGGCGCGGAAGTTCTACCAAATAATCCGCACTATGACGCGGTACACACCACGCTGCACTTACTGCAAGGATGAAGAGGGTAATCTGATCACCGATTCAAAACGGATGCTGGAGCGATGGGAAGTGGACTTCAGTGAATTGCTAAGTGGTCAGCCCACAGAAGAATTGGAGGCTCCACCAATGGAAAATCAAGACCAAATGCTGCCGTCACCAAGCATTGAGCAAACATTAAAAGCTATAAGACAGCTCAAATCAAGTAAAGCCCCCGGAGCTGATAGCATGCTAGCTGAGCTGATCAAACAAGGAGGGACAGCGTTACATCGCACAATTCATGAGATCGTGGTGCACGTATGGGAGCAAGAGGAGACGCCGGAAGATCGGCGTCGGGGTAAAAATTGCCCCATACATAAGAAGGGAGATATCACACTGTGCACCAACTATAGGGGTATAACATAGCTGAGTATCTCCGATAAGATACTCTGCTCTATCCCACAAGATCGGATAGCCCCATACGCTAAAGTCATCATTCGTCAATATCAGTTTGGCTTTATCCCAGGCAAATCAGCAATTGATCTGATATTCACGCTTAGGCAAGCGATAGAAAAATATCTGGAGTTTAAGATTCTATTATATCATCTCTTCATAGATTTTAACGCCGCCTACGACAGCATAGCCAGGGTGGAACTATATAATGCCATGGGAGAATTCGGAATTCCAAACAAATTGATTGAATTTGTAGGTTCACCATGGCCAACGTAACTAGTCAAGTAAATATAGGGGGATAGCTGTCCAAACCAATAAACATCCTTAATGGACTCCGACAAGGGGACGGTCTGACCTGCCTCCTCTTCAACCCGGCGTGGAAGAACGCAATCCGTGACTCTAGGGTCACAACTAGAGGGACTATTGTCACCAAGTCCAGCCAGATGCTTGCCTACGCAGATGACATCGACATGATCGGTAGATCCGATTCGGCTGTAAAGGACTCTTTCACCCAGGTCGAGCAGGAGGCATAAAAACTGGCACTACACATTAATGAGGGAAGTAAGTACATGGTGGCAATTTCTGCGAAGAGAAGACCTAACGTTGGTCAAACTATCAGGGTAGTGGAGCACGAATTTGAGGTAATGCAATCCTTTAACTACCTTGGGTCAATAGTATCAGCCGATAACAATATGGAAGAAGAAATACGCGAACGGCTGATCAAATCCAACAAAGCCTACTATGGCCTATCAAGGCTCTTTAAATCCCGAAATTTATCCAGAACATCCAAGCTAGTATACTGTATAATACCATGGTCTTACCAGTACTCATGTATGGATCCGAGACCTGGATGCTCAATAAAAGGCACTCTGAAATCTTTGCCGCGTTTGAGAGGAAGGTCTTAAGGAGCATTGATGGACCCGTATGTGAGGGGGGACGATTCCGGAGACGCTACAACCATGAGTTTTATGCAACCTACCTTGAAGCTAATGTTGTAAGAAAAATCAAGCTAGGTAAACTCTGGTGGGCGGGACACCTAGCTCGAATGAGCGAAGAGGAGCCTGTCCGGAAAGTCCTTTTGGCAGCATGTTTGGAAGGATACAGCGCGGGAGACCATGCATGCGATGGAGGGATGGCGTAGACCAGGACGCCCAGAGCCTGGGCGTGCCAAACTGGATAACATCGGCTCGAAATCGGGACCGGTGGAGAGATTTGTTAAATAAGGCCAAGTCCGGATCCCGGTTGTAGTGGCGATGATGATGATAGCAAATAGCACGCAATATTAGACCATGCGTGGGCATCGATGCGTACAGCAATTCGCATGGAGTGCTATATGCATTGAACAAAGCTGTTATGCTTATAGCATACTTGTAGAGTTTTGAAATTTTGCGTACAGCACACTTGCGTATACATGTTATGTGTACGCGAATATTAGAGTATGGGAGTTTTGGAATGCTAGAGTATTGGAATTGTGCGTGAAACACACCTGCACGTCTTGAGTAAGGCCTCGAACAAACAAAGAAAATATTCTAGGAGCCGGTAAATGGATAGGTGAAAAATTTGCAAAAGTGATAAAAAGGGCAGAGAACAAGGTAATAGTGAGTGATTGTTAGTGAGTTATGTCGTCTGCTTGAAACAATCCATCGTGTGGTATTAGTCCTGTGGACGTCAAGAACATTTATCAGTGGTAAACGCGTTTCGCGAATTCTTCTACTAAAATTCTGAATGAACAACAAATAAATCTATCTCCAACGTAAGCACTCTAGAGTATAAGAAAAAAGCATAAAAGAGATTTTGTGACGAAGGGAAAAAATTAAATATAATAAATTGTGGTATCAAATAGTCGAGTGTGATAGGGTCGATGTGGGATTTATAACTAAAAGAATATTATAGACTAAGAGAACTAATAACACCACCCACTGTAATTTGAACATAGTGAATTAATTATAATAGAAAGTCGTATACAAGCCTTAACAATAAAAAACTGAATTAATAAAAGAAAAATGTTTGTCTATGGAGTGGAAACTAATTTTCGTTGGTTCGTGGTGGAGTGCTCTTGTGGAAGGCTCAAGACAAATCTTCATTATTATGGTACACGGCCTATTTATCAACAAGGGACGCGTTAAAGAAACCCCTCCGGAAAGGATTGCCTACTCGATTCAACACCGTTCCAGCGTTGAGGTAAAGAAAGCGGCCCTGTTAGACATCGCATCCGTAAGTTCCCTCATATATTCGATTATTTTATTGTATTGTGCAAACAATTTGCAACAATTCGCTTGGCTTCTTAAGACCTCAATACCGTATGACCTGAAAGAAATTCATTTGACGAAGCATGTGAAATCTGCGGTTAACTCATTAAATGCGAAGAAATCGATCCATTGTTGAAGGATATCATCATGACGACGAAAAAGAATGGATTGTCTACAATAGTGTCAGCCAAAAAAGAAGTCGGAGCAGACGAGATAAGGTACCAGAAAGGCAAGCAAATACGATTTTCCACTAAAAGAAGGTGATGCTTTCAATCTGGTTGGATTGAAAGCGATCAGTCCCTTGTTAGCTGCTTCCAAAAAACAAAATGCTTAAGGGGGTATTGTGGGGGTTATCCATATTACGGCGAGAAGCAACCCACAATTACAACCCTATCTCGTCGCTAACCGCGCACCACGTCAACCCCAATCCCTTTCGTCGGCCTATTTCACCCGTAAAAGCTACCCAAAGGACGCAAAACCTGAATTCATTCTTCTATGGAGATAATGCATAACAGAATTCAGCCTTTCCAAGCCATATGGCAACATAGTTTGATAAATCACATGAGATTTCCACCGAAAATCAAAAATGTTATGTCTGCTTAGCAACAGCAAAGTGTAGGCAAGCGACGCCGTTGCTGCATAGCGAAATGGCTTGAGTAATATCGAATTCTTTTAGTTTTGTTTCCACGCTGATATTATCCGAAACCATCGCGGCGTCCTTTGACCAGTGCCAGACACAGCTATTCGCTGGGGATCAATAAGCCCAGATTCAGGTGAAGAGTATAAGAAATATACTTTTCAACTGACCCCATTACCCCTTCTCGGAGTGCATTTCGCTTCTGCTCTCTGAGAGCAATCAAATGCTTAACTGGGTCATGCAGTCACCAGTTGGTTTCGCTTTCGTTGCCTGCGAAAGCAAATCAACCCTGTGATCGCCACGCTCTATTTTCCGTTTCTGGCATTCTCCCTAGGTTCATTGACTGTGGATGAATTCGCAAGAGTTTATTCACCTTGATGGGCGGGGAAATATGAGAATGCAGATGAGTGTGCGATCACCATTGGTTGATCGTGTGGGTAAGGAGAGTTCCGAGTTAAGCTATCAAGTCAGTCGTCTTTCAAGCACCGCAGTGTGTGCACACCCCCGAGTCATTTTTCAAGTTTCATCCAAACTTCATCCCCCGTGGAGTAAAGCCGAGCGTAGCTTCATCAGGTGTTAAAGTCGAGTACAGTTTTATTGTCCGCGTTATAATATAATAAATAAAGTGATTTCATTGATTTTCTATTCTCGATAATAAGAAGAATTTAGAACGCATTTTTATCTCTCTTTCGGGAAACTTTTCCAAGAGTGAAAACGAAACATAAAAGAAAAATCGAACGACAATTATCTGTGTTACTTTTCCATTTAAAGTTAGAACTACAGATCGGTGGTAAATACTTGAAGGATTAACTGGCAAATACTGAAAACCCACCATAAAGAAATTAAATTAAATAAAAAGACGAACAACTAAACAACACCAGTGAATTTTTTTTCTTTACCTTCGTTGATTTCTTGGATAGTTTTGTGAACGTGTGTTCGGCGGAACAAGTGTTGGGGATTGGGTGAAGCAGTTCCCGTGCCGGCACCACAAATTAAACCCCCACAGTATCCTGGTGTAGAAGGCAAAAAAGCCGATTTTGTCGATTTTAATTTTTTTGAAAAAAAAAAAAACTATTTTATATATATTTTTGCAAATTTGGGCATTTATTGTGCATACATAGAAGTGTGTAAGTTAATTTTTCCATTCAATTTTATGCATAAACAAGCAATTATAAAAGCCATCAGTGCAAAAAACTTTTTTTTTGTGGTGTGCAGTGTAGGGCCACGTGGAATGATCCGTATGTAGCGATCCTAAGTCGCCACTCCCATCCAAATCCCCAACATTACCAATAATCCCACCCAAATCCCCAATACCTCTCATTATCCAAATCAAAATTCCATATTAAACCATATGAGCGATAAATTAAACCCAAAGTTAATTTGTCGCACATTGATTCAATTTCGCATGAACTTACATCCACATTCCACATTGAATCATATGAGCGACAAATTAAACCCAAAGTTAATTCGTCGCACATTGATTCAATTCCCTATAATCCGGACATCACGAAATGCTTAATTCAAAACGCATTTCATGATTTCCCTTCCAGGAACTTATCCAACTAAACCTTTAGTCAATTCCCAGAACACAATTCCAATTGAAGCACACAAAATCTTGTGTGTGCTTCTTGGAATTCTTACATTAAAAACGTTGACAAATCTCAACGAGAAAGAGAATAAAAGGGCAGTAATTTTCAATTTCATGATGAGTCAAGGTCCCAAAGAGCGAACCGCTGGTCATACAGTAAATGAGTTAAACCCAGGAGACCGAAGCTACGACAGTTAGCCCAGCAAATTATAGTTAATCTAAATTTTGAACGTAAATAATAAAACGATAATTAAAGAAGCAAAGACTTGGCGATTTCATTCCAAAATCAGAGGACCAGAGGGAACTGTCAAGAAGCTCGCAACAGCGGAGTGTCCCGCCCGGAAGCCCGCACGCCACCGGAGGAAGTTGCGAGGACACATTTCTTACGCCGCCCACTCAAGCGGTAAACGGCCCCCAAAAGATCGTCCACAGGGACCACCAAAACAACCACAAAAGGAGGTAAGCCATGTTCTTTCCAAATTTACAGAGATGATACCTCAACACGTAAAAAAAAAAAGAAAAAATGGTTTTGTTTATTTTATGAGTGTAGTCAATTAATGAGTATTTAAGGTATTAAAAAAAAATTTTTATATAAAAAAACGTTATTGAAAAGTCATTTTTGTGAACATTTTCAACTTTTTTTTGTTTATAACAAAACTTTTTTTTGTTTATAAACAAAATTTTAACTCCTAAGAACACATTCATCAAGTGGCAAATAAACTAACACATAATTTAGAAAAAATATCATATGAATTCATCTGTAAAATTATGGGTGATCTTTACACACGCGTTTCAAAAACATAGTTTTGAGAAAAAAGCATTTAAAGTTTCAGAACACTGTACAGTGTGCTCGGGCATGCGTACTTTTCGAGCTCATTTTGACCCACTATCCACCCAGATCACTGTCGACTAGTTTGCTTCTGAAGACCTCATCAAACATTACCTTGACAAGTTTTTCATAGAAAAAGGCGAGCAGTTTTATGAAGACGGAATTATGAAGATGTCCGAGATATGATAGAAGGTCAATGCATTATTGACAAAACTTAATTACGTATAGAAATGATATTCAAAAGTTGTATCCTCTATTTGGCGAATAAAATATGTGTGGGTTACTGTAACAAGGAATGAGGATTGCGGATTAATAAATGAGGAAGCATAGTTTCAAACTTATTACTCATCATTATTCACATCATTCTGTTACAATCTGCCGAAAAGCAAAGACAAGCTGAACCAGGTCTCACTCTTAAATTGCGCCATTATAATAAAATGGGAATCATATCCTTTGTCGTACTTTCGAATCCATACGCACATAAATTCCGGACTCATTAAGGGCCTATCCTTTTCATTAAGACATTCTTAATATATGTGGATATGTCTCTATTTGTCATCTGTCACTTACATTTTAGGATAATCAGGGGCGGTAATAATGTACAGGTTATGTGTCCTTTTCTCCGGAAATAAAATTCGCATTGGGTTGAGTTTATATTTTCCACCAGTGAATTTATCAAAAGATTTCAACAAAATCGTAGAATACTATTGTATCTCAAAATAGCAGATTGTGCAGGGACCACCAGCTATTTACGAGTGAGATATCCTTTTCAAATGTCTAAATATAGAAAATATAAGAGTCAAGAATAGGATCAAATTCTGTCACTTGACTATTATTCTATCTTCTCAAGAGTTGAAGGGAATATACGAGTATGAACTTTGGCTATTGTTATCAAGTCCTCTTTATATTGAATGTGAAAAGTATTTCCAATATAATCGTAGTTATTGTATTCAAAGTGAGCTAAGACATTGTTTGACGTTGAAGTATAAAGAGATATTGAACGTCATTTAGTTGCTTAAAGAACGGGTAAGCAGGGGCAAAGAGGGTGAAATTTAGTCAGAGTATGATATACCTAGCCGTCAATAGTGAAAGAAATTATAACTTATGAAATTGATTGTCCATTCAGTGGATTATCTGACGAGGAGTGGATTCATGCATCAGTATCAGGGCGTTCGTATTCTCAAATGAATGCTGTGGTCCTTCTCTCAGGGAGCTTGTCTGGTCCTGAAAAGGACGAGGGATCTCTTTAAGAAAGCTCCTGAGGGGACCCGTTGCGGTGCCGCCGTGCTTTCTCGAACCTCGAGGGAAGAGCAGCTTCCGATTGTTCTAGGGACGTCGTCTTGGAATTGCGTCCATGTGCCGTGGAACCAGGTGCCTTTGGGTGATGTCCGAAATCGTGGACGCTGTAAGGGTTTAGTTTGTGGGCTTGCCACCACTTTACTCACCGGTTCTTTTTGCTGGTTGGAAGTCTCCTCCTGTCCTAAAGCCGCCAACGTTCCTCAGTGAATGCACCAAACCAAATTAAATCAAAATACTTTTGGTTTCGTTCAAATAGTTTCATTTATTTTCGTAAATATTTTTGGTCCGGAAATTGATTGATCTTCTGCCGGGGACTATGAACAGGATGAGAACTGACTCTACTAGACCTCCAGCACTTTCGCCGGGGACTATGAACGTTGATTGTTTGCCTCCTCGAGATCACGATACATCACCTTTTAAACGAAATCAAATCGAGATTTCTATCTCAAAAATGTACATTTTCATGCAGCAATCTCGATTTTCGCTACATTTCGTGCGATGCTCAATGTTTGTTTTAGATAAGATTCAGTTTTCTGAATCTTCATCAATCTATTTGCATATGAGAATTGGAAATGGTATTTGGGTATTGTTTGCTTGTGGCAAATTCGGACATCTGGTGCGATTTGCCATGGATATGGTTTATTTAATTTTCTAGGGAAATTACCAGATTGAAATGTATTTCTGGGTTTTGAATTGAGATTATGCCGTGGGGCAAATGCAAAGCTATAAACGAATATTTGATTCGTTTATTGCGAATTTTGATTTTAGTTTAGGTTTTTTTGATTAAATTATGCCGTGGAGGCAAATGCAAAGCGATAAACGAATAATTTAATTCGTTTATTGCGAATTTTGGATTTAGTTTTGGTTTTTCAGGATTTTG
Organism: Microdon myrmicae; assembly: GCA_963931805.1. Classification (NCBI taxonomy): domain Eukaryota; kingdom Metazoa; phylum Arthropoda; class Insecta; order Diptera; family Syrphidae; genus Microdon; species Microdon myrmicae. The sequence goes on along the minus strand of OZ007497.1, from coordinate 29,948,253 downwards.
ATAGGATTTAATGTCTTAGCGTATTATAGCTAGGTTTTGGATGTAGGAATGGGGGAAAAAGGTAGTAGGGTTTTTTGGAGCACTACATCCTCCCCTCCTTGAAAGAAAGAAAATTTATCTTTATGAGATTAATTTTCTGGGAAATGGTGTGGTTGGGAATAAAGGATGATAGTATCGTGATTCCGTTACATTGGCGTGATATTTTCTAACATAGTAGTTTTATGTATACAATATTTATTTTTCTTAGGTTACGGTACACATTTTTTTTTTTTTTGGTTTTGATATTTAAAATAATCAACGATTATGTTGTAGTTGCATATATTAAAAGTGTTATTTACAGTGTTTTTGTTATATTTTATTTTTTACATTTAGTAACAATTGTGAGTAATATATATATATGTTTTTTCTTCTTTTTATAGAAGAGGTTTTTTGTTTTTGTTTATAAAGTTCTATTATAGTTTGTAAAAAGATACATAGATAAGTAAGGTGTTTATGGTTTATTCTTACAATTTGTGTGTTATATAGATTTTTTTTTTTATTATTTACATATAAATTTTCATTATTTACATATATTATTTCGGTTTTTTTTTTTTTTTTTTTTTTTTTTGGAGGAGTTTTCATTGTCCTTATTTATTTATATAATTTTTTTTCATGTAGTTTGTACGTAAGATTAAATTCTAAAAATTTTTAAATTTGTTTTGAGTTACACCAAAAGATTTTTTTTTTCTTATTTTCTTAAGATTTAATTCATGCAAAATGTCTTGTACTTATATAGATATTTGAAATTCTTACTTTAACGTTATTTCATATCGTACGTTTCGTTTGTGTATATTTGGTTTTTTTTTCATATGTAAATATAATGTGTTTTTTTTTTCTTATAACTTAAGATTATTTATTATTACAAACATTTTTTTTCATTTAAGTCAGTGGTAGTTGATTAACATATAAACTTATTTTATTAAGTGAGTTAGTATTTGTCTTCATATATAAATTTTTTGTTTTGTTTGTTTTCTGGTTATTAAAATGATGTATGATATTTACAAAATTATTTTATTCGTATACAATTATTTGGATAGAAATTTTTTTTTTTTTGGCAAATTTTAAATACATTATCGTAGTATTTTGGTAGAGTATCACTTTATGATTTTCTCTAAGGTTTTACCATACGTATATACATTTATGTATTTTTTTTTTGTTATTTATACATCTATACATTTACTTTCCTTCAACCTTTATTTTATTTATTTTGGGCTTCTTATTTGTGATTGCCTAATCCACAAATGGTTTTATATTATTGATGTGGTCAAATCTTCGAGAAGAAGAGAATGTGCTTATTTACTTGTTTAAGTATATATTTGAATGCTAATCGGAAGTCAATTTGCTTCGTTTTAAATTTTTCCTTAAATTTGTGGAAGACTTCCCACGCTTTCTTCGGGTTTGGCTGTGTAACATAGTTCAAACTTCCGAGCGACAATATGTTAGAAGAATAATAAAGTTTCGAGATTAAGATTTGAAACTCCCTTTTATTAGTAAGTGGAGGTACGATTTTTTGGTCAGATTCTATTTGTAAAATCCATTTTAAAATTTGGATAACGAGAGAAACGAGGGAGACGATGTGGACAAACAAATTACTGAAACGAGGAATGTGTTCGAGTGCAATTTTGATATGACTGTTATCCACAAGCTTACTCTTTTCTAACGAGAAAATTAGTTGTTCTTCAGTCTTACATTTTGCTGGGACTCTTTGTACCGCAGGCTTACACTTTGCTGAAATTTCTTGTTTCTCGGGCTTACAATCTGCTGGGAGTTCTTGCTCCACAGGCTTACATTTTGCCGGAATTTTCTGTTTGTGCTCTATGAGCTTGCACGTGTTGTTGCTAGAAGTCGGAGCATTTAAGAATATAAAAGTAGATGGACGTGATAGAATAGTATGATCAGGGGTCTTTGTCGAATCATCAGATCCGGCCCGTAGACAAACGGATTCAAATGTTGACTGTTGGATAAGATCTTTGGTCGCTACTCCCTCTATTTGGGGGGCCTCTCGATCGTCCTGCCTCTGATTTTTATCCCTATTATCTCGAATGCCAATTTCATCCGTAGACGACACTTTGTAAGGTGAGGCATTTTCTACCTTCCTGTTTATATCCTTAGCTTCTAACGTCGCTTGTTCAATTTTTCCCGTATTTAATTTCTCGGAATCAATTTTTATTAATTGTACCCTGTTCGTTTTGGTTAATACTCCACTTCTCCAAACGTTTGTGGTAGAAGTGGACTGAGTTTTAAAATCATTTTTATTTGATGGAGAGTCTTTTTGACTTCTGAAATGGGACAGTCTCCTACATTCTGCTTGGGAATGATTAACTCTGCAATAAGTGCATTCAATGCGATGAACCTCTGTCTTAATTTGTTGGGGAATAGCATTACAAACGTTTTCATTTCGACATGTCGCAGAAGTATGACCAAACCTATTGCTCGATTGGCAAATTTGTGGCTGGCTATATTTGGTATTATTACATAAATTAAGAGGGTTTCCATCGCCTAGTCGTGGGGCCTGCTCGAGAGCGTAATTGATTGCTGCTCTAAGACTTGGGGTACCTCGTGCTTTAACTAAGAGTTTTAAATGGGAATCCCTAAGACCATCTTCAAAAGTATGCAAGGCGAGCTTTTTATTTTCTTCGAGGAGATATGTTCGCACCGCTGGATCGACAGTGCTTTCGAACGTGGCTTTGTTCAGCAGATGCAGGAGGTGTGCGAGTCTGTTTCCAAACTCCTTCACATCTTCCTTGCTATCTTGCTTGGCTTTCACCAGACTGTTTTGTGCCGCTGACCTTGAGGTGAGAATTTTAAATTCTCCCTTTAATTCGGAAGCAAGATCATTCCAGGTTGAAATGACCTTGTACCGGATGTGGTCGTATGCTGGCCCTTTCAGTCTGGTTTTCACCACGCTTAGATAAAAAGCATGCCGACTGTCGTCCTGTGCCTGTGAAAAAATAATATCTCCGCAAGAAATGAAATCATCGAGTTCGTCCGGGTTACCGTTAAACACCGGCACGAAATCTAAGATATCCTTCAATCCGATTGTAATATTCATTATTGGCTACGTGATAATTTCGCGCGTTAAATATTCGAGTCGCGTGTTCATTTTAGATAAGATTTTTCCCATATGTGCGCAGCTTCCCAATCGCAAGTGCAACAAAGGCAAAGGGTAAGGAAAAGGGACTTCTCGAACCCAACTGGAACAATCGTAAAATGGAAGAATCCTGACTAAGGAAAGAAAATAAGAGATCCTTTTACACCTAAGTCGAGGGCAAGAAGAGAAACAGGTTTCAAGATAGATTCTATGGAAAACGCCAAAGGTAAGAAGAAGAAACCAACAAACTAACAAGTGGAGAACCCACAAATGATGCTAAGGACAGAGTCGAGGGTTTCCTGCCTAAGTTTTGCTAACGATATGAAGAGTCTTCCCCAAGTAATATAAGTTGATAGAAAAATATATGTATATTTATGTGTATGTAAAAAATGTTTAAATCGGTTACGTTATTGTACCCTTAAAATGAACACGTTTGTTTTTTCCTTAAAAAAAATAAAATTTTCAAAAAAATTTCACATCTCAATATCCCCTTTAATTTAATTTGTTTTGGGGGTTCTCTGGGTCCCCTTTTTTTTTAAATGAATTTTTAAATGTGTAAAAATGTGAATATAAATTTAAATTTATTTTGGGGTTCTCTTTGTCCACTTGCAAATGTGTTAACAAATAAAAATGGATATAAATACCTGTGATCTTCCTTTGTTATGTTGTCCGCTACCATTTCAGGCTTCGTTGATGAGTATTTGACTCTTGCTTTGTTGAAGTCATCGCTGTGATTGCTGATCTTGGCTTATTTCGGAACTTATTATTGATGATGTTGGAAATACTTGCTCACGTTACTGATGTTATTGGTGAAATATGTTTTGTTGCTGATGTTGTTGACTACTACAGCAGTATCGACTGCTCGTACTGTTGCGATGCTGTGATATGGGCATGTAATTGTGTGTGTGTTGACGTAAATCTCAATGATTTGAGTACTCTGGTTTTGTTAGCTCCTCCGCTTGTTAGGGAATGTTTTACGCTTCCTCCCTGATGATGTAGTTGTTGAAGTTGTTGAAGGCCACTATTGTCTCGCTCCAACTAAATGTTAGCATCCAGTCACTAACACGCTCGTTCCTTGTTTTATTGAAAAGGATGTTGCTGAAATCATTGTGCAACTGCTGATGATGAACGGCACCTTCTGTCTACCGACTGTGTTGATTAAGGGATGATTATTACTCGTATTTCCTTCGCATAGGGGATGGTTATCCCATTCATGATCTCCGTCTAGATACCACTGCTTTTGTTTATACCATGCCTTGTGCTGTATTTCTAACACCTCAAGTGCGCTCCACTGCCGCAGTCTTCTTTGTAGAGGATGAATGAATCAGTCCGATCCACTGCTCATATATTTTTTATTTTATTGGTAGGGGATGTTGGGATCCCACCGCTGCCACCAATTTGTAGTGGTCCTTCTCTCAGGTAGCGTGTCTTCTTATCCTGAAAAGGACGAGGGATCTCTTTAAGAAAGCTCCTGAGGGGACCCGTTGCGGTGCCGCCGTGCTTTCTCGAACCTCGAGGGAAGAGCAGCTTCCGATTGTTCTAGGGACGTCGTCTTGGAATTGCGTCCATGTGCCGTGGAACCAGGTGCCTTTGGGTGATGTCCGAAATCGTGGACGCTGTAAGGGTTTAGTTTGTGGGCTTGCCACCACTTTACTCACCGGTTCTTTTTGCTGGTTGGAAGTCTCCTCCTGTCCTAAAGCCGCCAACGTTCCTCAGTGAATGCACCAAACCAAATTAAATCAAAATACTTTTGGTTTCGTTCAAATAGTTTCATTTATTTTCGTAAATATTTTTGGTCCGGAAATTGATTGATCTTCTGCCGGGGACTATGAACAGGATGAGAACTGACTCTACTAGACCTCCAGCACTTTCGCCGGGGACTATGAACGTTGATTGTTTGCCTCCTCGAGATCACGATACATCACCTTTTAAACGAAATCAAATCGAGATTTCTATCTCAAAAATGTACATTTTCATGCAGCAATCTCGATTTTCGCTACATTTCGTGCGATGCTCAATGTTTGTTTTAGATAAGATTCAGTTTTCTGAATCTTCATCAATCTATTTGCATATGAGAATTGGAAATGGTATTTGGGTATTGTTTGCTTGTGGCAAATTCGGACATCTGGTGCGATTTGCCATGGATATGGTTTATTTAATTTTCTAGGGAAATTACCAGATTGAAATGTATTTCTGGGTTTTGAATTGAGATTATGCCGTGGGGCAAATGCAAAGCTATAAACGAATATTTGATTCGTTTATTGCGAATTTTGATTTTAGTTTAGGTTTTTTTGATTAAATTATGCCGTGGAGGCAAATGCAAAGCGATAAACGAATAATTTAATTCGTTTATTGCGAATTTTGGATTTAGTTTTGGTTTTTCAGGATTTTGATAGGATTTAATGTCTTAGCGTATTATAGCTAGGTTTTGGATGTAGGAATGGGGGAAAAAGGTAGTAGGGTTTTTTGGAGCACTACATGAAGACTATAAACGATTAACCCATAAGCTTAATGCAACGTTGAAGCAATGTAAACACATCTTCGATGTTACCACTAACATATTAAGGAAAATATAATTTTTTTAAAATTATAATTTCATTTAAACACTTTGGGTTTATAGTTGGCGTAATCCCTTCCAGTTGGAATTGTCCATGTATTATTTAATGTTTTTATTCAGTCAAAACTGATTTAGTAACAAAAATTCAACATATGTTAACATTTATATCAGTGGCTGAATGAAACTAAATTCACCGATGGACCTGTGGGGGTATAAGAGTAGATGTGCCGACGTATGGAACGTATTCCTTATATCTCCCATCGATCCGTGGGAAGAATTTGTTCGAATAATCACGTCCGAAAAGAGTTGCTCGTAACCCCAGGTTTGTCGTATAGCCATTCGTCTCTCAAAATGCGGCATCGATTTATGTTCACCTTTATTGATTGTAATTGTAAACATTTATGGGACGCACGTCCACTTCCTGGTTGTACCGAATCCGATGCGCATATTGGACGACACCTCCTTCGAGTGGATAGATAAATAAACGATTGAAGTCTAATTCGAATAAGTGAGTTAAGACACCAAAGTAATCAATAAAAAAGATAACAGATAGCACTGCCAGCAAGCGTTTTAATTTATTGAAAATAATCACTATTGAGAATATTCCGATGCGGTCACACAACACCTAACTCAGATCATATTTCTAATAATTATTAATCGTCACTTTCAACCACAAAAAATTCGGATGTCCGCGGACGAGCGTGTGCATGAGCATGCACACGCGGCGGCAATTAGCGACGCCACCTCCCTTGATTAAACACGTTAATCGACTGACTCGAAAAGGGAAGAAATTGGATACAACCAAAAGAGAACATACTTCTGCTCTCTCATTGCCACGTTCTTCGATGTGTGGTAGGTTACATCGGTAATCTGATGATCGAAGAGAGCGGGACAATAAGAGAACAGAAACACGATGTACGATTATCCTAGGAGTGGGTTTGGTTGTATGTGCATGAATCAATGTAGTTCTGAGCGGAACCCGTTGACCTGATTCGGTAGTATGGTGAGTTCAGTGTACATTGATCCATACGAAGACAGAACTGAGAAAGAGAGGAGAATTAAGCTGATGATATTCACCTGCAAAAAGAGAACCTTGATCCCCAGCGAATGAAGTGTCTGGAGAAAAGCCGAAGTAACGCTAGGGAAATATTATCACGTGATTCAATCGAATGTGGCGATAAATTTCCCAAGCGGATCTGCAATGGTGCGACAACTTCGTCCGGCTGGATTTGGTTGTCGCTAATCGACATGGACACGAGTTGCCGTATGGCAAAAAAGGTAAGCTAAACTCATTTATGCATTGTCTGCATGGTACAATGAGTTTAGCTATGTGTCCTTGGTAGAAACATGCTTTGCAGGTGAACAGGTAAGTAGGGGGAAATGGGGTTGATTTGACGCGCTGAAAGGCGGTCGAAATCAGGTAGGAAATGTTGGTTGGAATTGTGGGTTGTTTCTCATGTAGGATAGAGAAACCCCCCACAGACCCATCTCCGACGACAGCTGACCGTGCTTCATACTATTTCGGCATTCACCCGTTAGTTCAAGAACTAATTCAAAATCGGCACATGGACGTCATTCATTTTGAACTGTACTAGTGATGGGGGATATTATTTACGGTACGCTTGAAGAGGCACAGAAAACATCCCTATTCTGTGATGTAATTACGAAAGCGACTACCAAATAAAGTTAACCGAAAAAGCTAAATATATGGCTCATCTCACCAAAAAAGGCTATATACGCAATCGATTTTCGCTTTTTGTATCTAACTCCAGCTCGATTGTGCCATAGTAGGTAATAGCTCCCCACACCATGACACCTGATGTACGGCTGTGATGTCTTGCCAAAATAAGCTCCTCCTTTCTTAGATCATTGATATAAAAGTTGAAACCATCGGGACCGTCAAGGTTAAACTTTTTTTCATCCGAAAAGACAACGCGTTTCCATTCACTGGTCCAAGCGACATGTTCTCTTCCACTCTTTTATACCCTTTTTAAGTAGTTTATTATTTGATCTTGGGAAATTCCAACGGTCGTGTCTTAATTACCATTTAATTTTATGAATTTCTTTTGGGAAAATATGTACATATTCACAGCTAGTATATGTTTCCGGGTACAAAATAGTAGTATAGTAGGAGTGTAAATTGGAGCAGATGGGCTAACGGTGGTATAGTGGCTTTACGCCTCATGGTTATTCTAAACACGCGCCATGTATTTCACGATTGCCCAACCATTTGAAGATCATCACCATCATCGGCATTACAGCCGGGAACGGTCTTGGCCTTATTTAACAAGTCTGAGGCTTGTTAAATTTTCCATAATAACTTGTTTTTCCGGGTAAGGTGATTAGCCCTGCGCCAGAGCCATTTGAAGATTCCTAGCTATAAAATCGCAAATATTTGGTTATCCATTTGCTTGGCGATAACCATCGCAATCCCAGGCCACAAGATCGGGAGAAAAATCATTAACCATAAACTATTTTATAAACTGGGCTCCTCGATAGTATAGTGGTTAGTATACCCGCATGTCACGCGGGAGACCGGGGTTCGATTCCCATGCAGTCTCCACGTGACATCCCTCGATAGCTACTTTCGCACCCGACAAATAGTGAACTAATGCATGTAGCGACATCTTGAGAAAGGTTGGCGCAAGACTAATGGCCTTCCCCAAAAAAAAACAAATCATTATGGTAAATTTAACAAGCCTCAGGACTTGCTAAATAAGGACAAGACCGGTACCCGGTCGTAGTGCCGATGATGATGATTTTATAAACTCTTTGAGCCAGCTCCTGCTGGATTTTCCCTTACGGAAAATTCAACAGCCCAAATATAAAAAAATGGAATAAATCAACTGGTGCTACAGAATGGTTCAAACATCCTACTCTCTAGCTTTTTGTGGAAGTTTAAGTTGTAGTGCCCCCCCCCCCCCCCCCCCCCCGATCAGAACCCACACATATTTTAGTGTGTGTGGTGGCGGGGAGGGGGGAGGCGTGCAGCTTTCTGGCTAACTTCTCAAATGTATGTATTGATCCTAAATTACTACTCTCACCCAATCCCCCATTATTACTTCAAAAACTAATTATCCATAAGCCCAATCATCATCCTCAATTGAATCATATGCGCGACAAAATAAATCAAAAGTCCATTTGTCGGGCATTGATTCGGTTCCCAATAATCATAACATCATGAAATGCCTATTTCAAATACATTTCGTGATTTTACCTTCCGGGATTTTGTTCAAACAAATTCTCATGTCCTTCTTTGAATTTTTATACACACTTTTTTAACAAAATTCTATAGATCTTCATCATCATCATCGGCACTACAACCGGGATACGGCCTCGGCCTTATTTAGCAAGTCTCTCCACCTGTATCCGGTCGTTATCTGAGACTTGTTAAATTGTCCATAATAATTTGGTTTTTCCGGGCAAGGTTATTAGTCTTACGCCAACATTTCTCTGGATGTCGCTACATGCATTAGTTCACTACTTGTCGGGTGCCAAAGTAGCCATCCAGGGGTGTCACGTTGAGACTGCATGTCAACTTGGATTGAACAGAAACAAGGATCGTCTTGGCCTTCGCCGGGTTGAAAGCAGAGACTTTGGCCAGTATGGTCGCTCCCACCCCCCCAAACTCTGTATATACAGACTATAAAAAGGCGGCGCATATTGGATTCGATGGTCACCGACTAAACAGCAGATTATCAGACGGCGAAGACGTGCTCTGCGTTTACTCAAGACCTATCGGTGTCGAATGATTTCTTTCCCACCATTCCTCCATCCAACTAGTTAGAGAACATTTGAACTAACACTGTCCACACTATCCTTAGACACACCCGCCCCTTTCTTTTTCAGATATCTTGAGAACGAGCCCAACATCCTAAAGGATGTGGGTGATTCTGGTTATCACAACCTACCCTCGTACGAGGGTTGCCTCTTATGTTTCGGGATTTGGCAACCCTAGTGTTGCAATCCGACAATTGACAGCTCTGTCGTAAAGTTGGACATTTTTGAGGTTATACGCACTCAGAACGTTTTGACATACGAGCGCTATTTGTGTTGTTTACAGTAACTTAAAAGGTTCATCTCGGCCCAAAAATGTAATTAAATCGTCAACATTTTCGTGCGATTATTTTTTACAACTTTCGGCGTGGATTAACTCAGCAACAGTGCATGGATGAACTTAATTCAATTTTTGGCGATGAAGCTCCATCAAGGACCAGTGTTTATCGATGGTATGGTGAATTTAATCGTGGTCGTAGTTCACTCCAAGATGAATTTCGTGAAGGTCGTCCAAAATCAGTTGTTGTTCCGAAAATCACTGATGCTGTGCGCGAACTGATATTGGAAGATCGCCATGTGACCTATCGTGAGATTGAGACAACCTTAGGCGTTAGTGGGACCAGCATTCATTCAATATTGCATAAACATTTGACTGTCAAAAAAATTTGTTCGCGTTGGATCCCACACAGTTTGCCAATCGCCCAAAAAAAGGCTCGTGTCAATTGGTCGAAAGAAATGCTCAAAAAATACGGTCGCGGTGCTTCGAAACACGTCTATGACATCGTGACAGGTGATGAATCGTGGATTTACGCGTATGAGCCCGAAAGTAAACAGCAGTCGACTGTCTGGGTGTTTCAAGATGAGCCAAATCCAACAAAAGTTGTTCGCGCACGAAGCACTTCCAAGTAAATGGTCGCCTGTTTTTTCGGAAAAACTGGACATGTCGCAACCGTACCACTAGAACAACGCAGAACAGTCAATTCTGAGTGGTACACAACCATTTGTTTGCCAGTTGTCTTCCAAGAAATCAGGAAAACCAACCGCCGAAGACGGATCACTCTTCACCACGACAATGCGAGCTCTCACACATCGGCTGCGACAACTGCATTTTTGAGCACCCAAAACATCGATTTGATGGGTCATCCGCCGTATAGTCCTGATTTGGCACCGAATGACTTCTTTTTATTCCCGTACGTAAAAAACAAACTGAGAGGTCAACGTTTTTCGACACCTGAAGAAGCGGTTGCTGCATTCAGAATGCATGTGTTGGAGATACCTCAATCAGAGTGGCAAAAGTGCTTCCACAATTGGTTCAAACGCATGCAAAAGTGTATAGATCTTCATGGGGAATATTTTGAAAAACAGTAAAGTGAATTTCGATGATCAATATTTGTTTTTGTTCTCTAATCCCGAAATATAAAAGGCTACCCTCGTACGTCATACGTCGTGACTCGAAACTTTAAACGCGATTATCTAGAAATCAAGTTTTTCAAGCTGGCTTGCTTGATAACTGGTTAATTAGATTCTACAATGTATGTCTTACGTTGTCAGATATTAAAAAATTATAATAGTTATTAATAAACAAATGTCGAAAAATCCATTTTTTTCAAAAGCTTGCCTTTTTTTCAAAGGCCTGCCAGTTTTTTAAAGATGAATATATTTAAAATTTCGTACACTAGACATTCTTATGTACTTTAAGAAAATTTTTATTTTTGCAGGATCAAAACTGTTCGAGACATTATACAAGCCCCGGAGCAAGTTTTTAAAATCACGTTTTTTTTCCAACGGCCGTGTGGCGTCATTTTGTATTTCCTGAAAAAAAACCCTAATACATACATAAACATGTGGTAAACAGCATTTTACTAATAATCCATTCTTCCCATCCAAAAAAATACCAAAGAAGTAGTCAGTTTCCAGGTCGCTACAGTAGCATAAGGCCTTAATCAATATCCCCATACACATCTACCCACAATTCATCCATACCACCAATGAACGTTGAATCCAATCTCAAACAAATTGAACCAAACGTTCAATTGCCCCGCATTGATTCAATTCTCAAAATCCTAAAAATAAAACAAATTGGCGATAAACAAACTAAATGTACATTTGGTTCTTATACACAATCCCTAATCAAACAAAGAGCATGATAAACCGAACCAAATGTTCGTTTATCATTCATAAACAAAATCCCCCACAACCAAACACCACAGCGCGCGTATCTTTTCAAGTTCGAGTGAACCAACCTTGTTTTTGCTTCACGTAAATGATTTGTTGGAATCGATGAATCTTTTGCGAGTGATCGACCGGTTAGTACATCAACGTCGCACCAGCTGAGATGTAGCCAGATCGTTTCTCTGAATCGGGGTCTGGATAAGGTCCTGCAGTGGGGAAAGGCCAATCTCGTCAACTTCAACGCAACAAAGACACAGTATACAACATTCACAAAGAAAAGTGGATCACGGCTTCCACACTTGATGCTCAGTGGCCAGGCCCTCGAATCTGGGGAAAGCATGAAACTGTTCGGCATCACGGTCTGTAGGAATGTATCGAGGCATAAACACGTGCCGAACATCGCCAGATCCGCCTCAGGAAAATTGAGCTATCTTTTCAGAGCCAAGAAATATTTTACTCCGGCTCAACTTCTTATTCTGTATAAATCGAAAATTAGACCCGTGCTCGAAAATTGCTCTCATGTTTGGAGCTCTGCTCCTAAGAATACTCTCAACCTACTTGAGAGCATACAGAGACAAACGATCCGCCTGATCGGGGACCCGACGCTGTCATCGGGAGTACTGTCGCTATAATGAAGAAGTCGGGGAGCACGTGCGGAATTGGCTAACAACTCACCCTAAGTCTTTCCACGTACAAGGGATATTATAGTTTCCAAATCGGTGTCAAAGTGTGTGGATCACAGAGGTGACTATATTGAAAAATATTGATAGTATAGTTAGTGTGTAACATTATTCAATAAATGTATAAAAAGTAATTACCGTTTATAATTGATTCACCCTCGTAACTGGGCGTTTGTATGCGCCCATTCCAATTTATGTTCTATGTTTTACTTCTGTAATGTTAAAATGTAATATGTGTTTTAGTGTTTTATGTGTGTTTAAAATGCGAAGTGTACAAGAATGTTTTCAGAGTAATCTAATGTTTTGTGTGTTATATGTTTAATTTGCAAATGTAAATTGTTTGTAATGTAAAAATGTAATCTATATTTTCCTATTCAAGTTTTATGTCTAATGTTTCTATACGTGTGGCTACTCGATAGTATAGTGGCTAGTATACCCGCCTGTCACCCGGGAGACCGGGGTTCGATTCCCCGTCGGGGAGCCCCTGGCGCAAGACTAATGACCTTGGACCCAAGACTTGCTAAATAAGGCCAAGACCGGTTCCCGGTTGTAGTGCCGATGATGATGATTATTTCTATACGTGTAATTTTAAAAATGGTTCTCAGCTGGACAAATGTGAAAGGGGAAGATACTACGTAACAAGACGGTCACTGTGGGGGTCCTCTATACCACATGGAGAACCAACCCACAATTCCATACCTTATTTCGACCGCTTTCAGCGCGTCATTTCTACCCATTCCCCTTATAAGCTATTCCACATGTAAATCATGTTAAACGAACGCATAGCTAAACTCATTATCCTATGCAGATAATGCATAATTGAGTTTAGCTACCTTTTTGCTATATGGCAACCCCATTTCGTTAACCCATGAGATTTCCACCAGAAATCGCATCATGTCCGTTAGCAACGGCATAGTCTGATCAAACGACGCGGTTGCTTAATCAACAGCCCCAGCTTAATTTTCCTCTCCTTCGCAGTTCTGTCTTCGTACAGTTCAATGTACTCTGAGATCACCACGTTCACCGAATTAGGTCAATGGGTTACTCTCAGAACTGCATTGATTCATGCACACACAACCAAACCCGCCCCGGGATCATAGACTTTGTGTATCGAATTAACCGATGTAATTCACCACACATCGACGGACGTGGCAATGAGAGAGCAGAAATATGTTCTCTATTGGTTGTCTGGTGCAAAAATTAAATTACCCATCTTCATCCCTAATTCAAGTCAGTCGTTATTCAACTACCGCAGCGTGTGCACGCTGATGCATTGTGGCTGTGGAGGCTAAGGGATTTGATGAGAGGGTTTGGATTGGCTGCCAGGTTTTCAAAGAATCTTATTGATAACTCGAGGAACCTTCTATCCAGTCTCTCTAGGCTGACGGAATGGTATAGCGTGAGGCTGCTGATATATTTGTAGGAGCCTCGCTGTCTGAATAGCCCTGTGATTAATCTGAAGCACTTCCTTTCGAATATGCGAAGTTTTTCCATTTGCGAGGGGGAGATATGAAACCAAATAGGGCAAGCATAGGTAACTGTGGGCCTGATAATTTATTTGTATAACAGAAGTTTGACATGATGAGAGAGCCCCTCAGGTTTCCACATTACCTGTCGACAAAGGTTCAGCTGGATCCCAGCTTTGCGGATGACATTATTTATGTGGGTCGCGAAAGAGAGATTGTTCTCAAAAGTAACTCCCAAATATTTTAGTGATTTGGATGGTTTAATGAGGGCATTGGAGAGCTACACTTGGAGTTTTGAATGGTTACGTAGTGTATTGTTGGTACAGTGAATGTTTCTTCCTTTAAATACAATCAACTGGGTCTTGTTGGGGTTTAAGCGGACCTTCCATTTAAGGAAGTAGGAAGAAAGAATTTCGAGAAATTCATTTATGCGATTCCTGGCGGTTAATACGAACCTGCTGCTGGAGTAAACAAGAGTATCATCTGCATAATTAAGGATAGGAGTACCCGGCGAGAGAGGTTGGGGAATATTCGTAGTGTATAGTAGGTACAATGCTCCTCGATAGTATAGTGGTTAGTATACCCGCCTGTCACCCGGGAGACCGGGGTTCGATTCCCCGTCGGGGAGCCTCTGGCGCAAGACTAATGACCTTGCCCAGAAAAAATAAATCATTATGGAATATTTAACAAGCCTTAGGACTTGCTAAATAAGGCCAAGACCGGTCCCCGGTTGTAGTGCCGATGATGATGATGATGATGATGATAGTAGGTACAATAGGAGACCCAGAATAGATCCTTGGGTGGAGTGTATCTTGACCTTGAATTTTCTGTTCGATAAATACGAGTAGAGAAACTTGGAAGTGTGATTGTTGAGATGATACGTGGAATGTAGTTTGTACAGAAGACCCGCAGCCCACACGCAGTCGAAAGCCTTGGATATGTCAAGGGAGATACACACAGTGGTGCACTGGTCGTTAAGAGCCATAGTGATGTCGTGAGTAAACTTGAGGAGAGCGTGACATGTTGAGTGTTGAGCACGAAAACCGAATTGGAAATCAGGGAGTAATGAGTTAGTTTCCGCGAAGGAGAGTAGGTCATGGTGAATTTTTAATCCAAGTAATTTGCTTAAATTATTAAGTAGTGAGATGGGTCGAAAATTGGCCGCCATCAGGGATGAGCCTGATTTTTTAATGGGAATGACTATGGCAGTTTTCCAAGACTCCGGTATGTGACCAGCATTTATTATGTGGCTTAGCAGGGTCATGATGTATAGTCGATTAGCAGGGTTGAGGTTTTTGAAAAGCACATGTGGAATTTTGTCCAAGCCGGTTGAGTTTTTATTGCTACGAGAAGATATCATTTGGTTAAATTCCTGCGGTTGTAAAAAGAAGTTTGTATCGGTGGGTTGAGATGCTCTATTGTCATTATTAAATTCAGTTATGAAGGGAGTGAATGAGGAAATTAGTTCATGGGATGTATAGCGGTTGACCACTTCCTCAAACTCGGAGTTGCCTAGGCTATCATTTTGCCTATGCACTTGGGAGAAGTGTTCCGCTAAATAGTTTGCTATTTCAGAATCAGAGCACAGAGTATTATTTCGAGGACCAATTACTCTGTCTATTAAGGTTTGTATTTTTCGTCCTGTAAGGCGATTTATGTTTTTGTAAAGATTACGATCGGGTTTGATACTATTTAAAGTGGAGATGTAGTTCTGATCAACGAAAGCATTTAACTGCTGGTTAATGAGGGTAGACAATAATTGAATCTGTACTTTCAGGAGGGGACAAAATCTTCGAAATAGTTTTCGGCGGATCTTTTTTTTTAATGAGATGAGCTTGAGGGTGAGATATGGAAGTGGTTTACTTACGAAGGAGTGTGGCATCCTTGTAGGGGTATTAGAATACAGGGCTTGCTGTAAGATCCCTTCCATCTTACTAGCTGCTTCTTCAATTTCGTTAGGTTCCAAGTTATTCGTATCTGTGATGGGAAGCGTTTGAAACATATCGCCAACGGTTTTGTTGACCTTTCTCCAGTTAGTTCTGGAGAAATCATGGACTGGGTTGAGAGATTGAAGCGGATTTAAGAAGCCATGGTCAATTACCGAGTGGATGGAGGCATGATCCGAGGGGAAGAAGTGCGACACAGTAGGGGGAGATACAGAGCGTAGGATCGCAGATTTTAAGAAGAAGTCGATAGTTGATTGAGTAGAGTTGGAGTAATGAGTAGGTTCCGTAGGGGAGTCGATATAGACGTAGGGGTGGAGAGGTAGGAAAGCAAGCAATTGTTTGCCAAATTTATTGCAAGCGGTGTCGTTGAAGGCGGTATGACGGGCATTCCAGTCGCCTCCGATGATGAATGAGTGGGGGTGGGATTGACGGAATATTTCATCGAAGTCTGAAGATGGAAAGTTAGGGTGCCTCTTGGGTTGTAAATAGATGGCTACTAGAACCAAGACTTTATTGTTGTCACAAAGCAGTTTAACAGCAGTGTATTCGACACAGGAGATGTTGCTAAATTTGACTTCACTGAATTGGAATCTTTGATGAATAAGGATACCGGTACCTCCTTTTACACCGTCAATTCGAGGAGTTGAAACAAGTTGGTAATTAGGAATAGAAATGCGAGAGTTGGGTTTGAGCCAAGTTTCACAAAGAAGGAGGACGTCTGGAGAAAACTCCTTCACTAGCAGTCGGGGGTGATGCCTCCGTATGTTTGACGAAATGGAATCTACATTGAGGGCAACTACACTTAACTTAGGCATTTTGGGATAACATATGTGAGGTTATAAGAGAAAGTATCTGACCTTTTTTTTCGAAGTTACTTAATCCATTTAGCGTCGGTAAGAGAGCATGCAACTCTCGGATGTACCCCATGATGTCGAGTCCTAGGTTCATTCCTGGCGGTGATGTGGGTGCCTTATTCCCTCTGGCAATTTTCGCGTAGGTTGTTTGATTAGTCTTCGCTGTAGTAACTGCTACTGTTGGCTGCGTTAGTTGGCCAGTATTGGTTTTAGATGATGGCACTCTCTGCTTAAGCAAACGGAGCTTGTGCGGACATTTTGTGTAGTTGGCAGGATGCGGTCCTCCACAGTTGCAGCATTCGACTGATAGTTCCTTCATGGAGATGGAGCCATCAGAGTTTTCCGTGTGTATTCGTTCTGGGACCTCCCCCGGTGCTTTTACTTTACACTGGTTAGGCTCATGTTCCTGCGCGCATTTTACGCATCGTCTTGGTAGATTACACGAAGATGAGCGATGGCCTGATAGCTGGCACCGCTTGCAGTGGAGAAGCTCCTGCTTGTGAGGTACCTCTATATGAATTTTGTGGGTGAAGAGATATTTAATCTGTTTTAGCTTGTTAGTGTCTTCGGTTGGTGCCTATTATATGATCCGTAGGTTGAATATGTTGCTCACCCTCATGTGAGGAGTTTGATAGTAGTCGACTTTGGATATTTTCAAGCCAGGACTTAGTCTAGACAATTCAGCGCTTATTTCTTCATTAGTCCAAGCAGGGTCGATGTGCCGTATTATAAACGTTTTCGGGTGGTCTTTTAAAGAGGAGAGTGTTACGGACTCGTTGTCACCTCTCGATCTGGTGGTAAAATTCCGGTGCCCCAGGGCGCTCTCCAGAAGCTGAATAACTTGTTTGATGTTATTAACGTTTTTGATGTTGATTTGTGGGGGCCTCTCGTTCTTTGGAACTCTTCCATTAGAAGCGGCGTTATTTATTTGGGGTTTCGGTTGTTGTTGACTTCCAGACATTTTTTGGATACTGGAGATTTTTAGTGTTGGATTGGCAGCTGGTGCTGATAGATGAGACGGTTGCTCCTCCATGTCAGACTCGTCCAACATTTCAGGAAAATTTCCAGAGCTGCTTTCCAATTCGGCGATTCTTTTGGTTAAGTCTTTGATAAGCTTCTCCTGGGCCTTGATGTGATCCAGGGCCTGCTGCAGTCTTTGATCCAGTGTTAAAGCCATATTTTCCGAGCTGGTGGACGAGGTATTTGAGATAGCTGCCGTCTTTTTAGGGGGGTTGCGAAGAAGGTCGATAGCCTTTCTTTTTCGCTTTATTAGGAATTCGTGGGCTGGTACATTACTGCACAGCATGTACGGCCCTTTGAATTACACTAATATGTTTTTAGGCCATGGTTGTTAACTATGACTGTTAACTTGCGCCAGTTTAGTTCTCCTGACCGCCGATCTGTCCACTCACAAAAGAGCAAGTGTTTTATCCCGACGATACATGGCGAAGGTTAACAACTTGCTCACTCCAACTTTATATGATTTTGTTTATTTTAATGGTGCAATATGGTTTTGGCAGGTTGGAGCAATATGTCACAAAAGTGACATGTCTTCTCCAGTTCTTCCTAAAATTTTCCTAGAAAATTGATATCCAGTCGAGACGACCTAAATCAGCCTACGAATACGTGGCCCTGGGGTGACACTAAGGAACTTGTTCTTTTGAGACTTCTTAAAATTCAAGGTAAACATCAACAGACCTCACTCACTGGATCAATTAAAAACAAATGTTAGTGATAATGTAGGACATATGGCAGACAGTTTTCAGAAATTTTGAGTTGCAGTGAGCTCTCTTAAACAAAATACTTATTTCAATCGTTTGTTAATACACAACGAAATTTTCTCAGTAACTTCAAGTATTATTATAGGGACCAAACAGCGACATCCAGCCTCCCAAATATCAATAGCCTCAAAAGCACAAAAGTAAGTTTATTGATACCAATTCCATTCTGGGAATTTCTCTACAAGGACAAAGTAAACAAAAGTACCATCCCATCGTCACATATCCCTTTTTTATAGCTCCCATCTATGTTTTGGTTTTCTTTTGACATTGATAGACCCTGTTATCCCTTCCAGATGTCAAAAATCTAGGTGTGCATACCTACAACAGATTCGGCTATGTTCGTGACCTGAAAGTAAATTTTTATAGAAACAGTTTCAATAAATCAGTTCAGCCAGTCATTCGGTTGTTAATTATTATTCCTATCCCTTTAGGTCCTTTTCTGCACACAACCGGTTTTAATGTTCACCACAATCACAATAAAAATCCCTTAACATTGCCTGGAAGATATCGGACGTAATAAATCATCCAGTTTCCGAAGGAAAGTTTCTGTTTTCCTTTTTTCGCACCTGACCCCCAAGGACATTGAATGCTCTTAAGGTGTGACTGTCATTGTAGGCTTTTTCCGTTTACCCATTACCAGTGCGTGGATAGCGTTCTAAAGCAAATGACGAGGTGACAAAAGTTCACACTTTCGCCTTTATTTTCCATCACGAAAAATCCTCGTCATCAGGACGTGTTAAAAGTTATAAGCATGTAGGAACGTATTAGTACGAGTATACATTTGGACATTGAATTTCTTTGGTGGGGAAGGAGACTTGGACGGAGAAGGATTGCCTTATGCATATCATTTTTTGTTAGATCTGTTATTTGTCAACGTCATGGAAGGTTATAAGTTGACATAAGCTCCACCAAACCTTTATTCAGGAACGTGTGAGCACCGTGTTTGATTGTAAGGTCACATAAAAGACGGAAATGCCAAGTTAATTTATAAGCAGGCGGTCCTCCATTTCATGTTACATACATGAAATTGCGGTTGAAGAATTAAACAAACCCACCTCGGTCTCTGCATAAAGGCAGGTTGACGGTTTTAGGTCACCACAACAAAAGTTGAATAACCCCTTTGTCGTGAAACTGAGTGCTTAGATAGTGGGGGCATGTTGTGTTAATAGACCACCTAGTTAATAGTCAAATTGTAAGGAAGATGGAAAGTTGACCAACTAGTGTATTGTTTGAATGATGAAGGTTGACATTGTAGAAGGTTTTCTTTTACCGATTGATTATACAGAGGTTTTCGTACATGAATTCTTTTGCGGATTGATTATTCAGCGCCTATCATACATATACTCCTGGTCATTGAAATATGTAGGGTCATTTAATTTTGGCAATATATCAAACATATACATAACAAATGATGGAAAGCACCGGACAAGAAATGACTGCCCCATCAAATTGACACCGAAGCGAATTGGAAGCGACAAGGAAGTACGGAACGATCGAATGACAGTCTAGAAGTAGAGCGCTTCCAAGCAAAATAACAGTTTGGACAAACTGAAACCTATTATTTTTTGTGAGGGGGTTGTGGTGATATACAGGGCGGTCTGAAAATGTTTAGGGTATTTGGTTTTATTACCCTAGTATGTATTTTCATTAGATTGATTAATTTACCATTAATAAAGCCAAAGAGATTCCCAGATGGTCCGCAAACCCGGTAGAAAATTGGAAAGGGTTGGGTGGTTCTAGTGTATTACACACATTTCAAGCTAATTTACATAGATGTAAATTACTCGTAAATACCATACCGGAATGGGAATAGCATGGCGGGGCGTTATACCTTAGCTAATAACGTGCCAAAATACGGAATGTTCTAAACTATATGTATTTCCAACCCCACAAAATATCGCCAGGCTTAGGGCCATTATCTGCACCAAGGGAGACCGTATTTAAAATTAATTAAAAATTCTTGAATTTTTTACTTCAATTAAATCTGTTAAGTAATAAAAGTCGGCGCAAGGCTAATAACCTTGCCCGGAAAAACAAATTATTATGGAAAATTTAACAAACCTCAGACTTATTAAATAAGGCCAAGACCGGATCCCGCTTGTCGTGCCGTTTTAGTTTAGTTTAGTTTAGTGAGGGCAGAACCCTCATTTATTTAGCTTAATGCAAGCTTGTTATTATTTATTATTTACTGGCCTGTAGGAACCCGGAAGTTCATGACCTCACCGACTCGGCTCCGGCATTGTTCCCCGTCCTGTGAGCTCTCCTTCCACGTTCGACCATCCGATCCGATCTCCTCGAGGTCCAATCTAACATTGTCCTCCCGGTCTCTTTCCCGTTAGTTTACCGTCCAGAATTCTATGCACGGTCCTATCATCGCCCATTCGCGCAACGTGTCCGGCCCATCTTAATCTTCGCGACTTGATCACTCTCACTATTGTAGGTTTGCTGTATAACTCTTCCGATTCGTGGTTGTGGAGGTTCCTCCATTGTCCTGACTCCTCGTCATATTTACCTCCAAAGATACCCCTTAAAACTTTATTCTCGAATACGCGGAATTTGTTCTCTTCCCGTTTTGTGAGCGCCCATGTTTCGCATCCATATAGAGCAATCTTCTTGATTATGGTTCTATAGACACGGAGCTTTATATTACGTGGTAGCAGTTTGGATTTTAATAGTTTACTGGCTGCATGGCAACTAGCGTTGCCGGAATGTAGTCTTTTGTTAATTTCCTTTGACGTTTGGTTTCTGGTCGTCAGTATCGTTCCCAGATATTTAAATTCTTTGACATTTTCAAATATCTTGTCCCTGAAGTTTATATGTGTTCTCTGAGGTCCACCTGTTCTCGTCGTAATCATGTATTTCGTTTTGTCTTCGGTTATTTCGAGGCCCACCTCTTCTGCTGCTTGCATGATGATTTCACAGTTTTTACTTATAGTTTCGAGATTATCGCCCAGAACGGCGATGTCATCCGCATACGCGAGCACTTGTGTGACCCCGTTCAGTGATGATCCGGCCATGTTGTCGTTTTGTACCTTTTTGATAACATACTCGAGGACAAGGTTAAAAAAGCATGGTGAGAGGCCAGAGAGAGAGTTTCTTCTGAGACGTCGTTTGAGAGCAGGAGTGGAGAGGTTGAAATCTAAAGAGGTGGGGAAAGAGTTGGTCTGTCGTAGCATACGCGAGATCGATTCGTTAGCGCCGTAAGAAGTGTGATGAGCGGGTACGCAAAACAGTCGAGGGTTCCGCACATAATGGGGGTTTGTATGAAATGTTAAAGTGTAGAGCAAGCTTGTGCAATTGATGGAGCCAGATAGAAGGCGATGGACAAAGATGATGTCAGCATGGATTCTGCGCTCCTCAAGTGTGTTGAGATTGATTAGAAGGAGACGGCCTATGTATGATGGTAGAGTGAGCGGGTTTTCCCAGTTTAGTCCACGGAGGGCAAAGCGCAAGAAACGACGTTGAACGCCCTCGATCCTACGAATATGAGACAATTGATACGGGGACCAGACCTGACTAGCATATTCGAGTAGTGGCCGGACAAAAGTTGTGTAGAGTGATCGGGTGACATAGGGGTTTAGGAATTCCTTCGACCAGCGTTTTACAAAGCCAAGGGCGGCGTTGGCCTTAAGGATTATGTCATCGATATATGCGGTAAATCTAAGCTCCTTGTCGCGGGTGGGGTGTCGGTTGAAGTAGGGGGTGGGAGAGGAGAGGGATAGGTAATTTGGGGTGTAGTGGGAAGAGGCGGAGGTGGGGTTACGTTCTGGAGTTCATCGTATAGAGATGAAACGCATCGTGGGGAGGGGTAGGGGTTTGTTTTCTTCGAATGCATGGACGCTCTAGCGGTGTCGAGCTGGGCAGGCAAGAACGAAAAGCCGAAAGTACATCAGCGGCAGAATCGAGTTTGTGGAGAACAAGCTCGAGTAACGGGTTTGGTTCGGTCGAGATAAGGTGGCTATGAGTGGAGGATTGCGATAAAGCGAGCTTCTCATTAAGGCTGTTAAGCTTGCAAAGAATGTCATCATAAAGGGGACAGGTAAAGTGAACAGGCGGGTTTTTGGACGTCGACTGCTGGATTTTATCCAAGTCAGAACGAATGGCGTGGATTAATTCAAGAGTTGAAGTGTTAAGGCATTCGTTGAACGAAGGGGTAAGTTGATTGACAATTGTTTTGTTGCTGTCTCTGATGAGGGAGGTGATATCAGAGACCGACTTATGGTGGAGAGAGCCAAGGTCGTCAATACACCTAAGGCTACTCTCGAGGGGTGAAATTTTATCAGAGATCGTTTTAAGATTAGTGCTTAGGGAGCCGTCAATTGCGTCTCCTAGGCACTTGATTGCCAAAAGGACATGGGAAAGCGAAACATGGGTGCATTCATCGCAAAAGAACAAGAGGTTGTCTGGAAATTCGTTAGCGAAGTGCGTGTTACGCTTCTTCAGGCCCACGCAGGTGGCATGGACATTTTTACCGAAGATGCCTTTACAGTGAACGAAATCGGCATTTGTGTTGCTAATCCGGCAAGTCGGGTTGCCACACGGCATGCTGGGATGACGGTTATGGGGGGAGAAAGAGGGAGAACAAAAGTGAAGAGAAAAAAAGAAAGTGAGGCTTGGAAAGGAGAAGAAATGGGGAGTACTGAAAGCGAGAGCTAGTTAGGGTTAGTGATAGGGGGGAAGTCAGGTGTTTACAGAGAGGTGTAATCCAATTAGTATGTGATGAAATATTACATACACCAGTGGTTTAGAAACCAACAATGACTGGGGAGGTTGGGGGTGTGATTAGGAGTAGCAAAGAAAGTAGTAGTAAACAGTTATAAATTATAAAGATACCAATTAAAGAAATTAAAAATTAAAGATTAAAAATTAAATATAGATTAAAAATTAATGTAAGTAAATGTAGAGAACTTAAAAACTAAGACAAACCAAAAAAAAAAAAAAAAAACAATAAAACAGGAAAAAAAGGATAAAAGAAGAAGAAATAAGAAATTAGGATTAAAAATAAAAAAAGAAAAAAAATATAACAAATAAATTATAAATTGTAAAAATAAAAATTAAAGAAATTAAAAATTAAAGATTAAGAATTAAATTAAAATTAAAAATTAAAATAGGTAAATAAAAAATTAACAAAAAAGTGAGGCAAAAGATAAAAAAGAATACAAGCAGTACGTTCTTATGGTATAAACACGAAATAAAATTTAAAAAAAGAATAAACAAGAAAACAAAGTCGGGTCGAGAGAATCCGCCGTAAGTTCAATGGACGTCCAGTCGAACCTAATTCCAGCGCCTTACACAATGCGACATTCAGGCAGTAACCAAATTGAGGTTTGAATAGCCTTTTCTATTTAATTATTAATAATTGTGTAAGCTTCTACACAGAGACGTAGCTGTAGTTCCGTGTTGCATTAATTCATTTTCCTTTCTTGTGCGTTCTTTGTTCCAATTTATCGTCACCATCTGTTTCTTGCCCAATTAATGTCTTTCTTTGTGTCGTAATGGGTCGAAACTTCCTTATTCTCCGTAAGATTTCTTACAGTTGATTCCTAGAACTCGAATGTGGTTTAGTTTCGTTTTGTTTAGGGTGGGTCTTACACAAAAATATGTCGTTGAGAATGGTCTTGTTCAAAGAGCGGTGAAGTGGCTAATATTAACAATAAAGGTTGAATATTCCTGATTTCCTTCCCAGATAGATGGGAAGTTGAATAGTATAGACGGGAGACCTTATGCAGCGGTATTACACACGAGAAAAGGTATTTTTATTCTCTAACCAGAGGCTATTTATTGATCTCTAAATTGATATTCCTGTACGGAACAATTTTGTATGCCACACTTTAGTACACATTACAATTTTGAAAAAAAAAAATCATTTTTTGTTGGGTTTTTATGTCTTTAAAAACCGGCTTTAGTCCAATAGTCGAAATGCTGTACACCCCCGTGTGATCGCGGCGGTTGTAAGGCGACTCTTCACGTGCGGGCACTGATGGTTGAAGGACGACTGACTAAATGAATGCATGAATCCATTCCGGGTGTCGTGGCAGTGGAATCATTGCTAAGTGAAGTCACTGCCACTTACTAGGAACACGGGGAAGGGTTGCTATGCCGACGCAGAAAATTTAGTTCCAGGGAATTTCTGCCATACAGGCTGAATTAGATTCCTCTGTTGCTGTGTATATGGAGAAATCGGTTTCGGAGGCATAACCAAGTATGGGCACGAGTTGTCGGTTAGACAAAGGAACATGGTCGGTTAGACAAAGGAACGTGGTGGTGACTTACCAGTAAGGAGAATTGGTATTATTTAAGATAGTTTAGCTAGGATGGGAGCCGAAATGGTTTTCGGGGAAACTTAATGCTGCTTGGTTGCAAGCGACAAAAATGGTTTAAGTAAGAAGTGAGCCGGAATGGTTTTCGGGGAAAACTAAATGCGGTTTGGTGTAGATGAGGGAGATGATTGAAATGTATTCTGCTGTGGGTTTTAAAAAATGCGTTCTATTATAGGTTGGGTATGTATGCTATTGCAGATTTGGGAATGAATGCTGTTGCAGGTTGGGAAATGTATTCTTGCAAGTTGAATGGGGCGTTGGGCTATGGTGACGCGCTGTTGGCGGTCAAAATTAGATAGGAATTGTGGGTTGGTTCTCCGTGTGATATAGGGAACCCCCACATGTTCCGCCGAACACTGCTTACCGCAGAGGAAAAATACACCAACGGAGCGAACACAACAAAACACGGAAAAATTGTTTCTGCCGATTTTTCTTTATTGTTTTCCTTTATTCTTTTCTTGAACATCCCTTAAAACGAATTTACAAAATAATGCTGGCGAAAAACACGTACACACTGATTTTATATGTTCTGATAAATTATCCCCGTTTCTATGTGAACTGAGTTCGCAATTCTTCGATTTGGAATTGATGCGATGTGTCACTACCGTTTCTTTCGCACCTCAAGAATAAAAATCGAATCAATTCGATATCCGGCACGCGTGCGCTTTCGTCCGACATGAAAAGCATTGCAAATTTCTCGTTATTAATGTTGTATCGTATTCTCGATAGTTTATCTTAAGTGTGAATTTCTCGATTTATTTTTAATACGTTGCGCGGCGCGGACCGACTTCCTTATTGGGTTCTCTGTAACTTTCTGTAACGATTGTCTCCTTGAAAATTCTCATCTGTAAAACAATTTTTTTCTTATTTCATCATCATCATCCTCCTTCTCTTATCTGTAAGAGAAAATTTCCATTTCGATTTCTTATCGGAATCCTGTTTCGAAGGATCAAGCGTACCGCCACTTATTTCTCGCTCCTTTCATGGGGTTTGTTTGCGTTACCCATCTGGCTTAAGCCAACAAGAGTTTTCGTACGCTTCAGATGGGTAACAAAGGAACCGTGGAATTTGGATGTTTCTAGGTCGTATTTCCAAGTCATAAAACATCTGGCGTGAGATATGCGTTAAGATGTTTATGATTGCCAGAATTGTGTGTCGGCGGCAAATCGCTATGCCTTTGTTTGCACATGCGCGCTTCTTGGTTTTGGGCTCTTGTAAGGAATTTAGGGTGCTAATTGCTATTAGCTATATGAGGAGATATGCATTATTCTGTTTGCTTTTAGAAAAATGTGTTTAATTGGATGAATTGAGTAAATGGGGGAATTGCATTGAATTGAATTGAATGGATAAATTGAATTCAATATTAGGAAATTTTGAACGTTTAGTTCGATTGATTTTGAACACTGAACTCGGTGTTGTGTTGGGGATATGAATGTTACCTTGTGTTTCAGGCGGAAATAGCGACTTTTGAGAAACCTCGTCTGTGGGCACGTGTAATGAATATAGGTGAGTATGTTCCTTGGTGGAACGACGATTTCTCAATCTATAGTGGTTTGTGTGGTTCGCAGAACCGCCACAACCTCGTTGGAGGGAGAGTAAGTCCTGTGGCCAGAATGTCGGTCGTAGAAGAGATATGAACATGCCTTAAGACTACTGTACTGCCTGCTCCATCTTAGGCAGTACTCGTAGAGATCGGAGCGACTGATTTGATGATGAGTGCAAACTAGCGACTGAACGTAAGAATGCTGCATATCGGGCATTGCAGCAGTCTCATAGGACACGGGTGCGCGAGGAGAAATACAAAGAGCATAGAGGATCTGAAAAAATGCTTCACAGACAAAAGAAAAGTGCCTGGGAAAAAAACCTTGTCTGTGAAATAGAGAAAAGTAGAGAGCGAGGTCCGCACCAGGCGCGGAAGTACACACCACGCTTCACTTACTGCAAGGATAAAGAGGGTACTCCGATCATCGATCCTGAAGGCATTCTGGAGCGATGGGAAGTGCACTTTAATGAATTGCTAAATGTTCAGCTCACAGAAGTATTGGAGGCTTCATCAATGCAAGATCAAGACCAAATGCTACCGCCACCAAGCATTGAAGAAACAGTAAAAGCCATAAGCTCAAATCAAATAAAGCCCCCGGAGCTGATAGCATACTAGCTGAGCTGATCAAACAAGGAGGGACAGCGTTACATCACACAATTCATGAGATCGTGGTGCACGTATGGGAGCAAGAGGAGATGCCGGAAGATTGGCCCCATACATAAGAAAGGAGTTATCCCACTGTGCAGCAACTATAGGGGTATAACATTGCTGAGTACCGCCTATAAGATACTCTCCACTATCCTACAAGATCGGATAGCCGCATACGCTAAGGCCATCATTGGTCAATATCAGTGTGGCTTCATCCCAGGCAAATCAGCGATTGATCAGATATTCACCCCTAAGTAGGTGATGTAAAAATATCTGGAATGTAAGATTCCATTATATCATCTATTTATAGACTTCAAGGCCACATACGACAGCATAACCAGGTAGAACTATATAATGCCATGAGAGAGTTCGGCATTCCAAACAAATTGATACGACTCTATAGGTTGACCATGACCCACGTAACTAGTCAAGTAAAAATAGCGCTCAATCGCAGATCTCCCTCTATCAGGTATAAGGATCAAAAGGTCTCGCGCAGATCGCCTGCCATGGAATCCGTTTTGACGATTATTTAGAAATCCGTTGCATTCCAGATATTTAATAAACTCGGCATTGATGACATTTTCCATCACGTTTGATAACATAGGCAGTAATGCAATCGGCCGGTAATTTTGTGGGAGACACTCTTCCCCCCTTTGGGAAGATCGTTTTTCCAGCATGTAGGGAATTTGTTCCGTTCATAAGATAAGCGAAAGAGTCTGCCAGGAACAGGCGATAGTTCTGCAGCACAGTTCTTGAGAACTATTGCTGGTATTCCGTCCGGGCCGGTTGCCTTCCTACAGTCCAGTTCACACGTAGAATGCGTTAAATAGCGGGCGGAAACTCACATCCCACATCAAAGACCGTACCGGTGCGATCACAGGCGGCTCCAAAAGACCGGCATCGAGGTTTGAATTCGCGGAAAACAAATTCGCGAACACATTAGCTTTATCTTTTGAATTTGTGCCTAACGTCCCGTTGCCCGTCGCCAATGGAGGGAAAGAGAAGGAACCAAAATTACTGCTGACAACGCTTGCCATTGATCAGAAGAAACGCGAACGAGTTGGGCACTCAATGAGTTTATTGGACACTCCGTCGTTGTAAGCCCTCTTCGCAGTATCAAACGCCTGGTTGCACGCGTTTCTGATTCTAACCAACTTTGTTCTATTAACCTCGATGGGGTCGGACCGCCATTACTTAAAAGCTCTATTTTTGACGCTGTTATTTCATTTGATGGAATGCGGAATGTAGATCTTCATCCCGAGAAGAATAATCTCTGTGACCGACTCCGCAGATGAGTTAACATCGGACTCTCCAAAGCACACCTCCGACCACGGTAGGATGTGAGGAAATCTTGCAAATCGTCCCAGTTAGCAGCATACCTTCATACATGGCGAAGCTGCTTAGGTCGGTTATTCGCTTGACATGCAAGTGGTTGGACGACCAATACCAAGCAATGATCTGAGTATCCCAATGGCGCAGCAAGCTCCACGGTATAAATGCTCTGCTCGGATGTCAAAAACAGATCCAAGGTGTTCGCCTAATCACCCCTGGCGTCCAGCATTTGCGTAGGTTCCTCCGCGAGTTGAGTCAAATTGCGGGTAACAGCGAACATTTCCGGAACCCTCTCAACCTCCTCGGTTCTGTTAGAATGCGCCAACCAGCCGGAATTGTGTACATTCAAATCGCCAATGACGAGCGTTTCAGAAGGCGGGTGGTTGATCTGTATCCAGTCGGACGGTACGTGAAAGATGTTCGAGAAATGTCGTTGGTCGATCGTCATTCGAAGAGCGGTAAAGACAACAAAGAAATTTAACAGAATTTCCCCACACAACATTCAACCACATGATGTCCATGTTATAGAGTTCTAACGCCTCCATTCTTTGACAAGCCCAATCGAACCGCGTGAAGACGCAGACCCTACCATTGAAACGGAATATCGAATGCAAGACGTATCCTGAGCAACGAAGATATGTGGAATCAGTTGAGAAATCGACCTGCGTATCGTTTAGGGCAAGGATATCAGGTTTCGCTGTTTGCAAATATTGGTGCTCGGCGTTTACATTCGTATAGGTGAAACATCAGGGGTTACAAAATGCCGTTATTAATCGAGCGTCGACAGAGCCTCGAGAATGAGCCCGATGACGTGATGACAACTCTCTTAGAGTTCAGTCATTTATCAAAACACTTTATGTTGTTTCTGATATAGTTCCCTCCGGAGATCTGAATAGGAAACTAGTTTACCTCCGGGATTCTTTATCCCAGAAGGTACCATCATGATTTATCTGGATTTCAGTCCAGGCCATCAGCCATACATCCGAAACTTAGTCGAAAATTTCTCCCGACGATATCGCGGAATATACAGTGTGACGGGGTGATATCTCACCTTGGGACCGACTACCACCTAAACCAACTTTTTCCCGAAACGGTCCCGCACCCAGCCAAGCTCCGAAAGATGGGATTTCTACCGACCATTTCACGGAGTCCATAGCTTGATGGGCTGCGCAGATTAGTAACTGCAGATGAGACATGAATACACCAATACACTCCCGAGAGGAGGAACAGTCAAAACAAGGGTTTGTTAAAGACGAACGTGCTGCAAAGAAGGCAAAGACGGTGAAATCAGCTGGAAAGGTTATGGATACTGTGTTTTGGGACGCACGTGATATTATCTTTATAGTCTATTTGGAAAAGGGGCAGACGATAACTGGATAGTATTATGCGTCATTATTAGGTCAGCTAAATGAGAAAATAACAGAAAATCATCCTCATTTTTTTAAAGACTTATTGACCTGCTCCCGTATAGTCTTATAGTGTTGTACTGGGCTACTCGTCATTACCTTGATGGTGATGACACCCTTCTCTGGCGCAAGACTAACGACCTCGTCCGGAAAAAACAAATCATTATGGAAAATTTAACAAGCCTCAGGACTTGCTAAATAGAGCCAGACCGGCTCCCGGTTGTAGTGCCGATGATGATGACGATGATGATAACACCCTTCATATGGCGTGGTAGTTAAACTTGCTTCAGAGGAGCCACCTTGGTCTCGGAAGCGCGAATGAAGCACGAAGATTACGAGCGGTCATCAACCGGGCGTAGGTATATCACGGCACCATAGGCCATCCTCGAGGGGTGTAATTCCACGGAGGTATTGCTGGGTGAATAAATTTCAATCGACCGTGGGATACGAAACGTGGGAGTCTGCTACAGATACACGATGAGGTCTTGCCAATGAGACAGCGGTGATGGTGATAACAAATCGTCGTAGGTTTATCCTAATGGTCAGAGGTTCTGAATAAAAACTTTAATTTGATGATGATGGGAGAGATCCAACCACAGGCATCATAACGGCGACTCATAAACAAAAGTGTCATTGTTTTCGTACTGTTATAAATGGGTCCTAGCGTGAGACTTCAAAGCGATCTTTTAGGAGTTCCGAGAATGGAAGATGATTTCTCGGGAGTACATTGGGGGCAGGAATCTTGTGCCAGTAAGTGTGGTGGAAGCAACGATAAATGACTTGATGTCCATATATTAAGTAGGTATGTTTAAGAGTATTGCTTGATATGGAAAGCTTGCGAGTCCACATTTAACCGTATTCTTCGACTAGATTTTTTAAAAATCTTCGATAGCGTCGTTGTTGGTATTGACGATCTCTCTTGGACGATTACCAATTTCTATTTGATGGCTCCAAGAAAAGTTGCACTTTAAACTACGAAGAAACTAGGAGGAGCGCTCGTGTCAGCACAAAAGACCGACATCGTTTCAAAATAGGCTACAAAGAGACCCACAAGAAAGCTACTATAGATCAAATTCCCTGGGGGATCCCTTATTCATTACTCACAAACCACTTCCTTTGTTTTTTGGCAATGAAAGTACGGAAATATAGGCCTAAGAAGTGGTGCCTGAAATTATTGGAAGAATAGAACTTATAGGGAAGGACTTTTCTACATAACCCAATGGTTTACAGGAAAAGAGAGGTATTGATTCAGGAACAAAATAAATTAACACTGCCCGAGTAAGGGAGTAGAAACTGAGAAAAATACTCGCACTAAATGTTTCAAAGTGTATGAGGAGTGTATTATGCTTGCACAGCAAGTTCACGGTGTGATAGACCTGGTTAGAGTAATAAGATTAATGTTACCATCCATTAATGAATGGTGTTACGTGCGGCTTCCACCACCCCCATCATTTAATTGTTTTTAATATAATCTTGTTTTAATGTAGTTTGATGGTAAGGTGGTGGAGGAAGTGCACGATCCACATATGAGTGTTCGAACACGCCCCAGTCCGAGTGTGGATCGTGGGCGAGTTCGAATTCTGTTTTCGGAGTGAACGCTGAGGGAGAGTGAGAGAGAGAACAAGAGGAATCTTCGATTCAGTTAATTTTGATTCCGTATTGTTGACTGTCTTTAGAAATACAGTTGGAAGATTATAGAGTTGCAATTAACAGTTGAAAAGGGAAGAAAGGCAACGTCCCGGCTGAGAGAAAGCAAGAAAATAAAAAAAAGTGTTAAAACACAGAATTGTAAAGGAAAACGTTAAAACTAAAAGTTAAAAAAGAAAGTGTTAAAAACACAGAAAGACAGAAAAAGTTTGCCCCGTGTGTTTGTTTTGAACAAGTTGTAACATTTTGAAAGAGAAAAAGATTGTCAACATAAAAAGCTTGAAAATTAAACACCATAGAGAAAGGAATAAAGGCTCGTTTTCTTTTCTGGGAGCGCCATTTGCCGACGCAAGTATTTGAATTTGGACCGGCCAACTCTATCCATCATGCTTGGGTTTTAAATCATCAAGGACACATTCGTGTATGCTCCTCGATAGTATAGTGGTTAGTACACCCGCCTGTCACCCGGGAGACCGGGGTTCGATTCCCCGTCGGGGAGCCCCTGGCGCAAGACTAATGACCTTGCCCAGAAAAAATAAAATCATTATGGAAAATTTAACAAGCCTCAGGACTTGCTAAATAAGGCCAAGACCGGTTCCCGGTTGTAGTGCCGATGATGATGATGACACATTCGTGTTCGAAAATAGAAAGTTTCCGAGGAGGAACCTACAGAAGAACCAGGGTTGTGAAGCTGCCACGCAAGAAGAAGAGATCTCCCCATTCCTGGAGAACGAGGTAATATACTCTCCACGCCGGAAAAACAGGTAACCCGTTCAATTTAACTACAATAAATTTTCTGTGGCTATATACATATGCCACAACTGGCGCTGCGGACAAACCTTCCGGACGGACCACGGCAGGTTTGATTGTATTTTTGTTCTCATCGAGCCGAACGAACCTGTTAAGCTGCACCAAGTGATTAATACCGGTGCCTCATTGTGTTTCTAATGACATCGAGGAATTGCTGGCGACAAAAGAATTTCGGGACTCGACAGGGGAAAATGTAGATAAAAGAAATCACCTTGATACAGAGTGGAACCACTGTATACAACACGACACCAGAGAACAGCGGGGGAGGGCGTGAAAAAGAAGGAACATTTTTTATTATCATTTTTTTTTTCTCCTCTGAATCGATTAATATTTGTTATTTATTTATTTATTTAATTTTACCGTGAAGTGGAAAAATTTGTATGTTAATTATAGTAGAATTGTTTTGGTTTTAGTTTTAAGCTGTTGTTTTGGTGTTTCGATTTAACTTATCTATTTAGTTGTTAACTGATTTATTTGTTCATCATATTTATTCATTTCATTTTTTTTTCTCTCGTTTACAAACTGTGATATTTGATTTGTTTATTATTATTTATTGCTGGCTTTATCGATCTCTAAATTTTTGTTTGGAATCGGGAATCTGCTTTTCTTTCTTTTTCGGTTGCGCGGTGGATTTTGTTTGTTTATTTTTTTTGCTGCGTTGCAAAATTACAATAAGGTATATATTGTTTTTATACGCGACAACAGGCGCGTTGGAAAAAAAAATTTTTTTCCTCTTGTCTTTTTCTTTCCTTCCCCCTTTCTCTTTCTCTCTCTTCTTGGGCGGTGTCGTTGTGTTTGTTCTGTGGCGCTTCTTGCGTGGCCTGCAGTTTTGTGGCTGCGAGAAGAGTGGTTGTCCCCTTTTAGGAGAGTGTTTGTTTGTTGTGGGGATCCTTGTAGTTTTTCCCGCCCCCTCGATTCGTGTGCGGCCTTTAGCGGTCGAAGATTTCGAAATACAACACTAATCAGCTCAGACGTTGTGGGTTTGTATCCGATATACAGCCGGCTCGTGTGCGGATTGGTTCTGTCCCGTTCGGGTTGGTTCTCTCGTTGGAGGTGTTGTGTTTGTTACTGTGTTTTTTGTTGGATCTCGGGGTTGGTCTGTTGTTTTTCCCGATTTTGCTGTTGGCCATAGGATTTGTTGGGGTTCCGGGTGAAGCGGGCCGTGGCACGGTGCGAGGAGGCCGCTGAGCGTTATTATGGTCGGCAGGGTAGGTCCGTCTTCGCAAGCCAGCTTGAGGGAATGGCCAAGCCGGTGTTGGTAAGGGGCTTAAGGGAGGAAGGACTAAGACACTTCCTCCTCACGTTGGGTGATGTCCCATTTCGAAGCATGGTGGACCACCTGACCGGATTCGAGCGAGCTCGAAGGGAAATGTTGAGGCAGGACGACTCGTTTCTAGGTGCACGGCCCGGAATCGCCGATCGAACGTCGGAATCGTTAAATGTAGGACCGGGAAGCTCCTCAACTTTTATAGATGGCCCTTCCTCCACTTTTAGGGATTACCCCGTGGCGCCGGCGCCGGTTTTGTCGAATCGTGACCCCCGGGCGGTGTCTTTCGTGTTGCCTGGCGGAGAGCCATATAGTCGTCGACGGGAGGAGGACGGTTTCGTTCGGGTGCGGTCGTACGGGCCTCTTGGTTATCGAAGGGATCCTGGTGCCTATGCTCCGGTCTCCTCTGGCGAGGGAGCGTGGTCAAACCCCGTGTCTTCCTCGAGCCGGAGTGGAGAGTCGCAGAGCTTGGCTCAGGGGGCCTATGTGCCTCAGGATCGATGGGGTCGGGACAATCCGTGCAGGGATCCAATTGGTCGATCGGCGCACCCCCTGGAATCCCAGACAATATGCAATTTTTGCAATCTGAGAGGTCATGTATACGACGAATGTTTGCAAAGACGAAATACTCCTTTCTGTCCCGAGTGTTGGCGGTATGGCCACGACATAGTGGACTGCCCGGATCGTCCGACGCGGACGCGCGAACCCAGGCGCCGTACAGGGGTAGAGGTCAGCAGGGCGGATTCCTGCGGCATGGACCGCCTCATCAGCGACCGCAGTTTTGGTGGAGAGCCCTGCCGGAGCAGCAGCCCCCGTCTACGGGTGGCGGGCCGGCAACATCAGGCCCCAGAGTATTCAGCGCCCGGTGCTGCTGCGAGTTTTGTGGCCGTCAAGGCCATGACGTGCGCGGGTGCGAATATAGACAAAGGTGGGAACAACGACAGGGTTCCCAGGTTTCTCCCCACAAGCGGCACGCCGGAGCAGCACCTGCTGCGAGCCAAGAGCAGGACACCCAGGTGGAGACTGTGGGAAGCGCAAGAGATAGGCGCGGAAAGCGTAGGAGACAGCGACGGCGCAATCGAGGAGCCGGTAGTAGTCGCGCGGTGGCTTTGGACTCCCGGGAGGTGAGTGAGGATAGTAGGCGAGGATCGTCCGTGTCGACCGGTGGCGGAAAACGACCCGACTCCATGGACTCGAAGTCCTCGAAAACGGATGCGAGGCATGACGCCGCATCAGGCAGCGCGGGGAATTGGAAATGGCGACCCCGGTGCATTGTGGGCAGAAAGAATAGCTCTAGTTCCGCTAGTTCGGAGTCCAGTGGGACTGCCGAGCGGAACATTCCTGAACGTAGGAGCGGATCATTGTGCGAGTTTTGCGGTCGACACACTCACAAGGCAGCAGAGTGTCGACATAAGGCAAAATGGGAGAGTTCGGAAACTCCCAAAGGTCGGGTCGGCAAGAGCCAACCCGACCGCGCTAGAAACGCAACCCAACTCCAGCTGTTCTCAGTTTTCGCCGACTCAGGTCCCGATTGTCACCCTTCCTTTAGACATTGACCGTAGGAACTCTACGCGCCTAATCGTGGACACAGGCGCTGAGATCAGCCTGCTGAAGCTGAAGGCACTCCATCCTAGATATGGCATGGATGTGCATAGATCTACAACGCTCCAAGCGCTGTTTGTTAAAGGCAAGTCGATGGGATGCTGCACTGGGAGTTTCAAGTTGCACCATGAGATTCCCTGCAGTTTCCAACTAGTAGACTCCTTGCCGGGTTTGGAGGAAGACGGATTGTTGGGGTACGACTTCCTGTCTCGGAATTGTAAGGTGGACGGGCCGGGTGGTCGTTTGGTTTTTCCCCGAACGACCGTAAATCCAGTGCCATTCTACATTCAATTTGTCAACTATGGGACGGGAAGGGTTGAACATGTGGCAACCGAACGGGGAGACGTGCCAAAGGGACCTGTCAAGGTCGATACTGCGGCAGGTACTCGCCCGGAGACCCTACCCATACAGGGGAGGGCTGCGAAAATATGTTCAACCACGTGCTACCCACGGGGTCATACGGATAAACCCCGAACAGCGGACGTTGATAACATGGTTATAGACAACACCTTTTATAAAAAACAATTAAGGAAAGGTTAAGCCTTCCTGTACCTTGGAGTCCCTGATACCAGCTGGCCAGATTCTGGTTTCCCTCCGGAATCTTCGTCCTTGTAAAGGACCCTCGTCGAGGGATACCAACTTGAGAGTCTGACGAAAAGTCTTTAAGGCCAGGCCTAATGCTGCAGGCGCATTCCCAGCGCAGACTGCAAAGGCAAACCCCAGTGCTGGGGGTTGGATCACAAATATAAAGTTGCGAAAGCGCACTATAATGTCGGGTGATGGTAGGTTTTGCCGCCGAAACGGGGCAACCCGCGATCTGCCAACCCATGGACCGGGGCAAGTAAAGGAGTCCAAAAAAATTGGAAAGTAAAGATTATAGGAGCGGGACGATTTCGCCGGCCGGGTGACATTTTGGAGGTTGGACTAGAGGGGATCACCTCGCCTGTTGCGAGGGGGTCCTAACCGGATCGTGTGGGCGGTCGAGCTTTCGGTCGGACCATCGGTTTAAGTGTCGGGCCCGCCGCGATGGATGGAAATCTGTGTTGTTTGTTCTGTCCTTGTCTCCGGGGAGTGCTTGTTAGTGTTCCCCTATTAAATTATTATTTATTTTTCACTAACACTAATTTTTAAGCAGTACAAGTTTATATAGAGAATCCTTACTAACCTTAACACCTAAGCATGTTTATTTATTTATTTATTTATTTTGTTGATTGTTAGTTATATGTTTGTTTGCTCTCCGCCAGCCACTCTCCAGCGTGCCATTCCTCCCCTAAGAATGCCACGCAGTCTTGTGGGTGGAGGGGGGGGGGGGGGGGGTATGTTACGTGCGGCTTCCACCACCCCCATCATTTAATTGTTTTTAATATAATCTTGTTTTAATGTAGTTTGATGGTAAGGTGGTTGAGAAAGCGCACGATCCACATATGAGTGTTCGAACACGCCCCAGTTCGAGTGTGGCGAGTTCGAATTCTGTTTTCGGAGTGGACGTTGAGGGAGAGTGAGAGAGAGAACAAGAGGAATCTTCGATTCAGTTAATTTTGATTCCGTATTGTTGACTGTCTTTAGAAATACAGTTGGAAGATTATAGAGTCGCAATTAACAGTTGAAAAGGGAAGAAAGGCAACGTCCCGGCTGAGAGAAAGCAAGAAAATAAAAAAAAGTGTTAAAACACAAAATTGTAAAAGAAAACGTTAAAACTAAAAGTTTAAAAAGAAGGTGTTAAAAACACAGA
This sequence comes from Microdon myrmicae, assembly GCA_963931805.1. NCBI lineage: Eukaryota > Metazoa > Arthropoda > Insecta > Diptera > Syrphidae > Microdon > Microdon myrmicae. The sequence goes on along the minus strand of OZ007497.1, from coordinate 29,911,583 downwards.
TAGACAGAAAAAGTTTGCCCTGTGTGTTTGTTTTGAACAAGTTGTAACATTTTGAAAGAGAAAAAGATTGTCAACATAAAAAGCTTGAAAATTAAACACCATAGAGAAAGGAATAGAGGCTCGTTTTCTTTTCTGGGGGCGCCATTTGCCGACGCAAGTATTTGAATTTGGATCGGCCAACTCTATCCATCATGCTTGGGTTTTAAATCATCAAGGACACATTCGTGTTCGAAAACAGAAAGTTTCCGAGGAGGAACCTACACAAGAACCAGGGTTGTGAAGCTGCCGCGCAAGAAGAAGAGGTCTCCCCATTCCTGGAGAACGAGGTAATATACTCTCAACGCCGGAAAAACAGGTAACCCGTTCAATTTAACTACAATAAATTTTCTGTGGCTATATACATATGCCACAATAGGCATTTTCTAACGCGTGGTTCAATAACGTCGTGAAATAGCCCACTAGTAACAAATAATTATATAATGTGCCTGGAAGAAAAGACAAAAGCTGATAAAATATCTAGAAATGTGTTGTGAAATAAAGGTCTTAGTCCGTAAGAAACTCTAGAGAGATGAACACGATGAGAATGTAGTACTTTTCGATATAAACCACCTTCATGTCGCAATCCCAAACAAACATCTTCACCAATTATACAATTAGAGAGGAATAATACCCTATGTGGGAATAGGATAATTTGTGAGAAATAATACACTACGTTCGAAATTTTCTTATACGAATAGTTTAGTGTTGTAGTTATATGTTTTTCGTTCCTAGAACAAAGTGTGATTCCAGATAAGTGAATAAGTGAACCGAAAATAGAAGAAATTTATATCTGCATGTGTTCATTTTTTGTTGCTGTTGTCGCTTGAACTATGAATGCTACTTATAATACAGAGGCCTTATGGATTTCATTTTCTAATTGTCTTACGATTCACGGTGTGCATTTTCGAAAATTTGTGGATTCAATTAATAAATTGTTTTCAACCCATTGGAGCACGAAACTGAATAGTAAATCTGTCAGTTGGTTTGTAGTTTTTGGATTTAGCAAATAAATAAGTTCTTCGTTTTGAACAAATAGCACGCGATACAATCTCTTAAGTGCGCCAATATAAAATGATAATCACAGTCGATCCCAACGAATTCTTTGCCGTACCGTGCCCTCACGTAAGCCAACTTAAGAGTCAATTTTATACTGGCTTAGATGGAACGATAACATCTACTTATTCGTCTAGCTCTAAAAACATCCTTTCCTACGAACCTTTCAATTCGCTCTTTATTTCAATGGCCGCAATGAATAAATAAGCCGAACGTAAAGGCATCCTTCGAATTCATTACGTGCCACGATGTTATGTGAACATTGGATATAGTTGTGAATCTTCACTTGTGTGATCTTAAGAACTCGTAATGGTTTTGGCAGATACATCCTTTTAATATCCGCCGGTGCCCTTTGTCTTTATTTTATGGAAGAGCAATTTAATCTCGTTTTCATTCCGGACCAAGATTTGATAGGAATTGATTTTAGTTTAAGTGTGATGCCGTTGTAAATATTGCAAGGGAAAGGAACGTCTGGAGTGTGGTATGATTTGGTAGGGAGTGTGACACCGACATTGTAATGACTACAATAAAATAAATGACTTGTAAAAGAGCTCATTAGAATTAGACGTATTGCTATGATTATTTGTATATGATTCAGTAGGTAACAATTAAGTAAATTCATCGTTTACAATCGCAGACATATTAAATAGGAAACAATTTCTTCTCAGCAAAGAGATATGAGGGGAAACAGTTATGGCACGAAAACTTAATAAGAGCTATTGTAATTGGTGATGAAGCGTGGTGTTTTCAATACGAAGTAGAAACAAAGCATCGATGTGCTAAAGGCAGCCAGCAGATGAAGGAAATTTAATAAAAGTGGAATGACCTCCATCCACAACATCCCAATCAATGAAATACAAAAGTCATTTAATGCACTTGTCGAAAGAGCAAATCAACGTAATTCAGCTCAAGAAATTATTTCGAAAAGATAAAATGACTTTTGTAAAAATTAATTAACTTTTTGCATTTCTTAAATCCATTACGGTTTGTTTTGGGACAGGGCGTAAATAAATAAATAAAGTTATGGTAAAGCAAGTACATTAAAAAAACCAATAAAGAACTATAATAAACTTTCTCAATAGTCCATCCGCTAAAGGAGTTCTTGTCCTGCTAATGCTATCAATTCAGGACTCATCTAAAGCTGCAAACATTAAAGTCAGTTTTCCAAGGAAACATTTAAAATCCTTTTACGAGGAAGCAATGCATCGCTAAAAGGCACTTGTAATTCACAAGGATAACACCGACATCGATTCTCACTCCCTCCGCTCGTTTACGTGCCCAACATGAACATGGGCTTTATTCCTTGGATCAGCTCCTGCAGTTATTTGTTGAACTTGTGCGTTCGCTTCAGAAGCTAAGACAGGCTGCTGAAAAGTGAAACTTTTTTCATTAGATAATTGCACCTAAAAGATGCATTTTTCATTTCCTCCTTTCATCTCGAGAGGAAGTCGTGGGTTCCCTATCAGACTGCTGGTGTTTTTTTTTTCCACCCACAGGACTTGTCATTTCAATGAAAAGAATTTTTGCAAAGTTCAGGAAAAAGTTTAACTAACTTTTACAGCTGCTGCTTAAGGCGATGAAAGCATTTCTGGACATGCTGGGTAGTCAGGACGGCTATTAGGGTCCACTAAAACCTTATGAAATACGAGAAACCTAACAAGGAGGGAGGATCTACAAAGATACTCGTATTTTATTACATCGTAATAAGGTTGGTCAGAGATGGATAAAACAAAAATGTGGAACGCCTTCGACGTCTTAAGTTATCGTTTTTCTGTAGTTTTGTAAAAATATTTTCATCGAAAATCGTACTGCAATAGAGAGCTCCACGTGACAAGTCGAGGGAAATGAAACGGCTTGTCTTTCTGTTCAAGGATATCTTAGAGTGGAATAACTCCGTAGCCTGAGAACATGAATAAAGTGTGCGACTGCAGAAACGTTTTCTCATACCTTCCCTAGAGTTTCCTGGCAACGAGGAAATGCACAAGTTCTTGCCGGGAACGAGTTAACAAGACTATAAATTTTCTATGTACGAAACCGAAACTGCAGTGGTACACTTAATTGGTGGAACGATGTGCACTGTTACAGGAGCGTGTCGACAGACCTGATTAACTTACACAATCCCTTAAGTTGTATGACTTCATTTTATGGGGATGCGGTTGTAGAAAATTCCTCCAGCCTCTTCGCAATAAACAATAATACTTTGGTGGATGTAAGGAAAGTTTAAGTCGGTTTTGTTTTTCTAGGACTTGCAATCTCTACATGTGTATGTTGCCTGCACACTTAGAAAATGAGACCACTTTTCAAAGAAGTTTGCGTTGAAATGTCAACGAGGTTCTACAAGGTGAGACATTTAATTAGTTGCAGATGAACTAGGAGAGTTGCTGTTCATCTTGCTGAGCGTAGGGTTTTGCTCTATTAAGGCGTTCGGTACTAAGAATTCCTTCAACTAGAAATTGTGGTGTACCTAGGTGTGAATAAGTGTATTTTATTTGATAACAAGCTTCAACCTTCAATGAGAGGACCTATCTGGGGATAGGCGGTTTCATGCTAGAATAAATTTCACATTTAGAATCTGAGCAACATGCCTTTTAATTGACTCCCATGGGTAGCAACTAGTTTGTTCAATGTAATGAGTCTTAGCTACGAGTTATGTCTTATGGAAAAGTAAGTAAGTAAGCATATTAAGACCATGGGTGGGCACTACAAGGCTTGTATAAAATAAATTATAGTCAAGGATATATTTTAAACGCATCTGTGATGACCGCGTTTGAGTTCCATGTATGTCACCGAGACAATGACGGGTACACCAATATACGCATCCAAAGACCACATAAGCCGTCGAGATTTCTGCTGATGAAGCGGACAGGGGGGAAGTCTTGCAGCAGATCATCTCCAATGGCAGTTAACGACACAGGTGATAGTGTCAGCAACAAATTTGTATCTAAGGTTTTGATGAGTTAAGAGTTGATTGAGATTCCCACCATTTTTTTTTTTATCTAGCTCGAGAAATATAAAGCCCGTTTATTCATCATCATCATCGGGACTATAACCGGGAACCGGCCTTGGCCTTATATAGGCAGTCCTGCTGTTGTATTCCAGAATACTACCCTTTATTAAATTTAACACTGAATCTCCTTACACATCCTTAAAAACTTCCCTTAACATATAATACATTCTCACTTAATACATTCCATTCATAAACATTCACAATATTCTATATCATTTAATAACATGCACATTTAATAACCTGCACCTTTTTATTCATTCAAAACATAGTAACTTTGATTTTCGTCCAAATTTTATTCAAGTTAAAAGTCACAGAGACTTTGTTAAAATTTGGTTTGTTCATCTTATAATTTTCAGTTAATTAGAACATAATGTTCTATAAGTAGAGAAAAAATTCATTTGTAAAATCAGTTTGAGAAAAGCAGAGTTGAGAGATAGAAGTGTTTTAAATATAGTTTGCGTTTTGAATTCGGAGAAAGTAGACTTTGAGTTTTAGTTTCAGTTTGAATTATGATATAAATATATTGATAATATATGAGTTCCCGCTCTTCCCTCGAAAGAGGAAGCACGGCGCCGGACGTTAACACTGGTGGCAGCGGTGGGATGCCCAGATAACGGGGCCCCGAGAAAAAAATAGAACAGAAAACAAAATTTAAAACACCAAAAAAAAAAAATTTTTTTTATCAGAAAAAAAATTTTTTTTCAAGAAAAGAAAAAGAGAAAAGAAAAAACACAAGAGAAATAACCAAACCATAAGAAGAAAAAAAAAATTTTTTTTTCAAAAAAAAAAAAAAGAAAAAACGAGAAATAACCAAAAAAAAAAAGAAAGAAGGCAGACTTGAAACATGATATCTATGAAACATTTTTAGAGCTAGTCAAAAATAGACTAGGGGGTCATGCTTACGATCTGATTAGGTATAGCAAAATCGCTAAGTGGGAGGATTTAAAAGATAAACTTGAATCGGAGTATAAAGAAGAGCAATATCGGTCGACGGCACACAATGAGTTGATTTCTCTGTAGCAACAATACAGAGAAACCGTCCGGGAATATGGCGATAGAGTTGCGAATGCTCTGCGGACTCTGAACTCTGCCACGCGTGAAATAACAGCAGACGCGGTGGTTAGGGAATTTTTGATGGAAGAAAACACAAAATTGGCCGTTCAAACATTTGAGGATGGACTAAAGAACGAACAGCTAAAGATACTAGCTAAAGCCCATGGGGGAAATTGTTTAAAACAGTCGATTGCCCATGTAGTAGGGCATGCTGCTCGAATGGACAACTCTCCCAGGCCATATAACTATAATGACAGATTTATTCGAATAGTCTGTCCAATCTGTGGTAAGTCAGGGCATACACAGGACACATGTTACCGAAACATGCAGTCCACTTTTCCGAATAGACAACCCATAAAGAGGGAATATAACATTTTATGCAATTTCTGTGGACGGAATGATCACACAGAGAACGAGTGTAGATACAAGATATCTAGGAATGGAGCGTCTTCAACAAATTACCAACAAGGTACAACAACGCGTAACCCATTCCGAAATAATCCTACAAACTCTGAAAATCGTTTTGGTGAAAATTCTAGGACCACCAATAGACAAAACGATCGGCAAAATGTTCACTTTTCTCGGGTGCAGAGTCAGAAAACGAGGCCTGAAAAAGCTTTTGATACGACTTGGATCGAAGGTCTCGCTTTTAAACTACTGAATACTGGCCTCAGTAGGACGCTATGTAGCATCATCTACCAGTTCGTTCGAAACAGAACCTTCCAAGTTAGAATGAATGGAAAGCTTTCCCGAACTTTTCACGCCGCTGCAGGCGTACCACAGGGCTCCATTCTAGGCCCCATCTTATTCAATATTTACACCTCCGATATTCCCCGCCCCGTGGACGGGAGAGTAAACCAAATATGCTACGCGGATGACGTCCTGGTGTACACGTCAACCAAAGGCCCTAACCTCGCAACAAATCGACTCAACCGTCACTTGGACGAACTGTATCAGTATTACAGGCGATGGAAAATTCGACTTAATCCATCCAAAGCAGTAGCCATAATTCTGAGTAGTAAACACTCCCAACCTGCTTCTCGATATTCACAGAATATTCGAATACAAATGGGAGATACTACGATTAGACCACAGGACAAGATGAAATATCTTGGGGTCACTTATACCCCAAAAATGAATTTCATCAAACATGTGACCCACATTCTCCAAAGGGGCCTCGGTCGGTCTAAGCAACTGCACAACATCTTGAAATGGAGGAACAAAGTTGACACCAAAGTTAAGCTTCTCTGCTATAAGCAGCTAATCCGATCTGGAATATCGTACGCCTTTCCCATATGGTCCTGCATATCTTCGGCTCAAATGGAAAGACTTCGGGTTTTCGAAAGGAAACTCCTCAGAAGATGCACCAATCATTCTAGAAGGCCTGACGGTCGTCATTACCCCAACTCTCACCTATACGAAGGCGCCTCTATTACCCCTATCGACGAGTACTTGCTTCAATTAGCATACAAGTACCTCGAAAACATTCAGAACAGCGAGAACCTACTTGTACGGGACTCTTGCGTTCTTGACCCTTCTCTCTCTCGATCTCTTCGGATCAAACCTCCACAATTTCTTCTTCAGTACAAAACTGAAGAAAGCACCCTTCCCAACAACATTCCCCTCTATAATAGAGGATTCCTGGACCCATCCCATAGGGTCTACTACTAACAAACCACATACACGAACGCCCAGTACAAGACGGCACAAACACAAACATACACACCGACCAAAGCGCAGATTATCAGACGCCAAAGGCGTGATCTGCGTTCACTACCGCACCCAAGACCTACCGGTCTTGTGCGATTTCTTTTCCACCATCCCTCTATAAAAGTAGTTAGAGAACACCCGGACTAACACTGTCCACACTATCCTTGGATACCCCCCCTTTTTCTCTTTTCTTTTCAGAGATCGCCAGACCGAGCCCAACATCCTCACGGATGTGGGTGATTCTGCTTATCGCAAGATCACCAGAAGTCAGAGACAAGATGAAGGACACACATGTCCTTGTCTCGCTAAATTCGGCCTTCTCGCCACATTTTTTTTTTTTTTTTTTTTGTAAAATCAGTTGGAGAAAAGCAGAGTTGAGAGATAGAAGTGTTTTAAATATAGTTTGAGTTTTGAATTCGGAGAAAGTAGACTTTGAGTTTTAGTTTCAGTTTGAATTATGATATAAATATATTGATAATATATGAGTCCCCGCTCTTCCCTCGAAAGAGGAAGCACGGCGCCGGACGTTAACACTGCGGCTTGTTAAATTTTCCATAATGATTTGTTTTTTCCGGGCAAGGTCATTAGTCTTGCGTCGATCCCCGATCTCCCGCGTGACAGGGGGTATATATGATGTATATGTATATATGAAATCCCGATTAAAAAACCTCCAACAATTGCTTAAAGCTAATTATAGATTAGCAACAAATTTGTATTGAAAAACAGAATTCGAGCTATAAAAACTAATAACCCGAATATGTTCCCACAAATAAATAAAATATTCAGGAGAAATATTCAAAATGAAATTCAGTGTCTCCAAATTCCACGTACTGAGGTAAACAACTGCTAACCAACATTGGCATAGATACTGAGAACGCTATCCTCAACAGTGAGCTCTTCGTGATCGAAGACCTTTGGGAAAGGTGAACGCTGTGGGAGCTGTCTTTCAGGAAATGTACAAGGTGAATGAAAGTATTCGCCGAAATCACAACCTGGAGGACAGAATTCTACTGAATCACCTGCACCTCCGAAATGAAATTTCACTTTGGCAACCGGAGAATCCGGGTTTTACCGAATTCAGTGACGATAATCTGTCAATTGACATTAATGCCAATGGTGAGGCTAATAGCCTTTTAATCACAAGGGAAGGAATCCAGAGTATCTTCGACTCATTAAGAAGCAAAAAGTCGGTGGGAATAGATGGAGTACCTAACATCGTACTCAAGAACCTGCCCCCAAAGGCAATAGATATATACACGGTCCTGTTTAACAACGCGTTGAATAATGCATATTATCCCGCGTGTTGGAAAACGGCTATCATTCAGCCCATCCCAAAAAAGGGCAAAGACTGTACAAACCCAATGAACATGCGTTCGATAAGTTTACTCCCAAGCATCAGTAAAGTATTTGAAAAACCATTAACAAAGCTCTGGTAAAATGGGCAGACGACAACAGCATTATTCCAAATAACCAGTTTGGCTTTAAGGCGGGTCATGAAACCACACATGCCGCAGTTAAACTGGTCTCCGACAGACAATGGAATAAATGTGGGAACCAATGCACAGGTGCCTGTCTGATCGACTTGGAAAAAGCCTTTGATACCGTCTGGATCGAAGGGTTGTGTTACAAACTGGTCAGACATGGCATACATAACCCTTTACTATATGTTTTTTACGATATGTTAAAGGACAGGAGGTTCGTGGTCAAAAGTGGTAATGTGACCTCTAATAATACGTATAATATCAAGAATGGCTTGCAACAGGGTGCGGTACTCTCTCCGATTCTTTTTAACATTTACATTTGCGACTTATTAGATGCACTTCCGCAAGCTATTGCGTACGCAGACGATCTCATAATTTACAGAATAGCTCCGAAAGTTGAGATCATAAATAGTTTAATACAGCGAGATTTCAACAACGTGCAGCGCTATTGCGGCGACTGGAAACTTAAGATCAACTTCCATAAATGTGAAGCCATCCTATTTAGAACTCCATTATATAAAGCCACGAACGACACAAGGAAAAACTGGCGAAAGCTAGTTATCGTGGGACCGCATGGAGATAAACTGGAAACCAAGAGTTTAGTTAAATACCTTGGCATCTGGCTAGACCAATATCTGTATTTCACACAGACATGTAGAGGCTACTCTGGTCAAGGCTAGAAAAACGTTTGCTATGACAAGGAGGCTATTTCACAGTAGACAACTTGACAGCAGGGTAAAAGTCATATGCTACATGACGCTAATCAAGCCAATGCTCATATATGGTTGTCCAGTATGGTTTAACATAGGTCCAAATTTGATGGAAAAGATTCGGGTGTTCGAAAGGAAGTGTCTCAGAAGTTGTCTCAGATTATATCGGACACCGGAATCGGGCTATAAAAAGTATTATTCAAATGAGACTTTATATAATGAAGCGTACATAAATAGGGTGGATAATTTTATGATTAAATTAATCAGAGGACATATTTCGAGAGCAATAAGCTCGTCCAATGACCTAATTTTCGGGGCTTATTATCCAAACACTCTGTACTATGAGAGCGTGCGTCGCAACGGCTTTGTTCCACCAGAGGCGTTCCTTGACTTGGACATGAAAGGGCTTATACAGGATAGATCCGGAATTCCGCTGATGTATCATGTAAGTAGATCATCCGTAGACGGGCGAGTGTGCTACGACCGGGAAGTAACGCGCACCGAAGAAGAGCTCCTGCGCTTCAGTAGGGCTATATCCCACAGAGACCGGGACGATAGTATTAGACAGCGTCAACAGTTCTGGTGGTTGAATGGCATATAAAGACCTGGATACCAAAGCCCGTAAAGAATAACATAATTTCTAGAATTAGGGTAGTATAAGATTTAAGTTAAGTTAAGTTTTTTAAATAAAATTATATCAAAAAAAAAAAAAAAAGAAAAAAAAGTAGGTTAAATTTTAAGAAAAAAAACAAAAAAAAATTCGACACAAAGTTTTCAAAATTTTTCTTTGTCACTTAAATTATTATAAGTACTCCCACAAACAAAATTCTGTCGCCGAAAGGCAAATTATACAATAGTTATGTAATGTTTAGATTAGAGCGTCTGCGTAGGACCAGCAAGTTATAATATAAGATAATTAAGCTAGAATTTAAGCATTTTTTGACTAGCATGTAATTTAGAAACTAAGAAGATAAACGGAAAATAAAAAAATGTTTTAAACATGAAAAAAAAATCGTACGTCTCTTGCTTAAACGGCAAAAAATTGTACCTATGGTACATTGAAAATTCTCAAACTTTTAATTTGCAATAGTTGCTTCAATCATTGGCATGTGAGACATGTAGACGTATTTGACTTGTGTGTAAAAGAAAAATATTTTGGTAACCTCTTTTTTTTACAAGAAACTGAATTTTGTTTACAATTTTTACTTGACAAGAACTTGAACTTGACCTTTAATTTTTCAATGGAACTTTTAACCAAACTTTATTTATGAAGAACACAACTCTTCACGTAGAATTAAATCTTCAGATTGAACTATCATAATTTTCCGACGCTAACTTTTCGCTTTTCTATTGCTCTCACAGATCGTCTTCCAATTTCGGACTATGATTTGCAAGCCAATTTGTTTTCGCGAGTCGTTTTTGGTCTTGGGAATTTCCTGCGATGGAAAACGTTCTCACGAGCCTTTTTGAAACTTAATCGATTTGTACTCGGACTTTTGATGATCTGTTTATATGCCCAAATTAACGGATACCTTCGTGGTATGTAGGGTTAATATAACCCGCGCTGGAACTGAATTTTGGACATCTTCATTGCGTTCAAAAAATTCCTCCCCTAATTCCTAAGTGTTGGGGGTGTTTCTGACTAGAATGCTGACAAGTTTGATATGCAGCTTTCGAATATTCTGGGCTGATATTAGGTATATATTTGACTATGGCCGCACAAATTGGGGCAATTTCAATTTTACATGGCATGAAAAATTCCACAACTTCTCTCTTCCTACTGACAGTAACCTATCGACCGACTTCATGGGGTTTTGATTGAAATTTCGGAAACAACCCGCCCAAAGTATAAACTCCACAAAAACATTTTAGATTCCCTATGATGACGAGATAAACATTCCGACATTGGGAACGAAACGCGAAAGGTAACTTTAAGCCGGTAGAGAAACTTGTATTCACTTAATTTCTTTTTAGTGTCGTAGTGATACTTCTGAGACCCCGTTTGTTCATATTCGTATATTCATATTGTTATCCAATTTATTTAACTCAGGAAGGGAAGTTAAAGTTGAAAGCAAGATTGGAGTCAGAAAACTAATTGCGGTTGGAGGCAATATTGGAAACATTGATAACTTGAATGGAAAGCAGGAGTTGGGAGAAAAGTTGAAATTGGAAGAAAAATTGAATTTGCAAAGCAGACTCGAAATGAAAGCAAGTTCGTACCCAGAAGGGAATTTCGATTTGGAAGGAAAGTTGTATTATATTTGGAAACAAACTTAAAATTTGAAATGTATATTTATATTATATTAAAAACGTAGAGTCGTGTTTATGGTCTCATACAACTGTATCTCTCAGAAATATGAAATCAATCCTCGGCAAAACCATTTGAGACAAATAGTAATAACTCAAAGTAATACTTACCTCGTGCGCGTGGCTTGGTGAGTAGTTTTTGGACTATGTTGTCGTAGGCAATTTCCTCTGCTACGCCCGAATCTTTAACAAGCTTTTCCTTTACAGCGATACATATGTTGTGCCGTGCCAGCAGATCTTCAAGTTCTTCAAATGCCTACAATTTACAAAGGTACATAATCATCATATGTTGCGAATGTGTGTTTAATACAATTTATAATACACGTGCTTTGATCGAAAAATGACGGGAGAATGTTTTTTTCTTAAAGAATATTTAATCATAAATAAATATACATGAATTAATCCATAATCACAAATCAATATATGTTAATTAATCTTTTTTAGATGTAATACACTTGTGTCAACAATTTTTATAATACAATTCAAAATAAACGTGCTTTGGTCGAAAAATAATGGGAATAGTGTTTTTTTTTCTTCTATTATTATAAATATTTAATCATAAATCAATCTATATAAGTGAATCAATTTTCTCCCTTCGAAAGTAAAATTTTTCATATATAATACACCCGTGTCAACATTTTTTGTGTTGTTAATTATAGAAGTAGTCCTGTAATTCACTTTCTTTGTACCTTTCAGAGTCTGTTTTTATCATCTTTTGTTCTTTAAATACATTTCTCTCAGAAACAATTGCAAACTGTAGGACTGGAAACACTTTTGCTTACAGCGAGTTCCCCAGTTTTCCCGCTCTATTGCAAAACGAACTTTAGGATAGAGATGTTCGTCCCGTCGAAAAGAAACTGTCGCACGATGCAACTAGTGATGATGAGGGTGCTTCATGATAACGTGATCTTGAAACAACTCTCCACCTTCCTCACTCGAGGTGTTAGCTTGTGTCACAACCGATTAGCTCAGTTTCGATTGCGGCGAACGATTACACAAGGAATAATGGGGCGAATTAAAGGGAACAGTACAACAGTACTGCTCTTGATCGTAAACAGAAAAAAATCCCTGGAGAGAAGAAGAGCGGTATAACGTCGGTGGAGAACAAAGGAGATGTTGGGCGAGCGACAATCAAAAACAACAAGATCGAACAAAGGAACAAAATTAAGTGACGTAGCCAAAAATTAAAAATATCGTTTACAAGGAACAAAAAAGTAAATACAAACGTAGCCGGAATTAATCAAACCCGATTAAGGATTGAAGCGGACCAGGATACAGATTAAAGGATTGTGACGAGTGTCGATTTAAACATCTCCTGATGGAAGCTTATTCGGATGAAGATCCGTGAGATAAGACAAACAATCGTCACGCTGGTGAGAAAACAAACGTCAAGAGACTCGCATGGCATTTTGAAGCATTAAAGAGAAATATCGAAAAATACATAAATTACAGCAAAAATCAAGTTTGTTTTAGTTTCGAATCGATTGAAGAAAATACAGTCCACTCAAACCAAGGTACATCACAGTACGATAACATAGGTCCTTTAAGGGTACATTTGATAATCAATGCTTTTGTTGAAACGGTATACACAGTTGGAGCTCAGCCGCACATTATACACCCGGATCTGCATTTATAGTTTGAACGAAGGTGATCTCTGGCACCTCACATCTGTGCACTGAATCAAAGCTGGATCCTATCAATACATTATTCAAAAATCGCAGTAAGTCATATCGGTTAAGTTATTGTTTATATCGAAATAGTTTGATTAACTGTGCATTACATGAGATATGTCGATCCTAGATGTAGAAAACATGATCTTAGCCGAACGCATATAACTAAAGAAATACATAAACTAAATTTAACACGTGCATCTCAGTCGCCGACACTACAAGATGCAGCATACAATGACGACGATTACGCATCGCCCATTTCGAATGTTCAGTGCCAGGTGTTTCGCTGACCAGTGATGGATCAACATCAACAACTGGAGACGGCTCGGCTGCAGTAACAGCTTCTCATACCGCGGAAACCACATATACTGCGAAATTAGCTGACCTGGATTCAGGAAGTAAAAGCCAATTGTCGAACGGTAAGGTTCTGCGAATATATTTCGCCTAAGCCCCAAATAGATAAAGGAATATCTTTTGCTGTATTTGGATATACTCGTATATCCAGATATATGAGTAAACCTTATCTCATCCGCTGTTTAATCAGCCATTGCTCCTAATTATCACTTTTTCCTACAGATGGCGCACGATCTAGTTGAGCGACATTTTGTGCATTTCGAAAAAGTACACCATTTTGGGACGGAGGGTGTACAGCTTTTGTTTTTCTACTTTTATTATTGTAATACATGTACATCTTTAGAAATAAATTGACTTGATAAACTTTTTATTTAAGGATACATTTTTAGAGAGAAACATTGGAAAAAGGATCGGGTGTTAGGGTTTACTGCCACCATTTATGATATTATAGGTGCTTTTATATTAGGTAGAAACCATGACATGGTGCGGGGCTTCGATTACACTGAATCACGGGAGCCCATGCTTCCAGTAGGGTCACCCATGTGAGACAGGCTAGCGAGCAGTAACATACAAATAACTGTCACCCTAAACCAGCGTGTTACGCGTCACCGTGCCTATTGGATAGTTTGCAGCCGGCGCCTCTTCAACACCGGATCGAATCAAAGCAATCAAAACGGGGCTCTGATATGGCGGAATATTTGAAACCACAAGAACAGCCCTGTGAGTAGTGGGTTAGAATATACCCTCAGCTAGGCCGGCTTATCGTAAGAAGCGATTAAAGGCTGAGATGTAGTTGGTAGGTGGGGTCCCAACGCCCTGTCGTCCAGCAAAATACCACCCCATCAAGCTATAAGCTCCGCCAATTGGTTGGGAGAAATCCCTGGCCGTCTTTCGGGGCTTGGTTGACGGACCACTTTGAGAAAGGGTTGGTTTGGATTTTAAGTTAGTTCGTAAGTTTATTTATATTGCTTGTATTAAGCCAAATAAATTAGGGTTCTGCCCTCACTAAACTAAGTCGGTCCCAAAGAGGGATACCATCCCGTCACGCTGTACATTGTGCGATATCGTCGGGAGAAATTTTCGACTGTTTCGGATGTATGGCTGATCATCATCATCATCGGCACTACAACCGGGGACCGGTCTTGGCCTTCTTTAGCAAGTCCTAAGGCTTGTTAAATTTTCCATAATGATTTATTTTTTCTGGGCAAGGTCATTAGTCTTGCGCCAGAGGCTCCCCGACGGGGAATCGAACCCCGGTCTCCCGGGTGACAGGCGGGTATACTAACCACTATACTATCGAGGAGCCCATGTATGGCTGAAAGCCCGGACTAAAATACAGATAAATCATGATAATGCCTTCTGAGAAAAATAATCGCGTAGGTAAACTAGTTTCCCATTTGGATCTCCGGAGGGACTATGTCAGGGGGAACATCATGCAAGTATTTTGATAATTGACTGAACTTTAAGAGATTTGTCATCGCGTAATCGGGCTCGCTCTCGAGGTTCTGTCAACGTTCGATTGATAATGGCATTTTGTAACATCAGGGCCGCCGTTTCACCAATACGAATGTAAAAGCCGTCCATCACTATTTGCAACAAGCGAATCCTGATATCATTGCCCTAAATGAGACCCAGGTCGGTTCGTCAACTGATTCAACATGTTTTCGTTGCTCAGGATAAAATTTTATTCGAGATTCCGTTTTAAGGGTGGAGTCCGCGGTTTTACCCGATCCGATTTGGCTTGCTAAAAAATAGAGGCCTACGATCCCAATAACTTGGACATCATGTGGTTGAAAGTTCTGTTAAATTTCTTTGTTGTCTTTACCACTCGCCGAACAACGATCGACCCACGACAATTTTCGAATATCTCTCACGTACCGTCGATTGGGTACTGTCGATAAGAGGCTGCTAACTGGGGCGGATTGCGCAATTTCTTCGAATGCTTTCGTGGTCGGGGGTGTGCTTTGGTGACCCCGCTGTTAGCGCAAGCGCCGAGTCGGTCACAGACATTATTATTCTCGGTATGGAGATTTACATTCGCCATTCTATCAAAAGAAATTCATCTGATAAGCCTTGGTTTGATAAAAAATTGGAGCAAATTACATCGGCAAAAATAGATTTTTGTAATAGCGCTCCAATACCACCGAGGTGAACAGAACGAATTTGTTGCAATCAGAAACGCGTGCAACCACACGATTGATACCGCGAAGAAGGCTTATCATGACAAAGTGACCGATAGACTCCTTGGGTGCCCAACTGGTTCGCATCCCCTCTGATCAATGACCAAGTAACTCCGCTTCTTCCTCTTTTCCTCCGTTAGAGAGGGGCAGCTGGACACTAGTCAGAAATTCAGAAGATTAAGCCAATGTGTTCGTGAATTTGTTTTCCGTAAATTCAAACCTTGATGGCGATCTTTTGGAGCCACATGTAATCGGCACGGTGCGGTCTTGCATACGAGATGTGAGATTCCGCCCACGAACTATTCAACGAATTCGACGTCGACTGGACTTGTTGTTGACTATAGTGGACAGTACTTCTTTTTTGAATGCGCTTGCGCCAGTCGGTTGAGGATGAGTAAGAAAAGAACAAACCCACCGACACCCAAAAGTGCAAGAAAAGAAAAAGAAAAGAACGCCTTCCCACTACGCCCTAACACGATTGCTACCGAATTGGTCTGGCACGATGTGCCGTGGTATTTGTTTGATGTCCCTTACCCTCACGAGGAATGTTGCCACCGGCGGTGGGAACACACCTTTCGTAAAACTAAACAAAGGAAGAAATGTGACGAGACCCAGTCCACTGGCGAGTACCTGTAAAGAGTAAGAAAACTAACGGGGCATAAACAACTTCCCTCTAAAAACAACCAGTATTCCTATTCATAGCAGAAGTTTATGTACTATAAAAAATATGAAGAAGCCTACGCATTCCTTTGTTACATAATTAACAATGATAATTTCCACCCCGTTTCCATGTAATTAATTGCGCAATTTCGCGTCCTTATCTTGTACTTACACATATTCCATATTAAAAAATCATTCTCCCACGCCTCAATAGCACACTTCATTCTACATACAAATTATAATTCAGAATGTTTTTCCATAACGTAATCCTATCCCAACAGCGGTTCATAATCAAACTTTCCATAGCACATAACATGTACAGTCTATTCAAAAGGAATAGCCAAAAATCAAACGCAAAAATTACGTACAAACTTTTTCTACCATTTTCATCCGCTTTCTCGCAAATGTCGTAATTCTTACCCCAAAGGCATTACAAAATTCTCTTAACGAGGACCATGAATATTTTCACACATATTTTTAAGCACAATGACTCTTCCCAGGAAATTTGCCATTGCCTGACCATTATATACTTGTACACCCGACGATTCGCTGAAAGCTGGTTCAGGCGAGCGAGAGCCAAAACTAAATTCCTTTGAATCGATAAATGGTAAGGTGGGGGTAAATTTGTCTCCCAGTATAAAAGGACGCGAATGAGCGTTGAAATAGTTGGATTGTGGTTTGGAAATAGATTCGTTGTATTTTGAAAATTCGTGAGTGGTGTTTAAAAAATCGTTGTGCGACGCCTCACAAAGAGGACAAAATTGTAATAAACAAAAGTGTATCGGCAATTTTAAAACAAATAATTAACATAAAGTTGTGCAATATAAAATCTTGCAACGTTTTTCGTAAAAAAAATGGAAGGAAGTTTTCGGAAAAAACATCCAATATTGGACAAAAATTCTTCGTGGGCATTGACATTAACGTGATTTCCGTTGATTTAATGTGAATTTGTGTAACCCATCTTTCGCACCACACCGCCGTCGATTGACACATTCAGAACAGCGAAACTGCACCACAACCAAAAGAGCCAGCCGCCGGATCATTTGCATAATTTTCCCGGATCTTGGAGCATTTATTAAAGGACTACTTTGGCCTGAAACCAGACAGGACGGAGACCAAAAGTGAGTACGTTCCAATTATTATATTATATATTATGTGTGCAAATTAATTTTGCAACACCTTTGAGCTCGGAGGCAACTCAACGGCTTAGAAATTTAGCATGTCTTATATATTACATATTTGGCCATCCATGCCATGTGCTATTGTGCAGTGACCACCTGCTGCATGCGGAACTTCTGTTTCGGTCTCGTCTTTCCAGGAATAGAACAATTAGTGCACTAGTAATTAGCATCTCCTAGGAATCTACACAATGTTGCCTTGGTGCAACAATACTTCTTCTCTTTTTCTATTACCCAGCGCCTTGTGATAATTTGTTTCTACTGTTCTTTTTTCTCAACTCGCCTTAGAGATTGCGCGATGTATCGGGGCGACGTCTCTCTTGGGGATAGAGTGACGCGTCGCTAACAGAACTGTAAAAAGTAACCGGTCCGGATATAATACCAGCAATAGTCCTTAAGAACTGTGCTCCAGAACTGCCGCCAATTCTCTGCAAACACTTTCGCTGACCTTATGCACGCGGGACATTTCCCACTAGCTGGAAAATCGCTCGAGTTCAGCCAATTCCAAAGAAGGGGAAAGGTATCTACCACAAAATTACCCACCAATAGCATTACTGTCCATGTTATCCAAGGTGATAGAACAGGTCATTAATGCCGAGTTGATTTAATATTTAGAATGCAACCGACTTCTGAACGATCGTAAATATGGATTCCGTGACAGGCGATCCACGGAGACCTTTTGATTCTTATAACCGATATATGGACATCTGCGACTTAAGAGCATGGTGAATCAAGACCTTGTTACATTGAATATCTCCAAGGCTTTTGACCGTGTCTGGCACGGAGCATGGCTGATCGAGCTTGGTTCATACGGACTTTCTCAGCAACTTTGCAACTGGAGGGAGAGCTTCCTCGAGAATCGATCAATCCGGGTTGTTGTGGTGGGGGAGTTTTTGCATCTGTATCCTGTTAATTCCGGGGTGCCCCAAGGTTTTTTTTCTGACTCCAACTTTGTTTTAGCTCCACATGAATGAATGGTTAGTGTCAACGGATTACAAAGTGTTCAGTTTAGCGGCTGTTAGTACGCTTGTTTCCTCTTTTTCGAGTGATCGGCCGATTAGTGCATCAACAAGTCGACTCTCTGAATCGGGATCTGGATAAGATCCTGCAGTGGGAAAGGCCAACATCATCGACTACAAAGCACCGAAGACACAATACATAACATTCACAAGGAAAAATGGATCATCAGTTCCAAAGCTGATGATGAATGGCCAGACCCTTGGAACTATAAGATTGTTCGGCGTCGCGGTCTATAGGAGTGTATCTTGACATAAATACGTGTCAAATATCACCAGGTCCGTCTCTGGAAAACTGAGTTATCTTTTTAGAGCTTTTAGAAATATTTTACTCAGGCCCAACTTCTTCTGTTGTAGTATCCAACTATATACCCCTCATTAAACGTAACAATAATATCACGCAACATTTCCTCTTTAATTAGCTGGCTATGATGCACAAACTTCATGCTATTAAATGACGAGTAAATTTTTTGCATAGCAGCGCATATCGTCATTAATATCCAAATACCAATGTGTATAGTAAAAAAAAAAAAAAACAGAAAAAAACCAAGCACCACACCAGATGTGGTCTTGAAGATTAGTGAGCAATTGTTTGCGCCTGTATGGAAAATGGCAAATATCATACGCCAGGTGACAAGGACTCATTTAAGGGAATTCCCATTAAAAATGCTTATGCCTGCGAAAGAAAGACATATTGATAATAACGAATCGCCACCGGTGATTCGAAGTGACGAAACGAATACTTTAAGTGAATCAAGTAAATGCAATATTAATTAAGTGAAGTGACTCGTGGCGGGCAATTGCATTCAATATGGTTCAAAGCCGGAACTGCAGCAGGTTAAGTGACTTGCGCTTGAGTTCATACTGACTGGGGAAGAATCGGATCCATCGTTTGCGATTCTTCCTCAAGAGTTTGGCTATAAAAGGAGTGGTTGCACAGAAAATAATTTAGAGTTAAGTTAATTTATCAATGCAAAAGGCTGCCGCCTAGCTTTGGAACAGCGGGCATTTTGTTTAGGGAAACAGTTAGAGCTGATTTAATATTTCATAGTTATTTATCGACTACAAGGGAGGAGGTCGTAACGATTAAATAAAATAAAATAAATGTAATAATCGACGAATACACAATCCAAAAAAAATCTTCTCTTTTTACGCTCCGCAAAGCAACTCTTCTTTTAACTGATTAAGAAAGCACGGTTGTGACGCGTTAAAATACTGTATAAATTCGAAATTATTCCAGCGCTCAAATATTGTTCCCTTGTTTCGAGCTCTGCTCTAAGCATACTCTCGATCTATTTGAGAGCCTACAGAGACGGCCGATCCGCCTGATCGGCGATACGGTGCTGATCTCGGTATCACATCGAAGGCGCATAGCGGACTCTTGTCTGTTTTATAGATATTATCACGGGGGCTCTTCCGCGCAATTCGGTTTATTGACGCTCCACGAAACTGTGGCGGTTCTACGAACCACACAACCCACTATAGGTTGGGATGTCCTTTCCGCCAAGGAACATACTCAGCTTTATCCATTACACGTGCCCACAGACACGTCTCCCAAAAGTCCTTACTCCCACCTGATACAAAACGTAACATTTCAGACACCAACATTGAATTCAATACCAGAAATCAATCGAAGTACACGTGCAAAAGTCTCTAATATTGAATTCAACGCATCGATGCAAGCCATCTAATCCTACGCATCTAATTCGACGCGCCAATTCAACGCATCCAAGCCAATGCACCCATTAAACGCAATCTTCGGTAAACAAACTGAACAACGAATATCTCCTCTTGTAGCTAATAGCAATTAGCACCCAACTTCCTGGCATGACCCAAAACCTAAAAGGCACACTTGTGCAAACAAAGGATAGCGATTCGCCGCCGACCAACAGTCCATGCAATCATAAACATCCTACGTAGACCTCACGCTAGATGTTTATGATTTGGAAATGCAATTAGAAACCAATACCAATCCTACGGTTCCTATCCATCTGAAGCGCACAAGAACATTGTTATCTTAAGCCAGATGGGTAACACAAACAAATCCCAAGAAAGGATCGAAAATTAAGCGACGGTACGATCGATCTTTTAAACAAAGGAACAAAATTCCGATAAGGAAGTCTTTGCAGACTGGATGGGTAATTTTCTGTTTCAGATGGGGGATGAAAAAAAAATTCGAAATGGGGAGGAGAATTTTTCAGTCTACTTAGAGCATCCGTCGAATAAAGGGTCATCACAGAGAACCCGAACGAGAAGGGTGACTAGTCCGCGCCGCGCAACTGAATTAAAGAAAGTCATATAAAAAAAAATTAGAATGCAACGTGTGTCTGAAAACTAGAGTGCAATCTTGTGTTTGAAAACTAGCGTGCCAACTCGCGCAACGTGTGTCGGAAAGTAATGTGTCCCGTGAATAGATTAAGGGTGATGTAAGTTAACACATTTGTGAACAACAAAAATTAGTAACAATAAAAGGAAAATTAGAATAAAAACAAAATAGCGCTGTGTCTCCGTTTTCGTTTTGTGGAAAGTGTTCGGCGGAACACATTGTCACTCGATCCGCCAAAGTGGTGACCCCGACGTGATATGTACACACAGCACACACTTTCCCATGGTAAACAGAACTTCACGACACGATCACGACTTGCGCATAGAGCACCAGGCACATTCGCCTGCTCCGACGTTCTCTCGTTCGCTCCGTCGTTCGAACACGAAGCTGATCGTAACGAAGTTACTGAGGAGGGAGTAGTGTGGCGTTTGTAACAGATACACACACAATACACAAGCAAATAGTGAAGAACACCGAACGAAAATCGAATAAGAAAATGCATCAGTACCGTATACGATAGCGATAACATAATAAAATCCACATCAGTCAAACGTGCTTGAGTTTAAAAATCAAATTCGTACACATGGCGGTGGCCTGATGGGATGCGCTTTGGTTCAATTTTTGGTGATTGTAACTGTCATAGCGTCAGTTCGAATCACACGTTCTTCACTATCATCCCAAACGCTATAAGACAATCCGACGGATCGCTCCAATTTGCAGTTCATCCCGCAATGGCGCGAACATCTCTGCTGTATTTTGGGGCTATGTGTGCACTTCTCCTGGGAGAAGGGTAATAAAAAAAAAGAAGTGAATTAATGTCTAGTGTTGCAAAACTCCAAAATCTCAATTATTGAGCGATCATAGGTAAAACAAAAGAAATTGCCAACCCGCTTTCCGTAATAACACCCCATGCTGTGGTTTTTAAATCTTAAGTTCCCCTCGTTAGATGATTTTTTATTGTCTAGATAGACACTTGAGTAATTCCACACATAGGAGGAATCACAGATGACAGACACTTGAAAATCTCCCCAGGTAGGTCACATGAGTTACGAAACCGATTGACATTTGAAAAACTCATATGACATTAGATTACACAACGTGTTTTTTGTCTTTTCTAGGATTTTCTAGCCTGTGGTTAAAAAGATGGATTTATTTACATAAAAAAACACAAAGAGGAAAATAAAAACCCGAATTGAAAATAAACCAATATCAATATGCCAATGATGCAATTTGCAAAACTGAATATAAATTGAATCCAATGCAAAGCCTATTCATGTCTATATGTAAATAAAGCAATCAATTTATTGAAGGGCTGTCTGTTGTTGAAATAAAGAATTTTGTGATGAGGGACACAGAACAGCTACCACATCTAGGTGTTCCTCACTTCACGCATACACCTTCAAACTTTAAATATTGTTCTTTTCAATTTGTTTTTCAAAGCATCCTGTTTGACTAAGAAATCTCTGGTTATTTGTGCCGTGGTTAACGGTTATATTGGTGAATTATAAAACTTCGCGAACATGTTGGCGAGGTTCTAAATATAATCAAGCTGTTAAAGATCAATAAATATTTATAGCTTCACTGCAACTAGCAGCAGAAGCGGGTAGTCGGGAATTTCCATTCCTTCAACAGGGATACCATTAAAGGAGAATTAATATAAAATGAAGCATTTAAAAATTTTGGACATCGTGGTCGTTCAAAACATATCCTTTTTTTTCGGCTATGAAACCCGAAAATGAACTTTAAATATATTACACCTACGCCATTAATTGTGTTATTTATAAAGTGCTACACACACTAAAAACGATGGTGAAATAACAATACCACAAGTTAGAAGCTATCGTCTTAACAGAGCCTAGGAGCATAAAGTACTGATTGCTTCATTTTTGAAAACCAGTGTCATAGAAACCATTCAGACTGCCTCTGGAGCTGAAACACCACCACTCGATATCATGTAGAGATAAAACAAACAGGCAACGAAATGGAATATCAAAATGACTACATTGGGGATGTGAATGCGGAAATCATTGCAGCGTATGCGAAAGCTATATTTTTTCAAACTTCACCCTTTTTGTGCCCATTCCGTAAAGACTGGATGATTGCAACAATTTGTCTTTCGTACGCCATTTAAGATATTCTTGCTCCATGCGAGTGTCTGGGATTTATAAATTGTTGGCGGCCACAAATGGACAACATACTGTTGACATTTGTTAGGCTGATATACGGAAAGAGTTTGTTCTTCGGGCTGTTTGTTTTTGGAGACTTATACGAGTGCTTTTGTCCTTCAATTGTTACCTAGTAGTGTGACAGATGGTTCGTACGTCGTTATCTGGGGTGGATAGCTGTATTCCACGCAGGAACTTGTGGAGATAAGGAATTTACATTTTTAGCCATCCATTGGTATTCTCTCATGTATTTCCAATCTTTGTTCGGGTTTCGGCAATTTTAACTGTGTTTTATCGAGTCAGATCGTAGGAGTAGCCATAAAGAGTTTAGCCTTTGAGGTAATATTAAGAGATCCGACAAAATGTTGGTTCATGTGAGATGCTTCCAGGCAATATTTTACCGTTGAATATGTAGGGGTGGACGCAATATCCTACTAGGTTGGAGAAAAAGGAATTAGGTGTTTTTCTGGTTGGTTGATCTTAAAATGAAACAATTAACTGCATCTGGCAAGCCTTATTATTGTTAAATCTTCTAAGTGCGTCTGGATTTTGTTTGTTTATCCGGTATTGTAGATATAACAGCTGATTTTTGGGGACAATGGCATATGGTGCGACGTATTCAAAATTATCATCATCATCAGCAGCGGCACTACAACCCGGATCCAGTCTTGGCTTTATTTCTCATGTCTCTCCATCGGTATCCCGTCTTTATCCGAGACATGTTAAATTTTCCTCATGCAACCGCTGGGGAATTTATCGAAATATCTAATTAGTTCTCATGATAAATCCCCTAGCCAATTTGGAGTCACTTCGGCTTTTCCGTAGATCATCCATTCGCTTGGGATCAATGATCTCTTTTCGCAGGTGAATAGCGCCGACCACAGTTCCTCTCCTCCATAATTCTGTCTCCCTACGGTTCAACGCACTCTGAGATCACCACAGCTGTAACACTAAGGCAGTAGGCCATTCTCAGAAGCTGTATTGATTCGTGCACACACAACCAAACCCACCCCCGAGATCATAGTACATCGTGCGTCTGTTCTCTCATTCGACCATGTTCGTCGACTATAGAATTAAACGATGTATTCACCACACATCGACGGGCGTGGTAATGAGAGAGCAGAAGTATGATCTCTATTGGTTGTCCAGTGCAAAAAAGTAAAGTACGCATCTTCATCCCTTTTTCAATTAGTCACTATCCAACCACAGCAGCGTACACACGCTACGCTGCACCAGTCGTTAAATATCCACCGTTATGTATACATGCTGCATCGAACGTTCACGCATAGAGTCAATTACAAAACACTCGTGGAGAGCAGTCCCTAATCATTAACCATACGGTCGAATCGTTGAAGGATAAATAAAGGAACTAAAGTCAAAGTGTAAATTTGGCGTCGTGTCTCGGTGCTTGTGTAAATACGAAATTAATTGTAAACAATCAAAAAAATAATAATTGAGATAAATAAAGGAACTAAAGTCAAAGTGTAAATTTGGCATCGTTTATCGGTCGCTTGTGTATATAGGAAATCAAAGAAAATTTGGGGGCGGTGGAGGTGGTGGCGGCGGCCCTGATCGTCGCAGTCGTGGTCCCGGAATGGGAGGCTCCGGTGGTGGCGGCCGTAGTGAAGATTTCTTCATATCTCAACGTTTACGAAGCATTTCTGGCCCCACCCATGAATTGCCAGCAGTGGAAGTTGAAGAGTCCAAATTTTCTGGGCGCAATCGTCTATATATTGGCAATTTAACTAGTGACGTAACAAAAGGAGAATTGCGTGAAATTTTCAAACCATACGGCGAGATTGGAGAAGCATTCTCTAATCCCGAAAAAAACTTCGCATTCCTCAAATTAGACTTCCACGCCAATGCTGAAAAAGCAAAACGCGAATTGGACGGTACCATGCGTAAAGGACGTGCGCTACGTGTCCGTTTTGCACCAAATTCCACCATACTCCGTGTTAAGAATTTAGCACCTCTCGTTTCCATCGAACTTCTATATAAATCATTTGAAATTTTTGGGCCAGTAGAAAAGGCCGTTATCACTGTCGATGATCGGGGTAAACATACGGGTGAAGGCACTGTCGAGTTTGCCAAGAAATCATCGGCCAATGCCGCTCTTCGTTTTTGCAACGATAGATGTTTCTTTTTGACAGCTTCCTTACGACCATGTGTCGTAGAACAGTTCGAAATAATCGACGATGCCGATGGTTTGCCGGATAAGGCACTGAATAAAAAGACACAAGAGTACAATCACGAGCGCAGCGTCGGTCCACGTTTCGGCGAATTGGACTCGTTTGAACACGAATACGGTACCAGGTGGAAGCAATTGTATGAAATGTTTAAAACCAAACAAGACGCCCTTAAGCGGGAACTCAGGATGGAAGAAGATAAATTGGAGGCTCAGATGGAATATGCACGTTATGAGCATGAGACCGAAATGTTACGTCAAGAACTACGTAAACGTGAACAAGGTAACGACCGTAAGAAGATGTAATGGGAAATGCGCGAGAAACAAGCTGAGGAATTGAAGATACGCGAAGAGGAGAACTTACGTCGCCAGCAGAGTGAAATGCAGAATCGCATGTTGCGCCAAGAGGAAGAAATGCGACGTCGTCAACAAGAGAGTACGTTATTCATGCAAGCTCAGCAATTTAATTTATTGTTGGATCAACAAGAGGAAAAACAAGGTGGTGGTCCACCCGATGTTGGTAATAGACCCAACTTTGATAACGGAAACAATCCCACCGCTGCCACCAGTGTTGACGTCCGGCGCCGTGCTTCCTCGGAATGAGGGAAGAGCGGGGACCTTCTATTATTTCTTTATTTACTACTTGAACTGCTTCTCAACTCGAACTGAACTCCTTTTACAATTGAATTTTTTCTCTACTTATAGAACATTGTGTTCTAATTTACTGTAAATTATAATATGAACAAAACAAATTTTCTCAAAGTATTCCTTTAGTTTCTGTGACTTTTAAATTGAATAAAATTTGAACGAAAATCAAAGTGCTCTGTTTTGAAATAAAAATGGGCAAGTTATGAAAAGGGGCATGTTATTAAATGTGCTGTAACTGGCAATATTGTGAATGTTTATGAATGGTATGTATTAAGTGAGAATGTAATATATGTTAAGGGAAGTTTTTAAGGATGTGTAAGGAGATTCAGTGTTAAATTTAATAAAGAGTAGTATTCTGGAATACAACACTAATTACCAATCAAACCAAGGATATTTTATTTTTTTTCTCTTGTGCGGTCTGTGGGTTGTCCTTTCCTCGGTGGGTTAAAAGTGAATCCGTGCCCCTGTCCTGGCACACCTACTTCGTACCCCACAAGCCGTGCGCAAACCTTTCTCAGGATGTCGCCGCATGCATTGGTTCACTAGTTGGCGGAGGCCAAAGTAGCTTGTGGTGGTCATATGGTGTGGTGCCGGCACGGGAACAGGTTCACACATACTCCACACTCCAAATAACGAAACTGCGCACCACTGAAGGGAAAAAAATAAAAACGCTGACGATGCCTGGTTGCTTAATCGCCCTCTTTATTTTTATGTATTTTTTGAATCAAAATAACACTGGCTTTGTTCCTTTCTATTTTCATGCATTCTCCCATTAAGATAACACTGGCTTTGTCTATTGTTCCTTTTTATTTTCATGCATTCTTCAATCAAAATAACAATGGCTTTGTCTATTGTTCCTTTCTATTTTCGCGTTTACGTTTATTGTCGCAACCGATTCGCTTTTGATCGCGTCAGCCCGCTAAAAGGATTCAGCGCTATTGACGCGGCGGTATAAATCAATGGGGGACACTACTTTCGGAACGGGTGTGAATTTCCAAGTGCCAACTTCGTCTGGCTATCGCGACACTCGAACTCGCCTTGGTTCCTCGGTGGTTGGCATTAGACTCTATTGACCAGCCCCGGTGGCGGTAAAATATCGGCTAATTAGCTGAGGTGCACGGTTTGGCGGTTTGAATAGCAACTGACTCATTACCAGCGAGAAAAAGTTCGTCGCGTCGTGGCAGTGGACTCATAGCTAAATAAACTTGTAGGGGTTTCTCTGTCCTATAGGAGAAACAGCCCACAATTCCAACCAATACCTACCCATTTCCCTTGATAGGTATTTACCGGCAGGACATGTCAAAGGGACGGATAGCTAAACTCATTTTTCTATGCAGATAATGCATAATTGAGTTTAGCTACAATCAACAACATACGGCAACACTATTGCGCTAACCATGGGATTTCCACCGGAAATTCCATTCGTATTGGTTAGCAACAACCAAGCCAAACCAAGCGACGCGGTTACGTCATAGTCCATAGGCTTGGGTATTATTGGACATTCCACAGAATGGAATTATATCCCCAGCCGATGCGGCGTCCTATTGATTCTTCCCAGATCACCCATTCGCTTGGGACCTCTTGATCTCTTTTTGCTGGTGAATAACCTTAACTATGTTTGCCCTCTCTCTCGTATTTCTGTCTTGCTATAGTGCGTTGACCTAAGTGATAGTCACTAGGTCAGTAGACCAGCCGTATACACGGCATTGACGCACACACACCTAGCCAGATCCACCCTGGGTTATTGTGCTTTCCCTCTTGATTTCTCCATTCTGGCTACGCCCATCGACGTCGAACGAATACACAAGTACGTTTCGACATGGATGAGTGTGGTGAGTTGGGGAACACACAAGAGAGCATGATTACCATTGGCAGATCAATGTGTAAAAAGCAGAAATTACGATTTCCACCCTAAATTGAGTCAGTCGCTATTCGATCACGAGGATGTAAGGTCGCGTCGCGTCAAAAAGGATAGTGAATAGTTTTTTTTCTTTGATAATTGATTACCAATTACAATAAATTTCCGCAAAAACATATTTTCAATCGGAGCGAATAAACACTGAAACGCGAATTGATAAAAGAATATTAAATAAAGAAAAAAAAAATAAATGTGACATCTAACAAACAAATTCAGTTAAGTGTGTGTGAATATTTCAATTTGGAAGCAAATATATTGGATTTTATATTTAAGAGATAACTTCAAATTCTTTAATCGGACAGCTCGCCTTTATATATATGTATATAATATATTCTTTATATATATGTATACATTTCAAATAGTTAACTGCAAGAACTACTTTCTAATTGTCGGGGGTGTTCAGTGAATCCTGTGCCATACGTTGGCAGCATACCCACATCAACCCCCACAAACTCACTGCCACTTACCAGGAACTCTGAACAGGGTTGCTATGCTTGCATAGGGGACTGGGTTCCGGAGAATCGCTGCCGTACATGCTGAGTTAAATTCCTCTGGTGCTATGTATATGAGGAAATTGGTTTGGAAATACGACCAAGTATGGGCATGAGTTGTCGGTTAGACAGAGGAATGTGGGTCTTGGTCGTTGCGATGGTTGTTTCGCGGAAATGCAACGCATCGTGCTGGTGACTTGCCAGTAAGGAGAATTGGTATTGGGTAGGATGGGAGCCGAAATGATTTTCGGGGAAACTAAATGTTATTTGGTTACAAGCGAGAAAATGGTTTAAGCAGGAAGTGAGCCGGAATGATTTTCGGGGGAAATTAGAGCTGCTTGGTTGCAACTGAGAAATATAATTTAAGTAGAAAGTTAACCGAAGTGGTTTTTGGCAAAAATTATATGCGGTTTGATGTAGTTGGGGGAGATGATTAGCATTCCGTTGTAAATTTGAATATGCATTTACTACAGCTTGGGAAATGGGTTCTTGGTAAATTGAGGGATGTATGCAATTGCAGATTTGGGGACGGATGCTGTTGCATATTGGGATGTGTTCCTTGCATGTTTGCGCATGGATTACGGATTGGGTTATGGTGACGCGCTGTTAGGGGTCAAAATTGGTTGAAATTGTGGGTTGGTTCTCCGTGTGGTATAGAGAACCCCCACAAGGTATCCAGGAGTGTCACGTGGAGAGTACATGTCAACTTGGATAGAACAGGGACAAGGATCGTCCTGTCCTTCGTCGGGTTGAAAGCACAGACTTTACCCTGTATGTTCGCTCCCATCCCTCATTCAAAATTATAGTAGGTATATACGACCTATTTCAAGGCATATGATCAAGCTCCCACAACGCAATGGCGCCAGTGAAGAATTGCTGCCATTCTAGAAGAAATACGATGGCGCACGGACCGACTTTTCTCCGAGAATTTGGTTCATTTACGTAAAGAGCACCGGCGAAAAGCAAGAGAGGTCGTTGAAAGTTGTCGTGGGTCCTAACGATGTACTGCAGGGGCAGGAAAGACCATTCTGACCATTCAACGTTGTCAAATATCACTCCATCACCTTCTCCTGCAAACGTCCCCCTGCCCCACGCTCCTACTTCCTACTAAACTCGATACGCGACCTCGGGAACTTATTTGACAGGGAGCTTAGCTTCATCCCGCATATTGATGATATTATTCTTAAAGCCAACTCTGTCCTTGGGTTTGTGAAACGGTGGTCTAAAGAATTCTCGAATCCTTACGTTCCCATTCTCTTTATAAATAGCCTTCGTCCGCCCCCTTCTTCAATACGCCAGTCAGGTCTGGTCTCCACACTACTCGTCCCATGTACGCAGAATCGAATGCGTGCAATGTCGTTTTCTACGCTTTGCCCTCCGCGGACTGAACTGGGCGAATCCACGGATTCGAAAACTAGATCGACAAGCGACGGTTCAAATGCTCACCTCAGACCAGATCATAACGAATTCCGTTAAGAAAAAGGTGACGCTTTTAAACATTCAACGGCCAAGCCCTTAATCTGGGATATTTAGAGAAAGGATATAGATGTATAGCGTTATAAGAATAGTGAAGAACGTGAATTTAACACACGGAGAAACGGGTGAGAAGCGAAGCATGAAGCATCAGACTAACGGCCGCGTGTACGAATTCGATTTCTAATCTCAAGAACACTCAACTGATGTGGAATTGTTACGTTATCGTTTTGGTGTACGGCTTTGATGCTTTGCTTATTCGAATTTCTTTCGGTGGTCTTCAATATTTGCTTGTATTTTATGTGTGCATCTCTTAGAAACGCCACAGATGTTCATCTACATATTTGCGGAACCGATGAATTCTCGAGTTGTTACAAAAGGATCAGCCGGAAAGCAAATTAAAAACAACACAGCTTGTAACGCGCCACGCCTGGAAAAATAATTCAGGAGACAGAGTGGCGGAAGCTTCGCCAGAAAAGAACTTGCGAACCGTGCACCCAGGCCGGAAGGTTGTACTAGACAGCATCGCTCCCTAGGAGATTGTTAGCGATACATTATTCCATTTCAACGAAGACGCTGCATTGACATTGCTGGTCAATTTCCAAGCAAACGGTGTAGCAAATTTGTCAATTCCGAGGATGATGATACATAAAAAGAACAGTCGGCGGATTCAAACATAAACAATGAAGTCATTCGATTCCTGGAAAGATGCTACAAACACAACAGCAAGACACAGCATCTGCACAGACACCGCAATACACGAGGACGACAGCCGTGTGCTGGCAGCTATACAAGACGAACAAATTTGGAGGGTACATGAGTCTCCTTATATTAAGAGACAGCATGCACTAACTTCTTTGTTATTTTTTGGAAATTAACAAAAGAGTGCATTCCGGCACGCTAGTTGGCACGCAGTCACTAAACTGCTGAAATTCAAACTGCTATTGCGGAATATAAAGCCCCGTGTTTATAAAACCATAATCATGCCGATTGCTCTATACGGATGCGAAACATGGACCCCCGCAAAACGGGAAGAAAACGAATTCCGCATATTCGACAATAAAGTTTTGAAGAGGTGATAAATGTGATGAGGAGGAAGGACAATGGAAAAAACTTCGCAACCACGAATGGGAACCTACAATGGTGAGAGTATTCAGGTCGCGACGATTAAGATGGGCCGGACATGTGGAGAGAATGGACAACCATAGGACCGTGCGTAGAATTCTTTACGATAGACCAACGCGAAAGAGACCGGTAGGACAGCCGCGACGGAGATGGGGGGACAATGTTCGGCCTGACCTTGAGGAAATCGGATCAGCAGGTCAAGTGCGGAAGGAGAGCGTACAGGACAGGGAACTGTGGGTGTAGTTTAGTCGATGCGCCGGCACGGACGCTGTATTAACTAAACCTCCACTGATTGTCAATAATAAAACGCACGACAATGATTGGTTCTGTTGAATCCTTTATTTTTTATTTCTCCTTCATACGATTTACACCATCTTGGGTTGATAATGAGGTACACTAGTATATCCTTATTTAGTTCTCTTTTGTCTTTATATTACATCGATTGGGTGTGAATTTAGGTTATGCCCTAAGTAACAATTGATAGGCATTAGTAACGAGGTAAACTAGAATATGTTTTATTTTGTTCTGTTTTGCCTGTTACAACAATTGTGTGTGGTTCTTGGATATGCACTAAGTACACTTGATAGATATTAGCAATGAGGCGATATAGAATATCTGACTCCTTCGCGTGAACCCACTCGAACTCTTGACCTACAGAGACTATCATAAGAGACATTTTTTCAGAGACGCCGAGACCAAATCCAACATTCTGACGGATGAGGATGATTTTGCTTGTCACAAGATAGCCAGAAACCAGAGACACAGCGCAGGATATACTTGTCAGTGTTGTGCTGAAGTTGGCCTCCCACCCACCTCTTTTTTTGGCTCTTGAGTTATGTCCATTTTCACTAGGAACGTCTCCCTCGACTCAACTTGTAAATAATTCTTAATTAATAGACTTGTAAATAAAAAATTGTAATACAAACATTTGGGACGGTGTTATTAAGTTTACAGGAAAGGCATTTTACATTGCTCCCATTTTTAGGTACTCTAGAGTATTTCACCCAACAGTGGTAAGATGCTATGGGATGATCAAAAATTGAATTTCTCTCATTCTCAGATATATTAGAACCTGGTACCCGATTAAGGGACATTTCAGAAGAGCAAGAGACCAACAGATACCACAGTACCTCAAACTGGCGGAATACGACAACGTTTTTTAGTAGTTTAGAGGAAAGGCATTATTGGTCTTGTATTGGCGAATTTTGGTTCATTTTCAGGCCTACTTCGGATCTAAAGGTTTTTAACTGCAATCCACTGTAAAGAAGTTAGCGATTATCCCACCTTGTAATATTAAGAGACCTCGGTCGTTAACAATAGAAAGTATGGTGGCTTGAGTTACACCGCCTTTACAATCCCACGTGATATATAGTAATTTGAGGCCACCGTAAAACTACAAAAATTTACTTCCGAAACTCGTATTTTTCGACAGTTTACGAACATTCATAAATGAACTGTGAAAGTGAGCAAAAGGGTAGAAAATCCACGCTAAACCCTTAGAACCCTCTAGAAATTTCGACGGTGTCTATTTTTATTGTTGTTCTTGGTATATGGTCTGCCCATTGTGTCATGGCGGTGGCCAAGAACGCGATATCTTATTAAAAAATAAATTTAAATTAGTATAAATGTGCACGATTCAAAATAAACATAAAATCACAGCGAATAATTTTCAACTCTTTTTTAATGCGTAACAAACATTAAAAGGTTTTTAGTGGGTCGGTCTCCATCTGTTCAGTTTTTATGTATATAAGTTCAAACGACATCTTTCGATTTCTCATCTTTTGGGTCTAGTTAGCTACGATAATACAGCAAAGCTTAAATTCAACGTACCTTAATTCCATAGTTACTTTCCTCATATATAATAGAAACATAGCTCCACCCCATTCTCTTGACTATTTCAACCATCGCCTTAACCTGATAATGATCCGATGGTATAGTCCGTGAAAAGTACTCGAATCGCTGCTTGTTACTCAGTTCTGGACTAGTCGAAAAGAAGGATACCTGAAAATAAATCATAATTATATGTAAATAGGCAATTTATAAAGAATATATATGAATTGAGATTTATGGGTATATGGTGTTTGTATGGAAAAATCTAAGCAGAAAAATCTAAGACAAAACGAAAATTGCAGGTTTCGCCGAAATTCGTGTGACGTATATATTTTCGGGAATGATGTACCTAATAATGGCTCCTCGATAGTACAGTGGTTACGATCGTGATGTGACTACATGAAAAGCGATTTCCAATTAAATGCAATTCCTGCCAAGACATTGTCATTTCATTGTCATTTTTCCAACATATTTTATTTCCGTTTTTTTTTCTTAGATTCTAAATTATAGGCTAGACAAAAAATGCTTAAATTCTACCTTAATCATCTTATTTACTGATTACAAACAAAATTATTTGTTACGTACTTGTGAAAGGCGTCGGTAGCTGCTTGCCGTTCTTCTGTTAGGGGAATGCCGACTTCCCTAAGTTCCGCCACGTCCAAATTTTCGTATCAAACTTTTTTTTTTCAAACCGAGAAAAGAATCCATAGGGTCCAAAGAGATACAAAACACCCTTTACTGTTTGTACCTTATTTAAGTTTGTTGTATTCCAGAATACTACCCTTATTCGCTTTAACACTAACTCATGTCCTTTCAAACACAATCCTTAAAACTACATCCTCACATATCTTACATTCTCAGT
Source organism: Microdon myrmicae (assembly GCA_963931805.1). NCBI lineage: Eukaryota > Metazoa > Arthropoda > Insecta > Diptera > Syrphidae > Microdon > Microdon myrmicae. Next base: position 29,878,142 of record OZ007497.1, on the reverse strand, counting down.
TAATACAATTCATAAATAAACAGACACAATATTCTATATCCAGTCACTTACAGCACATTTCATAAATAAACAGACGCAATATTCTATATCCAGTCACTTACAGCACATTTCATAAATATGCCCCTTTTCATAACAAGCACATTTTTCATTTCAAAACATGGCCACTTTGATTTTCGTTCAAAGTTTATTCAAAATTCTAAGTCACAGAGACTTCTAGATTTCTTTGTTCAGTTTATACGCCACAGTCAGTTAGAACAAAATGTTCTATATGAACAAGTAAATTTATATGAAAAAAGTAGAAAGAAGAGAGCTCAGCTTGAGATAGCTGAGTTCAATAAAATAAAAATAAAGCAAATATAAAAATAAAAGAGATCTTTTATTTTTAATAAATATAATAACCTCCATGCTCTTCCCTCGAAAGAGGAAGCACGGCGTTGGAGCCGTAACAAGTTTATTTATTGGATACTTAACTTACGTTTTATTATATTTGTACGAGGGCGGACTGAAAAGTTTCCGACCAAACCAAGACACAAGACATTTTTTCTTTAAATTTATTTTTATTTTTCTACATAGTCTACTTGTAACCCTACATACTTCACACAGCGATGCTCCCATCTCTCTAACCCGTCCAAATAGTACTTGGCGTTTCTCTTTGCAAAATAACTGTTCACGAATGTGATTGCCTCCTCATTTGAGGAAAATCTGTGTCCTCCGAGCGCAATTTTTAGATGAGGGAACAAAAAGAAGTCCTTTCGGGCTAGATCTGGTGAGTAAGGAGGATGGCCAAGCACCTCCAACAGTAATTTGTAGATTATCGCCATGGCAACCGCTGAGGTCTTAAACGACGCGTTGTCTTGGTGAAACAGGATTTCCTTTTTCGCCAAATGGGCTGTTTTTCCGCAATTTCTGCCTTCAGTTGGTCAAGTAATGGTTTTTCATTTTCGAAGATAATCGATTAAGATAACGCCATGTGTTGCGGATTCGCCCTTAAAACAACCGGCGAATTCGCAATTAAAAATCTGTGGCACCAGCTGAAGAAGATATGTGGCATCACCTTCAACAATGTCAGCAATCAGCTGACATCTATGAATTTTTCTGTTGGTTGTCACTTGACAACCATCTTTACTTTTATCTTTCTCTTCTGTTTTGAATTTTGATGGATCCAGTCCGTTTTCTTTGTAATCAGTAAAGATCTAATCCATCATATAAATAAAGACTATATTTATAATCGAATTGAAGAGTCTCATTTTTTGTCAATCATCTGGAAGATCCAATCTTGCAATTTTAAATGTAATCTTTTCCTTTTAGTAAATTGATTAAGAGTTGATTCCAGTAGGTATCATTGTTTCGGGCGTTATTCACAAGGAACCAGCACACTACACGGCAAAGGAACGACACATTGTTCTTGACACCATTTCAGACGATTTGCAGAACGCAAATCAAACACCATGCCTATCCCAAAAAACAATCGCCATCACTTTCCCAGCCGAAAAAACAGTTTTTGTTGTTTTTTTTTTTTGCACTCAATCCGCCATTTGCAGTCCACTGCTTTGATATTTTTGTTCCGGGCGTATAAGGGCGTATCCAAGTTTTATCGACAGTAATTAATTGGCGCCAAAACTCGGATTTATTGCACCTAAACTGCGCCAACAGTGTGTTGGATATGTTCATTCGAACAGGTTTTTGGTCTAACGTGAGCAAACGCGGCACACAACGCGCGGACAGCTTTCTTATGACTAAATCTTGATTTAATATGTGACAAACACGTTCTTGGGACATTTTCATAGCCTCTGCTATCTCTCTTACTTTAATTCGGCGGTCGGCCAATACCATTTGGTGAATGTGGCGATGTTATCATCAGTTGTTGTAGGTTTTGGACGTCCCGATCGTTCATCGTCTCCCAAGCTCTTACGGCCAGGTTTAAATTCAGCTGTCCAAAATTTCACTGGGATAAATGATGGTGCAAAGTCCCCATACACAGAATCCAACTCATCTTTGATTTGGGAAGGCGTATTGCCCTTCAAAAACTAAAATTTAATGACAGCCCGATACTCAATTTTGTCCATTTTCACAAAAACACTCACATCAACTCACTCAAACGCCTGTCAAATAAAAACTACGCAAATAAAAAATTGCTGAAATTTTGGCGAGTAGGTGTCAAAAGATGCACATCATCATCATCATCATCATCATCTTCATCATCGGCCCTACAACCGGGATCTGGTCTTTGCCTTATTTAGCAAGTCTCGAGGCTTGTTAAATTTTCCATAATAATTTATTTTTACGGGCAAGGTTATTAGCCTTGCGCCAGCAAGAGATGCACAACTACAGTTTTTATTGACGAGTGCTGCCATCTTCACGATGAAGCGGGAAACTTTTGAGCCCACCCTCGTAGAAATATATATATATATATATATATATATATATATATATATACATTTTTTTTTATTTTGAATTTTTTATTGTTTTATTTATTATAGAGAGGGGTACTCTCCGGAGAGAGAGATGCCAACAAATAACAATTTCAGTTCCTTTTGAAGAGTTGCAGGTTGTAACGCTCCAGGAACATTCGCGTGGGAAGGGAGTTCCACAGCTTCCCCGCTCTATAACGGAACGATTTCTGATGCGAGGATGTTCCAGCGGTCGGGATATGAACAGCGAACTAGTGCGATCCGTCGGATTGTCTTGTGGAGCGTATATAAGCCGAATTGCGCGTGTTACGACTCCGTGCTTCCTCGACCGAGGGAAGAGCGTGGAGGTTAATAATAAACGCGTTAATATGTATAATTCAACAATATATTTATTTTAAAACACAAACAGTATTAAAACACCAAACAAAAGTTGTAACTCAATATACAAAACTGTCTTTTATTAAATTAACACACAAAACTCAAAAAGCTAATTCAAACTTCCTCTCTCGGAGGTCTCCTTTCAACTTCCTTCTAGTTGTAACTCTATATCCAAACTAAAAGCTTTCTATGAAAGAAATCAAAATCGAGTTGCTTGTGCACAAACTCATAAGAGGGATAAAAAACTGAAACTATTGCAAACTATGCAGCTGCTTATTTATTTCGGATAACGGGAATGTGTTTTCATGAAAGGATTATGTGTTGTTATATATTATTATATAAAGGATGGTTTCAAGGATGGTTCCAAATTGATTTTGAATGTGCATATTATGTAGATATTTGCAGTTAAGGGTTTAAAATGCATTGCTAATGTAATGGATATGTGGAAATATGGATATGGATTGAATTTGATTGTTATTTATTACTGATTAAGAAATGTATTAATATGAAAAGGGGGTTTCTCAATATGCAAATATATTGATACTATTGAATTGATTGATATGCAAATGAATGTATGGAATGTGATAATGGATAAATGAGTAATATGTTTGAGAAAGAAAAATATAATTATTATTATAACGATATATATATATATATATATATATATATATATATATATATATATATATATATATATATATATATATATTATGGAAAATGAGGATATTGTGTGTAAAAATGGATATGTTAAGATTGATGTTAGGATTAAAGGAAGACAGTAGGGTTCCGGAACACTACACGCGGAACAATACCACGAATCTCCGAAGAACAGTACCCACGATAATATATGTAAAACAGAAAGAGGTCGGCTACCCGCCTTCGATGTGAGAGCGGCTGTAGTCCCGATGTCAGCACCGAGCCCTCGATCAGGCGGATCGTTCGTCTCTGTATGCTCTCAAGTAGGTCGAGGGTATGTTTACGAGCCGACCTCCAAAAATGAGAGCATTATTCGAGCGCGGGTCTAATTTGGGATTTATACAGGAGAAAAAGTTGGGCCTGTGTAAAATATTTCTTGGCTCTATAAAGGTAGCTCAATTTTCCTGAGGCTGACCTGGCAATGCTCAACACGTGCCACGATGCACTCCCACAGACAGTGACGCCGAGCAATTTCAAACTTTCCCCAGATTCGAGGGCCTGACCATTCGTCATCAGCTGTGGAACCGATGATCCACTTTTCTTTGTGAATGTTGTATATTGTGTCTTCGCTGCATTTAAGTCGACGAGATTGTCGCTTTCTCACTGCAGGACCCTATCTAGATCCTGATCCACAGTCAATCTGTCTACATCGCAGCTGGTGCGACGTAGATGAACATACAGGGCAAAGTCTCTGATTGCTTTCAACCCAGCGATGGCCAGGACGATCCTTGTCCCTGTTCAATCCACGTTGGCATGCAGTCTCCACATGACACCCCTGGATAGCTACTTTGGCACCCGCCAAGTAGTCTGTTGGCCTCGGTTTATAATGCGATGTAATTCGTGGTGCTATCGCTTGACACCCTCCAATGAAGGACCGGGGCATCTCATCATAAATATAATATTATTGCAAATGTGAAAACTCTTTATATGATAGGAACGTGTCGTAATGCATACAGCAACATTCAGAAATTGCTCGATTTAATGATGTTAACATCGTTAGTATGTAAGTGAAATAAATAAATATCCCGTTGTTGAAAGTCAGTATGGCTAACAGGGAAAAACCGAACAGGTTAAGAATGAGAAGTAGAGAAATCCTAGTTTACTACCCATCCATTTCTTCAAGTTTGGAGAGATAAAATCCGAGGGACCTTACAAAGCAATTCGTAATTCCAATCCTCGAGTATGATCACTGCAATAATAGATTTGCGAATATGTGTGCATTTTTTCCATGTTTACAAATTCACTCAGCGTACAATATTAATGGCTGTCGAACAAGTAATAAGCAACGTAACGTCTTCAAACTTGAAACTTAATCTTTCTAAGGTTGGTGCTATCTACCGCAGGCATTGTACTTTAATTCATACTGCTGTGGGGAAGAAGAAGGTGTGCCGGCGTACGACATGGGTTCACCTCAATCCCCATCCTCACTAAATGATGGGACGAAGATAGTCCACCTGAGAAACAAAACTCCGCATCGAACCGTTCGCCAGGAGGAAAGTAAATAAAACGCAGAGGTTTGGTTTATGGTAGGAATGCTATTTTATTTAACTTATTTGTGTTCATGTTTTTGTTTTTAATTAATGCGGTTTATAAAACAGATCAAACGTTAGGCGTACACTTGAACTTTGGATTCTAACTATTACACCGAACTTTTTGCTTTTATTTTTTATGTTTTTTTATTATTTTATAAAGGAAGCGAATGGGATAGATCAGGTCGGCTCTTTACACACACATTTCGCGATTGAATGAAAATTTATTTTCTGTTGAGCACTTAGCAGTTTTGTTGATATATCTTCTTTAATTCGCGATATTTGCACTAATAAAAGGACTAAAGGTTTAAGCTCTGAGCGCAACCCGACTACGACTCTTGAATTAATACATCTCCCCGGCGCGCTGCGAGGTGCGGAAGACGAACCGACCGGCTCTGTCGGTGATTGAAAAAGTACTTACTGAGGAAAGAACTCCGACTTGATTCGATCTTCAATTAGAGGTGAGATTCGGGGGAGTGAGAGAAAATTTCTCTCAATGTGGTGAGTAACCAGCAAGGGAATCCTGCTGGCCGAATTCCGGTGATGTGTTTGTGCGATCGTGTAGATCTTTGTTTGCTCATGCACGAAGGCCATGGAAAAACAAAGCTGAAAAATTGAAGGGAATAATGACCATTGGTGAGATGTGAGTTCAGCTAACCGAACTCTTTTGTTTGCACAAGATGCATGCTGAAGAATTCGGTTTCAGCGGCTATTGCGCTGATTGTATGCAGCTGCGTCAACAAGCTGCTTTAGTGTTGCTTTATGTCGTTAGACAAATAAGTCGCCAATCAATGCGGATGCAGGGAAAATTAATGAGATTACACGATTACATGTGAACCATAATGTTCCCGGGGCAACGCAGTGATGCGTTGATGCAACACATGATGATGGCCTTGGTGGTGGAAATGTGGTGTACACAAGGGATTCTTTTCAGGAATTTTGAATGCGAATTGATGCATGAAACTAAGAATTCCTTTACAGGAACCATCAAGATTATGCATTAGATAACTTTGATGCTTGGAGGTTTTGTGGATGCTAATCCAATTGCATTAGCGGTAGACCATGGCGTTTTAGGCGCTTCAGGACTGGAAGTTTGGGGCAATTGGGAAAGTAGGTGGTGGCGTTTAGTGGAACCGCCACTCTACCATCTACGTGGCGGAGCGATTAGTTCTGGGATCGCCCGCGTATACTCGTTATCCCTACCGGAAGAATCCGACAACCACAACAACAACAACAACAAAATTAGGATGAATGTTGTGAGAGAGAACGCAACATATAGATTCAAATTGATTGCAACAAACAAGGGTAAGGTATAATTAAAAAAAGCACCACAATAACAACATTTTAGCGCAGTCGGTGGGATGCGAACCCACGCTTCCAAAGGGAATCTGAATTAAAATTATTGTCGTGATTGTAATTGTTTTGGAAAGAATTTTTGCAGGTAATAATGACTTTCTTTTTGCTATACGAAAATCGCCAAATGAATAGTTACGGATTGTCAATGTACGTCGTTAACCCCGTACAAGGAAGTGTCAGTTTCATAGCAAATAGGCAGCACCTCCAGAAAAGGAAATTTCATGACCTGCGGATTAAACGAGAGCGGACATTTTTGTGTGTAGAATTGTGATTCTGGCGTTCTGTGTATTCGGCAACAGGAACGCGAACATTGTTTTCCAAAAATAAAAACGTGTTCCACATAATAAAACGCTATGTTGAATTATATCAGGCAAGCGTAGGCCACTTCAAGTCATACGAGTACCGTGTGTGACAAAATTTGATTTTTCGATTCGTTTTTATGCCATCCGAAGCCGCGGTTAGAAGAGTCCTGAAAAAGATGGTTTCCGTTTTTTTCAAGTCTCTTTAGGCTGTAATCTTTAATTCTGTTGGGATCATCTTTCAAAAGGCTCTCAATTTTTTCAGTCAGTTTTGTACACAATTATGTTATCAGTATAGGCAATAGCATGAATAAAGGAATCTGCTTGGCCACTAGGATGGAAAAGTTGAGTGTGTCCTGCTGTAAACAGTTTTTTATGAAAAAGATATAATTGGGAAATTTGTAATCGCGTTTTACGACGAATTGTGTTTTCACATCCATATCATAGGCACATTCGCAAGAATTCTATAGATGAATTCTTCCAACAAGGCGGTGTCGAAGGTCTTTTCATTGTCAACCGACAATTTTTTTATGCACCACCGCTTTCTTTGTCCACTGTATATCAGAGACTACTTTCGACGCGGCATCGGTAGGATTTTGTCGAGCTCTGAAACCAAATTAGTTATCAGGAATGATTTTTTGTTTATATTCCCAATCTAAACACTCTCTCAAGAGCAATCACTTTTAAAAAGGGGACAACAGCTACGGTAATCTATCGTACAGTAGCACATTGAAAATTCGTCGTTTGCACACAACAACAACTTTAATTCGTGCATAACTTTACCTTGAAATTCAACTTCAGACGCACGGATAAATACGGACATTCTTCAGCGGATCAACACCAACGTGCCTTCATCGTCATTGCCGGGCAATAGTCATTTCAGACATTGATACTTCCTTTCCGTAACACCATTCCCATAGTTTTATCTAAGAGTGTGGGTTGCGTCCTTCCAATACCAGATTCAATGATCAAATGAAATTAAATAAGTTGATAGAAGGTGTACCAGAATCTCTCATTCGGCTCCTCGTCGGAATCAAACCCACCTGGGCCCAATCTTCGACTAAAAAGTGAACAAAAAACAAAAAGTTAGAGGATAAAAAGACACCGACGAATAGGAAGAATAAGTTGGAGTCAAAAACCTATCATTCAAATTGATCAACGTGAAACTCTCGTGCCATTGGAACAACCAGATTTCCTATCGGTGTTCTGCTCAAACTCTACCTTAATATTTAAGAGTATCTCAAAATCCCTTTTTTACATGCTCGTGTTGTGGGGTACGAAGTCGTGTGCCGCCGTACGACACGGGGTTCTGTGGGGCTTTTCAGGGCCCGAAGAACCTCGCATCATTTTCAACTCCATAAAAACCCTATAAGCCCCATATCTACCTTTAAGTCGAATCTCTGGCAAGATCACACAACCTTGCCATAGTATTCAGCACTGTCCTAAAATGGCTGAAAACAATTCGATTTTCCCCTTGGATAACCGTCATAAATATTCCATCATAGCCGAGGAGCTCTTCCTCCACATTCGGCATTGTATACATACCTCGTAGCTACAGACCCATCGACCGATCGTTCTATCGACGATATGCAGAGTAGCCACCGTTGACTACCTGCAACCGACTGTATGTCCTTCAAAAATACCACACACCCGATGGAATGTTACCTTGAGCAGAATAAAAGATAAAAACACAATAGAGTACCCTTGAGTGTGTGTTAACATCATAGGAAACTATTTCTATGATTTAAGACCGCCATTACTGCCAGCCGCAACACTCGTACCTCTAGTCGACCAGATGTGCATTAGTATTTTCCGTGTGCATCTATAACTATTGGCATCGTCACCACTTCCAGCGTGTGGGCGTGTCTTCCTAACCGGTACGGTTTCTGTAGGGATTTTTCAGTTGGAATTTTCCAGTGCAATCGCCATTGTAATCCCTAATTCAACGATCGGATTGGTTCTTCGACGCCATACCATCTCATCCTCGATACTACAAGGAATGTTGAGGACGATTTCACCAGGAGTCCGTTTTTATCCAGTCGAGTGGTAACACCAGGAGTGTGGTCGTGTCACCATTACTAACTATTTTTGTGTAACTACTGCAAATTAAGTTGATTCGGTTCGGTGTGACAAATACCTCAAATAAATTTAGCCCCCTCCCTATAAGTGAGTTGAGATTCATAAGTGTTCATTAGATATGTTCCACAGCGAACCATAAATAAATGTAATCCATATACTGTACACGAATTGACGATAAGTACGTGCATAAGTGTCCTATTGTGAAAGGTAGCAGCTAACAATAAATAAATTTTGAATCACAACCACGGTGTTTTAATTCATCCTCTGTGTGTGGAAGATCCTTGAAGCTATTGGTGTTCTTGTTCTAAACTGTGGTGTTGTGCTCTATGCGACCCTAGGATTAACATTTCCGATCGTGTGTATTGGGTGATCCCTCCTCTCCTAAATCAATCGGAGTTTGTGAACAATTTCCAGATAACATCGGTGGAGTTTTTATCAACCTCGCATCCTTGCCGATACCAACGTAAAGACTACCTACAGTTCTAATTCGGTCCACTGTCACTAAAGGTTTATCCGCGCATTGTCCATAACGAAAAGAACGACACACCCAGGATAAAACGTACACGACACGAAAAGGAAACAAATTGATTTTGTTTATTCCGTTTTATTCTCTCACTTAGACTTATTGTTAATACTCGTATTAAATTGATTGGTATTAATTTTGAACAAGGCGAGCACTTCTTTGCACGACCCGACTTCAGGTATTTTCGCGTCACTACACAACACACTTATTGACACGTCAAAGTTAATTGGTATGAACTGAACTGTATGAAATATCAGCTTCGATGGCTGTGACACTTTTTGGCCAACGTACTCAACACTACAACAAGACTCTGTGTATCTGCGCTTCTCAGCCGCGCGCGGAGAGCGGGAGATCGCGTAACCATTGTGGTCAGCGGATGGAATTTGACTCAACGATATTCAATCGTTTGGGGTGAGTTTTCCCGAGAAAGAAAGTGTTTCTCTCGTGAAAACAAGGAAGGAAGACTTGGCAATGTATGTGTATGTGTGAGTGAAGATCACATTGGTTTTTTTCATACACAAGGCTATGGGAACGAGAACCTGAAACAAAGAAAGGGAAAATGTGCATCCATGAGAAGTGAATTCGGCTAAGCAAACAAGCCGAATCTCATTGGATTCTAATTGGTTTGTGTTTGCCTTTAGTGCTGCTGATGAGAAGCAGATCCCGAAATATGAAAAGACAAAGGGAATTTATGATCTGAGAGTTCAACTGAGTAAACAAGTTGGAACTCATTAGGTGCTAAATGCATTTGGGATACTTGAAACAACTTGAATTGTTTGTCGTATCGCCAGAATGCCTGCGGAAGAACAGCGTTCTTTTGTTTGCACATGATGCGTGCTAAGAAAATTAGTTTCAGCGTCTATTGCGCTAATTATATGCAGCTGCTTGGGTTGTTTATTGTTGGGAGAAAAGGTCGCCAGTCAATGTGTATGAAGAGGGATTTGTTGCACATATGATGAAGCTGGGAATAGGCAACGCAATGATCATTATCCCTGGGTGGGATGGTTACATGATGTGTGAACCGAATTGTTTTCTTTTCAGAATTAAGCTGTTTGGAACAGAATTCTTAAGAGGAATTTTGAATTCGAATAATTGAATCCAGTAAGAATTCTCTTCCAGGAGCTTTTAGGTAAATGCATTTGGTGAATTTTGATGCGTGAAGCATTTACAGGTGCTTAATGCGATTGCATTAGCAGAAAGTTGATACAGACTGGGTTGTAGGGATGGGGGTTCTTTAGGTAAGTAGTCAGTGAGGTTTGGCGAGTTCGCCACAGTGTAAAAGAAAAACTGAAACTGCTGCTTGGAGGTTCATTATATTGTGGGGATTCTCTATATCACACGGAGAACCAACCTACAATCCCTACCTAATTTGGACCGCTAACAGCGCGTCACCATAGTCCAACGCCCCATTCAACTTGCAAGAATACATTTCCCAATCTGCAACAGCATCCAATCCCAAATCAGCAATAGCATATGTGGCGATTCTCCCGAACGCCACCACCCATCTTCCCATCATATGAGGTAAAAACCCCCAACTGGGACATACTCGTACAACCTAAATTAAAAACAAGTGTCGTGGCAGTTTCGTTGAACGCCACTACTTACCTTATAGGTGAAAAAGGGTAATCGTGTCCTAGAATACCCCAGCATCTACTTACCTTCTGCGCTGTGCCTGCAAAATCGAAGAAAAATCATGAAGCATTGGTTTACGTTGATCAGCAACAAATGATAATGCAGCAACCTAATTGGTCGCACTACTCGCAAAATAACATTGCCCAGTCGTGTCTGTTGCCGAATATCCGACCAAGCGAGGTACGGGCATCAGCACAGCATGTCCTCGGTACGTCATGTACAACAAGCCACCGGTCGATTGTATCGATCGGCATTGGCACGCTCTGGCAAGAGGACACCATCGTAACGAGGCAGGTGTAGCATCAACGAGATGTTGTCTGGATGTTTGATGATGTGAACATCCAACGTTCCCTCCATGCACCAATACCGCCCTGACGCAGCAGTTTCGGCAGGAATTCCTGGTCGAAGCTGTTAGCTGTCTGTGCATGTTTACTGCGGAACGGCGCAGATACTGTGCCCCGCAGTATCAATAGAATAAACATTTCAAACCTTGTCCTTTATGAAGATGCTCGCACCTGTTGCAAATGTATAAGGGGATCTTTGCTGTGTCTACAGCTTTGCGGACGCACACGATGAGTAGCGAAAGCAACCATCGTGTGTACATTCCAACCCCTGTCGTGTTAAACTTAAACGAAAAAGGGATATATTACCATATTTGGTCATGGAAGCGGTGATCGAGTGTGCAGGATGGAATGGCGTAGGAAAACAGAGAAGGTTCTTAAGCTCAGTCTGAATTGTCGTTTCGGTAGCGAGTGTTTCAAGCGTAATTAAGATAGTATCATAACCAAAATCATAGTCTGGTGAATCGCGAGTTGCTGTTATATTAATCCAAAGTATATTGAGTGCGAACTCAAAAGGAAAGACAAATTACATTGAATTTAATCAATTACTATTACGTATGAACTATAAGCCACTTCTATATTAATCTAATAGTGCGTGTATGAAGAACAAATTACATTCAATTTAATCAATTAGTATTACGTGTGAACTATAAGCCACTTCTATATTAATCTAATAGTGTGTATGAAGAACAAATTAAATTGAATTTAATCAATTAATATTATGTATGAGCTATAAGCCGTTTCAATGTTAATCTAATAGTGTATGTATGAACTACAAATTACATTGAATTTAAATCAAAATATTATTGTGAACTACGGTTTATTTTTACGTTAATTGAAATTATATAGTATGCGGTTAAACTAAATGAACTGACTTTGATTTAATTGGAATAATATATTACTGAACTTGAGTTAGCAACCAATAACACATTGGTGCGCCCTGAAAACCCATACATACATTCCTAAACTTGCAAAGAATCCATTTCCCAATCTGCAATAGCATATATTTCCCAATCTGTAATAGAATACATTTTTAAAACCTACAGCAGAATACATCCCAAATACTGCAACAGAATACATTTTAAATCATCTGCCTCATCTACACCAAAACGCATTTAGTTTCCCCCGAAAATCATTCTGGCCCACTTCCTACTTAAACTATTTTTCTCGCCTGCAACCAAGCAGCATTTAATTTCCGCCGAAAACCATTCCGACTGACTTCCTACTTATACCATTTTCCTCGCTTGTAACCAAGCAGCATTCAGTTTCCCCGAAAACCATTTCGGCGCCCATCCTACCTAAACCACTTGAAATAATACCAATTCTCCTTACTGGTAAGTCACCAGCACGATGCGTTATATTTCCACGAAACAACCATCGCAACGATTAAGACCCATGTTGCTTTGTCTAACCGACAACCCATGCCCATACTTGGTTATGCTACCGAGACCGATTTCCCCGTATACACAGCAACAGGGGAATCTAATAATTCACCCTGTACGGCAGAAATTCCCTGAAACAAAATTCTCTATGTACTCATAGCAACCCTTCTTCATGTTCCTAGTAAGTGGCAGTGTGTTCACTTAGCGATGACTCCACTGCCACGACACTGGCGAATGGATTCTTGCCTTCATTGAGTCAGTTGAAGTTCAATAACCACTGCGGGCGGTCACGCCAGTCGAGAGCCTAGTTTTTCTTTGCTTGGGTCTAGAGGCGATGTTCGTTATCATAAGGAACTTTGTGCGCGAGAACACCGCTTGTAGCATAGAGCCAGTATTGTGTCAGCAAACACAAGGATTATTAATGTTGTGACGAAGTGACGCGCTTTGTTCGGGACTCAAGTGCCTAAAAACTAAATAAAAAGTAAAAGATAAATCAAATAAACGAAGACGATGCACAACTGAGTGGTTTAAAAGGAAAAAAAAAGAAATAACAAACAAAAACGAAGTAAACGCGAACTATTTGATATGTTTAGTACTGTTTGTAGCTCCCAATAAAAAAAAAAAATTACAGCAGACACAAAGAAAACAGAAACTAATTTGTATATGTTAAGAGATTGATAGTAAAACAACAAATAGCAAAAAACATAGTGTGAAAATTGATCAAATAAACAAAGCTTTATACAACGGAACTTCCCCCGGTGGCTTTTATTTATCGCTCGCTCTTGGCGCCCGGATTTCGGAGGCCAAATGATGTGAAGGATTTGTTGGTGGGTGATAGGAACCCGTGTCGTACGTCGGCATAAAAAATACCCATCCCCACCATATCACTTCAGGTAATTCCTTTCATTTATGCTCCACAAGTCAATCCGATAGAACGTATCAAATGGCAATTTGTCTGCCAGCTGTACTAAATCTTGTTGAACGAGATTGCTCTGAAAATTCCTTCCAGATCGATGTAATTTACACCAGAACGTACAAGAATTCCTAGTTATATAGTAACATCTCAGAGGCCCTGTCTCAAAGTTTACCCTCTCCGGATAAATTCTATTATAAAAAAGGAAACGTCTTGGATTATCTCGCGGTAAACGGAATAAGGAGAAGGAGATTATTAAATTGCTGCCCATCATCTGCTGGGATTACTTAACTGGCAGAACGCCATACTACAGTGGGAACTAGAGGTATATTTATATTTTGGTTGGATGAATCATTAGCTTTGTGTACAACTGCGACTTATCCAAAGGGAAATCCCTGATAAGTGCACTAATTCGACCAAGAGTCTAGGCTTGTATCTCTATAGAATTATTCGTCTGTAACAAAAGCCTTACACCTGCCGCTGAGCACCTGCTATGATTGATAACGAGCACTTAAAAATTGGGGAATTATCCTGCATAGGGAGGGTGTTGGATTTAATCCCATTCTTGTTGTCAGTTCTGGAGAGGAAGTAGTGATTCGTATTAAGTACTTTTTGGATTATCAGATCGCAGCAGAGCCAAGGACATACAAGAGGAATCTGCTAGACATTGCGACAGATGGTTGTCAGGCATTTGTTACCGTTGTCAGAACTGATCCCGATCTTCTTTTTAATCCCGCTGCCCATTTCCTAGTCGCTTTCGGCCCCTTTTTTTATCTCAATGAACAAATAGAAGGTTAATCAGCCTACTGTCTTAGGATTGAATAATGGCCTTTCAAAATATATGTGTGCGTTTAATTTAGGTCACACAAACTAACTTCAGCATTTCTCCGTGTTGTTATCAAACGTAGAATCAGGTAAGTTCGTAAGTATCGATCCGACAGTGTTTCCATTTCTCTTCCGTTACTGCTTTTTGTCTTTGTTGTACCAATTAGTCGACGTTTTAAAAAGTAGCAGCTGGCGTAAATGCAGAACTGGTATCGAAAATGTCACGTAGCTGAGGGTACTCCCCATGTACATAATTTTGGTTCTTTAAATATTGTCTAATGGAAAGGACGATTAAGGAGTTGATTTATTATGTACTTTTTGCTCCCTCTTCCACAAAAGCAGATGGGGCATATGTTAGAGAAACACAGATGTTGTTTACCTCCCAAAGTTTTTTCACAACGAAATTTAATTACAATGTAATGGGATTATTTATATAAAAAAGGTTAAATTTTCATAGCTTCTAAAGACGTGACCAAGTTTACGAGTAAACTAACGAGACTTTCTGAGTATTAACAGATTCATTGTTTCATTCAGCACACTGCTATACTTTGTTAAGGATGTGGGCAATTGGGTACGCCAAGTATTCCCTTATGTTAATCGCTTTTAAGGAGAATGAACATAAGGGTGAGCTGTCCAAGGGTTATGTGTTCGTTCATAATTGCTGGTTGGTTGTGGGTACACTTAAGTAAAATAAAATAATGCGTCAATGTTGTTTGGATTATTGCTGGTTCAAATTTGTCGGAACTTTTCTAATCCTCAATCAACTTTTATTTTGTAAATTTAACATCACAAATTATACAATCCTATCCATTTCAATTAAAAACAAACTCGAATGTAGTCATAAGTACTATTACAGAATTTAGATACCTCATCTGCAGAAAGTCTGTGATGTCACAAAAATTAACACGCACAATGTGTTGCCCATTAAATAAGCAATTAAAAGGATCATCACATTATTTTTACACTAACGCGCGCTCAAAAGGCATTTTGAAGTACCCTTAAATGTCAGAGCACAGTGCGAGCGGATGGAGAGGAAGTGGTTAAGGAAAGGAGGTGTCGATGTATATTGGTCTTGAAAGTCTGGATATCACAACGGCCAGGAAACACATGATCAGGCAGAACCTTCTACATTCGTGTGGTTCGGCTAAAGAATGACTCTCTATGTTTATTTGTGCGCCTAAAGTCCACTTTCAACGAAAACTGATGCGCACTCACAGATTGACGGGTATCGCGGGAAAATGTCTGAGGGGGCGGAACACATTCAGCAAGTTCAGTTGAGCAACGACCATGGTATTACCTATAGAAAAGAGATTGGCATGATATGTTGCGCCTGTGTTCTAACGACGGAATTGATCGACTTACAGCTGGGTCCCTAATAAGTTACAATGCTCGTTTTTGCATCCTGTCGAGCACGTGTAGTGCAGTTTTGGATGCGCCTGACCAAATATGGGAGTTTAACTCCATTTTGGGACGAATATACGCCTTGTAAATAGTGGCCAGGTTGGATGGAGTGAAGTATATTTTGCATCTCTTAAGGAACCCCATACAAATGGCTGCACTTTTCGCAGATTCAAATATGTGGTCATTCCAGTTAAGAGTCGAATTAATTCGAGTGCCGAGGATTGATAATTTCTTGGCTTCGTCGATGCAAGTGCCGTTCATAGACAGTATATTTACTTTGGGGCTCACCTTTGACGACAAGGGGCAGCACTGAGTTTTTAGGGCATTGAATTCTACTCGGTTAGATAATCCCCACTGATATATCTTGTTGAGGTCTGGATTCAATGTATCAACCACAAGTTGCTGGTTGGTAGAGATGTTCGAAGATTTTGGACGGGAGTGTTCGTATGAGTATCAGAAACTCAACGTGCTATTGTGGGGAGGAAGTAATGTGCCTAACACGGACACTCGGTTGACTTCCTCCTCCATCATATTAATTGATAATCGGCCCACCGTAGCAACAAGAGAAAACACGAAACAGGATCTCACAACACGACGTTCACGAGGAGCAAGTTAAAGAAAACACACTGATTTTTATTGTTTATTTTATTCACTTCAGGTTAAACGTTAACTTTGGATTACACGCTGGTTCACGGGATCACAATTAAATGAATAGCTTGTGTTGAACGACTGTTTTAATGATTACAAGGTAAAGTCTATAATGTAATAAAATATTGTGTATTTAATTAAGAACGCTTAATATTGACTCGCGGAGACAACGACTCGAACGGTTATAATCGATTATCGCTTCCCTGTGCGCGATAGGAGCCACGACCTGCTCAGGTCGAAAGATGGTAAAGACTCCGCGATAATCATCTCGTGCAGCGATGATTCGCATTTTTGGGGTGAGTTTATT
Organism: Microdon myrmicae; assembly: GCA_963931805.1. NCBI lineage: Eukaryota > Metazoa > Arthropoda > Insecta > Diptera > Syrphidae > Microdon > Microdon myrmicae. The sequence continues at coordinate 29,861,422 of OZ007497.1, read as the reverse complement.
GTGCCGTGGTAGATATCCTCTCCAATAAAGATATCGATTTTACCTACCACCAGAAAAACGTAAAGTCTCTCTTGGTGGTATGTGTGCGATCGTTCAGATCGATGCTATTCACACGTGCTCGACAGCAGTGGAACAACGAAACAGGCAGGCGGCAAAGACAAAAGGGAGAAATGACCAAATGCGCCGTTGGTAATGCGGGTCATTGTTTACGCGATGCCTCGTCGCTATTATCGACGTTGGGAGAAAAGGTGCTAAAAGCAAATTGGATGTTTATGGCATCTCTGGCTGCAGTAGAAACCGGGTTTATGTTTGCATTAGGAAATGCTCGAGAATTTGGTTTCAGCGTCTATTGCGCTAATTATATGCAGCTGCTTGGGTTGTTTATTGATGAAAAAAAAAAGGTCGCCAGCCAATGTGTATGAAAAGGTACATGACGCGGCTGGGAAAATAGACGGCGCAATATTTATGGTCCCTGTCATGACGGTTACATTGAATGCAATCATCATTCCTGTTTACAGGAATTGGTCTGGTACCGAATTGGTTTAGAATACCAGATAAGCAAAGAAAGAAATCTTACGGAAAATTGTATGCGAAGGGATGCATGATAAGGTAAGTTTTCTTTATAGGGATTTTAAGATTATAGATGGTGATCTATATAATGCGTGAATCATTCACAGGTACTAATACTGTTGCATTAGCGAACTTAAAGAAGTTGGGTATTAATTATGGGGGTTTTTTCAGGTAAGTGGGCCGTAGGGTTTGGCGGAACCGCTACAGTACCGCCCCCCCGCCCCCTAGTGACGTGGTCACGCAAAATAGGTAGGGCTGTGGGGGTGCTCGAATGGGTGGTGCGGTGCTGGGAGGAGGGCCGAACGCTTGGAAGACAAGGTGGCGCTGCATACTTCGGGCGGCGCTGTAGTTAAGTTAGGGGAACTGTCGCGTTGACAAGTTCCTGGGTCTTAATATGGCCTGAGTCGATAATCACGTGGGCGCAGATGTTACCGCGTTGATGCCGCAGGGGCAAGGGGGTTTGCGGCATGTTCCGCTGGCCTTATGTGGGTCGCTTTGGTTAGGGCGCTCATGGTGGGTGGTTGATTGGGTCCAACCCCAGAGCGCCCTAGGGTTACTAGATGCGCGCTCCGAAATATTATGCACCTGGTAAATGTGACGCGGCGTAGAGGGGCGTGTATTGCCTTTAGTCGCCGCCAAAGGTGAGCCTGGTAGCTACAGATTAGGATACCTGCATGAGGTGGTCAGGTATATTGTCTCAGTTTGGTGGTATCGATTTGATTTGTCGACCGCTGTTGCTGAGACATTTGGGAGACGTTCAGAGACCTAAGGACGAGGGTCCTGAAGTTTATGTAAGGAGGTAGGGCCGGGCGTCCTACTAAATGATTGCCACGCAGGGTAGCTGGTGGATAGTAAGGAGCCGGCTTGGGCATCGGGCGTCCTACTGGTCATAATGCTACGCGCAGTAGCTGTGCTTTAGTGAGGAGCCGCGGCTGTAGAAGAAGGTAAAGTAAGGACGAGCATTGGCGAGTGGGGTCGCGTGAAGGCTGTGATTGGCGAGCACGAGCGCCAACCTCCAGAAAAGGGACAGAAAATGTCGATTTATGATAAAACCGGGCGTCCTATTGAGTGTTGCTACTCGTAGTAGCCGTTGTTATTTAGGGAGCCGGTTGGTAGAAGATGGGTGTTGAGCAATGGCGAGCGTGTGCGCCAATATATGTAAAAGGGCCTTAAAAAAAGGCGAGGTGGGTCGCGTGGAGTCAACTGGTAATGCGCATTGTTGCGCCGAAATAATGAGAGGGGTCGAGATTGTGTTGTGTTGCTGTATAAATGGACTCTAAAAAGGGTCACGTAATGTTGGGCGATGTCGACGGAGTCGAAAAGGTTGTACGGAGTAGCGTGAAGTCGAGTGGAGACGCAGAGGTGAAAAGTGTGGAAATGAATCGAAACGGGGTTCGATGGAGTCGACAAGGTTGAAAGTGTCACTGGGAGTCAAGTGGAGTTGAGTGTGGGTGGCGTGTAGCCGAAAAACCTCGAATATGGGAGCGCAGAGTGGTGCTGAACATTACGACACAATGTTGTGCGTAATTTAATACCCAGAACGGGCTTACAAAATTTATTTTTTTAAAATATTTATTAAAAGGGTTTTTCTTATTTTGATTTTACAATGGTTCTGGTTTTTTCTTCTTTTTATTCAACAACTGTATAAATTTAAAAGTTTTTTGTTCTTGGTTGCTTTTAAGTTAATTAGAACTCTTTATTGTTATTTTATTTATTATCACATAAATAATGTTGTTTTAATAATTTTTCTTTGCCTTTGTAAAATGACCTTTCGTCATTAGATATTAAGTTATAGCCAAAAATATTTAAAAAGTTGTGTTTTAATTTCTTATCTACTGATATTTGCTTGTAGGAAATTGCTCTCACATATTTTATTAAATTCTACATTAAAGAACTGTTTGCTTTTGTAACAGTGTGTTTTAATTTTTGTATTGTTCCCCTGGTGATCGTTGTTTGGATGTTCAGTGACTCTTGCGTTACCCCTTGGACAATTTTCAGTTTATTAATCGGCGGAACTTTATAATAAACGGCGAGTGGGACGGAGTAGAACTCGCACCCATGCCGGTGCTACTAACTCCGTCCCCACACTATCATCAGCAAACGAGTGAATTGGGTTGTGAGTAATTGACAAGAGATCATTTATAAAGATGAGGAAAAGAGTGGGTGAGAGTACCGAACCTTGGGGAACACCTGCATTAATTTGATGGGAGACAGATTTGACACCATTAAGAACCACTTGGATTGAACGGCCAGAAAGAAAGTCTCTTATCCATTGGATCAGGGAATTGATCACTCCATATGAATGCAATCTTGACAAAAGGGTAGGATGCCAAACTCTGTCGAAGGCTTTTGAAATATCCAATGCGACTACCTTGCTTTCACCGAGGTAGTGGATGGAATGGCTCCACTTTTCGGTAAGACACGCCATCAGATCTCCTGTGGACTTGTTGCTACGAAAGCTATATTGGCAGTCATTGAGGAGGTCTTTTGATTCCAGATATTTCGAAGGTTGACGGTTGATAAGAGATTCCATTACCTTGGAGAGAATAGAAGTTAGTGCTATAGGTCGATAAGAAGAAAGGAATGATTTGTCACCCTTTGTGGGAATTGGCTGAATGTTCACTGACTTCCATCTATTTGGGAAACGGCCAGTAGAATAAGACAAATGGATGAGTTTCCGCAGGGGTCTATCGAGTGAAGACGAACATCTCTTCAAGAGGATTGGGGGAATGCCATGCGGGCCAGCGGGTTTGTGTGCATTTAGCTCTTTGAGTGCGCGGCCAACAGTATGCGTTCGGAAGCGAATCTAGCTTATGCTGTGCTACTTATGCTCAAGTTGAGGTGGAACTGATGTGGCATCAGGCAGCGTTGAGTTGGCTGCAAAATGTGCAGCCAGTAGATTAAACTTCTCTATTGCAATGGTGACTGGTCTGTCATCGACTGTAAGCGATGGAATGGATGAAGAGACTGAGTTGTGAATTTTTTTCTCGAATGCCCAGAAGTTCCTACTACCTGTGGGAGAGTGTAGTATTTTTTGTCTCACTCTCTGGTCATGCGCGAACTTTGCGCGTTGAATACACTCATTGCAGTCATTTCTAGCTCTATATAATAATGCTAGAAAAATAAAATTAAAAAGGGACGGACTAAAGCAGGGAGATGGTCTATCACCGTGTCTTTTTAACCATGTGCTCGAGTATGTCATCAGAAGGGTACAAGACGACAACATGGCGTGATCATCCTTGAACGGGGTCACACAAGTGCTCGCATATGCGGATGATATCGCCGTTCTGGGCGATAATCTAGAAACTGTTAGTAAAAACTGTGAAATCGTCATGCAAGCGGCAGAAGAGGTGGGCCTAGAAATAAATGAAGACAAAACAAAATACGTGATTACGGCGAGAGCAGGTGGAACTCAGGGAACACATATAAACGTCAGAGGTAAGATATTTGAAAAAGTTAAAGAATTTAAATATCTGGGTACGATACTGATGGCCAGTAATGAAATGTCAAAGGAAATTAACAAAAGACTGCATTCCGGCAACGCTAGTTAGCACACAGTCAGTAAACTGCTGAAATCCATACTGCTATCACGTAACATAAAGCTCCGTGTCTATAGAACCATAATCATGCCGATTGTTCTATATGGATGCGAAACATGGGCGCGTATTCGAGAATAAAGTTTTGAGGGGTATCTTTGGAGGTAAATATGACGAGGACGCAGGACAATGGAGGAAACTCCATAACCACGAATTGGAAGAGCTATATCGCAAACCTACAATAGTGAGAGTAATCAAGTCGCGAAGATTAAGATGGGCCGGACACGTGGCGCGAATGGGCAACGATAGAACCGTGTGTAGAATTCTTGACGGTAGACCAACGGGAAAGAGGCCGACAGGACGGCCGCGATGGAGATGGGAGGACAATGGTAGTTTTGACCTTGAGGAGGTCGGATCGAATGGTCAACCGTGGAAGGAGAGTGCACGGGACAGGGAACGATGGCGGAGACGAGTCGGTGAGGTCATGAGCATCCGGGTTCCTTCAGGCCAATAAATAATAATAATAAATAATAATAAAAGTTTACATCAAACTAGTAACAAAACTAATACAATTAAAATGTGACAAAAAAGAAAAAAAAACGCACAGAAAATGCACTCACAAAATTTCAGAAATACAACTAATAATATAAAAAACACACACACCTATATAAAGAAAAGAGAAAAAACGTTGATTGTAGTGGAACTCTCATAAAATAAACTCTTCGCCAAATGCTTTTTGGCTATACGCATCAAACAGACAGTGCCGTTAAGTTTACGTTAAAAATATGCTACAAATGTACAAAGATAATCTTTCTTTAACCGAACTACACGAATGTGGCACGCTCTGCTGCATTATTACTTTTCCTTTGATTTAAATATCCGACACATGCTTTCCTTATTCTCACCCTCTTCTGGAACTCCCATTGTGCTTTGACACTACATCTAAGGGTACTCCAAAAACCGCCCTCTGGTTGTAGGGGTGTGGGGAGAGAAAGTAGATGGCTCAGGGACATGGAGTCACTTTCTTCCCACAGCCTTCGTCGACACTCCACAAACTGTCCAGAAAAAATGTTCAAATCAAATCAAAACAAGGAAATGAAACACGTTGATTACGTTTATTAAGGTTTTATTTTTGTTCTCTTTTTTTAAGATTCTCATTTCGGCGAGACACTTAACATTTATCAATACTGAAACCGTGGTGACACTTTGAGAATTTACTTTTGTATTTTGGTTTATGCTTTCCTTTTATTCTTAATTTCACAGTTCGGTAAGAAACATTACATTTGCTGCTACTAAATACTGCGAGAGACACCTTGCGAATTTATTTCAATCGACAATCACTGATCGCGAGTCTGATTATGACATCCTTTTGCAAAAACTAGTTAGAAGTTAACAACCGAAACTTCGACAGCGCGACGACCTCAACACCACTTAAAAATGTTGCTCGTTACTTTGAAATGCGCACACTGTCTTGTGATCAACCGCCTCCTCTGGCTAATTAAATCTGGCTCCAGTTATTTTTGAATTGACAATATAACGGATGGCACGACAGCAGAGACTCGACGTCTCTCCTTGAAGAATGAATTTTGACTCTTCGATGCAATCCACGTCCGTCAGATTAAACGGTGGTGGATCACATCGATGTGGGAGGAGCGAACAGGCTCCACTTGGCGACGGCCAATGGGCGATCGAAAAGGAGTTAAATGGGAGGATTTCCCATATGTCCGTATAGGACAAGTACGATGCCCCTTAGCCTGCATATCGACAACGAACGATACCTGTTCAAACAAAGGAACGAGCATAAGGGGCTGCAGGCATTGTCGTCATCATTCATCGTGAGAACAAAATAGGTCTCTGTGTTCTAAGTAAACAGAAATGCTATTTCGAGGGTCATACGATGAGATGCCCATCGTTCGTGGTTTAGATGATGTTACATAGAATCATTTTCGTGTTTACTTAGGCATTCACGATCATGCCGTTGTAGGCGATACATTCTTCGGTGACGATAGGTCCATCGAAGATTTGAGATTTGTTTGGATAAATGTGCTGGTACATGGGTACGATGGTGAGGAATTTGCCTTGCAGATGTGCAAGCATACGTCTCGCCCAGGGTGGCCATGGACCAGTGGTTGGTAAGTAGAATAAACACAGTGAGGCTACTATGTGTTTGTTTAGTTTACAGGCAGGAGCATCATAGGACATGATCAAGGGTATGATTGCTTAAGTAACAATCATGTTCATACCCAAATCCCATAATCGGTTGCTAGCCGATAAAAGGGAATTGGTTACAATGTTTGCGAACCTAAGGATATGGGGGCAATATTTAATTACCAATTGGTAGGGAAACTATCGGCTGCAGTTGTGTCAACAAGTGCGCTGGTCGACGTGTCTTCTTGGACCAACGGATTGTTGTTTGAACGATCGACCGATGGTTCAGCAGATAAGGCAGGGTGAACATGTCATGCACGTGTATGAGAAAGTGCTTCTTAGCAATGCGCATTGACATGTTCGGGGATTAATGTCGGTTACATGACGAGGTAACCGAATTCGATTTCAGGGACATGATGCGTTGGATGCAAACATGCCCCGAGGTGAAAGTTTGATGCCACGGCAAGGTGGTAATCTTGCCGTGGGCTTATGTTTTCAGGAGGAATGTGATGCAGGGTAGCTTACGCTGCTCATTTGCAGGTAAGTATAATGGCTTGCCTGGTAAGTGGGAGACGGTTAATTAAAAGGGAGTGGGTGGTTCTTTGGGAATGGGTTAAAGAACCCCCACAGGGGTTTCCGACAAAATTTCTTCATTGGAATATAGCGCCATGGATCATATCCCGTATACCACGTATATCGCCATATCCTTTTCCTACTGATTTCCTATTGTGGGCCCGAAAAGTAAAAATAGTATTTGTCGAGTTGTCCAGTCATCGTTCTCCCAAGCAGAGTTTGGACTTGAATTACGGACGTTGAACAATTTTGGGATGAGGCAGATATGTTGGTATTTCTTTTACCACTTTCGTATAATCACCACACACCCTTTAAGTAAAATACTTTTTGTTCTTTATATAAGCTAATCTTTATTAATAAACCATTTTACTTGGTCGAATAGGAATTATTTTCAAGAAAAGCACACTTCTGAATGTTTTGTATTTACAACTTAGTTTAATTCACCACTGTTTACTGGGTCGAATAGGAATTATTTTCAAAAAAGCACACTTCTTAATGTTTTGTATTTTTCAAATTAATTTAATTCACCACTGCTTGTACAAACTATTATTTTATATATAGAAATAATAAGCACACACCGGAACGCTCCTAAAGTTAATTAAACACGAACCAATACTCTTAGTTAGCACACTCAACACATAACAACTCGAAAACCTAACTCTGAACGGACCGTTCTCGTCCAGATTCCAAAACCAACTCCTTGTTATCTCACCGTCTCGGTCGAGATTCAAAATTCAACCCGCCAACGAAGACCTGTTTTTTCTTCATCCTGAAGGTCGAAGGATATGGCATTTCTTTCTTTATCTTTCCCGGCTTGGGATCAAACGCGGAAACACAAAGGGAAAAATCAACAGAGGATCGTGCGAATGCACATTTATAATCCTCTATGTTGATATGCGCTAAACGAATGTGTAATTCGTTTTATGATGCCTGTTGTTTGTTCTAGCCGACTCGGCAAGGATCCCTTTTGTAAGGATACGTTAGGGAATACAAATAGAGAATTGTGCTATTGAGCATTTCTGATTCTCTATGTTGTTTATTTTAGCCGAATGGGCAAGGATCTTTTCCGTGGGGAATCGATAGAAAGGCGAATATTTTCCTTTTGTTTGTTTTAACTTAATTTTGTTAAAACGAAAACTGGCGTTGGTTGTTTTAATTGTTTTAGATAACCATTTTTCTGAGGTCTCGTAAAATTGCTGGCGCGCAATTTTTTATGATACTCAATGGTTTTGTTTGAAGGACAGCATCTGGCCTACACATTTGGCTCTTAGGGGTTGTTGTGGTGAACCCTTGGTTCAATGATTATGTTTCCCAGTTTTTTATGTGAGCAAATTGAACGTTTAGTTCAATTTGCTTGGAGTTTAATTGATTAGCGCAAATCGAACGTTTAGTTCGATTTGCTTGCTATCAATTTATGCGGGACAAGGTGTATGGGGTAATGCTTTGATTTAGCATTATGTCACATCCTTTAAGCGGATGTTTTTGGCGTGTATCGCCGTTAGTGGTGGAGACTAGCTCCAAAAGGGTAATTTTTATGGGGTGGGTGGTTGTGGTCGTAACAGATATGTGTGGTTGGGAATTTTAGTGTCTAAAAACAATCATTAATTTATATAATGGGAAAGCCTTACACAATCGCTCCAATGTTTTCCAATGAGAATTTTTACTAAGATCGATTACTTGCTGTGGAGAAGATGAATTTTTTTATTGTACTTCTCCCAGGAAAGCCGAATCGTAGGCACTGAATCGATGCCCAGAGATGCAATTTTTTTTCGACCGGGTCTATCAGCCAAACTCGAGAAGATAGTCACGGATTTCACGGAGACTATAGCTTAATGAGGTGATTTTTTACCGGAATACTCGGTCTTGGGACTCAACCTAATTATAATAATTGTGTCGAACTGCACAATAGCAATTTCGATAGTTGAACCTACGTTTGCATAATCAAACGCAAGACATAACTTCCTTACCAAGTCAGCTATTGAAGCGGCGATATAAGAACTTTTTCTCTTAATAAACATTACTAAAAATTGGTTATTCCAAAATATGGTTCCCTATACCTACCACCTGTAACACATCGTCACATATGACGGTCTTGCCTTTCTTGAAATTAATTTCCAATATAAAGCCAACCTTGAAATGCGGCTCCTTTGAAATCATATATAATCAATATTTTTAAGACATCAAACAAACGAAATCCACAAGATGTTTCAAATTGTAGTCATAACCTGGGACAAGAACGTTTTATGTAGGAATGCTAATATCGTAAGTGGCAACATTGTTATCTTTATTGTCGTTCTGGTGATGTATGATCCTAGGTAGTCCAAAGGAAATACAAGAAATTGTCGGAGTTCACCTTCATCAATCACACTTCCCTATTGCATCGCACGTTGCACCAGATGAAGTTTTGCTGTTCTGGAGGTCGACTGCATCAACTTGCATTATGCTACAAAATGACCTATTATAAAGTTGCCTCGTTAAAAGTTATACCTTTGTTAAAATCATTTTAACATTGTATGGAACCACAATAGCACTCGTCTTCGCCTTGTGAGAAACCATTACAACACTCGGTTTCGCGATGAACATAACACGCACACCACAAATGCTATCACGCCGTTCAATTATCACCAAGGGGTAGTTGCTATACAATGGTACTCCTTTTATTTGCAGGATAACGACTGAAATTTTCCACAAAATTTGAGGTCGCTGCAAATTCACTCTTATGAGACAATAATGTTAGGCGGAATTAAATTGAGTTAATTGCTGTAAAGAGCTTTATGATAAGAACGTAAGGGCTGTAACATGTATTTGATCAGGATAAAAGGAGGAACAATTTTAACCTAGAATAATTTAGGTAAATATAAGGCACTTGTGCTAAAAATTACAGTTTGGGGAAAAAGAAATCCCTAATTTTTGGGTTTATTTCAAGACTGATTGAACGGGCTCAGGTTTTGCCATTTTAGTCAAATATGATCCGTTTTATTTTATAACTTGATGTCTTTTCAAAGGACACTTCACAATGCCTCTCGCATCGAAGCCCTGATCCAAATTGGCTAAAAGTTCGACTAAGTTTTTTGCAAAACGCAATATGATTCACGTAAAATTCGAATACATTCGAAACCTAAATGAATGACGCAATATCATCATTCACATAATATTCGATCATAGTTCCCCTTATGGGAAGACAGGGCACGTCTTCGACCAACTTCATTGCCCTCGGCAAAATAGCCTTAATATCGAATGTGTCGGAGGCCAAAAGAGCGTGTGAGGCAAATGTAGGACATTACGATCCACACGTTCACATGGCTTCCACAAACAACAGCCAATAGAAAGGCCGGCTCGAATTGAGGTCAACGAGTGAGATATGTTATGGAGCGGTAATCGTAAAGAGATTACAGGTCAGTGGCCGAGATCAAATAAGGCCATCGTGCAACTGGGGTTTGAGAATACAGAAGGTAACCGAATCAAAGTAGTCTCCACCAGTCAGCCATCGCGAACGTCTTCGTCGGTTGCTCTCGAATAACACTTTGCAATTTTTAGATATGTGAAAAACAGTTTTGATAAATTTTGTTAGTGAATAAAGAAATATTATATTGACAGTCGGCGTTTCACTTCATCGCGATTTAACATTTCAACTTAATGTGTTTGGATTTGTATTCATTAAGAAAGTCCAAAAGAGTGTTCCAGATAACAAAGCTTCCGCAGTGCACTAGGAGTTCAAACTTTGGGATTTTCAAAAGCAATTTACTCCTCGTTCTCACTTGAACTTGTGGGGAGGAAGGATGTTGTGCGGGCGTACTGCACTGGTTCACTTCCTCTCCCATCATCACTGTCACGAAGATTCATAGTTCTCAACAGAAACAGCAAAACTCCGTCACGGACCGATCACGCAAAGTCAGGAAATACCAACACAAGAAGTAAACTAGACACTCACAGGAACAGTCAAGTGAAAATAATGAAAACACTCTCCACGGATATAAATTAAGACACATTGACTAATCATCTATATTAGTTTTATTAAGGTTAGTATTTTACATCTATTATATCCATCCATCCCGACATCAGTGCATAAGAAAAATATTTTTTTTTTTATTTTAATCGCGCTCGACATGAATTAAACACTGTTTCGCACCGTACCGGTGGATGGCGAGCGACCCGACCGCCTTGAAGATTGAATTGCGACTAACTGATAGCCTCTCCAATAAAGATATCGTTTTTACCTACCACCAGAGAAAGAGTAGTCTCTCTTGGTGGTATGTGTGCGATCGTTCAGATCGATGCTAATCACACGTGCTCAAGAACAGTGGAACAACGAAACAGGCAAAGACAAAAGGGAGAAATGACCAAATGCGCCGTTGGTAATGCGGGTCATTGTTTACGCGGTGCCTCGTCGCTATTATCGACGTTGGGAGAAAAAAGGTGCTAAAAGCAAATTGGATGTTTATGGCATCTCTGGCTGCAGTAGAAACCGGGTTCATGTTTGCATTAGGAAATGCTGGAGAATTTGGTTTCAGCGTCTATTGCGCTAATTATATGCAACTGCTTGGGTTGTTAATTGATGAAAAAAAAAAAAAGCCAGCCAATGTGTATGGAAAGGTACATGACGCGGCTGGGAAAATAGACGACGCAATATTTATGGTCCCTGTCAAGACGATTACATTGAATGCAATCATCATTCCTGTTTACAGGAATTTGTCTGGTACCGAATTGGTTAAGAATACCAGATAAGCAAAGAAAGAAATCTTACGGAAAATTGTATGCGAAGGGATGCATGAAAAGGTAAGTTTTCTTTATAGGGATTTTAAGATTATAGATGGTGATCTATATAATGCGTGAAGCATTTACAGGCACTAAAACTGTTGCATTAGCGAACTTAAGGAAGTTGGGTAGTAATTATGGGGGTCTTTTAGGTAAGTGGACCGTAGGGTTTGGCGGAACTGCTACAAACTCAATTGTTGTCCTTCGGGTTTTTTATTGCTGAACACTAAATTATTGCTGTGAATATAAATTTACTAACGCACGTGGAACGGAGGGATAACCTCGGTAACCTGTTTGAAGCCGAACGTCCCGATGGGCTTCTGGCTAACGTAACCAAGCTAAACCAGAGGCACAAATTGGGCTACAAAACGTATAAAGTCATTAGACGAGATCGTCCACACGCGACAAAAGGAGGTGGAGTTGTTGTCTTAATTAAGAAAGGCGTTCACCACAAGGTCGTTTACAGGACAGATGTACACAAATTTCAGATGGTGGAAGCTTGCGTTATAGATATACCTTTGAAAAATCAAAGACATCTATACGTGGTATCCGTGTATGCACCTGAAGCTCCTCACTGTAGGCAATTTATCAGCGAACTGAATACCCGGAAAACAATTTTTTTGTTCTGCGGGAGATTTAAACTCCAAACACAGTGCTTGGGGTGATACCACACCGAACACAAGAGGTAATGCACTATTCAACTGGTGGGAAGCAAATGCAACAGAATATAAACTAGAATTGTACGCTACAAGTACACCATCTTATCCAAGAGGTAACTCCTTTCTGGACTTACTTACGATGGACGAGAGACTACAATTATTAGGCATGGACCTAAATACTCGAAATTGTCTTCGCACAATCGGGTATGATATTGACCGAACACAAGAGGTAATGCACTATTCAATTGGTGGCAAACAAATCCAACAGAATATAAACTAGAATTGTACGCTACAAGTACATAGTACATGTTATCCAAGAGGAAACTCCTTCTTGGATTTACTGTTGCTTGACGAGCGAATACAATTAGTAGATACGGATCTAACTACTCGAAATTATTTTCATACAATCGAGTAGGATAGTGATCATAATGGAATTGGCGCCGTAATACAATTCCCAAACGAACACTCACTACTTGAGCAGTATAAACAGATACATTCTTTTAATTATGGAAAATCACACTGGTCGCGCTTTAATTGGATAATAAAAAAATGAATTACGATATAATTGCATAGATACACTAACTGACAGAAATTTTCATAATGACGATATTGATCATTATATTTCAACGATGAACAACATCGTTCTATACCAAAAGTGTCACACATAGAGAGCCATACAAACCGATGCAGAAGAGCAGCAATCGACTAGCTGTATAGGCAAAAGAATATTCTGCTTTCTAAGTTCAAACTGCTCTACAGACAGTTCAGTAATCCAAATAACCAGGAAATAAAAACAATTAAGTCACTAATTAAAAATCTTCGAAAACTGATCCGTGACAACTACAGATCAGCAATTTATGAAGATTGGAACAACAGAAGTCATGCCATTAAAGCTAGTGGACCGAATATGTTCCCACAAATAACTAAAGTCTTTCGAAAGAAAAGTTAGAAATGTCATAGACTGCTGAACGCAGGACGTACCCTGGAACACATTATCTCAAGCGAAAGAGTTCATAATAGTCGAGGATCCGCAAAAAAAGCAAACTCAATTGGTGTTTGTTTCGAAGCAGTGTATGGATTGAACGAATCCCTTCATTCTAACCGCGACATGGAAAATAGGGACTCCAAAAAACATATTTCGCTATACAATGAACGTAACGATCAGCGTCTCGAAAGTCGAAGTTTCACAATCTTTAGTGAAAATAATAGAGCGGATTCCCCGCTTAGAAACCTAAACACTAGCATATTTGTACACAAGGGCTGACGGACATTCTTAGATCGATTAAGAACAAAAAATCTTCTGGAATGGATAGTATTCCATATATTGTTCTAAAGCATTTACCTCTTGAAGTAGTGAAGGTTGACATTATTTTGTTCAATAACGCTCTAAATAATGCATATTATCCAACCCAATGGAAATGTGCAGTAGTCCATCCCGTCCCCAAAAATGGCAAGGACAGGAGCAATCCAGACAATTTTCGCTCGATTAGTTTGCTTCCGAACATCTGCAAGGTATTCGAGAAAATTATAAATAAAGCATTGTCGAACTGGTGTGAGGAAAATGGTATTTTTCCGAACAAGCAGTTTGGTTTCCGATCGCAACATCACATAGTTCATGCTGTGGCAAAACTCGTTTCCGACATACAGTGGAACAAGGCGAAGAGACAATGCACAGGGGCCTGTTTGGTTGACTTTGAAAAGGCTTTCGACACCGTATGGTTAGAAGGGCTTGTATATAAATTATCAAATCTAGGTATTCCCAAATATTTATTATACATTATCTACGATATAATAATGGGTAAACAATTTGTGGTGAAATGTGGAGATATAACCTCCAACAAGACCTTTCATATCGAAAACGCCCTACAACAGGGAGCAGTGAAATCTCCCATTTTATTTAACATTTACACTAGTGATCTAGTGGGTTGTCTCAACCATGCAATTCGTACGTCGACGAGATTGTGGTGTACAGGTGTGGAGAAAAGATTGATGTCATCAACAGACTTCTGGAAGATAATTAACATTTCGTGTCTTCATATGCAAATCCTTCCCTTCCCCCCAAATCACCAATTTCCCATTACAGTAGAATATTCCCAAATATAATAGTTAAATAGTTTAAATAAAGTAAAATCCCAATTCAAAAACCACAATTCTATTGTACATAGCCATATTCTCTCTATTAGCCATAGTCTCCCTATCACCCAGAGCCCAGCTCACTATTAGCCAATTGCGCTTCCTAAAAATAACAATCGTGGAAGCGGAACAAAAAAAGGATATGAAAAACAACGACACCAGATTTCCCTCTTGTTGAGTTAGCTGTGAGCGCGTGTGGTTGTATTATGGAGCAATACCTTTGTTAAATTCTGTTGCGAATGAAATAGAAAATAAAAAGAAGAAGTCGAAATAGTGTATTGAGATTTTGTTATCCTTGACACGTATTTAGTTTGGATTATAAGTATCAGTAATTATCAGTTTCATCATATCATTGAGTGCGCGTAAATTCGCATTTATCCAATTGAGTGTGCGCAAATGCGTGATTAACCAGCGGATGCTTAAATGGATGCAATCTTAACAATATGGCGCACAAGTCGTACGTGATGATGAACAACTAATGGAGATCCGGGGTAAGTCCAGTAAGAACAAAATACATATAAACTAATTGTTAAAAAATCTTTAACAGACTAGCCTTTTCAAAACGCCCCTGTCCAGTGCATCAAGGGATACAAAACGGAATTGGAAAAAAATTTCCATTACAGGAAGTAATAATCTTCCCTTACAAGTTAAAACTGTAGTCAGATACCTTGGTATCTGGCTTGATCAGTATCTTTACTTTGATAAGCATACAGCAGCTAAAACTGCATATGCAATGACACGAAATCTCTTCCGTAGCAGTTTTGTGAACCCCAAGGTGAAAATAATTTCATACTCGGCATTCATCCTACCAGTATTAGTGTATGGCTTCCCGGTATGATATAACATATCCCCATTTTACATGGAGAAGTTTCGGGTGTTCGAGAGGCAGTGTTTGTGTTCCTGCCTCGGAATGTATAGAACCCCAGAGTCGCAATATAAGAAATACTATCCCAATAAAGTTCTGTATGAGAAATCGGGACTAAACAGAATAGATAACTTCATTATCAAGATTATACGGTGTCACACAACAAGGGCAATGGGCAGTGAAAATGATCTCATTTCGGGAGCATATATGTATACGGAGAGCATTTTTCAGAATGCGTTCATTCCCCCAAAGGCGTTCCCTTTCTTGGATAAAAAAGGACTTATCCAAGACAATCGTGGAGTCCCTATTATTTACCACGCTTTCCGTGATGGCAGGGATAAACGAATTCTACATGATAACAATATCTCTAATATTCCAGATCGCCTGCGTTTTAGAATGGTGATCGGTGAAAGGGATAAATCAATAAAAGGTCGATCTCATCCCAACTGGTGGTGGATCTGTTGACGTCCGGCGCCGTGCTTCCTCGGTTGAGGGAAGAGCGGGGACCTTTTGTTTTTCTTTTAGTTATTATTCCTTTTATATATTATTCCGCTCCGATAGAAAGTACTTTTGAGCGGAAATTTGTTGCAATTGATAATTAATTAATTAAGAAAAAAACTAATTCCGTCTCCTTAATATTGTTTATTTTGTGTATCATCTTCTTCACTCAAGGAAAACTTATTCTCAACTCAAAACATAAATTTACTTGAGACTGTAAGCAATTCAATTAACTCTGTTCTCTAACTCAACTCCAAACTCAAACTGACTGAAGTCTACTGCTTCTCAACTCAAACTGATTTTACTATTTTAATTTTTTCTCTACTTATAGAACATTGTGTTCTAATTTACTGGAAATTATAACATGAACAAAACAAATTTTCCCAAAGTATTCCTTTAGTTTCTGTGACTTTTAAATTGAATAAAATTTGAACGAAAATCAAAGTGCTCTGTTTTGAAATAAAAAGGGGCACGTTATTAAATGTGCTGTAACTGGCAATATTGTGAATGTTTATGAATGGTATGTATTAAGTGAGAATGTAATATATGTTAAAGGAAGTTTTTAAGGATGTGTAAGGAGATTCAGTGTTAAATTTAATAAGAGTAGTATTCTGGAATACAACAGATCAGTGATGAAGAAAGGACTATACATCCCCAAACGTAGTGTGGGGTATGTAGTCGTGGCGCCAGCATGGACGCGAGTTTTACTACCGGCCCACCACTTTCACTGTCACAAAGATCCAAAGGAAAGTTCCACTGTTCCGCCGCAAATGCGAGCACCAAAATTGTCCACGAACGCGTAAGGATGAACGATGACACCCAGAAAACTGCAGCCGAAAAATTAAACACACTGGTGTCATTTTGTTTAGTTTTATTTCTATTACTTAACACTTTCATTAGATTTGGATGTATCCATGGTATTTCGATGCATTTATTTTGTTATAGTCTCTGGTTAAAATACAAGCTTAATAATTAGCGGCATCACTATTGTCAACTTGCTTTTACATTTACGAACACGTACAATAATAAAAAGAAAAAACTTAGACAGGAAAGCAAAAGAAACTCGACTCCGGTTTAATTACGCTACTCCGCCGCGCGACGGGGAGCGGGAGCTGCAACGACCGTGGGGGTCAGCGGGTGGAAACCGACTCAAAGATTCAACATTCGTTTGGTGTGAGTTTGTGGTGTGGTGGTAGATATCCTCTCCACTAAGGATATGTATTTGCTTACCACCAGACAAACGTAAAGTCTCTCTTGGTGGAATAGGAAACCAGATCTCATAATGAAGATCATGGTGGCATGTGTGTGATCGTTCAGATCTGTGTTGTTTACACGTGCTCGAGGGCAATGGAACAGCGAAGCAGGCGGGCGGGAAAGACAAAGGAGGAAACGACCAAATGCATCGTTCGGTAATTCGGGTCATTGTTTACGCGATGCGTCGTCGCTATTATCGGCGTTGGGAAAAAGATGCTAATGGGATTGGTGACAGAAACGAATCCCTTGCCTGAATTTTTATATGCAGGGTAATTAGTTTGTGGCGACGTACGAAATGAATGATTATTTGTCTATTGAACAACGAATCGCTGGTCGCCTTGTTGCAGCTGTAAAAACAAGCCGCCCGGCATTGCATTTCAAATAACAATGGGTGTCCAATGGTTTGTATTTATGGTGCAAATGCACATTAAGGAACTGTTTTAAGAATTTTAGATAATGCGTTGTATGCATTAAATGTCCTTGAAAAAGGAAAATGTCTTCAGGTGCCAATGCAAATGCATTGGCGGGTAACACTGGGAGTTGGGTTGTAATAATGGGGGTTCTGCCTGATAAGTTAAGAAAGAAATCTTACGGAGAATTGTATGCATGAAAGGTGTTTTCTTTTCCAGAGGGTTTTTAGATTACAGATTTGATCTCTTTAATGCGTGAAGCATTTAAGGTGTTTATGCGATTGCATTAGTGAAGTTATGAGTTGGATGGAAGTTATGGGGGTTTTTCAGGAAAGCGAACCGTGGGGTTTGGCGAAACCGCCACAATAGAATGCCGTTCGGGCGCACCGCCCCCCCCCCCCCCCCTTATCCGCAATAATTCATTTTATTTTTATTATAATTTTAATTTTATTGTTTTTTTTGATTTTTATTTGTATTCTTTTGTTACGTTTGTCCGTTTTGTTTCGTTTTTTTTTTTATTGTCTACCGTCCTTTTAAAGACAAGGCGACACGCTCCCCGAGAGAAAGGCTATGATAATGTTTTAAGAGGTACGATGGATGCGGACTCAATGAAATCGGTGCGGGATATTGCACAAAGCATGGGAGTATCCCCAATGACAATAAGTCGACACCTTTCTCTCATAGGAAAGGTAAAGAAACTCGGTAAGTGGGTCCCCCATGAACTGAACGAGTCCCATAAGTTACGGCGCCTGGAAATCTGCGCATCGCTTAGATTAAGAAACCAAATAGAACCCTTTTTGCACCGGATAGTCGCCTGTGATAAAAAGTGGATTCTGTATGATAACCGTAAAAAACCTGGGCAGTGGTTGGATGCAGGTGAAAAACCAAAGCAAGCCAGCCCGATCTTCACACAAAAAGGTTATGGTGATAATTTGGTGGACATCGAAAGAACCAATCCACTTTTCATTTCTTCAACCAAGAGAAACGATAAACGCTATCACGTATTGTGGGGCAATCGACATATTGCAAGCCAAATTGGCTGAAAAGCAACCTGTGTTGGTCAATAGGCACGGCGCTATCCTTTGCATGACAATGCTAGACCCCATACCTGACAAGTAACGATGCAATAACTGTTGCAGTTGGGATTTGAAATGCTTCCGCATCCACCGTAGTCTCCTGACATTTCCCCAACGGACTATCATATTTTGCGCAATCTGGATTCATTTGCAGGCAGAAGGTCTTCTGAAACCGAGCAGAAGTCATAAAAGACATTGAAGATTTCATTGTCTCAAAAAGTCAGCACTTCTACGAAAAAGGAATATTTGACCTTGTATCACGTTGGAAGAATGTCATAGATGCCAACGGATCCTATTTTAATTGAATAAAAATTTACGGAAAAATAATATTGGGTCTTAAACGTCCACTATAAAATCGGACATTTCATGTGCTATAACCCAATACTTCATGAACACCATTCATGGGTCAGGGTGTTCAAGACTGCGTTGGAGCACATGCCAAATGATGACTACAAAATCGTGATCAGAGCGGAAAAACGACCAGCTGGAACACACGAACGCAGATTTAACGCCCCAACAATAGATGGAGCTGCAATCCCGATTCCTGGTCAAAACATGAAAACACGCGATATTGTGCTTTTACACACGTGGCGATACCGGGCGACTGCAACAAAACCCTGCGAGTAGGGCGTTAGAATATACTCACATCTAGGCCGGCTTGTCGTAAGAGCCGACTAAAGGCCGAGTGGTAGCCGGGGTCCCAACGCCCTGTGCGCCCGGTGAAATACCACCCCTTCAAGCTTTAGGCTCCGTGAAATGGTCGGAAGAAATCCCTGGCCATATTTCGGGGCTTGGCTAATGGACCGGTTCGAGAAAAGGTTGGTTAGGTGGTAGTCGGTCGCAAGGTGAGATACCACCCCGTCACGCTGTACATTCGGCGATATCGCCGAGAGAAATCTTCGACGGTGTTTCGGATGTGTGGCTGACGGGCCGGACTGACACGGGGATAAGTCGTGATGGTGCCTTCTGATATAAAGAATTCCGGAGGTAAACTAGTCTCCCATTCGGATCTCCGGGGGGACTATGTCAGGGGGAACATCATGCAGATATCATGATAAATAATGGAACTTTGAGAGGTTCGTCATCGCATAACCGGGCTCGCTCTCGAGGCTCGGCCCACGCTCGGCTGGTGACGGCATTTTGTAACATCAGTGGCATCGGTTTCACCAATACCAATGTAAACGCCGTCCACCAATATTTGCAAACAACGAAATCTGATATCCTTGCCCTAACTGAGGCCCAGGTCGATTCGTCAACTGATTCGACATATCTACGTTGCTCAGAATGCGACTTGCATTCGAGATTCCGTTTTAAGGGCGGAGTCTGCGTTTTCGCGCGGTCCAATCTGGCTTGCCAGAGGATGGAGGCGTTGGAACCCAATAATATGGACATCATATGGTTGAGGGTCGTGCTGAGAAATTCCGTTAAATTTCTTTGTTGTCTTTACCGCAACCCGAATGACGATCGACCGGCGACATTTTTCGAACATCTTTCATATACCATCGACTGGATACAGATCAACCACCCAGCTTCTGAAATTGTGGTCCCTGGCAATTTTAATGTGCACAATTCCGACTGGTTGTTACATTCTAACAGAACCGACGAGGCTGGGAGGCTGGCGGAGATGTTTGCTGTAAGCCACAACTTGACTCAACTCGTGGGGAGCCAACGCGAGTGCCGGATGCCCGAGGCGAATATGCGAACACCCTGGATCTGTTTTGACATCCGAACCGAGTATTTTTACCGTAGAGGTTTCTGCGCCACTGGGAAACTCAGATCACTGCTTGGTATCTGTCGCGCAAGCACTTGCATATCAAGCAAATAACCGGCCTAGGCAGCTTCACCATGTATGGAAATATGGGGCTGCTAACTGGGACGATATGCGAGATTTCTTCGCATCCTTTCCATGGTCGGAGGTGTGCTTCGGAAACTCCGATGTTAACGCTTGCGCGGAGTCGGTCTCAGAGATTATTCTTCTGGGGATGGAGATGTATATTCCACATTCCATCAAACGAAGCTCGTCTTATAAGCCTTGGTTTGACAAAACATGTGAGCTGATTACAGCGGCAAAAAATAGAGCTTTTAAGCAATGGCGCTCCAATCCCACCGATGTTAACAGAACAAATTTTGTTAGAATCAGAAACGCGTGCAACCAGGCGATTGATACCGCGAAGGAGGCTCACAACGACATGGTGATCAATAAGCTCCTTCGGTGCCCAACTGGTCCACGCTCTTTCTGGTCAATGGCAAAGGCTGTCAGCGGTAACTTCTCATCCTCCTCTTTCCCTCCGTTAGTGACAGACAGCGGGACGTTAGTCACGCATCCAAAGGATAAAGCTAATGTGTTCGCGAATTTATTTTCCGCGAATTCAAACCTCGATCCCGGCCTCTTGGAGCCACCTGTGATCTCGCCGGTACAGTCTTCCATGAACTGGATTGTAGGAAGGCAACCGGCCTGGACGGAATACCAGCAATAGTCCTTAAGAGCTGTGCTCCAGAACTATCGCCGGTTCTTGGCAGACTCTTCCGCTTATCTTATGCACGGAGGACCTTTCCTGCCTGCTGGAAAATCGCGCGAGTTCAGCCAATCCCAAAGACGGGAAAAAAGTGTCTCCCACAAAATTACCGTCCGATAGCATTACTGTCTATTTTATCTAAGGTAATGGAGAAAGTCATCAATACAGAGTTGGTTAAGTATTTGGAGTGCAACGGACTTCTGAATGATCGTCAATACGGATTCCGTGGCAGGCGGTCCACAGGAGACCTTTTGACACTTATAACAGATGTATGGACATCTGCGATTGAACGGCATGGTGAGTTAAGAACGGTCGCATTAGATATCTCCAAGGCTTTTGACCGCGTCTGGCACGGGGCATTGCTGAGCAAACTTCGTTCATATGGACTTTCCCAACAGCTTTGCGACTGGACGAGGAGCTTCCTCGAGAATCGATCGATCCGGGTTGTTGTGGACGGCGAGTGTTCGGATCTGTATCCTGTTAATTCGGGGGTGCCCCAGGGTTCTATTTTAGCTCCAACCTTGTTCTTGCTTCACATAAATGATTTGTTGGAGACAATGGATAACAAAGTGTTCAGTTTTGCGGATGATAGTACGCTTGTTTCCTCCTTTTCGAGTGATCGGCCGATTGGTGCATCAACGTCGGACCAGCTGAGATGTAGACAAATTGACTCTCTAAATCAGGATCTAGATAAAGTCCTGCAGTGGGGAAAGGCCAATCTTGTCGACTTCAACGCAACGAAGACCCAGTATACAACATTCACAAAGTAAACTGGATCATCGGTTCCACAGCTGATGATGAATGGCCGGGCCCTCGAGGTTGGGGAAAGTTTGAGATTGCTCGGCGTCACGGTCTGTGGGAATGTATCATGCCATGAACACGTATCGGGTATCACCAGATCATCATCATCATCATCGGCACTACAACCGGGATCCGGTCCTGGCCTTATTTAACAAATCTCTCCACCGGTCCCGATTTCGAGCCGATGTCATCCAGTTTAGCACTCCCAGGCTCTGGGCGTCCTGGTCTACGCCATCCCTCCATCGCAGACAAGGTCTGCCGCGCTGTCTCCTTCCATACATCCTGCCACAAAGGACTTTCCGGGCAGGGTCCTCTTCGCTCATTCGAGCTAGGTGTCCCGCCCACCGGAGTCTACCGAGCTTGATTTTTCTTACAATATGAGCTTCAAGGTAGATTGCGTACAACTCATGGTTGTAGCGTCTCCGGAATCGTCCTCCCTCACATACGGGGCCAACAATTCTCCTTAAGACCTTTCTCTCGAACGCGGCCAAGAGTTCAGAGTGCTTTTTATTAAGCACCCAGGTCTCGGATCCATACATGAGTACTGGTAAGACCATGGTCTTGTACAGTAGTAGCTTGGATGTTCTGGATAAATTTCGGGATTTAAAGAGCCTTGATAGACCATAGTAGGCTTTGTTGGATTTAATCAGCCGTTCGCGTATTTCTTCTTCCATATTGTTATCGGCTGATACTATTGACCCAAGGTAGTTAAAGGATTGCACTACTTCAAATTCGTGCTCCACTACCCTGATAGTTTGACCAACGTTAGGTCTTCTCTTCGCAGAGGTTGCCACCATGTACTTGGTTTTTCCCTCATTAATGCGCAGTCCCAGTTTTTGTGCCGCCTGCTCGATCTGGGTGAAGGATTCCTGTACCGCCGATTCGGTTCTACCGATGATGTCGATGTCATCTGCGTAGCCAAGTATCTGGCTGGACTTGGTGACAATAGTCCCTCTAGTTGTAACGCCAGAGTCACGGATTGCTTTCTCCAACGCCAGGTTGAAGAGGAGGCAGGCCAGACCGTCCCCTTGTCGGAGTCCATTATAGATGTTTATTGGTTTGGACAGCAATCCCGCTACTTTTACTTGACTAGTTACGTTGGTCATGGTCAACCTACAAAGTCGTATCAATTTGTTTGGAATGCCGGATTCTCTCATGGCATTATATAGTTCTACCTTGGCTATGCTGTCGTAGGCGGCCTTGAAGTCTATAAACAGATGATATGGTGGAATCTTAAATTCCAGACATTTTTCCATCGCCTGCCTAAGGGTGAATATCTGATCAGTCCCTGATTTGCCTGGGATGAAGCCACACTGATATTGACCAATGATGGCTTTAGCGTATGGGGATATCCGGTCTTGTAGGGTAGTGGAGAGTATCTTATAGGCGGTACTCAGCCATGTTATACCCCTATAGTTGCTGCACACTGTGATATCTCCTTTCTTATGTATGGGGCAAATTATACCACGACGCCAATCATCCGGCATCTCCTCTTGTTCCCATACGTGCACCACGTATCACCAGATCAGCCTCAGGAAAACTGAGCTATCATTTTAGAGCCAAGAAATATTTTACTCCGGCCCAACCTCTTCTCCTATATAAATCCCAAGTTAGACCCGCGCTCGAATATTGCTCTCATGTTTGGAGCTCGGCTCCTAAACATACCCTCGACCTACTTGAGAGCGTGCAAAGACGAGCGATCCGCCTGATTGGGGACTCGGCGCTGACGTCGGGACTACAGTCGCTATCGCATCGAAGGCGCGTAGCCGACCTCTGTCTGTTTTACAGATATTGTCACGGGTGCTGTTCTTCGGAGATTCTTGGCATTGTTCCACGCATTTCGGTTTATATGCGCTCCACAAGACAATCCGACGGATCACACCCGTTTGTGGTTCATCTCCCGACGGCGCGAAAATTCCTGTATCAGAACTCGTTCGGTTACAGAGCGGGGAAGCTGTGGAACTGCCTTCCCACGCGAGTGTTCCCGGAGCGTTACAACGTGCAACTGTTCAAAAAGAACTGCAACAGTTATTTGATGGCATCTCGGGGCGCCCACTCGGTGCTATATCAGGTCAATTGAAAAGTCCCCGCCCTGGATCATAGATGGCGGCACTAGAATTAAATCCCTATGATCTGTAGTTAGCACTTACCTTCAAAAGACGCGTGTATAAATTTGACAGATGTCGGATCATTAGTTTGTGAATTATAGTATTTTGAGTGAAGCAACTCAAAATAGGCCTCAGTTTCGGCGATCACCTCTTCATTCGACGAAAATTTCCTCCCAGCGAGCATTCTTTTGAGATCTGAGAACAGGAAATAGTCGCTGGGGGCCAGATCTGGAGAATACGGTCGATGGGGAAGCGATTCGAAGCCCAATTCATGGATTTTTGCCACCGTTTTCACTGACTTGTGACACGGTGCATTGTCTTGGTGAAGCAGCACTTTCTTTTTCTTCAAATGCGGTCGTTTTTCGGCGATTTCGTCCTTCAAATGGCCCAATAACGCTGTGTAATAGTCGCTGTTGATGATCCTTCCTTTTTCAAGATAGTCAATGAAAATTATTCCACGCGCATCCCAAAATACAGACGCCATAACGTTGCCAGCCGACTGTTGCGCTTTTCCACGCTTTGGGGCGGGTTCATCGTGTGCAGTCCACTCGGATGACTGTCGATTGGACTTCGGAGTGAAATTATGGAGCCATGCTTCATCCATTGTCACATATCGACGCAAAAACTCGGGTTTATTACGCTTGATCATCTCCAAGCACTGCTCCGAATCATCAACTCGTCGTTGTTTTTGGTCAAAAGTGAGCTCGCGCGGCACCCACTTTGCACAGCGCTTTCTCATACCCAAATATTCGTGAATGATAGGATGTACACGTTCAGTTGATATCTTTAGAGTGCATGCTATTTCATTCAATTTCAATTTAGGGTCATTCAAAATCATTTTGTGAATTTTTCTAATGTTTTCGTCGGTAACAACCTCTTTTGGGTGCCCGCTGCGTTCACCGTCTTCGGTGCTCATTTCACCACGTCTAAACTTAGCATACCAATCCTTGATGGTTGATTTTCCTGGGGCGGTGTCTAGAAACTCGTCATAAAGCCAAGTTATTGCTTCAACTGTATTTTTTCCCTTCAAAAAGCAATATTTTATCAACACGCGAAATTCCTTTTTATCCATTTTTTTCACAATAACAGAAGTTGCTTCACTCAAAATACTATAATTCACAAACTAATGATCCGACATCTGTCAAATTTATACGCGCATCTTCGAAGGTTAGGGCTGACTACAAATCATATGGATTTGATTCTAATGCCGCCATCTATTTGTCAGGCCGCGGACTTTTCAATTGACCTGTAAGGTTCGCCTCTCCCGAGAGAAGTCTAATAAAAAAAAATAAAAAAATAAATATATATATGAAACACACCGTTCATATGAGACGTTGCAATACCCACTGATGTTTTGGCAAGGACACAATGGTGACCAATATCAAAATGATAAATCCATTGAATGGTGAGTATCGATATCATAGTTTTCATTTTAACATAGTTTTGGTTTCCAGAAGTAGAACCACTCCTTTCATTTCAAAGTAAGTCGTAAGAGTCGACTAAGGAATTAGGGACTGTTTGTTTGGAGAATATTGGGCAAAGGGCTGGCAACCAATCTTAAATTATTTATCTTAACCCCTTTTAAATATGCTTAAAGCGACCTTTGGGGATTTTATTGATCACACGATTCTTCAGGGAATACAGATGTGAGTTTTACTTTTAAGATACTAATTTCACTTTACCAAGAAGAAAACATATCAATTATTGTGAGATGTTATAAAAACATTAGTTATTGTACGCCGAAAGGCATAAGAAAAATGATAATGTATAATTTAGAGTGCTTGCGAAGAGCCAGTAAGTTAATGTAAGAATGATATTTGTAAAATAGAAGTTAACATTTAATCTTTGGTAAGATATGTAATTGAATTGTTAAATAAATGTCGATATAAAACAATCGAAAAAAGGTCAAAGCAGGAAGATGTGAACGGGGTTATATAACAACTCGTGAGCTCTTATAGTAGGCGACTTCATTGGGCAATAAGAATCCCAGTCGTGCTCGCTGGGTTATTGCCGGTGGCATTCCGTCCATGCATGTGCTTACTGTTAACATCTTTTTACCTTTTACTGCCTCTCATGAATTTTGCATATTCTCATCAACGCACACATCGTTGGTGGTGTGACTGTTGCATTTATCTCTTCAGCCCCGAACAGTCTTGAATCCTTGACCATGTCATAAGTTCATAATAGTAAAAAAACAAAAAAAAAACGTTATTGGCACGTATGTTTGTTTAGGTATCCTGCACGACCTGGACAGAATTATTTTTCTGGTTATGAACACAATATACTATTATTTGAAATTGGTTATTTACCTGAAGGATGGAACGTTAGCAAGTCACTGTATGGAGCAACAAGGATAATTTTGAGGCTCCAAGTTAATCTCATTTAGAGTAATCTAAATGCAAAGGTTTACATAAGCTGTTATGGAGTGGGGACCAATTAAAATACGACACTCATCTAGTTCGAGAGAACTTCCAAAACTCAATTCATCATGTTTGGCTTCATCCTCATCAATAAATCTAACTTTAACTAACGCTACACTTCCCGTGCGTTTTGAAGTGACTCCAAAACCAATTAAAAAGTTCTTTGTACCGAATCTGCTGAGTTTTCCTTTTTCCTTCTCCTTATTATCTGAAATTAGCTCCTTGTTATTTATCGTCGACGTATGTGAGCTTTTTATCTAATTAGTTGTGTTATGAATACCTCGTACAGCAGCTTGTATACTTCTGGGAGTCTGAGATATGTATAGCAGCACCTAACACACATCAGGAAACTCAAAAACGCTTCAAAGCATCGTTTTCAAGATTCCGCTCCGATGGTTTGATCTCCGAAATTGGACCAGAAAATGATGAACATAGAAGAAGAGAAAGTTTCTTGGATCGGCGTGACAGGTTTTTGATTGTGTACTTTGAATTAACTGCTGCCTGTGTAGAAGGGGATTAGATTTTATGGATGTCGGAAGTGCAGGTTATGATTTTAAAATTACGGATCTAATTTTAGAACTTGCAGGAAGGATAAGTCGAAGTTTAATGATTTTATTGTATAATCACTTCTAAGGTTAGTTAGAAGCGATTAGTGTAGGTAGGGGGCGAGGTTTGTCTAAAGATACTTTGGCGGTAGTTGTCATGGATTGTCGCTATAGCGGATTTGTATGTTGTCCAAGTGTCGTAGGTCTCTGGAGTGTTCCGCCGAACACTGTTCACGAACAAGAAAACAACTAGGTACACGGATACCGTCACAAATAAAACACAAATTTATTTTATTTATTGATCACGTCCCTTTTATTTTATCGTTGATAATCAAATTATAATGTTTTGTTCTTAAACTAATTACAATGACTCCACCATGTTGTTTAGCACTCTTAATCACAGATGACACCTTTACGATAATTTTTGTTCGGTTCTTACAGTTGTTAGTATAACTTGATTAGGTTCTTAGCACTCTTAATATCTTCCACTATTCAATCAAAGGCGAAACTAGACTTGTGCGTATCTTCCCGGAACTCGAACGGCTTTTAAAAGATGTAAGGACTCGAATTTTACTGCGCGTTATTTCTACTATCGTAATCTTCTCGCGGTTCGACCTCCTCGGTGGGGTTCGCTGTCCTGCTGTTGGATAAAGACTTCTAACACGACTATCTCCTCTTGACTATGCTGCTCGACTATCTTTCTTAGACTATCTCGTTATACTAAATTCCAATTCCCCATCGGCAAGGGAAATCTGCCCAGCGCATCTCTGCACAGAACTTCCCATCATATCTGCTAACAGAATTTTCCATAGTATCTGTTAACAGCATAAATTTCCCATTATATCTGAAAAGGAGAATTTCCCATAGTATCTGAAAAGGAGAAATCTTTCCTCATGATCATCAGCATCAGCTAAACAAATTAAAAAAATTGTATTCAAATTGTAAACTATCGCACTCATGAAAACACTCACTCTTCTCATTGCATTCAGGCCCTTAAGGCACACAACTGTCATCCACACCAAGAAACGCCAAACTCACATTTTTCAACTTTCACTTCTTTCTTCTTAGCATCCAGCTTTCGTGCTGTTCGGACGTGTATCATTATTAAAATATATATCCTAAATTTAAACAACAATCCCGTTTTATTTTTATTGTTCACCCTGGCTGCTCAACAGCATCATTAGCTGTTGGTTATCGGAATCTTGTTCCTCTGTCTCAAGATCGGATGCCGCCGTTTATTCTCCGATCTTTTCCTTAGGATTTGTTTATACCGCACATCTGGCCTGTGAAGCAAAGGTTCTCATGCTATTCAGATGGGTGCAAAGGACTATGGGATATAATGCTTTGTTTGTACTTCCACTCATAAACATCTATCGCGGGTAGTGTTAAGAGTTTATGGCGGCATGACTGCTAATCGGCAGCGCAACGATATGCCTTGTTTGCACAAGTGTGCCTTTAGCGTTAGGGTCATGCCAGTGATTTAGGTGTTAATTTCCATTAGCTCCCAGAATAGGCATCTGTTGTTCAGTTTATTAACCGACAATGGTATTTCACGGGAAACATCGTGTTTATGCTTAGGATGGGTGAGTGATTTACATGCGACGCTTCCCTGCATGCCGCATTTGCTTAGATGCGAGCTTTCCTGCCTTTTGGAATTGGGTTGAATACAATGTATGGGTGCGTTGAACTCGATATTTGGAGCTTTTGAACATTTAGTTCCTTGCTTTCTGATATCGTGTTCAACGTCGCTGCATGTCCTATAACCTTTTGTTTCAGGTATGGTTACTGACTATTGGGACACGTGTCTGTGGGCACGTGTGCTGAAAAAGGTGAGTAAAGTTCCATGGCGGAAAGGACACCTCAACC
The DNA here is from genome assembly GCA_963931805.1 of Microdon myrmicae. NCBI lineage: Eukaryota > Metazoa > Arthropoda > Insecta > Diptera > Syrphidae > Microdon > Microdon myrmicae. The sequence continues at coordinate 29,832,689 of OZ007497.1, read as the reverse complement.
TGTAGTGCGTTGTATGGTTCGTAGAACCGTTACAATACCATGAATGTAGAATTCGCGAAAATATATATGAAATTTCATAGTTATTATTTTATCCACAGTTTGTCCATGGACGGCGTTAGTGAGGATATTAAGTTACGCCATCGGTTTTTTTTTTTTTTTTAAATTAATTTAACATCTGTTAACAATAATCAGGGTGTTACGCGTTGTTTCCGGGCTACCTTTTATAATAAAGAGAAGATTTGCTAAGCGAAGGGTTAGATTGAAAAAAATACGTTTTTCTTTGATTGCGTTATATTATTTGTACCCTTTATTTAATGACTCCTTATTTATTTACGGCGACCGTCCTGATCGTGGTCACATATTAACTCTGAAATATTCCCTTTGCAACTACTCCTTTTTTATGGGCAAATTACTGAGGAAGAATCGCAAACGATGCATTCAATTCCACAGTTTCACTCAGTTGGCTTTGGCCCTTATGGGGTGCATTCGCCCGGCACGGGTCATTTGTTTCGCTTAACTGATAGTTCACTTAATTGATCCACTTTAAGTGCAGTCGCTTTACTATACCTCTTCACTTCAAACCGCCGGTGGCGATTAGTTATTATTCATATATCTTTCTTTCGCAGGCATAAGCATTTCTACTGGGAAATCCCTAAGCAAATGACATCTGGTGTATGGTCATTCGTTATTATCCGTACTTTTCATATTTGCGGGTGTAAGCAATTGCCAGGGAATCTCCCATACCACCTGGTGTGGCACTTGCTTTTGATATGCGATACGATGCAAAAAATTTGCACCTGCGGGTAGGAATGATTCGTAATTGGATAACGCGTAGCTTGGAGAATAACTGTGCGTCACAGACAGCTAATTAAAGACGAAACGTTGTGTGGTATTATTATTATGTTAAATGGGATGTATGTACTGGCATACTACAAGGTGACATTGTGGGGGTTCCTTTTCGCTTGCCCGAAAAATCCCCATTTTTACAACCCAACTTCCATGGTTTCCCGCCAATGCAATTGCATTGGCACCTGAAAACATTTCCTTGTCCAAGGACAATTAATGCTTCCAACGTACCAACTAGTAATTCCTGAAAAGAATTTCATCAACAAGGGCATTTTTCCATGCATCAACGCATCGGCAAACTTTTCCCAACAAAGAATTCTTAGCATTCATAATTCAATGCATCATATTTATTTTCCTAGAAGGATTCCTTAAAGGTCAAGCATTATGCCTGAAAGAAAACAATTCGGTTACCGTACCATGTAACCATCATAATCAGGGATGGTTATCTCTGCGTCACCTATATCCAGCCGCGCCATGTGTACAACAATGATACCCACATACACATTGGCTGGCGACTCTTTTGTCCAACGACAAAGCAACTCTAAGCAGCTTATTGACGCAGCTGCAGACAATTATCGCAATAGCCGCTAAAACCAAATTCTTTAGCACGCATCATGTGCAAACAAAAGAATTCTGTCCTTCCGCAGGCATTCTGGCGATACGATAAACAATCCAAATTGTTTGAAGTATTCCAAATGCATTTAGTATCTAATGAGTCGCAACTTGTTTATTTAGCCGAACTCTCAGCTCATAAATTCCTTTGTGCCTTTCAATATCTCTGAATTCCTTTCTCATGGCCTGGCGGCATGGGCATACAGTGATCCATTGGCACATTGCTAAGATCATCTCACGCATACCACGAGGATCTTCACTACGAAATCCGGTTACCTACTCCAAAGAGAGACTTCACGTTTCTCTTGTAATAGGAAACTCACCCCTTACCTGGGAGAGTTTCACCACGGGCCAAATTTCAACCACTAGCGAATTCACATAGCAGAGTCTCAATTCAACCGCTTAAGAGGTCGGTCATCTTGTAACCGCCGGGATCACACGGGGGTTTGCACGCCCCCGAGTGTAAAGTAGAGTCAAGTTTCAGTGTCAGTGGAGTGTTTCATAATTTCTGTTTGTGTTTTTGTCATTAAAAATTATGTCCTCCTCAAGTAGCTCCTTGCTAATGGTGTACATCCCAATTAAAGGGACTAATCTACATTCAAATAATAAAAGTTAAAACTATATATGAACGGTACACAAATATGTATTCCCATCTGTATATTTGTTTGCCACCTCAATAAACACTGTTATAATGAAACAAATCTTAACAAACAAAATTGTGTGTTTTACTTTACTCTTTGGTGAACAGTTTGCTTCGGCGGAACAATCAACGGACATTAAATAAAGTTTAGACTCCAAAAACCCAGTGTGTTTTATTTCTTATTCTCCAGTGCTGCAGTTTCCTGGGTGTTATCGTTCATCCATCCGCGTTTGTGAATAATTTTGGTGCTCGCATTTGATGCGATATGTGGATAAACTTATAGTGATGATGGAGGAAGAAGGGAATCCACTGCAGTACGCCTGCACACCATACTTCTTCCCCACAACATTATTGGCAATGGTTGTTATACGACCTACATTTTTCCTTTGGAAATCGCGTCTAGTTTTTTGCCCGGAAAATAGCATATGAGTAGTGTGTTTAGGGCGGTTCTACGCCAGGAAATGACGCCAGGGCCGCCATTTTGAAAGCTCTGTGTATGGGCAGGTGCCTTGGTGATCGTGGTGTATATCCGGTGGGTGACAGAACTTGTAATATAACAGTGGGCGGCAGTTAGATTCGATATTATTGTCTGAGAATTGGCAGTTAAATTTGAAAATACTGTTTTTATGTATTGCATTTGGCCGCTAAAATTGAAAATACTGTTGAAAAGCGTTGCAGCTGGTTGTATTGGGTATCGGGGGCTTTTGTTATATTAATTGTCGTTTTATGTGTGTATAAATGTGGCGGATATATTATTCGAATGTTTTATTTTTAGTGCATAGCATAGTTTTAGGACTACACTTTAACGATAAAAAACTTTGGAAGAACGCATTAATAGTGGACATATTATTAGTCATTGAGCTAGGTAATATATGAGAATTTTTGTATCTTGTTGCTATATCAATTATGTGTATGTGTGTATGTATTAACGAGTGATTGTGTGAATTTCACCATATTATGTAACTGTGGCGTCATCAGGGTTGCGTGTTTTACTTTGGTGATTTTCATTAAGGTGATTTAATAGTTTTTGGTGGCTTTTTAGAATGTTTTCAAGGGACGGCGTATGTTTTTTCTTTTGAAAGCACATTGATTGCGGTTATATTAATCGTATGTGCACTTGCGGCGAAGGCTTTTGATCATTAATTGCTTATATTAATTGTGTTTATGAATGAACTTTTTGTATCTTACAGCAGGATCATCAAAAAAACTCAATTTGTGTGGTGTTGAAATCTTTTGCTTATATTAATTTAGATGGGGGATGTCTGTTATATCTATTATTACCATGTTTAGAGGTGTGGAATAATACCAATGCATTGATATTGAATAAAAAAAAAAATTATGGAGTTAGATGTAGAATAATTACGATCTTTTTGATATAGAATAATAAAGGAGTTTATGTATGGCATAATTATGGTGTTTAGCTGGCACATAAGTGGTGGGGCGCATATTTAGGTAAGGATAATGGGATATAGATAGATAGGAATTATGGAGTATAGGCACTTAGGAAATATGGAGTTTAAGTAGATAGGGATTATGGAGTATAGGTAGGTAGGAGTTATCGAGTATGGATAGTTAGGAATTATGGCGTATAGCTAGTTAGGTATTATGGAGTATGGATAGATAGGGATTTTTGAGTATACGTAGTTGAGGACGATGAAGTATAGGTAGTTAGGAATTGTGGAGTATAGCTAGTTGGGAATTATGGAGTATAGATAGATAGGGATTATGGAGTATAGATAGTTGGGGATTATGAAGTATATATAGTTAGGAATTTGGGAGTATAGATAGTTACCAATTATGGAGCATTGATAGATAGGGATTGTGGAGCATAGGTAGAGGTAGGCATTAGAGTGTATATGTAGTTAGGAATTATGGAGTATAGCTAGTTAGGGAATATAGACTATAGGTAGTTAGGGATTATGGAGTTTAGGTAGATACGGATAATGTAGTATAGCTAGGTAGGGATAATGGAGTTTAGGTAGTTAGGAATTAGGGGGCGTAGGTAGAGATTATTACACGCTTTATTACGGAAAAGTTGTATTTGTTGCAGACTTGTGAAATAGTCATGTTTTGGTGTGAAACTTTAAAAGATGCTCACAAGTTTTGTGCTTGTAGGCAAGAATGGCGAGAATTGTCGTTTGGAGATGTCACAATAAATGGAAATGTATTAGAAATTTATGCGACGCCAGAAGATGCAAACCGAACACTATCGGCATAAAAATTTTAAAATGATGAATCATCAAACAAAATACAAGATTTGCAAATCAGAGGTGTTGAGAAAGGTCACCACATAAAAAAACTAGTTGCAAGTCAAATTACGAATTGTTAGATATGAGGAAAGCAACACAACCATATTACATGATTATATCTTAAGAAAGCATGTAAATAATACGAATATTACTTTTTAATTAACAGTGTTTTATTTATTGAACATTAATTAAGTTAATGTATCCATTCTTTTCATTTATAATTTTACATTTAATCAATTCATTAACAGATGGCCTATATATTCTTCTTTTGTGGTTAGTCCAATTCAATAGCCCTTCTTTATTGTTAGGCAAGCGAACAAGATATCCTATGCCAAGCGCTCTTGTGACAGTACACTCTACGACTAGGCCTTTTTCTCTTTCCATTATGCTTTTTGCAAATTTATTTATTTTTTATTTATTTTTTCGTTTGTTGTCGACTTTAGAAGCTGATAATGATAAACTAAACTAATTTATCATATCAGCTATCTTTTATTAATCCACGAATTATGATCATTTGAGAAACCAAGCCACTTTACATATACCTTGTTGTCTTTCGATTTCAGTACTTTTTCCACAAGGAATACATTGGGGTGGTTGGTTCTTTGTAATCCTAAGCATACTTTGAAAAAGCATCAATTACAGCTAGTAAAAATTTATTGTTTTCGCTGCTATATGGCATCATTTCTCCCAAATCCGCTTGCCATATGTCATCAAATACCTTAATTATAACTCGACGTCTGATAAAATGTATTTACGTAGGTTTACGCAATTCCTCAACAACATTTCGTTTGCTCATCGTACACAATAATGAGTAAAAAAAAAAAGCAAAACTTGCTTTCTTTTATAATTTATTATTTTACTTTATTTTCACACATATACAATTTCTTTAAAAGATTTATTATACCGTCCTATATCTATACTAGATTCTTTATTAATAACCAAGAAACGATCTGCATCTTGCCAATATTTTGGGCACAATTCTCTGAATCGATTGAATGTCATATCTGAATTTTATATGATCATTGTATGTATATTTATATATATATATATATATATATATATATATATATATATATATATATATACGAGGGTTGCCTCTTATATTTCGGGATTTGGCAACCCTAGTGTTGCAATCCGGCAATTGACAGCTCTGTCGTAAAGTTGGACATTTTTGGGGTTATACGCACTCAGAACGTTTTGACATACGAGCGCTATTTGTGTTGTTTACAGTAAATTACAAGATTCATCTCGGCCCAAAAATGGAATTAAATCGTGCGATTATTTTTTACAACTTTCGGCGTGGATTAACTCAGCGTGGATTAACTCAGCAACAGCGTGGATTAACTCAGCAACAGGATGAACTTAATTCAATTTTTGCCGATGAAGCTCCATCAAGGACCAGTGTTTATCGATGGTATGGTGAATTCAATCGTGGTCATAGTTCACTCCAAGATGAATTTCGTGAAGGTCGTCCAAAATCAGTTGTTGTTCCGAAAACCATTGATGCTGTGCGCGAACTGATATTGGAAGATCGTCATGTCACCTATCGTGAGATTGAGACACCCTAAGGCGTTAGTGGGACCAGCATACATTCAATATTGCATAAACATTTGACTGTCAAAAAAATTTGTTCGCGTTGGATCCCACACAATTTGTCAATCGCCCAAAAAAAGGCTCGTGTCAATTGGTCGAAAGAAATGCTCAAAAAATACGGTCGCGGTGCTTCGAAACACGTCTATGACATCGTGACAGGTGATGAATCGTGGATTTACGCGTATGAGCCCGAAAGTAAACAGCAGTCGACTGTCTGGGTGTTTCAAGATGAGTCAAATCCAACAAAAGTTGTTCGCGCACGAAGCACTTCCAAGCAAATGGTCGCCTGTTTTTTCGGAAAAACTGGACGTGTCGCAACCGTATCACTAGAACAACGCAGAACAGTCAATTCTGAGTGGTACACAACCATTTGTTTGCCAGTTGTCTTCCAAGAAATCAGGAAAACCAACCGCCGAAGACGGATCACTCTTCACCACGACAATGCGAGCTCTCACACATCGGCTGCGACAACTGCATTTTTGAGCACCCAAAACATCGATTTGGTGGGTCATCCGCCGTATAGTCCTGACTTGGCACCGAATGACTTCTTTTTATTCCCATACGTAAAAAACAAACTGAGAGGTCAACGTTGTTCGACACCTGAAGAAGCGGTTGCTGCATTCAGAATGCATGTGTTGGAGATACCTCAATCAGAGTGGCAAAAGTGCTTCGACAATTGGTTCAAACGCATGCAAAAGTGTATAGATCTTCATGGGGAATATTTTGAAAAACAATAAAGTGATTTTCGATGATCAATGTTTGTCTAATCCCGAAATATAAAAGGCAACCCTCGTATATATACATATATATATGTATATATATATATATATATATATATATATATATATATATATATATATATATATATATATATATATATGCTTCAGATTAAGTTCGTCTTGTATAAATATAACTATATAGTTTGCATTGTCTCGAATCAAATGTTTTGGTATATGCGTAGACTGACACACAAGCAGAAACCATCCACGTCGTTATGTCGCCCCGTGAAGAAATATTCTCGAATGTTGTTTTGTTTATCACACGCAACATCATCAAATATAAATACTGAATTTCGTTTTGCTTCAGAAGGCGCAATAATTTAACAATTATTTGAAAAATTCAATGTATTCCATACCCTTGATAAACTTCATTAGCCTTCTCAACTATGTATACTTTGGTCGATGCAAAGACTTTGAGTATATATAAAGGTTTTCAAATTTCAAACCATTGGAATTTCACAATTATTTAAAAATTCAATGTTTTTAAGTATGTATACTTTAGTTCCATTTTACCAGATATCCAAAACACCAACCGAAAACCATTACAAGAAAGATTCAGAGACGGCAGCATCTATATTTTCTTTTCAGAGCTTTTTTAGTGTGTATGAGATCTTCAAGCATCATCAAATATAAATACTGAATTTCGTTTTGCTTCAGAAGCTGTAATAATTTCACAATTATTTGAAAAATCAAATTTCTCAAGTATGTATACTTTGCTTTCATTTTGCCAAATATCCAAAACACCAACCGGAAACCATCATAAGAAAGATTCAGAGATGGCACTACCCACCGGATATCCACGGATACCCGAAACACCAACCCTAAAAAACTCGCGATAAGTTCGGCCACCTGCCGGATATCCGCATATACCCGAGGCACCAACCCCGAAAGCGCGCACTAAGTTCGGGCACCCACCGCCAGCCGAGACAACCACCCCGGCGCGCTCCCAGTGGCGTCACTGCGTGGTGCCACTTCCCGGCTTCGGGTTAGTTGGTTCAGTTATTGTTTATCTTATGTTCTAACAACGGTCCTTTCGATGGGGGGAAACCAAATTACGATTGGCTCAAGAGAAGGTCATAAATATTATTTATTTTTTGGCTATATTTTTATGGCATGCGATTTTTGATGGCCGTCGGCATCTGGCGCTTTCGCATCGGGCCATTTGTGTTTACCCCGTTAATGGGTTGACAAATGAATTCGTTTGTGGATAGTGCCCTTCAATAACTGTGCATAAGAAATCGAGCCCACGTGTCTGTGGATTGAGAACCCTGGTATGTATGGCTTCTTTAGCTGGGCGAAAAGGTATTTAATCCCACAGTGGTTCTTAAGGTTTGCAAGACCGCCACAAGTTAACATACGCCCCACGGCTTATTGAATCTATATTTGATTGATGATGTTAAGGACCATGCTTTGCCTGGGATGTGTAGGGAAAATGCATTATTTTTGGGTTAAATTAAAAACTCGGCATTTGGTTTAATTCATGCCGCTTTTATTAATGTCAGAGAGAAGTTCAAATTCAGAAGATTAATATTCGTTTCTTGCGGAACTTTGAATAATGTTTTTTTATTCTGGTGATTACTCGCGGTTTCCTTTGAGTCCTTATGTAGCGCAATGTCGTGTTGAGTCGACTTTTAGTCTGTTGGTTACCTGGTATCACTCCTCCCTTACTCTTGTTCTTGCTGTTGGTTGATGTAGTCCCCTTCGGAAAGGTGATATATACCAACGTCAAACAAAGCTGACTATAACCTTGCCAACATTTCACAAAACTCCACCGTTCCTTTTGACTTGTCAGTTACTTCTTCACTGTAATTTTTTTTAACTTTATTAATGGATTACGGAATATCACTTCGTCCTTTTTGGTGCTCCGTAAACTCTGTTATTTTATTTCACGTTAACTCTTTTCTTCTTTGTGTCGTGTAGTGTTCCTTTATTCTTATTTCTTTGTTTCCTCTACGGAATCCCCATCGGTGATATGTGATCTGTTATTTTGACATGTTATCTTTTTATTCTGTTATCACAGATCAATATCAGTACTCCCGCGCTGTTCTCTTGATCCCTCCCAAGTTCTCTTGTATCACAACAAACAAACTAAGTTGTTGATAGTTCTACGGTCGTGGCACTAGCTGAGCACACGGGAGTGTTCTACAAGAAAGTGTTATAATGAACACTGGCGTGTGGGCGTCCTCTATTTAAAATGTGTTAATTTCGGGTCGTCACAAAATCACCAACCGACATATCACTGAAAACCAACATAGACAAGATAAGACAATCTCGTCTCATTTCTAAGAGATATTCAATCAAACTTCGCTTTTTCCTGTCGACATAGGAAAAGATCACAAAATAAAGTACTTGAAGGATTCCAGTCCGAATCGTATTTGCCTACTCAAATAATTCTAATCAAATATAGAGGGATCCATCTGGTTCCACCGGAAGGACGTGATATCATGGAAGTGATAAAGAAATCTTTCTCACATGTAGTTTCACTTTCGACTCTGATCTCTGTAAATCTAATCAAATTAAATAACACAATTTCTATTTACACTTTGCGGTACCGATTAAGAGAGGAGCAGTGATGAACTGATAGGATTCCGTCAGCCTTGGACAAGAGTTGTCAGGAGTTCTTTCATTTAACTTGATGCGTGACGATTGTTAATCACGTCACGTATATGTTACTCTTGGGGGTGATTATTATCATTACGTGCATTTTTCAGAAGGGAAATGTTATGATGGAGTGAAATGATTGCTTGAGTGTTTCTGGGTACCGGTGTGAGATAATTAATGAAATAGAAAGCGGGATACTTACCTGAGGTATTCGGAAAAGTCGCAGCAGGTTGGCCACTTGAATGGATGTTACGGATGACGCAGCACCCACAACGCCTGATATGACCTTTCGCACTTGAGTTTTATTGCAGTGATATTCCGCATCGTCAATGTTGCTTATGGAACCTGTGGAAGAAGGATAACTACTGTCAGACACGTGAACGTTTTTATTGTAGCTTATGTTTTAACGAGGAATTTATTTTGTTATCGGGTCATATCTTATCAGCTAAGTTTCTTTCAACTGAGTGAACGTATCGTCATGATGGCGAATTCGCATGACAATCTCTCATACGGTGAGAAGATATAAAATCACTTGTAAGTGTAGCCAGTGTTAAATGGCGGTGCTTGTATTGAGTTCCCTGATTTATAAGTTGTGCAGATAATGGTTCTTTTTTTAGCGTAACAGAATGTGCTCGTCTTTAAGTAAGTGGATGATTAACAGGGCGAGAAAAGGATTCATTAAGCTGAATAATAAAGGAGTGAACAAGGGATGTACTTCTTTTTTTCTGAGGTGTTGATGTGGTGGACTCTGATTCAGTAGATAAGACTTCATGTCCACTCACAATTCTATATACTCTTTCGTTGATGTAAGCACTTTGAGTTAATCTTACTTCTTCGAACCTGCTTGGCCAAGGTATTTGGTCCGCCTGTTTAAACAGCGGGGTATAATCACCTCAGTTCTGATCTCAACACGATTTATCAAGCGAGATTATCTAACCGAGTGAAATTCAATACTGCATTTTTGTCATTAACGAGTAATCGAAATGATGACTTAGTATCAACGAATGTGCCGATAACTTTTTGGCTAATGGAATCAAAAGCATAAACTGGGCTATGAAAATAGTGCAATAACATAATTAGATGAAACCATCCGATGAGGTGGAATCGCTGTTTGCATTAAGAAATGTTTTCACTACAAGAGCGTGTATAGTAGAGATGTCCACAAGCTTCAGGTGCTAGCAAGTAAAGGGTTTTTAACAATGAGCCGTGGATCATTTTTACTCCAAATTCGACAAAGCTGATTCTTGACATCGCTGTTATTAAGTTTAGTTCACACTTTGCACACCACACACACTTTACATAAAACACGGTTTGAAATTGATTTCAGTCTGGTATTAAAGTCTAAACCACCCAACTCTCATATATGATATTGTGTTTCTAATATAACTCTTGACTTTACACTTATTAATGTAAACTCTATTTACTTTGTTTTACCATTAGATTAAATCAATGTTCCACAATTAAAACTGATTTTTCCACTTATTCAACGTCACGAATTTTTCTTACTGTGAGTTACTGTTTGAAGTTGATTTCATTCTGGTATCAAAATCAAACCACCGATTAATTGAATGCTCCTTCTTTTTGTTATTTTATATTTTATGTGAACGAAGATAATTTCTATTGCGTCTCACTATCTCCAATGACCGTCTCCGTCAAGTCTCGAAAACCAACTCCTTCGCCGTCTCGGCGGATCGTCTAGAACCAGCTCCTTTAACGAAGATTTTTATTTTTATTCTTCCATCCTGCAGATTTCTGCTTGGCCCTTTTGACAGCCGCTATTTCCTTTCTTTATCTTTCCTGGCTTGGGATCAAAAGATGAAACATAAAGCAAAAATCAACAGAGGATCGTGCTAATGCACATTTATGATCCTCTATGCTGTTAGGTGTTAAACGAACGTGCGATTTGTTTTCTGTGCGAAATGATGAGGAAACACAAAGGAAAAATCAACAGAGGATCGTGCTAATGCACATTTATGATCCTCTACGTTGTTGGGCGCTAAGACGAACGTGCAATTCGTTTTATGGCGCAAGTTGTTTGTTCCAGGCGAATGGACAAGGATGTTCCTCAAGTTATTTGTTCTAGGCGAACGGGCAAGGATGTTTTCTGTAGGAAATGGTGAGGAAACACAAAGGAAAAATCAACAGAGGATCGTGCTAATGCACATTTATGATCCTCTACGTTGTTGGGCGCTAAGAGGAACGTGCAATTCGTTTTATGGCGCAAGTTGTTTGTTCCAGGCGAATGGACAAGGATGTTCCTTGCGGGAAATGGTTCGGGTAAATAAACCTTTAAAGGATCATAAAATTACAGACGTGCAATTTATGATTCTCAACAACTTTACTTGAAAGTTGGTCACCTGGTCCACAGATTTGGAACCAGGGGATTCTGCGTATTGAACATACGGTTTGTTCTTTCACGTTTTGTAGTCACATTACATTAAATTAAATCAATGGTCAAATTGAGCGTGTAGTTCAATTCGTTTGGTATTGAATTGATATCGCAATATTTAATGTATACGCGATTAATGATGGAGCTTAGCTCCAAAGAGGTAGGTATTCGGGGTGGAGGGCTTTGTGCGTAACATCGCCATTGAAGCAAAAATAGGTCTCATCAGAGAACTCACACAGCACATAGTAAGCAAAATGATCACAACTACACTGAAGGTCATTACTGTGATGCAACATTGATATAAAACAGTGAAAATGCAAGATTACTATTACTATTTATTGACCTGTAGGAACCCGGAAGTTCATGACCTCACCGACTCGACTCCGCCATTGTTCCCTGTCCCGTACGCTTTCCTTCCACGTTCGATCATCTGATCCGATCTCCTCGAGGTCCGACCTAACATCCTCCTCCCATTTCCTTCGCAGCCGCCCTGTCGTCCTCTTTCCCGTTGGCTTACTGTCAAAAATTCTCTGCACGGTCCTATCGTTGCTCATTCGCGCCACGTATCCGGCCCATCTTAATCTTCGCGACTTGATTACTCTCACTATTGTAGGTTTGCTGTGTAGCTCTTCCAATTCGTGGTGTTGGGTTTTCTCGATTGTCCTGCCTCCTCGTCATATTTGCCGCCAAAGATACCCCTTAGGACTTTATTCTTGAATACGCGGAATTTGTTTTCTTCCCGTTTTATGACAGCCCATCGCATCCGTATAGAACAATCGGCATGATTATGGTTCTATAGACGCGGAGCTTTATATTACGTGATAGCAGTTTGGATTTCAGCAGTTTACTGAGTGCGTGCCAACTAGCGTTGCCGGGGTGTAGTGTTTTGTTAATTTCCTTTGACATTTCGTTAATGGTCGTCAGTATTGTTCCCAGATATTTAAATTCTTTTACATTTTCAAATATCTTGTATGTTCTCTGAGGTCCGCCTGCTCTGGCCATAATCATGTATTTCGTTTTGTCTTCATTTATTTCTAGGCCCACCTCTTCTGCTGCTTGCATGATGATTTCACAGTTTCTACTTACAGTTTCTAGATTATCGCACAGAACGGCGATGTCATCCGCATATGCGAGCACTTGTGTGAACCCGTTCAGGGATGATCCGGCCATCTTGTCGTCTTGTACCTTTCTGATGACATACTCGAGCACAAGCTTAAAGAGACACGGTGATAGACCATCTCCCTGTTTTAGTCCGTCCCGGATCTCCAATGGTTCTGAGAGGTGGTTTTCTATTCTGACTCGCCCTTTGTTTTCGTTCATGCAAATTTGAATGAGGGCGGCATATTTTTTTGGGACTCCGAGCTCAACTACAATATGGTGGAGTCTTTGCGTTGCGACTGAGTCGTGGGCTTTTTTGAAGTCAACGAACAGTTGGTGAACCGTCTCCGCGTATTCCCACTTCTTTTCCAGTAAATGCCTTATTGTGAACATTTGGTCGCTCGTTGGCCGGTTCCTACGGAATCCGCATTGGTAGTCCCCCAATATGTCTTCTGGGGACGGTGTGATTTTCGCCAGTATGACATTTGTTAGTATTTTGTATGCGGTTCGGAACAATGATATTCCTCTGTAATTTTTGAAAATGGGGACAAGTATTGAGGTTTTTCATTCTTCCGGAATGACTGCTTTATCCCATATTGTTTTAATCAGTTGGAGGATCTTTCGAGCGGTTGCCTCTCCTCCATGCTTCACAAGCTCTGCCGGTATGCAGTCGACTCCGGGAGCCTTGTTGTTTTTCAATCGATTTATTGCGTCTACAACTTTGTTGAAACAGGGCTCTGGGATCTGAGGCTCGGCTGTATGTACGTTTGGTGCGTTTATTTGTGGTTGATAGATGCGCATATTGAGCAGGTTTTCAAAGTACTGCTTCTACCTTGTCACGATATATGGGGTCGTTTTGCTCGTACGCCTTCACGGATGTGGGTTCAGCAATACACCCACAGCTCGTTGCGAGAAAAATTGTTCCACTAGAAAAACAAAACCAATAGAACACCCAGTTTTAGTTGGTAAAATGAAACAAGTTGGTTGTTCTGTTAATCAACAGTTCCCTTTAATTTCACCTCTTCAATTACTGTTCTAATTTTACTTAAAATTGTTTATAATGAATTGCTCGTTTAACTATGAACACTTCGACAATGATTCACACAAATGGTTCTGCGTACTTCTGATCAGGATTTAATTAATGATTTATTTTTACTTAAAACTGTTTACAATGATTTGTTCGTTTAACTATGAGCACTTCGGCAATGATTCAGATAAAGCAACACAACAAATTATAATTTGCGCGAAAATATTTCGTTGTTAAATTAATTTATTCTTAAACCGGGAGAAAAGCGAACATATTTCCTCTTGCTAACCGTACGTACAGGAGTTCGTATGACGCGCCGACTAAAAACCTAGAGCGCTCCTCAAGTGTAGAATCCTGACTCCAAATTTAATAACTCTTCCGACTAAGAATGCGGTACGACCTCCACATGTGCCTTGTTGGGCGATTAAAATCTGACTTTCTACTGCTCTGCTGGATGCAGAGCCAACCAGTGAGTGAGGTGGATTTCCCCTAGCTGGTGAAAAGGGGATGCGATCTATCTGTCGACACGACGACCAATGAGAAATCGATTCGTGTCTCATTGGAAAGATTCCCATACAGATCATTTTGTATGTCCATGCACTGGAAGGCAGGACAAATGAAATTGCACCCGAGATAGGATGCCACGAAGAGAATTTAACCCAGGCAGCTGTTCAAACAAATGTTAATGCAATATAGACTAAAGGCATTGTTATCGTTTACAATAGGGAATATTGCCGGGGGCCGAAATCGATTTTTCTGTTTAGATGCCATGTTAATAGTAAATTCGTTATCGATGGCAAGCGCCAGGACGATGGGTGCTTGTTGATTTAGAAAACGAACATAGGACGCCACCATTGCTATAGTTGTTTACATAAACAAGTTATGTGTCGTGTCCGATTCGATGATCGTTTATCGGTTAGGCGACCGATCATGGGTAATTTGGCTTGCAGCTGTGGCAACTTGCCAGGGCTTGGTCTTAGGACCACCGGTTGGTTGGGAATACGTATACACAGGGAAATCACTGTGTACACAATGGACAGGGTTGCCGACAAGAGGAACCGATCAGATTCCCAAATGGTTCGTGAAAGATGAACCGAAATGCTTTGGGAAGAATTGGTGTTGCTTGATGCCAGGCGAGATGATGATCTTGCCGTGGGTTATATTACAGGTGCGAAATGGTTGAAAGAGAGCTTTATGCTGCTCGTATGAAGGTGAGCGAAATATGATTGAGTGTATTTTATTGCAGGTTGGGAATGGGGAGTTGGGTAAGGTAAATGGGTGGTTCTTTAGGCAAGCTTTAAAGAACCCCCACAAATATTGTCTGTTTCTGTCACCACCCAGCCGTTTGTGTCTCGGATTATTTTGGCTCTCCCTGGCTGGCCATTTCTAATTGAACCTCTGATATTCTCTGCTCTGGTATTTACTAGGATTTTTTCCATCCCAGTCTTCTCCCATTCGCGTTTTTGCGTTTGAAAAATCTCGTTGTCTCTTTCCGAATTGTCGCATATCTTTTTGCGTTGACTTCATCATATCTTTCTACGTGGATCACTCTGAGGCTTTTACGTTGTTCGATCTTCGCCCTGCACTCATCGTCAAACCAAGATTTGGACTTAATTGTTTTCTTAAATCCTAATACTTTTTGGGCTGTTTGTTTGATTGTGTCTCTAATCGATGTCCATTTAGTGTCCACACTATAGGCTTCCTCTTCCTCACTGCTTCCGTTCTCCAGGATGCTAAATCTATTCGTTAGTTCGTCTTGATATTCCGCACTTTTACGTAGGTCTTTTAGTTTATCAATATCGAACTATTTGCTCGTCTCCCGTGACGGCCCACGTGGGTTTGCTGCGAGCCGACTTGTAATTTTGCCCATCACTAGGAGGTGATCGGGGTCGCAATCTGCTCCTCTATATGATCTTACGTCAAGGATATTCGGGTGGTGTCTTTTGTCTATGAGGAAGTGGTCTATTTGGTAACGCGTTACGCCGTCGGGTGATATCCATGTGGCTTTATGGATTTGCTTGTGCTTGAACATCCTGCTTTTCACTACCAGATCTTTTGACGCTGCGAACTTGATAATTCGAATTCCATTACCTTTTTTTTTTTGTGGTTTACACTATTCACTTATCACTATTGATAGAGAACCCGCGTACGCGATTATTTACTTTCAGTTTTATTTTTTTGTGTGTATTCAATGTGTGGCGAGGAGGGCGATATAAAACGTCTTTGCCGTTCGAACGTCAATTAAACACTGTTATTTAGTTTGAATCTAATTTTGTTGTGGGTGTGCCTGGCGTTGTTTGTGCAGTGCTCATTTTTACCCTAAAACACTATAAGTTGGGTTTTATCAGGATTTAAGGGACTATTCCATTTATTAAAGTATGTTGATAGATTTGAGGGGAATTTAGTAGTGCGGTTTCTTGCCTCTTTACAAACTTGCTGCTGGAGAAGGCTATGGTGTCATCAGCGTAATTCAACATTACGGTATTGGGTGAATGAGGCTCCGGTATGTCTGAAGTAGAGAGGAGGTATAGTCATCATCATCGGCACTACAGCCGGGATACGGTCTTGGCATTATTTAGCAAGTCTCTCCACTGGTATCCGGTCCCTATCCGAGACTTGTTGAATTGTCCATAATAATTTGTTTTTCTGAGCAAGGTTATTAGCCTTGCGCCAAGAGGAGGTATACTAGTGGCCACAAAAATTTAGCCTTGCGGAACACCTGCGGTTATATTAAACGATTGGGAGAGAGGAGAATTTATATTGATCACGAATTTTCTATCAGAGATGTAGAAAGCGAGAAATTTCGTGGTATGAGTGTTTAATCCAAATATGTAGTGCAGCTTGTAAACCAGTCCTGAGATGTAACCGCAGTCGATTGCTGTAGATGTCTCGAGAGAGATACTAACCGTCGGGCTTTAGTTGTGACAACATGCTCTACTTTTAACAAAGCAAGGCAGGTGGAGTAGGGGTGGGAGCAAACATACGCGGCAAAGTGACCGATTGGTTTCAACCCGACGAAGTAGTGAACCAACGCCAAGTAGTGAACCAATGCAAACGGCGGCATCCTTAGAAAGCTTGACGCAAGGCTATTAACCTTGCTGGGAAAAACAAATTTTTATGGACAATTTAACAACCCTCGGATATGGACCGGATGCAGGACGACGACCACGGAAACCAAAACGGCGAAATGATTTGAAATTTTCTCATGGAACGTCCCCTCACTATACAGAGCTCGAGCTGCATAACAGCTAGCCGAAGCCCTGTCCGAATATAAGGCTGACATAACAGCATTACAACACATAAGCTGGACGGCAAGTGGTGTTATTAAAAGAAACATTTATTACAGCTGTCACGCAAAACACCATGTGCTCGGGGTAGGCTTTCTAGTCAGCCAAAAACTGAAGCCTGCCATTATCGGCTTTAATGCAATAAACGAACGGTAATGTACTCTTCGTGTGCGAGGCATATTTAAGAAAATAAGCCTCATAAATGATCACGGACCTAGAGAGGAGTTCCCTGATGACGAAAAGGAAGAATTCTACGAGAATGTCGAACGGGCCCTCAATGCCTGTCCAAGATACGATGTGAAAGTCGTTCTTGGTCATTTGAATGCGAAAATAGGTCGGAAGCCGGTTTTTAAGCAGGACGCAGGTTCCTATAGTTTGCATGAGAACACTAATGACAATGGACTTTGAGTCATCGAACTAGCAGCATCGAAAAACTTGGTCGTTGCGAGTACTAGGTTTCTGCGTAAAGATATCCACAATTCACCTGGGTATCACCTGATGGAGCCACTTCCAACCAATTGACCACGTGTTGATATATCACCACCAATATTTGAGCCAGATGACAGTAAGAACGTACTGAGGCGCCAACGTCGACTCGAATCACTATCTTGTTGGTACAGTTTTCCGAACGCGGATTGCCTTACGGAGACGTATTGCATCCGCGGATCAGGTTCGGACCAACACGGCTGCCTTACGCAATGAGAACACCAGTAATACCTTTGGTCATGGGTTAAGACTCGCCCTCGAAGAGCTCGATGGAGGGAGAGTAAGTCCTGGCGCCAGAATGCCGGGCGTAGAAGAGAAATGGAGACACCTTAAGAATACTGTCATTAGTAGTTTGATGATTGCGTACCGGGCAATGCAGTGGTCTCTTAGGACGCGGGTAGGCGAGGAAGAATACAAAGAGCTCAGAAGATCTGAAAAAAATATCCCACAGAGAAAAAAAAGTGCCTGGGGAAAAATCTAGTCTCTGAAAGAAAGAAAAGTAGTTCTACCAAATAATCCGCAGTATGACGCGATTCACACCACATTGCACTTACTGCAAGGATAAAGAGGGTAATCTGATCACCGATCCTGAAGGCATTCTGGAGCGATGGACAGGGTACTTCAATGAAATACTAACTGGTCAGTTCGCTGAAGAATTGGAGGCTCCACCAACGCAAGATCATGACCAAATGTTGCCGCCACCAATCATTGAGGAAACACTAAAAGCCATAAGACAGCTCAAATAACGCTCCCGGAGCTGATGGCACACCAGCTGAGCTGATCAAACAAGGAGGAATAGCGCTACATCTCGCAATTCATGAGATCGTGGTGCACGTATGGGACCAAGAGGGGATGCCGGTAGATTGGTGTCCTGGGATAGAGATATCACAGTGTGGAGCAAATGTAGGGGCGTGGTGGACGGTGTAGGTGTGCCGGCGTATGGCACTAGTTAACTACCGCCCCACTAAAAAGTTTGCTGGAGGAGACACTGCAAACCGTTCACTGGCATGGTGAAATCCTGTGTAGACGGTATGGAGGTCGGTCCTCGGCACGGAGCGGAAACAGCGAAAAAAAAAATAAACACTCAGATATTGTTTGTAATTCGTTTTCATTTATTTTAGCTCTTCCTTTTTATTGTTCACATTCGTTGCTTATATTGCATTTCGTTCCTTCGTTTGGATAATTTTAACAAAATATTTCAAAATGAACTATGTGCACTTCATCCGTAAAATTATTGTGTTCGCAGACACCTTACATCGAAAAGTTATTTTATAGTAGTTTATTACGTCTTTAATTTGCGTATGTCGTGTCGAATAACTCACGGCACCCTGCTTCGGTAAGTAGAAAAGAAAACACCATACAAGTCACCGTTCCGTTTGAAGATAAGCTGCATCGAATTAACTTGTAAACCAGAGAGCTTTTGTTAAGACATCAACACAAAGCGTCAAACTAAAATGCCAAACCATTAGAACACGGAGGACATCGACTAAGCGCTACTAATTTGTATCGAAGACTCCCGGGAGCACACTCCTGGTTGAGACGCGTCTGCACGCACTGGTGGTTATTACTCGACTGACTAATGAATGGAAAGAATCTACTCATCGCGTCGTGGCAGTTGAGTCATAGCAGAAATAAACTCACTGCCACTTCCTAGGAACTCGAAAGGGATTGCTATGCTTGCATAGGGAATTCAGTTCCAGCGAATCCTCGCCGTATAAGCTGAGTTGGATTCGTTTGTTGTGCATACCGGGGAATTTGTTTTGGCGGCATAGCCAAGTATGATCAGGGGTCTTGATTGTTGTGATCGTTTCCTGGAAAATTAGCTGTCGCTTGGTTGCAGGCGAGAAGTGGAGTTTAAGGAGGAAATGCACCGAAATGGTTTTCGGAGGAAATTGGAATTGCTTGGGTGCGTGCAAGGAATATCATTTAGGTAAGATATTAACCGAAGCAATTTCGGGGAAATGTATGCGGGTCGGTATAGTTGGTGGTGATGGTTAATGTTCCGTTTTAGGTTTGAATATGCGTTTTATTACAGCATATGAATTTCGGGGAAATTAAGATTGCTTGGTTGCAAGGAAGGAATAAAGAATCGACCGAAACAATTTTGGGAACATTTATGTGGGGTGGTGTAATTGTGAGAGATGATTAATATTCGGTTTTAAATTGGAATATGCATTTATTTCAGCTTGGGAAATGGGTTACTGGTAAATTGGGGGATGTATGCAATTGCGGATTGGGGACGGATGCTGTTGCATATTGGGATGGATGCGCTTGCAGGTTTTCCGTGGTTGCGAATGTGATTGCAGGTTTTGAATGGGGATGGGTTGAGGTGACGCGCTGTTAGCGGTCAAGCTCGTTTGGCGTTGTGGGTTGGTTCCCCATGTGGTATAAAAAACCCCTACAGGGGTATAACATTGCTGAGTACCGCCTATAAGATACTCTTCACTATCATACAAGATCGGATACCCCCATACGGTAAAGTCCTCACTGATCAATATCAGTGTGGCTTCATCCTAGGAAAATCTGCGATTGCTCAGATATTCACCCGTAGGCAGGCGATGTAAAAATGTACGGAATTTAAGATCCCATTGTATCATCTATTTATAAACTTTAAGGCCGCCTACGACAACATAACCAGGGTAGAACTATATAATGCCATGAGAGAGTTCGGTATTCAAAACAAATTGATACGACTTTGTAGGTTGACCATGACCAACGTAACTAGTCAAGTAAAAATAGCGGGACTTCTGTCCAAATCAATAAACATCTTAAATGGACTCCGACAAGGAGAGGGCCTGGCCTGCCGCTTCTTCAACCTGGCAAGGAGGAAGCAATCCGTGACTCTGGCGTCACAACTAGAGAGACTATTATCACCAAGCCCAGCCAGATACTTGCCTACGTAGGTGATATCGACATCATCGGTAGATTCGATTCGGCTATACAAGACTCCTTCACCCAGGTCGAACAGGTGACACAAAAGCTGGGCCCGTTCATTAATGAGGGAAAAACTAAGAACATGGTGTAAACTTCTGCGAAGAGAAGATCTAATGTTGGTCAAACTATCAGGGTAGTGGAGCACGAATTTGAAGTAGTGTAAGTAACTACCTTGGGTTAATAGTATCAGCCGATAAGGCTCTTTAAATCGCGAAAATTATTCAGAAGATCCAAGCTACTGCTGTACAAGACCATGGTCTTACCAGTACTCAGGTATGGATCCGAGACCTGGGTGCTCAATAAAAGGCACTCTAAACTCTTAGCCGCGGTCGAGAGGAAGGTCTTAAGGAGAATTGTTGGCCCCGTATGTGAGGGAGGACGATTCCGGGGACGCTACACCCATGAGTTGTACGCAATCTACCTTGAAGACAATGTTGTAAGAAAAATCAAGCTCGGTACACTCCGGTGGATGGGACACCTAGCTCGAATGAGCGCAGAGGAGCCTGCCCGGAAAGTCCTTTCTGGGAGGATGTATGGAAGCGACACCGCGGCGGCAGACCTTGTCTGCGATGGAGGGATGGCGTAGACTAGAACGTCCAGAGCCTGGAGTGCCAGACTGGATGACCTTGGCTCGAAATCGGGACCGGTGGAGAGACTTGCTAAATAAAGCTAAGACTAGATCCGGTTGAAGTGCCGATGATGGTGATGTTACGTACCAAAACCACCCCCCAAAACATTCATACCGGACGAGGCCCCAATCAATTTCGGATCACATATAGTGAATCCCAGGCAGATTGATTAATGTACCAATCAGCTAAGGAAATATAACCATAGAGTCAGAGACATATATCTGAGAACAATACTCAATGGCGACACCGTTTCCTTTAATCCATTCTGAGGATACGTTTCCTAAACGGAAAAAGAGCAGTGCATGTAAATAGGATTGATGGACAACAACAGCATTAAGATGTACAAAATATCCTTGGCACCGTTGTCCATTAAAAAGTAATTACCAAAAACACTCGTGGTAAATACCAGTCCGAAACATTACTAAAAAACCCAAGTAATGTTTAATGACCTATGGAAATTGTCGATCCTAGGAAAATTACCGAAGGATCAAACAAAAGATCGATGGCTCACAATAGAGATCCGGATACAAAGGATTTTATGTGAGGCCAGCGGAAAACAAAAAAGGAAAATAACACGTTGCTTTTAGGTAACGTGGAAAAAAGGTTTCCTTCCGATCAATCGATCGAGATAGAGTCGAGTTGGTTTTTTGCATTTGTCCAGAACGGACACAGGCGCTGTTTTTCGGGAGTTGATTTTTGGCCGAAACGATCAGTGGTGCGTGGAGTTAATTTGAACGAGTGTCCGGGAACAAAATTAAGAAGTTGCAGTTGTACCGTTTGCAAAGTGAATGTCTGTGAAATTCATAATTAATCGAAGTATAAATTTCGGAAAAGTTCTTGTTTAAAGTGGTCAAATGGTCGCTCTAGATTTAAAACAAATATAATAAAAGAGAGTATAGAAACTATTAAAAACATTGTGTTGGTTATGAACTACAGTGGGTGCATAAAGTTTTAAAAGTGATTACTGTGTGCGTGTTTTGTTAAGATAAAGATTAGAATAAAGATTAGTTTAAATAAACAAAAGTGTGTTTTATTTAAAGTGAGTGGAAAAGGAGGAGACATAACAGTGATGTCTTAGGGCAGTAGGTAAAGGTATCGCCGGTATGAGTTAGATATTCGCTGACTTACATCGGCATAGGGCTAGATAAGAGCAAGTAAAGATTTTGAAGAAAAACATCTCTTTAAAAGTATATTGGGGA
The DNA here is from genome assembly GCA_963931805.1 of Microdon myrmicae. NCBI lineage: Eukaryota > Metazoa > Arthropoda > Insecta > Diptera > Syrphidae > Microdon > Microdon myrmicae. Next base: position 29,810,320 of record OZ007497.1, on the reverse strand, counting down.
TTAGGCCATGACCAGTGGAATTATTAATGTTCAGTATATTCGCTCGCACTGTGCTCTGACATTTAAGGGTACTTGAAAATGCCGTTTGTAAGCGCGTTCGCGTTAAAAAAGGATTCAAACTTTTTCGACCGTATAATCTTCTAATCATCGAAAGATGGTCGACAATTCTTATCAACTATTCCCTCATGCATGTAGCATAATGAGATGGCATTTCTCCGGACGGCTTGATATTGGGAGCCATTCCATCAATTAATTTTGTAGTCCCACACGCATCGTCTAAGATACTATAGAAGCTCTTTGGCGTCCTATTACGTGCTTTGGTGTAATTCCTGTTTTGCAACTGCATCGACTTATAATTTTACCAGGAATAGTATGTTATTGGCTGTCGAGGTTTCCACTTAAGGAAATCTGCCCACCGAAAGGGCTTAAAATCAATTTATTCACCCTATTCTTTCAATGGTGTTGACGTTTCTTCTCCCAAACGAGGAGCTTCTACGACCTTGCACAAATCAATCATTAGACTAGATACATTACAAAGAATATATCAGCTTCGCACCAGAGGGTATAGACTGTCGTCACTAGTGCAACCTATCTCCATTATTTCGTTATTTACGGAAGAAGGGTTCATCACAAAATATAATTTTCCGAACCAATGAATCCAATGGATACACCGTCCTCGACAATCGATTTCCTACACGCATTCTAATGGATTCCATAGATGGCTGTTGTAAAGCCATATTATGTGGCGAAGTGGTGTAACATGTTTACGCGTACCCAAGGATGTTCCCGTCTATAATTCTGTTTTACCAATTTAGCTGTGCACTGCTTCGCACGAGATAACAGCCAATTCTATAATCCTTTTACAATATCGCTTGAATACTTTCCCTAAATTGAGGTTGGCTATTATTCCTGAGTAATGTACTTGTAAAGCGTTTAAATTTGGCTGGAGGACGAAGATTGCCTGACTTCTAAAGTGTTTGTTAATAAAAAGCCTTTCACAACGAGCTGATAATGTATGGAGGACATGTTTTAAAAGTGAGGTCGCTTGACGTCACTCGTCAAAGATTAGAATATCAAAACCTCTCAAAATGCTTTAGAAGGTGGCCGTTAAGCATATCAGAAATGTAGCAACGAGACGTCGTTTTTGTTAGTGTAACTCGAAAGCTAAACGAGTATTTGTCACACCTCTAGTCGAAAATAAATATTTTTGACTCCTCATGGTTCGAATTTTCATGTATGCAGTTCTCAAATTTTAATGGTATATGCTTGCGAGTTGATCCCTTTTGAGGTAATTTAGTGGGGGACGTAATTTCAAATTCTCATCAACCGATTTCGCAAGAGAACACTTCTCAAAACCGTCTGTTACATTAAATTAATAATCCACCCAGTTATCCGGAAATCAGCTTGTAATCCCCACAGGCAATGAGAACAATTCAGAATCACCACATTTCACATCCAAATTTAACAGGAATAGTTGAACAACGAGGAAGTATTTTCCACATCAAACATCGTCAGAATGATTCGGCGGTCCTATTTACGAAGCTGTTTAAATGAATTTATGCGAAAACACAACTTTGCTCCCGCGCTCTTTCCCCCCGGCATTTTCCTTACTCTAAGACCTCACATGCGTTATCCTTATCGAAATATCAAACGCAACCATACGCGTAATAGTGAATTTTGGAAAAGTGCCTTTAGGTGTTCTAGGCATACGATTAAGTTTGATGGTTCATAAACCGCCTTCAAAGGTTTAAGAAAGAATTCGAAAACTCCTTTTGGAAGTTGCATTGAATCCTTATACTGCGCCATTGATAGTATTTTCGTGTCGGGAGAACTCGAAAATCCCTTTAAATTTATTGGGCACTACATAAGCATCAACGAGGCAAGATGCCAGGGAGGGTGGGGCCAGAAGATATACATGAGTTTGTTCGCTATTTTACGGGCCTAGGTTTTACTATGGTTCCTCCCTCAATTCAGGATTCACTTAAATTTACGAGCATAAAATAGAACCATATTTGGTGAACTACTTCGAGCCTATATGTATGATGTTTTGTAACGTAATGTAATGTTATGTAACGTAATGAAATGTAATGTAATGTAATGCAATGTAATGTAATGTAATGTAAAGTAATGTAATTTTTTGGAATAAACTTCGAACTGCTTGTGCTCCAAATGCAAGTATTGCCTTTCGTGGACCGCTCAATTTCGTTAACGCCAGGATGAAATAAATCGATGAAGTTAAAATCAGCCTTCAATAAATGTTCTATAAGAAAAAAAGTGCATTGAATTCATATCAGCCGCTTAATGTATAAATCAATGATGCACGTATCGCCGTGCTTCATCTATAGCCAGGGAAGAGCGAGTAGGTGGAGAGTTAAAACCAAAGACGCTTTTCTTCTTTGATTGATTTATACCTTTTTATTGTTTTATGATTTTTTATTAATTGTATAGCATTTATTCTTAAGCAAAATGCCCGCTGTACTTATGCGAGGCCACAACCGTTTGCTTTGATTACTTCTTTATTTAACAATTTCTTTATTTATTTACCGAGACCTTCTTTATTGTAGTCTCTAATTAACTCTGCCTAATTCCCTTCTCAACTACTCCTTTTATACGCGAATTATCGGGGAAGAATCGCAAACGATGCATCCTATTTCTCTCCGCTTGGCATGACCTCAAGAGCATGTCATATACCCTGACGCAGATCCGCTCGGTCGACTTTGGCCCATATTGAGTGCAATTGACCAGCACGAGTCATTCGCTTTGCTCAATTACTATTTCCACCTAATAGATATGTGGGGGTAAAGTTATGATGCCAACGTACGACACTGGTTTCACTTAAATCCCCCGACACTTGTTACTCCAAACGCACGTTGCCGAAAGAGGAGAAATAAACGGCACTGGTTTAGTTGTTTAAAGTTTTTTTTTCTTTTTATTATATTTTTGTTTATGAGTTCTTTTATTAATCCCTGAGTCAATTTCTTTTACTTTACATTAAGTTCTTCTTTTTGCACGAAACTATCTAGCAGAAATGCATTCGCTATTTCGCTTATATTTGTTGTAACTGGATTCACTTACAAGGGCGTCTAATTACTATATTTACACTTAGTGTTTAGTTTAGATGCACTGTAGACATAAATTTAATTGATAAACCCCGAAATTATAATATTAAAATTGATAAACCACGGATAAATGACTCGTGCACTCCTGGTGCTAGATGTAATCGGCTTCTCTCCGCAGGTTATAGTTATCGACTGATGCGAATAAGGGATGGAAATTGGGATTTCTTATTGTGCACGTCAAGCAACCAATCAAGATCATTCTTACATCTGTGCTCTCTCATGTTCTCCGCCTATCGAGGTGCATAAACCCTTCGGTTAATTTGATAGTCGACGGACAAGAGAGAATGAGAGAATCAGAATGCGAAGGGAAATGATCTCGGGGTGTCTTGGCTTGTGTGCGTGTTCCAATGCAGCCTCTGTGGATGGCCCATTGACCTAATTCGATGACTGTGGTGATCTCAGAGTGCATTGAACAATGGGAAGATAAAAATGGGAAGGAGAGGAAAATGGTTTGTGCTATTCACCTGCAAAAAGAGATTATTGATCCCGAGCGGAAAGAGCGTCTGGGGGAAGTCGAACTGGCGCTACATCAGCTAGGGAATTCTGACCGTGGGAACTGAATGAAATACTTCGATAATTTCCCCAGCGGTTGATCAGATATGGTTGTTGCTAACCAACGTGAAATGCGATTTCCGGTGGAAATCTCATGGGTTAGAGAAATGGAGTTGCCGTATGGCAAAAGGGAGCTGAATTCAATTATGCATTAATTGCATAGGATAATAAATTCAGCTATGCTTTCTTTTGGGAAATATGCTTTTCAGGTGAAATAGCTTGTAGGGGGAATTGGAGTTGAGGTAACGCGCTGTTAGCGGTCGAAATAGGGCTGAAATAGTGGGTTGGTTCTCCATGTAGTATAGAGAACCCCCACAGACCCACTTGAAGTGCAGTGGCCTTGGTTCAAGCATTCGTTTCGTTACCTCGAATCGCCGAATGTCGTTTCGTTATTATCCATATGCCTTTCTTTCGTAGCCATAAGCATGTTTATGGCAATGCCCATCTGTACGGCAATTGTAATTATCCGATGGATTTTTGCAGGTGTTACATTTTTGGATAAAAATACCTCCTGGTATGTGCATTCGCTTTTGGATATGAACGACGATATATGATAATATGCAAAAAAATTACTCGTAATTGGATATTGAATAGCATAGAGTGGGAAATGACTGGGCGTCACTGGGGGGCAATTAAAGAGGAAACGATTAAGAGAGCATCGTGTGCGATATGATTAACATGTGAAGTAGAGTTTATGTAGTGGGATACTGCATCGACACATATGGTTTCTTTTCTTTGTATCGCTTTACGTCGGTTCTGAATTCGCAATTAGATCTATTGGGATTTGTCTCGTGCAATTCTAGTACCATCGCTATCTTCCAAAAAAAGATAGTCGTGGTTTGCGTTTTTTGATAGCAAAAACCTGGATAGAAGCCGCCGGAGAGAAAAGAAGAATAATGTCATTGAATAATCATGTTTATACCATATCAAGAGGAATATATATCGCAGTGTATAATTAAATCGAAAGAAACAAAATAAAAGTCAGCATATAAAGTATACAGTATAGAGTATTCATTCTGTTGGGAGGTTTCTCTAGGAGAATCGGATCTTCCTGGACAGCATCTGACCCGGGACATGAATAGAACAGCTTACGTGAACGGGTAGGCTCTTTCCATTAATGTTTGCATAAATCGGCGGATATTTAATTGACATTCTATCAACAACGTCTTATGAAATTGGTTGAGCACTTATCTTACCAGGTGTACACGTTTCAATTCGCTGTGTGCTCATAGATGGCGTTAGTGAGCATGACAAGTTTGTGTGGCAATGCCATCTCAATGGCTGAGTTTGTAAGGAGGTTGTGTCTTGCGTTTGATTGTGCAAACCTAGCTTCAGCGGACGACTGTTGCTATTGTGCAGTTCGGCACATTTACTGAGTGGTGGGTAGGTACCTAAATAGGAGGCGCTGCCGCCCGGTGAAATACGACTCCATCAAGCTATAGGCTCCGTGAAGTGGTCGGTAGAAATCCTTGAGCATCTTTCGGAGCTTGGCTGGTGGACCTGTGGGGGTTCTTAAAGCTCACCTGAAGAATCCCCCCATATTCGCAGCCCATATTTGCATCCCAATCACCAGCATACCTGAAACATTTCCTTTATCAAGGACATTTAATACATCCAACGCATTATCTGCAAATCCCTAAAGAGAATTCTCACAGCATTCACGCATATAATGCCTTCTTCAAATTTCCTGTAAAGAATTCTTCACATCATACGGCATCATAAATCCCAAACCATTCGGCACCCTTGTCATCGTAAAATGCTATGTCGGACAGCTTGCTTATACAGCTGCAATAACCGACCCGCGATTCGTTTGTCCAATCGACAAACAATTACCGCATCCCAAGCATTATCCTAGTACAAACAAGAACTCGGTTCCTACTGCAGTCCGAGAGGCCATAAACATTAAAACCCATTAGCACCTTTTCCTAATGGCGACGCATCTATTAACGCATCCGCACCACTCATCCACGACTGTAATGATGCCCTTATTTGTTTTCAGTACCATTTCTCCGATGAATTGCCGTCTATGATAGCCACAACGCACAGCGTAAACGATGATCTATTCGATCACTTTGTTCTTTTAGATAAACACGGTGATGGGTACGATCACACACGCACACCACCGCGTGCTTCCCATTGGTCACTGGTCAAAGGAAATTGCATTTCCTTTTCACTACACCACCAAACTCACCCCAAACGAGGGTTGAATCACTAAGTCGTATTCCAACCACCGATCCGATCGGTGCGTCTTCCGCTCCCCGTGGCGTCCGGGGATGCGTACAACCCAGAGTCGTGTTTTCGTTTGAATTATAATCTTGTAATGTTACCTTCGTAATAGGCAGTATTATAGTGCGGAGAGCTTACTTAGTGTGTGTATTGTGTACACCCATCGATAAGTGACTTCTAGTTCATGTGCGATTAATTAAGTACAAAAATAACTATCGGTGAATAAAATAAAGAGAACATTTTGCCGACTGAAAATAACCAGTTTTGACTCTCGTGACTTCCTTGGATATCTCTGGTGATTCGCGGCAGCGGAACTTTGTATTAAATCGATGAGGACGAAGTAGAACCCTGCGCCCATGCTGGGGCTCAGACTTCGTTCCCCACAGACCAGGTTGAGAAAGAATAGCATCTCAGGGCAATAACCCAGCGTTATAGGTTCACCTTTCAAAAAAAAAAAGTGCTCTCGTTTTTTATGAGTTTGACATCTGCGAACAATAATCAGTGCACATTGTCACCAATTTTATACATCTCGCACTGTGCTTCGGAATTTAAGGTACTTCATAATCGCCTTTTGTGCGCGCGTTAGTGTAAAAGAAAAATCAACATTTTTCTTTTGGTAACCGTCTCTAGTTTTTTGACTGGAAGACACTAAATGTGAGAAGATGTGCCTTCCTTGTTCAATTTGATGAAATCGTCTGTCGAATCGCATCAAATGCTTTTGGGGACATGTGTCCGAAGTTCTTTAACGCACACATCGGGAAAAAATTGGTTTCCATTGGTTTCAAAATGGTAATTTTGACTTGAGTGACAAGAAGCGCTATAGTAGGCACGAAAACATAGAGGGAACCCTTTAAGAAGGGAAATCCAAGGTTTCTTGATATTATTAAACCATTTGTAATTCCTCATGATCGTGTGAGTGGAAATACAGGGTGAAAATCCATGCACAGTTCGTGTCACTGCACACAGAACAAGCGAAAATACAAAATGGAAACTTCAAATTGATACACGAAATGAATGTAGACCAATACGAGAGATTCATAGTAGACATTATCCCGACCTTTAATCTAAATACAACCAAACAAAACCATTTATTCCCTTTTCTATCCCACGAATTATCCCAAGTACAAAATCGAATCCATAACCAAAATCTCAAGCGCGGAAAGCGAAAAGATCCCTAAATTTCCTAGGATCCGCATGGAAATGGATTGCAGGCAGTCCAGACCATGAGGATTATGTGTAACTATAAAAATTATCAATTTGTTAACGAACAGCAATAGCCAAATAATCATCAATAAATTACATAACGAACGAATAAATAATTTAACCAGAATAACGAATGAAATACAATTTTGTAAAGATGATACGAATTTAAACGAAAGAATTTCAACAGAAATACAATACAAACTTCAAATCATAAAAGAAGAATTATAGAATATAAATCTAGCTATACATGGGCAAAATAAGGAATAATTAATTCACTCATATTATCTAAGGAAGAAATAGGTATTGTAATCTCTACACTTGATCAAACTAAATTACCATATGTAACAATCGACGAAGCATTAAATTTCGCAGATATAAAGGTGTTAAGTAAATCAACATTAATACTTTACATTATCAATGTACGTATCACTACCGATAGAACATACGAAAAATTATTGGTAAAACCTTTCAAAAGAAAATCCATGTAACACACTTGAACTTCGAAACTACAATGAAGACAAAAACGAAATATTTGGCATAATTAATAATTGTAAAACTTATAACCACCTTTCCATTTGTAATAACGACAATATTGTTAATATAACAAACACTAATTGTATACCTAAACTACTTAAAAGCACGAAGGCTACTTGTAAGGTTATGAACAGTCAACACATTCTAACGATAGATGAAATATCCCCTGGAATAATATTACTCAATGATTTCTCTGAAACCATAGATGCAGGCTCCACGAAACAAAATTTAACTAGTACATTCCTCTTAAATTCTATAACATCAATCTATCCACCAACAATAAAATTTTCATCACACAAGAGGTATCCACCCACCAGATCCTAACTGCCATACTACAGCCCCCTCCTACAGAAAATAAGAACTTATTATCTCTAGAAATGGTCAACGAACACCAAGAAAATTACAACCTACTGCATAATACCGGCAATCGGCCTACTTTTCCTTATACCGCGCGCCACAAAACTAATAAACACGAAAGAAAAAAAAGCTACCGAAATCATTATACAGAATCCAGAAATTCCAGACTATTGGCAAACAGCAAAAGTAATACCTATCCCGAAACCCGGCAAACCGAAGAACAGCCCCGAAAGCTACAGACCTATTGGTCTACTTACCTGTCTGAGTAAGCTCTTAGAAAAAATCATTAAGGAAAAGATTGATCGTTTCGTGGCATTGCTGTCCTAAAACTCTTAAGTACTAGTTGTAAAATAGAAATGTATTATCTACCTAATAAAAATTGAATTGAAATTGAATCTAGAAACGAAGCCCCCGAAGATCAAACAATAACTCAACCGGAAAATACACCACGCAAAAAAAAAAAACGCATCACGTGGAAAATTCAACAACTTGCCATTCTTTTAATCGATTGAGAACAATCGAATTTAAGCGGGAAGGAGTTAACACAGCACAAACACCATGATAGTGCAAACCTTGAACTCACCCGAGTTCATATGAGTTCATCGACAAGCCACAGAATTACAGTTAACACTGCGAAACTCGCCCGAATTCACGCGAGTTCATCGCCAAGCCACAGAATTACAGTTAACACGGCGAAACTCGCCCGAGTTCACACGAGTTCATCGCCAAGCCACAGAATTACAGTTAACACGGCGAAACTAGCCCGAGTTCACGCGAGTTCATCGCCAAGCCACAGAATTACAGTTATCACAGTACAATCGTTGAAATCACCTGAGTTCATATGGGTTCATCATCAAGCAGCCACATCGGAATCGCGGAATTGCTGACAAGAGTCACATTCTTATCGAGTACTTCAGAGCGAACACACGTTCGCTCATAGCATAGCTGAAATTCGTGTTTGTGAAACACGTGTTTATGAAAGTGTGTGAAGTGCGCGTGTAAAAATACTTTTAGTAATAAAACAGTGAAAACCAACAGTAACGCATGCTGGGCGACGGCCCCAGTGATGACCAACAATTCATCATACAGCGTAAAAGAAGAGTCACCGACGATTTACTGAGCGCAATAAAGGAACCAACAACCACAAGCTATGGACTACTAAAAAAAGCATCTGGAAGCCATGAATTATATCAATACACTTCAACTCCAGATGAAACAACTCCACGAGGAAATCCGATCCCTAAAAACAACCAATAAAATCAGATGACGTCTGCATGGAAGAAACGCCTGCTCAACACCCCGGACTAGCCCCATCATCTCCAAAGCAACAATTATCGTCCCCCGAAACACCATCTCCCCAACAAAAGAAGGCACCCGGGATTGAAATGCCTAACACGCACGCCAAAAATACAAGACCACCACCCATCTATATTAAAAATATAACAAGCATCAAAGAACTAATTAGAATGCTCGAAAGTACCTTAGGCCACCGCAATTTCACGACAAATACAAGAAGAGCTTCGACTTCCATCACAACAACAACTTTAGCGGATCCCAACAAGGCGGTAGAAAAACTTGCGCAACATAAGCTTGAATTTTCACTTTTCAATATGGACAGTTGAAACCAGCGACTTTCATCTCATGACATATTGATCCAGCATGGACTAATGAGGAACTTGCACAGCAGAAATATTCAGGATCTGTCCGGAACTGAAAATAAACAGGTTGGACTACTTTCAAACACCATACATTCGGACTAAGAAGACTCTGCATTTACGTATCATACAAATTCCTCCAACTGATGTCACCCGGCTCAAACAAACAAAATATCTATTCGCGCATAAAATTGCGATTGAGGAACCACATAAACAAAACGTCCTTCATTGCAAAAGATGCCAAGGTTCAGGACTCTTGACGGCCGCATGTCATCTAAGCGTACGATGCGTAAAGTGTGCAGAGCAACATCAAGCTGAAGAATGTAAGGTCAGCCCACCTTGGATGGAACCAGGAACAATCCAAACAACAAACAAACGAACATTAGAACGAAGAAAATCACAGTGACATGTTGTAACTGCGGAGGACCCCACCCTACCAACTTCTCGCAATGTCCTCATAAACTGAGGATTCTACAAACGCGAACAACACCCATCGCAACGAGCAAACCTTCACCAACCAAAACAACATCACCTCAATCAATAAATTCTACAAGTCCACGGATGTCATACGCCAAGGTTGTCAAGGATTCCCATAATATGACAGGAAATCACCAATCCAACAGTAACGATCTTAATCTGGACATCACGGGATACATAAGTAGCTTACAGAAGATGCTGCCCACGTTGAAACACAGCTCAGATATAGAAAAAAAGGTCTGATTTTATCTCTTATAACTTCACATATCCTCTCGCTTAATGGCTAATTTAACCATAATTTCCCTCAACGCAGAGTCCATATATTCCAATATTCGCAGACAACATCTCCTATTGTTCGTTGACAAGTTTTCTCCAGATATCGTCCTCCTTTCAGAAACGTGGCTTAAACCAAACTCCCGAGTATCTGTCCCGACTTATTCACTTGTTTCTAATCCATGAACCACTGGACCTCGTGAGGTACTGGAATTCTAATACACAAGAAATTACAATTTTCCGAAATTAGGTTCACCAATATAAATAATATTGAGCACACGGCAATTAAAATCTTTTGCAAAAGCAACAAAATGCTTGTACTGTCGTCCGTATACATTCACCCTTCTCGGGAACCAAACTTTCCTAGTTCCGACATCACTGAGATAATCCAACAGTCTCTACCTGCACCTTTCATAATAGGAGGAGACTGGAATGCACGGCATACTTCATTTAACGACACTAAGTGCAATAAATACAGTTGCCAACTTCTAGCACTCCTTCAACTCCATGCATATATCTATGCATACTGTCCATTACAGCCAACATGTATCTCCAATACTACTAAATCACCAATAGATTTTTTCCTAAAATCCGTAAAAGTCTACTCACCTAACCTCCCTACAGTATCCTTCGAATTACCTTCCGATCATGGGTCCGTCCATACCACTGTCCAAATCCCAACCCTCGAACCATGTTACTCATGCAATCCGATCCCGATTTCTCCAGGACAAACTGGAAAAGAGTCAATAGGGACATTGCTGCCAGTTTTACAGACTATACTTTGCCAGCGACTTCAAATCTACTTCCTGCAGAAATTGATGAAGCAGCCTTAAGAATAGAGCAAATACTAAAAAATGCCCTCTTCAGCCACACACCTACATCCATCCCTCATAATCACCTAGGAAAACCTTTACCCAACATCCTTACAAAACTGTTACGCGTAAAAAAACAGCTTAGACGAAAACTACATAGCAGTTACTCCCCTTTTATTAAAAATCAAATCCAACTCTTGACTACCCTGATAAATGGACAACTAAAACAATTTGCCGACCAGGCTTAGACGTCTATACTTAAAAATATTAAACCCAATCGTGATTTATTCAAAAATATCAACAGACTAACGGGTCGAAAATACAAACCCCGAATCGATAATATTATCAACCCTACTAACAATCACCCAGTCCCATCAGATATTGACATAGCAAACTGTCTAGCTAATCACTTTTATAAAATCCATCAACAGAACGACTACCTCTCAGTCTCCAATTTTCAAGGTAATGTAAACGACTACATCTCACACACAATGATCCCTTCCTTCACCCCTTTCATCGCTGAATTCAACGAAACAAACAAAGCGTCTCATCCTCTGGATAATGCGACCTTCCTAACAGCAGGCGAATTATCTGAATTTATAACATCACGCAATAACAAAAAGTCGACAGGCTTAGATGGAATTCCAAATCTTCTTTACAAAAGACTTCTCCCGTCAAATCTAGTCCCTATTCTCGTTCTGCTCAACGTTATAAACAGTATTCACATTTAATTTGGAATGGGAAAGAGACCGGCAGGACGGCCGCGACGGAGATGGGAGGACAATGTTAGGTATGATCTTGAGGAGATCGGATCAGATGGTCAAGTGTGGAAGGAGAGTGCATAGGACACGGAACGATGGCGGATTCGAGTCGGTGAGGTCATGAACTTCCGGGTTGCTACAGGCCAATAAATAGTAGTAGTAACATTTAATTTGTACCCGTCTTAAGTTGTTACCTGACCGAAAAGGTCATTAATAAAAATAGTTTTTTTTTTGTTTGTAAAAACGATAAGTTTAAAATAAACATATATGGAATGTTTTTTTTTTATTTGTGTCGGTTAGAATTTCATTCCAAACGTGTGCCATGCATTATCGTGATACAAAACTCCGATCTCTTTTTCGGGACGATCGCGCAGTGACTATCTGTCCATATAGCAAAAAACACCACAAAACACCACCAACACAGTACGAACAATTTATTCAGTAAGAGCCGTGACAAGCTTGCGGGATCTGTTTCTTATTCACATACACGATGCCCTGACCATTTGAAATAAATTATCCCGCCGGAAAGAAGTTCTTTTGCACATCGCAACATTGTTAAATGTCATACGCAATTGTTGGTAGATGTTAACCCACGCAAAAGACAATGCATATATCGTTGATCGCGTAACTCATACATCACTAAATTTTAGAGATCAACTTTCACACGTGTACTATATTGGGCGGTTCACCCGACTTTGTTCGTGCTATTATCACCAAAGTTGGTAGTTGATGGTAAATTCTTTCCCTTTCGAGTTCATATCACCCTTGCAAGTCACATTAATAGCTTATACTGTTTTGTTTTTACTTAAAATGTACAATACAGAAATACGTAGCTCGTCTTTGATCACCCTTTTATTATTTAGGGCGGCCGCGATACATCCCTAATTAAATACAAGGACAATAATTGTAAAATAGGAATTCGAACTAAGTTGTACAGTTTGTAAGTAAATGGTAAATAAAAGTTAAAAAATTAAAAGCGGCTACACCATCAAATTTAAGGAAAGCTTAAAATTTGTTGGCGCTAGTTATTGCGAATGTAACATGGTATGCACATTAAACAAAGTGTTTTTTTCAGGCTAGCAGGTAATTTAGTTAGACACAATCGCTTCTTTACAAATCCTCAAATTGATTGGCGTTCGAATATTGTTTACATGTTTTGAATTCAGCCCCTCATTACATCTTCGATCTAGTATCTGATTCAGAAACGGATAATCTGCTTAAATGAGAAGAAGGCACTAACATCAGAGTAATAGGACCCTTACCTCTTTTATATATATCAAGACGCGCACTATTCCGTGATAACAATACAAGGAATGCAGTTTATTTGGGCCCCACATTTCGATGGAACCCTCTATTGTTTGTTTATTAATTCTGGATTTGATCCATTTCCTTGTAAATCCGAAATGGTTCAGGATTCTATGTTAGTTCCAACTTTATTATATCTTCCAATCAATTAGTTGTTTGTATTTAATTGACCGGAGAGACTTGCTAAATGAGGCCAGGACCGGATCCCGGTTGTAGTGCCTATGATGATGACGTTGATTTAAAATAGTCGCCCCTGACATAGAGAAAGAGATAACTTTTACAAACGCCATACAATGTGAAGAAAAATTAAACTCATTCGAGTAAAGACGTGTTCTGAAAAATTCAAAGACTTGTTCGATTATGGATTTGTGGTTCATGGGAAGCAGTTCAAGCAAAGTCTCTAAAAAACGCAATACACCTGAAAAGAGAGAAAAACAAAAGCCAACAGAATGGATCGAATTTATAGGAAAAAGTAATATGGAAGTTGGACTAAAGTGTGATCCATAAATTCTCTGAAAATTCTCCAACCAACTGGACATATTTTCTTTCATATAACCCTGTGAAACCATAAGTCATTTATATCTTATTAAATTCAACTTATATTTTGAAAATTTTTTTTGTTTTCCAAAATTTTCACTGGAATTTCCAAGTCACATTTACAATTCTTAGATCTTTTTTTTTATTTTTTTTTTACTTGTTTTACTAAATCTTCCATGTTTCAGTTTCCGCGGTAGGTATGTAGATTCGAATATGACTTTAAGCGGCTTCAGGGAGCAGCCTCTTTTCCAGTTCCTCATGAAGCCTATGTTGTAAAACTGCGAGTTCATCCATCATTCGCCTTAAGTTAGCCGACGCCTCGGCAAAGTTAAAGTCCCTATCCAATTCATTTGGCTTCTTTTTGGGTGATTCGGGCGTTTCGTCATTTTCCGGCATAATTCGCAGTTCTTTGAAATGTTTAACGGATTCGAACGTCACAAGAATTGAATTAATTAAACGAAAAAAAATAATAAAAGTAATGAATCCTCCAAATAAAACCTTCACTTTCGCAATTTTTTCAGACTATTAAAATTAAATTCAAGTTCCGGGATTTAAATGTTTTGTGAAATATGATGTGACTCCAACGATATTTCTATCTGCACTGAATTGAATAGCTACGAACCCCTATATATAAAGAAACGTAATGTCAATGTACTCTACGATTTACCTAATTTTTCAAAGTTGTTATATTCTAAGTGGGGAATGAGATATTATTCAATATATAGCTGAGTGTATTATTTCAGGGTGTTTATTTGTTAAATTAGATAGATCAATAGATAGGAACAAGATTAAACTTTACTAATTATTAGAAATGAAGGGTCTGTGGGGCTGGTCTTAGTTATGTGCCGACATTGGCACGGGTTGACTAAGATCTCCTTACAAGTTACCTAATCCACGTCCTCAGGCAAACAGCAGCCAGATAGAGCTTCCTCAGGATTGGACGTTGCACTGTCACTTCGGGATAAACTTCACAACAAGCGCTCAGACACAGCGCAGATACCAGGCAGAAAATAAAACATTAGGGTTGGTGATACTGTTTTGTTTTTATTGTTGGAAAACTGTGGCGGATCTTCACAATATCAGATCCGGCACTAAGTTCGTAAATTTTACTGACACAAATATTCGCGGGTGTTTATAAATTTACCAAGGTCCTAATTCTATTTAATTTACACTGATTTTTCTTATAGCAACTTCACTATTCCATCTCTTGCACTAGCGCAGCCGAACTCCACCGTGTATCGAACTCGACTCTTTTACAACCGTTTCATCGACTAAACTACTTTTGTGGGCGGATCACCTTGTTGGCTCGTGATGCGAGCTCATGGGTGGTCGAACCGTGGGAATGAAAAATTCATTAAAAAGCATCTTTGGGATTAGGATGCATTTGGGATAATTACACAATGATGGTTGTGTTTACAACTATGTTAATTGTGTATTGCAATCCTAGGGAGTCATGGGTCGAATTTCAGTGTGAGTATTTACACTGGCATTGAATTCGGCTCTTGGCAGCTAGGCGCGAATTGCGCCGGTGCTTTGAAAATTGCATAAAAGCCGCCGTGAGTACTGGTGCAACATGAAAATCTGTTGCGCACGTGTGGGACAGTAAATGCAGGCAGACAGGGGTTCTGCTGATTGTTTTTATAATCCACTTCGGTTATCTAGCATGGCAACCGAAATGTTTTCCTTTTAGAACAATGCTGAGATGCATTGATGTATGCGGTACTGGCGTACCGAATTTCTTCTAGGGAAATTTATATAACGCGTTAATTGCGTGACTGTCCTTGATGGGCAGATGCTTGATGTTGGATGCTATTTGCATAACCGAAAGGTAATGCAATTGGTGGGAGAATGCTTGGGGAAGTTATTGCGCTTGCATACGCAAAAATGACGAAATTAATGGAGCTTTAGGAGGGAAGATTTTGAGGTAGGTTGAAAAGGTAGCAGTGGCGTTGGTAGATACGCCACAGGTCCATACAACTTCACCGATGCTCCAGGTTCTAAAAGTATGGACACGTGGCAAAATTCAGCAAATGTGAAGTACACCTCGTGGACATCTGTCCAAAATGCGGAAAAGGTGGATAAAGGGAACATACACTAAGGCAACCAGACTGCGATAGAGGTATTGCATACCAAACAGGGTGTTATAAACGTCGAGTATTCAAAAACGCCTTGTGTAACCTACTAAATAAAAAATGGATCAGTGTAGTTGTATCCAAATTAACTCAAAACCTTGCGTAGTTGCATAACAGCCATCTGAGTAATAAGTGATTTCCCTCTAGAAAACAGAATCAGCCGAAATCAGGAAGGACTCGCAAGTGGTAAAGTCAAGATGGCTGCTCTGCTCCACTACAGTGGGAAATAGAGAAAAAGATGCCTACGTCTCGGTTATCTAAAGATTCCAGAGCAAGGAGCCCTCTAATAACTGCTGGAGGCTTTAACGGATTGCCGATCGAATGGGGAAGTACTAGAACGAACAGCAGAGACTTGTGACTACTCGAAGCTCTCACAGTTATAGACGTAGTACTAAAACATGTTATAGGAGACACCTTTATAATCGGAAAAGTCCTATTCAAAGTTGGCATTATTTCTACCAGCACAATGTTGGCAAGTGATATGGAATGGTGAATTCTGGACATTTCACACTGACTACCAAACTGTGATGTATGTAATCAAATCACAGGGGTGTAATAATTTTATTCCATTTATAAATAATTAATTTAATGTTATATTTTCTTTTTTTTCCATGGGCACAAGTTGAACTTATTAATTTCTAAGCAAGATTTTCACTTATTAATTACATACGTAGGCAGAATTTTAACTTATTAGTTCCTAACTAGCTCCCCCCTTGCCTCCTCATCTGCCCGTAATAAAGCCCCCCGTAATAATAGCAAACCCGATCGTCCCACACCACCCCCGGCCCCTATCTCCGATTCCAACCCCCTCTTCGACCTCAAAACAGGCGCGAAGTATTCCAACTTCCACAGGTCACACGATCTCAACCCCCTCCCCCCCTCCCACCTGGACGCATCGCACTCATCCACAGAACCCAACTCGAAGCCGCCCTCGCACTACTCCCCCCACACCCAGTTCTCGCCCCCGCCCATCAAGCCCCCCACTAGACCTTTAATCGACCCACCAATACCCCTATCTGTAAAACTCACTCAGCAAACCATTCATTCTTCTGACAACCGGTATGCCTTGTCTAAATTTAGGAACAAAACGACCTACGAGAATGTCCGCCTCTATCTTTCATACGTCCACGACAAATCTGACTCTGTCTGTTATGAAGGCAAAACGAAAACCAGCGTAACGGCCTCCATCCAACAGGAAGGTCTACCCACCGACTTTCCTAGCTGTTTGTTAAGTTCGATAAAAATCTCGATATGCTCCCTAATAAGGGGCTAAAAGATCTCTCGGCATTTCGCCAATATATCGACAATAAAATGACCTATCCCAAGAATGGCATGGACGTTTGACCCTAATCAGTCGACCTCTCGTCCCCTCTATCATCTCAATGCCCCAACACGCTCCTATAACCGACCACTATCAGAATGTTAGAGGTCTCCGCTCCAAAACACATTCGACTCTGGTAAAGGCACATTCCCTCCCCTTCGACATATACGCTCTGACTGAGACCAATCTTATCCCTAGTATTAATAGTCTTGAACTACCCCCCCCCCCCCCCACCCTCCTTCAATGTTTTTCGCGATGATAACCCTCATCGAGAAGATCCCTATTCGCCATGATACCGTGGAGTGCTGCTTGCCACTCATAACATACTCGCTTCGTCTCTAATTGCCATCTCTTCTTCTCCGGATCTTGACTACGTCGCAATAAAAATTGACAAGCGCCCTAAGTCTCTTTTCATTATCTGCTTCTATATATCTCCTTCGTGACCCAGCGTGTCATACGAACTCGCAATAGAAGCGGTAGATAACCTAACCGAGTTAAGCACCTTATAGCGTTTGAAATAATAGTGAAGAAAAGATGGTGTGATTCGAACTGACGCTATGACAGCTCGAATCACGAAAAAAATTTTACCTATGCGTTACACATCAGGCTACTGACCGTGTTTGGTATTTGATTTCCAAACTCGACTATATTCCACTGATGTGAATTATTTTTATTTATCGCTTGGTATACGGTTCTGATGTATTTTTCTTATTCGATTTTTCGTTCGGTGTTTTTCACTATTTTTGCTTGTGAATTGTGTGTATCTGTTAGAGTTGCCACAACCTCCACAGACGATATCGTCGTTCTTGGCGATTTTAACATCCCCCATCTCCAATGGACATTGGCTGACGAACAAGCCTTCTACGTCTCAAACGCTACTAGCTCCAAGGAACGTATTTTTATAAACGGTCTCACCGACTCATGCCTCCATCAAGTAAGCAATGTCCCAAACCATATGGGGAGACAACTGGACCTCGTGTTTACAACGGACCCACACAAGTCCTCAGTTGCCCCTAGTCCACACGCCCTCTCCACCATTGATAACTACCACCCCCCGCTGCTCTTATCCATATCTCTTGATCATGAAACCCATACTTCTCTACCTCATGACAGCTTTTCATACAACTTCCACAAAGCTAACTTCCGCCTTTTAAATGAGCATCTTAGCGAAACAGCGTTCCGCTTTGATCATTTGGGTGTAGAAGAAGCTACTGCCGCTCTCTATAAGGAGATCTACTATGCCATCGCCTTATATGTCTCCTATTCTCGTCACAGGTCATCGGTTTCAACGCCGCCACGGTACAACCGCACACTCCACGCTCTTAGGAACAAGAGAAATAACTTGTGGAACATTTTTCTCAAAACGCGTTCCTTCCAAAACTACTCCAACTATCTCGGTTCCTTTTATAAATTTTCCGAGCTCTACAACTCCCTCTACATCAACTACGTCACAAAAACACAATCTAATTTGATCAATGACACCAATGAAATCTTTTTACCACTTCATAAACTACAAACGTAAATCCGACGCCTATCCTGACTCCCTTTCTTATGGCGCGACTACTTCAACCGACCCCCTAACTACTCCCAATATATTCGCTTCGATTTTCAATAAATCCCTCACAGACATCTCCTTCGAACCCAATCCGTCTCATTTCAAAGACTTGTCCGAATTCCCCCCGGCCCCCTCACCCCACAAATTATTCAGCGCCACGTAGTTGAGGCGAAATTAAACTTACTCAAAGACGGGTTCAGTCCTGGGCCTGATGGACTCCCGGCTGTATTTTTAAAGAAATGTTCCACTTCTCTTTCCCTCCCGATATCAAAGATATTCAATCTATCCCTTTCACAAGGGATCTTCCCTAGTATTTGGAAATCCTCCTACGACACCCCCATACATAAAAAGGGACCTAAAAACGATATAATCAACTACCGTCCCATCGCCAAACTGTCTCATATCTCCAAATTATTCGAAGGAATTCTTTACAACGCGTTATCTTTCCGTTGTAAATCCAGCATCTCATCCAACCAGCATGGTTTCCTTTCGGGTAGGTCGACCACAACGAATCTGGTCGAGTTCTCATCACATACTCTCCGTGCCTTAGAAAATAGCAACGAAGTCGATGTAATCACCACCGACTTCAGCAAGGCCTTTGATGAAATCTCCCATAATCTCATCCTTTTTAAGCTGTCCTCCCTATTGATCAAGTGGTTATCTTCTTATCTGAAAGATCGATCCTACCGTGTTAAATTCAGATCCTCTCTGTCCAATCCTTTTCTTCCCACGTCAGGGGTTCCGCAAGGCAGCCATCTAGGTCCCCTCCTATTTATCCTTACCATCAATGATGTTGACTCTATTATTAAATACTCATCCATTTCCCTCTATGCGGACGACGCCAAACTCTACAAAACGACAATCTCTCCTCTCGACTCCTCACTTCTCCAAACGGACCTCGGCAGCTTCTCAACTTGGTGCCGTAATAACTGCCTTGAACTCAACGTTGTCAAATATCACTCCATCACCCTCTCCCGCAAACGCCCCCCTGCCCCCCCCCCCCCCCACGCTCCTACTTCCTACTAAACCAGCAGATATCATCCGTACCCTCGATACGCGACCTCGGGATCTTATTTGACAGGGAGCTTAGCTTCATCCCGCATATTGATGATATTATTCTTAAAGCCAACTCTGTCCTTGGGTTTGTGAAACGGTGGTCTAAAGAATTCTCGAATCCTTACGTTTCCCGTTCTGTCTACATAGCCTTCGTTCGCCCCCTTCTTGAATCCGCCAGTCAGGTCTGGTCTCCACACTACTCGTCGGCTCCATCTGATCAACTTCAACACACTTGAGGAGCGCAGAACTCATGCCGATATCCTTTTCATCCACTGTCTCCTTTCAGTCACAATCAACTGCCCAAGCCTGCTCTCCATCATTCCACTTCACACTAACCCCCGTAACCTGCGAAACCCTCATCTCTTCTATCAGCCCACCTACCACACTTCGTATGGCTCTTATGAACCCATTTCGCGAATGCTGCGGCGAGCAAACTCCTATCCTACCTCCTTCGATTTCAACTTTACTTCTACTGCTCTCAAAGTACATCTCCTCTCTTCCCCCTCCTGACCGCGCCCGCTCCCGTCTACACTCTTACATCCTGTACTAAGCGGAGTGAATGACTGAGTGATAATTGATGGATTAACCCAGTAACCAACCCGCCAAACATACCCCCCCCCCCCCCCCACCGCTTTTTTTCCTTTTAACCGTAGTTGATATTCTTATATATAGTTTTAAGATAATTCTTAAGTTTTATCGCTTGTATTAAGCTGCATATACGAGGGTTCTGCCCTCACTAAACTAAACTAATTTGCTATATCTAATTATCACTTGAACTTACTACCTTTGTACACTATCTATCTATCCAACCACTGACACCTCTGCGCACGCAAACTCACTCCACAGTCGATGACCGTTTCGGTCAAGTCCTCTAAACCAATTCTACTCTCGTCTTTTGTCTCGGTTTGCTGAGCCATTTTTTCAGGTCAGTCGGGGCCAGATCTGGTGAATACGATATCAATTCAAACTTCAATTCGTCAATGTTAGCCATTGAAACTGTGCATGTATGTGTGGGGAGGAAGTATGTTGCGCAGGCGTACTGCACTGGTTCACTTCCTCTCCCATCATCACTGTCACGAAGATCAAATGTTCAGCCGCGGGAAAGCAAGTCACAAATCGCACATCGATTCATGGAGCGGACAACACAGAAAATAAAACAGGACAAAACTTCACAACACCGGAAAGAATTCAAACCAGAAGAGTAAAACACTGGAAGGTTACGTTAATGTTTTATTCACTAAATAAAAACCACTGCTTCTGTTACAATATTGATCTGGATGAAAATTAATATTAGCACTACTTTATATAATTTTGATGTTTCGAGAGAAGAAAACCCGTGCGAAGGACGGAGGATGTCTATTAATTTATTTTTGGATAACACTGTACGTGGCAAATACGAGTTATCTGTGAGGCACACGATTGTTACTTATTTAATTATTCCTTTTGTTACTTCAAACTAGACTCCGGGTATTATCTCGCGGACGGGAGCGAAAGTCCACACGACCATTGCCGTCGGCAAATGGAAAGGGACTCCGCGATATTAATTCGCTGACAAGGGAATTCGGCCAGTGAAACTGGCTCTCTTAATTAAGGGGTGCGTTTTCCTATTCCAAGAGAGACGTAGTCTCTCTTTGGAGTAACCAAACCGATCTCATAGAGGAGATCTTCACGATACACAAGTGTGTGTGTACGTTGGTTCTTTTCATAGATCAAAGCCATGATGAAGATCCTGAAACACAAAGAAAGGGAAAAGGATCGTAGAGATCTTTGTTTATGTGAAAAGGTTACTGGGAAACGGATCCAGAACTATGTAGGATACAAGAGATTTATGACCTGTGAGTTAAACTGAGTAATCAAGTTGCAACTCATTAAATGGTATGCACTTAGTGCATTGGTAAGGCATTAGTTTCAACGCAGATGGCGCTAATTACTGGCAGCTGCGTTGGACCGTTTATCGCTGGCTGGAAGGAGTCACCAGCCGATGTTTGTGTAGATAGTTTTTTGTACACACATCGATGCTGGGAAAATAGACGGCGCAATATTTATGATCCCTGTCATGAAGGTTACATTGTATGTAAACCGAGTCATTTGTTTACAGGAATTCGTCTGCCAACGTAGATGCCGAAATTGGTTTGGAATTCCTGATAAGCTAATAAAGAAATCTTACAGATAATTGGTATGCGAAGAAAGTGCCTGAAAGGTAAGTTTTCTTTCCAGGGACTTAAATATCATAGATTTGATCTCTTTAATATGTGAAGCATTTTCAGGTGCCTAATGCGACTGCATTGGCGAAAACTTATGCGTCTTGGGATGAATAAATAAAGGTAAGTGTACCGTGGGGTTTGGCGGCAACGCCACCTATGTTCTTGTGCAGTATCTTGGAGAAAGGGTTTTTTTTTCTTCAAATTTTCTTTTACTTTCTCATTTTGCTGACCTGACATTGACGCATAATACGGTCAACTTATTGTCTGCCCGTTTTCCAAGTAGTCAATGAAGATAATGCCATGTGCTTCCTAAAACACAATAGTCATAATCTTTCCAGCTAATTTCACCGTCTTTGCCTACTTTGGAGTCCGTCCGCCTTTAACAATCCACTGCTTTGACTCTTCTTTCGTCTCCGGAGTGTAGTGGTATATCCATGTTTCCTCTACAGTGCAGTGTACCCACTAAACAAAAGAACACATTTCTTATTATATACATTGTGTAATAGTATCATACATCAAAATCAACAGTCAGAAAACAAAACATTGGACGGCACACGCCAACAAGCTGACCTCATAAGAAGACAGCCAGAAGGAATATATCATTACAAGATTCACTGCCCAAGTGTTTCGACAGATGTGTCTCATAAATGGTACACAATGTTACAGTGCATGATACTTATCTATTAACGTGTCACCTGATAAGTGACTCCTTGTAGACATACTATGCAGTGTGTATTATAATAAATGTTTGAGTATAGGAACATAGTTTTCGAGTCATGATTGGGAAGCCGAAATATGATGACATGTGATCCACTTGGTATCGATATGCATCGGGAATGCTGATGGGGGCTGGCGTATTTAAAGGCCGATTTGTAAAAAAATAAATCAGATTCAACCAGACCACATGTTATTCGTTACTTACTTTGACAGTATGCCAAAGTAAATAAAGACTATGCATCGGGAATGCTGATGAGGGAAGCAGTATTTAAAGACCGATTTGTTAAAAAATAAATCAGATTCAACCAGACCACATGTTATTCGTTACTTACTTTGGCAGACTTTTATGGCACCCAACATAAACACTTTTCTTTGGCAGTTACTTATGGCATTCGTGACCTGTCGCTTGGACCCGGCACATTACACATACCTTTACAACGGTTACTAATATCCACAGAAATTCATCTGGGTTGCGACGCATGCGCTCCAAAAGAGTCTTAGAAGAGACTGTGGGGAGCGGTGGTCGTGGCGCCAGCATGGACGCGAGTTCTACTACCAACCCACCACTTTCACTGTCACAAAGGTCCGCTGTATACAAAAACACAAGCACCAAGGGAACAACAATGGCGAAAACACACCCAGGAACTGTAGCCGGAAAATTAAACACACTGGTGTCATTTTGTTTAGTTTTATTCTCCAAATAAAAAAAAACCACCTTTGTTAACAATATACTCTGCATACAGAGACGAGCGATCCGCCTGATCGGGGGCTCGGCGCTGACGTAGGGATTATAGTCGCTATCACATCGAAGGCGCGTAGCCGACCTCTGTTTGTTTTACAGATATTATCACGGGTACTATTCTTCGGAGATTCTTGGAATTGTTCCACGCAATTCGGCTTATATGCGCTCCACAAGATAATCCGACGGATCGCACCCGTTTGTGGTTCATCTCCCGACGGCGCGAATAGCCCTGCGCCAGAACTCGTTCCGTTACTGAGCGGGGAAGCTGTGGAACTCCCTTCCCATGTGAGTGTTCCCGCAACGTTATAACCTGCAACTGTTCAAAAAGACCTGCAACAGTTATTTGATGGCATCTCGGGGCGCCCACTTGGCGCTATAGGTTCGCCTCTCCCGAGCGAAGTCTAAAAAAAACTACGACCACGATTGAATTCACCATACCATCGATAAACACTGGTCCTTGATGGAGCTTCATCGCCACAAAATGAATTAGGATCATCCATGCACTGTTGCTGAGTTGATCCACGCCAAAAGTTGTAAAAAATGATCACACGAAAATGTTGATGATTTAATTCCATTTTTGGGCCGAGATGAATCTTTTAAGTTACTGTAAACAACACAAATAGCGCTCGTATGTCAAAACGTTCTGAGTGCGTATAACCTCAAAAATGTCCAACTTCACGACAGAGCTGTCAATTGCCCGATTGCAACGCTAGGGTTGCCAAATCCCGAAACATAAGAGGCAACCCTCGTATATATATTGAACGTAATGTAAATTGATACTAACACCAATTTATATGAAGTATTTCTTTTTGTCACTCGATGAAATGTATATCTTAACAAGATCCTCCGGAATCAAATAACCGACAAACCACCGCTCAACTCAGTAGCTGGCGAATAAAATGTACGTACAGCAATACCGAGTAATCCGGATTTATTTCGCCCACCACTTCGCATATATATATCGCGTCTCCGTACGCACCGGAGAGCGGGAGATCGCATAACCAGCGCGGTCGGCGGGTGGAAATGGACTCAGCGATAAACGGCCCGTGGCGAGCCGACTCGCTCATGGGGTGCGTTTTCCCGAGAGAGAAAGTGTTGCTCTCGTGGTGAAAACAAGGAAGAAAGACTTGGCAATGTATGTGTATGTGTGAGTGAAGATCACGTTGGTTTTTTCATACACAAGGCCATGGGAACGAATCTGAGATAAAGAAAGGGAAAATGTGCATTCATTAGATGCGAGTTCGGTAAAGCAAACAAACCGAATCTCCTTGGATGATAATTGGTTTTCTGTTTGCTCTTGCCGCTGCTGATGAGAAGCAGATCTCGAAAT
This sequence comes from Microdon myrmicae, assembly GCA_963931805.1. Taxonomy (NCBI): domain Eukaryota; kingdom Metazoa; phylum Arthropoda; class Insecta; order Diptera; family Syrphidae; genus Microdon; species Microdon myrmicae. The sequence continues at coordinate 29,785,452 of OZ007497.1, read as the reverse complement.
ATGAAACGACAAAGGGAACGTGTGGGTTTTTGTCTGAGATGTGCATTGCGGCTAAATAAATAGGCGGCAGTGCAATGTGGAAATGTGCTAATGGGTTTTAGCTAGATTACCGGGAAATGGTGTTTATGGCTTCGCTGGCGAGGGTAGGGTATTGAATTCCTATTTGCATTTGCTTATGCTGTAGGATTAATTGGTGCCAAGAGACGCGAGATGCGTATATTTGTTTTGGTTTCTTGGGTGTAGCTCGCCAGCCAATGTGTATGTATGGTGATTTATAATACACTTGGTGAGGACGGGAAATAGGCGACGGAATGTGTATTGTCCCAGTTATGATGGTTACATTGTATATAAACCAAATCATCTTGCTTTCAGGAATTCGTCTAGGGGGAAATGCACTTGGTGAGATTGGGATTCCTGATAAGTTAGGAAAGGATTCTTGCAGGGAATTGTATGCGAAGAAATGCATGGAAGGTAAGAATTCTTTTACAGGTACTTTTAGGTTATATAAATTGGATCTATTTGATGCGTGAAGCATTTAAGGTGCTAATGCGATCGCATTAGCGAAACTTATAAGGTTGGGTTGTAGCCATGGGGGAATTTTTAGGTAAGTAGTCAGTGAAGTTTGGCGGGACCGTCATGGTGCCACCCCCCCCCCCCCCCCCCCCACAGTGACAAAGTCATGAAAATAAAAGGTAGGGCTGAAGGGATGCTCGAATGCGTGAATTGAAGTTTCTCCGCCCTTGGGCACTTCAGACCACTGTGTCGTGTCAGCTAAATTTCCTCTAACCAACAGCAACGCTAACGAGAAAGCTCCCAAAGAACAGTATGGTTCTATGAAAAAGCCAACTGGGAAGGTTTGAACGACTTTTTTGGGAAGTTAAATTGGTCGTTATTTTTCCTCAATAACGATGTTGACTCTATAGCGGACACATTGACGGACACGATTCTGTTTGGCATGCGAATCTTTATTCCACACAGAGTAAAGAGTATCAAACCCAAGAGAAAAAAGTGGTTCGATTCCGTGTGCAGAGAAGCCATTAAGACTAAAGAGTTGAGCTTCCGGTTGTATAAATCAAACAATACTGAGGACAACCGGAGAAGATTTAAGAGAGCTAGAAATGATTGCAATGCGTATATTTAACGCGCAAAGTTCTTGCATGACCAGGGAGTGACACAAAATATACTACATTCTCAGATTTGAATATCTAAAACTCGGTCTCCTCATCCATTCTTTCGCTAACAGTCGATGACAGACCAATCACCGGTGCAATAGAGAAAGCAAATCTACTTGCTGCACATTTTGCAGCGTTGATGCCTGATACCACATTAGTTCCGGCTCAACTTGAGCTTAAGCAGCACACCATGAGCCAGATTCGCTTCCGAACGCGTACTGTTGCCCGCGCATTCAAAGAGCCAAACGCACACAAATCCGCTGGTCCGGATGGCATTCCCCCAATCCGCTTGAAGAGATGTACGAGGGTTGCCTCTTATGTTTCGGGATTTGGCAACCCTAGTGTTGCAATCCGGCAATTGACAGCTCTGTCGTAAAGTTGGACATTTTTGAGGTTATACTCACTCAGAAAGCTTAGACATATGAGCGTTATTTGTGTTGTTTACAGTAACTTAAAAGATTCATCTCGGCCCAAAAATGGAATTAAATCGTCAACATTTTCGTGCGATTATTTTTTACAACTTTCGGCGTGGATTAACTCAGCAACAGTGCATGGATGAACTTAATTCAATTTTTGGCGATGAAGCTCCATCAAGGACCAGTGTTTATCGATGGTATGGTGAATTCAATCGTGGTCGTAGTTCACTCCAAGATAAATTTCGTGAAGGTCGTCCAAAATCAGTTGTTGTTTCGAAAACCATTGATGCTGTGCGCGAACTGATATTGGAAGATCGTCATGTGACCTATCGTGAGATTGAGACAACCTTAGGCGTTAGTGGGAGCAGCATACATTCAATATTGCATAAACATTTGACAGTCAAAAAAATTTGTTCGCGTTGGATCCCACACAATTTGTCAATCGCCCAAAAAAAGGCTCGTGTCAATTGGTTGAAAGAAATGCTCAAAAAATACGGTCGCGGTGCTTCGAAACACGTCTATGACATCGTGACAGGAGATGAATCGTGGATTTACGCCTATGAGCCCGAAAGTAAACAGCAGTCGACTGTCTGGGTGTTTCAAGATGAGCCAAATCCAACAAAAGTTGTTCGTGCACGAAGCACTTCCAAGCAAATCGCCTGTTTTTTCGAAAAAACTGGACATGTTGCAACCGTAACACTAGAACAACGCAGAACAGTCAATTCTGAGTGGTACACAACCATTTGTTTGCCAGTTGTCTTCCAAGAAATCAGGAAAACCAACCGCCGAAGACGGATCACTCTTCACCACGACAATGCGAGCTCTCACACATCGGCTGCGACAACTGCATTTTTGAGCACCCAAAACATCGATTTGATGGGTCATCCGCCGTATAGTCCTGACTTGGCACCGAATGACTTTTTTTTATTCCCGTACGTAAAAAACAAACTGAGAGGTCAACGTTTTTCGACACCTGAAGAAGCGGTTGCTGCATTCAGAACGCATGTGTTGGAGATACCTCAATCAGAGTGGCAATAGTGCTTCGACAATTTGTTCAAACGCATGCAAAAGTGTATAGATCTTCATGGGGAATATTTTGAAAAACAATAAAGTGATTTTCGATGATCAATATTTGTTTTTGTTCTCTAATCCCGAAATATAAAAGGCAACCCTCGTACCTCTTCACTCGCTAAACCACTGCGGAAACTCTTCTTATTCTACTAGCCGTTTCTAAATAGATGGAAGTCAGCGAACATTCAGCCAATTCCGAAAAAGGGCGACAAATCATCCCTCTCTCCTTATCGACCTATAGCACTAACGTATATTCTCTCGAAGGTAAGGAAGCACTGATTAACCTTCAACTTTCGAAATATCTGGAATCAAATAACCTCCTCAATGACAGGCCTGTGGGGGACGCAGTATTGTACCAAACACGGGCACTAGGTTCTATTTCGCCCTCACCGACGTCACTATAAGTTCATCGAAGGTTCAGCCTCCGAGATGGTGTCCTCCCAAAAAAGCAATCACACCAAGGGCAAAATAGGCGCACTGAGAGGGAAACAGAAACGAAACTCCGAAACACAGGAAGGAAGTGATTAAAACGCACATTTGTAGAGATAAATAGTCCTTCTATTTTTATTTATTTAAACACTGATTGAAGAGGAGACAACAATATATAATTTAAAATACATTTTGTGCAACGTTCATACGAGTATATGGTTTATATAGTCTTAATTTAATGGTGATTAGTCCGGTTAATTTGAAGGCACACGAAAACTTAAGGCTCACGACCGCGGTTACTCGACTATATTCGACGGTGTATTCGCGTCCCCGTGCACACCGGGGAGCGGGGGGTTAACCAGCCGGCTCGGTTGGATGTTGAAGTACGACCCAGCGATATTAAATCGCTATCAATAGAAATTCGGCCAGTGAAACCGGCTCTCTCAAATTAAGGTACACATGTATGTGTGAGCATTGGTTCATTCATGGGACGAAACTATTAGAACGAATCTAAAATAAAGAAAGGGCATAATGTGCATCCATACGATGTGAGTTCAGCTAAGCAAACAATCTCATTGGATGCTAATTGGGTCTTTGTTCCCCCATGCCTCGAGCTCATGAGGAACGAATCCAGGGAAATTAAAGGACAAAGGGGCCGCATAGATCGTTGTCTAGGATGTGCATCGCGGCTAAATAAATAGACAACGATGCATCGAAAAAATGGTGTTAAAAAAAAAGATGAGACGAGGGCATCATAAAAGTCTTAGCTGAGTGATGCCTTCGTGTAAATTGCCGAATAGCAATTAGAATGAGGTGCTAATGGATTACAACACTTTGTACAATGCGAATTGTATATCGTATCTTGGGTCGGTGGCCGAAACGAATCCCTTGCTTGCATTTGTATATGCAGGGAAATTCGTTTGTTGCAAAGAACGAAATTTGTGATTATTTATACGTTTAGACGAAGGATCATGGTCGGGTAAATGCCAGCTGAACAAACAAGCTGCCCGACGCTGCTTTGGCAGTTGGACAATGAATCGCCAGCTAATGAGTATGTAAGACATTGTTGTACACATGTGAGGCTGGGAATAGCCAACACAAGGTTAAGATCCCCTGATTATGCGGTTACATTATATGTAAACCGATAAGCTTTCTTTTCAGGGATATGCTACTTGGAACAGAATTCTTAAACGGAATTTTGAATTCGAATAAATGGATGCAGGTAAGAATTCTCTTCCACAAGCTTTTAGGTAAATACATTTGGTCATTTGTTGCGTGAAGCATTTACGGGCGCTAATGCGATTGCATTAGCGAAAACTTAATAAAAGTTGGGTCGTAGTTATGGGGGTTCTTCGGGTAAGTAGAGAGTGGGGTTTAGGGAAACCGCCACACGTCCACAGGAGATCTGATGGCGTATCTTACCGAAAAGTGGAGCCATTTCACCCACTACTGCACTGGATATCTCGAAAGCCTTCGACAGAGTTTGGCCTACAACCCTTTTATCCAAATTACATTCATATGGAGTGGACAATTCCCTGATCCAATAGTTAAGAGACGATCTTTCTGGCCGTTCAATCCAAGTAGTTCTTGATGGTGTCAAATCTGTCTCCCATCAAATTAATGCAGGTGTGTTACGTGCGATTTCCGCCACCGCCATCATTTAATAATTTATAATTTTGATGTAATTTGTTTTAATGTGGTATGATGGTAAGGTGGTGGAGGTGTTGCGCGATCCACAAGTGAGTTTTCGAACACGCCCCGATTCGCGTGTGGATCGTGCAGCTCTTCGAGTTCGAATTCGGTTTTCGAAGTGGACGTGAGTGGGGAGCGAAAGAGAGAACAGGAAAATGTTGTTTGGGATACGGTTTTTGCAATTCCGTTTTCGATTAGATAGAAGAAAAAAGAAGAAGAAAGGGCAGAAAAAATATACGGTGTTTGCTCGTCCCGGTGCATTTTTCTTTTTTGGTTTTAAAATTAGAGGATTAAGAAGTAAAGAAAGTGTTTAAAGAAAAACCACACTAGATTGTTAAAATGTTAAAATTGTTCGAAGAAGTTTAAATATATCTCATAACTGACGCCGACGCAGGCGAGAATAACGAATTTACACTTAGTTATTATTAACACTATTCGAATGATGCACAGTTGGTGTCTATTATCTGGAAAGACGACGAGTGTGTATAAATTTTAATTAGTTACGCATGCCGTTCTCCTTTGGAGCCATTAACGGCGCAAGCAAATCGTTTAAACCTTTTCAATCCGACACGGAAAAACAACAAACGGTTTACTGGGAATGGCAATCTCACAAGGCGGCACGCAACGAATTAAATGCTGATCACTGACCTGGAGAGCTGTTTCAAGGGACTAATCTGGCCGAGAGCAGGAACACAGTACATTCCTGACCATCGCTTTCCCGGATCACAGGTAAAATTAAATTACAATTGATTTTCTGTGGCAGAGACCCAAAAAAAAAAAAAAAAAAACGGTCACAGGTGTTCCCCAAGGTTCGGTAGTCTCACCCACTCTCTTCCTCATCTTTATAAATTATCTCTTGTCCATTACCCACAAGCCAATCCACCCGTTTGCTGATGATAGTACTTTGAGTTTCTCATACTCATACGAACACTCCCGTCCAAACTCTTCGAACGTCGCTACCAACCAGCAACGTATGCTTGATACATTGAAGACCTGAACAAGAAATATTAATGGGGATTATCTAACCGAGTAGAATTCAATGCCTTAAAAACTCAGTGCTGTTTTCTGTCATCAAAGGCGAACACCAAAGTAAATATACTGCCGATGAATGGCACTTGCATCGACGAAGTCAAGGAATTGTCAATCCTCGGCACTCGAATTAATTCGTCTCTTAATTGAAGCGACCACATTTTTTAAGCTGCGAAAAGTGCGGCCAAATCCATGGGGTTCCTTAAGAGATGCAAAAGATACTACACTCCATCCAACCTGGACACTATTTATAAGGCGTCCTAAAATGGAGTTCAACTCTCATATTTGGTCAGGCACATCCAAAACTGCACTACACGTGCTTGATAGGATGCAAAAACAAGCAGTGAAACTTGTACGGCACTCAGCTGTGAGTCCATCGATTCCGTCGTTAGAATGTGGGGGGCGAAGTATGGTGCACCGGCGTGCGGCGCTGATTCACTTCGATCCCCACCACGAATCTAAAGTTCCACCGCAGCAAGCTGTTTACCAGAAAAGCAATCAGCCGGACAAATAAAACGCCAGTGTATGTTGTTCGGAGTAAGTTCTTTAATTTTATTTGGTCCTTGTTATTTTGTTTTAACTTTGACAACTGTTTATTGAGGAGACAAAAGTGCACAGATTGAAATACGTTTACGTTACGTTTATACATGGTTACATTTTTTTATTTTAATGTAGATTGGTCACATTAATCGGCAAGTACACAATTTGCAAGGAGCCTTGAGGAGGAAATTATGATTCTTAACAACTACAAAAAACATAAACAGAAATTATGGAACACTCCACTGACACGGTTGTTGCTTATTTCTCTTTTACACCAATCTGTAGGCGTAGACGTTTAGAGTTTCTCACTATTTAATGTTCTCTTATTGTTATTCGGTGTGTATCCATGACACTGATAATCGGTTTTTTTTTTGTTACTCGTTTGATTTTACGTTTACTGTATTTTAAACTTCAAAATGATTGGAAATTCGGGGAACCGTAGGACACGTACGGCGGGTATGGGAAAATGACTCGGGCAGAGACTTTGTATAACTCTGGTAGGTTTAATTCCGCGACCATGGATATACGCGTCCGCATGTGCATCGGGGAGCGAAGGAGGAAACGACCGCGGTGGTCGGGTGATAGAAAACGACTCAGCGATACTAATTAGCTGGCGAAGGAAATTCAGCCAGTGAAAAAAGCTCTCTTACTTTTACTTTATTTATTTTCTATCCCAAGAGAAAGGTGAAGTCTCTCTTTGGGGGTAGGGAACTCTAGCGAAGATCTATAATGGTACACATGTATGCGTGTACATTGGTTATTTCATGGGACAAAGCCATGGGAACGAACCTGAAAACAAAGAAAAGGGAATAATGTGCATCAATGAAATGTGAGTTCAGCTAAGTAAACAGCCCGAATCTCATTGGGTGGTAATTGGGGTTTCTGTTTGTTCATGCCGCTAGTCATGAGAAGCAGATCCAGAAATTTGTGAAGGCAAAGAGATCGGGTAGGTCATTGTTTAAGCTACGCATTGCATCTGTAACGATAGGCGCAGTGCACAATGCACATTGTGGTAATTGATTCTAGCTTATTTACAGGGAACTGGTGTTTATTGCATCGCTGCCAAGGGTAAGTATACCATACCTATTTGCATTTGCCTATGCTGTAGGATTTAATTAATGGTTTAAGACGCGAGATGCGTATATTTGCTTTGTCCCTTGGGTATAGGTCGCCAGTCAATGTATATGGTGAGGCTGGGAATAGGCGACGCAAAATTCCTTGCAAGATCCCAAACCGAAGCGCAAGTGCGCAAACAAAGGCCTAGCGATTCGCCCGCCGGTACAGAATTCTTGCAATCATAAACATCTTAACGCCTATGTCACGCCAGATGTCTACGACTAGGAAATGCGATCTAGAAACCGATACCAAATCCCACGTTTCCTTTCTTACCCATCTGAAGCACACAAAACTCTTGTTGTCGTAAGCCAGATGTGTAATGCAAACAAATCCCATGAAAAGACCGAGAAAGAAGTGGCGGTACGTTTGATCCTCCGATAGAAGATGGAAATATGAATCCGGATGAAAAGTTCTCTTACAGATAAGAGAACGAGGATAATGATCATGTTGGAAATTGTTTTTACAGATAAGATGATGGAAACGAAAATGGAGATGAAAATTCACTTTTACGGATAAGGGGATGAAAAATTCGAAATAGAGATGAAAACTTTCGGTAGTACTGTCGATTTAGAGAATCTGAAGCAGGAGGTTTGACGTATAAAGATCAACCATCGCAGGTCGTGCGAACGTTGTGTCCACTCGGTGGTGTTTTCTTCTAGTGAACTGTGTTCGGCGAAACACTCTCGTGACTTCCGACCTATTGACACGAAAACCCAAAAAAATCACCAAAACACAAACTATCCACCAGCCAATCAATTTCTCGTATACAGTCCAACATAACAACGACGTAGTTGACGATAGCAAGGTCATCAAACATCTATGTTTACCGTTACCACTAAAGCCCGAGGAACACTACAATGCACCCACAACTTAGCTCAAGTAGTCTTAACATTATACATTAGACAAATGGCCTAGCTTATATTACGCTGATGTTCTAGTCCCCCCCCCCCCCCCCCTCCGGCCCCTTGGACTGCTCTTTTCTTCCTCTCCTTTCACTATTTGATTTGACACTGCATGCCCCCAGTTTCCACGTTAAAGGCATCATATTTATCCGCGAATAACACATTTCACTTCATTAACATTAAAAAGAAGAACCAACAAAAAAAAAACATGTAGAACCTAAATACTAAGAAAAGCTTACATACATCCAACTTTCCTCCTTAACTGCCGTCGTCATATCTCACAAGATCTTCAACACTAATTGTGATGAAACAAGTTGTCCGGCTAATTATGATTTTTAATGATTACAATGGTAATTATGCATTGAGAAGGAAAGCTCTTGCTGGATCACATTAGTTTTGATTTCTTTACTTATTGATTTTGATTTGCTGTTATGATTAGTGAATAAGTACTCGTACTTATAATTTAATGTAATAATCTACTCACGTAGCATAAATGTTAAGTGAATTGAGTGAGATCATCAATAAAATCGAGTAAATATAGCCAAAACACTCACCTTTAATGAAGTCGACCGCCATCTCCAGCCCATATGAATCTTTATCGCAATCATCCAAGATGTGAGCACCCAACGTAATATTTGGCAACAGCTTCTGATGATTAATCCAATCGATGGTGTACAGCATTGCTTCGAGCGCTTGTATCCCACCCTGTGGCATTATTGGTCCACATATCACAGTATCTTCACGCGAATGTACCATCATGAGTCCTCCAATGATTACGCTGCCTTCGACGATGGCTTCCCGCTTTACGGGCCAATGCCTCGAATTGTGGTATTGGTCATGGCCTTCGGGTCCTACATCCGGAAGCGAACGGAATACTTTCTTATTCACAAACTGCTGATTCAAGTGATGTTGTCGAGCAAGTTTGTGTTGAGCGGCGTCCTTAAAACCCGAACGATTAGTTTGAAGAATCTTATGTTCTCTATCCTTATGGAAGTCACTACTCCTCGCCGACAGATGAGGTTCGTAGGACCGCGAGTGTTCGGGCTTATAGCTGCCCTGGTGCCGGTGGTGTGGACTATGGAAATGGCTCCACTTGGGTGGCTGATGGCGATGATGATGCCTATGGGAAGCACCTTCAATGATATGCTCATGGTGCGCAACAGATTCATCTTTTTCTGCATGTGACAACAGTGTATCACCTATGAACAGTTCGTTTATATTGTCCGGAAGTGTATCAACAGGCATCGGAATATGATATGCAAAGTCGAGAGAATGTACTTGATGTTGTTGGTTCTTATGCAGATGATGGCGCTTCCGACGGAAATGCCGTTGATGATGAGAACACATACCACCACTAGTTTGTCCGTCCGGGCTGGGTTTATCCGTGAATACTGAATGATAGTGGTAGTCGGATTTATGTCTTAACCGACTGAGGTATCCGCTGCTAATGCTATTCGGAGGGATGGTATGTTTTGCTAGAGAATGATACTTTGTCACGTATTCACCTGCACTCTGTGGTTTAGTGCTGGAATCGTTGAGGATACTTGTAACGGTGGTTAATCCAAAACAAAAAAACAATAACATATTTGTTGGCACTATGAATGTTGTCGATGGCATTGTGTTATTGCAAGGATATGGTTATACAGGATATACACGAATATTTTTATGTTTGATGTCCACACGATATGTTTACATTTTCACAAGGATTGCTAAGGATATGTTCTGTAATAGGAGAAGTATACACTTGTGTTTACACAATTGTTGTCATTGGCTTTCTGGATTCTGGTGATTTTACTATTATTATTATTTTCTTATAATCTGCGTAATCTAAAGGGACTATCAATATATTGCATCAAAAGATACAATCTAATGTTGAAAATTTACAAGGGATATTGAAGATTGGAAGATTAGTAAAAGTAGGGAAGAAGGAAGGAAAGAAAGAAATGGTTGTTATTAGACGTTGGTTTTGCCTATCTGCTAGTTGAATTTTAGGAGGAATAAAACCTAGATAAAGGCCATACATTTTATGACATAAAACAACAAACCACTGCATTTCAGTGTCGGGGGGCCGCCGGTGTCCTTAGAAAATTAAATGCATCATTAATTTTCCTGTCGTGACTTTCCTGTTTGTGACTAAAATATGTAAAGTCCAATGAAAACATGTTGACCAGGTTGGCAAGCCATGTAAAACCACCATAGCAATCAACGTGTTAAATACCTGGTGTTTTGAGGTCGGCTGGTACTGCAAAATGGGACATAAAATAGAGTTCACTCTATTTTGGAAAAAAAGTTTGTTGGTGACCCGCCTGGACTATCATTACTCAAATACCCCGTCTGCTCATAACAGATTTGTTTGCTCTATTTCGTAGGGTAAAGAGTCCCCCCACGGCGTAACGAGAGCTGGGACTTTTTTTTTCTCCGACCTACAATTTCACCACTGATTTGTGCGGCAATACGAATTTTCGTTGTTTATCGAACACAAGACAAATTTAAAAATTACACGAGTGCCCTCAGTTCTTGAAATATTTCTGATGGGTAAAATATACAAAGAGACACACGACGTCCTAATAAAACAGTTAATTTCACACACATCGCCCTCGTCAATTTTCTCAAGTTTACTTGTGATTTCCTGAGACCAATCTCTTAGAAAATATTTTCATTTTGTGTTTGTTTAGGACACAAAGCATATATAAGATACAGACACGTCGGATTGTAAAACAGAGGCATCGTGCCGCTATTTAGTCGGAAGGCCGATATTTGCTAGTGATACTGGTAAACAGGAATTAGGGCAAAGTAAATAACTGTCAAAAGCCTTTAGGCACCGACATCCATATTAGTTGATGATGTATCAACACCAATGTTGTTATTTCCTCAGAGTTTTCTGTTCGTTATAAATATGTGTATACTTTTTTTTGAAACAGTTTGCATTTTTTTCACTGTTTTGTCGATCTTTTGCTGCGAAAATGAAGATTACAAAAAAAAAGGATTCTAATTTATATACAATTTTGAAACCCTAAGTTCCTCCTGCATGTAATTTGTCTAACAGTTTTGGAAACTTAATAATATCCCGATTTCCCTAGAATATTATGCATTATGCGGGGGTTCTCTATACCACATGGAGAACCAACCTACAATGCCAACCAATCCTGACCGCTAACAGCGCGTCACCCTACCCTAACCTATAAACATGCAAAAACAATCCCAATCTGCAAGCGCATCTATCCCAAACTTGCAAGAATTCATCTCCCAATCTGCAATGAAAGGCATTTCCCAAAACTCCCAACAGAATACAATTCAATAGAATATATTCTAAATCATCTCTTACATCACCCCACATACATTTCCCCAAAATTGCTTCGGTCAATTCTCTACTTAATTCATATTCCCTCTTTGCGACCAAGCAATCCTAATTTCCCCGAAATTCATACGCCGTAACAAAACGCATATTCAAATCCATAACGAAACATTAACCATCGCCACCAATTATACCAAGCCGCATACATTTCCCCGAAATTACTTCGGTTAATATCTTATCTAAATGATATTCCTTGCTTGCACCCAAGCAATTCCAATTTCACCCGAAAATTCATGCCCATACTCGCTCGTGTTCCCAAAGCCAATTTCCCCGTACACACGACCAACGAATCCAACTCAGCTTATACGGCGAGCATTCGCTGGAACTAAATTCTTATGCAGGCATAGCAACTCTTCCACCAAATTCTTAGTAAATGGCAGTGAGTTTATGACGCCACTGCTACGATGCGATGAGCTTTTGCTTTCATTAGTCAGTCGCCATCCAACTACTGCCACGATCACACGGGGGGCACGCACGCCCCCGCGTGCTAAATAAAGTCCGTTCGAACGTTCCTCCTTTCAATTGCCGCGGGCACAGCGTCAAAAATATAAGAGAAAACATTCCGACGCAGTTCGCGAATAGAAACTAAACAACTTATGAAAAATCCTAATTTTATTCAAAAATCAGTATTCGGTACAATCGTGTCAGTTGAGTGCTTGTCAGTGGAATGGGCATGTTTAATTTACAGTGTACAAAAATCAAAACGATATTCGTCTCACCTTGTGTAATAAAAAGACCCTTACGGCCAACTCAGTGTGTTTCATTTTCTCTTGCGTCTGTGGACAGTGCGCTGGCGAACAACTCTCTAGTGGGGCGATAGTGAACCGGTGCCATACGCTGGTACACCGCCATCGTACCCCCCACAATTATCTCGACAGCAAATCAAATTAATCTCTGAATGAATTTTCTTCTATGAGTGCTCATGTTAAGGAAGTTGAGTCTTGATTTTCTTTGCGCAAACGTAGGTTCTACTGACGACTCTTGCTATTTTGCAGTTCGGCACAATTACTGAGTGGTAGGTTGAGTCCCGTCGGGGAGCCTCTGGCACAAGACAAATGATCGTACCCGGAAAAAACAAATCATTATCGAAAATTTAACAACCCTCAGGACTTGCTAAATAAGGCCAAGACCGGTTCCCGGTTGTAGTGCCGATACAAAAAAGGTTGAGTCCCAAAATCCACCCGTCCGATAAAATACCGCCCCATTAAGCTACAGGCTTCGTAAAATGGTTGAAAAACATCCTTGACCATCTTTCAGAACTTGTCTGATCGACTCGGTGAAGGAAAAAATTGCACCCCAAGAAGTCGGCTTAGCGCTATAGATTCGCCTTTCCTGGGTGAAAAAATGTGTAAAAGCTATTTAATTTTGAGTTAACTTTCTAAATATGCCGCCTATTGTATCTTAACCTTAGAACTAACTATTACTTTGTTTCACAATAATTGTTGTAATAAGGAAAGGAGTGATTAGAGTACTCACAACACACAAAGCAGACAGACTAAACGATTAAAGTGATAGGAGGATAAGAAAAAGAAAGAACGATAAGAAAGGAAGGACAATAATGCAATTCTACAATATAACAGACATGTCAACGAGTGTGAAGTTTTACCTTAACTCTTATAAATTTTATTAACCTCAAACAAGTAACCCAATTTCATCAGCTCTCATTGTATTGACCCATCTAATCAGTCATTTTCCAAGTCGTTCTATTCTCCCAGGTCTATAAAATTATCTATCGTCATAAATAATTCCATCCACATATCGGGTTCGCCCTGCCTGGATGTAGATCTGTGGCGGTGCCACCAAACCGCACGCTACACTTACCTAAAAACCCCCATAACCTCATCCCAAGTCGCATAAGTTTTTGCTAATGCAATCGCATTAAGCACCTGAAAATGCTTCACGCATTAATTAGATCAAAGCCATAATCGTCAAGTCCCTGTAAGGAAAGCTTACCTTTTCATGCATCTCTTCCCATACAATTTTCCGTAAGATTTCTTTCTTTGCTTATCTGGAATTCCAAACCAATTCAGCACCTTCGGTACCAGCCAAATTCCTGTAAACAAAATGATTCGGTTTGCATAAAATGTAACCGTCATGACAGGAACCATAAATAGTGCGCCGCCTATTTTCCAACTTCGCCATGTGTGCGATAAATTTCTTTACGTACACATTGGTCGCCGACCTTTTTCTCCCAGTAATAAAATTCTCTAACTCGCACCATGTGCAAACAGAAGAACGCTGTTCCTACATAGGTTTCCTGCGATACCATAAACAATTCATATCGTTTGTGGTATCCGAAAAACATTTTCATTTAATGAGCGGCTGCTATTTATTTAGCTGACCCCCATCACCGAACGATGCATAAGCAAACCCATTAATATCCGACGATTTCGGTTTTATTTGCTTTACCGAAATCGTATCTCATGAATGCACTTTATGCTCTTTCTTTGTTCTAGGTTCGTTCTCATCCATGAAAGAACCATGCACACACACCACTGCACTGAAAGAGTGCATTTCTGTGGCGGCCACGCCCTTAAGAGAAACGTTTTTCTCTCTCTTCCCTTTTCTTAACCCTAACCTAGGATGGAATTCATGTCAGAGTTCTATCCTCGGTCAGTCCATTTCCACCCGCTGACCGCCACGGTCACGCATTACTCCCGCTCTCCGTAAGCTGCAGAGAAGCGTACGTCACATTTGAGTATTTGTGTCGAGTGTCGTTCGAAGTCAGAGTCGTTTCTTTTCTCACCAGTATTTGTGTAAAGAGAATAGAGATGTCGAGTTTCTTTTTGACTAAGTGCTACGGTTATCTTTATACCGAGTTTTAAAGTTTAAATACATAGTTGTACCTAAAGCAGAACAATAAACACAACTTATAATACACAAAAAAACTAAATTCGGGTGTTACATTTTTCTATTGTTGTGCCCCTGGTGATCGTGCTTGGAACTCGGTTCTTTTGTTTTTCGGCGGAACTTTATAATAAACAGCGAGAGGGTTGATAGTAGAACTCTCGTCCACGCTGGCGTCGCGACTATCCTCCCCATATATCTTTGGCGGTAAATATGACGAGGAGGGAGGTCAATGGAGGAAACTCTATAACCACGAATTGGAAGAGATATACCGCCAACCTACAATAGCGAGAGTCGACCTACAGGTCGCGAAGATGAAGATGGGCCGGACATGTAGCGCGAATGAGCAACGATAGGACCGCGCGTAGAATTCTTGACGATAGACCAACGGGAAAGAGACCGGTAGGACGGCCGCGGCAGAGATGGGAGGACAATGTTAGGTTGGACCTCGAGGAGATCGGATCGAATGGTCAAACGTGGCAGGAGAGTGCCCACGACAGGGAACGACGGCGAAGCTAAGTCGGTGAGGTCATGAACTTCTGGGTTCTTACAGGACAATAAATAATAATAATTATTACCGAACGATGCATAAGATCCCATTGGCATCCGACGATTTCGGTTTTATTTGCTTTACCGAAATCGTATCCCATGAATGCACTTTATGCCCTTTCTTTGTTCTAGGTTCGTTCTCATCCATGAAAGAACCATGTACACATACCACCATGATCAAGATTAGCGAGTGAGCTCTGCACGAGCAAGAGATCGCTGAGTCGTAATATAACCATAAAGGCGGGCGGGTCGACCGCTATCCTCCGTACCGGCGCCGGTACGGCGTGTAAACGATAGGGGAAATTCGAGTCAAGTGAGTCGGTTGCGCGTACATATAAAGTGAAAGGAATTGTTGTGAGTTATCGCTTAAAATAATATACCAAATTGCAAAATGTGTCACGGCCAATCGAGTGGAAAGTGCGTGTTTCATAGTATAAAAACTTTCAACTAAAAAGAATAAAACATTAACGTACACGAACCTTGTATTTTTTTTTTTTGCCGTGCGCAGCTTCCCTGGGTGTTCCAATGTTCTGTTATTGTTTCCGGTGATCGTGTTTTGCATTCGGCGGTATTTCTGATGGTGGAGGAAGTGAACCAAGTACCCATGCTGGTACATACTTCCTCCCCCACAGATCTCCATTCCGAGAAAAATAATCACCGTCATCGACTCCGCGCAAGCGTTAACATCGGAGTTTCCAAAGCACACCTGCGATAAAAATCTCGCAAATCATCCCATTTGGCAGCCCCATACTTCCATACATGGCCAAGCTGCTTACGTCGGTTACTCGCTTGCAATGCAAGTGGTTTAACGACCGACACCAAGCAGTGAACTGAGTTTCCTAGTGGGTCAGCAATCTCCACGGTATAAATGCTCGGCTCAGATGTCGTAAATCCAGACTGTTTGTATAATCACGTAGGGTACCCGCCACTTGCGTAGGTTTCTCCACGAGTCAAACGTAGGTTTCTCCATGAGTCAAATCGTGGCTAACAGTGAACATCTCCGCCAGCCTCCTAGCCTCGTCGGTTCTGTTAGAATGCACAAACCAAGCAGAATTGTGTACATTAAAATCGCCAAGGACGATCATTTCAGAAGCTGAGCGGTTGATCTCTATCCAGTCGACTGTACGTGGACGATGTTCAAAAATGCCGCTGGTAGATCGTCATTCCGGGTGCGGTAAAGACAGCAAATGAATTTAACAGAATTCTTCAGCACGACCCTCAACCACATGATGTCCATGTTATTAGGCTCCAACGCCTCCATCCTCTGGCAAGCTAGATCGGACCACGTGAAGACACAGAATCCGCCCCTAAAACAGAATCTCGAAAGTTAGTCGTATCCTGAGCAACAAAGATATGTCGAATCAGTTCACGAACCGACCTGGGTTTCATTTAGAGCAAGGGTATGAGGTTTCGCTGTTTGCAAATATTGGTGGACGCCGTTTACATTCGTATTGGTGAAACCGATGCCCCTGATATTACAAAACCCGTTATCAGTCGAATGTCGACAGAGCTTCGAGAACAAGCCCGAGTACGCGATGACGAATTTCTTAAAGTTCGGTTATTGATCAGAATATCTGCATGATGAATGGGTAACTGGAATTCTTTATCTCAGAGGGTACCATCATGGCTTTCTCCGTGTCAGTCCAGGCCATTAGCCGTACATCTGAAACGTAGTCGAAAATGTTCCCCGACGATATCGCGGAATGTACAGCGTGACGGGGTGGTATCTCTCCTTGGGACCGACTACCACCTAAACCAACCCTTTCAGCCAAGCTCCGAAAGATGGCCAGGGATTTCTCCCGAGCGTTCTTTTGTGCCAGTTTCTTTTCTTCGCGAACCTCTGGCATTCAGCGAGCTTCGACTCATCGGAGTTATTTTTTTTTAAATTTTATTTCTCCCAGGAAAGGCGAACCCATAGCGTGGAGTCAGTGCACTGAGATGTTATTTCTTTTTTCACAACCGGGTCCATCAGCCAAGCTCCGAAAGATGCTCAAGGATTTCTACCAACCATTTCACGAAGCTTATAGCTTGATGGGGTGTTATTTCACCGAGCAGCAGGGGGTTGGGACTCCACCAACCACTCGGCCTTTAGTCACCTCTGACGACAAGGCGGCCTAGCTGTGAGTATATTCTAACGCCCTACTTACAGGGCGTCCAGCTGCTCTACTTCCTCCGAGTTCGACTTTGTTTCGATCCTAATCACTCTTCCTCACAAATCAACCTTTGTCATGTGGTTCTATATCTTGCTATCCTATTGAAGTTTACGAGCTCGGTTTTAATTCCATCGACCCCATAATCTAGCTGTGTGACTGCGAGAACGACTCTCTCTCTCTCTCTCTCTCTCTCTCTCTCTTTGGAGACTTTAATCTTCCACAACTCAAGTGGGCTATATCTGATGATCAACCATACTTTATCTCCCACCCCACAATCGCTCATCATGTTCCTCTTTCGGGACCGCTTGCCAACGTGTCTTAAAGAAAAAAGTGAAATTTCTCTTCGTTACCTACCATATAAAAAGGAACTGCTTTTAATTCGAAAAGCAAAATAAAAACAAAGGAGGTATACTAAGGACTACCTCCATTGCCACCTCAACGGAGAAAGTCAGTGGGCCACCGTCAGCGACACACACACAAAATCGTAGGTAGTATTTCTATTACTTGTGCAACACCTCTTACTATAACCACTCATTGCAAAAAGTCATTCATGTATGACACTGTAGCGTTCTAGGAACGCACAATTCCACCCAGGTAAGGTTCCTACCCTTCAAGGAACATACTTACCTTATTCATTACACGTGCCCACAGACACGTGTCCCAAAGCTCTTGATCATACCTGTAACAAGGGTCATAGGAAGCTGCAACAATGTTGAACCCGATATAAAAAAAAAAAAACAAGGAACTTAACGTTCCAAAAGCTTCCAATATCCAGTTTAACGTTTCTTCCATCATATTCAAAAAACAATTGAGGAAACAAATCTTCAATTCCGAACATCTGCACGATGTTTCCAAGGAATTACATTGCCGGTAATTAAACCGAACAAAGGATGCCTATTCTGGTGGCTATTGAAAATCAACACCAATCCAGCTAAGGCACACTTGTCCAAATAAAATTTATCTTTGCGCTGCTGATTAGCAGCCATAGGGCCATAAACTCTAAACACTATCCCTGATAGATGTTTACGATGGTAAAGGCAAACAAAGCATTACCGATCCCATAGCCCTTTGTATCCATCTGAATAGCATGAGAACCCTCGTTGCTCAGGCCAGATGGGAAAAACAAACAATGCATAGAAAATGATCGTAGAAGAAGAGGTGGCATCCGATCAACACGCAAAGGGACGAGATACCGACCGCCAACAGCTAATGGTAATGATGATGATAATGATCATCAGGAAGATTTGTCCTTTTTACAGATACTAAGGGAAATTCTGTTTCACAGATACGTTGGAAAAATGTCCCTTACGATGTGGGATATTTTTCTTGGGCAGACACGGAATCTGCGATAGTATCGAGAGTCTAAAGGATACGCGAGCATAAAAGGCAAAATAATAGCATCGAACGAGGAGGAACGCCATCGTGGAGGTGTACTATAGTCGAGAAACAGAATAAATCCGAGTAGCGCGAGTTGTGAGTCGTGTGAGTTCGCGTCGTAGGAACAAATTAGTAGCGTCGATTAAGAAAATCGTCGTGTGCTCAAACCGCAACTTATCGAACACTTACGACCGAATCGACAACATCCGCCAAAACACCATTACTCCTGACCCGTCATACTTCGAATACTTACCTAACTTTTCCCTTGGGCCCCTTCTCCATAGCTCCTTTATTCCGCTCCTAATTGAATATAAATTACTCCAACTCAAAGACGAGTGCACATCGGGCCTTGCTAGTAACCCTGCAATTCTCTTCAAGAAATGCTCATCCAATCTCTCTGCTGCCTTCTCGATGATCTTTATTCTTTCACTCTCTCAAGGTGTATTCCCCTACATTTGGAAAGCCTCCTTCATCAACCCCATCCTCAAGAAGAGACCCAGAAACAATATCGCGAACTACCTTCCCATTGCCAAACTCTCCCATTTACCCAAGATTCTCGAAAGCATTCTACCCGAATCTCTAAGTTTTCGTTGCAAATCTCTTATTTCTCCAAGTAAGATGGCTTTTTTCAATGGAAGATTAAGGAAGACCAACTTTGTTGAGTTCACTTCATTTACATTCTCAGCAATAGAGCACCGCATTGAGGTCGACGTGGTCTGAACCGACCTCAGTAAAGCATTTGACAAAAACTCCCACAACCTTATCCTTTTCAAATTATCCACCCCGGCTTCGAACCAGGGCGGCTGAAATGAATTTCTCCCTATCTTAGAAATCGACTTTATTCCGTTCGGTTCAGATCCCTGATATTAAACCCTTTCCATGCTGCCTCTGTAGTTCAAAATTTCAAATAAGTCGGCTCAGTACAACTTGAGAAAAATGCGTTTAAAGTTTTGAGTTCGGTTGGACCAGTTGAGTTCCGGCGTCACCAAATTGGTGTAACTCGGAAAATGATTGGAATTTTGAAAAATCCTCTTTGAGGACATACGATGCAACTAGTGATGATGAGGGTGCGTCATATAATAACATGTTTAAATAACTCTCCACCCTCTACACTCGAGGGGTTAGCTTGTGTCAAAACCAATTCACTCAGTGTTGATTACGACGAACTGTGACAGAAGGAATAATTGACGCGTGATACAAAAATGAATAACAATTGAATTTACAGACGAATATCGACTAACATTGATTACGGTACACCAAATATTCAACAGACACATATAACAAAGAAGTCCAGCACGACTCCAAGGACAACAGCGGTTAAAGAAAGGTAGGAAACTACACGGCAAAAGTACACAACAAATCGAATTACCAGTGTAAATAATTAAATCTGAAATAATTCAATGAATTAACCGACAATAATTTAAAGTTTTTTTTTTGATCTGGAAATAAATCCACTAGACACTCAAAACATTCCAGTATTAAGTCAATTAGATGAGATTCGCTCGTTTATAAATAATGAAATAAAAATGCAGTCCACTAACAGCACACCACAACACAGAATTAGCATACTCTTTAATGTCTAAACTTTAGAAACTATTAATATACTACTATTTATTGACCTGTAGGAACCCGGGAAGTTCATGACCTCACCGACTCGACTCCGCCATCGTTCCCTGTCCTGTGCACTCTCCTTCCACGTTTGACCATCCCATCCGATCTCCTCAAGGTCAAACCTTACATTATCCTCCCATCTTCGTGGCGGCCGTCCTACCGGTCTCTTTCCCATTGGTCTGACGTCAAGAATTCTACGCACGGTCCTATCGTTGCTCATTCGCGCTACATGTCCGGCCCATCTTCATCTTCGCGACCTGATTACTCTCGCTATTGTAGGTTTGCGGTATATCTCTTCCAATTCATGGTTATAGAGTTTCCTCCATTGACCTCCCTCCTCGTCATATTTACCGCCAAAGATATATGGGGAGGATAGTCGCGACGCCAGCATGGACGAGAGTTCTACTATCAACGTTTATTAGAAAGTTCCGCCGAAAAACAAAAGAACCGAGTTCCAAGCACGATCACCAGGAGCACAACAATAGAAAAATGTAACACCCGAATTTAGTTTTTTTGTGTATTATAAGTTGTGTTTATTGTTCTGCTTTAGGTACAACTATTTATTTAAACTTTAAAACTCGGTATAAAGATAAACGTAGCACTTAGTCAAAAATAAACTCGACATCTCTATTCTCTTTACACAAATACTGGTGAGAAAAGAAACGACTCCGACTTCGAACGACACTCGACACAAATACTCGACTGTGACGTACGCTTCTCTGCAGCTTATGGAGAGCGGGAGTAACGCGTGACCGTGGCGGTCAGCGGGTGGAAATGGACTGACCGAGGATAGAACTCTGACATGAATTCCATCCTAGGTTAGGGTTAAGAAAAGGGAAGAGAGAGAAAAACGTTTCTCTTAAGGGTGTGGCCGCCACAGAAATGCACTCTTTCAGTGCAGTGGTGTGTGTGCATGGTTATTTCATGGATGAGAACGAACCTAGAACAAAGAAAGGGCATAAAGTGCATTCATGAGATACGATTTCGGTAAAGCAAATAAAACCGAAATCGTCGGATATTAATGGGTTTGCTTATGCATCGTTCGGTGATGAGGGTCAGCTAAATAAATAGCAGCCGCTCATTAAATGAAAATGTTTTTCGGATACCACAAACGATATGAATTGTTTATGGTATCGCAGGAAACCTATGTAGGAACAGCGTTCTTCTGTTTGCACATGGTGCGAGTTAGAGAATTTTATTACTGGGAGAAAAAGGTCGGCGACCAATGTGTACGTAAAGAAATTTATCGCACACATGGCGAAGTTGGAAAATAACCGGCGCAATATTTATGGTCCCTGTCATGACGGTTACATTGTATGCAGGGACTTTACGATCATAGATTTGATCTATATAATGCGTGAAGCATTTAAAGGTGCTAATGCAGTTGCATTAGCAGAAACTGATGTTGATTGGGTTGTTATAATGGGGGCTTTACGGTAAGTAGACAGTGAGGTTTGGCGGAACCCCCACAGATACCCCTAAGAAAAACTGAGTTTTCTTTTTAAAGCCGAGAAATATTTTACTTTCACTCAACTTCTTCTCCTGTATAAACCCCAAATTAGACTCCCGCCGAATATTGCTATCATCTTTGGATCACTGCTCCTAAACATACTCTCGACCGACTTGAGAGCATACAGAGACGGGCCATCCGCCAGATCGGGGACACGCGGCTGACATCGGGACTGCAGTCGCTATCATATCGAAGGGACGTAGACGACCTCTATCTGTTTTACATATGTTATCATTATTTATAGACTTTAAGGCCGCCTACGACCGCATAGCCAGGGTAGAACTATATAACGCCATGAAAGAATTCGGCATTCCAAACAAATTGGTACGATTTTGTAGGATGACCATGACCAATGCAACTAGTCAAGTAAAAATCGCGGGATTGCTGTCCAAACCAAAAACATCTTTAATGGACTCCGACAAGGGGCCGGTCTGGCCTGCCTCCTCTTCAACCTGGCAAGGAGAAAGCAATCCGTGACTCTGGATTCCCAGCTCAACAACAATATGGTAGAGTCTTTGCCTTGTGACTGAGTCGTAGGCTTTTTTGAAGTCTACGAACATTTGGTGAATCGTCTCTCCACATTCCCACTTCTTTTCCAGCAGTTGCCTTATTGTGAATATCTGGTCGCTTGTTGACCGGCTCCGCATTGGTAGTCTACCAGTATTTCTTCTGCGTACGGTGTGATTCTCGCTGGTATGACATGTGTTAGTATTTTGTATATGGTTGGGAGCAATGATATTTCTCTGTAGTTTTCGCAGTCAGATCTGTCGTCTTTTTTGAAAATGGGGAGGACTGTAGCGATTCTAACAGATACACACAATTCACGAGCAAAAATAGTGAAGAACACCGAACGAAAAAAAAAATCGAATAAGAAAAATGCATCAGAACCGTATATCAAGCGATAAAATAAAAATAATTCATACCAGTGGAATATAGTCGAGTTTGGAAATCAAATTCTAAACTCGGTCAGTAGCCTGGTGTGTAACGCTTAGGTCAAATTTTTTTCGTGATTCGAGCTGTCATAGCGTCAGTTCGAATCACACGATCTTCTTCACTATTATTTCTAACGCTATATAATTGGTGACCCCGACGTGATCTGAACACGCAGCATCCACTTCCCATAGTAAAGCAGAACTTCACACACGGTCACGACTTCCGCATAGAGCCCAGCCTCCGACGTTTTCTCGCTTCTCTCTCGTTCGTCCGTCGTCCGCATACGAATCTGATCGTAACGAAGTTACTGCGGCGGGAGTGTGTAGCGATTCTAACAGATACACACAATTCACGAGCAAAAATAGTGAAGAACACCGAACGAAAAAAAAAAATCGAATAAGAAAAATGCATCAGAACCGTATACCAAGCGATAAAATAAAAATAATTCATACCAGTGGAATATAGTCGAGTTTGGAAATCAAATTCTAAACACGGTCAGTAGTCTGATGCTTCACTGCTTCGCTTTTCAATCGTTTCATCGTGTGTTCAATTCACCTTCTTCACTATCCTTGCTTAACGCTATAGGACTATTGAGGTTTCCAATCTTCCGGAGTGACTTCCTTATCCCATATTGTTTGGATAAGCTGGTGGATCTCTCGAGCGGTTCTAATCTTCTTTCGTCATTTCGTCCTCCATGCTTCACAAGCTGCGGCGGTATGCAGTCGACTCCGGGAGCTTTGTTCTTTTTCAATCGATTTATTGCGTCTACAAGTTCGTTGAAAGAGGGCTCTGGGATCTGAGGCTCGGCTGTATGTACGTCTGGTGCGTTTATTTGTGGTTGATGGGTGCGCACATTGAGCAGGTTTTCAAAATACTGCTTCCATCTTGTTACGATATTGTTTGTTTCTGTGACCAGACAACCGCTTGTGTCTCGAGATATTTTGCCTCTCCCTAGCTAGCCATTTCTAATTGAATTTATGCCGACATACATACCTCTGATGTTCTTTGCTCTGGCATTTTCTAGGATTTTTTCGATCCGAGTCTTTTCCCATTCGTGTTTTTTTTTGTTTTTGAAGAGTCTCATTGCCTCTTTCCGAATTGCCGCGTATCTTTCTACTTGATTTAATCATATCTTTGTATGTGGGTCACTCTGAAGCGGTTACGTTCTTCGATCTTCGCCCTGCACTCATCGTCAAACCAAGGTTTGGACTTAATTGTTTTCTTAAATCTTAATACCTTTTGGGCTGTTTGTTTGATTGTGTCTCTCATCGGTGTCCATTTAGTCTCCACACTGTTTGCTTCCTATTTCTCACTGCGCCAATTCTGTAGGACGCTAAATCAATTCGTTAGTCCGTCTTGATATTCAGTCCTTTTGCGCACGTCTTTTACTTTATCAATGTCGAACTTTTTGCTCGTCTCCCGTGACTGCTCATGTGGGACTGCTGTGAGCCGCCTCCTGATTTTGGCCATGATTAGAAGATGATCGGAGTCACAATCTGCTCCTCTATATGATCTTCATCATCATCATCATCGGCGCTACAACCGGGAATCGTTCTTGGCCTTATTTAGCAAGTCCTGAGGCTTGTTAAATTTTTCCATCATGATTTGTATTTTCCGGGCAAGGTCACTAGTCTTGCGCCAGTCTATATGATCTTTATCATCATCGGCACTACAACCGGGAACTGGTCTTTGCCTTATTTAGCAAGTCATGAGGCTTGCTAAATTTTCCATGATAATTTGATTTTCCGGGCAAGGTCATCAGTCTTGCGCCAGAGGCTCCCCGATGTGGGTTTGCTGCGAGCCGACTTCTAATTTTGCCCATCACTAGAAGGTGATTGGGGTCGCAATCTGTTCCTTTACATGATCTTACGTCAAGGATATTCGAGTGGTGTCTTTTGTCTATGAGTAAGTGGTCTACTTGGTTACGCGTTACGCTGTCGGGTGATATCCATGTGGCTTTATGGATTTGCTTGTACTAGAATATCGTGCTTTTCACTACCAGATCTTTTGACGCTGCGAACGTAATAATTCGAATTCCATTACCATTTGAAACGTCATGTAGGATTTCTTTACCTATAGTTGGTTGGATGGCTTCCAGCTTGTCTCGTTTGTTTCTGTGACCAGACGTGTAGGTTTTCTATACCTGTATTTGGTTGGAAGATATCTTCCTTTCCAATTTTAGCGTTGAAGTCTCCGAGGAGGATTTTAACATCGAATGATGAGATCCCATCAAAAACTTCCTCTATGGTCTCGTAGAATGTGTCCTTCGCTTCTTCGTCGGTAGATTCTGTTGGGGCGTGTACGTTTATAAATACATAATTGTACCATGGGCCCTGTATTCCTAAACTTTGGAAACATGCAAAAAATCGACTAGAATATCTTCTTGAGGGACCTTCGCCTGGGCAATCACAAAACCAAATCCTTTCCTTCTGAGTCCCATCAATGCGATTAGTTACAAAGATAAGAAAAAATCAGTTGTGAGCTTTTGGCGGTTGCTTGGTTAATTAATTGTTTGTCGAATGTTGTTGTCGTGTTCCACCAAACACTGCCTCCGCCGAGGAAAAATACACACACTGAGTGAACACGATTACAAATGAAACGCAGAGATATATAGGTTGTATATTCCAGTAAGACAATTTATTTTCACACTTCACAGTAGCACCAGTGACATTCTACGCGTAATTAATATGTTAGTTGGACGTTTCCACAGCGTTAATAGATAGATGTTATTGAGTTCATCTTTCACTTAAGGTGATCACATATGTATTCTCATTTCCTAGTTCCCTGGGTTAGATTGTAATACATGTGTTGGAAAATTCGCGCGATACAAAAGGTTATCTTTACGCAACACTGAACAAACTCGGGAAAACACTATAACACAACTCGATCTTAATATCAACGCAAGTTTGAATTGACAATGGTATGACAAGACTCGATCTTAATATCAACGTAAATTTGAATTGACAAATTAACACCTCCTCGATTGTGTTCTCTATGTGGCCACTACTCTAAGACTGACTAACTAAAGATCTCATTCCCCATCCGTAAGGGAAATTCCCCCAACGCCTCTGTGAAACAGAATTTCCCATCGTATCCGTGAAGCGGAATTTCCCATCGTATATGTAAAGGAAAGTTTTTCATCGTAATAATCATTATCATTATCTTTCCCGACTTGGTTATCGGAATCTTGTTCCTTTGTCTTATGATCGGTGGTGCCGCCGCTTATTCTCCGATCCTTTTCTATGGATTGTTTGTTTTTCCCATCTGGCCTGAGAACAAGGGTTCTCATGCTATTTGGATGTGTACAAAGGAACCATGGAATGGTAATACTTTGTTTGCATTTCCGACTCATAAACATCTATCCGGGTGGTGTTAAGATGTTTATGGTTACATGACTGTTGGTCGGCAGCGAAACGATATGCTTTGTTTGCATACGTGCGCCTTTAGCGTTTGGCTCATGCAAGGGATTTAGGTGCTAATTGCTATTAGCTACCAGAGTAGACATTCGTTGTTCGGTTTATTTACCGACAATGGTGTTTAATGGGAAGCATCGCGTTGATGCTTAGAATGGGTGCTTGACTTACATGCGGTGCTTTCCTACATGGCGCATTACCTTAGATGCGATGCCTTGCTGCATTTGGCGCATTAGTTTGGATACGATGCATTTCTGCGTTGATGGATGCGTTGTATGTGATATTACCTTTTATTTCAGGTGTGTCTAATGACTATTGGGACACGTGTCTGTGGGCACGTGTACTGGAAAAGGTAAGTATGTTCCTTAGCGGAAAGGATGTCTCAACCTATAGTGGGTTTTGTGGTTCTTAGAACCACAACAAGCTCCATCTTAATAATAAGATTAAAAAAACAAAATGGTTTTTGGATCACACACGACAAAAACGCGACCTTGCGTGGCCAGCTAAACACATTGTTTGTTCCATGGTACCGCGTTGAAGGTATGCTCGGAAATGGATTTTCGTCGTTCAGGGGTGATTGATTTAAAACGTTTGCAGCGGAGATGTGGCGCGATGCTCCACAGATTGTGCAGGGACCCTGGGGCTTCGGAGATGGCGGTGATACTGAGTGTACTGGGATACACGAAACTTCTGCAAGCGATTTCGAGTGGGAGGTATAATTGATTCTCCTTGATCCCGATTAGCGGCAAGTTAGAGCAGTTCGAAGAACTCCAGGGCCTCAAATATGAGTTTTTTGAGAATAGCGTTCGTTAGATGGATGGAATTTTAGACACACGGGCGGTATGAATTTAACACGATCGTATAGTTATTTTGTGATTATTTAATGGAATACCGTTGAATTACTCCACTTTTTAGCATAAATAACGCAGCATAGCACCCCAATGGTCATTCTCTTGTTCACTTCAGATCCGACTTTCGTGGGCTTCACGCAGCGAATTAGAGAACAATCCAGGGTTTTTTTTCCGCTGTTTCTTCGCGGAAAGAGGGCCGCATACTACAAAATCCGTCATCGTTATGCTTAACGTCGCCTAGGCCCATCCTGCATCCTTTTTTACTTCTAGAAGCAGATCGAACCGCCCTGTTGGGATTTATTTTTTTTTTTTGCATACGTCCGTGAGGATGAGCGCAGAGTTTTCTGCGTGAAGCTCCGACATATCCTAAAGTAGGTTCAATTTTTATATGCGTGACAAAGCCTCGGCTTTGCTCTGACTCACTGGATAAGCATGCATCCAACCGAAATTTAGCCTCCAATATTAATGTAATTTTGCACAAATAGGTCAGGAGATGTAGGCAGTAACCATCTCCTACAAATGCTAATTTGTATTACATTGACCTATACCTTCATTCCTGCCAACCATTTGTTTCCATATTTTCAACTTCACGCTTGAAATTCCGTACAGATCCGCTCTAAGCTTGAACCTTGGGACCCATTTCTGCTTTCGTGTAGGTCCAGATGTATTAAGACGGCCTGACGGTTTTAGTTGCGTTGACTGAAGCGGAATTGAAGCAACTCGCTCTCCAGAATCAGTGATATTCTTCTTTGTAGCACGTACACCAACGACGCGAGGGCAGGGGAGAAATGAAATATCCTCTCAATAATCAAAGAGATTCTGTCATGTACCTCGAAAACACACCAAGCGGGCATAGGAATACACGCAGATCGGACCTAGGTAACTAAGAAAAGAGAAGGTACAAAAAGGGGGCCACAAACTCCCCTTTCCCAGACAACCTTCACTTCTCTCAAATACCACAGGTCTACATGCCTGTTCCTTGGCACGTGACTCATTCGATCAAGGTCTTCTTTCAAATCACATGGCTTTCCATTTTCCCACGTCACGTGAGGATAAGAAAGTGCTGGGCGGCGTGGGGGGGGGGGGGGGGGGGGGGGGGGGGGGGGCTTTAATACACACAGTCTTTAAAATTAAAAATTAGTGAAGCGTTAAATGACGAAATACATTCTACTGAACGGAGCAGACGACGTTAGAAAAATAACAGCGAAGTCGTTTAGAATTCTCGAGAAATACTGAAGGCATCCTTTTTTGTTGGTGTTCTCAGAAGTTGATGAGTTAGTTAGGTTCGCTTGGGTGCTATGTCCGCAAATTTGATATGTGACGCAATCCATGCATTTTTATGGTAACAAAAAAAAATGAATTTTTTCGAAGAGTTACGTTCGCGTGAACAACGCTCACACCGCTCACCATCTTAAACAAAACATTATTGAGAAATCACTCAAATTGTAATACAATTGTGTGAATATGTGACGGAAAGCTTTTCTAAAATTGTTGTGTTTTATAGGGTGGGCCATACATTTTTGCAAATGGCAACACTTGATTTCTTAAAAACCGTTAGAGAGAGGGGTCGCAAGCGGCGGGGAATTGTTTATTACGTTGTTGTTGGAATTGTTTATACGTTTATTACGCCCCGCCACTCGCGCGCCCCTCCCTCTAATGGTTTTTAAGAAATCATGTGTTGTCATTTGCAAATTTTTATAGCCTACCCTATATTAAAAAATTAGGACCTGAACTCCGTTTTAATTACATTATAGTCCTGGCATAGTATGTCAACTTCGCATTCGAAGACAACCAAGTCATAACTTCCTTTATGACACAATACTATTAAAGTATAAAGTATTCTCTCTTATTCTTTTCGTTCGTACGTGAAAAAGTAACAAGATTTAAATCGAAAATTAATACTCGAAAGTGGTCTGGTATATTTTGGTCGAGTTTGGTATTTGAAACACATGAAATCAAACTTTAGTATCAAGAGGTTTGTCCGCCCCATTCCCTCTGGGAGTTAAATTCCTTCAGCAATAAATTCATCTGAGAGAAACTCTATCAGAACCCGGAATTATATTCGATGGTGGTTTAATCTCACTGGCGTACGGTTGGGTAAGTTAATATATCCATGTACTTAAAAATCCGCTTTGGTGCGCGCGTTACTATAAAAAACAAAAGTTGCAATCGTGTCAAGAGGCGGAAAACTAATTCTTTATTAGTTATTTTTAGGGATTTCGAGGTTAATACCGTCTCTAGCGGAAAATGACAAGGTTCCGGAAGCATTATTTTATATAATATGCTTATGCGTGACCCCCTGATGGTTGGTGGATAGCTGACTAGAAAGACAGTAACGATGTATATTTGTATTTTACATAATTCGCTTTCGCAATTCCAGAATGTCTTTATTCTACTACGGGACTGGTATCAGAGGCACGTTGCTTATGCGAAGGACGTCTCCGAAGCTAGACAACGTATTTCTTATCTTAAGGGCCCCGCTTTGGAAGGGGCGTGCAGGCTTTCTGCATAAATATTCCATTAAACTGCTTTGCAAAGTCCTGATTTTCGTTTCTTTTTCGGTTGGGTGACGCTGTTCATAAATAAATATATGATTAGGCTTACTTTACGCATATGTAACTAAATGTCCCTATATTGCCTTTCCCAGGATGTGGAATATTTGCTGGGATATCCCCTTTGCGGCTTTATTAAAAATCTGGATTCTCGGAAGGAATTGACTTCTCTGTATATTTGGAATAGTCGGGTATAGTTCATGCGCCTAATTAGAAAACGTGCGAAAGTGATAAACTTTTCCGACACAGGTGGTCACGTCTTATGGCTTAATACCTTTCATTTATTTATCTTTTTAATAAAAACCATTCCGTGTACTGGACACGAAATAAGACGGGATCCTGGATGAATTATAGAAAACGCTAGTGTAGCTCTGTGTTCTGAAGATTAAGTGCATGGGGTTACGACTGGACGACCCGAGAGATTGTGTTAAAGACGATAATGGAATTGAAAACCGGTCATGTGGAAATGAAAGAAATGAGATGGAGTGTACACAGTAATCGAATTGATTTGTTTATTTATTGTTTCTTATTGGTTTAGTTACCTGTGCAGTGTTGTGAGGCGTTTTCTTATTATGAGGTCATGGGATCGATTAAAGCTGTGGACGAGCTATCAAAATATAAGACCTTTGTATTTTCTCTTTACGAGGAATACTTGTTTTACGATCGACTTCACGAGAAACCGTCACATAAGGCGCATCACATAGGCCTGAATGACACTTATCAGACAACTTCCTCATCCGGCTAAGAAGGATTTTAAATATTTAACAATGATGCATCCGTACATGGGCAGGTCTGGTTCGCTGCTCTTGAATCTTAGTCCTCTTGAATCTTAGTCGTCTTGAATCTTACTCCTCTTGAATCTTAGTCCTCTCGAATCTTACTCCTCTTGAATCTTAGTCGTCTTGAATCTTACTCCTCTTTAATCGTAGCCCTCTTGAATCTTAGTCCTCTTGAATCTTAGTCCTCTTGAATCTTTTGTTGTTATCCTCTATTTTATTCAATTTACCCAAACGAAAGGTCCGCTGACTGAACCTCAAATGAACCTAGAGAACACAATGAAGCTCCAATCTTATTTCAATTCGTAGAAGAAGTATTCATATATAGGGTGATCTCCTCCAACATCAACAGCAAGTTGGATTTTCTCTTAGGCGGATAAAACGAGGATATAGAAGTTCGACACCACTTTTCCGAATGCATTCAAGCAACCTCAGTAGCAATTATTCTACCACAGAAGAAATGGATTCATGTATAGCAACATAGAGGTTCTACATCCTATAAATCCGGCTGTTGCATCTACAGAACGTCTAAGAAGTATAAAGAGGAAACCTCTAGAAAATTGGCAATTAACTGGAGGACCACTATCCTTGAAACACCAACAGCAAGTTGACCTACAACAGTCGAGAGGTGGCTACCAACATGTGGGACAATCAGAGGCACAAACACCACCGCCATTAGGTTATCAGTACAACAAGTCATTTTCTTTTTTTATTATTTATTATTGTTATAACTTTTTTTATTTTTTTTAGGAGCCCCTTCAGAGCCGTAAGTTTTGTAAAAATTGCGTGAGTTCCTTGTGAGTAACCAGAAAGAACTATTGAGTGAAATCCCTCCCAGCCAATACAGAATCAATTGGGTGAGTTTTGTCTGAGCTACCATTACCTCAAATAACAACCACGAAATTTAACAAATCTTGTGGACCTCGTGTAAGCACTGCCTGCGCACGACACAGACACGATCCACGCAAAGTGATCGACTCCCTCTGCTTACTGGGAATCTGGAACACAGTTCCGATTGTGGATCTGTTTCGATTTCTCTTTTTTTGCAAGGGGACCCACGACCCACGGAGGGTGAGGCTCGCACTGGGCTCTGACATTTAAGGGTACTTCAAAATCCCCTTTTCTGAGCGCGTTAGTGTAAAAAAAAAGACAAAAAAACAGAGGTCGAAATATCAATCTACCTCTAACAACCAAATTTTATCTTTCGCGAGTGGATTTTTTCGTTCTTCTGCAGATTGTTGGCAGCCTATTTAATTTGCCCTCATTTTTAACGCTCCCCCACCCAGCCACGATCCTACCTCTTGCTAGACTAACCGATAACATCGGTTGAATCGATTCGCGACCTGGGCGTCCTATGCGACAAGGAACTTAGATTTACCGCACATATCGTTGACATAATCCTTAAGGCCAATGCCGCCCTTGGCTTTGTAAAACGCTGGTCGAAAGAATTCCTAAACCCCCACGACACCCGATCAGCCTACCCAACTTTTGTCCGGCCACTACTGGAATATGCTAGTCAGGTCTGGTCCCCGTATCAACTATCGCACATTCGTAAGATCGAGGGTGTTCAACGTCGTTTCTTGCGCTTTGCCGTCCATGAACTAAACTGGGAAAACCCACTCATTCTACCACCATTGGCCGGCTGCTTCTAATCAAACTCAACACACTTGAGGAGCACAGAATCCATGCTGACATCATCTTTTTCCTTCGCCTTCTGTCATGCTCAATCAATTGCCTAAGCTTGCTCTTCACATTATCATTTCATACATACCCCCGTAATGCGTGGTACCCTCGTCTGTATTACGTGCCCGCTCATCACACTTCTTACGGCGCTAACGAGCCCATCTCGCGTATGCTACGACAGGCCAACTCTTTCCCCACCTCCTTCGATTTCAACGTCTCCACTCCTGCCCTCAAACGACGACTCAGAAGAAATCCGTCCTAACCGCGCTCCGCCTCAATTTCACCCCCTCCCCCCAGCTCACCAGCCCTGGCCCCACACCAGTACGTAAACGTGCCCTTCACTGTCACTGTCTCACAAAAGCCGAATTTGCCCCCCCCCCTCCCCACATACACTTTCTCTTCCCCAACCTCCTAGCCCCCCTATCGACAGTCATTTTCACCTCCTGGTTTTTCTTTTTTCTTTTTTATTCTCCTTCTTACTCTAGATTTAATATAGTCTGTAAGGTTTTTTTTATAATAATTAATTTAAGTTTAATTTAAGCTTGCATTAAGCAAAATAAATGAGGGTTTTGCCCTCACTAAACTTTAACTTTAAAACTTTAAACTTTGCCTTTTGTTCGACCTTGCAGGTCTTCTTCATATTTTTTCGCGTAGAAACTCTAACGTTTCCGTGTTTCGGATTTTCCTCTGTCGTTATCGTTCTGTTTCTACACTTCAACTTACTTATTTACTTACCACGATTAATCCAATCATCTATACACGTTTGATAGGCCGCGGCCGGGATCGAGTTTAGGTTTATTCAAGACCAATATACATCGATACCTTCTTTCCTTATCCGCTTCCTCTCCATCCGCCCGCACTGTACTCTGACATTTAAGGGTACTTCAAAATCCCGCATTGTGCGCGCGTTAGTGTAAAAAAAAAGGAGAAGGCTCAAAAGCAGAGCAAATTATCACCTACGGACTTGAAAAGTCGGAAGCACCGACCCCAACACCGTCGGCCCAAAGCAGGCCGAGGACGCTCTAGCTATGCTAGTACGGAGTCTACGGAGGCTCCAAAATGGAGGGATAAGTAACAAAAGAGCGGCCAGCAGTGCGAATTTACCGGTCGACACATAGGCAGAGCGGCAGTGTGTTGACAAAAAGCAAAAGGGGGGCGTTCGCGTCGGGAAATCCCAACCCGATCGCACTAAATTCGCAACTCAACAAAAGCTGTTCTCAGATTTCTCCGACCAAAGTCCTGTGGAGGTTATAATTTTATTTATGTTTTTTTGGTTTAGGGCTTACTTCTAGTCCCGCGGGTCTTTACCGGTCGGATGGGTCCTTACGTGGGTGTCTGTCCCAGCTGGAGGTGTGATGGCGGCGTAAAGGGCGTGTCCAACATCTTTAGCGAGAGCCTCCCCGATGAGCTGATGGTACGTTTCAGGGGCTAGTCCCACGATAGATGGTGAACTACCATGTTGGCAGTGGTGCCAACAGCCTTGGCCGCCTTTGGGGAGTGAATCCACAGTTGTTGCTAATGTGAGGAGTGTGTACCCGCAATAGTTTCTTTATTCGACAAATGAGACTTTTTTTTGGTTTTATTTTATTTGACTTTAGCGATGTAACTTTATTTTACTATATTCGGCTCTATCTCCAGCTTTCTAGGTTTCGAGTGAATGTGAAATCAAAATGTGTCGCCCTTTTATACTTTGTGATGACAGAGATTGTATAAAATTTTACTTGGAAATTCCAAGAAGCACAAACTAGATTTTGTGTACTTCAATTGGAATAGGATTCCGGGAAGTTGATAGGAATTTATTTGAATAAATTCCCATAAGGAGAAATCATGAAATGCATTTAGAGTTAAGCATTTCGTGGTGTTAGGATTATTAGGAATTGAAACAATGTGCGACAAATCAACTTTTGGTTTAACTTGTCGCTCAATGATTCACCGTGGGAATAAGGTTGAGATTATAGGAAATATTGTGGATTTGGATGGGAGTGGTGATTCAAGATCACTACAGTCCCGATTGTCCAACTTCCTTTGGACATTGGCCGTAGAAACACTACACGTCTAATCGTGGACACCGGCGCTGAGATCAGACTCTTAAAGTTGAAAGCACTCCACTCGAAACCTGTCGTGGATGCCCAAAAATCTACGACTCTCCAGACGCTTTTTGGCGACGGAAAGTCGAGGGGATGCTGCCATGGGAATTTCAGATTGCACCAAGAAATCCCCTGCAGCTTCCAAGTAATTGACTCCTTGCCGGGGGTATCGGAAGACGGGTTGTTGGGTGACGACTTCCTGTCAAAAGTGGACCGGGTGGTTGTTTGGGGTTTTCCCGTTGACTGTGTAAATAATAAGAGGGGACGGTACCAAGGGGACCTGGGAAGGTCCAGACCGCGGTCGGTATTCACCCGGAGACCGTACGCACATAGGGGAGGGCTGCGAAACGATGCTGTTAACATTAACACTAAGTTTAGGAATGGACGTGAGTCCGTTGCAACTAAATGGAATCAGGCGTTTAGTTTAGAAATTTTAAAGTTTGAATCAGATTTGTTAAAAATGAAATTGATGTGACATTTTTGAAGAAACTGTGGGGTTGGTTATGCTTGTGGACCTGCACGGGCACGGATTCAGCAAACACTCAATAAGTATCACTGGAAACTGTTCGCCAACGAAGAATGGAACGTGTAAAAGAAACGCTAGAGTTGATTTGTTGATTTAATGTTTGTTTTATTTCTGCATATATAATGAGGACAGCATATACACGTAGTTCACACTCTGTTTGTAGTTCTTAAAATATATTATTTTGCTATATCACTTTCTCTCTTAATATTGTTAATAACATAACTGTGATATTTTGTAAAACCAATATAACTACACTGATTCTTTGTAACAACTCTTCTGCACTGAATTGTCTTCTTTGTATCTTTCACAAAATCTATCTATCTTAGTTAATTATCCAATTTTTATCGAAAAGCAAATGAATTCAACTTCAGTAAACAGCAGGTAGATTCCACTACGTTAACATGCGTAAAACTGTGCCGTCTCCTTAACAGAAAAACAAGACCGTCTCGTTAATAGATGTAAACCCTGACCGACTCCACTGACTCCTACCGCGGTTGAAACTCGATTTGTAAGCACGCGTGTATATGCGACAAGGGTTGAAAGATGTTCCTTCTTAGTTCAATGTTAGAACTTGACTCCGTGATTGCTAGAATCTGAATCCTCGATCCATCTAGATGTTGTTTCGCGCGGATATCTCCATTCGAGATTGCACACATACAGGGAGAGAGCCTGTACATGGGAAGGACAGTATTTCACCTATAGGCTGAAGTCGAATAAGGAAAAGCGACAACAAAAACTGACTAAATGGTATTTGAATTCGACTTAGGACAACTGTGCAAATAGATGGTCGCTCGTATAGCGGCCGAAAAAAGATGTTTAAAATGGCGATTCGTTGATGCAGGGTTATATTTCTGGGTATAATGTCAACCGAACGCTATTTCGATGGTCATGCGCTAAGATATGCGTTTGTTTGTCTTAGCTAATGGTATATGGGTTTGTGGGAGTTCTCTATACCACATCCAGAACCAACCCACAACGCCAACCAATCTTGACCGCTAACAGCGCGTCACCTCAACCCAACTTCCCACCCCAAACTTGCAATACACATATTCGCAACCATGCAAAACCCGCAAGCGCACTCATCCCAATACGCAATAGCATCCGCCCCCAATCCGCAATTGCATACATTCCCCAATTTACCAGGAACCCATTTCCCAAGCTGAAATAAATGCATTTTCCAATTTACAACGGAATGTTAATCATTTCCCTCAATTACATCACCCCACATACATTTTCCCAAAATTGCTTCGGTCAATTCTCTACTTAATTCATATTTCCCCTTTGTGACCAAGCAATCCTAATTTCCCCGAAATTCATATGCTGTAACGAAACGCATATTCAAATCCATAACGGAACATCAACTATCGTCACCAACCATACCAAGCCGCATGCATTTCCTCGAAATTACTTTGGTTAATATTTTATCTAAACGATATTCCTCGCTTGCACCCCGAAAATGCATGCCCATACTCGCTCGCGTTCCCAAAGCAATTTCCCGGTATACACAAGCAACGAATCCAACTAGGCTTATACGGCCAGGATTCACTGGAACTGAATTCCTATGCAAGCATGCCAATTCTATTCGAAAGTAGAATACTTTTTTTCTTCATCAGTCAGTCGTCCTCCAACTACCACCACGCGCGTATCGATTTTCCTATAACCGCCGCGACCACGCGGGGGCAAGCCACCCCCGCGTGCCAAATAAACTCCGTTCTAACGTTCCCGAAAATAAATAGAAGAGAAAACATTCGGGCGCAGTTCGTGAATAAAAACTAAACAACTTATGAAAAATCCTAAAATAAAATAAAAAGATCCTTATGGCCAACTCCCAGTGTTTCATTTTTTCCTCCCAGCGCGCCGGCGAACAATTCCGTAGCGGGGCGATGGTGAACTGGTGCCATACGCTGGTACACCCCCATTGCCCCCACAGGTTGTTTAGGAAAACAATACCGTGGGACCTGATCTGGTGATCGGAATGATTACACAATGACGGTCGTGTATTTATCCACGTCCATTGTGCATTGCATCCGCAGCGAGTCAAGGGTCGGATTCCAGTGTGAATATTTACAGTGGCAAAGAATTCGCCCCCTGGCAGCTAGGCGCGAGTTGCGCTATGCTTTGTATTGGCGAACAAAATATGGGACGTGACCATTGCTAGATTGATTAGGAAAAACAAACTATGATCACGTCCAATTCGATGCTAGTTTATCGTTTATGCAACCGATCAGGGATAATCGGCTGCAGCTGTATAAGCAAGCGATTTGTCATGGCGTGTCTTTTGGACCAACGAATTGTTGGACAAAGACACGCAGAACAACTGGTGTGTGTTTGGTGGTACGAGGGTTGGCTTTTATATTTCGGGATTAGAGAACAAAAACAAATATTGATCATCGAAAATCACTTTATTGTTTTTCAAAATATTCCCCATGAAGATCTATACACTTTTGCATGCGTTTGAACCAATTGTCGAAGCACTTTTGCCAGTCTGATTGAGGTATCTCCAACACATGCATTCTGAATGCAGCAACCGCTTCTTCAGGTGTCGAAAAACGTTTGTTTTTTACGTACGGGAATAAAAAGAAGTCATTCGGTGCCAAGTCAGGACTATACGGCGGATGACCCATCAAATCGATGTTTTGGGTGCTTAAAAATGCAGTCGTCGCAGCCGATGTGTGAGAGCTCGCATTGTCGTGGTGAAGAGTGATCCGTCTTCGGCGGTTGGTTTTCCTGATTTCTTGGAAGACAACTGGCAAACAAATGGTTTTGTACCACTCAGAATTGACTGCTCTGCGTTGTTCTAGTGGTACGGTTGCGACATGTCCAGTTTTTCCGAAAAAAATAGGCGACCATTTGCTTGGAAGTGCTTCGTGCGCGAACAACTTTTGTTGGATTTGGCTCATCTTGAAACACCCAGATAGTCGACTGCTATTTACTTTCGGGCTCACACGCGCAAATCCACGATTCGTCACCTGTCACGATGTCATAGACGTGTTTCGAAGCACCGCGACCGTATTTTTTGAGCATTTCTTTCGACCAATTGACACGAGCCTTTTTTTGGGCGATTGACAAATTGTGTGGGAACGCGAACAATTTTTTTTGACAGTCAAATGTTTATGCAATATTGAATGTATGCCGGTCCCACTAACGCCTAAGGTTGACTCAATCTCACGATAGGTCACATGACGATCTTCCAATATCAGTTCGCGCACAGCATCAATGGTTTTCGGAACAACAACTGATTTTGGACTACCTTCACGAAATTCATCTTGGAGTGAACTACGACCACGATTGAATTCACCGCCAAAATTTGAATTATGTTCATCCATGCACTGTTGCTGAGTTAATCCACGCCGAAAGTTGTAAAAAATAATCGCACGAAAATGTTGACTATTTAATTCCATTTTTGGGCCGAGATGAATCTTTTAAGTTACTGTAAACAACACAAATAGCGCTCGTATGTCAAAACGTTCTGAGTGCGTATAACCTCAAAAATGTCCAACTTTACCACAGAGCTGTCAATTGCCGGATTGCAACGCTAGGGTTGCCAAATCCCGAAACATAAGAGGCAACCCTCGTATGTGGTCGACTTTAGGAGCCGATCTGTTCATGAAGGATGAACCGGAATGGTTTTAATTGATGCCATGGCAAAATGGTAATCTTGCCTTGGCTTATGTTTCAGGTGGTGAACGAAATGATTTGCCTATAGGCATGCTTGCTGAGGTTTTACTTACAGGTGCAAGATACTGACGGGTAACTTACGCTGCTCGATTGCAGGTAAGTACAATAGCTTTGGTTGGGAAAGGGAAATTGGGCTAAAACCATGGGTGGTTCTTCGGGAGTGATTAAAGAACCTCCACAAAACGATATTAGACTAAGAGACTATGGTGAACACTAGAAGTACAACTGGGGGTTGCCGAGCGAGAGGTTGCCGAGGACGAAACCGAAAAAGTCATATTTAAGAACATGTCTTTTTTTTTGTCGTTTAGAAGATCGTATTCCCATACTCGTTCTGGTTTATCTTTAATCAAATGCATATTTTTAACGAAATTACATGGAGAATCCCAGAAGCAGTATATAACCCATTATTGACTAGAGGCAGTATAAACATTATTGACTAAATCTTTTTTTTATTTAAACGAATAAAAACTTATAAAAGTTTTTTAACATATAATATTCAAGTATTACGTAGGTTCTTAATCATCATCATCATCATCGGCACTACAACCGGGAGCCGGTCTTGGCCTTATTTAGCAAGTCCTGAGGCTTGTTAAATTTTCCATGATAATTTGTTTTCCCGGGCAAGGTCATTAGTCTTGCGCCAGAGAGGTTCTTAATAGACTTGTACAAATTCAATGAATTTATCTACCATAGATAAATGGAAATATTCAAGTACATGAAATAACGTCTTCGAAGCAAACCAATCAAATCCGCAGCTCAATAAAAAGAAACAAACAAAATACAATCAACATAATTTGTTGTCTATATATTGTTCCATTGCGTTTTGATGTACCAAAAGTCGAATTGCAATCAGGATATGTATGTACTTTAACGTATTCGTATCTTTTTTCCAATATCTGGTCTGATATCGAATATCTTTGATGCCTCCCATTGATGAATTACACTCTATTGGAATAAATTTACCATTATGAGTGATGAATTTTCGTCTGAAGCACACACATAAATAAATAAATAAATAAATTGATCTCATTTATCAAACAGTAGTCAGGGAATTCGGGTTTATCCTTCAAGTCACGTGTAAAATCCATTTTATAACGCTTTCTTCCATAATTCAATTCGGTCTTATCACAGTAAAAGACATTTTTTAAAATGGTGATATTTGACGTACAGGATTCATCACCAAATTTGTCTTTATAGATAATACTCCGTGATGGCATAAGTAATAAAATATTCCATCGTACGATGTTTTCAAGGACGGTTCACAGTATTTTCAACATTTCTTTTAAAAAAGAACAATTTTCGACCATTCGAAAATCGAAATTTACATCATTGACTACCAAGACGGTCGGGACAAAACACAATTCAATGTGAACCAACTTCCGGTTCAGCGTTTTGAAAATGTCCATCATATTTTCCGGTTCATCATAAAAAATAGCCAAATGGAAAACTCGTGATAAGAATAAATGATGGATCTTCCCACAGAAAGCTAACCGACAGGGATATATTTTGTTTTTCGTTGATTGTTTTTTGTTTTTTTCAGTTTTGCGATGAAGGTAGTATTCAGAAAATACAGCAGTTTTGCTGGTGGTACAAGGATAATGTTCTTATTGGTTTTTGTTCGGGATATGTCAGAGGGAATCGGTAGATATCAAACGATTTGCAAGAGCCCCACGTGTTTGTATGAATGCTTGTAAATGCGCCAACATTACAAGTTTCCCTGCGGCAGTTTGAATTTTACAATTCATTCGGAAAAATCATTCCCATTGGATGGTTTAGGGTCAAATTGCAATCGTCATATTTATGTACATTTGACATATTCGTATCATTCTTTTTTCAACCCTCAAAATATACAACATTGAAGATGAAGTTACTGAATTCACTCTCCATAGGGAAAGTAAATAGTCACAAATAGTTACCCGATTATTTTGAAATTTAAGTTCTGAATGGTTTTTCCATATATGAGAACTCATTCGATCTTTGACACAAAATATGTACATTTGTTTTAAAATTGACATTATAATCTAACCCATTCGATACAAATACGACCCAGATACGAATAGCACGCAAATTATGTAATGGTTTAGCATATTTTGGGCGTTAGTAAATTTATATAGGTATTCAGAGAGAATTTCCAAAACATACGAGCCGACTCTCTTTTCTGACAGCTGCTGAATCGTGAGCCTAGTCATATGTTTAGGGAACAATTTTATATAGGAAATTTGACAAATGTACATATTTAGACTTTTTATGCACCAGTACATGACCCCATGCACCACCTTGGAGCTGTCAACTATGAAAATGTCGATAGGTATTGTGGCGGCTGTAAATTACAATTATATTTTTCACATTTGATGCATTCATTTCCGGAACGATAAAATTTCAGACTTTTTCTCTGTACGTTACAAGTCTCGTAATTTCTTGACAGATTACGAAAATTCGTGAGAGTGAGAGAAACAAGACAATACAACAACAGAACCACATTAATCAACTAAAATTCTGTAGAAAATTCTATGGCGTCGGTTTTTGTTCTGGTGGAGTTTACTTACTCGCTTGCTTTTGGTAGTGTAAGTGTTGTATATTCAAAAATATTTTACTTCTGCAAAAAAGTTAAATAAAACAAACAGATTTTAGTTTTGTTCGCAGTAAAGTGGATCTCAAAATAAACTGTCAACATTTATTTCGGTTTTATTTAGTGTACAAGATCCACAAGTTGTAGACCACAAACGGGAGTGAACACGCAACTGCAGTCCCAATGAGGATTTCTATCTTGAACGAGTATGTAGCCAACATAGTATGGAGCGGTGAAAAAAGATAAATGATTAATTTACTCACAACTCTTTTATTCTTCAGTTCCACAATATCATCCGATGAGTTAGGAAGTTATTTGCCACCCAACTCGTATTTTATTTACTCCATCGTCACATTATCAAACTCAAAGAATTCAGTCTTATGTAGTGCAACAATTTTACAGCCACTTCAAGGCTGGGTTGGTAATTTTATCACTTATTTGATTGCGCTTACGTAGTTGCAACTGACAACCTTTGTTTTGTAACACTTTTCAGTAACCTCAAGTGTGCAAAATCATATATTATATTCCAACCATATTTGTTGTCATGCAGCAGCTGGAGTACAAATCCACCCCCAGCAGAGAAATATCACAGTCCTCAATAATTCAACAACAACTTCCATATTATTTATTAATCATTTTGCAATTGAAAATTGCGATCTTCATTTGAGTTGTTTTTACTTATCCTGCCTATGACCCTTCCAAACCATAGCAAAACAAAAGATTTATTGAAATAACTATTCTATTCTATTCTACTTATTGGCCTGTAGGAACCCGGAAGTTCATGACCTCGCTGACTCGACTCCGCCATTGTTCTCTGTGCTGTGCGCTCTCTTTCCACGTTTGACCATCTGATCCGATCTCCTCAAAGTCAAACCTAACATTGTCCTCCCGTCTCCGTCGCGGCCGTCCTGCCAGTCTCTTTCCCGTTGGTCTCCGGTCAAGAATTCTACGCACGGTCCTATCGTTGCCCATTCGCGCCACATGTCGGGCCCATCTTAATCTTCGCGAGCTGATTACTCTCATTATTGTAGGTTTGCGGTAAAGCCCTTCTAATTCGTGGTTATCGAGTTTCCTTCATTGTCCTTCCACCTTGTCATATTTACCACCAAAGATACCCCTTAGGAAAACTGA
Source organism: Microdon myrmicae (assembly GCA_963931805.1). Classification (NCBI taxonomy): domain Eukaryota; kingdom Metazoa; phylum Arthropoda; class Insecta; order Diptera; family Syrphidae; genus Microdon; species Microdon myrmicae. Next base: position 29,743,484 of record OZ007497.1, on the reverse strand, counting down.
GTTTTCTTTTTAAAGCCAAGAAATATTTTACTTCGGCTCAACTTATTCTCCTGTATAAATCCCAAATTAGACTCACGCTCGAGATCTGCTCCTAAACATACCCTCGACCGACTTGAGAGCATACAGAGACGAGCGATCCGCCTCATCGGGGACACGCAGCTGACATCGGGACTGCAGTCGCTATCACATCGAAGGGGCGTAGACGACCTCTATCTGTTTTACGTATGTTATCATTATTTATAGACTTTAAGGCCGCCTACGACAACATAGCCAGGGTACAACTATATTATGCCATGAGACAGTTCGGCATTCCAAACAAATTGATACGAATTTGTGGGTTGGTGCTGAAACGAAAAGAAACCGAAACCAACAAACGGCGCTTGTCTAGCGCTGCCTCAGTCTCTCTTCGAGTGGACTGGATCTTCCGGCACTGGCCGGCCAACGATGATTTCTCCTTAAATTCGAGGGATTGTACCTCCAGAGCCGGACTCTTCTCTGGATTGGCGGGCGTCTTTGTCTTATCCAGTACAGTTCCCTGATAACTAAGTGGAAATGCGACCCAGAAAGAATATCGACCAATAATGTGTCGCAGGAATTTGCTTGATTATCTAATGTATTTGAATATCGAATGTATTCGAATATTTCTGTTTTATGTCTCTTTATCCTTCTGGTCTTTAACAAGACCGTTTCCTTGGGAGCTCTTTCGACGACTCCCGCTGCTTCAAAAAAAAAAAAAAAACAAAGGCGCCGCGCTCCCCTTTTATTGCCAGCAGCTGTCTCCTCATCCGCTTGTTTTCGATAAATCACTCGTTTCCTGTTGAGTGATTTATCGCGACTGGTATACAGTTGTCTGTCATGCTCCTCCCTCTTGAGCGCTTGTGCGCCTATGTCGAGTGCTTGTGCGCTGGTGCTCAGTGCTTGTGTGCCGATGCTGAGTGCTTGTGCGCCGATGTTGAGTGTTTGTGCGCCGATGCTGATCGCATCGCCAACATGGGTTGACCATGACCAACGTAACTAGTCAAGTAAAAATAGCGGGATTGCTTTCTAGACCAATAAACATCTTTAATGGACTCCGACAAGGGGACGGCCTGGCCTGCCTCCTCATCAATCTGGCAAGGAGAAAGCGATCCGTGACTCTGGCGTCACAAGTAGAGGGACTATTATCACCAAGTCCAGCCAGATACTTGCCTACTCAGATGACATCGACATCATCGGTAGAACCGAATCGGTTGTACAGGACTCCTTCATCCAAATCGAGCAGCGGCACAAAAACTGGGACTGCACATTAATGAGAGGAAAAATAAGTACATGGTGTCAACTTCTGCGAAGAGGAAACCTAACGTTGGTCAAACTATCAGGGTATGCCAGCTGTACTATAACGGCGCCTCTTTGGCACCGGGTTGAATCAGAGCAGTAAGTAGTATATCAAAATGGGAGTATATGAACCCCCAAGATTCGCAGGAACAAAAATGAATGGAAGCAAAAAGACAAATACAACAAACATACAATAAACCCGGTAGACGTAGGTGTGATAAGGCGGCACTACCATAAGGGAAGAAGTCATGAAGAAAACACCGACTCTGTAAAAAGAAGACGGAGACGAGCCAGTGAGGTCATGATGTCTCGGGTTCTTACAGGCCGTAAATACTATAGAATTAAGATAGAATAAGATTTGTTATATTAAATTAGTTTTCTAAGCAATTACAAAAACGAAAGAATATATGTAAATATATATATATATATTGATGTAAGTTAATTTTAAATTAACAACAAAAAAATAATTGACAGCGTTTTTTTTTTTAAAGCTTTTCTTTGTTACTAAAATAAGCATAATTAGAAAACAAACAAAGTTCTGTAGTCGAAATGCAAATTATACAATAAATATGTAAAGTTTAGCTTAGAGCGTCTGCGTAGGACTAGTAAGTTATAATATAATATAAACAAGCTAGAATTTAAGCATTTTTTGTCTAGTCTATAATTTAGAATTAAGTAAAAAACGGAAATAAAACATGTTGGGAAAATGAAAATGAAATTGTGGGGGTTGTTTTAAACTTACCGAAAGAACCCCCCATTATTACAACTCAACGCCCATTGTCTCCCGCCAACGCAATCGCATTGGCACCTGAAAACATTTCCTTTTCCTAGGAAATTATTGCATACAAGCATTACCTGAAATTACTAATAAGAATTGCATCAACAAGGGCATTTTCCCATGCATCAACGCATCGGCAAAATTTTCCCAACAAAGAAGTCTTTATGGAATAAACATCACATCCCTGAAAAAAAAAACAATTCGGTTCACATATTATGTAAACATCACAACCAGGGATAATGATCATTGCGTCGCCTATGCCCAGCCTCATCAAGTGTACAACAAATCCCTTTTCATACACATTGGCTGGCGACCTTTTCTCCCAACAATAAACAACCCAACGCAGCTGCATTCAATTGGAGCAATCAACGCTGAACCCAATTTCCCTAACTCGCACCATGTGGAAACAAAAGAACGCTGTTCTTCCGCAGGTATTCTGGCGATACGATAAACAATACATATCGTTTGTGGTATCTGAAATGCATTTCTCATTTAATGAGTTCCAGCTTATTTATTTAGCTGACCCTTATTACAGACCGATGCCTTAGGTCGCTTCTTCTTTGTTTCAGATTCGTTCTCATGGTTTCGTCCCACGAATGAACCAATGTTCACACATACATGTGTACCACCATGATCTTTATTACGAGATCTGGTTTTCTATTCCACCAAAGCTGACTTTACGTTTCTCTGGTGGTAAGTAAAAACATATCCTTAGTGGAGAGGATATCTACCACTACACCACCAAATTCACCCCAAACGAGGGTTGAATCAAGGAGTCGTTTTACACCTGTCGACCGAGCAGGTCGCTACGGCTCCCGTTCCACGGTGCGCACGGGGACGCGAATATACCCCGGAGTCGTTATTTTAGTGTCGAGTCAAAATTCATACCTCGTCGAGTCGACTAAGCGCGCGTTTAATTAAAAGTAGTGTTTTTATTCAAATAAATCGTCCGTCAAAACTATATTGGAAAAATAATAAAAAATAACAATTTACAATCAACCTGTGCTCAGTTTTCGGTTTTATTTTTCGGTGACTCCCATCAGTGTTTTATTCGCTGTGTTGTGTTTATTCTGCGATTTGGACCTAATCATTGGTGAGCGGTTAGTGGCGAAACCGATGAACTAATAGTGGCGTTTGGAGGACGAAGTAGAACCCTGCGCCCATGCTGGCGCCACGACTTTGCTCCGCACAAAATGACATCCGGTCCAACAATCCAGTATCTAAGCGCTCTAAAAATAATGATGCAATGCTGATTTGGGAGCCGATTTATTTTTGATTGCGTGGAGAACAATTTCTGGTGGTCTAACCATAGAGTATTCCAACACTAAAAAACTCGGACTAATGACTGTGGGGGTTCTCTATACCACATGGAGAACCAACCAACAATTCTAACCAACCCTGACCGCTAACAGCGCGTCACTTTAATCTAACTCCCTGTGCAAAATCTGCATTTGCATACATCGCATACTTACCAAGAACCCATCTCCCAATCTGCAATAAAAGACATTTTCCAAACTCCCAACAGAATACAACTCAATAGAATATATTCTAAATCATCTCTTACATCACACCACATATAATTTTTCCCAAAATTGCTTCGGTCAACTTTCTACTTGTTATATTTTCGCATTGCAACCAAGTAATCTTAATTTCCTCGAAATTACTTCTGTTAATATTTTTCCTAAATGACATCCCTTGCTTACACCAAGCAATTCCAATTTTCCCCGAAAACCACTTCGGCTCATTTCCTCCTTAAATTATACTTCTCGCTTGCGACCAAGCGGGAGCCAATTTCCTACGAAACGATCACAACAACCAAGGCCCTTGATCATACTCGGCTATGCCGCTAAACCAATTTCCCAGTATACACAACAGTTCCAGCGAATCCTGGCCGTATAAGCTGAGTTGGATTCGCTGGAACTGAATTCCTATGCAGGCATAGCAACTCCTCCAGAATTCTTAGTAAGTGGCAGCGAGCTGACTTTAGCTATAACGCCATGAATTTTCGATTCCATCAGTCAGTCGTCCTCCAACTACCACAACGTGCGTATCGAGTCTCCTATATCCGCCGCGACCACGCGGGGGCACGCCGCCCCCCGTGTGTATAAGTCAGCCCTTATCTAACCGCCACCGGGGCCGCAGCAAAAGGTCGAGTCGCAACCACCAAAGTGCGCGCACGCACATAAGTCGCTTCACACCCACCACCGGTGACGGTCGCACCGCACCGAGTAGTTATATAACCGCGAGAGTGCACACACTGGCCATTTCACCACTTCGCGAGTGCAAAAGTTCCGCCCTTTAGTCACGCATTTATTTTCCACGCGAATTCTCTGCTCATCGCATGCTATTTAGCGTTTAATAATAACACATAAGCCGCGTCGTGTATATACCCCGAAACTAACAAATAAGCGTAGTGCCGCTAGGGCTGTTGAACACTTTAGCAAACCCTTAGTGTAAGAACTTAATCTGAAAGAACCCATGAACAGAAAGACTTACCACCCAAAAAATTGTTAATACCAACCACCTTCAAGTGTTATTCTCCTTCAATAAATAAAAGAAATAAAGACTAATTATATCGGAGCCAGTGCGTTTCGTTTTTGTCTGTTCGTGGTAAAGGACCCGACGGTTAGGGATGGTAGTGAACTAGTGCCATACGCTGGCGCATACCTCCAGCCCCCACATGACCACCCGCCGTAAATATCCGATTTGAGATCCGATTCCTTTTTGTTCCCGACAGCCAAGAATAAATTCCGGGGACAACGATTTTCGGTGGCAAAAGAATCCATTGATGCGCTCAAACGTCATATTTTGGAAATGTCTCAAGTAGAATGCAAAAATGTTCTGTGAGAAATGATTCGATCCCATGAGGTACGTTATTTATAACTGCCCACAGCCTTCCACAACAAAATGCTGATATACCTGTCTGTCGGAAAAGCGCCAGACAGTAGTAAAGATTGATGACGCAGTGTGGAGTTAAGTTTATGGGTAAGAAGTATGAGTGCCGCGTACAGCACGGGGTTCACTTCGATTCCACTGTCTTTAGTTATGTACCAGCGAAGGCACTGTTGAACAGAAATGTCCACACTTACAAGTTCACGATCAATTGACTACGAAACCACGCCACTCGTAGTTAACAATAAACCAAAAGAAAGTGCAACACACGGTCCCAATTAAAAGGATGCTCTTTATTGTCATTAAGTAGTGATTAAAATGTAAAACGTACACACAAATTAACATAAAAGCATTGACTATTGTTCTGCTGTCAGTTAACGTTAACAAGTACTTAAAATGTGACGACACTTCTTGTCTTTATCTTAAGTGGTAGTATAGAACATTTACACAGGTATCTTACACGATTAAAAGTTAGATAAACTAGTAAATTAAATTGTGGCAACACTTGTTGTTTACAGTAACTTAAAAGATTCATCTCGGCCCAAAAATGGAATTAAATCGTCAACATTTTCGTGCGATTATTTTTTACAACTTTCGGCTTGGATTAACTCAGCAACAGTGCATGGATGAACTTAATTCAATTTTTGGCGATGAAGCTCCATCAAGGACCAGTGTTTATCGATGGTATGGTGAATTCAATCGTGGTCGTAGTTCACTCCAAGATGAATTTCGTGAAGGCCGTCCAAAATCAGTTGTTGTTCCGAAAACCATTGATGCTGTGCGCGAACTGATATTGGAAGATCGTCATGTAACCTATCGTGAGATTGAGACAACCTTAGGCGTTAGTGGGACCAGCATACATTCAATATTGCATAAACATTTGACTGTCAAAAAAATTTGTTCGAGTTGGATCCCACACAATTTGTCAATCGCCCAAAAAAAGGCTGGTGTCAATTGGTCGAAAGAAATGCTCAAAAAATACGGTCGCGGTGCTTCGAAACACGTCTATGACATCGTGACAGGTGATGAATCGTGGATTTACGCGTATGAGCCCGAAAGTAAACAGCAGTCGACTGTCTGGGTGTTTCAAGGTGAGCCAAATCCAACAAAAGTTCGCGCACGAAGCACTTCCAAGCAAATGGTCACCTGTTTTTTCGGAAAAACTGGACATGTCGCAACCGTACCACTAGAACAACGCAGAACAGTCAATTCTGAGTGGTACACAACCATTTGCCAGTTGTCTTCCAAGAAATCAGGAAAACCAACCGCCGAAGACGGATCACTCTTCACCACGACAATGCGAGCTCTCACACATCGGCTGCGACGACTGCATTTTTAAGCACCCAAAACATCGATTTGATGGGTCATCCGCCGTATAGTCCTGACTTGGCACCGAATGACTTTTTTTTATTCCCGTACGTAAAAAACAAACTGAGAGGTCAACGTTTTTCGACACCTGAAAAAGCGGTTGCTGCATTCAGAATGCATGTGTTGGAGATACCTCAATCAGAGTGGCAAAAGTGCTTCGACAATTGGTTCAAACGCATGCAAAAGTTTACAGATCTTCATGGGGAATATTTTGAAAAACAATAAAGTGATTTTCGATGATCAATATTTGTTTTTGTTCTCTAATCCCGAAATATAAAAGGCAACCCTCGTAGTATAGAACATTTACACAGGTATCTTACACGATTAAAAGTTAGATAAATAGGTCTGTGGTAAAGTTAACGAACCAATAATTAAAATGCGGCGTACTATGTTAATTCCGACCAACACAAGCGCTATTCCAGCGACAAAAATCAGACTAAACTTACGACTTAACTAATCCCTTGGGACGGCCCAAGGGGGATGTAAATTAACGTGAGGGCGCGACCAGCCCTCACGGAATCCGAACCGAGATTAGATTATTTCATCGAAGCGATAGGATACCAAAATCCCATCATCGCTTCGATGACCAAATTTGGTAATATGTCCCTTTTGCATTTGGTTCAACACAAAAGGGGTGGAAATACACACACGATGATTGCTTCCGCTGCTCATCGTGTGCGTCCGCAAGTAAGCAGACATTGCATAAGTCCCCTTTTTAAGTTCGCAACATGTGCGAGTATCTCGACGGCAAAAGGGTTGCAATGTTTACACGATCAGTGGCTACGAGAAGCGTGATGCTGATCGTGTGCGTGTTGTTGCTGTATCCTCGCAGTCGAACTCTGATGGTAATTTTCCATTTGCGAATTCGACCGCCGCGGCGCCAGCCGGATGCCCTCATGTATCGGTCGCTCGATGTGGGCATGCTGTGCCAAAGCAAGATACCTTTTCCTGCTGGTGTGCAGCTGGCGCGCAAAAGAATATCGTGTAACATAGATATTGCACAGCCAATATTGGTTGCTTGCTTGTTAAACCAATTTGCCTTGAAGATATTATATTTGTTGCCGCTGGAATTTCATACCAGCGAGAATTTATGTTTCATGGTTTTCCTTGTATTTTGCAGGTACAGCATGAAAGGTAAGTGCAGGCTTTTAATATATTTCAGAAAACTGTTACCTTTTGTACCTGTAAGGTAAGTTGTGGCGTTCAATGGAACTGTCACGGTACTTGTTTCTCTTTTTGATTGTATGCCCTATTCGGGGGTTTTTACTTAGGTTATGGGAAGGTGTTGGTGACGTTCGTGGGAACCGCCACAAGTTCGGTCCAAGTTGACACTCGGAAAAATCGTCACCGAATCAGGAATGAAAATTAACAGTTGTTTTAATTTTCTGAAGAGACTAGTGTTTGATAGCCATTAAGTTAAATCAAGTGGAAGCCTATAGATCATAAAAGGGAATATTTTGAAAAACAACAGTCATTAACAACAGCAAACTAATGTCTTTTTATATCTATTTAGACTCAAAATATAAATAGTACCATAACCAAGGAGACTGTGCTAATTCACAAATTATGGGATTGCTCAGTTTATATTGCTTTCGTACTGAATAAATTGTCAAATTTCTTGTGTTTATAAATTGTAGTTAAAATGAGCAATAAAAGGCTGAATTAAAGCGCAAAATTGTCATCATATTCATTCTCTTTCTCACATTCTTTTCTACACTTTACATCTACATTATTCTGGTTTCTCAATTTCCTGCTCATGGCATTAAATTTGCAATCATACAGTTTCTTACAATCCCTTTGATGTAAGTGTATTATGTTAAAAAAAATAAAAATAAAAATAAAACGTATAAACACATACAAACATACCCATTTTGACATATCATTCCCAGAGGCTTCTCCATGTCGCTTGTCATAAATGATGACACTTCATTCTTGCAACGCATTCTTAGCTATCGAAAACAATTGATGCCCAACAAAGTGACTTACTGAGGATCATTTATGGTTGGCAGAAAATAAAATGTAAACCAGACAATATCCTGGACCATTCATCAAAACATTTGAATGAATAAGTGGGCAAGTTAATAAAATGCTCCAAGTATTTGGAATAAGAAGAGATGCTGCAAAGTTATACAATGGATATCTTTAGGGATGTGCATTCATTGGTAGAATTTATGTTTATTAATTTCTCATATTTTTGGTAAACGGTGATTGATTAATACGCTGGAGAAAACGAAGTATTCAATGAAAAAATGAAATGCGTGTGGCTTTGAGAAAATTTAATACTTCTCTTCTTTTGTAAATGTTAGCCATTGAATACTACAACTCTGTATGCGACATTTATTTGGAAAAGCCTTTTTTCTTGATTTACAGCTATGAGTGAGAAGCCACTATTCAACAGATCGGATTAGCGTTCCAAGTCTAACATAGACAGGAGCACGCTAGGGCGTTGTTGATACGCCCAAATGTCTTGGCATATCGCAAATGTAGCCGATATGGTAAAGAATTGGGGACCGTTGCATGGTATTGTATTCCACTAGGGCACAGCCATGCCATACACGTATATAATGGCTTAGTTGGAAAGTTTAGACACATTTACTATAATCCCGTCCCAGCACCAAGCGATTACCATTTCTTCTTGATCATTGCAAAACTTCGTTAATGATTAAAAAAACACTGCTAAGGACGATTATGAAAACCACTTAAGGGCGTATTCTGGTCCAGAAATTTGAAAAAACAAATCGATTTTTTTAAATATTTTCTTATAGTTTATGCTTTTAAGAATGTGCTGTCTAAAGGAAATTTTAAAACTCCAATAATTGGCGAAGTTACAGCTGCTTAAGTGACGCGGCAACTAGACGTCCTGCCGGAACGAATCGAGCTATAGACGGTATATACTCCCGAACCACCTGCGCGCTCGAGGTCCCCCCCCACACAACCCTTTGTACGGAAAAATGACTTTGAAATGAATTATAACGGTATTCTGTGGCGTATTTTGTTGAAATCTTTTCATGTTTGGTGTTCAGTTGAGGTTAGTTTGGTTTGAATCTTCAAGCAAAGAAGTTCTCTCTGTGCAGTTAAAATGGATAGAAAAAGTAAACCAGGATGTAGTGTGCGGTCAGATAGACAAAAAAAAAACCAAAATTTAGAGGGAATCAGCATACTGTGGAAGTAGATACTAGTTTTACTTGTTACGTGTGGCTTCCACCACCCCCATCATTTAGTTGTTTTTTAATGTAATTTGATTTTAATATGGTTTGATGGTAAGGTGGTAGAAAAATTGCACGATCCACATGTGAGTGTTCGAACGCGCCCCGATTCGAGTGTGGATCGTGGGCGAGTTCGAATTCGGTTTTCGGAGTGGATGTTGAGGGAGAGCGAGAGAGAGCAGGAGGAATCTTCGATTCGGTTAATTTTGATTCCGTTTTGTTTTTGTTTTTGCTTGAAGTAAGAGATACGGTTTTGGAGTTGCTCGAGACTGTTTGTAAAGTTACAGTAAAAAGAATAGAGTGGTGTTAACGGAAACAAGGAAGAAGAAACTGGAAGCCCCCGTTGGTTTTTTTTTGGAGAAAAAAAAAAGATATAGAGAATTACCCAGCGGTTATAAATTTAACGAAATAAAAAGTTTTTGTAAAGTAAGCAATTTAAATTATTTGGCGAAACTAGAAGAAAATAAAGGTGTTCAAAGTAAATAAGTTCAGTGCTAGTTTCTAATTGTCGGGGATATTAATTGATTCCGTCCGAAAGTCCAAACCAGAAGGCATTGAATTAAGAGAGGAGAAGAGCATCTGTCCAGAGGAACTTTGATAACTCCATCACCACCTAATCAACCCAAGCCTTCCTGAAGTTTCATCAATCACTTTGGACAAGTGCGTAGAAGTAGAGAGAGGCTCCCAACACAAAGAAGAGAGACTATTGGACGGTGGAACTGAGGTGGAGACCTTATCCCCAGGTAACCTTTTTATATATATTTACTTTTCTGTGGCAGGAAATTACACCACATACTAGTGCATCAGCAGACAAATTAAAAAAATCGGAAGATGAAGAGTTTCTGTGTTTACAACACTCACTTCATTATGTGCTACTACATGTAAGCAAGAAATTAAATTTTCTCGAACTGCTCCTCGTGGATTAGGATTTAAAATTGCATTACAATGCAGTTGTAAAGGTATAAAACACATTCCATCATCTCCATTCATCAATAAATCAATTGAAATAAATCGAAGAATCGAACAGCAATGAGACTTTTAGGAGCCGGAAGAGAAGGCATCAATGTATTCGGCTGTATAATGGATATTTATCAAGGTTTGTCAATTAGTACATATTACAGTTGCCTTGAACATTTATATTCTGCCGCATCAGCTGTTTACAATCAAATCATTTCAAAAGCTGTTGAAGAGGAGAAAGAACTAATATTAGGCTCTGATCCTGATGTTAATCCAATACATTTCACAGTTTCTGGAGATGGTACTTGGAAAAAAGAAGATTCACCTCACTTTTTGAAGTTACTATGCTTATCGGAAAATACCGCAAAAAAGTTATCGATATAGTGAAATTGAGTTTTCGCCAAGCTTTTAAGGTATGGAAAAACACAAACCTGTGGTGATGGAGATAATTATTGTTGTCGTCTTACAACACAGCGGCTATCTCACCCACCAACAATTTCCTCACAACAATTGTCACTGAACCACGATCCGAGAGGAAAAATAAATAATAAGGCACTGAGGAAGCTTAGTTGTAAAAAAGGTTTTCTTTATTTGGCTTATTCTCCACACAAGGATTATTTAGATCAAACTATATTACTATCTTTGCTATTGTTTTCCACACTATGTTTTTTTTAAGATAAAAGTTCGATAAGTGACACAATACTGTTACTCCTTTAGTTCTTCTATCACGCAAATGTTTAAAACAAGACTAATTGATTAAAGAGCCACTGGTAGCGATCACTTTTAGACAACATCACTGATTACGTCCCAAGGGTACAAGGGATAATTTTGCATATAGACATGCAGTAATAATAGACACTTTTGACGCGCGTGTATCGTCAATGGAGAAAAGGGCTCGACTCTCAGCACGTGTGCTCGTCACGGGGGTTGCAATCTGACTGGTTATTGGATGTCTCTTTACAGACATCCAACGAAAACGAACCTAAAGGATTCGCCGCCAATGGCGAAGGTCCAAAACAAAAGGAACAGAAAAAAACTCATGTAGCAGATCGAATCCGCTGCTACATGTTTGGGCAAGATAAACTGCCGCCATCCGCAAGGGATAGATTCTTTGATTGACGTGAGTCAATAAAACCCTTGCAGAAGGCAGGAATCTATTTTGGAAAAATGAATCAAACAGTGGGCATGGCCGTTGTTAGATCATCTAAAATAAACAAATTTCGGTCGTATGATTCGATGCATGTTATCTTAGGGATATGTTAATCCCGTTGAAGGTACTGTCAGGCGAAAGTATCCGCTGGAGTGTTTACTTTGTGTAAACTAAAATTGGTGGCCATGACCGATGCTGGTGATCGTTCCAAGAAACGGCAACGGATCATAAAATCGGTCATGCTGAGATCCAAGCAAATATGCGCGCCTGAAAGGCCAATGTTTAATTTGATCTTCTCTACTTTAGGAAAGATAGATCGTAGACATGCCGTTGGAAATCTGGCTTGCAGATGTGCAAGCAACCCGAAATAATGCTAGGTCAATGAATGGGTACGAAAATAACACACGGAAAGATCAGCGTGTGTTGGTGGATATGTGCCATCCATTGTTCGGTCGCGGAAGCTCGGTTGATGAATTGATGTCATGGCAAGATTATCATCTTGCCATGAATTATGCTTTCAGGAATGACCGTGGGGAAGAGGTTTGGAAAAGCCCCCAAAAAAGGTAAGCTGCCTAATATATATTTATGTCGGTTATCCTTGGGGATAACCGAATTAATTCCAGTGAATTGGTTGGCGGTTAATGCCGTAGCAAGGTTGTATAATCTTGCTGAAGATTCGACTTCAAGGTAAGTCGCATTGCTGGAAATGGTGGGGATCGAGCGATGCATGACTCTTCGGGCCCTGAAAAGCCCCACAAACCAATCAGACATCGTTGCGTACGAAGAGTGTTATGCACAGCATAAGAATTTTTGCAACATAAATCATCATCGTAGTGCGACAAAAATGGAAGTGGATGCGGTAATTGAAATGTTTGAGCGTTTGGTGGAAAACATGGAGTCAAATAAGTCAAATATATACGAGATGGTGACTCAAAGCCATTTAAAGGTATTATTGATATTAATCCTTATAATGATGATCCTGTAGTGAAAAAAAGAGTGTCTAGGACACGTGCAGGAACGTATGGGCTCAAGATTACGAAAAGCAAAAAAGACGGTAAGGGTCTTGGTGGCAGTGGTGATGGTACACTAACCAATAAAGTTATCAATGAACTAACTTTATACTATGGTTTGGGTATTCGACGGCATCCACATTGAATAGAAGAAATGAAAAACGAAATATGGGGGGAAACTTATTATCATAAAAGCTCAAGTGATAAAAATCCTCAACACATATATTGCCCAACTGGTTCATCAAGCTGATGCAAACGGCAAAAAGGAAAGACCGGGGGTACATTAGATGAGTTTGTCCACGAAAGTCCTCCTCTAAATGATCGAGTCTTAGAAGGGATAAAGCCAATTTACGATGATTTATCAAAAGAGAGTTTACTGAATCGATGTTTGGGTTCAGAAACGCCGAATAATAATGAATCGTTTAGCTCATTAGTCTGGACTTTCGAACCAAAGCATATCCATGCAGGAACACGAACTACCGAAATTGCTAATTATATAGTCGTGTGTATTTTTAATGAAGGCTCTTTGCCTTTTTTGAAAATAATGGACATTATGCGTGTCACTATTGGTTCTGAAGCCTATACGTTTGCTTTTAAAAGAAACGAAAATCGAATTGATCGCTCTGAAATACGAGCATCTGCTGCTTTGGAGGAAGCTAGAACAGCACGACTATGAGAGACAAATTTCGATAATTTGCTTTTTGAAAAAAAATAAGGCCATTATAACGCAATATTATGTCACTTGAAGCTACTATACACCACATTATACCCCCGCTTGGTAGAAACCTTGACGTGGTGCGGGGCTTAAACTACAATGAATCACTCGGGCTATGCTGACGGAAGCATACGCTTCCAATAGGGCCACTCATGTCAGACGGGCTAGCAAGGAGTAACATACAAAATTCGACCACCCCTAATCCAGGGTGTTACGCGTCACCGTGCCCATTGGATGGTTTGCAGCCAGGGGTATACCGGCTGTATTATCGTGCCGCCTCTCTGACACCGAATCGAATCAGAGCAATAAGCAGACCTTACCATATCAAAGCAGGGCTCTGATATGGCGGACTATTTGAAACCCCAAGGCTCATGGGAACCAAAATGAATAATCAATATACAAAAAACTGTCTCACGAAAAACCCGGTAGGCGTAGGTGCGATGAGCCGACACTACCATAAGGGAAGAAATCATCAAGAAAACACACACTCGGCAAAAAGAAGACATAGGGAAAAACGGAAAAAGCGGGATTTACGCGCCCGCATGTGGAATGTTCGAACGTTATATAAACCAGGCGCGATACAGACGGTCGTAGAAAACGCGAAACAATATAAAATGGACATCGTCGCGCTTCGGGAAGACCGACTCCTACATCAAGTAATCGAAACCAACGGGTTTACATTGGCGTGTGGAGGTACCGACGCACATAATCTCGGAACCGGCTTTATCATCAGCAAGGAGATTACGCCCCATGTAAAAGATGTGAAATTTATTAATGACCGAATGTCGGTGCTAAAAATACAGGGCTCATGGTACAAGCATGTGTTTATAAACGTACACGCCCCAACAGAATCACCGACAAAGAAACGAAGGACACGTTCTACGAGAACCTAGAGGAAGTTTTTGATGGGATCTCATCATTCGATGTTTAAATCCTCCTCGGGACCTCAATGCGAAAATTGGAAAGGAAGATATCTTCCAATCAAATATAGGTAAAAAAAGCCCACACGACGTTTCAAATGATAATTGAGCGGCGAGCGAACGGCTAGCAACGAATGGATTCCGTTCCGGCGAGTAAGAGTGTGTGGTGTCCAAAATGTGCGGCGAGCGAACGGCCGCCAACGAATGTAATCCGCTCCAGATGGTGCAGCGAGCGAACGGCCACCAACTAATGTATTTCAGAATGTGCGGAATGACGTCTGGGCTGGGTCCCCGGATGTTCTTTGTGGTCCGTTGCCTGGAATCAACGGAGTCGTATTATGTTGAAAATTAAAGCGATTACCTTCTTTTATGGTGTATCATGGCTGAGTTGTGCAGTCTTCTATGTTCAGCGCCCTGGTTGTTCTCTATGGTGATCGTATCTGCCTTTCAGATTTATTCAGTCATGCAGCGGGGAATTTCAATTGATTGTATTTTCCTTGATACGTATTCCACAAAGCTGCTAACATCATTTAGAGGATTTTCTCTTGTATCACAGCTTACTCCTTATTCACAACTGACGAGTAAAACGTTTATTAAATTTTTGGAACCGCGGGGATTAACGGGTACCCAAATCAACTGCGATGGTTACAACCCCAAAGTACACAAAGAATACTATTTGTTTGTTATTACTAGTTAGATTTATTCATTAAGATTAACTAGATGTATCCTGATTACAACCGTTGAAAGTACACGAGCAAAAGATGAAGAACAACATTTTCCACACAATGGCAGGTCGCCAATTAATTATTTTGTTGTGTCAGCTGTTTGCTGACAGTTGTTATTATTTGTTCGTGGGCTGCATTCAGTTGCGAATCCGCAACAATAATGGAATTCGAATTACACGTTCGCAGCGTCAAAAGATCTGGTAGTGAAAAGCACGATGGTCAGGCGCAAGCAAATCCATAAAGTCACATGGATATCACCCGATGACGTAACGCGTAACCAAATAGACCACTTCCTCATAGACAAAAGACACCACTTGAATATCCTTGACGTAAGATCATATAGAGGAGCAGATTGCGACTCCGATCATCTTCTAGTGATGGGCAAAATCAGGAGTCGGCTTGCAGCAAACCCACATGAGCAGTCACGGGAGACGAGCAAAAAGTTCGACATAGACAAACTAAAAGACCTGCGCAAAGGGGCTGAATACCAGGATGAACTAACGAATAGATTTAGCATCCTAGAGAACGGGAGCAGTGAGGAAGAGGAAGCCAACAGTGTGGAGACTAAATGGACATCGATGAGAGACAAAATGAAACAAACAGCCCAAAAGGTATTAAGATTTAAGAAAACAGTTAAGTCCAAACCTTGGTTGAGGATGAGTGGAGAGCAAAGATCGGAGAACGTAAACGCCTCAGAGTGATCCACTTACAAAGATATGATCAAGTCAACGCAGAAAGATATGCGACGATTCGGAAAGAGACAATGATACATTTCAAACGCGAATGGGAGAAGACTCGGATCGAAAGAATCCTAGAAAACGGCAGAGAAAAGAACATCAGAGGTATGTATGCTGCCATAAATTCAATTAGAAAGGGCTACCGAGGGAGAGCCAACATAATTCGAAACGCAAACAGCTGCCTGGTCACAGAAACAAACAATATCGAGACAAGATAGAAGCAGTACTTTGAAAACCTGCTTAATGTGCGCACCCATCAACCACAAATAAACGCACCCAGACGTACGTAGAGCCGAGCCTCAGATCCCGGACTCCTCTTTCAACGAAGTTGTAGATGCAATAAATCCATTGGTAAACAACAAGGCACCCGCAGTCGACTGAATATTGACAGAGCTTGTGAAGCATGGAGGAAGGGCAACCGTTCGAAAGATCTGTAGGGAGGATAGTCGCCACGCCAGCATGGGTGAGAGTTCTACTATCAACACACTCGGCGTTTATTATAAAGTTAAGCCGAACACCAAAAGAACCGAGTTCCAAGCACGATTACCAGGGGAAGAACAATAAAAACTGAACCTGCAGCCGGAAAATTAAACACACTAGTCTGTAAGTTGACAAGTTCCTTTTATTTAATCACTTGGAAACTTTAAAGAGTATTACGAGGGTTGCCTCTTATGTTTCGGGATTTGGCAACCCTAGTGTTGCAATCCGGCAATTGACAGCTCTATCGTAAGGTTGGACATTTTTGAGGTTATACGCACTCAGAACGTTTTGACATACGAGCGCTATTTGTGTTGTTTACAGTAACTTAAAAGATTCATCTCGGCCCAAAAATGAAATTAAATCGTCAACATTTTCGTGCGATTATTTTTTACAACTTTCGGCGTGGATTAACTCAGCAACAGTGCATGGATGAACTTACTACAATTTTTGGCGATAAAGCTCCATCAAGGACCAGTGTTTATCGATGGTATGGTGAATTCAATCGTGGTCGTAGTTCACTCCAAGATGAATTCCGTGAAGGTCGTCCAAAATCAGTTGTTGTTCCGAAAACCATTGATGCTGTGCGCGAACTGATATTGGAAGATCGTCATGTGACCTATCGTGAGATTGAGACAACCTTAGGCGTTACTGGGACCAGCATACATTCAATATTGCATAAACATTTGACTGTCAAAAAAAATTGTTCGCGTTGGATCCCACACAATTTGTCAATCGCCCAAAAAAAGGCTCGTGTCAATTGGTCGAGAGAAATGCTCAAGAAGTACGGTCGCGGTGCTTCGAAACACGTCTATGACATCGTGACAGGTGATGAATCGTGGATTTACGCGTATGAGCCCGAAAGTAAACAGCAGTCGACTCTCTGGGTGTTTCAAGATGAGCCAAATCCAACAAAAGTTGTTCGCGCACGAAGCACTTCCAAGCAAATGGTCGCCTGTTTTTTCGGAAAAACTGGACATGTCGCAACCGTACCACTAGAACAACGCAGAACAGTCAATTCTGAGTGGTACACAACCATTTGTTTGCCAGTTGTCTTCCAAGAAATCAGGAAAACCAACCGCCGAAGACGGATCACTCTTCACCACGACAATGCGAGCTCTCACACATCGGCTGCGACAACTGCATTTTTGAGCACCCAAAACATCGATTTGATGGGTCATCCGCCGTATAGTCCTGACTTGGCACCGAATGATTTCTTTTTATTCCCGTACGTAAAAAACAAACTGAGAGGTCAACGTTTTTCGACACCTGAAGAAGCGGTTGCTGCATTCAGAATGCATGTGTTGGAGATACCTCAATCAGAGTGGCAAAAGTGCTTCGACAATTGATTCAAACGCATGCAAAAGTGTATAGATCTTCATAGGGAATATTTTGAAAAACAATAAAGTGATTTTCGATGATCAATATTTGTTTTTGTTCTCTAATCCCGAAATATAAAAGGCAACCCTCGTAATTGCGATATTACTGCGAATAAGTATCCTTAGACGATTTTATCTATACACCAATGTATACTTAGATGCTTTATCTTTACACCGCTTCTGCGAGATTTTTATACGGAACGGATACGAATACTAACCCGTAATTATTTATTGTTTTATTCGCATTTCTTTCAAAGAAAGGAAACTAGCTCTCGTAAATAAATTTAAGAACGCGTCCGCGTCACTAACGAGGACGAAAAACTGGGAGGACAGACGTGACTCTGATGTGTGCGCATCACTGGAGACGAAAGTTGACTGTGGCTCACACCGTACCGACGGCGGTACGGTGGATGGCGGACGCCCCGACCGCTTCGAAGGTTGTGTAACGACTCAATGAATCAACCTCGTTTGGGGTGAGTTTGTGGTGTGGTGGTAGATATCCTCTCCACTAAGGATATCGTTTTTACCTACCACCAGAGAAACGTAAAGTCTTTTTTGGTGGAATAGAAAACCAGATCTCGTAATGGAGGTCATGGCGGTATGTGTGTGATCGTTTAGATCTGTGTTGTTTACTCATGCTCGGAGGCAATGGAAAAACAAAGCAGACAGGCGGCAAGGACAAGGGGATCGAGAAGATTGTTGTCTATGAAGTGCATCGCATCTAAAATAGACGACGATGCGTCGAAGAGATGTGCTGAAAGCAAATATGGGACGACGGCAACCTAATAGTCTTAGATGAGTGATGCCCTTGTGTAAATAGGCGAATAGCCATTGGGAAAAGGTGGTAATGGGTTGGTGAACGAAACGAATCCCGTTCGCGTATATGCAGGGAAAATCGTTTGTGAGAAACGGATTCTATATTTGCATTGTTTATGCTTGAAATTCAATCCGGCGGCTATGCGCGAAGAAGATTGTTTGGAGATTTAAGCAAAGGAGCATTTCTGGCTAAAGTGCTTGCAGCTGTATCGATAGTTGCAAGTCATTGCAAAGCAGATTAGATGGTTATACAATGACGGTTTGTATATACCATCTCTGTCAATTGTACATGGCATCTATGGCGACGCCAGGATCGAACTCTAGTGTGAATATCTACACTAATTGGAAATTCGCTTCTGGGTCGCTAATGCAGAGATGCATTGATACATGTATGAATGCCGTTGTAGGAAAAATTCTTTGCAGGCATTTCCAGGTAATGCATTGAAAGCATTGAAAGCATTAATTATCCTTGGGAAGGAAAATGTTTTTGCTGCGGGGAGATTGCGGTGCAGGTGTGGGAAGGTTGGAATTTGCCTGGCAACCGAAGGTGCCGAATAGGTTTTGTTTTATGCTCCCGTATAATGGAAATAATTCTTGTAGGGAATTTGTATGCGAAGAAATGCATGGAAGGTAAGAATTCTTTAACAGGGACTTTTACATTATAAATTTGATAATCTAGATCCGTAAAGCACTTAAGGTGCTAATTTGATTGCATTAGCGAAAACTTATGCCGATTGGGATGTAGTTATGGGGGTTTTTCAGGTAAGTAGGCAGTGGGGTTTGGCGGAACTGCCACATAACTACCAGCTCATCAAAACAATATGGGATAAGGAAGTCGCTCCGGAAGAATGGAAAACCTCAATAGTCGTCCCCATTTGCAAAAAAGGCGACAGATCGGACTGCGAAAACTACAGAGGAATATCAGTGCTCCCAACCACATACAAAACACTAACAAATTTCATACTGGCGAGAATCACACAGTACGCTGAAGAAATACTGGGAGACTACCAATGCAGTAGGAGCCGGTCAACAAGCGACCAAATGTTCACAATAAGAATACAGAGAGAAGGTTCACCAACTGTTCGTCGACTTCAAAAAAGCATACGATTCAGTCGCAAGGCAAAGACTCTACCATATTCTAGTTGAGGTGTGAATCCCGAAAAAATATGCCGCCCTCATTCAAATTTGCATGAACGAAAACAAAGGGCGAGTTAGAATAGAAAACCACCTCTCAGAACCATTTGAAATCCAGGACGGACTAAAACAGGGGGATGGCCTCTCACCATGTCTTTTTAACCATGTGCTCGAGTATGTCATCAGAAAGGTACAAGACGACAACATGGCCGGATCATCCCTGAACGGGGTCACACAAATTCTCGCATATCTGGATGACATCGCGTTTTGGGCGATAATCTAGAAACTGTATATAAAAACTGTGAAATCATCATGCAAGCGGCAAAGAGGTGGGCCTAGAAATATATGAAGACAAAACAAAATACATGATTACGGCGAGAGCAGATGGACCTCAGGGAACACATATAAACGTCAGAGGCAAGATATTCGAAAAAGTTAAAGAATTTAAATATCTGGGAACGATACTGACGACCAGTAACGAAATGTCGAAGGAAATTAACAAAAGACTGCATTCCGGCAACGCTAGTTGCCACGAAGTCAGTAAACTGCTGAAATCCAAACTGCTATCACATAATATAAAGCTCCGTGTCTATAGAACCATAATCATGCCGAATGTCCTATACGGATGCGACACATGGGCTCTCAGAAAATGGGAAGGAAACAAACAGCGTATTCGCGAATAAAGCTTTAAGGGGTATCTTTGGAAGTAAATTTGACGAGAAGGCAGGACAATGGAGGAAACTCTATAGCGTTTGAAATAATAGTGAAGAAGATCGTGTGATTCGAACTGACGCCATGACAGTCTGAATCACGAAAAAAATTGAACCTATGCGTTACCCATCAGCCTACTGACCGTGTTTAGAATTTGATTTTTAAACTCGACTATACTCCACTGATGTGAATTATTTTCGTTATCGGTTGGTATACGGTTCTGATGTATTTTCTTATTCGATTTTCGTTCGGTGTCCTTCACTATTTTTGCTTGTGAATTGTGTGTATCTGTTAGAGTCGCCACACCACTCCCTTCGCAGTAACTCCATTACGATCAGATTCGTATGCGAACGACGGACGAAATAGAGAAGGAGAAAGCGTCGGAGGGTGGGCTCTATGCAGAAGTCGTGACCGTGTGTGAAGTTCTGCTTACTATGGGAAGGTGTATGCTGTGCGTACAGATCACGTTGGGGTCACCAATTATAGCATTTGAAATAATCTGAATCACGAAAAAAATTGAACCTAAGCGTTACCCATCATGCTACTGACCGTGTTATTAATTTGATTTTTAAACTCGACTATACTCCAGTGATGTGAATTATTTTTGTTATCGCTAGGTGTCGCGTCGTGCTTGAACCAATCAGTTCAAGACATTATTTATTACATTTCTTAATTAGTATAGTTATATTTATTTGTATTATTAGTTGTTAGTTTTATTCATTGTTATAATTTACGATTAATTGGCATGTTTGGCAGCACTTGCCTTTTTTGTTATCGTTTGTCGTTAGTTTTGTTGTCATAGTTATTGTTATTGTTGTCAGCTTGCGTTATGCAAATTCGATTTTTTCGTTTGTGATATTGAATCGTTTCGTGTTCGTTGTAACAAAAGTTCAATCGATTATGGCAACAATAAAGTTACGTTTGTGCAATAAACCTTTAACGAATTTTTCTTATACTTTACATTTATCTCGTCTTCGCTCGCTCCCGGTAAACGCACCGGAAGTAAACACTAGGTATACGGCTCTGATGTATTTTCTTATTCGATTTTCGTACGGTGTTCTTCACTATTTTTGCTTGTGAATTGTGTGTATCTGTTAGAGTCGTCACAACTCCATAACCACGAATTTGAAGAGCTATACCGCAAACCTACAATAATGAGAGTAATCAGGTCGCGAAGATTAAGATGGGCCGGACAAGTGGCGCGAATGGGCAACGATAGGACTGTAGGGGTTTCTCTATCCTATAGGAGAAACAACCCACAATTCCAACCACAATACCTACCCATTTCCTTTATAAGTTATTTATCTGTAAAACATGTCAAAGGGACGCATAGCTAAACTCATTATTCTATGCAGAAAATGCATAATTGAGTTTAGCTACAATCTTCGCCATACGGCAGTTGGACTATTGCGCTCACCATGGGATTTCCACCGGAAATTCCATTCGTATTGGTTAGCAACAACCAAGTCAAACCAAGCGACGCGGTTGCATCATAGTCCATAGGCTTGGATATTTATCGAACATTCCACAGAGTTTCCCCTATGGTCTTATATCCCCAGCCGACGCAGAGTCCTATTGACTTTTCCCAGATCACCCATTCGCTTGGGATCAATGATCTCTTTTTGCAGGTGAATAACCTTAGCTAGGTTTTCCTCTCTCTCTCGTATTTCTGTCTTGCTATAGTGCGATGACCTAAGAGATCATCACTAGGTCAGTAGACCGGGCGCATACACGGCACTGTTGCACACACACTAAGCCAGATCAACCCTGGGTTATTGTGCTTTCCCTTTTGATTTCTCCATTCTGGCTACGCCCATCGACGTCGAACGAATACACGAATACAGAAGAGAGCATGATTACCATTGGCGGATCAATGTGTAAAAAGCAGAAATCACGATTTCCGCCCTAATTCAGATCAGTCGCTATTCAATCACCATCGCGTGCGTCACGCTGCCGCAAGAGTCACATCTCACCAGAGACAGTCGCGTCGTCGCCCGTAATAAAAACGAAAAGTTATTAATTGAAAGCTTTGCTTAGAGTGTAAAGTAGTATATTGTGTGCGTTACAAATTCATCTAGTTAAATAAGGATACCGGTAAACAGACTGGAGGTGTAAATAAAAAAAATAAAAAAAACTTTAAATAAATAAAAAGGTGTTTTCCATTTCTTTCGGAGTAACAAGTGTCGGGGGATTCTAAGTGAAGCCGTGGCATACGTTGGCATAATACTACAACCCCCACAGGACCACGCGTAGAATTCCGCGATGGGAGGACAGTATTAGGTTTGATTTGAGGAATAGGGTCGACTGGTCAAGCGTGGAAGGAGAGTGCACAGGAAAAGGAACGTGGCGGAGTCGAATCGGTGAGGTCATGAACTTCCGGGTTCCTACAAGCCAAGAAATAGTAATAGCAACACCCTGAAATTTTGAAACGCGCTTTTCTCGAAACCTCTTTTTCCAAGCCTATTGACACGATATCTCAAGTTCTAATGAACCGATTGATTTGAAATTCGGTGCACACCTTCTTGATATATCGTCCTAAAGTCCCGACCAAGCTTTAAGAGAAAAAAAAAATGTTTACTAATTTAAAAAAATTAATAACCGGAAAAAATATTATGAGAAAAATGAAAAAAAATTCCAAACAGTTGCCATTTTGCGAAAATTTTTTTTTTTTATTTCTTCGATTACAACACCTTCATTGATTAAGAATCAATTTTTTTTCCAGATAATTAGAAGAGATCAGGACGCACGCCTTTGTTTCAACCGCCACTTTACCACCCTGGAATTCTGGACATTTTCGACATCTTTGTTTAATTTTTTTTTTGTTTTGTTAAGTTATAAATAAATATTGGGTAAAAATCCGATAATAAAAATATTTTCCGTTTTTTTTAACGCAATTCTAAAAAACATTCAAATTTGGCCCTCCACACCAGAATACCCCCTAATCAAGCTTTCGGCAAACAACCACCGGGATTTCATGAGAAAGGCATTATGAGGACACATTTAAGAAGCAACAAATTATAAAACAAATCAAAGCATTTAATTTAAACCAGACAACCCCAACCATGTTGAATGATGTCTCGAAATAAACCGAAAAGATTGGATTTCTCTTTCTTCACACAAATACACAGGGTGGTCCAACATAGGCGAGTGCATCGGATAATAACTTAACTTTGACCTTTCTTGTACGATAGCCGTCATGGAGTACGTGTTTAAAACTTTAATCCTTGAAGATTTTTATTATGGATTGACACTAACGTGCTGAAATTGGTTAGCTTCTCAACTGTGAAAACTCAAATTGCATAGAGGAAAAAAAAAGGTGAAAAGTACACCTTCAAAAGACATCATAAAATATTTACACATACGAGTTCTGTGTTTTGACGCTTTTAGTTCTAGGAATCCAAATAGATTTCATCCAAGTCGATCTGCTTCTAATATCAATATTGAGGCTTTTCTGATAGTATCATCTCGACGTGGGTCTACGTAATAAGACCTCAGACGAACTAAGCTGCAGCGCATATAGCTGGCGTTGATACGAAGGCTTTCCCGTGCCGAATTCAATTGATTTAACGTCTGTTGCTAGCCGATAATGCTTGACGGTTGGTATATGCGAATCTCTTCGCCCAAAATAGCACAAACAGACGAGGACTTTTGGCAAAAAATCATGAGAGATGAGACGCCACACGTAAAAGAAATGGTTAACAAACGGTTCTATGGCACGAGAAACCTTCAAATTACTGAGGAGTTCTCTCTCCACGGCCAAAAATTATTATTTGGTGAAGTGTCTGTACTGATATGATTATCGAAGGTTTCTTCTTTGAAGATGAACGTGGTCAAACAGCCACCCAGTAATCAAGATTATTGTTATAACCGACTTTCACTTAGATGACGTTAAGCCCAACATTCGGCAGGAAAAAGTCGCCACGTCGGGCGAAAAATTTAAGTTTAAGTTTAATGGGGCTACCTGTTTTGGGGATAGGATTGTATTTTATAAGAGGGAGATATTCGAATTAGAAAATCTGCCATTGAAGTGTAGGACAAAGTTGTTTTCGGATATGATATCTTTTAAGTTAAAGCTTCGGGAGGCAACCACCCCATTTAATGGCTTAATTCAAGCAACATAATTACCTACAACTAAACTATATATAAGTTACAAACTAGAAAGCTTAAGAACTATCTTAACTAGGCTTGACCTAAGGTAACCACGACAAATTAAGTAGGCAGGAGTAGGGGCGAGAGGTGGGGGAAGGTTATAGTAAGGTGTACAAGCGCCCCTTAAGATTGGTGGTGAGTTAGGAGACGGTGCTTGAGAGTATAGGTAGAGAGGTCCAAGTCAAGCAGGGTGGAATTGGAGTTGACATTTCTCAACATCCGCGAAAGGCATTCGTTGAGACCATAAGAGGTCCGGCGACTGGGAATGTAGAGAGAAGGTGGGGATTACGCGTATTTCGAGGGTTTGTGTTCAAAGGAATAAAGCTAAGGAGGTAGGCGCAGTCGACCGAGCCGGAGAGGACCCAATGAATGAACACCGCGTTAGCCACGACCCTGCGCTCTTCAAGGGTTCTGAGGTTGATTATTTTGAGGCGGTAAATGTACGGGGGAAGGGTTAAGGGGTTTTCCCATTCCAGCTCTCGGAGAGTGAACCGAAGGAAACAAGGTTGAATCCTTTCGAATCTACAGATATGGATCCTGTGATAAGGAGACCATATCTGAGTAGCATATTCAAGCTGTGGACGGACGAGGGTGAGGTAAAGGGATCGAGTAACGTAAGGGTTGGAGAATTCCTTAGACCATCGTTTCACGAACCCGAGTTCAGAATTGGCATTCCGGATCGTCTCATCAATCTGAGAGGGGAAGTTAAGCTCCCCGTCGCAAAGGATCCCAAGATCTCGAATAGATTAGACAATGGTCGGAGGTCGGTTATGAAGGGAATAGGGGCGTGGGGATGAGTGAATGCGCTTACGGGAAAAAATTACAGATTACCATTTAGCGATGTTAAGCACAAAACAATTTTTGTCACACCAAGTCGAGAAGTTGTCACGGTTTGATTGCAGCAGTGTAGAATTAAAGGTAACTCTGTAGTATATTGTATTGTACGTGTATAGGTTGTGGCCAAATTGTAGTACTTGTTATTATAGTATTGTATCTTAATCAGATTGTAGTATTGTCTGCGGCAACTGTAATATTGTTAATTTTCACAGATGGAATTGAATTGTACAGAATTCCCTGTCCATGGTGCCAAATTGTAAGGTTGTGCCAATTGTAATATAATTCCTGCTGCCAATGGTTGTGGGCTTTTCGTTAGTTAAGTCAACCGGCTGTGTCAGTGGTTGTAGCTGCCAGTTGTTGCAATCGATCAAATGGTTGCAGATGTCAACTGATACCGAATAGTTGCCGATGCCCTGTGCAGAGGGCCAAATACTTGTTTTAGATCTTTGTGGCGCCTTTGCCTATAGCAGTCGTGGAGAAGTGGCCAAGGCTGCCAACAGTTATATAGTGTTTGGCGATTGGTGTTACGTGCCTGCAATAAGCTTTCTGTCAGGGCCAATATCCGGGTCACTGGTTCCGAGTGATCTTATCAGGCGTTATGTTGATGCCGTCGCCAGGCAACGCTGGGGCTGTGCCACTTGGGGTATAGTTGTATATTGCTTTTGATTAGGAAATTACGAATCGTAGCGAAGCTGGGGGGTGCGGGGGGGGGGGGGGGACAAAGGTGGCCCAAAAGTGTGTGCACCAAAAAATTGTTAACCGTTCATCTTCACAGGATGTTGAACTGTTCGCTTGCGCCCGTTGTGATGCTTTGTTCTTTGTTCTTTTCTTTTGTTGGTGGACACAGTCAACGGTAGCCACCAGATACTTTGAAAAAATGGTGCGCAACCAAGAACTCCAACGGCAGTCTTTGTGGTCACACACACGCAGTTATCGGCCGATCATTCACCCCCTGCGAAACAGAACATTAGCGAAATGCACAGGTTACCTCTTTATCATGAGAATGATCCTCCCACTTGCGACTCCAACCATCCAGTAGATTCACGAAAACAGCAAAACACGTCAATGCACATTCAGTTTATTGATTCTTACTGGATACTTTTGATACTGTTAAACAACATGCTTTCGTTTACAGGTTTTAATAAATTAAACAAAAATGGATTCGCGTTACAATGAGACATATATGGCTTCTCGTGCATCGTGCTCTACTTCTTTTTGTTTTATTTTGTTTTATATATATTACTAATTATTTTTCTGCGCTTCGCCTTCGCTTTTTTTTCTTTTCACTTCGCCCACTCAGCAACGACTCCCACTGCGCTACGTCAATCTCTTATCTCTCCTCCTCATCAATTTCACCTCGACGACGGCTGACTTCGAAACTAGCGAAAGTCACCACCGCCGAAATGAAACCGGGTTTACACACTACTCGTATTCTAACTCGATTCCAACCCAGCCGCATTTAATTGGTCTTCAATTTGGGTAGCATTATATAATATTATAGTATTTCTGTAAACGTAAATAATTCATTTTAATTTCTATTTATTTATTATTCATACTTTGACCCACCCCAATGCAGCTGAGTTAGTCGAAACAAAAACGGCACAAAAAACTGACGTAACAACTCGATGCTTTTGAATATCTTGGTATCATCAGCGTATAGGGACAAGCTAGAATTCTTAATGACATTATTGACAAGTATAAATAGAAGAGGGCCTAGGTGGCTAACTTGAGGGAGCTCAGACACGACAAGGTGGGGTTTGGATATCATGGACCTGAACCGAATGGAATAAAGTCTATCCTTAAGATCCATTTCAGTAATCCAGGTTCGAAGCCGAGCGCGGATAATTTGAAGATGATTAGATTGTGGGAGATTTTGTCAAATGCTATACTGAAGTCGGTCGAGACCATATCAACCTCGTAACCGTGCTCTAGTGTCTAAAAGAAGTAAACTCAACGAGATTGGTTGTAGTTGATCGGCCATTGAGGAAACCATGTTCTCTTGATGAAATAGAAGATTTGCAATGAAAACTAAGAGATTCGTACAGAATGCTTTCGAGAATCTTAGGTAAGTGGGCCAGTTTGGCGATGGGGCGGTAGTTCGCCACATCGATTTTGGGATCTTTATTGTGGATGCGGGTGATGAAGGAGGTTTTCCAAATGTGGGGGAATACGCCTTGAGAGAATGAGAGATTGAAGATCAGTCCGAGGGCAGCGGAGAAAATGGATGGGCATTTCCAGAGGAGGATTGCAGGGGTACCATCAGGGCCCACTGTAAACTCGTCTTTGAGTGGCAGTAGCTTGGATTCAATTAAGATCGGATCGAAGGAATTGTGGAGAAGGGGCCCGAGGGAAAAGTTAAGTAGGTGGTTGAGGTATAACGGGCCAAGAACAAAGGAGTCATTAGTGAATGACTGTTTGAAATGAGTGGCGAAGAACTTAGCAAAATTAACAGGATCAGATGAGATATGAGGGTTTAAGGTAAGAGATATACCATCGTATCTACGTTTATGATTAACGAACTGGAAGAAGGTGTTACACCTCACTTTACACCCCCTCCCAACACACATAACATAACTAAGATGCCGTCATCTTAAAATCACCAATTCCTACAATTCCATCATCAATGATCTCATAATATCAAAACAGCTCTTATGTTTACATCTATTCTGCATATCATGCAATAACTCGCAGTCGTTCATTTCAATCAAATAATATCGCATACGATAAGTCCATGCCAAAGCATATATCCATCGTGCACTTGATCTTGCATTTCGTTTCGCATTACGAAAAGCAAAACCAGACCTAAACGGTTTCAGTTTACGAATACACATGTTAACAAGAATAATACATGTTATTCGAGCGCCAGCAGCATGATCGAAGAAGACCGACTGCGAACAGTTGAACATCGGAGAACTGCTGATCGCAGCGAAAATGGCGGACGCAGCGAGTGTCGCAAATTAACCGTATGATACGATTTGCACGTAGGGCAATGCACTGAAATTGGTTCGGTCATTGCTGCTGCAAATCGAGTAAACATATGAATCGCTTCTGCTGCAATTTTTGCAGAACCATTAAGCGATTATTGAAAATTGCGAATTAAGAATGACAGGCAATTAACCCC
This sequence comes from Microdon myrmicae, assembly GCA_963931805.1. Taxonomy (NCBI): domain Eukaryota; kingdom Metazoa; phylum Arthropoda; class Insecta; order Diptera; family Syrphidae; genus Microdon; species Microdon myrmicae. Next base: position 29,715,088 of record OZ007497.1, on the reverse strand, counting down.
CAATTAGGCTACACGCGCTGGGTGGAAAAAATGCTCCATCTACAATTATGGACAATCGAAATGGTATATAAAGTGGCTGCAAGTGAGTTGTAAGTGGCTCAGTAATCGAAAGCAAGAAGACTGCGGCCATCCGTAAGTAGAGCGGGTCTTCTTGCCAGTAAATTACTTTAGGGCAGTATAGTTAAAAGTAACAAGTGTAACAAACTTTAGGAATCGACATTCCCGACTAATAAAATATCCAGTCAAGTGAAATAAAGTGTTTTTATTTTTAAACTTTCAACCGCACATTCACAACTGAGAGGAGCCTGTCGCCAAGGAGAAACCGCGCCGAGGAGACCAAGAAAGCCTGACATAGTTAAGCCGCGCTGAATTACCAAGTAAGTTCCGACTAACACCACATGAGTAGAAAACAAAAATAAACGTTTTAAAACCTGTGACACTTCCAATAACAAAATATTAATGATAGCATCTGGGGTTACGCTCAGGTGCTACATTTTAATAATTAACTAATAAATGTTAATATCTGGGGTTACGCTCAGGTATTGCATTGTAATAACTATTAATAATAACCATAAAACATTATAAACAAAAACTACCGTCTGATAATCAATTATTTAAATGTTTATATCGGAGGTCACACTTCGATATAACATTTTGGCGATTAAATTACTATAGGGTCGAATAGTGCAGTGTAAAATAATAAGCACTGAAGGCTGCGGTCCAGTACGCAAGGATAGTAGTTCTTTTGTCTCTCTTTAAAAAATATTAGTAAACGTATAGGGATGGAAATTCCCAATTGATCCAATAAAGTCTAAACATAAAGTAAAGTGTTTTATTCCAAATCAAACACTGAGGAAGGCAAACTGGCAAGACGAGACCGCGTAGAAAAGGACAATAGCAGAAGGAAGTCGCAGTAAGAGCCTGGGTAAGAAAGTTGCCATAACCAAATATTTAAATGTTTATATCGGAGATCAAACTTCGATATAACATTTTGGCGACCGTGACAGGACCTAGGGAAGCCCAAGTTTTAAAAACTTGTAAGCGCTTTTAAAGAGCCTAGTCCTGAATAATAACGAACCTCAATTGTACTGGGCAAAAGACACCTTTCCCCGTCACTCGGAGCTGAGTCTGGCTTCGAGGGTACAAATTGATAAACCACATATTCTATCCGCAACATTTGATTCGGTACAACGGTTTCTCCCAAAAGTAACGACAACCACTGCCAACAAATGATGCCATGGCAACTGTACCAGCATTATAACAAGCAAAACAAAGCAAAACAATATACAAAGCACTATCCAGCGGGCATGACTTCGGACCATTCGTTCTAAACATCAAGATCAAACACCCTTCATATATACCATGTAATGAAAAAACGATAATAGAATTATAAGTATTTCAAACAAAACTAAATCGACGTAAAAAAAAAAATAATGAAACATAAGCAAACAAGTACGAGAACAAACAAAAGAAATGTTTAACCTCATTACTAAAAATAAATCAACAAAAATCAAATCCAAAACGGACAACTCGCAAAGCTGGTGATGGGGGACCAATTTGCGAAACGCAAAAAATTATGAACTCTGAAGATCGCAAACCCGATGACCAGAGGCCCCTACTCCCGCGACGCGGACGACAATTACATGCCAACCAATTACTGGCATAAACATGCAAGACGGCTCTGGAGATGCAGCCCAGAGAACACAGCTCAAAACCAACAAAGTTAATATCAATAATAAAAGACCAGGTCAAAAGTCTCAACTGTAGGGCGCGAAGCTTGCCTGGCAGCACAAAAAAAAAAACAACAAAACAATACCAACACCAACAGGAAACAGCAGCACACCACGACACCAATCTAAAGAGGAAGCAACAACAGCAGCAGCAGTCAAATAGAACCAAGTAAGCAAAAAAAATTTTTTTACGATTTTGCTAGTTTCTAAACCCATATTTTTTCTACACAAACAAATCCTTAAAATACACTGCCGTAGACCATATTGTGCACTTAACAATCCTAGGGAATAGTTTCCACCCCTACATAAGCAAATAATTTACGGAATAGCAAATGTTTTAATTTAATAAGTCACCCTAATTTTTTAATTATCCCTACGACCATCACCTGCCACCAACACTCGTTACTCGACCATTCCATTGTCTTTCTTCTCCATATTTCTCCATACTGCGACCACTAATCTTTGGGAAGCACTTCCACTACAATAATACAACAATCGCGTACGAAAGCGTTTTTAAAAACTAATAAATCTCCCCTTTTTAATTATCACCAAGACCTCGTCTACTTACTTAACCGCGTCAACCTCTGTCGAAATCATGCCCATCGATTTCGTTAAAATCGCAAAGCTCACCTCCCAGATTGTACCAGTCTTCTCGGGCGGGCACAGTCCCCTGGTTGACAATGAGTTACAAGTATTTTTAGGATGCTGCAGGAAGGTAATCGGATGCCTACCTGCAGAAGAGCACTCCACGTTTTTAACACTATTCCCCACGCGTCTACGAGGTGAGTCATACGTATTAATTGCCTCAAACCCTCCCCACACCTTCGAGGAAGCCGAAAGACTCCTCAAAAATACCTACCTACCTCGGGAAACATACCAGGAGTTAGTGAATAAGCTGATTACGATCCGACAACTACCTTTGGAAGCCCTCATCACTTTTACCGCAAGGATAAAGCAGATGCTGATGCTTTGCAAGGAAGCCGCGGACCAAAAATACGGTGTGACAGCAGCCTCCGCTGTGAAGACACAGTTGGAGGACTTCGCCAAAAACGCACTAAAAAGTGGCGTCAACAACTCACACCTCTGCCAATATTTACTGACCCTGGGGGATGGAACGGTAGACGAATTAATACAAAAAAGCTTTAGATATGGAAAAGCTACAACAGGCCGCGTTTCTCACACAACAATATAGGGTCATACCAGGTTCTACTCAACCCCTTCACGTCTCTAATTCCCTGAATCAATTAAACACACGAGCCGTACCTCTCAACCCAAATACTCCACTTACCTCGGGTCTCCACTATGCAGATTTCCCTCAACAATGCAGAAAAAATGACACTGCAAAACAAAGGCAAAACGAGCCTTGTACAAAACATTTGCGTTTAATTACCAAAATCATATGCAATTACTGCCACAAACAGGGGCACACGTATAGCGACTGCCTCACACGGAAAAACACTCCATTCTACAATCACGACATTACAAACTACCAGAAGTCAGAAGACTACACGAATATCATTAATTCAAACACTAATACAAACTATTCAAGAGAACCAAATCAACACAGGGCCACCCCCTTGAATTCTCCTAACAGCACTTACGTTGAAAACTCGCCTAAGGTTTATAGCATAAGAATAGCCTGCGATTTTTGTGGTCGGCAAGGCCATCACGTTTCGGACTGCCGCCAAAAGGCAAAATGGGAATCCCGGAATACAAGAAACACGTCCGGCCCATCAGAATTACAAAATATCCACAACTTAGGATACCCCCAGCCACCACTGACGATCGTACCCACAATTGATACGGGTCTAAGCGACCATGCTCTACTAGGGAACGATTCCTTTTCTGAAAACTATTGTATTAATGGTCCAAATCAGCAACTTAGGTTCCCACGTACTAAACGAAATCCTGAAGAGTTTAGTATTCCACTAAACTCCAAAATCGAATACCCACGCCACAAAAGGGCAGCCGATGTAGGGCAAGTTATAGACCAAGCGGTCGGTCATACCGCCTGTAACACCCCCAAGGATTCTTCCAAAAAAGAATCTGGTTGCGAAACCCCAGTGACGGCGGAAAATTTTCAACAAGCGAACCTAAGTAACCAACAGCTAACCTTCCCTCGCACGGAACGAAACCCAGAAGAATTTAGCATTCCCATGGAATCTAAAACCAAAAGCCCAAATCACCCACGGGCAGCCGATGTGAGACAAGTTACAGTCACAGCGGGACCCAAAGAGGTCAGATATACCGCCTGTAACCTCTCCAAGAGTTCTCTTACTCGAGAAACTGGCTGCGAAACCTCAGCGATGGTGGCAAACAATCGACTGGTAGAAGAAGTTCACGTGCCTGTACGATCTCAACGGACCAAAGCTGTTCCAGTGGAACCAAAAGAGGAAACGCTCTGTCTGAACCAGAAATCACGCGATGGAGCCTTCCTACCGGACATTTCACTACCAGTAAGTACAACCAGTAAAAGAATCTTCCGCATACGCCAGATTTGCGACTCTACTGACCAACAGGGACGCAACCCAGAGCCCGGTCATCAGTCGCAAACTCAAAACAAACTTCCCCCAATACTAGGAAATGGGATAGAACATCCAGTAGCAACAAGAAGCTACCACACTGGGTTCCCACACCCACCAATAACCAGCATCCCAACTGTTCAGCTACCGATAGACGTTGGTGTTGAAAGAAACACAACTCTAGTAGTGGACACCAGCGCTGGAAGAAACCCAAATGGCAAGCGAGCCATAAATAAATGCAAAACCTTCAAGTTAAAATCTAATCCTAATCAGAGGTACCAAAAGTCAAGCGGCAAGTGCCCTAGCTCCTCACAAAATAAAAAATTGTGGCAAAAACCCACAAAAATCAAAAATAAACAGACCCAAGATAAAGGCAACACCTTTACATGGAGAAACATAAAAAGGACATATAAGACATGTTCAAAAACAGAAAGCTCATACGCTAACAAAAAATTGTGGAAAAAACCCACAATAATCAAACTGAAACAAACCCAAGATAAAGGCAACACCTTTACATATAATCAGAGGAATACAAAAAGGACATATCAGACATGTTCGAATCCAATAAACTCACCTCAAAACGAAGACAACAAAAAATTACTGTTGCAAAAGTCCAAACAGACACCCATGTGGAAGGCCCCCTTTTTCGTTACGGCAGTAACAAGGCCAAACAAGACAGCCATCGAAGTAGGCCAGAAATTGATAATAGTTCGAAATGGTAGGTTAAAACCATACTCCAAGGTTAGCTAGCTCCAATACACACCTATTACCTAGCCCAACATATTTGCTATCTCCAGTAGGTACCATTTTTAAATCCATTCACACACACACAATATGGTCAGGTACAGGAATAAATGCACAATATTATATAATATATTAATTTCGTTCATTATTACCACTAATGTTAAAATTAATAAATAAACAGGGTTGAACAAACAATCGCTACACAAAAAAAAAAAAACGTACAAATAAGTTCTACTATTATAAACACTATTAAAATTAGCAAAATACTTCCTATTACAATCAAACTAATCATACAAACAAAAAAAAAAAAAAAAACACAATTGTTAATAATTATTTAATAGACTATAAGAAAACAATTACATATATATACCAAGGAAAATCATCAATTCATACATATCATTCATTAATTACGTATATACATACTTTACACATATACAAAGAAAATTTTAAATTACAAATTGTAAATAATTAATTACTTACATATATACATACAGATTATGAAGAAAAACAAAAACTGTTGATAAGTAATATCTATTACACCAAAATTATACAGATAGCGAAGGAAATTATTAGATAATAAACCCTTTATAAAAGGATTATTACAACCACATCTTGTGATTAAAGTATTAAGTAAAAACACAAAAAAAAGTAAAACTGCTACTACCTATATGATTTCTGCTAAAAGCAAAACTAATTAGAAAGTAAAACTATTAAATAATTTCATATACTTAAAACAAACCCATTAATATTAGCAGATGCAATAAAACTACTATGTAAGCCCCAATATCCAAAAGAAAACAAATTATATATATATACATATACATACAGAAAATTAAGAAAAAACTTTTGTAATATCTAAGACTAATACAGATAAAATAATGAGTTAGTACAAAAAATAAAAAAAAAATATATATATATATATATAATTATTGCAATGTTACAGAGAGACAAAACAAATTGTTAAAAGTAAACTTACACCAAAACACAAAAGAAAACTCTATGAGCAACCTACAACATAATGCACTAATACATGTTAGAAACCATAGAAAACACTTATGTAAATACACACCACTCAAAGAAGAGAAACTTGAATAGGTAAACACCAAACTCAACTCACAACTGCAACCCACTCTTATACCACAGAAAATCATTCGTACCGATGATTTTCTTTCTTTTCAGGGGGGAGGAATGTTACACCTCACTTTACACCCCCTCCCAACACACATAACATAACTAAGATGCCGTCATCTTAAAATCACCAATTCCTACAATTCCATCATCAATGATCTCATAATATCAAAACAGCTCTTATGTTTACATCTATTCTGCATATCATGCAATAACTCGCAGTCGTTCATTTCAATCAAATAATATCGCATACGATAAGTCCATGCCAAAGCATATATCCATCGTGCACTTGATCTTGCATTTCGTTTCGCATTACGAAAAGCAAAACCAGACCTAAACGGTTTCAGTTTACGAATACACATGTTAACAAGAATAATACATGTTATTCGAGCGCCAGCAGCATGATCGAAGAAGACCGACTGCGAACAGTTGAACATCGGAGAACTGCTGATCGCAGCGAAAATGGCGGACGCAGCGAGTGTCGCAAATTAACCGTATGATACGATTTGCACGTAGGGCAATGCACTGAAATTGGTTCGGTCATTGCTGCTGCAAATCGAGTAAACATATGAATCGCTTCTGCTGCAATTTTTGCAGAACCATTAAGCGATTATTGAAAATTGCGAATTAAGAATGACAGGCAATTAACCCCCAATTAGGCTACACGCGCTGGGTGGAAAAAATGCTCCATCTACAATTATGGACAATCGAAATGGTATATAAAGTGGCTGCAAGTGAGTTGTAAGTGGCTCAGTAATTGAAAGCAAGAAGACTGCGGCCATCCGTAAGTAGAGCGGGTCTGCTTGCCACTGGATTACTATAGGGCAGTTAAAGTATTAATCCAAGCAAAAGGACTTGTCCTCCTGCAAATGGAATAAAAGTTAATCACTCTTGTTTTGACTAGTGAATTAAGTAAAGTAGTTGTTGTGAAGTCCAGAATTAAATAGTGGTGATTTTAAACAATAAAATTTAAGTGCGAGTAAAAGAAAAGGTTCTGTTTTAATTGCTACAAACAACCCAACCCAAAAGGAAGCACGCTGACCAAAGACGCAAGTAAGCATCCCTCAAATATCATGAATAAATATTAAAATTAGAAGTTGTATGTCCAATAAAAAATTATACAACATCTTGGCGCCCAACGTGGGGCTATAACAAAATACTAACAACCACAACAATACGACATTTTGGCCATTAGCCGCCCAATAATTAAATAACAAATGATAACATCTGGGGTTACGCTCAGGTATTACATTTTGATAAATAATTAATAAATGATAATATCTGGGGTTACGCTCAGATATTTCATTACAATAACCATAACCATAATAAACATAACCCAGTTAACCCAATAGATTTTCAGATAACTAAATATTTAAATGTTTGTATCGGAGGTCAAACTTCGATATAACAAAGGTTTTGGGGTCATTTTTGAGATTGGTCTGAGTTTTGGTAAGATCGTCGCGATAAAGGGTGTTGTAAAGTTCCGTGAATTAGAGGTAACAGCCAAGAAAATTGGAGTAAACGGGTATAGTTTGATTCCGAGAGAAGATGACCCATAACTTATTCCTTTTGTTACGCAGGGAGGGAAGCTTGTGATTGTACCATGGGGGAGAAGAAGTTGATGTTCTTTGTCTAGAGTAGGAAATGAACAGGGAAATAGAGTAAGGGATTTCGGTATATACGCGGGTGATGGCATCTTTAACGGATAGGTGATCGTAGTTGAACGAAAGTTGAACGGTAGTCGTTGATGAGGCGAAAATTAGTTTTATGGAAATCGTAGGCGTAGTGATTGGAAGGAGAGACGAACGGTGGCGAGTGGACTCGAAAGAAGGTCACGAGAAGAGGGGGTGGTGGTGGTCTATATATGTAAGGCTGACGGGGCGGCGTGAGACAGATGTTTTGATAGGCTCTGTTGTAAAGATAAGGTCAAACTGCCTATCCAAAAGGTTTTGAACGTTGCTGATCTGACAGAGACAAGAATCATCTAGTCGATTAATGAAGAGGAATTCCTTAGCCGAGATGGGGTGGGACGTGAAGTGTTAATGATCGTCGGATAAAGCCGAATTCAGTTGTGGAGGATTAAAATCTCCGAAGATGATGATGTCGTTCTCGCATGTACTCGGCTCGATCCCATGGTCGATAGCATTGAGAGCTAGCGCGTAAACTTCAATAGGCTGGGTTGGCAAGATATAGAAGCACATGATAAAGATTGATTTCCGAGGGAGAGTGATTTCGACAGTCACAAAGTCCAGCTTGAAGGACGTAGGGAAAGCGACAAGTGACGACTCGAGGCTGTTGTGGACAGCGATGATCACTCTTCGGGTGGGGGAAAAGTACAGTAGTATGGCTGAGGAGGTTGTGGGGTACGAAGTAGGTGTTTCAACGTATGACACCGTTTCACTTGGACCCCCATCAAGTCATTCCGCCGAGGGCACGTCCACAAGAAGCGAGCAAAATGGGTAGGTGACGGGCCGAGAAATGGAACGCATTCACTTTTGTTTGTTTATTACACTAAAACATCTTTGTTTGCACGGCCTACAATAACCAGTGGCTGCTCAAGGGAATCTTTAATTTCATTAATATCCAGGATTACAGTCGTTTTATTGTGTCCTTCTTTCGTTTTCCTCGCTCTTGACGGTGGCAAGGATCTGAACCATCACGTGAGGTATCCATTCCACTGACGAGCACTTAACTAGTAAGATTGTACCGAATACTGGTTTTTGAACAAAATTAGGATTTTCCATAAGTTGTTTGTCTCTATTCACGAACTGCGCCCGAATGTTTTCTCTTATATTTTTCTCTGACGCGGTGCCCGCAGCAATTGAATGGGGAACGTTCGACTCGATGCTATTTGGCACGCGGGGGCGTGCGTGCCCCCGTCTGATCGCGGAGGTTGTCGGGGGACTCCCGATGTGCGCGTGGCGGTTGCTGAATGACGACTGACTAATGAAGGAAAGAATCTATTCATCGTGTCGTGGTGGTTGAGTCACAGCTAAAATCGACTCGCCGCCATTTACTAGGAATTTCGAGTAGAATTGCTATGCGTGCATAGGAATTCAGTTCCAGCGAATCCTCGCCGTATAAGCTGAGTTGGATTCGTTGGTTGTGTGTACCGGGAAATTGAAATTGCTTGAGTGTAAGCAAGGAATATCGTTTAGATAAGATATTATCCGCAGTAATTTCAGGGAAATGTATGCGGCTTGGTATAGTCGGTGGCGATGGTTAATGTTCCGTTGTGAATTTTAATATGCGTTTTGTTACAGCATATGAATTTCGGGGAAATTAAGATTGCTCGATCGCAAAGAGGGAATATGAATTAAGTAGAGAATTGACCGAAGCTATTTGGGAAAATGTATGTGGGGTGATGTAATTGTGGGAGATGCTTAATGTTCGTTGTAGATTTGAATATACGTTCTGTTACAGGATATGAATTTCGGGGAACTTAAGATTGCTTGGTCACGAAGAGGGAATATGAATTGAGTAGAGAATTGACCGAAGAAATTTAGGGAAATTTAGAATGTATTCTGTTGAATTGTATTCTGTTGCGGGTTTTGGAGTCTTTATTGCACGGTTAGGAATGTATGCTATTGCGCATTTTGCATGGGGAATTGGGTGCGCTTGCAGGTTTTGCATGGTTGCGAATGTGTGTATATTTCAGGTTTGAATGAGGAGTTGGGTTGAGGTGACGCGCTCTTAGAGGTCAAGATTGGTTGGCATTGTGGGTTGGTTCTCCATGTGGTATGGAGAACCCGCACAAGGTCATTGCGGAAGATGGTGAACGTGGGGCAAATTGTTCCAGGTTATGAATGCTGGAGATTAAGTTCATTTCACCTAAAATAACGACAGGTAGAGCATGGACATTTTTCAGAACAGATTAGGTGTTTGAGCGAGGTCTCCTTAAGTTTTGATAATAGAGGGTAAGAGGAGTTATGCTGTCGGTTTTGGGGGGGAGGTGGGAGTTTAGGAACGAAAACACTTGTTGAGAGCGGCCTTACTACGTTGAAGATGGAATAATGTTCTAGAGTGAACGAAGTGGCCGAAAGCTTTTAGGTCATGCGACACTTTATAAAGGGATAAATTGAAAATGACGTGGAAATATTATGAATAATTTGTGGAGACTGGGAACTTGAGTGGGTTGAATAGAGAGTTTGACGCTGGTTTTGGTGACACATTGCGGCATTCGAGCTCGAGGTGACCAATTGCGCGATATCGCATTTAAAAGGAGATTAAACAATAATTTGACTTTTAGAATTGTTTTTTTTTTCAAAAACAATATGACACCCAAGGCGCTACTTCCAACTCAATTTCGCAACGTGAGGATCAATCAGACAGCGTCTCTTAACCCACTCTATCACAAGGTGGAAATATCGAAATATATTATCTATATAAACATATATGACTAATGACCATGCCCGGAAAAAAAAATCATTATGGAAAATTTAACAAGGCCAAGACCGGTTCCCGGTTGTAGTGCCGATGATGATGATGATAAACATATGTCTGAATAAGTAATGGTCCATTTAAACCTTCGGCATCAGCCAACTTTGCATTTATGACATCCGTTTTTAGGTCGTCTTATAACAACCCGCGTACATTCAAAAAGTGATTCGAGAAATGTTGAAAAATAAACGAAAGTTTGTAATTTTACTAAAAACAACAACAACAACAAAAACAAAAAAAGGGTCTATCTTATAATTCACTTTACAAAGGTTGGCCTCAATGCCTTGTCTTGTCTAATCAGCCCATTAGGGGATTCAAAAAAGGCAATAGCCCACAAAAGACGTACAACGAATTTACTTAAATTCCTATTACATTTCAGTTCATGTCCTGTCCCATTTCCGAAATAGTTTGCCAGTTATCACAAAAACTTTCCCTGGGTGAACATTTTCTCGAAATGAAATACCAAACATATACTCAGGCCACAATATTTGCCGATTTCCATTCAATCGTCAAGGATGCCATCCTCAGATTGTATTCACATTATTGAAAACGCATTTAGATGTGAAACGGCAAGTACCCACAATGGAACTCAGGCAATCTCCTGCGCTCGAAAGCAATGGTCCCCGGTTTTTAAAGAGCTCAAAAGTTATTCCCCAAGGAAATTTAATCATATTTTATATTCAAGGATATTTTTGTTAGCATTTTCAACAGAATTTTTATTCTACTTGGTTGTACAGTATGTATGTTGTGCATATGACAAAGTTACGCTTCAGAGTATTTTGATGAACAATGTAATCTTAACTTTTATACTAGGATATCTCGTGGGAGATCCTTTAAGGACTACACAATATCATTGTTCATATGCATGAAAATGTTCACATGTGCGCTCAAAATTGAAACTCACATCTGCTGTGGTCTGAAATTCTGCTTAACTTCGGTAAACAAAAGACGTGAGGTGCAGGTCTTGGTCGACGAACAAGGACATACTTTCGAAAACCCTCAGTCGAGTGAAATACTTCGAAAAGTGGTTTTATCGCAGTCCTGTTGGCTAATGTGGGTTAAGAGAGTAACAATTTTGCACAAAATGCCGCGAACATGTAGCTGAATCAGATTTTAAAATGTATTACAATTTAGGGGAGGTTTTAAAATGATTTTGTGCTCCACAGCGGCAGTGGAAATTGTTGAGCAAGCGATTTGAATAAATATTTGGGGTAAAAAGCTGGGAAATCTTTACGCCGGTAGATGTAGGGATGGCAAGGTGAAAAGGTTTGTATATCATACAAATCAGTGGATAACAAAAAATTATGTAAATTACTTTAATTTTCCGTGCTGAAGGTTGTGATTGGGAGTGTTAGGGTGAATTGGCTCTTATCCTCAGGGATTGGCTTCAAATTAATTCTTGTGTGATTTTTTTTCTTTTTAGAAGCCTTGTTGTTGGCCGTTGGAAGTTAAACTTCTTACTTTATATTTTTTGTTACGTTGTACAGTCAGGCTTTAAAAAAAAGTCTTTTATTGAGAAGTGAGAATTGTTGTTTCCCCTTAATAAAATTTCATAAAAAAAGTATTAGAAACAAAAATTGAAGATTTGAAGGGTGAAAATCCGACGACGTTAGGCTAAGATAACCTCTAAGGCTAAGATAACCACTGCAATTCGAGAGCGATCTTGGACTGAGGCAACTATCTTGCTTTATATTTTTACACAAAACCAACGCCAGAAAGAAAAGGAAGTTAAGATATAGTGTAAGCAAAAAGCGAGGGTGATAATAAGGATAATAGGTATCGATGTTACAGTCTCGAATATCTTAAATCTATTGTAGTATATCTAGTATACCTAAAGCATTCGACGTCTCTCCTCTACACAGCTCCCGTAATTCGACTTTGATGACTTAAGAATTCACTTAATTGAGCATATCTTTCTGATTTACAAAGAGATTAGAATAAACCGTCGAACATACTTGAATGGGAAACTACGTGATATCATAAGCAATCGAATGAATTGGGTTGTGAGTGAAAAACAAATAAGATAAATGAAGAATAGAATGGGCACCCCTGGGAAAAACCGACATTCATTTCGCGAGACAGAATTTCACCACCAGCAACAAAGCAACAATAACAGCGGAAAAATAAAGATGCCACCAATAAACACCATAGATGTTGACTGTAAGGAATTGGTAAGTCTTTGTAAGCTAGCCATAGGAAACAATTTTGCGGTTAAAAGACTGACGGGTAACAGGCATGCCATACAAACATATACGGTGGCAGACCACGACAAAATTAAAGAGGTCTTAAAAAGAGCCACCACGGAATTTTACTCGTTCATGCCGAAACAACCGAAGAGCGTAACGGTTCTATTAAAGGGTGGTGTCGACCCTGATATGGAGCCGTATGCTCTGCTCGAAAAGCTTCAGAACCTGAAGCACGAAGATCTCGAGTTTACCGCGGTAAAACCATTCACCACAGCCAAGGCAAGAAGGGAAAACCGCAAGCTACCCTTCTTTTTGGTTCAATTAACACCCAGCAGTACAATTGGTGGTCTAAGTAAAATTACAGTCTTGGATCATCAAATGGTCACATGGGACAAATTAAAAAAAGGCAGAGACATCCTGCAACGTGTCCGCTGCTAAAGGTTTGGTCACGCGGCGGCTAACTGTGAAATGCAGCGCCGTTGCGTAAAATGCGGAAAGGACCATAAGGCAGAAGAATGCCCTCTGGGAAAAGAAAGGGTAGAAGACAAAGCCCTTCTAAAGTGCGCAGTGTGCCGGAATGAGGGACACCCCACTAATTATCGAGGATGTCCTAAATTTCGAGAAATAATGGCAAGAAGTGTGACTCGGCAAAAAAACACAGAGCCAGCTCGTACAACAACAACACCCGTAACATCACAGCGGTCGTACGCACAAGTAGCGTCGGGTGGGAGAACACCAAATCAGGCTGCATCACAGGTAGCCACAAATACTCCCACACGGACTGAAACAACACCGCAAGCAGACGTGTTCGCAATCCTGCTCAATCTGCAGGGGCAGATGACCCAGCTACAAAGTCAAATAAACGAGATCTACTCGCATTTGCCCAGTCCAAATAACAAGTCGATATTAACCCTCTAACCACAACATCAATAAAAGCTCTTGTCGTGAATGTAAATTCACTAATAAGAACTTAGAGAAGAGCCAACCTTTTCAACCTGTTGCAAGAGGAAAAACCTGATGTACTTCTGGCGGGCGAAACAAAGTTAAACAAGAGACATAAGATAGGACATAAAAGCTACGATATTATACGAAGATCAATCTTTATTAGAAAAGGGATCAATCATAAAGTAATATATAGTGGAGAAGTGCGCAGGTTGCGGGTGCTGGAAGCCTGTATCGTACGCATACCCGTTCAGAAAGGAAGGGGTTTGTATGCGATTGCGGCCTACGCACCTGAGGAGCACCAACATAACCTATTTATAGCAGAGCTCGATACACTCGTTCGATGCTTACAATTGCACCTGGGCGAAAATTACTTTATCCTAGGGGGAGATATGAACGCCAAACATAGAAATTGGGGAAATTATATATCTAATGTCAGAGGAAATCAGTTGGCTGGTTGGTTAGATCAGTTTCATATTGAATATAGAACTGACCTGCTAGCTACAGAATATCCATCGTTCCCCAGAGGTAGATCGTTCTTAGATATCTTGCTAATCGACTCACGACTGAGATTACTTAACACCAACAGACGAAACACACCCTGTTTACGGACGATTGAATACGACAGTGACCACTGTGCATTCACGTCAGTAATAGAGCTTCCGAACGAGCTCGCAGATCTGGAGGAATTCGTGATCCCGCAACCCTACAACTACGGGGCAATGCGATGGTCACGGTTCACCAGATCATTAACAAGAGAACGTCGTTCGAACGACTTTAATCTGCCAGTAAACAGAAACCTGACAAATGACGAAATCGACAAATACATCCAACAAATGGATGAAACCTAAAGGGTAGAAGAAACCCAAAACAACAGTTACAGATCACATTAACATGTACAGAAACGCAACAATAAACGCACTCCACAAGAAAAAGAGCAGACTGCTATCGAAACTAAAACAACTACACAGACAGTTTACTGACAGACAAGACCAGGAGATAATACCACTGAAATCCCGGTTAAAAAACCTCCAACAATTGCCTAAAGCTAATTATAGATTAGCAACAAATTTGTATTGGAACAACAGAATTCGAGCTATAAAAATTAATAACCCGAATATGTTCCCACAAATAAATAAAATATTCAGGAGAAATAATCAAAACGAGATTCAGTGTCTCCAAATTCCACGTACTGATGTAAACAAGCAGCTGCTAACCAACATTGGCATAGATACAGAGAACGGTATCCTCAATAGTGAGCTCTTCGTGATAGAAGATCCTTTGGAAAAGCTGAAAGCTGTGGAAGTTGTCTTTCAGGAAATGTACAAGGTGAACGAAAGCATTCGCCAAAATCACGACCTGGAGGACAGAATTCTACTGAATCACCTGCACCTCCGAAATGAAATTTCACATTGGCAATCGGAGAATCTGGGTTTTACCGAATTCAGTGATGGTAATCTGTCAATTGACATTAATGCCAATGGTAGGGCTAATAGCCTTTTAATTGTGAGGTAAGGAATCCAGGGTATCTTCGACTCATTAAGAAGCAAAAAGTCAGTGGAAATAGATGGAGTACCTAACATCGTACTCAAGAACCTGCCCCCAAAGGCAATAGATATATACACGGTCCTGTTTAACAATGCGTTGAATAATCATATTATCCCGCGCTTTGGGAAACGGCTATCATTCAGCCCATCCCAAAAAAGGGCAAAGACTGTACAAACCCAATGAATATGCGTTCGATAAGTTTACTCCTAAGCATCAGTAAAGTATTTGAAAAAACCATTAACAAAGCTCTGGTAAAATGGGTAGACGACAACAACATTATTCCAAATAACCAGTTTGGCTTTAAAGCGGGTCATGAAACCACACATGCCGCAGCTAAACTGGTCTCCGACATACAATGGAATAAATGTAGGAACCAATGCACAGGTGCCTGTCTAATCGACTTGGAAAAAGCCTTTGATACCGTCTGGATCGAAGGGTTGTATTACAAACTGGTCAGACATGGCATACATAACCCTTTACTATATGTACTTTACGATATGTTAAAGGACAGGAGGTTCGTGGTAAAAAGTGGTAATGTGACCTCTAATAATACGTATAATATCAAGAATGGCTTGCAACAAGGTGCGGTACTCTTGTGGGGCTTTTCAGGGCCCGAAGAGCCATGCATCGCCCGATCCCCACTATTCCAGGCGAACGACTTACCTCTCGGTCGAACTTCGGCAAGGTTGCGTAACCTTGCTACGGCATTTACCCCCAGCCAAATCGCTGGAATTAATACTGTTACCCAATCGGATAACTGTTTTGAATTTCTGTTAGGCAGCTTACCTATTCTGTGGGGGGTTTTTCCTTCTAAATCCCTTTTTCACCAACACCACCCCTGAAAGACATTAAGTCCACGGCAAAGCTTATCACCTTGCCGTGGCATCAAAAACCCACCCTCGGGCAGGCATTAATTCCTAAAAGACATTAAGTCCACGGCAAAGCTTATCACCTTGCCGTGGCATCGAAAACTCACCCTCGGGCATACATTATTTCCTAAAAAAAGCATAAGTCCACGGCAAAATCATCACATTGCCGTGGCATTTGAAATCCTATCTTTAAGCATACATTCTGCCAGGGCAGCTTGTTTCCATAGCCTTATGCTATGGAAACAACATCAACAAAGAGTTCCTTGTTGACTCGTTTTATTTGTTTGCCCATGGCACTTCTTGCATGCGGCTATTTGGTCCCATTGGTTTGCTACCGCCGACAAGGTTTCGGCCGACGCAAACCAAACATGTCCCTAATTACCAGCAATCGCTGGTTTCCAGTTATTGGTCCCCACGTTCAGGGACCGCAATCATGCAACGAACAAGATGCAGCCAGAAAATGTTTACTTTCAACATCTGGCGATGGCTGCACCCTATGTTCGTTGCAATGTTTAATCATCGGCAACCGAAATGATGATTTATGGCCTCCCATTAGGATGACCAAATCTTCGGTTTGGGTCTTTCGCACCCCAGATGCTAGTGTTTACATTCTTGGAAAATGCACTAGCGATGTTGCCCTCCATCCACGGTCGCCGGACGATCGTATGCAAGGCATACGCACACATGCATAATGTATGCCTATTCCGTCCGGTCCAATCACGATTAACTCCCTCGAGTTAATCGTGTGGCCCCTCCTCCTTTTGCAGGTCTTTTGAGGTTTTTCCGTTTCTTTGGTGAGCTCTAGTGACCAGTCAGATTCCTTCTTTCGGAGCGGGCGGAAGTGCCACAGGGTCAATGGATAATCAATCCACAGTATGAGAGTTCAGTCGTTTGCTTGAATTAAATTTTTTTATACTGTTGACAAGAGTCGTGAATTGATAGTCAGTCGCTTAATAAAACGATATTCCCCATTTGTGAATACTGTGAACAATCGTGTTTATCTCGTTAAAGACATACATTAAAATTGTAATTATTTCATTAAAGATTCTAAAAAAAACGTGATTTGTATTTCGAATGCATAGCTCCAGTATATCGAGTGATAATAAAGAACAACTTACCAACCAGCAACTACTGTGTTAATTTATTCTTCTGTTGTGCGCCGTTTCATCGAGCTATCAGTGGGATTTTAGTTAAACAGTGCCGTACGTCGGTACCCTCAGCCTAAAATACCCCACACTCTCTCCGATTCTTTTTAACATTTACATTAGCGACTTATTAGATGCACTCCCGCAGGGTATTGCGTACGCAGACGATCTCATAATTTACAGAACAGCTCCGAAAGTTGGGATCATAAATAGTTTAATACAGCGAGACTTCAACAACGTGCAGCGCTATTGCGATGACTGGAAACTTAAGATCAACTTCCAGAAATGTGAAGCCATCCTATTTAGAACTCCATTACATAAAGCCACGAACGACACAAGAAAAAACTGGCGAAAGCTAGTTATCGTGGGGCCGCATGGAGATAAACTGGAAACCAAGAGTTTAGTTAAATACCTTGGCATGTGGCTAGATCAGTATCTGTATTTCAACAGACATGTAAAGGCTGCTCTGGTCAAGGCGAGAAAAACGTTTGCTATGACAAGGAGGCTATTCCGTAGCAGCCAACTTGACAGCAGGGTAAAAGTCATATGCTACATGACGCTAATCAGGCCAATGCTCATATATGGTTGTCCAGTATGGTTTAACATAGGTCCAAACTTGATGGAAAAGATTCGGGTGTTCGAAAGGAAGCCTCTGAGAACCTGTCTCAGATTCTATCGAACACCGGAATCGGAATACAAAAAGTACTACTCAAATGAGACTTTATATAATGAAGCCTGCATAAATAGGGTGGACAATTTTATGATTAAATTAATCAGAGGACATATTGCGAGAGCAATAAGCTCGTCCAATGACCTAATTTTCGGGGCTTATTATCCAAATACCCTGTAGTATGAGAACGTGCGTCGCAACGGTTTTGTTCCACCAGAGGCGTTCCTTGATTTGGACATGAAAGGGCCTGTACAAGATAGATCCGGAATTCCGCTGATCTATCATGTACGTAGATCATCCGTAGACGGGCGATTGTGCCACGAGCCGGAAGTAACGCGCACCGAAGAAGATCTCTTGCGCTTCAGTACGGCTATCTCCCACAGAGACCGGGACGATAGTATTGGACAGCGTCAACAGTTCTGGTGGTTGAATGGCATATAAAGACCTGGATACCAAAGTCGGTAAAGAATAACTGTATTATCAGCCAGCTTACATAGACTTAGCTTTTTTAGAATTAGGGTAGTATGAGATTTAAGTTAAGTTATGTTAAGTTCTTTAAATAAAATTATATCAACAAAAAAAAAAAAAAAAAAAAAAAGTCGGTTAAATTTTAAGAAAAAAAAAAACAAAAAAAGTTTCTGTCGCCGAAAGGCAAATTATACAATAGTTAAGTAATGTTTAGCTTAGAGCGTCTGCGTAGGACCAGTAAGTTATAATATAAGATAATTAAGCTAGAATTTAAGCATTTTTTGTCTACCATGTAATTTAAAAACTAAGATAAAAAGAAAATAAAAAAAAAATGTTTTAAAAATGAAAATGAAAAAACGCATACTCGCCTCCCAAAGCTACACGCTTCTCGTGTATCGTCAATTCATATTCACATTGCACACGAAGCAATCCAACCACAACAATTAACCTACAATATCATATGACGCAGTCTCGCTCCCCAAGGCTACACACTAAACGCATTCTTTTTGCTTCATGCTCATAAAGTAAATTCTGCACCTGGCAATCGAGTATTGTCACATGATCTTTTATTACAAATGTACCCTTTTGCTTCATATACGGGAGCGGGTGTTATACAAGTCGTATGACACGGTCGGAGCCTTCAAAGGCAATTAGCGACCACAACCGAGCTTCGATCGCTTGCTGAGATCTGGGAAAAACCAGACGTAGCAACGAAGCGCAGGTCGATCGAACATTTTGAATGTGGGTCAAATGTTAATTGTTTTGGTCAAAGGCGAAGGCCAATTAAGTAACTGCGCCACCACCGCTGCAACTTAATTGGGGCAACTAAGTGACAATAATAGTCGAGAAATGCGGATAACTCGTGCCAGGCAATTGGGTTATCAAATGCATTGTTTGCACTTCTACGCCCCTGATTTGGATATAAAAAGGGTGGTTGGAAATGGACAAATGAACAGAATTAACAGTGAAGTGTTCCGCGGTGATTTTCCTCAACGAATAAAGTAGTTAAAGTATAACAAATCCATCCACATCGGCACTACAACCAGGAACCGGTCTTGGCCTTATTTAGCAAGTCCTGAGGCTTGTTAAATTTTCCATAATGATTTGTTTTTTCTGGGCAAGGTTATTGCGTTTGAAATAATAGTGAAGAAGATCGTGTGATTCGAACTGACGCTATGACAGTTTGAATCACGAAAAAAATTGAACCTAAGCGTTACCCATCAAGCTACTGACCGTGTTTAGAATTTGATTTCTAAACTCAACTATACTCCACTGATGTGAATTATTTTTGTTATCGCTTGGTATACGGTTCTGATGTATTTTTCTTATTCGATTTCACTAATTCTAAAATAACATTTTATTCGAGGGAAGGTGAATATGGTACAACTGCGAGTATTAAATTGGAATGCGTGAGGACTGAAGAAAATCACGCTAAACACATGTCCGCATGAGTTCCAAAGCAAACGGATGCTGCAGAGCAGTGTGGTAAACGTGAGTAATCTCTCTAAATCACCACCGCAGGAGATCGAACGTCAACGAAGAAGAAACTATTACAGAAATCCATTAACAACACTGCTGTTCTAAATAACACCAAAAATAACCTCAGTTAGAAAAACAAGATTTCCTAGCAACACCAGAAATCTTTTTTATCTTTCTAACCGATGTTATTTGATGTTAATGATGACAACCGAAAAAGATTTCGTGCCCAACCTAAAGCTTCTATGTTTTCCTTGATTAGTGAGAATTCCTTTTTGGTCTAATTCCAGACATTTATATATAGAAACCAAAATCAAATTAGTTAGGTCCGCCTATAAATCCAAATTTAAGTTAATGAATAATAAACTTCGCCTTGATGGCCAAGAAATATTTCTTCTCTGCCACAAAGTAATTTACGAACTGTTAACCTCGCCGACTCAGAATCAATCTCCCAATGATGAATTCGATCGACTAATCACATTGTTCCCGCTCGTGCGATATTAATTTCACCTACACCAACATTTTCATTCATCTCCACGCTGATTCGATTCTTCGTACGCTTTTCAACTTCCAACGCAGAACTTTGATGTCTTACCCCAATCCACGGAGTTTTGCTTGTTTACCAAAGGACTTACTTAAAATTATTCATCAAGTTTAAGTTCTTCGGCAGTTATTCCATGAAGTTTTTAATTACAAATCGATCCATTTTGACAAACACAGAAGCACAGTTAATATGTCTTCTCATTATCGGAATTAACAATTAACTACCAGCGGTTTTCAATCAATTTCCCCATTACAAAGTTTTTAACACTGGTCAAGTTGATTTTACATGTCCTGTACCCCACGTGGCCCCCTTTTTGGTCCTTCATAATGCCGTTTCATTAAACATGGCGGAAGGGCGTTGAATTAATTAAAATATTTCCCTGCCACAAGGTAAGCTCGACAAATTGCAAAAAAAAAAATAATAATAATAATAAAAGCGTCCTCTGTTGTGCCTTCATCCCGCTTCACAGCTCCTCGATTTATTTTCACTTACGTAACCACGTGCTGATCGGCAGGGGGTCCTGGTGGCAGAGGAGTTGCTTGGTTTACCACACCTTGGGAGAGCGTCATAAATTATCTAGCAGCCAGCCTGGCAGTTGGTGTCTGAACTACTGCTACTAATGGCGTCTGAATGCTGGGGGTTGGCTTTAGTCAATAAAGTGAAAGTGTGTAAGGAGCCTCCGTATTTGCAACCCCAGTCGCAATGTGTGGATGATCCATATACACCTTTCATGGTCCTTGATACTATGTGTATCCCAAGTTCGTGAGTCGTGTGTTTATTTTTCAGCAGGAGAAGGTGTAGCGATGCCGGTGACGAGTGGAGCTGATTACTGCTGATAGGGTTTTATGACACCGTCGTTTCGAAATGGCAAAACGCTTTGGGAAAAAGTTCAGGACCCTGAATAAGGAAATGTTATGCAAATGGTCGGAATATATCAGAGCAACTGGTTCTTGGCTGTAGAATGGAAATTCGTTGCCTCTCATTAAATCTGAAGTATTCTGTAGATATTGGGTAACGTGCTTGCTGAGCGGGGCAGCATTACTAGTATAATAATTTAAGCAAAGTGCACGACAAAACGGATGATAAATGAGCAATTACGGAACACTCCTTCAGCTCATACATCATACTCATGTGCATGTTCCAATGGGGGCCAGGACTGCATAACAAAAAGAGAGGCTACGTAAATGAAATTAGCCGCGAATTAAGCGCTCATTAAATTTGAGGGTCACAGGTGAACCGACGAGCGAATTAATAGCATACAAGCTTGTTACAACAAAGAGGTGTTACATTTGCCACGTTTGTGGTATGTGAAATGGCTGAGAAGTGGGAGTGTACACGGACCATTCCAGTAATTTATTTTGCGAATGCTCTTGTGGCTCTTACGCAGTTTGACACATTTCATGGGGGTGGTGACTACCGTCACCGTCGGAAGTCCCTTATTTGCATTCCCATAACGAGGACATTTAGCTCCATATCCTGCTGGGTGAATGCTGCAGTAGCAATCTCATTAAGATATATAAGTTTGGTGATGTGTACGGTGTCTGACGGAACCTGGGGAAGTCTATCACAAACCGCTGCTTGTTTTAAAAGTATTACATTTATAGAGATTGAAATTGAGTGAAAACTTTGTGGGAGTGGGGAATGAATTCCACAATGTTTGAAGAAAGGGTGTGTTTTATGAGTATGGCAAACCGGCATAAAATAGGACAAATTATCACAACTTGGAAGGAGTATTTCAACAATAATAGATGGGGTATGATGTTGAATTGTGAGTATTTGGAGGAAGTACTCCAATGAAAATAGAGAGGTGTATTGTTAATGGAGTCACAGATTTTTGATACAAAACTTTTAAGTCTGTTTATCTCCCTGTTACAACTGTAACTATGGGTGACACTATGTTCGTTATACGAGGGTTGCCTCTTATGTTTCGGGATTTGGTAAATTTATTCCAATAGAGTGTAATTCATCAATGGGAGGCATCAAAGAGATTCAATATCAGACCAGATATTGGAAAAAAGATACGAATACGTTAAAGTACATAAATATCCTGATTGCAATTCGACTTTTGGTACATCAAAACGCAATGGAACAATATATAGACAACAAATTATGTTGATTGTATTTTGTTTGTTTCTTTTTATTGAGCTGCAGATTTGATTGGGGTGCTTCTAAGACGTTATTTCATGTGCTTGAATATTTCCATTTATCTATGGTAGATAAATTCATTGAATGTGTACAAGTCTATTAAGAACCTCTCTGGCGCAAGACTAATGACCTTGCCCGGGAAAACAAATTATCATGGAAAATTTAACAAGCCTCAGGACTTGTTAAATAAGGCCAAGACCGGCTCCCGGTTGTAGTGCCGATGATGATGATGATGATTAAGAACCTACGTAATACTTGAATATTACATGTTAAAAAACTTTTATAAGTTTTTATTCGTTTAAAAAAAAAAGATTTAGTCAATAATGTATATACTGCCTCTAGTCAATAATGGGTTATATACTGCTTCTGGGATTCTCCATGTAATTTCGTTAAAAATATGCATTTGATTAAAGATAAACCAGAACGAGTATGGGAATATGATCTTCTAAACGACAAAAAAAAAGACATGTTCTTAAATATGACTTTTTCGGTTTCGTCCTCGGCAACCTCTCGCTCGGCAACCTCCAGTTGTACTTCTAGTGTTCACCATAGTCTCTTAGTCTAATATCGTTTTGTGGAGGTTCTTTAATCACTCCCGAAGAATCACCCATCGTTTTAGCCCAATTTCCCTTTCCCAACCAAAGCTATTGTACTTACCTGCAATCGAGCAGCGTAAGTTACCCGTCAGTATCTTGCACCTGTAAGTAAAACCTCAGCAAGCATGCCTATAGGCAAATCATTTCGTTCACCACCTGAAACATAATCCAAGGCAAGATTACCATTTTGCCATGGCATCAATTAAAACCATTCCGGTTCATCCTTCATGAACCGATCGGCTCCTAAAGTCGACCACATACGAGGGTTGCCTCTTATGTTTCGGGATTTGGCAACCCTAGCGTTGCAATCCGGCAATTGACAGCTCTGTCGTAAAGTTGGACATTTTTGAGGTTATACGCACTCAGAACGTTTTGACATACGAGCGCTATTTGTGTTGTTTACAGTAACTTAAAAGATTCATCTCGGCCCAAAAATGGAATTAAATCGTCAACATTTTCGTGCGATTATTTTTTACAACTTTCGGCGTGGATTAACTCAGCAACAGTGCATGGATGAACTTAATTCAATTTTTGGCGATAAAGCTCCATCAAGGACCAGTGTTTATCGATGGTATGGTGAATTCAATCGTGGTCGTAGTTCACTCCAAGATGTATTTCGTGAAGGTCGTCCAAAATCAGTTGTTGTTCCGAAAACCATTGATGCTGTGCGCGAACTGATATTGGAAGATCGTCATGTAACCTATCGTGAGATTGAGACAACCTTAGGCGTTAGTGGGACCAGCATACATTCAATATTGCATAAACATTTGACTGTCAAAAAAATTTGTTCGCGTTGGATCCCACACAATTTGTCAATCGCCCAAAAAAAAAGCTCGTGTCAATTGGTCGAAAGAAATGCTCAAAAAATACGGTCGCGGTGCTTCGAAACACGTCTATGACATCGTGACAGGTGATGAATCGTGGATTTACGCGTATGAGCCCGAAAGTAAACAGCAGTCGACTGTCTGGGTGTTTCAAGATGAGCCAAATCCAACAAAAGTTGTTCGCACACGAAGCACTTCCAAGCAAATGGTCGCCTGTTTTTTCGGAAAAAACTGGACATGTCACAACCGTACCACTAGAACAACGCAGAGCAGTCAATTCTGAGTGGTACACAACCATTTGTTTGCCAGTTGTCTTCCAAGAAATCAGGAAAACCAACCACCGAAGATGGATCACTCTTCACCACGACAATGCGAGCTCTCACACATCGGCTGCGACAACTGCATTTTTGAGCACCCAAAACATCGATTTGATGGGTCATCCGCCGTATAGTCCTGACTTGGCACCGAATGACTTCTTTTTATTCCCGTACGTAAAAAACAAACTGAGAGGTCAACGTTTTTCGAGACCTGAAGAAGCGGTTGCTGCATTCAGAATGCATATGTTGGAGATACCTCGATCAGAGTGGCAAAAGTGCTTCGACAATTGGTTCAAACGTATGCAAAAGTGTATAGATCTTCATGGGGAATATTTAGAAAAACAATAAAGCGATTTTCGATGATCAATATTTGTTTTTGTTCTCTAATCCCGAAATATAAAAGGCAACCCTCGTAATATATTCTTGTATAACACATTATACGTATCTTATATTACAACCCTAGAACTAACAACAATTTAGTTCTAGTACGTTTTGTTGCGACACAAGAATAGGCGGCAGATCAGCTAAGATAAGAAAGATAACGGAAAAAGAATCATCATCGGTACTACAACCGGGATCTGGCCTTATCCTTATTTAGCAAGTCTCTCCATCGGTCCCGATATCGATCCGATGTCATCCAGTGTGGCACTCCCAGGCTCTGGGCGGCCTGGTCTACGCCATCTCTCCATTACGGACAAGGTCTGCCGCCCTGTCGCCTTCCATACACTAGGTGTCCTGTGGCGGTTTCGCCAAATCTCACGGTTTACCTTCCTGAAAAACCCCCATAATCATCACCCAAGACGCTCAAGTCCTCGCCAATGCATTCGCATTCTGCACCTAAAAATGCTGCACGCACCTTAAGTCCCTGTAAGGAAAACTTAGTTTCATGCATTCTCTTCGCATACCACTGCTCCTTAAGATTTCTTTATTAGCTTACCAGGAATTTCCAATCAATTTCGGCATCTACGTCGCCAGTCAAATTTCCTTAGATGAATTCCGGTAAACAAAATAATTAGATTTACATACATTGTAACCTTCATGACGGGGATCATAAATACTGCGCCGTCTATTTTTCCCAGCCGCACCATGTGTACAACAATGTTCCCTATATACACATTGGCTGGCGACTTACACCCTAGGGACCAAAGCAAATACGCATTCCGCGTCTCTTGCATCAATTAAATCCTACAGCATATTTAAATGCAGATAGGAACTCAATACCTACCCTTACTAGCGATGCCATTAACACATTTCCCATTGTGTAAATGGAAAAACCATTACCGCTTCTTCCTAATGGCGATACATTTACCTACGCATCCGCACCACAGCATAGACACAGGTCATAAATCTCTTTTATCCTACATAGTTCTGGACCCGTTTCCCAGTAACCTTCTCACATAAACAAACATCTCTACGATTCTTTCCCTTTCTTTGTGTTTCAGGTTATTCACCATATCATTGAGCCATGAAAAGAACCGGCGTACACACACACTTGTGTATCGTGAAGATCTCCTCTATGAGATCGGTGTGGTTACTCGAAAGAGAGACTTTACGTCTCTCTTGGAACAGGAAATAGCTCCTCAATAGTATACTGGTTAGTATACCCGCCTGTCACGCGGGAGACCGGGGTTCGATTCCCCGTCGGGGAGCCTCTGGCGCAAGACTAATGACCTTGCCCGGAAAAAACAAATCATTATGGAAAATTTAACAAGCCTCAGGACTTGCTAAATAAGGCCAAGATCGGTTCCAGGTTGTAGTGCCGATGATGATGATGATGATGGAACAGGAAATGCACCCTTAATTTAAGAGAACCAATTTCCCAGCTGAATTTCTTTTAACAACGATTAAATATCGTTGAGTCTTAATTCAATCGCCGTGGCGGTCGGGTCGCCTGCCATCCACCGTACCGGCGCCGGTACGGTGGGTTATCTAAGAGTCGTAATTCATCCGCCAGTGCGAACACACTTCACCATCGGAGTTCTTTCAGCCCTCGTAGCAAGCGCTCGAGGGTGAGCACATCCCCGGAGTCAAGATTCGCGAGTCTAAGTGAAAGTCGAAGCGTGTGCTGCTTATTTTTTACCCTTATCGTGTGTGCTTCGATTCCGGTGCTGTAATCGGACGCGATTGCAGTTCTAGTGAGTTTTTTGTTTTGGTTTAGACACTTAATGTACATTAAACGTAAGCTAAACCTGCTTTAGTTTGTATACGAGTATAAAGCCGAAGGTGAACCTTAATTCAACAATAAAAAAGGAATAAAAAATAATAAACAATATCAGTGTATTTTTGATTTCTCCTGTGTGTGGCGTTTTCTCTTGGCGAACATTTTACTGTGCTGTTCAGTGTGTTATCTATTTTTACGTGTCCTGTGCTGGTGTTTGGTGTTTCCTTTGCTTCGGTGGAATCATGTAGTGTGCGTAGTAACAATCAAGTTATGATGGAGGAGGAAGTGAATCTAGTGCCCGTGTCTGGTACATATTTCCTTGACTATTCACAGTCCCAACGGAGTCTGCCGATCTTAATTTTTCGTACAACGTTAGCTCCAAGGTCGCGTACAACTCATGGTTGTGGCGTCTCCGGAATCGTCCCCTCTCACATATGGGGCCAACAATTCTTCTTAAGACCTTCCCCTCGAATGCGACTAAGAGTTCATCATCATCATCGGCACTACAACCGGGAACCGGTCTTGGCCTTATTTAGCAGGTCCTGAGGCTTGTTAAATGTTCCATAATGATTATTGTTTTTTTCCGGGCAAAGTCATTAGTCTTGCGCCAGAGGCTCCCCGACGGGGAATCGAACCCCGGTCTCCCGCGTGACAGGCGGGTATACTAACCACTATACTATCGAAGAGCCGACTAAGAGTTCAGAGTGCCTTTTATTAAGCGCCCAGGTCTCGGATCCATACATGAGAACTGGCAAGGCCATGGTCTAGGGTTGAGAGAGACTGCGCCAATTGTTATATCATCATCACCATCATCATCGGCACTATAACCAGGATCCGGTCTTGGCCTTATTTAATAAATCTCTCCACCGGTCCCGATTTCGAGCCGATGTCATCCAATTTGACGCTCCCGGGCTCTGGGCGTCCTGGTCCACGCCATCCCTCCATCGCGGACAAGGTCTGCCACGCTGTCTCCTTCCATACATCCTGCGAGAAAGGACTTTCCGGGCGGGCTCCTCTTCGCCCATTCGAGCTAGGTGTCCCGCCTACCAGAGTCTACCGAGCTTGATTTTTCTTACAACATTAACTTCAAGGTAGATTGCGTACAACTCATGGTTGTAACGTCTTCGGAATCGTCCCACCGCGCATACGGGTCCAACAATTCTCCTTAAGACCTTCCCCTCGAATGCGACTAAGAGTTCAAAGTGCCTTTTATTGAGCACCAAAGTCTCAGATCCATACATGAGTACTGGTAAGACCATGGTCTTGTACAGTATCAGCTTGGATGATCTGGATAAATTTCGGGATTTAAAGAGCCTCGATAGACCATAGTAGGCTTTGTTGGATTTGATCAGCTGTTCGCGTATTTCTTCTTCCATATTGTTATCGGCTGATACTATTGACCCAAGGTAGTTAAGGGATTGCATCAATTCAAACTAGTGCTCCGCTACATAGATAGTTTGACCAACGTTAGGTCTTCTCTTCGCAGAAGCTGCCACCATCTACTTAGTTTTCCCTCATTAAAGTGCAGTTCCAATTTTTGTGCCGCCTGCTCGATCTGGTTAAAGGATTCCTGTACCGCCGATTCGGTTCTATCCATGATGTCGATATCATCTGCGTTGGCAAGTATCTGGCTGGACTTGGTGACAATAGTCCCTCTAGTTGTGACGCCAAAGTCACGGATTGCTTTCTCCAACGCCAGGTTGAAGAGGAGATAGGCCAGACCATCCCCTTGTCGGAGTCCATTAAATATGTTTGTTGGTTTGGACAGCAATCCCGCTATTTTCACTTGACTAGTTACATTGGTCATGATCAACCGACAAAGTCGTATCAGTTTGGTTGGAATGCCGAACTCTCTCATGTCATTATATAGTTCTACCCTGGCTATGATGTCGTAAGCGGCCTTAAAGCCTTTAAATAAATGATACAATGGGATCTTAAATTCCAAACATTTTTCCATCGCCAGCCCAAGGGTGAATATCTGATCAAAAGGAAAAAGAATAACATTGTCATAATAGATGTTATAAGATAACAACAAAGGATGATGGAAGTGAAGGGCTCAACTCAACACAAAGGAAATAATGAGAAAACAGTGATTCGTTGGTGATCCGTTGTTGGTGAAGCACCCGCCACCATTTGAATTGGGACAATGCCTTGTGATTTGATTATCGTTAGCAAGTTTAAATAAATAAATATTTTTTCCATATAAGTCAAGTCGTGGCGATGAAAACAAAGTCCACCAAGGTGGGAAATAGAAAAATTCAAATGAGGAAAAATGAGGAAGCGCCAGGACCAACAGCAGAGGCCACGCACTACTTCAAGTCTTCGCAACCCTAGCTGTGGTGCTACATAATGATGGTTGCTGAGGGCACCCCTATAAACGAGAGGGCGGTCCAAGATCGCTATCACCTTTACCAGCTCCATGTTGGCAAAAAATATAGTGTGGCGATTTTTGAACACCTACACCCATAGACGCCACCGAGCCGTGATTAACTAAATACTCCCACACAAGGAATTCATCACTGGAAAATTGGTGAAGAACGCGAGAAAATGGGTGGGAACGGGCAAGAATATTGGGAGGCCCAATCGAACAATTCGACGCAGGGCCCAAAGCAAACAAGCAGGCTGGAAGAGACATGAAGTAGCTAACTAACACATGCGATGCTCTATGCCATGACAAAGACAACCACCAGGGGCTACCAAATCGTTGTAATGGTTGGTCCTAGAAATTGACTAGGTACGATCGGAGTGCAACAGGCTACGATGATTGCATCAAAGAGCAAACCCCAACAACTACTGACAGCTACATGAGGAATTCGTCAGCAAGCGGAAGGATTTCAGGAATATGATGCACAAAAACCTACATGACGCGTTTTGCGCTCTAAGGAATGAAGTAAATAACAACCTATGGGGAAGCGCTTACGGGATAGTCCTGAAAAGACTATACAACAACAGTCGCCAAGTGCAAAAGAGTAAAAGTGACCTGAGCAGAATCGTTGCTGTCTTCTTCCCCTAGTGTGATCAGGTCTTGAGACGGCAAGAGGAATGGAGCGTCACCGAAAAAGCAATACCCTCAGTGACCACCGAAGAGGTGCTCTTGGCTGGAAGGATCGTTAAAAACAATAAGATAGCGGAATTGGATGGAGTTCCGAACACTGTCGTAAAGACTGGTTTCACTGAAAAGCCGGAAGTCTCCGGCAGTCTCTTCATTACCTGCCCTCAAACACGACACTTTCCTCAAAGTTAGAAAAAACAGCGACCTATGCTTATACCAAAAGGAGTCAAGAATCCAGAAGCGTTGGCCTCCTATCGCCTGTTTCGGATGCTGGACACAACAGGAAAATTGTTTGAGCGAGTAATTCCCACCCGACTGGAACAATTCACTGACGGCACATCGAGACTCTCTGAATGGCAGTATTGGTCCGGAAAGGTAGATCAACCGGTTGTGTCAGATCAACCTGCACAAGGACACAACGGGTGGGGTGGGGGAGGAGACGGAGTTTAAGTGCAGTAGATGTAAGGTAGAAATCGGGGGAATGGTAAGAGTTTGCCCACCTCAGCATTCGCGAAATAGGTTCATAGGCGAGGGTTTCGCAGGTTACGGGGGTTAGTGTGGAGTGCGATGGTGGAGAGCACGGTTGAGCCAATTGGTTGTACCAAAGAGGATACGGTCGATGAAAATAATATTGGCACGTATTCTGTGCTCCTCAAGTGCGTTGAGGTTAATCAGATGCAGCCGGCTTGTGTATGGGGGGAGAATTCAAGGATTCACCCAGTTCATTGATCTAAGTCCCAGATGACAGCCTTGGAGAACATCTGATGTGGAAAGAAAAGGATTGGAAAGGGAAGATCTGAACTTGACATGGTAGGATCGATCTTTCAGATAAGAAGATAACCACTTAATCAATAGGGGTTCGAAACCCAGGGAGGAGAGCTTAAAAAAAATGAGATTATGGGAGATTTTGCCAAAGGCTTTGCTGAAGTCGGTGGTGATTACATCGACTTCGTTGCCATTCTCTAAGGCACGGGGAGTATGGGATAATAACTCGACCGGATTGGTTGTGGTCGACCTACCGGAAAGAAACAATGCTGGTAGGGTAAGATGATGGATTTACAACGGAAAGATAACCCGTTGTAAAGAATCCCTTCGAACAGTTTAGGGATATGAGACATTTTGACGATGGGACGGTAGTTGCTTATATCGTTTTTAAGTCCCTTTTCATGTATGGGGGTGACATAGGAGGATTTCCAAATACTAGGGAAGGTACCTTGTGTAAGGGATAGTTAGAAGATTTTTAATAGCGGGAGAGAAAGAGAAGAGGAACATTTCTTTAAAAATACAGCCGGGAGTCTATCAGGTCCAGGGCTGAACTCGTCTTTGAGTAAGTTTAATTTCTCCTCAACTACGTGATGCTGACTAATTTGCGGGGTGAAGGAGCCAAGGGAGATGTCGGGAAAGTCTTTGAAGTGAGACGGATTGGGTTCGAAGGAGATGTCTGTGAAGGATTTATTGAAAAACGAAACGAATAGATTGGCAATAATTAGGGGTTCGGTTGAAGTGGTCGTGGCATAAGAAAGGGAGTTAGGATAGGCGACGGATTTAGGTTTGTAATCTATAAATTAGAAAGAAAGATTTGAGATCATTGATCAAATTAGATTGTGTTTTTGTGACGTAGTTGATGTAGAGGGAGTTGTAGAGCTTGGTAAGTTTATAGCCGCAACTTTAAGAGCGTTAACTCCAATTTTCGGTCGTAATTCTCGCCCTAGTAGACAGGCAATAATAAGTTTAGTGCAAAAATTTGAGTCTACATATTCGTTGTGTGATGTTGCCGTGCCAGTGAGGCAATGGGTTGGTCGAAGTGTCGAAAATATCGCTGCCGTTCAGGCGTCCGTAGCAAACGATCCAAATCAGTCAATTCCACGGCGTTCTCAAGAATTGAGCATCGCCCAGATCACTTTATGGTGAATTTTGCGTAAGGATCTTGATTTACACCCATACAAGATCAAGCTGACTCCAGAATTGAAGCCGATGGACCCTTTGAAGTGACGTACGTTCTCCGATTGGGCTCTGGAAAAGATGCGCCAAGATGATGAATTTCATCGCAAAATCATCTTCAGTGACGAAGCTCATTTTTGGCTCAATGGGTTCGTCAATAAGCAAAACATGCGTTATTGGTCGGGTGAAAATCCACATGTGCTTCATGAACCACCACTTCATCCACAAAAAATAAGTGTTTGGTGCGGTTTGCATGCCGGCGGCGTCATTGGGCCATATTTTTTCGTCGACGATAACGATCGTCACGTTACTGTGAATGGCCATCGTTATCGCGCCATGGTTACCGATTATTTTTGGCCCGAATTGGAAGATATGGACTTGGGCGAAATGTGGTTTCAACAGGACGGTGCCACAAGCCACACAGCAGATGATACAATCGATTTATTAAAGAGTAAGTTTGATGAGTGTGTTATCTCAAGAAATGGGGCAATCGGTTGGCCGCCTGGTTCGTGCGATTTAACGCCTCTAGACTATTTTCTTTGGGGCTACGTCAAGTCATTGGTCTATGCCAACAAGCCGACAACGTTGGAAGAGCTCAGAGCCAACATTTAACGCGAAATAGCGGCCGTTTCGGCCGAAATGTGTGGCCGAGTCATCGAAAATTGGGTCCAATGAATCGACCGGTGCAAACGTTCCCGCGGGGGCCATATGAACGAAGTCGAGTTTCATTCATAAATGTTTTGATTGTGATTCAAGCCGATGATAAAGTTTTTGAAATATCTCAAATGGTTTGCGTTTTATTTTAAAAAAGAAGTTGTCAAGTCCCTATTGGAAAACCCGATAAAATGAACCGAGACAGTTGGAGTAGTTTTGGAACGAACGCGTTTTTAGGAAAATGTTCCACAACTTATTTCTTTTGTTCTGAAGAGTGCGGAGAGTGCGGTTGTACCATGCGGACGATGAAACCGATGACCTGTCACGAGAATAGAGGACACATAGGGCGATGGGATAGTAGATCTCCTTATAGAGAGTGGCAGTAGCTTCTTCTACTCCCAAATGATCAAAGCGCAACCCTGTTTTCCTAAGATCCTCATTTAAAAGAGCGGAAGTTAGCTTTGTGGAAGTTGTAGGAAAAGCTGTCGTGAGGTGGAGAAGGCTGGGTTTCATGATATATGGATAAGAGCAGCGGGGGTGGTAATTATCAATGGTGGAGAGGGCGTGTGGACTAGGGGCAACTGAGGACTTGTGTGGGCCAGTTGTGAATACGAGGTCCAGTTGTCTCCCCATATGATTTGGGACGTTGCTTACTTAATGGAGGCATGAGTCTGTGAGACCGTTTATAAAATTACGTTCCTTGGAGCTAGTGGGGGTTGAGACGTAGAAAGCTTTTTTGTCAGCTAACGTCCATTGGAGATGGGGGAGGTTCAAATCGTCAAGAACGACGATATCGTCTATTGAGGTGCTTAACTCGGTTAGGTTATCTACCGCTTCCATTGCAAGTTCGTATGACACGATGGGTCGTGAACGACCTTACGTTTCCTGTTTACCTTAGGTTAAGTTTAGTTAAGTTAGTTCTTACGTTATTTAGTTTGTAAAGTAATATATACTTTAATTTATATGTACTTATATTTCTTGAATTAAGCCAATAAATGGGGTGGTAGCCCCACTAAACTTGTTGCATAACTCGTTGCCAACTTGCATCTGAGCATTGACCGAGATAATAATCATGTTAAAAGTATCGGAGCATTTTAGACGAATACCGGTATTGTACATATACCTTTTTACCCTGAAACCTTCCGTCGCATATTGAATCCACCGGTTAATAAGACTTCCTAATCGAAGAAGTGGAACTATTCCGGGTTAACTTTATATAAAGTTGTTCAACAGCAATAAAGGAAATTTATTGAAATACACAAGAAAAAATTATCAATTGTAAACAGAATAGTATGACTATCAAAGAGAGTAGACCATCATCATTTTCAGTTTTCATTTGCAGTTAGTTTCTTCAATGGTGCAAGGAAATATTGAAAGCTATTTAATAAATACGGTGAATTTGGCAAAAGTCTATTAAGCACATAATATAAGCATGACCACATGAATACGACGGTTTTTAATAAAAATTGACAGTATTCCTTTTTAATCAAAACACTGTTTTATTTTTACACACTTTTCGGTCGTCGTCTTTCGGCGAGAACCATCATTATTTTATTAAATAATTCCCAGGTTTCATGTTTGAAAAAGAAACACAGGTGCTATTTATATTCCAACTTAATCCTCAATTTTACGCCAGCGGAGTTGTTGCGTAGGTCGGACAAAGGACGTTTTTTGTCTTTCATTCCTTCATCGTAATGAAATTGTAAATCATATCGATTTTTTTCCTTCCGAAATGTCACGTTTGCTTGTTTTGCAACAACTTTAAACATGACGAAGTGCTGCTATCCGCCCTTCCATATACCATATTTACGGTTATTTTTAATTCGGTCAAACATAACTATTTCCAGATCCCATTTAAAACATATAACCATTTCATTTATCATGCTTTCAATAAAATTCTCAAAAGTTCTTGTGTGATTAATAAGAAACAAATTAGAACAATATCAGTAGGTTCCTATGCCCCTATTTGTAGTCATGCATGCTTTTTTTCACAATCGAGCTCGTATTATTATTTCTTATGGTGCGAGGACCTTGGAAATGTTGAAAAGGTGGTTCACCTACAATACTCAGAAGAAAGTGGTGCTTTGCCAGTGGTAAGAATTGAAACTTGTGTTTCAGATGTGGTTGTGAGTCCGTCGAGGATTAGTGACAGGCAATCATCATTGAAAGCCGATGAAAAGATTGGTACCGTGAAAGAAACGTTGGTGTTTAAGCGCAAATTAATCATCGCAGAGCTAGCAGAACCTGAACACTACTTTACTTATGGTTCCGTTCAACACATTTTAGTTAATGACTAGGGTTTCGACTGAGTGGCAAGAAAATTGATGCCGAAGGACCTGTTACATAATTAATGATGCTAATATCCAGCCCCCCGCCCCCACTCTTTCTAACTTATTAATTATGAAAATTCGCGTGGTTATCCCTTAATATATACCCAAAAACAACATTGCGTCACATTCGAATAGCACATTTTCATTCTCCATTCCTCATATCTCATTTTCATTTTCCCTAACAAAACAAAAACCAATCATAATCCTACCCCGAAAGCGGTTTTCATGGGCAAACTTTCCATTGTATAAACATTTTCCACCCTTTCCATCCCTATCTCGCAATTGTCATAATTCTTACGCCAAAGAATTACAAATTCTCTTAACGAGGACCAAAAATAATTTTCACACACATTTTTATGTACAATGACCCTTCCTAACGAATTTGCCGTTACTGCCATTATAATTAGTGCACCTAAGGATTCACTGGAAGGCGGTTCGGGCCGGAGAGAGCTGAAATCAAATTCCAATGAATCACAAAATAGTAAGGTGGGTGCAAATTTGTGTCCTTGTATAAAAGGACGCTAATGAGCAGTTTTCTCTCTCGTTGTGTTTTGGAAATCAGCTGCTTATTTTTAAAAATTCTTGGTGGGCGTGTTCGTTGGTTGTCTCTCGATATACAAAATTCGTCATGTGAATAGAGTCAATGTACTGCGGAATTTATTAGTTTCTTTTTCCGCGTAAATTCATTCGTAAACCTTTACAATATCGTAAATTTCATCATCATCATCATCATCGGCACCACAATCGGGACCGGCCCTATTTAGCAAGTCCTGAGGCTTGTTAAATTTCTCAGAATGATCCCTTTTTTCCGGGCAAGGTCATTAGTCCTGTGCCAGAGGCCCCATACGGGGAATCGAACCCAGTCTCCCGCGTGACAGCCGGGTATACTAACCACTATACTATCGAGGGGCCGTAAATTTATTGACCCTAAATTGTTTCTTATCAAAAACACAAAGTGTAAAAAATAAAAAACAGAATCAACACGACCAAAAAAATTATATTTTAGTGGTGGAATGTTCTTGTAGAAGACACAATCAATCTTCATTGTTATCAATAATGAACCACGACTGAGTGATAAAAAACGTAAACAGCAAGGCATAATTGGAAAAAAAAAAACATAAAGGGGCACCAACATTGTTTGGTGAGGGCAGAAGCCCCGCTTATTTAGCTTATTACAAGCGATAAATATAAAAACAAAAAGATATAAACTTAACAACTAACTTAAAAATCGAGGTATAGTAAATTTAATTAAGTAGTAGGAAGGGGGCATACAGACAGGGAAGGGCGAGTATAAACCGCATGCTAGGGTGTGAGTATGATTGCAGGGGAGTTTAGGTGGTGAGCGTGGTGAGATTAGGGGGGAAAGGAGAGGAGACGAAGTCAGAGAGCAGGAGAAGTGAGATTGAAATGGAAGGAGGAATGGTACGAATTTGGGCATCGCATCATTCGTGAAAGGGGTTCGTTAGAGCCGTACGAAGTATGATGCGCGAGCGGATAGAAGAGGAGAGGGTTTCGTAGGTTATGGGGGTTGGTGTGAAGAGTGATGGAGGAGAGCGAGCTGGGGCAGTTGACTAAGCCAGTGAGAAAACGGTGGATGAAGAGGATGCCAGCAGGACGTCTACCCTCTTCAAGTGTGTTGGAGTTTATTACATGGGGACGGCTTCTGTATGTGGGTGAGCACCAGAGTTTTCCCCGTTCACGCCACGAAGGGCAAAACGCAAAAATCGACGTTGGACGTTTTCAATCCTGCGAATATGGGACGAGCAGAACTGACTGGCGCGCTTTCTTAGGGGGTGGACAAAGGCTATCTAGAGTGATTGGGAAACGTAGGGATTAGGGAATTCTTTCGACCAGCGTTTCACGAATACAGTGGTGGAGTTGGCCTTAAAGATCATCATCATCATCGGCACTACAAGCGGGATCCGGTCTTGGCGTTATTTAGGAAGTGTCGAGGCTTGTTAAATTTTCCATAATAATTTATTTTTACGGGCAAGTTTATTAACTTTGCACCGTGGCCTTAAAGATAATATCATCGATATGTGGGGTGAAGTTAGGCTGCCTATCACATACGACACCAAGGTCACGAATCGAGGATACAGATGATATCTGTTGGTTGAGTAAGAAATATGAACGTGGCGTGGAAGGGGGACTTTTGCGGAGGAAGGTAATAGAGTGACATTTGACAACGTTAAGTTCAAGGCAGTTGTTATGGCACCAAATTGAGAAACTGTCGGGAACCAATTGGAGAAGTGAGGAGTCGAAAAGAGAGCCGATCGTTTTGTATAGTTTAATGTTGTCAGCGTCAACATAAAACAAAAGGCACCATGGATTAACTACCCAGCCCATTTCTTAGCATGGGACTGTGGGGTAGGAAGTAGGTGCGCCGGCGTACGTCATGGGGTTCACTTCCACTACCATCGTCACTAAAAGAAAGTTCCACTGTTTCGCCGAATACAAAAAACACAATCACCAGGAAAAACGACAAAACAATAAAACACCCACTTTTTGTATTAAATTATTTCTTTATTGATGGTGATGATAGTTACCTTTTTGATTAACTAAATAAACAAAACATGAATTGGAAGTCACTTGGAACCTTTCAAATATCTTAATATAAGCATTCTCATTGCATCGTTCAAACGTACACAATACACGCACTATCTCAACACTCCGCACTATAATTACAACTATTACTTTTAACTGAATATATTTGGTATTTATTTAATCCGACTCAATACGCGTTCGCGTCCCCGCAGTACTACGGGGAGCGGGAGTAGACGCATCCTTGTGGGGTAGGTAGTCGTGGCGCCAGCATGGACGCGAGTTCTACTACCAACCCACCACTTTCACTGATTGAATGTTCCGCCAAAAGGAGTAAAGGAGTAAAACTCCGCCTTAAGACACGCATCAATAAGGGAAGTAAAACGCACTGGAATTTAGTTATTCAGTTTTATTCTCTAAATATATATTCCTTAAGGGAATTTGTGACATTAAGTTAATTTTTGCTTATCTTATTTCAATACACGCACGGTACGAACTTGTTCTTATTAATTTTAAACTACTACACACACGACTCCAGTACTATTTTCGCGTCCTCGGCGCGCGACGAGGACCGGTAGCGGCAACGACCGTGGCATCGGCGGATGGAATTAGACTCAACGATATTCATTCGTTGTCAAAGAAATTTGGGTGCATTCACTTTTACGGTGGTGATAACCGGATCTCATAGAGGAGATCGTTATGGTACACATGTATATGCGTACGTCGGTTCTTTTCATGGGTCGAAGCATTGCTAACGAATCTGAAATACCAAGAAGGGGCATAATGTGCATCCGGGAGATGTGTGTTCGTTGAAACAAACAAATCGAATTTCGTGGGATGCTAATGGTTTTGTGTTTGATTATGCATCGAGGTCATGAGGAATGGATTCAGGGCAACTACAAGACAAAGGGAAAACCGACCTATGCATCGTTCGGTAATGAGAGTCATCTGGATAAATAGCAGCCACTCATTAAATGAAAAATACGTTTAGGATACCACAAACGATATGGATTGTGTATGGTATCGCCAGGAAGCCTATGGAACAGCGTTCTTTGTTTGCACTCGGTGCGAGTTACCGAAATTGGCTTCAGGGTCGATTGCGCTAATTGAATGCAGCTGCTTGGGTATTTTATTGCTGGGAGAAAAAGGTCGCCGGCCAATGTGTACGTTAAGAGATTTATCATACACATGGCAGAGCTGAGAAATAGACAGCGGAATGTTTATGGTCCCTGGTGAAGGTTACATAGTATGTAATCCAAATCCTTTGTTATTAGGAATTCGTATAGGGGAACCTGCCTGGCACCGAAAGTGCCAAATTGGTTCGGAATTCCTGATAAGTTGAGCAAGAAATGTTACGGAGAATTGTATGCGAAGGGATGCATGAAAGGTAAGTTTTCTTTTCCAGGGGCTTTTAGGTTAAAGATTTGATCTATTTAATGTGTGAAGCATTTAAGATGCTAATGCGATTGCATTAGTGAAGTTATGAGATTGGGTGGAAGTTATGGGGTTTTTTTAGGTAAGTGAACCGTGGGGTTTGGCGGAACCGCCACAACGTGCTCGGTCGGTGGATGGAATAAGACTCCCCGAGGGTTTGAATCTGACTCCTGTTTCACCCTCAATTCGGTGGTGAGTTTCTCAGTACCAAAGAAAAGAGAGAGAAAATTTCTCGAAATGGGGTAACCAGTAGGAGCGTCTTGCTGGCTAATTCCGGTGGTGTGTGTGAGATGATCTTAAAAATCTGCTAATGGATCACTGCTTGCTCATGCCGCAAGTTCATGAGAAACGAATTCAGAAACCTTGAAAGGGATAAAGGCATTTATGAGATGTGAGTTCGGCTAAGAAGATAAGCTGCAACTCATTAGGTGTGGTGATGCATTCGGGATACTTGATACAATTTGGATTGTATATCATATCGCTAGAATGCCCGAAGAAAAACCGAATTCTTTTGTTTGCGCACGTGATGCATGTTGAAGAAATCAGTTTTAGCGGCTATTGCGCTGATTGATTAGGAAATGCTGGAGAATTCGGTATCGCTGATAATGCCTAAGATGCGGTAATTGTTTGTCGATTGAACAAACGAATCGCTGGTCGGTTTATTGCAGCTGCATAAACAAGCTGTCCGACATTGCATTTTAATGATGACAAAGGATGCCGAATGGTTTGGGATTTACGATGCATATGTACATTAAAATATTCTTTCAGGGAATTTGAATAGCGCATTAAATGCGTGAATGTTGGAAGAATTCTTTTTAGGAATTTTAAATAATGCGATGTATGCATTAAATGTCCTTCGAAAAGGAAATGTTTTCAGGTGCTAGTCGAATTGCATTAGGGAAAAACAATGGGAGTTGGGTTGCAATTATGCCCCCCCCCCCCCCCCCCTACAGGACCATTTCAAGAAATCCCATGGAATACGGCGAGTACGAACAACCATTTACAGCATTTATATATTTTGTGTGCAAATTTATTTTGCAACAGGCCTATATTTTTTGCAAAAGATGGAACGTGTTGCCACCACAATATACATGATTTCTAAGACACAGTTCGACTCAGTATTCCTAGATCAATTAGTGAACGGCGTGCGACCAATGAGCACAAGCAAAAGAAATCACGCGGTTTTCAATCAAACAAGACCCACTTCCTGATTTTCTTGGATTATAACAATGTTGTACATCATAGCTTCTTGCCACGATGTCAAATCACGAGCAATGAAAATGACTTGAAGCTGTTGTGTGAAGCAATTCACCAAAAAAAGACTTGCGGGTAAACAACTGGTGGATTTTCCACAGTGAAAGGAAAAATACCACCCAACAAAACCCGGATGCACTTGATTTGGCTCCTTATGACTTCTTTGTGTTTTAGCAGCCAAGAATAGATAATGGAATAATCAAAGAAGATTCCATTCCGAATACTAAGTACAAAAAATGTTTCATGGTTTGTATCAAGTGCTGCCACAAGGGGGGTGGAAAGTATAAGGAACGGAAGTAAATCGAAGCGCCATCCAACGAGGCTTAAACAGAGCAACATATCAAATGCGTGGCCGAAGTGATTCACGATTACAAGAATATTAAACATAAAAGAAACGATCACTAAACCTTATCAATGTATAGGCAATTTAACTCGTGGACATTTTCCACGAATTGAAAAGGCTGAAAGACACTGAACCACACGAACTGTGAAATAAACATCATAATCTATTTGGAGGTTGAACACTTTTTCAGTAGCGTAATCTGCCTGACCCGCGTCGTCCTTAAAATCAGTTAAATTCAATTCAAAAATAGCATTACATTGACTTTGTTAAGATTATACTAAGGACATTCAAAAAGGAACGTTCAAAAAGAAGGAAAACACAGGTAGAAAGTTGCACCATAAATACCTCCAAATTATTTGATATTTGCACAGCACGAAGAAAAGCGACCCAAGCACAGCTGAAGGGAAAACATACAATACACCGACAATTGCAGAAAAAATCGGGAACATAACAAATCTCCCGCAGCACCTGCATGTGTTCTGGTAATTTATTTCATTCGCGTCGTGTACTTCATGACACCTGAACAGGGATTATAATGTATTGTGTCTGCAGGCATTACACAAAACACTCGCACAGTATTGATTTATGGATTCTGAATTCGACTCGTCCTACAAGCAAGGGAAATGAAGAATTTTAGGCACAACCTTTCTTATAGAATCTCCATTTTCTTCTCCAACCAAAGACATAATTCATTCGAATAAGGGTATACACATCCTTTCAAAAGTGTAACAACAGAACTAACTGCTTAACATGGGATTTTCCGTAATGCTTCCGGCAATCGGTTCAACACAACTATATTTTAACTATAAACATTCCAAAACCACAACCACACTCTTCACTGCCATCACCGTTTTTTTTCCTTTCCTTTTAAGGTTGGCTATTCAAATAAATTTTTATGCAAGAAAGCACCACTTCCATTTCTTTCGCCGGTAAAGCCTTAGGGAGTAATCATTTACAACAAAGACCAAAAAGGACACTACAGTATAAAGACGCCCATAGGCGGAAAAGTCTCCACAGAATGGGTGGATGGTATTCTTTCATACCTTTCATTTGATCCCTGTGCTGTGCGATTTATAGAACTAAGATAACTGCTATGATTGAACATCAAGTCCAGAATGTCTACTTTATTTTTCGTTTCTTCGTTTTTTTCGAAATAATTTTTTAAATGAAAATCCCAAGGAATTCAAATTAGATCCTTCGTAAGACTTTGCCTATTTTTACACCTGATAAGAGATTGATGATTCCCTATGTGACCTTTGTTCCGGCAATGAAAAACGTGTCTTGCTTTACTTGGTGTCCTCTTCAAGTCAAAAACAGAAAAAAAAAAATCGGAAGAGGACAGTGACACACAGGAGGTACTCGTATGCTATAGGCTGCATATTTCCGTCCACTTATGGACAGAAAAGAATTTTCATATAAGAAAAATGATGAACATATAGTAACGCATCAGAATGTGAGAATGCAATCAAAATGGGTATAAAGGGAAAATGGGTGGGAATGTTCGAAATTGCGACTGTTTAAGGGCACACTATCAACCGCACTCGAGATGTATTTGAATGTCAAAAAGCATTCTTCGCAATTATGGTCAAACATAAAGATTGATACCTACTACCTACCACAACACCTCGCAATTACTGCAGCCTTATGGTTTTCTAATTTGGTCATGCGGCATTCAGCTCTTCGTAGGACAAACCACAGTGCGCCAGTTCCAGGAAGACACCATAAGCCACAAGCGCACGGCGTATTGAATTGCAACGAAATTTCTACCAGTAACAGAGCGACGAACTTATAAGAGGAAGACGCGGTTGCATGTTTAAATCAGATCCCATTTTGGCAGGCGAGGAGTTACACCTTTATCATGGGAGGAGTTCCTATTATACTTTGGTCGTTCACGTGAAGTCTTCTTTTGTACTTAGAATTAAATTGACACTGTTCAATAAAGTCAAACCAGTTCAAATCAAGTTAGTCAAGTTAAGTTTACTTTAGTTCAGTTCCGGTTCAAAGCTGATTTAAAAGAGATTTGTCAATTTACTGTTTAATAAA
This sequence comes from Microdon myrmicae, assembly GCA_963931805.1. Classification (NCBI taxonomy): domain Eukaryota; kingdom Metazoa; phylum Arthropoda; class Insecta; order Diptera; family Syrphidae; genus Microdon; species Microdon myrmicae. The sequence goes on along the minus strand of OZ007497.1, from coordinate 29,673,041 downwards.
CGTATTTTGAAATACATGCGTTTTTTTACTGTATTATTACACAGTCCTCAATACGGGAAAAGGATAGTGGACATCATGTCAGGATTCTATTAACACACAGTTCCCACCACTAGTAATTAGTCCTTTGATCGCAGCCGAGCAACATTTGGTCCTTCGAGTCGGATCTTGGTAACAACGCCTGTCACCAGATTGGCTAAATCGAGAAAACTCTGCCACTTCCCGTTGGAGGATCTTCATATACCTGCTCCACGATAGATCACACTATACCAGCCGACTGCACGGGTGGAGGAGTACCGCACATGTGCCTACTAAGTGATTACACTATGCCTACTACTATTCAGCACAATGGAAGAAGGAAATTAGCACGTGTCAACGCCATCAATGAAGTTGTTATCTTCTACACGCCCGTGCACATCTATAATGAGGTGCAACTATAGCGTTTGAAATAATAGTGAAGAAGATCGTGTGATTCGAACTGACGCTATGACAGCTCGAATCAAGAAAAAAATTTTACCTAAGTGTTACACACCAGGCTACTGACCGTGTTTAGAATTTGATTTCCAAACTCGAGTATATTCCACTGGTGTGAATTATTTTTATTTATCGCTTGGTATACGGTTCTGATGTATTTTTCTTATTCGATTTTTTTCGTTCGGTGTTCTTCACTATTTTTGCTTGCTTGTGAATTGTGTGTATCTGTTAGAATCGCTACACAACTATCGAGTCGAGAAGGAGAGAACGAGGGAAACATTGAGGCTCGCTCAACCCGATCGTCAAAAACACCCGAGATCGAGGAAAAATTGATGGTCGCCAGGCAAGAATTGGAAATCGTCGATGCAAAGGCCAGCTTAGCGCTATCCGAACGAGTTCAGAAACAGAAGATGAGGACGAAAAAGCTAAGTGCCAACTTGAGTTTAAAGGAACTTAAATCAGTGAATCGAGGCAGGTTGAAAAGGAGGAGGGGATACCACATCACGAACAAAAAAGGAACAATGACATCCAAGAGTTACCCAAGTATTGCTAAGGCTTTCCTAAAGTCAGAATAGCCTGCTTCAAGATATGTGATCGAGCTCCCATACTTTAATAATATGTGAAGAATGGCAGGGGTGGGGGTGGGAGCGAACTTACAGGGCAAAGTCTCTGCTTTCAACCCGGCGAAGGCCATGACGACCCTTGTCCCTGTACAATCCAAGTTGACATGCAGTCTCCACGTGAACCCCTGGATAGCTACTTTCGCACCCGCCAAGTAGTGAACCAATGCATGCAGCTACATCCTGAGAAAGGTTGGCGCAAGGCTTCTAACCTTGCCCGGAAAAACAAATTATTACGACAATTTAACAAGTCTCGGAAAAGGACCGGATACCGGAGGACAGACTTGCCAAAATAGGCCAAGACCGGATCCTGGTTGTAGTGCCGATGATGATGATGATGAAGATGATGATGATGATGATGATGATGATGATGATGATGATGATGATGATGATGATGATGATGATGATGAAAAATAGCAGGTATTCCGGAGGAAGTTCGATAATACAACGTCCGACTTCATTAATGCACAGAACATAACGGCTTTGTGACGAACACTCTACGGGAGAGCAAGACAAGTCGTAAGATGTCTGCGATTCTAAGCCGCGGTTTGATGGCGCGTTTTGGAAAACTGGGAACACTGGCCTTGGCAGAATTGACTAAACTGAAGAATCTGCCTCGGTTCACAGAGTGTCTGTAATGAACTCGATTGTCACCATCAGGGCACTAAGCAAAGCGCAGAACTTGAACTCGCCCGACGCAACTAAGGAAATGATCAACAGGGTGGAGTCAATCATGTGCTGGTAGGAGTAGTAGTTGTTGTGGGCGATAAGGATATGTGGGGTGGAAGTATATTCCGCCGGCGTACGGCACTGGGTTCCCTTCCACTCCCATCGTCACTAAAAGCAAGTTCCGCCGAACACCAAAAGAAAACTTCGCAACACACTGTCCACAAGAAGTAATTAATTGAAACTCACTTTTGTTTATTATTAAAGGTTCTTTTTATTCACAGCAAACTACATTTAATTAGATTGCAGAAAACAGATTCTGATTACACTGACGATGAAACGGATGCACAAAAATGTAAGACAGTGTACTCTACTTGTATGGCATTATACTGTATTTAATTAATACGACTCGATACGAGTTCGCGTCCCCGCAGGGCTACGGGGAGCGGGAGAAAAACCGACCGGCCCGGTCGGTGGATGGAATAAAACTCCTTGAAGATAGAGCTCTGACTTGAATTCAATCCTCGATTAATGGTGTTATTGTAGTTCGGTTCGCTTCCGTGCTTCTCGATCAACGAGGAAGAGAAACGAACGACGGAATCCTGTGTGGATTCCGGATGATTTGTTGGTCCTGTGGGTTTTGTTGATGTGCCGGCACAGGTTTACTTTTATCACCAACGCGTTCACTAAACACACCCGGAGAAAGACGGTACCACCGATGACCAACGCGACCAGTGTTGCTACTCGAAGGAAGTTTAAAAGTAAAAAAGTTGACGTTCCTTAGTAGCTGAACTTTATTTGTATTTCACTCTTTATTTCGATTTTCACTTATTACACTCTTAAATACGTTCCTATTTGTACACTAAATTATATTTTAAAAGCGATAACTTCTCCTCTTAATACTTAATATGTTTTTAGTAACTAACTGAAGATGCGTTTTTAAGGGCGATGCCTTCTCCGGTTAACCGCGACTCTTCAACTCACTTTTCCAACTCTGTGAATTCAAATCATCTTCTCACTTCGAGAATTCAAATCCTCATTTCTTTATCTTCTTTCGAAGGTCAAAACGGATCGCCACTTATCGTTTCATCCTTTCTTGGGGTTTTTGTTTATGTTAACCATCTGGCCACAAGAACCGTGGAAATTGGTTGTTAGTTTAGGATCTGGGAATCCGTGTCTATTAGCAAATCATAAAACATCTGGTATGCGTTTGGATGTTTATGATTGCAAGAATTGTGTGCTGGCGTATCGAATAGATATGCCTTTGTGCACTTTTAGGTTTTGGATCTTGTAGGTTTTTTAGGTGATAATTGCTTTTAGCATACATGGGAAAATAATGCATTTTGCTGTTTGATTTTAGGAAATAGAATCGAACAAATGCATTGAATTGAATAAATGAATTTAAATTCAATAAATGAGAATTTGAATGTTTAGTTCGATTTGGTTTGACAATGTTATGTTGGGAATATCAAATGGATTTTATTATAGGTGGCAGGAAAATGTAATGTGGGAGGCAAATGTAATATGTGAGAAAAATGTAATGTGGGAGGAAATGGTAGGGCTTCTTGGAGCACTACAGTGTGGTGAGTTTCCCTCTCCTCTCCTTACCACAAGAGAAACGTAAAGTCTCTCTTTGTGGAATAGCAAACCAGATCTCGTAATTAAGATCATGGTGTATGAGTGTATGTGTGATCGTGCAGATCACATTGATTTTCTCATGAAACAAGGCCATGGAAAAACAAAGCAAAAATACGGTAAGGACAAAGGGATCGTGAAGATCATTGTTTGTGGTGTGCATTGCGGCTAAATAAATAGACGGCGATGCATCTAGGAAATGGTGTTAAAAGGAAAGATGGCACAAGGGCATCATAAAAGTCTTGGATGAGTGATGCCCTTGCGTAAATAGACACATATGCATTAGAAAAAGGTGCTAATGGATTGGGATACTTTATACAATGAAAATTGTATATCGTATCTTCGGTCGGTGGAAGAAACGAATCCCTTGTCTGCATTTGTGTATGCTGGGTAAATCGTTTGTGGCAAAGCACGAAATTGGTGATTGTTTGCATTTAGGAAATGCTGGAGATACGGTAATTGCTTGCGATTGAACAAACGAATCGCTGGTCGGCTTGTGGCAGCTGTAAAAACAATCTGTCCGACGTAGCATTTTAATGGTGGCAAAGGGTGCCGAATGATTTGGGATTTATGATGCATATGCACATTAAAGAATCCATTTTAGGAATTTTAGATAATGCGTTGTATGCATTAAATGGCCTTGGAAAAGAAAATGGTTTCAGGTGCCAATCCAATCGCATTGGCGAAAAACAATGGGAGTTGTGTTGCAATTATGGGGGGTTCTTTGGGTAAGCTTAAAAGAACCCCCACAGATATACGAGGGTGGCCTGAAAAGTTTCCGACCTAAAAAATATACAAGACATGTTTTCTTAAAATTTATTTTTAATAAATTTATATTTATGTTTATTATATATATTTTTCTATATAGTCTCCTTGTAACTCTACACACTTCTCCCTATGATGTTCCCATCTCTCTAACCCGTCCAAATAGTACTCGGCGTTTTTCTCTGCAAAATAACTGTTCACGAAGGTGATTGCCTCGTCATTTGACGAAAATCTCTGTCCTCCGAGCGCAATTTTTAGATTAGGGGACAAAAAAAGTCGCGTGGGACTAGATCTAGTGAGTAATACGGATGGTCAAGCAGTTCAAACCGTAATTCGTCGATTTTGGCCATGGCAACCGCTGAAGTGTGAGACGGCGCATTGTCTTGATGAAACTGGATTTTTTTTTCTGCAAATGTGGCCGTTTTTCTGTAATGTCTGCCTTCAGTTGGTCAAGTAATTAGGCGTAGTATGCTCCTGTAATGGTTTTTCTTTTTGAAGATAATCGATTAAGATAACTCCATGACTATCCCACAAAACAGTCGCCACCACTTTCCCGGCCGAAAAAACGGTTTTTGCTTTTTTTTTGGAGCCGATTCCCCTGAAAAGTTTCCGACCTCAACGTGAAGACAGCAGCACTCGTCAATAAAGGAATATCTCTTTTTGACAGTTACTCACCAAAATTTCAGCCATTTTGGACGAGTAGTTTTTATTTGACAATCGTTTGAGTGAGGCGATGTTTATTGCTTTTTTTGGAGCCGATTACCCCTTTCCAGTCCACTGTTTTTGACTGTATTTTTGCTTCGGGTGTATAATGGCGTATTCAAGTTTCATCAACAGTAATTAATCGGGGCCAAAACTGGGATTTATTGCGTCTAAGCGGTGCCAACAAAGCGTTGGAAATTTTCATTCGAACACGTTTCCAGTCTAACGTGAGCAAACGCGGCACTCAACATGCGGACAGCTTTTTCATGCCTAGATCTTAAGTTAATATGTGACAAACACGTTCTTTGGACATCTACATAGCCTCTGCAATCTCTCTCACTTTAATTCGGTGGTCGTCTAGCACCATTTGGTGAACCTTAGCGATGTTATCGCCAGTTGTTGCAGTTTTTGGAAGTCCTGAACGTTCATCGTCTCCCAAGCTCTCACGGCCAGGTTTAAATTCAGCTGCCCAAAATTTAACTGTGGTAAATGATGGCGTAGAGTCCCCATACACAGAGTTCAACGCATCTTTGATTTGCGTAGGCGTATTCCCTTTCAAAAAGGAAAATTTAATGACAGCTCGGTATTCAATTTTGTCTATTTTCACAAAAATACTCACATCGACTCACTCAAAGAACTGTCAAATAAAAACTACGCGTCCAAAATGGTTGAAATTTAGGTAAGTAACTCGCAAAACATGCAAAACTACATTCACTACTTTCATTAACGAGTGCTGCTATCTTCACGTTGAAGTCGGAAACTTTTCACGCCACCCATCTATTTGTTACATTATTCTTGTATAATATTTTACACCGATCTTGTGTTATACAACCACAATTTAGGTCCATTACGTTTTATTGTGACACAAGAAAAGTGGGACAATAACATCATCATCATCGGCACTACAACCGGGAACCGGTCTTGGCCTTATTTAGCAAGTCCTGAGGCTTGTTAAATTTTCCATAATGATTTATTTTGTCTGGGCAAGGTCATTAGTCTTGTGCCAGGGGCTCCCCGACGGGGAATCGAACCCCGGTCTCCCGGGTGACAGGCGGGTGTACTAACCACTATACTATCGAGGAGCCGACTAAGAGTTCAGAGTGCCTTTTATTAAGCGCTCAGGTCTCGGATCCATACATCAGTACTGGCAAGGCCATGGTCTAGGGTTGAGAGAGACAGGGACAATAACAGTGAGGTAGAAAAATAGTGACGAAACGAATGGAGTAAAAACCGCAAGAGGTTAGTTATGCCCCTCCCTGATAAGGGATAAGGATCAATAGCAGAAGAACAAGGAAGACTTGGAAAAAGATGAATAAATTCAGTAGTTTGACTCGTTTGCATCTTCTAACATTCTCGAGTTATACTGCATTTTCTGTGATCGTTCAAGCAAAGCCGAATTAACGAAATCAGCAAGATCCGAATGGCCATGATTTTCGACGACCCAACACAAAATTCAATCACGGAGATCGATAACAGGGGGCGAACAAAAAGAAGAACAAGGGCAAAGGAGATCGGATGGCGGTGAATTTATTATTAATTATTTATTTATATTTATATTTATCTCAGTTAATTATGGATATTCAAATATTAGTTTTTAGTCATAAACATTAAATACCGATGTTTGAATACAGTTCGTTTTTTACCGTGAACCTTACTGCTCAAGAACAAGTTGAACAAGTACGTTGAAATGACAGACACCATCAGATTCAAATAATATAACTTGGATCAAGTATTACAACATTTATAAATGAAAAGAACGATCAGTTTTTAACGACTTCATGGAAATATAGGTAGACATGTGTGGTACCGTTGCCCTTTCAGAGGTATCCTGTGAGTCAAGGAGGAGTCTGAAGGGGAACATGGGTCAATAAGGCGAGTGGTCCACGCCGTATAAGAAAACACCTCAAAGTAACCATAGAAGGGAGTATCCAGTTTACCGTGAAGGACATATGCTCTTAAAATCCACCCGATTCAAGAGGGTCAGTGTCAGAGAGAAATAGGAACTTGTCAAGAAAGTCAGACTTTGCTTCAATTACCTTCGCAACCAACACAAAAAGTCAACCTATGAAATTACGAGGGCGGATCAATAAGTGTTTAGAAAAAGATAGAAAAACAATTTTTTTTTTGAATTTTTTTTTATTTTTTTTTTATTTTTCAACATAATCTCCTCCTAGTTCAACACACTTTGACAGACAAACTACTATTTTAAGCATTCAGAAAATTGTGATTTTAGTAGTTCCTCAAAATAAGCATTTGTGCATGCGATGACCTCCATATTTGATAAAAATCGTTCTCCGCTGAGCCGTTTTTTATATTTGAAAATAAAAAGAAGTCACTCGGGTCCAGATCTGGTGAATACTGTGGATGGTCTATCAATTCAAAGGTAAATACCTCAATTTCAGCCATTGTATGGGCTTGTGGGGGTTCTCTATATCACATGGAGAACCAACCCACAATTCCTACCAATTTTGACCGCTAACATCGCGTCACCTTAACCCAACTCCCCCATTCAAAACTTGCAAAGAATACACTTCGCAATCCGCAACAGCACCCATCCCCAAATCTGCAATAGCATACATTCCCAAACTTGCAAAGAATACACTTCCCAATCTGCAACAGCATCCATTCCCAAATCTGCAATAGCATACATTCCCCAACTTGCAAAGAATACACTTCCCAATCTGCAACAGCATCCATTCCCAAATCTGCAATAGCATACATTCCCCAACTAGCAAGAATTCATCTCCCAATCTGCAATCGCATAGGCTTCCCAATCTGTAATAGAATGTAATTTTAGAACTTACAACAGAATATACCCAAATCCTGCAACAGATTACATTTTAAATCATCTGCCTCATCTACACCAAACCGCATCTAGTTGTCCCCGAAAACCATTCCGGCTCACTTCCTACTTAAACTATTTTTCCTGCTTGCAACCAAGCGGCACTTACTCTTCCCAAAAAACCATTCCAGCTCCCATTCTATAATACTTAAACTATTTTTCTCGCTTGTAACCAAGCAGCATGTAGTTTCCCCGAAAACCATTTCGGGTCCCAGCCTACCTAAACCAATTGAAACAATACCAATTCTCCTTACTGGTAAGTCACAAGCACGATGCGTTTCACATCCACGAAACAACCATCGCAACTATCAAGGCCCATGTTCCTTTGTCTAACCGACAACCCAAGCTCATACTCGGTTATGCCTCCGAACCCGATTTCTCAGTATGCACAGCAACCGATGAATCTAACGCAGCTTGCACGACAGGAATTCCCTGAAACAAATTCTCTATGCACGCGTAGCAACCCTTCTTCATGTTCCTAGTAAGTGGCATTGAGCTTACTTAGCTATGACCCCACTGCCACGGCACCATGAATGGATTCTTGCCCCTTTTTTAGTCATTCGAGAAATAGCCATCAACGCGCATGCACGCGGGGTCGAGATTGAACTATCAATACGAGAAGGGTCGATACTCATCTATCAAGCGGGTTATAAGCCAATCGTTGAAGCGCGAGTCAGGAGTCGAGAGCAATTGTATCACGAGTGAAAGAACGTTAACACATACGTTAAATTCAACTTAGAACAAGGACGGTTAAGAGTGCCAACCTGCCTTTAGTTCGTTCAGACGAACAAGTGAGGCCTCGATGATTATTAATAAAGAACATTATTCAATCCTGTAACGTTACCACATACGTTAAATTCAATTTAGAATAAAGACAGTTAAGAGTGCTAATTTGTCTTTAGCTCGTTCAGACGAACAAGTGAGCCTCAACGATTATAAATAAAAAAGAACATTATACAACCAGAAAATCAAAGCGTTTCCCTTCTCTTTCCGCTTGGGACGCCGTCTTCATTGTAGTTAATTCCAGAGGACCGCAGTTGTGAAGTAATGGGAGTTTAATGAATCCCGCGTCCGTGCCGGCGCACAGACTAAACCATCCCCACACACTCGTGGATTATCCTGGAGAAAGAGGACTTTTTTTTTCTTCAAATGAGTCCTATTTTCTTTAATTTTCTCATTTAGCTGACCTAATAATGATGCATAATATTGTCTAGTTATTGTCTGTACCTTTTCCAAATAGTCAATGAAGATAATGCCACGTGCATCTCAAAACGGGAGGGTAGTGGTGTATCCACGTTTCATCTACAGTTACTAATCCGCGCAGAAACTCATCTGGGTTGTGACGAATGTGCTCCAAAAGAGCCATAGAAGAGACCACGCAGTTGCGCTTGTTTTCAGCTACGAGTAAATGCGACACCCATCTTGCAGATATGTTTTTCATACCTAATTTATCAGATACCTAGAAGGTATTTATATATTGTATTTGACAGATACCTAGTGAGGATGCTTACTAAAAACAGACCATTAGCGATGCTACAAGCGGGATCTCTTAGGTTTTCTAAGGACTTATTGACCTGCCCTCGTGACATGGAAGAAGTCATTGCACCGTACTCTACTTCAACAAACCTCCATCGGGGAGGGCACGGGAAAAAGAAAGAAATGAACACAAAAATGGAGCCTGATGCCGAACCAAAGAAGACGAGGGAAGAAATTATTAACACGGTGTGCGCCATTAGCGATGAGAAGTGATGCCAGAAGACCTTTGTATACTGAAAGGATCGACTCGACCATCACCTTCCTCTTCTATTCATCAATTAACAGAAGATTGGTCTGAAAGGCAGACCAGAGCGCACAGCCTGGAGACGATAGTGGACAAAACATCAGCAAAGGTTCAAGGGACTACCAAAAGGATCCACAGGTACGACTAAAGCTTGATTGAAATAAGAACGATGGACAACACGAAGCTCACAAACAAGAAATAAAGGATATGATTGGAAGATGCAAATATTTGCGGAGCGTTAAAAACCAGACAATCTACACCCACGAGGAGCCAAAAATACTGGTACGATAGAGAGGAGACATGACAACTGGAGCCTTATAGTAACAAGAAGATTAAAGAAAGGATCAAGCCTTAAACGCATTGTGTCGCTAACAGGTTAATTGTGGATCCTGCATAGGAGTGATGTCACCAACAGCACTCCGGTGGAGTTCGTCATCTACTTTGGATTGCAAGTAGATAAAACGATAGTGCTCATTCAATGTTATCTTGATGTGCGAGCGATTGAAGTGCAGTCACATCGAGAGAAAAGCAGGAAGAATATCGTAAGATGCCAACAACGGCAATTTATGTGAGATCAAAACCGCAGACGAAGTAGATAAGGAACATTCGACGGCGACACGAAAAGGATTAGATGAGGAAAAAATAGTAAGGGTATTAGAAAGAGGAGGTTGTGAAAATTGTGAAGCTATAACACACAAAAGTAAGGATTGCTTAAAATGGCCAAAGACAAAATGTTTTGTAATTTGAATTTATCGCGAAAAATGATACCAAAAGATATGTTGAGAAAAACGACCCATGTCATCCTGCTTCGCACAAGGATATCGCTGATGAATATAAGAAAATGGAAGAGGCAAAACGTCAACTAGAGGCTGACAAATTATAAAACAGTCCCTATACTAACATCTCAGATGAGGAAAGCAATGTGGATAAGTACGTTGACGGTGATTAAGTAGAAACAGAGCTATATTGGAAGGTATATGAGTTTCTCTGAAGGTCGGCGTATTGTAATCCGAAAACTAGATCGATTATGGACAACCAAACCCTCAAGTAAAGCCAGATGAAGTATAATTTAGTAACGAAAATAATGTCCGTTACATGGAAGCTATATGTGGACATGCAACCGTTCAACTCTCTGAAAAGTCCACAATTACCCACGGAATTTTTTGTACACTGCTCAGAACGCTGATTGTCGTTATCTCTACCATAAGTACTAGGCTGTTATTTTGTAATTTATCACTTACTGGCGGGGTCGCTATCACACAATATACATGTGATACAGTTTAAGGTCACCAAGGAGAAAAGTAGTTGTACGAGGAATTTAAGACCTTTAAAGAGAACGCTGTACAGCTTCGTCTGTTCATCGGGTATTGACACTTATTCACATGCTCTGGCGATTGATTGGGGTGTCATCAGCGATGAATAGGCAGTGGCTATAGAGATGCGAGTGTGAAAACATCTGATATAGTATATTCATTAACTAAAATAAAAGACTTTTATTCTCACACATCTTGTTACATGACACTCGGAAAATAACTACTGTGATTATAATAATATTAAAATAAACTCTTTTGGAATAATTACGTTGCCTTGTACTATAAAATCAACAAAGGATAACATGCCAATTCGACTTGAGGTAGTTGAGTTAATTTCAGCCCATTCTGGGTCTGTAGGGGCGAGATCGTGGCGCCAGCATGGGCGCACAAATTGTTCGGCTATAAAACTCTGAGCAACGCCGCGAAAATGCTCACCAAGCTCAAAATACAGAGCGGACACAGCACAGGAACAATAAAACACTCGATTGTTGGTCGTTGATATTTCTTTATTGTTCTCTATTTCTTAGATGAGTATCGGATTACAAAAGTATGAACACACTGCACCAGTCTACTGTTAGGTTGTAACTATAGTTTTACATTTGAACTTAATTTGTTTTAACGCGATATTACTTTACATCTGCGATTACACGTGTGTCGATGATACTTGTTATCCATTGTTTTGTTAAATTCACCAAATTTCGCACAAATTAAAAGATTAAAGTTTTGTTACTGAAAGTGACACGACCCCGACTCAGGGTATGTACGCGTCCCCGAACGCTACCGGGAGCGGAAGGCGAACCGAGCGGATCGGTGGTTGAGATACGACTTAGCGATATTAAATCGCTACCAATAGAAATTCGTCCAGTGAAACCGGCTCTCTCAAATTAAGGTACACATGTATGTGTGGGCATTGGTTCATTCATGCGACGAAACCATGAGAACGAATCTAAAACAAAGAAAGGGCATTATGTGCATCCATACGATGTGAGTTCGGCTAAGCAAACAAGTCGAATCTCATTCGATGCTAATTGGGTCTTTGTTTGCTCATGCCTCGAGGTCATGAGGAACGGATCTAGGGAAATTAAAAGACAAAGGGACTGTATAGATCGTTGTCTAGGATGTGCATCGCGGGTAAATAAATAGACGACGATACATCGGATAAATTGTGTTAACGGGAAATATGGGACGAGGGCATCATAAAAGTTTTAGATGAGTGATGCCCTTGTGTAAATAGCCGAATAGCCATTAGAAGGAGGTGCTAATGGATTACAATACTTTATACAACGAGAATTGTATATCGTATCTTGGGTCGGTGGCCGAAACGGATCCCTTGCTCGCATTTGTATATGCAGGGAAATTCGTTTGTGGGAAACGGATTCTATATTTGCATTGTTTATGGTTTGAATTCAATCCGGCGGCTATGCGGGAAGTCGATGATTGTTTGGAGATGCAAACAAAGTAGCATTTCTGGGTAATGTGCTTGCAGCTGTATCGATAGTTGCAAGTTATTGCGAAGCAATTCAGATGATTACACAATGACGGTTTGTATAATATTTGTATATAGCATCTAAGGCGACTCAAGTGTCGAACTCTAGTGTGAGTGTTTACACTAAACGAGAAATCGGTTCTTGGTCGCTAATGCAGAGATCCATTGATGCCTGCATGAATGCCCTTGTGGGAGAAATTCTTCACAGGAATTCCTAGGTAATGCGTATGTATGATTGGGATCTGTGATAAATTTGGATAGAATTCTTATGGGGAATTTTTGGATTCGAGTGAATTAATGAAGGTGAGAATTTTTTTCCAAGACGCTTTTAAATAAATAAATTTGATAAGCTTGATGTGTGAAGCATTTACAGGTGGTAATGCGATTGCATTACAAGGAAATTATGAAAGTTGGGTAGCAGTTATGGGGGTTCTTCGGGTAAGTAGCTGTGGGGTTTGCCGGAACCGCCACAGGTCGTGCCGACTGTGAAGCGCTGACGCTACATAAGCGATTTGAGGTTTTACAAAACAATGAAATACTTAAGCTGTCAGATTCGAAAGAAGTATTTATTAAACAGTTATATTGTGTTTTTTGAAGGCTTGGATGCATTCCGTGCAAGTGCCATATTCAATTAAAACATAGTTCTGAACCAGTGCTTACTTATAAAAAGAAAATACCACTCAATCCTCATGATCGACTGAAAGCTCAATTAGATTGAACACCCGACGCTTGTACATATTCGCCGCCTGCATTTTGCAATTTCAACTGCCGAGTCTATTACTAGCCGACTTACAGACAAATCGATTTTTACAGTGGTCGACTTAAGAAATGTATTTCGGTAGTTGGAGTTTGGATGATGAGAGTGCAGATTTGATTACGTTTATTACTCCTTTTGGGCGCCATAGGTGGCATAGGCTGCCATTTCGCATACGTAGCGTTCCGTTTATGCAAAAAATGCGTCCAATTTTTGGAAATATTTCTGGTGTGGAAATATATTTCGATGATATCTTCTTGTTGGCTGATGAAGGTTATAGAACGAGCAAGGACTAATTGTGTTAAGGTCAACATAAATAAGCTACAGTATGGACAAACAGAAGTAAAGTTCATTGGTCAGTCAATATCGAGAGGACTATAAAGCCGGACGATAAGTATTTAAGAGTAATAATGGGTTACCACCTCCTGAGGATTAAAGGGGTGTTATGCGATTGTTGGGCATGTGTAAATATCTTGCAAAGTATATACCAGGTGTACCGATATGAAGCGAGTTTTTTTAAATAAAACACTAATTTTAAATGGGAAAGTAAAAAACATTTTATTCGAAGTATTGACCATTGCTTTCTACACATTTCGATCACCTTTCTGGCAATTTGTGGATACCACGCAAAAATCGGTCGTCTTTTGAGGCAAACCATTCGGGGACCCAATTTTCGACTTCTTCACACGAATTGAAATGCCGATCAGCCAATGCGTGTCCCATCGATGAAAACAAATGGTAGTCGAGCCAAGTTTGATGAATACGGCGGGTACGGTAACACTTTCCAGCCGAAAGCTTTTATTGTTTCTTTGACGGGTTTTCCTGTATGTCTCCGAGATTTATCATGCAACAAAATTACCTTTCCGTGCTTGCGGCCCATTCTGGTCGTTTTTCGATCAATACATGGTTCAAATTGATCATATGTTGTCGGTAGCGTTACGCATCAATAGTTTCGCCAGGTTTTAGAAGTTCATGATACACCATCCCCTTCTGGTCCCTCCAAACACAGAGCATTGTCTCTTTTCCGAACCGATCAGGCTTTGCAGTCGATGTTGACGTTTCTCCTGGATGTACACATGATTTTTTGCGTTTAGGAGTTTTAAAATAAATCCATTTTTCATCACGTCACAATTCGATGCAATTGTTACACCTCGCTTTACACCCCCTCTCAAACAATTAATATTCCATCATCCTTGCATCCAATACTCTTAAACAATCCTCAAAATATTCTTCATACGATGCAATACTCGCCTTTCCCACAAGGAATTGAAATTCGCATATAATCAATCCTCAAAGTATTTTGCATACTATGCATACAATTAAAATTCGCATTCATTCAGAAGCAAAGCCTTCTCCACGGGCAATTAATTCATATCGCATACGTTGCGATAATTACCCATTCATGCCCAACTTCCAAAGCCAAAGCAATTATCATGGATCAAAGACTTGACTCACTCCCCAAGGACACTGCATTCTGCTTCGTATTTCAAAAATCAAGCGAGCACCTGTCCACGGACCTACAAGGTTTCATATTGCAAATACATACTTTTTTGCTGGGAAACAAGTGTGATACACGATATATGATGACACAAGCGTTATTGTCAAAGGCCACCGGCTACGAATAATTGAGCGTCGGATAAGTGCTGAGTTCGACGAAATAGCGAACACAGCAGTGAGGCGAAATTAATCGTACGATTGGCACACGCGGGCAATGCCCTATAATTGGTTCTTCGTATGAAACCAATTAAGTAATTGCTCAATTCTTGGTCGCTGCGTTTTTAGCTGGGCAAATTAAATGATTATGGAATATTGTGAATGGCCTATGGCAAGCAAATAACCACAGAATAGGTTAAACATTCTAGGTGAGGAAAATGCATCATCTGCATTAACTCACCAATAATTTAGTATAAAAAGGGTAGTGCAAATGAGTTTCTTCGCTGTGCGGGTAGAGTAAAATCAAAGCAAAAAGACTGCGGCCCTGGCGTGGGAACAGCGGGTCTTCTTGCTTTTAAAAGTCAAAGTGTTTAATAAATAAGGGATGCACATTCCCAGTAGTTCTATTAATAAGGTTTTAAAGTTATCATAAAGAAAAGTGTTTAATAAACCAGGGATGGACATTCCCAGTATTTCTAGTAATAAAGTTTTAAAGTTAGTATAAAGAAAAGTGTTGTTTCATTTCATATCAAAACCACAAACCGAAGGAAGACCGTCACCCGGTGAATTAACGAGTAACGAGGGGCATAATAGAAGAAATTATAAATAAAAGCACAATTCCCGATAAATAAATAATAAATGTTAATATCTGGGGTTACGCTTAGGTGTTACATTTTGGCGCCCAACGTGGGGCCTAATAAAAGAAAATATAACTAACTTAACCAAATATTATTTCTGGTAACATAAAATATTAAATGATAATATCAGAGGTCACACTCTGGTGTTTCACAATACTGACTTCCTTTCGTGTCGTAGAAGCAACGTTTCACGTGTGGTGTTTCGCTTTTCCATCTGCCTGTCATTCAATTCATGTGGCACCCAGTTTCCACACTTTTGGATCTTTCCCATAGCTTTTAAACGGTCAGAAATTGCTTGTTGTGCAACATTTAACATTTGTGCCATTTGTTTTTGACTTAAAGTGTCATCTTGATCCAATATTGCTTGCAATTCGCCGTCTTCCAACTTTTTCGGTGGTCTTCCACGTTCTTCATTTCGCACATCAAAATCATGATCTCTGAACCGCTTAAACCATCTTTTGCGTGTTGCTTCCGATAGAGCATGATCACCATAAGCCTCGACAAGCATTCGATGCGACTCTGCAGCATTTCTCTTCAAATGAAAACAAACAATTAATGCTGGTAGCCAATCTATCCAGTATAACAACGAAACTGGAAGACGACGAAAGTAGGTAAAAATTGAGAGTGCAGCAAGGAACATCAATGAGAGTTTGATAACGTAAAAAATATAATTAGTCAGGCACCAGTTCTGCGTGTGTTGGATCCCAAGGAGCCTTTCGTGATACAAGCTGATGCTTCTAAGGATGGAGTAGGATGTGCCCTGTTACATGGAGGCAACTGGTGGCATTCGCTTCACGAAGCTTGTTGGCTAGTTATAATATTTCCTTGGTGCACCACCGTGCTTCCGCTTCCCGAGAAGAGTGGGCTACCGTTGCTGTCCTCTATGGACGTGTCGAACTCAATATATTGTGTCCTTCCGCGCAATATCGAAGGTTTTGCCGCACGATTCTATCGATTCATTAAGGACGCAAGTGTCCATACACACACGGAAACAAAACACTATTTATGACAATCAAACTTGCTAGCTAGGGGCAAACAACCAAATCGCGATCCGAAAAAACAATGCAGCGACGAAAAAAGTTCTTGTTGAGCCGTAGTCGTAATTAAAACACAACTGTTAAATTTTATTCTATATTTATTCCTACTAGCATTTTCTCGATCAGCTACTATGGACTGACTATCCGCTTGACTTCTCCATCCTGACTCTCTATTCTGACTCTATCTGTATCTTTCCGAAATCCGGATGCATCGCCACTTATCACCGACCTTTTTGGGGTTTGGTTTTTGTTATCCATCTGGCTAATGCAAACAAGAGTTTACAGGCACTTCAGATGGGTACCACAAAGTACGTGGGAATTGGGTGTGAAATTGGAATCTGGGAATCTGTGCCTATTTGCAAGTCATTAAACATCTGGGATGTGGAGATATGAATTATGATGTTTATAATGCCTGAATTGTCTGTCGGTGGATCAAATAGGCACGTTTCTGTTTAGACACTTAAAAAGTGCTAATTGCACATACCATACATGTGAAGATATGTGGGGGGTTTCTCTATTCTACATGAGAACCAACCCACAATCTCAACCAAAATTTCCGCCTAATTTCGACCGCTTTCAGCGCGTCATACCTACCCATTTCCTTTATATGTTATTCCCCTGTAAAACATGTCGAACGGACGTATAGCTAAACTCGTTATCCTTTGCAGATAATGCATAATTGAGTTTAGCAACATTCTTGTCACACGGCAACTCCATTCTTGCTAACCATGAGTTTCCCATCGGAAATCTCATAATGTCGGTTAGCAACAACAAGTCTAAACGAACAACGCTGTTGCATCATAGCAAAATTGCTGGGGTTATTTCAGCGTCTCAGAGTCTGGTTCTCACGCGGATTATTTCCCAAGCATCAGTGGCGTCCTATCGACTTTCCCTCAGATCACCCATTCGCTTGGGATCAATGATCTCTTTTTGCAGGGGAGTAACATCAGCTAGGTTTCCCTCACATTCGTATTTCTTTCCACGGTTTAATGCGCTCTAACTACACCACAGCCGTACCACTGGGTCAGTAGGTCGTGTCAGTAGGTCGTGTCAGTAGCTGCATCTGATACCAACACACACAACCAAAGCTACCACGAGATCACAGCATATCATGTTTTCTGTTCTCTCATTCTTCATGTCTTTGAGTCTAATGACCTTGCCCGGAAAAACAAATTATCATGGAAAATTTAACAAACCTCAGGACTTGCTAAATAAGGCCAAGACCGGATCCCGGTTGTAGTGCCGATGATGATGATGAAATGTGTATGTGGGAGGAAAATGGTAGGGCTTCTTGGAGAACTACATAGTGACCACAAGTGGACGCAGATTGTGAAGCAACTCTAGCTATTTTTGTTGCATGTGAAAGGTTCCACTACCATATCTATGGCCGTGTATATAGATGTTCGGTCAGATCACAGGCCACTTGAGAACTTAATCAAGAAAGAACTAGACAAAGTTACTGCTAGGCTACAGCGAATGTTTATGTACCTATTAAAGTACTCAGGTCTTAAAATAAAATACGTGACCGGAAATCAATTGCTGCCGGCAGATTGCTTGTCAAGGCATATCTAAGTGTGGCTGGGGAAGAGACGACGGAATTAAATTATATTGTCCATAACATGGTTAACAAACTCTGCATGTCCGAAGCAAACAAATCTAGCTATCAGGTGGCTACGCGGAGCGATGAGTCCTTAGGTCGGATATTAAAATACTTTGAGAGCGAATCGCCACAGTACAAGAAAATGAGTTTAGAATGTAAAAGATTCCATAAAATTAAAAACGAGATAGGTCAGGGTGAGGGGTTGCTGTTCTTTGGTGACAAGTTAATTATACCTGAAAAACTTAGGAGTCAAGTTATATGCATGTTGTATGCTTCTCACATAGGTGTAGAATAAACACGACTACGTGCACGTAGGCTATTTTATTGGATAGGTATGGGTATGTCGAAGGATATTGAAACAAAAATTCATTTGTGTCGAATTTGCGAAAACCAAAAGTACAATAATGCAAAAGAACCGGTGAACCAGCACGAATCACCCAAGTTTGCATGGGCATATTTGAACATGGAGGTGTGTCGTATTTGGTTATAATATAATTGATGCATATTCCGAATGGTTGTATTGTGGGGCTTCGGGATAAGTCAGTAGATCACATAATCAAGATTTTAACTTTCCATTATTTGCCAATATGGGTGTCGCACTAGAGATTCGACCGGATAACAGTCCTTTTAGTAGCCGCAACTTTAGCGAACTGGCATTTGCATTTTTGTTCCCACGAGTCTTGGGATTTCAAATAGTCCGCCATGTCAGAGCCCTGCTTTGATATGGTAAGGTCTGCTTACTGCTCTGATTCGACCCGGTGTCAGAGAGGCGCCAGTGTCATATACCCGGTATACCCCTGGCTGCAAACCATCCAATTGGCACGGTGACGCGTAACACCCTGGATTAGAGGTGGTAGATCTTTGTATGTTACTCCTCGCTAGCCTGTCTGACATGGGTGGTCCTACTGGAAGCGTATGCTGCCGCCAGCATAACCTGAGTGATTCATTGTAGTTTAAGCCCCCGCACCACGTCAAGGTTTCTATCAAGTGGGGAAGCGAACTGGCAGGCGAGTTTAATTTGAAACTGATATTTTGAAGCCCCGATATCCTCAGAGCTATGGACTAGCAGAAAAGGCGCGGCAATTGCCGAGCGAATACCTCAAAAATGCTTAGAGGAAGGAACATGATTTTCAGTACCGAATAGTAGAGTATAATGCCACACCATTGGTTAATATGTTTCCGTCGCCTGCTCCACTCTTCATAGGTAGAAAAATCAAGACAAAAATTCCAACAACGATAAACAATTTGAAACCACATAAATTAAGCTCAGATGACATTTTGAAGCGTATCGAAAAAAAAGAAAACAGCTTCAAGCTGAATATTACAATAGAACATCACAGCCTTTGTGCAAGTTGAAAGAGAGCAATAGAATAATGTTTAGGAAAAGTGAAAAAGACTGGTTGTATTGTACTATTGTAGGAGGGGTTAATGAACGGTCATACATACTTAATGATAGCGGAGATAATCTTCTTAGAATGAATAGGCAACACATTAGAAAATCACTTAATAGTGAAGCAACAAATGGGCTTTCTAGAATATTCTAGTACTGATTTTCATATGCGTCACAATATCAAATTTATAATTGGATATCGGATAGGTGAAATTGTGTCGATGACAGATTATCCTGAATCTGTGAATTGTATCCGTATATCTCATATTTGTTTATAAATATTGGCGGTTGTCACAGAAAAACTGTTGATGATATGAAATGCATTCACCAAGTCAATTTCAGCACTGACCGTGTCTACAGAAATGAGATAGCCGAGATGCATTTCATATTTGTGCTTATACGGAACAACTCTTTGTTATTATTTTATATAAAAGTTTCCACGATTTTTTTTGTGCATCAGAAGCTTAAAAATCGAAAAACCGATTTATAAAAAAGGTAGAAGAAAAAAAATGTGGTTTAACCCCCGGTAATTAATAATTAGTCAACTGCCTTAATAGCACATAATCGTCAATAAAATTCATGTTGCTACAGCTACCCACATATGTCAAACGCTTTATAAACAGTACCACTAAGGAGATCAAATTACTTAAGTTGATTGTTATTATGCGGTTGGGCGTTACACATTACTTATCGTGATCGATACTTGTCGACCAGATTGTTTCTCTAGGGAACATAACTTGCTTGGTCAAGTTGCCCCAATGGTATCAGTACAACCCTAGAATCGAAAAATCAAAAGAAAAAAATGTATGGCAGAGACAAAGCTGCATGTTGGTCTACGAATTCTAGTCAAGGGGGGATATTTTTTAGGAAGGCAAACACATTAAGTACACGAACACAGTCTCTCCACGACATGAATAATAAAATTGCACAAGAAATCGTAATGTGAATGTGAACCTCTTCTTAGTTCCGTACCTAAATTACCAGTCACATGTTTTGACCATAGATCCATCCATTAGAAGCGTATTTTTTAAGAGGTAGATTATTTACTAGATAGACAAAACCTCAATCTGGTTGTAAGTAAGCACGAAAATCCGACTATATTGCAAAGTAAAATAGCATTGTGCAGTTGTTAAGAGGGCCGTGTACTTGCTCATTAAAAAGCAAATGCTGGTTGTAGACCTCACTTTCCAGATTAGTGAAATAATTAATGGCACTAGAAGTGAAGTGACTGAGAGCGAAAAAGCTTAGCATACTGCGCTTGTTACCGCGAAGGCGCCAGTTGCTTGGTTTCTGTACATGCATTGGGCCGTACTTGTTAGGTGGATGAGCGCACCTTGCTGCCCTTTTAGGATCACCCTAAATACCATACAAAGAAGTGATTCTTTCGTTCGTTTACCTTTGAGGAAAGAATTTTGGTAGAAATTGCGAATCGTGAGAGTTCACCATTTTTTTGTTCACCGATTTAAGGATAATATTTAATTTCCCGGCGGTTACTTGAGTCTATCCGCCGTTTTAATTAGAAATTTCTTCTTCTTGAAGTAGTACGACTTGATTTTGCACTTGCTTGAGTCCGTCATTTAAAAAACTTTGAAGCGAGGTCTATTCGTTAATCTTGTAGAACCTCAAATTAAGGACCATTTATATAGATGTACTGGAAATAAAGTTATATTATATATATATATATATATATATATATATATATATATATATAGGGCTCCTCGATAGTATAGTGGTTAGTACACCCGCCTGTCACCCGGGAGACCGGGGTTCGATTCCCCGTCGGGGAGCCCCTGGCGCAAGACTAATGACCTTGCCCAGAAAAAATAAATCATTATGGAAAATTTAACAAGCCTCAGGACTTGCTAAATAAGGCCAAGACCGGTTCCCGGTTGTAGTGCCGATGATGATGATGATGATGATATATATACATATATATATATATATATATATATATATCATCATCATCATCATCATCATCATCATCATCATCATCATCGGCACCCCGGGAGACCGGGGTTCGATTCCCCGTCGGGGAGCCCCTGGCGCAAGACTAATGACCTTGCCCAGAAAAAATAAATCATTATGGAAAATTTAACAAGCCTCAGGACTTGCTAAATAAGGCCAAGACCGGTTCCCGGTTGTCGTGCCGATGATGATGATGATATATATATATATATATATATATATATATATATATATATATATATATATATATATATATATATATATATATATATATATATCATCATCATCATCATCATCATCATCGGCACTACAACCTGGAACCGGTCTTGGCCTTATTTAGCAAGTCCTGAGGCTTGTTAAATTTTCCATAATGATTTGTTTTTTTCCGGGCAAGGTCATTAGTCTTGCGCCAGAGGCTCCCCGACGGGAAATCGAACCCCGGTCTCCCGCGTGACAGGCGGGTATACTAACCAGTATACTATTGAGGAGCTATAATATTATATTAGCTATTATATGGACCACACTGAGTCGCAATGTCGTTTTCTATTTGTTTTGCTCCTTGTACAAGCGCAATCATTACGAACGGGCGGAGGATATTCCGAACGATTACCTCCTTCATTGGAAATTCATTTGCCATGGAGCATTTTACGAAACCACTGTGTGGGTAGTGTGTTGTATTCTTTGTAGGGGTTTTGTTCCAGGAAGCGTGTCTCCTGGTCCTTAAAAGGACAAGGCGATCTCTTAAAATTTGACCGCTCCTGAAACTCGTCCTACAAAAGGGGTCGTTACCGTGCTTCCTCGTATACCTGAGGGAAGAGTAACTGTCCTTAATTGGGCCTTTGTCCTTGGTCTTCTCTTGGTCTTCCTATCTATCAATTGACGGCTAAATGAAAATCCGTGTTGTTTTTCTTAAAGCGTTCTATTTAATTTTTTATAGGATTATTTTCCTTAGTTTTTCTCCTGGGGTATTTCCTCCAGGGACTAAGATCGATTTAAGACTGCGGCCCAGAGATCATTTTTTTTTTTTTCAAAACTGTATTTATTGACCATAATTAGAATTTGTACAATTAAGTAATACAGTGACTTAAAATTAATTTCGTAACAATTGCTTACATGTAATTATTATAATACGAGGGTTGCCTTTTATATTTCGGGATTAGAGAACAAAAACAAATATTGATCATCGAAAATCACTTTATTGTTTTTCAAAATATTCCCCATGAAGATCTATACACTTTTGCATGCGTTTGAACTAATTGTCGAAGCACTTTTGCCACTCTGATTGAGGTATCTCCAACACATGCATTCTGAATGCAGCAACCGCTTCTTCAGGTGTCGAAAAACGTTGACCACTCAGTTTGTTTTTTACGTACGGGAATAAAAAGAAGTCATTCGGTGCCAAGTCAGGACTATACGGCGGATGACCCATCAAATCGATGTTTTGGGTGCTCAAAAATGCAGTTGTCGCAGCCGATGTGTGAGACCTCGCATTGTCGTGGTGAAGAGTGATCCGTCTTCGGCGTTTGGTTTTCCTGATTTCTTGGAAGACAACTGGCAAACAAATGGTTGTGTACCACTCAGAATTGACTGTTCTGCGTTGTTCTAGTGGTACGGTTGCGACATGTCCAGTTTTTCCGAAAAAACAGGTGACCATTTGCTTGGAAGTGCTTCGTGCGCGAACAACTTTTGTTGGATTTGGCTCATCTTGAAACACCCAGACAGTCGACTGCTGTTTTCTTTCGGGCTCATACGCGGAAATCCACGATTCATCACTTGTCACGATGTCATAGACGTGTTTCGAAGCACCGCGATCGTGTTTTTTTAGCATTTCTTTCGACCAATTGACACGAGCCTTTTTTTGGGCGATTGACAAATTGTGTGGGATCCACCGCGAACAAATTTTTTTGACAGTCAAATGTTTATGCAATATTGAATGTATGCTGGTCCCACTAACGCCTAAGGTTGTCTCAATCTCACGATAGGTCACATGACGATCTTCCAATATCAGTTCGCGCACAGCATCGATGGTTTTCGGAACAACAACTGATTTTGGACGACCTTCACGAAATTCATCTTGGAGTGAACTACGACGACGATTGAATTCACCATAACATCGGTAAACGCTGGTCCTTGGTGGAGCTTCATCGCCAAAAATTGAATTAAGTTCATCCATGCACTGTTGCTGAGTTAATCCACGCCGAAAGTTGTAAAAATAATCGCACGAAAATGTTGACGATTTAATTCCATTTTTGGGCCGAGATGAATCTTTCAAGTTACTGTAAACAACACAAATAGCGCTCGTATGTCAAAACGTTCTGAGTGCGTATAACCTCAAAAATGTTCAACTTTACGACAGAGCTGTCAATTGCCGGATTGGAACACTAGGGTTGCCAAATCCCGAAACATAAGAGGCAACCCTCGTAATATATACATTTTCCAAACAATATTTTATGGGATAAAAGATAGATATGTGTTTATAAATTTAATAGTATTATCTTCCTGGAAAAGGTCAGAAAACCAGGAATTTGTTTTTTCAACTTTACTTAATCTAAACTTAATCTTAATTATATAAATAACTTAACCTAATTTAGTCTGATTACAGTATGATTTTCATAAAGCCATAAACAATGTTTTATAATTAATGGGATATATGTTATGAATTAAAGGATGTGGAATGAGGTTAGTTATGGGTTAGGGGTAGAGCATTTCTCTCCGGTTGTTCGTTGGAAAAGCGTAGGATGTTGGAAAATGGTTGGACATTACAGTATTTGAACTGGTTAGGGGTAACTTCGGTGTTGTGGTATATGATCTCATTTGAATCATTTACCAGTCTGCCTGAGGCGAAGATAGCTCTGGTGTGGAGACAGTTGGGATAGTTAGTTCTGATATCTAGAGGGTTCTCTAAGAGCGAGGTTATTATGGGATTGGGATTATTTTGTAGGTTTTCGATAAATTTGATAGACAGTTCCTATCAAGGCGCTCGATACCAGCGGTATTGTAGAGTTCGACGTTACTATAGTACTTATAGGAGTTATGACGACGATGTAACCCAGAGACATACCTAAAGCATTTTCTTTCGAATACTCGTAATTTCTCCATTTGGGAGGGAGTGATATGGTACCACAATGCGCACGCGTACGTGAGTGTGGGCCTGATAATTTGTTTGTAAATGAGCAGTTTGACTTTGTGAGAGAGACTTTTAGGTTTCCACATTACTCTTCTACAGAGATTAAGCTGAATTGTGGCTTTTTGAAGGGAATTTTTAATGTGGGAGGAAAAAGACCAGTTATTAGAAAAAGTGATTCCCAGATATTTTAGGGTTTTGGAGGGTTTTATCAGAGTGTTGTTCAGTTGAATCTTAATTTTGTTGTGGCAGCGTCTAGTGTTGTTTGTACAGTGCTCGTTTTTGCCCTTGAACACTATGAGCTGCGTTTTATTTGGATTAAGGTGGATTTTCCACTTATTAAAGTATGTTGATAGCTTAGGGAGGAAGTCGTTAATGCGGTTTCTTGCAGCCTTAACAAATTTGCTGCTAGAGTAAATTAATGTATCATCAGCATAATTCAGCATCACAACATTAGAAGATACGGGTTGAGGAATATCTGAGGTATATAACAGATATAAAATTGTCCCTAAAATGGAGCCTTGGGGAACACCCGCGGTTATGTTGCGGGTTTCTGTGACGGAAGAATTTATTCTCACAACGAATTTTTTGTCAGAAAGATAAGAGGCTAAGAGCTTTGTTGTGTGAGAGTTTAGATTAAATGTGGAGTGCAGTTTGTACAGAAGCCCTGAGATCCAGACGCAATCAAACGCCTTAGAAATATCGAGAGATATACACACAGTAGGGCTTTGGTTTTGGAGACCAGTTGTAACGTCGTGTGTGAGTTTTAGTAGAGCATGACATGTGGATTGTCGCTTACGAAATCCGAACTGACAGTTAGGGATGAGGGCATTTTCATTGGCAAATGAGAGAAGGTTTTGGTAGATCTTGCGTTCCAGTATCTTACTTAGTGTACTTAATAGGAATATTGGACGATAATTGCAAGGGGTATTACTACTACCGGGCTTCTTAATAGGAATTACTACCGCAGTTTTCCAGTTCTCTGGGAAGTGCGATGCATTAATTATATGATTAAGAAGAATGAGGATGGGAAGTAGATTCGGTGGGCGTAGCCTTTTAAATAGAAGACGTGGGATTCCATCTAATCCAGTTGACTTTTTGTTATTTCCTGATCTTACGATCTCGGATAATTCGTCTGCAGTTAGAAAATTTGTAGTGTCTAAGGGGTGTGAAGCTATGTTTGTGTTGTTAAATTCACCGATGAAAGGAGTAAAAGATGTGAATAATCTGTTAGAGATGTATTCGTTTACTGTGTTCTCGAAGCCAGGAGTTGAGAGAGAATTATTTTGTTCATGGATCTTTGCAAAGTGTTCTGCGAGGCAATTTGCTATGTCCGAATCGGACTGGGCAATATTATTGCTGATCGGGTTAATGAGATGGTCAATTCGGGGTTTATATTTACCACCAGTTAATTGATTGATGTTTTTGAAAAGATCCCGATTTGGTTTGATATTTTTAAGTGTGGAGATTTAGTTTTCATCTGCGAATTTTTTCAACTGCTCATTTATCAGAGTGGATAGGAGTTAGATTTGGCTTATAATAAAGGGGCAGTATCTTGTATGAAGTTTACGGCGGAGCTGCTTTTTAAGGCGCAATAATTTGGTTAGGATGCTGGGCAAAGGCTTTCCTAAATTGTTATGAGGAATGATTGTCGGGGTATTTTTGCTGAGAGCCTCCTTAAGAATTTGCTCTATTCTTAAAGATGCTTGATCGATTTCAGTAGGGAGTAAGTTAGATGCATCAGGGATATACAAGTCAGAGAAACTTATCGCTATGTCCCTATTGACTTTTCTCCTATTTGCTTTGGTGAAGTTTGGGACAGAGTTTGACGAGTATAGTGGATCGAGAGAGGGGATTTGGATCGTGGTGTGAACGGAACTATGATCAGAAGGAAATATAAAGGAGACTGTAGGTGGACCCGCTGAATAAACATCATCGGATTTGAGGAAGAAGTCGATTGTTGACCTGGCTGAGCTAGAGACACGAGTTGGCTGTAATGGGGAGTCAATGTAAGTATATGGATAAGACTGGAGGAGGGCTAGCAATTGCCGACCATATTTGTTACATTTATTATCATTGAATGCTGTGTGACGAGCATTCCAGTCTCCTCCGATTATAAATGGAGCGGGAACGGACTGTTGGATAATCTGCGAAATGTCAGTATCTGGGAAATCTGGTTGTCGTGAAGGGTGAATATAAATGGATGCTAAGACGAGCACTTTATTGTTCTCACAGAAAAGTTTTACTGCTGTGTATTCAATGCTGGATATACCGGTGAATCGAATTTCCCTGAATTGAAATTTTTTGTGAATTAAGATGACGGTACCTCCATGAGATCCATTAGTTCTGGGGTTAGAAACTAAAGTATAATTGGGAATGGAAACTCGGGAATTTGGTTTGAGCCAAGTCTCTGAAGGGAAGAGGATATCTGGGGAAAACTTTTCAACAAACAACCGGAGGTGTTGCTTACGTATATTAGAGTAAATGGATTCTGTGTTGAGGGAGATAATGGTTAGTTTAGAGAGAGCTGGAAAGAATATGGGAAGTTATTAGTGAAAGAATCTGACCTTTTTTCTCTAATTCTGACATCTTCCTCAGCGAAGATAGCATGGCTTGTAAGCTTTGGATGTATCCCATGATGTCCAGATTGAAGTTTTCAATATTGTTGTTAGGGGGAGTGGTAGTGTTGAGGTTTCCTCTTGCTACATCCGCGTACGATATTCCGGGTCGGGTTAACTTCGTTTCCTGCAACACTGTTGGTTTCGTTGTTGTTGATTTAATAGTTGTTGCTAATTTCCGTCTTTCCAGAAGTTTTAGCTTCTGAGGGCATTGCGAAAAATTTGCCGGATGAGGCCCTCCGCAGTTACAGCATTTAACTGTGATCTTTTTGTTGGTTATGGATCCATCAGCGTTGACGGTTTGTATTGTTTCAGGTTCCAGGCCTTGTGGATTTACCTTGCATTCGTCGAGCTCGTGTTCCTCTGCGCATCTGCCGCAACGTCTTTGCTGGTGGCATGAGACCGCCAAGTGTCCTGATTCTTGGCATCGCTTACAATGAAGAATTTCTTGTTTGTGGGGCTCTTCGATTGTGATTTTTTGGGTAAACAAATATTTAATTTGTTTAAGTTGCTTGATGTCCTGATTAGGTAGGATTTGTATGATCCGGAGGTTTTTTACATTGTTTGTCCTCATGTACGGTGTTTGAAAATAGTCCAGCTTATTGATCTTTATTTGTGGACATATCCTAGCGATTCCAAGGCCCACTTCTTCGTTGGTCCATTCGGGATCGATGTGCCTTATAATAAAGGTAGCTGGTTTGCTGTTCTTATGCTGGAAGGTGAAGAACTGATATTGGTCCTCCAACAGTTTTTTAACTGCCCTATCATGATCGAGTAATGATCTGACTGTTATTGAAGTCCTAGAGCCTTTTGCATTGGTGCTAAAATTCCGGTGACCCAGGGCATTTTGCAGGGTTTGAATTAGTGCTTTGGTGCTGGTCGGGCTTCTGATGTAGATTGGCGGTGGTCTTTCGTTTTTGTGCTGGGCAGGCAGGGGACTGGCTTGGCTTGTTTGGTGGATTCCTTATTGGCTGATGATTATTGTTTGGGTGGAGATGTTTTATGGTTTAAACTGGGAGAAGGCGTCATCTCCATACAGGCATCGTCGCTGTTTTGGGTGGGTTGCTTTAGGGAGTGAATTTCCTCCCGGAGTTGTTTCACCTCTGCTGAAAGCTGTTGTATGTATTCCACGGCTTCGTGGAATTTTTGTTCGTAGTCCATGCGTTTTACTGGATTTTCCATTTTTGTGGTCTTCTTAGATGAGTTTTGAAGAGTTTCAATGGCTCTTCTCTTCCGTTCCAATAGATATTCCCGGGTAGCGCTCGGGTCGTTGTCTGGCATCTGTGAAGACAGATTTCGACTACGGCATCCAGCGAGAATTACACGTGCTTTTTTTTTTGTAATTATAATTTGTCGCAAGACTCACGAACAAACGCAATATATCACATAAGGTTCGATGTGAACACGATCGATCGTCGACGACTTAACGTCTACGAATTCAATTTTTTTTTTTTTTTTTTTCAATCTTGGTTGTACACGAGCACACGATCAGTATGTCTGACTGCATGAACGCTCCGAAGTGAAGTGGCCCGGAGATCACTAAACTATTCCTTTATAAAGGAAAAGGAATCGAAAATTGTATCCCAAAGATACACATTTTCGTACAACAATCGCGATTTTGTTGGATATCTCGAGCGAGATGTTGTATTGACTTTAGATAAGAATTCAATTTCTTGATCTTCCTGAATGGAAAGTTTGGGATATAGATAACGATCTCTGAATTTTAGATTTGGGTGATGCTGTGGAGCAAATGTAGAACAATAAACGAATATTAGATTCGTTTATTGCGAATTTGATTTTAATTCGAGATTTTGGATTTAATAATGCCGTGGGGGCAAATGTTAGGCAATAAACGAATGTTTGATTCGTTTATTGCAAATTTTGAATTATGTTTGGGTTTTTTCGGGTTTTGATAGGTTTCTATGTTTTAGCGTATTATAGCTAGGATTTTGGATTAGGAATGGGGGAAAAAGGTGGTAGGGCTTTTTGGAGCACTACAAGTGTGTGAGCGAATTTTACAACAACCATAATTTTGTTATTTCTGAGCGGCGAATATTGTGCAACCTGTATCAAAGTCGTCACATTAAAGAAACCGCGATTACTCAACTTAACAAAACATAGGTACACGCGTTTTTTAAAGACTGGTTTATCACTAGACAGACCACACACGAGACGACCAATGTCGCCAAGAAACGTGGAGGAAAACGGGGGGAGCATGTACCAGTCAGTTTGTGACACTCCTGTATTAAATAATCCTGGAAGATCTATACATCGCATAACACGCAAAGATTTATGCCTACATTCGTATAAGATGATGGCATCTGATGGTCACATAGTTATTTGGCGGTTCGATGTTGGTTAACTTTGGCGTATGTTTAGTCTTTCGCTATGTGTGGATACAATGTACCGCCGAACATTGTTCTCACCGGAGAAAATAACACAACCTGACACGGAGCGAATCGGCCGCAAAAGAAACACTGTGAGGATTGTTTTATTTTGGTATTGTATGTTTTTTTTATATATTTTAATAATTTTTGTTTTATTTTACTCTTTGTTTGTTAAGTGTTACAATTACTTGTTTGTACATTTATTCTTGTTAATTGTATGTTGCAGAAAAGGAAAACAACAACATTTTTACAACACATCGAATCGTCTTAAATTGAAAACGTTCTTATTTCTTCCTGGCTAACACGTTTAGCCTTACACTTAATGTTTTCAGCACAATTACAAACAAGGTGAATTAGAACCGCACACGTTACGAGTACCACGAAAGGGTCGCGATGAGAATAGTCGTCCCAGTCTCTGAATCTACTGTTCTCATTTCATTCAATTATTTTTGCGAACAATGAGATTAACCGATACACCTTTCCGGATGTCCTAGTGAGGATCAGTGACCTGCGCGCGTTGAATTGCCGAGCGTTGAACGTCGGATATATACGTTTCTTCGAGTTTTACTACGTTGCACGGATCGACCTTCTCGGCGAGGTTCTCTAACTAGCCTCCTTTCGTCTCCTTGACGATCGAAATCACTCTTGCCCTATCGGATACTCTTTTTCCAGTCGCTGGTGTTTTGTATCTGCCCAAAAACAATATTCCCTATTTGCTCTGCTAACAGAACTTCCGAATTTCTGTTAGCAGCATGTTATCACCTCCCACGGGATATTTTTTTGTTTCCAGGAAGGGGAAGGTCATCTTGCATACATCATCATTATCGCTGAGAGAGTTTCCTTTCCACAGCCTTCTGTTTGCACAGAACATCTGGCGCCCAGACCAGAGATATTCGGCGATTGTTTTGACGTGCAGTCGGTGGGTGTTATTTGAACTTGTACCCGGAATCGAAATCCATTAGATCTTTATAATGGTGCGAAATTCTAGCGTGGCCGTGGGACCGGAGTATTGCCTTTGTTGGCTTAACTCCTCATAAATCATCGGATATCTCGTTGAGATATATTCGATTGCGATAGGTCGTGGCTGCCTTCTGTTGTTCAACGGATTTGGGTGGTCCTCGCGTTAGATTACCCGCACGTGCATCCGTTGATCGGCTCATTCTTTGATGTAGCAATTCTTTTGTATCGAATTTCGGAATTGCCGGTTCGATGAGATGTTCCTGGGCGCAGGCAGCATGTATGGCATTTTGGGAATTGGTTTTTTTTCTTAGGATTAGAACGCATGGATGTTTATGCCTTTGTTTCAGGCATGAAGAGTTATAATTGTTGAGCTTGACCTAAAAAGCTTTGGGAACGTTCAGTTCCTTGCTTTTTTGGTGTCGGTCTCAACGTTGGCTGCGAGTTGCAGGCCCTATCGCGGGCTTTGGGGCACGCGTCTGTGGGCGCGTGCAACGCTCTCAGGTAAGTACGTTCTTTGAAGATAGGACCCTTACCTGAGTAGACTTGTGCGTTCGTAGAACGCTACATCACTCCCCCCCTAGTGACGTAGTCACGATATGAGGTAGTTAGTTGCTTGGGGGGTGTAGTTGAGTTTTACGAGCGTGCTCCCTTCCGTATTGGGCGGTGTTTGGGTGGTAGAGGAGCGAAAGTTAGCGCGTTCGTCGTTCTTTTTCGCTTGTCAGAAGTTGGGGTTTCAGGTTGCCGTACATTGAGAATCTTCGCAGCGTCTTCTTGTGCGCGCAGATCTCGGGCGCGCTGCCGCGTTATCGGTCCGTGTAGGATGTCCGACGCCCCGCGCGCGACCATTTCGCGGGGGTTCGGTTGATTCTCAACATTTGACGTGCCTGGCGTTTCGTGGGAGTCTGCTGGGTGGCGTACGGGGCAGGTTTCGGCTACCGCCGCTGGTTGTTGATGCACTTCTCCCAGTACGGTATCTGGTGGTAGTTCCAGGTGGCACGGTTTCAATCTTTCGACACTGACGGTGTACGGCTTGCCGTCGATGTCTACAGAGAAAACACGGTTGTTTATCCGATCCAGCACCCTGTATGGCCCTTCGTAGGGCGGTTCTAGAGGTTTCCTAACTTTGTCCACCCTGATGAAGACGTGCGTGCAGCTGTCCATCTCTGGGTGAACAAATATCCTCTTGGAACCGTGTCTGGCGACAGGTGTTGCCCTGACCTTTCGCATGAGTTTGCGTAGGTTTTCCAAATTTGGCAACTGTTCGAGCGGTGGTTCTCCATCGGCGAAGAACTCTCCTGGGAGGCGCAGATTGGTTCCGTAAGTCAGATCTGCTGCTGAGGCTCCCAGGTCTTCTTTTATGCTTGTGCGCAAGCCTAAAAGAACTGTCGGTAGTACGTCCAGCCATTGATTATCGTCGTGACACATCAGTGAGGCTTTCAGTGAGCGATGCCATCGTTCAATCATCCCATTGGACTGGGGGTGATAAGCTGTCGTGTGGCTTTGTTGGCAGCCGAGTAGATCGGTCAGCTGCCTGAAAATCGCTGCCTCGAACTGTGGTCCTCGATCAGCTGTGAGAGTGGCTGGGACGCCGAAACGTGTGACCCAAGTCGAATAGAATGCTTTGGCTACATTCTCCGCGGTCACTGTTCGTAGTGGCACTGCCTCTGGCCACCGAGTGAAGCGATCGATCATCGTCAGGAGGTACATGTAACCTCTCGACGGCGTAAGCGGTCCCACAATGTCGATGTGTACATGGGCGAATCGTGCCTCGGGGAGCTTAAACTGTGCTGGTTGTAGCACGTTGTGTCGATCGACTTTGCAACGTTGACATTGCAAACAATTACGTGCCCAATTTGTGATGTCTTTGGCCATATGTGGCCAGACGAATTTACGTCGGACGGCCGCAGCGGTTGCGCGTCCGCTTGGGTGGGCTGGGTTATGGAATGTTTCGTACACATTCCTTCGAAACTTTTCTGGGATGTAGGGGCGCGCTGTCCCCGTCGATACATCACACCAGACTTCATCGTTTGAGTCGTTGAAAGGAAGTTTACGCATAACTAGTGCTGTCTCCGCTTTCAATAGGGACTCGAGTTGATGGTCCTCTCCTTGCGCTTGTGCCAAGTCGGCATCATCGATTTGCGCTCGGAGTTTAATCGCATCGATACGCGAAAATGCGTCTGCAATTACGTTGTCTGCACCTGGAACATATTCGATTCGGGTGCTAAATTGCCCGATGAAATCCAGGTGCCGTTCCTGTCGTGGAGTTGAACTTCCCGCTTTCTTTCGGAAAGCGTACACCAGTGGTTTGTGATCAGTTTTGATCGTCAACTGGCGTCCTTCGACCATGTGCCGGAAGTACTTTACTGCGGAGTAAATCGCTAGTAACTCCCTGTCGTAGGCACTGTATCGTCGCTGGGTCGGGTTCAATTTTTTTGAGAAGAAGCCCAGCGGTTCCCATTTACCATCGCACTCTTGTTCGAGTACGGCCCCAATTGCAGTGTCGGAAGCGTCACACTGTATGGACAATGGGGCTCCTTCGATGGGATGTCGAAGTAAAGTTGCGTTCGCCAGCTGCTCTTTCGAAAAGCGAAAAGCTTGATCAGCTGACTCGGTCCACTGAATCGGTCGTTTGTCGTTTCGTTTGGCTCCTACTAGGTATTCGTTCAGCGGAGCCTGGACCTGTGCGGCGTTTCGAAGCGTTGGGCGATAAAAGTTTAACATGCCCAGATAACGCCTAAGTTCTCGCACATTCTTGGGGCGAGGAAACTGCATTAGTGCGTCCACCCTGTCTTGTAATGGGCGGACGCCTTGGCCATTTATACAATAGCCAAGGTACTTGACTTCCGCTTCTCCGAGGTGGCACTTGTCTGGATTGATTACCAGGCCGAAATCTCGGAGGCGCTCGAACACTTGCTTCAAATGGGAGCGATGTTCGCTCATGTTTTTCGATGCTATGAGTATATCATCGATATACGCGTAGCAGAAGTCAAGTCCGCGGAGAGCTGAGTCTATGTAGCGCTGGAACGTTTGCGCTGCATTTCGGAGACCGAATGTCATCACCTTGAACTCGAATAGTCCAAAAGGTGTGGTTACCGCGGTTTTCGGTATATCTTCGGGAGCCACCGGAATTTGGTGGTACGCCCTCGTGAGGTCGAGGGTCGAGAAAACTTCGCACCCCTGCAGCTTATAAGAAAAGTCGTGCAGGTTTGCTATCGGATATCGGTCGGGTGTCGTTACTGCGTTCAGCATTCGATAATCACCACATGGGCGCCACTCGCCGTTACTCTTTTTGACGAGATGAAGTGGGCTCGCCCATGGGCTGTCGGACGGCTGGCAGATTCCTAAGTCGAGCATATACTCGAATTCTGCACGAGCCTCGCGCAATTTTTCGGGAGCCAATCGGCGCGGGCGTTGGCTCACTGGGGGGCCGCGCGTTTCAATGTGATGAAAAACGCCGGCCTTTGCACGTCGGGGATTGCTAAGCGGAACTGTTATATCCGCAAATTCTCGCAACAGATCGCTGAATGGTCCGTTTGCGACAGTGCACGTTAACGTCAATGCCTCTCCCGCCTTTGCGTTTACTGGCTGAGAGAGAGACGTTAACGGGTCCATCAGTCTGTTGCTGGCTACGTCCACTACTAGTTTGTAGTGTCGCAGCAGGTCCGAACCTATTAGGGGTTCGGTCACATCGGCCACTACGAAGTACCATCGAATTGGTCGACGTAGGCCTATTTTTAGTGTTATTAATTTCCGTCCGTAGGTTTTAATTGGACTATTGTTCGCGGCGAACAATCTCAATTTACCCGGCAACCGATTTGCAGGTGCGTATGAGCGCGGAAGAACGGAAATATCCGCACCTGTGTCAATAATGAAGTCCATATTTAACTTCGAATCGTATATTGACAAGCGACTTAATTGGGGGTTGCCGGCCGTTTGCGCTTTTTCTACGGTCGGCAGTTCTAGTTTAAAGAACTAGCCTGTATTGCTGGCACATGTGACCAGCTGCAGGGTTGCCTGCACTTCCTGGCTTGTGCCCCGAAACGATGGTGGAAGTAACACCTGCCCAAGGTGTTTTCGTTGGTTGGGGTGCGCGATCTACCGCGCCCGCGTCTAAAGTTTTCACGCGACCTGCTTCGTCGCCGTGATCTGTCACGGCCAGGCCATGAATTGTTCCCCACGCTGAGGTTATTCAGTTGCGCTTGCAACTGCTGGACCTGCCTGCCTAAGCGTTCTATCTCATCGCTCGTCTGTGTTGAATGAGTGCACGTTACCGTGGAGGTTCGTGGTTGGGGCAGAGGTGGATTTTGCGCGGGGTTCGTTGCCGGAAGGAATTGGAGATCCGTTCGGGATCTATCCGTGGCCATTACTGCCTCGGCGTGTCGCGCTAGCTCATCAAGACCAGATTCGGCTAGAGGCGCGACGATTGCCTGAACGTATTCTGGTAAAGATTCTCGAAATATAGCCGTTAAGGCTGTCTCGGACATGTCCGTTCCGGCCAGCGCACGGAAATAGGCGGCGCGCTGGGATGGTCGCATCCCAGAGGTGTCGGTCGACCGTAATAAACGTCGCAAGCGATTTTGCGGCGTTTCGCTATATGCGTTAGTCACCATCTCTTTAAACGCCGTGTACGGTTGCGAAGATGGGGTTTTTATCAGACACTTCGCATATGGAAGTAATTTTGGGTCTTGTACCCGTGTTACCACGAGGAATTTCACTTCCTCGTCGGTGATTCCTTCCACTCTGAAAACTCTTTCGGCGTAACCGAACCAGTAGTCTGGGTCGTCGGACGTGAAGTCCGGTAATATTGCGTTACGCAGTTGTGGGCGGTGGTCCGCCTGGAATGTGATGTCGGCTTCTTGACGGAGGGCAGGAGCCTGTGATGTCGTTGGCGAAGGTCCGGCGTCGTTTGCCATTTTCAATTTTTCGGCAGCTGGTTTCGATCTAGCGGTTACTGTCGACTTGGGGAGGTTTCGTGTTAATCTTTTTTGTGGAAGAGCGATTATATTTCCTCTCAACGTTTTCGCTTTCTGTATCGAAGCTTGCGACCTTGTGGTTGGCATCTACTTTCAATAGTTTCGCGTCGAAAATCTGTCGCTCGGTGCGCGGATTGCTTTAGTGGCGGGGGTTCGCGTTTAGTTTTTTTTCTGGAGACGTTAATGTTAGTGGAGCGCGACGAAACAACCTGCTGATTCCAAAGATTTGACAGGGAAAGGGCCTAGCATCAAAAGGATTCTATCTAGTTTCCTAAGATGATATAAGGATGGACCTACACCAGAGGATCCTACGTGTTGTTCGACTGTGCTGGGGGCGGACAGAGAGAAATTTTTCCGTTCGGAGGAGGACAAGAAGTACGCGGAAGTGAGAGCGATCGAGGTTTTTTTTTTTTTTTTTTTTTTTTTTTTTTTTTTTCTATACGCGCTGTTTTTGCGTTGTTCCGGCCGTGAATTGTCTTAATTTAATCGTGCGTCTTAATTCAATCGATGGAAGGAACGAAAACGTCGAGCGTGTGTTGTTAGTTCGCTGTGTTTCGGACTCTGAAGGAGCTTACAATGATCACAAGTGTCACGGAATTTTAGTTAAGGTGTCACCTTATACTTTACTTATTATTACTAACAAAAAATAGATTTACTTTAATTCTTTTCCTCTTAATCTTTTCGAGTCTGCTCGATAATCTCAGTAAACAAAATCAATACGAGGTTTTAATATAGGAAAAGTGAAACATTTAATTTTGATTGGCTAGTAACAGGTTTAAAAGTATCGACGAGAAACGAAATCCAAACGATACAATCCTTTTTCACGTTTTCGTAGCAATTTCAACTGCCGTTTAAAATTGCACTTACAATTTCTTTAATTCTCGCACCGGACAACACTTGGATTCTTGCTTAATTTCTACTCATCACAATAATTGAAATAGGGAGTACAAAAAACGTTTTGTTTTTGGAGCGTATGCTTAAAGTTAACCAGTCGTTATTAATTTATTCTATATTTCGAAATATTTCTATAGTAGACCGTTTTCTTATTACTATTATGGCTGTAAAAAGGTCTGCCTTACATTCATATACATAATTCGTTCTACGTTTTGTATTTGCTCGGAAGGAGTTTTATAAATTTACACTGATTTTTGCCTTGCCTCAGAAGGAGCTTTGTAAATTTCAAAATTGGCTTTTCACTTTTCGGCTCAGAAGGAGCTCTATGTACGTTACGTTTCTTGGCTCAGAGGGAGCTCAAGGGAGAGGGAAAAAAAAGGAATAGATATATTTTAAAAGAAAAGAAAATTTTTTTCAAAAACTTGCGGTTTGTCCTGCTTGAATCTGCGTCCGTGGGCGTCGAGGTGGGTCCTGCTTCGTGGCGAGGATGGCTGCTATTCGGTGGTTTTTGGGTCACTTCGCACTGGCACTGGTACTGGAACTCTTCCTCCACTGGTACTGTCTGTGTTGTTTTTCGGCACTTTGTGTTGTTTCCGGAACTGTTTTATTTTTGTGATTTTTCGGCACTGTCTGCGTTTTAAGTCGCGTTCGTTTTCGGTCGTATTCACTTTTTATATAATTGTTATTACGCTCAATTCTTTTTTTTATTGTCACTGTACACACGCGCGAAGTTCGTCGATGCCTCTGCCGATCCAACTCCCCCGTTGGGATTCTTAATGTCGACTTTTGTTAATTCGAGTATTTAAACGTTACGAGACTTCGGGCCGGCGATTTCCTTTTCGGTTATTTAACTTCGCTACGCGGATACCTCCTCGTCGGAGTTCTCTAACTGTACTCCTTGACGATCTAAATCTCTCTGCCGCCCTCAACCATATCCTGCTCACACGATACCCAGATTCAAAACTGGTATCCGTATCTATCCAAAAACAATATTCCCTATTTGCTCTGCTACCAGAACTTCCGAATTTCTGTCAGCGGCATGTTATCACCTCCCACGGGATATTTTTTTGTTTCCTGGAAGGGGAAGGTCATCTTGCATACATCATCATTATCGCTGAGAGAGTTTCCTTTCCACAGCCTTCTGTTTGCACAGAACATCTGGCGCCCAGACCAGAGATATTCGGCGATTGTTTTGACGTGCAGTCGGTGGGTGTTATTTGAACTTGTACCCGGAATCGAAATCCATTAGATCTTTATAATGGTGCGAAATTCTAGCGTGGCCGTGGGACCGGAGTATTGCCTTTGTTGGCTTAACTCCTCATAAATCATCGGATATCTCGTTGAGATATATTCGATTGCGATAGGTCGTGGCTGCCTTCTGTTGTTCAACGGATTTGGGTGGTCCTCGCGTTAGATTACCCGCACGTGCATCCGTTGATCGGCTCATTCTTTGATGTAGCAATTCTTTTGTATCGAATTTCGGAATTGCCGGTTCGATGAGATGTTCCTGGGCGCAGGCAGCATGTATGGCATTTTGGGAATTGGTTTTTTTTCTTAGGATTAGAACGCATGGATGTTTATGCCTTTGTTTCAGGCATGAAGAGTTATAATTGTTGAGCTTGACCTAAAAAGCTTTGGGAACGTTCAGTTCCTTGCTTTTTTGGTGTCGGTCTCAACGTTGGCTGCGAGTTGCAGGCCCTATCGCGGGCTTTGGGGCACGCGTCTGTGGGCGCGTGCAACGCTCTCAGGTAAGTACGTTCTTTGAAGATAGGACCCTTACCTGAGTAGACTTGTGCGTTCGTAGAACGCTACAGTTACTCTGAATTATGAGATATGTGGTGATGGTTAACAATTTTTTCAGTCTAGCTATACACCATCAGTTCCACCAGCGGGAGAGGATTGCAAAAGAAGGTGTTGATACACATTGGTTTTAATGCCTCATGACAAATACTGGCACTTGACCAGACAGGGCATTTTGTCTCCAAGTAATTCAACCAAAGAACGATTCTCTGTGTCCGTTCGTTTAAAATGCGTTTTTAGTAATAACCAACGTTTCCTGTGTGATTGTTGGGTGTTATAGGCAAAAGACTGAACAGACAAAGCGCATGAGTATATTTGTGGTAAAATCTAATACGAGTAACGGGCGGGACCGGTTTCGTTATCTGTGAGTTTCAATGCTAGGTTCTACATCATATCTAGCACGTCTAATGCAGTTTTAGGGAATTCAATTTCAGATTTGCCTGAGTCAACCTCTTGCAAATGGTAATCAGATGTCAACGGATGAAATATTTATTGAATTTGTTAAAACCTCGCCGCACTTTTTATGGTTTCGAATAAGTCCTTATGACGTCGATTAACTTGAAAATTGTATGTTTCTAATAAACCCCGCCACGAAATGTCAGCTCAACATGCGTGTGAGTGCTAAATAAGGATGGAATTTCTTCTTCATTCTTGAAAGTACGGGGTTAACAATATACCGCTCACACAGCAATTTAAGCGTACTTCCAAATCCCTTTTGTGCGCACGTTAGTGTAAAAAAAAACGATTTCGGTGAATTAGAGACAATTTTACTATCTACTCAATCCGAATGGTTCTGGATCAGGCTCCCAGAGAATTATTGCTGGTGCTCCCTACGGCTACATCGTTTCTTCTACCCTATTTGTCAATTTTAAAGACACCAACTCTATTTATTCATTTTAAGGGCGACTTCTTCAGGGTTCATTAAAAATCTGGGTAGCATGAAATCTTCATGCCATCAAATTGGGGCTGGTATTCTTCTGAGTCCTGTATTCTTATCCGCCTTACTTCTTATTCTTATCAACGTTCTCTTGTGCATCACTCTCTTCTGACGACAATATACTGGATCATGCTTACTTCTTCGGGCGCCATGTTTGGGAGCCCTCATTTAGGTAAAATGTATCTCAAGCATTCGAAACCATAATCCTGCCTTATGGCATCAAGAACAACTTCCAACGTGAGCATGTAGAGATTTTATGATTTCCTCACGAATTCGGGGGTTAAGAAACTAATCCCAGGATCCGATATAGACTTTTCCCAACGGTCACCGAAACGACCATAAAATGTGACCACGTCGCGTTAATACGAAACTGACATACCCGCGACGTAAGGCGAGAAACCGTTCGTGGGTAAAGCTAACAAAGTGGCGGCAAATGTTATTGTAGTAGCCTTTCTCTCAGGGAGTGTGTCTCCTTGTCCTTAAAAGGACGAGGGATCTGTTTAATAGACCGCTACTGAGAAGGCTCGTTGCGATCGCCACCGTGCTTCCTCAGACCTGAGGGAAGAGTGACGAACGATTGCTAAATATGGGCCTGGGAATCGGCCAAGCCCAATAAAAAATGCGTTTCAAATTAATATTTAATTTAATCTTATTTACTTATTTGGATTAATTTATTGGCGTTCTTACACCTAGGACGCCAATTGATACTGATCCTCGAATCTGAAATTCATCCCCTTATAAATGAAACTAAATCTAGATTTTGTATCCCGAAGAGATCGAATTGAAAGCTAAATCTCGATTTAGATACTTTGGCTGGAGCCAAGTGTTTGTTTTTGAGATAAGAATTCGGTTAGGCGAATTCTCGAAACATGAGCGTGAGTATGGAAATTGAACATTTGGTTCAATTTACCATATGTTTGTTTTTGTTTGAGGATTATAGGAAATTGAATGTATCGATGATAAACAAATATTTGATTCGTTTACCACGAATTTTCCTGGTTCGGGATAACGTATTTGTGGATTAGTTGGATGATTATGGGGAGTTGGGTGCAAGGGCGATAAACGAACATTTAATGCGTTTATCGCGAATTTTGAATTTACACGATTATTTTGTATGATCTAAGTTTAGTTGTAGGGATTTCGATGTATGTGTGGGGGGTAGGAGATGGTAGGGCCTTACAGAGCCCTACATTATCTTGAAATTGCGCGATGCGAATTGCGTACAAGACGAGGATAGGGACAGTTCCGGGAATGCAGGTGATGAAATAAATAATTTAAATTATAAGAGCCAGAAAAAAAAAACGGTTTGTGCACTGTGGAATGACAATGACGGAAGCGAATTTGAGACAAAATTATAATTCACAATCACATCGTGAGAATGGAGACAAACTGAATTTTGGTCGGTCCTATAATCAATATGCATTCAATCAGAGAGGTACCCTCCACAGTTCATTAGATGGGTAATTCGTGATTCGTAAGTGGTTGTCATTTAAAATTAATAGTTAGTTTTAAGATGTATTAATAAAGTAGATACTTCCACACCACATTGTGAATATTCTTTCATACCACATTAAGATTAATAATAAAGCGAATATTCTTATACCACAGTTTGAATATTTCATTTATACCGCATACACTGAAGGGTGTTTGGTATTTAAAATGAAACCAGAGAGAACAACAAGAAAATTACCTTGCTTACAGAAAGCACAAAAAAAAAAAAACATCTTACAAACATATTTATCATTTAATTTGATGTTAAAATTGTGATTATGCGTGTAATAAATTTCATTAAAATTCAAACATGTGATAAGAGTGAGTAGAAATCTTTCACTTAACTCATCCAGCTTTTCTAATGAACACCTTTTGCGCCAGGCCATTAAGAATACCGCATGAAATACGTCAGAAAGAACGAGTCATGTGCTGGTAGAGATACTGTCGTGCAGATTGTAGGCGAATCGGTATATCGAGTCCTTTCTGGAAACGGTGGTCACACAATTATAGTTGCCATGCCCTTGTACTTGAAGTTCATATTTTGTTACAATGTCTGAACTTCTTGGCACAGAATTCCCCGTGGTTGTCAAGGCAAACGACTCGTGAAATGAATAAGCTCATTCGTGATGAGGATACACATGTTGTTAAGGTCGAAGTAATTGCCGAGTCCAATTTTCACACGTTTTGTGTGGAACAAACAAAAGTAATAAATGTAGGATAATTAAATGTAAATAGGTGAGGGGGTGGTGACTGGGAAACACGTAGTGTTTCAAATTGCTGTAATCGTTTATTGGGCTTCTTATAAAGGTCATTGTAACCAGGGACGAAAGTCTGCTACCTTTTGTGAAAGCGGACAATTTTGGTACTGCATGATGTTGGTGTGGAGAAATACGGCGACTTCAAAAAGCCCTACTAGGCAAACGAATTGGCAATTGTGAGCGGAAAATAACAGGCTAATGGGTTGACGGTGTTCATGGTGAATGTCAATAAGGAATCCTAAACGTCTGGCGCATCAGTACTGATCAGGACAAACTTCTGTTTTTACGTGAAATGATATTCTCTCTCCTAACCAGACAGAGCTATGCTGGAACAGAAGTTTAGTGGAGCTTCCACCTCATTAACTTAAATAATCTAACCATAAATTAATTATTTAACGACAACCGTAATTAATTACTTAGTTAGATAACCATAAATTAATTACTTAGTTAGATGGATACATTTGGGATGTAATATGTCATAGTAGCGGTGCTAATATTTAAGTCAAAGGTGAGTGAGTTGAAGCTGACTCTCTGCAGAATTCGGAACATAGATTCGTTTGAGCCATAGGAAGTGTGGAGGACGGGGTTCTAGAAAAGACAGTACGTATTTTCATTCTTCCATGCACCTTATAAGAGATCACATTTCCGGTAGAGGGGAAGCAGTGCCCAGCAAAGCCACCAGAACAGAAGAAGTATTTTCATTATACAACGCACCGGTAGAGGGAAACAAGTGCCCAGCAAAATGTTGTAGAGCAAAGCGTTCGAAAGAGCTAAGACTCTTGGACGAACACACCGTGGAGACGAACGCCAAGGAAATTTGAAAAACGCCACCGATGGAAGGTATATGTGTCTGTTGAGGATGTGGTTGACAAGTACGAACAGAATGATGAGAACGAGCGCATCGTCGGTGACTATGTAGATGTACCCACCACGAAGGTGGACCGCGAACCCAACCTGACCGTAAGGAATCGACGAATGAGTGTAATTACATCTAAGTATCCTAAGAACTTGGGTACCAAATCAGCACAGAACTAAAAAAGGACAACTCAATGATCGCGAGCCATCCAAGGAGATGAATTTGCACAGATGCGTTGTCCTGAGTGCCTGGTATGCCACGAAGGACATTGGATCTTTGAATGTCCGAATTTCAAGAAGTCCAGTACTAGCGAAAAGTGGGATATGGCAAAGAAAGCCAGACTCTGCTTCAAATGTCTCCGTCACCAACATCTAAAGTCATTGCTACAAAATACCAGCATGTAGGAAATGCCTAAGATGGCATCACACCGTCCTCTACTCCGACGAAGTTCCA
Source organism: Microdon myrmicae (assembly GCA_963931805.1). Taxonomy (NCBI): domain Eukaryota; kingdom Metazoa; phylum Arthropoda; class Insecta; order Diptera; family Syrphidae; genus Microdon; species Microdon myrmicae. The sequence goes on along the minus strand of OZ007497.1, from coordinate 29,630,473 downwards.
ACAATGGAGCCACCATGTACAGCAATCAAACAGCGAACTTAATGATGAGCCAAAGGAGCCGAGACCAGAAATTCTTACTTCAGTGTTCTCCATCAGGAACGGGAAGGCGTATTTAAAAATACGCCCGTGGACTTTTACGGGTCAAAAGAATCGACCGGAGTGTTAACTCTCCTTGATGAAAGCTTTACCATATCTCTGCCAGATTCATTAATCACCAGGCAAATAGGTGTGAAAGGCAGAGCAGATGCGTGAGTCCTGAAGATAGTGATTTTTGAAGGTACTCCAAACTCTCCTTTTGTAGACACGTTAGTGTTGTTAAAAAAAAAAAAAAAAAAAAAAAAAAAAAAAAAAAAACGGTCTACGAATACGGCATTAGGTAGGTCCATGACAAGGTCAAAGAAATCCGCAGGAAGAACAAAATTTCGGTTAAAGTAAGGACGATCGACAACATGTAGCCCCCCAAACACGAAGTAAAGACGGCGACGATTAGAGGATGCAGACGCCCGCGAAACGTTGAAGAACATATTATGATGCCAGAAATGCAAGACTACCCGGGGCCTTATAGCAGCCAATACATTAAAAACAGGACCTAACCTCGAACCGGTCGCCTCTTTCACAAGTTTCGGTTGGGCCCAGCATGTCAATGAAATTCGTCAGGTACTGTAAACTGAAAGAAGACCGAACAGAAGCGCTCATTCGACGTCATCTTGTAGTCGGAGACATTAAAGTGCAGGCAAGCGGAAAGAGGAAGGATATGTGATGAACAAAACCGATGAAGGAACTTATGTGATGGACAAAACCGCTGAAGAAATGGAGCATTCAACGGCCACACAAAAAGGATTAGATGCGAACAAAATAGTGACGAAATTCTATAGAGGACCTTGTGAACATTGCGACAGACATGTTTGTCTAAAATAACCACAAATAAAACACTCTGAAACGTTGGTAACGTTGGGTGAACATATGGTGAAAAATGATGAGATATGATGAGAAACGCGACCAATGGAGTATGTAATGTTGTGCTTCAGACAAAGAGATCGTCGATGAAGATGAAAAAGTCGAGAAGGAAAAGCGACAACTAAAGGTAGACGAAGTAAAGCTTGAAAGTACGAGTGTTCGGTGTACAACTTTGCGTCCGCCGTTTTTTCCCGAAATTCGACGCTTTATTGTAAAAAACCGCCTGTGATTGTTTTAGTCGGTTTTAACAACTCATAATACACTACGCCGAGCCGGTCCCACCAAATACTGAGCATGACCTTGGAGCCGTGGATATTCGGTTTGGCCGTCGAGGTGGAAGCATGACCGGGATATCCCCATGATTTTCTGCGCTTGGGATTATCGTAATGAACCCTTTTTCGTCCCCAGTCACAATGCGATGCAGAAATGCAGAAATGAGCCTCAGCCGCAGATTTCTTCATATTAAAGCAGAAAATTAAAACCTCCCGCAAATGACGAGAATTTGGCTCGTAAGCTGACATGTTTAATCGAGAATAACTTTATGATGCAAACACAAATCGACTAATATTTCGATTGTGTTATGTTTACAGATACCTAAGCTTATTGTATGACATCTATGATCTATTTATTTCAACTACCACTTACCGCTACAGCCATCTATTGCAAAACGGTGGAAGCAAAGTTGTACACCTAATAGATACTTTTATAAGCTTGCATTGCGCCAATAAGTGGGGCGGTAGCTCCACTAAACAATAAAGAACAATTCTTATACCGATGTTTTATTTGAGCGATGAATATAACAGCATTGATGTTGACGAAGTAGATATAATTGAGACAAGAACGGATTCTAAACAGACGATGACTGTAACTAACTTCAGAAACCATGAAGATAAGGCTGATTATATCAGAAAGTCGACGTGTTATGAGCGAAGCAGTTCGGTGACAGATAACCAAAATTCTCGCATAAAACCAAATGAAGTAGAATTCATTGGAGCAAGTAGTGTCCGTTATAAGGCGGCTGTAAATATGTATTTCTTGGGTGAGATACAGAAGAAGTGGAGATGTTCATCTACTAAGTGAACAAAGCCCGAGTTGCTACAAGCTAAAAAAGCAAGTTCAAGTTTCACGAGCTCATCTGGAAGGAGAGTTGGGGACACTGCAATGAGCCAAATTTAGAAAATGTGGGACAGGACATATGTGATCATGGTAGAGGGCACATCACTACCAAGAAATACTTAACCAGTAAAAGGTGCGCCAATAATACATCCGGGACCGGGAGATTAGAATAGATGCTGTCACTAGCACGGGGAGAAGTGCTTCGCACTACAGGAGAGTCTGTTAATGACATTGCACTCTCTGAAGGACGCTGCAAGCCACAACGAGCCAATTTCTAGAAAACGCCATAAGCCACACACCACGGCGTGTCTTTTTCCTGAAGAATGCCACAAGACACAACTTGTTGAATTATTAGACGACGACAAGATCAACATCAGGTTGAATTGTTAGGAAATTTCTAGAAGATGTTAGAAGCCTAAGCCACGAACCTATAAACGGAGGAGAGGACTGCATGGCGAGTTCAGTTCCTACAGCGGCATTCGAGCAGCTCCTACTTTGTCATTTGTTTATCATTTGAGTTTAATTGTTCAAGTCAAGTTAGTAAATATAATTTCAGTTTAATTCAGCTCACCTTGAGAACTGATTTAGAACAAATCTGTCAAATTATAATACTATTCAATAAATTTACTTTTAAATATACGTTTTTCGGTCTTAAAACACAGTTATTTGGTCAACTAGCGTTGGAATTGTTAAACAGTCACAAATAGGAAAAAGGATTGTACAAGGCGAACTTCACGCCATCAACACTTGTTGTACCTGACGTTACACCTCGCTATTCACTCCCTCTTAAACAATACCATACATAATCCCAAACAACCACCCTCAAATAACAAATCTTCACAGAAATCCAATCATCAATTCATATGATTCCATCTAAGTAAACATTTATCAAAGTATTCTGCATACAATGCAATACTTGAGTTCATTCGGAAGCAAAGCCTTCTCCACGAACAATTTATTCATATCGCATATCTTGCGATAATTACCCATCCATGCCAAAGCATATATCCGTCGTGCACTTGACCTTGCATTCTGTTTCGTATTGCGAAAATCAATCAAGCACCTGTCCACGGACTTACACGGTCTCATGTTACAAGTACACATGTTTACAAGTGTGATACATGATATGCGAACACAAGCGGCAATATCAAGGGCCACCGGCGACAAAATATTCGAGCGTCGGAAAACTGCTGAGTTCAGCGAAAGTATCGAACGTAGCAAAAAGGCGAAATTAATCGTATGATACGATTAGTACGTAGAGCAATGCACTGAAATTGGTTCGGTCATTGCTACTGCAAATTGAATGAATATTTAAATTGATTCCGCTGCAGTTTTTGCAGAGGAAATTAAGTGGTCATTAAAAATTGCGAATTGCGAATGGCAGGCGAATAACCTCAGAATAGGTTACACGTTCTGGGTGAGGAAAATGCATCATCTGCATTAACTCACCAATAATTTGGTATTTAAAGGGTAGTGCAAGTGAGTTTCTTCACACTGTGTAGATTAAAATCCAAGCAGCAGACCGCAGCCATCGGAATTGCACAGCGGGACTTCTTGTTTTTAAAAGTCAAAATGTAAAATGAATAAAGGGATGGACATTCCCAGTATTTCTAATAAATAGTAAAACTTTAAAGCTAGTATAAAAAAAAATGTGTTGTTTCAATTCACACCAAAAATCACAAACCGAAGGAAGACCGCCACCCGGTAAGTTAAGCAATAACCTCAAGACGGCAAGAAGCCCCCACAAAGAACCTGCCGCCAAGAAGAAACCGCCCCCAGGAGACGTGGAACTAACAGGTGAATATCAATAAATTAAAAACCTCGGAGGAGTTTTCCCCGAGAGATAATCAAATAACATTGGGAGTTACACTTTAATATTACACTGATATGACTCAAAAAGGAACCTTCAAACGAGTCACACTCTCCCTCATGTACAACAAGAATGGTGTCCCCCATCGTACTGAAAGGATCCCTAATTTTACAGATATATCCGAAGTGCTTTTGCTATAATATTGGACAATAGTACATTGTCCATAGGTAGATTGGCGAGATAGAATAATATATTAAAGCTGTGGTATCCCACGGTTAAACGGGCGCAAGCACCCGGTTCAGTAAATTTACTCCACAAAGCATGGATTCCAACAATATTGGGAAATCCCGAATCAGTGGTCTCCTCCCCTTGATTCCTTGATCTAACGTATACGCTCTGGCTAATTGTCCTACTTTCGATGCATCTTTAAAATTGACGACACCACCCGGTATTGAAGTGGGGGAGGAATCAATTTACGAGAATTCCTGATAATGTTCAAAAACACTTACGCCAAGTAACTCGATGAGTATTGAGTGGTTGTATTGTTAACTGAAATAGAATCACTTGAACGAAATCGTCCGAAAGGCAATAAAACGCCAAGGACCACCCCTCATTTCGGAGTGTTTTAAGTTCCATCATCTATGAAATAATCGTCAAGGATAAACCTTAACCCAAAACGTTCTCTAAATACGTATCTGCGATAAACAAAAATTTGAAGCAATCCTTTGAAATGGTTGTTATTGATCGGCGGTAGCTTGCATCATTCCACGTTCCTCAATACTGATAAGCCGCGACATAATTTCTTATATGCTATTCAGCAATTAGGAGCATTTTTTAATTGACAAGACTTAAATTGTTGTCAGACAGAGTGGTATTGACATCCCTGTTTCGGTCCTTCCACGCCATAGCACACCCTTGACCGTTGCCGTTTCGGTACAGGTAATTGTCAACGTTAATGGGATATTGTCAATTACGTATTCTCTTTGCCTTATCGTAGTCGACTTAGCGTGGTAAAATACCAACTCAACGTTCTTTTATCTATCTAAAGAAGGCCCCTTCACGTAATATTTTATTTCAGTCAAGAGAAATTCATCCAACAGCAACTGTCTCTGGCATGATAAATGGCCTCAACATTGAACTGTTGGGTTCCGGAAGGCGCGCGATGTAAAATCTTCCGACTTTCGTATCTCATCGCCGGGGGAAGGTTGACAAAGAATGCTGAGATTTTGTATTTATTTTCCTGATGACCGCACAATGTTGGGGCTGCCGACATCTAAAATAGTCCTTCCGTTTATTTGAATGGGACTGTGCTGATACGATTTTTAACAAAGGCAAACACCTAGATTCAGTCATAATAAAAGACAGTGTTACACCCTCAAGTCTACAAAAAAGCTAATCTCTTAATTTATAGTCGCAGGCTGGTAAACAACCCTTAAACATTGCCATCAAAGAAGTCCGTTAATAACCACGTTGGCCACGCATACCTATATAGAGTGATTCTTATGTAACATTAATTATTTCTCATTGTATTACTTGAAGGTATAAATTAATTAAAGTTCAATGAATAATTTATTGCTTAATGGGTTGCATTAATTTTTGTTCTTTCCTCCCTGGTTAATTGTAAACCGCATGGGGAAGCTGCGACCGGACACTCGGACATTCTCGTGTGAGGAATCCAACAAATCTCCGTAGGCGAAATGTAAACAATTGCGGGATGAATTTTATGTCGGACGGTTGAACGTATGAGACTTGTGCTGTATTGCATCTCCATCGGCAGCCAATGATCGGTTGAATTCATGTGGTCAATAAAAGGCTGACACATGAATGCAATTTGATATTTTCAAAATACGTGAAGAGGTTGTTAAAAATTAATTTAACCTGAAAGTGACAATGTGATGATGAATTCCAGTGGCCACACAATTTAATATTAATCATCAATTTGTTGGACAATCAACCTGGTGTATTGCGGTGGGCTGTAAACCAAAACCTACCCAAAGTGGGTTAAATGTCAGTGCTGGGAAGACACAGTGGTCATATATCATATTAAGTGACCTGAAATGTCATCGATGTCGAAAAGCCATGGCAATCGAATTCAGGGATCGTCATGTCTGTTTTCTTTACGCCAGAGGGCTGTTTAATATGTTAAAAACGAATTATAGCCCCCAGAAGAATGTGTAAATACTAGATTGGGTAAAGAAGTATTCGGCATTTTCAGTCTCGTTGATAGAGCAAATCGCCATATTCCTTTTTCATGACACCTTCAGCAAGGTTCATTTTGACTGCAAAATCCACTGACGTTGGAGCAGATTTCGAATCGCTCATTCCGAATCTTCTCAAGATCCCTACTAAGCATATTTTCTGATGAATGTACGAGATGTCGGAAGATTAACTGCAAATTGGTGAGATCCAACTGATTGTCTCGCTGGGCGCAAATAAACCGAGTTCCGCGGAATACTACCACGAATATCTGACAAACAGTTCCCGCGATATTATCAGTAAAACAGACAGAGGTCCGCTATGAGCCTTCGATATAAAATAGCGAATGTGATTCCGATGTCAACGCTGCATTTTCGATCAGGCGGAGTGTCCGTATCTGTATTTTTTATACACTAACACGCGCACAAAACGGAATTTTGGAGTAGCCTTAAATCTCACAGCACAGATCGAGCCGCCACGTGGCTTACCAAACATGGCATCAGAACTGGAGTGCGGTTCTGTAGTAAAATATTGTTCGTATATAAAAAGATGACTGAATTTTCTGGATGGGGGCCGAACAATATTCCCACTGATCGTGAGTCTAAGCAAATTCAGGCTTTCCTTAAATTCCGGGGACTGCTATGGAATCGACGATCCATTTTTATTTGTGAACGTTGTAGATTGCGACTTCTTTGCATTGCAGTCGACGAAATTGGTCTTCCCCATTGTAGAATTTTACCCAGATCCCGATTCAGAGAGTCGATCCTGGTCTCAGCTGGTGGGATGTGGATGCGTTAATCAGCCGATCATTCCAGAATAAGGAAAACTGAATATTTTGTCATCCGTTGATTCTAATAAATTATTAATATGAAGCAGAAAATAATTGGAGTCATAATGGAACCTTGAGGCATTCCAGATTCAAAGATAAGTCGTCTACAACAACCCAAACTGATCAATTTTTGAGGAAACACTATGGGGGCTGAAAGTATGTGTGTGCAGGCGTACTGCACCGGTTCTACTTCCATCCCATATGCTTCAGTGTGTGTTTTTGAGTAATCCATAGAATTTGAACTGATCACCATTTAATTAGATTTAGTTTTACACTTGAAATGAATACAAAGATTTCTTCTTCTTTGATATTTAATTAAATTCTTGTTTCTTTATTTACAACTTAATAAAATGTTGACACAATTCAAATATAAATGTACGATTAAAATGTTAAAGGTAAGATTCCTGTTCTGTAACACTCTAGATAGTTGTAACGTGGGTTATCAAATATTCACATTATGTACACATTGAGTAAAATGTTAAAGGTAAGATTAAGTAAAATGTTAAAGGTGAGATTACTGTTCTGTAACACTGTAGATAGTTATAACGTAGTTTATCAAATATTCTATGTACACATTAAGTAAAATGTTACAGGTAAGATTACCGTTCTGTAACACCGTGGTTAGTTATAACGTAGGTTATCATATATTTATTCTGTAACACTTTGGGTCCAGCCGTTTACTGAGCTCTTCGCTCTATCAAATCTACGCACTCGATAGCGGCTGACTCTCGACTGACTCAACTCGTTTAACGTGAAGAAGCGACTCGTCTCCACGGAATCTTAAACGCAGTTTACAGAAGACTGGTATCTCTTGGGACGCCCCAGGAGAGATTTATTAATTAACGTGAGGGCACGACCTGCCCTCACGGAATCCAAGACGCGATTAAATAAGTCCATCGAAGCGATAGGATACCAAAATCCCATCATCGCCCCGATGACCATATTTGGTAATTTACCCTTTTGCGTTTTGTTCAACACAAACAGGGTTGAAATACACACACGATGATCCTTTTTGCATGCTCATCGCGTGTGCCGCCCAGCATGCGAACATAGACTTGAAAATAAAAATAAACACATTCGCAACTGGGGCAAGTCATCCTGAAAAGGGTTAAATGTGCTCACACGATCAGCGGCTATATGAAACATTGTTGCTGGTCGTGTGTGTGTTATTGGCATGGTTGCGGCTGATTCGCACACCTCGTCGCATCACCCTTAATGCTTACATGATAAGCGATAGCGTACTGCATTTTTGCTGATCATGTAGTTATTGGCGGTAGCCCCCAGCAAACGAATTCTTGCTGGTAAATTTTCGTTTCAAGAAGCTCGGCTTCCTGGGGTGATGATCGCCGTATGCCACTATGTACATGTCGTTCGTGTGGCCGACCGCTGCGGGCATTAAGAAAAGAACGCAAAAGGAAGAAATATCTCCTGTAGTATGTGGTAGACACATTAGGAGGTATTTCTTTGGCACGGTTTGGGCAATGCTGATTGCTGTTTTTGCAACCGTATATGCCTTTTTGGAACATGGTGCGTTTTGCACGACTATGCCCTTGTGGCGGATGTCCGTTGTTGCTGATGTATTTTTCATGTCAGCAGACATTATATTTCACAGGTTTTTCTGTGGCTATGGTTTGACTACGGCAGGTAAGTACATGCTTTTTTATGACGTAGGACGCGCATGGAAACGGTTACCTGGTGGTAGATGAGCAGGTAAGTAGTGGCGTTCGAAAGAACCGCCACAACTCCTTATCCACTCGCAAAATTATTGCGAAAGCCCATACGCCCGAAGCTTACTTAGTAACGCACTATCCCAGATGCGGTCAAAAACTTTGGAGGTAATAAATCCGACCGCACTTGATTCGTCATGTTTTTCGATTGCGGATGTTCAGATGCCTTCCGTGGATCTGTGGGGGTGGAGGAAGTATGTGCGCCAAGACACGGGCGCCTGGCTCACTTCCTTCCCACTTCTTATTTTCCCGCGCCTACGGAGTAGTCTGCGTCACCGCGTCCTTCGGAACCGAATAAGATGAACCGTTTCTAGAATCGTAGAAAAGTGTCTGTACAAATAACACTTTTCCTTGTCTCCCCACATTCCGCTGACAATGTTAATACGAGTGAAAGGGAACAATGAGCGCAGATGCGTCGTCCACGAAAAATGGATAACGACGATACACCCCGACGAAGGGAAGAAAGAATAAAACATGCGGGTAATTGGATATAGGTTTTCTTTTATTTTGCTTACACATGTAGTTCTTACTGCTTTGTTCATTTAACTTAACACAAATACTTCGGTTTTAGTGATTACTTTAATCAGCCTAACGCGCGTAGTCTTTTTAATTTTCGTAAAGGCAACCGACGCAATCCGGCGATAACCACTGACCCCTTTCGCAGATTAAATTCGATTTTTTATTCCCGGACCCGGTGGCGGTTGAATCTTGACTCACAATAGAGACTTCGCTCTGAGAATGACACTCTACGGGGCAAGGAAGAGGGAATGACGCGCACTCTGTAGTGGTTGGACAACGACTGACTAATAAAATGGAAAAGAATTTCATAGCAGAAATAAACTTACTGTCACTTCCGAGGAATTTTGAGAAGGGTTGCTATGCTCGCATAAGAATTCAGTTCCAGCGAATCCTCGCCGTACAAGCTGTGTTGGATTCGTCGGTTGCGTAGTCCACTGAGGATGCGTTGAATAGCATATTAGAAGAACTTCATACCTGGCATTGAAAATTGTATCGGCGTGATCACATGTGGCTCTATAGAGAATTTTAAGATACGTATCCAATATTGCACCAGGTAGAAGACAGACTGACAACTACAAAAGTCCAGCATCGACGGTTGAATTCATGGAAAACAAATTCCCATAAACATTGATTGCATCTTTTTAAATCGTGATTAGTGCTCCGCTGTCCGTTACTAACGAAGGTAAAGAGGAGGACACGAAGTTTTTGCTGATAGCTTTTGCCTTTAACCACAAGGGGCGCGAACTAGTTGCGCACTCAAGCAGTTGTTTGGTCACTTTGCCGTTGCGAACCTTGTTTGTGGTATTAATTGTCTGGTCTCACACGTTTCTGACTCCGACAAAATTCGTTCTATTGATCTCTGTGGGATTAAATTGCCATTATTAGAAAGGTCAATTTTGTACCGCTGGAGCCTGTTCGCTCGGATCGAAAAAATCATAGAAAATGCCAGAGCAAAGAACAGCAGAGGTATGTATGCCGGCATAAATTCAATTAGAAATGGCTACCGAGGGAGAGCCAAAATAATCCGAGACATAAACGGCTGTATGGTGACAGAAACAAAAAATATCGTGACAAGATTGAAGCAGTACTTTGAAAACCTGCTCAATGTGCGCACCCATCAACCACAAATAAACGCACCAGACGTACATACAGCCGAGCCTGAGATCCCAGAGCACACTTTCAACGAAGTTGTTGTCGCAATAAATCGATTGAAAAAGAATAAGGCTCCCGGAGTCGATTGCATACCGGCAGAGCTTGTAAAGCGTAGAGGAGAGGTAACCCCTCGAAAGATCCACCAACTGATTAAAACAATATGGAATAAAGAAATTACTCCGGAAGAATGGGAACCTCAATAGTCGTCCCCATTTTCAAAAAAGACGACAGAGCTGACTGCGAAAACTACAGAGGAATATCAATGCTCCGTACCACATACCGAATACTAACAAATGCCATACTGGTGAGAATCACGCCGTTCGCAGAAGAAATACTGGGAGACTACCAATGCGGATTCCGTAGGAACCGGCCAACAAGCGACCAAATGTTCACAATAAGGCAACTGCTAGAAAAGAAGTGGGAATACGGAGAGACGGTTCACCAGCTGTTCGTGGACTTCAAAAAAGCCTACGAATCAGTCGCAAGTCAAAGACTCCACCATATTGTGGTTGAGCTGGGGATCCCGAAAAAATATGCCGCCCTCATTCAAATCTGCATGAACGAAAACAAAGGGCGAGTTAGAATAGAAAACCACCTCTCAGAACCATTTGAAATCCGGGACGGACTAAAACGAGGGGATGGCCTCTCACCATGCCTTCTTAACCTTGTCCTCGAGTATGTTTACTATAAGTAAAAACTGTGAAATCATCATGCAAGCGGCAGAAGTGGTGGGCCTAGAAATAAATGAAGACAAAACAAAACATATGATTACGACGAGAACAGGTGGACCTCAGAGAACACATATAAACGTCAGGGGCAAGATATTTGAAAATGTCAAAGAATTTAAATATCTGGGAACGATACTGACGACCAGAAACGAAACGTCAAAGGAAATTAACAAAAGACTACATTCCGGTAACGCTAGTTGCCATGCAGCCAGTAAACTATTAAAATCCAAACTGCTATCACGTAATATAAAGCTCCGTGTCTATAGAACCATAATCATACCGATTGCTATATACGGATGCGAAACATGGGCGCCTCACAAAACGGGAAGAGAACAAATTCCGCGTATTCGAGAATAAAGTTTTAAGGGGTATATTTGGCGGTAAATATGACGAGGAGTCAGGACAATGGAGGAAACTCCACAACAACGAATTGGAAGAGCTATACCGCAAACCTACAATAGTGAGAGTGATCAAGTCGCGGAGATTAAGATGGGCGAGACACGTTTCGCGAATGGGCGATGATAGGACCGTGTATAGAATTCTTGGCGGTAAACTAACAGGGAAGAGACCGACAGGACGGGCGCGACGGAGATGGGAGGACAATGTAAGATTGGACCTAGAGGAGATCGGAACGGTTGATCGAAAGTTGAAGGAGACCGCACAGGACAGGGAACAATGGCGGAGCCGAGTCGGTGAGGTCATGAACTTCCGGGTTCCTACAAGCCAGTAAACAATAATAATAATAATAATGGAGCCTGTTCGTATTTCTTATCAATCCAATGTTTATCCGATGAATTTCGTTTTTGATGGAATATAGACTACATACCCAGGAAAATACTTTCGTTTACTGACGTTAATCAGGCGTTAACACCGGAGTTTCCAAAACACATACCTCACCACAGAATGCAAAGACATCCTACAAATGGTCTCAGTTAGGAGCCTTGTATCTCCGTACTTGTCGAAGCTACTTAGGGTTATTAGCCGTTTGAAATGTAACAGATTGCACAACCAATATCAAACCGTAGTTGGAGTTTTCCGAGGGCGCAGTCGTTTCCACGGTATACCAAATAAAAAAAATATAAGGGCTCGTTCACAACAAACGTCCCCTATCGATACATTTGTATCTTGACGCTCACTTCACACCGGTAGACCTAGTAAATGTTTGTCGTGGATGACAGAATCAGATCAAGGCTGTTTGCAGATAAACTGTTACATAATTAACAATGTTAATTATCACCATTGCTTTCCATTTAATTCAATAGCGCATTTCGAATCTCATTTTCACTATCCCTTACAACAACAATAATCATATCCCAACAACGATAATTCAGGGTCAAAACTTTCCATCGTATATAACACACTAATATCTTCCAGCCCTTTCATCCACTATCACGCATTTTCGTAATTCCTAAATCAAAACTAATTACAAAATTCTCTAAACGAGCGCCTTTTGGATATTTGTACACAGAACTAAGTACAATGACCCTTCCCAGCAAATTTATAGCTATCCTCCTCCTATACACTTGGCGATTCGATGAAAGGGGTCAGGTTCGCGACCGCCAAAGCAATTTCGACGAGTCAGTAAATGTGAGGTTGGCGCAAGTTTGTAATCCTCGTATAAAAAGGGGCAGCGATCTCAGCTCAGATTATAAAACTCAGTGTGCAACTCATAAGCTACTATTTTTAAAACTCGGTGTGTGCTACTCATTGTGTCTGATTGGAGAACTAGTTTACCTATCTCAGGAGGTACCATTGTGGGGAGGAGAAGTATTATGCCGGTCACGGGCACACGGCTCACTTCTACTCCATCAATCTCGAAAGTTCCGCCAAGTAAAACGCCGAAGGAAAAGCACAAACACGATCACACAAGTAAGAATAAAACACTCGATTGCTGGTTGTTGATGTTTCTTTATTTAACGATAAAAGGATCTTATATTTCACTTAGGACTTGTGGGGATTATTCTTTTAGTTTTGAATGTATATCAAAATCGAAAAACACATGAAATGATAGATTTTAATCAATACTTTCACCAACTTTAACACGATCGCCAACACGCCTGCGGCTGTTATACGTTCACAACTTCACGACTCGTTAATGATTACTCGCGGTTGAATTTCGCGTGTCCGCAGCGCTACGAACAGCGGGAGCGACGCGACCTGTTCGGTCGGTGGATGGAAAACGACTCAGGGATATTCAATTGTTTTGGGGCGAGTTTTCCCGAGAGAGAAAGTGTTTCTCTAGTGGTGAAAACAAGGAAGCAAGACTTGGCAATGTATGTGTATGTGTGAGTGAAGATCACATTGGTTTTTTTCATACACAAAGCCATGGGAATGAACCTGAAACAAAGAAAGGAACAAGGGATCGTGGAGATATATGTTTAAGTGAGAAGGTTACTGCGAAACGACCCCAGGACTATGTAGGATAAAAGGAATTTATGACCTGAGAGTTCAATTGAGTAAACAAGTTGCAACTCATTCAATGGTAGGTGCATTTGGGACACTAGAATGATTGAATTGTTTGCGTATCGCCAGAATGCCTGGTAAAGGACAGCGGTCTTTTATTTACTCATGGTGCGAGTTAGTGAAATAGTCTCAACGTGGATGGGGGTAATTACATGCAGCTGGTGTTGGACTATTTATCGCTGGCTAAAAGGGTCGACAGCCGATGTGTGCATAGATAGTTTTTATGTACACATATTGAGGCTGGGATTAGCCAACTCAAGGGTAAGATTTCCTGATATACGGTCGTATGATATGCGAACCGATGAATTTTATTACGGGGAATTTATGATAAGCTAAGAAAGAACTCTTGGCGCAAGACTAATGACCTTGCCCGGAAAAAACAAATCATTACGGAAAATTTAACAGGCCTCAGGACTTGCTAAATAAGGCCAAAACCGGTTCCCGGTTGTAGTGCCGATGATGATGATGAAGAAAGAACTCTTGCGAGGAGATGCAAGAAAAGGTAAGAATTCTTTTACTGAAGCTTTTCAGATTATACCTTAGATGCGTAAAGCGTTTAAGGTGCTAATGCGATTGCATTAGCGAAATTATGTGATTGGATGTGTTATGGGGGTTTTTTTAGGTAAGTGAACCGCCACACCATCACATCATCATGTCTTATTTTCACTTTAGTCTGGGCTATCATCCAAATATCGGGAACATATTCGAAGATTTCTCCCGACCATATCGCGGAACGTACAACGGGGTGGTATCTACCCGCTTACCATCCAATACCAGCTATTTTTTCGGACCGGTCAAACAGCCAAGCTCCGAAAGATGGCTTTTCTCCTGACCACTTCACAGAGTCCATAGTTTGATGAGGTGGCATTTCATTAGACGGAGGGGCGTTTAGATCCTACCTACGATCGGCCTTTTATGAGAAGCTCGCCTAGCTATGAGTATATTCGAAGGCCCTAGTCCCAGGACTCGCTTTTTATTATGCAGTTAGGCCTACTAAACTCGAAAATCACATTAAAAGAACTGTTTATGGAATGGTTTAAGAGAAATGAATTTACGAGTGTGAGTAAAATATAAACGGTAATTTGACGTTTTACAAAATCCATAACCATCCCTTATTTATGAATCCGGTAAGCGAACGGCGAAAATTAACTGTGAAGACAAAGCCGTCATCCCCTGTCAAGAAGCTCTGGCAACTAACTTCCGTGCCACAGGCACTGAATATAATTAAGTAATTTCCTATAAGGGGAATAAATTTCTCAAACCACTTAGATCGTGTTTATAGAAACTGCCGCGAATTGATATCATTCCCAAAATCTCTTTAAAACCCTTAAAACGATTTAGAGTACTTGAATACTGTAGGTCGTTTGAACAAAGACTTGACAATAAACCCAAGAAAAGAATTGCTAATTTAATAAGCGTCTTATAAATAAACACAATTAAAGTGTTAATTTCACTTTTAGTTGGCTCCAAATGGAACTTAAATAAGCACGACTACTTTGACAAAGTCGATTTAACAAGACTCAATCAACATGGAAACGCCCCTTAAATGTTCCAAGTGCGGTTGGTGTGCTACTTGGAAACGATTAACAAAATTTATTGCTTAAGTCCTGCCTTGTCTAATATAATTGCTTTATTTATATAACTAGTTGGACGCTGGTTGAAGGCAGACATGGGAAGGGCAACAAAACTGTCTGCCCTTGTTACAATTTCGAGTACCTTTATATGGGTGGCCTGGATTTTAAAATCAGAAACACTTGGCTTTGTCACCCTCTTGAAATTTTATTTTATTTTAGAGTCGGTGCCTCCAGATATGTAATGACCTTCGTTGCTGAAGAGATATATTATTTGCAGGTGGTGTTGCAATTAACATCGAATGTGCCGCCAGTAAAATTTTGTACAGGAGTACATTTGAGTGGGACATCAACAGATTTCCTTCCTCACTTCCTTGTTTCACCCCCTTGGTTTGAGTGTTAGATGGATTTTTACGACCTAAGGGAGTTTCAAATAGGCTCCCAACAAAAGGAGCTGGAGTCTGGCAGAGTACGTTAAAGTTTTAATTTGACACCTGCCTTAGTGACAAACTAATTGGCTGAAACGTTATGATTTGTCGGAGATGCATAAAATGAAAGCTATTAATACCGCATGTATAGTCTGTTATTATTGACCATCGTTCTCAAATGCTTGCTGGCTTATTTCATTTTCTAGTTTAAGTTCTACATTTTTAAAAACAATCGGGTAGTGAATGTGGTTGAAAATAGAGTTTAATGCCACGTCAGGTTTGATCAACTTTGTTGGGCCATTGCAGACCTGTATGGAAGAGAACTTCAAAGATTGTAGAATCTTAGGAAGAGAACTTCAAAGATTATAGAATTGAACATACACATTTTCTCCCAGTGTGATTGACTTATAGTAAAGGTGAAAACAGAATCCCCCATTTTTAGTTGATGTTACACGTTCATTTTATTAATTTGTTGTCTTGAAATTTCAAATAATCCGTCATATCAGGGCCCAGTTCTGGTGAAGTAAGGTCTACTTCTTGCTCTGATTTGACACGGTGTCAGAGAAGTGCCTTGCTGCAAATTATCCAATGGGCACGGCGACCCTGGACTAGGGGTTACAGATATTTCTATGTTACTCCTCGCCAGCCTTCTGACATGGATAAGGATTCCGCGAGTATAGATTGAGTGGGAAGTACAGACATACGATAACATCGCACTCTCCAAAGCAGACATCGGACCACGGAAAGGATGCGAAGAAATCCCGCAAATCGCCTCGATGTATATTCTGCAATATCCTCGGGAGACATTTGCGACTATTTTCACGAAGTTTGCACGATGAACCGGACTGAAATGGAGACGAGTTATGATGGTAATTTCTAACATAAAAAATTCCGCAAGTACACCAGAACTGTCGCCTGTTCTTGGCAAACTGTGTATAAACAGTGGAATTTTCCTACCTGCTGGAAAATCGCTCGAGTTCAGCTAATCCCAAAGAAGGGTAAAAGGTATCTCCCGCAAATGATCGCCCAATAGCATTACTGTCCATGTTATCTAAAGTGATGGAAAAAGTCATCAATGTTGGGTTGGTTGATACTCGTATTTGGAATGCAATGGATTTCTAAATGATCAACAATACGGATTTTAAAGCAAGCTTGTAATTGATATATTGTAGATGTTCAATTCAAAACAAGGTGCATCAAGTCGCAATGGATATCCCTAAGGCCTTCGACCTAGTGTCGAACGGACTGTTGCTAAACAAGCTTAATTCATACAGACATTCCCAGCAACTTTGTGAACTTTGTGACGGGACGAAGAGCTTCCTCGAAAATCGCTAGATTATATTAACTCTGAGGTACTGGTCAAATATGACCACATATTTGAAGTTGCGAAAAGTGCAGCTAAATGTATGGGGTTCCTTAAGAGATGCAAAAGATACTTCACTCTGTGGGGGTTCTCTTATTCACACGGAGAACCAAACCTCAATTCCTACCTAACTTCGACCGCTAACAGCGCGCCACCCCAAATCTGCAATAGCACACATTCGCAAACATGCAGAATAACACATTTCCCCCCATCTGCAACAGCACCCATTCCCAAATCTGCAATCGCATACACCCCCAAACTCGCAAAGAATTCATTCCCCAATCTGCAATAGCATATATTTCCCAATCCCTAATAGAATGCATTTGTAAAACATACAACAGAATATACCCCGAATCCCACAACAGAATGCATTTTAAATCATCTCCCTCATCTACATCCAACCGCACGCATTTTTCCCAAAAACCACTTCGGCTAATTTCCTACTTAAACTATACTTCTCGCTTGTAACCAAGCAGCATTCAGTTTCCCCGAAAACCATTTCAGCTCCCACCACTAAACCATCAGAAATAATAACAATTCTCCTTACTGGTGAGTCACTAGCACGATGCGTTGAATTTCCACGAAACAACCACCGCAACGACCAAGACCCGTGTTCCTTTGTCTAACCGACAACTCATGCTCATACTTGGTTATGCCCCCGAAACCGATTTCTCCGTATACACAGCAACGGAGGAATCTAATCCAGCCTGTACGACAGAAAATTCCCCGAAACAATCTTCCATGTACGCATAGCAACCATTCTTCACATTCCTAATAAGTGGCTGTGAGTGTGCTTAGCGATGACACCACTGCCACGACACCATGAATGGATTCTTGCCTCCCTTATTCTTATTCAGTCAGAGTTAAGAGTCGATGTGGAACGGTTGGCGTGAGAAGAAGTCGATGGATAAGGTCAACAAAACGAGTCGGTGCGATGAACGCGATTTCCTTAAGTATTTCCTAAACAAATTTCTCAAACGTCGGTTAAGTGCAAAGTCGCCCAAGTGTAATCAGAATAAAACATATTGAACAAAACAATTGTAACAGATACGAAGTATATTGCGCGAATCGATAAGGTTGGAAGTGTGTTTTCATAAGTGTTTCCCTAGTACTAAACATTCTTAAATATCCGCTAATAGCTAAACCATGTAATTATTGTTCATACGAATTGTAAAAGGAAAAAGACAGTGACAAATAAAAGCGCATTGCGTTTTAAGTTCAGTTGACATTGAGTTTAATAGAATAAGTGATAAAATAGAACCGCATTGTAAGACATACAGCACCAATAGAAACGGAAGTCCGTAGCGACAAAGTAAGAACAAATGTGAATGATAGAACAGAACAAGTTTCGTCATGCGGTTCATTTTGGTTCTATGAAGTCCGAAATCCGCCAGCGATTCTCGTGTTACTGTGTTGGATCTGTAAACTCTCGGTTTATGATAGTGTTAACTTCGATACTTATGTTAATTCTAACCAACAATAAAAATCTAACGTCAACCAAAAAATAAACCTGAGCGTTTATTTTGTTCCTGTGCCGTGTCCGGTCAGTTTCGAAGATCAACCATCATACCATCCACTCCGAGTTTTATCATTCCCATGAACGGGGTACAGTCTGTCACCTACATCACAGGGGCGGGAGTGTAGTGAACCCGTGCCATACGTTGGCACCGAACTTAAACCCGCACCACTCCACTACTAAATGTATATTCGTCCTTAAATGGAGTGTAACTCACATATTTGATCAGGCGCTGTAAGATGATTAATTCCGTTATTAAAACATAGGCGCAACGTATCATGCCTATCTCTCTTCTATGGGTATTATCGCGGTCGGTGCTCAACTGAACTTGCTGAATGTGTTTCGCCTCTTCAGACATTTTCCCGCGATACCCATCAATCTGTGAATGCGCATCAGTTCACATTGAAAGTGGACTTTAGGCGCACAAATAAACATAGGGAGTCACCCTTTAGCCGAACCACACGAGTGTAGAATGTTCTGCCTGATCATGTGTTTCCTGGCTGTTGTGATGTCCAGACATTCAAGACCAATACACATCGACACCTCCTTTCCTTATCCACTTCCACTCCATCCGGTCGCACTGTTCTCTGACATTTAAGGGTACTTCAAAATCCCCTTTTGTGCGCGCGTTAGTGTAAAAAAAAAAATGTTCTCCCGAATATAGTCCTACACAAAAAAGAAATAAAGAACGTTTATACTTGTATCCGATTTTTTTTCTCACTTATTCTCGTTTTTTTTTTTACAATATTGGTTTCTTTTCTAAACTCGTTTTCGTTTCACCGCACTCACCCTGGTCCGCGCTAGAGAGACCTTTTCCTTACTTTCTCGCTCGGTGGTCTTTACAACATCTCAGTTAATCTTGTACATACATTAGTGAGTATGTATCTCGCGACGGCAAAATATTCTCAGCAAAAAAAGATTCGTCGAGTTTTATCTCTTTCCCTCCATTCGACCTTTTATATTTTCTCCGTATCTGATCACCTTTTCTACCTCGGTGGTATCTTTTGGTGGTTTTCCTGCTGCCTTATTACCTTGGGTATTTTACCTGGCCGCAATTATTATTTTCGGGTGCGATACTTACAGGTAATTGTTTCTACAGTAGGGTACATGTTGAAAATAATTGCCGTCTTTGGGCCTATATCTACGGTGATCTTGTGGGGGTTCTCTATACCACATGGAGAACCAACCCACAATTTCATACCTTATTTCGACCGCTCTCAGCGCGTTATTTCTAACCTTATTCCCCTTATAAGCTATTCCACCTGTAAATCATGTTAAACGGACGCATAGCAGATAATGCATAATTGAGTTTAGCTATATTTTCGCCATTCGGCAACCCTATTTCGCTAACCCATGACATTTCCACCGGAAATCGCATCATGTCGGTTAGCACGGGCATAGTCTGATCAAACGACGCGGTTGCATAATCATGTAACCGCTGGGGAAATTATCAAAGCATTTAATTTAGTTACCATGATCAGATTTCCCTAGCCAATTCGGCGTCCTATTCACTTTCTCCAGACACTCCATTCGCTGGGGATCAATGCTCCCTTTTCGCAGGTGAATAGCACCAGCTAAATTTTCCTCTCCTTCACAGTTCTGTCTTCTTACAGTTCAATGCACTCTGAAATCACCACATTCGCCGAATTGGGTCAGTGGGCTAGTCTCAGAGCTGCATTGATTAATGCACACAGAACCAAACCCACCCCGAGATCATAGTACCTTGTGTTTCTGTTCTCCCATGTTCGTCGACTATCGAATTAACCGATGTATTCACCACACGTCGACGGACGTGGCAATGAGAGAGCAGAAGTATGATCTCTATTGGTTGTCTTGTGTGCAAAAATTAAATTACCCATCTTCATCCCTAATTCAAGTCAGTCGTTATTGAACTACCGCAGCGCGTGCACGCTCGTGCACACGCTCCAGTCACAAGTTTTGGAGAAAATCTGGTTAACAATTAAAAGATTATTTACGAATGGAGACGTACCGTGAAATCAATCGTGAGTTAATACTCAATAATCAAGAACTTCGCAGTGCCCTAGCAAAATCGAAACGCGAAATTTGCTATTTAATTTCGTTGCTTATAGAGCAACGAGAAAAATATTTTCGGCTAAAGAATCGTATTGTTGCTGAACTACAAAAAAGTTACAAGTGTATAATTAGAGATGCGTTTCAAGAAGAGTTTACAGGAGACAATTCTCCACCCCAAACTGATGGGTCTGTGGCACAAAGTTAAAACAAATAAAAGAAACTTTAATATCAAAACTACACAACAGTGAATTTCATTTCTTATCTTTCCTTTCGGTGCTTCCTTTAGGTGACAATATTTCGTCGGAACAACTCGATGTGGATACGAGTGAACCGCGTGCCATACGTTGGCACATACTACGTACCTCCACAATCTTTTCGCGATGGAAAAACCGAATTGCGGCTGGCTCTAGAGGAAATCACCAGTATTGTCCAATACTTGGCCGTGTGGCGTTTTAGTAATTTTTGCCGCGTTGGTTGATGCATTCTTCAGCTAATGCATTTCCAAAGAATTCGTTTCAGTAAAATGTGATTTTTCTGTCGCTGTGTGGGCACAAGGAGTTTGGTGGAACATGCAACCCACGTGTAAGAGAGTACGTGAGGTTGAGGACGAAAGTATGCATGGGCGACCTAAGGGATTTACCTTACAGTGATTTGTCGGGTTCCTAGAACCCCCACAGTTCTCTTTTGGCTCTTACCCAGATTATGGTTCATATTAACGGTGTGTTGGAGTCCACGAGTAACAGACTGTTCAATTTTGAGGATGATAGTATGCCAACTTCCTCGTTTTTGAATGATCGGCATCAGTTGAAATGTAGTTAGATCGGCTTTCTGAATCAGGTTCTGGATAAAATCCTACAATAGAGAAAGACCAATCTCACATACTTTAATGCAACGTAGAGGCAATATACAACGTTTACAAGATAAAATATATGGTCTGTTCACCGGTTGGTGATGAATGGCCAGACCCTTGAATCTAAGGAAACTATAAATTTGCTTGGTGTCACAGTTTAGAAATGTGTTGTGGCATGAACACGTATCGAGTATCACCGGATCCGCTCGTGGAAAATTGAATTGTTTTTTTAGAGCTAAAAAACATGTTATCCCTTTTTTTTAATTACAATTTTCTCGGGAGAGGCGTACATATAGCCCCGCCACGGCGCCCCGATATGCCACCAAATAACTGTTGCAGTTCTTTTTGAACTTTTGCAGGTTATAACGCTCCGGGAACACTGCGAGGAGAGGGAATTCCACAGCTTCCCGATTCTGTTACGGCACGAGTTCTGATGCAGGGATGTTCGCGCCGTCGGGAAATGAACCGCAAATTGGTGCAATCCGTCGGATTGTTTTGTTGAGTGCATATAAATCGACTTTCACGATCTACGGAGAACAGTTCCTAATACCTGTAAAACAGAGAGTGGTCGGCTACGCGCCTTCGATGTGATAGCGACTGTAGTCCCGCCGTCACCTTCGAGTCCCCAATCAGGCGGATCGCTCGTCTTTGTATGCTCTCGAGTAGGTCGAGGGTATGCTTAGGAGCCGAGCTCCAAACATGAGAGCAATATTCGAGCGCGGTTCTAATTTGGGATCGAAAACTCGAAAAAGAGGAAAGAAGCGTACTATCATCCGCAAAACTGAAAACTCTGTTATACCTTGTCTCCCACAAATCATGTATGTGAAGCAAAAACAAGGTTGGTGCCAAAACCCCCTTCCCCGGGAGTGTTTCCGATGCATTAGAGCCTGCAACTGTTCAAGAAACACTCCAACAGTTATTTAATGGCATCTCGGGGTGCCGCTTAAAGGGATTGTCAAAATCTTATTTGTCACAAAGTTGGAACAACTATCAATATTTCCCCATATACACTCCCACCCCTTATATCATCATATCCTATGCAAAGTCCAGATAATTCTAAATTCTAAACCCGTCGATATTAACACACAAAAGCAGGGAACCATCAATTTAAACGATTCCCAGGAGCAACGGTGGCAGCTGCTCAAATGTAATTCGGGCAAAACAACTTGCATGCGTTTCAAAATTTTAGTATTTAAGTTCGAACAAATATTAGATTAAGGATAAATCACAAACATACATTCCATTCATTACAATCATTGGATACACTTCATCGTGAGAATCAAAAAGACGAAAATCGTTTCGCCTGAAACAATTTGCCAGTTTCTTTTCTCAGGAAAACAGCATACATTTAAATTAAATATTGTTTTGCTTTTAATAAAGTTTTGTGTTTAACTTAAAAAAAAAAAAAAAAAAAAAAAAAAAATCTTGTGAGTGTGAACGAGAAACAGGACGTTTGGTTTGGACATTTTCAATTTAATTTATATTTCTTCTTTTATATTTTATTATTTGTTTTATACTTATTATCTTTAGGTTCGAATATTCTTAATTTAATTTATATTTTCTAAATTTATATTTTACTATTTTTTGTTTGTTTTAGGTTGATTAGGTCTGTTTGTTTCCCTTCTTGGTTTTTGTTGTTCCTCTCTTCTTTTCCTTGCGCCCCACGCGTTTCTTGTTTCTTGTTTCTTTTTCGTGCCCGATGTTTGCGTACCCGCAATAAATGGACACCTGTTCTTCTCGTGGTGTGGGCCATCAGCCCGATCAGGGCATGATGGCTCTCATAAAGAGATTAAGGGGGGACCTCGAGGCTCTCAAGGCAGAGAACGCTGCCTTGAAAGATAAATTGTCGCGTCTGGAAGCCGCACCACCCGCATCCCCATCCAGTGCCAGTTCGGTGGCTTCCGATTCGGAATCGGAGCTCGAGCCCGAATTGGAGAGCGTCGCTGAGAGCTCTGACGACTCAATGGACGACGGTGAATCGCGCACCCCCACCCCAAACTCATCTAGGGCCCCAAAGCGGAAAACACCGCTTCCAATACTAAACTACGAAGGAGGACCCTCCAATAAACGTGTGGCCACCGGCTGCCCCCCAACACCACCCCTACCATCATCATCAGCTGTCCGCAAACAGTTGTCGAACCCCGCGATAACACCAACTCATGTGAGGGTCGTACCTCCGCAGGAGCCTTGCCCACCGATTATTAACCCAAAACCAAAGGCTGCTTGTGTTCCCAACACTGTTCACCCAGAGGTCGGGGGCTGCCCACCTGTTTCTAAGAAGAAACAGCAACCCGGGGTCTTTGCACGAGACCTCAATTTAAAAAATTTCGTCGGTGACATGAACCGGCTAGGAATTTCTAACTTCAAGGCAAAGACCTTAAGCCCATCCCTAAACAAAATCATTGCCTACGATAGGGAAACCTATCGCACGGTTAACGACAACCTCAAGGCCAAGGAGGTGAATTATTACACCTTTACTCCGGCCGACGAAAAGTCGAGGACAATCCTTTTAAAACGAGTCGCTGCCTCTTGGGAAAAGGACGACATCGTAACTGCTCTTGAGGCAAGATTTCCTAACGTCAAATTCATTGACGTCAAAAAATTCTCTCCCCCACAGCGGTTTGTGAACATCAGACCGCAAAGATACACCAAGCTGAACATATGGCAGCTTCTCCTTGCCCCAGGAACCGACATAGATTCCATAATACGGACAAAGTCGCTTCCAACTTTGCATCAGCAAGTTGTCTTCGAGGTATTTCATAACAGAGAAATGCATCAATGCAGACGTTGCCAACGTTTCGGGCATGTCTCCCGAAACTGCAACATGGGTCGCCGTTGCGTTCGTTGTGGAAAATCCCACGATATTGGCAAGTGCGAACTTCCGCTGGCGAAATACGATCCCGCAACAAAGGTGCAGGATGAAACAACACTGCCAACTTGCTGCAACTGCGGCAACAAAGGGCATCCGGCCAGTTATAGAAATTGTCCTAAATATAA
Organism: Microdon myrmicae; assembly: GCA_963931805.1. Classification (NCBI taxonomy): domain Eukaryota; kingdom Metazoa; phylum Arthropoda; class Insecta; order Diptera; family Syrphidae; genus Microdon; species Microdon myrmicae. The sequence continues at coordinate 29,606,217 of OZ007497.1, read as the reverse complement.
GGAAATTAAACAAAGATCCAAGGAGACTCGAGCTAAGCAAACAGCCAAGTCAGACTTCGGAAAACAGGCCACACAAAACCTCACCCAAAATGGATTCACATTTGCCGGCATGCTTAGGGGTCAGCAGGCAAAGAATATAACAACTCTTCCAACTTTTCCCCCTCAAAAACATATTCAAGTCCCTAAACGAGCCCCGGTAAAGGCCAACAGGACGCCTCAAATTCAAGCGGTGGTGCAAAAGCCTCCGAGGGGGCAATCTTCAATGCTCGAGAAACTACTTAGTTTCTCCCGCTTAATTGAGGATATCCGACCCCGATATGAGAAACTATCAACCGAGGCAGAGAGGGAGGCACTCCTTTTCACTGCATATGCAAGACATACCCTCCACAATGGATTCCAAAATTAAAGTTATCCTCTTAAATGTCAACTCCCTTGTTTCGCATTCCAAGCGTATGATAGTCTCTGACTTCATAAAGGAAAACCGGGCGGACGTGGTACTTGTAACCGAAACTAGGTTGCACCCATGTCACCGTCCCGTATTCCCAAATTTCTCCATGATTCGAAGAGATCGAACCCTCACTGGCGGTCCCACCATCAACGGAGGTGGAACATGTATACTTGTTAATAGCGGACTTCGCCATGAAGCTATAGACCTCCCACACCTAGAGTCCATAGAGGTGTCCGGAGTTGAACTGCATCTGGCTAGTAATGGTAGAGTGAATATATACTCCGTATACCACTCGCATAAAACCAATAATGGCCCCATTAATCCCGAAGATATCGGCAAACTAATAAGGACCTCAGGGCATACACCCTTCATCATAGGCGGCGATTTTAACTCCAGACATCCCTACTGGAACAACTCTGTCTCTTGCCCAAATGGCACAAAACTGTACCAATGGTACACCGCAAACAGGTATGCCCTCAACTTCGAAACAGTTGCACCTACGGTTGGTACTCGAGGTAACTCAATTCTGGACATATTTATTGTGTCCAAAGACCTACTTCCACAAATCACTCCTCCTCAAGTTTCAGCGGGTGTATCTGACCACAACGCTGTGACCACATTCTTTCGCGGCTATCGAGCATCTCGGGCTCACATCAGATACATACCCGATTATGGGCGGACAAATTGGGAGAACTTCAATATTACATTGAACGATAAACTCCACCAATTCTCTCTTCCCACTGACAGGAACCTAACGACGGTTGAGATAAACAACGCTGCAAAACGACTTCACGAGATTCTAGTTGAAACTTCGGAGACTCATGTCCCGAAGTATAAACTTGAAAAGACTTATCAGATCGCCCAGGATGACCTCACTCTTCGTCTCATCCGGGAGCGTAAAAAGCTCTGCAGAATGAGATATCGTCACCGCTTTACGCAAAGGGAGCCATTATTGCGATCCATTATTCACAATATTGGTACACTGATAAAACAGAGAATCCAAAACAATCGCACCCGACAATTGGAAGGGAAACTGAAGGGTATTCAGATGGACCAGAACATTTATAAAAATGTTAAAAAGATATGTGGCACTTCCCGCATCACTGGGCCAATTATGCACAATGGTGTTGTTGTCAATAACGACACCAATAAAGCAAATATCATCGGAGAGACCTTCGAAAACAATCACAAACTCACTCTCCAAGATGGCGACGCGGAAACTAATGCAATCGTTAGTTCAGAGGTCCACAGTAAGTTGGACGACTTCAACGAGCCAATTGTTGTCTTTAACCCAACTAACAGTGCATACTTCGATGACACACGTGATAATGGTCACGGTTTCATCACACCAAATACCCTACAGACTCTGGTTAAATCTCGACACCCTAAGAAGTCACCTGGTATCGACAACATGTCGTACCACTCGTTGCGAAGGCTTTCTGCCTTATTCTTTATAAAGCTCTCCATTCTGTTCAACCATGCTTACAACATGGGATACTTTCCCCAAGCTTGGAGGCACGCTATTACTTGTCCAATAGCAAAAGTTGGGAAACCAACGTATCACCCCTCAAGCTTTCGCCCTATCTCGCTTCTCACTTGCATCAGCAAAATATATGAAAAATTCATATACGAGAAGCTAAATAACTTTGTCAGTGCCAGGCACCTAATACCTGATTTCCAATTCGGATTTCGAAGAGCGCACAGCACCACTATGGCTCTCAATTTATTTCAAAACCACGTCTGCGTGCGGCTCTTTAATAAGGAACCCACCGTTGCGGTAAGCCTAGACATTGAAAAAGCTTTTGATACGACTTGGATCGAAGGTCTCGCTTTTAAACTACTGAATACCGGCCTCAGTAGAACGCTATGTAGCATCATCTACCAGTTCGTTCGAAACAGAACCTTCCAAGTTAGAATGAATGGAAAGCTTTCCCGAACTTTTCACGCCGCTGCAGGCATACCACAGGGCTCCATTCTAGGCCCCATCCTATTCAATATTTACACCTCCGATATTCCCCGCCCTGTGGACGGGAGAGTAAACCAAATATGCTATGCGGATGACGTCCTGGTGTACACGTCAACCAAAGGCCCCAACCTCGCAACAAATCGACTCAACCGTCACTTGGACGAACTGTATCAGTATTACAGTCGATGGAAAATCCGACTTAATCCATCCAAAGCAGTAGCCATAATTCTGAGTAGTAAACACTACCAACCTACTTCTCGATATTCACAGAATATTCGAATAAAAATGGGAGATACTACGATTAGACCACAGGACAAGATGAAATATCTCGGGGTCACTTATACCCCAAAAATGAATTTCATCAAACATGTGACCCACATTCTCCAAAGGGGCCTTGGTCGGTCTAAGCAACTGCACAACATCTTGAAGTGGGGCAACAAAGTTGACACCAAAGTTAAGCTTCTCTGCTATAAGCAGCTAATCCGATCTGGAATATCGTACGCCTTTCCCATATGGTCCTGCATATCTTCGGCTCAAATGGAAAGACTTCGGGTTTTCGAAAGGAAACTCCTCAGAAGATGCACCAATCATTCTAGAAGGCCTGACGGTCGTCATTACCCCAACTCTCACCTATACGAAGGCGCCTCCATTACCCCTATCGACGAGTACTTGCTTCAATTAGCATATAAGTACCTCGAAAACATTCAGAACAGCGAGAACCTACTTGTACGGGACTCTTGCGTTCTTGACCCTTCTCTCTCTCGATCTCTTCGGATCAAACCCCCACAATTTCTTCTTCAGTACAAAACTGAAGAAAGCACCCTTCCCAACAACATTCCCCTCTATAATAGAGGATTCCTGGACCCATCCCATAGGGTCTACTATTAACAAACCAAACACACGAACGCACAGTACAAGACGGCACAAACACAAACATACACACCGACCAAAGCGCAGATTATCAGACGCCAAAGACGTGATCTGCGTTTACTACCGCACCCAAGACCCACCGGTCTTGTAAGATTTCTTTCCCATCATCCCGCTATAAAAGTAGTTAGAGAACACTTGGACTAACACTGTCCACACTATCCTTGGATACCCCCCCTTTTTTTCTTCTCTTTTCAGATACCGCGAGACCGAGCCCAACATCCTCACGGATGTGGGTGATTCTGGTTATCGCAAGATGACCAGAAGTCAGAGACAAGATGAAGGACACATATGTCCTGTCTCGCTAAATTCGGCCTTCTCGCCACAATTTTTTTTTAGATTAAGGATAAGTTTTATGAGGGACTTCCAACGAGCGATCATAAAATATACAAGAGAAACAAAAAGAATATAAATTGTCTTTTTATTACTTCACGAAACTTAGCATTCAACGCTAATCCCTCGACCGCGAGTCAGCATGGCGTTTGTGCACTTTAAAGACACCACAACTGTCTTATATCCTGACGTAATGTTTGAATGTACTTGTGGGGGTATAAGTAAATGCCGACGTACGGCACGTATTCCTTATATCTCCCATCGATCCGTGGGAAGAATTTGTTCGAATAATCACGTCAGAAAAGAGTTGCTCGTAACCCCAGGTTTGTCGTATAGCCATTCGTCTCTCAATATGCGGCATCGATTTATGTTCACCTTTATTGAGGAATGTGTAATTGTAAACATTTATGGGACGCACGTCCACTTCCTGGTTCTACCGAATCCAATGCGCATATTGGACGACATCTCCTTCGAGTGGATAGATAAATAAACGATTGAAGTCTAATTCGAATAAGTGAGTTAAGACACCAAAGTAATCAATAAAAAAGGATAACACTGCCAGCAAGCGTTTTAATTTATTGAAAATATTCACTAGTGAGAACATTCCGATGCGGTCACACTACACATAACTCAGATAATATTTCTAATAATTATTAATCGTCACTTTCAACCACACAACGTACTGGTTGAAACGACTTATTTCGCATAAAAGTAGGATGTCCGCGGACGAGCGTGTGCATGAGCATGCACACGCGGCGGCAATTAGCGACACCACCTCCCTTGGTTAAACACGTTAATCGACTGACTTGAAAAGGGAAGAAATTGGATACAACCAAAAAAGAACATACTTCTGCTCTCTCATTGCCACGTCCTTCGATGTGTGGTAGGTTACATCGATAATCTGATGATCGAAGAGAGCGGGACAATAAGAGAACAGAAACACGACGTACGATTATCCTAGGGGTGGTTTTGGTTGTATGTGCATGAATCAATGTAGTTCTGAGCGGAACCCGTTGACCTGATTCGGTATATGGTGAGTTCAGTGTACATTGATCCATACGAAGACAGAACTGAGGAAGAGATGGGAATTGAGCTGATGATATTCACCTGCAAAAAGAGAACATTGATCCCCAGCGAATGAAGTGTCTGGAGAAAAGCTGAAGTAACGCTAGGGAAATATTATCACGTGATTCAATCGAATGTGGTGATAAATTTCCCAAGCGGATCTGCAATGATGCGACAACTTCGTCCGGCTGGATTTGGTTGTCGCTAATCGACATGGACACGAGTTGCCGTATGGCAAAAAAGGTAAGCTAAACTCATTTATGCATTGTCTGCGTGGTACAATGAGTTTAGCTATGTGTCCTTGGTGGAAACATGCTTTGCAGGTGAACAGGTAAGTAGGGGGAAATGGGGTTGATTTGACGCGCTGAAAGGCGGTCGAAATTAGGTAGGAAATGTTGGTTGGAATTGTGGGTTGTTTCTCATGTAGAATAGAGAAACCCCCCACATACTCTCCCATTTAGTTTGTCTACAGTGCGCAAATTTTTTTTTTTTTGGAATCCATTTCATGTCTCGCCACTATTTTTTTCATGTCTTGTGTCTACTGAAAACGAATGCCTCAAAGTGGTCTTTTGAGTTTTCGAAAAAGAAAAAGTTCCTGGGGAGCTATATCAAACGATATGGTACTATCAATGATACTTGTTGAGTTTGGCCGGGAATTCGTTCACAATGATAACGCTCTGAAATGGCGCGTTATCGTGGTGCTTAATACATGAGTTTCCTTTCCACAAACCTGGCATTTTTTGACGAATTTGCTCGTCTAAGAATTCCGAGTGCACACCACCGTGATAATTAAAGAAAACGGTCAACGTTATATTAACTTTTGAACGATTTTCAAGTGACTTTTCCGGTTTTGGATCAGATGGAGGCCATCATTCCGAAGATTGTTGACTCGTAAACCCCTGCCTCATCACCAGTTAATATGTTTTATGAATGTGGGGTCAAAATTGCCTCGTTGTAGCATGCCTCTAATAACCTTTACCCGACTGAGCTCTTGAAAAAAATTCAGTGAAAATCGCAAAACACACGAGATTAACTGACAAAATCGAAAAGTGTAAACAAATGACAGATAGGGTTTAAACTCCACGTCATGATAAAGGACGGTTGCGGCAACTTAGCAACAAAAAGAATTTTGGTAATCCTTTTACGCGAGATTTTTAATTGATCAATACTCGGCACTTTTTTGACGGAATATTATTCATTCCCCTAGTAATAATAACCTTGCCCAGAAACCAGATAATTATGGACAATTTAACAAGTCTCGGATAAGGACCGGATACCGGTGGAGAGACTTGCTAAATAAGGCCAAGACCGGATCCCGGCTGTAGTGCCGATGATAATGATGATAATCCATTCCCCACCGCTCAGGCAATTTTTTAAAGACTTGAACGGATCAAGCAAATTTCGAATATCTCCGAAATGAAGTGAAGCGTATTCCAGTTAGGCCATTCTGTATAGATTAAAATAAGTGGTACTCAGAAGGAACGAGTTCTGATGAATACAGTGGGTGAGGCAAAACTTTTCATCCACCCTTTCTTAAAATTTTTCAAACGGTCTAGCAACATGGGGCTTAGCGTTGTCATGAAGAAAAAACGAGACACTCATATTTAGCAGTTTTTCGTTCAATACTCTCTTTAAATGAATCAAAAAGTTATTACTTTCCCGCAATAGTTTCGCGGGGTGCCCCACGGTGCTATTTTGGCCCCACCCTTGTTTTTGCTTCACATAAATGATTTGTTGGAGACAACGGATAACAAAGTGCTCAGTTTTGCGGATGATAGTACCCTGTTTCCTCCTTTTCGAGTGTTCGACCGTTTGGTGCATCTACATCGCATCAGCTGAGATATAGACAGATTGACTCTCTGAATCAGGATCTAGATAAGCTCCTGCAGTGGGGAAGGACCAATCTCATCCACTTCAATGCAGAGAAGACACAATATACAACATTCACAAAGAAAAGTGCATCATCGGTTCCCCAGCTGATGATGAACGGCCGAGCCCACGAGGCTGGGGAAAGTTTGAAATTGCTCGGCGTCAGGGTCTGTGGGAATGTATCATGGCATAAACACGTGTCGAGCATCGCCAGCTCAGCCTCAGGAAAGCTGAGTTATCTTTTTAGAGCCAAGCAATATTTTACTCCGGCCCAACTTCTTCTCCGATATAAAACCCAAATTAGACCCGCGCTCGAATATTGCTCTCATGTTTGGAGCTCGGCTTCTAAACATACCCTCGACATACTTGAAAGCATACAGAGACGAGCGATCCGCCTGATCGGGGACCTGGCGCTGACGTCGGGACTACAGTTGCTATCACATCGAAGGCGCGTAGCCGACCTCTGTCTGTTTTACAGATATTATCATGGGTACTGTTCTTCGGAGATTCGTGGTTTGTTCCACGCAATTCGGCTTATATGCGCTTCACAAGACAATCTGACGGATCACACCCGTTTATGGTTCATCTCCCGACGGCGCGAACACCCCTTCATCAGAACTCGTTCTGTTACAGAGGGGGAAACTGTGGAACTCCTGTAGCGTTCTAGGAACGCACGATTCCACACATGTAAGGTTCCTACCCTTCAAGGAACATACTTACCTTATTCATTACACGTGCCCACAGACAGGTGTCCCAAAGCTCCCAATCATACCTGTAACAGGGGTCATAGGAAGCTGCAACAATGTTGAGCCCGATATCAAAAAACAAGGAATTTAACGTTCAAAAAAAAAAAAAAAAAAAACGTTCAATATTGAGTCAACGCATTCATTCATCGTATGCAAAACCAATCCCAGAATACAGGCCATAAATCTCCCATCCTAAACATCAACGCGAGGTTTCCCAAGGAAATACCATTTTTGGTAAATAGACCGAACGACCGATGCATACGCTCGTAGCTAAATGCAATTAGCGCCGAAACCAGGCACACTTGCGCAAACAATCAATTCGTTGCGCCGCTGATTAGCAGGCGAGCAATCTTAAACTCTAAATACTATCCCAGATAGATGTACGATGGGAAAGGCAAACAAAGCCTTACATCCCATAATCCGTGTACACATCCGAAATGCAGGCGAGCCTTTGCCGCATGCCAGATGTGCGGCATCCGATCCGTAAACAAAGGAAGAAGCGAGATACCGACCACCAGCATCGAATGGTGATAATGATGATGATTAGGTAAGATTTCTCCTTCCAAATCCTGTGGCAAATTCTCCTTGTGAGACGAAAAGGAAGATGGTATGCTGCTAACAGATACTGTGGAAAATTCTGTTAGGAGATGAAATGGGAAATTTTCTTCTGTGCGGACACAGATCGGAAATCTGAATCGGGATAATTTTTTTTTGCAGACGGTGAATCTAACTTGGAGCGCCATCGAGAGAACACCTCGATATAGAACTTTCGAGGAGGAGCTCGAGTCGCGTTAACGTACATTAACGGCGTTAAATACCAGAATGTTGTAGCTTGTGTTGTCATTGACCATATGTCCTTAAGCCCATACATTCTTTTATGTAAACTATTAAAGGTTATACTAAGTGACTTGTAATTAATACTTCGTGACGTTCACCTCATCGAGGATTCGTCATATTGTAAGACAATATAAACGACTTGTGCAAACGAAAAAAATAAAGTTAAATTGAAGGCGACGTCCGTGTTTTATTAGTGACGGTATTCGCTCCAGTGCATTGTATTTTCCGTGTTGCGTAACTCATCGTCAAAGTGGCAACAACCCGTACGCCAAACTCCCTTCCCACGTGAGTGTTCCCGGAGCGTTACAACCTGCAACTGGTCAAAAATAACTGCAACCGTTATTTGGTGGCATCTCCCAGCGCCGTGGTGGCGTTATAGGTTCGCCTCTCCCGAGAGAAGTGTAAAAAAAAAAATCAGCTGTCAACAAAGCCAGAGAGAATGGAAAAACGTTTAAATGTTAAATGTTAAATTATGTAACAGTGGATACACGAAACTGAAGTTGAAATATTTGCACAATGCCAGGCGCGCCATCGCAGCTTCCTCTGGCGACGGCCTTCCGGATGGGTCACTCTGTTGGTCTGAGTCCCGTGGCAGCAAGGGTGTGGCCTCGCAACTTTCCCTGCTGGAGACTTCCATGGTGGGTCGCTCTGTTGGCGTGAGCTCCTTGGTGGCTAGTGGTGCCCAACATGGGGCCTCCGGACGGATCGCTCTATTAGCGTAAGCTCCTTGGTGGCAAGGGTGTACCCCTGCAGCTTCCCTTAGTCCACTGATTTCAGGCGGCGCTACTTTCTTTTTATTTCAGTTTTATTGATCTACTTTCGATTTTTAAAGTTAAATCAGTTACATGGACAACTGGCTGATTATAGGCCATGGGTTCGGCTTCCTGGACTTAAACTGATTCGAATCCAAAATGGGCCGCCCTTTTATACCCTGGATCTACAAGAGATTTTTTAAAAATTATACATAAAAATTCCAAGAGGCACAAGCAAGATTTTGTGTGTGTTTCAATTGGAATGGGGTTCCAGGAACAAAATGGGAATTTGTTTGAACCAATTCCCGGATGGTGTAATCATGAGGTGCATTTGGATTAGATTAGCATTTGTTAGGGTTACTGGGAATTGAATCAATGTACGACAAATGGATTTTTGATTTAATTTGTCGCGGGTATAATTCACTTGGGAAATATGATTGGCCTTATGGATAAATCGTAGGGTAATTGGGTAGGGTTACAAATGTATGATGAAATAACGGCGGATTAGATGAGTGTAGTGATTTAGGATTATTGCAGTTGTTACACCCGGCAAAAGCCGCATATCGAAACAAAGGATCAGGTATGCCCATTCGAGATGTCATTCTTGTTCATGACAACGCCAGGCATCACACCGCGTTCTTGAGAAGGGATACATTGGAAGAAATGGAGTGAAAAACACTAGAACACCCTCCTTATAATGTTCCCCTCTGACTATGTTTTGTTCGCACCCTTGAAGGAATCACTTGGAGGAAAAGAATTCGAAAGTAATGAAAAAGTCGAGGAGCACGAGCGCATTTGGCTTACAAATCGCCCTAAATCTTTCTACGGCCAAGGGATATTAAAACTTCGAAATCGGTAGTAAAAGTATGTAGACCACGCAGGAGAGATATGTTTATAACGGTTTGTAACATCAAAGTGCAAACCTCTAATGTTGAGATTTAATATTTTGTTATCGGGCAGCTAAATGGCCATGATATTGTATTATTTATTAATATTTTATTATTGTCCCTGTTCGGGCGCCAAAATGTAACATCAAAGTTTGACCTCTGATGTTATCATTTATTTTGTTTAAGTTATCGTAAGTATTGTTTGATTTAGATTTTCTTTTGGGTTAAATTATTTATACTTTATTGGCCCCACGTTGGGTGCCAAAATGTAACACCTGAGCATAACCCCAGATGCTAACATTTATTAATTAGTTATCAAGTTTGTGTTGAATATTGTTGAGTATTGTTGAATAGTTAGTTCAATTTGGAATTACTTACTCGCCTGGTCTTCTCCATTGGTTTGGCAAATAAGGTCTTCTCCTCCTCTTGGTTTTTTCCTCTTAATTGATACGAGACTTTATTGTTTTTTAACTTTAAACTTTATTGTTGAAATACACTGGGAATGTCCACCCCTTATGTTTTAAACACTTTTTTTAAACAAGAAGTCCCCCCTGTACAATTGCAATGGCCGCAGCCTTCTTGTTTATTACTTTACACTGCGCCGCAACTCCTTTGAACACCCAATTATTGGTAATTTAATGCAGATGATGCATTTTCCTCACCTGGAACGTGTAACCTATTCGGAGGTTATTCGCCTGTCATAAGCCATTCACAATATTCATTAATCATTTACTTGCTCTGCAAAAAAAAAAAATGCAACGACAAAGAATTGAGCAATTCCATGCGGAGAATCAATTATAGGACATTGCCCGCGTGTGCCAATGGTATCATACGATTAATTGTGCCTCACTGCTGTGTTCGCTACTTCGTCGAACTCAGCACTTTTCTGACGCTCAATTATTTCGTCGTCGGTGGCCTTTGGCGAAACCGCTTGTGATCGTATATCGTGTATCATACTTGTAAACATATGTATTTCTAAAATGAGACCGTGTAGGTCCGTGGACAGGTGCTTACTTGATTTTTGCAATACGAAGCAGAATGCAGTGGCCTTGGGGAGTGGGTCAAGTGTATGACTGATATATGGTAATTGGCTTTGGAAGGTGGGCATAGGTGTGTAATTATCGCAACGTATGCGATATGAATTAATTGCCCGTGGAGAAGGCTTTGCTTCTGAATGAATGCGAATTTTTATTCAATACATTGTATTGCTTGTGCGAAAGGCGAGTATTGCATTGTATGCAGAATATTTGACGGTAAACTAACGGGAAAGTGACCGACAGGACGGCCGCGACAGAGATGGGAGTACAATGTTAGATTGGACCTCGAAGAAATCGGATCGGATGGTCGAACGTGGGAGGACAGCACACAGGACAGGGAACAATGGCGGAGCCGAGTCGGTGTGGTCATGAACTTCCGGGTTACTTCAGGCCAATAAATAATAAAAAAAAAAAAAAATGCAGAATATTTTGAGGATTGATTATAAAGATGAAATCATAGGATGATGGATTATAGGATAATGGAATCAAATTAATAAAATATTATAATGATTGAGAAGCGGTGTAAAGCGAGGTGTAACAGGGTTTTCCAATAGGGACTTGACAACTTTGAATTAACTTCGAATTTGTGAACGCACCCTTTCACTAATCATCGAACTGTCACTGTCAATTTTGTCAGTAAACTCAACATTTCCATCATGGTTAAGAACACGAACGAACAATGTCTGCATATTCTAAAAATTTACTACCGAAAAAAATTGTCAAGTCCCTATAAGTAAACCCGTTAGTATAGTGAGTTCAATATTTATTCATTATTCATTATTCAATAAATCTATAAAATGAAATTACAGTTTATATTTGATTCACCCTCGTATATAAAACGAGTTAACTGCTTCCAGCAAACTAATGCCAACTACTCGAATCATACTTGTCTGATAGAACTTTCAAAGTAACACACGAAGGAACTCAGTCTAGCTTCTATGCCATTATTATCATGGGACCCTCTCTCTTCTTACTATCCACAACAGACATCCCCACCAACCAAAAACACATTCATAAGTACCTTTGCAGATGATACAGTTATAATATCAGATGACGATAATATAAAAAAAAAAAAAGCTACAGAACAATTGCAACAGGCACTCAACAAAATTAACCAATGGACCAGTGATTGGAAGATTTAAATCAACGAGATGATATCAATTCACGTAACATTTACATTGCGACAATCAGATAGCAATATTACTACATATATCAACGGAATTCTAGTTCCAAAAGCAGATTCAGCGAAACATCTCGGTATAGATCTGGATAGCAGACTAAACTGGAGACATCATATGAAACAAAAAGCTGAAACCCAGACAGATGATTGGTTAATCGGGCATGACTCTCAATTTAATCTCTATTCCAAAAGCTTGATTCAATATCAATTTATCATCATATATGGAATTCAATTATGGGGCTGTACAAAGCAATCCAATAGGGTAATGATTCCACGAAGCCAAAACAACTTCCTTCGCATTATCACCGATGCGTACCGCTTTGTGACAAATCAGGAAATACGTGATGGCCTAGAGATCAAATGGATTAATGAAGTTATCCAAAAATATGCTGCCAAACACGAAAAACGCCTCATAATCACACCATCGTAGAAGCTATTCGGTTCTTGAATATTACCCAAGAATTGAGGAGGTTAAAACGGACGAAACCTTATAAATTCACATGTTAAAATCTAAAATATTTAAAGCCACTGGGGAGCTGAGCAGTGGTTCAGTAAATCCTCACACGTCTTACTTAATTAAACTAAATTAAGTACAATTCAAACATTGTATTGAATTAAATTGTTAAGATTGTACTGTTCATATCTAATAAAGGATGATATTAAGAAAAAAAATTAGTTCGGTCTGTTTTCAAAAGATGGTTTTGTCTGTTGTGAATGTCTTGTGGTGAAAAAATATGTCTTCGAGTGAAAAACAAATTCTTAATAGAACCACGTTTAAACAAGATCATCATCATCATCATCGGCACTACAACCGGGATCCAGTCTTGGCCTTATTTAACAAGTATGAGGCTTGTTAAATTTTCTATAATAATTTGTTTTTCTGGGCAAGGTTATTAGCCTTGCGCCAGTTTAAATAAGATAAGTGTTTCAATTACACACTACAACGGTCGTCATTCTTCCCTCTGGTTGTGGTGATAGACCGCAACAAGCAACCTAGGAGGAATCTGGAAAGAGACCTTGTTCGTTTAAGAATACGGGGATATCTTCCCAGATACTGCTACAGCTAGGCTAATGCGAACATTAGCCAATTAAAATTAGCACGTTCCTCTGTCCCACTCTGTATTATGGTGTTTAATTTAAAGACAATCTAAATGTTTTTCTCACATTAGGGCATCCATGTAGCTAAAATAAAAATGGGCTGATACCTTTGTTCATTATATTGAAATTATGCAATATTTGGCATATTCACGTGTTCAAGGATTTCATTTAATTATTCAAAACCACGACACGTATTTCAAAACCCACTCAACTAAAGTATATCTAAATAAAACATAAGGATGGTTTTACATTTAACTAAAATAGACATGCTCACAAAGTGATATACATATATCCCCTAATAATCTTCACAGATGGAAGTAATACACCACAGTGAAGGAACCAAATAGGAACCACAAGTTCTCTCAAAACGGATGCTACATCGACAACTGTTCACTTAAAACCCTAGTTTACTTAAAAGGGATATTAATGCTTAGTTAATATATAATTACTTTGAAACACCTTCTATAAGATAGTCAATATGATATGAAGTATGAAGAACACAGTGGCATTTATATTGATCATACCTCACTTCCTTTGTGTCATATTCAAATGTTCCTCTCGGTACTTTAAGGATTTAAAATCCACAAGAATTTAATGCCCCTTAATTACAATTTGTCAACCCACTCGAATTCAAAGGGAATTTTGAAAGTTTCCACGCGTCCACGCCACATGTCAAACGGAGGCTGAGAAAGGGGAAGGCATAACTGTAGCGAAACTTGAGAATATTGTTTTCCTTTCATGAGTTGCTGCTGTCAACATGAATATTTAAGGGTGTGACTTTGAAAGCATTACTGCCGCAAAGTTGTTCTTGGAAAGACTCATTTTAGCGCATGCAATTTATATCCATATTCAGAGAAATAAATAAGGATGAACAACATGGAAGAGCATTATTCCAGGAATCTGTTGTTAGAAATGCTTGCTTGTTGAAGTTTTCCTTCAAAAGGATTTGGAAACACTAATAAAATACGGCACACTTTTGTTTAAGGATGCATTAAGACAGCGATCAGAAGATGTTGCACTATCTATTCGATGAAAATGAAATTGATATACGTTTGTTTTGTTCACAAAAAGCTTCCCTTTTATAATAAAGGATGCGATCAAAACATTGAAGAAAGCCTTATTTTTTGGTGAAGAATGCCATCAGCAGTTCTGCGGATTTGTTGCAACGAAAGTCATGTCTGTGACCGCTGAAGAGGATAAGGTGCTGTATGACTCCGGAAACATATTGACAGAACAGTATATCATAATTAACATTAACAGCCAATCACCACATTGGGCTCCTCGATAGTATAGTGGTTAGTATACCCGCTTTTCACGCGGGAGACCGGGGTTCGATTCCCTGTCGGGGAGCCTCTGGCGCAAGACTAATGAACTTGTCCGGTATTGCGGGTTCACTGAATGCAACCAGCGAATTCGCAAGTGAACGCAACCATAACAACCAAATAGCAACTGTCAGCAACTAGCTGACATGTTAGTTGTTTGGTTGTCAAGGAGAATAAACAAACTATTCAATCTTCGTTAACCATTTCAAGCGACACGGTTCGCATCGATTATAATCCATTATAATCGAACTAATCTCGCGAATAAATTCCATTGTTGAGATAAAAAACACAGCTAGTTTTATTGTGGTAGTCTGGAGGACGTTTCTTTCCTGGATTGCTGCTCATTAAAATAGGTATTATTTTCCTTACAACCATTTCACTTTTCTCAGTGTTTCAGAACAGAACGCTTCCCCGACGACATTCCTCGGTCGGCGGAACACCTCAAAGATCTTCTCCGACGACATTCCTCGGTCGGCAGAGATCAAACATGTTGGTCCTTCGAGCCGGATCCAGTCTGTGGATCCAATTCACTGCTGGCAGCTCGCAGCATATAAAAAGGTCGCGGGACACACAAGAGTTCAGACGTTAAGTTCAGACGCTAAGACCCACCGTCGACAGGAGATTGAATTTGAATAGGAAATTCGTCAAATTAGACGAAAATGCCTGCGTCGTCGAGTACCGCCAAATCAAAACTGGCAAAGGCCGCATTAGCCGAACGTCGAAGTCTGACGCGAATGGAATCAGAACTTGAACGCCAAGTTGATGCTCCCTGCCTTGCCGAAGATCCGAGCAATGACCAGGATCGCGGGAGTCATGTCAAAGGCGTGATAGAACAGCGCATAGAGGCCCAGTTCGCCGCGCATGAGAAGATGTCGTGCGCCTTCCGGAATTTAGAAAGGATAGGGCCGCCAACGCTAGCCACTGTGGAAGCACGCGAGCGTAGCTTACATGAAGGATGGGAAGCCCTAGGGCATCGGCAGCAGTCCCAAGGATGACCATCGCCCATCGATACTTTGACGAAGGGTTTATAGACCAGGCAGAGGAGACGTATTTGAATGAGGCCACTAAGTTCGTCGAGGCAAGACACGCCCTCAGCGCCGAACGTCCGACCACGTCCAGGGCTGCGACAGACGCCTTCAGTCGGCCCCACGTCAGAAAACTTCCCCCGGTACAGATGCCATTTTCAGGGAAATATTCGGAATGGCGACCCTTTAAAGACATGTTCCTATCGGTACTGGCAGACCACCCCGTCCTTGAGGATGTCGAAAGGCTTTATTATCTGAAGTCCAGCCTCTGGGACGAGGCCGCAAGAGCCATTCAGAACATTCCTGTGACAGAGGAAAATTACCACCGAGCTTGGGATAAGCTGGTGGATCATTATGATCATTATGACTCGCGCCTGGTTCACCCTGCCCTGACGACGCTCCTCAACGTACCTACCCTTCCTAAGGAGTCAACCGCAGGTCTGCGAACACTCCGCGAAACCACCAACGACGAGATTGGCAGCCCGGATGCCCTTGGACGCCATGTAGCTAGCTGGGATGATATCTTGGTCTACTTGACCACCCAGCGCGTGGATCTCCGACCGAGTCGTGATTGGCAGACCTCACAGCACAGCAGAATGGAACCACAGACCTATAAACAGCTGGACGCGTTCTTAAAAACAAGAATTGAGGCGTTAGAGTTCGTGGAGCTGCCCCGAAGCACCATTGAGCACCCTCATCGACCTAAGAGCGATCACCATCCAAACATCTAAAGGACGCGTTTCTCGACCTACACCGACTCAACCTTAGGCCAGAGCTCTCGGGTCATCTGTCCATATTGCAGCTCATCTCTTTCTTTAGGCTCCTGGGCAGGATTTAAAGAACTCAATCTGGACCAGCGAAAGTCCCTTGTCAACCAGCGACGGCTGTGTTTCAACTGCATGGGATCACATTTATTCCGCGATTGTTCCTCCACCAGCCGATGTCGACATTGCCAAGGACGACACCATACCCTGCTCCATGCCAGTTCGACGGCATCATCGCCACGTTCAAACGTGGCCACTGCAGCTCATCACTTTCTTCAGACTCCTGTGTAAGATTTAAAGAACTCAATCTGGACCAGCGAAAGTTACTTGTCAACCAGCGACGGCTGTGTTTCAACTGCATGGGATCACATTTGTTCCGCGATTGTTCCTCCATCAGCCGATGTCGACATTGCCAAGGACGACACCATACCCTGCTCCACGCCAGTTCGACAGCATCACCGCCACGTCCAAACGTGCAGACTGCCCCGAATCAACACAACTACCAGACTCCTGAAGTGTCTTCGCATACATTAACCGCCCATCAACCGCGGGAGACCCTCCTTGCTACTGCACGTGTCATCATAAAATCAGGGGATCAAAGCCGGGTAGAGACCCGTGCCCTGATGGACCCTTGTTCCGAGGTAACGTTCATCTCCGAACACCTCGCTCAGCGTCTGCGTCTCCGGCGTTGGACATCGTTCATCCCAGTTGACGGAGTCGGGGGCGTCCAATGCCACACTGCGAAGGCCCAGACTTCAATCACAATAATGCCTCGTCACGACGGCGCTAGGGGCTGGACTATCCAACACTCTTATCCTGCCTCACCTGTCGGAGTACGCGCCACCCCCTCGACTCCTGCCTGGCGACGTCGCCGACGCAGCAGGTCTAGACTTTGTGGAACCGGACATCCCGCCCAGGGAAAAGGTGGGTGTGATCAATCGGCGCCGACGTGTACCCTGCCATCATTAAGAAAGGATTAAGGAAGTCTGCCCACTCGGACATCATCGCCCAGGACACCCATTTGGGGTGGATATTGACGGGTGCAGCTTTGCTCGGCCCAGGCACCTCTAATAGAGAACAAATATTGGCCAGTCACATGGCCGGTCCTCGTGGGTTGCGAATTTACAACTCCAACCCAGAGGAACTGGTCCACCGTGAAGACGTCGTCGACGTCGACCCTGAAGAACCCGAATGCAGTACATACGTTCCGCTACCCGCATCAAAAACCGAACGCGCAATGCCCCGTTTGTCGGGCGGCGCTCCCCAGTATTCAGGGATCTAACGAGTCCCAACCGCTGCATCCGAATGAACGCTGCGGCCTCACCCGCAAACGACCGCACCATTCCGGCCGCTAACTTCGGACGGGTGCCAATGGACGCAGCACTCGCCAACACCACTAGTTCCCTCGATGGAGTGAGACCAACCACCAGTCACGTGGTTGCGACCCTACAACTCCAACCCAGAGCACATGGCCAGCAACGATAACCGCATCCAACAACCCGTCATCACGAACCCCCCGGGCCGTCCAAGACCCCTCCGCCTTCAACACTCTTCAAGGCGGGCGGCTCTCTCCAATCGGCCATCATCGACGTGAGGGTGTATATACATTTTCCCCGTCGACATTCCTCGGTTGGCGGAGCACCTCAAAGATCTTCTCCGACGACATTCCTCGGTCGGCAGAGATCAAACACCCGGAAAAACAAATCATTATGGAAAATTTAACAAGCCTCAGGACTTGCTAAATAAGGCCAAGACCTATTCCCGGTTGTAGTGCCGATGATGATGATGATAAAAATAAGTATCTGTTGCGATGGTAATATGACTAAACCACATTTTATAGAATTCTCATTGGAATATATGGTAAATCTTCCTTTGAATAGGCAATCACACTAATTAATGTCTTATGGATATCCTTTCCTTTAGAAAACAGTTTCTCTTAAATTAAATCACCCTCAGAACGCGGCAAAATTAGTTCACCTCTTACCTGCCCCAAGCGTTGATAATCATTCTCATTAACTATATTGAGATACTCAAAGAAATTAAGGTAACAAAACACCTACATCTTTCTAAAAAGAGTAAGCGCTCTTGTCCTTAAAAACAATTTTCAAACATTGTTGCCCTGAAATAATCCTTTCCCAATGTCATTTGAATGTAATCTATTGAAAGGTTGTAATTTCAAAATGATTGCTCATTTACCCGGTTGTCTGGGCAACGTATTTATAACTTAGCTAAACAAACAATCCCTGAGCTAATTGAAAATTTAATAGGTTTTCGAAACTCGAGTGTCCTGTTGTGTGATCGCAATCAAAAAACCATCCTTAAATTCAGAAATTGTTTTAATTGAAAACTACTTAATAACGACTTATTCGTTGCTGGGTATACGTCGGTAGAGACACTCTACCTTGTATTTTGGAACAATGACAATTGTTCTTAACGGACATCTATTTCACCAGGTATCCAGAAGGGAAGTAAAGGGATCCTGAGACGAATGGGGAGTGAATGGATCCCGAGACGTTTAGAGTGCTTGAGAATGCTATTCAAGAAATCAATCATGACCTAAAGATCACTTACCTTTCACAGGTTTTAGTTGGAAAATATTTGGCTATATAAAATTAAGTATCCTGGATTACGTCAGGCGCAAATAAAGACATGTTTCATGAACAGGTATCCTTCCAAAATGAGACACTAGCACTTTCAAATATGAATTGCCTACGTCGTTGTTCTTAGTATTTTTGTAAAGGGTAAAAGGTTTTTGAACGTCCAGGACTTACGTGTGCATACTATTCATTGAAAATTCAGTGTGGTTTATATGTGTTATGTCGTTGTTGTGGCCCTTTTCTTAAGAAATACGTCTCCTTATCTTTGAAAAGACGAGTCTCTATTTGATAAACCGCTCCTAACTGGGTAATGTTGCGGGGAAGGGTGCTTTCTTCAACTTTGTACTGAAGAAGACATCGTGGTGGTCGCATCCGAAGAGATCGAAATAGAGAAGGGTCTAGAACGCAAGACTCCCGTACAAATAGTTCTCGCTGTTCCGAGTGCTTTCTGAGGTACTTATATTCCAATTGTAGCAAGTACTCGTCGATAGGGGTAATGGGGGTGTGGGGGTTTAAGTTTGGTTGTGCCGGCGTACGACACGGGTTCCTATCACCCACCAACGGATTGTGCACTGAAAATGTTCACGAAGGTCAAAGGTTCTTCACACCTGTGCACTCGCAGGAAAGGACAATAAAACACACGGAGTTTTTCTTGGTCTATAAGTATTTTTATTGCGGCACTTAGGAACAGCTTTTAGAATTTAACTTGCAATGTTGCTGCGAATAAAGGACCCCTAGGTGATCTTATCCCTGTAATGCACTTAATTTATTTATCCTTTTCACACTAATGAAAACAGTGTTCGGTTTTCTTTGACAACGTATTATTAAATAAATAAATACACGCGATTCTTTATGGTCAAGATCGTTCGACTCCTTTTTGAAACATCTTATTAAATACACGCGACTGTTTATGGTGATTGGCCCTTACGCCTCGTAAAACAAAAGGGCGGACTCGACTCGCGGTGTGCGTGCTCCCCAGCGTACCAAACTCGACTGACTAGGAAGGGGCGAGAATCCATTCATCGTAGTGTGGCAGTGGAGTCATAGCTAAAAAAAAAAACTCACTGCCACTTTATAAGAACTTGAAAAGGGTTGCTATGCGTGCATAGGAAATGTGGTTCCAGCGAATTACTGCCGTACGGGCTGAATTGGATTCCTCTGTCGCTATGTATACGGGGAAATTGGTTTTGGAATGACGATCAAGTATGGGCATGAGATGTCGCTTAGAAAAAGGAATATGGATCTTGGTCGTGCCGATGGTTGTTTCGTGGAAATGGAACGCATCGTGCTGGTGACCTACCAGTTAGGAGAATTGGTGTTGTTTCAATTGGTTCAGTTGGGATGGGAGCCGAAATGGTTTCCGGGGAAACTAAGTGTTGCTTGGTTACAAGCGAGGGAAAGGTTTAAGCAGGAAGTGAGCCGGAATGATTTTCGGGGGAAATTAATGCTGCTTGGTAGTAAGCGAGGGATATAGTTTAAATAGGAAATTAACCGAAGTGGTTTCTGGGAAAAATATATGCGGTTTGATGTAGTTGAGGGAGATGATTAATATTCCGTTGTAAGTTTGAAAATGCATTTTATTACAGGTTGGAAAATGGATTCTGGGCATATTGGGAAGTGTATTCTTTGCATGTTGCGAATGTGTGCTATTGCAGGTTTGGGTTATGGTGGGCGCTGTTACCGGTCGAAGTTAGGTGGAATTGTGGGTTGGTTCTCGTTGTGATATAGAGAACCCCCACAGAGGCACCTTCATATAAGTGAGAGTTGGGGTAATGGCGACCGTCATGCCTTATTGAGTGGCTGATGCATCTTCTGAAGAGTTTCCTTTCGAAAACTCGAAGTCTTTCCAGTTGTGCCGAAGTTATGCGGGACCATATAAGAAATGCGTCTGGTATTCCAGATCGGATTAGCTGCTTATAACAGAGAAGCTTAATTTTGGTGTCAACCTTGTTGCTCCACTTCAAATCGTTGTGCAGTTGCTTAGACCGACCGGGGGCCCTCTGAAGAATGTGGGTCACATGTTTGATGAATTTCATTTTTGGGGTATAAGTGACCCCGACATATTTCATCCTGTCCTTCGGCTTAATCGTATTACCTCCTATTTGAATATTCTGTGAATATCGAGAAGTAGGTTGGGAGTGTTTACTACTCCAAATTATAGCTACTGGTTTAGATGGTCGTCGCTTATGCACTGTTAGCTGAGTTGAACACACAACTACTGGTTCATTAAAGTTGTCTAATTTATTGTGAACCTCTGAACTAATGATTGCATTAGTATCCGGGTCCCCATCCTGGAGAGTGAGCCTGTGATTATTTTCAAAAGTCTCTCCGATGATGTTTGCTTTATTGGTGTCATTACGATGTTTGCTTTATTGGTGTCATTATTAACAACAGGGCCAGTGATACGAGAAGTGCCACATATCGTTTTAACATTTTTATAAACGTTCTGGTCCATCTGAATGACCTTCAGTTTGTCTTCCAATTGTCGGGTAGGATTGTTTTTGGATACTGTGTTTTATCAGTGCGCCAAAATTGTGAATGATGGATCGCAATAATGGTTCCCTTTCCGTAATGCGGTGACGATATCTCATTCTGCAGAGCTTTTTACGCCTCCGAGAGTGAAGTCGTCATGGGGAATCTGATAAGTCTTTTCAAGTTTGTACCTCGCGGCATGAGTCTTCGAAGTTTCAACTAGAATCTCGTGAAGAGGGTTTGCAGCGTTATTTATCGCAACCGTCGTTACGGTCCTGCCAATGGTAACAGAGAGTTGATGGAATTTTTCGTTCAATGTAATATTGAAATCGCTCCTCAATAGTATACTGGTTAGTATACCCATCTGTCACGCGAGAGACCGGGGTTCGATTCCCCGTCGTGGAGCCTCTGGCGCAAGACTAATGACCTTGCCCGGAAATAACAAATCATTATGGAAAATTTAACAAGCCTCAGGACTTGCTAAATAAGGCCAAGACCGGTTCCCGGTTGTAGTGCCGATGATGATGATGATACGGAATATATATTAGATCTACCAATATTAGCCAGAGGTAAGTTCAATCCCCGGAGGATGGGAGCGAACATACAGGGCAAAGTCTCTGATTGCTTTCAACCCGGCGAAGGTCCTAATAATCCATACAGCGACATCCTGAGAAAGGTTGGCGGAAGGCTAATAACCTTGCCCGGAAAAACAGACTAGTATGGGAAATTTAACATGCCTCGGATATGGACCAGATACACGACGTAGACCACGGAAAAGAAAATGACTAAACTATTTAAGAATTTTCTCATGGAAAGTCCGCTCACTATACAGAGCTCGAGCTGCACAGCAGCTAGCCGATGTCCTGACCGAATATAAGGCTGACATAACAACATTACAAGAAATAAGATGGACGGAGAGTGGTTTTATTTAAAGAAACGAGTATGACATTTATAACAGCTGTCATACAAAACACCATGTGCTCAGGGTAGGCTTTCTAGTCAGCCAAAAACTGAATCATTCCATCATCGGCTTTAATGCAATAAACGAAAGGCTATACACTCTTTGCGTTCGAGGCAAGTTTAAGAACATAAGCCTCATAAACGTTCACGGACTTACAGAGGAGTCCCCTGACGACGAAAAAGGAGAATACTACGAGAACTTCGAACGGGCCCTCAATGCCTGCCCACGATCCGATGTGAAAATCGTTCTTGAAAATATGTAGGGAGCCGGTTTTCAGGCACTACACAGGTTCCCATAGTTTGCATGAGAACACTAATGACAACGGACTAGGAGTCATCGAACCGGCAGCATCAAAAAACTTGGTCGTTGTGAGTACCAGGTTTCCGCGTAAAGATATCCACAAAGCTACCTGGATACCACCTGATGGAGCCACTTGCCACTAAATTGGCCACGTGTTGATAGATTGCCCCCACTCCTCTAGCCTGACGACGGTACGAACCTACCGAGGTACCAACGTCGACTCGGATCACTATTTTTTTGGGTACAGTTTTAGGAGCGCGGATTGCCTTACGGAGACGTATTGCATCCGCGTATAAGGTTCGAATCAATACGGCTGCCTTATGCAATGAAAATACCAGTAACACCTTCGGTCCTGTGCTAGTACTCGCCCTCGGAGAGTTCGATGGAGGGAGAGTAAGTCATGTGGCCAGAATGCCGAGCGTAGAAGAGAAAGAAGAATACTGTCATTAGTACTGCCAACTCCATCTTAGGCAGTAGTGGTAGAGATCGGAGCGACTGGTTTGATGATGAGTGTAAACTAGCGACTGATCGTAAAAATGCTGCATACTGGGCAATGCAGCAGTCTCATAAGACGCGGGTACGCGAGAAGAAATACAAAGAGCATAGAAGATCTGAAAAAGACTTCACAGACAAAAGAAAAGTGCCTGGGAAAAAACCTTGTCTGTGAAATAGAGAAAAGTAGAGGGCGAGCTCCGCACCATGCGCGGAAGTTCCACCAAATAATCCGCAGTATGACGCGGTACACACCACGCTGCACTTCTGCAAGGATAAAGAGGATAATCTGATCACCGATCCTGAAGGCATTCTGGAGCGATGGGAAGTGCACTTCAATGAATTGCTAAGTGGTCAGCTCACAGAAGAATTTGAGGCTCCACCAATGCACAATCAAGACGAAATGCTGCCGTCACCAATTATTGAGGAAACATTAATAGCCATCTGAAATCAAATAAAGCCCCCGAAGCTGATGGCATACCAGCTGAACTGATCAAACAAGGAGAGACAGCGTTACATCACGCAATTCTTGAGATCGCGGTGCACTTATGTGAGCAAGAGCAGATATCGGAAGATTGGCGTCGTGGAATAATTTGCCCCATACATAAGAAAGGAGATATCACAGTGTGCAGCAACTATAGAGGTATAACATTACTGAGTACCGCTTATAAGATATTCTCCTCTATCCTACAGATCTCCATACGCTAAAGTCATCATTGGTCAATATCAGTGTGGCTTCATCCCAGGCAAATCAGCGATTGATCAGATATTCACCCTTAGGCAGGCGATGGAAAATTTCTAGATTTTTAGATTCCATTATATCATCTATTTATAGACTTTAATGCCGCCTACGATATCATAGCCAGGGTAGAACTGTACAATGCCATGAGAGAGTTCGCAATTCCAAACAAATTGATATATCGCTTGTAAGTTGACGATGACCAACGTAACTAGTCAAATAAAAATAGCGGGATTGCTGTCCAAACCAGTAAACATCTTTAATGGACTCCGACAAGGAGACGGTCTGACCTGCCTCCTCTTCAACCTGGCGATAGAGAAATCAATCCGTGACTCTTGCGTTACAACTAGAGGGACTAGTGTCACCAAGTCCAGCCTACGCAGATGACATCGACATCATCGGTAGATCCGATTCGGCCTTCTCTGTGATGGAGGGATGGCGTAGACCAGGACGCCCAAATCCTGGGAGTGCCAAACTGGATGACATCGGCTCGAAATCGGAACCAGCGGAGAGATTTGTTAAATAAGGCCAAAACCCCATCCCGGTTGTAGTGCCGATGATGATGATGAAGTTCAATCCCAGAGACCCATATGGACGCAAAATGTGGGAGGTCAATAGCTTCATGGCGAATTCCACTATTAACTAGTATACAGGTGCCACCTCCGGGAAGTAATTCATTGGACACAAAAAAGAAGTCGATTATTGAGTTGCCTGGCGTACCAGCGCCAGGTGCGACTATTTTAAAGTTGAGGGCATGAGAGTTTTCGATGTACCATTGGTACAATTTTGTGCCATTTGGGCAGAAGACAGAGTTGTTCCAGTGGGGATGTCTGGAGTTAGAGTCGCCGGCTCTGGGGAAGGGTGTATGCCCCGAAGACCTAATTAATTTACCGATATCTTCGGGACTAATCGTGCCAATATTTGTTTTATGCGAGTCGTATACGGAGTATGTATTCACTCTACCATTATTAGCCAGATGCAGTTCGACTTGGGAAACCGCTATTAACTAGTATACAGGTGCCACCTCCGTTGGTGGTGAACCCCCAAGTAGTGAGGGTTTGATCGCTTCGAATCATGGAAAAGTTTGGGAATACGGGGCGGTGACATGGATGCAACCTAGTTTCGGTTACAAGAACCCCGTCCGCTCGTTTATCGTATATAAAGTCAGAGACTATCATACGCTTTGAAAGCGAAACAAGGGAGTTGACATTTATAAGGATAACTTTAATCTTGGGATCCATTTTGAAGCGTATGCCTTACATATGCCGTGAAAAGAGCGGATCCCTCTCAGCCTCAGTTGGTAGTTTTCCATATCGGGGTCGAATATCCTCAATCAAGCGCGAGAGATATTCTACTAAGTAGTTTCTCAAGCATTGCTGATTGCCCCCTTGGAGGCTTTTGAACCGCTGTGTTGGCCTGTATGGCGATTCACTTAGGGAGTTAAACAGTGGTTTGGTGGGAGTGATGTGGGAATAGTTTTCATATTGTTTGATTGTGGTCCTTTAAGCATATCGCCGAATGCAAATCCATATTGGATGACATTTTGCGTGGCCTGTTTTCGAAGTCTGACTTGGCTGTTTGTTTAACTGGAGTTTCCTTGGATCTTTGAATATTTTGGAGAGTTTCTATAATTGACGAGCTGTCCTTTGTTGCCGCAGTTGCAGCAAGTTGGCAGTGTTATTTCATCTTGCACATTTGTTGTGTATTTTACTGCCGGGAGTTCGCACACTCCAATATCGTGCGATTGTCCACAACGGACGCAACAGCGGTTCATATTACAGTTTCGGGGGAGATGCCCATAACATTGGCAACGTCTGCATTGAGGTAATTCACTGTTATGAAATACCCCGAAGACAACTTGCCGATGCAAGATTGGAAGCGCCTTTGTCCTTATTATAGAATGTATGTCGAGCACTGGTTCCATATATTCACCTTGCTGTATTTTTCCGGTCTGATTTTCACATGCCGTTGTGGGAGACAACATTTTTCAACTTCAGTGAATGTGACGTTAG
The DNA here is from genome assembly GCA_963931805.1 of Microdon myrmicae. NCBI lineage: Eukaryota > Metazoa > Arthropoda > Insecta > Diptera > Syrphidae > Microdon > Microdon myrmicae. Next base: position 29,580,388 of record OZ007497.1, on the reverse strand, counting down.
GAAATGTTGCCTCAATGGCAATGTCGATGCCGTTCTTTTCCCAACAACCATCATCGACACTAGAACCAGGATCCGGTCTTGGCCTTATTTAGCAAAGTCTCGATGCTTGTTAAATTTTCCATAATAATTTATTTTTACGGGCAAGGTCATTAGCTTTGCACCATTTCCCAACAAGCAGCGACTCGTTTTAAGAGGATGGTGCTCGACTTTTCGTCGGCCGGAGTAAATGTGTAATAATTCACCTCCTTGGCACAGAGATTGTCGTTAACCATGTGGTAGTCTCCCTATCGTAGGTTACGATTTTCTTTAAGGGTGGGCTTAAAGTCTTTGCCTTGAAGTTGGAAATCCCTAGTCGGTTCATATCATCGACGAAATACTTCAGATTGAGGTCTCGTGTACAGACACCGAGTTGCTGTTCCTTCTTAGAGACAGGTGCGCGGACCTCGATCGCTGGCTGTCCAGTGTTGGAAACACCAGCGGCCTTTGGATCAATTATCGGAGTTGCCCTCAGAGGGCAAGACTTGTGCGCAGGTACAACTTTTTGTGTATTTGGTTTTGCCGGAGGGATCGACATTTTTTTAGAGACAGGTAGTGTTGGTGAGGATGATAGGGCTGATGTTCGTGTTCAGCCAATAGCGATAGGCTCGGGGAGGGGGGGAGGGGGGGTCCCTCGCAGCTTATTGTCGCCAGCGTCGCTTTGTGGTTTGGGGCCCTAAATGAACTTGGAGTGCGGGTACGTAAGTCACCGTCGTCCATTGAGGCGTCAGAGCTCTCGGTGACGGTTTCCAGCTCGGGCTCGAACTCTGATTCCGAATCAGAGGTTTCCGAACCGGTACTGGACGGGGATGGGGGTGAGGTAGCTTCTAATACCGACAATTTCGTTTTCGGGGCAGCGTTCGCAGCTATGGGTGCCTCGAGGCCCCCTTTTAGTCCCTTTATGAGAGCCATCATGTCATAATCGGGTTGTTGGCCCACATTCCGAGAATAGCGCGTATCCATTGATCAAATAGAAAGCAACAATAGGTGTATTGATTACAAAGCCCACGGCGGAGACAGGAAGTGAAAGTATTGAACGAAAGTACGAAAGTAAGAGCCAAATGTGCGGACCAGATGCCTTTCTTCAAACGAAATCGTTGAGAATCATAAAATGCACGTAAGCAATTTTATGATCCCTTAGAAAAATGGTTCCCTAAAACCATTAACACAACCAGCGTCGGTTTCCGTTTTAACCAAACCAAGTTAAAACAAACAACAGGCAATAAAACGAACTGCACGTTCGCCTAGACGCTATTGATTTTTCTTTGTGTTTCCTATCGATTTCCCACAGAAGAGATCCTTGCCCATTCGGCTAAAATAAATAACATAGAGAATTATAAATGTACATTAGCACAATTCTCTATTTAATTTCTCCTTTGTATCGATTTCCCACGGAAGAGATCTTTGCCCATTCAGCTAAAGAAAACAGCAGGCGGAGAAAAGGAGAGATCCTTTTATCTGCAGGCGGAAACAAAAGATTTACATCCAATGGAAAAATAATAATGAAAAACAATAGAGACGCAGGGTTTTCGAGATGTTGGCCGAGACGGTCAGACAGCGAGTTGGTGTTTTAAAATTGACCGAGACGGTCATCGAGAGTGAAGTGAGTTCGCGTGCGCAGAGGTGTCTTTTGTTGTTGTGTCCGGAACAAAATTAATAAATTGAAGTTGTACCGACAAATGGAAATAATTTGAAATAGTGCCCGGAACAATATTAATAAGTTCAAGTTGTGCCCATAGATGGGAATTAAGAAACAATAATTAGGAATAAATAGTAGGAGTTTAATAGAAACAAATGAGTGTTTTATTTAAAGTGTGTGTGATATTCAAAGTGAGTGAAAAAAAAAAAAATAATGTTCAGAAGTCCTTTATTCATCTTCATAATGCTAGTATAGTTTACCAATTGGAAGAGAAACGCATTTCCCATTATTTACACCGGATCACAAATCAAAATTCGCCAACCAAAATACCGGACGGCACACTCTAAAGCACTGACATCGTGGGAAATCAGACGAAAAGTATAACATGACAATACTCAATTGCCCAGGTGTTCCGATAGATGTGTGTTATGTATGGCACATGATATCACGCTGCATGATACTTACAAAAAGTATTACATAACGATACGCGATGCCAAAGTGTTCCGAAAGATGTGTGTCATGGCGCATGGTATTAATGCGTTATCTGAGAAGTGACTCATTGTGGATTTGCCATGCAATGCGCAATAAGTGTTTGAAATTAGGAACATCGTTTGCAGGTCATGATTGGACGGCCGAAATATATATATACGAATATATAATACATGATTGGACGGCCGAAATGTGATGGCATATGACTTACTTGGTATCCATATGCATCGGAAATGTTGATAGAAGGAATAGTATTTAAGAATCGATTTTTGAAAGAATAAGGGGAATATGAGCTGACTACCATCAAACTTGGGTCTTTTTTTTTTTTTTTTTTTGCAGATATTTATGGCATTCGTGCCCTGTGGTATGAATATACTCCGACTTTCTTGCAGAAATCGATTGCATTCGTGCCCTGCCATATAGTCAAGCGGAGATCTCTCCTTTACGACCTTCTACCTCTGATAGCACTGTTCGAACGTTTTGGACTCGACACAACATTGCATTGACCTCTACAAATTTGAAAAATACGCTTCAAATTTTACGTCCAAGTTTTGCATTATCCTGCTTGGTGACGCACGAATCCTTAGAAGGCGACTCTCCCAGCGATTATGGAGGTCCTGCCATAATAAACCAGCAACTTCCTACCTTAGACTACACTTGACACCTTTTCCCTGCAGGGTATCTACACTTAGATTTGTAAAGTCGGAGAGCATTGGAAATAGTTTAATGAGAACACCAACGCTATCTCTGGGTTGTTATCACGGCTATATATATTAAAAACATACTACGAAGACGACGTTTATTCAACAGCCCGCAATGATATCGGATAGCATCGTTACGCCTGCCGAGGTGGAAAACCTCGAAAAGCCCCCAACTCGAGAAACTAAAGCTATTGAACCGATTCGTAAAAGTGAGTACGTTACAGAGAATTACAATTAGAGAATAACTTGAAGAGTGTCTGTGGAAATGAATATATCGGCGAAAAGAAGCCGAATGATGATAGCACCTGAACAGGAAACAAAAATTGATAGGCCAGAGCCTGAGAAATTGAATCCTTTGTCGTCAGTGTCAATCATAACAGATGTGTACAACTCTGAAGAACGATATCCTCTGCAATGGAATTGCCGATGACTCTGAAGAGCAGGAAGACCACAAGACAGATGAAATTGTACCTACCAGCCACGGTGCCTTGAAACAGATGTAGGAGGAAATAAATTCGACCCCAGAAGAACCCCCTCCTGCAGAAGAGAGGCCAGTTTTAGATTTTAGATAATTCTGAAAAAAACTTCTTGATCAATGTAAAGAAGTGCCCGATGAAATACTTCTACAGAACGCCGGACACTATAGAGAACACGGTATGTCTGGTGTTACGATTATTGCGACAGAAACACGGTTCGAATCACCGATAGTAATTTTCAAGCTCCTACTTGTTCGTGAAAGTCATCATGTTAAAATTGGAAACTTTGTCTGGCGTTTTTACACTTGCAGATCCGTAAGTGTTTAAGGGTACGTTTTTATTAAAATGCAACATTGTAATATCCTTTAAAAAAATCTTTATGTGACGTTTCTTTTGGAAAAACTTTTATTAATGATTTACTATTACGGGTAACAACAAATGCTGTCGCCAGTCAGTAGGCTGATTCTCCCAACGATCGATCAGTTAACGCATCCATGCCATACCAAATGACTCCCTAAATCGATAACTGAACAATAATCTAAATCCAGGAAGTCCAGTCGGTGATTTCAAGGTAAAAAGCATGCAATATACGACTTTTATTTAAAAAAAAGTTCAGCGCCCTATATGGCGACTGAGATTCGGGCAATCCCGTCTCTTGTTTTTGTCCGCCACCTTCCCCAAAAAACTCTTGATTTACTTTTTTTTTTTGCGCCCCGTACGAGATTCGGTAAAAAAAAATCGAAGGCCGTGAATATGTGCTGTCAGAATACAGTAACAATAACAAAAAATTCAATCGTATTTTAAGAAGTCTCATAAACCTAAGCATACCTCGCCAACGCGTTATACGCCATCATACTGCCTATCAAGACTATTTTAGCCAACTATACAGTCACTGTGTTGGACCGTCTGTCTTATTTGCCTGATCCGATCAAATGATTTTTATCATACGATAAATCTGCATTAAGCAAAAGAAGATTTAGGACTGTTAAGGATGTGGAACGAAAAGTGTCGGAGAACGGGGCTTACAGAAAATGCTCTATGAGGATAGAGGATTGTTTTATAACGAGGTGAATAATAACTAAATAAGTGTAAATCGAAAATAATTTTTTTATAGCACTAGTCTCGTTATGTTATAACCGCTATTCCTAATTTCAAGTTGACGCACCAAAGCTAAAGCAGAAACCATACCACTTCAACTCTCAATAATCAAATGTATATTTGTTGAGTACCAACAGGCATTGCTGCAAAATTAAATGTCTTCCGTTATAACATAAAACTTGATACCACACAACCCTCTAGACTTCCTTAATTCCATGTGAACACAAACATAACTAAATGAGATATCTCAATGGATGCCAAATGGTAAATGTAGTAAAGTGAGAAGGACTTCACGTCGGTGGGGAACTTCAATTACAAATCGATCACTTGCAGAAACTTCTTGAGGAGGGTCGACCTAACGTTTCCTGCTTGACTTTCGAGATCCTATTAATTTACTTTCATCTCCGGTGGAATACTTCAAAATATCCTGAATACACATCAGAATATTCTAATATCGCAAGAGCAAGTCAAACCCCATTTGTTGGAAGTGAGAAAAAAGCACTCGAAAAATGAGATAAAGAAAAAATATAGAAGATAGACACCTGACTTGCCACTTCAATTATTGATTGTGAGTTAGTGACACTCTTGACACCGGTATAGTAAAAATTTAGCTCCTTTTGTTCGTTGTAGATTGCAAACATGTCATTTTGTAAACCCTTCACTTGAAATGTTCATCTCCATCGGTGATGTTCTATTTTCATTTGTCTTTTCGTTATAATGCATTCGCTACCGAAGTAAATATATTTTGTGTTATGATCTGTATACTCTAGAGAGCTTTGTAATATACTTGTTCTGTTAGATGGTAAATCTGCAGTTCTTGGGGAAGGAAGAATCCAAGTAATTCGGCTGAAGTGAATTAAACAAATCATATTTTAAAAAAAGTTGAAGCTGGGAACGAACTAAATAGGTCTCCAAATCAAACAACACTAAATATGTCTGTTGCGGATTCGCATTCGAAACAACTAGCGAATTCGCAATAACTTGATGTGGCATCACCTTTAACAATGTCAGCAATCAGCTGACATTTATGAATTCTGTTGGTTGTCACTTGACAACCATTTTTATGTTTTTGGTACTCTTCTTTCGTTAGCTGTTGTTGACATCGGTCAAAGAATTTATAATCAGTGTACAGAATCATAATCAGTAGAAATATATATTAATTATTAATTGCAAAGAAAGCACACCGTGTTGTTCGTGACTTTTGGAGAATTATTTCTGGGATTTCTGGCTTCAATCAACTTGAGGTATTCATTTCCCTTTCTAACATCATTACAAATTGTTTCAGCCAACGGCACACATCGCTACGAGCGCTGCTCATTGTTCCTGATGCCAGCCCACAGCACAATAAGAACCCGGTGTTCGTGGAAGGTGTGTTCAACGCTTGTTGAACATACAATGTCTCCTATTCAAAAACCATTAAACCCACAAGACCCTGAGCGATCATACAGGACAAAGTCTCTGCTTTGAACCCGGCGAAGGCCAGGACGACCCTTGTCCCTGTTCAATCCAAGTTGACATGCTGTCTCCACGTGACACCCCTGGATAGATACTTTGGCACCCGCCAAGTAGTGAATCAATACATGCAGCGACATCCTGAGAAATGTTGGCGCAAGGCTAAAGACCTTGCCCGAAAAAACAAATCATTATGGACAATTTAACAAGCCTCAGATTTGGACCGGATATCGGCGGAGAGACTTGCTAAATAGGGCCAAGACGGGTCCCGGTTGTAGTGCCGATGATGATGATGATGATTCCTTGTGCGTCAGTTGTATATTCTATAAGTTCATGCTGCTGGGTAACTGATATTTTGTTAGCTCCATAGCGGTGTCAACAAGTGAAGTCGGTTGCTATAATTTACCACCGTATAATGATTGATAATTAAGAAAAAATATTTGTAAAACTGGTGTGCTCGACGACTTGACTGCTTCATGTTAACACATGCTCACTTGATCTCCACTAATCGTTGACAAATCTTGAATAATACAACAACGTAATACTATTTAAAGTAGTTAATTCAATTTTGTACAACTGGAGCTTAATGAAACGTGTAACACTGTCAGCATAAGTGAAACAGTATTTGAACTTTAATCAATTGAGAGTGAGTTTTGGCAGCGCCAGGGCATTTCCACGCCCCCAGAATTAACAATTAGAATAGAAATAAGCGTCTCTTGGGCGACTTAATGAATTCTGGAGTGCTTGGCCCAAACTCAAACTGATTTGGTGTCTCAACCGCAATCAACCCGATCCAGATTTCTACAACGACAGCAAATGCAAAGTGTACCTTTGCTTTACTCTTTAATTAAGTCTTTATAATCCACCCAATATTCGGCAACTTAACGAAGCTAGGAAACAAGCGCTGGATTCAGGCACGTCAGGACAATTAATATGACCGTCTTTCGATTTTTCTTTATTTTATTATATATTTATTTATTTATTAAATATTAACAAATGTCATACTGGCAAGAATCACAGCGTACGCAGAAGAAATATTGAGATACTACCAATGCGGATTCCGTCGGAACCGGTCAACAAGCGACCAGATGTTCGCAATAAGGCAACTGCTGGAAAAGAAGTGGGAATACGGAGAGACGGTTCACCAACTGTTCGTGGACTTTAAAAAAGCCTACGACTCAGTCGCAAGGCAAAGACTCCACCATATTGTGGTTGAGCTGGGGATCCCGAAAAAATATGCCGCCCTCATTCAAATTTGCATGAACGAAAACAAAGGGCGAGTTAGAATAGAAAACCACCTCTCAGAACCATTTGAAATCCGGGACGGACTGAAACAAGGGGATGGCCTCTCACCATGCCTTTTTAACCTTGTCCTCGAGTATGTTATCAGAAAGGTACAAGACGACAACACGAACGGGGCCACACAAGTGCTCGCGTATACGGATGACATCCCCGTTCTGGGCGATAATCTCGAAACTATAAGTAAAAACTGTGAAATCATCATGCAAGCAGCAGAAGAGGTAGGCCTAGAAATAAACGAAGACAGAACGAAATACATGATTACGACAAGAGCAGGTGGACCTCAGAGAACACATATAAACGTCAGGGGCAAGATATTTGAAAATGTCAAAGAATTTAAATATCTGGGCACGATACTGACGACCAGAAACGAAACGTCAAAGGAAATTAACAAAAGACTACACTCCGGCAACGCTAGTTGGCACGCAGCCAGTAAACTGTTGAAATCCAAACTGCTATCACGTAATATAAAGCTCCGTGTCTATAGAACCATAATCATGCCGATTGCTCTATACGGATGCGAAACATGGGCGCCTCACAAAACGGGAAGAGAACAAATTCTGCGTATTCGAGAATAAAGTTTTAAGGGGTATATTTGGCGGTAAATATGACGAGGAGTCTTGGCCTTATTTAGCAAGTCCTGAGGCTTGTTAAATTTTCCATAATGATTTATTTTGTCTGGGCAAGGTCATTAGTCTTGCGCCAGGGGCTCCCCGACGGGGAATCGAACCCCGGTCTCCCGGGTGACAGGCGGGTGTACTAACCACTATACTATCGAGGAACCGGTTGTAGTGCCGATGATGATGATGATGACGAGGAGTCAGGACAATGGAGGAAACTCCACAACCACGAATTGGAAGAGCTATACCGCAAACCTACAATAGTGAGAGTGATCAAGTCGCGAAGATTAAGATGGGGCGGGCACGTAGCGCGAATGGGCGATGATAGGACCGTGCATAGAATTCTTGACGGTAAACTAACGGGGAAGAGACCGACAGGACGGCCGCGACGGAGATGGGAGGACAATGTTAGATTGGACCTCGAGGAGATCGGATCGGATGATCGAACGTGGAAGGAGAGCGCACAGGACAGGGAGCAATGGCGGAGCCGAGTCGGTGAGGTCATGAACTTCCGGGTTCGTACAGGCCAGTAAATAATAATAATAAAAAATAAAAATTTATTTATTTATTTACTTAGTAATTTATTTGTTTTCCTTCTCATCTTCATACACCTGTTAAGGCTCTCTCTGAGTCCATCCCCTCTTAATTGATATAATTGTACGCTCTTTTACACGTTTTATCTAACTCCAATTTCCTCCTTTCATCCATAAGCTTGTCCCTTCCTCCTCGACTGTTAATATCTATATTGTGCCATTGTCACTACCGTAGCACCTTGCGACCCCCCCCCCCCCCCCCCCGCCCCCAACCACCCCCCATCCTCACTTCACACCATTCCCATCTAGCCTTGTGGTAACTTCACCTCTGGGGTTAATGATGTTAATGCCGATTTTGAATGCTGTAAAGGCATCTACGGTAAATCTTTTCACACCTCCTGCGTGGGACTGAATAAGCGAAATACCCACTTCGCAAAGGAATTCCCACACAATTTTCTGCGATGAATGTATCAGTATCTCGCTTTCTCACGCCCTTCTGGCAATAAAATGTCTGTAGGAGGCTAGGAAAGAGCAAGTGTATGTGGGGGAGGCAAATACGGCATTTGTGAGACGGGATTAGGACGGGTTACTTCTGAGACGTCGTTTGAGAGCAGGAGTGGAGAGGTTGAAATCGAAGGAGGTGGGGAAAGAGTTGGCATGTTGTAGCATACGCGAGATGGGTTCGTTAGCACCGTAAGAAGTGTGATGAGCGGGCACGTAATACAGACGAGGGTTCTGCACATTACGGGGGTTTGTATGCAGTGATAAAGTGGAGAGCAAGCTTGGGCAATTGATTGAGCCTGACAGAAGGCGATGGACAAAGATGATGTCGGCATGGATTCTGCGCTCCTCAAGTGTGTTAAGATTGATTAGAAGGAGCCGGCCTATGTATGGTGGAAGGATGAGTGGGTTTTCCCAGTTTAGTCCACGGAGGGCAAAGCGCAAGAAACGACGTTGAACGCCCTCGATCCTACGAATGTGAGACAGTTGATATGGGGACCAGACCTGACTAGCGTATTCGAGTAGTGGCCGGACAAAAGTTGTGTAGAGTGATCGGGTGACATAGGGGTTTAGGAATTCCTTCGACCAACGTTTTACACAGCCAAAGGCGGCGTTGACCTTGAGGATTATATCATCGATATGTGCGGTAAATCTAAGCTCCTTGTCGCATAGGAGGCCCAGGTCGCGAATCGATTCAACCGTCGTTATCGGTTGGTCTAGCAAGAGATAGGAACGAGGCAGGGTAGGGGAGCGTTTCCGAGAGAAGGTGATTGTGTGACATTTGGCGATATTCAGTTCTAGGCAGTTGTTTTGGCACCAGATCGAAAAGCCGTCAAGATCCGATTGGAGAAGTGAGGAGTCAAGGACAGAGTGGATTATCTTGACAATTTTGGTATCACCCACGTAAAGCGAGATGAGGGAGTGGTTGATGCACGAGCCTATGTCGTTTATAGTTATGATAAATAGTTGGGGGCCAAGATGACTGCCCTGGGGGACGCTTGAGGTTGGAAAAAAAGGATCGGAGAGGGTGGATCTAAATCGCACACGGCTGGATCGAGAGTTGAGATAGGATGAGATCCACTGGATCAAGGGTGGATAATTTGAAGAGAATGAGGTTATGGGAGATTTTGTCGAAGGCCTTACTAAAGTCGGTAGTGACTACATCGACCTCATCGCCGTTTTCTAGGGCAAGGATTGTGTGGGATGCGAATTCGGCAAGGTTGGTAGTAGTAGACCTGCCGGAGAGGAAGCCGTGCTGGTTAGGAGAGATGATGGGAGTGCAGCGAAAACATAACGCTTCATATAGAAGGCCTTCGAACATTTTAGGAATGTGCGAAAGCTTAGCAATAGGACGATAATTGGATATATCGTTTTTTGGCCCCTTTTTATGTATGGGGGTTATGTAGGAGGATTTCCAAATGTCGGGGAATAGACCTTGTGCAAGGGATAGATTGAAGATTAAAGCGAGCGGGAGAGAGAGAGAAGAGGAGCATTTTTTTAAGAAGATAGCAGGGAGTCCGCCTGGGCCGGGACTGAAATCGTCTTTCAGTTGTTCAAGTTTTTCTATTACTTGGTGTTGTTGAATGTGTAGTGGGATGAGGGGGCCCAGGGAGAATTCAGACATGCCAGTAAAGTAGTAGGGGTTCGGCTCGAACGAGTCATCCGTGAAGGATAGTTTGAAGAAGGACGCGAATAGATTGGCTATGGTATGGGAGTCAGATGACGTAGTTGAGTTGTAGAAAAGAGAGTTGGGATAGGCATCTGACTTCCGTTTATAGTTGATGAAGTGGTAGAGAGATTTGGGGTCATTGATTAGATTGAGCTGGGCTTTGGCAAGGTAATTGTGGTAGAGGGAGCTATAAAGCTCAGTGAATTGGTAAAAGTAACCGAGATAGTTGGAGTAGTCCAGAGGAGAACGTGTATTTAAGAAAGTGTTCCTCAACTTATTCCTCTTGTTACGAACGTATGCGGAGTCTGTGGTTATACCAAGGGGGCGATGAGAATGATAACGTGTTTCGGGAATATGGGACAAATTGGGATATGGCGTTGTAGATTACTGTGTAGAGCGAGGCTGGAGCGCCCTCTACACTGATATCATTTAAGCTGGGTATGGTATTGCTGAGGTATTCGCACAGGAGTTATCCAGCTCCTTCCGGTTAAATATCGATTAATGCTTACAACCGATGTCTATCCGGTTACAATCGATATCCAAAGGGCAAACGAAGAGCCTTTTGGAGAATGTTCTCTCTGAGAAGAACAGCCTTAGTGATGAGTTCGCTTTATGGTTGACTGACCCCCGATTCGAGCTTGTTGTAAAGAAAAACTCGATACTGTTGTAAGCGAGCTCGCGGTCACCCGGTCCCTCTTTGCAGCTTGTCTTCGATGGGCGAATAGGGTAAACCAGGGCGCTCAGAGCCTGGTAGTTCCAAACTGGATGACATTGGCCGAAATCGGGACCGGTGGAGAGATTTGTTAAATAAGGCCAAGACCGGATCCCGGTTGTAGTGCCGATGATGATGATGATGTTCATTGCCTATGTCCAGATTCTCTTGCCGTGGACTGCTGCCTGCCGTCCAAAATAGACTCGCCTCATCTCTCATTGACACCTCCCCTTCTTCGAATCTGGACTATGTCGCAATAAAAAAACAAATCAAACTTCGCTAGTACCAAGGAATATCTATTTATAGACGGTCTTGTCGACTCAAACCTCTACAAGTAATGTCCCAAATCATATAGAGAGGCAACTTGACCTTGTGTTTACGACGGCTCCCCATAATTCCTCAGTTGCCCTTAATCTTCACGCCCTCTCTAAAATCAACAATTACCACTTCCCCACTTCTCGTATCCCTTTATCGTGACTGATTAGTCCAAACCTCACCACCCCACGTCAACTTTTCCTAGAACTTCCACAAAACTACCTTTCGCCTATTAAATGAGCATGTTAGCAGAATTGCGTTTCGCTTTGATCATCTAGAGGTAGAGGAAGCTACTGCCACTCTCTATAAAGAAATCTACAATGCTATTTTCGAGCAATCTGCTCAATCCCAGAAACCTCTATGGAGTCCAAATTTGGGAGGTCAATGACTTTATGGCCAAATTTTCGATTGACCAGTATAGAAGTAACATACATTAAAGTTACACATCTTGTGTTCGTCTTCTATGTAAGAAAGAGAGATCTTATAAGTCATTCCCTTAACCGAGAATATTAAGATTGAAGTATGACATTGGCTCGATACCCGTGGAAGGGATATCTGCTCCTAAAATGCGAATGAATACGACTCTAATCTTACCTGGGTGCTAAGTAAAAGACTGAGTAAAACATCTTGTCCGTATAGAGTTTTAAGAAGTAATGGGGAACAGGATTAAAATCCACGGTATGAAAAGGTTACACCCAAAGCACATATAGATTAAATCACGCCGCGTGGCGAATTATTATAGATGCGTTCTGGCCACTTATGCTAAATTGGCTACGGACCATTTATTGACAGTACAGAACCGAATTTGATGTTTGGTCATATGGAAGTGGGTTGTAGTAGATGATTGCTTTCCACACCCTACCAATTACACATCAAAACTCTAGCGGTCATTCGCCCTAATTTGGCTACCGTTTTGAGTCGCTCCATCGAACTTTGACCAACATCGTTTTCGCAGAATATTAACACAATTAAGCTAAAATGTAAACTTTTTTTTCTAGGTAAACAATTTAAGAAGACCTAAAACAAAAAATCATTATAAAATTAAAGTAGAAATATCCTCTTCCCCAATTTATCACAAAAGGTTCTTCTTTCGTTATGATCATTCAAAAACGTGCCCCTCAAATCTAGATGGAAACAATTCCAGTCTTAGCGAAAACTAAGTTAACTTTTCAATCCACAATTTAATTATGAAAATGTCTCGTCTCCATTGTGAGTCTTAGCCGAAAAACAAACCGAAAGATTCAAGAAAATAGAAAGTTTGTTTATGTTAAGTTATCAATTTCATTTTAATTAATTGTATGCCACCCGATTTTCTTCAAGTTTCGTGATAAATAAAAAGTTTCTGTTTAATTTTCTCATGATGACTGACTTAACAAGGAAAAGAGATTAACAAGTACTCCCTTAAAAGTAGGTGAATATTTTAGGAACCATTCTGGTTGGAATGAAATATTTCGCAATTTTAATTAAATACGAAACTGCTTTGTCATTTGTCACGGTCATCAGTTGGGAGGAAGTGAGTGAGTAAGATGGCTGGACAGCTAGAGCTGGAATACGTCAACAACATGTTTTTCTCCCATTGTAAATTCGTTTGTGCTATTATTATTACTTTTTTTTCATTTGCACCTGGTCTATCTGATATGCACACTAATTTAAGGACTTTGGATAGAAAACTAGTTTGATGTCAAAATGTGAAAACTTTCTGAGATAGAGAAAATAAATTCAACACATTTCCGTGATAGGGAAGTGCATCATAATTGATCGTTTAAAGGATATCCTTGGAGCCTAAAAAAATTAAGAACAAACTCTTGCAGCAAATAGAATGGTTTGATTTTCTGATTTTACTTAATTAAAAAATCGACGGCATGTAGTAAGGCTTTAAAGCTTTCAAACATGCTATTTCTATGTGTTACTCCGGGAAACCATAATACGACTAGACATTTTACAGTTGCGGGCCCAGTATTGATTCTTTTGGTAGTCCTCTTTCTATATGAAATATAGAATGTTCTATATGCGATTTACCATGATTGATTCCAATGTAGCCTGTTTGTCCTTCTGGGAAGCTGTCGTGATCCTAAATCACTGCTGCCATCCAATTGTTCAACCAAATTCCCATTCACTTCCTAGAACCCCGCTCCAATTGAAGTACACACAAAATCTTGCTTGTGGTTCTTGGAATTTTTATGTAAAATTGTTATCCAATCTCTATCGCCACAGACGACAAAAGAGCGGCACATTTGGTTTCATGATCCCCTGGATCCAAGACCAATGCCCAAACGTCTAACTCTCTTCCTCTTTTCGATCTCGAAACAGGAGCAAAATATCCCAAGTTCATTAGCTCCAACTCTCCTCATCATCACCATCATCGGCACTACAACCGGGAGCCGGTCTTGGTCTTAAAAGTGTCCTGAGGCCTGTTAAATTTTCCATAATGATTTTTTTTTCCGGGCAAGGTCATAAGTCTTGCGTCAGAGGCTCCCCGACGGGGAATCCAACCCCGGTCTCCCAACTCTCCTCACCCCAACCCTAAAATGTCTGCCCTTACTACATCCACCCACTCATCGGCCCGTCTGAGAAAATCCCCATCTCCTGGTCCTTCAACTTCTTCTTACCCTACCTCAATTTCAAATTCCAACTCGCCCAATATTCGACCCGCTCTTTTCCCCAGCGCTAAAAATCACCCAGCAAACAATTAACTGATCTGATTGTCGCTACACGATCTCTTAACTGAGATATAAAAACACGAATGAAAATATTCGTCTCTTCCTGGCCTATCTCCCTGACAAACCAGGCATAATCTGCTTCGAGGGAAAACTGTTACATACCAACCAATCAAAAATCAATTTAAATGTTGTATGGTTAGATCCAATATCTAACCAACTCGGTTGCAGCCTGTAGCAAGAAGAGATTCTTCAGAGGCGTACCATCATCTAATATAACTCTACACATTAATGCCTGAAAACTCAGATGTTATCGAATGGATTTACATTAAATAATTATACATCTCCCAATAAATTTGGTAGCTGATATAAATTCGATATTCATCAACATCAACATCAATGCCAACAAGAACACCAATAACAATATGTAATTCAACAACCTGATGATGATAAACTACACCAACGATCATCGTCATCTGCAACTCCAAGGAAAACAACATCTGTTTTTCAGCGTTTTCGAAAGAGACAGACTCTGGTTGTTGACCTCAACTACGGTTCAATAAGACAGGGTGGAGAAACCTGTTGTTTGAAATTATGAACCGGTGTTTTCAATCAAAAAGAGTTCGAATTTGCTGTTGCGGTGCGGAGGAATGTTCGGCATTTTATTTTGTATACAATATATTTTAACGTTAGTGGAAAAAAGATGTATACGGTGCCTTCAGCACACGCTTGTCTGTGAACCTTTTTGCGTATAAAAAATAAAAGTTAAATTAGTGTATTAAAAAATGTGTTTAATTACTGCCCAATGCGGCAGTCATTTGTTGTGCTATAACGCCATGATATAAGTTGGGCTTCCTACGCCAAACAATTTTGCTGTCTCGTCGAGGAATCTCGACGCAGAAACACGAATCAATTACAGTTGCTCCATTTGGGGCGGATCAACTATTTACATTTGGTCCTTCGAGCCGGATCAACGACAAGTTGGTTCATTTGAGCCGAAGCTTGATAACACAAGACATTCGAACTTTAAACTTCGGCAAAAAACATAAAGCACAAATATAATAAGAGGCTGGCGGTTGATACTTAGGGTGAGAAATCGCTATTAATAATGATATTTCAAAAGGATTGTGAAGAATATTCTAAGAGACAACTAAAAAAAAGGGTTTTTTAGTTCTAAATTAACAGATTTATTACGATTTCAAAAACAAAACAAAAATACTCCGGTAATAGCGTTGAAAATATTTCCAAAGTTTCGTACCCTCGCGTGATTAGACTACACGTGACAAAATGACTCACATTCTATAACTCCATGTATCCCATACCTGTACAAGTATTCGTTGGCACATTGTGGCAGAATCCAAACGATTTGTCAACCCATTCGTTGGGCAATCGAATCGAACAACAGCAACAATGCTATGCGCTGACATCCCGTTGTTACGGACCTACCTCGCGTCCAGGTCCTCCGCTAACACCCACTAATCCCCTTTCGCAAGTTGCCCCGCTCTACGTGTAAAAGGAAAACAAATACTACTACAAAATAAACTACTTTGTGCAAATTCTACTTGGTAGCAAAATAATAAAAAACGGCGTTGGCGACGAATAAAAAAATAAAACGTCAACGGCAATGATAACAAAAAATTGATTCGACGTACAACACTCCGCACCGAAGAATCGATATCCAGAAAAACAAATGCAGATGTAAGAATTAGAAAAACAAAAAACAAACTAAAGTTAAATAAAAATAATAAACGACCAACATTGGGTCAATCATAAACAAGAAAGTCCCATCACCGTTATCGTGAAGGCTATCATTATCAATCTATAGCAACAACATCCCGACACAATCGAAGCACAACTGAAGCTGAACAGGGGAGCACGAATCTCTACGCCCCCTGCAACCTGCCAACCAGCATCAGCAGCAATCACAACCACCGCTTCAAGATAAAAGAAAGTAAGTCAATTCTCTTAAGCTTACCTTTAAATTCATTTTATTATTCAACTATATTACCATTTTAACCATATTTAATTATACTAAACATATATATTTACAATATTAACAACAAATTGTTAAAATAAGCATAACGCCGTCATAATCCAGCCAGCAAGGCACCACAACAAAAGAAGCATCAAACATAAATTAATTTCCCGACCCTCTTTGAGTCACTGTCAATTCTATTTATTTTTCCTTCACGGAATTATGCCGATGAGAACAGCATCATGTACCTAAAGGAGGGATATACTGTTCCCATATTTTGGAAAATTGCCAGGGATTCATCTCGTTATTAAAAAATGACAAACTACAACCACTACCCTGTCCGAGGATGGTTATTTCAAGCACATAGAGACATCATGGTCATGAAGTGCATAACGGAAGATTGTTCACAGATAGAAAAACTAATCGATAGTGTGAGAATTGGCACGAGCTTGTGTGCAGTTGAGTTCCCATGAACGATCAAGATTATGTGTGTGTACACACGATGTCGGCACTCCCTCCACGAAGTGCAGGGTGTGGTACACATAAAAACAGAGAGAACAATATAGGAAGAATAAACGAAGTGAGTGTGGCTGTATTCGAAGTCGAAGTGCACCCTCTCACGGAAGGTTTTTGAATTAAAAGCGTTAGGACATGCAGTTAAGTAGTAGATAATCAAAATTGGAAGCATCGACACCCATCTGTATAGAACGGTGTATTAAAAATCGTCCTGACGTGTTTAACGAAATATAAGTGCATATTTTATACTTGAACGTTACATTGAAAGCAAGGTTTTCAAATTAGTTACGACTTTGTAATTACAAAACTCTATATAAACACCAAAATAAATTCAAAAAAGGACACTGGCCTTTATTTTAATTAGTTTTTGGGTGTACTGGCGACACATGTGAATATTCGTCAAAAGTTCTTAAGATTACTCTCATAAAATCCAAAATAGGGTCGTCAAGATAAGGGGGATGTGATGTCTCGCTTATGACTGAGTTGTTTCAACGGGCATCGCCCGAAAACCTTGTTAACACATCCTTCTGACCTAGACTTGCTCTTGTGGCCTTCATCTTTTGCGTTAACAATTATAAGAAAGATAAATATAATTACTGACTAGAAACAATGTTGAAATCTTTGTATTGTGGACTTGTAATTAAGCTAAAACTCATAAATAAATATACAGGGGTCTGTGCCAAGACATTTGGGAATCCGCTGTTAACATTAGCCATATTTTCTGAAGAAATAGATAGAAAAGAAGTACAATGAAAATATCTTGAACGCCACAAAATGTATCATATTTTTCTGCTCGTGTTGTGCTGTGTTGGTACTGGACCAAAGATCCGCAAAAATACAAAGACTGGGTTCTGAAATTTAATCATCATCATGATCATCATCGGCACTACAACCAGGAACCGGTCTTGGCCTTATTTAGCAAGTCCTGAGGCTTGTTAAATTTTCCATAATGATTTGTTTTTTTCCGGGCAAGGTCCTTAGTCTTGCGCCAGAGGCTCCCCGACGGGGAATCGAACCCTGGTCCCCCACATGACAGGCGGGTATATTGGTATATTAATTTTCGTTTTATAATATTTATCTTTTTGTGTAATACTTCTGTTTTCCTTGTGCTGTGATACAGATTTTGCTATTGTATGCAACGCACCTCCCCGAAAAGAAATGGAGAAAACATTTCTCAAAACCGTACATGTTGTTAAAATTATTTTTCAACGTGTTAGCCAAAATTTCCTCCATTTTTCCGCTGTCTTACGAAAAACCCTTTGTTCAGCCTGCTCACTGTTGTTATTGTTTTCTTTAAATCTCCAATCACGATCAGTACGTTGGTACTGTGCTCTTGATCTATCTCACTATTCTTGTATCCCAATAAAACGTAATCGAACAGAATTGTTATTAGTTCTAGGGTTGTGACACAAGATAGGTGTAAAGTGTTATACGAGACTATATTTATAACAGATACATTCTTATCAGCCCTTGTTACAGCCGCAACGCATGATATTCAAAAGGACACTCGGCCAATGCGGTGAATCTAACTGAGAGATTAGGACCTTGTATAAGCTATGATTTGAATACGTTTCTCGCTGTGTTCAAACTCGTACGGCACTTTTGAATCATTTCAACGTTTCAAAAAACAGCGAGAATTTATTCAATGTGCTAATACTATTCAAATTGTTTACTTATGGTGGTTTTGTAAAACTGGAATATCATTAATTCTCCACTCTGGTGGCAGATACTCGTAATTTGCAACTTTTAAAACAACCGTCAGTGAAGGCATGTTGAAAGTCCAAAAAAAAGGATTTTCTTTACTAGGATGCTCTGAAATGGATAATTGTTGACATAAAATGTAGATTCAATTTTACTGAGCCGGGTAGCCCATAATATTTGGGTAAAAGATGCCAATGTTTGGTACACACTTTAATTACAATGAAATTCATTACACGGGTTGGGCGACTTATTATTCAATGTCTAATTAGACGAATTCTCATTACCTAATAGCTTCGAGAAGGCAACAAACTACCCTGAAATATGTGTCTGTCCCTCGATAATCTTGCAAACTCATCGCTCCAAAGCCAATTAGCCTAGATTGGATATAAATGTGATTATTAAGAATTCTCTCTCATCAACCGTATTCTGAGGAACCCAAATTACAAATTAATCACCACCTATGTGTAGACAAATCTCTTGGGTCCAGCACAGTAACCGAAAAACATGGGAAGCCTAAGAGTTTTCTATTGATTCACTCACTGAAACAGAATACGTGATTGGGTTGTGTTGTAATGGCCAAAGAATGTGGTCAGTTCTAATTTCACTTCCTTTATCATATATAGAGAGCAGGACGATGTACACAATAGCAACATACGGTTTTGGCACGATTTAGTACTGACCACAGACTTTTACTTTGTTGGATTGAAATTACGACATAAAAGTTCATTTACGTCGAAGGGATGGTGATCAATATATTTTGAGGAATATTGTTTTCCTTCAACCTTCTGAGACTTTGAATAGTAATTAGATGAATGAATTAATTGACATATTACGAGGGTTGCCTCTTATGTTTCGGGATTTGGCAACCCTAGCGTTGCAATCCGGCAATTGACAGCTCTGTCGTAAAGTTGGGCATTTTTGAGGTTATACGAGGGTTGCCTCTTATGTTTCGGGATTTGGCAACCCTAGTGTTGCAATCCGGCAATTGACAACTCTGTCGTAAAGTTGGACATTTTTGAGGTTATACCCACTCAGAACGTTTTGACATACGAGCGCTATTTGTGTTGTTTACAGTAACTTAAAAGATTCATCTCGGCCCAAAAATGGAATTAAATCGTCAACATTTTCGTGCGATTATTTTTTACAACTTTCGGCGTGGATTAACTCAGCAACAGTGCATGGATGAACTTCATTCAATTTTTGGCGATGAAGCTCCATCAAGGGCCAGTGTTTATCGATGGTATGGTGAATTCAATCGTGGTCGTAGTTCACTCCAAAATGAATTTCGTGAAGGTCGTCCAAAATCAGTTGTTGTTCCGAAAACCATTGATGCTGTGCGCGAACTGATATTGGAAGATCGTCATGTGACCTATCGTGAGATTGAGACAACCTTAGGCGTTAGTGGGACCAGCATACATTCAATATTGCATAAACATTTGACTGTCAAAAAAAATTGTTCGCGTTGGATCCTACACAATTTGTCAATCGCCCAAAAAAAGGCTCGTGTCAATTGGTCGAAAGAAATGCTCAAAAAATACGGTCGCGGTGCTTCGAAACACGTCTATGACATCGTGACAGGTGACGAATCGTGGATTTACGCGTATGAGCCCGAAAGTAAACAGCAGTCGACTGTCTGGGTGTTTCAAGATGAGCCAAATCCAACAAAAGTTGTTCGCGCACGAAGCACTTCCAAGCAAATGGTCGCCTGTTTTTTCGGAAAAACTGGACATGTCGCAACCGTACCACTAGAACAACGCAGAACAGTCAATTCTGAGTGGTACACAACCATTTGTTTACCAGTTGTCTTCCAAGAAATTAGGAAAACCAACCGCCGAAGACGGATCACTCTTCACCACGACAATGCGAGCTCTCACACATCGGCTGCGACAACTGCATTTTTGAGCACCCAAAACATCGATTTGATGGGTCATCCGCCGTATAGTCCTGACTTGGCACCGAATGACTTCTTTTTATTCCCGTACGTAAAAAACAAACTGAGAGGTCAACGTTTTTCGACACCTGAAGAAGCGGTTGCTGCATTCAGAATGCATGTGTTGGAGATACCTCAATCAGAGTGGCAAAAGTGCTTCGACAATTGGTTCAAACGCATGCAAAAGTGTATAGATCTTCATGGGGAATATTTTGAAAAACAATAAAGTGATTTTCGATGATCAATATTTGTTTTTGTTCTCTAATCCCGAAATATAAAAGGGAACCCTCGTACACATATGGTTGTATTCTTCTAATTTTCGTTATAAGAAGACTGATTGAATCTGCAATTAAATATCAGTCTAATAATGACACAATTCAAGGCTTGAATCGTTTCGTAACTGTCGTCATCAACGGAAAATCTGTATCCATGAGTAAAGTTTAATGGCCTGAAATATTTCGGATCGTTTCCACGATTTTTAAGTGTTTGTTTTAGGTTTTAAATAGTAGACTTCTTTCTCAATCGAACTGTAAATATGTGTCAAATCGACAGTCAAATTCGGAGGACCATTCTTCATTCGAACTACACAAGTGCTGAACGCTGACATGGTTTTCCTCGCAGTTACAACCAATCAATGTGCATCTCACTTTCCAATCTTCTTCCACTTATTTAAACACAGTATATATTACCATTTCAGGGTATGAAACAATCTGTTCTGTGCGATCGTATTATAAATAAACAGCAGATGTGACATGGTGCATTGTTAGTAATCGAAAGTAAGTCTCATCTTCCCCTGAAATTTCTTCACCTTATATTCTACTCTTTGCCCCAGCCTCATGCAAATCCAACACCTGAGCTGACAATATGTAGTAATACCAGACAAAAAAAATATATCAGCAAAAAAACACCAGCGTTGAAGAGGAAAAAAAATCGACAGTAATTCGAGAGGACGAAATTTGTTACCCAACTTTACGCTCACCTGCAATCCCATCACCCAACGCGGTGGCCGTTTGTCAAGTTTAAGGTCGCTCGTCGGGAGTATATTTGCCGACTAAAAATTGTCACCAACATATACCTCGTATGGCACTTAGGGAATAACAGAATTTGTTAGTCTTTCCTTGTTTGTGAATACCTAAAATTGAAAAGTGTTGTTTAGGGGGTAGCGTTCCCCCTTTTTCGTTCTTTCCTGTTTGTGTTTTTTTATATTATGTATTCGATGGGAATTTTTGGCGTGGTATGTGGCCGCCAACCCATTTCACACGTTTATTTTATTTGAGAGCTTATAAACTTTACACGCTTAATACATTTTTAATTCAATCTAACAATTTGTTCGAAGTAAACCGCCAAGGAATACTTAATGTTTGACGCTTTCAACTGTTCGATAAGTCGCAAGTGGTGCACTTTTCTATTTATTTTCTTTTAATACTTTATTCCAACAAGAAGAGAAATCTGAACAGTACTCACGTATTATTTATTATTATCGCTTTAACGAGTAAATTTTTTTTTAATCTTTCTACATAATAAGGAAATTTTATTTGTGATTTAAAAAAAAAAAATTTTCTGAATTTTGTATCTAAATTATTTTCCTCTACCTGAAGGTAGGTAACTATAATGGGTAAAAAACTAAAAGAATATCTAGAATATTCAAAATATAATGATCACGTTCCCTTCGCGAGTGTTTACGGAGCGGTACAGATTTTAAATGTTGAAGAAGGGCAACGCTTGTTTGGTGGCATCTCAAGGCGCCGCGCCGTGTCTTCGCTCTAGGTACGCCTCTGCCGAGAGAAGTTCAATAATAATAATACTGATAATAATAATAAATTAATTACTTAATTCTGTAAGTAAAAACTGTGAAATCATCATGCAAGCAGCAGAAGAGGTGGGCCTAGAAATAAATGAAGACAAAACAAAATACATGATTACGACGGGAGCAGGTGGAACTCAGGGAACACATATAAGCGTCAGAGGCGAGATATTGGAAAAAGTTAAAGAATTTAAATATCTGGGAACGATACTGACGGCCAATAAGGAAATGTCTAAGGAAATTAACAAAAGACTACATTCCGGCAACACTAGTTGGCACGCAGTCAGTAAAATGCTGAAATCCAAACTGCTATCACGTAACATAAAGCTCCGTGTCTATAGAACCATAATCGTGCCGTTTGTTATATATGGATATGGGCTCTCATAAGACGGGAAGAAAACAAATTCCGCGTATTAGAGAATAAAGTTTTAAGGGGAATCATTGGGGGTAAATATAACGAGGAGGCAGGACAATGGAGGAAACTCTACAACCAGGAATTGGAAGAGCTATACCGCAAACCTACAATAGTGAGAGTAATGAAGTCGCGAAGATTAAGATGGGGCGGACACGTAGCGCGAATGGGCGATGATAGGACCGTGCGTCGAATTCTTGACGGTAGACCAACGGGAAAGAGACCGATAGGACGGGCGCGACGAAGATGGGAGGACAATGTTAGGTTTGACCTTGAGGATATCGGATTCAGATGTTCGGGCGTGGAACGAGAGTGTGAATTTAAGTATTTTCACCATTTTTTTTGAATCATAGGATAAGTTCATGTATCACTACAAACATCGCAAATCAACACGCGATTACAAAATTATCTATATGAGATTTTTAATACTTCTTCACGAAATACCATTTTTTATGAAGGTTCCCTTTTCTACGGCAATTATCTTAGCAGATAATTCCCGTCCCATGAAACGACCTCGATATACACATTTTATGACACAGACAAAGGAATAGTTAAGGGTTTTTCCTAGATGCAGCCTCGGCGGTATCGATTTGTATTGATACATGAAATAAACAAAGGACTTAGGTAATTAACGAAATGTTCGACCCGTCACTTGACGTGGTAAGAAAATGTATTTCTATTGTAAGTTTTATAGTTTTATTGTCGGTACATTGGAAAGAATTTTTGTTTTCCAACTGAACAAAAAATAGCGAGATTTTGTGTTTGTAAAAATTGCGACTTCGTTAAATTAAGATTTTGTATATAAGGCACCACTTCAAAGTCTGATGGAAGACTCTCCTGAAATGGATCCGACCAATGACGAACAGTGCGCAGAACTTCCTAAAGAAACCGTTCCGCCAATTGTGGTGTTAAAAACAACTAGTGCTAAGGTGCGTGATATTTTGAGCAACATTAAGATAGACAAATACCTAATTAAAAACATTTCACTTGCACAAAAAATATGTGCCCCAACAATGGACATATATAACAAAATCAGAACCGAACTCTTACGGTTAAAATGTGAGTTTTTCACCCACTCGCGTAAGGAAAATCGTCCATTAAAGGTAATGTTATCCGGATTAGACCTGATAAGCAACGAAATAGTGAAAAATGAATTAATAGCACTCGGGATAAAGTGCCTAGATGGTAAAACCATCACATTAAATTCATCAACAAAAGCCCTGTACAAACACTACTTGTACATCGTCTATATTCAACGCGGTACTGTTAAATTAAACGAACTAAAACGGAACTACTCCACCTAGTTCAAAACCATCGTTCGCTGGGACTTTAAAAAACATAATCCAGGTAAGGTCACACAACGTCACAATTGCCAGCTTTACGGTCACGGTATGCATTGTCATATAAATAGCTTCTGTGCAATCTGTTCGGGAAACCATAAAACTTTCACCTGCAAAACAGATGAGGTCGTCAAGTGTGCAAATTGTAGTGGGCCACATAAATCCACCGATCCAGAATGCATAAGCCGAAACCAGTACATAGACATTCGCCGCAAATTATCCCCATGCGGACGTGGTACAGGAAATACAACGTTCCTACAGCCTCCGAGTGACAAACAGCAGCCAGTGACCGACCGATTATCCATTGATAATTTTCCTCCACTACCCCGATCTGTGCGTCAACCTTCACTTCCTTTATCCACCTGGGCTTCTGGCCTCCATCAAACCCAGCAACCTTCCAACAGTGATACGACACACACGAAGAAAAATCCGTCAGAAACATTAACTAATGATAACCTGTTCTCATTTAGCGAGTTAAACTCTCTTCTTATTGAAGTTGTAACCAAGCTTAGTGCTTGTCAAACCAAAGCTGACCAATTTAACGTCATTACTTCATTAGCTATTAAGTACATATATTCGGAAAAAACATGTTAAGAAACTCTCTTAACATCATAACTTGGAATGCGAGAAGCATCAAAAACAAAAAGCATGCATTTTTTAGTTTCTTGATAAATTTTAATATTGACATTGCACTTGTTTCAGAAACCTGGCTCAAACAAGACATTTCTTTCTCACATCAAAATTACATATATTATCGCCTAGACAGGGTACATGCTAGTGGTGGAGGTGTTGCCATTGTTGTGAAAAAATGTATAGAACATTCCTTGCGTCCTTCATTGCACCTTAAGTTAATTGAGGAAATTAGTATAGATGTAACATTAAGTAACAACTCCAAGGTGAGTCTTTTTTCGGTCTATTTCCCTGGAGGAAATAGAAACATTGAGAAATCTACTTATTTTAAGCGGGATCTGCAAAAATTGTA
This sequence comes from Microdon myrmicae, assembly GCA_963931805.1. Taxonomy (NCBI): domain Eukaryota; kingdom Metazoa; phylum Arthropoda; class Insecta; order Diptera; family Syrphidae; genus Microdon; species Microdon myrmicae. The sequence continues at coordinate 29,555,531 of OZ007497.1, read as the reverse complement.
TAGAGTCAACACTCGAAACAAGGTGGTGATCTAAACTGCAGACATCAGTCGTGGAATTGTCTTAGGGCAAACTGCTGGGGTAACATTTTACTAGATGTTACTGAATCCAGCCCAAGTTTTTCCATACTTTATCCACTTCTCCCCACCTATATCCCAGCGAGTGCTAACAAGAACCCCTCAACTCTTGATCTATATATCACTAATATTCCAAATTACTGCACAGTACCATTGCGATCACCCTCACAATACAGTAGCTGTAAATCGTACCAGTTTATACCACAACTATTCCGCCGCCAACTGGAATTGTTAAAAATCATATATAAACACGAACTTGGTTCTAGGTGATACCAGCCTAAATTCTATAACCTGCAGCGAGCACATTGATATCCTATGTAACAATTTTGTTTCTGTTATCAATAGAGCGGCCGATCTTGCGATACCTAAATGTTCCACTGCTCCAGTTGATAAGGCACAGCTTCCTGAAAATATCTTACATCTGATTAGGCTACGAAACTCAGAAAGAAGAAAATGGCTGCGTTATAGAATCGATTGTTTTCTAGTTAATGTTAAAGTCAATCCCTCAACTCTTGATCTATATATCACTAATATTCCAAATTACTGCACAGTACCATTGCGATCACCCTCACAATACAGTAGCTGTAAATCGTACCAGTTTATACCACAACTATTCCGCCGCCAACTGGAATTGTTAAAAATCATATATAAACACGAACTTGGTTCTAGGTGATACCAGCCTAAATTCTATAACCTGCAGCGAGCACATTGATATCCTATGTAACAATTTTGTTTCTGTTATCAATGGAGCGGCCGATCTTGCAATACCTAAATGTTCCACTGCTCCAGTTGATAAGGCACCGCTTCCTGAAAATATCTTACATCTGATTAGGCTACGAAACTCAGAAAGAAGAAAATGGCTGCGTTATAGAATCGATTGTTTTCTAGTTAATGTTAAAGTCTTAAATAATATCATTAAAAACGAAATCTCAACATATAGGAACAAGTGTTGGAATAAACACCTTTCCTCTCTTGACAAAGCTAGCAAACCGTTCTGGAAAATATCAAAAATTATGAAAAAGAGAGGGTCAAGTATTCCTCCGTTTAAAGTTCACGACAAGTTGTTTATTTCTTCAGTGGAGAAATCGAACCTACTTGCTAACACGTTTAGTAAGAACCACTCCATATCTATGCATCTAAGCGACGCGTATACTGAAGCTGAAGTTGCTAACACTATCCATGTACTTTCTCAAACACCAGCTGAAAGTACTTACGCAACTAATATCAGCAAAGTTAAAGAATTGATAAAAAAATCGAAATCAAAAAAGGCTGCGGGTCTCGATAATATTAACAACAAATTAATCAAAGCACTTCCACCTGCTGCAAGTAACTATTTAACGTTCATTTTCAACGCTTGTCTTAGGAATTGTTATTTTCCGGACTGTTGGAAAACAGCAAAAGTAATACCTATCCCGAAACCAGGCAAACCGAAGAACAGCACCGAAAGCTACAGGCCTATTAGTCTACTTAGCTGTCTAAGTAAGCTCTTAGAAAAAATCATTAAGGAAAGGATTGATCGTTTTGTGGAAGACAATAACATCTTACCAAACTTTCAGTTCGGTTTCCGTAGTGGTCACAGCACAATCCACCAAGTCTTGCGCATCAATAACCACATAGCTGGTAAATTCATCGACAAGGAGTCAACGGGACTGGTTCTTCTAGACATCGAAAAAGCCTTTGATACGGTATGACACGATGCCTTGATTTATAAGCTACTGAAGCTTAAGCTGTCAATGCCGCTTATCAAAATTATCCAGAGCTTTCTTCGTTCGAGAAAATATGTTGTGAGTATAGGAACTGACATATCTACCACTCACCAAATCCACTATGGTGTACCCCAAGGCTGGGTCCTTGGCCCCATATTATTCACATTGTTTGTCGCAGATTTACCATGTCTATGTGAAAACATTCAGGTAGCTATGTTTGCCGATGATACGGCCATTTTCTCTTCAGGTGCCTTATTCACTAATGTCTACAACTCTTTGCAAGCAGCTCTTGACAAACTAGCAGTATATTACAGGAAATGGAAAATAAAAATAAATGGTAAGAAAACACAAGCTGTCTGGTTTTCGAGATGCAGGAAACACTGCTACCTACCAAATGGCACTAAACTCAGTATGTGTGCAGTTGATATTGATTGGTCCGAAGACTGTAGATATCTAGGTATTATTCTAGATAAAAAAACTCATCTTTCAAAAACACATCACTACCACAATTGACAAAATAAACAAAGTCGTAAGAGTTATGTATCCATTACTGTGTAGAAAGTCAAAGCTTAGCATCGAAAATAAAATTGTAATATTTAAAACCATTTTTCAAGCGATACTCCTGTACGGGTATGATGTAATTGTGCTCGCACACACAAAATGAAATTGCAAAGGTGTCAAAATAAAATATTGAAAATGTTGCTGAATTTGCCATGGCATTATTCGACACATGAACTACATGAAAACGCCAACGTTAAACCGGTAGAGTTCCTTATTGACAAAATCAATCGAAACTTCTTCGTCAATTGTTCTTTTTCTGACAATGTTCTCGTTTCCCGTCTTGCGTTATGCTAAATCACTACATATGTACTCTGTCTATGAAAATTATATCGAGGTCATTACTATATAAAATAACCGGAAGCCAGTGCAATATTAGTCTTAAGATTCAAATAAGGGTTTTTTCTTGTAGTTTTCCTTTAATTTATTATTTGTTATTCATTAAAATTGTGCTATTGTCATTATATAGATTTAAGATTATAGTTGTAAAGGAATTGCTATCCTAAATCTCTTAAGTACTAGTTGTAAAATATACCATAAATGTAAATATCTACCAAATAAAAAATTGAATTGAATTGTATATAAGGCAAAATATTCTCGAAATAAATGTGATTCTGCTTTCACTGTTCAAGAAATGAACGTTACCGCATTTATTTGTTGGATCATACGTTTTCTTTTCAGCTTCAACCACAACGTTGCATTTCGATTGTTGTTGGATCACCAATTGAACCTCACGCTGGACGCATAGGTTAAGGAGCCTAGGCGGCAATTAAAAAAATCACATCACGGGTTTATGTGCCCTGACGAACTATCGACCGCAAGGTATCGACTTTCAACAGAGGGAGGTCAAAAGAGGCATTTCCTCTATAAATTATAAACATTTTGTGACCCCGAAGTGATCCAACAACTCTCTCGAGATACATCAACTTGGCTGCTTTGCCCTAGAAGTTACGGGAAGCAGATCATAAGAAAATGGAGGATAAAGAAGCACCCAAGCTGGCTACAAGGCAGAAGGCCCTGGAGGAAGAGCGGGCAAAACTAAGAGGCGCCGTCACCAAGGACGGGCCCAAAAGAAGATCGCCACAAGAGCAAGAGTTGAACAAAGGAAATCTGGTTGCCGACAAGACATCGCCTACCGCCGAAATAGCAGAGGACCCCCCAGAGAGAGGTATCACCTCAGAAGATGCAACGAATCAGGCTGAAAGAACGAAGTTGATTCGCCGGAACAAGATTATTGGGCAGCCACTTACTCGTGCGATCAACAGATGGAGTAGATTACTTAACTCACCGCATTCTATCAACTCAACGCTGAAACCACTCGCAGCTATTGGGCTCAACTGGAGCAAATTCACCAAACCATGGGAGAATTCAGCGAAGACCCTTCGGTAAACGGATATGATACAAACAAACATATCGATCTGGAAGCAATTGTACAACAGACAATGCTAGATTTGCACACCAAGGGAATCGATAATAAGCCGCAGGCACAATCAGCGCCAGTGCCGACAGTTCAGTTGTCCAAGATAACAATCCCTAGATTTGATGGTGACTATGCAAAATGGCGGCAGTTCGCCGACCTATTTACGCAAATGGTACACACTCAAGCAAGGTAAGACGAACCTGACTGGGGAACCAGAGAGATTGGTGAGACATTTCACGTCGTCCGACGACCAATATGATGCAGCATGGAGGATGCTACAGGAGCGATACGAAAATAAGAGGTTATTGGTCGGAGCTTTAGTGAACAAACTGATCGACCAACCAGCGCAAAAACTCAGCTACAAGCAGCCACGTGAAGGCATTGCATGACACCACTCTCGAATGCCTTCTCGCTTGGAAAAATGTGGGTGTCAACACGGCAGATTGGGATGCACTCTTGATGTGCATCTTCATAAAAAAGCTAGACCGCACAACGCATGCACTATATGAGCAAAGTCTGGTCAACCCAAAGGAAGTACCAGTAGTGGAGGCATTTCTGAGGTTCTTGGAAGCACGGTTCCAATCCCTAGAAGCCATTGAGAACAGTACGAGCAAATTAGAGGAGATAAAAACCCGCTCATCACTAACATCATCTGTATGCCCCACAAAACAACAACGTCAAGATAGCTCAAAATGCATAGCATGTGGCCTCATTCACTCACTCTACCATTGTCAACGGTTTCTAGAAATGGACATCAGCAATCGCAACAGCTTAATGATGCGAAATAAGCTATGTCAGAATTGTTTGAAACCGGGACACTTTAGCTCCAGGTGTCAATCACGGTTGTGGAAGGAATGTGGTTTAAAACACAACACTCTTCTGCATAATGACTAGAATCGTGACCAGACGAAGAACGAGAAAGAATATCTGGTAAAGCAATGTTCGGAGGGCATGACTCCAGCTGAGACGATGTCAAAGAGCTCATCAGTGTCATTGACGACAACTTTAACAAATCCAGTGAAGACATTCACCACACTCGGCACATCTAGAGTCAAGTTGTCAGGAAACAACGGAAGGCAGATCGAATGCAAGGCTCTTTTGGACTCTGGATCTCAGGTCAACTTAATAAGCGAGAGAGTGGTGAGAAGATTAGCACTGAGGCCAGGTCGAACAAATATACGAATTCAAGGCATTGGACACAGCATGCAAGAGACTCAACGGAGGGTAAACGTGCTACTTACCTCTACAATAAACGAATTCTCGACCCATCTAGAAGCGATCGTGCTGAGCAAGATCAGTTCTCCCCAATCCAGCCAGGAGATTAACGTCTCATCATGGAAGATACCGGAAAACATAAGGCTGGCAGATCAAAAGTTTAACCAGCCAGAACACATAGACGTGTTTTTAGGAGCAGAACATTTCTTCCAGCTCCTCTCCGTTGGGCAGATCAAGTTAGGACCAAACCTACCAACGTTACAAAACACCACGTTCGGATGGGTAATAGCAAGGAAAACACTACAACCAGCAACATCAACTTTTTCATGCGGGATGTACACTATCGAAGAAGAAGGCATCCAGGACACCATAAAGAAGTTTTGGGAAATAAAGGACGGAATGGACATGCGTGAGAACCATCCCACAGTGAAGGAAAGACGTTGCGAAACCATTCTTGAACAAAACTACAGAAGAGAACACACAGGACGATTTATGGTAAGCCTACCTTTCTCTGAAGACCCAAATTCATTGGGAGAGTCAAAGGATATGGCGTTACGTCGGTTTTTATCACAAGAACGACGTTTAGCGAGAAATCCTGATCGGGGATTTACACCAAGTTCATGGACGACTATGAGAGTCTAGGGCATATGAAACAAATAAACCCAAACGCTCTACCTTCATCGCATTATTTCCTTTCCCACCACCATGTGTTAAAACCAGCCAGCAGTACCACAAAACTTCGAGTAGTGTTCGATGCATCAGCAAAAACCACTTCGGGTAGATCACTGAACGAGATTCTTCACCCGGGACTCACGTTACAAGAAGATCTCTGGGCAGTACTCCTGAGATTCCGACTACCTCGATTCGTTTTCACTGCAGACATCGAGAAAATGTACAGGCAAATTCGGGTAAGAGAAGATGATAGACAATACCAGCTCATTTGGTGGCGGAATGATTTGTCCCAGCCCATGAAGTGTTACCAATTAAATACGGTGACATATGGGACAACGGCAGCTCCCTACCTGACAATTAAATGTCTGCGATGCCTCGGAGAACAGGAGGCGGCCACACCTGAGTGCGCCAAGAATATCATAGACCACACTTTCTATGTAGATGATGTCATGGCCGGTTCGGACAGCCTATTACCAGCAGTAGACATACAAGCCCAGCTGGTATCAGTGTTGAACAAATGCGGGTTCACAGTACGGAAGTGGTGCGCAAATCACCCCAAACTATTGAGTGCCATACCACCCAGTGATCAGGGGATACAATTAAACTTCTGCGACAAGGAAGATTCATCCATCAAGACGTTAGGACTGATTTGGCTTCCAAAAAGAGACCATTTCTGACTAAAAATAAATATTCCCACGAGAACTAAGACTTCAAAACGGACCGTTGCTTCAGACATAGCACATCTATTTGATCCACTAGGACTATTTGCTCCAGTGACAATGATAGCAAAAATATTTCTGCGAGTGTTATGAGAACTCAAACAAGATTGGGACGCAGCGCTCCCCATGGAATTTCAATCAAGGTGGTTGTATTTTCGAAACAACCTAACACTGTTGGAGGGACGTCAAGTGCCGAGGCACGTATTTGGGGGTAGTGTCGCCCTCTATTATCAACTACACGCATTTGCAGACGGAAGTGAAAAGGCATACGGAGCCGCCGTCTATATGCGGTCAGTGGACAAAGATGGCAGGATAATCAATCGGTTGTTAAACTCGAAAACCAGGCTAGCACCATCACCACCAAAGAAGATCACAATCCCACGACTGGAACTTTGTGCAGCGGAACTAGCAGCGACATTGCTGGCGAAGGTAAAACATTGGCAAAAGATATCCGATAAACCGTCCTATCTATGGACCGATTCCGAAATTGTTCTGGACTGGATTCACTCGGCAGCAGAAGACTTTCAGGTGTTTATTAGCAATAGATTAGCATATATTCGTGAGCACTCTATATCCTCGCAATGGAGACATGTGCGCTCTAAGGAAAATCCAGCAGATTCATTGTCAAGGGGAGTTACGCCGGAAGACATAGGAACCTGCAATCTTTGATTCTACGGGCCACCATTCTTGCATGGTAATCAGAGTATTTGGCCACCCCCTTACACAGAGATATAGGAATGCGATGTGGAACGCAAACGGTCGGCAATGGTAGCCATCGTAGAAGAAACGGAAACGACTCACATACTCGATACAATCAATTACAGTGGGTCTTTCAAAAAGCTGAAACGGATCATCATCGCCTAGGGAGTCGTCGGAAATATCAACCTCGACCAACGTCGTCTCTACAGGTGGCAGAATAAGAAAGACCAAAGTCTCTGCTTTCAACCCGGCGAAGGCCAGGACGATCTTTGTCCCTGTTCAATCCAAGTTGACATGCAGTCTTCACGTGACACCCCTGCATAGCTACATAACCTTGCCCGGAGAAACGAATTATTATGGACAATTTAACAAGTCTCGGATATGGTCCGGATACCGGTGGAGAGACATTCTAAATAAGGCCATGACGGGATCGCGGTTGTAGTGCCGATGGTGACGATGACAAGCGAATTCTGTTAGCAAAGGCTCACCTCTAAGCACTGGAGTCTCTACGACCAACCACATCATGTTAATCGAATGCCCATTTCTCAAAAATGCTATTTTCATTTAATTTTTAATAATTTTAAGTCAAATTTTAAAATTTCCAAATATTGGATTCCAGTTAATAAAGGTAGCAATGGAACTACGATCGTCGGAATTACCGAATTTGATCCCCTGTAATTGAATAGCTTCTTTTTATATTCCAACCGTCGGGCCAAAGACGCAAACTTATTAAATTTCAATAATTTTAATCCCTATACACATTCCCTATACATTTGATGTTGTACTTCCACAAAATTCAACCAGAGAATATATGTTAATCTTAAAATACAGCTTCATTGTACGGAATAATTTTAAATACCAAACATACGTAAATATGTGGCATTTTTAACAGATACACACAGAACTAACTGTGAAGAACAACACCACTGACAGACAAGTCGAAAAATCCAAGCATATCCACCAGAGCCGCATCCCATAGCAATAATGCATCAGTTGAGTGTACTTGAGAAACACGGTCGAATTAGTTCACGTGGCAGTGGTCCGATGTGTTGAACATTGGTTCTATCTAACGTAACAGGGGCCCCAAAATCACATCAAATGGGGGAGAACAGTGAGCCGGGATTTCGTGTCGACGTGATACATCGCCAACAAGGAGAGACGCCGAAAGAAAAATGTAGCAGCACTCTAACACCAAAGAGCTAACCAAAAACAACAAAACCCGAAGCCAAAAGTCGGCCAACATCAACAAAATCAAGAGCAACAGCAACTACCAAAACAACATCTCGCACAGCAATAGCATGCAGCAGATCAACACCAAAATAAAGATGCCACGAATCAACACCATTGATATTGATTGGAAGGATTTGGTATTACCTTCTAAGCTTGCTATAGGTAACGATTTTTTTAAATTAAAACGATGGCCCAACGGGCACGCCACTCAAACCTATACGGTGGCAGACACCATAAAATAAAACAGGTTTTACAAAGAGCCACAGCGGCCGTCGACCGTGAAACGGAACCGGAGGTTCTGCTTGAAATACTTCAAAACCTGAAGCATGAAGATCTAGAGTTTTGCTCGGTGAAACCATTCGCCACAGCCAAGGTAAGAAGGGAAGTCCAGGGGGGGGGGGGGGGGGGGGGGGGGGTAGCCAACAACACTGGTTGCCACAAATATTCCGACTCAGACTGAAACAACATCACAAGCAATGTTGCTCAATCTACAGAGACAGATGACATTGCTGCAAAATCAAATAAACGAGATTTGCTCGCACTTACCCAGTCTAAATAAAAGGTGGACATAATCCCTGATATACTTTTAGCGGGGGAAACTAAGTTAAACCAGAGGCATAAGATAGGGCATAAAAACACCGATACTCTACGAAGAGATCGACCTAACTCCTCACAAAGGGTCGAGGATCCCTTTGGGGTGTTGTGGCGTTTCTAACAGATACACGCAAAATATACAAGCCAATAGTTGAAGAACCGTATGCAATTCGAATAAGTAAGGCATCAGAGCCGTATACCCTAGCGATAACATAACAATTTCCCATCAGTTGAGTGTACTAGACTTTAAAAATCGAATCCATACACGCGGTCGTTCGCCTAATACTTCAATGCTTCGTCTTTCACCTGTTCATCGTGTATTCAATTCACTTTCTTCACCATTTTCTCTCGCTCGCTCGCTCCTCGCCCCGTCCTTCGCACACAAAGTTGACCGTAAAAAAGTTACTACGGGGGGAGTAGTGTGGTGTTTCTAACAGATACACCCAAAATATACAAGCCAATAGTTGAAGAACACCGAATGAAATTCGAATAAGCAAAGCATCAGAACCGTATACAGTAGCGATAACATAACAATTGCACATCAGTTGAGTGTACTTGACTTTAGAATTCGTACCCGCGGCCGTTCGACTGGTGCTTCAAGGCTGCGCTTCTCACCCGTTCATCGTCTGTTCAATTCACTTTCTTCACTATATTCGCCAAACCCAACAATCCCTTCGTGTGATCTCACACATAACACACTCTCTCCCATATTAAAACAGGACTTTAATACTATGGACCTAACAGAAGAGACCTAACGAAGAGATCGACCTAACTCCACACAAAAGGTCGAGGATCTCTTGGGGGATCGTGGCGTTTCTAACTGATACACGAAAAATATGCAAGCCAATAGTTGAAGAACACCGATCGAAATTCGAATAAGCAAAGCATCAGAGCCGTATACCATACCGATAACAAAACAATTCCACATCTGTTAAGTGTTCTTGAATTTAGAAATCGAATTCGCTCACGTGGCAGTGGGTTGATGGGTTAAGCATTGGTTCAATTTTTAGTGGTTCTACCCGTCATAGCGTCGCTTCCAATCACACGTTCTTCACTATCGACGCAATACGCAATAGTGTTGCAATCCATATTAGAAAAGGAATCCAATATAAAGATATATATAGTGGAGTAGCGCGCATGTTCAGGGTTGTGACGTTTCCGCCACAGAAAATTGCATAAAGGTAAATTGGTTACCTTATGGACGTTGGGTCACGTACTTCAATGGTCGCCTAACGTGGTTGCGCCGTCGCTCCCGTGCTTTGCTGCGTTCTGCTCCTGGACATGTACCAAGACACAATCCTGTCTATGGTGTCTTTGTCTGCCTTCAAAACTTGAGTGTCTCTTCTTCGGATTAAAACATGCGTAGTTACACAAAATGTTTTTATTCTTCCTTCTCTCCAAGTTCAATCTTTAACTTTACGTTTTTACAATCCAATTAACTTTTAGTTTTCTTCTCTCCACATTTAATTTTTAACTTTACGTTTTTACAATTCAAATAACTTTTTACAAATCCTTTTCAAAGAAGAAAAACAACAAAACGGGGGGATTTCCTTCCTTTTTCGCTTTTTACAGTCAAAACGAACGGCACTCAACAACTAACTGTTTTTCTTCAACTGTTTTCAAAAACCGTATTCAACATCAATCGTTCGTTTTCGAATCAACCGTATCGAGAAACAAAAACAAAACAAACGGAATTAAAATATCTTGCCGCCTCTCTCTCTCTCTCTCTCTCCACCAGCATCCACTCCGAAAACAGAATTCGAACTTGCACACGATCCACACTCGAACAGGGGTATGTCCGCACACTCAACATGTGGATCGTGTGCCTTTCCCACCACCTTACCATCAAATTATATTAAAACCAAATTATATTAAAAACAACTAAATGATGGGGGTGGTGGAAGCCGCACGTAACAAGTTGCTGGAAGCCTGTATCGTAGGCATACTCCTCCAGCAAAGGTTTGTATGTGATTGCGATCTATGCACCTGAGGAGCACTAACATAACCTCTTTATAGCAGAGCTCGAGACAGTCTTTCTATGCTAACAATTGCATCTGAAAAAAAAACTATTTTATCCTTCGTGGAGATATGAACGCCAAGAATAAAAATAGGGGAAATTATATATCTAATACCGGAGGAAATCATTTGGGTGGTTGGTTGGATCTGTAACATGTAGAATATAAAAAAATAAATAAAACTAGGTAAAGCATACCCATCGTTCCCTAGAGGTAGATCGTAGTTAGCAATCTCACTTAATGACTCACAACTGAGACTACGTAACACCAATAGACGAAAGACAGAAAGTTCTTACGGACAATTGAATACGATAGTGACCACTGTGCATTCACGGCCGTGAAATGCGATGGTCGTGGTTCACCAGATCATTAACAAGAGAACTTCCTCCGGGGGACATTAATCTTCCAACAAACAGAAACCTGACAAATGACGAAATCGACAAATACATTCAACAAATGGACGAAACTATAAAACGAACAATGGAGAAACCAATTCCGAAAACAACGGTTACAGATAACATAGATATGTTTAGAAACACTTCACAGGAAAAAGAGTAGACTGCTTTCAAAACAAACAATTACACAGACAGTTTATTGATAGACAAGACCAGGAGATAATACCACTGAAGTCTCGATTAAAAAACCTCCAACATTTACTAAAAGCTTACTATAGATTAGCAACCAATTTGTAATGAAACAACAGAATTCGAGCTATAAAATCGAACAATCTGAATCATCATCATCATCGGCACTACAACCGGGAACCGGTCTTGGCCTTATTTAGCAAGTCCTGAGGCTTGTTAAATTTTCCATAATGATTTATTTTTTCTGGGCAAGGTCATTAGTCTTGCGCCAGGGGCAATCTGAATATGTTCCCACATATAAATAAAATATTCACGAGAAATAATTAAAACGATATTCAGTTTCTCTAAATACCATATACCCACGTAAATGAGCATCTGGTAATCAACATTAATATAGAACTAGAGAACGTTGTCCTTAATAATGAGCTATTCGTGGTCGAGGACCCTTAGAAAGTGTGAACGCTGTGGGAGCTGTCTTTCAGGAAATGTACAAAGTGAACGAAAACTTCCCCCGAAATTTCGACCTGGAGGACAGAGCTGTACTGAATACCCCCGATAATAAATTTGACTTTGACATTTCGAGGATCCCGGTTTCACCGAATTCAGTAACGATCATTTGAGGAATAACATAAATGCAAATGTTAGCGCTAATTAGCCTTTTAATAATGAGGGAAGAAATCCAGCGTATCTTTGACTCATTGAGTAACAAAAAGTCTGTGGGAATAGATCTGTTAGACGCAAAACCCTCCACCTCTTAATACTTACCTCTTTGGAGCCAGTTTCGCCGTTAACCGGGTTACATGCAGAACCATCCACATAAAGGATGAAGTGCTCTGCAAGACTTACCATTACCCTCATATATTTTGCATCCCATATACCGTCAGAACATATCCCCAAACCAACATCGAATCCAATACCAAACAAATTGAACTAAACGTTCAATTGCCGCACATTGAATTCAATTTATAAAACCCAAGCCGTGATAAACGAACTACATGTTCATTTGGTTCGCATATACGCAAAATTCCCTAAAACTGAATGTGCGGACTAGATGTCCCACCCTCAAACAAATATTGTTGAGAATCATAAAATGCGCGTCTGCAATTTTATCATCCTTTAAGAATTTGTTTGAGGGTGGGCCATCTAGGAGGCACATTCAGTTTTAGGGAATTTTGCGTGTATGAGAACTTCTACGAAAAAGGAATATTTGAGCTTGGATCACGTTGGAAGAATGTCATAGATGCCGACGGATCCTATTTTGGATAAAAATTTACGGAAAAATTATATTGGCTTTTAAATATTTACTATAAAATCGGACGGGGGGGGGGGGGGGGGGGGGGGGGCGCGAATATACAAGGTAAAGTTACTGATTGCTTTTAACCCGGCGAAGGCCAGGACGATCCTTGTCTCTGTTCAATCCAAGTTGACATGCAGTCTCCACGTGACACCCCTGGATAGCTACAGTGGCACCCACCAAATTGGCTAAACGATTTAAGAATCTTTTCATGGAACGTCCGCCCACTATACAGAGCTCGAGCTGCACGGCAGCTAGCCGATGCCCCGACCGAATATAAGGCTGACATAACAGCATTACGAGAAATAAGATGGACGGGCAGTGGTGTTATTCAAAGAAACGAGTATGACATCTATTAAAGCTGTCATGCAAAACACCATGTGCTCAGGGTAGGCTGTCTAGTCAGCCAAAAACTGAAGCCTTGAAGACGAAAAAGAAGAATACTACGAGATCATCGAACGGGCCCTCAATGCCTGCCTAAGATACGATGTGAAAATCGTTCTTGATGATTTGAATGCGAATATAGGCCGGGAGCCGGTTTTCGGGCACTACACAGGTTCCCATAATTTGCATGAGAACACTAATGACAATGGACTAGGAGTCGTCGAATTGGCAGCATCGAAAAACTTGGTCATTGCGTACCAGATTTCCGCGTAAAGATATCCTCAAAGTCACGTGGGTATCACCTGGTGGAGCCACTCACAATCCAATTGAGCACGTGTTGAGAGATCGCCGCCACTCCTCGAGCCTGATGACGGTACGAACGTACCGAGGTGCCAACGTCGACTCGGATCACTATCTTGTTGGTACAGTTTTCCAAGCGCGGATTGCCTTACGAAGACGTATTGCATCCGCGGATCAGGTTCGAATCAATGAGAATACCAGTAACACCATTGGTCATGCGTTAAGACTCGCCCTCGAAGAGCTCGGGGGAGAGAGAGTAAGCACTGGGGGGAGAATTCCGGGCGTAGAAGAGAAATGGGCACGCCTTAAGAATACTGTCATTAGTACTGCCAACTTCATCTTAGGCAGTAGTCCTAGAGATCGGAGCGACTGGTTTGATGATGAATGCAAACTAGCGACTGAACGTAAAAATGCTGCATTCCGGGCAATGTACCAGTCTAATAGCATGCGGATACTCGAGGAGATATACAAAGAGCTTAGAAGATCTGAAAAAAGACTCCACAGACAAAAAAAAAGTGCCTCGGAAAAAAACCTTGTCTGTAAAATAGAGAAAAGTGGAGAGCGAGGTCCGCACCAGGCGCGGAAGTTCTACAAAATAATCCGTAGTATGACGCGGTACACACCACGCTGCACTTACTACAGGGAAAAAGAGGGTAATCTGATCACTGTTCTTGAAGGCATTCTGGACTTCAATGAATTACTAAATGGTCGACTCACAGAAGAATTGGAGGCTCCACAAATGCAAGATCCAGACCAAATGCTGCCGCCTGGGGAAACATTAAAAGCCATAAGACAGCTCAAATCAAATATAGCCCCCGGAGCTGATGGCATACCAGCTGAACTGATCAAACAAGGAGGGACATCATTATATTACGCAATTCATGAGATCGTGGTGCCCGTATGGGAGCAAGAGCAGATATCGGAAGATTGGCGTCGTGGAATAATTTGCCCTTATACATAAGAAGGGAGATATGACACTATGCAGCAACTATAGGGGTATAACATTGCTGAGTACCGTCTATAAGATACTCTCCACTATCCTACAAAATTGGATATCCCCATACGCCAAAAACCACCATTGGGCAATATCAGTGTGGCTTCATCCCAGGCAAATGAGCGATTGAGCAGATATTCACCCTTAGGCAGGCGATGGGAAAATGTCTGGAATTTAATATTCCATTATATCATTTATTTATAGACTTTAAGGCTCCCTACGACAGCATAGCTAGGGTAGAACTATATAATGCCATGAGAGAGTTCGGCATTCCAAAGAAATTGATGCGAATCTATAGGTTAACCATGACCAACGTAACTAGTCAAGTAAAACTAGCGGGATTACTGTCCAAACCAATAAACATCTTTAATAAACCCCGACAGGGGGACGGTCTGGCCTGCCTCCTCTTCAACCAGGCGTTGGAGAAAGCAATCCGTGAATCTGGCGTCACAACTAGAGGGACTATTATCACCAAGTCCAGCCAGATACTTGCCTACGCTGATGACATCGACTTCATCAGTAGAACTGAATCGGCTGTACAGGAATTCTTCATCCAGATCGAGCAGGCGGCACAAACACTGGGACTGCACATTAATGAGGGGAAAACTAAGTAAATGGTGGCAACTTCTGCGAAAAGAAGATCTAACGTTGGTCAAACTATCAGGGTAGTGGAGCACGAACTTGAAGTACTGTAATCCTTTAACTACCTTGGGTCAATAGTATAGCCGATAACAATATGGAAGAAGAAATACGCGAACGGCTGATCCAATTCAACAAAGCCTACTATGGTCTATCAAGACTCTTTAAATCTCGAAATTTATCTAGAACAACCAAGCTACTAGTATACAAGACCATGATCTTACCAGTACTCATGCATGGATCCGAGATCTGGGTGTTCAATAAAGGCACTCTGAACTCTTAGCCGCGTTCGAGAGGAAGGTCTTAAGGAGCATTCTTGGCCCCATATGTGAGGGAGGACGATTCCGGAGACGCTGCAACTATGAGTTGTACGCAATCCGCAATCTACCTTGAAGTTAATGTTGTAAGAAAAATCAAGCACGGTAGACTCCGGTGGGCGGGACACCTAGCTCAAATGAGCGAAGAGGAGACTGCCCGGAAAGATCTTTGTGGCAGGATGTATGGAAGGCGATAGCGAGGCAGAGCTTGTCTGCGATGGAGGGATGGCGTAGACTAGGACGCCCAGAGCCTGGGACTGCCCAACTGGATGACATCGGCTCGAAATCGAGATCGGTGGAGAGATTTGTTAAATAAGGCCAAGACCGGATGCCGGTTGTAGTGCCGATGATGATGATGATAAAATCGGACATTTCATGTGATACAACCGGATATAAGATTAGAGTACTTTTCCCGCTCCAGATTCCATAGCCTACCACAGTTTTGTAATAATAAACAGTTGACTTATTGGTTGAAAAGGACATCTGCAAAAAGTCGTGAAATGAACTTTTGGCGGATATATATTTAACGGATAGGACTTTGACGAATGTTGACCTATTAGTATGGAATGTCAATGGCTACTTACGTTAGAGTGCTCCGCCGAACACTGTTCACAGCGACACACGAAAACTTAGTTCATCACACAAATGAAACTCCGAGAAATGTTTTGTTTTGTTTTAATAAGTTTGATGTTTATTTGAAGTTTTGTTAACGCTTTGATTTTCTTTCTTTTGTTTCGATTTTGAAGCACTTCGCTACACCGCACGTACGTTCACTACCCGACGTTACTTTCACTTTCCTACCTCGGGATGTACTCTCTGGTCCTTTGACTATCAAAATTATACTCCTCGTCGCGCTGACGATCAAAATCAGACTGCGTTAACAAAACTTCAAATACACATCAAACTTATTAAAACAAAACAAAACATTTCTCGGAGTTTCATTTGTGTGCTGAACTAAGTTTTCGTGTGTCGCTGTGAACAGTCTCCGGTGGAATACTCTGCAAAACCAAGCGTACATACAGCCGAGCGTCAGATCCCAGAGCCGTCTTTCAACGAAGTTGTAGACGCAATAAAGCGATTGAAAAACAACAAGGCTCCCGGAGTCGACTGCATACCGGCAGAGCTTGTGAAGCATGGAGGAGAGGCAACCGCTCGAAAGATCCACCAGCTCATCCAAACAATATGGGAAAAGGAAGTCATTCCGGAAGAATGGAAAACCTTAATAGTCATTCCCATTTTTAAAAAAGGCGACAGATCTGACTGCGAAAATTACAGAGAAATATCATTGCTCCCAACCGCATACAAAATATTAACAAATGTCATTTTGGCGAGAATCACACCGTACGCAGAAGAGAGAGTTGGCACGCAGTCAGTAAACTGCTGAAATCCATACTGCTATCACGTAATATAAAGCTCCGTGTCTATAGAACCATAATCATGCCGATTGTTCTATATGGATGCGAAACATGGGCTCTCATAAAACGGGAAGAACACAAATTCCGCGTATTCGAGAATAAAGTTTTAAGGGGCCTCTTTGGAGCTAAATATGACGAGGAGTCAGGACAATGGAGGAAACTCCATAACCACGAATTGGAAGACCTATATCTCAAACCTACAATAGTGAGAGTAATCAAGTCGCGAAGATTAAGATGGGCCGGACACGTGGCGCGAATGGGGAACGATAGGACTGTGCATAGAATTCTTGACGGTAGACCAACGGGAAAGAGACCGGTAGGACGGCCGCGACGGAGATGGGAGGACAATGCTAGGTTTGACCTTGAGGAGATCGGATCGAATAGTCAAGCATGGAAGGAAGGTGCCCAGGACAGGGAACGATGGCGAAGCCGAGTCGGTGAGGTCATGAACTTCCGGGTTCCTACAGGCCAATAAATAATAATAATAATAACTTCGACAGGCAACATTTTATGGATCTGTTGAATATTAGGATAAGGATAAATTACTAATGCAAGTTGTTAAAGTACTTATATAACTTGTATTCAAGTCCTCTGCAGTCTATATATTTTTAAAAACGTTTTTTCTGAGCTAAGTATGATTTTGAATATATATATATATATATATATATATATATATATATATATATATATATATATATATATATATATATATATATATATATATATATGTATATATATAAATACACGATATTAATTATCGAATAGCATCCAGTGGTACAACTTCGAGATGATGAAAAGCGAAAGGTTATGCCCCATTTAGTACACTCTACTTTCTACAATGTGTACTTAATTCATTACTGACGAAGCACAAAGCATGGATGCTTCCATTCAAAGGCGGGATTTCTTTTTACCACTTTTAATTTTGAACTAATTCGCTACACGCACCGTACGCTATCATCATCACCGAATTGAAACACATTAGTTAAAGGTCTTATCGGTCACTAGCCACCATTGAATACAGTAATGTAGATGAACATTTAAAACGCATTAGCATTGTGAAACATCAGGGAACCTTTAGACCGACGGCTTCCAGTAGATTACATAAGATTTACGCCAGCATGGGTGTTTTATTGTGCTGACTGAAGGAATATTTTCTATACTGTGGAAGACTTATGACCGTACAGGGCTCCTAATTTGTTAAAACTTTTATCTTAGGTTGTTGTGCTTCACATATGGTTCACATAATTGTCGGATGGTCCAACACGTGAGGGGGAAGAAGCAAGTCAGCCCGATGTAACCTGTACTGTTTGCCAGAGTATAACTAATCAGACCATTAAAATGATAAGTATAGCAGTACTTAAATTGTAGAAAAGCTTGTTTTAATGATAAGGGTATGGGAAGGAAAGAAAAGTCAAGTCATTTAAAGAGTATGTCACCGTATAAAATATTAAGTGGACACTTTATAATGGAGATTTCAAAGGTCAAAGCAGCGGTGTGACTGCGGGCATTTTAAAGTGGTCCACCCACCAACGCCTCCTTAATCGCGGTTTAACTTCAAAGGCACTTCACTAAATCTTGCCCAAATTACTTAAAATTAATATAATGTAATAATTAGAGCTTGGAAAGAGCTGTCAGCGAAGCATTACAAGCATCCGTGTACCTAACTCATCCAACACTTCTCGAGTATAAAAAAATACCTGACGAATTTTTTAAATTTAATATCTGTTAACGAAGTGGAACATTTCCACCATAGCGATTGAATCGTGTCGAAGTTCAACATCTATTTGAAGAACTAGAGCTAAGACCAAATAACGACCAATTTGTCTCCTTCAAACAAATCAAAAACTTTTGCAAAACTTGATAATTTTCCGCAGGATTTAATCTTTGAGAATAGTTTCTCTGATAAAGACTTGTGTTTGGTATTTCTCCAAAGACGTTGCAAAGTTTTCCTAGATTGCAACTGACAAATAATTCTAAACTATTGCAGGATTTAAACACCTATAGATGACAGTAAGAAATAACAGAAAAAGGAAAATGAGAATGTGCACCAAGGACCTTCAAGGAAAATAAATAAAGACATTTTCAAGCCAACCCAGTCTACAAGTGTGGGTGGTCAGAACTTGCTTGAACGACAGTCTGTAAGTTGGTTTTCAATAAAATACTTCAGGAAGTCAGAGAACTCGCCAAAATATCTGTTGGTGGAAATCATACTTATGGTAGTTGGTAAGACTCCGCAATAATCAAATATAGCAATATAAAGCAAGGTGTTTTATAAACATTAATTTGGGGAAAAAGAGATCCATTAATTTTGCGATAGTGACATATATCGGGGGGTGGGAGCGAACATACAGGGCAAAGTCATTGATTGTTTTCAATCCAGGGAAGGCCAGGACAATCCTTGTCCCTGTTCAATCCAGGTTGACATGCAGTTTCCGAGTGACACCCCCGGATAGCTACTTTGGATCCCGCCAAGTAGTGAACCAATGCATGCAGCGACATCCTGAGAAGGGTTGGCGCAGGGCTAATAATAATAATAAGCCGGAAAAACAAACTATTATGGAAAATTTATCAAGCGTCGGATATGAACCGGATACAAGCTTACGACCACGGAAACGAAAATGGCTAAACGATATCAACATTTTCTAATGGAATTTTCTCCCTAGTTCAATTTCGTTCACAGACGACATTATTATTATTAACAACATATTCTATAATGTTTTTTTTTTGATTATATTGTATGCTCCTAGTATTAATATTGTTATTATTAATATATTGTTTTGTTTTTTTTCCTCGTTTAATGTATTTATAATTATTTTGTAGCTATTATTATTATTAAAATATTACATTGTCTTTTTTGTTTAAATTATTTATAATTATATTATGGCTTATATTATTATTAATGTATTATATTTTTGGCGCAAGACTAATGACCTTGCCCGGAAAAAAAAATCATTATGGAAAATTTTACAATGCCTCAGGACTTGCTTAAATAAGGCCAAGACCGGTTCCCGGTTGTAGTGCCGATGATGATGATGATGATGATGATGATGATGATTATATTTTTTTCCCTCGTTTAAACCATTTATAACTATTTTGTAGCTATTATTATTATTATTATTATTATTATTATTATTATTATTATTATTATTATTATTATTATTATTATAATTATTATAATTATTATTATTATTATTATTATTATTATTATTATATATATTCTCTTTTTGTTTAAATTATCTATAACTATATTATTGGCTACCATTAATATTGTTATCATTAATATATTATATTGTGTACTATTATTGTATCTTCGTTTCTCATTGCTGCCTTTTTCCTCTCATTCTGTTTGTGTTTTCTTTCTTTCGTAGTTTGTCCGAGAGGATCCGCCGGGGGCGACAACGGCGATGGCAGCGCTTTCGAGGTTTCCCTCCGCTTATTCACCGGCGTTTCATTCCTCTTCTAAGAATGACACACATTTTTGTGAGGGGGGAGGTTTGTTACATAGTAACATCCCCACCGCCCTTGTCAAAGCGAGAAAACATTAAACACGAACAGACATACATAACATGTAAACCTTAAACAATTTCAAACCACATTTTCAAAGTAAACTTAAATACAAACCACACCGTACGTTATGACTTCCAGATATAATAAATAAAACATAAGCTACCTCTCATTTATTTACAACATAAATTAAACATATTCATTTAAACAATGTACATTTCACTTTCATTTCGCCAACGAGGTTGCCAAATCCTCATATTCAAGGTGTTATCTTTTCCCTTTTTTTCTGTTTTGACTGCTTCCCACGACACTCCTCAGCCAACCCACGGCGAGGACAGCTGGCTGCCCTATTGATAACTGGACAGCAGTTGAGAGGAGGTCAGAATACTCCTTCGTCGGCATCGATGCCCCCACCCTCTCAAGGGTACGCCGGGTGACAATTGCACACCCACACATACGCCGAGCACGCCCAGAGGGCTTCAAATCCACGTCCAACCGGGCCCTGCACGGACCATGCTGGGTGCAGACAGGGTCTATGACCTTGTCACAAAGTGTCCCAATGTGCTGGGGACCGGAGGGTCCAAATACGGCCGATAAACTTCGAAAGTTTATCGACCCTTGCCTGATGGATGGGGCACCACCGAGAATCTTTCTGGAGGCAGAACAACGCCTAAGGGAAGACCACGAGCCCAAGGTGTCGTGTGTGGAGCCGTGTGTCCAGCTCTCCAGAATGCGACAACTCCCTGCCGAGGACGCCACGGGATTCGCTTCCAGAGTGAACCGGGCCATTGTGCAGTGCATGGAGGCAGCTGAACGCTGCTACGGACAGGTGAGTGGGGCCGTCTTTGGTATCCAGATAGAAAGTGCGGCGAAATCCGGAATCATGAGGGGCGTTCGGGAGGATAACCTTCGGCACTTTCTTCTCACGCTCAGTGATCCTCCCTTCGAGGAGGTGGTAGCCAGTCTCGGCCAGTTGGGCCGATCCAGGAAGGCGATGCGACGCACCCTACACCTTACACACACCAGTCCCATACCGACCACCATCACCACCAGAGTGATGGCAGGGCTTTCGACCCTGCCCACTCCTCAATTCGCGGGAAACATTTTATAACCCAACACTTCCCGCAAACCCTCATACAAATGTTTCGCCATACCCTGGCGGGGGGACATTGGATAACGCAATACCTCCGTCCGCGCAAAGCCAGTTTATGCAGGATTCGCGCCACAGGCAATACCTGCCAATGAACGAACCGAGTCGAGCTACTGGGGACACGTTTGGTGGGACCTTCGACACCACTCAGATCTTAAAAGTTCAACCCCCGTATGGCCCGGGGGCCACATATAGCACCGCCATACCACGCCGGCTACAAATCAGACCCAACCACACTGCGGGTATCCACCCACAGGGACTGGAGCCCACCTCCAAACCCAGGCTGGCGGTGACCAGCTCCACCATAGCCAGCCCACCCAGGTCCATGGCATTCGCGCAGTGCACCCCCTAGAAGCTCGAATGGGCTACTGTTTCTGCAAAAAAGGTACGGCGAGTGCTTAAAAAGGCGAAACACGCCCTTCTGTTGGGATTGCGGCCAGTACGGCCACGAAATCAAAGACTGCCGTGCTTATCAGGCACCACATAGCAATCCCGGACCTCCACCATAAAATATGCCACCACACCAACAGAAGGGGTACCCGAGAGCACACCCGGAAGCACAGCAGCCCCCTGCAACCGAAAATCAGGCAACATCAAATCCAAGGGTTTATAGTGTCAGATGTTGCTGCGAGTGTTGTGGCCGCGAATGGTGTGAATACACGGTGAGGTGGAAAAAAACACAGAAATTCCCAAATAACCCCCCCCCCCCCCCCTCCCCCTTAACACACACCTGGGCGGCCGTGACTTCACGCCAACGCCAAAACCCGCAGACCTGTACGGTCAACACAGGGTAGCAGGACGTCAAGGGGCCCCCCGAAACAACCGCGGCGAACACCGAAAACACAGGCAACGAAGCCGTGGCCCCAGTCGGGACCACCCGGGCTCGAGCTCTGTCTCTTCGGAGTCTTATAGGACCTATACGCAAAACGGAGTGGGCGAGACCATGGGTGCGAACGCCAAATGACCAGGCCATAACCCCGTCAGCCCACGGCAGGTGAAACCGACCCACCTCTGCTAGTTCGGAGTCCACAGAGTCAATACGCACCTACGGGCTCCACGATTATTGCACAATCAATCAAAATAATTCAGTGACATCACAGAGTTTCTGTTACGACCTTATACTTGCATACTCTGAGGAGCTTTGGAATCTTTGATTGTTAAAGACCGCAACGAGTTTATTGTATATTGGGATATAAACCTACACATCTGAGCTGATTAGTGTTTTATGTTTGTTGCTGTGCTGCAACACTTCAAAATATCATTTTTAACATATCCCAAACATTTTTTCCTAACAAAATACAATCCCAATCTAAAAAGCCACTCAAAGCCAAATTTTCCGCTGTATATACGATGCATACACTATTCAATTTTGAATAGTCACGATTTCAATAGAAAATGGACATACACAAATTTCCCAACCCTTTCATTCCCTATCTCGCAACATATCGTAATTCTTAAATTAAAAAATTACCAAATTTCCCATACGAGCGCACGACGAAGTACACAAACACACATAGTTATTCCCACTTGGTCCTTCCCAGCAATTTGCCGTTGCCTTTCCGTAATATATTTATCCACCTCAAAATTCTTTGAAACGGGGTTCAGGCCAGCAAGAGCCGAAGCCAAATTCAATGAATCAGTAAACGGAAGGGTAGGAGTAAATTTGTCACCCCATGTATGAGAACGCGAATGAGCAAGGAGTTAAAATTAGCGTTGGCCCAAGAAAGTTGAAAAATGAACTCGTGCATGACTTGTCCCTTGGTGTTTTGTTAAAAATAAATTAATAGTCGCTGGTAGTGTTTCGAATTCATCTCAATATATTTACTTTTAGAAATAATTAGATAAAAAAAAACGAAACCAAACTAATTAATTTGAAGATTTCTTTAAGCTCAAGAGTGTAAAATCGTATATTGCGTTCGAACCATAGTCGATGGTAGTGCTTCGAATTCATCTAGGAACATCATGTAAGTAAGAATACATGTAAGCACACTATTGAGCTGAACAACCTCCAAGGCCAGGTACGAGGTTTGCAACAGCAGTTGATGAACCTCTCAGGGAGTACCTCCATAACCAACGCTAAAAGTGAGTACGTTTCAATCTATAATATACTTTTTGTGTGCAAGAAAAATATTGCAACAACTTATTTGTACAACCAATATTTATCCTAAATTGGAATTCAAAACCCATAATTTAGTAAACGCATCTGGAACAGCGCTGCACTACTCGATAGAGCTGTGAAACTCAGCGAAGACCTGGACGCAAATGTATAAAATACGACCTACCTCTTTGTAGGTAGAACACATACATGAAATATGAGTGGAATCAACAAAGCCCAGCCGTGGGAACTGGCGGCAATCATTGGGTGAGGTCCAGATCTACACCCGCCAGCTAAGTAAAAGTAAATAAAACCGTAACAATTTAATCCATGTTATTAACGCCTTAGTGACCCTTCTATACCGTGGCGTGCTATATACAAATTAACAAATGTTTATGGGATGAACAAATGACTTGTAGCTGAAAGTTGCTCACACGACTTTTCATTCATGTATTTTTATCTCAAGGCAACCAGGGATCAAAGAAATGGTTTCTGCTTTGTCATATAAACTATTAGTAGACAAAATTTGTCACGTGTGACAAAGCACTTTGGTCTAACACACGATACGAAAGGATAGCTTTAAGTAAATACATAAACTTCAGAATAAATTCCACCTAACTGATGTCCTAGCCTTGGTATCGATATTCTTGCGTTGCTGTAGGTCACAGCTAACTTTATAGTAATGGGCCGCGCTATACGAAAATTTGTGGCAGATGCGGGCAGAACCTAATTACGAGTTTACGATTTTAATTAATTAACGAAAGTTTTCCTGCTCTCATTTTGTTAGAGTTGGAGAAGACGCTGAAGGATTTGTTTATCTTTTTTTATATATAAATGTATAATCGGTTTACCCCTCATTCGCTTTGAGTTGTAGTCCTAATGTTTGAATGTACTACATCTTAGTTTTGTTGCCTGTTTCAATTAACTTGATGAACATGAGTCCTAACTTATGTTGGCAGCTGTCAGAAATTCACCCATTCATTTGCATTTTGTGGAACAGTAATTATGTTCAGGAAATTATTTAAATGAGGATCAACAACTGTAAACACAGGCATCAAACATTCGAATTTACTTGTGTCCCTAACAGAAACTACCAGATGACAAACTAAGATAGAGGATGATTATATGTCTCATTGATTGTTTGATATAAGGTGCCTTTTTATGGAACTATCGTGTTACTGAACCGGTTTAATTGTCGTTATTTATCAGTGGTACTTACTGCCCTAAGTATTAGTCAATAACATCGCAGATCTGGTGTAGTGCAGCTTTAAATGTATAACAAATGTGGAACTTCTGGTAAGAATGTTCACAATTATAAGGTGAAGTGGAAGGGATAACGAGTGACATTAATCCCTATTAAAACTTAATATTTTCAAAGTTAATTAGAAGACAAATTTATATTTACAAATTTTCATGGTGCCTGAGTTCATGTCCCAATGTGGGTCAGGTGGTAAGTTTATTAATTTGATAATGATATTGATATAAAATATGGCGCAAGGCTATTAACCTTGCCCGTAAAAATCAATTATTATGGAAAATGTAACAAGCGTCGAGACTTGCTAAATAAGGCCAAGACCGGATCCCGGTTGTAGTGCCGATGATGATGATGATCTATATAAAACAGTGACAGGTTCCCGCACATGAGATTAACGCAAGGAGAGCTAGACTCCATATCTGGGCAAAAATATAAGAAAGTAATAGTTAACATGAAGAGCTACTGCAGTCTTATGGCCGCGGTAGAATACGTACATTAGGCAAACGAATATAATTTGATATTTTTATACAAAATATGCGTGCAACAAACGGCGAACGGAGGAACATCAAAGCACACTGTCGGTAGAAGTAGAGGGCAGGAAAACCTGTATCAATGTCTTGAATATCTGGAGATTATGTTGATGAAAAACTACTTGAACTCGGCCAAGGAACGACTGTGTTTATTCTTAACGTGAGCTGAAGCGTGGCCGATATCGGGGGAAAATATGTGGGGATGCGTGATGTATTAAACCAAGCTCAGTTCAACAACGACTATAACGATGCCTATAAAGTAATGTATTGACTCGATGGCCAAAAGTCGATAGGATAAGCAAAATGACATTCATTCACAAATGACAATCCCAGGGCTCAAATTTAATATTGCGTGACATCTATAATTTCTGTGGTTTTGGTGTCCAACGTTTAACTTCGAATGAGGTCGACTACATGTCGAAAAGTCATTATTACAGGGTAGAAACACCCATCCCAATATATTTATGTTCTGGGAACGCGTCCCATTCTACCTGGAATCACAACGTGAATTCCATTGGTTTCATGTTAAATAGGTCAATTCATGAAAAAGAATTTTTAAGGTAATCAAATCGAAGGCCCCAAACAAGCATATGGAGAGAAAAAGTGATGGTGGTACCGCTTCCATTAAATCTTGTCCAAGGAATTACGTCCTATCGTGGCTTTAAATTAGAAGTTCTTTAATTCTTCGTGTTATATCGTACTTTTACGCCACCGAAGAAATGCAGAATAGACTTATGTGGGCTTTGCATACGAGTTAGGCGTAGGTGTTATACCGAACTGTTAGGCAACCGTAAAATTGTCGAACATACTTCTTTAATGTAATTCGCGAGAATGGAAAAGTAACAGCAAACACACTATGGCGTTTGCGGCGATAGTGAAGAACGTGTGATTCGAACCGACGATATGAAGATTTGAATCACTAAAGGAGCGATCCAATGTTCAACACATCAGGCCATTGTCACATTGAATTCGATGGTTGTACTTAAATACATTCACTTAATGTGAAATTGTTAGGCTATAGCTATGATATACGGCTCCGATGCTTTTGCTTATTCTATGTTCGTTCAGTCTTGCTCTTCACTCGTTGCGTGTGTGTTGTGTGGGTATCTGTTAGAAATACCACAACCCCAAGCATTTATAATTTCTTACAAATTCTGACGGCGTCACATATTTGTGTTCTTAGCGTGTCATGCTAGTAACATGTACATAATTCGTGATTCGCGCCGTAGTGTGAAAATTGTGTGGAAGAGTACAGTGCGGGAAAATCTCATATCCTTTCCTCTCATTGTGTATGTTTTTCCTCTTTTTTTCACCTCTGTTGCATCTGTGGGGGCTCTTTAAAGCTTACCTGAAGAACCCCCCATATTTGAAACCAGAATCCCTTTGCAAATCTGCAAACCTTTCCTTTTCTTAAGGACATTTAACCGTTAAAGTGATGCGATAGTTTGAATCGAAAATTGCGCCGCGGCGCAAAACTGCCACGCGCATCAGTGTGTTTTTGGTGCTTCGTGGTAGTGGACGTATTCTAATCTCGCGCATAATTTGTTACGAAAGTGCATATTTATACATTTAAAAACAACTTGCAAATGTGTAGCAATTTTCATATATATTCACAAAAATTGCTTAGCACTAAAACGGTTAATGCACCTAGTGCATTACATATGTGGGGGTTCTCTATATTACATGTAGAACCAACCCATAATTTCAACCACAATTTCCGCCTTATTTCGACCGCTAACAGCGCGTCACATCAACCCCTATCCCACCGTTCATGCTATTCACCGGGAATATCATGTTTTCCAAATGGACGCATAGCTGAATTCATTTTTCTATCCAGATAATGCATAATTGAATTCAGCTACCTTTTTGCCATACCGCAACTCCATTTTTGCTAGCCCATGAGATTTCCATCGGAAATCACATCTTGTCGGTTAGCAACAACAAGTCGAAGCAGACGACACTGTTGCATATCCATGCAACTGCTGGGGAATTTATCAAAATATTTAATTAGTTCTCACGATAAATTACCCTAGCCAATTTGGCGTCACTTCGGCTTTTCCGCAGATTAGCCATTTGCTTGGGATCAACGATCTCTATTCGCGGGTGAATAGCACCGGCCAAATTTCCTCTCCTCCATCATTCTGTTTCTCACCAGTTCAATGCACTCTGAGATCACCACCGCCATAACACTGGGGAAGTAGGTCATTCTCAGGGACTGCATTTGATACAAGCGCACATGCCAAGCCAACTCCGAAGTTATTGCGCTCTTTTTTTGTTCTTTTCATCCTTCGCATGTCCAGCGACTGTCGAATGATGCGCCAGTATTATTCACCTCACTGAGACATGCAAATGAGAAGATTCATGAAAAGAGCGCAATGATGATTGGATAATAGCTGCGCGAATTCAAAGTTGATTTTTCATCCCTAATTCAGTTAGTCGCTAGTCATACTTTACCTTGCTCGATCACGCCGCACGCAAGTATCTGAAACGCCATCCAACATACTCGCAGCAGTACTCTCAAAGTGTTTTTAGTTCCTTGTGTATTATTGGCCAAATCATACTTTTACAATAGTTACAAATACAAGTTCTTCCATTTAAATCTAGTGATAATTTATTTTAATCTAAAAATAAAAGAAACTATTATATTAACAAATAAGAAAAAAAAGAAACGAACAACTAAATAAAATCAGTGCCTTCTAATGTCTCATGCTCTTTCCTTTGTGTTTGGATTTTTTTTTATATTATATATCCAGTGACGTTGTGGGGAAGAAAGTGAATCCGCGCCCGTGTGTTGGCACACATACTTCTTTACCCCCACAGATAAATTTCCCTACAAGAATTCTTTCATTCATGCATCCAATGTATTTCCTAAATTCTCTAAAAGAATTTTTTAAAGTACATACGCATCATATCTATTTTCCGAAAGGAATTCTTTAAAGGCCAAGCATAACCATTCTAAAAGAAAACAACTCGGTTACGGTACCATGTAACCGCCATAATTAGAAAAACCATTCGGCACCCTTGTTTGCCAAGCAAATCCCAGCCCACATGTGCAGAACAATTGTCTTTACATGCACATTGGTTGGGGACCCATTGGTCTAACGACACAAAGCATCACCAAGTAGCTTGTTGACACAGCTGCAAACAATCAGCGCAATAACCGCTAAAACCGAATTCGTCAGCATTTACAAATGCAAACAAGAACTCGGTTACTACCGCCGTCAGAGATGCCATAAACATCCAAATTCCTTTTAACACCTTTTGTTAATAGCAATGCAGCTATTTACTTAGCTGAACTCTCATTACAGAACGATGCGCTAGGCCGCTTCTCCCTTTGTTTGAATTCCTTTCAGTGTTTCAGAATTCGTTTCTCATGATCTTATTGCATGAGCAAACAGTGATCCATTAGCACATTGCTAAGATCACCACATGCACACCACTTCGTACCAGAGATCGCCTTCCATTGGTCACTGGAAGAAAGGAAAAATTTCATTTCCGTTTTACCACATCATAGAGAGAAATGTTGTCTCTTTTCTGAACTGGGGCTTGAATCAAGAGTCGGATTTAAACCCTCGGGAGTCGTATTTCAGCCGCCAGGGAGGGTAGTCGTCTCCATCCCCAGTAGCATGCGCACGTGAGTGCGTACGCGAGTGCGTACATACAAAGTCGAGGTTAAATAATCAGTGAAAAGTGTCGGGTACGGGGTACGGGAAAGCGCGGTTGGAATTATCTGCAGGATCTGCATTCGCGGTTTGACACATCCTTCGTGTAACATACCTTATGTTGAAATTTACTAAATAATCTAATACCCAAAACCTTCTATTAAAACAATGTGTAAAATAACCTCAAATAGGAACGAAACAGATTGCAGTGAAAATAAAAAAGAACAATTTACCTTAAAACAGCATACAGTGTGTTTTACTTTCTGGTGCATGTCTTGTGGCGTAGTTTTGCTTCTTGTGTGTGGTGAACATTTTTGCTGAAGGATTGATGGTGTCGCAGTGTTCCTCATTCGTGCGGCTCGCGGATGAACCCACTTTTCTTTTGGCGTTCGGCGGAACTTTTAGTGGTGAGTGGGTTGGTAGTAGAACCAGCGCCCATACCGGCGCACCGCCAACCTTCCTCACACATTGCTCAGATTCTCTCTACTGATTTATAATCTTTGGGGAGTTTTTGGTGTTTTGAGTGGCGTAATATTTATTATGAAAGAATGTTGTAGTACTCTAACAGATACACACAATTCACAAGCAAAAATAGTGAAGAACACGAACAAAAAAATCGAATAAGAAAAATACATCAGAACCGTATACCAAGCGATAACAAAAATAATTCAATTCAGTGGAGTATAGTCGAGTTTGAAAATCAAATTCAAAACACGATCAGTAGCCTGATGAGTAACGCTTAGGTTCAATTTTTTTCGTGATTCAAACTGTCATAGCGTCGGTTCGAATCACACGATCTTCTTCAATATTATTTCAAATGCTATAGTACTCCAAGAAGCCCTACCATTTTCCTCCCACATACACATTTACCCACCTAAAAATCCCATCCAAAAATTCCATTCATATCCCCAAATCAACATTGAATTCAATGTCAAGCAAATCGAGCCAAACGTTTAATTATCGAACATTGAATTCAATTCCTTAAAATCCAAAAAGCACAATGCATATCTTCACATGTATAGTATGTGCAATTAACACTCTTAAATTCTAGACCCAAAACCCAAAATTAACACATATCCAAACAACAACATGTCTATTTGATCCGACGACACACAATTCGGGCAATCTAAATATCATAATGCATATCTCCACATGTCAGACGTTTTATGATTTGCAAATATACCAATATTCCCAGATTTTAATTTCACACCCAATTCCCACGGATCTTATGTTACCCATCTGAAGTGCACGCAAACACTTGTTTGTGCATTAGCCAGCTGGATAACACAAACAAAACCCCAAAAAGGATCGGCGATAAGTGGCGGTGCGTCCGGATTGCGAAAGGTTATAAAAGGATACA
Source organism: Microdon myrmicae (assembly GCA_963931805.1). Lineage (NCBI taxonomy): Eukaryota > Metazoa > Arthropoda > Insecta > Diptera > Syrphidae > Microdon > Microdon myrmicae. Next base: position 29,525,145 of record OZ007497.1, on the reverse strand, counting down.
GATAGAGTCTGAATCAAAAACCAGAAACTAGAGTCAATAACTAGCGTGCGTAAGGAGGAAGAGCTCCTCCAAAGTTATGAAAATCGAAGTATGAAATTGATCCTTTTACAAAAGATACACGTTGCGTTTAAATTTTAAATGGCTGTTCAAAAAGAAAGATTCGTTGGTCGCAGCATTTGTTCAAATAGTGATTTGGTTGTCAAGGCCGAACCCCAAAGTAAATATACTGTCGATGAATGGCACTTGCATCGGCGAAGCCAAGGAACTGTCAATCCTCGGTACTCGACTTAATTCGACTCTTAATTGGAGCGTCCACATTTTTGAAGCTGCGAAAAGTGCAGCCAAATGCATGAGGTTCCTTAAGAGATGCAAAAAATACTTCACTCCATCCAACCTAGCCACTAAAGGGTAGTTAAATTTTAAGGGCCGATGTTGAATCTAAACCACACCTAAACGTCAAGTTTTTTTTTGCATTTCATTTGACATTTCTCAATTTCAGACCAACTCAATTTGAACCATGGAAAAATACATAATCGAGCAACGCGCTAAAGTTATTCAGGCTTATCATGAAAATGGGCGTTCAAATCAAAATGCATATCGAGCACTTCGTGATTTTTTCGGTCAATTTAATCGTTCAAATGTGCGTACAATCGGAAAAATCGTGCAAAAATTTGAGCAAACTGCGTCTGTAGGAGATGTGAAAACACCAGTGCATGCTCGTACAGCTCGTACTGCAGAAAATATTGCTGCTGTTCGCGATAGTGTGGCTGAAGAGCCGTCCACCTCAACTCGTCGTCGTGCCCAACAATTGCACCTCTCACGCTCGTCGTTGATGAACATTATGCATAAAGACTTGCATTTACACGCTTACAAGCTGCAATTGACTCAAGAACTAAAGCCTCTTGACCATTTCAAGCGTCGTCAATGGTCAGAATGGTGGCAAGAAATGGCAACAGCGGATGATCAATTTTCGAAGAAAATCATCTACAGTGATGAGGGACATTTTCACCTCAGTGGATTCGTCAATAAGCTGAATTGCCGCATTTGGGCGAATGATAATTCAAGAGTGATTGTCGAAAAACCAATGCACCCACAAAAAGTGACTGTTTGGTGCGGTTTATGGGCTGGCGGCATCATCGGGCCGTATTATTTTCAAAATGAGGCCGGTCAGGCAGTTACTGTGAATGGTGTTCGCTATCGTGAGATGATAACGAATTTTTTATGGCCCGAATTGGACGATATGGATGCGGACGATATGTGGTTTCCACAGGACGGTGCCACTTGCCACACAGCTAACGAAACAATGGCCCTTTTGCGCGACAAATTCAATGGCCGTGTTATCTCACGTGGTGGCGATGTCAATTGGCCGCCAACATCATGTGATTTGACACCGTTGGACTTCTTTCTTTGGGGTTAATTGAAAGAAAAGGTATACGTCGATAAGCCAGCAACAATTCAAGAGCTAAAGGATGAGCTAATTCGGCACATTAACGACATATAACCTCAATTATCAGCGTCATCGAAAATTTGGACCATCGGATGGAGGTGTGCCGCCGAGGTCGCGGGGGCCATTTGGCCGATATTTTGTTCCATACATAATTAAACCATACCAATATTATCATAATAAAAAGAAATGACAATAATTTCCTAAATAATTTGTGTTTTATTCAAAATCAGCATTGGCCCTTAAAATTTAACCACCCTTTATTTACAAGGCGTATACTCGTCCCAAAATAGAGTTCAACTCCCAAATTTGGTCAGGGGCATCCAGAACTGCACTACACGTGCTCGATAGGATGCAAAAACGAGCAGTGAAACTTATTGGGGACCCGGCTGTGAGTCGATCAATTACGTCGTTAGAACATAGGCGCAACATATCACACCTGTCTCTTTTCTATAGGTATTATCATGGTTGAATGTGTTCCACCTCCTCAGACATTTTCCCGCGATAACCGTCAATCTGTGAATGCGCATCAGTTCACGTTGAAAGTCAACTTCAGGTTCACAAATAAGCATAGGGAGTCTTTCTTTGGCCGAACCACACGAATGCGGAATACTCTACCTGATCATGTGTTTCCTCATCGTTGCAATGTCCAGGCATTTAAGACCAATGTACATCGATACGTTCTTTCCTTATCCACTTCTTCGCTTTCCGCTCGCACTGTGCTCTGACATTTAAGGGTACTCCAAAATCCTCTTTTGTGCGCGTTTGTGTAAAAAAAAAAGAGCGATAAACATAAACTATACAACAAAGTCCAAAGTTATCGTCAATATCATTAATCATCATCATCCTCGGCACTACAATCCGGTCTTGGCCTTATTTAGCAAGTCTCGAGGCTCGTTAAATCTTCCATAAAATTTGTTTTTCCGGGCAAGGTTATTAGCCCTACGCCAATATCATCAATATCCAAATTATATACAATATAATCAATAGCATGTGCAACTCTGAACATATAAAGATGAATACGATATGCAGCGTTAAAGTGATGATAACCGGAGTCAAACTGCTGGGACAGTCATAAATGAGGACAAATGTAAGTACCGATCGAGACGGGATCGATAACCAACCATGTATATTATACAAGCGCGACGATACCAACAACATCAGGCATATATTGGTATACATATTTTATATATATATATATATATATATATATATATATATTGTGTGTAATCAATTAAGTGAATGATCCGTAGTGGTCTCAGTACGTTAATAATTTTTTTCTATTTTATCTCGGGCGCAATACGTAAATAGCGCGACCGCTTTTAACCCTTTTTTTTATTTATTTATTTTTTTTTTTATTATACTGCTCTCGGGAGAGGCGAACCTATAGCGCCGAGTGGGCGCCCCGAGATGCCATCAAATAACTGTTGCAGTTCTTTTTGAACAGCTGCAGGTTGTAGCGCTCCGGGAACACTCGCGTGGGAAGGGAGTTCCATAGCTTCCCCGCTCTGTAACGGAACGAGTTCTGATACAGGGATGTTCGCGCCGGCAGGAGATGAACCACAAACGAATGCGATCCGTCGGATTGTATCAAGTAAGGAAGTAATAATAATAATATCATTAAAAAATATAACATTTCTTAATTAAATGTCTTTCCTATGTGTTGGGGGATCACTGAACGGCGTCTGCGACAGTAAGAAAACAACGGCTAAGCCATGTAAGTATGCCGTCGACACTTGTTGTTGTTCACAGTGCAAAAATGAGACAGTTACATTCGAGTAAACGACAATTAATCGTTGTCGAATAAAAATCAAATAATTATTAAGTAAAATAAAATATAATAAGAAAGAAATTGCGGTTTTAATTTTTGATTCAAATAAACTGTGTGGATTTCAAAGACTGTGGTGACTTTCGTTCGTGTGGGCGGAATATCACAAAACCTCCAAAGCCCTGCACGGAACAAACGGCGCCTCCCACAAAAAAAAAAAACAATTTTGTGGGAAAGAGGCTGTAGCGACTCTAACAGATACACATACAATTCACAAGCAAAATAGTGAAGAGCACCGAACGAAAAATCGAATAAGAAAATACATCAGAGCCGTATACCTTAGCGATAAAATAACAATTCACATCAGTGGAGTATAGTCGAGTTTAAAAATCGAATTCTAAAATCGGCCAGTAGCCTGATGGGTAACGCTTAGGTACAATTTTTTATGATTCAAACTGTCATAGCGTCAGTTCGAATCACACGCTCTTCTTCACTATTATTTCAAACGCTATAAGGTCATTACGATATATAAAAATATCACTGGCTCTTGTACATATATAGATAAGATGATCGAAAACCCAAGAGTAAGAAAATTCTGTAAACATTACTTGAATGTGATGTTCAATAATTTTATGATATTTACGAAGTAAAAATAAATAAAAAACCTAAGGGTTTTCTTTGCTTTACTGTCTAACAAACACATAATGCAAGACAGAGCTTGCTTTAGAGAAACGTCAAATAAGAGCAAAATGCCAATGTGTGGTCTCGTCTTAATAGCGAATATTAAAAAAAAAAAAAAAAATTGGTCCGAGAGAACATGTTCAACTGCCGGCGAGCCGTGTTGGATTTCAAGGATCGAGGAGTGAAGTGTGGTCGGCCGCAAATTCGGGTTCTATTACGTAGGTCAATGGTAAATGACAGAACCAACATGTCGTACGAGGGCAGGCAAATAACTCCTTAGAAAATCTAAGAGACGGCGCTCGTAGAATCGCTAATGGTCTGTTTTTAGTAAGCATCATTCCTCGCCAGATATCTGTCAAATACGATACATAAATACCTTGTAGGTATCTTTTATATTAGGTAAGAAATAAATATCTGCGAGATGGGTGCCACATTTGTTCTCAGTTGGGAACAAACGCAACCGTGTGGTCTCTTCTAAGGCTATTTTGGAGCACATACTTATTGACTTACCCTCGTATTTTTCCTGCTGCTTCGGCGTCTTTCACACCTAATTTGAACGCTTATTGTATACAAGCGCTAATAATTGCGCTAGATATAACCATACTTAACACTGTCAACCTGTTCTCGACGACACAACGTGCCGATGCATAAGCTTTCAGAAAAGCTCTAATAGTTGTACCCCTAGTGGTGGATAGGATTACTATATCATGAAAGGTAACGTCCGTTATAAAAAATGCACGAACGTTCTAGGTTACCTGATGCATCGAGTGCCTAATATCATCCGGAAATGAAAAATCGCTGTTGGATCGGGATTAGCGTGGTGGCAACAAGCAGTATTGTGCAATCATGACGCTGGACGTCAAGAACACACTTAAATAGCCCGCTTCGAATCACGTACTGAATGCGCTACGACAACTGGGAATACCAAGCTACCTTTGAAAGATCAGAGTTTCATACTTCGCACATAGGGCATTCATATATGAAACAGAGGCTTAGCCACGAAAACATCGGGTGAACAGAAGAGTACCAGAGGAGTAGACCTCCGCATGAGTTTGAAACACTACGTGCGCTACGCGACAGAGACAGCAGTTCTGAATAGGCCTAAAAGATCAGGCAGAATGCTTCTAGCCTCTGTAAGCAGATCAGTCCTTCCGCACGCATACGTTTACACCATATACCATCCCCATGCCATTCAGCCAAATAAGAGGGAACCTGAGGACCTGTAGGACTACCGAACGGTGTCCACCGACCCGACTGAGATCTGGTGATCATATACCATAAATAGAGGCAAGATCAGCAGGACTCCTATGTATCCAAGGGTTATCTCATGGTTATCTGAGAACGGAATCTTAGCCAATGGGATGCAGCTATAACAGGTCGATGGACGAACAAATAATACTAAACTTAAAAGAGGGGGCAAATAGACTAAATGATGAGGTAAACCTGTACATGTACCTGGGTGTGTATAATCCACAGTCAATCAGAGCAGGGGACTCTTGATATGGTACATACGAAAATAAAAAGACAGTTTGTGATTAATTGTCAGCTCAAAGTAATAGTTAGTTCTAAAATTACTAAAGTGAATGTTTTTGAATTAATAAAGTGAATATTTTTATAGCACGGTACTGTGAAATTATTTTAACCGTGTTTAAAAATTCTGAGCTCACAAAGAGATCGCGAAACACCAGTTTCGGCATACGATAACGAAAAACCGAAAATTCCGTAAAGCTGAAAGAAGATCTCCATATTTTCTATTAGAACAACTAAAATTTGGATTTGCAATACTCTTGTATTATATAAATAGTAGGTTTCACAATATTTCCATACCAGAGAATATTGGGCAGCGTTACATCACGCAATTCATGAGGTCGTGGTGCACGTATGGGAGCAAGAGGAGATGCCGGAAGACTGGGGTCGTGGTATAATTTGGTCCATACATAACAAGGGAGATATCACACTGTGCAGCAACTATAGGGGTATAAAATTGCCGAGTACCGCCTATAAGATACTCTCCACTGTCTTACAAGATCGGATAGCCCCGTACACTAAAGTTATCTTTGGTCAATATCAGTGTGGCTTCATCCCAGGCAAATCAGCGATTGATCAGATATTCAGGCGATGGAAAATTGTCTGGAATTTAACATACCACTTTATTATCTATTTATAGACTTTAAGGCCGCCTATGACAGCATAGCCAGGGTAGAACTATATAATGTCATGAGAGAATTCGGCATTCCAAAGAAATTGATACGACTTTGTAGGTTGACCATGACCAACGTAACTAGTCAAGTAAAAATAGCGGGATTGCTGTCCAAGCCAATAAACATCTTTAATGGACTCCGACAAGGGGACGGTCTGGCCTGCCTCCTCTTCAACCTGGCGTTGGAGAAAGCAATCCGTGAATCTGGCGTCACAACTAGAGGGACTATTATCACCAAGTCCACCCAGATACTTGCCTACGCTGATGACATCGACATCATCGGTAGAACCGAATCGGCTGTACAGGAATTCTTCATCCAGATCGAGCAGGCGGCACAAACACTGGGACTGCACATTAATGAGGGGAACTGGTGGCAACTTCTGCGAAAAGAAGATCTAACGTTGGTCAAACTATCAGGGTAGCGGAGCACGAACTTGAAGTGCTGTAATCCTTTAACTACCTTGGGTCAATAGTATAGCCGATAACAATATGGAAGAAGAAATACGCGAACGGCTGATCAAATCCAACAAAGCCTACTATGGTCTATCAAGGCTCTTTAAATCCCGAAATTTATCCAGAACATCCAAGCTACTACTTTACAAGACCATGGTCGTACCAATACTCATGTATGGATCCGAGAACTGGGTGCTCAATAAAGGGCACTCTGAACTCTTAGCCGCATTCGAGGGGAAGGTCTTAAGTAGAACTGTTGGCCCCGTATGTGACGGAGGACGATTCCGGAGACGCTACAACTATGAGTTGTACGCAATCCGCAATCTACCTTGAAGTTAATGTTGTAAGAAAAATCAAGGTCGGTAGACTCCGGTGAGCGGGACACCTAGCTCGAATGAGCGAAGAGGAGACTGCCCGGAAAGTTCTTTGTGGCAGGATGTATGGAGGGAGATAGCGCGGCAGACACAGTCCCTCTACTATTATCACCAAGTCCAGCCAGATACTTGCCTACGGAGATAACATCGACATCATCGGTAGAACCGAATCGGCTGTACAGAAATCCTTTACCCAGATCGAGCTGGCGGCACAAAAACAGGGACTGCACATTAATGAGGGAAAAACTAAGTACATGGTGGCAACTTCTGCGAAGAGAAGACCTAACGTTGGTCAAACTATCAGGGTAGTGGAGCACGAATTTGAAGTAGTGCAATCATTTAACTACCTTGGGTCCATAGTATCAGCCAATAACAATATGGAAGAAGAAATACGCGAACGGCTGATCAAATCCTACAAAGCCTACTATGGTCTATCAAGACTCTTTAAATCTCGAAATTTATCTAGAACAACCAAGCTACTAGTATACAAGACCATGATCTTACCAGTACTCATTCATGGATCCGAGATCTGGGTGTTCAATAAAGGCACTCTGAACTCTTAGCCGCGTTCGAGAGGAAGGTCTTAAGGAGCATTCTTGGCCCCATATGTGAGGGAGGACGATTCCGGAGACCCTACAACCATGAGTTGTACGCAATCTACCTTGAAGCTAATATTGTAAGAAAAATCAAGCTCAGTAGACTCCGGTTGGGGGGACACCCAGCTGGAATGAACGAAGAGGAGCCTGGCCGGAAAGTCGTTTGTGGCAGGATGTATGGTAGGAATACCAGCAATAGTCCTTAAGAATTGTGCTCCAGAACTACCACCGGTTCTTGGCAGACTCTTCGGCTTATCTTATGCACGGAGGACCTTTCCTGCCTGCTGGAAAATCGCTCGGGTTCAGCCAATCCCAAAGACGGGAAAAAAGTGTCTCCCACAAAATTACCGTCCGATGGCATTACCGTCTATTTTATCTAAGGTAATGGAAAAAAGTCATCAATACAGAGTTAGTTAAGTTAGTTAGTTGGAGTGCACCAGCCTTCTAAATGATCGTCAATACGGATTCCGTGGCAGGCTGTCCACAGGAGACCTTTTGACACTTATAACTGATATATGGACATCTGCGATTGAACGGCATGGTGAGTCAAGGGCGGTCGCATTGGATATCTCCAAGGCTTTTGACCGCGTCTGGCACGGGGCATTCCTGAACAAACTTCGTTCATATGGACATTCCCAGCAGCTTTCCGACTGGACGAGTAGCTTCCCCGAGAATCGACCGATCCGGGTTGTTGTGGACGGCAAGTGTTCGGATCTGTATCCTGTTAATTCGGGGGTGCCCCAAGGTTCTATTTTGGCTCCAACCTTGTTCTTGCTTCACATAAATGAAATGTTGGAGACAACGGAAAACAAAGTGTACAGTTTTGCTGATGATAGTACGCTTGTTTCCTCCTTTTGAAGTGTTCGGCCGATTGGTGCACGTGGGTCGCATCAGCTGAGATATACACAGATTGACTCTCTAAATCAGGATCTAGACAGAGTCCTGCAGTGGGGAAGGGCCAATCTCGTCGACTTCAATGCAGCAAAGACACAATATATAACATTCACAAAGAAAAGTGGATCATCGGTTCCAGAGCTGATGATGAATGGCCGGGCCCTCGAGGCTGGGGAAAGTTTGAAATTGCTGGGCGTCGTGGTCTGTGGGAACGTGTCGTGGCATAAACACGTGTCGAGTATCGCCAGGTCAGCCTCACGAAAGCTGTGTTATCTTTTTATAGCCAAGAAATATTTCACTCCGGCTCAACTTCTTCTCCTATATAAATCCCAAATTAGACCCGCGCTCGAATATTGCTCTCATGTTTGGAGCTCGTGTAGCGATCCTAAATCGCTACTCCTATCCAAATCCGCAATAGTATTAAATCATAATCCAAAGCCTAAATTTCCTAATTTCATATTGAATCATATGAGCAATAAATTAACCCATAGCTAATTTATCGCTCATTGATTCAATTCCACGTAATAAACCCAAATCCCAAATTTTCCATGGCTTTATATTCAAATCCCATATTGAGTCACATGTACAACGAATTTAACCAAAAGTTAATTCATCATATATTGACTCAAATTCTAAAAACCCTGACATCATGAAATGCTAAATTCAAAACGCATTTCATGATTTCCCTTCCTAGAACCCATCCAACTAAAGCCTCTAACAAATTCCCAGAACACAACTCAAATTGAAACGCACTAAGTCGTTATGTGTGCTTCTGGGAATTTCGACAAAAATTAGTTGACAATTCTCAACTAGAAAATTTATAAAAGGGCGGTGAATTGGAATTTCGAGATCAGTTGAAGTTCAGAGGCCGAACCCCCGGTCGCGGGCACAATGTAATTATAAAACCAAGTTCCCAAAAATAAAATAAGCACCTCTTAACAAAGCAAAGTTGCCTTTTCGTTTCGGTGTCTTCCACATTCGATCGCAGTTTCCGAGGATAGCTTGGTGTCGGGGTTTTAACAGTTTTTACAGAGAGTTGTGTAATTAATCAACCAAGTATCAGTGACATCAAATGATAAAAACTCATGCAAAGAACATTTCTCGGGTGGAACAGAGTGTTGCAGTGCTGGGTGAACGACAGTGGATGTGCGAACTCGTCTGTGGCCTAATCCGACACATCACCACTATTCAGTGCGCGGCTCAGGAAGTGAACTGCCCCTCCAGCGAAACCACCATCCGAGGGCCGCCCAAGCGACAGGCGGCCCCTCCTGCCCAAAAACAGTCCGAGATCCAGAAGACGTCCACCCCAAAAGGTAAGCCATCCAAGCTTTAAAATGTTTCCGGTGATACCTCAACACTCGGCTCCTAAACATACCCTCGACCTATTTGAGAGCATACAGAAACGAGCGATCCGCCTGATCGGGGACTCGGCGCTGACGTCGGGACTACAGTCGCTATCACATAGAAGGCGCGTAGCCGACCTCTGTCTGTTTTACAGATATTACCACGGGTACTGTTCTTCGGAGATTCGTGGTATTGTTCCACGCAATTCGGCTTATATGCGCTCCACAAGACAATCTGCCGGATCGCACCCGTTTGTGGTTCGTCTCCCGATGGCGCGAACATCCCTGCGTCAGAACTTGTTCCGTTACAGAGCGGGGAAGCTGTGGAACTCCCTTCCCACGCGAGTGTTCCCGGAGCGTTACAACCTGCAACTGTTTAAAAAGAACTGCAACAGTTATTTGATGGCATCTCGGGGCGCCCACTCGGCGCTATAGGTTCGCCTCTCCAGATAGAAATATTTAAAAAACAAAGGGAGCGGCAGACCTAGTCTGCGCTGAAGGAATGGCGTCGACCAGGACGCCCAGAGCCTGGGAGTGCCAAACTGGATGACATCGGCTCGAAATCGGGACCGGTGCAGAGATTTGTTAAATAAGGCCAAGACCCGATCCCGGTTGTAGTGCCGATGATGATGGCGATTTATATATATATATATATAAACATTCTTTTATCTTATATATAATACGAATAAAATTAATTTTAACTTCGTTGCTATACCTTTTTCCGTTGTATTAGACGCGTACTATACTCCACCCTCTACACTTTACATTTTAAAATTCAGAACGCATATTAGTTTTTGAAAAGTCTCTCTTTTCACGGTTGGCCATCTTCTAAACTGCATGTCCTTATGTTAACTGTACCTTTTTATATACCCAATGCTCTTGTAATGTTAAGTACATGTTTCACCATCTTATTCTCCCATCATCTTGCTGACTGCATGCGAACTTAATCCTCCGTATCTCTAATGCACCATCGCTTGCACTTATTATAAACTTTAACTGATGTGGATCAGAAAGAACCAACTCACCAATCGTTCGAAATAAATTCTACTAAAACTGACATGAAAACCTCTTTGTAAGTGAACCAAATGTCACGATGTACTATCACCAGCTTCCTGATGCACTTTGGTCTAGAAAGAATTCCTCCTAGATAAAGTTTGTAAAGAGATAACTAGAAAAACTTTTTATATTGAAAAAGAGGTTTTACCTCGATATCCGACATTAGAGGCAAATAGAAAAAACTTGCAAGGATAAGAACGTCCTGGTAAAGTGAATCGTTCTGTCTGGGAAGGGTTGACTATTTTTCTAAACGAAATGGTAAAGTGAATCGTTCTGTCTGGGAAGGCTTGACTATTTTTCCAGAAAGAACTTTCACATCAATTTTTCAGAAGGTAAAATTTGTAATTGTTTTGTGAACAAAGTTGAAGGTATCTTTATCCAAATTTTGTAGGGCGGCTACATGATAATGACTTATTGGAAATTAGTTGTATTAGACTTCAGGATACCTACTAACGGCGTTATTAATTTGTGTTAAAATAACTCTTTTTAAAGTAAGTAGTTGTGTTGGTTCAGGTTTTGTTAATAGATGGCCAAGTAGTAAGTTTGCTACTAACATATGTTTTCTCCACCCACACCGAATAGAGAGAACAACGCAATCTATAAAACAGGTATTACAACCGGTAGCAAGCTATTCTTGTAGATGGGCGACTGAGTTACAAACTCTTATATGGGTTAGTTATCAAATAACAGAGCTAAGAATGGTGGATGGAATATGGGTGGTGAAAATAACATATTTGCTGGAAATCAAGGACCATTTTCGATTAACGCAACACTAACGATGTACCTTGCCCGAACATCCGATGTCATGGGAAGATTCCGTAGAGGCCTGGACAGCACTAACATTAACAGACTTTATATTATGCGGCTTTCAACTAAAAGTGTTATACTCTAATTTTGGTATTACCCTAAAATTACAGAATACATTTGCTGAACGGAATCCCGCATAGTTCTCGACAATTTGTAAACACTCATACATTAACTACACAGTAAGAAACAACAAAAAAGTCACAACAATCATTTGAATTCATGCTCCAGAAATTTCGAGGGCGTCGGTTTATGTTGTTATTCACGGATTTATTCGGTTGGCTTCGGCCACTCAATGGTGTCGATAGTGGTGTTTAGTAAATGTGTGATATTTATTTATATCAAAATGAAAGAAATAATAGTGAATTAAAATGTAGTGAATGATTTTTAAGATTTATTTTTATTACTCTGGTGTTCTCCCTAAAATGTTTAAAGGAAAATATGCACACTAACGAACGAACCACCACTTTGATGCTTAAAGATCACACTCTAAATGAGATTACTGAAATATAGTAATACCAGAAGCTTGCGAAATTATTTTGAAAAATATTCTTAAAAGAGATTGCATAGTTCCACAGTCTCATGGGGCCATTTGAAGGACGTCATATTTCCCTCGTAACGTTAAAGAACATGTATTCCGTCAGTAAAATATAAATAAATAAATAATATCCCATTTAAAATTCCTTACAACAAAAAGAAAAAAACAAACAAAAACACCAACCCTAAACATAAAAAGAATCTTGTATTTAAATACATAATTTAACTTTATATTTAATACTCTAAGTAAAAATTTTGGAAATTCAACAAACAACCTCATACCACACATGTTCCAAATATCGATGATTAAGTCCGTCTAACGTAAACATCTACAGATAATTGATATAAATGGTAACCAACTTTTTGCAATTAATTAGCCACAACTTGCGTGGAAACATATTTTAACACTGAATTCAATATGGAGCATGGCGCGGTGGACGCCATAATATACACCTTTTATATACACCACCCATTACCGCATAAGCACAAGGGGTCCAGACAGTCGGAGGACTAATTAAGAAATCGAAACCGTGACACCCGTAGAAGTTTAATTTGAATTTAATAGACGGAACACTTTCGCATGTCAGAGTTATGTAGCACCACAATCGGCACAAATATTTATACTATTGGGATGGGTGTCCATCGTTGTACGAAAATTGCCGTCAATTAACTCGCTATATTCCCAATTGTGTTTACATATGATTGGGGTTAATGATACCCGACAAAACATAATATACATTACGTATATCACACAAATATTTCCACACCTTGTGCGGTACTGTTCCTCCCTGCTTACTTAACCAGCGTTGACACGAAATAAAACAGGACGATGGCGGCAAAGTCGGAATGTACTTGTGTTACCTGATATTTTGTTTGCTCTAACGATGACATACTCTAATATTAGAAAAACACACTAATTATATTTGATATCCAGTTGGAACGCCTCTTATATTCTGGCCAAGATATTATAGAGTATCAAGTGATAAATAAATATATAGTAATCACCCTCTTTTTTCATATTTTCGTTGAAATATGTCCCATTTTATGTCCTTTTATTTCAACTCCTTTATAGACAGGAAATTCTTGTAGTTTGCATAATATTAGAGTATAGAACAAGAAATCCATTACTCTTTCTGTAGAGATAGATATCTCACAAAGTACTAATCAAACAATTTCCTATTAAAATACTGGGCATTCATATGTCTGAAATAATTTTCGTAGAGCGCTTGAATTGTGAACATGTCGGTGAAATGTTAGTTGAAATTCTTTCTAAATTTTACTGATAAGGTTCGATGAAAATTTGTCTGATGTAAACAATCTGAATTTTCAGTCAGGACTGACTCATTCAAATTTTGTTTTCCAGGTAAATGTCGATAAAGAAAAATAATTTTATTTACGAACATGAAGGGTTGCTAACAAAATGTCAGTGAAATATTTGAGCGGAAATTATGATACTCATCAAAAAGTGACCACACTGTTGTATTCCAGAATACTACCCTTTATTAAATTTAACACTGAATCTCCTTACACATCCTTAAAAACTTCCCTTAACAAATATTACATTTTCACTTAATACATACCATTCATAAATATTCACAATATTGCCAGTTACAGCAAATTTAATAACATGCCCCTTTTCATAACTTGCCCCTTTTTATTTGCCCCTTTTCATAACTTGCCCCTTTTTTTTCAAAACAGAGCACTTTGATTTTCGTTCAAATTTTATTCAATTTAAAAGTCACAGAAACTAAAGGAATACTTTGAGAAAATTTGTTTTGTTCATATTATAATTTACAGTAAATTAGAACACAATGTTCTATAAGTAGAGAAAAAATTCAATTGTAAAATCAGTTCAGTTCAGTTAGTTTGAGATTGGAAGCGAGTCAGTGGAGAAGAAACAGATTTGAAATCAAATAGCTGAGTAAACAGTCAGCTGAGTTTTGAAAGTTAGTTTTGAGTTTGAATTCGGAAGCAGTTAAAATGGCTGGTAATATGAGCTCAGTGGAAAATACTTATTAAGAATAACCACTTAATCGGAAACAACGCTTTCAAATATCAAAGACCGATCTTTGATTAAATACTGGAAAGAAAGTTTGATTTGGAAAAGGCCTTCTGGATATGCGTTATCTGATTCCAAAGACATCACAACAAATCTAGAATCAAGATATCTAATAAGATTGTTGCGCGTACAGAAGTTCCTTAAAAGAAGTAAAAGAAATAAATAAAAGGTCCCCGCTCTTCCCTCAACCGAGGAAGCACAGCGCCGGACGTAAACAACACCTCGAAACCCAAAGAAGACCTCTGGACTCGATAAGTTTTTAGTTTAGTGGCGCAACCACCCCATTTATTGGCTTAATTCAAGCAACATAATTACCTATATCTAAATTATTATTATTATTATTATTATTATTGTAGCGAGCTTAGGGTTCGCTGGATTAATTATTTTGAATAAATATGAGCCGTTAAATCGATTTTGAATTAATATAACACATTGTTAGACCGTTAATAACAACCGTTACTTTTACCGTACACTTAACGATTTCTTGACTTATCACTTCCGTATTTATCGCGTCTTTGATTGCTTACTTTCTACTTCTTACTTCACTGCTTGCTTCACTTTCTTCCTTATAACTTTCTACTTCTTACTACCGCACTTATCGCTTGCTTCACTTTCTACTACTTACTCATCTCCATGATCTGTGTGCGACGTATTTATACCGTTTCCTCACATTCTGATTCGGTGTTTCGTTTTCGTCCGTTCCATAGCCTTGAATGTTCTATTGTTGAAAGTCTCCAGTTTCCCAGTACTTAATAGAATATTCTAGTACTTTGTTTCGGACTTTCTCGAATATTCTAGTACTGATTGTCATATGCGTCACACTACTCTCCGCCTAGATTAGTTCGTCTCGAACTAAGCTCACTGGTCTCCCGGGCCAACAAAAGCCGCCAGTCGGTCGCGATGCACCACTTTCATCTTGGCGTTCGGCGGTGGAAGTTCTTGACCTTCTTCAAAATTTTCTACTGCTCTCCTTTTCGCGTCAGCTTTAGCCTGTTGCCATTCTTCCTTTTCCTGACGACGGAATTCCTCTTGCATTTTAGGGATCTCATGCGAATAGTATAAGAGAAAATGCATGTGCACACCCTTAAGCTCTTCTGGAGTTTGCACATCACGTAAGCGGTCTAGATCTTCATCTTTAATTACACGCATATTATCTGGTATTGGAGCATCTGTCGATTTCATAAACGTATCCAACTGGTAGTTCCGCATCTTTTCAAATAACTGGAGCGGTTTGTTCTTTGGATGTGACAGTAAACACCAACGTGCAAAATAGACTTTCCATAGATCGTCGCACGTTAATCCTGGTTTCACGTGTTCTTCTCCATAGAACGCAATGAACGGTACCTCTAGCCGTTGATTACGCCTACAATCTAGGGCTTGCTTGATCTCTCCCCCCGTATGTGGTGGCTTACAATAGCGGTCTCGACCTCCAACATCCGTTGATTTCTCTTGTTCGGAAACAGCTGATTTACAAAACGCCTGTTTGTAAATCCATTCAGCTTCATCTTGTAGCTCATTGGGCCCCTCTGGAACAGGCGTAACCGGAACTTCGCGCAATTGCATTCGCTCAGGAATATCCGTTTTACCGATTTCATTGTCCAAATCCGTAAAGTGACCCCTTTCTAATTCACTAGGTTCGTATTCGGGTTCATATCCGTCCTCGTCATAATTAGTGAAACCCCCATAGTCGAAATCTACACCGAAACTGCCCTGACCTTCTTGCAATGACGCGTCAGTGACTAGAAGTCGTCTTTTCTTCTTCTTTTCAGCAATTGGCCTTCCTTCGTCGTCTACAATAAAATCCTCAGCATCAGACTCCGATTCCTCATCATCATTGAAATGTTTTGCCGCCTCAGTTTCCCTGTAACTACGTTCAGAGCGGCCTTCAACATCTTCTTCGTTGTCGAATAGCTGTTCGGCTATAGCCTCATGTGCTAAACCTTCAACGACGTGCTGTTCCTCCCCATCACTTTCTTCGTCCTGTGTACGACGCAGACGCTTGGAACGCTTTCTGCGTTCGACTTTCAAACCAACATTCTCTTCAATACGGTCATAGTCGTCGTCTTCCAGTCGGCCGTCCAACTCGTCATCATCATTGTAAATCCGTTTCGGGGAACGGCCTGAAGCATCAGTGTCTTCACCATCACTGCCGTCCTCTTCAATCGGGTAATCATCGATGAGATCATTCAGTTCTTCACGTAACACATCATCGTCATCCTCCTCCCCTTCCTCACTGCTGTCGGCCATAGCTTTGCTCTTCCTGAGTTTCTTCCCTTCATGTGGCTCCAATTCCTCCTCATCCTCAGATTCTTCCGCTTCCGAGTCCCAGAACTCTTTCATACACTGCCTTTGGGCATCCAATTTTGCATTAACCTCTGCAGCTCGCGCATCCAATTTTGCCTTAAACTCTGCAGTTCGCGCGTCCAATTTTGCAGTAATGTCTGCAGCTCGCGCATCTAATTTTGCCTTAAAGTCTGCAGCTCGCGCGTCCAATTTTTCCATCATCATCCTGAACATCTCCGAAATGGCCAACGGTGGTAAACTCTTCTCTGTTACATTGGCACCATCTTGACTCGCTGTTTCTTCTCCATCCGCACAGTCTGGCCCAATCGTAAAAACATATGTGTCGACATCAATGCCCTCTTCCTCCATTGCTGCTTGCAGACGCTGTCGAAGAATTTGTTTCTGTCCTCTGCTATCCAGATTCCGGTCCTGAAGTTCCTTCTTCAACTCAGGAACGCGAAGATCCTCCAAATGTCGATCTCACATCGTCACAGCACACTTTCACAGACTTATTTACTTCACCAATAAACAATCCCACTTCTGACACCAAGTGTAGCGAGCTTAGGGTTCGCTGGATTAATTATTTTGAATAGAGCCGTTAAATCGATTTTGAATTATTTGATTATTTTGAAAAAGAGCCGTTAAATCGATTTTGAATTAATATAACACTTTATTAAGCCGTTAATAACAACCGTTACTTTTACCGTACACTTAATGATTTCTTGACTTATCACTTCCGTACTTATCGCGTCTTTGATTGCTTACTTTCTACTTCTTACTTCACTTTCTTACTTATAACTTTCTACTTCTTACTACCGCACTTATCGCTTGCTTCAGTTTCTACTCCTTACTCATCTCCATGATCTGTGTGTGACGTATTTATACCGTTTCCTCACATTCTGATTCGGTGTTTCGTTTTCGTCCGTTCCATAGCCTTGAATGTTCTATTGTTGATAGTCTCCAGTTTTCCAGTACTTAATAGAGTATTCTAGTACTTTGTTTCGGACTTTCTCGAATATTCTAGAACTGATTGTCATATGCGTCACATTATTATTTATTGGACTGTAGGAACCCGGAAGTTCAGGACCTCACCGTCTCGACTCCGCCATCGTTCCCTGTCCCGTGCACTCTCCTTTCACGCTTGACCATCTGTTCCGATCTCCTCAAGGTCAAACCTAACATTGTCCTCCCATCCCCGTCGCGGCTGACCTACCGGTCTCTTTCCCGTTGGTCTACCGTCAAGAATTCTACGCACGGTCCTATCGTTGCCCATTCGCGCTACGTGTCCGGCCCATCTTATTCTTCACGACTTGATTACTCTCACCATTGTAGGTGATTTCCAAGGAGGAGGGTCGCGATGAGTGGCTAGAATTAACTGGTACGGTAGATGGTTGTAGGTAGCTGGGAGAGTAAAAGGACTTGGAGAACGACGGTTGTGATGGGTTAGTAGAAAGGGCTTTGGTGAAATTGGGGTATTTGTTTGGTGTTATTGTGGCGAGCGGTGTTATAGGACGATTTATGATTTATGATTAATTCGGCTTAATTCAAGCTTATTTACAATAACTATAACCCTTATAAACTAACTTAAAACTAAAGTAATAAATAAACAAAGAGAAAAAAAATAAAAAGAAAATTACATATATATATATATATATATATATATATATATATGTTATATATAATTAACAAAAAAACATAATTAAAAAAAATAAAAAACGAAGGAGAAGACGACTTCGGGGCGGGGAGGTAGGAGGCTGGGGAAGTGCGAGTGTATGTGGGGTGGCAAATATGGAATATGTGAGACAGCGAACAGCATATGTGTTGGAATGTGTATGGGTTGTGAGGGGATAGACGGTGGGCGGGGCAAGGACAGGTGGGGAAAGAGAGGAGACGGAGTTTGAGTGCAGTAGATGTAAGGTGGAAATCGAAGGAGGTAGGGTAACAGTTTGCCCACCTTAGCATTCGCGAAATGGTTCTCATTAGAACCGTAAGAAGTGTGGTGGGTGGGCAGGTAGAAGAGACGGGGGTTTCGCAGGTTACGGGGATTAGTGTGAAGTGCAATGATAGAGAGCAAGCTTGGGCAGTTGATTGTGCCTGAAAGGAGACGGTGGATGAAAAGGATATCGGCATGAGTACTGCACTCCTCAAGTGTGTTGAAGTTGAACAGATGGAGCCGGCTTGTGCATGGGGGGAGAATCCGAGGATTCACCCAGTTCAGTCCGCGGAGGGCCAAACCGCAGAAAACGACGTTGCACGCTTTCGATTCGGCGTACATGGGACGAGTAGTGTGGAGACCAGACCTGACTGGCGTATTCAAGATGGGGGCGGACGAAGGCAATGTAGAGAGAACGGGAAACGTGGGGATTAGAGAACTCTTTAGACCAGCGTTTCACAAACCCAAGGGCAGAGTTGGCCTTGAGAATAATATCATCGATATGCGGGATGAAGCTAAGCTCCCTGTCAAATAAGATCCTGAGGTCACGTATCGAAGGTACAGATGATATCTGCTGGTTTAGTAGGAAGTAGGGGCGTGGGGAGGGGGGGGGGGGGCGTTTGTGGGAGAAGGTGATGGAGTCACATTTGACAACGTTAAGTTTAAGGCAGTTATTACGGCACCAGGTTGAGAAGCTGTCGAGA
This sequence comes from Microdon myrmicae, assembly GCA_963931805.1. Taxonomy (NCBI): domain Eukaryota; kingdom Metazoa; phylum Arthropoda; class Insecta; order Diptera; family Syrphidae; genus Microdon; species Microdon myrmicae. Next base: position 29,506,016 of record OZ007497.1, on the reverse strand, counting down.
CCCGTTTGGAGAAGTGAGGAGTCGAGAGAGGAGATGGTCGTTTTGTAGAGTTTGGCGTCGTCCGCATAGAGGGAGATGGATGAGTATTTAATAATGGAGTCAACGTCATTGATGGTAAGGATAAATATGAGGGGACCTAGATGACTGCCTTGCGGAACCCCTGACGTGGGAAGAAAAGGATTAGAAAGCAAGGATCTGAATTTGACGCGGTAGGATCGATCTTTCAGATAAAATGATAACGACTTGATCAATAGGGGTTTGAAATCTAGGGAGGACAGCTTAAAAAGGATGAAATTTTGTCAAAGGCCTTGCTGAAATCTGTGGTGATTACATCGACTTCGTTGCCATTCTCTAAGGCACGGAGAGTATGGGATGAGAACTCGATCGGATTGGTTGTGGTCGGAAAGATAACGCGTTGTAAAGAATCCCTTCGAACATTTTAGGGATTTGAGACAGTTTGGCGATGGGGCGGTAGTTGCTTATATCGTTTTAAGGTCCCTTTTTATATATGTGGGTGACATAGGAGGATTTCCAGATACTAGGGAAATTACCTTGTGAAAAGGATAGATTGAATATCTTTGATATCGGGAGAGAAAGAGAAGTGGAACATTTCTTTAAAAATACAGCCGGGAGTCCATCAGGTCCAGGGCTGAACTCGTCTTTGAGTAAGTTTAATTTCTCCTCAACTATGTTACGCTGCATAAGTTGAGAGGTGAAGGGGCCGAGGGAGAATTCGGGCAAGTCTTTGAAGTAAGACGGATTGGACTCGAAGTATATGTCTGTGAAGGATTTATAGAAAAACGAAGCGAATAGGTTGGCAATAGTTAGGGGGTCGGTTGAAGTAGTCGCGCCATAAGAAAGGGAGTTAGGATAGGCGTCGGATTTACGTTTGTATTTTATAAAGTGGAATTAATTTGGGGTCTTTGATCAAATTGGATTGTGTTTTTGTGAGGTAGCTTAGAGCAGCAAAATATATGAAATATATATGTCTGAGAAGCTTTGATAATACCTCCTTGAATTCTGTTACAGGCAACGCCTGCCACCCCCTAATACTTACCATTTATATTTACTACCCATATTAAATGTGTTAAACAAAATTTCATTTCAAATGAAGTGTGTAACCAGTAGTTAATTTTATTATAAGCAATCTAAGCTCAAACTGTGTGATAAGTGTAACAAGTGTGTATTGTCTACCTTAAATGTTACGTATTGTGTGACATTTGTGTGACAGTTCCAAAGACTTAATATCAGATTTCCAAGTTATATATAGATGAGCGCCCATCACCACTACGGCTCCCGATATATTTCAAACCCACATCAGTGTATCACTTTTTAATCAAGAATCCACTGATGTAGTAAGCTCAGATTTCGAAACCGCCTTTGACAGCCGCAATACTGAGCAGTTTTCTCAGTGAAATAAAAAAAAAATTGAAATTTGAAATTTGGTGGCGGCAGAGCCCCTGTCTATTCGGCTTAATAAAAAGCTATAAATACACCTAAAAACTAACTTAAAACTAGGATACAGAAATATGATTGTTTCGGTTTTATAATATACATGAATAAATTCCGTGCAAAGGTAATTGATTAGCAATTGCAACATTAAGCTCCAGGCAATTCTTCTGGCACCATAACCAGACGTTATCAAGGTTTATCTGGAGAAGGGAAGAATTAAGGGCAAATTGTTTTGAACAATTTAGTATCGTCGCCGTAAAGGGAGATACAGGAATGCTTGATAATCAAATCGATGTCGTTTATTATTAGTATTAACGGAAGGAGGCTTAAATCACTGTCCTGAGGAACTCCAGAGGTGGCAAGAGAAGGACTTGAGAGAACAGATTTGAAACGTGCTCTATAGAGCCGATTTTTCATATATCAAAAAAATCCACTTTCTTTAATACGGGTTCGAAGCCGAAGGAGGACAGTTTGAAAACTATCAATTTGTGTGAGATTTTATCGAAGGCTTTACTATAAAATTAGTAGTAACAATGTCGACTTATTTCCCGTTTTCTAGAGCTAGGGGTGTGTAGGAAGTAAATTCAACTAAGTTAGTGGTGGTAGATCTGTGGCGGCTCAGCACAAACCACAACCTCCACGCAGCCGCCGCAAGCAAAGACTCACACCAAGAGTGGCTTACGACTAATTAAATCAAGCACACTCTCGGTCACCCTCATACACAAAGGGGAGTCACGCCTGAATTGGCGTGGAGTCAACGCGTCACTACGTGGTAAAAACTGTAGTTAGATACCTTGGTATCTGGCTTGGTCAGTTTCTTTACTTTGAGAAGCATATAGCAACTGCTCTTACCGCAGCGAAAAACCCATATGCAATGACAACTCTATTCAGTAGTAGTCTTCTAGACTCCAAAGTCAAAATAATCTCATACTCGGCACTCATCCGACCGGTATTGGTGTATGGTTGCCCGGTATAGTATAACATATCCCCATTCTACATGAAGAAGTTTCGGGACAATCATCGGATTTACATTTGTGATTAATAAATTGGAGAAGAGTTTTTGGGTCAGTTATTAGGCTGGCCTGAGTTTTTGTTAGGTAGTTTTGGCAAAGGATATTGTACAGTTCGTTGAATTGGAGATAAGTGCCAAGGTAGTTGGAGTAAGCGCAGACGGAGCAATTACAGAGCTTGGTAGCCCATAGCTTGTTCTTTTTATTACGTTACGAACGAAGCTTGCGATTAAATCAAGGAGGTGAGAAGGTATGAGTTTTTCGCCTGGAATAGGGAATGTAGCGGGAAATTGATTTAAAAATGTCGGTGTAAAGAATGGTGGTAGCACTTCTACTGTCAAGTGATCTAGATTGAATGGAATTTTGTTGAGAAATTCGTTAATATGACGAAAGTTCGCTTTGTGCAAGTCACATTAGCAAGGGTCGCCAGGTGGGATGGCACTGCGAACTTATGGAAAACACGGGGTAAGTGTCGCGGGGGGTGATTGCCGATGGCAGATAGAACAAGGAGAAAGGGGACTGTTGTGGAATTAATGGGGTCGGTGGTGAATATAAGTTCTAGTTGACTGCCAATGTGGTTAGAGATTACTAACTTGATATAGGCTTGAATCAGTTAGGTGGTCGATAAAAAGGCATCTCTTGGGACTAATGCTGTAGAAGGGATGGCCATCTGATAGATTCTATTGTAGATGTGGGAGATAAATGTGGCCAAAAACATCAATATCGTTGTTGCAATTTTTGCAAACCATAAAAATATAAATTTTATAAGAGGCACTTGCAGTGCTGCCCCTGGTTTGGATTTGTGTGTATGGTGGGGGGGGGGGGGGGGGGGGTCCTCAACGTACTATTGTAGAACAATACACTTGTTTCTTCGCTGCTATGTGGCTGCTTTGATCTTGCGTTTTGGTATCGCAATTCTAACACACTCGTCACCTATTATTGGTTATCACTTTTGCGTAACAAAGAAAGTATTTTTTAATAATTATTAAACATTTTTATTTAAAATTAGCAAATATTTGCTACAACACCAATTTATCCAAAAGAAACACACTACCGGATTTCAATAACATTTCCACCTTTGAGTTGAAGAAAACAGCGAACATTTTTTTTCCTAATTAGTTATTATTTTTTTTTCTCTTCGTTCAATTCCGGCAATATTAATTAGAGCTTCTCTTTGCTAATACTACTTCAATTATTAATTATTTGGATATCACACCACCGAACAATTTACTCACGACTTTTATCTCTTTTGTTGTCTTTTGGGTCAACCATCTAATATCATTAACGCACGACGGATTTTAATGCACAAGCCTGTGGCGTTTCTAACAGATACACACACAATACACAAGCAAATAATGAAGAACACCGAACGAAAATCGAATAAGAAAATGTATCAGAGCCGTATACCACAGGGATAACATAACAATCCCACATCAATTGAGTGTACTTGGGTTTAGAAATCGAATTCGTAAACGCGGCAGTGGCCTGATGTGTTAAGCATTGGTTCAATTTTTGGTGATTCTTACTGTCATAGCGTCAGTTTGAATCACACGTTCTGCACTATCATCGCAAATGCTATAAGTCCATTTCCAATAAACAACTGAGAGTGTCAATCGCTCATTATTGTCCTTTTATACGAGGACACAAATTTGCCCCCACCTTACCACTTATTGATTCATTGGAATTGGTTTCGGTTTTGTATGGGGTGGGACGATGGTTAGGATTGGCCTTAAAGGAAACGGATTTATGGGTGGACTTAGAAATAAGTCCGTTTATAAGCTTAAGTCGCTTACCAGATTTTGAGTGGGGAGTAAAAACGGCCAAACTAGGTGGATTGGATGAGCGACTGCGGCTGGAAAGACGCTTTTGTTTTGGTGAGAGTTGGTGGAGAATATGACGGAATTGTGGTTAGGGTTGGGACGATTAGTGGTGGAATGATAATTATGGTTCAGTGCCTTGTCGCCATTGATATCGTTCTTAGTAACAGATATTTGCCAATTTTTAGTGCGACTCCATCTGCGCAATTAATCCTGTTGATACTATGTAGTATCTAAACCAAACCAAACGAAACTTTTCAAATTGAAGTGAAAATTATCCGAAATTTAAGTGAAAGTTATCCAGTTTCTTTTTTTTTTTTATAAAAGTCGGGCAATGCGAGTCATATTAAATAAAGTCTTGAGATAGACATAATGTTGAGAATTGATCAATTGACAGCTTGTCTTGCCCAACACAACCGTCAGCCTGTGCGAACTCCACACAGTTCTTGGACTTGAAGTTGGCACTGATCCCATCTGTCAATCAACTGCCTGATTCAAACGCAAGAGCAAGTAAAAGATATAGAAAAACGTGCCTTGAATTTTTGATCCAATTTTATCATGTGTATTCCGTGTCAATCGACAAATTTTCTTTTCGCAAATTAAATTAACATTTCAATTCACTGCTAACTCTAGACTGTCATTTATTGAGGATCAACGAGCCCGAGTCATTTATAACTCCAGCACATAAAAAATGAATTTCTTTCTTCCCAAACTATTGTCCCCAATTTTCTCTTTGTACATTGCCATATTTTACACCATAAAACTGAAAATTTAATCATACCATCAAATTACTTAGAAGGCTTTTTTGTTTTTGGAAGGGATGTGACTTTTTGAATTAGCACAAGTCTCGATTTGTTTATATATTATGTTTATCACTAGTAGTAATCAATGTTACAATATCCAATCTAGTCTGTAAGAAATATAACAAATTTAAGACTTTCCAACATGTAGCAAGGATGCAAATGATGTACGAAACCCAACTCGCTGAATTAATACAAGAAGACGACCTGGCGGGACCCTGTTTAAACAGAGAGGAGAGCTGATGCCTGACTCATCATCATCACATAAACATAACATAATCAATGCATTCCGTATTTTAGACCAACCGATGAAACCCGATAGGCATACGCTACAGTGTAATTATATTTTAAGTACCTTTTTCTTAATTACCTATTAAGAGATACACAGGTAGATGAGATACACTTAGTTTTTGTATAAAAATATTAGATCTTAAGTAAAAATAAAAAAATAAAGACAGTCTTAGAATAGATTCCATAAGGAAAGGTTATAGTCTCAGTGAAGAAAATAATATTTTCTAAAAGTAAACGCTAAACGTTAACTCGCGCTTACTGCAATTCCACTGACTTCTAACCCAAGGGCCAAAGTCGCATACTATCAAATACGCAAATGGAATCTCTAATGGTAATATTGTGGCATTGTTTTTTGACCAATAGAAATTCTTCCCATTGATCCTGTCGTTAGACTTATCACAGTACTGTTACCGTTTATGTATTCATTCTGCTGCACAATGACTTTTTATATGAACGTTTCCTTTATTTCTGAAGATCGTTGTCTGCTGATTTTCCGCAAAACTTTTTATGTAGATATATTTTAGAGAACAAGTTACCCAAAGTTGATTTAAATTCAAGTTTCATGGAAAGGAAGCTCGTAATTAAGTTCATATATATTCTGTCACAAAACAAAGCAAAAAATTGCCAAAATATGACTCCCTTTCCCTCCGTGTTGCATGGTGATACCTTCATACTACATTTAGTAACTTGTCCAGATTGCAAATATTTTGGAGAAGCGGAAGTACATTTCACGGTGTTTTTAGTCTATTTAAGAAACAGTACAAACTATTCCTATTCAAATGAATTCTTGTTTCAGATGGTATCTTCACCACATAAATGTGTTTCCATTTAAGTCATATGAACAATAGAATACACATTTTTTATGAGACCGCAGATGATGAACACTCCCTAAATTCATTTGGTTGTTTCATTTCATTATGCTAGAACGTATTCCCAACTAGAAGGCAGAAAAAGTTCTTTTGTGAGATACAAATTAATTTAGAGCAAAGTTACGATATTAGCTCTATGAAATATATTTGCTACTGCATATGTTGGGATTTTGTTTGTAAATTAGCTTGAGAATTGACTTAAAATTCACTAGAGAATTTAATTTCAGATATGTTTAATGAGAAAGGTACACTCAGAAAAGGTACCATTTTGGTCAGGTGAATGGATCCCATGTCTCTGTCATTGAAGTGATTGAATGAAGCACTAGCCTGAAGGTCAGGCAGCTAGTTAGCATTACAAAACTTAGTTACGGTTGAAATTAAAATGACCTACGTTTTGGTCTAAAGGTTTTCATTTATCTTAATTCGGTTTCATTTTCAATAATCTTTGTAACCGAAGCGTTACCCCATGTCCAGGAGACACGTCGCACCGATACATCGTGCGAATTATTAAGAAGATGCTGTATTAAACAACTGCGTGTCGATTCTTGAAAAAACGCTACGATTAACGACTCGATTACTAATTACTCGACTCCTGGGAAGACACCACATCGCGGACAACAGCAACCAGTTTCCAGGTAGACACTGCATTTAAAACAACATCGTGTCGATTACCAGGAAGACTGTTGCGGATTAGCAATTATATGCAGCGGGGAGAATCTAGTACGTCCATCGTCTAGTACTCTCCCCGACAAATTTAATTCACCACACCGGCCAGCAACACGATGACAGTGCACAATCAACTGTCAATACATACTTGTCAATGGTGCACGATCAATGATCAATGTAATTGGATTGCAATTGGATTTTTGAATAAAGTTGTGTTCAGCGATAAGTCCATCGAGAATTTATCAGTGTTCATTTGAGTTTATGATTTATTTAAGTTTTCGCAAGTTATTTAGTTCATGTATACACATATTTCTACTAACCGTGCCGCAAAGTCTGGATTCGCTGCTGAAGCCCAACGCAAATCAAAGTGATCATCACTGCATACGGAGGGACAAGCAAGTGCATCAAATACATCCATTCATCGTGGAAACTTCAAGCCGCAAGATTGTCTAAAAAGGTATTGCTGTTCCTTTCGACACTAAACCCATTTGTTTCAGGCAACGTTGGTTCGGACGCCATTGCGTCAATCCATCAGCAACGTGCTCCATCCATATTCCCCGAGGACATTCCTCGTTCGGCGGAACACCACAAGGATCTCGACCGACGACATTCCTCGCTCGGCACTGAGATATCGCACATTTTTTCTGGCCCTTCGAGCCGGGTCCAGTGCGTATTGGATCTACTTCATCGTCGCCCAGTCCGCGGCAAAACACACCTGTGGACAGCATTGACATCAACAACAATTACAACAGCGACAACAGCTATTCAACAGGCACCTCAAAAAAGTGTTGAAAATTGTACACCATTGAAATGATGTTCACGGGGACTACTCAAGAGCAGCCACAGAAGACAATTTCGACAACGACAGTCACATCAGTGACGACTTCACAACACAGGTCACCTACTGCATCAAATCCACTGAACGGTGGTAATAGTGGTGCACAATCATCCTCGTCATTCATTAAACGTCGTTTGGCAACTAAGGTTACACAACGCCAACAGAAAAAAAAAGCTAGCAACCCAGCCGGAACATATACAAAGTTCACCTATAAAGCTTGCAAATACATCGAAAAAGCAACACAACGGTTCCCCGACGACATTCCTCGGTCGGCGGAACACCAAAGATCTCGGCCGGCGACATTCCTCGCTCAGGAGAGATCATATATTTTTTTACCACCTACCTGAGTCAAGTAAAAATATAACTACATGCATTATTGAAGAAGACAGTTCCAAGGATTCTTTACGCCGTGGATCGGAGGACAGCGGGCGCCAGATGACAATTCCAAATCAAATGCTTGGGGATTTGTTGGATGAAAAATCACCGGAAACCCCTGTTGCTACAACACGAAAGCACGACGATCTTGATGAATCCGATTCGGAAAAGATGCTTTACGAGTCGGAACCAAAAGTAACAGGGTCAAAAAATTGTGCCAATGTCTATGCAGAAATGTCGGCTTCCATCCTCGAAGATGAAGAATTGGACGACGAACTTTCTACAACAAGAGTCCAAACCAAAGTGCCTTTGACATCTGCTCCAATACAACAACCACCGACGATTGAGGAACTCATCGCCGCTCAGTTCGCGGTACAGGACACCATCGCTGGCACCTTCCTCAACATGCGGGACAAGGAACAACTAACCCTGACCAGGATCGAAACAACCAAACGCGTACTCCGCACCGAATGGGAGGTCATCTCCAGACGGCACCACGAGATTTTCTGCACGTCGGCACCGGAATATCTACAACACGCGTACTTCGCGGAGGATTTTTTCGGCGAGACCGAAGAAATATACCTCGAGGAACAGACGCAGCTCCTCGAGGCCCAGTACGCGCTCGATTCAGCCTCCCCAACCATGGCCAACGGCGCCAATCGCCTCCACCCTAGCGAGCCGACCAGAGTGCGACGTGCCCAAATCTCAACCCGGTCAAGGTCCCGATGATCGAGCCAATGCCGAAGACCAAACAGAAACCGATACCGCGCACGCATTGTGGGGCACAACATGACATGGCCGTTCCTCTTGGGTTGCGAACTTACAACTTCAACCCAGAGGAACTGGTTCCCTTCACACCGAATCCAGAGCAAGCAGTGGGTACGGCGCACATAGGATCCGTGTCAGATCCAATGCCCGTGCCTTCCACAAACACGTCTTTGACTGCAACAGCAGCCGGCCCAATGACCAATCAGCCCCGTGTCTCGATACACAGAACACCGCCGGCACCCTTCAGGCAACAGGCGCCTTGCACATTCTGCAGGGCCTCACACACTATCTACGCTTGCGAGGGCTTCCGATCACTCACACCTGGCCGTCGGAAGTCCTTCGCACACCAAAGGAACTTGTGCTTCAACTGCTTGGGTCGCCACCGTCTGACGTGCCGTCGTTGCCAGAGGAGACATCACACCTTGTTGCATGTCCGGACAACCGCCATCGACGGGACAATCTCACCGCCGCTCCGGGCCAAACGACCCGCCCCCCGGATCGTAAGTCATGAAGGGGCGTGCGCACACAGTCAGCACCCCTTCACAGCATTCCGCGTTGCTACCAATAGCTAAAGTCATGGTGACGTTGGAGAACCAACGGAGGATTGAAGTCCGTGCTTTGCTCGACCCCGCTCCAGCGGCACCTTCATTTCATCGCCACTCGCCCGAAGGTTGCAGCTCCGACGCCAAGCGTTATCCGACCTCACCTACGTTGTTGGGGGCACTCGTGGCCTAGCCACCAAGACTCAAACCGCCATCAGCACCACTCCTCGCCTCCACGGCTCGAAACAATGAACACTGAGGCCCTTCATACACCACCACAATCACCGACGAGGGATCTCTCGTTCGTGGCGGCTCTGGAACTTGCCGATCCAAACATCGTCTCCGCCGACAAGGTGGTCATCATCCTTGGGACAGACATGTACCCCAATATCATCCTCGAAGGTCTAAGGAAGGACCAACGTTCCGGCCTCGTCGCGCAGGCAACCGAGCTGGGATGGGTGCTAACAGGCGCGGCACCCACCACGGCATCCAGCTTAAAGGTGACAAGGCCTGTCACCAGCCATCCTATGGCCATTCCTCATGGGTTGCGAATTTACAACTCCAACTCAGAGGAATTGTTCGGCCTTCCGACTGACGATCGCAGCTCCCAGCAGAGAACCAAAAGGAGGTCTCGTCGACATCGGCCCCAGGGGCCGCCTATGAGGCCCATGCAACTACCAGCCACCGACCACTTGCGTAGCCCAGCTACCAGACATGCCCCTCGCCCGCTTAACCACCGCAAGGGCGAGAGGCAATCGAAGAGCCAGCAGCCTGCCCACCCAAAGGCTTCAGGACACCACACAACCACAGGGATGGGAGCGCCCAATGCCCCGCCTGGCGGGCGGCGCTCCCCTTCCTCCAGGAATGAACCGAACCCCAGCAAACCAGCACGTCACTCAGTGCATCAACAGAGGCTGCACTTCAACAGCCCCGGGACGCACGTGGCCCGTGACTGCCATTCCGCCAGGACACGCGGACCGTGCCAGGGACGACACGCACCCGACTCCACGCGACAGCCTCATACAGCAACGGCCGCATGCAGCCGGCCACTTACTCCGGACGGGCGCCAACGTGCGCAGTACCTGTCACCACCACTGGTCTCGATGCAGCGAGATCCATCTCCAGCCATCACGTGGTCATTGATCGTGGGTTGCGACCTTACAACTCCAACCCAGATCAACTGGCCGGTCCCGCGACCACAAAAGGCAACGGACATCAGTGATGGAAAGGAGGTTCCTGTCGCCATCTACCCTACGGACCAACCCAGACCCTCCAGCCGTCGGCGCTCCTCAGGGCAACCCCCCCCCCCCCTAACCGACCATTCACGTGAAAGTGGACAGCAGACCACGACCACCAGCGGACCGCACACCTCCGCCTCTGCGCCACCATCCCAGATGGTTCGCTAATGATGACAGTGCACAACCAACTGTCAATATATACTTGCCAATGGTGCACGGAATCAATGTAATTGGATTGCAATTGGGTTTTTAAATAAAGTTGTGTTCAGCGATATGTTCATCGAGAATTTATCAGTGTTCATTTGAGTTTATGATTCATTTAAGTTTTCGCAAGTTATTTAGTTCATGTATACAAAGATGTCTACTAACCGTGCCGCAAAGTGTGGATTCGCTGCTGAAGCCCAACACAAACCAAAGTGATCATCACTGCATACAAGAAAGTGGGACAAGCAAGTGGATCAAATACATCCATTCGTCGTGGGAACTTCAAGCCGGACGATTGTCCAAAAAGGTATTGCTGTTCCTTTCGACACTAAACCCATTTGTTTCAGGCAACGTTGGTTCGGACGCCATTGCGTCAATTCATCAGCAACGTGCTCCATCCATATTCCCTGACGACATTCCTCGTTCGGCGGAACACCACAAGGATCTCGGCCGACAATATTCCTCGATCGGCACCGAGATATCGCACAAAGACGTTAATTGGCTGAGCACTAATCACTCGAGTACCAATCACTCAAGCACTAATTACTCGATTCCTGGGAAGACTCTAGTGGCATTTCGAACAGATACACACACAATACACAGGCAAATAATGAAGAACACCGATAGAAAATCGAAAAAGAAGAAGCATCAGCTGTATACGGATGCGAAACATAGGCTCTCACAAAACGGGAAGAAAACAAATTCTGCATATTCGAGAATAAACTTTTAAGGGGTATGCTTGGCGATAAATATGACGAGGATGCAAGACAATGGAGGAAACTCCACAACGACGAACTGGAAGAGCTACACCGCAAACCTACAATAGTGAGAGCAATCAAGTCGCGAAGATTACGATGGGCCGGACATGTAGCGCACATGGGCAACGATAGGGCGGTGCGTCGAATTCTTGGCGGTAGACCAACGGGAAGGAGACCGGTAGGACGGGCGCGACGGAGATGGGAGGACAATGTTAGGTTTGAATTTAAGGAGATCGGATCAGATGGTCAAGCGTGGGAGGAGAGTGCGCAGGACAGGGAACGATGGCGGAGTCGAGTCGGTGAGGTCATGAAGTTCCGGGTTCCTACAAGCCAATAAATAATAATAATCGGCCGTATCATCATCATCATCGGCACTACAACCGGGATCCGGTCTTGGCTTTATTTAACAAATCTCTCCACCTTCCCGATTTCGAGCCGATGTCATCCATGTTTGGCACTCCCAGGCTCTGGGCGTCCTGGTCTACGCCATCCGTCCATCGCAGACAAGGTGTGCGGCGCTGTCTCCTTCCATACATCCTGGCACAAAGGACTTCGCGGGCAGCATCCTCTTCGCTCATTCGAGCTAGGTGTCCGGCCCACCAAAGTCTACCGAGCTCGATTTTGCTTACAACATTAGCTTCAAGGTGATTACATACAACTCATGATTGTAGCGTCTCCGGAATCGTCCGTATACCAAGCAATAACATAGGAATTCCACATCAGTCGAGTGTACTTGAGTATAGAAATCGAATTCGCACACGCGGCAGCGGCCTGATGTGTTGAGCATTGGTTCCATTTTTAGTGATTCTAACACTCATAGTGTCAGTTCGAATCACACGTTCTTCACTATCGTCGAAAAAACGCTATACTCTCATGGTACAATAGCAGCACACATAGCAGCTGCTCGCTGCACAAGGACACATGACGGCGATGGTCATGTGCGGAATAATATACAAGGCGAATAAAGTTATACTCTAATTGAGTTCGATGACGGAACTCGTAGGTTGAGTAGGTTGGTTCGCTAGGAATTTAGATTATAGAAAATTTGTAAATCGTTAAGTTCTGTTCCAGAGCTCAAGGGATCTTCATTCTTGTAAATAACTTGAAGTAAGAATATAAAATATTTATATGTTCTTTTAGAGGGAAGTTGCTTCCAATCTGCTCCTTCTTGCTTTTGAGATACTCCAATATGTTTCCGCCATCAGAGCTAATGGGCGCTCAACCGGTTTTTTTGTACTGCTATAGACACCCAGAGTACTTCGCCCACCATTGTAAGTGGTGCTCGAAGCATCATCATCATCATCATTATCGGCACTACAACCGGGAGCCGGTCTTGGCATTATTTAGCAAGTCCTGAGGCTTGTTAAATTTTCCATAATGATTTTTCTTCCGGGCAAGGTTATTAGTCTCGCGTCAGAGGCTCCCCGACGGGGAATCGAACCCCGGTCCCCCGCGTAACAGGCGGAGCATATTCCTCTTCATTTAGGTTTACGAAAGGCGTTTTGACACTACCAGCGGTATTAGAGACCTCGCGACGGAGAAGACGAATAAATAGATACCAGGGTATATCGAGCCCGTGGCACAGGGTAGAATTGGTGTTGGGACTTAAAGGGAAGGCGTTCCTTTACAAATTAGTGCCGGGTTTCTTGTCAGGTATCTTTTTTACCAACTGGCGCTGGGAGTTTAAATTTATAGTCCACTACGTCATTAAGGTTTTTGCGAACCCACTGAGACCCAGCCACTTGTCTTTAACAATAAAGTCAACAACAATCTTCATTCAAATTTTATCGCTTCCAAAGTATATGCCATTTAAATAATAAAGGTTGCAATGGATCTGTATACACTTCTGTATTTAGATCCCACATACGGCATCTGCTTCCATTGCTCTCGTACTTTCGCAGTATATTTCGCAATACGTTTTACAATTCACAGTTTGCTGATACAGAGTATGTGACAAATATCGGAATATAGTGTTGCTCCAACTCTATAGTAGAATATATAGTTTTTTGTCAACCGGAATTTTTTTTTAAAGAATAGATAGATTTAGGAGACATATTGCAACCTTCACGAGAGAGGAACTATAAAGTGGAAAGCAATATCATATTATAACATTAGTTGGAGAAAAGTAAAATCCGATGATTCCAATAAAAATAAAAGATGTAAAATAAATTAAAATTAAATAGCAAATACAAACATCTGAAGAGATACTAACTTGGTGACCCGCGGGGGTGTCTAACTTAAATTGTCCAGGATACGGGATAAATTGATCAAGGCCGAACATTTGAAACTTCAGTTTTCCTTTGGTAATTGTATTGTGTAGCTTCCAGAGATCTCAATCCACGCCGAGGGGAAGTTTATTGTTTTTTGTTTTTTGTTTTGAAAGAGTTATTGAAGCGGCAATATAAGTAACACAAACAAATGAGCAACCCATCTTCACTTCAGCGGAGCAAAATACAATTCTCTGGTTAAAAAAACCCGAATATCATAATATATATCTTCATATGCATTGTATGATTAATATGCATTGTATGATTAATATGATATAATATATGATAAGACTAATGACCTTGCCCGGAAAAAGCAAATCATTATGGAAAATTTAACAAGCCTCAGGACTTGCTAAATAAGGCCAAAACCGGTTCCCGGTTGTAGTGCCGATGATGACGATGCATTGTATGATTATATCTTCCTAGAATTTATTTAACCAAATTCCCACTCCACTCCAGTCGAAGTGCATGACAAATTCTGTCAGGCGTTCCTGGAATTAATGGTTAAAGGTTCATCAATGAAAGTTGACATATGACGGAATGGTACACCAAACTACATCTGTGGTGGCAAATGGGCCTTTCCGTTCATTGTATGGCGAATTTATCCTACTCGATAATGAACACTAGGCCACGTTTCTTCTTCTGGGTTCTTTCGTTCCACTTCTGTCTGTGGTGTAGTTCGTTCAAGTAGTCACGAGAATGTCGCTTCCAAAAGTCACTTCTAGCGTGTCGGCTTCGATCGGAGTTGAGTCCATGTTGCTGAATTTGTCAATTAAGGAATGCCCGTTAGTAGTGTAAAATATTCAGGGGAGTCTAACATTGGTGTAATAGGCTTGAAGTTCATAATGACTTCAGTCCGTATGGTTACGGATGGGGCGAACATCCAGGGCAAAGTCTCTGCTTTCAACCCGGCGAAGGCCCGGGCGATCCTTGCCCCTGTTCAATCCAAGTTGACATGCAGTCTCCACGTGACACCCCTGGATAGCTACTTTGGCACTCTCTAAGTAGTGAACCAATGCATGCAGCGACATCCTGAGAAAGGTTGGCGCAAGGTTAATACCGGAAAAACGAATTATTATGGACAATTTAACAAGTCTCGGATATGGACCGGATCCCAGTTGTCCATCGGGTTCATGCTCAATGTTTGTTTAAGATAGTGCTTCGGTTTTATGAGTTCTCATGGAACTATAGTGCATACGAAGATATGCACTGGAATTTGGGTTTTTATTTTTGTTATCCATCTGGCTTATGCAAACAAGAGTTTGCGTGTCCCTCGGATGGATAACACAAGATCAGTGGGAATTAGGTGTAAGTTTTTGAATTAGTGCATTTACAAGTCATAAAACATCTGGCATGTGAAGATATGCATTAGAATGTTTACGATTGCTTGTGTGTCTGCGGGTCAAATATATATGCCTTGGTTTAGACACATGCACATTTTGGGCTTTGGATCTTGTTGGACAAGAGGAACAGCGTTACATCACGCAATTCATGAGATCGTGGTGCACGTATGGGAGCAAGAGGAGATGCCGGAAGATTGGCGTCGCGGTATAATTTGCCCTATACATAAGAAAGGAGATATCACACTGTGGCAACTATAGGGGTATAACATTGCTGAGTACTGCCTATAAGATACTCTCCACTATCCTACAAGATCGGATAGCCCCATACGCCAAAAACCACCATTGGTCAATATCAGTGTGGTTTCATCCCAGGCAAATGAGCGATTGAGCAGATATTCACCCTTAGGCAGGCGATGGGAAAATGTCTGGAATTATTCTTCGATTATATCATCTATTTATAGACTTTAAGGCTCTCTACGACAGCATAGCCAGGGTAGAACTATATAATGCCATGAGAGAGTTCGGCATTCCAAAGAAATTGATGCGACTCTATAGGTTAACCATGACCAACGTAACTAGTCAAGTAAAACTAGCGGGATTGCTGTCCAAACCAATAAACATCTTTAATGAACCCCGACAAGGGGACGGTCTGGCCTGCCTCCTCTTCAACCTGGCGTTGGAGAAAGCAATCCGTGAATCTGGCGTCACAACTAGAGGGACTATTATCGCCAAGTCCAGTCAGATACTTGCCTACGCTGATGACATCGACATCATCGGTAGAACCGAATCGGCTGTACAGGAATTCTTCATCCAGATCGAGCAGGCGGCACAAACACTGGGACTGCACATTAATGGGGGGAAAACTAAGTACATGGTGGCAACTTCTGCGAAAAGAAGATCTAACGTTGGTCAAACTATCAGGGTAGTGGAGCACGAACTTGAAGTGCTGTAATCCTTTAACTACCTTGGGTCAATAGTATAGCCGATAACAATATGGAAGAAGAAATACGCGAACGGCTGATCAAATCCAACAAAACCTACTATGGTCTATCAAGGCTCTTTAAATCCCGAAATTTATCCAGAACATCCAAGCTACTACTTTACAAGACCATGGTCGTACCAATACTCATGTATGGATGCGAGACCTGGGTGCTCAATGAAAGGCACTCTGAACTCTTAGCCGCATTCGAGAGGACGGTCTTAAGTAGAACTGTTGGCCCCGTATGTGAGGGAGGACGATTCCGGAGACGCTACAACTATGAGTTGTATGCAATCCGCAATCTACCTTGAAGTTAATGTTGTAAAAAAAATCAAGCACGGTAGACTCCTGTGGGTGGGACACCTAGCTCGAATGAGCGAAGAGGAGCCTGCCCGGAAAGTCCTTTGTGGCAGGATGTATGGAAGGAGACAGCGCGGCAGACCTTGTCTGCGATGGAGGGATGGCGTAGACCAGGACGCTCAGAGCCTGGGGATGCCAACCTGGATGACATCGGCTCGAAATCGGGATCGGTGGAGAGATTTGTTAAATAAGGCCAAGAACGGATCCCGCTTGTAGTGCTGATGATGATGATCTTGTAGGAATTTGAATTGAATTCAATGTTTGAGAGTTTGAAGGTTTAGTTCGATTTGGTTGACATTGAATTCAATGTCGATTTGGGTGTCGGCATTTGTATGTGGAGGAAGGAGATTGTTTCTATGGTGTAAGGAAATTGTAGGTCTTTCCGGAGCACTACACGATCTCCTCAAGGTCAAACCTAACACTGGCCTCCCATCTCCGCCGCGGCCGTCCTGTCGGTCTCTTTCCCGTTGGTTTACCGTCGAGGATTCTACGCACGGCCCTATCGTTGCCCATTCGCGCTACATGTCCGGCCCATATTTATCTTCGTGACTTGATTACTCTCACTATTGTAGGTGAAAACTCCTCCAATTCGTGATTGTGGAGTTTCCTCCATTGTCTTGCCTCCTCGTCAAAAACTTTATTCTCGAATATGCGGAATTTGTTTTCTTCCCGTTTTGTGAGAGCCCATGTTTTGCATCCGTATAGAGCAATCGGCATGACTATGGTTCTATAGACACGGAGCTTTATGTTACGTGATAGCAGTTTGGATTTCAGCAGTTTACTGAATGCGTGCCAACTAGCGTTGCCAGAGTGAAGTCTTTTGTTAATTTCCTTCGACATTTAATTACTGGCCGTCAGTATCTAAATTCTTTAACTTTTTCAAATGTCTTGCCTCTGACGTTTATATGTGTTCCCTGAGTTCCACCTGCTCTCGCCGTAATCCTGTATTTTGTTTTGTTTTCATTTATTTCTAGGCCCACCTTTTCTGCCGCTTGCATGATGATTTCACAGTTTTTACTTACAGTTTCTAGATTATCGCCCAAAACGGCGATGTCATCCGCATATGCTAGCACTTGTGTGGGATGATCCGGCCATGTTGTCGTCTTGTACCTTTCTGATGACATACTGGAGCAAAAGGTTAAAGAGACACGGTGATAGACCATCTCCCTGTTTAGTCCGTCCCGGATTTCAAATGGCTCTGAGAGGTGGTTTTCTATTCTAACTCGCCCTTTGTTTTCGTTCATGCAAATTTGAATGAGGGCGGCATATTTTTTTTTTTGGATTCCCAGCTCAACTTCAATATGGTAGAGTCTTTTCTTTCCGAATGAGTCGTAGGCTTTTTTGAAGTCAACGAACAGTTGGTGGACCGTTTCTCCATATTCCCACTTCTTTTCCAGCAATTGCCTTATTGTGAACATTTGGTCGCTTGTTGCTCGGTTGCTACGGAATCCGCACTGGCGGTCTGTGGTATGCGGTTGGGGACAATGATATTCCTCTGTAGTTTTCGCAGTGTGATGTGTCACCTTTTTTTGAAAATGGCGAATGAAGGTTTTCCATTCTTCCGGAGTGACTTCCTTATCCCATATTGTTTTGATGAGTTGGTGGATCTTTCGAGTGGTCGCCTCTCTTCCATGCTTCACAAGCTCTGCCGGTATGCAGTCGACTCCGGGAGCCTTGTTGTTTTTCAATCGATTTATTGTGTCTACAACTTCGTTGAAAGCGGGCTCTGGGATCTAAGGCTCGGCTGTATGTACGGCTGGTGCGTTTACTTGTGGTTGATGTGTGCGTACATGAAACAGATTTTCAAAGTATTGTTTCCATCTTGTCACGATATTGTTTGTTCCTGTGACCAGACAGCCATTTGCACCTCGAATTTTTTTGGCTCTCCCTCGGTAGCCATTTCTAATTGAATTCATGCCGGCATACTGATGTTCTTTGCTCTGGAATTTCCTAGGATTTTTTCGATCCGAATCTTCTCCTATTCGCGTTTTTTTTGTTTTTGAAGGGTCTCATTGTCTCTTTCCGAATTGTGGCGTATCTTTCTGCGTTGACTTCATCATATCTTTTTGAGTGGATCACTCTGAGGCGTTTACGTTCTTCGATTTTCGCCCTGCACTCATCGTCAAACCAAGGTTTGGATTTAATTGTTTTCTTAAATCCTAATACCTTTTGGGCTGTTTGTTTGATTGTGTTTCTGCTCGATATCCATTAATGTCTACACCATTGGCTTCCTCTTCCTCACTGCTCCCATTCTGTAGAGTGCTAAATCTATTCGTTAGTTCGTCTTGATATTCAGCCCTTTTGCGTGGGTCTTTTAATTTATCGATCTCGAATTTTTTGCTCGTGCCCCGTGACTGCCATGTGGGATTGCTGGGAGGCGACTCCTGATTTTGCCCGCACTAGAAGATGATCGGAGTTGCAATCTACTCCTCTATGTGATCTTAAGTCAAGGATATTCGAGTGGTGTCGTTTGTCTATGAGGAAGTGGTCTACTTGGTAACGCGTTACGCCGTCGATATCCATGTGGCTCTATAAATTTACTTGTGCTTGAACATCGTACTTTTCACTACCAGATCTTTTGACGCCGCGAACGTGATAATTCGAAATCCATTATCATTTGAAACATCATGTATGCTTTGTTTACCTATAGTTGGTTGGAACTTTCCAACTTTCGCATTGAGGTCCCCGAGGAGGATTTTAACATCATATGATGAGATCCCATCGAATACTTCCTCTAGGGTCTCGTAGAACGTGTCAAAGAGATATGTGAACGAGAAAAATAATAACGAAATAATGGATAATATTGCAAATACAAAATAGCCTTGAATTCGGTTCAGCAGCTTTTCGTTCAACGTGGATAATGGTATTTTTATGTTTGCCTCCTTTTTTATCTTTGTTAGGGAAATGAAAGTCCACTGAGTTCAATCCAATGAAAAGTTTCTGATAACCTATAATGAGGTGCTCCGTGTTTCAATAGGCCATCCACTTTACAATTTCTGAATCGTGCTCGTAATTTGAGGTACTTGACAGCAGCACAACTTCTTAGATTGCATTCCTACACTTTGTACCACAAAATTACAAAACAACATTTCAGATTTCATTTACAGATTCGTCCTGCACCAAATAAAATCCAAAGGATATTGCTACGATTACCATCAGTTTCCGAAGGCTGTTTCACAATCCATAGATAGGAAAGGAAAAGACTATCTCGGATCGACTTTTACATCGGTGTCTTAGGGAGAAGCCGAAGCATTAAGATTCAACTTCGTTCAAATCGTATTTTTTATCAGTCCAACATAGTTGATTCTGTAATACATGGCAGCACTTACATTACGGGTTGTAACTTTGAATTCTCGCTGTAGGAATGGTAGGTAGAACTTCCAACAAACGAATAGAGAGGAGCAACATGGCAATATTATCAATGTAGTGGGCGGCTGTTGTAATGCCGATTCTAAAAAAGGACATAATGGAGTCTACGCTCGTAATGAGAGCAGTTAATAGTGGAATACACAAGTACAGATAAGCTAAAAGGACCAAGTTAAATTGTTATTCAACAGACTGCCGAGTGGTATAGGTGGCAATGATATTATTCAATTCTCGTAATGCCTTTCTGATCTACTTAGGGATTAAATGGTCATTTATTGTTGAAAGGTTTTTAAGTATAGTAAAGACTCAACTGCTTGTAATTGTGGTTTATCAATGCAGTGACTGAATATATATTTTTTTGTGATGAATATTCACCTATAGGTGCAGATATAGTGCGGATTCTAACTAAATTCATATCTAAAATAAGCAAGCACTCTTACAAAAGATAAAGTAAATGCACGTAAGCAACAGATAGCAACCAATGCAATAAAAAAAACAGCTTTACTGATTTGTTATTGTAGAGAACAATGACTTAGCCCGGTCAACTCTCGTTTAGCGAGTACCCATATACACAGATATCCATATTCATCTTATTGAAAGTCAAAAACCTGTAAATAGGTATAGACAACTGACAAGAGCTCATTATAATGCAAAACTATTCAGATAAATATAAAAACGACCTAAAAGGGTTGTGATGAGAGATTGTGGATGAAAACGAAATGGTCGGTACTCTTGGCACGTGAGGATTCAACGTCCTTGACGTGGCAAAAACAAAATATGTGAGGTTATTTGAAAAGTCCCACATAGTAGAAATGAATTCAATAAAGAAATCCTCAATTTATTACATTGATTTTGTTTTACTTATCTTTAACATACTTCCTTCTTATTAGAAAACCTTTAAATTATTATTAAAGCATCTCTATATTGACTCTATAACAATAGAAGGAGAGTATGCTAATCAATAACATCGAAATTTGCCAAAAATGTTGTTTTTATAGAACACTAATAATATCATTAATATCATTTATCAATTGCACTATCGGTTCGCGTGTCAAGTATTGTGTGGGAGCCGAAGTAAAGAAACGGATCACCAGAAACGCGTCCGAGTGTAGTGCAATAATATTTATGGGATTCCCGCCGTAGTGTGACAATTGTGTGGAAGTGTACAGTGCGGGAAAACTCATACCCTTTCCTTTCCTTGTGCCTGTTTTTTCTCTTTTTCGCACCTCTGTTGCATCCCTCAGCCATCCACACTCTCGATTGATTTATAATCTTTGGAGGGTTTTTGGTGTTTGGAGTGGCGTAATATAAGTCACGAATGGGATGTGACCTTGATTTCGGCACAGATTAGTGGGACACCTACTACAAGGGCATAACATCTGTAGTGGTTGCTTTCGCTTAGCTATCGCCGGGTTCTGTATCAGGCCATTGCAATGGAACGGGAATTTCACGTCGATCTGTGTAACATTCGCGGCCTAAAGTGCAATTCATTCTGTGTCTGCCCACGTCGGTAACCAGAAACCAGCAATCCTTGCACTTGGCGAGACTTAGGTAATAACTAATACAGATATTTCCGATTTTACTATACTCGGTTAAAAACTAGTGCCTTTGTTCTTTCCAGATCGTGGTCTAGCTACATACATACGAAGTGATATTGCTTATCAGTTTCTGTCACAATATGGGCACTGCTCCAATCCTGAATTTCATTTGTAGTGGGTCCACCGGTGGTATCGGCAAGGATACTGATTGAGTGAACTACCATCGACGAATCCTTCACACGAACATAGAATAAAACAAGGTGTACACTGGGAAATACCAAGGTCCACGTACTCTTTATTAATCTGAATTATAAACGTTAATGAGGTGTCTTTATTAATTTGGTTCACACATAAAAATTTGTTCATTTACGTTATCAGGATTACAATATTGATTTGTTCATCTTTATTAACAGGATCACGAATATTAATTAGTTCCTTTCCGTTAACAGGATTACAAATAAGGATTGATTCATCTTTATTAACAGGATCACGAATATTAATTAGTTCCTTTTAACACTCATAACACATCGACGCACAGCGACTCAACAAAAGGGGGGAAAAGATATTACCCAATATCCGACCGTCTACAAACTCCACTCGCGACGCTAGAGATGCTTGTGTGCACCTTGAAAAATTACATTCGACTCCACTGGACCGTACTATACTAATAATGATATCTGACTCTCAAAAGAAGAAGTGTGAACACCGTAAAGGTTACTATGAGACTCCCCGAGAATTCCTCCTCAACATTCCTTGTAGTGTAGAGGACGAAATGCTGTCCGGTCCGGAAATCAATCCGAACGCTTCTTTGGCTGTAACCAATGGCCGCCGAACTGGAAACTCCAACAATAGAATAACTTCGGCAGCCGTACAGGCCAAGAAGGCACACCCACTCGCTGGAATCAATGACTATCGGATACCTGGTGGTGTACCAGGGAAATTCCAATACACATCTGCCAAAGTGAAGTGGCGGGTATTGAAGCTGGCAGACAATGCGGTCGTAAATCATAGGTATGATTTCCTATGTTATTGATATGATATCACAGAACCTCGATGCTGCCTGAATGCACGTTTCTTTTAGGCTGCATTATTTGTGTAAGACATTGCTGTCTAGGCGAAAATATTTTATTCTCTTTAGATTGAATGGGCAGAAGCATTTTATGGACGGTATGTAAGGGATATTCCAGGCGGCGGTGGTGGATTCGTCTGTGATGTTAAATCAACAGAAGATCGCTCGCCATCGATACCAGCGAAAAGGTTTATTGGTCTTTGGTTTATCCCGCACTCCATTTCCTATTGCAGGGCTATTAGAAATCTGGCCAGAAAATAGCCCGGCATGTATTTTTGGACGCTAATGAGCATGGAGACGGTGTTTGTATACCCTTTGTTCTGCTCAGACTGTAACATCCCATCGGTCGATGGGTCTGCAGATAAAAGGTAAGTATGTCATGCCGCGTGTAGAGGAAAAGCTCCTCGGCTATGTTGGGATATTTATGACGGTTATCCAAGGGGACAACCGAATTGTTTTCAGCTTTATTTAGGTCCGAAATTAATGCTATGGCAAGGTTGTGTAATCTTGCCTGGGATTCAACTTACGGGTAGGTATGGTGTTTATAGATTCTATGGAGTTAAAGCGATGCGTGGTTATTCGGGCCCTGAAAAATCCCACACATTTCTCGTGGCTAATACTTCACGATCGTATGCATATCATACATTACTGCTTTCTTTACAGAAGCCCAAACTTGGGTAGAAACCCATCCATTGACGAATTTGATGCTCAATCTGATTCTATTGACCGGCTCTAGAACCTATATCCGCACACTGAATTCGTTATTGCGGGTGATTTAAATGTGCATAACTCTCAGTGGCTTCGCCCCTCCGGACACACAATCCCTAAGGGTTAATATGTTCAGCTCTTTGCTGGGTCAAACAATTTAACTCAACTCGTCGGTGAGCCAACACGGGTACCAGATATAGATGGTCATTCCGCCAACACACTGGGCCTGTTTCTCACCTCCCACACAAACAAATACACAATTGAAGTGTCTTCGCCCTTAGGCACTTCAGACCACTGTGTCGTGTCAGCTAAATTCCCTCTAACCAACAGCAACGCTAACGAGAAAGCTCCCAAAGAACAGTATGGTTCTATGAAAAAGCCAACTGGGAAGGTTTGAACGACTTTTTTGGGAAGTTAAGTTGGTCGTTATTTTTCCTCAATAATGATGTTGATTCTATAGGGGCCACATTGATGGACACGATGCTACTTGGTATGCAGACCTTTATTCCACACAGGATAAAGAGTATCAATACTAAGAGAAATATGTCGTTCGATTCCGGGTGCAGAGAAGCCATTAAGGCTAAACCGTCGAGTTTCCGGTTGTATAAATCAAACAACACTGAGGAAGACCGGGAAAGATTTAAGAGAGCTGGAAGTGACTGGAATGCATATATTCAACGCGTCACGTTCTTACATGACCAGGGAGTGAAGCAAAAATACTACACTCTCCCACAGGTAGTAGAAACTTCTGGGCATTTGTGAAGAACATCCAAAACTCGGTCTCCTCATCCATTCCTTCGCTAATAGTCGATGACAGATCAGTCACCAGTGCAATGGAGAAAGCGAATCTACTTGCTGGACATTTTCAGCCAACTCAACGCTGCCTGATACCACATCAGTTCCACCTCAAATTGAGCATAAGCAGCACACGATGAGCCAGATTCGCTTCCGAACGCGTACTGTTGCCTGGGCACTCAAAGAGCTAAGCGCACACAAACCCGGTGGTCCCTATGGTATTCCCCCAATTCTCTTAAAGAAATGTTTCTCTTCACTCTCTAAACCACTGCGGAAACTCTTCCATTTGTCTTATTCTACTGGTCGTTTCCCAAATAGATGGAAGTCAGCGAACATTCAGCCAATTCCCAAAACGGGCGACAAATCGTCCATCTCCTCTTATCGACCCATATCACTAACTTCTATTCGCTCGAAGCTAGTAGAATCACTGATTAACCGTCAACTTTCGAAGTATATGGAATCAAATGACCTCTTCAATGACCGCCAATATGGCTGTCGTAGTAACATGTCCACAGGAGATTTGATGGCGTACCTTACCGAAAAGTGGAGCCATTCCATCTTCTATTCTCTCGAAGGTAATGGAATCACTTATCAACTGTCAACTTTCGAAATATCTGGAATAAAATGACCTCCCCAATGACCACCAATATGGCGTTCGTAGCAACAGGTCCACAGGAGATCTGGTTTCGTACCTTACCGAAAAGTGGAGCCATTCCATCCAATACCTCGGTGAAAGCAAGGTAGTCGCATTGGATATTTCAAAAGCCTTCGACAGAGTTTGGGATCCAGCCTTTTTGTCAAAATTACATTCATATGAAGTGGACAATTCTCTGATCCAATGGTTAAGAGACTATCTTTCTGGCCGTTCAATCCAAGTGGCTCTTGCTGGTGTCAAATCTGTCTCCCATCAAATTAATGCAGGTGTCCCCCAGGGTTCGGTGCTCTCACCCACTCTCTTCCTCATCTTTATAAATGATCTCTTATCCATTACCCACAAGCCAATCCACTCGTTTGCTGATGATAGTACGTTGAGTTTCTCATACTCATACGAACACTCCCGTCCAAACTCTTCGAACGTCACTACCAACCAGCAACTTATGCTTGATACATTGAAGACCTGAACAAGAAATATTAATGGGGATTATCTAACCGAGTAGAATTCAATTCCTTAAAAACTCAGTGTTGTCTCTTGTCGTCAAAGGCGAGCCCGAAAGTAAATATACTGTCTATGAACGGCAATTTCATCCACGAAGCCAAGGAATTATCAATGCTCGGCACTCGAATTATTTCGACTCTTAACTGGAATGACCGAATTTTTGAAGCTGCGAAAAGTGCAGCCAACTATATGGGGTTCCTTAAGAGATGCAAAAATTGTAGTGTAACAACATAGCCCCGAAATGACCATAAAGAATCATATCAAGTAAATCAATTTGACCTTGTCACAATTAGCAAGTTTCAGGTAACTAGCATTCGTTGCCGACAACAATTCAACGTCGATTCTTTTCATTGAGTAAAAGAAACGAATTGCTCCGGTTACAATTTGTAAGAATCAAATGACAATCGTTTGCGAGCTTGCTGCTGGTAAATGATTCAGAAATGAATTGGGTCAAATCGTGTCATTGTTCTTACATTATGCACCAAGCTAATAGAATAGCATAATAAGCTATTTGTATTTTGAGTGAATTACGAATTAAATGTGAAAAGGCTTATGAAGCATAATTTGTATGAGTAGATTAAGAAATATATGAATAATTGAGTGATTGATTTGGAGTACAAATACCCCAACAATTTCAATAATAAATCAATCAAAAACCAAAGCATGTTTGATTCAATTAACTGCGGCGCTCTACGCCTTACTCTTTCAGTGGGCTGCGCTTAAACAGCAACAAATAGGGAAGTCAGGTTTAGATTGTTATAGAATAAACTTCAGGTATTGCCTCGTACCATCCATGCTTATCATATGATCATACTAGAGGTAAATCTCATCATATGTCAATCATTACATGGCAAACACCACATGGGCGATAAACACCACAAAATACTTCACTCCATCCGACCTGGCCACTATTTACAAGGCGTATATTCATCCCAAAATAGAGTTGAATTTCCATATTTAGTCAGGCGCATCCAAAATTGATAGGGTGCAAAAACGAGCAGTGG
Source organism: Microdon myrmicae (assembly GCA_963931805.1). Lineage (NCBI taxonomy): Eukaryota > Metazoa > Arthropoda > Insecta > Diptera > Syrphidae > Microdon > Microdon myrmicae. Next base: position 29,479,803 of record OZ007497.1, on the reverse strand, counting down.
AACTTATTGGGGACCCAGCTGTGGGACGATCAATTCCGTCGTTAGAATACAGGCGCAACGTATCATGCCTATCTCTTTTCTATAGGTATTACCACGGTCGTTGCTCAACTGAACTTGCTGAATGTGTTCCGCCCCTTCAGACATTTTCTCGCGGTACCCGTCAATCTGTGAATGCGCATCAGTTTACGTTGAAAGTAAACATAGAGAGTCATTCTTTAGCCGAAACACACGAATGTGGAATATTCTGCCTCATCATGTGTTTCCCGTTCGTTTTGATGTCCAGACATTCAAGACCAATATACATCGACACCTCCTTTCCTTATCCACTTCCTCTCCATCCACTCGCACTGTGCTCTGACATTTAAGGGTACTTCAAAATCCAATTGTGTGCGCGCATTAGTTTATACAAGAAAAAAAAAATAGTGTGAAGAATTGAAACGATCTGCTGAACGAACCCATATGTAAACAGATTCGCGTTGATAATTATACAAACAATATGTACTATAAAATATGAAAATAATAAATATGTGATGCATGTTACCATAGTAGTATCCGGTATACACCAGATAAATGATAAAATTGTAAACGGTATATATCTAATAAAATACGATAATGGCAAATTGTATTTCCATCTAAAAGAAGCCATTCAGAATTTGTATTTCACGAAAATGAAATCGACATAGAGATTGATAGAATACTTTATTCATCATCTGAAAATTACATTAACCATAGAGAACCTAAAGAAATATTTAATATCAATAGAGGAGCAACCAATCTTAAGCACAAGTATAACAACCATAACCAGAATCATAATTATTGTCATAATTGTAATATCTAACCTAGTGTATAAAAGATGTAATAAACTTAAAATTATTAGAGGTTTCAAAAAGATATTTAAAAAAATTAACAGAACTGCAGGAGACGGGGAAGTAATTTTCAACGAAAGGGAGAGTTAACCTATCACGCTTACTCATTCCAATGATACGCAATTTTCCACAGCTCTGTGTTTATGAATAGCATGCCAGAAAAACTGCTTATCTTTAGCGGCAAACCATTCGGCGAGTCATTTTTCAATTTCCTCGAAATCGCTGAAGTGCGGATGTGCAAGCACGTGACCCATTGATGCGAAGCGGTGATAGTCAGATGCCGCCAAGTCTGGGGAGTACGGTGGGTGCAGAAGGATATCCCAACCAAGCGATTTCAATGTATCTTTCACAAGTTTTGCTGTGTGCTGCGTACTTTTCTCCGGCGCCATCTCTTAGTTAAACCGAAAAAAGCTTATGCATACACCTAGTAAATCTAGCCTAAGCACTTTCTTTTGTACCGAACAATTAGCGAACAAAGTATCTAACTCTATCCGTAGATCGGAAGAGAATAATCTTTTGTAAAATTCAAGGAAGTCAAACTTAACTCGCGCAAAAAGTGCATTCTATTGAGTTATCCCAAATAGTATTCTAACACTCTAAGGTGATGGACAGAAGCAGTTAACAAATTTTAGCCCAAAAATTACAGTTATACCTGTACAAAGTTGAATAAAGATTTAATACTTGGAAAGGAATTTTTGAGTGTCGTTTGGTATTACCAAGTGTTGGGATTGGTTTTTCAACTGGTCTAATTAAGTATGATTTAGATTGAAAGGTCCCACCGATGACGAGTCTAGTGGTGCCACCCAATTCAACAAGTTGGAAACTTGAATGGTGATAACGTTTCTACCTATGCTATCGGATGGAAGCAGATATAACAACGGTAACGATAGAATCGTACTATAAGAGGTAACTCAAAAACAATATTGGTAAAAGAACCAAAGCATAAATAAATACAAGAATAACCTAACATTAAATGTTTCTATCACACGAGTCAAGCATCCATTACATGTAATCGATTGCGCCATCGGAAAATTCGGATTATTATTTGATATCTGTTAGACGATCATTTACATGTGTAGCAAACTCCCCTCGCACTGATCTTTAATCTCTCATTCTCTCAAGGCGTATTCCCCCACATTTGAAAAACCTCCTTCACCAGCCCCACCCAGAAGAAGGGTCCCAAAAACGATGTCGCGAACTACCCTGTGGGGGTGAAGGTATGGATGTTGTACGTCGACACTATCATCCCCAACGCCTGCATAATAGATATTCCGTTGAGAAGTCAAAAGCACCTGTATGTGGTCTCCATTTATGCCCCTCAAGATACCCAGTGTAAGCAATTTATCAATGAAATTGATATGCTATTTCGACACCTGAAATTAGACTCGGAAAACAACTATTTCCTAATAGCGGGTGATTTCAACGCCAAGCATAGTGCTTGGGGTAACTTAACCACGAACACAAGAGGCAATGCTTTATATGATTGGTGGCAAATGAATGCTATCGAGCGCAGATTAGAACTGTACGCCACAAGTACACCGTCTTATCCTAAAGGAAATTCATTTCTGGATTTACTTATGATAGACGATCGAATAAACTTGCCAGGCACAGATCTAACTACGCGAAACTGTCTTCGCACAATCGATTACGATAGCGATCACTACGGATTTGGAGCCATAATTGAAGTCCCAAATGAACAATATTCACTAGAGCAGTTCGACCAGATCCACTCTTTCAATTTTCGAAAAGCTCACTGGTCACGCTTTGATCGATTAATAAAAAAAGAACTTCGTAACAGTGCCATAGACCCACCGACTATTAGAAACCTCCATAACGACGAAATCGATCATTACTTAACAACATTGGACGATATTATTAGCAATGCAATGAATCGTTCCATACCTAAAGTTCCCCATACCGGCGGTTATACTAATAAGTACAGGACATCAGCAATTGACGCTTTGTATAAGCAAAAGAGCATTATGCTCTCAAAGCTGAAAAGACTTTATAGACAGTTCAGCGACCCAAATAGTCAGGAAATAAGAACACTTAAGTCCCTAATCAAAATACTCCAAAAATTGATCCGTGACAATTACCGTTCAAGAATAAATGAAGAGTGGAAGAACAAAATACAAGCCATTCAAGCTAGCGGATCGAATATGTTCTCACAAATCAATAAAACTTTTCGAAAGAAAGATCACAATGACATTCCATATTTGCGGGTCCCACGGACTCCTGAGAATTGTCAAGCAATGCTGAACTCAGGACTCAATCTGGAGCATATAAACTCCAACGAAGAAGTAATATTAGTCGAAGACCCGCAAGACAAAGTGAACTCAATTGGTGCATGTTTCGAAGCAGTATACAGAGTGAACGAATCCACTCACTCCAATACGATCCTCGAAAACAACGCATTCCAGACCTACAGCCCACTGAGAAACCAACTCTGTACCTGGAGGAAGCAAAACCGTAGTTTTACCACATTCAATGAAAATAACAGAGCGGACTCCCCCAGGAGTAATCATAATATGAATATGTTTGTGAGTAAGGATGAACTTACGAATATCCTTAAATCAATCAAAAGCAAAAAGTCTTCTGGGATAGATAGCATCCCAAATGTAGTTTTAAAACATTTGCCTCCTGAAGCAGTAAAAATCTACACTACGCTATTCAACAACGCCTTAAATAAGGCATACTATCCAACCCACTGGAAAACTGCAATAGTCCACCCCATCCCTAAAAAGGGCAAAGACAGGACCAATCCAACCAACCTTCGCGCGATTAGTTTGCTGCCAAATATCAGCAAGGTTTTCGAGAAGATCATAAACAAAGCACTGATGAACTGGTGTGATGAAAATGAAATCATCCCCAACAACCAGTTTGGCTTTAAAGCGGGACATAGTACGGTGCATGCCGCGTCAAAGCTTGTTTCCGGCATACAATGGAACAAGACAAAGCGCCAATGCACAGGTGCCTGCTTAGTTGACTTTGAAAAGGCTTTCGACACCGTGTGGTTAGAAGGACTTCTTCATAAGTTAGAAAACCTGAGAATGCCTCATTATCTATTGTACAACATTTACGAAATGATAACGGACAAGCAATTTGTGGTAAAATGCGGAGATATATTCTCAAGCAAGACCTTCAAAATTACAAACGGTTTACAACAAGGGGCGGTGAATTCTCCCATTCTGTTTAATATTTACACCAGTGATTTGGTGGGTAAGCTTAACAATGCCATTGCATACGCAGACGACATTGTGGTATACAGAACAGGAGAGAAAATAGATGTCATCAATAGACTTCTCCAGGACGACTTCAATAAAATAAAACGTTTTTGTAATGACTGGAAACTAAAAATTAATTTCCACAAAACCGAGACTATCCTTTTCAGAACACCTCTCTCCAGGGCCTCTCAGGATACAAAGTACAATTGGAAAAACTTCTCTATCGTAGGGAATAATAATCTCCCACTACAAGTGAAAACTGTAGTCAGATATCTCGGTATTTGGCTTGATCAGTATTTATACTTTGACAAGCATATAGCAGTCACTCTCTCTGCAGCAAGAAACGCATTTGTTGCCACAAAAAGTCTATTCCGAAGCAGCATTCTCAATCCAAAAGTTAAAATAATTTCATATTCGGCATTCATCCGACCAGTGTTGGTCTATGGCTGTCCAATATGGTACAATATATCCCCATTCGACATGGAAAAGATTCGCGTGTTCGAGAGACAGTGTTTGCGTTCCTGCCTCGGACTTAATAGAACACCAGAGTCACGATACCAGAAATTTTACCCTAATAAAACCCTGTATGATAAATCAGGACTAACTAGGATAGACAACTTCATTATAAAAATTATTCGTGGCCACATTGCAAGGGCAATGTGCAGTGTAAATAATCTTATCGCGGGAGCATATTATCCGAACGATATGTATATGGAGAGTACCCTCCAGAACGGGTTCATTCCCCCAGAGGCGTTCCTCTTCTTGGACGGAAAAGGTCTAATCCAAGATGAGGGTGGAATACCTATTATATACCACGCTTTCCGTGGTGCTAGGGATAAACGAATTGTCCACAATAGCGATATCTCTAATAGGCCAGACCGACTTCGATTCAGTATGGTGATCAGTGAAAGAGATAAATCAATAAAAGACCGAACCAACCCCAACTGGTGGTGGCTCCAAAACGAAGAAAGGACTTCACGTCCTCAGATATAATATTCAGCTCTGGCGCAGCTTCCTCCCTTCCTTTTCCTTTGCCCTCCTTCCCGTTAACTTCTGTTATTTTATCTTTTTTGTTTTCATTAAGCACTTATTGTTTTGTTTTTAAAATTTTTGCATCCTCCAAAAAAAAAAAAAAAAAAAAAAATCTTTATTTTTTTTTGTCATAATGCTTCGAAAAGAAGAAGAGGTAGACCTCTAAGATAACAGTTTATTTTTTTTATAATGTATGTGTATTATATTAAGAATAAATAAAAGAAAATGTAAGCTGAAAGGCATAAATTAAGCATATAATATTGTATAATTTAGAGTGCTTGTGAAGAGCCAGTAAATTACATTATGTAGTAAAATTATTAAGATCGGTTTAGCATTTAGACTAAAATTGTAAAAAAAAAAAGGCTTTGTGAATAAATGCGTCTGCAAACAAACAAAACACACTATCATCCCCAACGATGATCCGCCGAAAATTGTTCTCAAAAATGGTAAAATCAAACACAATTTATTTCGTTGGTGGTTTTTTTTTTTTTTTTATTAATTTTGTTATAATATCGTTTTCAATGAATTTAGAAATTTAATTACAAGCGGTTCGACAATAATACACAATACATTCATTTGATAGTTAATGCCCTCGATGCGTTCACAAAGTTTTTAGTTTTCATAATTTTCTTGTGCTACTGACCGAAATCAAATTGTCCCTTATGCTTGTTTTGAACCGAATGCAATAAGTTGGGCGTCCGGCATCAACTTCGTATAATTACGCAGCACAGCACAAGCAGTTGGTTAGGCAAGAAGCGATCCGAATGACAAAAAGTTTGATTATAATGGACTCGACTCTGGAGACCTGTGTGGACACCTCGGGAATGAACTTTGACTCGGAAACGTGTGCACCGTTTGAGAATTGATTATCGGGCTAGTGTGCACCGCTCGACGGATGAATCTCGACTTGAAGGAAAAACACGCGCGTCAACCCTCGCCCGCTTGATGGTGCGCGGCTAGCGATTATATACCGACTTTACTCGAACGCCCGACGTGGCGTGTGCGCGCTCCAATGGTTGGCGAGAGGCTCCCCGGTGTGCAACACGGCGTGGCCGACCGCGGTGGCGGTAGAACGACGCTGGGGCGTGTGTGCACGCCGCGGTGGTTGTGAAGCGACTGACTGAATGAATGCAAGAATCCATTCAGGGTGTCGTGGCAGTGGAGTCATCGCTAAGTAAACTCACTGCCACTTACTAGGAACATGGGGAAGGGTTGCTATGCCTACATAGATAATTTTGTGTCAGGAAATTCCTGCTGTACATCCTGAATTAGATTCCTCTGTTGCTGTGTATACGGAGAAATCGATTTCGGAGGCATAATCAAGTATGGGCATGGGTTGTCGGTTAGACAAAGGAGCGTGGGTCTTGATCGTTGCGATGGTTGTTTCGTGGATATGCAACGCATCGTGCTGGAGAATTAGTATTATTTCAAATGGTTTAGGTAGGATGGGAGCCGAAATGGTTTTCGGGGAAACTAAATGCTGCTTGGTTACAAGCGAGGAAAATGCTTTAAGTAGGAAGTGAGCCGGAATGATTTTCGGGGAAATTAATGCTGCTTGGTTGCAAGCGAGAACAATGGTTTCAGTAAGAAGTGAGCCGGAATGGTTTTCGAGGGAAACTAAATGCGGTTTGATTCTATATGATGGGGATGATTGAAAATGTATTCTGTTGCAGGGTTTGGGATGTATTCTGTTGTAGGTTTTAAAAATGCATTCTATTCCAGATTGGGAAATATATGCTATTGCAGATTGGGAAATGAATTCTTTGCAAGTTTGGGAATGTATGCTATTGCATATTTGGGAATGGATGCTGTTGCGGATTAGGAAATGTATTCTTGCAAGTTGAATGGGGCGTTGGGCTTTGGTGACGCGCTGTTAGCGGTCAAAATTAGGTAGGAATTGTGGGTTGCCGTGTGATATAGAGCCCCCCCCCCCCCCCCCCCCCCCACCGCCACACTGTCCAACATAGCTTCGACTCTCGAAAGCATTCTATACGAATCTCTTAGATTTAGTTGCAAAGCTTTAATTTCACCAAGGCAACGTAGTTTTCTCAATGGCCGATCAACTACAACCAACCTCGTTTTGTTCACTTCCTTTACACTCTTAGCACTAGAGGATGGTTGGGATGTGGTCTCGACCGACGTCAGTAAACCATTCGACAAAATCTCCCACAATCTAATCCTCTTCAAATGATCCACCCTCGGCTTCGAACCTGGATTGCTGATATGGATTTCTTCCTATCTAAAGAATAGATTTTATTCCGTTCGGTTCAGGTCCATGATATTCAACCACTTCCTTGCCTACTCTGGAGTCCCTCAAGGCAGCCACCTGGGTCTTCTTCTATTTATACTGGCCACTAATGATATCGATAAGGTCATTAAGAATTCCGACTTGTCCTCATATGCTCATGATACCAAGTTATACAAGATCATTGAGTCACCACTTGATTCTGCACTGCTGCAATCTGAGCTTGACAGCTTCTCGACTTGGTGTGACAAAAATTGTTTTGTACTTAACATCGCCAAATGACAATCTATTACTTTTTCGCATAAGCATATTCACTCACTCTTACGTTCATATACCCTTCATAACCAACCCCTGACCATTCTCCAATGTATTCGAGATCGACTAGGATCCTTTGCGACAGAGAGCTTAACTTCCTCTCTCACATTGATGAGACGTTTTCGAAAGCCAATTCTACTCTCGGATTCGGGAAACGATGGCCCAAGGAATTCTCCGACCGTTACGTTACTCGATTCCTTTGCCTTACCCTCGTCCGCCTTTGGCGGTTCTACGAACCACACAACCCACTATAGGTTGAGATGTCCTTTCCGCCAAGGAACATACTCACCTTTATCCATTACACGTGCCAACAGACACGTGTCCCAAAAGTCCTTACTCCCACCTGAAACAAAAGGTAACATTTCAGACACCAACATTGAATTCAATAGCAAAACTCAATCGAACTAAACGTTCAAAAGTCTCTAATATTGAATTCAACGCAATGCAACACATCCAATTCGACGCGACAATTCAACGCATCCAGTCCAACGTATCCAATTCAGGGCATCAATGCAATACATGAATTAAACGCGTTCTTCGGTAAACAAACCGAACAACGAATATCTCCGCTTGTATCTAATAGCAATTAGCACCTGAATTTCTAGCATTACCCAAAACCTAAAAGGCACACTTGTGCAAACAAAGGATACCGATTCGCCGCCGACCCACAGTCCATGCAATCATAAACATCCCAACGTAGATCTCACGCTAGATGTTTATGATTTGGAAATGCAATAAGAAACCCAAACAAATCCCACGAAAAGATCGGAAAATAAGTGGCGGTATGCTCGATCTTCCAAACAATGGAACATCCGATAAGAAGACAGAAAGGAGAAGAATCATGATAATGGGAAATTTTCTTTGCAGATTGGATGGGAAATTTTCTTTTGCAGATGAGGGGACGAAAAATTCGAAACGGGGATGAGAATTTACAGCCTACGAGTTAGTACAGTTACAGAATCCCTTAGAGGAAGTAAATCCGCGCCGTGCAACGTACACTAAGGTCCGCGAGTGAACAAAGTATTTGTCCGAACTGCCACCGGCGGCAACATCAAAAACATATATTCGTTTTTCAACGCACGCCGACCCAAGATCCTCGGACATTAGAGTTGTGTTTTGCGATAATTATGTGCGTGCAAGAAGTATTAGGTGCAATCCGAGTTTCCCTTAATCACTGTCGCCTACCAGGTGTCGTATAAACAATAAGAACAATCCCTGTGTCCAATAATTCTGCGTAACTTATTTCCGAAGAAAAACTAGCGAACACATGTAACGCGTTATAGCAAGTTAAGTGCATGTTTTTTTTCAACAAAAAAAATAGGAACAATAAAAGGATCCGAATAAACAACCACACTCTGTGTTTCATTTATGACAATTCTCGGTGCTAAAGTTGTGCTGTTTCGCTATGTGGAGTTCCTCGTGGCAGCAGTGTTCGGCGGAACACAAACAGCCGCAAACATTTCTTCCTACAGACCAACATCCGCCAAACGTCCACTATTTGAATATGCTAGCCAGATGTCGTCTCCTTATCACAACATCCATATCTGTAGAATCGAAAGTATTCCACGTCACTTCCCTTGGTTCGCTCTCCGAGAGCTAGAATTGGAAAACCCCGTAATCTTTCCCCCGTACATTACCCGCCTCAAATTAATTAACCTCAGAACCCTTGAGCAGCGCAGGGTCCTGGCAGACATAGTGTTCATTCATTGGGTCCTCATCGGCTCGGTCGACTGCGACTACCTCCTTAACTTAATTCCTCTGAACACAAACCCCACGAAATACGCGTAATCCCATCCTTCCCCCGCGGACCCATTATGGTCTGAACGAACCCCTTTCGCGGATGCTGAGAAATATCAACCCTAATTTCACCTTGTTCGACTTCGACCACTCCACTCATAGTCTCAAGCACCGCCTTCTAAACCATTTTCACCACCAATCTTAAACGGCGCTTCTCATACTCTACTATAACTTGCCACCACCCCTCGCCCCTTCTCCTACCTTCTTAATTTATCCTGGTTACCTTAGGTTAAGCTTAGTTAAGATAGTTCTTAAGCTCTCTAGTTTGTGCCTTATATATCGTTTAGATGTAGGTAATTGTGTTGTTTGAATTAAACTAAACTAAACTGCTTAAGATATTGTAGAACAAGACGATTTGATGCCTTGAATTATTTGTTTATGAGCCCTCAAGGTTCTTAAATACTGATTTCATTCCATCTTGTCAATTACTGAGATTTTTATATTAAAACAGTCTACAATAATACATTGTTATCGTGCCCTATTAGTTCCAAAGATCTTTTGAAACAACATGATGCTGCTCCTGTCTAAATCTATTATACGACTAGTTTACACTTCTGGCAAAATCATAGTCGCTATATATAGCAAAAAGGACGAATGAAATCCATGACATTCTCTCATCAACTGCCTACGACATTTCCTTATATTACAAGGCCACTGACCGAATTCAATGAGTCAATAAAAAATGTTTAGTCCCAAACGTGCGAGTGCAGCATTATCAAGTGTCATTGACATAAAAGAAGTTAGGCCCTTGAAGTAAGTTGTGGGTCTATCAAATGAAGGCACTAAAATGACTTAGTTTGCATTTGCGAGACAATTTTAATACTCCCCTTCTGGGCGCTCACTTATTTGGCATCACAGGAAGTACCTCGAATATTTCACGACCAATTTAATAAAAAGGCACGAGGCGGAATCTCAAAAAAAAACTTATGACTGTACATTTTTCTCCCTTAATACATTTTGTGACTAAATCTCGTTATGCTCCCTGTTAAATGTGCGACACTTAAAAGAAACTTTTCAAAGGGACTTTTATTACTTGCCTGAAATGAGTGAGGGGAGTTTTAAAGTGGCACAACAAATCCTTGGCAGGCAGACAGGTTTGGGTAAGGAATCAAAAGTGAATAATTTTGTTCAACTCGTTGGATTTTTTTGAAGGCTCGTGGTGAAGAAACTTTATATTATTTTGAGTACTTCCTTGAAATGAAAAGGATCTCCATGAAGACGTTTGAGAAACAAATTTATTCGTTCTCTCCCCTCCTCATGTCAAAGACACTAATTTCCGATTGATATTACAGAAAAAAAAGGCCTCGGTCGATTGGCTACATCGATGTACAAGTTGTTCAAATGCCCCAACTTTTTAAATGAGGGCACAAAGGGACCCACAAAAGGAAAATAAAGTGAACAAGGCAACGACAATGAATCTCATTTACTTTAGCAGTTGTATGTGGGGCTATTACGATCGTCGGAGTTATATATTCACAAACCAAAACGAGAAACGGAGCAACTTCCGTGTTGACAGATTAGAACATAATGCCTGGGGTTTCTCTGTTATTTTTCTTCAGTTACAAACAAGGTTGTCTCAATAGCAAGATTATAGTGTTTGACCTTCATAATCGCTTCTGGTCGTATCCGATTGGTTTGCTTTTTGATTCTATTAGAAATGGGATTTTACGAAGCATACGCTACGCTACGAAAGCGAACCAAGAAGCTTCCTTTCAATTGATTGATTTTTCGACGGATGTGCCTCCGACTAGAGGACATATATTTCGGTATTTACCGGAAATCGAATTCGGGTCGGGCCATAGAACAAAGGAATATTAAAATGCCTACCAAATGACGAAGGAGAGGCAATCTTGTATTGTTTATGTTCATGGTTAACGGCGTACGATTTGTGGGCTCAAGTACTAGAGGGACAAGGTTTCGATAGTCTTGCTTGTGTACGACCTTTACTTGTGTTTAATGAAGCGGTAGAGGTTCCATTTACGGGTCACTTATTCTGTCGGATCACTGGAAGCTGTTGGCATGACTTTTACCTCATTGAACAAGATCTTTGTCGCAGTATGGATATTATGTAAAACTGGTCTATCGAACGTAATCAAATGAAGCAAGAAACAAAAAAGATAGTATTGTTGATTTTTGTTTTCTTACAGGGTTATCCAATTTCTGTTTCGGAAAGTTAAATTTAACCAAACTTCACACAAAAAATAAAGATTTCAATGATATTCTTTGTTTGCTATTATTTTTAAATAAATGTTTAATACAACACGATGTTTAGATGCCGACTACGTAACCGTATGTAATTCTAACAATTCTAACGCCCAGAACCAAAAGAGAATCAAAAAAATAATCCGAGTTTTATACCAGAGCATCGAGTTGAGGCACCTTCGTATAAAATCAGTCGCGGTCTGATACATGGGTGCATTCACACAGTACACATTCATGTATTGAACTGAATGCATCAACCAGTGGATAAAAAAAAAAGTGATTGGGAAGTGTTCTTATAATAACAAATAAGGCTATAACAACTTTAATATACAGCATCAGATCCGGAAGCGGGTGACATTATAGACATTTCATAATTTATCATTTCCTTTATAATTTTATAATTTAGCATTACTTTCACATTTCTAAACTTCTTACACTACATTCTATCTTAGACTTAATTACATTTCCAGGATGTCGAAGTTATTGAATTTTAAAGGAATTCTTAATTTGAGTTTCTTCCTTGGTTGTTCCCTTTACCTTTTTATCTTTCTCGTTTTCTTTGATGTAAACTTTGTGGATACTATATATAGCTTTATCTTTCTGTCTCTACCGGTTGCTTTGTTGTTTATATACACTCGTTATCGTAAATTTGTTTCATTTGTATTCCCATGTATTTCTACTCGACGTGGACTATCAGTCCGGTCAGGATTTGATGGTTCTTCTGGAGACATTGAGGGCAGAACTCGCCGCCGCTGTGGCCAGGATTGCTGTTCTCGAGAAAGAGAATGCAGCACTAAAAGCTACATCACCCCCGACCCCGTCCAACACAAACCTAAAAACCCCTGACCCAAAGATGGGAATCGAACGCGAAATGACAACCCTCGACAGCGACTTTGATTTCTCTGCCGACGAGAGTTGCTCCCGTGTCCCCATCCCCAATATTTCTCACTCCACGCCTACTCCCGTTCGTGGGGAAAAACGGAAAACCCTTCGGGCAACAGTAACCTGCGAGGGAGGTCCTTCCAGTAAACGTGTTGCCACCGGCTGTACGCCAATAATATCCCCGGCTACGGCTAATAAAACTGTCTAAAACCTCTCGGTACACCCCACTGCACAAAATGTCCCCTCTTTGGAAAAATCGGGCACACCAAAGGCAGCATCGTCCACAACCCCAAAACAAAAGACCGCCCCAAATCCAAAGGCCACACAAACAGTGGCCACGGCCGACCCATCTGCTTTAAAAAAGAAGCAGCAACCTGGGGTCTTTGCACGAGACCTCAAGCTAAAGGAGTTCGTCGGTGATATGAACCGACAAGGAATCTCAAACTTTAAGGCAAAGACCTTGAGTCCAAGCCTCAATAAAATCGTAACCTACGATCGGCAGACGTTCTGTAAGGTTAACAGCACCCTGAAGGCCAAAGAGGTGAATTATTACACATTCACCCCGGCCGACGAAAAATCGAGGATCATCCTCTTAAAACGAGTCGCTGCCTGTTGGGAAAAGGACGACATCGTAATTGCCCTTGAGGCAACATTTCCTAACGTCAAATTCACTGACATCAAACAATTCTCTCCCCCACAACGGTTTGTGAACATCAGACCCCAAAAATACAGCAAGGTGAACATATGGCAACTTCACCTTGCCCCAGGAACCAACATAGACTCCATAATACGGACAAAGTCGCTTCCAACTCTTCACCAACAAGTTGTCTTCAAGGTATTTCATAACAATGAAATACCTCAATACCGACGTTCCCAGCGTTTCGGGCATGTCTCCCGGAACTGCAACATGGATCGCCGTTGCGTCCGTTGTGGAAAATCCCACGACATTGGCAAGTGCGAATTCCCGCCAGCAAAATACGATCCCACAACAAATGTGCAGGATGAAATTACATTGCCAACTTGCTGCAACTGCGATAAGAAAGGACATCCGGCCAGCTACAGGAACTGCCCCAAATATAAAGAGATAGTCCACAGAACCAAGGAGACTCGAGCTAAACAAGTAGCCAAGTCAAACTTCTGAAAACAGGCCAAAATGGATTTCATTCGCCGATAAGGTTAAAGGGAACCAAACAAAGATTATGAAAACCCCATCACCTCTCCCCCAAAAACATATTCAAGTTCCTAAGCGATCCGCTATACAGGCCAACATAATGCCACAAATCCAAGCGGCGGCACAAAAGCCTCCCAAGGGGTAACTCTCAATGCTGGAGAAACAACTTAATCTCTCTCGCGTGATTGAGGATATTCGGCCCCGATATGAAAAACTAACAACAGAGGCTGAGAGAGATGCACTCCTTTTCACGGCATATGTAAGACATACAAATGGATCCCAAAATTAAAGTTATCCTTATAAATGTCAACGCCCTTGTTTCGCTTTTAACCGCGTGCGATAGTCTCTGACTTCATAAAGGATAACCGGCGGACGTGGTTCTTGTAACCGAAACCAGGTTGCATCCATGTCACCGTCCCACTTTCCCAAACTTTTCAATGATTCGAAGAGATCGAACCCTCACTGGCGGCCCCACCATCAACGGAGGTGGCATCTGTATTCCAGTTAATAGCGAACTTCGCCATGAAGCTATGGACCTCCCACATTTCGAGTCGATAGAGGTATCTGGGGTTGAACTGCATCTGGCTAATAATGGTAGAGTGAACATATACTCCGTATACCACTCGCATAAAACCAATAATGGCCCCATTAATCTCGAAGATATCGGCAAATTAATAACATCCTCGGGGCATACACCCTTTATCATAGGCGGCGATTTCAACTCCAGGCATCCCCACTGGAACAACTCCGTCTCTTGCCCAAACGGCACGAAGTTGTTCCAATGGTACACCGAAAACTACCATGCCCTCAACTTCAAAATAGTCGCACCTACGGGTGGTACCCGAGGTAACTCCATCCTGGACATCTTTATTGTGTCCAAAGACTTACTTCCCCAAATCACCCCTCCCCAAGTATCGACGGGTGTATCTGAGCACAACGCTGTGACCATGTTCATCCGCGGCTATCGAGCATCCCGGGCTCATGTCAGACACATACCCGATTATGGGCGCACAAATTAGGGCAACTTCAATATTACATTGAACGATAAACTCCACCAATTCTCTCTTCCCACTGACAGGAACCTAACGACGGTTGAGATTAATAACGCTGCAACTCGACTTCACGAGATTGTAGTTGAAACTTCTGAGACTCTTGTCCCGAAGTACAAACTTGAAAAGACTTATCAGATTCCCCTTGATGACCCCACTCTTCGTCTCATCCGGGAGCGTAAAAAGCTCTGCAGAATGAGATATCGTCAACGCTTTACGCAAAGGGAGCCATTATTGCGAGCCATTATTCACAATATTTGCACACTGATAAAACAAAGAATCCAAAACAATCGCACCCGACAATTGGAAGGGAAACTGAAGGGTATTCAGATGGACCAGAACATTTATAAAAATGTTAAAAAGATTTGTGGCACTTCTCGTATCACTGGGCCAATCATGCACGACGGTCTTGTTGTCAATAATGACACCAATAAAGCAAACATCATCGGAGAGACCTTTGAAAATAATCACAAGCTCACTCTCGAGGATGGGGACCCGGAAACTAATGAAATAATTAGTTCAGAGGTTCACAATAAATTAGACAAATTTAACGAGCCAATAGTTGTTTATAACAGCTAACAGTGCATACTTCGACGACACACGTGATAAGACGGAAAGACAGAAGTCATGGCTTCGTCACGCCAAATACCCTACAGAACCTAGCTAAATCTCGAAACCCCAATAAGTCACCCGGTATCGACAACATGTCCTACCACTCGTTGCGAAAGCTTTCTGCTTTATTCTTTTTAAAGCTCTCCATTCTGCCCAACCATGCCTACAACATGGGGTACTTTCCACAAGCTTGGAAGCATGCTGTTGTCTGCCCAATAACAAAAGCTGGGAAACCTCAAGCCTCAACCCTCAAGCTTTCGTCCTATTTCGCTCCTCATATTCGTCAGCAAAATATATGGACAGTTCATATACGAGAAGTTAAATAAATTTATCAGTGTCAGGAACCTAATACCTGATTTCCAATTTGGATTTAGAAGAGCGCATAGCACCACCATGGCTCTCAACATATTTCAAAACCACGTTTGCGTGCGCCTCTTTAATAAGGAACCCACCATTGCGACGAGCTTGGACATTGAAAAGGCTTTTGACACAACCTGGATCGAAGGTTTCGTCTTTAAATTACTGAATACTGGCATCAGTAAAACGCTGTGTAGTATCATCTACCAGTTCGTTTTAAACAGAACCTTCCAAGTTCAAGTGAATGGAAAGCTATCCCGAACTTTAAACGTCGCTGCAGGCGTACCAAACGGCTCCATTCTAGGCCCCATTTTATTTAATATCTACACCTCAGATATTCCTGGCCCTGTGGATGGTAGAGTAAACCAGATTTGCTATGCGGATGACGTCCTAGTGTACACGTCTTCTAAAAGCCCAAACTCGCAACAAACCGACTCAACCGTCATCTGGACGAACTGTATCAGTATTACAGTCGATGGAAAATTCGACTTAACCCATCTAAAGCAGTAGCTATAATTCGGAGTAGTAAAAACTCCCAACCTACTTCTCGATATTCACAGAATATCCGAATACAAATAGGAGGTTCCACGATTAGACCACAGGACAGGATGAAATATCTTGCGGTCATCTATACCCCAAAAATGAATTTCATCAAACATGTGACCCACATTCTTCAAAGGGCCCTCAGTCGGTTTAAGCAACTGCACAACATCTTCAAGTGGAGCAACAAAGTTGACACCAAAGTTAAGATTCTCTGCTATAAGCAGCTAATCCGATCTGGAATATCATACGCCTTTCCCATATGGCCCTGTATATCTTCGGCCCAAATGGAAAGATTTCGAGTTTTCGAAAGAAAACTCCCCAGAAGATGCATCAACCACTTTAGAAGGCCTGACGGTCGCCACTACCCAAACTCTCACCTATACGAAGGTGCCTCCATTATCCCTATCGACGAGTACTTGCTACAATTAGCATATAAGTACTTCGAAAGCATTCAGAACAGCGAGAACCCACTTGTACGGGAGTCTTGCGGTCTGACCCTTCTCTCTTTCGATCTCTTCGGATCAGACCACCACAATTTCTTCTTCAGTGCAAAACTGAAGAAAGCACCCTTCCCAACAACATTCTCCTTAATAATAGAGGATTCCTGGGCCCATCCCATAGGGTCTACTGCTGACACACTACAAACACGCACGCACAGTACAAGACGGCACAAACACACACACATACACACCGACCAAAGCGCAGATTATCAGACGCCAAAGACGTGATCTGGGTTTACTACCGCACTCAAGCACCACCGGTCTTGTACTATTTCTTTCCCACCATCCCACCTATCCAAGTAGTTAGAGAACAATTGAACTATCCCTGTCCACACTATCCTTAGATATCTCCCTGCCCTCTCTTTTCAGATATCTTGAGACCGAGCCCTACATCCTCACGGATGTGGGTGATTCTGGTTATCGCAAGATGACCAGAAGCCAGAGACAAGGTGGACACATTTGTCCTTGTCTCCCTAAGGTCGGCCTCTCGCCACCCCATTTTTTTTTTGACGTGGGTGCATTGGTGCTAGCCTCTTCGTGGCGGCACGATGTGGGACAATGTGAGTGCAATTTTGTCTCGTCGGACTTTTGTGTCATATAGGTACATTTATGGGGTAGGACGTATGTGTGCCGTTAGGTAAGTTAAGTAAGTTAAATTTTAAGAAAAAAAACAACAACAAAAAATTTACAAAGTTTTTCAAATTTTTCTTTGTATTTCAACTAATTATCAGTACTGCCACAACGTTCTGTCGCCGAAAGGCAAATTATACAAATGTTAAGTAATGTTTAGCTTAGAGCGTCTGCGAAGGACCAGTAAGTTATTATATAAGATAATTAAGCTAGAATTTAAGCATTTTTTGTCTAGCCTTTAATTTAGAAATCAAGAATATAAACAAGAAAAATAAAAAATGTTGTAAAAATGAAAATGAACGTATGTGTGCCGTCGTTGGCACGGGTTCTACTCCTAGCCCACGAAGTGTTACCCCGGAGATTGTCACCAATGTGGGGTAAAAATTTCGGTTTCGGCTTTGTTATTAACGGAGCTGACGATCACTTTGTGGAATGCAACTGCCGTGGATGCTGTTCTACATTTTACTTCTGCCAGCAATCGCTGCTTCGAGACACACTGATTTTACTAGGCATCTTGTCGATGGACTTTTCTATATCACTATAATCGCGGCTATCGTAATGCAATGAAAAGACACATCATTAATAATGACGGATCAAATGACGAAGATAGGATAGACGTCAAGGAATTTCAATGGCGAGCAACGCACTTCCCGATTGTGATCAGTCCAAAACTAGTCAAATGAGATTAAAACACACTTTTCATTCCTTTCAACACAACACATCGTTCCAATATTGTTTTATTCCAGGACAACTAACAGTCATTAAAATAAATTCACAATAAAAATAAAAGAAACAATACACAGCAAAGACGTCATCAAACGCACAACACTACGCGTCGCCACTGAACTAGACGTTTTACGTGGAGGACACGACCTGCCTCCACGGAATCTGTTTTGACATTAAACATTTCAGAAATTTGATTTTCTACCAATCGTTCTGGTGACCAATAGGGGATGAACTTCCATACATTGGTCCCAGCGAAGGGCCGCGAAACACACACACGACGAGCAGTTCAGTTGCTCGTGATGTGTGTCTATGAGTCTGAGAACCATGGATCCACCATTCAATAGAAGGTAAATTACTAGAAGTGGTTGCAGCTGGTGCAAACCATCATATAGACAGGAATTTGGAATGTTTATACGATCGGCACTGTCTACAGCATCTATGCTGGCCGTGCACATATCGCTGGCGTCTTCAAAGGGTCGGTCTGTCGTATGCGGTATTTTCCTTATGCAACACTCGAATCCCTTTGGTCGCCAGGTGTGAGTTATGCTTTGCTTATCGATCGGTTAAGTGACCGATGTGCTTGCAGCAAAAGGGAAAAGAACGAATATCTTCTGTTTGTGTGCTGTAGAATTCAACAGGGAATTTGGGCGCTGATATAATTTGAGTTTATATCGGTTGCTTAGCGTTGCGGCCGAATTGCTTTTTAGGCACATGATGCCATCGCTATTTACTCAATGTTTAAGTCTTAAAGCAATACAGTAAAAGATGGTGCTTGACATGACGCTCCCATGTAACGACGTGAACAAGGTTGCAGGTTTTACAAAAATGGCACTAAAAAAATTACATATTTCCAGTAGAGCGGCAATAGCGGCAAAAGAAAGCCATGACATACACCTAAACACACGGAATGGACACCAGATAGAGCAACGAGACTATTAGAACGGATCTCCACACACGCACCGAGGAGCTTTTTCAAGGAGTTGTGCAAAGGAGGGTTTCTTGGATAATTTATGGCGACAACAAGCAGTGGCGATATAGATACGAGGGTCAAAACCGCGATGGAGATGATGATGGTTCTTTGGTGTTCGGGCAGCTCGGAGAGCGGATCGAAAAATTGACAAGGACGATCAAAATTAAAAAGCAAAGGCATATTAAGAATGCCGTGCTAGAGCTGGTCGGGGTCATTGGTTGCCTTTATGATCATGATCATCATCGGCACTACAACCGGGAACCGGTCTTGGCCTTATTTAGCAAGTCCTGAGGCTTGTTAAATTTTCCATAATGATTTGTTTTTTCCGGGCAAGGTGCGCCAGAGTCTTCCCGACGGGGGATCGAACCCCGGTCTCCCGCGTGACAGGCGGATATACTAACCACTATACTATCGAGGAGCCCTGCCTTTATGATAAGGAAGTGGAAAATCGTTAAAGGAACCCTCCGCGCCGTCTGAAGCAAGCGGTGGAAACTTGCAAATCCAACCAAAACAAAACTCGCGCACAGACGTCCAGGGTCCCGGGGCAGTTCAATGATGAGTAACTCAATTGCAATTGGTTTACAATTGGCCAGAAGGGAAGGAAGAGTGATACGGGGTGAAGAGGCTCCAAATGGTGATACCGCGAAAGCCAACATTGTGAAAAAAGAGGCCACGCCCGGACGCTTTAATAATATTCACAGCCGGGGAAAAACATATGCGGATATATTAAAGTTCATGAAGAACAAGCCCGAGCTAAGTGAACTCGGAAATAGAGTGAATAAAGTTCGAAAGACAGCAAGAGGGGAACTGCTGCTAGAACTGAAACACGGGCCAGAGGCCACCACCGAGACACTGAAAGAAAAGGTACAACAAGTACTAAAGGAAGATGCCAGTGTGAAAACAGTGTCACAGGAAATCACGGTAGAGTGTCGTGATTTAGATGAGGTTACCACTGTGGAGGAAATCCTGACAGCGATCGCTATAGAGTTCCCTGCACTGAACGCAATCCCAAAGGAAGCGGTAAAGAAGTTTAAGAAGGAAACCAGATGGCACGCAGGCTCCCATGATCCGTTAACCAAGAGAAAAGGCTAGCATGTTGCTGGCTACAAGTTTCCTACGGGTTGGATGGGTGAGATGCAGACCTGGAGAACACATCACCCACACGATGTTTCAGGTGTTGGCAATACGGGCATGTGGCGAAATCCTGCAAATCCGAAGAAGATCGTTCGGAAAACTGTTTGAAATGCTGTGAAAAAGGCCACAAAGAAATGGGTTGTAAAGCACAACCCAAATACATGTTCTCCGGATCAGGATGCGAAGGCGGTAACCACTACTCAACAGGGAGTTACAAATGCCGAGTATTTAAAAACGCGATGTCCAATCTCCGGAATAAAAATGGACAGGTTTAAGGGTATTCAAAGTAACTCAAACCATTGTGGAGCCGCACAAGATCTCCTTTCCCAAACGGTTAAGGAATATGGCGCCGACGTGATACTCATCAATGAGCAGTACAGGATGCCTGGCACTGGTACTATTACGTGGGAGGAAGATAGCAGCGGAACAGCGGCCATATGGACAACTGGAAATTCCCCCATGGAATGCTGAAGTGTCCAGCGGCTGGAAGGAATTGCCTATGCTAAGATCAGAGGAATTCATTTCTACTGTTGTTACGCTCCGCCAAGGTGGGAAATAGAAGAATTCAAATCCTTTTTGGACAGGGTAACACAAGAAGTTAGAGGTAAGAGCCCCCTTATAGTTGGTGGAGATTTCAACGCTTGGGCAGTAGAATGGAGAAGCACAAGGACCAACAGTAGAGGCCAGGTCTTAGATGTGGTGTTACCTAATGATGGCGTTAAATACACCTTCGTAAACGAGAGAGGCCGGTCCAAAATCGACATCACATTTGCCAGCTCCATGTTGGCAAGGAGTTTGGAGTGGCGAGTTTTGGACACCTACACCCATAGTGACCACCAAGCCGTGATGTACGAAATATTTCCACACAGAGGGGGATTCATCACTCGAAAATTGGCTAGAAAAGCCAAGAAAAAGGGGTGGAAAGAGAAGGACCTCGATGTGGAACTGCTCGATTATATATTGGAAGACCAAATCGCACAGTTTGACGCAGAGGCCAATGCGAACAGGCAGGCTGCAACAGTCATGAAGTGGCTAACTACAGCATGTGATGCTTCTATGCCACGGCAAAGACAACCAGCAGGGGTTATCACACCAGTGTATTGGTGGAACCCAGAAATCGCCTATGTGCGATAGGAGTGCAACAAAAGGCAAAAAACCGTAACACATACCCACATGCGAAATTCGTCAACAAACGGACGGAATTGGGGAATGTGATACGCAAAAGTAAATATGACGCGTTCTGCTCCCTAAGGGATGAATTGGATAGCAACCAATGGAGCAGCGTGTACAGGATAGTCATGAAAATACTACATAGCAATAGTAGTCATATGATAAAAAGTAAAACTGACATGGCCAGAATCGTCGCTGTTCTCTTCCCGCAGTGTGATGAGGTGTTAAGAGTGCAAGAGGAGTGGTGTATCGCTGAAGGAGAGATACTTCCCGTGGCCACCGAAGAGGCGCTCTTGGCTGCAAGGATTGTCAAAAAAAAAACAGGACCCCGGGACTGGATGGTATCCCTAACGCTGTAGTGAAGACTGCTTTAACAAAAAAGCCGGAAGTCTTCAGCAGTCTCTTCACAATCTACCTTCAAACAGGACAATTTCCTAAACGATGGAAGAAACAGCGGCTGCGGCTTATACCAAAAGGAGTCAAGAATCCAGAGGTGCCGCCGTCTTATCGCCCGTTGTCCATGCTGGACATAACAGGAAAACTGCTTGAGCGAATAATTGCCACTCGCCTGGAATAATTCACTGAGGGGATATCGGGGCTCTCTGAATGGCAATATGGGTTCCGGAAAGGTAGATCAACCGGTAAGACACTATCTGTGGTGTGCGACATCGTTCGTAATGCGATAGCTGGAGCACGATGGTTAAGAGGTATGAAAAAATATTGGCGATAGTGGCCGTAGCTAGACATCTAGATGACCTGGAGAATATTTGCTTCCAAGCCATCCAGAGCATTAAATGCTGGCTAGATATAGCCGGGCTGATTAGGTACTAGAAGGACAAATAATCAGATCCAGACCCTATTTTAAATATCTTGGTGTTATACTCGACAACAGGTTGAGCTTCAAGGAACACCTGAGAAAAAGGAGTGAAGAAACGGCGGGGTATGCAACGTTTTGGCGAGACTGCTACCCAATGTTGGAGGACCCCGGCCCCACATAAGAAAGCTGATAACCAGTGTCAACACCTCCATTATAATCTATGCACCTCACATATGGGCAGAAGCCGCACAGTATAAGTCGTACATGAGCGGAGGGAACTCAGCACATAGGCTGACATCATTAAGAGTATGCTGCGCATTCCGAACAGTATCCGAAGATGCCATAAATATTTTGGCCGAGAAGACACCACTTAACATGGAAGCTAAGGAAAACGCTGCATTACATGAGGTTTCCCAAGAGAATCGTCGGAGAATACGGTCACAATTAGAGCTCTCAAGCCTAAGAGAATGACAACGAAGGTGGGACTTCTCCACCAAAGGAAGATGGCGCACACCATGATACCTGATATCTAAACCTGTGTGAAAAGAAAATTACCACCTGATTCAGCTAATATCAGGACATGGATGCTTTCGGGAATACTTGCACAAGTATAAGCATATCACCCATACTGCTTGTATTGTGAAAAAAATAGAAAATGCGGAACACGTACGCACAGAGTGCGTAAGATTCGAGACCGCCTGAACGATTTCGGAGAGACATATGAGACGGAGAGTTACTTCGGGAAGAGTAATAGATTACATGCTGAGTTCAAAACAAGCATGGTCCGTAACAAATGGTCTTCTATGTGACATGATGCAGCAGTTGCGACGCGACGAGCGGAGTAACAGGTGAACTCCGTCCCGCCCCACGATGGAATATCTAAAAGAAAGTTCCGCGGGGATCGACTGGCGGGAGGTGGTTTTAATCGGTAAAAACCCGGCATGCCTCTGGATCGGTCCACAAATATCTCTTGAAGATTTCCACCTTCCTACCGAAACCACAAAAAAAAAAACCGAATGGACACCAAGCGTTTGGGTTGTTTTTAACTGTACGATTTGCATTCCCGGGTAAATGGTGAAATCTTCGTTTACATATAGGTCGGAAATACGAAATGGTATCGTTTAATTAATCGACAGTGAAATGCGCGAGACAATGAGTTTCGAATTGATCGTAGAATCAAAATATTTTATGACGTTTATAGGCGCTTGTTCGAGATGGTGTGCCATTTGAATTGTGAAAGGAGGAATTAGTGCATTTAGTACATTTAAGGAATTCAAAGCGTTCGCAAAAATTCAGAACGGTAACAAGGGCTGGAAAAGCGAATATTGTGCCTATTTGTTTTGTCATTAATTCCACATCTGATAGTATTGTTCCACAAATAATCTCCCACACCTACCCCCTGTTCTATCACCACCCGCATATTACCCTGTCCTTTTTCCTTAATTCTACAACGCAACCCATACTCCGTGACTTACTTGTCATCGTTATTAACGATTACGTCAACAAAATTTCATTCAGTTTTGCACATTCGACGGTAGAAGATGCTACCCCCAATCTTTACAATCTTTCCCTTTACATTACCTATTTCAGGCGCAAAAATCCTATCTCCTCACCTCCTTGGTCTAATCGCAAGCTTCGTTCGTTACGTAATAAAAAGAAAATATGGGCTACCTAGCTATGTAATTGCTCCGTCTGCGACTATTCCAAATACCTCGCCATTTATCGTCAATTCAAGGCACTCTACGATGACATTTTCCAAAAATATCTGACAAAAAATTAGGCTATCCTAATAACTGATGAAAAACGTTTTTCCAATTTATTAATCTCAAACGTAAGTCCGATGATTACCACACGCCCTCCCATTTAACTGGGAAACCTCAACGGATGTCATTGTGAATTTTTCGCCTCGTTTTTCAGACAATCTGTGGGGAACGAGGTCGTGGCACCGGCATGGGTACGAGTTCTACCTCGCCCCACTGACACTCCGTTGTTTATCAAGGTTCCGCCAAACCGAATTGTCAAGGATTAACACCAAAACGCAGCAAGACACGCAGATGCCGGCCGGGAGAAATAAAACACCAACACACAGATTTGTTATTATTATTGTTCAGGAGCACTGTTTATTTAATTTAGTTAGAGATCATCTTTTAAACATAATAATTGTTACAGCTTCACCGAAATCACGACACACACGTTGGTTTTAATTTATTCAAGTACAACTACTCTTATTATTCGACAGGTATATCCGGGTATGTACGCGTCTCCGTGCCCACCGGAAAGCGGGAGTTCGTACGACCAGCGTGGTCAGCGGATGGCCAGGGACTCAACGATATTCAATCGTTGTTAAAAGGAATTCAGCCAGTGAAATTGGCTCTCGTAAATTAAGGGTGCATTTCCTGTTCCGAGATAGACGTAAAGTCTCTCTTTGGGGTAACCAACAGATTTCATACAGAAGATCGCCACAGTACACATGTATGTGTGTACACTGATTATTTTATGGATCAAAGCAATGGGAAAGAATCTAAACAAAGAAAAGGGCATAGAGTGTATTCATGGGATGCTAATTCGGTAAAGCAAACAAACCGAATCTCCTTGTATGATAATTGGTTTTCTGTTTGCTCTTGTCGGTGATGATGAAAAGCGATATATAAATAGACAAGGGGATCGGGGGAATCATTGTCTAAGTTATTCATTGAAGCTGTAACGATAGCCGCAATGCCCATGCACATGGTGCTAATTGGTTTTAGTGTATTCACAGGGAATTGGTGTTCATAGCATCGCTGCCAAGGGTAAGCATACCATACCTATTTGCATTTGTCCATGCTGTATGATTTAATTTATGGTTGAAGACGCGAGATGCGTATATTTGCTTTGGTCCCTTGGGTGTAGGTCGCCAGCCAACGTGTATAAAAGGGGATTTGTTGTACACATGAATGAAGCTGGGAATAGGCGACGCAATGGTAATTATCCCTGGCTGGGATGGTTACATTATATGTGAACCGATAAGTTTTCTTTTCCAGGGATATGCCGTTTGGAACAGCTTTCTTAAGAGGAATTTTGAATTCAAATACATGAATGCAGGTAAGAATTCTCTTACAGGTACTTTTAGGTTATATAAATTGGATCTATTTGATGCGTGAAGCATTTAAGATGTTAATGCGATTGCATTAGAGAAATTAGGAGATTGGTTAGAGTTATGAGTGTTTTTTAGGAAGGCGAACCGTGGAGTTTGGCGGAGCCGCCACAAATTCTTCATAGACGACTCTTTCGTTCCCTCACCTATTTCAAATACTTATCAAATTTCTCCCAGGGTCCATCTGTTTCTTAATTTATTAACGCACCCACAAATGAAAACAAACTAACCCAGCTTAAGGACAAATTCACCCCCAGGCCCGATGGTCTCCCCGCTATATTCCTTAAAAAATGCTCCTTCGTTCTCTCTTCCCCTTTTGCGGCTATTTTCAATCTGTTACTCTCTCAAGGTGAATTCCCTATTATTTGGGAAACATAGTTTATCATCCCCGTGCATAAAAAGGGGCCCAAAGGCGATATCTCTAACTACCGCCCAATCGTCAAACTTTGCTACACCCCCAACGTTTTTGAAAGCATTCTGTATCACAGGCTATGCTTCCACTGCAACTCCCCAATTTCACCCAGGCAACAGGGCTTTCTTAGTAATAGATCTACCGCCACTAACTTAGTCGAATTTACTTTCCAAACACTCCTAGCCCTAGAGAGACGAAATCAACGTTATCACTACGGATTTTAGTAAAGCCTTCGATAAAATTTCTCACAGACTGATACTTTTCAAACGATCCTCCTTGGGATTCAAAGTCAAGGTGGATTTCATCATGCCTGAGTAATCGGCTCTACAGAGTACGTTTCAGATCTGTTCTCTCAAATCCTGTTATTGCTACCTCTGGAGTCCCTCACAGGAGTCATTTGGGTGGGTACGGGTGGATATGTTGGCGCCAACGTATGGCGCGGGGTTCACTATCACCCACCAACGATTTGCTACACAAGGATTGTTACCAAGAGAATATGCCACGAAAGAAAATACACTGGCGTAGTCTAAATGTTAATGCCTTTTATTTGTCCTTTATTGTTTTTTTTTTCTTCTTTGTTTTGTTTACATGTGGTTCAAACGTTCCTTGTTGTTTCTTTATATTTTAAGGGAGCGCGTTAATGAGGGAAAATCTTTGCACTCAACGTATGGCACGCATGCACTTAACTGAACACTTTGGTGGGGGAAAGAGGAGCGCGCTACGCGAGTTGACGATTGGGTTCCACTGACTAGTTCCGCTTATCCACCTGATCCACTAATTAACTTTTCTAAACGCACTCGGGTGCGAACTGTCATTGCCCGCCTATTAATTTGCCGGTTGCAAACAATTTCCGACGTGCGTGAACCGAATAAGTATACTAAAACTCGGGGAGCCGGACTAGACACGCATTTGCTCCTTATGCAGCCGCGTTCGACCTTGGTACCGTTGGTGTGCACGCCGCGGTGGTTGAGGTGTGACTTGGGGTGATGCGGAAGGGATGTGCGCTTGGTGGTGGTTGTGACTTGACTGACTAATTACTGGCGAGGAAAAGATCGTCGCGTCGTGGCAGTGGAGTCAAAGCTAAAATCAATTCACTGCCATTTACTAGGAAATTTGAAAGGGGCTATGCCTGTATAGGGAATTTAGTTCCGGGGAATCATCGCCGTATAGGCTGAGTTGGATTCTTTGATATTGTGTACCAGGATATTGGTTTCGGCGGCATAGCCAAGTATGATCAAGGGTCTTGGTCGTTGCGATGGGCGTTTCGTGGAAAGGCGACGCATCATGCTGCTGGCTTGCCCGTAAGAGGGAATTGGTGTGGTTCTACATGGTTTAGGTGGAATGGGAACCGAAATGCTTGGTTACAAGCGAGGAGATAGCTTAAGCAAGAAGCGAGCCGGAATGATTTTCGGGGGAAATTGGAATTGCTTGGTTGCAAGCAAGGGATAAAATATTATCGAAGCGGTTTTCGGAAAAATGTGTGCGGCTCGATGTAGCTGATGGAGATGGTGAGTAAATATGAATATGCGTTTATTACGGGATATGATTTTCGGGGGAAATTAGGATTGCTTGGTCGCAAGCAAGGAGGATAATTTAGATAGAGAATTAACCGAAGCGATTTTGGGAAAATGTATGCGGCTCGGTGTAGTTGATGGAGATGGTGAGTGTTTCGTTGTATATTGAATATGGGTTTATTACAGCTTGGGAAACGGATTCTTGGTAGGTTGGTTGTAAAAAGTATTGTTGCCAGCGTATGGCACGAGATTCACTTTAACCCACGAGCAGAGAGTAAACAAATGAAACTCATTGAAGCTTCCTTCAAAGATAAAAGTCTTTATTATGATTTAATTTATTTTAAAAATAACTACGGCACTAAGACGAACATTAGAATATTTAAAAACTTTCGCGACAATTTTACACTCGTAATGGTGGTTGAGATCTGATCGTGCGGCAACGTGACTGCGCGCGATGGTGATTGAATAGTGACTGGTGTGAATTAGGGTTGAAATTCATATTTCATTCCACACACAGGGCAAACAAAAGAGACCACTCCTCTGCTCTCTCAACCCCACGCCCGTCAAAGTGTGAGTAACTTTTGTTAATAGGGTAATTGACAGACATGAAGAATGAGAGAACAGAAAACATGATATGCTGTGATCTCGTGGTAGCCTTTGTTGTGTGTGTTGGTATCAGATGCAGCTACTGACATGACCTGGTGACCCAGTGGTACGGCTATGGTGTAGTCGGAGCACATTGAACAGTGGAAAGAAATACGAATGAGAGGGAAACCTAGCTGATGTTACTCCTCTGCAAAAAGAGATCATTGATCCCAAGCGAATGGGTGATCTGAGGGAAAGTCGATAGGACGCCGCTGATGTTTGGGAAATAATCCGCGTGAGAACCAGACTATAAGACACCGAAATAACCCCAGCTATTTTGCTATGATGCAACAGCGTCGTTCGTTTTGACTTGTTGTTGGTAACCGACATTATAAGATTTCCGATTGGAAACTCGTGGTTAGCAAGAATGGAGTTGCCGTGTGACAAGAATGTAGCTAAACTCAATTATGCATTATCTGCAAAGGATAATGAGTTTAGCTATACGTCCGTTTGAAATGTTTTACAGGGGAATACATATAAAGGAAATGGGTAGGTATGACGCGCCGAAAGCGGTCGAAATTAGGTGGAAATTTTGGTTGAGATTGTGGGTTGGTTCTCATGTAGAATAGAGAAACCCCCACAGTTGTATGCAATTGCAGATTTGGGGACGGATGCTGTTGCATATTGGGATGTGTTTTTGCATGTTTGGAAATGGGTTATGGGTTGGGTTAGGGTGATGCGCTGTTAGCGGTCAAAATTGGTTGGAATTCTGGGTTGGTTCTCCATGTGGTATAGAGAACCCCCACAGTTCCCCTTTTATTCATACTAACAATAAACAACATCGATATGATTATCAAGCATTCCTGTATCTCGATTTACGCCGACGATACCATATTCTTCAACACAATTTGTTCTCCGCTTGATGTTTGCCTTCTCCAGATAGACCTTGAGAGCTTTTCGTTATGGTGACAGAAGAACTGTCTGTCTCAATATCGACAAATATCAATCAATTACATTTTCACGGAAGCTCTCCTCCATCCCGTTCTTTACTAATCCGGGTAGCCTACGAAACCATCGTCTGTTTTATCTACTAGCCCATTACCCCTCGTATGACCTTAACGTCAACTCTTACCCCACTTCCTTTGATTTCAACCCCACCTCTCCTGCTACCAAACCCCGTCTCCGCACTAGTTCCTCTTAGCACTAAGCCCAATTCACACAGGCACACACTTACATAAGTATACCCCTGTTCTTACAATACCGTAGTTTTTAAGTTATTATACTTTAGTTTTTAAGTTAGTATCTATATAGAGTTTTCCAATAGGGACTTGACAACTTTTTTTTGGTGGTAAATTTTTATAATTTGCGAACGTTGTTCATTCGTGTATTTAACCACGATGAAAATGTTGAGTTTACTGAATAAATTGACAGTGACGATGATTAGTGAAAGGATGCGTTCACAAATTAAATTCAAAGTTGTCAAGTCCCTATTGGAGATCCCGATATATATATATATATATATATATATATATATACATATTTTTTTTTTTTTTTTTTTTTTTTTTTTTTTTTTTTTTTTTTTTTTTTTTATTAGACTTCTCTCGGGAGAGGCGAACCTATAGCGTCGAGTGTGCGCGCCGAGATCCCATATCGTTTGTATTAAGCTAAATAAATGAGGATTCCAACCTCACCAAAGAACTTATAGAATAGTTTAAATAAACTGAAGAAAACAAGAGATTGATATAAAACGCACAAACTCGAAAACAATGAATTATGATTCAAAATGTTTAAAATTATTTGATAGATATTTGTTCTCGAGTCTGCTTTGTTTTCCTCAAAAGGACTCTGGTAATATACGTGGTATACTCAAAGAAACAAGTGTGATACAAATCTGTACGATGGTTAAAGGAGGAAAACGTATATTTCCTGAGCTTGCCACCTAGTAATTGGATGATTACACCGATTCGTGGGTCGTACATAAACCAATTTAAATCTCTATCTCAGAATGCGAAATTTTCCATTATTGTCTATTTAACATACGCTTGAGGCGTCTTTAATAAATTATCCATACGAGAGAAGATACAATTTTTCGAAATTCACATTTTCGCGTGTTTACTTTATTCGCCCCTGCTTTCAACAGCGTGATCATCCTCGCATTTGGAACGTAAAATCGATTCCTCAAAATCTCTATTTGAATTTCTAATGAGACATCCGACTCCTCGCCTGCAGTGACGGAAACTTTCCCATACTCTAATGATTCATATCGAATTTATATTATAAGAAGGGCAGGTTTTATTTTATATTCTTTTTTATCAATTCACCTTCCCAATCTCCTGGCTTTTCTTTCATCGAACAAAATCCAGGAAAATGTTTTTATTTCTAATCAAATTTGATCAGGACTGGAGGATTTTCAGATATGTTCGAAAATACAGTCATCTTTAACATTTAGCTTCCCCAGAAAGGTAATGTTACTAAATAATATTCCAATGAGAAGTCCTGAATGAGTAGCATTTTCCAATTAACAAAAAATACGACATGACCTGTTCATTCAATTGATGGACATCTAGATTAGACTGGAGAAAATTCCTCTTTGAGATCGATTTACAAATATATATTTTATATGTTGTCGTTTTATCTAAAGAAACATTTTACACACAAGGATTCTCTCTATATAGATTTTCCAACGAGCTAACAACCTGACAACCCTGTCAAGTAGATAGAAACAGAAAACCAGACTTAATTGATTGGATTTCTCGTTCAGGTCATTGGGTTATTTTGCCTCGTATTTGTGATGGATACGAAAATATGTTGCATAGGGACCATATAGGAATCAGCACGATGATGGCTTTTTGAGAGTTTACCGACTGTACACACGTTTGATAAATTGCAAAGAGCCAGGAGATAAGCACGTCAAAAATTACTGCTCTCTTGTTTATACCCGTATGGGCATTCCTAAGCAAAGGGAAAATGAAGGACCGTCGCTCCTTGAAACTCATATAATGTAAGAGGGTTTTATTTGACGGTGACAACTCGATGGTGTATGATGGCATAGCGTATCGCGAAATGGTCATAACAATAATAGGAGCCCTCACAACAGTACCAGAATACAGTAGTAAAAAAGAAAATGAACCACCTGCCAGTTAGAGATATTATTCAACCACATGGAAGCAAGAGATATTATTCAACTTGATTGTGTTGAATGAAAACTAGCAGAAATTCAAATCCGCATACAACGTATACAACGAAAAAAAAAAAACGATTTCCATGGAAATCCTGAATGAACTTGAAGCCTAATGAAACTGACAGTTTGAAATTTATATAGAAACCATTCTCAACATCACTTCTCAGATGTAGCAATCACAATTTTCTGTTTCTTAGTCTCCTTAAATCCTGATAACGAAATGATTGAGGTAAGACACATAACACGTTCGTCATACGCTCAAATGACTTCTAGCTTGAATAATCTAACCAACCTGTGATAAAATCACCTGCGTTAGAATCCGGGTCTGATACAAGCACGATCCTTCTCGTATAGATATCGAAAGTAAACTAAACGAATCAGCAGCTTTTCACATAATTAAAGCCTCCCCGAATCGTTGAATAGATTCGCGTCCTTTTTGTCAAAAAAAAAAAAAAAAACCCAATTTCCTAAATCTCGAATACCAATTTCCTTACATAAAACCATAATCGCCCCTCATGCTGTCTAACAACAGGAAAACATTGGCAGACAACGCTTTTTCTACATAGCGAAACAGTTTAGTCAATCTGCAAATTCCTTTGCACATTCCGATGCAAAGGATTTTCCCAAGCCAATGTTCATCTTTCAGAGATAAAAAGTACAAGCTGTTCGCTGGGAAACAGTATGAATATCCGGTGAAAAGTCGGACGAATCAGTGACGTCAATAATTCCCGGCTTTCTACAGGCCAATATATAGTATTAATAGGCTAAAATTATGCATGAGTATTCTTTTCAACTCCCTCAATTTCCCCCTTCTCGGACCACACTTCGTGGTTCTGTATTCCGAGAACTACCCAAGCCTCCAAATGACTACACGATGTCTACGTTTCGGTTTGGCGTTTCATTGCAATCCAAACCAAATCCTCCCCCAAACCAGGGTGCTCTCCGTTGCAATTTCCCCACTTTCTCTGGGTTCATTGACTGCTGAGTAAATTCGCGAGAGTTTGTTCGCATTTAGCGGGCGAAGAAATGGGAAATTGAGGATAAGTGTGAGATCGGGAATGGTCGATCGGTATAAAAGGGCGCGAATGGGCAGATAACCTGTTGTTCTTCTGGTGGAAACATCTTACGTAGGTGTGCTCAAATTTCTAAAACTGAAGTGAAGTAAAAAGAAAATATAAAATACATTAAAACAGATACAAACGTTGAACCTTTTACTGTTTTGTAACGAAACTAGCAAAAAAAAACCTGATCAATTTATACCAAGTTTCATCATACAAACTTCTGATCACTTTGTTACGGACCTACCTAGCATCCAGGTTCCCCCTAACATCCACTAATCCCCCCTTCGTTGATTTGCCCTCTTTACCTCTAAAAGGAGAACAACTAGCTAAGTAGCTAATTTGCATAAACTACTTTGTGCAAATTCTACTTGGTAGAGAAAATAATAAAAAACGGCGTAGGTGCCGAATAAAAAATAAACGTCAACGGCAATGAAAATTAATCGAAATTCACTTCTGACTCCAACGTGTTCATAATTTAAAGTCAAGAACGACACGTTATCAAGATAAGTCATATAGTAAGAATTATAATTATAAGAAGTATCTGAAGGAAGCCACTACTGCTGAACAAGGGAGCATTATCTCAACGCCCCCTGCAACCTGCCACCAGGAACCCGCTACAGCGTCCGCACAACGGACGCTCAAGAACTCAAGAGAAAATCCCATGTAAGCCCGTTTAACTCGGAACAAACCTATATTCAAATATATTAAATATATAAACTATATTAAAATATTAAATTGTTGATAAATAAACATAACAACTTTATTTAACTTTATTGATTATATTATGAAATTTATCAATTATTATGAAATGTGAAAGTATGAACAATTATAAAGAAGGAAGTGTGAACAATTATGAAGTAGAACGTTTTATTAAAAACCTAGTTTTGACGGCGTTAGAATATACTCACAGCTAGGCCGGCTTGTCGTAAGAGGCGACTAAAGGCCGAGTGGTAGTCGGGGTCCCAACGCCCTGTGCGCCCGGTGAAATACCACCCCATCAAGCTTTAGGCTCCGTGAAATGGTCGGGAGAAATCCCTGGCCATCTTTCGGAGCTTGGCTGATGGACCTGTGGCGGTCCCGCCAAACCCCACGGTACGCTTTCCTTAAAAACCCCCATAACATCCATCTTCCCATATAATTTCACCAATACAATCGCATTCGGCACACAAAAACGCTGCTCGCATTATATAGATCACCATCTGTAATCTTAAAATCCCTATAAAGAAAACTTTCCGTTTCATGCATCCCTTTGCATACAATTTTCTGTAAGAATTCTTCTTGACCTTTTTAGGAATTCCATAACTCTCATTGTTTCCCGCCAATGCATTTGCATTTGCCCCAGAACACATTTCCTTTTCCAAGGACATGTAATGCTTTCAAGCATTATCTGAAATTCCTAAAATTGATCCTTAATGTGCATATGCACCATAAATACCAAACATTCGATACCCTTTGTCCGAGTTAAAATACTATGTCGTCAGCTTGTTTTTGCAGCTGCAACACTAGCGACAAACTATGATGCATTTCTTTCGTCGGCACCACTAATTACTTGGAATACCTAAATGCAAGCAAGGGATGCGTATTGGCAATTAACCCAAGATACGATATACAATTTCCATGGTATAAAGTATCGTATCCCATTAACACCTTCTTTCCAACGTCCGTCATAGCGACGTTGCATAAACATGACCCTCATTGCGGAGCAAACCATTTGGTCGCCTTTTCCTTTGTTCTCGCTGACTGCCTTTCTCGTTGTTCCACTGCTTTCGAACACGTGGAACAACATTGAATCTGTTCGATCGCACACACACACCACTGTACCAAAAAGATGGCATTTTCTTAGTGGCCACGCCCTTAAGAGAACATTTTCTCTTTCCCCTCCATATCGCACCATTAATTGAGGATAGAATAGAAGTCAGAGTTCTATCCTCGAGGAGTCCTTTACCATCCGCAGGCCAGTACGGTCATGCCACTCCCGCCCGTAGTCGTGCGGGCGATAGTTTTAAACCATTTTTTGTGAAGTTATAAACGTAACGTAAAATAAATAAGGCTAAAACAAAGAGATCCTGAGTTTATATTTTTACTTGTGTGATGGCGTGATCAGTGACAATTGATCGACGCTGGTGTTTCCTTTCCTGCTGCGGTGAATCATCAAGAGTTTGGGCGGAACCGTGTGAACAGTGGAGTGAGCGCTGGAGGAAGAAGGGAACCAAGTGTCCGTATCAGGCACAATACTTCATCCCCACAGACCGGTTCTAGAAAAGGTTGGTTAGGTGGTAGTGGGTCCCAAGGTGAGATACCACCCCGTCACTCTGTACATTCCGCGATATCGCCGAGAGAAAGCTTCGACGGTGTTTCGCATGTGTGGCTGATGGCCCGGACTGACACGGAGATAAGTCATGATGGTACCTTCTGATATAAAGAATTCCGGAAGTAAACTAGTCTCCCATTCGGGTTACGCGGGCGACTATGTCAGGGGGAACATCATGCAGATATCATGATAAACAATGGAACTTTAAGAGGTTCGTCATCGCATAACCGGTTTCGCTCTCGAGGCTCTGTCCACGCCCGACTAGTAACGCCAGTTTGTAACATCAGGGGCATCGGTTTAACCAATACGAATGTAAACGCCGTCCACCAATATTTACAAACAACGAAGCCTGATATCCTTGCCCTAACTGAGACCCAGGTCGATTCGTCAACTGATTCGACATATCTTCGTTGCCCAGGATACGACTTACATTCGCGATTCCATTTCAAGGGCGGAGTCTGCGTCTTCGTGCGTTCCGATCTGGCTTGCCAGAGGATGGAGGGCTTGGAACCCAATAACATGGACATCATACGGTTGAGGGTCGTGCTGAGGAATTCCGTGAAATTTCTTTGTCGTCTTAACCGCTCCCCGAATGACGATCGAGCGGCGACATTTTTCGAACATCTTTCACATACCGTCGACTGGATACAGATCAACCATCCAGATTCTGAAATTGTTGTCCATGGCGATTTTAATGTGCACAATTTCGGCTGCTTGTTACATTCTAACAGAACCAACGAGGCTGGGAGGCTGGCGGAGATGTTTGCTAAGCCACGACTTGACTCAACTCGTGGGGGAGCTAACGCGAGTGCCGGATGCCCGAGGCGATTATGCGAACACCCTGGATATGTTTTTGACATCCGAACCGAGTATTTATACCGTAGAGGTTTCTGCGCCGTTGGAAAACTCAGATTACTGCTTGGTATCTGTCGCGCAAGCACTTGTATATCAAGCGAATAACCGGCCTAGGCAGCTTTGCTATGTATGGAAGTATGGGTCTGCTAACTGGGACGATTTGCGAGATTTCTTCGCATCCTTTCCATGGACCGAGGTGTGCTTCGGAAACGCCGATGTTAATGCTTGCGCGGTGTCGGTATCAGAGATTATTCTTCTGGGGATGGGGATGTGGCTTGGCGCAAGACTAATGACCTTGCCCGGAAAAAACAAATTATTATGGAAAATTTAACAAGCTTCAGGACTTGCTAAATAAGGCCAAGACCGGGTCCCGGTTGTGCTGCCGATGATGATGATGATGATGATGGGGATGTATATTCCACATTCCATATTTTATCTAAGGTAATGGAAAAAGTCATCAATACAGAGTTCGTTAAGTATTTGGAGTGCAACAGACTTCTAAATGATCGTCAATACGGATTCCGTGGCAGGCTGTCCACGGGAGACCTTTTGACACTTATAACCGATATATGGGCATGTGCGATTGAACGGCATGGTGAGTCAAGGGCGGTCGCATTGGATATCTCCAATCCTTTTTACCGTGTCTGGCACGGGGCATTGCTGAGCAAACTTCGTTCATCTGGACTTTCCCAACAGTTTTGCGACTGGACGCGGAGCTTCCTCTAGAATCGATTGATCCGGGTTGTTGTGGACGGCGAGTGTTCGGCTCTGTATCCTGTTAATTCGGGGGTGCCCCAAGGTTCTATCAAATTAATGCAGGATTGTTGACGATAAGTATTCGTATCTGTTAATTTCGTGGTGCCGCAAGGTTCTATTATGGCTCCAACCTTGTTTTTGGTTTACTTGGATGATTTGTTGCAGTCAACGGATAACCAAGTGTTCAGTTTCGCGGATGATAGTACGCTTGTTTCCTCTTTTTTGAGTAACAGACTGATTAGTGCATTAACGACACACCAGCTGAGATGCAGACAGATCGACTATCTAAATAGGGATCTGGATAAGGTCCTGTAGTGCCAAAAGGCCAATCTCGTCGAGTTCAATGCAGCGAAGAAACAATATCTAACATTCACAAAAAACGTGTATCATCGGGTCCACAGCTGATGATGAATGGCCAGGCCCTCGAATCTAGGGAAAGCTTGAAATTGCTCGGCGTCACGGTCAGTGGGAATGTATCGTGGCATAAACACGTGTCGAGCATTTCCAAATCCGCCTCAGGGAAACTGGGCCATCTTTTTAGAGCCAAGAAATATTTTACTCCAACTTCTGCTCTCATATAAATCCCAAATTAGACCCGCACTCGAATATTGCTCCCATGTTTATGGCTCTGCACCTAAACACACCCTCGACCTACTTGAGAGCATACAGAGACTAGCGATCGGCCTGATCGGGGACACGGCGCTGACATTGGGACAACAGTCGCTGTCAGATCAAAGGCGCACCTTATTAGGTCGCCCAGTTCCACTCTCTACACTGACATCAAGACCTCCCTCCTGAATGCCCTTAGTGTCCCATTGACAACTAGACAACAGCAGTTGGCCCGGGAAACCAACATTGCTGGTCTACGCTCCACGCATTATCTCGCTCATTAAGATCGATAGCGGGCCCGGAAATGCAAGACGACCAGATTAGGCCGCATTTCCTCAGGTCTCTGCCCAGCTCGACTCAGGCCATTTTGATGGTCCTAACTGACCAAAGTCTGAGTCACCTGGCTCAAATCACCGAAGATATCCAGGCGATCCACCCTGCACGGGATGAGCCCCCAGGTTATCAAGTGGCTGCGATAAATACCCACCCGCCTCTTCAACAACCCTCTGGACAAGTGCACATACCTCCCAGAAGGTCCGCAGCCTCCAGCGCACCTCACCCTGCTCCTAGGACTCAAGAAGACCGTCCCAATGAAGCCTTTCAGAGAAGGCTTCCCGCCCAAGTCACCACGTCTGACCTTCGGGCACTTCAGACCTCACTCCTTCGCAACATGAACCAAATGCGCGAGGAGATAAGAAATACTCAACGAAGCGCTCCGAATCGAGCTGTGCCGAGCCGTCCTTTCAATCGGCAACAGACTTCACAAAATGCCCCTCAGAGGGCCAATTCCCACCGAGCACCGCCTCGGCTTCCCCGAAACGGCAACCATAATAGACAAAGTATGCCTAACAATGCCGTCACCCTTCCCTGGTGTATCAATCACCAACGCTACGGTGATCGTGCGTTTAATTGCAAGGCGCCCTGTGGTTGGATACAACCAGCCACCAATCAAGGGCGGCCTTTAAACTAATTTTGCCGACCGATACCCTCGCGCAATCGGCCGGCACCCCTACCATAAGTCGCTTAACCACCCGGGACCCCAAACTGAATATCGCTTTTACTGTCGATTCCACCGCCGATATCTCAGACCTCCCGCGATCGTTTGCGCCGTGCAACCGCGTGCCTGCCGCCCTTAAATGGTCTGCCGCCAACAATTCACCGATACTTACGTACGGTCGCAGAAGGCTGACATTAGATCTGGGTCTTCAACATCCCATCTCATGGCGTTTCGACATTGCAGATGTTGTTGAACCCCTAATAGGTTCCGACCTATTAGACGCACACAACCTGTTGGTCGATACGACCCGTAACAGGCTTGTGGCTCCAATCGCACCCCCTTGCCCATGTCGCCATCGTCAGCGGGAACATCAAAAGCCACAAAGAATTTAGACCCAATGCAGGCCATGGTGCAGGAATTTGTCCGTACAACAATTCCTCTACCTAACCAACGCCGCCATAAAGCTACTGTGTTTCATCACATAGAAACACGATGCCCCCCGGTAAGCCAGCGCCATTGTCGGCTGGCTCCCGAGAAATTACGCGCGGCACGCGCGGAATTCGATCATATGAGATGAGATATGAGATACCTAGCTTGCAACCGTCGGACAGCCCCTGGGCAAGCCCACGTCACTTAGTGAAGAAACGTTCTGGTGAGTGGCGCCCATGCGGCGATTATAGACAGCTGAACGCTGCAATAGTTCCAGACAGATACCCCACAGTACACCTTTACGATTGTTCGTATAAGTTACGAGGGTGCCACGTCTTCACTACCCTGGATGTCACCAGGGCTTACCACCAAATTCTGGGGGCACCAGAAGACATCCCCAAGACCGCAGTGATCGCGCCTTTCGGACTCTTCGAGTTCAAAGTGATGACCTTCGGCCTCAGGAATGCCGCGCAGACATTCCAGCGTTATATTGACTCGGCATTACAGGGTCTCAATTGCTCCCATGCATACCTCGATGACATTCTCATCGCCTCTAAAGACCACACCGAACACAAACGCCAGTTACGCCAAGTCCTCGAGCGCCTCCGCGAATTCGGTCTTGTCATCAACCCAGATAGGTGTCAATACGCCAAGGAGCAAATAACTTATCTGGGTTATGTCGTTGACAACCAGGGCATTCGCCCACTGACAGACCGTGTGGAGGCCCTCATGAAATATCCTCGTCCCACTAACGTAAGTGAACTTCGTCGATTCCTGGGCATGGTAAACTTCTACCGTCCGACCCTGAAGAATGCTGCCCAGATTCAAGCTCCGCTCAATGGATTCTTAAAAGGAGCTAAGAGCAATTGGCAAATGCCACCTTACTCCGATACCCCCTCGAGGGAGCGGCACTGTCCATCCAATGCGACGCATCGGATACCGCAATCGGAGCCGTCCTTGAGCAGGACATTAAAGGCCGACCGGAACCACTCGGTTTCTTTTCAACGAAACTGAGTCCTACAGAGCGACGTTACAGCGCCTATGATCGCGAATTACTTGCGATCTACAACGCTGTCACATACTTCCATCACATGATGATTTTAACAGACCACAAACCGTTGGTCTATGCGTTCCGGAAGAAGTCGGGGAATGCCTCCCCCCGACAAGAGCGTCAATTATACCTCATTGGGCAATATACTACGGAGATCAAGCATATCTCCGGTAAGCAGAACGTCACGGCGGACGCCCTTTCTCCAATCGATTCGATTCACTTGCGTACCGCCTTGAACAACACTGACCTTGCCCTAGCTCAAGAGGAGGACGAACAGCTCGAGTCCCTCCTAACTGCCGATACGGCACTGGAGCTTAAGAACATTACTCTTCGCGACCCTTTGGGCGAAATTTGGTGTGATGTTTCAGCTGGAACTGCTAGACCTTACATCCCTGAAAAACTTCGTAAGGGTGTGTTCCAGGTTTACCACAACCCAGCCCACCCCAGCGGCCGAGCGACACCCGCTGCTGTCCGTCGCAAATTCATTTGGCCCCGGATGAACAAAGATCTCACCGGTTGGGCCCGTGCTTGTCTCTAGTGCCAACACTGCAAAATAGCGCGACATAATGTACTGGAGCCAGCACAATTCAAGCTTCCCACGGCACGCTTCGCCCATGTCCATATAGACATAGTGGGACCGCTTACTCCATCAAGAGGATTTTCTTATATCTTCACTATGATGGATCGCTGCACGCGATGGCCAGAGGCGACACCTCTCCGGGCAGTTACTGCCGAATCAGTCGCCAAGGCCGTTTATTCAACTTGGGTCACACGCTTTGGTGTACCAACCACCATAACTTCGGACCGAGGCCCACAATTCGAGGCGACAATTTTCCGGCAGATAACAAATCTCCTTGGCTGCCAAAGCAGTCGTACCACCGCCTACCACCCGCAATCAAATGGGATGATAGAGCGCTGGCATAGATCCCTCAAGGCCTCACTCATGTGTCATAACGACACCAAATGGTTCGACGCCCTTCCTACTGTCCTCCTCGGCCTAAGGACAAGCATAAAAGAGGACCTAGGTGCTTCGGCAGCAGAGCTTACCTACGGTACCAACCTCCTTCTTCCAGGAGAACTTTTCCTGAACAGCGAAACACCGCGTGACCAACTTCGTGAATTGGGACATCTCCGTGACCTGCTACGGTTAGGGCAACCCCAGTAGCCAGGCACGGCTCCAAAAAACGT
The DNA here is from genome assembly GCA_963931805.1 of Microdon myrmicae. Taxonomy (NCBI): domain Eukaryota; kingdom Metazoa; phylum Arthropoda; class Insecta; order Diptera; family Syrphidae; genus Microdon; species Microdon myrmicae. The sequence goes on along the minus strand of OZ007497.1, from coordinate 29,439,479 downwards.
TTCGTCCACCCTGAACTGCACAGCTGCACGCACGTCTTTGTCAGGGTGGACAAGGTCAAAATACCCCTAGACCCACCTTATGATGGCCCATTCAAAGTCTTCCGCCGCATCAACGACCGCGTCTTCGAGATCGATATTAGAGGCAAGCGATCCACGGTCAGCGTCGAGAGACTCAAGCCCTGCTTTCTGGAAGCTTCCGCTCCAGAACAACCCCCATCCACCGACACGACTCCTACTCCACCGGCACAACCTCCCCGCACTCGCGCCCAAGCGCGCTACCTCAAACAGCGACCCACCTCTCAGCCGAATGTACCTGTTTCGTGACTACGTCACTGAGAGGGGAGTAAGGAGGGGGTTTCTTCAAGGCGCCGAAGAAGCACCCATCGCTTAAGCCTCTTAAATCTTCCTCTTTCTATTTTACTCCATGGTACTTACCTGCAATTAGGCAGCATTAAGCTTCCTGCAAAACATTCCATGGCAAGATCATCATCTTGCCACAGCAACATCCACGTCGCTGTAATCTTTAAAACTTTTTGTTTCCTCTGGTAGGCACCCATGTCCATTGCCAACCATTGGGAAATCTTCCGTAGTTCCCTTATCGCAATTCATTGCAATCATACTCACGGAAATTCGTCTGTGTTTGTTTTTCTCAAGCAATTATCGATCCCCACGAGCATATCATGCAAATCGATGCCCATGCAGCTGCATCCAATTATCACGGATCACCATTGCTTAGATATTCCTAATGTATTTTTATTGGCTTGTTCAAACAAGCCGCATTTTAGCGCTTAAGCATTGGATTACATGTCGGTATTCAATATACCCTCCAATGTTTATGTTTACCCAGCTGCACATCTCCCATCTATTCGTTTCGATGCGCGTTCATTTGTCCTTCCTTCCAATGGGAAGACATTCGTTCCCATAGAAAAGATATTGTTCATGGACTTTCCAATGGGATGCTGATCGGCTCCCATTGGTCATGCATGTCGGAAGGGAGGTTTCTCCTGCGACGGTGTGCCATGGAAATCCATCACAATCGCCGACGGCTGGACCAATTTTTACGGAGTCAGGCCAGTCAGTTTTGTATCGCCAAACAATACACACGTGCCCAGCCATTTTGTCGCAAAAGTCAGTAGGGAGTCAATAGAGTCCGGAAAATTTAGTTATCACCAGTGCTCGTGAAATCGTGTCAAGTCCGTGACAGTTTAAATTCAGTTTCGTGCGGTACGCTAACAAAAAAAAGAACTAAAGACAAATTGTAATTTTAAATCACTTTTGATTAAGTTGTGTTCTCGATCGGACAATTAGAGGCGATACGTCATCATCCTTTTAGTAATATCTAAGTTTTAAAACAAACGTGAAAACCTCTAAGTACACACGACTGTATTTTAAATTATAATAAAGATCGATAATCCAAACAAAATCAACAGTGTAGTGTTTCATTTAAGGCTGGATATTTTGATCAATTGAGTGCTGCTGCGGAACAACATCATTTTGCAGTGAACTATCTGTGGCATTTTTCTTAACCCGCGCCCGTGCTGGCGACCCTAGTAAAAACGCCATAAACTACTACTGAAAATTTGTTTAAAATTTAACAAATTTTTTAAGGAAGGAGGTCAAATTCACCTGGTCAGAAAAATACCAATAAGCATTTGATAACATAAAGGAGTTATTGGTCTCACCGCCACTGTCAATCTATCCAGATTTTACCAAACCCTTTAATCTGACGCGGATGCGAGCAATGAAGCACTGGGTGCCGTACTGTCGCAAGGCGAAATAGGTAAGGACCAGCCAGTCGCATATGCCAGTCGAACCTTGAATACGGCGGAAAAGAACTACTCTACGATCGAGAAAGAGTTACTAGCCATTGTTTGAGCGGCTAAGAATTTCCGTTGTTATTTACAAAGGAGACAATTTAATATTTACACGGACCAAAGCCCATTAAAGGGAGTTTCAACGTGAAAGACCCCACGTCACGTTTACTAACGTTCCATCGGAAACTACTGGAGTCCGACTACCAAATCGAGTAAATTATACACTCATGTAAATACAACACTAATGCGGATACCTTGAATCGTATTCCGCAAATTTGTGATGAGACTCCCACACTACCAAGGTGCAATGTACTAACACGCGCCCAAGCTAACAAGCTAAGGGCAAGCGAAGGCAATCAGGAGAGTCCAAATGACCATAAGTCCTCTCTTAACGAGAATCCCATTTCGGCCTGCACGGAAAAAGGAATGGAGATAACCAATCCTGAAGACATTCAGTTCTTACTCCGGGAATATCATGGTCCTCCGATGGGTGGACACCAAGTCGTGAGTAAAACGTATCATTCGGCGGTTTTTCGGCAGACAACGGGAATATGTACTGGTGATTCCAACACACACGAACACACAACGCCGGTCGGATGGAGTTTATCGTCACAGGACCATGGTCTGTTAAGTCTGTGCTTTGGCTCCTACCTTTTCATAGTGTGGGTTTGAATCAGGTTTTTCATTTCTACTTCGTAAAACGCTATGTAGTGGTTTCAGTCGGTAAAAATCGAGCAAGAGGTTGTTCGACGGCTTTCTATAGCTGTATTTTTAATTTGTATTATGCAACAAAAGAATGAAACACTTGGCATGCCCTTTAACAATTTTCAACTGATACTCGTATAAATGATTGATCAATTAAACCTCTTGAAGACAACCTCGCAACCCCAGAAAAACTGACCCGGCCAACATTTCTCGAGAGTGCTAGGTGTTGGGGTAGCTTAGTTTCTCCCCGTTGCTGGTTCCGTTCAGGAAGTGTGTGGCGGTTCCTTCGTACGCCACTAACCAATTTTCCAAAAACCTAGGTACAAACCCCCAAATAGGGCATACAGGAGACAAAGGAGAAACAAGTACCGTGGCAGTTCCATTGAACGCCACTACTTACCTTACAGGTACACAAGGTAACAGTCCCTGAAGTTCATTAAAAGCCTGTACTTACCTTCTGTGCTGTACCTGCTAAATAAAAGAAAAACCCTGTGAAACATTAAGTAGCGCTGAAGTGAAATTACAGCGGCATCAAACGCTATATTCTTCAAGGCAATTTGGTTTATCAACCAACCAACCAATATTGCCTGTGCAATATCTATACTATATCCTCTTGCACGCCAGCTGCACACCAGCAGAAAAAGGTATTCTGCCTTAGCAAGCATGCCCACATCGAACGACCGATAGATGAGGGCATCCGGCTGGCGCCCCAGCAATCGAATTCGCAAATGGAAAATTACCATTAGAGTTCGACTGCGAGGATACCCCAACAACATGCACACGATCAGCATCACGCTACTCGTAGCCACTGATCGTGTAAACATTGCAACCCTTTTGCCATTTATATACTCGCACCTGCTGCGAACTTTTAAAGGGGACTTATGCAATGTTTGCATACTTGCGGACGCACACGATGAGCAGCGAAAGCAATCATCGTGTGTATATTTCCACCCCCTTTTTGAGTAGCATCTAAGCAAAAGAGAATACCAAATATGGTTATCGAAGCGATGATGGGATTTGGGTATCCTATCGCTTCGACGAAATAATTAATCTCGGTTCGGATTCCGTGAGGGCAGGTCTCGCCCTCACGATAATTTACATCCCTCTTGGGCCGTCCCAAGGGATCGTTGAACTTTAAACACAGTCTGAAATAGTTTGTGTTCGAGCCCGGCAGGAGCGATTTAATTCAATGTACCCCGAATTAAACTAATGTGAAATCTCATTTTATAAACTTAAGCTAGTGTGTTAATTCAATGTACCCCGAATTAAACTAACTTGAAATCTCGTTTTATAAACTTTAGTTAGTGTGTAAATTCAATGTACCCCGAATTAAACTAATGTGAAATCTTATTTTATAAACTCAAGCTAGTGTGTTAATACAACGAATTAACTAAGTTGGAGTCTTATTTAATAAACTTAAGCTAGTGTGTTAATACAACGAATTAAACTAAGTTGGAGTCTTATTTAATAAACTTAAGCTAGTGTGTTAATACAACGAATTAACTAAGTTGGAGTCTTATTTAATAAACTTAAGCTAGTGTGTTAATACAACGAATTAACTAAGTTGGAGTCTTATTTAATAAACTTAAGCTAGTGTGTTAATACAACGAATTAACTAAGTTGGAGTCTTATTTAATAAACTTAAGCTAGTGTGTTAATACAACGAATTAACTAAGTTGGAGTCTTATTTAATAAACTTAAGCTAGTGTGTTAATACAATGAATTAAACTAATTTGGAGTTTTATTTAATAAACTTAAGCTAGTGTGTTAATACAACGAATTAAACTAATTTGGAGTCTTATTTAATAAACTTAAGCTAGTGAGTTAATACAACGAATTAACTAAGTTGGAGTCTTATTTAATAAACTTAAGCTAGTGTGTTAATACAATATATAACGAATTAAACGGATTCGGAGTTTTGTTTAGACACTTGAGCCTGTGCACTAATTAATAATAGTATAAGTAATTCGAAATAAGTGTACATAACTAAATTAAGAGTCATAAAATAAATAAACTAATGGCTGGTGAGAGGTGTGTTTTTGTCAACAACCCGAGGAAGGATATAAGATAAAGACACACTACAAAAAATAACCACAAGTGTGTTTTGCAATTTAAAAGAATATATAAAATTGCGGTATAAGACTTTTTTTTAAAGAGGCCCAAAAGCTACTTTTGAAGACTTGTTACCGACCTACCTCGTGTCCAGGTCCCCCTTAACATCCACTAATCCCCTTTCGTTGGTTTCCCCTCTCTACCTCTAAAAGGATAACAACTCGCCACGTATTTGCATAAACTACTTTGTGTACGTGAGCAGTCATAAATTAAAATTCAAGAAGGACACGTTATCAATATAAGTCATACAAAAAGAATTATCTGAAGAAATAATAATTGCAAAGTTGAACAGAAGGAGAAAGCCACTACTGCTGAAGAGGGGAGCATTACCTCAACGCCTCCTGCACCCAGTCGCCGAACCCACCAGCAGCTGACAACCAGCAGCAACTGCAGCGCCGCTCCACGGTCGCACAAGCTTATCCCAAATAAGTCCCTTAACTTACCTTTTAAACATATTTAAATATATTCAATATATATATTATTACCATATCACAATAAATTGTTGTTAAATAAGCATAACAGAGTTACAGCTTCCTACTGAATAACACAAAAGCATACACAACACTAGTCCGACACCACTAAGTAAGGATGAAGGTGCAGTTTTCCAAACACAAATGGTCGAAAGTGATATTAGGCCTGTACCACAAAGTATGTTGGTCAACTCCCTATCCTGACAGCAGATTTCAAAAGGTAGAGAATCTTTAGTCCGAGCCAGGTGTTTTTTACGTTAAACAGTTGGAGTGCGATTCTCATTGCAAATGATATAATTAAAAATTATTAATTACCAAAAACGAAATACGTTCCAGAAGGAAAAAGCTTGAAATATCTTACACATTTTACTCAGTTTTTCTTAATAAACAATGTCCATAAATTTTATTACATCCGCAAAGTTGGGTAACCAAAGAAAAAACGACAAACTGTCATAGTTAATAATGGCGATTAGTAAATAATATGAACTACATCTTTCCAGAACACCGGTCGGTGATTTCTACAATTCTACCAATGGACAAATTAAACATTGCGCTTTTGTATCGCCTAATGGTACACAAATACCATTTAGATGCCGTCAATTTGGATAACAAAGGCACAAAATATCGCCATACCACCAAAGGACAGCCCGCCAAAAGGACGAAAACAAATTTTGGTCTCGCTACTTTCCCTCATTAAGTACGAAAGGGACGACGTTTTCAGTTATTGAGAAATGAACAAGTTTTCCAAAGTTCCATTTTCGACAAGTGTCGTACAACAGATGGATAAAATTCAGTCCTCGTGCCTTCATTGTGATCCTTTGGTCAGCATTAAAAAAGTATAACAACTGAAAGTGCAAAAACCGGACACGTCGGTGGGTAAAATTTTCCAAAATTTTGGGATGAGATCCTTTTTCCAAATGATGATTGTTTATTTATTTTTTTTTCGTTTCCTTTCTTTTTTCGACAGGCTGAAGCGTGAAATTTAATTAAATTTCTTTTCTTCCTTCTGTTGGTATTGTGTTTTATTAATCTTTTTTTCTTTTTGCCTTTTGCTTACCGTGTCAAGAAATCACTTTCTCGCCTGTGCACTTGATGTAAATGTTCATAATTGCGTAACACACAGGATTAAAATGTATCTCAGTACTCGAGCTGTGTATTCGCGTGCCCCGAGGGGGAGACGTCATTCGACGAGTAATTGCTTAATCGATTATTTAGGTGACTGGTTTTTATTGCAGACCAAGGGAATCTATAAATTCAAATGTCTGCGATAGAACGCGCACGGAATAAAGTCCTTAAATGATGCCAAACATTTCTATCGATAAGTAAAGCAGATTACTAGAATACTCACTTGAGAGCATCCCTGAAATTGCGGTCTGTAATTACCAAGTTGAATAGGGAGCTTTCATCTCAACAATAAAGGGAATTCTAGGCGGAGTAGCTCCATGTCAGCATATAAAAACAAGATCACGTCGAGAGGTGTCTGGGAACGTTGTACAGTACTATCTAAAGGGTATCCCTGTGTTGCTAGAGAAATGGCAACAATAGCAAGGGTCTTTAGGCATCATTAAAGCTTTCTTAATCCAAAAATGACTGAATCTCACAAAAGGCAGTCTTTTGCGGAGGGCTTATCTCCAAGGCACTTTCTTGTTCTGTGATTTTATTTAGTGCTTCCTGTTGAAATTGTCATTAAGTAGCAGTGAAGTGTCTCAGAGGAATCCTCAGAGGCGAAGTATCTTCTATACCTCCGAGATAATAAATTTTCAAATCATGGAACATTTCAGAGCGGTGTTGTTTATAAATGTTGTGGAACCGTGTAGAAGGGAGATACTTAGAGTAGGCAACTACCGTTTCACTTGCTGACAGCGTATTTCATTTAAGGAGTTGTCTGTTAGCTAAAGAAGTCCGTGAAAGTCCTACTTGCAGTAGGAGCTCCTTTATTTTATTCGGATACATCAAGATCCGGCATAAATTGTTATATTAGTGCGGGATTACCACTCCACGAATAGCGACGTAAAAGTTTTGAAAAAAAGGACAAGGCTTTCCTTAAGTCAAAAGCAAGCGAGCAAAATAGAGGAAAACTGAGAAACAAGGATTATGTCAGAGTCTCAACACTCTAGCATCCTGGATTTTACATCTCATTGTATTGATACTCAGGGGAATTGTCGAAGAATGCTGTAAATTTGGTTTCCGATTTTGAGTTAATTGCAATTTCGTAGTGGGGAGTCGATTTAGTTGCTTACGTACAGGGTGCTATTTATGTTCCAGGACGATATAGTTTTGGCGCTGTTTCGGTTTACATGGCACCTACCAATTGGCATTTGACAGACGTAGACAGCGGTCGAGCACAATTTATTATGCAGCAGCAACCGTTGGATCAAATGTTTTGAAATTATTAAAACATTTAATTTAAGTAATCGCTCGATTTTGAATATGTGAAGAATGGTACGTGACTTTTTTGTGTAAATCATATGCCTAACCAGTCAATCATTCAGTGTATAATGAATAATTTTGAAAATGTACATTCACTGGGAAATGGAGTAAATACTGAACGACAATTAAGCCTACGTACATCAGAAAAAATGGATGCAGTGAGGAATTACTATATTCTTGTCCTTAAGTAAAAATATACTTAACCGTAAGCCGGTACACATTTGTGTCAACTTAATCCGGTAAACTGGGATTGCCCCACTTGCACTTTTGATCTTTACTATTCAAGCATACGTGAGCGACTGGAGCTAAAAGTGTGTCTCCCTACTCTTTAATGATGAAATTGAATTATGATCAGGGTCCCGTGTCGTAAAAGCAAATCGTTCTTTCGGCGGGAGATTTAAAAACGTCTGGGGTGTAAATACTCCCAGTTTACCGATTGAGGGTTAAATAATCTCTGTTGAAAATTCATGGGTTCAAGCAGTGCTGGTATTGGGCACAACGTGGAACGTTCTTGCATGACTAGAAAGTGAGCACAAAACAACAGGTGGTGGTCCCGGATCCAGTATAGGCAACTAACAGGGATGGATAGACGATAGTGTACATGGTAGGACAGGCCAGGATAGGCCGGAAGTTAGGGTGTGATTAAGAGTACGGGTTGTGAGAGTGTAGGCTGTAAGTGGGGCATGGTCAGAAAGTGTAACATACGAGACGAAGTTTAAGAGCTGGTGAGGTGAGATTGAAGTCAAAGAAGGTGGGTTAAGGGTTTGGCCAGCGCAGCATTGGCGAAATTGGTTTGTGGGGGTTCTCTATATTACATGGAGAACCAACCCACAATCCTAATCGAATTTCAACTGCTAACAGGGCGTCACATCAACCCCTATCCCACAGGTCAAGCTATTCACCTGACATATCAAATTTCCCAAATGGACGCATAGCTGAATTCATTATTCTATGCAGATAATGCATAATTGAGTTCAGCTACCTTACTGGCATATGGCAACTCCATTACCCTAACCATGAGATTTCCACCGCAAATCGCATTCATATTGGTTAGCAACAACGAAGTCGAATCAAACGACGCGGTTGCATCATCATCCAATGGCTTGGGTAATTACCGCATTCCTTAGCGTTTTCCCCATGGTAATATTTCCCTAGCCGATGTAGCGTCCTATCGACTGTCCCCAGACACTCTATCCGCTGGGGATCAATGATCTCTTTTCACAGGTGAATAGCACCAGCTAAATTTTACTCTCATTCACAGTTCTGTCTTTCTACAGTTCAATGCACTATCAGATCACCTTATTCGCCGAATTAGGTCAGTGGGTTATCCTCAGAGCTGCATTGATTCATGCACACACAACCAAACACCCACCCCGAGATCATTACACATTGTGTTTCTATTCTCTCATCCTCCCTTGTTTGTCGAGTATCCAATTAACCGAAGTGCTCACCACACCTCGACAGAGGGGAACATGAGAGAGCAAAAACGTAAAGACGATCTCGATTGGTTGTCCGTTGTGCAAATGCAAAACCCAAGTTTCATTCCTAATTGGGATCAGTCAATTACAAAACACTCGCGGAGAGTGAGTCGGTATGCAACTACCGCAGCTCAAATCAGATTTTATTCCCCCGTGGAGTGCGTACGTGAGCTTTAAATTGTAACCTTTCAAATTAATTCGGCTAAACTACATTAAATTAAAAAGATTTATTCCAGACATAAACGTTACACAAAATGTATTACAAGTTGTATATTTTTGTCTCCTCACCAAACAGTGTTAGAATAAATTAAAACAAATACAGAAATAAAAGTCTAATCCTCGTGATCAAGTGTTTTATTATCTTTGCCTGGGAACAGTTGCATCATACAGCAGGACAACTGAGTGCATAGCCAAGAACAGTGTTCGCGTAATATGATGGGGATAGGAGTGAACCGCGTGCCCATGTGCTGGCACATCACACTTCTAGGTTCATTAGAGCCATAAGAAGTGTAATGGGCGGGCAGTCAGAAGAGACGAGGATGTTGCAAGTTTTGGGGGTTTGTGTGAAATGTGATGGAGGCGAGCAAGATTGGGCAGTTGATTGAATCTGAGAGAAGACGGTCGATGAAGAGAATCTCGGCATGATTTCTGCGCACTTCAAGTGTGTTGAGGTTAATAAAATGGAGACGGCTTGTGTATGGGATAGAACCCGAGAGGTTTCCTAATTCATTCCTCAGAAGGCAGAGCACAAAAACCGACGCTGTACGCTTTCGATCCTGCGAGTGTGGGACGAGTAGTGTGGAGTGAAGGAAGGGTAGCTTACATCACACAGTTCATGCGATCGTGGTGCACGTATGGGAGCAAGAGGAGATGCCGGACGATTGGGGTCGTGGAATAATTTGCCCCATACATAATGTTACGGACCTCGTGTCCATGCCCTCGCCCAACACACTATAAGCCACAAATTTCCCCTCTCTATGGGTAAATTGGAAATATCGGCAAGTAGCTAATTTGCATAAACTACTTTATGCAAATTATGCTTGGCAGAAAAAATAATAATAAAAGGCGATGGCGCCGAATAAATAATACAAACGTCAAGGGCAAAAAAAAAAAAAAAATAATTGAGAAACAGATAGGAACTACAACGTATAGCGTTTGAAAATAATAGTGAAGAAGATCGTGTGATTCGAACTGACGCTATGACAGCTCGAATCACGAAAAAAAATGTTACCTAAGCGTTACACATCAGGCTACTGACCGTGTTTAGAATTTGATTTCCAAACTCGACTATATTCCACTGATGTGAATTATTTTTATTTATCGCTTGGTATACGGCTCTGATGTATTTTTCTTATTCGATTTTTCGTTCGGTGTTCTTCACTATTTTTGCTTGTGAATTGTGTGTGTATCTGTTAGAATCGCTACACCACTCCCGTCGCAGTAACTTCGTTACGATCAGATTCGTATGCGGACGACGGACGAACGAGAGAAACGAGAAAACATCGGAGGCTGTGCTCTATGCGGAAGTCGTGACCGTGTGTGAGGTTCTGCTTTACTATGGGAAGTGTATGCTGTGTGTACAGATCACGTCCGGGTCACCAATTATAGCGTTTGAAAATAATAGTGAAGAAGATCGTGTGATTCGAACTGGCGCTATGACAGTTCGAATCACGAAAAAAAATTTTACCTAAGCGTTACACATCAGGCTACTGACCGTGTTTAGAATTTGATTTCCAAACTCGACTATATTCCACTGATGTGAATTATTTTTATTTATCGCTTGGTATACGGCTCTGATGTATTTTTCTTATTCGATTTTTCGTTCGGTGTTCTTCACTATTTTTGCTTGTGAATTGTGTGTGTATCTGTTAGAATCGCTACACCACTCCCGTCGCAGTAACTTCGTTACGATCAGATTCGTATACGGACGACGGACGAACGAGAGAAACGAGAAAACATCGGAGGCTGTGCTCTATGCGGAAGTCGTGACCGTGTGTGAGGTTCTGCTTTACTATGGGAAGTGTATGCTGTGTGTACAGATCACGTGCGGGTCACCAATTATAGCGTTTGAAAATAATAGTGAAGAAGATCGTGTGATTCGAACTGGCGCTATGACAGTTCGAATCACGAAAAAAAATTTTACCTAAGCGTTACACATCAGGCTACTGACCGTGTTTAGAATTTGATTTCCAAACTCGACTATATTCCACTGATGTGAATTATTTTTATTTATCGCTTGGTATACGGTTCTGATGTATTTTTCTTATTCGATTTTTCGTTCGGTGTTCTTCACTATTTTTGCTTGTGAATTGTGTGTGTGTATCTGTTAGAATTGCTACAAACGCACGTATGCTTCTGACGTGAATGAATTCTAGAATATAAAAGATTTGTCGTAATTATCCACGACTGAAGGAAGAGAAACAAAACAAAGGTTCAAATATTACGCAACCGAAAAGAAAGGATCTCTCGCCAGACCAACACACGAAGTTCCGGAAAAACGGACCGGATCAAGACTCAACACCCCCTGCACCCAGGAACCAGCCACAGCGACCAAGGAACGGTCCAACACTGCAAGACCCTGACAAGTAAGTCACCTTCCTTTCCATAATCCCTTCCCTTAAATTGTTTTTCAAATAACAATAAGAAGGGAGAGATCACAGTGTGCAGCAACTACAGGGGTATAAAATTGCCGAGTACCGCCTATAAAATACTCTCCTCTATCCTACAAGACCGCATAGCCTCATACACTACAGTCATCATTGGTCAATATCAGTGTGGCTCTATCCCTGGCAAATCAGCGATTGATCAGATATTCACCCTTAGACACGCGATGGGAAAATGTCTGGAATTTAGGATTACATTATATCATCTATTTATAGACTTTAAGGCCGCCTATGACAGCATAACCAGGAGAGTTCAGCATTGCAAACAAATTGATACGACTTTGTAGGTTGACCATGACCAACGTAACTAGTCAAGTAAAAATAGCCGGTTGCTGTCCAAACCTTTAAACATATTTAATGGACTCCGACAAGAGGACAGTCTGGCTGCCTCCTCTTCAACCTGGCGTTGGAGAAAGCAATCCGTGACTCTGGTGTTACAACTAAAGGGACTATTGTCACCAAGTCCACCCAGATACTTGCCTACGCAGATGACATCGACATTATCGGTAGAACCGAATCGGCTGTACAGGAATCCTTCACCCAGATCAAGCAGGCGGCACAAAAACTGGGAATGCGCATTAATGGGGGAAAAACAAAGTACATTATGGTAAAATATGCGAAGAGAAGACCTAACGTTGGTCAAACTATCAGGGTAGAGGAGCACGAATTTGTGCCAAGAGATAAACTATGATGGTACCAGCAGTCAACTACCCTATTGAGATTAGAGATCTTATCAAGGACAGGCGCAAAGCTAGACGATCCTGGCACAGATCCAGACAACATAAAGATGTACAAATATTTAACAAAGTGACCAATCTAGTTAACAAATTAATTAAAGAACATAGACAGAGTTGTATTGATGCCTATCTAAATGGACTAAGTCCGTCAGCGGATACGGATTACTCTCTTTGGCGGGCAACATGAATATTCAAATGTCTCTTTATTCAAGTGCCGCCTATAAAGACTGCGCAGGGACAGCGGGTACGCAGAACTGAAGATGAAATTGAAATATTTGCACAACACCTGGGTTCAGTGATCAAACCACACAACATCCACACTAGTATTGATCCGTCATCTAGGTATCAAACTTAGCAAACAATCAAACCAGTGACCTCAATGGAGATTGGCCAAGAACTCGACAAAGATTTGAATCACAACAAATCACCTGGCCTCGACGAAATATCACCTGGTCTATACAAGGAATCACCTTGAAAATCGACAATTATGCGAACATACTTGTTTAATGCTTACGTTCAACTAAGATACGTTCCGAATTCATTCAAAATTACCCAGATAATAATACTCACGGCACCAAATAAACCAGCACGAGAAGAAATGTCTTATAGACCCATATCGCTATTGCCATCCATTTCAAAACTGTTTGAGAAAATACTCCTCAAGCGACTCAAGCCACTCATCAATATTCCAGACTTTCAATTTGGCTTTAGGAATAAACACTCAACTATTGATCAGGTTCACCGTGTGACCACAGTACTACAGAAGGCGTTCAAAGGAAAGAAATGCTGCCAGCTTTCTTTCTTGACATTGTTTTGCCGTTGTGGGGGTTGTTCCTCAGGAAGCGCGTTTTCTTGTCCTGAAAAGGACGTTGGATCTCTTTATTTGATTGCTCCTGGAACAACACACTTCAGCAAGGGTTCGTTGCCGTGCTTCCTCTGACCCAGAGGGAAGAGCAACGTCCTGATTGTTCGTGGGACGTAACCTAGGGGATAGTGTCCTTATACCCTGCAACCTCAGTACTGGTTCCTGTACCGATTTCTTTGGAGTCGTCCTGGTATATATATATATATATATATATATATATATAAAGAATCATCCAACGTTGGGTGCCAGCACAAAATTTCAAAAGTAATGAAAGCAGTTTTATTTATTTTGGATTTAGTTTTATTGATTTTATTTGTAAAATAACTGCTCTGTGGCAGGAGGATCTAGATACTGTCGCCCGGAGATCACGAAACCATTCCTTTATAAAGGAAAAGGAATCGAAAATTGTATCTCAAAGATACACATTTTCGTGCAACAATCTCGATCTTTTGGATATTTCGAGCGAGATGTTGTGTTTACACAAGATAAGAAATCAATTTCTTGAATTCTTACGAAACCATTACGCAGATGTGTGAATGTATCTGCTTTTGAGTTTTTGTTTGTTTAACTCAATGGAATTTTTAGGATAGAGATAACAATCTCTGAGTTTTGGATTTGGGTGATGCTGTGGAGCAAATATAGAACAATAAACGAATATTGGATTCGTTTATTGTGAATTTTAATTTTAATTTTGATTCTGGATTTAATTATGCCGTGGGGGCAAATGTTATGCGATAAACGAATGTTTGATTCGTTTATTGCGAATTTTGGATAATGTTTGGGTTTTTTCAGGTTTTGATAGGATTTTGGATTAGGAATGGGAGAAAAAGATGGTAGGGCTTTTTGGAGCACTACATCCTCCCCTCCTTGAAAAAAAGAAAATTGATCTTTATGAGATTAATTTTCTGGAAAATGGTGTGATTGGGAATAAGGATGATAGTATCGTGATTCCGTTACATATGCCTGATTTTTTTTCATTTAGTTCTATATATGCAATATTTATTTTCTTAGCTTACAGTACAATTTTTTTTTTGTTTTGATATTTAAAGTGATCAATGATTAAGTTGTAATTACATATATTAAAAGTGTTATTTACAGTGTTTATGTTATATTTTTTTTCCATTACGTTAAGTAACAATTGTGAGTAATATGTTTTTCTTCTTTTTATATAAGAGGTTTTTTTTTTGTTTTTGTTTATAAAGTATTATTATAGGTTTTCCAATTTGTGGTACAATATATATGTAAGTGTTGCGTAAGATTATTAAGGCTTACTATTACAATTTGTGTATTACATATTAATACTGATTACATATTATTTACAGAGCATTTTTTTTTTGAGGAATTTTCATTGTCCTTATTTATTTATATAATTTTATTCTAGACATTTTTAAATTTGTTTTGAGTTATACTAAAATTTTATTACAATTTATTCATTACAAAATGTTTTGTACTTATATAAATTCTTATTTTAACATTATTTCGTATTGTAAGTTTTGTTTTATTTATTATTACAAAAATGTTTGTTTGTTTATTTATTTAAGTTAGTGATGGTTGATTAAAATATTTGTATAATACATTTTTCGATAGTCAATATTTGTTTATAGTATAGTTTTGAAACTTCTATTTTTGAAACATATGAGTTATGTGGAGATTTAATTTCTTGTTATATTTTATTTGTTATCTCCTGAATTTATAAATTTTCTTTGTTTATTCTATCTATCTATTTCGTTTTTGAACAATAATTTGTTAAGAGGTGAATTTAACATTATTAGTTGTATATATATTTTTCTTTATAGATATATTTTTTGTTTTGTTTGTTTATTTCGGTTATTTAAAATATTGTATAATATTTACAAGATTATTTATTCGTGTAACAGTATTTGAAAAGAAAAATTTTGCAGGCAAATTTTAAATACATTATCGTGGTATTTTCGTACAGTGTTACTTTATGATTTTTCTAAGGTTTTTTTTTTTTTACGTATATACATTTATTTTTCTTTTTTTGTTTTTGTAAGGTTATAAATACATCTATACATTTACTTTCCTTCAACCTTTATTTTATTTATTTTGGGTTTCTTATTTGTGATTGCCTAATCCACAAATGGTTTTATATTATTGTTGTGGACTATTCGGGTTCCTTTTCCTATTCTGAGGATTGAATTTTCTTCGGATAGGATCTTTACAATTTCGTAGGGGCCTTTCCACAGGGAGGTTAGTTTGTTAGGTCTTGAGTGATTCTTTAATAGAACCTTATCGCCAACATTAAATTTCTTACGGCCTACTTTTTGGTCGTAGTATGCCTTCGATTTTTGTTTTTTCTCTATCAGTATTCCCTTAGCTGTACGATAACCATGTTGTAATCGCATTTTTAATTCATTTGCGTAATGGTCGTAGTTATAAGTGCTTTCGGGGTTTTGTCTGAGAGAACTGGGTATTTCGGCTGGGAAACCATATAGTAATTCATGCGGCGTGTAGCCTGTATTACTGTGGGGTGTAGTATTGTACACAAACATTGCGTAAGGTATCCAGGTGTCCCAAATGAGAGGATCCTGGTTTACATAGTGGCGGAGGTATTCCACCAGAGTTCTATGGCTCCGTTCTAGTGCTCCATTCGTTTGTGGATGGTAGGGTGCTGTATTGAGTTTTCTCATTTTAAGTAAGGAACAAATGTCCTTAAAAAGTGCGCTGAGAAAATTAGCACCTCGGTCAGTTAATAGAGAAGATGGTATGCCGTGCTGGCAGACGATATTTTCAACGAAAATTCTGGCCACGTCCTTGGTTTCGGCGCTGGCCAGTGCGTAAGCTCCTGAGAATTTAGTCAAATCGTCTTGAAACGTTAGTAGGTATTTATTTCCATTATAGCTGACTGGTAATGGTCCTACTATATCTAAAGCAATTCTTTCGAAAGGTTTTGAGCTTGTTGTGGTTATCTTCATAGGAATTCTAGGATTCCTTCCACTTTTGTTTATCTGGCAGGAGGCACATTTTCTAATATACGCTGCAACGTCAGCGGTCATTGTGCGCCAGTAATATTTTTGCTTCAATCTATTGATTGTTCGGGTGGCTCCTTGGTGTCCTCCGAAAGGTGAGTTATGGTATTCCGCGAGTAACTTTTGTATTTCGTTAGGATCTGTTAGAAGCTTCTTTTTATTGGAGAAAACGTACATTGTCACGTTGAGGTGAGCAAAAGTTTCTTTTAGCATGTTATTGAGTGCTACTTTTGATTCGTTTTCTATGAAGGGGACTAAAATTCCAATGGAATTGAAATTCCGGTCTTCGCAAATCTTCTTCAGATCAATAAGGGAACTCTTAGCGGTTTCCTGGTCGCTTAGGTTTCTGAAAGGCAATGGCAATGTGATGGCGCATAACCCATCTTGCTCATGAAACGTAATTTTACCTACGTCTGGCTTGGTGAAGTTTGGGATTCTTCCTGCCAGGTTTTCTTCCTCAGCAGAGTCTATCAATGGGAGGATTATAATACGTAGTCCAAGTTTCTTCTTGGTATAGATGGACCCTGTTTGTTCTTGCCATACAAGATTGGTAGTATCTTTGTATGATTGTGCAGCCACATCTTCTTCGAGTTTGGCTTTACTTCGTGTGGTGACGAGGATATTATTTTTAATGCGATTGACTGGGGTAGTCGTTGTTATACGGCTGAGAGCATCAGCATTTGCATTTTGCTTTCCTTTTTTATGGACGATTGTGTACTCATACTCTTCGAGTAGAATTCTCCATCGCATAAGTCTGGATGTAGGATCCTTTCGTCCTATAAGCCACTGTAGAGAGCTATGGTCAGTGACTATAGTAAATTTTCGTCCGTAAACGTATGGTCGGAACTGGGCTAGTGCAAAAACGATTGCTAGTAATTCCTTTTCGGATGTTGTATATCGAGTTTCTGCGTCGTTTAAAGTTCGGCTAGCGAAAGCAATAGGTTTATCTTGTCCTATTGTACCTTGAGATAGCACTGCTCCTAACGCAATATTGCTAGCATCCGTGGTTATTATAAACTCCCGGTTAAAGTCTGGATAAGCCAGTATTGGTGGGGTAATAACCTTCCTTTTTAAAGCTGTGAATGCCTCATCACAAAAGGCATCCCAATGAAATGGAACATTCTTCCTGAGTAATTTGCTTAAAGGTTTTGCCAGTTCGGCGAAATTAGGGATAAATTTTCTATAGTAGCCTACAAAACCGAGAAAAGATTTTACGTCTTTTTGTTTCTTGGGCGTTGGAAACGTTTTCACCGCTTTAGTTTTTTCCGGATCTGGTTTTATACCTTCCTTTGAAATAACATGCCCCAAGTAGGTGAGCTCTTTCCTTATGAAGTGACACTTTTCTGGTTGTATTTTCAGATTGTGTCTTTGTAATCGCTCGAAAACTCTGGTGAGTCGGGAATTGTGATCGTTCAGATCGTATCCGTAAATTACAATATCATCTACATAGACGAAACATTCTATTCCTTGGAGACCCATGAGTACATTATTCATAAGCCTCTGGAATGTGGCAGGTGCGTTTTTAAGTCCGAAGGGCATTCGATTATATTCGTAATGTCCGAAGGGTGTGCTAAACGCTGTTTTTGCCTTGTCTCTACTGTCCATGCGTATTTGGTGAAACCCATTTGCTAGATCCAAAGTGCTAAAATATTTTGCTTTTCCTAGCTGGTCCAAAATATCCGTAATATTGGGCAATGGATATGCATCTCCGACTGTTATTTTATTTAAGGCTCTAAAGTCGACAACTACTCTCCACCGTTTTGTCCCATCAGGTCCTGCCTTCTTGGGTACTAGTAAGAGAGGGGAATTCCAAGGACTGAAACTTGGTTGTACCACGCCATCCTGAAGCATTTCATTCACTTGTTTGTGGATTTCTTGCTTCGAGCTATCTGGGAGGCGATATGGTCTTATGTAAAGTGGGGGCTTTCCTTCTTCCGTGATGATCTGATGCTCTATGGCGTCAGTGTGTGTGAGATGGTCGCCCTCTAAGTAAAAGAGATCGTTAAATCTGCGGCAGATGTCTAGGATAGATATCTTTTCCTCCTGGTTACAATGACGCAACTCTAGGAGTGATTCTAGCCGTTCAAGCCTATTTTTTAGAAAGTTCTTAGTTTCATCCGCCTGTAACACATTGTAGTCATCCAGATCTTCCCATTCGACTTCTATGTCGTTGGTGCTTACTTCTTGATCGGTGTCTAATGTGTTCATTAGTAATACCTTTATTTTGTTGTCCTGTGGTGTTGTCAAACTATTACCCAGATATATCCCTGGCATGATCTCGGATTTTTTTATAATCAGTTCTTGACTGGATTTTTCTTTAAAGGGGATCTCCATTATTTGTTGAGATCGTGAATGCAATTTTATGAAATCGATTTTGGCATTTCGTTTTAAATTTACTGGGGATATTGGAGTTTCAGGTTCATGTTTTCCTGAACTCAGTTTTTCGGCAGTTTCCTTACCTTTTCTGTTACCACAAACTTTATTTAAATGGGGAGAGGAAGATTCAAGGCTGGTTGGTTTCGTTGTGTTTGTCACAGCATCAGATCCGGCCCGTAGACAAACGGATTCGGATGTTGACTCACGAACGCTGTTATCCAATTTTTCATGAATGCCTGTATTTTCCGTGGAAGACACCTCGTAAGGCGTGGCATTCTGAGTATTTTCCTTGACCTCATTTTTGTTTCCTAGAGGCTGCTCGAGTTCTACCATGGTTCTCTCCTTCACAGCGAATTTAAGGAATCCCTTTTCAAAGTTAATGTGGCACTGGTGCTTCGTGAGGAAATCGCTTCCCAGTATGCCATCGTGTTGGAAGTCTACATTGCTTCCCACTA
Organism: Microdon myrmicae; assembly: GCA_963931805.1. Classification (NCBI taxonomy): domain Eukaryota; kingdom Metazoa; phylum Arthropoda; class Insecta; order Diptera; family Syrphidae; genus Microdon; species Microdon myrmicae. The sequence continues at coordinate 29,420,384 of OZ007497.1, read as the reverse complement.
CAAATAGATTATGCTTAAAGGGTATGGAGTGCCTATCAGTTCTGAATTCGAACTCCCCCAATACCTTTCCGCATGTGCTGACCGTTTTCCCAGCAATGGTGGATATAGTCACTGGGTCTGAATTGTCTACAGATTGTTCAATATAAAGATTATCTAATTTGATCAGGCTGATGTCGGCGCCTGTATCGATAAGGAAAGTCGAGTATTGTTTATCCGATGGATTAAATTTTACACGTATTACTGGCTCCTTAAATTCAGGGCAGAAAAATACGCGCATTTCAAAATTTACATCGGGGTGGGGTGTATATCGGCGATTGTCTGAACTCGAGAAGGATTGCCGTTGCTCGCTGCCCGAGTGAGTTCGTTTCCCTGTTGTTGATTGGATACCCTGTTAATATTTTGATTTTGTCGTGTATTTCGATTTTCAATCTGGGGCGAGTTTCTCATTGTCCTGTTTTGAGATTGATTGGGCTGAGTTCTGAAAGGATTTCTACTCGTTGAAGGTTGGTCCTGGTTTCGCATATGAGCTAACCTGGTTCTGCACTCTGCCTGAGTGTGATTATACTTTCGACAGTATGTGCATTGGAGACGTTCAGCCTCAGTCTTAATGCGTTGGGGGACGAAATTAGGAAAATTAGTGTTGCGATAGCAAGTCGCAGAAGTATGTCCCCTCTTGTTGCATGTTTGACAAACAATTGGTTGGTTATTTCTCCTAAAATTGTTATTGGAAGTTAGCATTGAGTTATCGTTACCTAATCTTCGAGATTGTTCTAAAGCGTAGCTAATGGCTGCTTTGAAATTTGGGGCGTTGTGAGACTTCACCAAGATTCTGAGGCTGGAATTTCGTATCCCATCCTCAAACGTATTCAACGCGAGTCTCTGATTCTCAGCCAGAAGATAAGTTCTGACTGCAGGCTCAGGTGAACTAGCGTATGTGGCGCTGTCCAATTCATGCAGGTGATGTGTGAGTCTATTTGAAAATTCTTTCACACCCTCCTTGCTATCTTGTTTTGTTGCCACTAAGTTATTTTGGGCAGCAGACCTAGAGATGAGAGCTTTAAATTCTCCCTCTAATTCTGAAACAAGATCTTCCCAGGTAGAAATGATTTTATGCCGGATACAATCACGCGCCGGTCCCTGCAATCTGGTTTTGACCACCCTTAGAATAAAAGATTTCTGGTTATCATCTTGTGCTTGTGAGAACAAAATGTCTCCACAAGAGACGAAACCCTCTAATTCGTCAGGATGACCGTTAAATACCGGCACGAGTCCCAGTATGTCGTTTAATCCGAATCCGTAGTTCATTCTAGAACTTTGTTCGCGTATTTCCGTTCGTAACGTTTCCGAAGTTTCGTCCTCGCGATTTTGTATGAGCTCGGGCTCAGGTCTCTGCGAACGCGTACCCGGTTTATTTTTTTCGCTAACGACGTATTTATGAAACAGACCTTCCCAAATGATGGTAAAAAGGGGTAGAGAACAAAGAGACTCAATTTTCATTTTGTCGTGGTACGATGGCCAAGAGAAAAGATAAGAACAACAAGATTAATGTACCTTCAAACTTAGTTAGTTTGACCCTATTGGGTAAAGTGTATTTTTCCCTAAGATGAGAGAAACAATTTTCCTTTCGTTCGAGGGGAGCAAGGCCTAAAGTGTCACGGGCAAAGAAGAGAAACAGATCCAAGAATGAATTTTCCGATGAGACGCAAATGATACCAAAAGAGAAATCCAAAGGAAAAAAATTCAACCTAAGAATGTCCTAAACAGCGCTTAAAGACAAGGACTAATAATTTTAATTTGTCCGCTATTGTTATCACATAAAGAGTGTAAAAATCTTCCCCAAAAAGCAGAAATAATTTAAGGAAAATATATGTATATATATGTGCTAAATTCAAATAGGTATATAAAAAATAAAAATCAAATTTTGTAGTTTATTTTTGGGGTTTTTATTTGTCCCCTACTTGATAAATAAGTTGTTGCAATTTTGGATAATAAATGTGTATATGTATAGAAAGAATTTTTGATAAATGATTATATATATATTAAAAGAAAAAATGTATTTAAATTTTGCCTCTATTATACAAGTAAACAGAAATTTTCTTTTTATTATATATTTCCCTTTGTATAAAAAATTTGAGTCAAAGAAACATGTATGTTGAGGAAAAATCGTTTGTTTATTATTTTGACCCGGGCATCCCCTTTTGATTACTAAAATGAATTGACTTTATTTTAGGGAGTTGATCACTATTACAAGACCGACATTAAAAATTTCACCTTAATCGGCTTCACAAAAGTTACGTTAATTTCACAAAAGTTACATTAATTTTACTATGAAGAGCTCTCTTAGTCTCCTTGAATTTTTCACTGTATATTAATAAAATGAAATTTTTTACCTTAAATAAACTGGATACTTTTGTCCATGTACTGCTGACGTAGCTGGCAATGTCCACTTCACAAAGATATACCAGCTTTTTCCTGTCGGTGTCGCCGCTGCTGTCGTCGCTGCTGGATGTGGTCGTCTCCGCTTGTCACTTTTATTATTTGGTTTGTTTTTCACTCTGCCGGTATCTAAGCCCCAGGCGACGCTTTTAGAAATTCTAAAATTTTAAGTCACTTTGCCGGTGTTTAGCCCCGGGCACGCTGTTTTTATCAAAATTTGTTTATTATTATTTTCACTGAAGCGCTTTTTGTTATTTTGTTGCCGATGGTTCTCTGTAACCTTATGTGCTCTATACTTTTACTGGTAGGGGATATTGGGAATCAGTCCGATTCACTGCTGCCACCAGAATTTTGTTTGTTCTGATCCTCCTTCTGTGGTGAGCGGATTTTGGGTATCCCACGCGCTGCCACCAAAATTTTGTTTTGCCGTTGTGGGGGTTGTTCCTCAGGAAGCGCGTTTTCTTGTCCTGAAAAGGACGTTGGATCTCTTTATTTGATTGCTCCTGGAACAACACACTTCAGCAAGGGTTCGTTGCCGTGCTTCCTCTGACCCAGAGGGAAGAGCAACGTCCTGATTGTTCGTGGGACGTAACCTAGGGGATAGTGTCCTTATACCCTGCAACCTCAGTACTGGTTCCTGTACCGATTTCTTTGGAGTCGTCCTGGTATATATATATATATATATATATATATATATATAAAGAATCATCCAACGTTGGGTGCCAGCACAAAATTTCAAAAGTAATGAAAGCAGTTTTATTTATTTTGGATTTAGTTTTATTGATTTTATTTGTAAAATAACTGCTCTGTGGCAGGAGGATCTAGATACTGTCGCCCGGAGATCACGAAACCATTCCTTTATAAAGGAAAAGGAATCGAAAATTGTATCTCAAAGATACACATTTTCGTGCAACAATCTCGATCTTTTGGATATTTCGAGCGAGATGTTGTGTTTACACAAGATAAGAAATCAATTTCTTGAATTCTTACGAAACCATTACGCAGATGTGTGAATGTATCTGCTTTTGAGTTTTTGTTTGTTTAACTCAATGGAATTTTTAGGATAGAGATAACAATCTCTGAGTTTTGGATTTGGGTGATGCTGTGGAGCAAATATAGAACAATAAACGAATATTGGATTCGTTTATTGTGAATTTTAATTTTAATTTTGATTCTGGATTTAATTATGCCGTGGGGGCAAATGTTATGCGATAAACGAATGTTTGATTCGTTTATTGCGAATTTTGGATAATGTTTGGGTTTTTTCAGGTTTTGATAGGATTTTGGATTAGGAATGGGAGAAAAAGATGGTAGGGCTTTTTGGAGCACTACAACATCTCCCAAGCATTCGCCAGAATATTGCATGAAGGTCTTATATATAAAATGAGTAACTGTTTCCAGCAAATTATTGCCAATGAGTCGAATCCCACTTGTTTGATAGAACATTCAAAGTAATGTTACACGCAGAATTCCAATACCATGATATAACATCCAATACTCTAATATTCAAAAACTCCCAGAGTCTAATATTCGCGTACACATGACATGTATACGCATGTATAGCAATAATCGATAATATCTACATACATATAACATGTATCATATACGCATATGTTCAAACATATAGCATAAAATTGCAACGCATCTAATGTTGCACGCTATTTGCCATAGGCAATTCAAATTCCCATCACCTTGAGATGCATGCTTTTCCCATTCTCATACTTAAAATTGAAATTCTGCAACTCCCACGTCCCAGCCACGCCCATACCCATTTGCTAACATGTAAATTGCAGCTACGCAAATCCTAAAATTCGAATAACCTTGATGATCACCTAACACCCCATCACCTTCAAGGTAATTTCACCCAGCCACATACATGCTATTTGATATGGGCAAATCAGATTCGCATCACCGAATGGAAATTTTCCCATAGCCCTGGGTGGAACTACAGCCAGAGTAGGCATAAGGTTGCCGCCTTAGGATGACTGGCGGCAAAAATTGCGATGTTGCAGTTCCCATCGTCGCGTCGTTGGCATGGCCTTCGACTGGGACTAGCATCGGGTGGCTGTCTGAAAGTCAGCAATGACCCGCGGGAAGATATGAAAATCTTGATTTGGATTTTGGGTATAAATAGGGAGTACCGTTGGAGGTAAAATTCAATTAGAATCCGACAGCACAAAGGAGAGAAAGGCCAACCCCAGGGGAACGACCGGTAGTCCAGTTAAAAAACATAACATTTTGGCGCCCGAGCAGTGACAAACCAAATAAAGTAAGTAATAGATATAACTAAATAATAATAAATGTTGTATAGCAATATACAATAGTAACACATGGAGGAACTCACTCTAGCTTTGTAACACCCGAGCGTGATCACAGATGTTAACATTTATTATTTAATTATCGTGATTTGATTTGATTTATCGGGGGTTGTTATTTATGTTGGGTTTTTGTTGGCAGGTTTACTCGGCTCACCGGTACTTACGTGGTAAGATAGTATAGCGTGGCTTATATGAACCAGGGTGTCTTAGTTTTTTTCGGCGCAGCTTCTGTGGTAAGACTATTCAGCGTAAGATTCTCGGTGGCGGCAGCCTCTTCAGCATTGTGGTTGTAAGGTTGAAATTAAAATGAAACACTTCACTACATTTGACTGAACAATTTATTGGTTGGGAATGTCGATCCTTTAGTTTTCTACACACAATTACTTTTAAAAAGAAAAGTAAGAAGGTCCGCTGTTCCCACGCGAATGCTGCAACCTTCTTACTTGGTTATTACACTACACTGTACTGCAACTCATTTGCATCACCGTTTATATACCAAATTATTGGTGAGGAAGTGCAGATGATGCATTTTACTCACCTAGAACGTGTAACCTATTCTGAGGTTATTTGCCTGCCATAGGCCATGCGCAATATTCCATAATTATTTAATTTGCCCTGCTAAAACTGCAACGACAATGAATTGAGCAATTAGTTAATTGGTTTCATACGAAAAACCAATTATAGGGCATTGCCCGTGTGTGCAAATCGTATGATTAATTTCGCCTCACTGCTGTGTTCGCTACTTCGTCGAACTCAGCACTTTTCCGACGCTCAAATACTTCGTAGTCGGTAGCCTTTGACAATACCGCTCGTGTCATATATCTTGTACCGCACTTGTTTCCCGAAAAAAAAATGTATTTGGAATATGAGACCGTGTAGGTCCGCGGCCAGGTGCTCGCTTGATTTTTGAAATACGAAGCATAATGCAGTGGCCTTGGGGAGTGCGCCAAGTGTTTGATTGATACATGATAATTGTTTTGGCTTTGGAAGGTGGGCATGAACGGGTGATTATCGCAACGTATGCGATATGACTTAATTGCCCGTGGAGAAGGCTTTGCTTCTGAATGAATGCGTATTTTAATTGCCTGTGGGAAAGGCGTGTATTGCATTGTATGCAAAATATGTTGAGGTTTGTTTGAGAGTATTGGATGCAAGGATGATGGAATATTAATTGTCTGAGAGGGGGTGTAAGGCAAGGTGTAACAGCTTCTATAAAATAGCAGCAGGCAGTCCACAAGGGAATGCCATTGGCCCTTTCCGCTACTTACTATACCCCAAACAACCAAAAACACATTCAAATGCTTGTGGCGTTTCTAACAGATGCACGCACAGTACACAAGCAAAAAAAAAAAAAAAAACCAAAATGAAATAGTGAATAACAACACAGAAAGGAAATCGAATAAGTAAATGCAACAGCCGTTTACCAAGCAACAACATAGCAATTCCACATCAGTTGAGTGTAGTTAAGAATAACAATCGAACTTGTACACGCGGCAGTGGCCTGGTGTGTTGAGCATTGGTGGTTCAATCTGTTGGTGATCCCAACCGTTATAGCGTCGGTTTGAATCACACGTTTTTCATTGTGGTCGCAAACGCTATAGACACCTTTGCAGATAATACAGTTATAATACGAGGGTTGCCTCTTATGTTTCGGGATTTGGCAACCCTAGTGTTGCAATCCGGCAATTGACAGCTCTGTCGTAAACTTGGACATTTTTGAGGTTATACCCACTCAGAACGTTTTGACATACGAGCGCTATTTGTGTTGTTTACAGTAACATAAAAGATTCATCTCGGCCCAAAAATGGAATTAAATCGTCAACATTTTCGTGCGATTATTTTTTACAACTTTCGGCGTGGATTAACTCAGCAACAGTGCATGGATGAACTTAATTCATTTTTTGGCGATGAAGCTCCATCAAGAACCAGTGTTTATCGATGGTATGGTGAATTCAATCGTGGTCGTAGTTCACTCCAAGATGAATTTCGTAAAGGTCGTCCAAAATCAGTTGTTGTTCCGAAAACCATTGATGCTGTGCGCGAACTGATATTGGAAGATCGTCGTGTGACCTATCGTGAGATTGAGACAACCTTAGGCGTTACTGGGACCAGCATACATTCAATATTGCATAAACATTTGACTATCAAAAAAAATTGTTCGCGTTGGATCCCACACAATTTGTCAATCGCCCAAAAAAAGGCTCGTGTCAATTGGTCGAAAGAAATGCTCAAAAAATACGGTCGCGGTGCTTCGAAACACGCCTATGACATCGTGACAGGTGATGAATCATGGATTTACGCGTATGAGCCCGAAAGTAAACAGCAGTCGACTGTCTAGGTGTTTCAAGATGAGCCAAATCCAACAAAAGCTGTTCGCGCACGAAGCACTTCCAAGCAAATGGTCGCCTGTTTTTTTCGGAAAAACTGGACATGTCGCAACCGTACCACTAGAACAACGCAGAACAGTCAATTCTGAGTGGTACACAACCATTTGTTTGCCAGTTGTCTTCCAAGAAATCAGGAAAACCAACCGCCGAAGACGGATCACTCTTCACTACGACAATGCGAGCTCTCACACATCGGCTGCGACAACTGCATTTTTGAGCACCCAAAACATCGATTTGATGGGTCATCCGCCGTATAGTCCTGACTTGGCACCGAATGACTTCTTTTTATTCCCGTACGTAAAAAACAAACTCAGAGGTCAACGTTTTTCGACACCTGAAGAAGCGGTTGCTGCATTCAGAATGCATGTGTTGGAGATACCTCAATCAGAGTGGCAAAAGTGCTTCGACAATTGGTTGAAACGCATGCAAAAGTGTATAGATCTTCATGGGGAATATTTTGAAAAACAATAAAGTGATTTTCGATGATCAATATTTGTTTTTGTTCTCTAATCCCGAAATATAAAAGGCAAACCTCGTATCAGCTATGATAAATAAAAAGGTACACAACAATTGTAACAGGTACTCAACAAAATTTGCCAACGGACCAGTGATTGGTAAATTTAACTATACGAGATGAAATCTATTCACGTAACATTTGCATTCCGACGGTCAGATAGCAAAATTACTACATATCTCAACGGAATTCTAATTCAGCATGACAGGTCAATTGAAAAGTCCCCGGCCTTCCATATTAAAACACTTTTTTTTGGCAAAATTCGTTTTTTTATTCAACATAATTCGCTTCGAGGGTGATACACTGATTATAGCGACCCTCCAACTTTTCGATGCCTTTTTTGTAGTACGATTTGTCCTTTGCTTCAAAATAGGCCTCAGTTTCGGCGATCACCTCTTACTTCGACGAAAATTTCCTTTGAGATCTGAGAACAGGAAATAGTCGCTGGGGGCCAGATCTGGAGAATACGGTGGATGCGGAAGCAATTCGAAGCCCAATCCATGGATTTTTGCCATCGTTTTCACTGACTTGTGACACGGTGCATTGTCTTGGTGAAGCAGCACTTTCTTTTTCTTCAAATGTGGTCGTTTTTCGGCGATTTCGTCCTTCAAACGGTCCAATAACGCAGTGTAATACTCGCTGTTGATTGTCCTTCCTTTTTCAAGATAGGCAATAAAAATTATTCCGCGCGCATCCCAAAATACAGATGCCATAACCTTGCCAGCCGACTGTTGCGTTTTTCCACGCTTTGGGGCGGATTCATCGTGTGCAGTCCACCGGGAGAATGACTGTCGATTGGACTTCGGAGTGAAATGATGGAGCCATTTTTCATCCATTGTCACATATCGACGCAAAAACTCGGGTTTATTACGCTTGATCATCTCCAAACACTGCTCCGAATCATCAACTCGTCGTTGTTTTTGGTCAAAACTGAGCTCGTGCGGCACCCACTTTGCACAGAGCTTTCTCATACCCAAATATTCGTGAATGATATGATGTACACGTTCAGTTGATATCTTTAGAGTGCCTGCTATTTCATTCAATTTCAATTTACGGTCATTCAAAATCATTTTGTGGATTTTTCTAATGTTTTCGTCGGTAACAACCTCTTTTGGGCGTCCACTGCGTTCACCGTCTTCGGTGCTCATTTCACCGCGTCTAATATAGCATACCAATCCTTGATGGTTGGGGCGGCGTCTGGAAACTCGTCATCAAGCCAAGTTTTTGCTTCAACTGTATTTTTTCCCTTCAACAAGCAATATTTTATCAACACGCGAAATTCCTTTTTATCCATTTTTTTCACAATAACAGAAGTTGCTTCACTCAAAATACTATAATTCACAAACTAATGATCCGACATCTGTCAAATTTATACACGCGTCTTTTGAAGGTTAGGGCTAACTAAAAATCATATGGATTTAATTCTAGTGTCGCCGTCTATGTGTCAGGCCGGTGACTTTTCAATTGACCTGTTATTTAGTGAAATATCTCGGCATACACCTGGATAGCAGACTAAACTGGAGACATTATGTGAAACAGAAAGCTGAATAAATAACGCTTAAACGTAGACAGATTTATTGGTTAATCGGGCATCACTCTCATCTTAGTCTCTATTGTAAAAGATTGATTCAATATCAATCTATCATCGAGCTGATTGGAATGTACGGAATCCAATTATGGGGCTGTACGAAGGAATCCAACAGAAAAATAATTCAACGAAGCCAAAACAAATTCCTTCGCACTATCACCAATGCCTACCGTTTTGTGACAAATCAGCAAATACGTGATGACCTAGAGATCAAATGGATTAACGAAGTTATCCAAGAATATGATGGCTGTTTGATTTGCGTTCTGCGAATCGTCCACCAACCAATGGGTTGTGTTGATGGGCGAAAAAAATGGCGCCAAGAACAATGATTCGTTCTCTTGCCGTGCAGTGATGCTGGTTCTGTGGGAATGACGTCCGGAACAATTGGTATCTGCTGGAATCAATTCTTAATAAATTGTTCAAACTGAAAAGTTTACCTTTGCTTCCAAATTTGAACTTCCCAGTAATTGAAATGACGTGGCTCTTGATTTCAATAATTAATATCGTCTTTATTGTCTCGGATTCTTTAGATTTTTAACGATTACAAATTACGACCTGGAGTCGTCAAGCGATTTACAAAGAAGAGAATTATAAAAGTAAAAATGGTTGTCAAGTGACAACCAACAGAAAATTCACAAATGTCAGCTGATTGCTGACATTGTTTAAGGTGATGCCACATATCTTAGTCAGGTGGTGCCACAGATTTTAAATTGCGAATTCGCCGGTTGTTTCAAGGGCGAATCCGCAACAATGGCAAACACGAAAAATGCCTACATAATCATAGCAACGTAGAAGCTATTCAGCTGTTGGATATCACCCACAAATTGGGTAGGCTAAAACGGACGAAACCTTACGAATTAATATCTTAAAATCGAACATACCATACATGGACTTGGCAGCTGAACACTGGTCCAGTCAACCCCCACACGTTTTACTTAATTAAACTAAATTAAGCACAATTCAAATATAGTATTATATTATATTTTTATGACTGTACTACTTATATTCAATAAAGGGTTAAAATAATAATTTTGGTTGCTGCAACGCCACGCTAACAAACATCATTACGTAATGTAGCGAAATCCAACGTGATTATTTATAAAAATCCTGTCATATATTTCACAATCGATTTAAGTGCCGCTGTTCAGCAAAGCAATCCAGACTGGTCGTTGCAAACAATTGTATACTTTCTCAATGGGATGACCTCCTTTTGACATCAGAAGCCGTCCAACCAACCACTCCCATTTCAAGTTTCAAGAGTCATTATCAAACCCAGGAGAGAGCCTGGCATCTTCCGTTTACGATTTCCTTAATTTTCTACCATCTTTAAATGGTTCCAACCAGGGTTGCATTTTGCCCAGACAGAGAGCTTTCTATCTAAACAAGTCTCGTATCCAAATGGCAATAATACCACACAATCAATACAACCGCTATGCCCTTATACCTGAGTTCACACAAACCAGGAAATGAGAACACTTTTCCACAGTGGAAGTGTTGAATTGAAATCCGCCCCAGAAAGCGACGATCCTGTGACAATTTCTTGAATGAAAGGTCCCTGGATGAACATTAACCCCAGAATTATGCTCCAGTTTATCTTTAAGAATGGTTTTAATTAGTATCCCATTATTAAAGTGATGGAATCAAGAGCAACCAAAGTAGCGTTTGTCTCTGTCCACAGACGGATTCCTGGTTGACCGGAGTGAGTTTGACTGTAGAAATTAATTAAGGCTGAAGGCACAATCCATCCACCCTTTGATTAGGTGAATCCCTTTACTGTAGCTCTTTCCTTCTTTCTTTCTTTCTTTTTTGTTTTTGACGTTGGTGGAAATACTACTGAAAATAAAAGACTGAATACCAGAATAAGGAAAGTCGTACTGCTAATGAATGAATTGGGTTTAAGGCCTCGGATCTAAATGTCAGGCGTCATTAAGTCGATGGAAAGACATTTAAAAAGAACAAAGAGGATGTACCTGGACATCATGGAAGGTGCCACTGATGGCTGATTGCCATTTCCGACGTGGTCTAATTTAATGTTCGGCTCACTGAATGCAAATATATGGTTGAAATGCAAATTTCGATAATTAAGGCCATACCTGGCAATGGCCATACTAACGAAGCTTAGATGTAGATCAAATGAATCAAGGCAACACTCCATTGGCACCTTGAGAAGAAGCAAAGTAAATTCGGTTTCATTACATTCTTTCATTTGGTTAGAGAACAGCAAAATGGTATTTCATAAAATCATATTTCGTTTGCAAACAAAACCTTGCTAAAAGAAAAGGAGCTTAAAGTGTAATTAGCGATTCTGGGGGGGGGGGGGGGGATTTGAACACAAATCTCAAATGTATTATTTTTATATCACGGTGCTTTTAATCATTTGTTAGATGCATTTCTTTTGTCCTCAACGCTAAATTTGACGACTTTCATATCGCAACAAAGTGTGTACAGTAAAATGAATTTTAAACAATATTACTAATTGGTTTTAAATTATATTTTATTGTTTTAACCCCCTATACGAATGACTGTACGAGTACCAACATCATTTTTCTACCCTCAGATTAGAGCCTTCTAACTGGGTATTGAAACATTTCTAAAGACCTAAATGTATTACACGCTGCGGAAAAAAATTGTAATACTTTGTTTGGATGTTTGGATGTATTCTGTACCAAAAAAAAAAAAAAAAAAAAAAAAAACTCTGATGCTTCTTTGAGTGCTCGATTCGGTTGTCAGTTAAAGAAAATAAAGTTGATAAAGAGAAAATTCGGTATATTTTACAACCTCCTTTCGTAAAGACGTAAATACAAGCCAGATGACTAAACGGTGTTTACGGTCGTAATACTGTCATAGACAAATACACGCAATTTTGGTTTTATGGATTGCTTTGTGGTACTTTTTATGTTACAGATGCACCGCGCACTGGTAGGTCGAAATCATGAACATGATTGAAGTAGCCCGGAGCATAAGAGGTCGAAGTATCGCTCGAGTGTTAAAAATTTGCCACACAACAGTTTTAAAACATCTATGCAGAGCTGGATTCAAAACACGCTTGACTTTTGTGTGCCACAAGAATTGAAAAAAAAACATAATACATCGAATTTCGGTCGCCGAAGCCTTGGCCAAACGGAATGGAATCAATGCATTTTTTAAAATAGATAGTGACTGGGTATGAAAAGTGAGTTACATAGGACAACATTATCCGAAAACGACAGTAGTCAAAACGCAGTAAAGTGACGCAAACGGTGAACAAATCTAGGGGCAACGTCCATCAAAGTTTTGCTGAAGACTTAGTCAGACTGAAAAGAAATTACCTATGATGAGCTATTTCTAAATGCCCAAAAACTAAAATGGACATTTGCTGTCAGCAATGAGACCATTTAAACCTAACGGTCGTCCAAAAACGACAGTTTTCAGCTAACCTTCAGTACCAAATTGGCCATCCGGTGTAGACTTGTTGACAATCGACAAACGATAGTTAACGAATCTTTCGACGGACAAGCCAAACACTATGTATCGTGTACCTACGCACCGTAATTAACAAGCAATTAGTGCTAATGCATGGCAACCAAGTCTCCACGTGACACCCATGGATAGCAACTTTAGCACCCGCCAAGTAGTGAACCAATGCATACAGCGAAATCCTGAAAAAGGTTGACGGAAAGCTAATAATCTTGCCCAGAAAAACAAAATATTATGTAAAATTGAACAAGCCTCGTATATGGACCGGATATACGACGTCGACCACGGAAACGAAAATGGCTGAACGATTTGAGAATTATCTCATAGAACGTCCGCTTGTGGCGGTCCTGCGAAACTCAGAAACCAATTTCTCGACCGATTCCTCATGCCTGCACGGTATCGAACGACACTATCCAGAAACGAAATTGTTTGGCGACCCATTAGCTGGGCAAACACAAATAGCCGGCGCGGCAGCCATCAAAATCCTTTGCGATTAAAGTATGCTCAGGAAATAAACAAATTTACGATTTTCTCTTGAGCTAACCGCAATTTGGTTTTTTTCTTATCGAAATGACTGGGGCGGTTCCACGAACCGCACAAATCACCATAGGCTGAGATGTCTCCGTTCCACCAAGGAACATTCTCACCTATAACCAAGCTTCACGTGCCTACAGACACGTGTCCCCAAAGTCCACCTTTTCACCTGACCAAAGGTGACATCCGCAGTGGTGTCACCAACCCCACAGATCCACAGATACGTGGGCCGCAAGTCCCGAACAATTTCCCTACGCCGGCGATCGAAGGACACGACCCAGCATAGAAATTGTGTATCGATCCATTAGCTGGGTAAACACTGCTGCGCCAGATGTCGACAAACATCAAATCCCCGGCGATAAGGCAATTGCCGTAAAACAATCCGTCGGCAAAACCTTTGTCCCTACCGCAATGTACTTCGCTTAAACAAAGGTCATTGCGGAGAAACAGCAATAAACGAAAACGCTGTTCCCATACGGCAAAGCAAATACGATAATTACCACGATTCCAGGATCGCCAAGAATAAACCACACACCCGAATGTTTGCATAAGCAACGCAACAGAGGTGTGAAAATTCTGGCGATCCCACAGACGGCAACCTCCGCGCCTGTATGTGTGAGTGCGATATTCCCTGGTGGAGAGATTCTCGATTGAGAGAGAATCACCAGGACAAGAAAAACGAAAGGGAAAAAAGAACTATGGGGTAAATAAAATCATCCCCAGAAGGAAAATGAATCAGTCGACATAGAGAACCATAACGATAAATCGAGAAAGAAACGGATCGATCCGAAGTTAACCTTTTTAAAATACGCAAGTTAACCTGTGTACATTGGCCGAACTGCTACCAAAGGCAAACACCATAAACGTATATATTCGACGTCCAACGCACAGCAATTCAACGCGCGCCGGGCTGTGATCTTCACTAGGGACATCGGAAATGTGTTTATCGGTTAATTACATTGTTCTCAAAACTTATTAAAGGAAGTGCGGACAGTAAATACGGAGACTGAGACGGTTATCCTTGTCGTGACACTTACGTGGTATCTTAACGTGTGCCGTTTTTATATTGTCAATTTTAATTCACAATTTTTTTTGTGCTGAAAACACTAAGTGAGATAACTTTGAATGTGGTTGTGTAAAAAAAGGATTATCAATTATCTTTAAATGCGTATTAATGTATTGACTAAAAACAGAGAAGTGTTACGTCTCCAGCGCCGTGCTTCCTCTTTCGAGGGAAGAGCGTGGGGGTTATAATATCTTTTCTTTATCTTTTCTTGTTTTTTATAATTATATTTTTGTTTTTATATTTTATTTTCAATATATCTGTCTCAAGCTGAGCTCTAACTTGAACTACCTTTACAAAAAAAAAAAAAAAAATTGTGGCGAGAAGGCCGAATTTAGCGAGACAAGGACATATGTGTCCTTCATCTTGTCTCTGACTTCTGGTCATCTTGCGATAACCAGAATCACCCACATCCGTGAGGATGTTGGGCTCGGTCTCGCGATCTTTGAAAAGAAAAGAGAAAAGGGGGGAGGGGGGGTATCCAAGGATAGTGTGGACAGTGTTAGTCCGGGTGTTCTCTAACTACTTTTATAGAGAGATGGTGGGAAAGAAATCGTACAAGACCGGTAGGTCTTGGGTGCGGTAGTGAACGCAGATCACGTCTTTGGCGTCTGATAATCTGCGCTTTGGTCGGTGTGTATGTTTGTGTTTGTGCCGTCTTGTACTGTGCGTTCGTGTGTGTGGTTTGTTAATAGTAGACCCTATGGGATGGGTCCAGGAATCCTCTATTATAGAGGGGAATGATGTTGGGAAGGGTGCTTTCTTCAGTTTTGTACTGAAGAAGAAATTGTGGGGGTTTGATCCGAAGCCATCGAGAGAGAGAGAAGGGTCAAGAACGCAAGAGTCCCATAGAAGTAGGTTCTCGCTGTTCTGAATGTTTTCGAGGTACTTATATGCTAATTGAAGCAAGTACTCGTCGATAGGGGTAATGGAGGCGCCTTCGTATAGGTGAGAGTTGGGGTAATGACGACCGTCAGGCCTTCTAGAATGATTGGTGCATCTTCTGAGGAGTTTCCTTTCGAAAACCCGAAGTCTTTCCATTTGGGCCGAAGATATGCAGGACCATATGGGAAAGGCGTACGATATTCCAGATCGGATTAGCTGCTTATAGCAGAGAAGCTTAACTTTGGTGTCAACTTTGTTGCTCCACTTCAAGATTTTATATTTTATTTTCAATATATCTGACATGTCACATGTTTGATGAAATTCATTTTTGGGGTATAAATGACCCCAAGATATTTCATCCTGTCCTGTGGTCTAATCGTAGTATCTCCCATTTTTATGCGAATATCCTGTGAATATCGAGAAGTAGGTAGGGAGTGTTTACTACTCAGAATTATAGCTACTGCTTTAGATGGGTTAAGTCGAATTTTCCACCGACTGTAATACTGATACAGTTCGTCTAGGTGACGGTTGAGTCGATTTGTTGCGAATTTAGGGCTTTTAGATGACGTGTACACTAGGACGTCATCCGCATAGCAAATCTGGTTTACTCTACCATCCACAGGGCGAGGAATATCTGAGGTGTAGATATTAAATAAGATGGGGCCTAGAATGGAGCCCTGTGGTACGTCTGCGGCGCCGTTGAAAGTTCGGGAAAGCTTTCCATTCACTCGAACTTGGAAGGTTCTGTTTAAAACGAGCTGGTAGATTATATTACACGGCGTTTTACTGAGGCCGGTATTCAGTAATTTAAAAACGAGACCTTCGATCCAGGTTGTGTCAAAGGCCTTTTCAATGTCCAAGCTCACCGCAATGGTGGGTTCCTTATTAAAGAGGCGCACGCAAATGTGGTTTTGAAATATGTTGAGAGCCATAGTGGTGCTATGCGCTCTTCTGAATCCAAATTGGAAGTCAGGTATTAGGTTCCTGACACTGATAAATTTATTTAGCTTCTCGTATATGAACTGTTCATATATTTTGCTGACGAATATGAGGAGCGAAATAGGACGAAAGCTTGAGGGGTGATAATTTGGTTTCCCAACTTTTGCTATTGGGCAGACAACAGCATGCTTCCAAGCTTGGGGAAAATACCCCATGTTGTAGGCATGGTTGAGCAGAATGGAGAGCTTTATAAAGAATAAAGCAGAAAGCCTTCGCAACGAGTGGTAGGACATATTGTCGATACCGGGTGACTTCTTGGGGTTTCGAGATTTAACTAGGTTCTGTAGGGTATTTGGTGTGACGAAGCCGTGACTATTATCACGTGTGTCGTCGAAGTATGCACTGTTAGCTGAGTTAAAGACAACTATTGGCTCTTTAAAGTTGTCTAATTTGTTGTGAACCTCTGAACTAATTATTGCATTTGTTTCCGGGTCGCCATCCTCGAGAGTGAGCTAGTGATTATTTTCAAAGCTCTCTCCGATGATGTTTGCTTTATTGGTGTCATTATTGACAACAAGGCCGTTGTGCATGATTGGTCCAGTGATACGAGAGGTGCCACATATCTTTTTAACATTTTTATAAATGTTCTGGTCCATCTGAATACCCTTCAGTTTGTCTTCCAATTGTCGGGTACGATCTACCTTTACAATATAAATGTTCCTGTTTTTATAGAACATTTTGTTTCAACTACCTGTGTCGTATAAAATGAACAAAACAAACCAGAAGTCTCTGTTTATAATTTTGAATATACTTTGAACGAAAATCAAAGTGGCTATGTTTTGAAGTGAAAATGTGCTTGCTATGAAAAGGGGCATGTTTTTAAATGTGCTGTAAGTGACTGGATATAGAATATTGTGTCTCTTTATTTATGAATTGTATTAAATGAGAATGTAAGATATGTGAGGATGTAGTTTTAAAGGTTGTCTTAGAAAAGACATGAGATTAGTGATAAAGCGAATAAGGGTAATATTCTGGAATGCAACAGATGTGAAAACAATAAAATAAATTTACAAGTCATTGCTCAGTGTTTTATTTGTGTCAGTGTCTCAGCGCTCCGCTTTGTTAATTTTTCTCTTTTGTGGACAGTGTTCGGCGGAACACATTCGACCAAAGTCAAAATCCGCCAAAGTACTATTGTGGAAACACAAGGTAAACAATAAACCAACCGACACTGTTCCTACAAGGAGATAAAAACCTTGTAAATATCGCAGGGTACCGCAACTGTGTGAAAAGCGTGACGATCCTCGGCATATCTCCGACCACATGGACAGCGACGTTCGCGTCTGCGTGTGTGGGTGCATCCACACAGTTTCCTACGAACAATACGAAATCGTCGGATAAGAGAGGGTGCGATCTACTCGAAAAGAGAAATCCCTTGGAACAGGGAGTACACCAAGGAAAAGCAGAATTGAAGAGAAAGGAAGAACAGCCGAGTGAGTTTCCATCCCTTAGATGGAAACTAGTTTAGTCCGGTGATAATCTTGGAGAGGCAAAGGTCCGTGTATATAATAGAAATCGATCGAGGGTCGCGACGCGAAGTGTGATAACGAAAAAGAAAGGGCAGAATTGTGAATCAAATAAAATTATAAAAACAGAATTTAATTGTGACAAAGTGAAAGTAAAGGAGAATTATAAACACAGAATTCAATAGTGGCAAAGTTAGAGTAAAACAGAATTTTAGAAACACAATTGAATTGTGACAAAATTAAAGATCCGAGAGGAATTAAAAATATTACGTGACTTTCATTTTTTTGTGGACAGGGTTCAGCGGATCACAACAATCAATCAAAACCGCCAAATTGGTGCCCCGACGATCTGTCCGACACAACACACACTCACATACGCACACAGAAAAGGTGTGGCTTTACTACCTACAATCACACTACTTCTACGCAGAGCACCGGCTCACTTGCCTACTCTGGCATTCTCTCTATCGCTCTCTCGGTCGCGCCTCGCTCAGTCGTTCGCATTTCAAAGTTGTTCGTAACGAAAGTGACTGGGAAGGGAGTATTGTGACGTTTCTAGCAGATACACACGACCATTAGTGAAAAACAACACCACCAAAAAAGCACACCCATTAAAGCCATATACCTTAGCAATAATATAGCATTTCCACATCAGTCGAATGTACTTGAGTTTAGAAATCGGATTCGTAAACGCGGCAATGGCCTGATGGGTTAAGCTTTGATTCAATCTTTTAGTGATTCTAACCGTGATAGCGTCGGTTCGAATCACACGCTCTTCACTATCGCCGCAAACGCTACACGCTCACTATACGGAGCTCGAGCTACACAGCAGCTAGCCGATGATCTGTCCGAATATATAGTGCTAACATAATAGCATTACAAGAAATAAGATGGACGGGGAGTGGTGTTATTCAAAGAAACGAGTATGACATTTATTACAGCTGTTATACAAAACACCATGTGCTCGGGGTAGGGTTTCTAGTCAGCCAAAAACTGAAGCCTGCCATCATCTGCTCTAATGGAAGAAACGAAAGGCTATGCACCCTTCGCGTGCGAGGCAAGTTTAAGAACATAAGCCTCATAAACGTTCACCGAGCTACAGAGGAGTCTCCTGACGGCGACAAGGAAGAATTCTACGAGAACGTCGAATCGTTCTTGGTGATTTGAATGCGAAACTAGGTCGGGGCCGGTTTTCAGGCACTACGCAGGGTCCCATAGTTTGCATGGGTACACTAATGACAATGGGCAACGAGTCATCGAACTAGCAGCATTGTTACGTGCGGCTTCCGCCATCCCCATCGTTTGTTTTGTTTAAATGTAATATGTTAATAAATGGTAAGGTGGTGAAAAAACACACGATCCACATGTTGAATATGCGAACATACTCTTGTTCGATTGTGGATCGTGTGGAAGTTAGATCTCTTTTTCGGAGTGGATGGAGATGGAGAGAGATAAAGGGCTTAGTGTGCTTAGCTGTAGAAACAACAAGTTTTTGTTTTGATTCCGTTGGCAGAACAATCAATATAGAATAATGTCCCCGTTGGATAAGAAAGAAAAGAAGAAAAGGAGAGTTATGTGACGGTTTTCTTTTGGTCGGTTCATGTTAACAGTCGAAAAGTGAAAAAAATAGAGTTATGTCCCCGTTGGATAAGCGAGAAGAGCAGTGAAAAAAAAAACTTTGTATGTGACAGCGAATGTGAATAGAAAATAAATTTATAATATTAAATAAAATAAGAATAAACAATTTAAATTAACTTAAAAGCAACCAACAACAAAAGAAGACTTTTAAATTTGTACTGGTAGTGGCACAGGATTCCGACTCCAAATAAAATAGTCGCGAATTCAGCCTACATAGAAAGTAACGATCGGTGCTGTGTACAAGAGCGAGCTCAAGTGACCGGAGTTTCATTATCATCATCGGCGCCACAACCCGGACCTAAGTTTAATAAAGCTATTATTAGTGGGATCGATACAAAATCAGTGACAATTGAATCGCGACTACGAAGAAGGAAATGAAAAAGATACTTTGACACATGGTCAATAAAAATACTCAGGAAAGCTGATAATACCAAGTGGCTAAGAGCCGGGATTGCATGTGTGCAGAGTGAGACCCTTAGCACCAACGAAAACGCCCAACCATTGTTCTTTACTAAATCGAAAAGAAAAGCATCATTTTCCAAATCGTCGGCGAAGTCACTCACGATTTAGTCATCCTTAGACGCATCTGATTACTGCATTAAATCACAACGACTTAATTAGGGTTTCAACTAAAAGCTCATTGTTATATTATGTGCGTTATTATGTTTACGAGTGCATGATAAATCAAGGAGAGTGTCAACTAATCCCACAAACTATCAAGCAGTTTTTTTATCTGACCAGGAACCGAGAAAAATGCAAAACCCTGCGGTACGAGCTCAAAGCACAGTAGAAAAAGTAGCTGCTGATCCGGATGTGTGAAGAATTATATCGAGTGCGTTGGAAATTACCTCCAACTTAGTTCACGAGGAATTGAAGACCACAGCCAAAAGGAAGTCTGCCACACAGACCTGAGCCGAGCTAAGAAGGTTGCCGAACTAGTCTCCTGAACGACAGGTAATTTATTATATCTATAACCAAATTTCTGTGGCAAACAACGTTACAGCATCTAAAAGCTTGGTCGATGGAAGTACCAGGTTTCCGCGTAAAGATGTCCACAAAGCCTCCTGGGTATCACCTGATGGAGCCACTCGCAACCAAATTGACCACGTGTTGATAGATCGCCGCCACGCCTCGAGCCTGATGAGGGTACGAACGTACCGAGGTGCCAACGTCGACTGGTATCACTATCATATCGGTACAGTTTTCCGAGCGCAGATGTCCATACGGAGACGTATTGCATCCGTGGATCACATTCGAATCAACACGGCTGCCTTACGTAATGAGAATACCAGTAACACCTTTGGTCATCTTAAGCAGTAGTCGTAGAGATTGGAGCGACTGGTTTTATGATGAGTGCAAACTAGCGACTGAACGTAAGAATCCTGTATACCGACCAATGCAGCACCCTCATATGACGCGGGTGCGTGAGGAGAAATACAAAGCGTTCAGAAAATCAGAAAAAAATACTACACAGACAAAAGAAAAGTGCCTGGGAAAAAAATCTAGTCTGTGAAATAGAGAAAAGTAGAGAGCGTGGTCCGCATCAGGCACGGAAGTTCTACCAAATAATCCGCAGTATGACGTGGTATACACCACACTGCACTTACTGCAAGGATAAATACGGTAATCTGAACACCGATCCTGGGGGCATTCTGGTGCGATGTGAAGTGCACTTCAATCAATTGCTAAATGGTCACCTCACAGAAGAATTGGAGGCTCCACCAATGCAAAATCAAGACCAAATGCTGCCGTCACCAAGCATTGAGAAAACATTAAAAGCCATAAGATGGTTCATATCAAATAAACCCCCCGGAGCTGATGGCATACCAGCTGAGCTAATCAAGCCATTGTTTCCAATTACCTAATTTGCATCCATTTACCTAATTTTCGAGAGCAAGAGTTGCGTCCAATTACCTAATTTTGTATTTTGAGAGGGTGTGCCGCTTTGTTCCACCAGAGGCGTTCCTTAAAGTTGGTATGAACTGTCTCCTAGAATCCGGAGTTCCGCTGATATATCATGTAGGTTGATCTTCCGTAGACGGGCGATCGTGCTACGATCGAGAAGTCGCGCTCACCGAAGAAGAGCTTTTCCGGTTCAATAGAGGTATTTCCCATAGAGACCGGTGTGACATTATTAAACAGCACGAAAAGAGTTTTAGTGGTTGAATGGCAAATAAAGACCTATGTACCAAAGTCGGTAAAGTAACTCCAACAATAACCAGCTTACACAGATTTAGCTTTTCTAGGATTAGGGTAGTAGTGAGAGTAATCAGGTCGCGAAGATTAAGATGGCCCGAACGTGTGACGCGAATGGGCAACGATAGGACCCTGCGTAGAATTCTTGACGGTAGACCAATGGGAAAGAGACCGGCAAGACGGCCGGAAATGGGAGGACAATGTAAGGCTTGACCTTGAGGAGGTCGGATCGGATGGTCAAGCGTGGAAGACTAGTGGACTGGACAGGGAACGATGGCGGTGAGGTAATGAACTTCCGGGTTCCTCATCATCATCATCACCGGCACTACAACCGAGATCCGGTCTTGGCCTTGGACTTGCTAGTCCTAAGGCTTGTTAAATTTCCCATAATGATTTGTTTTTTCCGGGCAAGGTCATTAGTCTTGCGCCAGAGGCTCCGCGACGGGGAATCGAACCCCGCGTGACAGGCCGGTATACGTCAAATCGGTCACAAGGCCATAAATTGTCCGGAGAGGGCCGAACGAAACGCGAAACATCCCGAAAACAAAGAAAAAGCCGCCATCGGCGAAGACATTTCCTTCTTAACCTCCCACACAGACGCAGATTCTTGCTTTGCAGGGAACGTTCAGAAAAATGATACGTGGATGCACATCACACCTATGCCACGACAAGGACGTATTCGAACAAATCGCAAGTGCTGGAAATTTAGAGATTAATCTGGCAAATCATGGCTCCACCGACGTAAAAGCGAAAGGAACCGTAAAAATCGCGGCATCTGACGGTGAGACGACTGGGATCATACGTCTGGAAAACGCACTGCACGTACCCGACCTGCGTAACGACCTCGTCTCGGTCGTGAAGATCACGGACGCCGGAAACAGCGTGACGTTGTGGGGGTTCACCTCTCCACCACAAAGTTCACGCGCGAAGGAGCTGCAATCAAAAGCAACCACGGATCTACGATCGCAGTAACAGATCGGAAAGGAGATCTCTATTTTCCCCGCGAATCCGGAAAAGAATCGATCTGCGCACTGTTGACGGGACGCGCAAGCCTTCAATAACCGTTTGGCACGAGAGATTCGGCCACCTTAACTGGCGCGATCTCTTGGAGATGAGCAAAAGGGGGATAGTGTCCGGACTTGACCTAGAAGACGACGCAACCACAAGTACGTGCGAGGTTTGTTCGGAAGCGAAGATTACCGCGCTACCCTTGGGAAAGAAATCGCACCGAAGCGGAAAATTATTGGATATCGTCCATGCCGACGTATGCGGATCGATGAGAGACAAATCAAGGGCCAAAGCTAGGTACTTCCTCACGCTAACAGACGACTACTCTCATTGGACAGAAGTAAGGTTTCTGCAAAAGAAAGGCGACGTCTTGAAGTTTTTCAAGGAATTCAAGGCTCTCGTCGAAAATAAATCAGGACGTAGAATTAAATGTATGCAATCCGACAACGGACGAGAGTTCTGTAACGAAGAATTCGACAGATTCTTGAAGCGAGAGAGAATTGCGCGAAAACTCACGACGCCATACACTCCCCAGTTAAATGGAGTAGCGGTAAGCAAAAGCCGCACGCTCTTGGAAATGGCGCGTTGCATGTTGACGCAATCGAAGCTCTCAACCTCGTTTTGGGCAGAAGCTATCGACACGGCAAACTTCGTAAGAAATCGATGCATTGCGAAGACGCTAGGAGGAAAAACTCCTTACGAATTATGGTACGAAAAACGCCCATACGTGAAGAACATGCGAACTTTCGGAGAGACAGCATATATGTTGGATAAAACTCCCGGAAAAGGGAAGCTGGAACCGCGAGGTATGAAATGCGTTTTCCTCGGATACAGCGAATCGACTCAAGGCTATCAAGTACGAGTACCAAACAAACGAAGGGTAACCACGACACGAGACATCAAATTTACTGCTGCCGATACAAAAACGGAAATGCATAACGAATCGTCATCGTCTTCGTCAAATCTGAATCGAGATTCAAATCACGATCCCGAGGGAGTATCACCGCCGAATTTCTTTGAACCTCACCTAGGTGGGGTACACCGATGAGGAATCGAGAAATGAATCGCAGGAACACGCCGACCCGACGGGAGAAAGGGACGAGATCACCGAAACGATCAGAAGAGCCTCGGGTAGACCTAGAAAGATTCTCACCGGACGACCCGGTCGCCCGCAAAAATTGTATCGAATCACGCAGGAAAATGAAGATCCTCGCGGATCGAGCGGGGATGAGATCGACCGAACTCTCGACGACGAGGAATCGTACATCTCGGACGGCAGGTGGCAAATTTAGCCAGTCTTCACTCGGAGGTCCCGTATCGGCAAGCATTGAACGGACCGGACAAAGAAGAATGGTTGGACGCCATCGTCGAAGAAGTGAAATGCTTTATCAAGGCCGATACATGGCTGGTCGTGAATCGACCCAAGAATCGCAACGTGGTCGGATGTCGAATGGTCCTCAGGAACAAGTACGACTCGGGCGGCGAGGTCGAGAGAAGGAAGGCACGACTCGTGGCGGGGGCGGGAGGCGGGGGGGGGGGGGGGGTTCACGCGGCGACCCGGGATCGATTTTCACATACCTACGCTCCGGTCGCTCGCCAGGGATCCATGCGTATGCAACTTGCACTGGCGGTCAAGCACGAGGTGCAAGGTGCATCAGATGCACATCACGACCGCCTACATGAACGGTACGATCGAAGAGGAAATGTACATGGAATTACCCGATTTACTCGCAAGACGTTTGAAGAAAATCGTCACGAGACAAGGCAAATCCCACATAGAGAGCCGCGCCAAGGAAATACTGAGCTTCAGGGTGGCGAGAAGGTTTGTCGTTTGAAAAGGGCTTTGTGCGGCCTTAAACAGGCCGATCGGCAATGGCATAAGAAACTGAATGGGAAACTCGAAGAGTCAAATATGACACCGACGAGCGCGGATCCGTGCGTTTATCGCCTCAAACGAGGGGGAAACCCGTTGATGATACTGGTCTACGTTGACATTTTGATATTCTATCGAGACCAGAAGGATCTTGATTTCGTCCGAAAAGGTTTGTCGCAGGAATGCGAGGCGAGAGATCTGGGAGCAGCTCGCTATTGTTTGGGGATCGAAATCGCCAGCAGCAGAAATCAGATTACCATTTCTCAACCAAATTACATTCGGGAACTACTCTCTCGATTTCGGATGGAGGACTGTAACACCGTCAGTACTCCCGTTGAATTGGGTTCGAGGCTCGAGAAGGACGTTGAAGAAGAAGGATCACCAGCAGGAAATCGGCCCTATCGCGAGCTTGTCGGAGCTCTGAATTAATTGGCGACTGCCACAAGACCGGACATTTCGCATATTGTCAGTTGCCTCAGTCGATTCAACACTTGTCACGGCGAGGCACACTGGAAGGCGGCGAAACGCGTCCTGAGATATCTGAAGGGCACTGCCGACTTCGGAAACACGTACACGAAGAGCATGAAAACCTTGGAAGGGTTTGTTGACGCCTATTGGGCTGGATGCCCGGTAGATCGAAGGTCGTATACCGGATACGTCTTTAACCTGAGCGGTGCCGCCATCAGCTGGGAGTCGAGAAAACAGCGCACCGTCGCGCTTTCATCCAGTGGGGCGTAAGACATGGCATTAACTGAAGCCGCCAAAGAAGCCCTATTCATACAGGGATTATTGTCGGAGCTCAAGCTGCCCGAGTGTGAAAGAATTCTGGTGATGAACGACAACCGAGGGGCACAACCACTGACCCAGAATCACACGTTTCACGCGAGATCGAAACACATCGACATCAGACACCATTTCGTCAGAGATGTCTTGCGCGAAGGTCGACTGGACATCAAGCACCTTCCTTCGGATAAGATGCCCGCGGATTTTCTCACGAAGGGATTGACAAAAGAAACACATCGGAAGTGTCTGGATTTGATCGGCGTCGGGGGTTCTTCAGAGGATCGACCTAGCGCTACAATCGAGGGGAGTGTTGTGGAACCGCACTAAGCTACGTGCTCTATGCGATTGCAGCGCCGGACCGGGCGTTACGAGTAAAGGGCAAATGAATTCACGTCTTAATGCGCTCACTCTACATCTGACAGTTACACCGGACCGAGTGCGATTCTTTTTGCTACAACAAGTCTTAATAAGAATGTAATTTTGTATTCGTTGAATAAACAAATAGTAAGAGTGTAATTTTGTATTCGTTGAATATACAATATATTTCGTGCGAGGAGTCGCCCGTTCATTTCATTTCCTGCTACAAGAATAAATAATAATAATAATAATTTCTGCATATGCTATTCTTCACACAATTTCAGAAACGATAATAATATTAAAAAAAAACAAAAATAAAATCGTTGGAAATTTACTCGAAATACGTGTTTCTATTGTAGCTAGTCAGTCACCGGTGCCCCAGTGATCCCGCGAACAAACTTAGTGTCGATACCCGTGACTGCCATGGCATACAATGTCTGAAATATTGCTTGTAAAAAAATAAAAATTTTTATTTGTAGAGAAGCAATGTAGTATAATGCGCATCGTTTTCTTCAATAAATATAACATTTTTAATTCTTTATTTTTTTCTACTTTGCTTAAGGATTTAAATATGTTCATTAACTGCCGGGAGATCTCTTGCTACATAATGGCTACATAGATGTAAAGGAAGCAAGTAAAATGTCTGTGAAATATCTAACCGCAAATCAAATCTCCGAAGAGGACGACTGTTGCACACATTTCAAAACAGATGATATTTTACATTAAATGAGATTTGTGACTATAAAAATCATGAATGTTCCATTCCTTTTGGCTGGGGTTGAAGGTCATTTTATTTGAAGTATTTTTCAGTTAGTAAAAGGTATTCTTGGTTTATGATATTTCGATAAGATGGTAAAACAAATCCCGGTCTGTCCTTTCCGTTTGATTTTAAGTTTTTGAAGAATCCCCATTTAACGTGACAATAGTGTGTTGGAAAAAAGACCAGTCGACAGCACTCAAGGAAAACGGAGATCTCATCTAATCGCAGCGTCTTCATTAAATATCCTCACATGATCATTGAACCAAAGATAGAAGTGGCAATAGGTTGACAGTCCTTTAACTCAGTATTACTGTAATTTCCATTAGCACAGGGACCAGATAAATTATGGAGAATGGGAGCCCATTTATTTACACACCCTTGCACACAACTTGACTGAATATAAAGGAAATGGGTATTCAATTATGTTATGGTTGACAGTTTTGTATCTAAGTTTTGCACTTGCTTTAACTTTCCGAGCTTAAACGAGTCCCTAAACTTTGGAGGTCGTACTTGATGGATTTTGCTCTTGACGATACTCAAACTTTCGTTGAGCATTTGTCAGAGCGCATGAATTTATGTCGTAAATCATTCGCCTTACAGTATGTGATGTGGGCCTCTGAGAATTCTTGTTTCTATCGTTCAGTAAATACCGTGAATCCGTCCAATTTATGGAATCACTTATCATTAATCCATCATAATAAAGTGAAATTTTCTTCAAGTTGCAAACAATAGATTTACACCACAACCTTGGTGTTCCTGTAACATAATTACGGCCCCAGGGTCTTTGATGTTGGCATAATTTGCCACAATACCCACAGAACGTCTGGTTTCGTCATGCAATATTTCTGTTATGTGTTTGAAACCAAATGTCTTGTCACTACCAACTACTCACTACTCGTAGATATATTGTTTGATTGCGTATACATTCTGTCGGCAATAACAACACAAACATGTACGTTGACGGTGTACTTGGAATATCGTAAAGGACGGCTGTGGGTGTGATATGAAATGGTGGCACATAAATCGGAGGTATTCTTCCTCAGGCATTCATTTCGAAGAAACCTGCTACTGTTTGGAACGTGAACATTGATCACACGACATTTGTCTAAATCATCTAGATGGTCGGGAAATATGAAATGGCGTCCAATATCATAGATTGCTTTTACTCAAGTGATTGTATTGTGAATTCTTGGAGCCGTAGTTTTAATTCTGTCCTTGGGGAAAATTCCTTAACCCCAAGAGATTTCATATTTTCTTCATCAAGCAAACTTGTTTTTTTTTTTTCGTCCTTTGTGGTAATCGATGTTATTCAAATTGCAATCTGTCGCTATATTGTAGATACAAAAACGTCGGGTCACTAAATGATG
Organism: Microdon myrmicae; assembly: GCA_963931805.1. Classification (NCBI taxonomy): domain Eukaryota; kingdom Metazoa; phylum Arthropoda; class Insecta; order Diptera; family Syrphidae; genus Microdon; species Microdon myrmicae. The sequence continues at coordinate 29,392,756 of OZ007497.1, read as the reverse complement.
AAACGATTATTCTGATTACACTAGGCATCGGACTAGTTATCGTCTACAAACAAATCTTCACGCGAGTTGATCTGAGCATAGCATCTTCAATTCCCTACCCCTTGATCTCAAGGGGTGTGAACTACGGTGGCATTTGGAAATCTTTCAAATTAATTTCGTTGTAGTCATCACAATTTTATTTTCCGTCAGGTTTAAGGCTTTCGATTTCAATCTGAAAATATTCACCTTCATATTTACAAATATTGAGTTCGAAATATTCTTTTTATACGGATGTTCATGCACACAACCAGAGAAATTTTGAATAATTATACAAGTATAAATTAACGGACCTAAAAAGCCGGATTTAATACAAGGTCGTGAAGAATGTTTAAAAATTCGATATCCAAACAAAAATCTACTTTTCTTTGTACAAATCGTTTTATTTAAAGCCACCAAATTACGGTGGCCTAGTTTCCAGTTAAAGGACAGTCCCGCCTGGTTCAACCCTTCTACGATACGGAAGTTTCGTCAGATCCCGAAATGTATGTATAGTATTTTCTTTATAATCTTTAGTACGTTCTACACGTTCCAACTCTCACACTGATCCCTCTCTCTTTTTGCAATGAAGCAGAAGGTTATGCACGATGTACTATTATCCAAGCCCAAGTCATGTAACATAAAATATTCCTTCTCAACGTAGTTTCGTAACATAGACATGTTATTAAAACTGCAATTCCGCCTTTGTTTGCCAACTGAGACACGCGCCTAAGGTGCCCTTAAACGTTCAACTTCGTTTTATTTATTGAACGGCGAAACTTCTCCACATTCAGGATAACATCGATTTCTTCCGACAGTTCGTTGTATCCGTTTGTATCCGGAGGATACCGATTTACCATCTAAATCAGTATGCACGCCTGCCTCACTAGGCGTTAAAAGGAAAATAAAAATTGATCCTTTGGGTATTGTCAAAAACACCCTGCCCGCGATGTCACCGGTGATATATTCGTATATCCGAATGATACATATCTCGTTTGATTATAATTTATTTTAAAATATTGCATTTCGCGAGGAGTTTCACGAAATTAATGAATAAATATATTGGCTGTATGGGGTGACGGTTGAGGTCGTGGTGCTAATAGCTCGAAGGGGCGTCGAACACTTCTTTTTCGATTTGGGGCGTTTGCGACATGAGAATGGATACAAAATAAAAATTGCCACTGTTGGGAGGCTACAAGTGGAGTAAGCAGCGGCACTGTGGGGGGAGTTGTTTCTTTCTAAATACTTGTAGCATGATGATTAGTTTATGGATGAGGAAACAGAGATATTCGTAAGGTTCGCGATTGATAAAATGCTTTCGACATTCTCGGGGGCTGGCAATTCAACATAAAAAAAACGAGATACATTTTTCATACGGTGTCCTTGGAAAGAGAACTTAATGGATATTAAAAATATTTCAAATGTTAAAACTTGCTTTCTATTTGGGAGAACATTTTGTGACTGTAAAGGAAAGATGAGAGAATGCTTTGAGAATTGTTCTTACTCATACAAAGTATGCCCGAGTTTTCTGAAATATATTCATAATAAAGCAACTGAAATGAATTGTGTGGCTTTCGTTGCAAGTGGCGCGACTTAATATTCTACTCAAGTATGACATTTTACCCTTGGGATATGGTTGAGATGGATGTGGTGAATAGGTTATTCCCTGACATGAATATTAGTCTGGTGTGTTGGTGCCACTGTCATAACCTCCATTTATTTGCACTGATTCCATAAGAAAATGCAAATGGGATTGTGGAACCTGGGTTAGCAAAATGTTGTACCAAAAATTACCGTATTCATATCCTTGACATCGGTATGACGCATTGCTCAACCCAACCGCCTGGCTTTTGAGTCATTGACTGTTTTACATGGATGTTCTTTTTTTTAACGCGACAGTGACAGCGTTGCCGCTTAATACCAGTCTCATTACTTTACTAACTGAGTTCGTAGTTCACAAATGACGACAATGACCTGAAATTTGACACAGCTTTCTGTCATAGTTATACGAGGGTTGCCTCTTATGTTTCGGGATTTGGCAACCCTAGTGTTGCAATCCGGCAATTGACAGCTCTGTCGTAAAGTTGGACATTTTCGAGGTTATACGAACTCAGAACGTTTTGACATATGAGCGCTATTTGTGTTGTTTACAGTAACTTAAAAGATTCATCTCGGCCCAAAAATGGAATTAAATCGTCAACATTTTCGTGCGATTATTTTTTACAACTTTCGGCTTGGATTAACTCAGCAACAGTGCATGGATGAACTTAATTCAATTTTTGGCAATGAAGCTCCATCAAGGACCAGTGTTTATCGATGGTATGGTGAATTCAATCGTGGTCGTAGTTCATTCCAAGATGAATTTCGTGAAGGTCGTCCAAAATCAGTTGTTGTTCCGAAAACCATTGATGCTGTGCACGAACTGATATTGGAAGATCGTCATGTGACCTATCGTGAGATTGAGACAACGTTAGTGGGACCAGCATACATTCAATATTGCATAAACATTTGACTATCAAAAAAATTTGTTCGCGTTGTATCCCACACAATTTGTCAATCGCCCAAAAAAAGGCTCGTGTCAATTGGTCGAAAGAAATGCTCAAAAAATACGGTCGCGGTGCTTCGAAACACGTCTCTGACATCGTGACAGGTGATGAATCGTGGATTTACGCGTATGAGCCCGAAAGTAAACAGCAGTCGACTGTCTAGGTGTTTCAAGATGAGCCAAATCCAACAAAAGTTGTTCTCGCACGAAGCACTTCCAAGCAAATGGTCACCTGTTTTTTCGGAAAAACTGGACATGTCGCAACCGTACCACTAGAAGAACGCAGAACAGTCAATTCTGAGTGGTACACAACCATTGGTTTGCCAGTTGTCTTCCAAGAAATCAGGAAAACCAACCGCCGAAGACGGATCACTTTTCACCACGACAATGCGAGCTCTCACACATCGGCTGCGACAACTGCATTTTTGAGCACCCAAAACATCGATTTGATGGGTCATCCGCCGTATAGTCCTGACTTGGCACCGAATGACTTCTTTTTATTCCCGTACGTAAAAAACAAACTGAGAGGTCAACGTTTTTCGACACCTGAAGAAGCGGTTGCTGCATTCAGAATGCATGTGTTGGAGATACCTCAATCAGAGTGGCAAAAGTGCTTCGACAATTGGTTCAAACGCATGCAATAGTGTATAGATCTTCATGGGGAATATTTTGAAAAACAATAAAGTGATTTTCGATGATCAATATTTATTTTTGTTCTCTAATCCCGAAATATAAAAGGCAACCCTCGTACGATATTAGTATACAATGTTATGTCAAAAATCATCAATATTAATAAGAGAAAATAATTAATTAATGAAAATTACCAATAAAGCAAAACAAACATTTATAAATGTAACGAATGGGCAAGAAATCAGATATAAAACTGCGGAATGGATTGTGTAACGTGAATGCGGAATGGATTGAGTAACGTAAATGAGAAATGGATTGAGTCAAAGTAAGAGTACAGGATTGAGTGGTTAAAAAGTGGAACAAGTTCGGAAGCTAGCCTTAAAAACTTCGATTTCCCAAAAGGAAAAGTGAGTTGTAGAAGTTTAGTTTAGTGGGGCTAACCCCCTATTTATTGGCTTGATTAAAGCAATATAAGTACTTATAGGCTAAAGTATATATAATTTTATAAACTAAAAAAACGTAATAACTAGGTTAGCTAAGCTAAACCTAAGGTCAACAGGACATATTATATTATGAAGAAAAGAGATGGGGAGGCAGGTTAGAGAGAAAAGTGAAGAAAGCGCCGCTTAAGATTAGTGGTGAGTATGGTTTAGGAGGCGGTACTGGAGAGTATGGGTAGAGAGGTCAAAGCCGAACAAAATAGAGTTGGAGTTGACACTTCTTAGCATCGGCGAAAGGGATTTATTGAAACCATCAGATGTGCGTGGGGGGGGGGGGGGGGGGGTAGCAAGAAGGCGGAGATTACACGTATTTCGAGGGTTTGTGTTCAGCGGAATTAAGTTAAGCAGGTAGATGCAGTCGAGCCGGAGAGGACCCAATGAATGAACATTATGTCAGATAGGCTCCGGCATCCCCTGGTTTTTGAGGTTGATTAATTTGAGGCGGCTAATGTACGGGGGCAGGCTTAAGGAGTTTTCCCATCGTAGCCCTCGGACAGCGAACCGAAGGAATTGATGTTGAACACTTTCGATTCTACTGTTATGGGTCTTAAGATAAGGGGACCATTGGTCCATCCACTACTAGAATATGCTAACAGTGGACGGACGAACATAAGGTAAATAAAAGGAGTTACGTAGGGGTCAAAGAATTCCTTAGTCCATCGTTTCATGAACCCGAGGGCACAGTTCGCCGTACCGGTCTTGTACGATTTCTTTCCCACCGTCTCTCCAACCAAGTAGTTAGAGAGCACCTGAACTAACCCTGTCCACACTCTCCTTAGATACCCCCCCCCCTCTCCCCTTTTCTTTTTCAGATATCCAATGTATCCGTGGTCGATATTCATTCGACCAGGAAAAGCAAATAAAAGAGTTTTTTGTCGTAGTTAATTTACTCTATTGTCTTAACACCTTGTTATAAAAGGACTTTAGAGCAATAAAAACAATTCAAAGTTTTAACCGTACTTAAAACAGATTATAAAAACAATATCACCTTCTGAAGCTACCTTCAAAATAGCAATAAACCCTTAATCTCTGTTCCAAAAATAAAACCACCGCCTGTAACTGCAAAACAGCATTCCTCCGTTGCTCTCATCGAATATGCAGCGGGGTCATTGCTCGGAATCTGTGTTTTTTTTTCGTTGCGCAGAAAACTGTTCGTATGATAACGGCTGCAGCGCGAGTTGTTGTAACGCCTGTCCAGTCGCCTAAGAGCACACTCCATATTTATACGATTTTATGAGAGTCGACTCTGATTTCATGTTTTGCCAGAGTCTGCTTTTTGTTGCCTACCCCTGGTCGTTATATCAACGAGTGTCTTTTATTAGGGGTGTTTGGCTTGAGTTTTTTTTTTTTTTCTGTTGATGTGTTCTTGCAACACCTTCCCGGGCCAGCGACGATGCAGCAGTAGGCGTCTCTACCGCCCTGTTGTCAACGTGAGGCATATCCATGCAGTGGTGTTGTGTTGGAACAGCTGTTAATCTGTGCCATAGTTATCTTCGCTTTTATTTAAAAAAGGGGTAGTTATGGCTGAAGCCGAATGAAAATCAACGATTGTGTCGCCCATTGCCGGGGTCACTGTCTAAAAGGGTAGGTGACAGTAATCGGTTACCTTGGTTATAAGCGTCACATCCATTAGGCACCACCAGATTTCTAACCATCGATATTTTTTTTTTTTTTTGTTATACTTGGGAGAGGCGAACCTATAGCGTCGAGTGGGCACCCCGATTTAATCAAGTTCATAAAATCACGAAACAACAACAACAACAAAATCGACCGATCTAGATGGAATACTACACGTTCTATTTAAAAGACTTCGCACCCCAAATCTACTTCCTATTTCCGTCCTTCTTAATCATATAATAAATTCATCATATTTCCCAGAGAACTGGAAAATTGCGGTAGTAATCTCTGTTAAAAAGTACAGCAGTTCCAAAAACACCTCCAACTAGAGTCCGATATCTTTATTAAACACCCTAAGTAAGATATTAGAATGTAAGATCTACCAAAACCTTCTCTCGTTTGCCAATAATAATGCTCTCTTCCTTGATTCTCGGTTTGGCTTTCGTGAGCAACACTCCACTTGCCATGATCTACTAAAACTTACACGCGATGGCACAACTGCTCTGGAAAACCAATCCCCTACCGTGTACATATCTGTCGATATTTCTAAAGCGTTTGATTGTGTCTGAATCTCAAGTCTTCTTTATAAGCTACACAGCTACACTCTTCCCTCTCACAAACTCGCAACAAGCTCGCCGGAGTTCTTCAGGGATACATTCTCGGGCCACTTTTATATCGTCTATACACATCCGGATGGGGGGGGGTAGCGAACATACAGGGCAAAGTCTCTGCTTTCAACCCAGCTAAGGCCAGGACGATCCTTGTCTCTGTTCTATGCAGTCTCCACGTGACACCTCTGGATAGCTACTTTGGCACCCGCCAAGTAGTGAACCAATGGATGAAACGACATCCTGAGAAAGGTTGCCGCAAGGAAAAACAAATTATTATGGACAATTTAGCAAGTCTCGGATATTGACCGGATACCGGTGGAGAGACTTGCCAAATAAGGCCAAGACCGAATCCAGGTTGCAGTGACGGCGATGACGATGATACAAATCCGACATTCCCCAAGCTGCACCTAGTGTCTTAATGCTAAATTATGCCGGCGATACTTTAATTTACTCTAGCAGCAGGTTTATCAAATCGGAAAGAAACGATGTTAACAACTTCTTCCCGAACAGATGTTTAGCATACTTTAACAAACGGGAAATTCGCTTCAACCCAACCGAAACCTAGCTAACAGTGTTTAAGAGCAAAAACGTTAACTGCACAAACATCACTAAACGTTGTCACAACAAAATTAAACTTAAGCAGACTCAGGGAGACTGGTTAACACCCTCATAAAACCTTCCAAAACTCTAACATATTTGGGAATAAGCCTTTCCAACGACTGGTCTTCTCGACCCACATCAAAAATTCCCTTCATAAAGCCTCAATACAGCTTAACCTCTGCATACTGTTGTAGAAACCTAGAGGCCTCTCTCAAAAGGTCAAACAGCTCGTCTACAAACAGATAATCAGACACACTCTTACATATGCCTGCCCTTTAAAAACCCACATCTCACCCTCCCAAATGGAGAAGTTACGAGTTTATGAATGAAAATGATTCCGGTTTGTCATTGGCTTATGTGGGGTTATCCATACCACATGGAGAACCAACCCACAATGCCAACCAATCTTGACCGCTGACAGCGCGCCACCTCAACCCAACTCCCCATTCAAAACCTGCAATACACACATTCGTAACCATGCAAAACCTGCAAGCGCATCCATCCCAATATGCAACAGCATCCGTCCCCAATCCGCAATTGCATACATCCCATTTTCCCAAAATGGCTTCGTTCAATTCCTTACTTAAGTTATATTCCTTCCTTGCGACCAAGCAATCTTAATTTCCCCGAAATTCATATGCTGTAACAAAACGCATATTCGAACCTACAACGGAACATTAACCATCACCACCTACTATACCGAGCGCATACATTTCCCCGAGATTGCTTCGGTTAATATCTTATCTAAACGATATTCCTTGCTCGCACCCAAGCAATTCCAATTTCCCCCGAAAACCATTTCGGATCATTTCGTCCTTAAACTACAATTCTCGCTTGCAACCAAGCGACAGCTAATTTCCACGAAACAACCACAACGATCAAGACCCTTGATCATACTTGGCTATGCCGCCAAAACCAATTTCCTACTATACACAACAAACGAATCCAACTCAGCTTATAAGGGGAGGATTCGCTGGAACTGAAATCCCTATGCAAACATAGCAATCCCTTCCAAGTTCCTAGTAAGTGGCGGTGAGGTTATTTAGCTATGACCCCACTGCCACGACGCGATGAACTTTTCCCTTCCAATTATTAGTCAGCCGAAGTTCAATTACCGCTGCATGCACACAAGTTTTGGAGTTTGAGTCGCGAATTAATTTCTGAGCCGTGAATTAATTTTTGAATCTAAAATTCGTATCAATATATCAGACGATCCCAAAACAACTGGAATGGTACAGTACTTCAAGAATAATATGCGTTTAACAAGTATTTAACAAAAGAATCACCGGTGCTTGCGTTAAAATTATAAATTTAAATTGAAATCCTAAGTTACAAACAAATTAATAAGAAAGGTGAAAATAAAAGAAAAACATTAACCAAAAACAACTCCAGTGGGTTTCGATTTATCCTACTCTTCGTTGGTGAACAATTTTCGGCGACGCAATTGTTGGTGGGACTTTTGTGAATCTGTGTCGTCCCGGCACACCCAACCACGGGATTGTAAAGAGCACAAAGAGAATCGCACATAAATAAAACTAACAGTAAGATTAGTTTTCATTTACGCTCGGCCCCTTGGTGAACAACGTTCGGCGAAACTTTCGATTGTTGGGGAATAGGAGTTAACCAGCGCTCGTGCCGGCCAGCAACCAGCACCTATAACCCCACACTTATATTGCAAAACCAACTCAAATAGGTACTATAGTAACAGCAATCTTTACAATACCCCTGCCATCGGCTACGGAACCTAGAACTAGCAATAAAGTTTATAGAAAACCTTTCTAACAATCCCAACCCGATAATAACATGCCAATCATCACCCTGAGCCAATGTGGGAACTCACTTCGGTAATTGACTTCAAATCAGAACCTTCTTCACCTCAGGCAGACTGGTTAACGATCTAAACGAGGTCGTCTCCCACAAGACCGAACTGGCACCCAATCAATTGAAACACAACAACATCCAACCATTCTCCCAGATTCTAACTTTTAACACACAACCGAATGGTACCCCCTTACTTCAAGAACATATCTTATCCTGGCCGTATCCCTTACTTCCCACAATCAAAACAAGAAGTCCCTCATCCACATAAATCATGGTAAACCAAAATTTATAATCGCATTGTAAATAGTATTTTTAAGTCATTATCAAGTTGTCACTGTTATCGCACTATCAAATATTGTAAATTGTAAATAATATTCGATTCAGATATGTTGAGTAATTTTAAATAGGCTAAGCTAAAATAAACAGAAGTCCTTGCTTTTTTTCTGACCCCCTCTAGGAAATATTACTATTATTTATTGGCTTGTAGGAACCCGAAAGTTCATGACCTCACCGACTCGACTCCGCCATTGTTCCCTGTCCCGTGCGCTCTCCTTCCACGTTTGACCATCCGATCCGATCTCCTCGAGATCCAACCTAACATTGTCCGCCCATCTCCGTCGCGGCCGCCCTGTCGGTCTCTTTCGCGTTGGCTTACCGTCAAGAATTCTATGTGCGGTCCTATCGTTGCCCATTCGCGCCACATGTTCGGCCCATCTTAATCTTCGCGACTTGATTACTCTCACTATTGTAAGTTTGCGGTATAGCTTCCTTCTAGGAAATATAAAATTACAAATATCAGAATGTCATTAAAAACGAAGTACATATACAAAAAACTGTCTCGAAAATGTTAACAAATAACATGTAAACAATTATAACCAATCTATAAGAAGCTAACTGTATTACTTATTGTAACTGTGGGGGGTTCTTTAAGGCGCCCGAAGAACCACCCATCGTCTTAACTCAGCTCCCCTTTCCCAACCTGCAAATACCAGCACCAACCATAAGCAGCTTACCTGTATACGGGCAGTACAAAGCTCTATTCTACAATTTCATACCTGAAACATAAGTCCACGGCAAGATTACCATCTTGCCACAACATCAAAACTATTGGCATCAACTGAACCATCTCGGTTCATCTGTCATAAACCGATCGGTTCCTAAGGTCGACCACATGCCCATCAAACACACGCCAATCCTTCTGTGTGTTCTTGTTCCAACAATCCGTTGGTCAAAAAAAAGACATGCCGGGCTACTTGCTTGCTTGGCACATCTGCAAGCCAGATTTCCAATGATCATGGCCTAAGATATATTTTTCGTAAAACAAACAATCTTTATCCTAGCCCTGGCCATGGCGGGCAAATCTTCTGTTGATCTAACATCACAGAAGAATGCATTCCCGGCGTCCGCAATATCTCCTATTACTTTCAACTGCGTGGCTTCAGCCGTCATGCACGTTCATTTATTTGTATAGTCGTATGACCAATTGCATGATCCGTTGCCTTATCGCGGAACGATCACCGCAGCGGTCATGCTTAACGATTCTCACACTGGCTATACACAGAACGCTTCGGTACACACAATGTGTAAACAGAAGAAACTAGTTTGGTCTGCACGGCAACATTCCCTTGCATTATCGAATTGCTAAAATAAACATGCACCCAAGCATTGGAGCCTTTGCCATCGCAGCGAAGTTCTGTTGACGTAATGTCAACAGAAAAAACGTATTCCCTATCGTTTATGATGGCAAGGCAGCCAGCCTCCGTATTCGACCACCTGTTTGATCAGCCGCGTATTTGGATTTTCATTTGTGCACCTTATAAAATTAAACACAAAAACGAATCCTACTTGGTTAGTGAACACGTGAACAATAATTATAAAATAAACAATCGTGAAGGCAGAAAGTTGATAAACAATATAATACTTTGTTGGAGTTTCGTAACCAGTGTATAAAACTACCCGTTGTACTTTATGCGCCTAAGTGCTAATGATTTGTGAATTGCAGTAAAGGCACAATATTGTTTTAATTGTACTGGATTTTTGCCGAAATAAAAAACATTAACATAAAAATTACTAAAGTGTGTTTTCTTTGGAGAGCTATTCTGTTTGCTGTTGTGCTCTATTCCTTCCGGTAAGAACAATTTCCAGCGTAGTATTGGTGGTGTTTCTGATGAACCAGCGAACTGAACTAGTGTTGACGCACTAGCAAAAACCACCACATAACTTAAATAAAAACATGGACATTTTTTCAAATAATAAATAAATAAATAAAACTAGCTTATGTTTTTCAACTTTTTCGCTCAACATCGGTCACCACTCTCCCCCTGGAAAGAAGAAGACGGTGATGATTGCAACGTGATAAGAAGGTATCTAAAAGAGACCTTGTTGTTTTCAGAACAAGGTAATATCCACCCCTATAAGCACAACACAAGATTACAAGTGTGAGATCCTTAAATTTGCAATGCACTTTACTAACAACGCTCAATTGCATCTCTACTTTACCTATCATCAGTCCTGAACGTATCACCGAAATTGATAAAAATCCTCAAAGCATACACGTTTCGTCATATACAGTGATTTAACATCGGGATATAAAAAAACTGGTTATACCAATCAAACCACCATGTCTTTAAAATCTCACTCTAATGACTGTCTGGGAGATAAATCCAATCCTTGGTTAGTTTTGCATGATTGTCAATATCTTTCTTTGTTTCCTTTGAACACTTGTGAGCTTGCATGCTTTGGCCTTAACTAATGACGTCGTTCCAAAGAAACGCGTGTTATAACGTCTGCTCCACAAAACTGTGGGGATTCTCTATATGACATGGAGTACCAACCCACAATTCCAACCACAATTTCCGCCTTATTTCGACCGCTTTCAGCGTGTCATATTATCCCCTATTCCACCGTTCATGCTATTCACCTGAAATTTCATGTATTCCCAAAGGACGCATAGCTAAACTCATTATCCTATGCAGATAATGCATAATTGCGTTTAGCTACCCTTTTTGCCATACGGCAACTTCAGTCCTCTAACCCATGAGATTTCCACCGGAAATTCCAATTCATGTTGGTTAGCAACAACCAAGTCGAATCAAACGACGCGGTTGCATCATCATCCAAGGCTTGGGTAATTACCGCATTCCTTAGCGTTTTACCCACGGTAATATTTCCCTAGCCGATGTAGCGTCCTATCGATTTTCCGCAGATCATCCATTCGCTTGGGATCAATGATCTCTTTTCGCAGGTGAATAGCACCGGCTACATTTCCTCTCCTCTATAGTTCTGTTTCCATACGGTTCAATGCACTCTGAGATCACCACAGCCGTAACACTAGGGCGGTAGGTCATTCTCAGAAACTGCATTTGACACCAGCCCACACAACCAAACCCACCCCGAGATCATCGTATATCTCGTTTCTGTTCTCTCATTCTCCCATGTTCGTCGACTATCGAATAGGCCAATGTATTCACCACACATCGACGGGCGTGGCAATGAAAGAGCAGAAGTATGATCTCTATTGGTTGTCCTGTGTGCAACAGTAGAATCCAGAATTCCACCCCTAATTCAAATCAGTCATTAAATATCCACCGGCGTGTGTACATGCTGCAGCGAGCGTTCACGCATAGAGTCAATTACAAAACACTCGTGGAGAGAAGTCGCTAATCATTAACATACGGTCGAATCGTTGAAGGATAAATAAAGGAAGTAAAGTCAAAGTGTAAATTTGGCATCGTTTCTCGATCGCTTGTGTATATACGAAATCAAAGAACAATAAAAACTAATTACCAATCAAACCAAGGATTTTTTTTTTCTCTTGTGCGACCTGTGTGTTGTCCTTTCCTTGGTGGGTTAAAAGCACACCTACTTCGTACCCCCACAAACCACTGTACCTGCCACCCTAACTAAATGAAGAGTCCTTCTTTATTCCAAAACCGTTTAACCGTGGATTTTAAAATTGTAAAAATTTACGGAGCTTGAAACTAATTTTAGAAGGATTTTCTACGTACACGTGGAGTGATGTCATTTTCGAAAACCTTGATTTTCGAACACGATTTAACCTTCATAAACAATTTAACAATCCAATAAGGAGAAATTTAATGCGCGACGATATTCGAAAAGTCTTTTACTGAAATGAATGTGGCTGCAACAATTATAGGTTGCGAGCTACTACCAGTTTGGAGTTTCAAAAATGTCATACGCTGTATAGCAAAAAGCACTCAACTTGAAACATCAAATTACATAAACTCACAGGTCGTGACGACATGCTGAAGTGGCTGCGAATGAAGTTAGCAGAAAGGAAAGCGTATAAATTTATATTGCATCTAAAAATATTTGTAATAAAATGAGATATTGCACTTTAGGCATACGACAGTCTAAGCAGTCTATTGGCCATGATTTCCAGGTTTACAGCAGTAGAGTGTAGAAGAGGTGATATCCACGCTTTATTACATTCTACAGGCCGTCTAATTTAAATTTTTACGGCTACTGTTTTCAAAAAATCGTTTTCACGACTAAGGATATACATCCCTGGAATGAAAATCCTTGAAAGAGGTTATTTTTGAAACAGATACAAGCAACTCTTCATATTCCGAGAAATTGAAGAATTGAAAGAGCTTTAATTCATCGAATAAGCAGATATAACTTAAACATTTATTGTGTGTCCCACCACACCTCAATTCCGCTCGAATATGGGAGGTTGTAAAAATGGACCATTTGTATAGGGGACAATTTAACGACCAAGCAGGGGACATCTGACGAGTTCCTTCTCGCTTCAACCAAATTAGACTTATAGTATAAATAAATCATGTAAGACTGTGAACAGTATATTACAATTAAAGGCACGGACATCCAGAACCCTACATTTCAAGGTTTTGATTTCTATAACCAAATCAGAATATACAAAACTTAGTTATGTACCATTGCGTAATTATTACTGGTTGTAGTGTTCTGAAATACCCTACCATCTCCTTCCCCACACATACATCCAAATCCCTACAACTAAACTTAGATTCATACAAAACAATCATCTAAATTCAAAATCCCTTGCACCCAATTCCCCATAATCATCCAACTAATCCACAAATACATTATCCCGATCCAGCAAAATTTCTGCTAAACGAATCAAATATTCGTTTATCAACCATACATTCAATTTCCTATGGTCCTCAAACAAAAGCAAACATATGGTAAATTCAACCAGATGTTCAATTTCCATAATCACGCTCATGTTTCCAAGAATTCGCCTAACCGAATTCTTACCTCAAAAAACAAACACTTCGCTACAGCCAAAGCATCTAAATGAGATTTTCCTTTCAATCCAATCTCTTCTAGATACAAAATCCCGATTTGGTTTTATTTATAAACGTGATGAATATCTGATTCGGAGATCATGCTCAAAACCACGTCTGCGTGCGTCTCTTTAATAAGGAACCCACCATTGCGGTGAGCCTGGACATTGAAAAGGCTTTTGACACGACGTGGATCGAATGTCTCGTTTTTAAATTATTGAAATCATTTACCACTTCGTTTTAAACAGAACCTTCCAAGTTCGAGTGAGTGAAAAGCTTTCCCGAACTTTTAACGCCGCTGCAGGCGTGCCACAGGACTCCATTCTAGGCCCCATATTATATAATATCTAAACCTCAGATATTCCTCGCCCTGTGCACGCCCTAAATTCGCAACAAATCGACTCAACCGTCACCTAGACGAACTGTATCAGCACTACAGTCGATGTTTCCATCCGCCTTAACCCATCAAAAGCAGTAGATATAACTCTGAGTAGTAAAAACTCTCAACCTACTTCTCGATATTCACAGAATATCCGGAAACAAACAGGAAGTACTACGATTAGACCACGGGACAGGATGAAATATATTGGGGTCATCTATACCCCAAAAATGAAATTCCTCAAACATGTGACACACATTCTTCAAAGGGGCCTCGGTCAGTCTAAACAACTGCACAACATTTTGAAGTGGAGCAACAAAGTTGACACCAAAGTTACTCCTCTCTGCTATAAGCAGCTAATCCGATCTGGAATATCGCACGCCTTTCCCATATGGTCCCCCATATCTTCGGCTCAAATGGAAAGGTTTCGAAAGAGGCCTCCTCAGAAGATGCATCAACCACTCTAGAAGGCCTGACGGTCGCCATTACCCGAACTCTCACCTATACGAAGGTGCCTCCATTATCCCTATCGACGAGTACTTGCTTCAATTAGCATACAAGTACCTCGAAAGCCTTCTGAACAGGGAGAACCCACTTGTACGGGAGTCTTGCGTTCTTGACCCTTCTCTCTCTCGATCTCTTCGGATCAGGCCACCACAATTTCTTGTTCAGTACAAAACTGAAGAAAGCACCCTTCCCAACAACATTCCCCTCTATAATAGAGGATTCCTGGACCCATCCCATAGGGTCTACTATTAACAAACCACACACACGAACGCACAGTACAAGACGGCACAAACACAAACATACACACCGACCAAAGCGCAGATTATCAGACGCCAAAGACGTGATCTGCGTTCACTACCACACTCAAGACCTAGCGGTCTTTTACGATTTCTTTCCCACCATCCCTTCATCCAAGTAGTTAAAGAACACCTGAACTAACCCCGTCCACATTATTCTTAGAAACCTCCCCCGCCTTTTTCTTTTTCAGATATCTCGAGACCGAGCCCAACATCCTCACGGACGTGGGTGATTCTGGGTATCGCAAGATGATTCCCAGGCCCATATTTAACAATCGGTCGTCTCTTTTCCCTCAGGTCTGAGAAACCACGGTGGCGACCGCAACGAGCCTTCTCAGGAGCGGTCTTGAGAGATCGCTCCTCACTTTAAGGACAAGTAGACACGCTCTCTGAGTGAAAGGCCTCAACACGGTCTTAGATAATACTAGACATCCACCACTGACTTTGCAGTGAAGGAATGTGGTCGTCACATGAAAACCTCCTTGACCATTACATATTAAGGTGGCGCAAAATTAATCACCCTATCAGAAGATGTTATAATTTTTGCAAATGGCATCGTACGCCAATCAGTCAATCAATCTACACAGCTTCTATTGCTCCATTGCTTGTCTGTTTGTATACTGCGGCTGCATATAATCTGAAAATTGTAACTAGGCCAATTTTTTTTTTTTTAATTCACTTTTTTTTGGATTTTTTGTCAGCCTAGAATTCCTTCCAATCAAATTTAATATATGAGCACGGTCACAGCCGATCAGGTTTTGTCTTCGAATGTATTCCTTCCATCGGACACGGTTACTCTAATATAAATAAACAAATTTGGGAATCCGATTATATGTTTCATTACCGGTTAATATGAGTACCCTCCTCCAAATTGGACTTTGTGGCTGTCAAAATCACTCTTCCTCGGAAATCAATCTTTGTCATGTGCTTCTATATCTTGCTATCCCAGCCTATTCAAGTTTACGAGATAGCTCTTACTGCTATCGACCATATGATCGAGCTGAGTGATTGCGAGGACGACATCATCATCTTCGGAGATTTTGATCTTCCACAACTCAATTGAGCTTTATCTGACGATCATTCACACTTCACCTCCCACCCCACCTCGGCCAAGGAATGTCTCTTCATTGATCGACTGGACGACTCTTCTCTCTGTCAGATTAGTATCGAAACCTTTTGGATATGCAGATAGACCCCATGCTTACAACAAACCCTATCAATACATCTGCCTCACCCGGCCTTACGTTCTTAGCATATAGAGTCTATAGACAACCACCACCACCCCGCCTTCCCGTGAATTTCTTCCGAGTCCACTCGCCACCGTCCTCCCATCCTCACAATCACTACGCCTACGATTTCCATAAAGCTAATTTTCGCTACATCAACGACTACCCAGACCGCCCTTCGTTCAACTATGATCACCTATCTGTTGAAGATGCCATCGCCCAATTATATACCGAAATCCTTCACTCCATTTCCTTGTTCGTTCCCTAGTCTAGCTCCTCTTCGCTCATTCGAGATAGGTGTCCCACCCACCTGAGGCTACCGAACTTGATTTTTCTTTTGTCATTAACTTTAAGGTAGATCGCGTACAACTCATGGTTGTAGGGTCCTCGGAATTGTCCTCCCTCACATACGCGGCCAAGAATTCTCCTTAAGACCGTCCTCTCAAACGCGTCTAGGAGCTCAGAGTGCCTTTTATTGAGTACCCGGGTCTCGGATCCATAGATGAGTACTGGTAAGACCATGGACTTATATAGTAGTAGCTTGGATGTTCTAGATAAATTACGGGATTTAAAGAGCCTTGAGAGACCATAGTAGGCTTTGTTGCATTTAATCAGCCGTTCGCGAATTTCTTCCTCCATATTGTTATCGGCTGATACTATTGACCCATGGTAGTTAAAGGATTGCACCACTAGAAATTCGTGTTCCGCTACCCTGATAGTATTGTGGCGGTTCTCTATACCAAATGGAGAACCAACCCACAATGCCAACCAATCTTGACCGCTAACAGCGCGTCACCTCAACCCAACTCCCCATCCCAAACCTGCAATACACACATTCGCAACCATGCAAAACCTGCAAGCGCATGCATTCCAATATGCAACAGCATCCGCCCCCAATCCGCAATTGCATACATCCCCAAATTTACCAGGAACCCATTTCCCAAGCTGAAATAAATGCATATTCCTATTTACAACGGAATATCAATCGTCTCCGTCAATTACATCACCCCGCATACATTTTCCCAAAATTGCTTCGGTCAATTCCTTACTTATGTTATATTCCTCCCTTGCGACCAAGCAATCTACATTTCGCCGAAATTGCCTCGGTTAATATCTTATCTAAAGGATATTCCTTGCTCGCACCCAAGCAATTCCAATTTCCCCCAAAAACCATTTCGGTTCATTTCTTCCTTAAACTACACTTCTCGCTTGCAACCAAGCGACATCTAATTTTCCACGACACAATCACAACAATCAAGGCCGTTGATCACATTTGGCTATGCTGCCGAAACCAATTTCCCAGTATACACAACCAACGAATCCACCTCAGCTTATACGGCGAGGATTCGCTGGAACTGAATTCCCTATGCAAACATAACAATCCCTTCCAAGTTCCGAGTAAGTGGTAGTGAGATTATTTTAGTTATGACTCCACTGCCACGACGCGATGAAGGTTTTCTTTCCAATTATTAGTCATTCGTCATTCAACTCCCAACGAGCGCACGTCGAGGGTCCTCCTGATAACCGCCGCGACCACACGGGGGCATGCACGTCCCTCGTGTGGAAAGTAAGGTCGAGCCGGGCCGCGCGAGTCCCAACCTAAGTCGAGTTTAATACGTCGCGAAGCACGCCTATCCCGAGTCGAACGTTTCCCTTTTATTGTTGCGGTCACGGTTTCGGGAAAGAAATGTTCCATCTTGCGCCTAGTTCGTAAAAACCAATCTGATAACATTAAGATCCAAGTGAAGAAAGCAAAATCAAAACGATATCCGTCTCACCTTGTATAATAAAAAGACCCTTACGGCTAATTCAGTGTGTTTCATTTTTCCTTGCGTCTGTGGATAGTGCGCTGGTGAAAAACTCCCTAGTGGGGCGATAGTGAACTGGTGCCATACGTTGGAGCACCTACATCGTACCGCCACAGTATCATCTCATGTAGCTGACCTAATAATGAAGCATAATACTCTCCAGTTATCATCCGTCCCTTTTCCAAATAGCCCATGAAGATAACCACGTGCATCCCAAAACACAGTAGCCATAACCTTTCCAACTGATTTCACCATCTTTGCCTTCTTTGGAACTGGTTCGCCTGTAACAATCCACTGTTTTGACTGTTCTTTCGTCTCGGCAGTGTAGTGGTGTATCCATGTTTCATCTACAATTACTAATCTGCGCAAAAACTCATCTGGGTTTCGACGCACGCACTCCAAAAATGTCTCAGGTGAGAGCAAATGCAGCACCCATCTCGCAGATATTTTTTTCATACCCAATTTATCATGAAACAAATTGTTTGAAACGTGACCAAATGGAATATTGGCAGATACCTAAGTGAGGAATGACGCTTACTAAAAACAGACCGTTAGCGATGCTACGAGTGCCATCGTAGGCGTTTCTAAGGACTTATTGACCTACCCTCGTACATCGAAACGGTGATAAGCGGTAAAGTGTAGAGCGTTAAAGGATCTGCAGTAAAGGGGGTTTCAATATCGATTTGTGGTGGAATAGTCTACGTTCAAGTGTTCTTGACCAGGTAGCCAATTTGATATAATCTTATATCGTCGGAAATTTGTTTCAATGGGTATTGACCCAATCGCTGTTCAAATATGTCATCATTCTAATTACAAACAACTTGGACTGTTAATCATAAAACAACTACTCGAACTAAATATTCTCGATGAATACTATAACAACCAGATCTACAAGCGACATATAGAACATTAATTTAATACAAGAAGAAGAGCACAAGGCTTCTTAAAAACATCACGATTTAACAACCCATAGGGCAGACAACAATTTTCTGTTATTATCCCGCAGATGTTCAATCAAGTGCCCAGAGAACTACTCAATATATCTTCTGATGGCCTGAGGAAAAAAACTACTAAGAAATTATCTGTTAAATCTCAATTGGAAAAAAAAAGGGAAAGAAAGAGGGCGAGAAGAGGGAATTTTCAATGTAAATATTTAATTTAAACAACCTTCTGCAGAAAAGCCTTCCTAGGTTTCGCAGATTTTTCTATGTAAAAAAAAATTTTATATATACTCGTACTAACTGAATAAAATGAATGAATAAATGAAATGAACTTTGTGATTTTATACCGCATCTCCAAATATTGTTCCTCGATATCCGCTTATCAGGAAGTTTAAGTTAAAAATTAACTGCCGACGTTCGAATAAATGAATCGTTGTGTTGTACGTCCGAGATGCCGTGCTTCCTCGGTTGAGGGAAGAGCGTGGACCTTTTATTTTTTCTTTATTAATATTAATTAAAACTCAGGATTGCGATTTTAATTCTCTTCTTTATTTCTAATTTATTCTTTTTCTTAACTTTTCCGAACTTAACTTCACTTCTCTGGTTTTGCGAACTTTACTTAATCTTATCTTAATCTCAACTCGTCTGTACTTCCTGAACTGTATTTCTCAACTAACTCGTCTGTATCTCAACTCAACTAACTTCCAATCTCAACTGACTTTACAAAAAAAAAAAAAAAACAAAAAAAAAATGGGTGGCGAGAGGGCCGACTTTGGCGAGACAAGGACAGATGTGTCCTTCATCTTGTCTTTGGCTTCTGGTCATCTTGCGATAACCAGAATCACCCACATCCGTGAGGATGTTGGGTTCGGTCTCGCGATATCTGAAAAGAAAAGAAAAAAAGTGGGGGTATCCAAGGATAGTGCGGACAATGTTAGTCCAGGTGTTCTCTAACTACTTGTATAGAGGGATGGTGGGAAAGAAATCGTACAAGACCGGTAAGTCTTGGGTGCGGTAGTAAACGCAGATCACGTCTTTGGCGTCTGATAATCTGCGCTTTGGTCGGTGTGTATGTTTGTGTTTGTGCCGTCTTGTACTGTGCGTTCGTGTGTGTGGTTTGTTAATAGTAGACCCTATGGGATGGGTCCAGGAATCCTCTATTATAGAGGGTAATGTTGTTGGGAAGGGTGCTTTCTTCAGTTTTGTACTAACTGACTTTACAATGAATTTTTCTCTCTTCTTATAGAACATTGTGTTCTAATCTACCGTAAATTATAATTTGAACAAAAATCCATTTCATCAGAGTATCACTTAATCTATTGTGACTTTAAATTTTGAAAAAACTTTGAACGAAAATCAAAGAGCCATTCTTCAAATGAAAAAAGGGGCATGTTATGAAAAAACGGGCATGTATGAAGTGTACTGAAACTGACTTGATATAGAATATTGTGGATGTTTATTTATGATATATATTAAATGAGGATGTTAGATATGTTAGGAGAATGTTTTAAGGATGTGCTAGATAAATAATGAGATTCAGTGTTAAAATTAATAATTATAAGGACAGTAGTATAATGGAATACTACATTCTTGAGCTGAACCACCCGAATGTGGAATTCTCTATGATCGTATCTTTCGTTGATATTATAATATCTGGGCATTCAAGGTAAGCGTGCATCGATATCTCCTTTCCTTAATCACCCCCCCCCCCCCCCCTCGCTGTTTCTCCTTCCGGTCACAATATGGTTTGATATTCAGGAAAATTTCGAAATCTCTCTTCAGCGCGCGTTTCGGCGTGAGGCAATGGTTTCAAATGCGTCTATTAGCTTATTATCGGATATTAAATTCTTGTCGCAATTAAAGTATATGTATTCCAATTAAAGCCATGGCAGCCCTCTTTGGTATAACTACACTATCTTATTGCCACTAGAAGTATTTTGAAGCATCCGCAAATGGATTCATACATAAGAAAACTGAGAACTCTGGTTAAATGTGGAATATCACAAGAATAACAATAAAACGGAGCAAATCCCACAAATGTTCCTCCATTAGTTCTTAAAATATTTCAGGGACGGTGGTGGTCATATAAATGAAAATATAAGGTCATTGTGGATTATCGAACTTTATGTCGATCAACCCTCGTGCATCCACTTTGCTGTAATGGAAATACAAACCAAATTCGATTTTTAATAAAGCACTGGATACGTACATACGTTTCGGTTGCTAGTCTACTCTTAGTGATTGCTACACATACAACTTCTGAAACTATAGGCATAAGCAATTTACTTAAAAATCTCTTATCGAACACGATGAAATTACACTATCTTCGGATAATAACAATTCCACGTATTATCTGAAACGTACGTGTATCTCAATTTCCCATTGTTTTTGAATCTTTATTGCCATTGATCCGAATTTATTCCGCATCTGCAGCAGTAAAAGGCAATTATCGGAAGCTGGTCACGAATTCTTGCGGTCAAGTGTCATTATTTGCCTGAATTATTGGCAACCATTGCTTGGGATAAGATGACACTAATAAAATCAGAGGACACCGGATGTTTTAACGATTCGATTGTCGATAAAGCAACTTAAATCTGTATGTGTGTCATTTTCATAGGGTGGCCTTCAATGATCCTCCGGGATCGATTTAAAGACACATTTCGCAATTTAATGAACGTTAAAAAGATATACGTGCAATAAACCGAAATGGATAAATCAGAGCCACATAAATTGTGGCAACATTAAAGCACTCATTTTTGTAGGTAATTTCTTTTCTATTTCGCCACGTTCCTGTTGTAAGTACTTGAATCTGGTTTTATTACTTTGAAGCACAAAATGTTCAACTTGCTTATTCCGAGATTTTCAGGAGATGAACGGACAGTTGGGAGATGCATTAGCATACGGAACGCAAACGTCTCTGCTTCCCTAATGTTATCATCCTTGAGAAAGTGCTCGAGATGATGTGAAGGACGTACGTAGATTTTTCTACTGTCATGAAGTAGCATTAAAAAAAAATGCTGGTGATTCTTATAATGAGAATTTGATTCAAAAGATGTGCCATAAAAAGCATTTGTTTCTTCTACATTTCAAATATGCGTGTCGATACTGATCGACCCTTGTGGTAAATGCAAATATTTAAACAGGTATACTAAAATTCCATTGGGGGGTGGGGGCGAACATACAGGGCAAAGTCACTGATTGCTTTCAACCTGGCGAAGGCCAGGACGATCCTTGTCCCTGTTCAATCCAGGTTGACATCTAGTCTCCACCTGACACCCCGGATAGCTACTTTGGCACCCCTCAAGTAGTGAAACAATGCATGCAGCGACATTCTGAGAGGCGCAAGGCTAATAACCTTGCCCGAGAAAACTAATTATTATGGACAATTAAACCAACAAATTATTGAGGCAAATTTAACCCTTTGCACCACTTGGTTTGCTCCGGTAACTCGATGCGCGGCAGTAACTGTTTACGTTTAGTTTCTTCGACGCGGGTTATGTTTATAAAGGTGTAAAGATATATAAAATGTTAAAATATAAAAATTTTATACATTAATTTGTGTGTAATGATTTTAAGTTACTGGTAAGAAATGCGTCAAAAAGGCTGCGAAACGTCTCGAGTTGCTGGTGCGCCGCGCGAAAAAGGCCCCGAGTGCAAAGGGTTAACAAGCCTCGGATATGGACCGCATATACGACGACGAGCGCGGAAACGAAAATTGCTAAACGAATTGAGAATTTTCTCCTGGAAAGTCCACTCCCTATACAGAGCTCGAGCTGCACAGCAGCTAGCCGATGCCCTGTCCGAATATAAGACTGACATAATAGCATTACAAGAAATAAGATGGACGGGGAGTGGTGTTATTCAAAGAAACGTGTCTGACATTTATTACAACTATCATGCAAAACACCATGTGCTCGTGGTAGGCTTTCTGGTCAGCCAAAAACTGAAGCCTGCCATTATTGGCTTTAATTCCATTGTAGTGCTCCAAGAAGCCCTACTATTTTCCTTCACATTACATTTCCTCCCACATTACATTTTTCTCCCATATTACATTTGCCTCCCACATTACATTTTCCTCCCACCTATAAGAAAATCCATTTGATATTCCAAACATAACATTGTAACCAAATCGAACTAAACGTTCAAATTTTCATTTATTGAATTCACATTTTTTTATTCATTTTAATGCCTTTGTTCGATTCAATTTCCTAAAATCAAACAGCATAATGCATTATTTTCTCAGGTATGCTGAAAGCAATTAGCACCTAAAAAACCTACAAGATCCAAAACCTAAAAGTGCATGTGTCCAAACAATGGCATATCTTTTCGATACGCCGACACACAATTCTTGCAATAATAAACATCCAAACGGATACCAGATGTTTTATGACTAGCTAATAGACACGGATTCCGAGATCCTAAACTAACAATCAATTTCCACGGATCTTGTGCTACCTATTTGAAATGCACGAAAATTCTTGTTTGCATTAGCCAGATGGCTAATACAAATAAAAACCCCAATAAAGGATCAAACGATAAGTGGCGATGCATCTTGACCTTCAAAGAAGATAAAGATATTTGAGGATTTGAATTTTCGGGAGTTGAAGAAGTCGCTTGACGGAGTCAGTCAGTAGCGCGCTTGAGGAGAAGACCTCCTCAAAATTAATATAAGTTTTTATATATTATTATATAAATATTTTTAAACTAAGAATAAAATCAGTTTTATAAAGAAACTGAAGTGTTTGTTTTGTGACTGCTTAGCAAGAAGTTTTCACTGTTTACGTCGCTAGTGAATCAAATATAATCGTGCGGTAAAACTTTCGGGATTTTGTTCGGAAAAACAAATATAGACGAGTTCGACACATCATGAAGGACAACCACGGTAGCCCACTCTTCCCGGGAAACCGGAAGCACGGTGGTGCACCCAAAATATTATAACAAATTGGTGGCAGCGGTCTGGGATACTCAAAATCCCCTACCAACGGAACAACAATTTTCGAAGAAGTGAAAAGTGCACAAGTGACAGTGGATTAATTTTAAATTCCCTACCTGTGTGATTTGTGAACTTGAATAACGAGAACACTGGAGGGATAGATTCTCAAATATCCCCTACCAACACAAAAAAGTGACAGTGAGTTAATTTAAAAAAAAATCCCCTACTTGTACAACAAAACCGTTAAAAAAAACTGACTCAGATGGGATACTCAAAGATCCTAGTGAAATCGAAAACTTATTTCTTTGAAAAATAACAATACATATAACGACACTTCAGTGCTAGTAATCACCAAGTGAACTTTTAAATCGCCAACTGAACTTTAATCACCAAGTGAACTGAAGACGAACCACTGAAATATAGAATGACGTCCTTATCCAGCCCGGCAACCAACGAGCAGCCGATCTATACATCACCGCAGCGACGACCACAGAAGCAGCACACACACAAAAGAGGAAAAAAAGGTAATCAAAATGTTGTTATTATTTTAATCCAAAGGGTACAAAGGAAAACCCCCAACATAAATTTAAATTTAAATTAACATTTGATACAAGGGGACAACAACAAACCCCAAATTAAAGTAAATTTATGAGTCTAAAGAAAACATAGACATTTGAAAACTTTTTCATAAAATATCTAAAACCAGAAAAATGATTCAAATTACTTTTATTGTGAAAGCATCAAACCAAAGGGAGATGCAAAAACCGAAAATTGTGAATATTAATTGCAAAATATCAAATAAAAAAAACCCCAAAATCAAAAATTTGAAATGTTAAACTTTAAGATATAGTTAATCCACACATTTCATCATATATACATATATTTACACAGATATTAAACTTTTGAAAATCCTAATGGGAAAGATCGAATTCACAGGCTTAGAATATAAAGTGCACATTTTGCCCGATATAATTCAAGTTTATTTGAGAAGATTATTTTTCTTTCATACTGTCGAATTATTAAGTTTATTTTGAGTTTCAATTTTTCGATCAGCTTTTGTTCTGTAGGTTTTGAGTCGTTTCCTTTTCCCTTCAAGAGTGTTAAACCTTATATAAATCAAAATCTCGTGGCCGACAGGGACAGTAAGGAAAATTCGTTTAGTTTTGTTTGGTAGTTTCCTTTGTTTTTCATTACATTTTTCAAAGATCCACCGAAATTTATTTTTTCGTTTAGCCAAGACCGTTTCAAGCAATTTCAGGGAAAAATGAAGATTTCATCTCTTTGTACTTTGCCCTTTTTCACTATCATTTGGGAAGGTCTGTTTTTCAAATATGTCGTAAGTGGAAGCACAAAACCGGGTACTCGTTCACAAACAACTGCGGCTGAGCTCTCGGAGAGCCTGCCCACTGAAACGCGCGAACAAAGCTCGGGAATGAATTTAAACATCGGAATAAATACTAACCTCGGATTGAATGACATATTAGGATTCGTGCCTACGTTCAACGGAAATTCGGACGAATTAGATGGATTCGTCTCCTGTGGAGATATTCTTTTTTCCCAGACACGAGACGAAAACCAAAAGTCATTCTTTTTGAGAGTAATCAAAACTAGATTACAGGGACCAGCACGTGTATGTATTCAATACAAGGTCATTCCAACCTGGGAGGATCTGGTGTCTGAATTAGAAGGAGAATTCAAAACTCTAACTTCTAGGCCAGCGGCACAAAATAGCCTAGTAGCGGCAAAACAAGAATGTACGGAAAATGTAAAGGAGTTTGGGGACAGACTCAAACACCTTCTGCATCAATTAGACGGCGCTACATTTGCAAGTTCGGTTGAGCCTACAGTGCGGACGTATCTTTTGGCAGAAAACCAAAGACTCGCATTGAACGCATTTGAAGATGGGTTGAGGAATCCTAACCTCAGGATTTTAGTCATATCGCATAACGCTCCAAATTTTAAGACAGCCATTAATTTCGCTGTGGAACAATCTCGAAGATTGGGCTGCGATAACACAATACCAATTTCCACTAACTTCTCTAGGAATAACCAAATTGTTTGCCAGATATGTAAAAAACGGGGACATACTTCTGCGACTTGTTATCGCAACACAAAATTTCCGAATTTTGTTCCCCAGAACATCAAAACAGAGTCTGAACGCATCCGATGTACATACTGCAGAAAATTTAACCATTCTCAGGCAGAATGTAGAACCAGGTTATCCCATTTGCGAAGCCAAAATCAATCCCCTTTTGCGAACCAAAATACTTTTAGGAATCAACCTGGTCCATCACAAAATAGAGTAACAACAAATTCCACCCATATAGGAAACCGAAATTTCAGTCAAAATCAGAATCAAAACATTAATATGGTGTCTAACATACCTCAACAGGGAAACGAACTCACTCGGGCGGCAAGACACGGCACTTCTTCTCGAGTACAGACAATTGCCGACGTACACCCCATCCCGATGTAGATTTTAAAATGATCGTATTCTTCTGTCCCGAATTCAAAGAGCCAGTAATACGAATCAAATACAATCCATCGGATAAAAAATACTCTACCTTTCTTATCGACACAGGCGCAGACATCAGCCTGATAAAATCAAATAATTCGTACGTTGTACAACCTCTAGAGGATCCAAATCCAATAACAATATCCACCATTGCTGGAAACACAATCAGCACGCGTGGCAAAGTAATTGGAAAATTAGAATTCGAAACCAAAAAACATACCATACATCTTGAACAAAATTTTTTCATAATAAATGACAATGAAAATTTTCAGTACGATGGTATATTGGGAAACGATTTCCTCACTAAATTCCAGTGTCACATTGATTATGAAAAAGGATATTTGCAATTCACTATTAAGAAGGGAACCACGAATAAACTCGAACAGTCTTTACTAAACGAAACAGAGGTCAAGCAAAAAAGTGATAATGCCACATCTCACGAGATGTGTTCTACGGAAAATCTCGGTATTATTGAAAAATTAGAAAACCCTGTTCAGAAGCAAACATCTGAATCCGTTTGTCTACGGGCCGGATCTGATGATTTGGCAAACGCAGCGGAACAAAATACCTTGACATCATACTCTTCAAATAAAATTCGTAGTAAAGCACTTAAGGAATTCGAGAGAGGACAAAAATCAGAAAATATTAAAGCTGAAACTCCAAAATCCTCTATAACAACTTCCAATAAGAAGCAAAACGTCACAGTTGACTTCATTAAGTTACAACCGCGATCACAACAAATAGTGGAAATACCCCTTAAAGGAGAACCTTGCAAACAGGTAATAATTAAAAAATCTGAAATCAAGTCAGGAATATACCTTGGAAATACATTGACGACGCCAAGGGACAACAAAGTCAGAGTGCTTCTGATGAACACTTTGGACACTGATCAGGAAGTAAGTACCAACAACATAGAATTCGAATGGGAAAATTGGGACGACTACGAAGTATGTCAGGCGGATGAAACAAACGATCTTCTAAAGAATAGACTTGAACGGTTGGAATCACTCCTTGAGTTACGCCATTGTAACCAGGAGGAAAGGAGATCAATCTTAGACATCTGCCGCAGATTTAACAATCTCTTTTACTTAGAGGGCGACCATCTCACACACACTGACGCCATAGAGCATCAAATTATCACTGAGGAAGGAAAGCTCCCACTTTACATAAGACCATATCGCCTTCCAGATAGCTCGAAGCAAGAAATCCACAAACAAGTCAATGAAATGCTTCAGGATGGCGTGGTACAACCAAGTTTCAGCCCTTGGAATTCCCCACTTCTATTAGTACCCAAAAAGGCAGGACCTGATGGAACTAAACGATGGAGAGTAGTTGTCGATTTTAGAGCTCTCAATAAAATAACAGTCGGAGATGCATATCCATTACCTAATATTACTGATATCTTAGACCAATTGGGCAAAGCTAAATATTTCAGTACTTTAGATCTAGCAAATGGTTTTCATCAAATATGCATGGACAACAGAGATAAGGCAAAAACAGCGTTTAGCACCCCTTGCGGACATTACGAATATAATCGAATGCCCTTCGGACTTAAAAACGCACCCGCCACATTCCAGAGGCTTATGAACAATGTACTCATGGGTCTCCAAGGAATCGAATGTTTTGTCTATGTAGATGACATAGTAATTTACGGTTACGATCTACACGATCACAATTCTCGACTCAGTAAAATTTTCGAACGCTTACAAAGACATAATCTGAAAATCCAACCAGAAAAATGTCATTTTATAAGAAGAGAACTCACCTATTTAGGGCATGTTATTTCAAAGGAAGGTATAAAACCAGACCCTGAGAAAACTAAAGCAGTAAAAACTTTTCCGACACCTAGGAAACAAAAAGATATTAAATCATTTCTTGGTTTCGTTGGATATTATAGAAAGTTTATTCCAAACTTTGCCGAACTGGCAAAACCTCTAAGCAAATTACTGCGGAAGAATGTTCCATTCCATTGGGATGCCTTCTGTGACGAGGCATTCACCACCCTGAAAAGAAAGGTTATTACCCCACCAATTTTGTCTTATCCAGATTTTAATCGGGAATTTATAATAACCACTGACGCTAGCAATGTTGCGTTAGGAGCAGTGCTATCTCAAGGCACAATAGGCCAAGATAAACCTATTGCTTTTGCTAGCCGAACTTTAAACGACGCAGAAACTCGATATACAACATCCGAAAAGGAATTATTGGCAATCGTTTTTGCATTAGCTCAGTTCCGACCATATGTTTACGGACGGAAATTTACTATAGTCACTGACCACAGCTCCTTACAGTGGCTTATTGGACGAAAGGATCCCACATCCAGACTTATGCGATGGAGAATTCTACTCGAAGAATACGATTACACAATCGTCCATAGAAAAGGCAAGCAAAATGCGAATGCCGATGCTCTAAGCCGCATAACATCAACTACCCCAGATGTCCCCACCAAAAGTAACATTCTCGTTACTACTACGAGGGTTGCCTCTTATGTTTCGGGATTTGGCAACCCTAGTGTTGCAATCCGGCAATTGACAGCTCTGTTGTAAAGTTGGACATTTTTGAGGTTATACGCACTCAGAACGTTTTGACATACGAGCGCTATTTGTGTTGTTTACAGTAACTTAAAAGATTCATCTCGGCCCAAAAATGGAATTAAATCGTCAACATTTTCGTGCGATTATTTTTTACAACTTTCGGCGTGGATTAACTCAGCAACAGTGCATGGATGAACTTAATTCAATTTTTGGCGATGAAGCTCCATCAAGGACCAGTGTTTATCGATGGTATGGTGAATTCAATCGTGGTCGTAGTTCACTCCAAGATGAATTTCGTGATGGTCGTCCAAAATCAGTTGTTGTTCCGAAAACCATTGATGCTGTGCGCGAACTGATATTGGAAGATCGTCATGTGACCTATCGTGAGATTGAGACAACCTTAGGCGTTAGTGGGACCAGCATACATTCAATATTGCATAAACATTTGACTGTCAAAAAAAATTGTTCGCGTTGGATCCCACACAATTTGTCAATCGCCCAAAAAAAGAGTCGTGTCAATTGGTCGAAAGAAATGCTCAAAAAATACGGTCGCATTGCTTCGAAACACGTCTATGACATCGTGACAGGTGATGAATCGTGGATTTACGCGTATGAGCCCGAAAGTAAACAGCAGTCGACTGTCTGGGTGTTTCAAGATGAGCCAAATCCAACAAAAGTTGTTCACGCACGAAGCACTTCCAAGCAAATGGTCGCCTGTTTTTTCGGAAAAACTGGACATGTCGCAACCGTACCACTAGAACAACGCATAACAGTCAATTCTAAGTGGTACACAACCATTTGTTTGCCAGTTGTCTTCCAAGAAATCAGGAAAACCAACCCCCGAAGACGGATCACTCATCACCACGACAATGCGAGCTCTCACACATCGGCTGCGACAACTGCATTTTTGAGCACCCAAAACATCGATTTGATGGGTCATCCGCCGTATAGTCCTGACTTGGCACCGAATGACTTCTTTTTATTCCCGTACGTAAAAAACAAACTGAGAGGTCAACGTTTTTCGACACCTGAAGAAGTGGTTGCTGCATTCAGAATGCATGTGTTGGAGATACCTCAATCAGAGTGGCAAAAGTGCTTCGATAATTGGTTCAAACGCATGCAAAAGTGTATAGATCTTCAAGGGGAATATTTTGAAAAACAATAAAGTGATTTTCGATGATCAATATTTGTTTTTGTTCTCTAATCCCGAAATATAAAAGGCAACCCTCGTAGAAGCAAAGAAAAAGCTAGAAAAAACACAGACATACAACCATATGAAACCCTCACCAACTTTACATGGGAGGAACGAACTGGATCTATTCATGCAGGGAAAAAACTTGGGTTGCGTGTAATAATCCTCCCTTTGATAGATTCAATGGAAGAAAAAACCCTGGCTAGAAGAATCCCAAACTTCACCAAGCCAGAAGTAGGAGAAATTATGCTTCATGAACAAGACAAGTTATGGGCCATCACACTACCATTGCCTTTTAGAAATGCAAAGGACCAGGAAATCGCTAAGGATTTCCTAGGCGACCTGAAGGAAGTGTGCCTAGTCCAGAAACTCGACTCCATTGGAATCTCAATTCCTACAATAGACAATGAATCCCAAATAGTCTTTAAAAAACTTGTAGACCATAAACGAAAGGCTATACACTCTTCGCGTGAGTTATGTTTCCGCGAGTAGTTTTTCTTTCTTCCGCACTGGATCACTCCCAATAATAAAGGAAAGAAGCCTATTATAGTTACTTCTTTTTTTTCTTTATTTTGCTATCTCTTTGTCCTTCTCTTTTCTTTTTTTTTATTTTATTTATTTTTACACTTTGTCTTAACCTTATACTATTATTTAGGTATTTCCTTTTATTTTCTTAACCATAACAATAAAAGTTCACAGAAGTTTCTTAGCAGTTTAAGAACACAAGCTTCATAAACGTACACGGACCTACAGAGGAGTCCCCTGACGACGAAAATGAAAAATTCTACGAGAACGTCGAACGAGCCATCAATGTCTGCTCAAGATACGATGGGAAAATAGGTCGGGACCCGGTTTTCAGGCACTACGCATAGTTTGCATGGGGACACTAATGACAATGGACTACGAGTCGTCGAACTGGCAGCATCAAAGAACGTGGTCGTTGCGAGTACCAGGTTTCAGCGGAAAGATATCCACAAAGTCACCTGGGTATCACCTGATGGAACCGCTCGTGACCAAATTGGCCTCGACTTGGATCAATATCTTTTTGATACAGTTTTCCGAGCACGGATTGCCTTACGGAGACGTATTGCATCCGCGGATCAAGTTTCGAATCAATATGGGTGGCCTTACGCAATGAGACCACCAGTAACACCTTTGGTGATGCGTTAAGACTCTCCCTCTTGAAGAGCTCGATGGAGTGAGAGTAAGTCCCAGGGCCAGAATGCCAGGAGTAAGAGAGAAACGCCTTAAGAATACTGCCATTAGTACTCCCAACTCTATCATAGGCGCTAGTCGTAGAGATCGGAACGACTGGTTTGATGATGCAAATTAGCGACTGAAAGAAAGAATCCTGCACACCGGGCAATGCAGCAGACTCATAGGACGCGGGTATGCGAGGAGAAATATTGTTATATAATTAAGTTCATTTAATTATCACCATCCCGTATGAATAATTAACATCTCGTATCTTCACATGCATATGCTTCCCTTCCTTCCAAATCATCACTTTCCCATTACAATAGAATATTCCCAAATACAATAGTTAAATAATTTAAATAAAGTAAAACCCCTATTTAAAAACAACAATCTATTGCACATAGCCATATTCTCTCTATTAGCCATAGTCTCGCTATCAACCATAGCCTAGCCCCCTATTAGCCAATTCCGCTTCCTAGAAATAACAATCGTGGAAGCGGAACAAAAAAGGATATGAAAAAGAACGACGCGAGATTCTAGTCTTGTTCAATAAGCAGTGAAAGCGTGCGGTTCGGTTGTATTGACGACGTTAAAAGTAAATAAAAAAAGGAAGTATTATAAATAAAAAAATAAAAAAAATGAAAATACAATTAAAATAAGAGTGACGCGTCTTTTTTGTGTTCTGATTTTTGTTCTCTGTGTCGCAATTTCCCGGGGGTCTTATAATATTTTAAATCACATATCAGATAAGCCAGCATTAAAGTGATTAATTAAAATAATACGTGCTGCGAATATAGAGTAAAACTGCAATAAACATAAGAAGTTAACAAGTGATGGTTGGGATATAATGGGATTAACTAAACGGTAGAAGAAAAACGACACAACACAAGACCAGGCAGGGGTAAGTTTTGTGGACACAATAAATAAATAAATAATTGTTACATTATCCTTAACAATACAAAGAGCTCAGAAAATCTGAAAAAAAAATAGTCCACAGACCAAAGAAAAGTGCCTGGAAAAATATCTAGTCTGTGAAATACAGAAAAGTAGAGAGCTAGGTACGCGCCGGGCGCGGAAGTTCTACCAAATAATTCGCAGTATGACGCGTTACACACTACGCTACACTTACTGCAAGGATAAAGGGGGTAATCTGATCATCAATCCTGAATGGATTCTGGGGGATGGGAAACGCACTTTAATGACTTGCTAAATGGTTAGCTCACAGAAGAATTGGAGTCTTCACCAATGCAAGATCAAGACCAAATACCGCCTACGACAGCATAGCCAGAGTAGAACTGTGGGGAAGAAGTATGATGTGCAGGCGTACTGCACCGGGTTCCCTTCTTCCTCCGTCATCACTAAAAGCAAGTTCCGCCGAACACCAAAAGAAAACTTCGCTACACACCGTCCACAAGAAGTAATTAATTGAAACTCACTTTTCGTTTATTACTAAAGGTTCTTTTATTGGTTAGCGAGTTAGAAGAGTTTTGCACATTATTTTCGATTACTGATCCCGGATTTGATATAAGGTCTATTGGGTGCACATAACTTTTTATTTCTGTTTTTCATTAATATAAAATACTCTATCAACACGAAACTCGACGGGATATATTCGCATCCGCGTGCTCACCGCGGAGCGGAAGTGGGACCGACCGGTTCGGTCGGGTGATGGAAAACGACTCAGCGATGTCAATTCGCTAGGAAAGGAAATTCGTCCGGCGGTATGGGCTCTCTTAATTTAGGGTGTGTTTCCTCTTACAAGAGAAACGTGAAGTCTCTCTTGGGGTAAGTAACCGGATCTCATAGATGAGATCATGATGGTATTCATGTATGTGTGCATATTGTTTCTTTCATGGCACAATGCCATGAGAACGAAGCTGAAAAATCAAAAGGGATAGTGGCCATCAATGAGATGTAAGTTCGGCTAAGTAAGCAAGCCGTATCTCATTTGGGTACTAATGGATTTCTGTTTGCTCACGCCGCGAGGTCATGAGAAGCGGATCCAGAAATATTGAAAGACAAAGAGACGTGTAGATCATTGTCTATGATGTGCATTGCAGCTGTATTGATAGACCGCAATCCATCGTGAACGTGGTGCTAATTGGTTTTAGCATATTCACTGAGAATTTGTGTTTATGGCATCGCTGCCGAGGGTAAGTACACAATTCCTATTTGCGTTCGCTTATGCTATAGGATTTGGTTTATGCCTTTAGACGCAAGATGCGTGTATTTGCTTTTGTCCCTTGGACTAAGGTCGCCACCCAATGTGTATGTAAGGAAATTTATTGTACACATGGTGAGGCTGGGAATAAGCGACGCAATGATCGTTATCCCTGGTTATGATGGTTACATTATATGTGAACCGAATTGTTTCTTTACAGGAATTCATGTAGGGAAAATGCATATGGTAAGATTGGGATTTGCCTGGCAACCGAATGTGCCGGATTGGGTTTTGGATTTATGATCCGATAAGATGGACAGACTGGCGCAAGACTGATGACCTTGCCCGGAAAAACAAATTATCATGGAAAATTTAACAAGCCTCAGGACTTGCTAAATAAGGCCAAGACCGGTTCCCGGTTGTAGTGCCGATGATGATGATGACGATGAAGATGGACAGAATTCTTGTAGGGAATTTGAATGCGAATTGGTGCATGAAGGTAAGAATTCTCTTCCAGGAGCTTTCAGGTTATGCGTTAGATAAACTTGTTGCGTGAAGCATTTACAGGTGCTAATGCAATTGCATTAGCGGGAAACTGTGGGGTTGTATGTATGGGGGGTTCTTCGGGTAAGCTAAAAAGAACCCCCACCGAACTATATAATGCCATGAGAGAGTTCGGCATTCCAAACAAATTGATACGACTTTGTAGGTTGACCATGACCAACGTAACTAGTCAAGTAAAAATAGCGGGATTGCTGTCCAAACCAATAAACATCTTTAATGGACTCCCACAAAGGGACGCTCTGGCCTGCCTCCTCTTCAACCTGGCGTTGGAGAAAGCAATCCCTGACGCTGGCGTGACAACTAAAGGGACTATTGCCAGCCAGATACTTGCCTACGCAGATGACATCGACATCATCGGATAAAGGGAAGACCTAACGTTGTTTAAACTATCAGGCTAGCGAGCACGAATTTCAAGTAGTGCAGTCGTTTGACTACCTTGGGTCAATAGTATCAGCCGATAAGAATATGAAAGAAGAAATACGCGAACGGCTGATCAAATCAAACAAAGCCTACTATGGTCTATCAAGGGTCTTTAAATCCCGAAATTTATCCAGAACATCCAAGGTACTAAGTACTACTGGACAAGACCATGGTCTTACCAATACTCATGTATGGATCCGACACCTGGGTGCTCAATAAAAGGCATTCTGAACTCTTAGCCGCGTTCGAGAGGAAGGTCTTAATGAGAATTGTTGGACCCGTGGGGGGGGGGGGGGGGGGGCGGCGCTACAACCATGAGTTTTACACGATCTGCTTTGAACACAATATTGAGAGAAAAATCAAGCTCGGTAGACTCCGGTGGGCAGGACACCTCGCTAGTCTAGCTCAAATGAGCGAAGAGGAGGAGCCTGTCCGGAATGCCTTTTGTGGCCGGAATGCCTTTTGTGGCAGGATGTATGGAAGGAGACAGCGCGGCAGACCTTGTCTGCGATGGGCGAGTTGCGTAGACCGGGACGTCCAGAGCCTGGGAGTGCCAAACTGGATGACATCGCCTCGAAAACGGGACCGGTGGAGACACTTGCTAAATAAGGCCAAGACCGGTTCCCGGTTGTAGTGCTGATGATGATGATGATAATGATGACTAGAATTCCATTACTTCAAATGCTCTCTGAAGACAGCTCTCCTATCAAACACAATCGCTTCGCTTTCCGCCCTTAGCCTAAAATTTAGTATAAAATATATGTAGGACTAAAATAAAGTAATTGTAATATTTCCACGTCTCAATTAGGCATAATGATAATAATTAATCATTATCATATTATAATTAATTAAGTGGCGACACATTGCCTTACTATCCTAGCTTGATCAATTCATAATTTACCAGGTGTGAACACCGAAACCTGTAGCGTCCTCGACAATGCTATACTACAACATTGGGCACCTAACTAGGTAGGACATAGTTTGATATGGAGATTCCATCTACCCATTGTACGAATACTGGATATTAGTTAGAATACGACATTAAATTCAATGGCATTACTTGTTAGTCTGAACTCGTGTTCAAACTTTGAATTCTAAACGCAGACCTAACAAATTATTCCAACAAATTAAGAATTCCTGTGCACAATTAATTCTCTTCTAAACAGTCACGGCAGCTGATTAAACGGATATCGTACTGAAATTCATGATCCATCCTTTTACATTCCTTGCCTTTGGGTCTTTAATTGAAATGATGACCTAGTTGAAGGTTCTTCTTGCGAAGTTTTGTTCTTTTCTTGGGTATTTTCATGCACCTCACGAACATGTGCCCGTCCACTCGCTCTAATTGTTCTCTAGTCATTCCCGTTTTATATGTGAAGAATTAAAGAGGTAACACAACAATAATTGAGTGAAGAATTAACCGCATACATCCCTGGCTGCATACCAATTTTAAATAGATTTATATTCACTGCACATTCATTCACAGCCAATCGAAGGCGTACTCTTGTGTAGGGCACTGAACTTCCCACACTGTTTGAACCCAGTTCTACCTCTACTGACCAGCTGAAATGTTTATCGCCTTTCTAATTGATTTTCCGGAGTTTCTTTTCCGCCCACAGAGCCATTAATTACAGTCATTTAATATGTACCGCTGCCTGTTGCAACCAATCCATAAAAACGTCCATCTGCTTTCAGTGGAATTCCTGCAGACTTTTGAAATCAAGGTGTTGCCAACCTTAAGCAAAACTCTTGCACAGTAAATACTGTCAGTGTAGTTGGCGGCCCATGCACTAGATTCACAATCAGTATGGATTCCGATTAGAGTCAAACTACATACATTCGTACTAGCATATGAAAATGTAGCCATGTTTACATATAGATACAACGGCATAACTACAGGGGCAGATATCCTCCGAAACATTTGAACAAGCCGTGTGGCAAATCCCCGGACTTCTCTTAATTTATTATATCATTTCCGGTGTGGAAAAGCATATTAAAAGTTATTGCAGATGATTACTGCGAACACACCACGTGGTGGTGAAAAATCGGATTTAGATCTTCCTCCGTACTTTCGGATTTAGGTCTTCTTCTTAAGTTTGGAAAATTGAGTGAAACTTTTTGTGCCGTGAAGTTGTTCTTGACGAACAATAACGGATACCAATGTGCGAACGGAATGAGCTAAGATGAGACTATGAGGTTAACGCAACAACACTAAAAAAAGATTGGAAGTCATAAAAACGAAAGTATATCTCTTTCGTGTCAAGAAAAAAACGAACAATAAAAACGACAAAGGGATATTTAAGTATTCTGAGGCCGAAACGTATTTGAAAAGTTTTGAAGTACATTGGAATGAAGTTAACAACACGTGATCTGGCAACTGCTTTTGTTTGAAGCTCGACGTATATTTTTAATAAAATCCTGATCCTACTATGCACGCTGAACTTTGTTCATCAGGGTTTTAGTTCTTAAAAAGTCATGGTTAATTCAGTTGTGTAATTTTCACGTACTTGAGACTTTATTAATACGTCTTGTAATTTAAATAAATTTTCAATATTTGAGACAAGAAAAAAAAAGTACTAGATCTGTCGTTTGTACTGATTGGACGTGTCCCGAATTTAATTTCAAAAATGGCGTGAAGGACCTGTCATGGAAAAGTCAAAATGCGATGAGATGATGGTGTTCTACAAAAACACTCCTATACAACTATATAGACACCAGTTGCAATAATTTTCAAAAAAGGCTGGAGAGATTGAATGAATTAAAATGAAGAAGGGGTGGTGAGTGAGACAGGTGGAAATAGAAAGTTGGGGCCACCTCCTCACCAACTGGTCGGGGGGGGGGGGGGGGGGTGCGGTGCACAGGCAAGGAAGAAACAGAGAAAAAGCGGGGGAAACAGAAAAAGGCCAGACAGAGTGACACATATAGAGCATTACAAAATAAGTCAGAAAGATGGTGCCTTCGAAAACAAACAAGAATGTGTTTCAAATTAGGATTGGATTTCATCTGTATGCACTTCGAGAAAATGAGTGAATCGGGTTTGCAAGCGGACTCTACCCGCTATATCTGTGGCAATTCGATTTCGCAAACGCAGCCTTAGATAAGGTCATCATCAGCATCGTATACCACAGCACTAATGTAGCAAGCACAACTTATCGGCCGTGAACTGAAGTGTTGATGATGATGTTTTTCATAGCACATGTTCGAGTCAAGGAAAAAAAGAGTAAGAATAACCAAGAGCCAGAACCGCAAAGATTAACGAAGAAGGAGAGAGAGA
Organism: Microdon myrmicae; assembly: GCA_963931805.1. NCBI lineage: Eukaryota > Metazoa > Arthropoda > Insecta > Diptera > Syrphidae > Microdon > Microdon myrmicae. The sequence continues at coordinate 29,355,182 of OZ007497.1, read as the reverse complement.
TATATATATAGGGGAGGGGGTGGGTAGAGGTGAAGGGGGGAAAGAGGTGAAGGGGGTGGGAGAGAGGCGGAAGAGAGAGAGGGAGGTGGGAGAGAGAAAAAGATGGATGTAGAAAAGGATGGAGGTGAGAAAGATGGAGGCAGAATGAGATGGAGATAGAAACAGATGAAGGTAGAAAGATAGAGAGATAGATAGTGACAGAGAAAGAAAGAAAAAACCATGAATGTGTGAGTTAGGTTTTGCTAGGGGCGTCGGCACGGACGCAGATTTAGCAAAACACCACGGATTGATCACTGAGAATTGTTTTTCGACAGAAACGGAACTCCACTCCAAAAGGGAAAGAAAACACAGCAAGTTAATTTTAATGTTATTGTTCCTTTATTTGTTCTGTAGACTCGATTTTAATTTTCACTTTGCACTTGTTATTTTCGGTGTGGTACACGAACTCTATGAATCAACGTCACATCCGTATTTGGCAATAATTATTTAAGTAAATTTATTCCTATAAAACATTAAATTCACTCCCAAAGAACTTATGTTTCTCGACAAGAACTCGACACGAAAATCTGACTCCCGTTATTTTTGAATTTAAAACAGAACGAATAGCACGGCAGCAGAGACTCGACGTCTCTCCTCGACGGGTGAATTTTGACTCTCCGATGCAATCCATATCCGTCAGATTCAGCGGTGGTTGATCATATCGATATGAGAGGAGCGTAACGGATCAACATGACAGCGGCCAATGGTGATCGAGGAAAGGGTTCAATGGGAGGATTTTTTAAATGCTGCATACGGACGCGTACAATACCCCATTTGCCTGCAATACAAGCAATGATCACCGACATCTGATCAAACAAGTGAACGAGCAACAAGGGGCTGCAGGCATTGTGTTTATGTAATGCCGTTGTAGGCTATACATTCTTCGGTGACGATAGGTCGACCGAAGATTTGGGGTTTGTTTGTTTTAGCCGTATGGCTCTGGTGCTCTAGGAGGAACATTATTTATGGAGGTGAGGGATTTGACCTGCAGATGTGCAAGCAAACGTCTCACCCAGAGAATTATGGACCAGCGGTTAGTAAACAAAGCAAACGCAGTGAGGTACTGTGTGTTTGCTTTGATTTGCTGATGGGTCATCATAGGGCATGGCATGGGTAAGATTGTCGAAACAATGATCATATCCATGCCCAAATTCCATGATTGGTTGATAACTCATGAAAGGGAATTGGTCGCAAGTGTTGCGGACCTCAGGATATGGGTGCAATATAAGATTACCGTGGAAGGGAAACTATCGGCTGCCGCTGTATCTGGGGAGCATGGAGGCAGCGTTTGTTTACACTTTGGCCATGGTGTGAAGCGTCACTTCGATTTTACTCGAAATTATAAGGGTTTTTTATTGTAGTTTTCCCTTAATTTATTATTTGTTATTCATTAAAATTGTGCTATTGTCGTTATATAGATTTAAGATTATAGTTGTAAAGGAATTGCTATCCTAAATCTCTTAAGTACTAGTTGTAAAATATACCATAAATGTAATTATCTACTAAATAAAAATTGAATTGTATTGATTCTACTCGAAATGTAACGTCTCCTAGGTCGATGGATCGAGTGTGTGTTTACTTTAAACAACACTCGATCGCTTGTGAATAGGCAGCGATGGCTATGCTGTATATTGTTGATAGGACGATCGGCCGATGGGTCTGCCGATAAGGCAAGGGTAAGCATGACATGCCGAATATGGGGAAAATGCTCCTCAGCCATGCGCATTGACATATTCGGATGTTTATGTCGGTTACACGATGGGAAAGCCGAATTGGATTTTAGGACATGGTGGCTTGTATGCAAGCATGCCCCTGGAGAACTTCTATAGATGCCAATGCGATAGCAAAATAGCAAACGGCAATCGTTCTAGATGATTTTGCCACGGCTAATGTCTTCCAGGGGAGCTTGACTGCTCATCTGGAGGTAAGCTGCTTATGGTAGGTAATGAGATTTGCAGGTGGGGGAAAGGGGAGTTGGGTTAAGCTGATGGGAGGTTCTTCGGGCACCTTAAAGAACCTCCACAAATGTATATAGAATATGGTTGTATTTGAATTCTCAAGACGACGAGAATCTAAAAAAAAATTTTGAACCTAAAAAGGAATGGGCTGGTTACAAAGATGAAGAAAAAATGATTGTTTCAACAAAAATTGTAGTATTAATTCAATCTGAAAATCGTGAGCCCTCAAGAACAAAAACCAGTAATATGTGTCCATTTAAACAAGGAAAAATAAGGTAAAAATGTGAGAAGTGCTATATCTGTTTTGGAAAACATTCTCTTCTGAACTATTCGTGTACACTTACATAAACTGGGAAAATTGTGGAAGATGAAGTCACACACGAACTGACTGCTGCGAACCGGCTCCAGCGACCCAATATTTACTCTTTCTTGCTCACCAGGAACAAGAATTGTCCAATTTGGCACCGGATTTTGAGTTGTGACGAAAACTGGACGATGTACGACAACAGAAAACAATCAGCAACAAATGCCTTTCGTCACAAGACTCAATGTGATTGATATCAACAAATTAGAACGGATCTTCGCACACGCGGCGGGTATTTTATTTCATTTCGTGATGACGCGAGATAATTAATACGCGAGTGTGGTGCAATGCGCTATATAGTGTTGTGGGGCAAAGTGAGAAAGAAAAAAAAAGTTAACTAAAGGCCCATAAAGAAAACATTATTAAAAAAAAAAGTGTCAAAAAAAAATATAAAAATAAAAAGAGCAAATAGAATTGAAGAATTTCAAAGTGACAATCAGTGAAAAAAAACAATACTCAGAAGGAAAAGTGGATCCCGTACGTGCTTTCAATTGCCCCTTGGTGATTGATTCAGTGCGGTAAGTTTTGTCTTATCAAATTGGATTTTTGATTCTGGATTGTCAGAGACCAGTCATACAGAAGACACAAAACCTGCTCTTTCGACATCAACAGAGGGCCTTTTCACAGTTGTGCAAAGGAAGGTTTTTTGCATAATTTATGGCGGCAACAAGCAGTGGCGATATAGAGACGAGCGCTGGTCAGAATCGTTATGGAGGTGGTGATGGTTCCATGGTGTTCGGGCAGCTCGGAGAATGGATGGCAGAATTGACAACGACGATCAAAATTAAAAATCGAAGGCATATTACTAATGCTGTGCGAGAGCTGGTCGAGATCTTTGGTTGCCTTTATGACAAGGAAGTGGAAAATCGCTTATGGAGACATTCCGGTTTGTTCGGTTCAAAAAATCAATTTTTTTTGCTTAATCGATAGTTTTATCCTTCAAAAATAATATGTTAAAATTTGGAAACGAAATCTTAGGCGGTTCCAAAGTTATAGGTCATTAAAGGGTCGGGTCTCCCGCGGATACTAAAACAAATACAAAACTTTGAATGCGTTTTTCTCGCAACGACTTTTTTGAGTGCGGTGTAAGCGATAATATGAAAACGGTGCATGCAATTCTTATGAAAGTTCGCACACATATTTTTAACAAGCACACGCAAATTGTGAGTGCATCACTTTTTTATTTATTTATTTATTTTTTTAGTTATAACTAAAAAATAGAGTAAAAAAGGGCCGAAAAATCAATTTTTTTTCAATGGTCCGCCATTTTGTTGTTTTGTATCAATTTTAAAGTTTTTTTCGCTCTTATTGGGCTAAATGTATTTAAGTTCAATAAACATTTTGCATTTTTCGTATTTTTTCACATGAGACGAAAATAACCCGTACACGAGCAGAACGGGTGGCTAACTTTGAACACCTGGAGGGGGGGTTTCCGGTTCCGGAGTGTCTCGACAAAATTTACAAACGTAGTCGAAAGATGAATAAAATGTTTGAAAAAAAATTGTTGTTATATCTTTAATACTTTCTCTTAAAAAAATCATGAAAATAACCTATTTTTTGACCGGACAAACCGGAATGTCGCCTTAAAGAAGCCATCTGCGCCGGCTGAAGCAAGCGGTGAAAACATGCAAATCCAACAAAACCAAAACTCGCACACGGACGTAAGCAGTGTCCCGGGGCAGATCAACGATGAGTCACCCAGTTATAATTGGTTCACAATTGGCCAGCGCGTGGGGGGGGGGGGGGGGGGGGGTTGGACGGTGAAGCGGCTCCAAAAGGCGATACTGGGAAGGCCAATATTATGAAAAGAAGGCGACCACGACCGGATCCAATAATAATATCCAAAACCGGGGAAAAAGCATATGCGGATATATTGAAGTTTATGAAGGCCAAGCCCGAGGTAAGTGAACTCGGAAATAGCGTAAGTAAAGTTCGAAAGACAGCAAAAGGGGAACTGCTGCTAGAACTGAAACACGGCCCAGAGGCCACCACCGAGACACTGAAAGCAAAGGTACAATAAGTACTAAAGTAAGATGCTAATGTGAAAACAGTCTCACAGGAAATCATGGTCGAGTGTCGTGATTTAGATGAGGTTACCACTGTGGAGGAAATCCTGACAGCGATCGATATAGAGTTTCCTGCGCTGGGCGCAATCCCAAAGGAAGCGGTAAAGAGTTTAAGAAGGAAACCAGATGGAACACAGGCTCCCATGATCCGCTTACCAAGAGAAAAAGCTAGCATGTTGCTAGCTACAGCTTTCCTACGGGTTGGATGGGTGAAATGCAGACTTCGAGAACACATAGCACATGATGTTTTAGATGTTGGCAATACGATCATGTGGCGAAATCCTGCAAATCCAAAGAAGGCCGTTCGGAAAACTGTTTAAAATGCGGTGAAAAAGGCCACAAAGAAATGGGCTGTAAGGCACAACCGAAATGCATATTCTGCGAATCAGGATACGAGGGTGTAACCACCACTCAACAGGGAGTTACAAATGCCGAGCATTTAAAAATGCGATGTCCAATCATCTCAATAAAAATTACAGGTTTAAGTTCATTCAAATCAAATTAAACCATTGTGGAGCCGCACAAGATCTCCTTTCCCGAACGGTTAAGGAATATGGTGCCGACGTAGTACTCATCAATGAGGAGTACAAGATGCCTGGCACTGGTACTATTACATGAGAGGAACACACCAGCGGAACACTGGCCATCTCGACAACTAGAAATTTCCCCATGGAATGCGGAAGTGTCCAGCGGCTGGAAGAAATTACCTATGCTAAGATCAGAAGAATTCATTTCTACCGTTGTAACGCTCCACCAAGATGGGAAATAGAATATTTCAAATGCTTTTTGGACAGAATAACACAAGAAGCTAGATATAAGAGCCCTTTTATAGTTGCTGGAGATTTCAACGCTTGGGCAGTAGAATGGGGAAGCACAAGGAGCAACAGTAGAGACTAGGCACTACTTGAAGCCTTCGCAGTCCTAGATGTGGTGTCACTTAATGATGGTATCGATGACACCTTCATAAACGAGAGAGGCCGGTCCAAAATCAACATCACATTTGCCAGCTTCATGTTAGCACGAAGTGACCACCCAGCGGTAATGTACGAAATATTAATGTACGATTCATCACTGGAAAATTGGCAAAGAAAGCCCAGAAAAATGGGTGGAAAGAGAGGGACCTCGATGCGGAACTGCTCGATTATATGCTGGAAGACCAAATCGCACACTTTGACGCAAAAGGCCGATGCGAACAGGCAGACTGGAAAAGGCACGAAGTGGCTAACTACCGCATATGATGCTTCGATGTCAGGACAAAGACAACCAGCAGGGGCAGTCAAACCAGTGTATTGGTGGACACCAGAAATCGCCCATATGCGATCGGAATGCCACAGGTTGCGACGCTTGCAACAAAGGGCGAGAAACTGTAACACATACCCACACTTAGATGCGAAATTCGTGAACAAACGGAAGGAGTTGAGGAATGTGATCCACAAGAGTAAATACTACGCGTTCTGCTCCCTAAGGGATGAATTAAATAACAGCCCATGGGGCAGCGCCTACAGGATAGTCATGAAAAGACTAGACAACAACAGTAGTCAAATGCAAAAAAGTAAAACTGACATGGCCACAATCGCTGCTGTCCTCTCACAGTGTGATGAGGTGTTGAGAGTGCGAGAGGATTGGAGTATCACTGCAGGAGAGATACCTCCCGTGACCACCGAAGAGGTGCTCTTGGCTGCAAGGGTAGTTTATGCAAATGAACTATTTGGCGAGTTGTTCTCCGTTGGGAGGTAAAGATGGGAAACTAACGAAAGGGGATTAGTGGGTGTTGGGGGGACCTGGACTCAAGGTCGGTCCGTAGCAGGTTGTCAAAAATCAAAGACCCCGGGACTGGATGGTATCCCTAGAAGACTGCTTTAACAAAAAATCCTGAAGTCTTCAGCAGTCAGAACAACTTCCTAAACAATAGAAAAAGCAGCGGGTTGTGCTTATACCAAAAGGAGTCAAAAATCCAGAAGCGCCGTCGTCTTATCGGCCGTTATGCATGCTGGACACAACAGGAAAACTGCTTGAGCGTGTAACTGCCACTCGTCTGGAAAAAAATCACTGAGGGGACATCGGGGCTCTCTGAATAGCAGTATATGTTCCGTAAAGTAGATCAACCGGTAAGGCACTATCTGTTGTGTGCGACATCGCTCGCAAGGCGATAGCTGTAGCACGATGGCTAGGTGGTACTATCGCGTTTGGGATGATAGTGAAGAACGTGTGATTCGAACTGACGCTATGATAGTTAGAATCACCAAAAATTGAACCAATGCGTAAAACACAGTCTACTGGCCGTGTGTAGGAATTCGATTTCTAAACTCAAGTTCACTCAACTGATGTGGAATTGATATATTATCGCTATGGTGTACGGCTCTGATACTCCTCGATAGTATAGTGGTTAGTATACCCACATGTGACGCGGGAGACCGGGGTTTGATTCCCCGTCGGGGAGCCTCGGCGGAAGACTGATGACCTTGCCCGCAAAAAACAAATCATTCTGGAAAATTAAACAAGCCTCAGGACTTGCTAAATAAGACCAAGACCGGATCCCGGTTGTAGTGCCGATGATGATGATGATGATGATACGGCTCTGATGCATTTTCTTATTCGATTTTCGTTCGTTGTTCTTCACTATTTGCTTGTGTATTGTGTGTGTATCTATTAGAAACGCCACATTACTCCACTTTTATATTTTCTATACACATCCGATATTCCCCAACCACCACCTAGTCTTGTAATACTAAATTATTTTGACGATACTTTAATCTACTCTAGCAGTAGATTTGTCAAAGCGGCAAGAAACCACGTTAACAACTTCCTCCCGCAGATCTCAGCATACTTTAACAAATGGAAAATTCGCCTCAGCCCAACCAAAACCCAGCAAACAGTGTTTAAGGGCAAAAACGCTCACTGCACAAACAGCAATAAACGTTGCCAAAACAAAATTAAACTCAAGCTTATTAATACCCTCATAAAACCTTCCAAAACTCTAAAATATTTGGCAATAACCCTTTCCAACGACTGGTCATTCTCAACCCACATCAAAAAATCCCTTCATAAAGCCTCAATACAGCTTAACCTCTGCAGACGAGTGTTATGGAAACCTAAAGGCCTTTTTCTCAAGGTCAAACAGCTCATCTATAAACAGATAATCAGACCCACTCTTACATACGCCCGCCCATTATGGTACCACATCTCAGCCTCCCAAATGGAGAAATTACGAGTTTTTGAACGAAAATGTTTGCGGTTTATCACTGGGTTATGCCGCAAAACCAACTCTTATAGATACCATAGTAGCAACGATCTTTACAACACCGCAGGCATCGAATGACTGGATAGACGGATCCTAGAACTGTCGATAAATTTCATGGAAAACCTTCCTAACAATCCCAACTGGATAACAGCAGACCTACCATCACCCTCCTCCAATACGGGAACTCACTACCGTAATTGTCTCCAAATCAGGACCCTCTTCGCCTCAGGTAGACTGGTTAACGATCTAAACGAGATCGTGTACCACAACACCGAACTGGCACCCAATCATTTCAAATACAGCAACATCCAACCATTCTCCAAGATTCTTACCTTTAACACAGAACCGAATGGCACTCCTCTCCTTCAAGAACATACCTGACCATATCCCCTATTACCCTCAATCAAAACAAGATATCCCACATCGACATAAATAAAAATTGTACATATTATTTTTAAGACATCAAATTGTCACTATCATTACAATATCAAATATTGTAAATTGTAAATAGGATTAATTCGTTCCGTATTCTTGATAGTCTCCATACCGCTGATATCATACCACGACATAGATTTGATACTGCTTCCTCCGTGAGGAACCTGGATGAATCATAATCATTGTTGGATCAGATGTAACATCAGCAATCCTGCTGTGTAGTATTTGGTTTCTTCCTTTAGGTTTAGAGAAGAATCTTCCACATTGCAGCCAATTAAGTTCTTCAATTTGCCCTGGCTTTACTCTGTATTGTATTTATACAATAAGAAGTTCAACTCCCTATCACAAATAATCCTTATCACTAATAGTCTTCCTACACCCGTCATTGAACCAGGTATTTGACCTACGTTTGACACTTCTTCCTCTGTGAGGAATGACGGTACACATATGAACTTGAAACATATTTATTAATGCATCACATCGTTATCCAGAAATGATAATCCTACACGTATCTTCCCCAAAAAGCAGTTGAATCTGTGTCAGCTGGTTTTGTTTTTAAAACATACAGGTTATTTAGAAGCTCTTGCGTTCACAGTGCTTTTAATTAGCAGAGATTCGGGAATTTTATTTAATAAAATAATTGATGATGTGTAATTACACACACAAACTGTTGCGGATTCAACTGAATGCAGTCAGTGGATTCGCAACTGAATGGCGTCAACGACAAGTAACAACAGTCAGTAAAAAGTTGTCATAACAACGGAAGTATAACAACTTAAAAACGAGCTGTCTGTTTTCCAAGCAAAAATGTTTCTCTTAGTAGCTGCTGACAACATCACAATTATGTATAGTCTTATTACATCCAGTAAATCTATTAAATAAACGTAATATTTAATAACTTGAAACGAATCTGATTTGTTTGTGGCATTCTGGATGAGGATTCTTTCTGAGGTACAACAGCAATAACAGGTAATCATTTCCATTGAACAAACAAATATTAACAGTTGATTCCAGCGGAGACCACATTATTCCTGACGTCATTCCCACGGAACCAACATCGCTGCACGCCAGGAGACCACACTGTTTCTGACGTCATTCCCCCGGCCCACCAACAAGATACAGTTGTTGGTGGAAGTTGCGTTGAACGCTTGCTGAACGCAAATATTGGTCCTTCGAGCCGGTGCCAGACTGTGGCTATAATCCACTGCTGCTAGGTTCGCGGCGTAATAAAGAGTTGCCCCAAGTGCAGTTATATTACTGCCGCCAGGTTTGTGGTGTATCATCGAGCTGCCCCCAGTACAGCTACATTTCTACCACACCGCGACCAGTTCGTGACGCAACCGGGGACGTCCTTCAATTTTTTGTATGAAAGAAAATGTTGCTAATTCATCCACACGGAAAAGTTTTGGGAGACTTCCATTGTTCTCCGGGTCATCGTTTGGGAAGTTCTCTCCACTAAAATCATTGACCACCGGGGATCCATCTGTGGATCATTTCCCGCTGCCCAGTTCGCAGCCCCAAGGTCCAGCCTAAGGACCGAACGCCGAAAATCGGGCCATATTAGAAGGTCCAGCCTAAGGACAGACCGCCGACAATCGCGGCATAGTATAGGGTCCAGCCTAAGGATCAACCATCGCCTAGTTCACAAAGGATCCAGACGTAGGGATCAACCGCTGCCAAGTCCGTGGCAATCACCGGATCCAGACGTAAGGATCAACCGCCGCCAAGTTCGGGGCATACTAGAAGGTCCAGACTTAAGGACCGACCGACGTCAAAGTCGCGGGACACACCGGAGTTTGGACGCAAAGACCAACCGTCGCCAAGTTCGCGGCATCCAAATTACAAGGAGATGCCCGCACCAATGTCAGCGAAGTCAAACATGACAAAGGCTACATTGGCGGAACAGTTCACCAGCGCCCAGTTCGCCTCCCAGGAGCGGATGTCCTGTGCCTTTCTCAACCTCGAGAAGAAAGGGCCGCCAACGTTATTCACGGTGGACATACGCCAGCACAACCTCCAGATCACTTGGGAGGACATTCGACTGACACACGACGAAATCAAACTCCTGGTCACTCCAGAACGATTCATCAATCAGGCCGAGGAGATCTATCTGATCGAGGCCACCAAGTCTGTTGAGACAAGGCAAGCCCTCACCGCCGACATTCCGACTACATCCAAGACTGCGACGGACACGGTCAGGCAACCCCAAAGTCGTTCGCCGCCAATGATGTCGCAACAGCCTGCAACTAACGCCGCCAAGGACATCAAGAAGGTTCCAGAGGCAGTGAAGAAACAAATATTAGCAGTTGATTCCAGCGTGGACCACATTATTCCTGACGTCATTCCCGCGGAACCAACATCGCTGCACGCCAGGAGACCACATTGTTCCTGACGTCATTCCCCCGCCAAAAAGGTCTCGGCCCACCAATAAGATACAATTGTTGGTAGAAGTTGCGTTTGACGCTTGCTGAACGCAAATACAAACGCAGGAAATAAATTGAACTTTAAAACAGGGATGTTGCACTAATCAACGCGGAACTCTCGTGTCATTGCAACGGTCCTGAACAAAACACCCTTGCTGCTATTCAATAGAATCTAGGCTGTCATCGGATACATGCCCATCTGGATATTCGTTTTTTTTTTCTTACAGCGCAAATCGATAATAAAGGATGCTGATGGGTGGGCGTTTTTATGTGATTCGTATATCCATGTTCAATTTGAAAGAACAATTCGAAAAAAAATGCACTCGTTGGTGGTGGACTTCTGTTCATCATTGGAAAGAAACAGAAGTGGAAAAACAAAACGTATGTGAAAAACTGTTTACAAATATATTGAATCAAACCTTTGTATTACTTTGGTAACGCGATGTGGATGCTGCATTTACAAATTTACTCACAAATTCTCCATTATCTTGTCCTTCCATTAAAACATCGGCGTCTGTCATAGAGTACTACTTTCGAAATCGGTTCCTGCAATGTCCTTGGACTAGTTAACATTTCAACAAATTCTTTAATTGTACGGAGCACCATGGCTGTAGCTTAATATGTCCTTTGCCCATACCCTCCTTTTTATAGTACGGGCATGTTAAACCACTACAATCAATCATGTACGTTTATTTATTCATCGACGAAGCGCATACACAAAGGAATTTATACAAACCACTTTTAAGTGTCTCTTCTTTAAAATGTCTGTGGGATACACATTTCATGAATGCATGTAGCTATATATTTTGCAGTGGATTGTGCAGCGATATTCATCCATCGTTCAGTATGTACATTTACTAAAGAGTGGACTCGAAGGAAGTGAACAAGATGCAACGCTTTACGCTGTAGATGAGAATGATAAGCATTGTTACACGATTCTCCAAGGACATACAATTTGCTGTGGTATCTGGGGGACTTTCACAATGCAACGAACGACTTTTTCAAATCATAATGAACGTTGGTAATTGTCTGGAAGGCATTTCGCTAAAAGACAAGGAATGTGGAACAGTCTCAGATATCTATCACCAGTTTATCCCCAGAGATTGTTCTTTCTATATACTGTTGTCTTCATCGGTTATTATCGTTTGTTAAATTCTGATCTATATATCCCTAAGGGAAAGCTCTTTGAAGCGGGGCGTTAATAAGTAGGAATAGCTTGTGCGATCGAAGTTAATAGTGTACTTTTGAATTTTATAGCAGATATCAGAAAAGCAAGTTTACACAAAGCCAATAATGAGTCTTGTATTAAATGTCTGTAAACCCTTATACGATCTTTAGCAACATTACACGATTTTTATAGATAAGCTGATGTTTAGCTCAGGGAGTTAAATGGTTAAGAACTTTTCTTTGCGTCAATTTTGTTCGTGTTAAAGATTTGTATCTCTGAAATCTTGTCAGGCATCGCAAAATTATTTTCACATTAGGTTTTATGAGAAAGAACAAATGAATTCATAGTTTTGAAGGTAGACATCATTAATTGACCGTTTTTGACAATATGTAACTGAAATTAGCATCACAAATGCAGTCTACTGTACTCAAACAAACTCCAGTATGGAGCATAGTATCTGGATATTATATTACCATATTTACCCTTGCAATTCTTTTAAACAAAATATTCGAAATTAAATAGAATCTCATCTGGGATAAGCTTGTGGGGGTTCTCTATATCACATGGAGAACCAACCCACAATTCCTACCTAACTTTGACCGCTAACAGCGCGTCACCATAACCCAAATCCGTAATCCATGCGCATACACGCAAATAACACATCCCAATATGAAACAGCATTCGTCCTCAAATCGACAATTGCATACATCCCCCAACTTACCAAGAACCCATTTCCCAAGCTGTGATAAATGCATATTCAAATTTACAACGGAATACTAATCATCTCCATCAACTACATCGAGTCGTATCCATTTTTCCAAAACCGCTTCGGTTAATTTCCTATTCAAATCATATCTCTTGCTTGCAACCAAGCAGTTCTAATTTCCCCCGAAAATCATTCCAAGCAACATTTAGTTTCTCCGAAAATCATTTCGGCTCCCATCCTACCCAATACCAATTCCCCTTACTGGCAAGTCACCAGCACGATGCGTTGCATTTCCGCGAAACAACCATCGCAACGACCAAGACCCACATTCCTTTGTCTAACCGACAACTCATGCCAATACTTGGTCGTATTTCCAAACCAATTTCCTCATATACATAGCGTTAGAGGAACTTAACTCAGCCTATATGGCAATGATTCTCCGAAACTGAGTTCCCTACGCAAACATAGCAACCCTTTTCAAAGTTCCTAGTAAATGGCAGTGAGTTGATTTAGCTATGACTCCACTGCCACGACGCGATGAACTTTTCCTCGCTCGTAATGAGTAAGTCGAGTTTTACCAGAGGAGTACCCGCCGTGAGTATAGTGTCAGTCAGAGTCGGAGTTGGAAGCCGGTATTAATGGTGGTTTTGTAGTCGCGAAAACTGAATGTGCGAATTGAGTACAAACATTAATTAAAATAGTAACGTAAAGTACATAACGATTTGTCACCACAATAAATAAAAATAAAGTGTTTTATATATGAAAGCCTTCGTTCGCTGGCGTTAATTGTATCGATTGGAAAGCCATACAAACATTAAGTACATAAGCGTTTGTCACCACGATAAGTAAAAATAAAGTGTTTTGCACATGGAAACCTTCATCCGCTGGCGTTAATTGTGTTGGCTGAAAAACTAGCGAAGGCGATAGTGATCGGTAGTTTTACGTGAATTGCCGACGCACCAACCCAAGACACGTCAGCTACTGAAAGAACCATCCTTTGGAACAACATCTAGTGTTACAAAAAGGGTTTGGCCCCAATAAAAGGACTTACCTCAGTCAAAATCGGTGCGTTTTATTTCTCCTTAGTGAACGGTTCCAGGCAGAACTCAGTGGGATATTAGTGAACCCGTAGCCGTGCCGGTACACTGACTAATATAACGCCCCACAAGGTCAGTTACATGCCCACTTATTTTAGTTTTAGTGTAAATTAATATTATTAACATATATATGATTTCACTTGCACCGACAACGTATTGTATTATCATATAAAACAGGAGCAAATGTTGAGACCATCACTAGACTTGTAGGGGATAATCGAAGTACATATTTGTGAGGTGACTGCAAATTAAAAACTAACTTTTAGAAAATGGAATGCAATATGCTCGAAGAACACAAGAGAGGAAAGAACGAAGTTTTGCACTCAGCCAAAGTGATATGAACTACGTTATAGTTAACTTAATAAATTTTACTTTTTGATAAACTTGATTCAAATGGCTTTTCATGAGATTAAATCACCTATGGTGTGTTGCAAGGAAACTATTTCGTTATAATCTTCTTAACTCTAAAATATCAATTATGTCTCTTAATTACATCACTCAGGACATTAGTCATGACCATCCTTGTATCTGAGTATTTAGTATGATGCACTATAGTCCCATTCTCTAGTTCTAAAATATGGTAGTGTTTGCTTTGCTGCTCCCGAATGTAAGAAATATCAGAATCACAATTTATCGCAGAGAACCCCAGTATAACAAAGTGGCGTGTAATTTCGTAATAAAAGTTATGATGTAGCCATAATTTGATCTTGATACCTTATAACACGAATGGGTGTGTGTGGGGGTTCTCTATATTACGCTGAGAACCAACCCACAATTACAACCACAATTTCGCCCGCTGACCGCGCACAACGTCAATCTCAATCCCATTTGACGGCCTATACCACCTGTTAAAGGTACCCTCCCAAAGGACGCGTAACCTGAATTCATCCTTCCATGCAGATAATGCATAACCGAATTCAGCTTTTTCAAGCCATATGGCAACATATTTGATAAACCACATGAGATGTCTTATCGGAAATCAAAAATCGCATGCCTGGTTAGCAACAGCAAGGCGTGGGTAAGCTACCCCATTTCCCCTTCTCGGACTGCATTTTGGTTCTGCACTCTGAAAGCAATCAAATACGAAACCGGGTCATGCGGTCACCTTATTGGTTTCGCCTTCGTTGCAGTTTTCCCATTCTCCCTAAGTTCATTGACTGTTGGGTAAATTCGCAAGAGTTTATTCAGCTTAATGGGCGGCGAAATGGGAGAATGCGGATGAGTGTGCGATCAAGAAAGGTTGATCGTGTTGGGAAAGAAAGTCCCTAGGTAAGCTGCTGAAGTCAGTCGAAATGCAACCACCGCAGAATGTCACGGGACTATTAAACCCCCACAAGGTTGGTTAGGTGGTAGTCGGTCCCAAGGTGAGATACCACCCCGTCACGCTGTACATTCCGCGATATCGCCGAGAGAAATATTCGACGGTATTTCGGATGTGTGGCTGATGGCCCGGACTGACACGGAGATAAGTCGTGATGGTACCTTCTGATATAAAGAATTCCGGGGGTAAACTAGTCTCCCATTCGGATCTCCGGGGGGGACTATGTCAGGGGGAACATCATGCAGATATCATGATAAATAATGAAACTTTAAGAGGTTCGTCATCGCATAACCGGGCTCGCTCTCGTGGCTCTGCCCACGCTCGACTGGTGACGGCATTTTGTATCACCTGGGGCATCGGTTTCACCAATACGAATGTAACCGCCGTACACCAATATTTGCAAACAACGAAACCTGATACCCTTGCCCTAACTGAGGCCCAGGTCGATTCGTCAACTGATTCGACATATCTTCGTTGCTCAGGATACGACTTACATTCGAGATTCCGTTTTAAGGGCGGACTCTGCGTCTTCGCGCGGACCGATCTGGCTTGCCAGAGGATGGAGGCGTTGGAACCCAATAATATGGACATCATATGGTTGAGGGTTGTGCTGAGGAATTCCGTTAAATTTCTTTGTTGTCTTTACCGCTCCCCGAATGACGATCGACCGGCGACATTTTTCGAACATCTTTCATATACCGTCGACTGGATACAGATCAACCACCCACCTTCTGAAATTGTTGTCCTTGGCGATTTTGATGTGCACAATTCCGGTTGGTTGTTACATTCTAACAGAACCGACGAGGCTGGGAGGCTAGCGGAGATGTTTGCTGTAAGCCACAACTTGACTCAACCCGTGGGGGAGCCAACGCAATTGCCGGATGCCCGAGGCGATTATCCGAACGCCCTGGATCTGTTTTTGACATCCGAACCGAGTATTTATACCGTAGAGGTTTCTGCGCCACTGGGAAACTCAGATCACTGCTTGGTATCTGTCGCGCAAGCACTTGCATATCAAACGAATAACCGGCCTAGGCAGCTTCGCTATGTATGGAAGAACGGGGCTACTAACTGGGAGGGATTGCGGGATTTCTTCACATCCTTTCCATGGTCCGAGGTGTGCTTCGAAAACTCCGATGTTAATGCTTGTGCGGAGTCGGTATCCGAGATTATTCTTCTGGGGATGGAGATGTATATTCCACATTCCATCAAACGAAGTTCGTCTGATAAACCTTGGTTTGATAAAAAATGCGAGCTGATTACAGCGGCAAAAAATAGAGGTTTTAAGCAATGGCACTCCAATCCCACCGATTTCAACAGAACGAATTTTGTTAGAATCAGAAACCCGTGCAACCAGGCGATTGATACTGCGAAGAAAGCTCACAACGACAGGGTGATCAATAAGCTCCTTCGGTGCCCAACTGGTTCGCTCTCCTTCTGGTTAATGGCAGAAGCTGTGAGCGGTAACTTCGCGTCCTCCTCATTCCCCCGTTGGTGACAGACAGGGGGACGTTAGTCACGAATTCAAAGGACAAAGCTAATGTGTTCGCGAATTTATTTTCCGCGAATTCAAACCTCGACCCTGGCCTTTTGGAGCCACCTGTGATCTCGCCGGTACGGTATTGGATGCGGGATGTGAGATTTCATCCGCGCACTATTCAACGCATTCTACGTGAACTGGATTGTAGGAAGGCAACCGGCCCAGACGGAATACCAGCAATAGTCCTTAAGAACTGTGCCCCAGAGCTATCGCCGGTTCTTGGCAGACTCTTCCGCTTATCTTATGCACGGAAGACCTTTCCTGTCTGCTGGAAAATCGCTCGAGTTCAGCCAATCCCAAAGACGGGAAAAAAGTGTCTCCCACAAAATTACCGTCCGATAGCATTACTGTCTATTTTATCTAAGGTAATGGAAAAAGTCATCAATAGAGAGTAAGTTAAGTATTTGGAGTGCAACGGACTTCTGAATGATCGTCAATACGGATTCCGTGGCAGACGGTCCACGGGAGACCTTTTGACACTTATAACCGATATATGGACATCTGCGATTGAACGGCATGGTGAGTCACGGGCGGTCGCATTGGATATCTCCAAGGTTTTGACGGCGTCTGGCACGGGACATTGCTGGGCAAACTTCGTTCATATGGACTTTCCCAACACTTTGCGACTGGACGAGGAGCTTCCTCGAGAATCGATCGATCCGGGTTGTTGTGGACGGCGAGTGTTCCGATCTGTATCCTGTTACTTCAGGAGTGGCCCAAGGTTCTATTTTGGCTCCAACCTTGCTCTTGCTTCACATAAATGATTTGTTGGAGGCAACGGATAACAAAGTGTTCAGGTTTGCGGATGATAGTATGCTTGTTTCCTCCTTTTCGAATGTTCGCCCGATTGGTGCTTCTGCGTCGCATCAGCTGAGATGCAGGCAGATTGACTGTCTGAATCAAGATCTAGATAGGGTCCTGCAGTGGGGAAGGGCCAATCTCGTCGAGTTCAATGCAGCGAAGACACAACATACAACATTTACAAAGAAAAGTGGATCATCGGTTCCACAGCTGATGATGAATGTCCAGACCCTCGAGGCTGGGGAAAGTTTGAAATTGCTCGGCGTCACGGTCTGTGGGAATGTATCATGGCATAAACACGTGTCGAGTATCCCCAGGTCAGCCTCAGGAAAACTGAGCTATCTTTTTAGAGCCAAGAAACATTTTACTCTGGCCCAACTTCTTCTCCTATATAAATCCCAAATTAGACCCGCGCTCGAATATTGCTCTCATGTTTGGGGCTCGGCTCCTAAACATACCCTCGACCTACTTGCGAGCATACAGAGACGAGCGATCCGCAGCTATTTGATGGTATCTCGGGGCGCCCACCCTGCGCTATAGGTTCGCCTCTTCCGAGAGAAGTCTATTTAAAAAAAAAAAAAAATACAATATATGTATCAGTCGTAGCTACAATAGGGTGTATAATACAAAAAAACTTTAATCAATGAAATGAATTCAGTTGATAAAGGGGGTTCATCGATTGGGATGAATGTGGAATGTAAAGAAATGGTACATTCAATAATTTGAACGTAGAAATCACAGAAAGTATTCATTCAGTAAGATGAATCTAGAATGTACAGAAAGGTTTCATTCAATGAGAGGTATTAATAATGTACGGAACGGGGTTCAATATCAATGAGATAAATCTAAAATGTACGGAAAGTTCTCAGTCAATGAGATGAATTTAAATACACAGAAAGGATTCATTTAATGAGATGAATCTAGAATATACATAACGGATTCATTGACAGTACCAAATTGACCACCATCCGGTGTAGACGTGTCGACAATCGACGATAGTTGATTAACCGTTGAACGGAACGGCCTTAAAAGTGAAGTGTATGTAAAATTATTATTAAATTGTTGTTAAATTATTATTATTAAATTAAGCTGCGTTGCACATCTTAAATGAGTACGGGTTCGCTTGGGACTTTTTTGCACCAAAAATAATTAAAAAACAATTAGTGCCGATACGCGACATACGAAGTGTTCCTGTGTGTGTACGTGCACATTATAATAAGTAAACGCTTGAACGTGTATTTCTATCTGTCGCTCGCCGAATAAAAAATAAAAAATAAAACAATAAAAAAAGTGACAACACGTGGTCCGTAATATGGACCTAAATCAAATGAATACCAAAATGGTGCTTCGGAGTAGGCGAAATACAGACCTAAATCTAAAGGCTAAACGCCTTAAAACCAATAAAAACAAGGATACCGAGACGTTGAGTGACAACAGCGATAACGAGGACAACGCCCATGGTGCCCAGTATTGTGTCAAGGGCTGGAAACCAATTCCAAAAACAAGCTGGCAGCGAAACAAATGCACGCGCCAGCAATCAGGTCGAGGTCCTCAATAGACTCAACCATGAGATTAGTCTTAAAATGCAAGATCTGGATAAACAAATGCAGGAAGTTGTTAAACTAAAAAACAATCTGAGCAAGAATGGGCGGAAAACGAAAATGTTAGAAGAACAACAGCAAGAACAAAGGCCACAGCAACGAAGGCAAAGAGAACACGACTTTTGCTCGCATTATCAAAATGCACCCTGGAGCTGATGAATCTGTGGAGGACATTTTTTAAAGCTCTATACGTTTTTGATGGATTTACACATCGAGAATATCTCCCTCAAAATTACGAGGGAAGGTCAATAAGTCTTTAGAAAATGAAGACGATTTACTTTCAACATCTCATTTACCTGATCTAATAATGACGTATACTATTGTCCAGTTATCGTCTGTCCCTTTTCAAAACAGTCAATGAAGATAATACCATGTGCATCCCAAAACACAGTGCCTATAACCCATTCAGCTGATTTCAGCATCTTTGCCTTCTTTGGAGCCCGTTTGCTTTTAACAAACCACTGTTTTGATCCATGTTTCATCTACAGTTATTAATCTGCGTAGAAACTCATTGACGCATGCGCTCCAAAAGTTCTGAGCTAAAAGCTAATGCGACATCCGTCTCAAAATTGAAACATGAAACAAATTGAATATTGAGAGATTGCTAGTGAGGAATGATGCTTAATAAAAAGAGACCATTTGTGATGCTACGAGCGCAATCGTAGGCCTTTCTAAAGAATTATTGACCTACCCTCGTACATCGAGACGTTTCTAAGGACTTATTGACCTACCCCCGCACATCACGATGGTGATACGTAGAGCGGGTAGGGCGTTATAGGATCGGGAGGAAAGGAAGTTTTAATATCGATTTTTGGTGGAATACTCTACATTCAAGGGTTCTTGACTAGGTAGCGTATTTGATATAGAGTCAATAGGAATTGACTCAATCGTCATCGCTGGCGTTTCTAAGCACTTATTGACCCCCTCTCGCATTATCAGCAAACTCGCACGATCAGTTGTTGTTTGAGTTTTCGCCATCAAAGGTCACCGGGCAGACGAAAAAAAAAGAAGCTAAATCTGGACGTCGGATTCCAAAAGTTATGAGCTTAAAAAAATATTTCTATAGGACTAATTACTGTTAGTTCCAAGTGCCTTATAATTACTCAGCGAAAAACAAAATAATAATAATCGAATAAAGTTATATGAAGAAACTTGGATTCAATATCACGAAATACTTTATAATGTTTAACAAATAAAATTAAGGTGAAATAAACCTCGTTGATATCATTGGAACAGATGATATTTGTAATTGGCTACGTTGCATAATTTGTGGCGCAGCTCAAGACAGAAGAAAAAGAAATCTCTCAAAGTCTATACACGTCGCCACATTAAAGATAACTGCAACCAATATTCAAGCTCTTGCCTTTTCCTTCAGAACCAGGAGAGAATCTCTGCCAAGGTCGTCGAAGATGGACAGGAAATGATGAAAGAAGATCCAATTCAACTCTGATTCTCTCCGTTTTTTATTGTTTCTACGAATCCAGCATCATACACCAATTTGAACTCTAACACATTAAAGTTTGTGGTGAATATGTAAAACTCTAGCCAAATTTAAATTTTGCTCAATTTACAATTTGGAAACACTTTGCTTTTATTTTATTTTTTTTATTATTTTTTTTTTTTAAATTGTATAGCAAGCCCTGACATTCGGTGGTTTCTATATCAATGTTCGCCATCAAAGTCTACCTAAAAAATTAAAATCGATACTGACTACTTCACACTGAATAGTTATAAACTTAATTTGAATTTTTAAGAAAAAATTGATCGTGGGAAATAATCTGAGATTATAAGAACTTGCCAAGTATTCGGAATAGATTTTACAAAGTTTAACTAAAATAATATAAGTGAAATATACTTCGGGAATTTTCGTTGAAACCTGTGATTATAGACATCCATAAACAATTAGAAATTCATCTCACGCCAGAAAAATACAAAAACATTCTTCAAATTAGTACATTAAAGATACATTTTGAAAAATATTTACGGCGAGGAGTTTCGACGAAAATATTTCCCAAAAGTTCATCAACATCAGCAGGAGAATAGAAACCTTCTCTACGATCGGAGTAACCGTACCTCATTCACTGAGTAAAATAAACACCTGGCACCACACAAAATTCTTAACCTTAGGTCAGGCGTTCACTTTAAAGTAGATGTAAGACTAGAAATATGATTATTGTAAAAGGTTCGAAAGCCTATTGTCTGTTTAAATAAATAAATAAATTAAGAGAGCTCGATGAGAACCAACGAATGAGATTAAGTAATTAACATAGAACGGTTTTTGAGGAAAAAATGATGGAGTTTATAAAATCAATACAAACAAAGGCAGCAGCATCTTCTACTGGAAAGAATCGAATAACTCCACATCGAAAGCGACCCATAAAAATAATTGCTTACAATCATCTCCAACTAACACTATTAGCTAAGGTTAACGAAAACGTAATAAAACCAAACAGATATGTTGAATATCATGTCACCAGTTGTGAGCACTTTCGGGTTGCAATAAACTGAGAACTCTTCGTACTAAATCAAATGCGAAATGTTTTCCTTAGTGATACCTTTTGCCGTTTGTCACAATGACCCCAAATAAATTCAAAATCGTGATACCGTCCATAATCCCTCTGCCATAAAATGACTAGCGCCATGGTTGACAATTGCTTACATTCAATATCGCCTGAGCTTCGTCGTATTTGTTTCTTAGGAATCTTATCTGGTGACAAAATTTTCTGACCCCAACCAAATTCTGACCTTTATTCCCTTTACGTTATAGACGAGATCTACTAGTTCACCATAAAATGTAATATCTCGGTTACTTTAAATGCTGTCACCAAATCCAACCCAACTTTAGACATTAATCAAATCCATTCTATTCAGAACTTACAAATTGTAATATTTCCCAGGGATGTCCTCAAAAGTTGAGGAAATGCATTCACCATACAGCTGAAAACCACTTTTAAAATTGTAGAAAACCAATGACAACAATTTAACACTTTTCATTTCAATCGCGTGTTAGTAATTAATTACTCACATCACGGCAAACTTCAGACACACGTTGCGTATGAAATTGTAACTATCTGCAATGTTAAACAGCCTCTCATAAATATTTCATGGGGACCACTCTCTGTTTCTCGACAAAGGTGCCGTTATATTTATTGCACAAACAATGCGCGATCCGACTATAAAAACGGTACCGCGGAAAGTCCTAATCCATGCGAAATGTACAGTCGTAAGTATTCTATGTGAAAGCATCAACGTGACAAGAAGAAAAAAAGCACAGAAACTCCGTAAACTTGGAAGCCGTTAAGGATTCACTAACCTTTACGCAAACTATTCGCCCGCGAATGAGTTGGGCTTAAAAAAAACTTAATAGAGCATTACGAGAAATTACGAATTTTTCGGGAACCGCGCAAACATCCTTTGTCCGACGTTTAGGGATACCGATGTAAAACTAAAATATCACGAAGCGTACTTGTAACTGCCAACTCAAGTTAGAATCTTGCAGCCAGCTGGTCAAAAGGATTTATTTATGAGAACCTTGCTCTAAAATGGTATAAAGCGCGTATGTTATACAGATCCTAAACATAAATCGTTGTAACACTGACTCACTTTCTCCGCCTCAACTAACATATACCCTAGGATAACATAAACTTCGACCTGCGCAGAATAAACAAAACAAAATCTTCAAAACGTTTATGAATGAATTTCCTGATGGCTTGAAGGGGAAACTGTTATACGATTTCAAACTGTTGCTTGCCTCTTTTAGGGGAATCAGAGTGCTTCTAGGGGGCGTAGGTATCTCGTGACTGGTAGATATGCAAACGCGTGCTTCATTCATGTTGAAAACAAATTTAAGATATCAACACGGATGTAGAGTAACTAGCATGACGGGTTACATTTTATGAGCCTAAATAATTCCAACATACTTGTTATAAACTTCCTTACAAGCTTATCAGATATTTGTAAACAATGTTGATTCCCTTTGGTGTAGTTTTTTAAATTAGTTTTCCCCAACAATTTATAGTTTCACCAGCATCACAAACACTAAATAGCTATGTATTCATATTACGGTCAACTGCATTATTATATATAAATAATATTGCATTAATAAAATCATAAAATCTCTTTTGAAGGCCTTTTAACCAATTAAAACGTATCCGAGAATAAAGCGCTTCACTGCACCGAACTGCATTCATGCTTTCAGGTCAAAGGAAATGAAGAATATAATATATATCAATTTTGGCAGACTACTGTTCAATAAATAATTTATTGCATACCAACGGCTTTTCGACAGCCACTTCAGATATTTAATTACCTCTTTTGTATATTGTTCAATGAAGGTTTTACTATCGGATAACCAATGAATACGAACCTGAAACGAAAAGAGAAACACAATTTCATTACATCAAATATTCAATTGACTGCCTCTTTGGGGTTGTTAATGTATTTACTGCACAACGAATTACGTCTATATCATTCAATCACAAAAAAGATAATTTAGGGGTGAACTGTCAAGGGGCTGTAAATTTGATTAAAATAATGATTGCTGTGCGAGGATAATTCCATCAAACCCGCCTTGTTTGAGAAATTCATGACTGATTACAGAGCGTTTATTAATTTTTCGTATAGACCATTGGCTTCTACGAAGGGAATACATATAATCGGATATTAAAAATCAAAACTCTTATGAATTTGCTAACATTTATAAGATATGGGATACTTACACTATATCAGCTGCAAAGCCACTGTGCTCTGAACATACTGTGTGTCAAACGAATTAAAAAAAAAAACGTTGAACATTTTTGCTTAGAGCTATTAGATTATTGTCTCAAAAAAAAAAATTCCAAAAGTTTCGCCCTCCAAGCGATGTCAAGTGTTACAGAACATGTATGATTTACACCTTTGCCCGGCAAATACCATCAAACAGAAACTGGAATCGTACTGAAGTACGCTGTCTTATCCTAGAACAAATCCTTTTTTTAAGTTACTTACGCTAGACGAACGAATACCATTCTTATACTAGATACGCTTGTAACTACTCGAAATTGTCTCCGCACGATCGAGTACGATAGCGGTAATCATGGGTTTGTGGCGGTTCCGCCACAAACCCATGATTCTCCAAAACCCCCAACAGAATACAATTCAACAGAATATATTCTAAATCATCCCCGCATACATTTTCCCAAAATTGCTTCGGTAAATTCTTTACTTAATTCATATTCCCTCCTTGTGACCAAGCAATCTTAATTTCCCCGAAATTCTGTTCTTCCTCAGATCTCAGCACTTTAATCGAAACCCCGTTAAACGACGCGCTACTTACCTTTGGCTAATGACCTTGCCCGAAAAAACAAATTATTATAGACAATTTAACAAGTCTCGGATAAGGACCAGATACCCAGATGTGACGTCACTTCCTGGCCCAGAACCGGTGTTGCAGTTCCGCAACATATATTATATCTTATACCAGTCGAAAAAACATACCACACGGAACGCCACCTATTGCTGAATAGACAAAAGCAAAATTGTCTATTCATGTGACGTTTTCCATGTTACTGTTTTCACGCAGTGCTTGTTTTACTGTTTTCGTACACAGTTCGTTTTTGATGTTAAAGCTAAAATTTTGATTTGTATACGGTCCTTTCAGCACCTGTTGTTTTCATAACGTTTAGATCAGACAGTTGGTGCTAGACAGTTTTTTTTACGACTTGATTTAACTCTAATCGATTTTACTTGTCAACGTGTTTTAAATCGTTTTTCATCAATAAAGTTTAAATCGTAAATAAAGTTAAATTAATGTATGTTAAAAAAATGTGGTTAATTACTGCCCAATGCGGCAGTCATTCGCTGGGCAACAAACGCCATTATTTTGCTGTTCTGCTCGATGCAGAAATAACCCACATTTTGCTGTTTCCCAGTTGGCGAACCATCGGCAACAACGGAGTTGCGGTTCCCACCTGGCGAAACAACCGGCAAAAAAAGTGACCCAGAAGCCTCTGTTGTATTCCAGAATACTACCCTTATTAGATTTTTAACACTGAATCTCATTACTTTTCTAATACATCTTTGAAACTACCTCTGTTCATATCTAATTCTCACTTGTTTGAGATTGTAGTTTGAATTCGAAAGTCAGTTGAGGAAGTTGAGTTTTAGAGTTGAGTTAGTTTGAATTAGAAGTTTAAAGAAATAAGAGTTGAGTTTAAGAAAAAGATAAAACAAAAAGAAGTTATTAGAAAAGAATAAACTGTAAATTGAAAAACAATTAATCCTGCGTTTAATTAAGTTTCATAATAAAAGGCCCCCGGTCTTCCCTCGAAAGAGGAACCACGGCGCCGGACTATTACACCTCCATAATACACTACTCTGGTGAGTAAGACGGATGGTCAAGCCGTTCAAACCGTAATTCGTGGATTTTCGCCATGGCAACCGCTGTGGTGTGAGACAGCGCGTTGTCTTGGGGAAACAGGATTTTAATTTTCTGAAAATGTGGCCGTTTTTCCGCAATTTCTGCCTTCAGTTGGTCAAGTACTGATGCCTTTTGAAGATAATCGATTAAGATAACCCCATGACTATCCCAAAAAATCAGTCGCCATCATTATCTCAGCCGAAAAAAACATTTTTGCTTTTTTTGGAGCCCATTCTCCCTTTGCAGCCCACTGTTTTGACTGTAGTTTTGTTTCGGGCGTATAATTGTGTATCCAAGTTTCATTGACAGTAATTAATCGATGCCAATACTCGGACTTATTGCGTCTAAACTGCGCCAACAGACCGTCGGAAATGTTTATTCGTACACTTTTTAATCTAACGTGAGCAAAGGCGGCACCCAACGCGCGGACAGTTTTCTCATGCCTAAATCTTATTTTAATATGTGACAAAGAGGTTCTTTCGATATTTTCATAGTCTCTGGTACCTCTATCACTTTAATTCGGCGGTCGTCTAGCACCATTTGGTGAACTATAGCGATGTTATCGTCAGTTGTTGTAGTTTTTGGAGGTTCCAAACGTATAAATTCAGCTGCCCAAAATTTCACTGTAGTAAATTATGGTGCAGAATTCCCAGACACATAGTCCAGCTCATCTTTTATTTGCGTAGATGTATTCCCTTTCAAAAATAGAGATGTAATGACAGCTCGATACTCAATTTTGTCCATTTTCACAAAACACTCACATCGACTCATTCAAACGACTGTCAAATAAAAACTACGCCTCCAAAAAGGCTGAAATTTTGGTGAGTAACTGTCTAAAGATACACAACTACATTCGCTTTTATTGGCGAGTGCTGCTATTTTCACGTTGTTGTCGGAAACTTTTCATCATCATCATCGGCACTACAACCTGGAACCGGTCTGGGCCTTATTTAGCAAGTCCTGAGGCTTGTTAAATTTTCCATAATGATTTGTTTTTTCCGGGCAAGGTCATTAGTCTTGCGCTAGAGGCTCCCCGACGGGGAATCGAACCCCGGTCTCCCGCGTGACAGGCGGGTATACTAACCAGTATACTATTGAGGAGGAAACTTTTCAGGCCACCCTGAAAACTGGGGCACCAGAACTATATGTACGAGGGTTGCCTCTTATGTTTCGGGATTTGACAACCCTAGTGTTGCAATCCGGCAATTGACAGCTCTGTCGTAAAGTTGGACATTTTTGAGGTGATATGCACTCAGAACGTTTTGACATACGAGCGCTATTTGTGTTGTTTACAGTAACTTAAAAGATTCATCTCGGCCCAAAAATGGAATTAAATCGTCAACATTTTCGTGCGATTATTTTTTACAACTTTCGGCGTGGATTAACTCAGCAACAGTGCATGGATGAACTTAATTCAATTTTTGGCGATGAAGCTCCATCAAGGACCAGTGTTTATCGATGGTATGGTGAATTCAATCGTGGTCGTAGCTCACTCCAAGATGAATTTCGTGAAGGTCGTCCAAAATCAGTTGTTGTTCCGAAAACCATTGATGCTGTGCGCGAACTGATATTGGAAGATCGTCATGTGGCCTACCGTGAGATTGAGACAACCTTAGGCGTTAGTAGGACCAGCATACATTCAATATTGCATAAACATTTGACTGTCAAAAAAATTTGTTCGCGTAGGGTCCCACACAGTTTGTCAATCGCCCAAAAAAAGGCTCGTGTCAATTGGTCGAAAGAAATGCTCAAAAAATACGATCGCGGTGCTTCGAAACACGTCTATGACATCGTGATAGGTGATGAATCGTGGATTTACGCGTATGAGCCCTAAAGTAAACAGCAGTCGACTGTCTGGGTGTTAAAGATGAGCCAAATCCAACAAAAGTTGTTCGCGCACGAAGCACTTCCAAGCAAATGGTCGCCTGTTTTTTCGGAAAAACTGGACATGTCGCAACCGTACCACTAGAACAACGCAGAACAGTCAATTCTGAGTGGTACACAACCATTTGTTTGCCAGTTGTCTTCCAAGAAATCAGGAAAACCAACCACCGAAGACGGATCACTCTTCACCACGACAATGCGAGCTCTCACACATCGGCTGCGACAACTGCATTTTTGAGCACCCAAAACATCGATTTGATGGGTCATCCGCCGTATAGTCCTGACTTGGCACCGAATGACTTCTTTTTATTCCCGTACGTAAAAAACAAACTGAGAGGTCAACGTTGTTCGACACCTGAAGAAGCGGTTGCTGCGTTTAGAATGAATGTGTTGGAGATACCTCAATCAGAGTGGCAAAAGTGCTTCGACAATTGGTTCAAACGCATGCAAAAGTGTATATATCTTCATGGGGAATATTTTGAAAAACAATAAAGTGATTTTCGATGATCAATATTTGTTTTTGTTCTCTAATCCCGAAATATAAAAGGCAACCCTCGTATATAGTTCTGGTGCCCCATCGTGTTTCTGGGGACTCCGGGAGGACTGGGCTACCGTTGTTGTCCTTAATAAATCAATCCAGGACCAGGTGAACCACACGATACCGTCAATGACTAAGTACGGGAAAATGTCACTGCACACACTCGAAGAGAAATTTATTTATATCACTACCGGCGAAAATCAAAGTGACGAGGCGAAAGGAAACGACCAATTCACAATACTCTTGAACTTTATGAGAAACCAACGCACCGACAAAAGAAGTTTTTACACAGCCGTAGCCGTATTTTAAACAAGCAGCTTAATTTTAGTGATAAATTTATTATTAATTTTATCCGAAAGTCCGTCTCCACTGACTTCTGCATGGTTCCTCTGCTACTCATTGGTGGATTGATTTCCGTTTCTTCTACTAACGGACTACTATTTATATCTTTATTATCCTTTTTTTCTTAGTCTGGACGCATCGCCCCTTATCATAGGTCCTTTTTGGGGTTTGTTTGTGTTACCCATCTGGCTAATGGAAACAAGAGATTTCATGCACAAAGTCCATGGGAATCGGTCCAGAAATTAGAGGGGAATCTGGGTGTATTTGCATATCATAAAACATTTGGTTGCTATGCATATGGAGATATGGATTGTGATGTTTAGATTGCCTGAGTTTGGTGTGTACATGATAAACGAACATTTGCCTTCTTTATCGCGTATTTATTTTAAACTTTGGATTTCGAGAATTGATAATTGAACATACAATTTATATGAAGATCTGAGTTGTGATGTTTGAATTTTAAGGAATTGAATTCAATGTTCGACAATTGAACATTTGGTTCAATTTGTTTGACATTGAATTCAATGTTGATTTGGGGATATGGATGCTCTGAATGGGAATTTTATTAGTGTGTAATATTTATGTGGGAAGGAAATAATAGGCCTTCTTGGAGCACTACTAAGTACCCAAATGTTATTCCATTCAACAAATACAAATTAGTTAATTAAATAAAAAACCTAAATTAAAATTGAAAATATAGTAATTATTTATAGATGTCGTTACTTATATCAATAACATTGCAATTTTCTAAATTCTCATCTAAACCTTTTTTATCTTATGATTCAGTTAATTTATTTTATTTTCTCTTTGATAAGTTCATTTTAATAACCCGATTTATCTTTAAATATTTCTTATTTCTTTTTCTTAGAGCCTTCATTTATATTTAAATTTTATTGTTGATTTATTTATTAAAACTTCATTTTCTCTTCTTTTCCTTATTTATCTTAATTTGAATTTTGCTTTCACTTTTGAATATTTAATTTGGCGAAGAATAGGTTCCTCGCCTGAAAATGTTGGGAAGGAACGTCGATCCTTTATTTTTGTACCGTTCAATATTTTCTTCGCCGCCTACTTAATTTTAATACTCAGTATTCTGTTTTGCTTAAAAACCGGGTGTTCTATTTTTGAACCATAACAAAATTAATTAGTCATGGGAAGCTGACAACAACGTTTGTGACACGGGGTTGATTTTATTAATTTGTTGGTTAAAGGTCGGGTTCACGCATGTAGCGCCATATAATTGCTCAATCACAATAATTATGAAAACGTTTTGTATTTGTTTTTGTCACGCGCATCCCACATGCTTGGCTATGGGTTATTCATTATGTAGAGAAAACCGAGTGCAAGTTATGGTGTTGTTTTATACAAATTATGAAGACAAAACTTATTTTAATTTGAAATGAGATTAATTAGGCTGCTATGCCGAAACAGGAGGTTGATATTGCTCTCATTCCTTACATTCCTGTTTAGCTGTGTACCTAATGGTAATAGGCAAAATTCCTATAACAAACATGTAGGCGGGGATGTTTACCTTGTGTGTGGTGTTGAGTCTTCCCCCACAAGCTTTTTGGTATTAGTTTCACAACTAGTTCTGGCAAAGAAACTTCAATAGTCTTATAATTTGGAAATTAATCTTTGTTCGCTCCCTGCATTTGTTACCAGCAGTCATCATGTGAAGGTTTTATATATGACAAACGCCTGGGTTCTGTATACAATATGTAGATATCAGTGCAGACCAGGACATTCTTTCCAGACCACAATAATGAACGATTTATTATGGCCTGCTCGAATATGAAAGGACAGGGCACCAGTGAATCTTAAATATATCGACTAAAGAGAAGCAACGCGGTGGTTGCAAATTCGAATGGCATTTTATTTATCAATTAGGTAATGACGCTATAAATCTATTTAACCGAAGGTAACGTACTTCCAGAGCTACTTCCAATAGGCAGCGTTCTGAAACAATTTTATTGAGGCAGCACAAAAGGGCTTCCATGGTTTCGGTCACATTGTTAATGTGTTGGCGTTCAACGAACTTCTCCAGTTGATGAAGCCACCCGCTGACTTTTGAAACTCGGTTAGTAGTCACAAATGTTGGCTTTTCAAATTAGAGGAAGGAGTGTAGGTTTGCGTGTTTGCTGTAAATGTTGGTTACACCTATGAATTGCTTTTATCTCACTTACCTCTGGGTTTGTGGAGTCGGAAGTTCTTGGGCTTTGTTATTCGTCAAGTGTTTTATAACCTTAACGAGGGTTGGAGTTAGTTAATAATTGCCACGTGCCATTTGAATGCGATATTCGGCTAAATATAAACCTACCCAAATATTTTCAAAACACTGTATCACAACCTATAGATTGTATATTGCGCATACGTTACACGCGTATACGAACCTGATTGATATAATTTCGTAGGATGTAGTGAATTTTATGTAGCTAAGACGTACCGATGGTATACATTTTCTTTTGATTACGAGTGTTGGTACAACAGAAAGGATATTAAAGTAAAAACAACAGCGGAACGAATGACTCGATGTTATATAATTTTGTATTTACGTATTTAGCCGTGTAAATATACGCCAGTCTAAGAGAAACAGGCAAATTTTGTCTGTATTCCCAATTTTCGTTGCGCGATTTCGTATGGCGTCTGCATTATATCATTTTGTAAGTATTTCCTATTGGGTGTAAGGTTATTTAATTGTTAAGTTTTGGTTTACCCTTACCTTCTAGGGTGGACGTCTGTTCCAGATGGAGATGTGAGGGCGGCATAATGGATGTGCCCGCCCTCTTTAATGGGAGCCTCCCCGATGGGCCGATCTCCTAACGCAAGTTCCTTCCGCTTGCTTGTTTCCGGAGTTAGTTTACCATGGGGGATGGACTTCCTTGTTAGCAGTGGTCCCGACAGCGTTGGCCGTCTTGAAGAAATGGATCAACAGTTGATGGGTCAGCCTACCGGCAAAGGTCTTTTATTTAATTTGACTTTGTTGTAACTTAGACCTTCTGGATTTCGACTGATCACGAATCCAAAATGTGCCGCCCTTTTATACTCAGTGGCGACAGAGATTGGTAAAAAATTTTATTTAAAAATTCTAAGAAGCACAAACAAGATTTTGTGTGCTTCAATTGGAATGGGATTCTGGGAAGCGGATAGGAATTTGGTTGAACAAATTCCCGGAAGGAGAAATTATGAAATGCATTTAGTATTACGCATTTCATAATGTTAATGGTTATAGGGAATTGAATCAATGCACGACAAATGGACTTTCGGGTAAATTTGTCGTGCATATGATTCAATTGGGGAACATGATTGGGATTATGGTTGACGAATTTCGCGGAAGACACAATCATGAAACGCATTTGAAGATACGCATTTCATTATGTTATCATTCCAGGGAATTGCTCAACGCACAGTATAAGGTTCGTACTATGATGCATCATTTGGGGAAAAGGAATTAGGTTGAGGCCTATAAGGAATTGGGTGCGGGTGGAGATTTAGGATCACTACATATGCTTCTCTTTTGTTTTGTGAATTTGTTTAATGTAAAAACATTCTGCTAGTTCTAATGCAAAAAATCGTCTGGGTTACTTATCCGCCCTATGTGGCTTTCGCGCAAGCTGCTTTAGGTCGGTGTCATTTTAATTTACGCAATCTCGCTAGTGACATCGTACTGAAGTAAGCAGACCAAATTTTTTTATGTCGGCTTATCCTCGTCGTTTTGGGCTCAAGCCATAAAAAGTATATGTTGTTAGGGTAGCGGATTATACCGGTACTCAACAATATTTATTTTATTTGTTATTTTGTTGTTTAAACTTACCTTCGGAGCCGAACTAAAAAACCGTTTTGTTCTGTTTAATTTCTTTATTTTTCAATTTACTGGTGGCTGCTAGGTTGTTACTGCTTTCGTTGTCACTTTCTAACTGCTTTTTGACTGCCGCGAAACCAAAATGTGCCGCCCTTTTATAGTGTGGCTCATCGGGATTTGTTCACAGGTGTTTATCAATTTGAGAAGCACAAACCCGAATTGAGTTTTGGGAATTGAATGAATAGGAAATAAATAGGAAATGGATAGTGACTAAGCGGGGGTAAGTATTTCCTAGGTTTTTAGGTGAATGGAGGAGGGTAGTGATTTAGGATCATTACATTTCTCCCCCCTTTAGAAAAGAAAATTAATCTCTTCTAGAAGTGTGGGAAGTGAAGGGCGGTGGCGGTAGTGATTTAGGATCACTACAATGTCAATAGCTTTGTCTTATTTAACGGCAATCTAAAGGTACACTTACTAGAAATATAAAATTGAACACTTTCAATTTTGCAGTTTTTCAGATGTGCAAATTGGTTTTGCACGTGGTTATTTTAAATAGGCGTAAAACATTTGGAAAGATGTTTTAACTTTACCAAAATGCCTTGTGAATAGGTCGTCAGAATATACTCGCAGCTAGGCCGGCTTGTCGTGACAGGCGACTAAAAGCCGAGTAGTAGGTAGGGTTCCCAACGCCCTGCCACCTGGTGAAATACCACCCCATCAAGCTATAGGCTCCGTGAAATGGTCGGGAGAAATCTCTGGTCATCTTTTGGAGCTTGGCTGATGGACCGGCTTGAGAAAAGGTTCCTTTAGGTTGTAACTCCGTTCCAAGGTGAGATATCACCCCGTCACCCTGTACTATCCGCGATAAAGTCGGGAGAACTATGTTTCGGATGTATGGTTGATGGCCCGAGTTCCTATTCGGATCTCCGCGGGGGATTATGTGAGGGGGAACAGCAACCAAATATTCTGATAATTAACCGAACTTTAAGAAATTCATCATCATAATTCGTTTTCGAGGCTCTGTCGACGTTAGACTGATAACGGCATTTTGTAACATCAGGGGCATCGGTTTCGCCAATACGAATGTAAACGCCGTCCACCAATATTCGTAAACAGTGAAACCTGATATCCTTGCCCTAATGGAGACCCAGGTCGATTCGTCAACTGATTCAACATATCTTCGTTGCTCAGGATACGTCTTATATTCGAGATTTCCTTTTAAGGGTGGAGTCTGTGCTTTTACGTGGTCCAATTTGGCTTGCCGAAGGATGGAGGCTTTGGAATCAACTAACATAGATATCATGTGGTTGAGGTTCATGCTGAGGAATTCTGTTAAATATCTTTGTTGTCTTTATCGCTCCCCGAAAGACGATCCACCAGCGACATTTCTCGAACATCTTTCACCTACCGTCCGACTGGATACAGATCAACCACCCGGGTTCTGAAATTGTCGCCCTTGGCGATTTTAATGTACCCACTTCCGGCTGGTTGGTAAATCCTAGCTGAACCGACGAGGCTGGGAGACAGACAAAGATGTTCGCTGTTAGCCGCTGTTAGTTGACTCAAGTCGTGGAGGAACCTAGGCGAATGCCGGATGCGGTTCCGCCAAACCTCACGGCCCACTTACCTGAAAAACCCCCATAACTGCTACCCGACTTCCTTAAGTTCGCTAATGCAATCACATTAGGACCTTAAATGCTTAACGCAATACCCCTGCGAGTAGGGCGTTACAATATACTCACAGCTAGGCCGGCTTGTCGTAAGAGGCGACTAAAGGCCGAGTGGTAGCCGGGGCCCCAACGCCCTGTGCGCCCAGTGAAATACCACCCCATCAAGCTTTAGGCTCCGTGAAATGGTCGGGAGAAATCCCTGGCCGTCTTTCGGAGCTTGGCTGATAGACCGGTTCGAGAAAAGGTTGGTTAGGTGGTAGTCGGTCTCAAGGTGAGATACCACCCTGTCACGCTGTAAATTCGACGGTGTTTCCGATGTGTGGCTGATGGCCCGGACTGACATGGAGATGAGTTATGAGGTACCTTCTGATATAAAGAATTCCGGAGGTGAACTAGTCCCCCATTCGGATTTCCGGGGGGGGGGACTATGGCAGGGGGAACACCATGCAGATATCGTGATAAATAGTGGAACTTTGAGAGGTTCGTCATCGCATAACCGGGCTCGCTCTCCAGGCTCTGCCCACGCTCGACTGGTGACGGCATTTTGTAACATAAGGGACATCGGTTTCACCAATACGAATGTAAACGCCGTCCACCAATATTTGCAAACAACGAAACCTGATATCCTTGCCCTAACTGAGACCCAGGTCGATTCGTCAACTGATTCGGCATATCTTCGTTGCTCAGGATACGACTTACATTCGAGATTCCGTTTTAAGGGCGGAGTCTGCGTCTTCGCACTGTCCGATCTGGATTGTCAGAGGATGGAGGCGTTGGAACCCAATAGTATGGACATCATATAGTGGAGGGTAGTGCTGAGGAATTTCGTTAAATTTCTTAGTTGTCTTTATCGCTCCCCGAATGACGATCGACCGGCGACATTTTTCGAACATCTTTCACATACCGTCGACTGGATACAGATCAACCACCCAGCTTCTATAATTGTTGTCCTTGGTGATTTTAATGTGCACAATTCCATCTGGTTGTTACATTCTAACAGAACCGACGAGGCTGGGAGGCTGGCGGAGATGTTTGCTGTAAGCCACAACTTGACTCAACTCGTGGAGGAGCCAACGCGAGTGCCAGATGCCCGAGGCGATTATGCGAACACCCTGAATCTGTTTTCGACATCCGAGCCGAGCATTTATACCGTGGAGATTGCCTCGCCACTGGGAAATTCAGTTCACTGCTTGGTATTGGTCGCGCAAGCACTTGCATTTCAAGCGAATAACCGACCTAAACAGCTTCGCCATACACGGAGGTATAGGACTGCCAACTGGGATGATTTGCGAGATTTCTTCGCATCCTTTCCGTGGTCGGACGTGTGCTTTGGAGACTATGATGTTAACGCATGTCTGGAATTGGTCACAGAGATTATCTTCCTCGGGATGAAGATTTACATTCCGCATTACATCAAGCGAAATTCATCTGATACGCCTAAGTTTGATAAAAAATGCTTTCAGATTACAGCGGGGACAAATAGAGATTTTAAACAATGAAGCTCCAATCCCGCCGATGTTAACAAAATGAATTTTGTTAGAATCAGAAACGCACACAACCAGGCGATTGATACCGCGGAGAACGCTTACAACGGCAGAATGACCATAAACTCCTTGAGTATCCAACTGGCTCGCGTCCCTTCTGGTCAATGGCAAGGGGTGTCAACAGTGACTTCGATTCCTGCTCTTTTCCTCCGTTAGTTACGAACAACGGGTCGTTAGTCATAAATTCAAAAAATAAATCGAATGTGTTCGCGAATTTATTTTCTGCGAATTCAAACCTCGATGCCTGCGTTTTGGGGCCAGCTGTGATAGTACTAGTGTAGTAGTCGTTGTTACTACCTGCCTCGCTCCCAGGTAGCGTGTCTCCTTGTCCTGAAACGGATGAGAGACCTCTTTAAGACAGCTCCTGAGGGGACCCTTTGCGGTTGCCGCCGTGCTTCCTCAAACCTTGAGGGAAGAGCAGCTACCGATCGTTCTTGGGACGTGGCTTCGAGAATAGCATCCCTGTGCCGTGGAACCTGGTGCCTTCTATTGATGCCCGTGGACGCTGTAAGGGTTAAATATGTGAGCTTGCCAGCACTCTACTCACCGGTTCCTTTTTTATGGACGGAAATCGTCTCTGGTTCAAAACAGCCAACGTTTTGTGACGACGCACAAGTCCAAAATAATGAGAAAAATGCTTTTGGTTTAATTATAATTTTATTTAACGACTTCTCCTGGGGGCGATGCCTCCAGGGCACGAGGAATATTCGGATACTGCTCTCAGATACAGATGCAGATACAATGTGTATTGAATTGAAACTGTGAATGACTGCTCTCAGATATAGTGTGAATTGAATTTAAACTGTGAATGACTACTGTAAGATACTAGGATACTACTGCTCCCAGATATCACTTTGCTGTTTCTTTATAAAGGAAAACAAATCGAGATTTGTATCTCGAAGATGTACAATTTCAAACCAAAATCCCGTTTTTGGCACACTGAGTGAGATGCTCAATGTTTGTTTAAGATAAGAATTCAGTTTTCTGAATTCTTATGAAACTATTGTGCATATGTGGATATGTAATGGAATTTGGGTTTTTGTTTGTTTAATTTATGAGGAATTTTATCAGATTGAGATAATGTATCACTGGATTTTGAATTTAGATTATGCCGTGAGGCAAATGCAAAATGATAAACGAATGTTTGATTCGTTTATTGCGAATTTTTATTTTAATTATGATTTTAGATTAAATTATGCCGTGGGGGCAAATGCTAAGCGATAAACGGATGTTTGATTCGTTTATTGCGAATTTTGGATTTAGTTTAGGTTTTTTAGCGTTTTGATTAGATTTTAGGTTTTAGTGTAATATTGCTGGGATTAGGATGTGTGAATGGGGGAAAAAGGTGGTAGGGCTTTTTAGAGCACTACACCAGTACGGTGTTCGATGCGGATGTGAGATTTCGCCTGAATACTATTCAACGCATTCTACATGGACTGGTCTGTAAGACTGTAAACAGCCCGACGGCATACCGGCAATAGTCCCTAAGAACTGAGCTGCAGAACTGTCGCCGGCTCTTGGCAGGCTTTTCCGCTTATTTTATGCACAGAGGAGATTTCCTACCTGCTGGATAATAGCTCGAGTTCAGCCAATCCCAAAGACGGGAAAAAAGTGTCTCCCACAAAATTACCAACCGATAGCATTACTGTCCATGTTATCTAAAGTGTTGGAGCAAGTCATCAATGCCGAGTTAATTAAGTATTTAGAGTGCAACGGACTTCTTAATGATCGTCAATACCGATCCATGGCAGGCGGTCGACAGGAGACCTGTGGTGTAAGGTTTAGTTGCAGCCATGTACGACGCGGGTTCACTTAACCTTCCACTGATAGTTCTCTAAAAGCCGCACAACGTGGTCCGAAAGGGTAAAAATAAATACAAATCACCGGATTAATGTTCAAATAATGTTTCTTTATTTATTGATTACTCCACTATGTTTCTAATACTGACAGGGCCACTTTACAACACAATTCTTATTTTGATATAGTTTGGTGTTTTTATTGCTAGTGCGACTACTTTATATAAAACAATTTTACTTTGATATTATTACAGTTTTTATTTACTTTCTAATCTACGTCAGTAACTGGTCACAAGTAAAGGAAATCTTTTCGATACAACTAATGACACCTTCTACGGATATGGTTACGTTCTAGTAAATGTACATGAAAAATATTTTGTCAACAACTAATGACACATTTCACGGATATCTTTTGAGTTCTTGATAAATGCACACGGTGTGGACGACAATTGAATTTATATTACTTCACGGATTCACAGATAAGTTACGTGGAACAAAAAAAAACTAAATATCCCATAGTGGGGGAACAAAACACACAATATGACGCTTGACGTCACTCGTCCTTCGATACACACTCCGTGTAGATTACCGACACGACCCTTTGGGTGTTATAACTCCGATATAATTTAATTTAAAAGACAATTGATCTGTACTTTCGGAACTTGTACGACTCCGGTGACGGTGTAACTCTGACTCATCCCATTGGAAGTCATTAAAGGGAAAGAACCCCGAAGGAAACTGGCAAGGAGGCGGAGTTACACGATTAACTTGAAGTAGTTAATCGTGATTGGACCGGGCGGGGTAGTCATACATTACGCATGTGTGGGTATGCCATGCATACGATCGTTCGGCGACCGTGGATGGAGGCACATCGCTAGTGCATTTTCTAAGAATGTAAATACTAGCATGTGGGGTGTGAAAACCCAAAACGAAGATTTGGTCATCCTAATGGAAGGCCATAAATCATCATTTCGGTTGCCGATGATTAAACATTGCAACGAACATAGGGTGCAGCCATTGCCAGATGTTGAAAGTAAACATTTTTTGGCTGCATCTTGATCGTTGCTTGAGTGCGGTCTCCGAACATGGGGACCGATAATTGGAAGCCAGCGATTGCTGGTAATCAGGGACATGTTTGGTTTGCGTCAGCAGAAGCCTTGTCGGCGATAGCAAATCAATGGGACCAAAAGGCCGCATGCGAGAAGTGCCATGGGCAAACAAATAAACGAGTCAACAAGGAACTCTTTGTTGATGTTGTTTCCATAGCGTAAGGCTATGGAAACAAGCTGCCCTGGCCGAATGTATGACTAAAGATAGGATTTCAGATGCCATGGCAATGTGATGATTTTGCCATGGACTTATGCTTTTTTTAGGAAATGATGTACGCCTCGGGGGTGAATTTTCGATGCCACGGTAAGGTGATAAGCTTTGCCGTGGGCTTAATGTTTCTTAGGGAATGATGTACGTCTCGGGGGTGAATTGTCGATGTCACGGTAAGGTGATAAGCTTTGCCGTGGGCTTAATGTTTTTTAGGAAATAATGTCTGGCCGAGGGTGAGTTTTCGATGCCACGGCAAGGTGATAAGCTTTGCCGTGGATTTAATGTTTTCAGGGGTGGTGCCGGAGAAAAAGGGGTTTGGAAGGAAAACCCCTACAGAATAGGTAAGCTGCCTAACAGAAATTCAAAACAGTTATCCGATTGGGTAACCGTATTAATTCCAGCGATTTGGCTGGGGGTAAATGCCGTAGCAAGGTTACGCAACCTTGCTGAAGTTCGACCGAGAGGTAAGTCGTTCGCCTGGAATAGTGGGGATCGAGCGATGCCTGGCTCTTCGGGCCCTGAAAAGCCCCACATCACTCCCTCCCCAGTGACGTAGTCACGAAATAGGTAAGGCAGGTTAGGGGGTGGTTAGTTGGTTATAGGCGCGCGCCTGAGCGCGAGTACGGGGAGGTTGTGCTGTTGGCGTAGGAGTGGTGTCAGTAGATGGAGGTGATTCTGGAGCGGAAGCTTCCAGAAAACAGGGCTTAAGCCTTTCGACGCTGACCGTGGATCGCTTGCCTCTAATGTCGATCTCGAAGACGCGGTCACTGATGCGGCGGAAGACTTTGAATGGGCCATCATAAGGTGGGTCGAGGGGTTTTTTGACCTTATCCACCCTGACAAAGACGTGCGTGCAGCTGTGCAGTTCAGGGTGGACGAAAAGTTTTTTGGAGCCGTGCCTGGTTACAGGGGTTACCCTAACCTTACGTAGCAGGTCACGGAGATGTCCCAATTCACGAAGTTGGTCACGCGGTGTTTCGCCATTCAGGAAAAGT
Organism: Microdon myrmicae; assembly: GCA_963931805.1. Classification (NCBI taxonomy): domain Eukaryota; kingdom Metazoa; phylum Arthropoda; class Insecta; order Diptera; family Syrphidae; genus Microdon; species Microdon myrmicae. Next base: position 29,316,137 of record OZ007497.1, on the reverse strand, counting down.
TCTCCTGGAAGAAGGAGGTTGGTACCATAGGTAAGCTCTGCTGCCGAAGCACCCAGGTCCTCCTTAATGCTTGTCCTCAGGCCGAGGAGGACAGTTGGAAGGGCGTCAAACCATTGTGTGTCATTATGACACATGAGTGAGGCTTTAAGAGATCTGTGCCAGCGCTCTATCATCCCATTTGATTACGGGTGGTAGGCGGTGGTACGACTCCTTTGGCAGCCGAGAAGATTTGTTAGCTGCCTAAAAATTGTCGCCTCAAATTGTGGACCTCGGTCCGAAGTTATGGTGGTTGGTACACCGAAGCGTGTGACCCAAGTTGAATAAAAGGCCTTGGCGACTGATTCGGCAGTAACTGCCCGGAGAGGTGTCGCCTCTGGCCATCGCGTGCAGCGATCCATCATAGTGAGGTTATAAGAAAATCCTCTTGATGGAGTAAGCGGTCCCACTATGTCTATGTGGACATGGGCGAAGCGTGCCGTGGGAAGCTTGAATTGCGCTGGCTCCAGTACGTTATGTCGCGCTACCTTGCAGCGTTGGCACTGGAGACAAGCACGGGCCCAACCGGTGAGGTTGTGGGGTAGAAGTATGTTGCGTCGGCGTACGGCGCTGATTAACTTCCTCCTCCATCATTCACTAATTAATTAAGTTTGGCCGAATATCGCAGCAGGTACAGGAAACACGCTTTAACAATGAAATGTGTCTAGTTTTGAATTTAATTTACTTTTAAATTTTGAAAATCAAACAGTTAATGAAATTTATAAATTGTTTATTGTTTGTCTTTTACATTATTGTATGATTTAATCTGAATAACTACTTGTTTTGTTATCTAATTGCCCAGCATCTTATAAAAACCAAAAAGTACTACACCACACCAACTTCTTCAAAGGAAAACACTCGACTCGGATTAAACTGGTTTCGCACCGTACCCGGCGGAGGTACGGTGAATGGCGAGCGACCCGACCGCCACGGAGATTGAATTACGACTCAAACGATATCCTCACCAATAAGGATATCGTTTTTTACCTACCACCAGGGAAACGTAAAGTCTCTCTTGCTGGTATAGGAAACCAGATCTTGTAATACAGGTCATGGTGGTATGTGTGGGATCGTTGAGATCAATGCTATTCACACGTGCAGTGGAACAGCAAGGACAAAAGAAAAGGCGACCAAATGGTTCGCTCTTTAATGAGGGTCATGTTTATACGATGCCTCGTCGCTATTTTCGACGTTAGGAGAAAAAAGGTGCTAAAAGCAAATTGGATGTTTATGGCATCTCTGGCTGCAATAGAAACCGGGTTCATATTTGCATTAGGAAATGCTGGAGAATTTGGTTTCAGCGTCTATTGCGCTAATTATATGCAGCTGCTTGGGTTGTTTGTTGGTAAGACAAACAAAAAAGGTTGCCAGGCAATGTATATGAAAAGGTATATGGCGCGGCTAGGAAAATAGACGGCGCGATATTTATGGTATTTGTCTGGTACCGAATTGGTTCAGAATACCAAATAGGAAAACAAAGAAATCTTATGAAAAATTGTATGCGAAGGGATGCATGAAGGTAAGTTTTCTTTATAGGGATTTTAGGGTTATAATAATTGGGTCTGTTTGATGCGTGAAGCATCTAAGATGCTAATGCGAATTGCATTAGCGAAAGCTGGTGCAGACCCGGGTTATGGTTATGGGGGTTTTTTTCAGGAAGGCGAGCCGTGGGATCTGGCGGAATCGCCACAGAACTCCCCTCCCAGTGACGTAGTCACGAAAAAAAAGGTAGCGGCGAGGGAATGCTCGATGGTGGGTGCTGTAATGATAGGGAGGTTGCTTCGGAATGCGCTGTGGTAATGTTACGGGACTGTCGTTGTGACCAGTTCCTGGTTATTGTTTGGGCCTTTATCGATAAGATGGACACAGTTGTTACCGCTTGATGCCATCAAGGGCAAATGTGTGCGGCGTGGTCCATCGGCCTGTTATGGGTCTCGTGGACCAACAGGCTTATCGCCCGAATAGGTCGGAACCTATCGGAAATCCGCTCACATCCGCTTTGACGAAATAGTGTGTGCGAGAAGGAGGGGAACTTATCCCAGGGTAATTCCCATCCGCAGTGACGGGTTGCCGTGTGCGGAATGGAAAGAGACCAAGTCCAGAGCGGGTGTCTTTTGTCCATACGTTTGTATGGCAAATTGTTTGCCGCTGTGACTGGTAAAAAGGGGGCGGGCGCTCCAATTGCGCGGCTTACCGATCGAGGGAGGTCCGATATATCGGCTCCGGTGTCGACCCCGGAGCTTGATAAACGGCGACCGCGACCTCGACCAAGCGGCGCTTTGTTGGGAGGGCCGGCCGTCGCGCTTGTTAAAAAAAAAAATAAGGGACTTTGGTTAGGGGGCTCCTGGTGGGTGGTTGATTGTGTCCAACCACAAGGCGGCCTAGAGTAACTGCTGCACTCTCCGAAGTATTATGCACCTAGGTATTTGAGGCGGCGTAGAGGGGCGTGTATAGCCTTTAGTTGCCGCTAAAGGGGAACCATGGTGGCTAAAGGATTGGGGAAACAGGTATGTTGTCTCAGCCCGGTGGTATCGGTTTGATTTGTGGACCGGTGTTGCTGAGACATTTGGGAGACGTAGGAGATCTAAGGACGAATGTCCTGAAATTTAAATAAAGGGGCAAAACCAGGTGCCCTGATGGGTGCTGCTACGCGTAGTAGCTGTGGTAACGAGGGAAGCTGGCTTGCTGAAATCGGGTAGAGAGGTCGAGCAGAGTCGAGAAGGGATGCATGGGGTTGCGTGAAGGCTGTGGTTGGCGAGCGTGAGCGCCAACCTTCAGAAAAGAGACAGAAAAGGGTGAGGGTGTTTCACACGAGACAAAACCGGCGTCCTATAGATTATATGCTACGCGTAGTAGCTGTTGTTACTTAAGGAGCCGGCTTGCAGAAATGTATATAGACGAGAGTAGGCGGACAGGGTCGCATAGAGGCGAGCGAAGTTGCATGAAGACTGCGCTTGGCGCATGTGCACCAGGTGTTGAGAAGGCGTCGGGATTGAATAAACCCGAGCGAAGTTGATAAGGGTGAAAAGAAGTCGGGTGTGAGGTGGCGTGAAGCCGAAGGACGTTGAAAATGAGTCGAAGGAGTTTGATGACGTCGAATAGGAGGTGTCGAGTGAAGTCAAAAGGGTTGAACATGATGCCAATGGGGTCGGTTGAGTGAAAAATGTCGAAACAGTGTATGGAGTCTATGGTGAAGTCGGGTGTGTGTGATGGCATTATGCGCCAATATCTTAGGAAGAGGTGGATAGATTGGATGTAGTCGAAATGGAGTCCAAAAAGGTCGAGTAGTGTTGAGAAAAAAAAAATAATGTCGACCGAGTTGAAGGAAGTCGTGTGCGTACTGGAAAGGGTTGTATATTGCGCTGTACCCAGAAGGGGTTTACAATAATTATTATTATTACATATTGCGCTGTACCCAGAAGGGGTTTACAATAATAATTATTATTATTATTATTATAATTTTTTTCGTGGTAGGGGTACATTGTTTTTTTGTTTTATTTCATTGTTAATGCTAATACAAAGTAAAAATTATGTTAAAGACGGAGAAGAACATAATGCCGCGTAATTAGCATATAAGGTACTCTCAGGGGAAATCAAAAATTAATCAGTACATAACTCTTGGTCTTATGTTACTCATTTAGATGAATAATTATGTATATGTGGGTACGTATGTAAGATTCCATTTTTATATTAAAACTAAACAAGGTGGTATTTTAATATATACTTCCCCTCAATTGTTTATGATTTCTTTTAACTTGGTTAAGTTGTCTAAGAATTGATTGTATGTATGTATCTTTATATAAGTGATGTATATGTTTAGTAGAAGAACAAAAAAATGATAATAATAATAGAAGTTCCTTTGCATATTTATTATAAGGAAGATCTATGTGGAATACGTGCTGTTTGGTGATACAGGTGGCTACGCTGCATCGCTGGGACGTCGTTGGCAAAGCGGTGTTGGGTAGTGGGTATCCTTTTAATTGTCTTTTGTTAATAGCGTATTAATTCGAAGGCATCTGATTGGCTTAGTTCCGACACTTGTAAGGCTGGTGAATACAAAAAAAAGAAGGAAGGATACTTATCTTACCAACTCCTGGCTATTGTTGTTGAGGTGGTTGTTGTTTTGGTGCGTGTTGGCTGCTGGTGCTGGAAGGAAAGCTGGCGTTGGGGCGATGTTTTGCCCATTGATTATTTTCCGGCAATTGCCGCCACAATTGCTCACTGTTGTCACTGGAACGAAAAACACCAAGAAACGCAAGTTCGTGCTTCACAAAAACGCGCACTGTTTTCGCCGACTGTTTATTTTCCCGAAGGCGCGATTGTTCCAACTCGGAGTCACCAATGTGGGGTAGATGAAGTATAGTGCCAGACACGGGCACACGGTTCACTTCCTCCTCCATCCAATTGTCACTAATTGAGACGGCGCGGGTATCGCAGCAGGTACAGGAAACACGCTTTAACAATGAAATGTGTCTAGTTTTGAATTTAATTTACTTTTAAATTTTGAAAATCAAACAGTTAATGAAATTTATAAATTGTTTATTGTTTGTCTTTTACATTATTGTATGATTTAATCTGAATAACTACTTGTTTTGTTATCTAATTGCCCAGCATCTTATAAAAACCAAAAAGTACTACACCACACCAACTTCTTCAAAGGAAAACACTCGACTCGGATTAAACTGGTTTCGCACCGTACCCGGCGGAGGTACGGTGAATGGCGAGCGACCCGACCGCCACGGAGATTGAATTACGACTCAAACGATATCCTCACCAATAAGGATATCGTTTTTTACCTACCACCAGGGAAACGTAAAGTCTCTCTTGCTGGTATAGGAAACCAGATCTTGTAATACAGGTCATGGTGGTATGTGTGGGATCGTTGAGATCAATGCTATTCACACGTGCAGTGGAACAGCAAGGACAAAAGAAAAGGCGACCAAATGGTTCGCTCTTTAATGAGGGTCATGTTTATGCGATGCCTCGTCGCTATTTTCGACGTTAGGAGAAAAAAGGTGCTAAAAGCAAATTGGATGTTTATGGCATCTCTGGCTGCAATAGAAACCGGGTTCATATTTGCATTAGGAAATGCTGGAGAATTTGGTTTCAGCGTCTATTGCGCTAATTATATGCAGCTGCTTGGGTTGTTTGTTGGTAAGACAAACAAAAAAGGTTGCCAGGCAATGTATATGAAAAGGTATATGGCGCGGCTAGGAAAATAGACGGCGCGATATTTATGGTATTTGTCTGGTACCGAATTGGTTCAGAATACCAAATAGGAAAACAAAGAAATCTTATGAAAAATTGTATGCGAAGGGATGCATGAAGGTAAGTTTTCTTTATAGGGATTTTAGGGTTATAATAATTGGGTCTGTTTGATGCGTGAAGCATCTAAGATGCTAATGCGAATTGCATTAGCGAAAGCTGGTGCAGACCCGGGTTATGGTTATGGGGGTTTTTTTCAGGAAGGCGAGCCGTGGGATCTGGCGGAATCGCCACAAGGTCTTTGTTCATCCGGGGCCAAATGAATTTGCGACGGACAGCAGCGGCTGTTGCTCGGCCGCTGGGGTGGGCAGGGTTGTGGTAAACCTGGAACACGCCCTTACGAAGTTTCTCGGGAATGTAAGGTCTAGCGGTTCCAGTGGAGACATCACACCAGATTTCGCCCAAAGGGTCGCGAAGGGTACTTTTCTTAAGCTCTAGTGCCGTATCGGCAGTTAGGAGGGACTTGAGCTGTTCGTCCTCCTCTTGAGCTAGGGCAAGGTCTGTGTTATTCAAGGCGGTACGCAAATGAATCGTATCGATTCGAGAAAGGGCGTCCGCCGTGACATTCTGTTTACCGGAGATATGCCTTATCTCCGTGGAATATTGCCCAATGAGGTCTAATTGACGCTCTTGTCGGGGGGAGGCATTTCCCGACTTCTTCCGGAACGCATAGACCAATGGCTTATGGTCTGTTAAGATGGAGAGTGAGCGACCTTCTATCATATGACGGAAGTACTTAACAGCGCTGTAGATCGCGAGCAATTCACGGTCGTAGGCGCTGTAACGTCGCTCAGTGGGACTCAGCTTCCTTGAAAAGAAACCAAGTGGTTCCGGGCGGCCTTCAATGTCCTGTTCAAGGACGGCTCCGATTGCGGTATCCGATGCGTCGCATTGGATAGAAAGTGCCGCTCCCTCGAGAGGGTATCGGAGTAAGGTGGCATTTGCCAATTGTTCTTTGGACAGTTGGAATGCTCTGTCAGAGACTTCTGTCCAATTAATGGGGCGCTTATCATTGCGCTTAGCTCCTTTTAAAAATTCATTGAGCGGAGCTTGAATCTGGGCAGCATTCTTCAGGGTAGGACGGTAGAAGTTCAGCATGCCCAAAAATCGACGAAGCTCACTCACGTTAGTAGGCCGGGGATACTTCATGAGGGCCTCCACACGGTCTGGAAGTGGGCGAATGCCCTGGTTGTCAACGACATAACCCAGATAGGTGATTTGCTCCTTGGCGTATTGACACTTATCTGGGTTGATGACAAGACCGAATTCACGGAGGCGCTCTAGGACCTGACGTAAGTGGCGCTTATGTTCGGCGTGGTCTTTGGAGGCGATGAGAATATCATCAAGATAAGCATGGCAGCAATTAAGACCACGTAAAGCCGTGTCGATATAACGTTGGAATGTCTGTGCGGCATTCCTGAGGCCGAAAGTCATCACTTTGAACTCGAAGAGTCCGAAAGGTGTAATGACTGCGGTCTTGGGGATGTCTTCTGGTGCCACCGGAATTTGATGGTATGCCCTGGTGAGATCCAGGGTAGTGAAGACATTGCACCCTCGTAACTTGTACGAAAAATCGTAGAGGTGTGCAATTGGGTATCTGTCCGGGACAGTTGCTGCGTTCAACAGCCTGTAATCGCCACATGGGCGCCACTCACCAGAACGTTTCTTCACTAAGTGGAGTGGGCTTGCCCAGGGACTGTCCGACGGTTGGCAGATACCTAGTTCGATCATATGCTCGAACTCCGCGCGCGCCGCCCGTAATTTTTCCGGAGCCAGTCGACGTGGACGCTGGCTCACCGGGGGACCACGTGTTTCTATATGATGAAACACCGTGGCTTTATGTCGGCGTTGGTTAGGTAGAGGAATTGTCGTACTAACAAATTCTTGTACCATAACCTGAAATGGGTCTATGCACTCTGTGGCCCCTGAAGTTGCCGCTGGTGATGCCGTCATGGGCAAGGGGGGTGCGGTTGGAGCCACTAGTCTGTTATGGGTCGAATCGACCAACAGATTATGTGCACCTAATAGGTCGGAACCTATCAGGGGTTCATTCACGTCCGCAATGACGAAACGCCAAGTGATCGGACGACAAAGACCCAATTGCAGTGTCAGCTTTTTACGTCCGTACGTAAGTATCGGCGTATTATTTGCAGCTGACAATTTAAGTGCGGCTGGCACGCGGTTGCGCGGAGCAAACGATCGCGGGAGGACTGAAATATCGGCGCCGGTATCGACAGTAAAAGCGATATTCAGTTTTGAATCCCGGATGGTTAAGCGACTTATCGTATGTGTGCCGGCCGATTGCGCGAGGGTGTCGGTCGGCAAAATTAGTTTAAAGAGCGCCTTTGGTTGGTGGAAGGTTGTGTCCAACCACAAGGCGCTTTGCAGTTAAATGCGCGATCACCATATCGTTGGTGATTGGCGCACCAAGGTAGAGTAACGGCATTATCTGGTATATTCTGCCTATTGGCGTTGCCGTTACGGGGAGGTCGAGCCGGAGCTCGCTGGGGATTGGCCCGGTGAGGGCCATTTTGGGTGGGATTGGCCCTCTGTGGGGCATTTTGAGGCATATAGGCCCTCTGAGGGGGAGTTTGGTAGGAATTCTGCCGATTGAGAGGACGGCTCGGCATGGCTCGGTTCTGGGCGCTTCGAGGATTGTTCCTCACCTCCGCACGCAATTGAGTTATCTCGCGGAGGAATGAGGTTTGGAGCGCCCGAAGGTCAGCAGGGGTTAATTGTGGTGGCGGACCTCTCTGGTTAAATACGTTGGGGCCTGCCTCTGGATTCCCCTGAGGGAAATTGGTTGAGGCGGGCCTTCTATGAGGTAATTGGGTTTGAGGAGAATCGGGAGTCGGGACCAATTGAGGGGCTGAGAAAGGCAGACGAGGGTGCCGTGCAGGCCGGGCGGCGTGTTGAGAAACCGCCGCTACTTGGTACGCAGGAGGCTCAGAATACTGATCTGAGCTTTCCATAATTGCGTCCGCAATTTTGGATAAATAGCCCAAACTCTGATTGGGTTGGGCTATAAGAGCCGAACGGGCATGCTGGGGAAGACACCTCAAAAAGTGAGGCTTTATCAGGTCGTCCCCAATCCTGGTCCCCGCTATAGAGCGTAAATGGGTCAGGAAAAGAGATGGTCTCATCCCAGATAAGTTGGTTACAGCGGCCAAACGTTGTTGCCGCACACTTCCAGGCTCGTCCAAAACGTCGAGCAGAGCCTCACGCATGTTGCTATACCGGTTACGGCTGGCCGACCTTATTATGTGTGCAACATGCGGTCGTTGAGTGCGGTCAAGCACTTTCAACAGCTCGACTGCACGAAGTTGTTCGTCGTGCAAGGCTGAGGCCTGGAAGATGCGGTCTGCCACTGCAAACCAAAGGTCTGGGTCCTCCTCATCGAAGAGGGGAAGTCCTATATTAGGGTGACGAGTCCCATTCCCGAGGCTGGAAGCATCGTGGAATTCTTGGGACTCTGAAGGTCTTTGGGGTTGTTGTGAGGTACCGGCACCAGTTGTGGGCATTAAAATGCCGGAATTTGGCAAAGGGCCGATACCGGGGGCGTTGGAAGAGGTTGGGAGAGCGTTAGAAGATTGGGGTCGGTTCACGACGCTGGGGGCAACCGGGGGTGCCAACGGGGTAGATGGTACGGGCAAGTCTAGGTCATCACCGACTTGCTCAGTGGGGAAATCGACGCTGGAGGCGTCGTGGAATTCAAGAGGCTCGGGTTGTTCCTGAGCCTTTCTGGCCATGGTGTTTCGCGTGTTGACCATTATGGGTTGTATGACGCGAAACGGGGATTAAAGGCGTAAGAGGACGCGAAGAAGGTGAAGGGAGGCCGGTGAGTCAAAAGAAGTCGCAGTGTGTGTGCTGTCGAAGAGCGATGAAAAGAAGGCGATTGTGAGGTTCGGAGCCCGCAAAGAACCGTACAAAGTCGAGTGGGGGATTGGAGGTCGGAGATGTTGTCGCAGAGGAAGGCGGAGGGCTTGGACTGAGTCAAGTGGCACCTAAAGGAGTCGCTGAGAGTTCAAATTGGGCGAGTGAAAATCGCCAATAAAATAATAGAACTGTATTGTTGTACAGCTTAATTTGAAAATAATTAATGTTCAGTCTAAATTATTGATGGCGGAAAAAGAAATTTATTACGCGGACGTGTGTGTGTGTAAAAGAGTTGAGGAGCGTTGACGTGAAGTTGTGTGTACTGTCGAAACCGAATTGTACGTTATTCAGTACCCTGAAGGGGTTTACAATATTTATTATAAGGAGCAATAAAAATTATGCACGCTTGGCATAAGGCGTTTTTATTAATGGTTTAGTGTGTGTTCTTCCCTTTATATGATTCTTTAACAATTCGACAATCTAATTTAGAAGGGCTAGTCTCTGTGCAAAAAGAACAGACGTTCGAGAGAAAAGATACTCGCTTGAGGAGCGTGTTCGTCAATAGATGCAGTATCGCTTTTTCCAATTAAAGTAACTCCTAAATTAGTAAAATTTTTAAGGTATAGAATATTTTGTTTTGATCTAGCGAATCACACTAATTGCTTAATTTCATAGAATCCGATAATTTATTTCAATTTTTATGTTGACGCTTCCTGCGTAGGTAATGCAACTGGTTTATGTGAGAAAAATTACGATTGAAAAGAAAGCAGGAAACAAATTTATTATTTAAGTGTATGATTTATATATCTTGGCGAAATATTTGTAGTGGCAACACCTTAAACCAGTAGGACGTTTTTATGTTCTAATCATCATATTCGATTGTTTCAAATTTAGTTCACTTTTGCGTATTTAATTTAGTTTATTCTAAATTTGTTATTTTTGTTGTTACGAAAGTAGTAAAATTTGTTAAACTTAAGATTTATTTCGTTTATGCACTTTGTTTAATTAAATACAATGTGTATATCTTTGAATGTGAAACCTAAACTTTCTTTTAATTTTTAAATGCTGCGAAGAATTGATTACATAATTTATATTTATATTTGGCTCTGAAGGAGCTCACCGAAAGGTAAAATAACGAATTGATTTTGTTAGGTTTCAGTTTACAAGGAACTTAGAGTTATTAGTATTTAAACGCAAAATATTTTAATAAAAACAGAAAAAAAAATTACATCTCTTACGTGCCTGTCAGTTGTTGTTGACGTGGATGGTGTCTGGTGATGTTGTGTCTTCGTCAATCAGACAGTTCCTGGTCCGATGATGTTGGTATGCCAGGTGCTGTTGTTAGTTGTTTTCACTTCTGTGAGTCACGAAGGTGTTCTATCTGTTGCCTGATGTTTAGCATCGATTGGTTGTTCGAACGTTGCGTGTTCTTCACCCTTAGGTCACCAATGTGGTGTAAGGTTTAGTTGCAGCCATGTACGACGCGGGTTCACTTAACCTTCCACTGATAGTTCTCTAAAAGCCGCACAACGTGGTCCGAAAGGGTAAAAATAAATACAAATCCCCGGATTAATGTTCAAATAATGTTTCTTTATTTATTGATTACTCCACTATGTTTCTAATACTGACAGGGCCACTTTACAACACAATTCTTATTTTGATATAGTTTGGTGTTTTTATTGCTAGTGCGACTACTTTATATAAAACAATTTTACTTTGATATTATTACAGTTTTTATTTACTTTCTAATCTACGTCAGTAACTGGTCACAAGTAAAGGAAATCTTTTCGATACAACTAATGACACCTTCTACGGATATGGTTACGTTCTAGTAAATGTACATGAAAAATATTTTGTCAACAACTAATGACACATTTCACGGATATCTTTTGAGTTCTTGATAAATGCACACGGTGTGGACGACAATTGAATTTATATTACTTCACGGATTCACAGATAAGTTACGTGGAACAAAAAAAAACTAAATATCCCATAGTGGGGGAACAAAACACACAATATGACGCTTGACGTCACTCGTCCTTCGATACACACTCCGTGTAGATTACCGACACGACCCTTTGGGTGTTATAACTCCGATATAATTTAATTTAAAAGACAATTGATCTGTACTTTCGGAACTTGTACGACTCCGGTGACGGTGTAACTCTGACTCATCCCATTGGAAGTCATTAAAGGGAAAGAACCCCGAAGGAAACTGGCAAGGAGGCGGAGTTACACGATTAACTTGAAGTAGTTAATCGTGATTGGACCGGGCGGGGTAGTCATACATTACGCATGTGTGGGTATGCCATGCATACGATCGTTCGGCGACCGTGGATGGAGGCACATCGCTAGTGCATTTTCTAAGAATGTAAATACTAGCATGTGGGGTGTGAAAACCCAAAACGAAGATTTGGTCATCCTAATGGAAGGCCATAAATCATCATTTCGGTTGCCGATGATTAAACATTGCAACGAACATAGGGTGCAGCCATTGCCAGATGTTGAAAGTAAACATTTTCTGGCTGCATCTTGATCGTTGCTTGAGTGCGGTCTCCGAACATGGGGACCGATAATTGGAAGCCAGCGATTGCTGGTAATCAGGGACATGTTTGGTTTGCGTCAGCAGAAGCCTTGTCGGCGATAGCAAATCAATGGGACCAAAAGGCCGCATGCGAGAAGTGCCATGGGCAAACAAATAAACGAGTCAACAAGGAACTCTTTGTTGATGTTGTTTCCATAGCGTAAGGCTATGGAAACAAGCTGCCCTGGCCGAATGTATGACTAAAGATAGGATTTCAGATGCCATGGCAATGTGATGATTTTGCCATGGACTTATGCTTTTTTTAGGAAATGATGTACGCCTCGGGGGTGAATTTTCGATGCCACGGTAAGGTGATAAGCTTTGCCGTGGGCTTAATGTTTCTTAGGGAATGATGTACGTCTCGGGGGTGAATTGTCGATGTCACGGTAAGGTGATAAGCTTTGCCGTGGGCTTAATGTTTTTTAGGAAATAATGTCTGGCCGAGGGTGAGTTTTCGATGCCACGGCAAGGTGATAAGCTTTGCCGTGGATTTAATGTTTTCAGGGGTGGTGCCGGAGAAAAAGGGGTTTGGAAGGAAAACCCCTACAGAATAGGTAAGCTGCCTAACAGAAATTCAAAACAGTTATCCGATTGGGTAACCGTATTAATTCCAGCGATTTGGCTGGGGGTAAATGCCGTAGCAAGGTTACGCAACCTTGCTGAAGTTCGACCGAGAGGTAAGTCGTTCGCCTGGAATAGTGGGGATCGAGCGATGCCTGGCTCTTCGGGCCCTGAAAAGCCCCACAGACCCTTTGACACTTATAACCGATATATGGACATTGCGATTGAGCGGCATGGTGAGTCAAGGCTTTTGACCGCATCTGGCACGGGGCATTTCTGGGCAAGCTTCGTTTATGCGGACTTTCCCAGCGGCTTTGCGACTGGGCAAGACCTTTCTCGAAAATCGATCGAGTCGGGTTGTTGTAGACGGCGAGTGTTCGGATCTGTATCCTGTTAATTCTGGAGTATCTCAAGGTTTTATTTTGGCTCCAACTTTGTTTTTTCTTCACATAAACGATTTGTTGGAGTCAACGGATAACAGAGTGTTAGCCACATCAACTCTCTGAATCGGGACCTAGATAAGGTGCTGCAGTGGTGAAAGGGCAACCCTGTCGACTTCAATGCAACGAAGAAATCAGTATACAACATTCACTAAGAAAAATGAATCATCGGTTCCACAGCTGATGGTGAATGGCCAGGCCCTCGACTCTGGGGAAATTTGAAATTGCTCGGCGTCATGGTCTGTGGGAATGTATCGGGGCAAAAAAGAAAGAGCGATGGTAACCGGAAACCGGAATCGCAAAGATGTATGGTAATGTAAACGGGGTCATCAAAAACTATTCGACAAACACCTCACTCGGGAATCAGGCGTGCTCATACCACTTTACTAGAAAAGGTGCGTACCTAATTACGTCATGGTCTGTGGGAATGTATCGTGACATAAATACCTGTCGAAAATCGCAAGGGGATCTAGATAGGGTCCTGCAGTAGGGAAGGGCCAATCTCGTCGACTTCAATGCAGCGAAGACACAATATACAACATTCACAAAGAAAAGCGGATCATCGGTTCCACAGCTGATGATGAATGGCCGGGCCCTCGAGGCTGGGGAAAGTTGGAAATTGTTCGGCGTCAGGGTCTGTGGGAATGTATCATGGCACAAACACGTGCCGAGTATCGCCAGGTCAGCCTCAGGAAAACTGAGTTATCTTTTTAGGGCCAAGAAATATTTTACTCCGGCCCAACTTCTTCTCCTATATAAATCCCAAATTAGACCCGCGCTCGAATATTTCTCTCATGTTTGGGGCTCGGCTCCTAAACATACCCTCGACCTACTTGAGAGCATACAGAGACGGAGCGATCCGCCTGATCGGAGATACGGCGCTAACGTCGGAACTACACTCGCTATCAGATCGAAGGCGCGTAGATGTCCTCTGTCTGTTTTACAGATATTTTCAGGGGTACTGTTCTTCGGAGATTCGTGGTATTATTCCCCGCAATTCGGCTTATATGCGCTCCATAAGACAGTGCGACAGTTCGCACGAATTTGCGGTTCATCTCCAGACGGCGCGAACATCCCTGCATCAGAACTCGTTTCGTTACAGATTGGAAAAACGGTGGAATTCCCTCCCCGCGCGAGTGTTTCCGGAACGTTACAACCTGCAACTGATCAAGAACAACCGCAACGGTTATTGGGTGGGATCTCGGGGCGCTGTAGGGTCGCCTCTCTTAAGAGAAGTATAAAAAAAAACGAAAAAAAAAACTTTAATGGCTAAACAATCACAATTCACACTAAGCAGAATTTGTCATTATTATTATTCTTTGAAGGCTCCTCGATAGTATAGTGGTTAGTATACCCGCTTGTCACGCGGGAGACCGGGGTTCGATTCCCCGTCGGGGAGCCTCTGCCGCAAGACTAATGACCTTGCCCGGAAAAAACAAATCATTATGGAAAATTTAACAAGCCTCAGGACTTGCTAAATAGGGCCAAGACCGGGTCCGGGTGGTAGTGCTAATGATGATGATGATGATTATTCTTTGAACTTATTTAATGCTAAATTCGCCGTTTGAATACTGGTGAAACGAATTTTTTTGGATTGAGTATTATCAGGTTTTTACAAAGTTAATCCTTTTAGTTGAAGATATAAAAATATAAACAAAATTTAAGAGGCTTTTTGTTATGATTGATTTAATTTTTTGAAACAATGAAACAAATGAAAATAAAAAAAGAACACAGAAGAATATTGTACTCAACTCAGATTGTACATAATATATAGAATATTGCATCCTTAGATTTGTTTCCTTGAGTGTTTCCTCTTTGAGAAAAGTGTGAAGAATTGGAAGGGATGAGCCATTTGTTGAAAGTATAATGGAAGCGAGCAACATCCCAATCTCTTTTTGTTTGGGTCTTTACATTCTCTTCATGTACTTGCCTTTCAACGTGGTCTGCACTAATTTGTAAAAAACTCATTCAAGTATGAGCAGATCTTAGAATACAGGAAAAGCTGGTGAAAAATGCAAAGGGCGGTTTAACGATGGAAACTGTAGGCAAGCAGGTGACAGACTTGCAAGCATAAACATAATTAAAGGATCTCCGCAGAAATAATTAAGCTATACAGGTTGCATTAAAATGTGGTTGAGGTTTCCGCATTGCACACGCTCAAAAGAAAATCAGTGATTGTTTTGAATTAAAACTTACAGACACTAGCAGAACTTCTGTTTTTTGTAATCATCATGATTTGATTATTTTCTGAAAACCAACAAGACCTGTGGACCTTGTCTGTTCAGGAAAGAGTCTCTGAATCTGTTATTGTAATAAATAACTTATTTTTCCTTTTGTCTAAATAACAACAGCTTTCTTCAGAACAATGTTTGCATTTAAATGGAAATAATTAGAAACTCTTCTTAAGAAATATTCTTTAGAGTAACTACTGACCTGGGCAACCTAAATACTATACAACGGGGAACCACTAGCAGAGCGGAAATAATTTCCTTTTGAACTGCTCTTTGTTGGTATTTCCATTTAGATTGGCCCTTCATTTTTCATTTTACATATCTTAAGGAATAACAAGTAAAACAACCCCCTGTTATTGTGTACACATTCTAAGCACAACTATTAAATCGTATAGAATCCGGTACTGGTTTCTCAAGGTAATATAATTATGTTTAGACTTATCGTTTCGAAGGTTCTTACAATTTTGTTGGTTCTTGTAGTCTAAAAGCATTGGAAATTTTGATCAAACCCAACCTTCATCTCATATATTTTTGTTCTCTTCTCAGCTGTATGAAGACGAGCATGCCACGATAGTTTCTTTCGTCTTTGATTTTCCATCTCTGTAATCATCATCATCATCGGCACTACAAGCGGGAACTGGTTTTGGCCTTATTTAACAAATCTCTCCACCGATCCCGATTTCGAGCCGATGTCATCCAGTTTGGCACTCCCAGGCTCTGGGCGTCTGGGTCTACGCCATCTCCATCGCAGACAAGGTCTGCCGCGCTGTCTCCTTCCATACATCCTGCCACAAAGGACTTTCCGGGCAGACTCCTCTTCGCTCATTCGAGCTAGGTGTCCCGCCCACCGGAGTCTACCGATCTTGATTTTTCTTACAACATTAGCTTCAAGGTAGATCGCCTACAACTCATGGTTGTAGCGTCTCCGGAATCGTCCTCCCTCACATACGAGGTCAACAATTCTCCTAAAGACCTCCTTGGCTGGTCAAGCGTGGAAGGAGAGTGCAGAGATCAGGGAACGATGGCGGAGTCGAATCGGTGGGGTCATGAATTTCCGGGTTCCTGCAGTCCAATAAATAGTAAGGAGGCTATTTCACAGTAGCCAACTTGACAGCAGGGTAAAAGTTATATGCTACATGACGATAATTAAGCCGACGCTCATATACGGTTGTCCAGTATGGTTTAACAGAGGCCCAAATTTGATGGAAAATATACGGGTGTTAGTAAGGAAATGTCTCAGAACTTATCTCAGATTATATCGAACACCGGGATCGGAATAAAACGTATTATTCAAATGAGACTTTATATAATGAAGCCTACATAAATAGGGTGGATAATATAATGATCAAATTAGAGAACAATAATCTCGTCCAATGACCTCATTTTTGGGGCTTATTATCCAAATACTCACACGTTCTCATAGTACAGGGTCATTGGACGAGCTTCTTGCTCTCGCAATATGTCCTCTGATTAATTTAATCAAAAAATTATCCACCCTATTTATGAAGGCTTCATTATATAAAGTCTCATTTGAGTAGTACTTTTTGTATTCCGATTCCGGTGTTCGATATAATCTGAGACAGGTTCTCAGACACTTCCTTTCGAACACCCGAATCTTTTCCATCAAATTTTGACCTATGTTAAACGATACTGGACAGCCATATATGAGCATTGGCCTGATTAGCGTCATTAGCATATGACTTTTACCCTGCTGTCAAGTTGGCTACTGTGAAATAGCCTCCTTGTCATAGCAAACGTTTTTCTAGCCTTGACCAGAGCAGCCTCTACATGTCTGTTGAAATACTGATATTGGTCTAGCCAGATGCCAAGGTATTTAACTAAGCTCTTGGTTTCCAGTTTATCTCCATGCGGTCCCACGATAACTAGCTTTCGCCAGTTTTTTCTTGTGTCGTTAATGGCGTTCTAAATAGGATGGCTTCACATTTCTGGAAATTGATCTTAAGTTTTCAGTCATCACAATAGCGCTGCACGTTGTTGAAGTCTCGCTGTATTAAACTATTTATGATCTCAACTTTTAGAGCTGTTCTGTAAATTATGAGATCGTCTGCGTACGCAATGGCCTGCGGAAGTGCATCTAATAAGTCGCTAATGTAAATGTTAAAAAGAATCGGAGAAAGTACCGTTCCCTGTTGCAAGCCATTCTTGATATTATACGCTTTATTACAAGTCACTTTACCATTTTTGAACACGAACCTCCTGTACTTTAACATATCGTAAAGTACATATAGTAAAGGCTTATGTATGCCATGCCTGACCAGTTTGTAATATAACCCTTCGATCCAGACGATATCAAAGGCTTTTTCCAAGTCGATCAGATAGGCACCTGTGCATTGGTTCCTACATTTATTCCATTGTATGTCGGAGACCAGTTTAGCTGCGGCATGTGTGGTTTCATGACCCGCCTTAAAGCCAAACTGGTTATTTGGAATAATGCTATTGTCGTCTACCCATTTTAGCAGAGCTTTGTTAATGATTTTTTCAAATACTTCACTGATGCTTGGGAGTAAACTTATCAAACGCATGTTCATTGGGTTTGTACAGTCTTTGCCCTTTTTTTGGGATGGGCTGAATGATAGCCGTTTTCCAACGCGCGGGATAATATGCATTATTCAACGCGTTGTTAAACAGGACCGTGTATATATCTATTGCCTTTGGGGGCAGGTTCTTGAGTACAACACCAACAGTTTTAGAGGTTGAATGGTACATAAAGATCTGTGTACCAATGTCGGTAGAATAACTGCATCATCAGCCAGCTTACTCATAGTTAGCTTTTCTAGGATTAGGGTAGTATAAGATTTAAGTTAAGTTAAGTTAAGTTAAATAAAAAGAGAAGAAGTAAGTTAAATTAAAGAAAATTGAATTAAGTTAAATTTAAAGTAAAAACAGAAAAAAAAGTTGGCACAAAGTTTTCGAATTTTTCTTTGTTGGACACATAACTACAACTAAAGCCACAAATAAAGTGCTGTCGCCGAAAGGATCAATTACACAATAGTCATATAATGTTTAGCTTAGAGCATCTGCGTAGAACCAGTAAGTTATAATATAAGATAATTAAGCTAGAATTTAAGCATATAAATTAGAAACCAAGAATATAAAACCAAATAAAAAATGTTGTAAGATTGAAATGAAAAAAAGAAATAAGATGGACGGGGAGTGGTGTTATTCAAAAAAAAAAAAAAAACAAAAAAAAAAAAACGAGTACGACATTTATTGTAGCTGTCATGCAAAACACCCTGTGCTCGGGGTAGGCTTTCTAGTTAGCCAAAAACTGAAGCCTTCCATTATCGGCTTTACTGCAATAGACGAGAGGCTGTGCACTCTTCTCGTGCGATGCAAGTTGAAGAACATCAGCCTCATAAACGTTCACGGAACTACATAGGCTTCCCCTCACGGCGAAAAAGAAGAATTCTACGAGAACCTAGAATCGGCCCTCAATGCCTGCCCAAGATACGATGTGAAAATCATCCTTGGTGATTTAACTGCCAAAATATGTCGGGAGCCGGTTTTCAGGCACTACGCAGGTTGCGATAGTTTGTATGAGAACACCAATGACAATGGACTACGAGTCAGCGAACTGGCTGCATTAAAGAACTTGGCCGTTGCGAGTAACCAGGTTTCCACGTAAAGATATCCACGAAGCCACCTGGGTATCACCTGATGGAGTCACTCGCAACCAAATTGACCACGTGTTGATAGATCGCCGCCACTCCTCGAGCCTGATGACGGTACGAACGTACCGAGGTGCCAACGTCGACCGGGAACACTATCTTGTTGATATGGTTTTCCAAGCGCGGATTGCTTTACGAAAATGTATTGCATCCCCGGATCAGGTTCGAACCAACACGGCTGCCTTACGCAATGAGAATACCAGTAACACCTTTGGTTATGCGTTAAGACTCGCCCTCGAAGAGCTCGATGGCGGGAGACTAAGTCCTGGGGGCAGAATTCCGGGCGTAGAAGATAAATAGACACGCCTTAAGATTACTGGCATTAGTTCTGCTAATTCCATCTTAGGTAGTACGAGGGTTGCCTTTTATATTTCGGGATTAGAGAACAAAAACAAATATTGATCATCGAAAATCACTTTATTGTTTTTCAAAATATTCCCCATGAAGATCTATACACTTTTGCATGCGTTTGAACCAATTATCGAAGCACTTTTGCCACTCTGATTGAGGTATCTCCAACACATGCATTCTGAATGCAGCAACCGCTTCTTCAGGTGTCGAAAAACGTTGACCTCTCAGTTTGTTTTTTACGTACGGGAATAAAAAGAAGTCATTCGGTGCCAAGTCAGGACTATACGGCGGATGACCCATCAAATCAATGTTTTGGGTGCTCAAAAATGCAGTTGTCGCAGCCGATGTGTGAGAGCTCGCATTGTCGTGGTGAAGAGTGATCCGTCTTCGGGGGTTGGTTTTCCTGATTTCTTGGAAGACAACTGGCAAACAAATGGTTGTGTACCACTCAGAATTGACTGTTCTGCGTTGTTCTAGTGGTACGGTTGCGACATGTCCAGTTTTTCCGAAAAAACAGGTGACCATTTGCTTGGAAGTGCTTCGTGCGCGAACAACTTTTGTTGGATTTGGCTCATCTTGAAACACCCAGACAATCGACTGCTGTTTACTTTCGGGCTCATACGCGTAAATCCACGATTCATCACCTGTCACGATGCCACAGACGTGTTTCGAAGCACCGCGACCGTATTTTTTGACCATTTCTTTCGACCAATTGACACGAGCCTTTTTTTGGGCGATTGACAAATTGTGTGGGATCCAACGCGAACAAATTTTTTTGACAGTCAAATGTTTATGCAATATTGAATGTATGCTGGCCCCACTAACGCTTAAGGTTGTCTCAATCTCACGATAGGTCACATGACGATCTTCCAATATCAGTTCGCGCACAGCATCAATGGTTTTCGGAACAACAACAGATTTTGGACGACCTCCACGAAATTCATCTTGGAGTGAACTACGACCACGATTGAATTCACCATACCATCTATAAACACTGGTCCTTGATGGAGCTTCATCGCCAAAAATTGAATTAAGTTCATCCATGCACTGTTGCTGAGTTAATCCACGCCGAAAGTTGTAAAAAATAATCGCACGAAAATGTTGACGATTTAATTCCATTTTTGGGCCGAGATGAATCTTTTAAGTTACTTCAAACAACACAAATAACGCTCGTATGTCAAAACGTTCTGAGTGCGTATAACCTCAAAAATGTCCAACTTTACGAGAGAGCTGTCAATTGCCGGATTGCAACGCTAGGGTTGCCAAATCCCGAAACATAAGAGGCAACCCTCGTATTCGCAGAGATCGGAGCGACGGGTTTGATGATGAGTGCAAACCATCGAATGCTGCATGCAGCAGTTTCATAGGATGCGGGTGCGCGAAGAGAAATACAAAGAGCTCAGAAGATCTGAGAAAAGACTCCACAGACGAAAGAAAAGTCCTTGGGAAAAAAACCTTCTCTGTGAAATAGAGAAAAGTAGAGAGCGAGGTCCGCACCATGCGCCGAAGTTCTACCAAATAATCCGCAGTATGACACACACCACGTTGCACGTTTCAACTCTTTGATGAAGGATTTGAACCTGAACCTGTATGATGCCAACTGAAAACTGTTGTTTACTTGCAATCATTTTTAGGGACGCGATTAAGTTTCTCAGTGGATCCGTTAATAAGGAGAATTTTGGCACTTGGGCGAATATGAATCAAAGAGTCACTATGCGGAGTGTGGTCAAAAAGTAACGACTAATTTTGAGCCTTGCAGGCTTTATTAATTAGACTGGCAAAATGAACAAAATTATCGTGTTGGTGCACATTGAGATTTACGAACATTTTTACTGTATGGTTTATTTTTACAGTCTGTTTATTAGTTATAGAGGTATAAGGCCTCTTTTGACCTTCCTCTTTTGATTATAAGTACTTCTATCTGACAAAAGGGCGTCAGGGCACATAAACCCGTGACGTAATTGTTTTATTTTTGATCAGGGCACATAAACCCGTGACCTAATTTATTATTATTTATTTTAAGTTTTCGTCAGGGTACATAAACCCGTGACGTGATTTTTGTTTTTTGGCGCCTAGGCTCTTTTACCTATGCGTCCTAAGATTAGTAGGTGATACAACAACAACCGAGTTTCCAACGTTGATGCTGAAAATGATGATTCAAACCAAATCGTGTTGACGCTCAACTCTCGACCAGTGAAAGTAGAATCACCTTTATTCTATTTTTTTTTTTTTTTTCAAAACTGTATTTATTAACCATAATTAGAATTCGTACATTTAAGTAATACAGTGACTTAAAATTAATTTTGTAACAATTGCTTACATGTAATTATTATAATAATATGTATATTTTCCAAACAATATTTTATGAGATATAAGATAGATGCGTGTTTATAAATTTAGTGGTATTGTCTTCCTGGAAAAGGTCAGAAAACCAGGAATTTGTTTTTTCAACTTTATTAATCTAAACTTAATCCTAATTATATAAATAACTTAACCTAATTTAGCCTGATTACAGTATGATTTTCATAAAGCCATAAACAACGTTTTATAATTAATGAGATATATGTTATGAATTAAAGGATGTGGAATGAGGTTAGTTATGGGTTAGGGGTAGAGCATTTCTCTCCGGTTGTTCGTTGGAAAAGCGTAGGATGTTGGAAAATGGTTGGACGTTACAGTATTTGAACTGGTTAGGGGTAACTTCGGTGTTGTGGTATATGATCTCATTTGAACCATTTACCAGTCTGCCTGAGGCGAAGATAGCTCTGGTGTGGAGACAGTTGGGATAGTTAGTTCTGATATCTAGAGGGTTCTCTAAGAGCGAGGTTATTATGGGATTGGGATTATTTTGTAGGTTTTCGATAAATTTGATAGACAGTTCGAGGAATCGTCTATCAAGGCGCTCGATACCAGCGGTATTGTAGAGTTCGACGTTACTATAGTACTTATAGGAGTTATGACGACGATATAACCCAGAGACATACCTAAAGCATTTTCTTTCGAATACTCGTAATTTCTCCATTTGGGAGGGAGTGATATGGTACCACAATGGGCACGCGTACGTGAGTGTGGGCCTGATAATTTCGTTGTAAATGAGCAGTTTGACTTTGTGAGAGAGACTATTAGGTTTCCACATTACTCTTCTACAGAGATTAAGCTAAATTGTGGCTTTTTGAAGGGAATTTTTAATGTGGGAGGAAAAAGACCAGTTATTAGAAAAAGTGATTCCCAGATATTTTAGAGTTTTGGAGGGTTTTATCAGAGTGTTGTTCAGTTGAATCTTAATTTTGTTGTGGGAGCGTCTAGTGTTGTTTGTACAGTGCTCGTTTTTGCCCTTGAACACTATGAGCTGCGTTTTATTTGGATTAAGGAGGATTTTCCACTTATTAAAGTATGTTGATAGCTTAGGGAGGAAGTCGTTAATGCGGTTTCTTGCAGCCTTAACAAATTTGCTGCTAGAGTAAATTAATGTATCATCAGCATAATTCAGCATCACAACATTAGAAGATACGGGTTGAGGAATATCTGAGGTATATAACAGATATAAAATTGGCCCTAAAATGGAGCCTTGGGGAACACCCGCGGTTATGTTGCGGGTTTCTGAGACGGAAGAATTTATTCTCACAACGAATTTTTTGTCAGAAAGATAAGAGGCTAAGAGCTTTATTGTGTGAGAGTTTAGATTAAATGTGGAGTGCAGTTTGTACAGAAGCCCTGAGATCCAGACGCAATCAAACGCCTTAGAAATATCGAGAGATATACACACAGTAGGGCTTTGGTTTTGGAGACCAGTTGTAACGCCGTGTGTGAGTTTTAGTAGAGCATGACATGTGGATTGTCGCTTACGAAATCCGAACTGACAGTTAGGGATGAGGGCATTCTCATTGGCAAATGAGAGAAGATTTTGGTAGATCTTGCGTTCCAGTATCTTACTTAGTGTACTTAATAGGAATATTGGACGATAATTGCAAGGGGTATTACTACTACCGGGCTTCTTAATAGGAATTACTACCGCAGTTTTCCAGTTCTCTGGGGAGTGGGATGCATTAATTATATGATTAAGAAGAATGAGGATGGGAAGTAGATTCGGTGGGCGTAGCCTTTTAAATAGAAGACGTGGGATTCCATCTAATCCAGTTGACTTTTTGTTATTTCC
The DNA here is from genome assembly GCA_963931805.1 of Microdon myrmicae. Taxonomy (NCBI): domain Eukaryota; kingdom Metazoa; phylum Arthropoda; class Insecta; order Diptera; family Syrphidae; genus Microdon; species Microdon myrmicae. The sequence goes on along the minus strand of OZ007497.1, from coordinate 29,292,948 downwards.
TGATATTACGATCTCGGATAATTCGTCTGCAGTTAGAAAATTTGTAGTGTCTAAGGGGTGTGAAGCTATGTTTGTGTTGTTAAATTCACCGATGAAAGGAGTAAAAGATGGGAATAATCTGTTAGAGATGTATTCGTTTACTGTGTTCTCGAAGCCAGGAGTAGAGAGAGAATTATTTTGCTCATGAATCTTTGCAAAGTGTTCTGCGAGGCAATTTGCAATGTCCGTATCGGACTGGGCAATATTATTGCTGATTGATTTGATGAGATGATCAATTCGGGGTTTATATTTACGACCAGTTAATTGGTTGATGTTTTTGAAAAGATCCCGATTTGGTTTGATATTTTTAAGTGTGGAGATGTAGTTTTCATCTGCGAACTTCTTCAACTGCTCATTTATCAGAGTGGATAGGAGTTGGATTTGGCTTTTAATAAAGGGGCAGTATCTTGTATGAAGTTTACGGCGGAGGTGCTTTTTAAGGCGCAATAATTTGGTTAGGATGCTGGGCAAAGGCTTTCCTAAATAGTTATGAGGAATGGTTGTCGGGGTGTTTTTGCTGAGAGCCTCCTTAAGAATTTGCTCTATTCTTAAAGATGCTTGATCGATTTCAGTAGGGAGTAAGTTAGATGCTTCAGGGATATACAAGTCAGAGAAACTTATCGCTATGTCCCTATTGAATTTTCTCCAATTTGTTTTGGTGAAGTTTGGGACAGAGTTTGACGAGTACAGTGGATCGAGAGAGGGGATTTGGATCGTGGTGTGAACGGAACCATGATCAGAAGGAAATGTAAAGGAGACTGTAGGTGGACCCGCTGAATAAACATCATCGGATTTGAGGAAGAAGTCGATTGTTGACCTGGCTGAGCTAGAGACACGAGTTGGCTGTAATGGGGAGTCAATGTAAGTATATGGATAAGACTGGAGGAGGGCTAGCAATTGCCGACCATATTTGTTGCATTTATTATCATTGAATGCTGTGTGACGAGCATTCCAGTCTCCTCCGATTATAAATGGAGCGGGAACGGACTGTTAGATAATCTGCGAAATGTCAGTATCTGGGAAATCTGGTTGTTGTGAAGGGTGAATATAAATGGATGCTAAGACGAGCACTTTATTGTTCTCACAGAAAAGTTTTACTGCTGTGTATTCAATGCTGGATACACAGGTGAATCTAATTTCACTGAATTGAAATTTTTTGTGAATTAATATGCCGGTAGCTCCATGAGATCCATTAGTTCTGGGGTTAGAAACTAAAGTATAATTGGGAATTGAAACTCGGAAATTTGGTTTGAGCCAGGTTGTAGTGCTCTGAAAAGCCCTACCACCTTTTTTCCTCCATTTCCACATCCAAATCCCAGCTATTTTACTACAAAACTCAAAATCCGATCAAAACCCGAAAAAACCCAAACATTAACCAAAATTCGCAATAAACGAATCAAACAGTCGTTTATCGCTTATTAGCTGCTTCCACGGCATAATTAAATCCAAAATCTTAAATTAAAATCAAATTCCCAATAAACGAATCTAATATTCGTTTATTGTTCTATATTCGCCCCATGGCATCATCAAAACTCAAAATCAGAGATCGTTATCTCTATCTGAAAAATTCCATTGAGTTAATAGAAAACCAAAACCAGATACATATCGACATCTGCGAAATAGTTTCGTAAGAATTCAAGAAATTGAATTCTTATCTTAAATAAACACTGAGCATCTCACTCAGGATTCCAAAATCGGGATTTTTGTAGGAAATTGTGTATTTTCGAGATACAAATTTCGATTTGGTTTCACTTATAAGGGTGATGAATTTCAGATTTGAGAATCAGTCTCTAGGTTGGCGTCCAACGTTTAAGGACGTCAATCATTAAAATTTAATATTGAAAATAATAAAAGTAGTTGCATATTCAAAAAGCTGCATTTTTATTGGGCCTGGCCGATTCCCAGGACCCGAATTCAACAATCGTTCGCTTCTCTTCATCGTTGATCGAGAAGCACGGAAGCGAACCGTACTACAAGGTCTCTGAAAGGAATAGGATATCTGGGGAAAACTTTTCAACAAACAACCGGAGGTGTTGCTTACGTATGTTCGAGTAAATGGATTCTGTGTTGAGGGAGATAATGGTTAGTTTAGAGAGAGCTGGAAAGAATATGGGAAGTTATTAGTGAAAGAATCTGACCTTTTTTCTCTATTTCTGACATCTTCCTCAGCGAAGGTAGCATGGCTTGTAAGCTTTGGATGTATCCCATGATGTTCAGATTGAAGTTTTCAGTATTGTTGTTAGGGGGAGTGGTAGTGTTGAGGTTTCCTCTTGCTGCATCCGCGTACGATATTCCGGGTCGGGTTGACTTCGTTTCCTGCAATACTGTTGGTTTCGTTGTTGTTGTTGTTGTTGTTGATTTAATAGTTGTTGCTAATTTACGTTTTTCCAGAAGTTTTAGCTTCTGAGGGCATTGGGAAAAATTTGCCGGATGAGGGCCTCCGCAGTTACAGCATTTAACTGTGATCTTTTTGTTGGTAATGGATCCATCAGCGTTGACGGTTTGTATTGTTTCAGGTTCCAGGCTTTGTGGATTTACCTTGCATTCCTCGAGCTCGTGTTCCTCTGCGCGTCTGCCGCAACGTCTTTGCTGGTGACATGAGACCGCCAAGTGTCCTGATTCTTGGCATCGCTTACAATGAAGAATTTCTTGTTTGTGGGGCTCTTCGATTGTGATTTTTTGGGTAAGCAAATATTTAATTTGTTTAAGTTGCTTGATGTCCTGATTAGGTGGGATTTGTATGATCCGGAGGTTTTTTACGTTGTTTGTCCTCATGTACGGTGTTTGGAAGTAGTCCAGCTTATTGATTTTTATTTGTGGACATATCCTAGCGATTTCCAGTCCCACTACTTCGTTGGTCCATTCGGTATCGATGTGCCTTATAAGAAAGGTAGCTGGTTTGCTGTTCGGATGCTGGAAGGTGAAGAACTGATACTGTTGCTCTAACAGTTTTTTAACTGCCCTGTCATGATCGACTAATGATCTGACTGTTATGAAACTCCTCGATCCTTTTGCATTGGTGCTAAAATTCCGGTGACCCAAGGCATTTTGCAGGGTTTGAATTAGTGCTTTGGTGCTGGTCGGGTTTCTGATGTAGATTGGCGGTGGTCTTTCGTTTTTCGTGGTTGATTTCGTTGTTTCTACTCTGGTAGGAGCAGGTATCTGGTTTGATGGTAGTTCGCCTTGGCTATTGCTCGAATTGTCGCACATTTTCTTAATCACCTAATTCCTTTGATCATTTTGTGTATCACTACATACCGATACCGCCGCGGCTGCATCTGGGAAAACCCTTAAGATAATTGCCGTAGAAAAGGGAACCGTCATAAAAATTGGTATTGTGTGAAAAGATAATTGGAAAAACTCAAAAGGATAATTTTGTACTCACGTGGTGATGTACGATGTTTGTAGTGACACATAAAATGAACTTATCCTATGATTCGATAAACAAGATGATACAAATACTGAATTTAACAGATGATACAAATACTTAAATTAACGGATGATAGAAATACTTAAATTAACACAGTCGAAAAGGTTATACGTGTTTTAGTGTGATCCGCGATTTTTTACTTTTGTTCACAACTCTGTGCTTATCCTCGATCTTTTCTACTACGTAGGCTGAAAAGTCCCGAGATTTTTGGGAACAGATAATAGTCGTTGGTGGAACAGATACTATTACGATGGATGAGCAACCTTTCAAATCGTCATTGGTCCAATTTGGCCATCGCTTTCAAAGGCGTGTGTAACGGCGTGTGTAACGGCGCAGAATTCGTGATGGTACAGAATTTTTTTCTTCGGCATATGGTACCGTTTTTTCTTCATTTCGTCAGTAAGTTTGCTCAGAAACGCTGTATAATATTCTCCGGTGTGTGTTCTTCCTTTCTGCCGGTGAAGATTATGGCATGCGCATCCCAAAAAACGGAGGCCAGAGCCTTCTCGGCCCATCGTCGGTCTTTTGACTGCTTTGGTCGGTTTTCGTGGCTTTCCAACCACTATGCAGACTGCCTATTGGGCTCACGCGTATGGTAATAGATCCACAGTTCATCCATATTCAAAACGATTCAATGCACTTGCTTTATGATTTCCGCATTCGTAGCATCTTTTCGCCTTCCAGAGCGAGAAGTGCCTTCGGTGGTTGTAAATTCACTAATCATCGGTAAACTGTTGTTCTCGAAGAAATACATGCGGGATAACATTTCTGGAACCCTTGCAATGATTAGTAAGAAGTTCTTCCCATAATGATAATGATACGAAGAGTGTTGTTTCATAAGCATATTTGATTCATTCAAATAGATTCATTCCCAAGATCCCCCAACATACATAAAAAAAGCCCAACCCTGGTAAATATGTGTTATATCTGGAGGGGATCACTTTAAGTTAGACAAAATTCTGAAGCACAAAAACAAAATTCGATAAATAAAACCATTGGGGCGGTGTAGGAACTAACATATGGGGGGTAGTTTGACAAGTCAGTGATTTTTTGAATCTCCTCCGCAGTAACTTTAAATGCAACACTGCTCCCTTAAGTGCCACATATAAATAGACTACTGTTAAAGTTTGAGCAATCTGCCTCAGTTAGTTTGTGTTTGACAACCAGTGAAAGTGGACAACATCAGATTTAGCCCCCGCTACTATTTCCTGTTTCCAAACCTGAAGAAATGGCTGGGCGGTAAGAGAATTGGGTCAAATTGCCCATTTGAGGCCCTTGGGGAAACATATTATTTGGAAAGAATAAATATTAGAAAAAAAAAAACGCTGGACTAAATGTCTCGAGCTAAAAGGAGACTATGTTGAGAAATAAAATGCTTATTTCCCAAAAAAAAATCAAACTGCCCTTATAACACTTCCCATAGCTTAAAGAGTAATCGAGAAACACTTTTCGTCTTTTACACACAGTTGATGAGGTTTTTGTTACCTTTCAATCTTTAACACAGCCAATCTCTGCTTATAATGTATATGTTGCGATTGCGGTTACACCAAGGTTTTGTTTAGTCTTGAGAGTTTTGTTGTGGTCGAATATAGATTTTATAGAATCGCCTGTTGCATGCTCGCTGAAATTTAAAAAAATCGTTCTGAGAGTCTAAAAGCCACTAGTAAAATTAGAAAAACCATGGACACGTTGATACTATGAAATTCGTTAGGGTTTTTGTATCTTTGCAGACGAGTTGGACTTAGTAGTCAACAGTACGGTGATGTCTTAATCAGGAGACTGTACACTGTATATCATTATATTAACTTCTTGTTGAAGATGCATTTTGTTTGGTATGTGAATTTGATTTAATTTTTAATTATTTGTGTGCGACTTACATGGACACCCTACTTCTACCTTAGCATTGGTTGAATCCCTTATTTTGGAAAATGTGCGTGGTCAATTTAAGGCTATTGTAAGGGTTATTGACCCTACTGATTTAATTTTTCCATTCTTCCTTTGGTGCGTTACTGTGGTTTTGCGTGTTCGTGTATGTTGCGCCCGTTAAAGCTGTCACACACTCATTACCTCCCGATACGGGAATCATAGCTGGCTATTTGACCCCGTTAAACTTCCTTCTTCGGGTTTCTTTAAAGTCAGAACTACATCTGGGCAAGTCTAAGGCCATTCAAGAGCTAAGGTCATCCATTATTGCATGTATCAATATCGTCATACTGCCAAGTCATTAAAAGTGAAAGCAAGTGAAACGAGGTCTGCCTTCGCGATCTTGACGAACATTGTTGCGGATTCGCACTGGACACAACCAGCGAATTCGCAACTGAATGCTACCCGTAGCAACAACATAACAAATGTCAGCAATCAGCTGACATATTAAAATAAATTCTGTTGGTTGTCAAACAACAACCAACTTTCTCCTCTTCGTTAAACATTCGGACGACACAGATCGTAATTTTATAATCAGCTGAAAATCCAAAGAATCAAGTCAATAAAGGAAATACTTGATACAATAATCCAAGTCGTTTGATTATTGCATTCTGGAGAAGGAGTATTTATAGGATTGCTGCAGGCAAATTTAGGTATTCTTTTCCCATTTTAAACATTCCATTATTTCAGAGCAACAATCAACATCACCACAAGCCAGGAGACACCATTGTTCCTGATTATCCCCACGGCCCACCGCAAGACGCAATTGTTGGTGTAAGTTGAGTGCGTGTTCGTAGAAAACGCAAACTGCAGTACGCAGGAGCTTACGTGTTGGCCGAACAAGTCTCAATACATTGTGCTTTAAAACATTAGAGAAATCTTCCCCGATGACATTCCTCGGTCGGCGGAGATCAAACTACGTGTTGGCCAATACATTTTGGTCCTTCGAGCCGGATCCAGTCTCTGGATCCAATCCACTGCTGCCAGTTCGCAGCATATTAGACGGTCGTGGGACATTAAAGTCCAGACGCGAAGACCCACCGTCGCCAGGTTCCAGTTTACATTTGTGAGGAAATTCGTCAAATTACAAGAAAATGCCGGCGTCGTCGACCAACGCCAGATCGAAAACGGCAAAGGGCGCATTGGGTGAACGTCAAAGTTTGACCAGAGTGAAAGTACACCCTGGGTGCCAAGACAACGCTCCCTATCCAGCCGAGGATCAAAACAATGGCCAGGATCGCCGTAATAAAGACCAACTCATGGCCGAACAACTAATCAGCGCCCAGTTTGGCGCCCAGGAACGGATGTCAGTTGCATTCCTCAATCTGTAAAAGAGAGGTCCGCCATCGTTGTTCGCGGTGGAAATGCGCCAGAATAACCTCCAGCTCGAATGAGAGGACATCAAAAGCCGGAATGCAAAGATAATTCGCCTGGCCAATCCAGAGACGATCAAGGTCCACCGCTATTTCGTGGAAGGATTCTATGGGGCAGCCGAAGAGGCTTACATGGTAGAAACCACCAAATTTGCCGAGGTACACCACGCCCTTACCGCTGAGTTTCCGACCACGTCCAGGGCTGCGACAGACGCCTTCAGATGTGAGAGCAGCGCAATGACAGCGAAGTCGACGATTACCACGGCTGCATTGGCCGAAAACCTCATGGCGGCCCAGTTCGCCGCATAAGAAAAGATGATGGGAACTTTCAATAAGTTCAACACGAGAGGGCCACCTCGTATACAGCTACAGCTCGTATGTCTGATCACTCCATCCACGGCCATCATCCAACGGTATTTTGAAGAGCGATTCATCGACCAAGCCGAGGAAACATACCGTGACGAGGCCTCGGAGTTTGCTGAGGTAAGATACGCGCTGATCGCCGACCGTCCGACCGCTTACAAGACTGCGATGGACACCTGTTATCAACGAAACAGTCGCTTGCCGCCATTGATGGCGCAACCACCTTGGTGGCCGGGCACTCCTTCAACACCTTGAACGCAAAAGCCACCTGACCATCCATCCGAACCTAAAACTAACGCCGCCAAGGAAATCAAGAAAGTTCCAGCAGCTGCAAGTGCACCAGCCTCAGCGAAGAAAGATGACATGAAATCTGATGCACCACAAGAAGGAAATAAGCCTGCTTCAGAGAAACCCGCCGAGCAAGGCAATGATACCAAATCAACGAGACTGCTCGAGGCTCAGCTTGCGCTCGACCCAGCCTCCCCAACTAATACGAACATCGCCGATAAACAAGTCACCGAACAAGCGGTTAAGGAACAGCACATACTCCCAGTGAGTATGCACCAGCAGGCCGCCGACCAGAGTACCGCCTGCCCAAAGCTCAACCCGGCCCATGTCCCGATGCTCGGCCCAATGCCGAGCCCCCAATAGAAACCGATGCCGCGCACACGTTGTGGGGCACAAATTCACACGGCCGTTCCTCGTGGGTTGCGAACATACAACTCCGACCCAGAGGAACTGGTTCCCGTCAGAACGATTCAAGAACAAGCAGTGGCCATATAGGATTCGTGTCAGATCTAACGTCGGTGCATTCCACGAATACGCCATCAACTGTTCTAGCAACAGTAGTCACTCACAATGTCCGCAGTAACCGTGACAACCCACAGAGTCGGGTTAATAGTCAGTTTCATCAGCAACATCCATTGCACCAGCAACAAGTACAGACGCATCAGCAGCAATATTCAACTGGCCTAGGAGCAGGCCAAACGCATTTGTCATTCAGCAACCTATCGGTGATGTCGATCGAGCCAATCAAGTGTAATTCGCAGTACTACTCGGATGGACATCTTACATCAAGCGATGGTCTCTCAGCAACTGTCCGTGGTACAGGAAACCTAACAGAGACACCGGATGGCCAAACTCCGGCCAATGGCCCGAATCTTCAAAGGCGACCACTACCACATGTATCCTCCCCAATAGGGATATGAGAGCGCAATGCCCCGCTTGGCGGGCGACGGCCCCTATCATTCAAGAATCAACCAGCACGCCTCTCAGTAATCCAGAAGAGGTGGTACTTCACTCAGCCCAGCATGCACTGGGTCCGCACCTGTCATTCCGCCAGGACCCGCGGACGGTGCCATGGCAGAAGCCGCACCAGGCCTAACGTGGTGGCCTCACAGGCCAAAGGCCGCATCTCATCGGTAAGCCTCGATGCAGTACTTTCGACCACCAGCCATTACGTGGTCATTGGTCTTGGCTTGCGAACTTACAACTCCAACCCAGATCAAGTGGTCAGTTCTGCGACCAAGGGTACCGAACACCGCAGTCGTCACCAATCCTTCATACTTCACCAATTCAGGGCGGACGGCTCTGTCCAGGCCTCCACATCACCAGAAAACCACGGACCTGGGCCTCCGTCCCCGGGAACCGAAGGGTTCGCCTATAATTGGCGAAGGCGGGGGAAGTCTGTGTACTCGGCCATCATTAAAGCAGGACTTAGGAAGTATGACCACTTTGACATCATCAACTAGGACATCATCGCCCAGGACACTCATTTGGGGTGGATACTGACGGATGCAGCTTCACCCGACCTCCCCCCTGGCCCCACAGTCGGACATGCCACTCACCCGCTGAACCACCGCAAGAACAACGGGCAATCGAAGAGCCGGGAGCCTGGCCGCCCTAAGGCTTCACGGCAAAATACAGCATCCAGCTTACAGATGACCAGTCCTGTCACCAACCACCAAATGGCCGCTCCTCGTGGGTTGCAAATTTACAACTCCGACCCAGAGGAACTGGTCGACTCTACGACTGCTGATTGCATCTCACATCAGAGGACAAATAAAAGACATTGTCGACCTCTACCCCGGAGACCAGATTCAAGGCAACACACAGCTACTACCACAATAGCACAAGGAGTGCGCAATGCCCCGCCAGGCGGGCGGCGCCTCCAGTGTCTAGGGACCGACCGAGTCCCAACCGCAGCATCCGACTAAGCGCTGCGGTCTCACACGCCAACGGCCGCATCTCGCCGGCCGCTAACTTCGGACGGGGGCCAATGGAGGCAACACTCACCACCGCCACTTGTCTCGATGTAGTGAGACCAATCACTAGTCAGCACGTGGTCACTGATCGTGGGTTACGACCTTATAATTCCAACCCAGATCACATGGCCAGTTCCGTGACCACAAAAGATAACAGCCTCCAGCCACGAAGGGGACCATCTCGTAATCATCAATCCTCCGGGCCGTCCAAGACATCTCCGTCTTCAACACTCTTCAGGGCGCGCGCTCTCTCCCAATCGACCATCGACGTGAAGGTGGACTGCGGCGGATCGCTACCAGCCCACTCACGAGAACCATCGCCAAAGTCGGCATCCTTCCATTGGAGGAGGAACCCCCGACCAAGCTCCGGGCGACCTTCCACCGGAGCCAAAAGATTCGCCAATGATTGGCGAAGGCGGGCGGAATGTTGTGGATTCGCACTGGACACAACCAGCGAATTCGCCATTTAATGCTACTCATAGCAACAACATAACAAATGTCAGCAATCAGCTAATAAATAAATAAATAAATAAATTCTGTTCGTTGTCAAACAACAACCAACTTTCTCCTCTTCGTTAAACACTCGGAAGACGCAGATCGTAATTTTATAATCGGTTGAAAATCCAAAGAATCGAGTAAATAAAGGAAATAGTTAATACAATAATCCAAGTCGTTTGATTATTGCATTCTGGAGACGGGGTATTTATAGGATTGCTGCAGGCAAATTTAGGTATTCTTTTCCCATTTTAAACATTCCATTATTTCAGAGCAACAATCAACATCACCACAACCCAAGAGACACCATTGTTCCTGATTATCCCCACGGCCCACCGCAAGACGCAATTGTTGGTGTAAGTTGAGTGCGTGTTCGTAGAAAACGCAAACTGCAGTACGCAGGAGCTTACGTGTTGGCCGAACAAGTGTCAATACATTGTGCTTTGAAACATTAGAGAAATCTTCCCCGACGACATTCCTTGGTCGGCGAAGATCAAACTACGTGTTGGCCGAACGATTGCCAATACAAACATTTATCCGATATTTTGTTCCCCACCCAATTGTCACGGATCAGCAATAAAATAATTATCAAAATCGGATAAAAACTCATTGTTTTATTCAATGCTTTGATGGTATAAGTCTTCAGAGATCACACTTCATAAAAAGAATGAAGGGAATACGAGATTTACATGCTTCAATTCTTCCTAAAATATGGCTTTCCATATCACGACCTACTGAATTCAAAAGTTGATTGATGTGCCCTCGTGTTAAGTTAAAGAACAATTATCTAAATTGATTGAAAATATGAGCTGAAACCCTACTGTCTAAATTGCATCAATAGTTTATCATTCATTTATTAATAAATAGTTTATCATTCATTCGACTGTTCAACTAGAGAATAATATGAACATGAAACTCGCTGTTGTGGTCAAGTTTTCCCATCGCACCTTAACTTTTCGCCTCACTCCCAACTTTATTGTTTATTGTTAGTAATCCACTCAAGGGGAGCACCGGGAGTGACTAAGATGATAAGTAGAATGCCACAGGTCTGCAAATGGTGTGAGATTAAAAGTTATACGATTCCATAAATGCCTAATAAAGAGACTCAGATAGGAGTTATAATCACGATAAGTTCCACTAACTTCAAAGTGGTCAGATGGGACCAACTTGAGTGTTTCGTAAACAGAATATTATTTGGGGATAAAACTTTTAAAAGTTTCGGTATGGCGCAGGAGGATGAAATAAATGCTAAATATGATTCTGCATTATAAGAGGGAGTACGTAAATCTTAAAGTTAATCGTAAAATCATAATTAAGTAAACAATGTATTCGCATTAGATTGATTGCGAAATAGGTTTCTATAGCAGGAGCTGAAAGTGAGTTGATAATTATTAGAATACCATATTTAGGAAGGAAAAGTAGGAGGGTAGCGGATATTTATTAACCACAACATATTTGAGAAAATTATTAATGGATCGGACTGAAGCATGTTCCAGATAGATATCCATATCTACCAGGCTTTGTGGCAGATTTATTGATCCACAATCTTAGTGGCATGCATTTGAACTTGAACTGCGGATGAGTTCCAAAACGATTATCACTATTGAGCGTCTTTTGATTTCGTGTGGATTACTACAGAAGTGAGTTCATGAATTTTCGTCTTCATACAAATCAGTTGTTGTAATAGAAGTATCTTTTGAACCAAATGTGAATGTATTGAAGTGACATTGTTGAAAATCTAGGGGAACCAGTTCTAAATGATAAATCTCCACCTCACTCAGAAGACATAACAAAAATATGAAAACTAATAACCTGAATATGTTCCCGGAAATAAATAAAATATTGCACCGAAGAAGAGCTCCTGCGCTTCAGTAGGGCTATCTCCCGCAGAGACCGGGACGATAGTATTAGACAGCGTCAACAGTTCTGGTGGTTGAATGGCATATAAAGACCTGGATACCAAAGTCGGTATAGAATCACACTATCATCAGCTAGCTTACATAGACTTAGCTTTTCTAGAATTAGGGTAGTATAAGATTTAAGTTAAGTTAGGCTAAGTGATTTTACATATAAAAAAAAAAAAAAAAAAAAAAAAAAAAAAAAGTAGATAAGTTTAGGTAAGTTAAGTAAGTTAAATTTTAAGAAAAAAAAAAAAAAAAAAAATTTACAAAGTTTTTCAAATTTTTCTTTGTCTTTCAAATAATTATAAGTTAGGCCACAAAGTTCTGTCGCCGAAAGGCAAATTATACAAATATTAAGTAATGTTTAGCTTAGAGCGTCTGCGAAGGACCAGTAAGTTATTATATAAGATATTTAAGCTAGAATTTAAGCATTTTTTGTCTAGCCTTTAATTTAGAAAATAAGAATATAAAAAGAAAATAAAAAAATGTTTAAAAAATGAAAAATGAATAAATAAAATATTCAGGAGAAATAATCAAAACGAGATTCAGTGTCTCCAAATTCCACGTACCAACGTAAACAAGCAGCTGCTAATAAACATTGGCATAGATACAGAGAACGCTATTCTCTATAATGAGTTCATCGTTATCGAGGATCCTTTGGAAAAGGTGGACGCTGTGGTAGCTGTCTTTCAGGAAATGTACAAGGTGAATGAAAGCATTCGCCGAAATCATGACTTGGAGGACAGAATTCTACTGAATCACCTGCACCTCCGAAATGAAATTTGTTATATAATTACAGTTCAATTAATTATCACTCCCCCTTTGAAATAATTAACATCTCGTGTCTTTTTATATATATCCTTCCCTTCCCTCGATATCACTACTTATAATTTAAACAAAAGTAAACCCCATTTAAAACCCCACTGACATTACAATAGTCAATTTCCTTCTATTAGCCATAGTCGCCCATATTAGCCAAGTCTGCCGCTTCCTAGAAATAACTATCGTGGAAGCGGAACGAAAAAGAATATGTGGCGAAAGACACGAGATTGCTTCCTTCTTGTTAGTAGAATCGTGGTGGCGAGTGGTTGTGCGCTCCTACGTAATTTTAAATATTCGGCGCTTGGAATTCAGTAGTCGACGCGTGTGGTTCGTTCGTTACTCAAAAAAAAAAGTTTAGTAAAGAATAAATTGAAAAAGAAATAGTTCGGCTAACAATGAAATATTTTGATGAACCAAAGAAAATAACATATGTAAAATTAAAAAATAGTCGTGTACGCGTTCGGTGGTGAAATGGTTAAGGAAGTTTAATTTAAATGTTTAATAAAGTTCAGTAGAAAGTTTAATTTACATGTTCACTTCAATAGAGTATGAACTCACAAATCAAAGAAAGTTTAATTTAAATGCTTAAAAAGTTCAATGGAAAGTTTAAGTTACATGTTCACGAATTCAATAGAGATATGATGCAATAAAAATACTTAATCGTGCAGTAACTGTTATTTGGTACTGGAATTGGCTTGCTGCTGAGGAAGTAAAAACGGAACACCCACGTCCAAGTAAGAAGAATCAGGGGTAAGTTTTGTGACTCAAGGTCAAAAAACAATTATTATAATAAAAATATAACAATTTGGCGCAGCCGGCGCCCGCTAGTTGGCTCTGTACTGGTTATCGAAAGATCGACCTTAAATCCTAGAGCACATAAAGCTCGGAGGTACACGACCATTGGTGGGAAGAGCCCAGAGTTTCTATACGGACCTACGTTCCCGCAGAAAAAGATAATGAATTTAGATTTGCTTGTGGGTCTGTAACAAAAAAAAAAAAAATTTATCAAAAATAAAAATATTTTTCAAAACATCAAAAAATCTTCAAAAGTCAAAAAATAAAAATCCAACAGAAAATCTCAAAATTATTAAAAAACTAAAAAACTAAAAATTTTCAATAAATCAAACAACATTTTCAAAAATTAAAATAAAACAAATAAATCATACAAAAAGAAAAGAAAAACAGAAATTAGGCGAAATCAAATAAAACAAACCAGATATAAAAGAAATCGGGAAACGCCAAACGGTCTGGTGGAACATCCCCAACCCGACCTAATTAAACTCGCTAAATAGTCAGAGCTGTTCTCAGTTTTCGCCGAGTGAAGCTCCAGTTGTCCAACTCCAGTTAGACATAGGCCGTAAAAAATATACGAGCCTAATTGTGGACACCGGCGCTGAGATCAGCCTCATAAAGACTAGAGCACTCCACAAAAAGTATGAAGTGGATGCCCAGAAGGCAATAATCCTCCATACACTTTTTGGCAAGGGAAAGTCTAAAGGAGGCATACAGGGGAAGTTCAAACTACATCATGAAATCCCCTGTAGCTTCGAAGTGGTAGACACGTTGCCAGGATTGTCAGAAGACGGCTTGTTGGGTAACGACTTTCTGTCGCGTTATTGGAAAGTTAATGGACCAGGAGGTTGTTTGGAATTTCCCCAAACAATCACAAATTCTGAAAGTTTCTGTGTTGACTTTGCGAATAAATGCAAGAAAGTAAGCACGGGAAAGCCTAGACAAAAGGCAGCCGAACTGGAAGCCGGATCACAGGGACCTAACAATGGTGATACTGCGGTCGGAAAAAAGCCGAAGACCTTACACACGCAGGGGAAAGGCTGCGAAAACCTGTCAGGCGCCAGTTACCCCAACAAGCAGGCAATAACCCAAAAGCCAAAAGGTGGCAAGGAAGGGGAAGCTTCGTTAGAACGCCTACCTATAAACCCTTCGGAGGTGGAAATCTTGCTGAGTATACCGCTCATTGGCGCTCAAGGCAGATGATTGGGCTCCCCATACAGATCCGGGAGGAGGTAATTCTAGTACCCAAAGAAGTACAATCGGGGATATTACTCCCAAATTGTATTGAAAAGGTCGAAGGGTGCCCAAATAGAGGCACTCAATATCTTAGATTAGCCCCAGACCATTGACCGGATAATGGTGGAGTTGTTTCCAACAAAGGACTATGCCTTCTTTCCTTTTGAAAACCGGGAGAATATACAGACCGGTAAGCGAGTCGATACGTCAACGGGAGTTAACTTGAACAATAAATCAAGTCATCGCGTATCCGAGATAAATCCTTCGGAGGTAGAAAACCTCCAATTTATAAGACACCTTTTCTCGAAAGGTGAGTTGCCTAAAGAATCCATAAAAGATTCGAGATTGACTCAATTGCATGAGCAACTCCACTTAGAGAAAAACCTAAGTCCTGAGGAGTGTCAATCGATAGTGGAAATATGTGAGGAGTTCAACGACAGATTCCACTTAAAAGGCGACCACCTGACGTATACCAATGCGATAACGCATGAATTGTCTATGTTACAGGACCAAGCGCCTATAAACCAAAGACCATACCGTCTGCCTGAGTGCAAAAAAGAAGTAATTAACGAGCAAGTTCGGGAAATGTTAGAGAATGACATCATTCAGCCTAGCAAAAGTCCGTGGAACTCACCCCACCCCAAAAAAGCGGGCCCCGATGGAGAGTAGTTGTCGATTTCAGGAAACTGAACGACAAAACCATCAGGGATGCGTACCCTCTCCCTAGAATAGAGGATATTTTAGACCAACTCGGTCACTCACGTTACTTTTCCACGCTTGATTTAGCCAGTGGCTAACATCAAGTCTTAGTCGATCAGAAGCCTTCAGCACTAATTACGGACATTATGAGTTCAGACGTATGCCATTCGGGCTAAAGGGAGCCCCGGATACGTTCCAGAGACTCATGAACCATGTCCTCATTGGGTTGCAAGGTATCGAATGCTTTGTATATCTGGACGACATTGTCATCTATGGGAAAAACCTAGAGAACCATTAATGACAAACTCCAGAAGGTATTCGAACAATTGGGATATGACAATCTCAAATTGCAACCGGAAAAATGTAGATTTTTACAGAAAGAAGTAGTCTACCTCGGACATGTTTGTTCTGAAAAGGGGGCAATGCCAAATCCCGACACGACAGCTAGTGTCAGGGATTTCCCCATTCCCAACACGGTAAAGATCGTCCAATCATTTCTAGGACTGGCGAACTATTAGCGAAAATTTGTTCCAAATTTCTCGAGGATAGTACGTCCCTTAACAAACTTGTTAAGGAAGGACGTTAGATTCACCTGGTCAGACAAATGCCAACAAGCATTTGATAAAGTAAAAGGATTATTGGTTTCGCCGCCAATATTAATCTATCCAGATTTCACCGAACCTTTTAATCTGACTACCGATGCGAGCAGCGAAGCACTTGGTGCCGTGCTATCGCAAGGAGAAATAGGCAAAGATCAGCCTGTAGCTTATGCAAGTCGAACCTTGAATAAAGCGGAAAGAAATTACTCCACCATTGAGAAGGAGTTACTAGCCATTGTGTGGGCGACTAGAAATTTCCGCTATTATTTACAAGGGCGAAGGTTCAACATCTATACAGATCATAAGCCATTGAAGGGAGTTTTTAACGTGAAAGACCCCACGTCACGTTTAACGAAATTCCATCACAAATTATCGGAGTTTGATTACCAAATAGAGTACAAACCCGGTAAATATAATACCAATGCGGATGCTTTGAGCCGCATCCCGCAAGATTGTGATGAAACTCCCAAACTACAGAGATGTAATGTAGTAACACGTGTCCAAGCAAAAAAGCTAAGGGAAAGCGAAGGATTCCAGGGAAGTCAAACAAATGACGAGTCCGATTTACCAGATAATCCCATTCCTCCACGGAAAAAGGAATGGAGATAACACAACCTGAGGATATCCAGTTACTGCTACGGGATTACCATGATCCTCCTTTGGGCGGACACCAAGGAGTGATAAAAACATATAACATATTCGTAGGAAATTTTGGTGGAAGAACATGATGCGCGACATTAAAGTGTCCATTAAGAAATGTAAGGACTGTCAAACCATGAAATCTTCCCCAAACCTACGGATGCCCATGATAATCACCGGCATTGCAAAGAGGCCTGTCGACAAAATAACATATATTTAGATATAGTCGGGCCTCTGGATCGAACTCCAGCAGGCAATACATATATACTAACTTTTCAAGACAATCTGTCTAAGTATATAGATTGCTACGCCTTACCCAATGCGAAGGCAGAAACGGTAGCCACGGTCTTCTTTGACCAAATAGTTGCTCGGTATGGTGTTCCGAAGCAACTGGTTACCGATCAGGGAAGCAACTTCCTAAGCAGCTTGTTTAAAAACGTGTGCAAGCTGCTCCGTATCAAGAAGCTTCAAACCTCAGCGTACCATCCACAGTCGAACGGTGCTTTGGAAAGAGCCCATCGACCACTCGTAGAATACCTACGCAGTATTGTGGATGGAAATTCCCAATCATGGGATCAATACCTAAAATGGCAACATTCGTGTACAACACCAACGTACACTCTTTGGTTTCACCTCGGAGGTGCCGTCTAACATCAAACAACCTCCGGAACCGGTGTACAACCACGAGAGCTACCATAAGCTATTAAAGTACAAAACTCCAGCGTACATACGAGATAGCGAGGCGTAACCTATTGATTTCCAAGAAGAAATCCAAAAAGTACCATGACCGTACAGTATGCCCTTTCGCGTTTCACGTGGGCGATAAAGTTCTGATGCGAAATGCGCAGAAACAAGGCAAGTTTGCTCCCATATGGAGGGGTCCCTACAATGTAGTGGCAATACAGGGCCTAGTAAACGTGGTCCTAAAAATAGGTAAGAAAAGTGTGGTGGTGCACAATAACAGGTTGAAGCCCTATTTCGAATAGAGGATAAAACCTGGAGTGTTGAAAAAGATATTTTAATCCCCAGCATTAACACCAGTAAGAAATTAAATAATTGGGTAGGAACACCAGTAGGACATACTAAATAAACAGTAAAGTGACATAATGTCTGTCTGTTCAAGTTTGTACACAATTTGTAGTACATTGTATGTTTCAGATATAAATTCTTGAATTAATATATATATATATATATATATATATATATATATATATATATATATATATATATATATATATATATATATATATATATATATGTATATATATATATATATATATATGTATATATATATATATATATATATATATATATATATATATATATATATGTATATATATATATATATATATATATATATATATATATATGTATATATATATATATATATATATATATATATATATATATATATATATATATATATATATATATATATATATGTATATATATATATATATATATATATATATATATATATCTTATTCGAATAAAATAAACATATTGTAATGATAATTGTTAACCGAAATTGTTTTTGCGATGTGCGTACGTAACGCTTGCACATTCATCCTAGGCTTAATTTCACGGAATTAAAACACACTTTTTTAAACAAAATGCAGTACTTTATTTTTGAAATGCATGCACAGAAATAACACACACTTAATTTATTACACATTAGTTTTAATTTTATTTTAAGCTCTATGGTTTGTTAAATTAAAATTACACACACGACTTCAAACCGCTCGACTATAAACATACGTCTGCCTTTACTAACGACGGGTAACACTTCAAGACCGCCTCGGTCAAACTTCTCGAACCAACTCCCTCAATTTTCGTTTTTTCATCGGACTAAAACTTTTCTTAACCTGCGGATAAAAGGATTTTCCTTTCTTTGTCTTTCCCAAATTTGGTATCGAAAGAGGAAACACAAAAGAACAATCAAGAAAGGATCTACGGATGAGCATTTACGATCCTTTGTGTCGGTCGGCGATAAATGTACATGTAGTTCGTTTTATGGCGCGAGTTGTTTGTTTTAACTGAACACAAAAGGAAATTCAATGCACATTTCTGATTCCTTTTTTTTTTGTGTTAGTGCTTGGGTGAACGTGTAGTCCGTTTTATTGCGCCTGTTATTTTTTTTTAACCGCATGGGCCAGAATCTCTTCCGTGGAAATCGGTACAAGGGAAAAGATCAATACCGCCTAGGTAAATATGCAGTTCGTTTTATGGTATCTGTTTATTTCTTCTAGGCGAATGGGCAAGGGTGTTCCTTGTGGGAAATGGTTTGGGTAAACAAACCTTTGAAAGATCATAAAATTGCAGACGTGCAATTTATAATTCTCAACAACTTTACTTGAAAGTTGGTCATCTGGTCCACAGATTTGGATCCAGGCTATTCTGCGTGTTGAACATATGGTTCGTTCTTTCACGTCTTGGATTAAACTTAAATTCAATATGGGCAAATTGAACGTGAAAAAATAAATTAAAATTGCTCTATATTTGTAAATATATTACATTATTATTAAAATCTAAAATAATTGGATAATATTAAAACAAAATATACATATATCAAATTTGTAAAAATATTATTTTTATTCGAATAATCTAAAAATAATATTAAAAAATTAAATTAAAAAATTTCTTTAAGTTTGTAAATAATATATCTAAATATAAAAAAATTAAATATTAACTAAACAAAAACATTGTAAATAATATATCTAAATATTATTAAAAATAAATATAAAAATTTTGTAAATAATATATGAATATTATTAAAAATAAATATTAACAAAACAAAAAATATTGTAAATAAAAACTAAGTTTAGACTAATTATAAAAAAATGTAAAGCCAACCGCCACGCCCACACCGGCATGTTGTCGAAAGGGAGTTTCATTCCTCTTCCAAGAATGAAACTCCATTTTTGTAAGTGGGGAGGAATGTTATATAATTAAAGTTCAATTAATTATCACTCCCGCTTTGAAATAATTAATATCTCGTGTCTTTTTATACATATCCTTCCCTTCCCTCGAAATCACTAATTATAATTTAAACAAAAGTAAACCCCATTTAAAACCCCACTCACATTACAATAGTCAATTTCCTTCTATTAGCCATAGTCGCCCCCTATTAGCCAAGTCCACCGCTTCCTAGAAATAACTATCCTGGAAGCGGAACGAAAAAGGATATGTGGCGAAAGACACGAGATTGCTTCCTTCTTGTTTGAATCGTGAACTGATGTGGTCGGGCACTCATTGGAGAAATATTAAAATTAGACTAAACGCTTGTTACGTACGCGGTGAGAAAAGGTGGTTGTATGTCGCTCAACCAATATTTAAATTGGCTCTGGTGTCAACGAGTGTGTGCGCGTTCGGTCGGTTGTGAATAGAAATTTAAACTAGAATAAAGTCGTTGTGTTTTGTTGTTATAATTAAAGGAAAAAAAAGTGAAATATATAATCAGACTAAAGAAGACAGTCGTTTTGTTATGTGTTTAAAAGGGAATAGTTGTCCTCGATCCAGTGCATAGGTAATTTTCCGGACTGGATAATAATACGATGACACTCCAACGGTTTTACTTCAACACTCAACACAGAACGGCGTAAGTTTTGTGTTATAAACTAAATTAATAATTGTTAAAATTATCCTTTAACAAATTTCACTTTGGCAATCGGAGAATCCCGGTTTTACCAAATTCAGTGACGATAATCTGTCAATCGGCATTAATGCTAATGGTAGGGCTAATAGCATTTAATTTCGAGGGAATGAATCCAGAGAATCTTCGACTCATTAAGAAGCAAAAAGTCAGTAGGAATAGATGGAGTACCTAACATCGTACTCAATAACCTCCCCCCAACGGCAATAGATATATACACGGTCCTGCTTAACAACGCGTTGAATAATGCATATTATCCCGCGCGTTGGAAAACAGCAATCACACAGCCCATCCCAAAAAAGGGCAAAGACTGTACAAACCCAATAAACATGTACGTTCCATAAGTTTACTCCCAAGCATCAGTAAAATATTCGAAAAGACCATTAACAAAGCTCTGCTAAAATGGGTAGACGACAACAATGCCCTGTGAGTAGGGCGTTAGAATATACTCACAGCTAGGGCGGCTTGTCGTAAGAGGTGACTAGAGGCCGAGTGGTAGCCGGGGACCCAACGCCCTGTGCGCCCGGTGAAATACCATCCCATCAAGCTTTAGGATCCGTGAAATGGTCGGGAGAAAACCCTAGCCATCTTTCGGGGCTTGGCTGATGGACTTGTGGCGGTTCTACGAACCGCACAACCAGCTATAGGTTGAGATGTCCTTTCCGCCAAGGAACATACTTACCTTTATTCATTACACGTGCCCAATGACACGTGTCCCAAAGTCCCTAATCGTACCTGTAACAAAGGTCATATGAAACTGCAACAACGTTGAAACCCATATCAAAAACCAAGAAACTTAAGGTTCAAAAACTTTCAATATCGAGTTCAACGCATCCATCGTATGCAAAACCAATTCAACAATGCAGGAAAGCATCGCATGTAAATCGATCACCCAGCCTGAGCAGCAACGCAATGTTTTCCCACGAAATACCATTGTCGGTAAGAAAACCGAACAAGGGATGCATTCTGGGGTAGCTAAAAGCAATTAGCACCTAAATCCCTTGCATGACCTAATGCTAAGGCATACTTGGGCAAACAAACGATTCGTTGCGCCGCTGATTAGCAGGCGAACAATCATAAACGCATAACACTATTCCTGATAGATGCTTATGATGGAAAAGGCAAACAAAGCCTTACATCCCATAGTCCGTGTACACATCCGAAATGCAGGCGATCCTTTGCCGCATGCCAGATATGCAGCTCAAATAAACCACGGAAAGATCGGAGAATAAGCGGCGGCATCCGATCTGTAAACAAAAGAAAAAAAGATTCCGACCACCAGGAACGAACGATGATGATAAAGATCATGAGTAAGATTTCTCCTTTTCCAGATCCGATGGGAAATTCTCCCTTTGAGATGCCAAGGAAAATATTAGGCTGTTAACAGATACGATGGGGAAAATCTGTTAGCAGACAGGATGAGAAATTTCCTTGTGCAGATGCGAGGATTGGGAACCGGAACGGGACATTTTAGGATAGATACAATTAGTCTTTACCTGGGAGTCTTACGAATACCGTCGAACTAGGAGGTTGACATATAACATCCATCCGAAGTAGAGCCTAAGGAACCCCATCGTGGAGGTATTACTAAAGTGGAGAAAGAGAATAAATCCAGGTAGCATGAATATGTGAGGTGTGTGAGTTCACGTCGTAGAAACAAACTCGTAGTGTCGAGTAAGAAAATTGTCGTGTAGTTAAACAGTAACTTTTCGAATAGCGATTCCGGGGGGATTAAGAAAGTCGTGCGTGCACTAACTTTATCAGAGTGAAATAGCAACTTGTAATATCGACAGCACTAACTTTATGAGTGTGAAATGGTAACTTGTAATATCGACAGCACTAACTTTATTTAACTGAAATAGTGAACTTGTAATGTCTACGTGAAAGCAAATAATCTAAATTAAAACAAGAGCAAGTACAATAAAAAATCAGATTTATACCCAGAATTTTGGCCGTGTTTTATTTGTGTGATCGTCTCCGTGTTCCGATGTTTTAACCCTAGTCTACTGCGGACGTGTTCGGCGGAACACCGCAGTCATCAATACTTGTCGAAGGACAATTATAAAATCAACAGGAGTCAGTCCATTAACAACTCAACAACATAACCATCATCAACAAATCACAATACCGCCAAAGCGAAGTAAACAACCGCGAAAGTGTCAATCTACAACAAACGATTCCGCCAAAGGCTGGCTCGAGAAAAGGTTGGTTAGGTGGTAGTCGGTTCCAAGGTAAGATACCACACCGTCAGCTGTACATTCCGCGATATCGCCGAGAGAAATCTTCGATGTGCGGCTGATGGCCCGAACTGACAGGGAGATAAGTCATAATGGTACTGTGGGGGTTCCACCAAACCCCACGGCCCACTTACCTGAAAAACCCCCCATATCCGCAACTCAACTCCCATTGTCTCCCGCCAATGCAACCGCATTGGCACGTGAAAATATTTCCTTTTCCAAGGACATTAATGCATAAAAGCATTACATAAAATTCCTAAACAGAATTGCATCTACAAGAGCATTCATAGTCCAATGCATCACTAGAATTCGCAGGAAAACTATTCCGGCACCATTGTTTGCCAAGCAAATCTCCCTAGACGAATTCCTGTAAAGAAAAGGATTTGAATTACATACAACATAACCTTCAGCGGGGGCCATAAACATTGCGCTGTCTATTCTTCAGCTTCGCCATGTGTATGATAAATTCTCTTGTGTGTAATGTACACATTGGCCGGCGACCTTTTTCGCCCAGCAATAATATACCAGCGGCCGCATTCAATTAGCGCAATCGACCCTGGAATCCCTAAAAACAATTCTGTAACGTGCATATGCACCATAAATTCCCGGCTATTAGGCACCCATGTTCCACCAATGCAATTCCGCCGTACATGTGCATACCACATGTCCCTGGCACTCCCACGGTCGCGGCAGCTCTTTGACCATCGGACAAAAGCGAATACTCGCATCCTACCCTAGAGTCGTAAAACGTACTTAGCACTGTTAAGTTCACTCTTCAGAAAATCTAGCTCAGGCTTTGATGTGATAGAAATGTTACTTAGCACTTGAATACCGGTATATTTCGCCTCGACTGTTGTTCAGTTGACGTTTTCGAATTGATAGAGCGAGGGAGAGATTATTTTAGATACTACACCGGGTCTGAATATTTCCACGATACATGCTGTCGTTCCGACGTGTGTATGGCTAATACCTATCATCAACATTATCGGCACTACAACCGGGATCCGGTCTTGGCCTATTTGGGCAAGTCTCTCCATCGGTATCCCGTCCTTATCCGAGGCTTGTTAAATTGTCCATAATAATTTGTTTTTCCGGGCAAGGTTATTAGTCTGGCGCGAACCTTTCTCAGGATGTCGTTTGGTTCACTACTTGACAGGTGCCAAAGTAGCTATCCAGGGGTGTCACGCGGAGACTGGATATCAACTTGGATTGAACAGGGACAAGGATCGTCCTGGCCTTCGCCGGGTTGAAAGCAGAGACTTTGCCCTGTATGTTGAACAATATCTGGCAATAATATTGTTAAAGCTTGATGCATTAGTCCTCCATTGGGTATCCGGTAACTGATGAAAGAATCTCGTCATTTTGTGGTACTAATTTTATCTTGCTTGTATCGAACAACTTGGGACATACGAGATCTCCGGACTAACGTCGTCTTTTACATATTGAATATAATAATCTGAATAGGCAAGTGCATCCATGTGTTCCCTTCGTTTCGCGCATTGTGAGCCTGCGGCGGTTACCATAAACGCCACTACCCATCTTTCCAAACCACCTAAAAGCTTCCAGCCCAGAAGCTCCCATAACTCCCATAACTACAACCCAACTTTCATAGTTTTCCGCTAATGCAATCGCATTATCACCTGTAAATGCTTCACGCATCAAGTATCTAATGTATTAGCTAAAAGCTCCTGGAAGAGAATTCTTACCTTCATTCATTTATTCGAATTTAAAATTCCTTATAAGAATTCTGTTCCAAACTTCATAAATCCCCAGCCCAATTCGGCACCTTCGGTTGCCAGGCAATCCCAATCTTGTCATAGGCATTTTCCCTAGTCGGATTCCTGACCTCACATAAAATCCTTTGTATCCGGATCTCTATTGTGAGCCAGCGATCTTTTGTTTGATCCTTCGGTAATTTTCCTAGGATCGACAATTACCATAAGCGATTAAAAATTACTTGGGTTTTTTAGGTAATTACATTTTAATGGACAACGGTGCCAAAGATATTTTGTATATCTTCATGGTATTGTTGTCCAGCAATCCTATTCACAGGCATCGCTCCTTGTTCCGTTTAGGAAACGTATCCTTACAAAGGAATAAGAGAAACGGAGCCACCATTGAGTTTTGTTCTCAGATGTACTTATGGACTCTATGGTTTTATTCTCTAGCGATGTCGGTCGAGAATTTTTCTTAGTGGATTTGTACATTAATCAATCTGCAGGGTATTCACCTCATGTCATCCGAAATTGGATGGGGCTTCGCCCGGTATGAATGTTTGGGTGGGTGGTCTTGTGGGGGTTTTCTATACCACATGGAGAACCAACCCACAATGCCAACCAATTTTGAACGCTAACAGCGCATCACCCTAACCCAACCTGTAATCCATTTCCAAACATGCAAATAACTCACCCCAACATGCAACAGCATTCGCCCCCAAATCCGCAATTGCATACATCCCCAACCTACCAAGAACCTGTGGGGGAGGGAGTTTTGTGCCAGGCACGGGTCCTCGGTTCACTTCTTTCCATCAGCATCACAAAGACAAAGTTCCAACGTGCACCAGAGAAAAGCACAAACAGGAGAAATAAAACTGTTCGCCAAGACAACGCGGAAAAATTAAACACAGGACTCCTTATGTTTATTTTTATTTATTTTACGGTAGCACTGCGTGAGAGTTACATTATGAAGTCAATAAAAAAACACAATCTTCGAAGACTGCAGCGAATATAATATTCGACACGGTGGTTGGAAACACTACACTGTACGTGGGCAATGCGAGTTATGTCTATGAGGCACATGATTTTGTATTTATTTTATTGTTCTTTTTCTGTTTCAAAATTATTACACAGACACGACTCGGCGATTTTTCGTGTCTCCGTGCGCACTGGAGAGCGGAAGTCGGCAACGACCGTGGCGGTCGGCGGATGAAAATGGACTCAACGATATTCAATAGTTGTTAAAAGAAATTCAGCCAGTGAAACTGGCTCTCTTAAATTAAAGGTGCATTTCCTGTTCCAAAAGAGACGTAAAGTCTCGCTTTGGGGTAACCAACGGATCTCATACAGAAGATCGCCACAGTACACATGTATGTGTGTACACTGGTTCTTTTATGGATCAAAGCCATGGGAAAGACTCTAAACAAAAAAAGGAAAAAGGGATCGTGGAGTTCTTTGTTTATGTGAGAGGTTACTGGGAAACGAATCCAGAACTATGTAGGATAAAGAAATTTATGGCCTCGGAGTTCAACTGAGTAAACATTAGATGGTAGGTGCATTTGGGAACTAGGATGATTGAATTATTTGTGTATCGCCAGAATGCCTGATAAAGGACAGCGGTCTTTTGTTTACTCATGGTGTGAGTTAGCGAAATAGTCTCAACGTGGATGGTGGTAATTACATGGAGCTGGCGTTGGGCTATTTATCGCTGGCTAAAAGGATCGACAGCCGATGTGTGCATAGATAGTTTTTATATACACATATTGAGGCTGGGATTAGCCAACTCGAGGGTAAGATTCCCTCATATGCGGTCGTATGATATGCGAACTGATGAATTTTATTACAGGCAATATATGATAAGGTAAGAAAAATCTTTTACAGGAATTTGTATGCGAAGGGAATGCAAGAAACTGTAAGAATTCTTTCACTGAAGCTTTTTAGCTTATACCTTAGATAATCCTAGATGCGTAAAGCATTCAAGGTGCTAATGCGTTTGCATTAGCGAAATTTAGTGATTGGATGGGAGTTATGGGGTTTTTTTTTAGGCAAGTGGAGCGTGGGGTTTGGCGGAACCGCGACAAACCCATTTCCCCAAACTGCTTCGGTTAAGTCTTTATCTAAATCATACACCTCGCTTGCGACCAAGCAATCCTAATTTCCCCCGAAATTCAACAGAATATATTTTAAATCATCCCCGCATACATTTTCCCAAGATTGCTTCGGTCAATTCTCCACCTAAACCATATCCCCGGTGGCGACCAAGCAATTCCAATTCCCCCCGAAAACCACTTCGGTTCATTTCCTCCTTAAATCATAATTCTCGTCTGCGGCCAAGCGACAGCTAATTTTCCACGAAACAATAACAACGATCATATTTGGCTATGCCAATTTCCCGACATACACAACCAAGGAATCCAACTCCGCTTATACGGCGAGGATTCGCTGGAACTGAATTATTATGCAAGCATAGCAACTCTTCTCGAAATTCCTCGGAAATGGCAGTGAGTTTATTTCTGCTATGGCTCAACCACCATGACGCGATGAATACGTTTCTTCCCATTCATTAGTCAGTCGAGTAATAACTACCGCAGAGGACAGACGTCCCTTCATACCCTCCAGCGCGCATCCCTAAATAGTCGGGTCATTGAGCTCAACGAATCCTCATCGCAAATTAATGGGCGTGTACTTAAGATACCGTGTACGAGTGTAGTCTTTACACTACTTACCGGCGTTATTAATTCAAACGGTTGTGTTGTTCCCATGTCACCTGGTTCAGAATCCCTACGCGCGACGTATGTACGCAATATTATATAATAAACGGCTAGTTATTTGATTAACTACGCTCACCATTATGTGAGATTGTGACACTGTAATTTTGAATTACCAACTACTTTTATTTTTAATTAGAATATGTTCCGAGTGCGAGGAATTTACACAAACGGATTTTGCAAAGTTAATACATGATAAATAAATGAACGTTAATTCAAACAACATACCAGTGCTTGACTTTGTTTTTACTTTTCTAAAGCCTGCGGGTGAAGAACTTGGTGCTTTTCGCTCTCGGTGGAACAAGTAGGTGGGAATACCGATGAACCCGTGTCCTTGCCGACACACATACCTATCCCCCACAAGCGTATGGCAAGGAAGACTCTAGTCAGTCTCGTGAATTAACGTTATTTCACTGTATGCCACTGAAACACGCAGACTAGGCACGGGCCGAAACACGAAGTCCAAGTGAGATAGAAAAGACGAGACGGCCTAATATTGACGCGAACCCCACTTTCTTGACCACAACATGATCTCACTCCATAGGTGAATGAAGGCGAAGTTAACGTCTCTCTGCAGGAATCAGGGAAAACGGCACGAACAACCCCAATAGTCAGGACACAATCCCTCACTCTTGACATGGCATAGAGTTCCATTTATCCACGTTGTCCGTTCAAATTAAATTAGTTCTGCCATTTTTGTGACTGCGTTATGAGGATAAGGTCGTTCTAGAATGAGCCCGATCTACAAGTCCACAGTAAACAATTACGATAAAATAGTGATTAATTTTACACAACAAATAACATTTCTGTGCCAATTCTGATTCACCTGCCAAATTAATGAGCCACTTCGGTATTAGAACCAACAACGGTCGTTTCCCGCCGAAGCCCAGAGTCTAGGGGCTGCAAGTAAGATGGCGAAATGTGAATTGAACATAAATTTATTTATGTAGTTGATTAGATTCCATTTTCGAAACAAGAAAGTGTAGGGTACTATGTCCCCTATTACAAACCACTCTTCCGTTCTGATTAAATATCTGTCAAAAAAAAAATTAAATAAGAATTTATTTGGAATCGACAAACTGTTGTAATAAAACAATCTACACTAGGTAGTGCGGGGTAGTTTCTGGTTCATTTCTGATTCATTCCTGGTTCATTTCTGGTAGAAACTGAAATTCTCAAACTTGTTAAACATGTATGGAGGTGGCGTTGATTATAGTAATAAATATATTCTAACACTTAATAATGGTACTTAAGAAAATTCAAATATATATGAATCTTCACAAGCGTTCTTTGGCTAAATATATGATTCTCAGTGGCGAGGGTAATAACATTTTCATGAACATGTATGACACACCCTTAAGTAAACCTTTTATGAATCCTACTTTCACCGGAAGTAAATTTTCAGTACATTAATGGCTTAACAACTTTCGAAGATAATAGCGCCAAGTAATGCATTTCATTTAAGTAGAGGAAATGTCGTAAAACCGACAGAAAGAAATAAATTGTTCCTGGAAATTCGTTTCACTTTGAATTACCGCCTTCGCCAGAACTTCAGGATAAATTTGATAAACGGAAAACATATATAAAAGCCGTAAAAAGGACATAAAATTTAAGGGATACAAACAGCCAATAAGAATGTACCATTTAAGTATATATTTCGGATGACTTCCGACCCAGGTAAAGTCATGATATCTCACACCTACGGCGAGGGAATTATATTCGTTTCTGTGGGAATGGAGATTTAACAAGTTTTAAGATAAAAATATAAACGTTATGACTTCACAAATAACACTTAAATCAGACATTTGGTCTGCGAAAATTAGATATGATCGTCTCTTTGAACACAAATGATTTTAAGAGGCAATTTACATTAATGCCGTCTGAAACAGGAAAAGTTTTATACGCATAACTTACGACGCGGTGTTCCATTTTAGTTTGATGACACATTCTTAAGCGCCAGTAATTTATTCATTTCATTCTAAATGACTAAGATAAAGATAAATTTAAATAATTTTCTTCTATACTACTATTTTTGCTACTACTATAATTATTTCGCTAAATGGTTGCAGTGATATTGTTAGGAGAAAAAGAACCTATATTATTCCCTATTAAAAAACCCATAACAACCAACTGCTATCCCATCAATCAGAGTACCCAACCAGTTTTGCATGACCGCACCAAGCTGATAAATGAGGCACGAGTAGGGTCAATCGTCGATTGTATCTGGATAGCCGTCGTGATTCCCATACAAATCTCTAAAATGATGTTCTCGAACAGTAGTCGGTTGAGTCCACCACATCAACTAAGCAAGACGGTTATTGAGTTTAATGAGTGCGGTAGTTCAGTTGGAACGTTGGTTTCCCACGTTAAGCGGGGAGTACTAGTTAAAGTGGGCAAAATGACGACATTTTCTCCATTTTCTTTCGACAACATGATAAATATTTATTTCATGACTGATTATAACATCGATTAGTACATATTTTCATGTATTTGACGAATTTTTCTTATTAAAAAATATTTAAAAATAACCGAACCGCAGCTGTCTTTCAGCAGCGCCTTTTTTGGACATCACTTGTGGCGGACAAGATAATTCGAGAACGGCTTACCTGAGATAGAAGTCCAAAAAGATTACGTTAATATATTGCATTATCTAGGGTTTGAAAGAAGGCTTTATAAAAAATTTGATTCAAAAAAAAAATATGACGACAGTTTCAACGAAAAATTAAAAAACAAAAATGTTTTTTAAATAATTTTAATAACTACAAATTTGGATCTAATGGTTAGATTCTTATAAAATTTCGTGAGAGTATTCTTGAGATAATGCATTTAAACAATATGCGGTAAAAAAATCGATATTTCTGACTGTTACGTACCAAGACTGTGGTTGTTGAAAGTATGTATACTCTCTCCACCGACAGAAATCCGGGGAACGCCAAATCGTTGCGGGTAATAGCACCGGCAGCGGTAAGCTCGTCCACACTTCGTTTTTTTCAATTTTTTTCTCATCCGAAACTCACGGCCAAGGAACAGTCACCACTGAACCAGTCTAGATCGTTTGCAATTATTTTAAAGGTTCGATTGGGCGGATCATATCTTGTAGTCATTCGCCGGTAGCCGTCCGCTAGAAGATCGCACTTCGGCCACATCGCAAGCACTTGAAGATCTAATGCGAAACTGTCATCCGCGAGGAGGGGACACCACAAGATAAAAGACAAATGAAAAGCACTGAATGATTTTCACGTTAATGTTCTTTATTTCTTCGATATTTCATACAGTACGAAATATTGCGTCATTACCACAATTTACAATTCAATAGCACTTAGGCACACCGGGTACAGAGAGTAGTTTTATACGGTACGGAATATTGCGACACTATCGCAATTTACAATTCAAAAGCACCTAGGCACACGGGGTACAGAGAGTAGTTATATACAGTACGAAATATTGCGCCACTATCGCAATTTACAATTCAATAGCACTTAGGCACACGGGGTGCAAAGAGTAGTCTTATACCGTACGAAATATTGCGGCACTATCGCGATTTACAATTCAACAGCACTTAGGCACACGGGGTGCAAAGAGTAACTTTGTACACAAGCCTCCGCGTAGGGAGTTATCGATCTCCACTAATTCCCGTCTTTGCTTTATCCACTGAGTTACGGGGCTGCAGCGACGTGTTATGTTGTTTATTACGTTTTCTACGGTCGCGATAATTTGTTTTATACTACTGTGCGCGTGTACACTACCGAGGTTGAACTCGTTCCTCTTATTCTTCTTTTTTTCGGGATTCCCCAGGCGATTCGGGGCGTGCGTGCTCCGCAGTTTACAAAACTCGACTTTGTGCGGCTCGACTGCAGTGTGACTCCTGTGGTTGTGCACCGTTTGGCGGATGGATCTCGACTGACTAATTACTGACGAGGAAAAGTTCGTCGCGTCGTGGCAGTGGAGTCATAGCTAAAATCAACTCACTGCCATTTACTAGGAATTTGTATAGGGAATTTAGTTCCGGGGAATCATCGCCGTATAGGCTGAGTTGGACTCTTCGGTTGTGTGTACCAGGAAATTGGTTTCGGGGGAAATTGGAATTGCTTGGTTGCAGGCAAGGGATATAATTTAGATGGGATATTAGCCGAAGCGGTTTTTGAAAAAATTTGTGCGGTTCGATGCAGCTGATGGAGGTGGTGAGTATTCGGTTGTAAATTTGAATATGCGTTTATTACGATTATGATATATATATATATATATATATGGTCTTCGGGGGAAATTAGGATTGCTTGGTCGCAAGCGAGGAGTATGATTTAGATAAAGAATTAACCGAAGCGGTTTGGGGAAATGTGTTTGTGGCGGTTCCGCCAAACCTCACGCTCCACTTGCCTAAAAAAACCCCATAACTCCCATCCAATCACTAAATTTCGCTAATGCAAACGCATTAGCACCTTAAATGCTTTACGCATCTAGGATTATCTAAGGTATAATCTAAAATGCTTCAGTAAAAGAATTCTTACATTTTCTTGCATTGTTACGTGCGGCTTCCGCCAACCCCATCATTTAGTTGCTTTTAATATAATTTGGTTTTTAATATAATTTGATGGTAAGGTGGTGGGAAAAGCACACGATCCACATGTTGAGTGTGCGAACATACTCCTGTTCAAATGTGGATCGTGTGCAAGTTCGAGTTCTGTTTTCGGAGTGGATGTTGATGGAGAGGGAGAGAGGGGAACGACAGGTTTGTTGTGATTCCGTTTGTTTTGTTCTTGTTGCTCGATACTGTTGATTCGACACAAAAGATTATTATTGAATACGGTTGATGTTGAAGAAATACTGTTTTTGGATAGAGTTCAGTTTTTACAGTTGAAGGAGGAAGAAGCAGAAAAGTTTTCCCGTTTTCGTTGTTCTTTTGTTTTTGAGGAAAAATTGTAAAAGAAAATGTTAAAAACTAAAAGGAGAATGTAAAGAAGGAAAGGTTGAAATAAAGAAAAGATTCGGACAACTTGGTTTACTAAGGATTTCCATCCAAAAAAATGTATAAGCGGTGTACATCAAGGTATCGGAGAACGAAGCAGAAAGTGGAAGTACACTTCTCACACAGAGAACTGGGCAACCGCACCCGGAGAAAAAGCTGCTGCACAGACCTGCGCCGGGCAGGATTGCTGAACTAGTCACCAGAAAAAAAGAGTAACCAGGTAACCAACTTATATTTATATTCAATT
Organism: Microdon myrmicae; assembly: GCA_963931805.1. NCBI lineage: Eukaryota > Metazoa > Arthropoda > Insecta > Diptera > Syrphidae > Microdon > Microdon myrmicae. The sequence goes on along the minus strand of OZ007497.1, from coordinate 29,260,791 downwards.
TTCTGTGGCACAAAACTCTGTCACAGCATTCCCTTCGCATATAAATTCCTGTAAGAGTTTTTTCTTACCTTATCATATATTCCCTGTAATAAAATTCATCAGTTCGCATATCATACGACCGCATATGAGGGAATCTTACCCTCGAGTTGGCTAATCCCAGCCTCAATATGTGTATATAAAAACTGTCCATGCACACATCGGCTGTCGACCCTTTTAGCCAGCGATAAATAGTCCAACGCCAGTTGCATGTAATTACCACCATCCACGTTGAGACTATTTCGCTAACTCACACCATGAGTAAACAAAAGACCTCTGTCCTTCATCAGGCATTCTGGCGATACACAAATAATTCAATCATCCTAGTATCCCAAATGCACCTACCATCTAATGTTTACTCAGTTGAACTCCCAGGCCATAAATTTCTTTATCCTACATAGTTCTGGATTCGCTTCCCAGTAACCTCTCACATAAACAAAGAACTCCACGATCCCTTTTTCCTTTTTTTGTTTAGAGTCTTTCCCATGGCTTTGATCCATAAAAGAACCAGTGTACACACATACATGTGTACTGTGGCGATCTTCTGTATGAGATCCGTTGGTTACCCCAAAGCGAGACTCTACGTCTCTCTTGGAACAGGAAGTGCATCTTTAATTTAAGAGAGCCAGTTTCACTGGCTGAATTTCTTTTAACAACTATTGAATGTCGTTGAGTCCATTTTCATCCGCCGACCGCCACGGTCGTTGCCGACTTCCGCTCTCCAGTGCGCACGGAGACGCGAAAAATCGCCGAGTCGTGTCTGTGTAATAATTTTGAAACAGAAAAAGAACAATAAAATAGATACAAAATCATGTGCCTCATAGACATAACTCGCATTGCCCACGTACAGTGTAGTGTTTCCAACCACCGTGTCGAATATTATATTCGCTGCAGTCTTCGAAGATTGTGTTTTTTTATTGACTTCATAATGTAACTCTCACGCAGTGCTACCGTAAAATAAATAAAAATAAACATAAGGAGTCCTGTGTTTAATTTTTCCGCGTTGTCTTGGCGAACAGTTTTATTTCTCCTGTTTGTGCTTTTCTCTGGTGCACGTTGGAACTTTGTCTTTGTGATGCTGGTGGAAAGAAGTGAACCGAGTACCAGTGCCTGGCACAAAACTCCCTTCCCCACAGGTTCTTGGTAGGTTGGGGATGTATGCAATTGCGGATTTGGGGGAGAATGCTGTTGCATGTTGGGATGTTTTCTTTGCATGTTTGGAAATGGATTACAGGTTGGGTTAGGGTGATGCGCTGTTAGCGTTTAAAATTGGTTGGCATCGTGGGTTGGTTCTCCATGTGGTATAGAAAACCCCCACAAGACCATCCACCCAAACATTCATGCCGGGCGAAGCCCCACCCAATTTCGGATGACATGAAGTGAATACCCTGCAGATTGATTAATGTACAAATCCACTAAGAAAAATTCTCTACCGACATCGCTAGAGAATAAAACCATAGAGTCCATAAGTACATCTGAGAACAAAACTCAATGGTGGCACCGTTTCTCTTAATCCTTTGTAAGGATACGTTTCCTAAACGGAACAAAGAGCGATGCCTGTGAATAGGATTGCTGGACAACAATACCATGAAGATATACAAAATATCTTTGGCACCGTTGTCCATTAAAATGTAATTACCTAAAAAACCCAAGTAATGTTTAATCGCTTATGGTAATTGTCGATCCTAGGAAAATTACCGAAGGATCAAACAAAAGATCGCTGGCTCACAATAGAGATCCGGATACAAAGGATTTTATGTGAGGTCAGGAATCCGACTAGGGAAAATGCCTATGACAAGATTGGGATTGCCTGGCAACCGAAGGTGCCGAATTGGGCTGGGTATTTATGAAGTTTGGAACAGAATTCTTATAAGGAATTTTGAATTCGAATAAATGAATGAACGTAAGAATTCTCTTCCAGGAGCTTTAAGCTAATACATTAGATACTTGATGCGTGAAGCATTTACAGGTGATAATGCGATTGCATTAGCGGAAAACTATGAAAGTTGGGTTGTAGTTATGGGAGTTATGGGAGCTTCTGGGCTGGAAGCTTTTAGGTGGTTTGGAAAGATGGGTAGTGGCGTTTATGGTAACCGCCACAGGCTCACAATGCGCGAAACGAAGGGAACACATGGATGCACTTGCCTATTCAGATTATTATATTCAATATGTAAAAGACGACGTTAGTCCGGAGATCTCGTATGTCCAAGTTGTTCGATACAACCAAGATAAAATTAGTACCACAAAATGACGAGATTCTTTCATCAGTTACCGGATACCCAATGGAGGACTAATGCATCAAGCTTTAACAATATTATTGCCAGATATTGTTCAACATACAGGGCAAAGTCTCTGCTTTCAACCCGGCGAAGGCCAGGACGATCCTTGTCCCTCTTCAATCCAAGTTGATATCCAGTCTCCGCGTAACACCCCTGGATAGCTACTTTGGCACCTGTCAAGTAGTGAACCAAACGACATCCTGAGAAAGGTTCGCGCCAGACTAATAACCTTGCCCGGAAAAACAAATTATTATGGACAATTTAACAAGCCTCGGATAAGGACAGGATACCGATGGAGAGACTTGCCCAAATAGGCCAAGACCGGATCCCGGTTGTAGTGCCGATAATGTTGATGATAGGTATTAGCCATACACACGTCGGAACGACAGCACGTATCGTGGAAATATTCAGACCCGGTGTAGTATCTAAAATAATCTCTCCCTCGCTCTATCAATTCCAAAACGTCAACTGAATAACTGTCGAGGCGAAATATACCGGTATTCAAGTGCTAAGTAACATTTCTATCACATCAAAGCCTGAGCTAGATTTTTTGAAGAGTGAACTTAACAGTGCTAAGTACGAAAAGTAAACCGAATCAATGTTTGCGAGTGGTTTTTAAAACTCCGTACAAAGCCTTCGTCTCGTAAGTGATTTTTCAACTTAATTGAATTCAATTTGAACACCGTACCGCATCCGTGAGTGATAATTACCCGAAAGGGTGTTTATCAAACGAAGAAAAGGGAAATTCCAGGGCCATCATCGGCTTTGCAGAACGTCCATCGCTGCCATACAGAGCCGCAGTGGTATACGGTTAATTTGTTCAAAGTAAAACAATAAAACTAACTTAAACAATTGTGTTTCTGATTAGATGTGCTTTGTAATCGGTATCAGGGGGTGAGATGTTAGACAACCGGCTTCGTTGCTGCTGGATGCTCCATCTGGTTGTGTGCAAAACAACAAACGCAACCCTGTAGAGTGCAGGCTATTATAGTGACGATACCGTGGACATCAAAATAAATAGCAACAAGGGGATGTATCACATCTGCCGAAGCATGCAAAAACGTATATAATGAATTTAAAGCCGTTGGTGCCTAAAAAATCGATCGCCCCCCAAAAACAAGCCAATTTAACCCGCTTAGCCTACTGATAAATCCGCCACTGTGCACTTCCAAAACTTGCAGTACGAGCCAGTCATTCGAAAATGATGTTAATTTAATTGCTGTTCAAAAAATTTGATGCTCAAAAATATCTCCGATTCAAACTAAGTGTTATTTTGATTTTATTACGGCCATTACCAGTGGTTAAACCAGATCCTTCACTTCTACCCCTGACCCCACCAATAATTCAATTAAGGAGAGGAAACACTGGAGACCGTTTTTATTCTTTCTGATTTTTATAGTCCCCGTCGATTTGGTTTAGAAACGATGAAATCATCTTTTGAGATCAATAAAGTTTCATTCGAATCAGTGAGTACTTAGGTCGATGATTTATGGAACATAAATTTAACAAATTTCCACATAATGAAACATCGGAACTTCTTGTATACAGTAGTGAACGTGTGAGAATCTTCTTCCAAGGATTTTGCGCATCAGGCATATTACAAGTAATGTGATGAGTTTCCTCTGAGGTCGATAAACGAAGATAAATGATGATGTACTTCATCTGCAGAACAGATTTGGTGAGGTCCATATATCTGTATGTCCCATTAATGCAAACATTGACATTACTGTGGGGTTATGGACGCAGATAACCTATATAAAATTTAATATTTTAACGAACAACATGCCTAGGTGGATAGAGTGTTGTCAAGTGGTTGTGATCGCAGTTTGTCATAAATATAAGTTTAAGGGTATAAACATATTATTCCATTTAACTTGTAAGCTGGGTTCAATGTCCAACAGTGAGATACCGACTCGATATGTTATAGGTGCTGTAAAATGGTTAGGAGAAATCCTTGATCATAATTTTGAGCTTGCTTGATGGAGCGGTCGAAAAAGTTGGAATATGCATTAGGCCGGAGATATATGAAGTGACAAACAATGCTTCTTTTCCTTATTCCCTACTTCTTCTTCCACTCTCACTGTGCTCTGACATTTAATGGTATTTTGAAATCACCTTTTAAGCGCGAGTTGGCGTATGACGCATCTACAAAACGTGTACATCATACAGGACACGGAAATGGTCCTAACAAAATCATTTCAATGTTATCACATACTATAATCACAACATGTCTTATCTACTATAACCCTGAGTCATAGGAAATCAAGAAACTCCAGATAGTGAGAGACAATAAGACCACCTTTGGCCTCCATTGGTTTAAGATAACAGTTAAGTCTAAATAGCCATAAGTCGATCTAAAAAGTTGTTCATAGTTAACCGAAAAGAAAGCATCAATATGTGTTTTTTTTAAATTTTATTATTATTACATTTCTCTCGGGAGAGGCGAACCTATAGCACCGAGTGGGCGCCCCGAGATGCCACTAAATAACCATTGCAGTTCTTTTTGAACAGTTGCAGGTTGTAACGCTCCCGGAACACTCGTGTGAGAAGGGAGTTCCATAGCTTCCCCGCTCTGTAATGGAACGAGTTCTAATACATGGATGAACCGCAAACTGGTGCGATCCGTCAGATGATCTTGTAGAAAGCACGTAAGCGGAATTGCGTGCAACGATTCCACCAGCTGTGGAACCGTTGTATTTTGTGTCATCGTTGCATTGAAGTCGACGAGATTGGCCCTTCCTCATTGCGGGACCCTATCTAAATCCTGATTCAGAGAGTCAATCTGTCTACATCTCAGCCGATGCGACAAAGATACACCAATCGGCCGAACACTTCAAAAGGAGGAAACAAGCGTACTATCATCCGCAAAACTGAACACTTTGTTATCCGTTGTCTCCAACAAATCATTGATGTGATGCAAGGACAAGGTTGGAGCCAAAATAGAACCTTGGGGCACACCCGAATTAACAGGATACAGATCTGAACACTCGCCGTCCACAACAACCCGGATCGATCGATTTTCGAGGAAGCTCTTCGTCCAGTCGCAAAGCTGTTAGGAAAGTCCATATGAACGAAGTTTGCTCAGCAATGGCTCGTTCCAGACGTGGTCAAAAGCTTTGGAGATATCCAATGCGACCGCCCTTGACTCACCATGCCACCGCTCAAACGCAGATGTCCATATATCGGTTATAAGTGTCAAAAGGTCTCCCGAGGGCCGCCTGCCACGGAGTCCGTACTGACAATCATTCAGAAGTCCGTTGCACTCCGAATATTTAACCAATGCCCCGTGCCAGACGCGGTCAAAAGCCTTGGAGATATCCAAAGCGACCGCCCTTGACTCACCATTCCGTTCAATCGCAGATGTCCATATATCGGTTATAAGTGTCAAAAGGTCTCCCGTGGACCGCCTGCCACGGAATCCGTACTGACGATCATTCAGAAGTCCGTTGCACTCCGAATATTTAACCAATGGCCCGTGCCAGACGCGGTCAAAAGCCTTGGAGATATCCAATGCGACCGCCCTTGACTCACCATGCCGTTCAATCGCAGATGTCCATATATCGGTTATAAGTGTCAAAAGGTCTCCCGTGGACCACCTGCCACGGAATCCGTATTGACGATCATTCAGAAGTCCGTTGCACTCCAAAAACTTAACCAACTCTGTGTTGGTGACTTTTTCCATTACCTTAGATAAAATAGACAGTAATGCTATCGGACGGTAATTTCGTGGGAGACACTTTTTTCCCGTCTTTGGTATTGGCTGAACTCGAGCGATTTTCCAGCAGGCAGGAAAGATTCTCCGTGCATAAAATAAGCGAAGGAGTCTGCCAAGAACCGGTGATAGTTCTGGAGCACAGTTTTTAAGGACTATTGTTGGTATTCTGTCCGGGCCGGTTGCCTTCCTAAAGTCCAGTCCGCGTAGAACGCGTTGAATATTGCGCGGGCGCAATCTCACATCCGCATGGAAGACCGTACCGACGCGATCATAGATGGCTCCAAGAGGCCGTGGTCGAGCTTTGAATTCGCGGAAAATAAATTCACGAACATATCAGCTTTATCCTTTAAATTTGTGACTAATGTCCCGCTGTCAGTCACCAACGGGGGGAAAGAGGAGGCGAAGTTACTGCTGGCAGCTCTTGCCATTGAGCAGAAGGAGTTGGGCACCGAAGGAGCTTATTGATCACACCTCTCGTTGTGAGCCTTCTTCGCAGTATCAATCGCCTGGTTGCACGCGTTTCTGATTCTAACAAAATTCGTTCTGTTAGAATCGGTGGGATTGGAGTGCCATTGCTTAAAAGCTCTATTTTTTGCCGCTGTAATATGCTTGCAAATTTTATCAAACCATGGTTTATCAGATGAACTTCGTTTGATAGAATGTGGAATGTAAATCTCCATGCCGAGAAGAATAATCTCGGATACCGACTCCGCGCAAGCATTAACATCGAAGTTTCCGAAGCACACCTCGATCCATGGAAAGGATGTGAAGAAATCTTGCAAATCGTCCCGGTTAGCAGCCTCATACTTCCATACATGGCGAATCTGCCTAGGCCGGTTATTCGTTTGAAATGCAAGTGGTCGCACGACAGATACTAAGCTGTGATCTGGGTTTCCCAGGGGGACAGAAACCTCTACGTTATAAATACTCGGTTCGGATGTGAAAAACAGATCCAGGGTGTTCGCATAATCGCCTCGGGCATCCGGCACTCGCGTTGACTCCCCCACGAGTTGAGTCAAGTTGTGGCTAACAGCGAACATCTCCGCCCTCTTCCCAGCCTTGTCGGTTCTGGTAGAATGTGGACGGAATTGTGCACATTAAAATTGCCAACGACAACAATTTCAGAAGCTGGGTGGTTGATCTGTATCCAGTTGACGGCATGTGACAGATGTTCGCAAAATGTCGCCGGTCGATCGTCATTCGGGGAGCGGTAAAGACAACAAAGAAATTTAACGGAATTCCTCAGCACGACCCTCTACCACATGATGTCCAAGTCTTCTGGCAAGCCAGTTTGGACCGCGCGAACACGCAGACTTCGCCCTTAAACGGAATCTCGAATGTAAGTCGTATCCTGAGCAATGAAATTATGTCGAATCAGTTGACGAATCGACCTGGGTCTCAGTTAGGGCAAGGATATCAGGTTTCGTTGTTTGCAAATATTGGTGGACGGCGTGTACACACATATTGTTGAAACCGATGTCCCTTATGTTACAAAATGCCGTTACCAGTCGAGCGTGGGCAGAGCCTCGAGAGCGAGCCCGATTATGCGATGATGACCCTCTTAAAGTTCTGTTATTTATAATAATATCTGCACGATGTGCCCCCTGACATAGTCCTGTGGTACTGGTCTTTGTCATGTGCTAACGTGAGCACTGGTTCGCAAAGATTTCCACTTAATCCTGACTCCAAATTAGAACACCGGAAGTAAAAAGGGCTCGGTCCAACTCAAAAACGTTCTCTTTATTGTTGTTTAAAGGGTTCATTAAGTGTAACTTTAAAAATAAACGTTGACATTTATTGTTCATTGCAACAGGGAAAAATATACAGCTTAATACATAGTCACTTATGGTTTATCGGATATTAATTAATAGAAAAAAATGAACGTTGACACTTATTATTCATTGCGACAGGAAAAATATACAACTTAATACATAGTCCCTTATGGTTTATCGGGTATTAATTATAGAAATAAAATGAACGTTGATGCTGATTAGTTATCGACACTGTAGAACATATACAACTTGATACATAGTCACTTATGGTTTATCAGATATTAATTAATAGAAATAAAATGAACGTTTGGATCCAATGCTGCGACGACTCGGAAATACACGACCGCACATTAATGCAATCAAAACTAAACTCGACTCCAGGGTGGCTAATTTCGAACTAAAAACTGTTTCATGTGTATTTAACGTGATGGCTCGACATTGCCTCCACGGAATCCATAACGCGATTGACTTCAGCCATCGAAGCGACAGAACACCAAAAATTCTTTCATCGCCTCGATGGCCATATATGGTAATTTTCCCTTTCGAATTTGTCCTACAAACAGAAGGGTTGAAACATACGGATGTGCTTGCTTCGCATTCATGTGAGCAAACGGATCGCGGACATAGAGACTCCATAAAAGGAAATGCTATACATCGAGTTCCCAGCTGGGCAAACATCATGAAGGAGATGCCTGGGTGATGCATTGATCAGCGACGGCGTACGATCGACCGACATATCCATGAATGTGCCTTGCCATGCACGTGTGCGGAAAAATTCTTTCCTCATGTGTGCATGGACAAGATCAAGGGCTTGTATCGATACGTAATATCCTAGCCGAGTCGTAATTCAGGGCATACCCACTGGTGCCAATGAATTTGCTTGCCGATCGGTTTACCGACCGATGTGGGCATTTAGGAAAGAACGAAAAATAAGAAATATCTCCCGTGGTATGTGGCAGACACATCAGGAGGTATTTCTTTGGCACGGTTTGGGCAATGTTGATTGCTGTGTGTGCAACCGGATTGCCTTTAAGGAACATGGTGCGTTTCGTATGACCATGCCTTTGTGGTAAATGTCCGTTTTTGTTGATGAAATTTCATGTCAGCGGGTATTAATGTTTCACAGGTTTTTCTGGTGTTATAGGTACGACTAAGGAAGGTAAGTAGACGCTTTTTATGTATTACAGAAAACTATTTCTTTATTATAGCCGTAAGTAAGTAGTGGCGTTCAATGTAACTGCCACAATACTTGTTTTTCATTCATTTGGTATTCCCTAGGTGGGGGTTTTTGCCTTGGTAATTGGAAGATGATTGGTGGCGTTCATGAGAACCGCCACAGTTCTCCCCGGGATCCGAACGGCTGACTGTGGGGGTTCTCTATACCACATGGAGAACCAACCCACAATGCCAACCAATCTTGACCGCTAACAGCGCGTCACTTTAATCCAACTCCCCATGCAAAATCTGCATTTGCATACATTCCATACTTACCAAGAACCCATCTCCCAGTCTGCAATAAAAGACATTTTCCAAACTCCCAACAGAATATAATTCAACAGAATATATTCTAAACATCCCCGCATTCATTTTGCCAAAATTGCTTCGGTCAATCCTTTACCGAATTCTCATTCCCTCCTTGCCACCAAGCAATCCTAATTTCCCCGAAATTCATATGCCGTAACAAAACGCATATTCAAATCCACAACTGAACATTAACAACGATAGCAAGCCGCAGACATTTCCCCGCAATGACTTCGGTTAATATTCTAACTAAACAATATCACTCGCTTGCACCCAAGCAATTTCAATTTCCCGGTATACACAACCAACGAATCCAACTTAACTTATACGGCAAGTATTCGCTGGAACTAAATTCCTATGCAGGCATAGCAACTCTTCCAAAATGCTTAGTAAGTGGCAGCGAGCTCACTTTAGCTATAACCCCACTACCACAACGCAATGAATTTTTGATTTCATGAGTCAGTCGCTTTCCAACAACCAAGGCAGTCGCTCGTGTCCGCCATCCACCGTACCCACAAAATATCACCAACCTCGCATTTACCCACCAAATACAAATTTTATAGCATAACCAAATGGCAACAAGAATTTTTGTTCTTACCCTCGGCAGCGATGCCATAAACATTCAATTCCCAGTGTGTATGCTGAATCCTTTTAGCACCTTTCTTTCTCAATAGCAATGCAGCTATTCACTCAGCCGAAACTCATTGCACACGATGCCCTTGGTCTTTCAATTGTTCGGTTTCGTTTCCCGCTGACCTTTGCACATGAGTAAGCAATATGATCTGCCCGATCACAAATACACACTACTGCAATGCCAGAGATCGCCGTCAATTGGTCACTGGCATTAAGGAAGCATTGCATTTCCTTGGTGGCCACACCCTAAAGAGAAATTTTCTCTTTCTTTATACGAAGTCACCATTGAACTGGGAGTTGGATCAAGCGTCGGATTACAATCCTGAGTGAGTCTTTATCCAACCTCCGACCGAGCTGGTCGCTTCCACCTCCGCTTCCGTAGCGCTTCGGGACGCGGACGCGTACATTACATCCCAGAGTCGCGTAATTAAACCAACCTTTTTTCGCACGAGTTGCGCGAGTTCTCTTGTCTCTTTCTTCTTACAAATTGTGTAACTCCAAATTAACTTGACTATTGCTTCTTACAAATTGTGTAACTTCAAATTGTGAATAAAATAATAAAATAAAAATCAGTATGACTAGCAATAAACCAAATCATTTATTTTACTTTCCTCCTGGTTGTGAACGAAAAGTGGCGGAGTTTCGTTCTTTTGTTGGTGTTTTCTTTCGGCGCAATCTTTAGTGACGATGGGGATAGAACTGTACGTAGTGCCGTACGCCGGCGCACGCTACTTCTTCTCCACACAGCGATTGAGATATAGAAAAACAAGAAGAGGTTCATAGCAATGCGAGCGAGTGTTTTGGAAGAATATACAACTAGTATAATAAATAGGGACAGTGAAAATTGGTCTTTCAATGCACGTCTTGAGTTATATTTCGACGTTGAAGATGTGAAAGACGAGAAAGGAACAGCACATTTACTCCATAAAGTCGGTGCAAATACATACAAGTTAATTAGAGTGTTATAGTGTGCACCTGAAGATCCAAAAGACAAACCATAATAGATTATGAACCAATGGAGAGGTACAAGTTTCACAAAGCTCGACAAGCGCTCAACGAAAGACGTTGTGGCCCGGCTCAAGGAACTCGGCTTACACTGTAATTTGGGAGATCATCTCAGCACGGCGCTAAGGGATCAATTTTTTTGTGGAGTTACCGATCACGACACCAGGGTAGCACTCTTCGGTCAGGATGGTTTGACGTACGACAAAATGGTGAGCATAGCGGTCACCCGAGAAACAGCGTTGACGAACGCAGCACACACAGAAACAGGTTAAGTCAACAGCGGATACCTCGGGGCAGCACATCCAAACATCCCATCGTGTTATATAATTAATATCGGTTAATTATCAGTCGGTACAAATACATACAAGTTAATTAGAGTGTTATAGTGTGCATTATCGATTTATTTATAGATTTAAGTTGATGATGCTTTTCTTGATATGATCTTAGCATCATCATAATAACCACGTGTGAACATCTGCGATCAAATCACCAAACGAGAAGAAAATCATCCATTCTTGAAGTGGATAATCACGGGAGACGAAAATTAAATTGCCTACAATACTGTCAGCTCAAAAAGAAGTTGTGGCAGGCGTGATCAGACAGCAAACGTGGATACCCACCAAAGGATGGTGATGCTGTCAATCTAGAAAGGACCAGTTTTTTATGAGCTCCTTCCAAAGAACAAAGCGATTAATGCTGACGTCCACTGTGAGCAGCTACAAAAATGAATAAGGCCATAACACAGAAATGTCCCGAGATGATCAATTGCAACGACCTGGTGTTTCACCGCGATTGTGCGTGATCAAACACAGGTTTTGTCCCACGGCAAAAGAATTGGAAACTTGCTTGAGGTGCATTTCTACATCCATCATGTAGTTCAGCTTTGCGCCATCAGACCTGGATTGTTTTCGTTTCCTGAAAAACTTCTTGAATGTTGAAACGTTTGCTTCTAAAAACCTCATCAAACAGAACCTTGACAAGTTGTTCGCAGATAAAACTACTTTATGAAGGCAAAATTATGGAATTGCCCGAGACTTGACAGAAGATTATTGAACGGTCAATGCATTATTGATTAAAGTTCGTAACGTATATTAAATTAACGTCTTTGAAAATGAAATTTAAAAAAGAGTAATCCAACAAACCAATAATGTTTTTGGTTTCTTTCGTTTCAGATTATATTTTAAGAAATGCGAAATGATTTTACTGATTTTTTTTTGCAATTTTAATACAAACAACATCGCCAATTTTTGAATATTCTAATGAAAACGAAAAACCTGAATGTATATTTTTAGGAAGAAAGCCCCCGACCTGATATTTAAAGCAGTTTCCCTTACTAACCGGGTACCTGGATGCTTGGCTATTAAACAACGTTAATTTATTTGGTAAGTAACGCAAGGGTTAAAAAATTAACAAAAAGGACGATATCTACAGTTCTTCGGTGAATATCCCCCTCAAATCTGAATATTTAAATATAAATAGATATATAAATATAAATAAATACATAAGTATAAATAAATACATAAATATAAATAAATATATAAATATAAATAAATATATAGATCTAAATAAATATATAAATATAATTAAATATTTAAATATAAATAAATAGATAAATATGAATAAATATATAAATCTAAATAAATATATAAATCGAAATAAATGAATAAATATATAAATATAAATAAATATATAAATATAAATAAATGTATAAATATAATCAATATATAAATCTCTTTTGACTAACCATTCTTCTAGATCTAACTATTACAATAAAATTAAAACGAAAAAAATAAACACATCACTTCGAATTAAATAATACCCCATTTTTAAACGCAACTGATACGTGTACATTACATCTCTTCGTTATCCTTAGAACAGATAACAAATGAATTTTCTTATCTTGTGACTTCATTTTAGCATTTTGGCAAATAACATAATAGCATATAATGTAAGCATAGCTCGAGCTTGCGAAACCATCAAATAGGATAGCACTACTCCTCAGATTTACGGTACATGCTATAAAAAGCGAAGAAATTATGGGTTCGCATTTAATCTGAGAAAAGTTCAGGGGATAACGATGGTGACAAAGAGCTTTGAGGCAAAGCACACCAGATTAGCACAAAAAATTCTTACGAAATCGGAATAGTCTTCCTTAGCTTTTAAAGCTCTAATGTTCTACCACATATTCAGGACATAAACACCCAAATAGTCGATTTGTTGGGACCAACATTTCTCTACTGCGTATATAAGCAGAGACATTTATATCAAGGATGTACAAGCTTTTCTTATGGTAGAACTTTGTGTTTCAATATCAAGGACACAAAAGCTTTCTATATCGTAGTTATACTAAGCTCGGCAAAAGAAAAGTTAAAAAATTGACAACGAAGCTGCCGGCCTATATGGTGTCGCTATAAAGAGTTCTAGAATATATTTCCATAGGGAATAGAGAAATTTGCAATTTTGGTGGACTTTGATTAACGTCTGCTGGACTATCCAAATACGACTTTCTCATACAATGGACTGGACTAGTGAATGTAGTGATTAGGTTATTACAAAGGAGATGAATCTTATACACCTATTAAACACTTAAAGCAGATCAATTGTTGTCGGTAAAACAAAAACATGAATATTTAAGCATTTATTGTTTTAAGTTATACACTCATAACACTTCCGGCTTTAGTCCCAACAATCCTAAAGTAACTGATTCGTATATAATCAATTTCGTACATTTTGTAAATTAGTCAAAATAACAATCAATATTTTAGTGATTCTAACCGTGATAGCGTCGGATCGCATCACAGGCTCTTCACTATCGTTCAAACGCTATATATATATATATATATATATATATATATATATATATATATATATATATATATATATATATATATATATATAAATAAAATTATATATATATATATATATATATATATATATAAATAAAATTATATATATATATATATATATATATATATATTTTTTTTTTTTTTTATTTTATTTTTTTTTTTTTAGACTTCTCTCGGGAGAGGCGAACTTATAGCGTCGAGTGGGCGTCCCGAGATGCCATCAAATAACTGTTGCAGTTCTTTTTGAACAGTTGCAGGTTGTAACGCTCCGGGAACACTCGCGTGGGTAGGCAGTTCCACAGCTTCCCCGCTCTGTAACGGAACGAGTTCTGATACAGGGATGTTCGCGCCGTCGGGAGATGAACCACAAACGGGTGCGATCCGTCGGATTGTCTTGTGGAGCGCATATAAACCGTGCAACAATGCCAAGAATCTCCGAAGAACAGCACCCGTGATAATATCTGTAAAACAGACAGAGGTCGGCTACGCGCCTTCGATGTGATAGCGACTGTAGTCCCGACGTCAGCGCCGAGTCCCCGATCAGGCGGATCGCTCGTCTCTGTACGCTCTCAAGTAGGTCGAGGGTATGTTTAGGAGCCGAGCTCCAAACATGAGAGCAATATTCGAGCGCGGGTCTAATTTGGGATTTATATAGGAGAAGAAGTTGGGCCGCGGTAAAATATTTATTGGCTCTAAAAAGATAACTCAGTTTTCCTGAGGCTGATCTGGCGATACCCGATACGTGTTTATGACATGATACATTCCCACAGACCGTGACGCCGAGCAATTTCAAGCTTTCCCCAGCCTCGAGGGCCCAGCCACTCATCATCAGCTGTGGAACCGATGATCCACTTTTCTTTGTAAATGTTGTATATTGTGTCTTCGTTGCGTTGAAGTCGACGAGATTGGCCTTTACCCACTGCAGGACTTTATCCAGATCCTGATTCAGAGAGTCAATCTGTCTACATCTCAGCTGGTGCGAAGTTGATGCTCGGCCGATCACTCGAAAAGGAGGAAACAATCGTACTATCATCCGCAAAACTGAACACTTTGTCCGGATCGATCGATTCTCGAGGAAGCTCCTCGTCCAGTCGCTAAGCTGTTGGGAAAGTCCATATGAACGAAGTTTGCTCAGCAATGGCTTGTTCCAAACGCGGTCAAAAGCCTTGGAGATGTCCAATGCGGCCGCCCTTGACTCACCATGCCGTTCAATCGCAGATGTCCATATATCGGTTATAAGTGTCAAAAGATCTCCTGTGGACCGCCTGCCACGGAATCCGTATTGACGATCATTCAGAAGTCCGTTGCACTCCAAAAACTTAACCAATTCTGTATTGATGATGTTGTATTCCAGAATACTACCCTTATTAAATTTAACACTGAATCTCCTAACACATCCTAAAAAAACTTCACTTAACATATATTACATTCTCACTTAATACATACCATTCATAAACATTCACAATATTACCAGTTACAGCACACTTAATAACCTGCACCTTTTGATTTATTGAAAACATAGCAACTTGGATTTTCGTCCAAATGAATGTGAAAAGTCATAGAGAAAAAAGTTCAGTTGATAACTTCTATTTGCCGTGAATACTTCGAGGCGTTTACTTCTACTCTAGAGAAAATAGATTTAATAATAATTTTTAATAGAATATTCACTCCAAGATACAATAACCAGAGATTTGTGTTTATAAAAATATTTTGCAACGAGATCAAATAAAAGCCCGACATAAAATAAAACTGATATGGACATTTTTAAATAGCCGGCTGCAAATAAAAATCTAAGAAGAAGGAAAGGCACCAAGCGAGAGTTAAGTAATATATCTTTAGTGACAGTTCGACATAGCCATCTGCATAATATTCCCGTGATAAGTTTCAACCAGAAGACGAAATGTAGAACAGGACCAGCATTTTTCAAGAAGAAAAGGAATAATAAAAGGTCCCCGCTCTTCCCTCAACCGAGGAAGCACGGCGCCGGACCTCAACACTGGTGGCAGCGGTGGGATGATCCAACCAAAGGATCCCAAATAAAAAGAAAATAAGAAGAAAAAAAAAAACAAGAAAAAAAAATTTTAAACATAAAACAACGAAAAAAAAAACAAGAAAAAAAAATTTTAAACATAAAACAACGAAAAGAAAAAAGTAATCTTTAACGCAAAAAAAAAAAAAAAATATTAAACGACATATAAATTACGCCCGAAGTAAGAATTTCCTTTAATAGTTTGAAGTAAATTATTTATTATTATTGCATAGCAAGATTACAATCATATTTTTATTTGTAATAAATTATATGGTTTTTGTTTTGTATTAAAACAAAAAGAGAAAAACGAGAAGAAAAAAAAAACCCAAAGGATAAATGAAAACGTCTCCACAACGAAAAAAAAAAAACACATAAAAC
The DNA here is from genome assembly GCA_963931805.1 of Microdon myrmicae. Classification (NCBI taxonomy): domain Eukaryota; kingdom Metazoa; phylum Arthropoda; class Insecta; order Diptera; family Syrphidae; genus Microdon; species Microdon myrmicae. Next base: position 29,244,577 of record OZ007497.1, on the reverse strand, counting down.
CACGAAAAAAAAAAGACCAGGATATTCAACTTCTAGGACGTGAAGTCTGCCTGGCGATAATTAAAATATTTAAAAAAAAAAAAAAAGTGAAAAAAAAAGAAGAACACACAACAATAAGAAACTCAAGACAAAGACTTCTATCAACATTACGTATGACAGCAATGAACATTTAGTGGAGTAAGAATTTTTTTTTGCGACTTTTCTCTCTAATTTTTTTTTAGTAATATTTTCTACTTGGAAGCTTTCCTTTTTACTAACATACATTTTTTTTGGATAGAAATTTCTATCTAAATTATTTGCAAATTCTCATTTCAGTATTTCGAAGACATTTCCGTTTCTTTTCTTTCTTTCTCGTCGAATTTTCTTTCTTTTCAGTTTTGGGACCAATTTATTTTTCTTTCCTATATATATATATATATTGAATAACCAAAAGAAAGGCCAATTTTTCCATAACCATATTTTTAAGTTAACCATATTTTAAGAATTGAATTTTCGCCATACTTTAATTCAAATTTTCAATATTACGAGCCCATATTACACGAGACAGGCGGCTAGGCAGGGGGAAGAACAATTCCACTATCAACAGATACTCAGTAAAACCCCTGAAATGGCTCTTTCTGTCGGAATTTCTGATGTTTTCAGAATCGTCCCTACCTTTGACGGGAAACCCTGCGACTTAGGTAAATTTATTTCCGGGGGAGACGTTTTATTTAGATCCGTAAAGAAGGCAGACCCGGATATATACGAGACATTTTTAGAGCTAGTCAAAAATAGACTAGAGGGTCATGCTTACGATCTGATCAGGTATAGCAAAATCGCTAAGTGGGAGGATTTAAAAGATAAACTCGAATCGGAATATAAAGAGGAGCAATCTCGGTCGACGGCACAAAATGAGTTGATTTCTCTGAAACAACGCTACAGAGAAACCGTCCGGGAATACGGCGATAGAGTCGCGAATGCTCTAAGGACTTTAAACTCTGCCACGTGTGAAATAACAGCAGACGCGGTGGTTAGGGAATTCTTAATGGAAGAAAACAAAAAATTGGCCGTACAAACATTTGAAGATGGACTAATTAACGAACAGCTAAAGATACTAGCTAAAGTCCATGGGGGAAATAATTTAAAACAGTCGATTGCACATGTAGTATCACATGGTGCTCGAATGGACAACTCTCCCAGGTCATATCAATATAACGAAAAACCTACATTCAATAGTATAGTCTGCCAAACCTGTGGTAAGTCAGGGCATACACAGGACACATGTTATCGGAACATGCAATCCAACTTTTTTCCGAATAGACAACCCATAAAAAGGGAATATAACATTGTATGTAATTTCTGTGGACGGAATAATCACACAGAGAATGAGTGTAGATACAAGATATCTAGGAATGGATCGGCTTCAACAAATTACCAACAAGGTACAACAACGCGTAACCCATTCCGAAATAATCCTACAAACTCTGAAAATCGTTTTGGTGAAAATTCTAGGAGCACCAATAGACAAAACGATAGACAAAATGTTCACTTTTCTCGGGTGCAAGAGTCGGAAAACGAGGCCAGACGCCAACCAAAATTTATGGAAGACAAACAAAATTTTTCTGTTTACAGCATTAGATCTTCGGAAATAGATAACGACCAATTTAATGAAACTCCTACCCAAATTTACCTTGAACCAGCTTATGATTATCCTAACCGTATGACTAATTCCAATAAAGCTATAAATACAAATATAAAAGAAGTTAAACCAAACCCTAATATAATGACTCCGATTCAGACTGCAATTCTGGAAAATAATTCAGCAACTAAGACTGAAAATTCGAAATTTTCAGCAGTATTAAAGACTGATATCCTTAATATTTCAGCTATCCCAATTGATTACCCAGACACTTCAGCAACCAAGACTGAGAACTCAGCAGTAATAAAGACTGAAAATTCGGAAATTTCAGAAAATATACAACCAAAAATCCCTTATATTTCGGCTATCCGAATAGACAACGCTGACACTTCAGCAACCAAGACTGAAAACTCAGCAGTATTAAAGACTGAAAATTCGGATCCTGCACAAAATATACAAACAGAAACCCCTAATATTCCGGCTATCCCAATAGACAACCACGGCACTTCAGCAACAAAGACTGAAAATTCAGCAGTGTTAAAGACTGAAGACCCAATAGTTGCAATAAAATTCGAAACCCAAGTCAGTTCAGCAGCTAATACTGATGAACAAATCTTTTCAGCAGCAAAGACTGACGGATTAAATGTTTCTACAGCAGATATAACTGAAGAAATAGTTCAAACAGCAAATAGGACTGGGAACCAAGATGTTCTAACAGCTAATAAGTCTGAAGAACTATTCGAATCAGTAAATGAGACTGAGAAACTAAACGATCCATCAGCAGTGAGTAAGACTGAAAAGGTAGACGTTCCGACAGAAGTTAAAGCTATAGAAAATGATGACATTGAGCCGAAGACACTAAACATTTTAAATAACGATACTGAACAGCAACACGAAGTAATGAAAATTGAAAATAATAATTCAATTAAAGAAGTTAAAGCTATAGAAAATGATGACAATGAGCCGAAAACAAAAAAAATTTTAAACAACGAAAACAAACACAGACACTTACTCAAACACGATATAATAAGTAATGAAAATAATAATTTAACTAAAATAGGTACGGAAAAGGAAAACCATATAAGTACATTACAAATTCTTTTTTTCAACAATAAACATTTATTCAAACACAAAATACAAAAAAATAAAAAGTTACACAATCATTTAGGACATTTGAAATCAGTTCTTAAGAAGATTTTTGGTATTATGCATTTCTATACAATAATCATAGTAATAGGCCCAGAAAGGTTTTGGAAACTTTTCCATAAATTTAAGGAAAAGATAAACACATAACAAATGGCCTTTGTTTTATTATTCAATATATATGAAATAATCTAACAATTGTAGGAAATGACGGAAATGAAAAAAAAAAAAAAAAAAAAAAAAAAAGTTAATGAGGGGGACGAAAGAAAGAAAATTTTAGAGGTAATATATATTGGAAATTTTTGAATTAATATATATTCGAACGGAAAAGGAAAGAAAGAAAATTTTATTGGTAATATATATATTAGAAATTTTGGAATTAATATATATACGGAAATGAGAATTTTGAAACAATAATATTAATATTATATATTTAATATAATAAGTAATAATGATTTTTAGATAAGAAAAGAAAAGGTTCCAAGGAGAAATATTTAAATTTAGTTAATATATAATGTAAATAGACTATTTTGGACTATTTTTCTAGTGTTAAGAACTTTTTGAGTATTGGGAAAAATTTAGTTAATATATAATGTAAATAGAATATTTTTCTAGTATTAAGAACTTATTGATTATTGTAACCTTTGATAAAGATTAATTTTGAAAACCATTGTACTGTAATTGAACGAAAATCCAAGTCTTTCTTAATTTAATATATAGTTACTAGAAAATTATTCTCTTCAAGGATAATTTTCTTTCTCGAAGAAGGGTGGGATGTTGTATTCCAGAATACTACCCTTATTAAATTTAACACTGAATCTCCTAACACATCCTAAAAAAACTTCACTTAACATATATTACATTCTCACTTAATACATACCATTCATAAACATTCACAATATTACCAGTTACAGCACACTTAATAACCTGCACCTTTTGATTTATTGAAAACATAGCAACTTGGATTTTCGTCCAAATGAATGTGAAAAGTCATAGAGAAAAAAGTTCAGTTGATAACTTCTATTTGCCGTGAATACTTCGAGGCGTTTACTTCTACTCTAGAGAAAATAGATTTAATAATAATTTTTAATAGAATATTCACTCCAAGATACAATAACCAGAGATTTGTGTTTATAAAAATATTTTGCAACGAGATCAAATAAAAGCCCGACATAAAATAAAACTGATATGGACATTTTTAAATAGCCGGCTGCAAATAAAAATCTAAGAAGAAGGAAAGGCACCAAGCGAGAGTTAAGTAATATATCTTTAGTGACAGTTCGACATAGCCATCTGCATAATATTCCCGTGATAAGTTTCAACCAGAAGACGAAATGTAGAACAGGACCAGCATTTTTCAAGAAGAAAAGGAATAATAAAAGGTCCCCGCTCTTCCCTCAACCGAGGAAGCACGGCGCCGGACATCAACAATGACTTTTTCCATTACCTTAGATAAAATAGAGAGTAATGCTATCGGACGGTAATTTTGTGGGAGACACGTTTTTCCCGTCTTTGGGATTGGCTGAACTCGAGCGATTTTCCAGCAGGCAGGAAAGGTCCTCCGTGCATAAGATAAGCGGAAGAGTCTGCCAAGAACCGGCGATAGTTCTGGAGCACAGCTCTTAAGAACTATTGCTGGTATTCTGTCCGGGCCGGTTGCCTTCCTACAATCCAGTTCACGTAGAATGCGTTGAATAGTGCGCGGGCGCAATCTCACATCCCGCATCGAAGACTTATACCGGCGGGATCACAGGTGGCTCCAAAAGGCCGGGATCGAGGTTTGAATTCGTGGAAAATAAATTCGCGAATACATTAGCTTTATCCTTTGGATTCGTGACTAATGTCCCGCTGTCTGTCACCAACGGGGGGAAAGAGGAGGATGCGAAGTTAACGCTGACAGCCATTGCCATTGACCAGAAGGAGCGCGAACCAGTTGGGCACCGAAGGAGCTTATTGATCACCCTGTCGTTGTGAGTCTTCTTCGCGGTATCATACGCCTGGTTGCACGCGTTTCTGATTCTAACAAAGTTTGTTCTGTTAACATCGGTGGGATTGGAGAGCCATTGCTTAAAAGCTTTATTTTTTGCCGCTGTAATCGGCTCGCATTTTTTATCAAACCAAGGTTTATCAGACGAACTTCGTTTGATGGAATGTGGAATATACATCTCCATCCCCAGAAGAATAATCTCGGATACCGACTCCGCACAAGCATTAACATCGGAGTTTCCGAAGCACACCTCCGACCATGGAAAGGATGTGAAGAAATCTCGCATATCGTCCCAGTTAGTAGCCCCATACTTCCATACATGGCGAATCTGCCTAGGCCGGTTATTCGCTTGATACGCAAGTGCTTGCAGTGATCTGAGTTTCCCAGGGGCACAGAAACTTCTACGGTATAAATACTCGGTTCGGATGTCAAAAACAGATACAGGGTGTTCGCATAATCGCCTCGGGCATCCGGCACTCGCGTTGGTTCCCCCACGAGTTGAGTCAAGTTGTGGCTTACAGCAAACATCTCCGCTAGCCTCCCAGCCTCGTCGGTTCTGTTAGAATGTAACAACCAGTCGGAATTGTGGACATTGAAATCGCCAAGGACAACAATATCTGAAGCTGGGTGGTTGATTTGTATCCAGTCGACGGTATATGAAAGATGTTCGAAGAATGTCGCCGGTCGATCGTCATTCGGGGAGCGGTAAAGACAACAAAGAAATTTAACGGAATTCCTCAGCACGACCCTCAACCATATGATGTCCATATTATTGGATTCCAACGCCTCCATCCGCTGGCAAGCCAGATTGGACCGCGCAAAAAAGCAGACTCGGCCCTTAAAACGGAACTTCGAATGTATGTCGTATCCTGAGCAACGAAGATATGTCGGAGCAGTTGACGAATCGACCTGGGTCTCAGTTAGGGCAAGGATATCAGGTTTCGTTGTTTGCAAATATTGGTGGACGGCGTTTACATTCGTATTGCTGAAACCGATGCCCCCGATGTTACAAAATGCCGTCACCAGTCGAGCGTGGGCCGAGCCTCGAGAGCGAGCCCGGTTATGCGATGACGAACCTCTTAAAGTTCCATTATTTATCATGATATCTGCATGGTGTTCCCTCTGACATAGTCCCCCCCGGAGATCCGAATGGGAGACTAGTTTACCTCCGGAATTCTTTATATCAGAAGGCACCATCATGACTTATCCCCGTGTCAGTCCGGGCCATCAGCCACACATCCGAAATACCGTCGAAGATTTCTCTCGGCGGTATCGCGGAATGTACAGCGTGACAGGGTGGTACCTCGCCTTGGGACCGACTACCACCTAACCAACCCTTTTTTCGAATCGGTCCATCAGCCAAGCTCCGAAAGATGGCTAGGGATTTCACCCGACCATTTCACGGAGCCTATAGCTTGATGGGGTGGTGTTTCACCGGGCGCGCAGGGCGTTGGGACCCCGGCTACCACTCGGCCTTTAGTCGCCTCTTACGACAAGCCGGCCTAGCTGTGAGTATATTCTAACGTCCTACTCACAGGGCCATATATATATATATATATATATATATATATATATATATATATATATATATATATATATATATATATATATATGTATATACACATATATATATATATATATATATATATATATATATATATATATATATATATATATATATATATATATATGTATATACACATATATATATATATATATATATATATATATATATATATATATATATATGTATATCGGGTTTTCCAATAGGGAGTTGACAACTTTTTTTAAAAATAAAACGCAAACCATTTGACATATTCCAAAAACTTTATTATTGGCTTGAAGTACAAACAAAATATTTATGAATGGAACTCGACTTCGTGCATATGGCCACCGCGGGCACATTTCCAGCGGTCGATTCGTTGAACCCAATTTTCGACGAGAGAGAAGCGTTAAATCGCACGAACGAGGCGGCCAACCGACTGGCCCATTTCTTGAGACAACACGCTCATCAAACTTACTCTTCGATAAATCGATTGTATCGTGTGCTGTGTGGCACCGTCCTGTTGAAACCACATGTCTCCCAAGTCCATATCTTCCACTTCGGGCCAAAAATAGTCGGTAATCATGCTGCGATAACGATGGCCATTCACAGTAACGTGACGATCGTTATCGTCGACGAAAAAATATGGCCCAATGACGCCGCCGGCATGCAAACCGCACCAAACAGTTATTTTTTGTGGATGAAATGGTGATTCATGAAGCACATGTGGATTTTCACCCGACCAATAACGCATGTTTTGCTTATTGACGAACCCAATGAGCCAAAAATGGGCTTCGTCACTGAAGATGAGTTTGCGATGAAATTCATTATCTTGGCGCATCTTCTCCAGAGCCCAATCGGAGAACGTACGTCGCTTCAAATGGTCAATCGGCTTCAATTCTTGAGTCAGCTCGATCTTGTATCATTGTCTCACTGGTATCGTTTTCTCACTGGCACGGCAACATCACACAACGAATATGTACACTCAAATTTTTGCACTAAGCTTGTTATTGCCTGTCTACTAGGGCGACAATTACGACCGAAAGTTGGAGTTAACGCTCTTGAAGTTGCGATCACCGACTTCAAATTTCGGTAGTAAATTTTTATAATTTGCAGACGTTGTTCATTCGTGTACTTAACCATGATGAAAATGTTGAGTTTACTGAATAAATTGACAGTGACAGTTGATTCGTGAAAGGGTGCGTTCACAAATTAAATTCAAAGTTGTCAAGCCCCTATTGGAAAACCCGATATATATATATATAATGTATATATATACATATATATATAATGTATATATATATATAATGTATACATACATATATATATATATATATATATATATATATATATATATATATATAATGTATATATATATCAATATATATATAGATATATAAAGAAAGTATAATTCCTTTAATATGGAAAGCGCCCCGCCTCTCATGTTCCGCGCGGTTGTTATTCTAATGACAGCCAGAGGGGGCGGTGGTCGATAATAGAATAATGGATAGACACCGACACGTGGTAAGGCTGACAGATACGCTCATTACAAATTTGGACACACGTGCTGCCGTATCAGTCGGAGAAAAACAAATAAGAAACAGCAAACTTAAATTGTCGTTTCTTTATTGTAGGTAAGGTTAACGTTAGGCTATTTTATGTTATTTTATGTTAATTAATTTATAAATAAATCTCTTTATTATAGAGAAACATGTTTTCGTTTGTTTTTGGACTATTGGTCTTATAAAACGACAACATCTGTTTGCAATGGAGAAAAGACTTCAATTTGCATTGAAATTTGCAGCATCACCAAGTGACAACAAAACAAATGTGATCATCATAACAAGCATTACAACAGAGGACAACAAAAAGTATACCAGATGCTGAAAAGTTGGTAAGACACCACAACGAGTTAACTTTTTTTTTTTTTTACATTTCTGTATTTATTGACCATACATGATTTGTTACAATAAGTAATACAGATAACTTATAATTAGCTTAGCTTTAATCGTTTACACATACTTGCTCGTACCTTTTTCCAACATTATTATAAAGTTACATATTTCATGGGTGGACAAGATAGGAATAGGTGGGTCTTCCTGGAAAAGGTCAGAAAACCAGGATATAATTATTTACTTAACCTATAACTAATTTGCTTAACTTAACTTAACTTAGCTTAGCCTAGCTTATCTAATTATTAAATCTATTATTATTACAATAAGTTAGAGTAGGGTGGGGCGGGAGGTATAGTGGTCGATGGGTAGGATTTGGGTTAGGGTGGGTACTATCAGTCGGGGATATGGGTTGGGGGAACACTTTCCGATTGGTCGTTGAAACGCAAGATATTAGAGAAGGGTTGTATATTACAATATTTAAACTGGTGAGGTGAGAGTTCAGTATTGTGGTATACAATCTCATTGGAGTCGTTGACCAACCTGCCAGAGGTGAAGAGGGTTCTGGTGTGAGACAGTTCGGGTAGGCAGTTCGGTTATCTGACGGAGTCGATGTGAGCGCATTTATTATCGGATTGGGATTATTGGGAAGATTTTCGATAAATTTGATGGACAGCTCGGGGAAGCGTCGATGTATACATTCAACATTAGCGGCATAGTAGAGCGAACTACTGTTGTAATATTTGTGGGAGTTGGGATGTCGGTTGAGCCCAGTGATACGTCTGAAGCATTTCCTTTCGAAAATGCGTAGCTTCTCCATTTGGGCGGGTGTGATATGGTACAATATCGGGCATGCATATGTGAGAGTGGGTCTGATTATTTGTTTGTAGATAAGTGATTTGACTTTGGGAGAGAGACCATTCGGTTTGTGCATGAATTTTCTGCAGAGGTTCAGTTGGGTTGTGGCTTTACGATTTTTAATGTGGGCGGAGAATGACAGATTGTTGGTAAAGGTTATACCTAGATACTTTAAGGTTTTGGAGGGTTTAACTATATTGTTATTTATTTTAATTCTGATTTTATTATGGCAGCGAATAGTGTTGTTTGTACAACTCGCGTTTCTGCCTTTAAAAACAATGAGTTGAGTTTTGGTTGGATTTAGATGAATTCTCCACTTGGTAAAGTAGGCTGACAGGATTGGGAGATATCTGTTAATACAGTTTCTGGCCTCCTTGACAAGCTTGTTGCTTGAATAAATTATGGTGTCGTCGGCATAGTTGAGCATTGTTGTATTGGGTAACAGTGGCTGCGGTGCGTCTGATGTATAAAGAAGGTATAGTAGTGGGCCGTGGATGGATCCTTGAGGAACGAGTTAACAGAAACAGTGAATTACAAGAGAGTGAAAAAAAGGTTCAATCAAAGAGGTCAAGAGGGAATAATAAGTGTAGCAGAAACCAGACAGCAAAAAGAGAATCAGTTAAATTTGAAACACATATCAGAATGGTTTATGATAGAAAGATTTCAGTGCAAACACACAAACGCAAAACAATGGTTGGATACATTTGAGAGAGAATGTAAAAGATTTGAAATCAATGAAGATAGTATTAGAATTGGAATATTAAGATTATTCCTGGACAAGTCATGTTTGGACTGGCACTCAGCAACAATAACAAAGATGACAACAGAAGCTGGATGGTCGGATAGGAAAGAAAAGTTCATAGAGAAATTTGCAGACAAAGGATGGAGTATCGGAATGTATGCCATATCGTTCAAGTATAAAAAAGGCTCGTTGATGGAATATGCTATGAGGAAAGAAAAACTATTACTATATATGGACGACAACATTGGTATAAAAACGTTAGTGATGCTTATAGCAGCAGGATTACCTGAGTTTATTAGAAATAAAATAGATACGGAACGCTGTGAAAATTCAACAGGACTACTTCATGAAATTAAAAAGTGTGAACATTTATTGAATAAAAATCATCATTATCGGCACTACAACCGGGAACCGGTCTTGGCCCTATTTAGCAAGTCCTGAGGCTTGTTAAATTTTCCATAATGATCCGTTTTTTCTGGGCAAGGTCATTAGTCTTGCGCCAAATAAAAATAGCTCCGTAAAAAAAAAGGAGAAAGACAGGACAATAAGTCCAGATTTAAAAAGAAACCATGTAAAAATTGTGAAAAATTGAACAAAGGTATTAGGTATTTTGGCGAATATTAGTCTTGGTCGAAAGGCGTGTTCCGCCGAACACTGTTCGCACAACAAAACGAAACGAGACCAGAAAGAAACATACTGGAGCGCAACAACACAATTAAAACACTGAGATATTTTGGTTTTGAACTTTATTACTTTGAAGCATTACTTCTTAGTTACACATGGGAGGTTGCTTGTGACACAATCTTAATACATTTTTGCTTAGTCTATAAAGAAAGAAAATACGCTTTTCCACCACACTTCTAATTGTCTTAGTTTTTTTTTTTTTTTTCGTTTGCACCTCCTGGTTTATTACGGTCTAACGCCTACGTCTTTCTCTATTGTTTTTAACACCCAATGGACCATATACGAAAATGGCACACCTTCACTTTGGACGACACGAAAGGTATTGTAATTCGTTTGTTATTATATACTCGCGATAATTTATTTTACGTCCTATTATTATTTCAATTGCTGACGCGGCGCGGGTCGACCTTTCTCGTTGGGTTCTCTGTGTTAGTCTTCTCGGATGCTCGGTATCGACTCTCCAATCTGGAACCTCAATGTAGACTTGTCGTCTCGTCGACGATCAAATTTAGACTCTTTGTCTGCCCAAGAAAAATATCCCACATCGTAAGGGAAATTTTTCCAACGTATCTGTGAAACAGAATTTCCCTTAGTATCTGTAAAAAGGAGAAATCTTCCTGATGATCATTATCATCATCATTACCATTAGTTGTTGGCGGTCGGTATCTCGTCCCTTTGTGTGTTGATCGGATGCCGCCGCTTCTTCTCCGATCATTCTCTATGCATTGTTTGTTTTTCCCATCTGGCCTGAGAAACGAGAGTTCTCTTGCTATTCAGATGGATACAAAGGGCTATGGGATCGGTAATGCTTTATTTGCCTTTTCCATCGTAAACATCTATCAGGGATTGTGTTTAGAGTTTATGGCTCTATGGCTGCTAATCAGCAGCGCAACGATAAGTTTTATTTGGACAAGTATGCCTTAGCTGGGTTGGTGTTGATTTTCAATAGCCACCAGAATAGGCATCCGTTGATCGGTTTAATTACCGGCAATGTAATTCCTTGGAAACATCGTGCAGATGTTCGGAATTGAAGATTTGTTTCTTCAATTGTTTTTTGAATATGATGGAAGAAACGTTGAACTGGATATTGGAAGCTTTTGGAACGTTAAGTTCCTTGTTTTTTTTAATATCGGGTTCAACATTGTTGCAGCTTCCTATGACCCTTGTTACAGGTATGATCAAGAGCTTTGGGACACATTACATTACTAACTAAAGTGCTGTTTATCACATAACCAATGTGTTTTAATATCACGAAAACATCGGCTTTCTCTCTGTGAATACTGAGTTTCAAAAAGTGTGTTTCAAAAACGGACAACCTATTGATATAATTAATCTAATTCGTGAAAGAGAACGAAGCCACGAATTGGAAATACAGTGACGTGACGTGTTGTGACAATTAAAACAAAGTGCAACAACAACAAACAAACAAAACGAATGTTAAAAGTGACAAAAAACGTGCTCATAAAATCACTTCAGTGAGGTGCAAAAAACAAAGTAAAACAATTAAAATATATCACCTCGGTCGTAAAATCGAAAATTTAAACACACAATATATTGCTAGTTAAGCAAAGAGTTTTCCAAGCATCATTTGGTGCGAGTGCAAGTCTGCTGACTCTTAGCCGACGATAGCCGAGTTCGAGTCGGCTTACGGGAGAAATCGACTGCGTGGTTCGTATTGCAGTTCGCCTTTGTTTTTTTTTAATGAAAACAAACTGGAACAAACGAGCATGAACACGGAGGAAGATAAAAACGCGACAACACACAAACGAAAAGGCACACAGAAAAACTCCACTGTGACGCGAAGTAAAACCGCGAAATTAACAATGAAGAAAAGAGATCAGCAAATAGAGGAGGTCAATGAGCTCCCATCCCCCTTCAACTTTAACATGTACGGGGCAAACAACTCATTCGCTTCTCTTGCATCCTCAGAGTGTGAGAATGAAGAAGAGGAAATAAGTGAATTGGAGGCGAAACTTGCGATGGCAAGAGCCCGATTAGAAGAGAGACGCCGAAAGAAAAAAATAGCGGCACTCGAAAAAGAAAAAGACACAGAACAACAACAAAAGCCGAAGCCAAAAGTCGGCCAATAGCAACAGAAACGTCAACATCAACAGCAACTATCAACATAAAATCGACCAGCGAAACAGCAAGCAACACACCACAGCGGCAAAGCAACAATATCAGCAAAAAAATAAAGAAGCCACCAATCAACATCATAGATATTGAGTGTAAGGAATTGGTAAGTCTCTGTCAGCTAGCTATAGGAAACAATTTTGAAGTTAAAAGACTGGCTGGTAACAGGCATGCCATTCAAGCCTATGCGGTGGCAGACCACGAAAAAATTAAAGAGGTCTTAAAAAGGGCCACCGCGGAATTATACTCGGTCACGCCGAAGCAACCAAAGAGGGTAACGGTTGTATTAAAGGGTGTCGACCCTGAGGTGGAACCGGAGGCTCTGATCAAGATGCTTCAACAGTTGAAGTACGAAGATCTCGAGTTTATCGCGATAAAACCGTTCACCACAGCCAAGGCAAGAAGGGAAAACCACAAGCTACCCTTCTTTTTAGTTCAACTAACGCTCAGCAGCCTGGCGCAAGACTAATAACCTTGCCCGAAAAAAAAAATCATTATGGAAAATTTAACAAGCCTCAGGACTTGCTAAATAAGGCCAAGACCGGCCCCCGGTTGTAGTGCTGATGATGATGAACGCTCAGCAGCAGAATTGTTGGTCTAAGAAGGGGGGGGGGGGGGGGGGGGGGCGCAATCCGCAATCTTTATTAGAAAAGGAATCCATTATAAAGTTATATATAGTGGAGAAGTGCGCAGGTTCCGGGTGCTGGAAGCCTGTATCGTACGCGTACCCCTTCAGCAAGGAAGGGGTTTGTATGCGATTGCGGTCTATGCACCTGAGGAGCACCAACATATCTTATTTATAGTGGAGCTCGAGACACTATTTCGATCCTTACATTTGCACCTGGACAAAAACTACTTTATCCTAGGGAGAGATATGAACGCCAAGCATGGAAATTGGGGAAATTATATATCTAATGCCAGAGGAAATCAGTTGGCTGGCTGGTTAGATCAGTATCATATTGAATATAGAAATGACCTGCTAGCTACCGAATATCCATCGTTCCCTAGAGGTAGATCGTTCTTAGATTTCTTGCTAATTGACTCACGACTGAGACTACTTAACACCAACAGACGAACCACAAACATTTTACGGACAGTTGAATACGACAGTGACCACTGTGCATTCACGGCAGTAATAGAGCTCCCGAGCGATCTCGCACATCTGGAGGAATTCGTGATCCCGCAACCCTACAACTACAGGGCAATGCGATGGCCGAGTTTCACCAGATCATTAGCAAGAGAACTTCGTTCGAATGACTTTAATCTGACAGTAAACAGAAACCTGACAAATGACGAAATAGACAAATACATTCAACTAATGGACGAAACCGTAAAACGAACAATGGGCAAAACAATTCCCAAAACAACAGTTACAGATCACATAAACATGTACAGAAACACAACAATAAACGCACTCCACAAGAAAAAGAGCAGACTGCTATCGAAACTAAAACAATTACACAGACAGTTTGCAGACAGACAAGACCAGGAGATAATATCACTGTAATCTCGATTCAAAAATCTCCATCAATTACTGTTCGCGATGCTTGTGCGACGGGAACACAAGCATTCAACATCGGCGCACAAGCACTCAGCATCGGCACACAAGCACTGAGCAGCAGCGCACAATCAGTCGCCGTCGGCGCACAAACAACCCAAGAGGGAAAAGTACTCAGCACAACGATCAGCTGTACGCCGATTGCAGAAAATCGCTCGGGAGGAAACGAGTGATTGAGAAGAAACCAAGCGAACGAGGAGACAGTCGCAGGAAATAAAAGGCGAGCGCAGCGACGAAACACCAGGAGTACCATTGGTACAGTTTGCAAGCACGCATGCCCTCAACTTCGAAATAGTCGTACCTAGGGTTGGTACTCGAGGTGACTCAATTCTGGACATATTTTTTGTGTCCAAAGACTTACTCCCACAAATCACTCCTCCTCAAGTTTCAGCGGGTGTATCTGACCACAACGCTGTGACCACATTCATTCGCGGCTATCAAGCATCCCGGGCTTATATCAGATACATACCCGATTATGGGCGGACAAATTGGGACAACTTCAATATTACATTGAACGACAAACTCCACCAATTCTCTCTTCCCACTGACAGGAACCTAACGACGGTTGAGATAAACAACGCTGCAAAACGACTTCACGAGATTCTAGTTGAAACTTCGGAGACTCATGTCCCGAAGTACAAACTTGAAAAGACCTGTAGAAGTCGTTTCACTAAGGGCGTCGGCACGGACGCAGGTTAAGCAAAACAGCCACAGTAATAATACGCCGGGAAGAATAGATCACGAAAAGAAACAGTCAAACTCCGCCAACAGCCGTCCACAAGAGGTAATTAATTAAAACACACTGGGTCGTGTTGATCGAAGTAAGTTCTTTAATTTTATTTAGTCCGTGGTATTTTATTTTAACTTTAACAACTGTTTATTGGGGAGACAAAAGTACACAGATTGAAATACATTTACGTTATGTTTATACATGGTTACATTCTTTTATTTTAATGTCGATTAGGCACGTTAATTGGCAAGTACACACTTTGCAAGAAGCCTTGAGGAGGACACTATGATTCTTAACGGCACAAGAATAGTTATTGTTTTATTTTTAAACGCACTCTACTCGACCAACTGAAGGGAACTCCGACACGCAACGTATCCGATACGTGGGTATGGTTCAACGGGTAAGATCTGACTCTTCATTGGAAGTCATCAAAGGGAAAGGAACTGTGGCGGTTAGCGCGAACGCCACTACCCACCGGCCTACTTACCACCAGGTAAGCTCTTTTCGCAGGCAGTCGGCGCCAGAAAAGCGAATACTTACCTGCATTAGCATGTAAATAACCACAGGCCCGCTGATACAAGCGTTTGTCCAATACAGGCATCTTCCTAAAAGTAGAAATGCATAAATCAAGGAAATCATGTCACGGTGACCAAGCACAGCGTAGCACCAATGGTAAGAAACTAAACTCCAGAGGAGAGCATGGGACACCTGCACATCGATCTGGTAAAACCATCAACCAACGATCGGATGTTGCAGAACAACCAAGAAAAACATGATACGGTTGCGCAAGCCTGCGACTAATTCCTGGAATTACCAGAAGGCGCGCAAACCGACGAAACCTACAACGCATGCCCTTTAAAAGGACACATCTCAACAAATACAAATACGTGAGATATAACGCATGCCCATGTAGCAGCATCACATTGCACGTATAAACAATATGAACGTCCCTACACATAATTTGGTACAAAGGGTAAACACTCGCAATGGCGCTCACCCCTGTGCGAACAATAATAAAAAATACACACAGGCAGGGGTAAAATGCGGTTACCCACACCAAGGGATGTAATTTGTTTTGGTAGCGAGACCAATCCCGAGGAGCTCGAAAAGTAAAATGACCAAATATGGGCATCGAAGCGATGATGGAGTACGAGATATTCTGTCGCTTCGGTAAACTAAGACAGTCTGTTGATAATTTCTGCATTGAATGGTGGATACGTGCCCCAGTGTGAAAATTGAAAAATCTTAATACAGTGCCATGACCGATTGGATGTTAACTTTCGCGTCAATCATTTTTTTAGTTAAAGTGACCGCACTTGCACAGAGAATAAGTACCTCTGTTTGTAATTAACGATTTTGTCAATACAGTGCCACGACCGATTGGATGTTAACTTTCGCGTCAATCATTTTTTAGTTAAAGTGACCGCACTTGCACAGAGAATAATTACCTCTGTTTGTAATTAAACGATTTTGTAAATACAGTGCCACGACCGATCGGATGTTAACTTTCGCGTCAATCATTTTTTAGTTAAAGTGACCGCACTTGCACAGAGAATAATTACCTCTGTTTGTAATTAAACGATTTTGTAAATACAGTGCCACGACCGATCGGATGTTAACTTTCGCGTCAATCATTTTTTAGTTAAAGTGACCGCACTTGCACAGAGAATAAGTACCTCTGTTTGTAATTAACGATTTTGTCAATACAGTGCCACGACCGATCGGATGTTAACTTTCGCGTCAATCATTTTTTTGTTAAAGTGACCGCACTTGCACAGAGAATAATTACCTCTGTTTGTAATTAAACGAAATTCTTAATACAGTGCCACACACGACTGAACTGTGAACCCTTTTGTTTTGTGTCTGAGTTTTTTCTTGAGAATGGTGTCAAACGTGTGTACTGTTTACTCTACATCCATGGTAAAATAAAATTAATGTTTACAATACAATATACTAGGTTAAAATAAGTTCGTGTACTGTATATTCTACATCCATGGTAAAATAAAATTAATGTTTACAATATAATATACTATGTTAAAATAAGTTCGTGTACTGTTTATTCTACATTCATGGTAAAATAAAATTAACGTTTACAATACGATATACTATGTTAAAATAAGTTCGTGTACTGTTTACTCTACATTCATGGTAAAATAAAATTAATGTTTACAATACAATATACTAGGTTAAAATAAGTTCGTGTACTGTATATTCTACATCCATGGTAAAATAAAATTAATGTTTACAATACAATATACTAGGTTAAAATAAGTTCGTGTACTGTATATTCTACATCCATGGTAAAATAAAATTAATGTTTACAATATAATATACTATGTTAAAATAAGTTCGTGTACTGTTTATTCTACATTCATGGTAAAATAAAATTAACGTTTACAATACGATATACTATGTTAAAATAAGTTCGTGTACTGTATATTCTACATCCATGGTAAAATAAAATTAATGTTTACAATATAATATACTATGTTAAAATAAGTTCGTGTAATGTTCATTCTACATTCATGTTAAAATAAGATTAATGATTACAATACTATATTCTATGTTAATATAAATTAAGTTCAACTCACAAAATAAATACTGTCTACAAACCTGAATAAGTTTATTTACGAGTAAAAACAAGTAGACGAAGGTGAATCGTTGGTTTTGCACTGAACTACAGGGCACAAGCGACCAAGCTTAGGCGAGCGGGTACGGAGTTTGGGTACGTCTCGGTGAACCAGTGTCGGACGGACACACTACCGAGACCGATCGCCGAGAGTGAGCAAGACATACACCACAGAACCCCGAAAGAAACTGGAAAGGAGGCGGAGTTACACGATTAACTTGAAGTAGTTAATCGTGATTGGACCGGACGGGGTAGGCATACATTATGCGGGTGGTAAGTTGGTTATGGGCGCGCGTGTGAGCGCGAGTACGGGGAGGTTGTGCTGGTGGAGTAGGAGCGGTGTTAGTAGATGGAGGTGATTCTGGAGCGGAAGCTTCCAGAAAACAGGGCTTAAGCCTTTCGACGCTGACCGTGGATCGCTTGCCTCTAATGTCGATCTCGAAGACGCGGTCACTGATGCGGCGGAAGACTTTGAATGGGCCATCATAAGGTGGGTCGAGGGGTTTTTTGACCTTATCCACCCTGACAAAGACGTGCGTGCAGCTGTGCAGTTCAGGGTGGACGAAAAGTTTTTTGGAGCCGTGCCTGGTTACAGGGGTTGCCCTAACCTTACGTAGCAGGTCACGGAGATGTCCCAATTCACGAAGTTGGTCACGCGGTGTTTCGCCATTCAGGAAAAGTTCTCCTGGAAGAAGGAGGTTGGTACCATAGGTAAGCTCTGCTGCCGAAGCACCCAGGTCCTCCTTAATGCTTGTCCTCAGGCCGAGGAGGACAGTTGGAAGGGCGTCAAACCATTGTGTGTCATTATGACACATGAGTGAGGCTTTAAGAGATCTGTGCCAGCGCTCTATCATCCCATTTGATTGCGGGTGGTAGGCGGTGGTACGACTTCTTTGGCAGCCGAGAAGATTTGTTAGCTGCCTAAAAATTGTCGCCTCGAATTGTGGACCTCGGTCCGAAGTTATGGTGGTTGGTACACCGAAACGAGTGACCCAAGTTGAGTAAAAGGCCTTGGCGACTGATTCGGCAGTAACTGCCCGGAGAGGTGTCGCCTCTGGCCATCGCGTGCAGCGATCCATCATAGTGAGGATATAAGAAAATCCTCTTGATGGAGTAAGCGGTCCCACTATGTCTATATGGACATGGGCGAAGCGTGCCGTGGGAAGCTTGAATTGCGCTGGCTCCAGTACATTATGTCGCGCTACTTTGCAGCGCTGGCACTGGAGACAAGCACGGGCCCAACCGGTGAGGTCTTTGTTCATCCGGGGCCAAATAAATTTGCGACGGACAGCAGCGGCTGTTGCTCGGCCGCTGGGGTGGGCAGGGTTGTGGTAAACCTGGAACACGCCCTTACGAAGTTTCTCGGGAATGTAAGGTCTAGCGGTTCCAGTGGAGACATCACACCAGATTTCGCCCAAAGGGTCGCGAAGGGTAATTTTCTTAAGCTCTAGTGCCGTATCGGCAGTTAGGAGGGACTTGAGCTGTTCATCCTCCTCTTGAGCTAGGGCAAGATCAGCGTTATTCAAGGCGGTACGCAAATGAATCGTATCGATTCGAGAAAGGGCGTCCGCCGTGACATTCTGTTTACCGGAGATATGCCTTATCTCCGTGGAATATTGCCCAATGAGGTCTAATTGACGCTCTTGTCGGGGGGAGGCATTTCCCGACTTCTTCCGGAACGCATAGACCAATGGCTTGTGGTCTGTTAAAATTGAGAGCGAACGTCCTTCTATCATATGACGGAAGTACTTAACAGCGCTGTAGATCGCGAGCAATTCACGGTCGTAGGCGCTGTAACGTCGCTCAGTGGGACTCAGCTTCCTTGAAAAGAAGCCAAGTGGTTCCGGTCGGCCTTCAATGTCCTGTTCAAGGACGGCTCCGATTGCGGTATCCGATGCGTCGCATTGGATAGAAAGTGCCGCTCCCTCGAGAGGGTATCGGAGTAAGGTGGCATTTGCCAATTGTTCTTTGGACAGTTGGAATGCTCTATCAGAGACTTCTGTCCAATTGATGGGGCGCTTATCATTGCGCTTAGCTCCTTTCAAAAATTCATTTAAGGGAGCTTGAATCTGAGCGGCATTCTTCAGGGTTGGGCGGTAAAAGTTAAGCATGCCCAAAAATCGACGCAGCTCACTCACGTTAGTAGGCCGGGGGTACTTCATGAGGGCCTCCACACGGTCCGGTAGTGGGCGAATGCCCTGGTTGTCAACGACATAACCCAGATAGGTGATTTGCTCTTTGGCGTATTGACACTTTTCTGGGTTGATGACAAGACCGAATTCGCGGAGGCGCTCTAGGACCTGACGTAAGTGGTGTTTATGTTCGGTGAGGTCTTTAGAGGCGATGAGAATGTCATCAAGGTATGCATGGCAGCAATTAAGACCTCGTAAAGCCGTGTCGATATACCGCTGGAATGTCTGTGCGGCATTCCTGAGGCCGAAAGTCATCACTTTGAACTCGAAGAGTCCGAAAGGTGTAATGACTGCGGTCTTGGGGATGTCTTCAGGTGCCACCGGAATTTGGTGGTATGCCCTGGTGAGATCCAGGGTAGTGAAGACATTGCACCCTCGTAACTTGTACGAAAAATCGTAGAGGTGTGCAATTGGGTATCTGTCCGGGACAGTTGCTGCGTTCAACAGCCTATAATCGCCACATGGGCGCCACTCACCAGAACGTTTCTTCACTAAGTGGAGTGGGCTTGCCCAGGGACTGTCCGACGGTTGGCAGATACCTAGTTCGATCATATGCTCGAACTCCGCGCGCGCCGCACGTAATTTTTCCGGAGCCAGTCGACGTGGACGCTGGCTCACCGGGGGACCACGTGTTTCTATATGATGAAACACCGTGGCTTTATGTCGACGCTGGTTAGGTAGAGGAATTGTTGTACTCACAAATTCCTGTACCATAACCTGGAATGGGTCTATGCACTCTGTGGCCCCTGAAGTTGCCGCTGGTGATGCCGTCATGGGCAAGGGGGGTGCGGTTGGAGCCACAAGTCTGTTATGGGTCGAATCGACCAACAGATTATGTGCACCTAATAGGTCGGAACCTATCAGGGGTTCGTTTACGTCCGCAATGACGAAACGCCAAGTGATCGGACGACAAAGACCCCACTGAAGTGTCAGCTTTTTACGTCCGTACGTAAGTATCGGCGTATTATTTGCAGCTGACAATTTAAGTGCGGCTGGCACGCGGTTACGCGGAGCAAACGATCGCGGGAGGACTGAAATATCGGCGCCGGTGTCAACAGTAAAAGCGATATTCAGTTTCGAATCCCGGATGGTTAAGCGACTTATCGTAGGGGTGCCGGCCGATTGCGCGAGGGTGTCGGTCGGCAAAATTAGTTTAAAGAGCGCCTTTGGTTGGTGGAAGGTTGTGTCCAACCACAAGGCGCTTTGCAGTTAAATGCGCGATCACCATATCGTTGGTGATTGGCGCACCAAGGTAGAGTAACGGCATTATCTGGTATATTCTGCCTATTGGCATTGCCGTTACGGGGAGGTCGAGCCGGAGCTCGCTGGGGATTGGCCCGGTGAGGGCCATTTTGAGAGGAATTGGCCCTCTGTGGGGCATTCTGAGGCATATAGGCCCTCTGAGGGGCAGTTTGGTAGGAATTCTGCCGATTGAGAGGACGGCTCGGCATGGCTCGGTTCTGGGCGCTTCGAGGATTATTCCTCACCTCCGCGCGCAATTGCGTTATCTCGCGGAGGAGTGAGGTTTGGAGCGCCCGAAGGTCAGCAGGAGTTAGTTGAGAGGGTGAACTTCTTTGGTTGAATGCGTTGGGGCCTGCCTCTGGATTCCCCTGAGGGAAATTGGTTGAGGCGGGCCTTCTAAGAGGTAATTGGGTTTGAGGAGGATCGAGGGTTGGGACCAATTGAGGGGCTGAGAAAGGCAGACGGGTGTGCCGTGCAGGCTGGGCGGCGTGTTGAGAAACCGCCGCTACTTGGTACGCAGGAGGCTCAGAATATTGATCTGAGCTTTCCATAATTGCGTCCGCAATTTTGGATAAATAGCCCAAACTCTGATTGGGTTGGGCTATTAGTGCCGAACGGGCATGCTGGGGAAGACACCTCAAAAAGTGAGGCTTTATTAGGTCGTCCCCAATCCTGGTCCCCGCTATAGAGCGTAAATGGGTCAGGAAAAGAGATGGTCTCATCCCAGAAAGGTTGGATACAGCGGCTAAACGTTGTTGCCGCACACTTCCTGGCTCGTCCAATGCGTCGAGCAGAGCTTCACGCATGTTGCTATATGGGTTGCGGCCGGCCGACCTTATTATGTGTGCAACATGCGGTCGTTGAGTGCGGTCAAGCACTTTCAACAGCTCAACTGCACGAAGTTGTTCGTCGTGCAAGGCTGAGGCCTGGAAGATGCGGTCTGCCACTGCAAACCAAAGGTCTGGGTCCTCCTCATCGAAGGGGGGAAGTCCTATATTAGGGTGACGAGTCCCATTCCCGAGGCTGGAAGCATCGTGGAATTCTTGGGACTCTGAAGGTCTTTGGGGTTGTTGTGAGGTGCTGGCACCAGTTGTGGGCATTAAAATGCCGGAATTTGCCAAAGGGCAGATACCAGGGGCGTTGGAAGAGGTTGGGAGAGCGTTTGGGGAAGTAGGTTGGGGTCGGTTCACGACGCTGTGGGCAACGGGTGGTGCCAGAGGAGTAGCTTGTCCGGGCAAGTCTAGGTCAGCATCGACTTGCTCGGTGGGGAAATCGACGCTGGAGGCGTCGTGAAATTCTAGGGGCTCGGGTTGTTCCTGGGCCTTTCTGGCCGTGGTGTTTCGGGTGTTGACCATTGTAGGTTATATGACGCGAAACTAGAGCTGAATGCGTAAGAGGACGCGAAGAAAGGTGAAAGGAGGCCAAGTAAAAGAGTCAAAAGAGGACGCGAGGAGTTGGGGAAAAGTCGCCAAAGGATGCTGCGAATTTAAGAGAGTCGAGTGTCACCTAAGGGAGTCGCTGAGAGTCGAGTGCAGTCGTTAACAAGGACAGGCAGGGCTGTAATGTTGGTTTAGTTAATTTAAAAATGATGAAAACTTTAATTTAATAATCAAAACAGAATTAAATTGGGAAGGGTTTAAGTTAGTTTGGCGTGTGTGTGTCCCAAGGCGTTGAGAAACGTTCAAGTCGTGTCTTAAGTACTGCCGAACGAGATTATATGTTATTCAATACCCTGAAGGGGTTTACAAATGTATGAAAACGATAAATTATTAAGTACGCTATTGGTTGTTTACAGTGATTGTACCCAGAAGGGGTTTGCAGTAGGCAACAACGCAAATACCAATTCCTGAATAACTAACTGTTATGGAATATAATTGATTAACATATTTTTATTTGTTTAAGTTTGCCTTCCGCTTTTAATTTACGTAATCTTATTTTAAAAACGAGTAAGATGGTTTTTTATATGTATTTGTAAAATAAAAAGACAATGAAATATTTCTGTGTTGCGCTGTACCCTCTAGGGGCTTGCAAATGATAACCCAGCAAGGGTCAGCGGAAAAAAAAAAAAAAAAAAATTTCGAAAAAAAATGTTTCCTTAACTTATATTTTGTGTTGTTTCTATGTTACAACTTATGTTCGTGTAATTGTTTCATGTATATATATATCAACCACTAGATATCGTTAGTCTCTGTTTTAGTTACACGAATTCAAAAACACTTGAATTTTTGCTTTTATGAGTTAGTTAGTAGTAAGAAATTATTTGTTAACTAATGCAATTTAATTCAAATCAACTTCTTGCCCTCCTATTGGTTATTATGTGCTAACATATATTAAAGGTATTGTGGTACTTGCAACTGATTATATAAAATTGTTCCCGGTAATTGCTAAATAGCAAAAAAAAAAATTGTGCTTGCGTCGGATCGGTAAACCGTTTACTTAATGTGTTAATATTTTCTCTGTTATAAAATAAAAAAAAATGTTGATGGTAGGTTTAATTGTTCGCTTGGGATAATAACACAAACAGAATTACATATATTTTTAACATTAGGTTTAGTATGCCTTATTGCTCTTAGTTAATTAGTTTTTGTTTTAAACGTTTGTATTTCCATTCTGTTTTTCTATTTTTTGATTAGATGATTTAATTGTAATTATAAATTTGTCAGATAACAGATACAATAACTATAACTTCAACAAGGAAACGCAACATGTAGTAAATCATCAGGAACAATTTAAGCGATTTGAATAACAATTAAAAGTGAAGTGATCTTAGGAAAAGGGTTCTCAAACAAATTTAGAAAGAGCAAATACAAAAATGAAAAATGTACTCTTTACTTCGTTTCGTTATAAATTCGTATAATTTTCCTCTAAATTAACGTGCATACCTGTTGAATTATTTTTGAGTTGTCTGTTGCTGGTACGATGATGCTGTTCTGGATGCTGAGGCAGCGTCTGTCCAGCGATGGCGGCAGGTGACTACAGGTGAGGTGAGGTTGCTTGGATGTTGTTGTTCGTCGGGCTAAAGTTGGGTTGGGGTTCTTCTCACCCTTAAAATGTCTTTAATGGCACTGAGTTAGTCACTGGCACAAAAGGTTTCGTGAATGTTCCCTCACTGCTAAATTAAATGTGTCCACGAGCGATAATTCGCGGGAATGTAAACTTCAAACACGATTTGCACCACGTAGCTCAAGCGCGTGTTCGCGAGTCGCGGTCACCAATGTAGAAGTCGTTTCACTAAGGGCGTCGGCACGGACGCAGGTTAAGCAAAACACCCACAGTAATAATACGCCGGGAAGAATAGATCACGAAAAGAAACAGTCAAACTCCGCCAACAGCCGTCCACAAGAGGTAATTAATTAAAACACACTGGGTCGTGTTGATCGAAGTAAGTTCTTTAATTTTATTTAGTCCGTGGTATTTTATTTTAACTTTAACAACTGTTTATTGGGGAGACAAAAGTACACAGATTGAAATACATTTACGTTATGTTTATACATGGTTACATTCTTTTATTTTAATGTCGATTAGGCACGTTAATTGGCAAGTACACACTTTGCAAGAAGCCTTGAGGAGGACACTATGATTCTTAACGGCACAAGAATAGTTATTGTTTTATTTTTAAACGCACTCTACTCGACCAACTGAAGGGAACTCCGACACGCAACGTATCCGATACGTGGGTATGGTTCAACGGGTAAGATCTGACTCTTCATTGGAAGTCATCAAAGGGAAAGGAACCCCGAAAGAAACTGGAAAGGAGGCGGAGTTACACGATTAACTTGAAGTAGTTAATCGTGATTGGACCGGACGGGGTAGGCATACATTATGCACGTGTGGGTATGCCATGCATACGATCGTTCGGCGACCGTGTGGATGGCGGCACATCGCTAGTGCATTTTCTAAGAATGTAAATACTAGCATCTGGGGTGTGAAAAACCGAAACCGATGATTTGGTCATCCTAATGGAAGGCCATAAATCATCATTTCGGTTGCCGATGATTAAACATTGCAACGAGCATAGGGTGCAGCCATTGCCAGATGTTGAAAGTAAACATTTTCTGGCTGCATCTTGATCGTTGCTTGATTACAGTCTCTGGACGTGGGGATCGATAATTGGAAGCCAGCGATTGCTGGTAATCAGGGACATGTTTGGTTTGCGTCAACAGAAACCTTGTCGGCGGTAGCAAATCAATAGGGGCAAATAGCCGCATGCATGTTATGCCGAGGGTAAACAAATACAACGAGTCACAAGGAACTCTTGTTGATTGTTGTTTCCATAGCTTAAGGCTATGGAAACGAGATGCCCTGGCAGAATGTATGCCTAAAGATAGGATTTCAGATGCCATGGCAATGTGATGATTTTGCCGTGGACTTATGCTTTTTATTTAGGAGATAATATGCGCCTCGGGGGTGAATTTTCGATGCCACGGTAAGGTGATAAGCTTTGCCGTGGGCTTAATGTTTCTTAGGTAATATGGTCTGGCCGAGGGTAAGTTTTCGATGCCACGGCAAGGTGATAAGCTTTGCCGTGGATTTAATGTTTTCAGTGGTGGTGATGGAGAAAAAGGGGTTTGGAAGGAAATCCCCTACAGAATAGGTAAGCTGCCTAACAGAACTTCAAAACAGTTATCCGATTGGGTAACCGTAATAATTCCGGCGATTTGGCTGGGGGAAAATGCCGTAGCAAGGTTACGAAACCTTGCTGAATTTCGACCGAGAGGTAAGTCGTTCGCCTGGAAAGGTGGGGATCGAGCGATGCCTGGCTCTTCGGGCCCTGAAAAGCCCCACAGACCTATCAGATTCCCCAGGACGACCTCACTCTTCGTCTCATCCGGGAGCGTAAAAAGCTCTGCAGAATGAGATATCGTCACCGCTTTACGCAAAGGGAAGCATTATTGCGATCCATTATTCACAATATTGGTACACTGATAAAACAGAGAATCCAAAACAATCGTACCCGACAATTGGAAGACAAACTGAAGGGTATTCAGATGGACCAGAACGTTTATAAAAATGTTAAAAAGATATGCGGCACTTCCCGCATCACTGGGCGAATAATGCACAATGGTGTTGTCAATAACGACACCAATAAAGCAAACATCATCGGAGAGACCTTCGAAAACAATCACAAACTCACTCTCCAAGATGGCGACCCAGATACTAATGCAATCGTTAGTTCAGAGGTCCACAGTAAGTTGGACGACTTCAACGAGCCAATTGCTGTCTTTAACCCAACTAACAGTGCATACTTCGATGACACACGTGATAATGGTCACGGTTTCATCACACCAAATACCCTACAGAGCCTGGTTAAATCTCGACACCCTAAGAAGTCACCCGGTATCGACAACATGTCATACCACTCGTTGCGAAGGCTTTCTGCCTTATTCTTTATAGAGCTCTCCATTCTGTTCAACCATGCTTACAACATGGGGTACTTTCCCCAAGCTTGGAGGCACGCTATTATTTGTCCAATAGCAAAAGTTGGGAAACCAACGTATCACCCCTCAAGCTTTCGCCCTATCGCGCTTCTCACTTGCATCAGCAAAATATATGAAAAATTCATATACGAGAAACTAAATAATTTTGTCAGTACCAGGCACCTAATACCTGATTTCCAATTCGAATTTCGAAGAGCGTACAGCACCACTATGGCTCTCCATTTATTTCAAAACCACGTCTGCGTGCGGGTCTTTAATAAGGAACCCACCGTTGCGGTAAGGCTAGACATTGAAAAAGCTTTTGATACGACTTGGATCGAAGGTCTCGCTTTTAAATTATTGAACACTGGCCTCAGTAGAACGCTATGTAGTATCATCTACCAGTTCGTTCGAAACAGAACCTTCCAAGTTATATTGAATGGAAAGCACTCCCGAACCTTTCACGCCACTGCAGGCGTACCACAGGGCTCCATTCTAGGCCCCATCTTATTCAATATTTACACTTCCGACATTCCTCGCCCTGTGGATGGGAGAGTAAACCAGATATGCTATGCGGATGACGTCCTAGTGTACACGTCAAGCAAAGGCCCTAATCTCGCAACAAATCGACTCAACCGTCACTTGGACGAACTGTATCAGTATTACAGTCGATGGAAAATTCGACTCAACTCATCCAAAGCAGTAGCTATAATTCTGAGTAGTAAACACTCCCAACCTGCTTCTCGATATTCACAGAATATCCAAATACAAATAGGAAATACTACGATTATACCACAGGATAGGATGAAATATCTTGGGGTCGTCTATACCCCAAAAATGAATTTCATCAAACATGTGACCCACATTCTTCAAGGGGGCCTTGGTCGGTCTAAGCAACTGCACAACATCTTGAAGTGGAGGAACAAAGTTGACACCAAAGTTAAGCTTCTCTGCTATAAGCAGCTAATCCGATCTGGAATATCGTACGCCTTTCCTATATGGTCCGGCATATCTTCGGCTCAAATGCAAAGACTTCGAGTTTTCGAAAGGAAACTCCTCAGAAGATGCACCAATGACACTAGAAGGCCTGACGGTCGCCATTACCCCAACTCTCACCTATACGAAGGCGCCTCCATTACCCCTATCGACGAGTACTTGCTTCAATTAGCATATAAGTACCTCGAAAACATTCAGAACAGCGAGAACCTACTTCTACGGGACTCTTGCGTTCTTGACCCTTCTCTCTCTCTCGATGGCTTCGGATCAAACCCCCACAATTTCTTCTTCAGTACAAAACTGAAGAAAGCACCCTTCCCAACAATATTCCCCTCTACAATAGAGGATTCCTGGACCCATCCCATAGGGTCTTCTATTAACAAACCACACACACGAACGCACAGTACAAGACGGCACAAACACAAACATACACACCGACCAAAGAGCAGATTATCAGTCGCCAAAGACGTGATCTGCGTTTACTACCGCACCCAAGACCTACCGGTCTTGTACGATTTCTTTCCCACCATCCCTCTATAAAAGTAGTTAGAGAACACCTGGAATAACACTGTTCACACTATCCGTTTTCTTTTCAGATATCTTGAGACCGAGCCCAACATCATTACGGATGTGGGTGATTCTGGTTATCGCAAGATGACCAGAAGTCAGAGACAAGATGAAGGGACACATATGTCCTTGTCTCGCTAAATTCGGCCTTCTCGCCTCAATTTTTTGTTTTTTTTTTTGTTTTTGAAACACCAGGAGTCGTGAAAGGAACTTGTGGCAACACTAACAGATACACACAATTCACAAGCAAAAATAGTGAAGAACACCGAACGAAAAATCGAATAAGAAAAATACATGAGAACCGTATACCAAGCGATAAAATAAAAATAATTCATATCAGTGGAATATAGTCGAGTTTGGAAATCAAATTCTAAACATGGTCAGTAGCCTGGTGTGTAACGCTTAGGTAAAATTTTTTTTCGTGATTCGACCTTTTTTTTATGACTTCTGCATAGAGCACCAAGACACACTC
Organism: Microdon myrmicae; assembly: GCA_963931805.1. Lineage (NCBI taxonomy): Eukaryota > Metazoa > Arthropoda > Insecta > Diptera > Syrphidae > Microdon > Microdon myrmicae. The sequence continues at coordinate 29,216,174 of OZ007497.1, read as the reverse complement.
GCTTGGCTTGCTCCGACATTTCTCTCGTTCGCTCGCTCGTCGCTCGCACCGAATCTGATCGTAACGAAGTTTCTGGGAAAGGGGTGGTGTGGCAACTCTAACAGATACACACAATTCACAAGCAAAAATAGTGAAGAACACCGAACGAAAAATCGAATAAGAAAAATACATCAGAACCGTATACCAAGCGATAAAATAAAAATAATTCATATCAGTGGAATATAGTCGAGTTTGGAAATCAAATTCTAAACACGGTCAGTAGCCTGGTGTGTAACGCTTAGGCAAAATTTTTTTTCGTGATTCGAGCTGTCAGCATCAGTTCGAATCACACGATCTTCTTGACTATTATTTCAAAACGCTATAAACTCCTAACTAAAAGCTCCTGTCGAGACCAACTGCAAAGAGAGTACTAACAAGAAAAATAATACATATTGGATCACATCAAACATCAATAAATAGGAAATAAGCAAAGTTATTGCAACCTGTTTTTCTCTTCGCCGTTGAAATTTTCTTTGGTCGGTTGGCTTGTCTTCTTCGTTGGTCGCGTCGTATTCACCTTTCGAGTATCAGGGATTTGTACTGGGCAAGACTAAAAGGCCCATTTCATTCAGAGAAGAGTCCGGCTCTGGAGGTACAACCCCTCTAATTAAGAAAACATCGTTCAGCCGGCAGGCGCCAGAATACAGACCACTAAAGGAGACACTGAGGCGCCGTTTGCTTGTTCAGTTTTCCTTTTTCATTGCAGCAACAATTACTTAAAGCTAATTATAGATTAGCAACAAATTTGTATTGGAACAACAGAATTCGGGCTATAAAAACTAGTAACTCGAATATGTTCCCACAAATAAATAAAATATTCAGGAGAAATAATCAAAACGAGATTCAGTGTCTCCAAATTGTACGTACCGATGTAAACAAGCAGTTACTAATCAACACTGGCATAGATACAGAGAACGAGATCCTCAATAGTGAGCTCTTCGTGATCGAAGATCCTTTGGAAAACGTGAACGCTGTGGGAGCTGTCTCTCAGGAAATGTACAAGGTGAATGAAAGCATTCACTGAAATCACGACTTGGAGGACAGAGCTCTACTGAATCACCTGCACCTCCAAAATTAAATTTCACTTGGCAATCGGAGATTCTCGGTTTTACCGAACTCAGTGACGATAATCTGTCAATTGACATTAATGCCTATGGTGGGGCTAATAGCTTCTCAATTACGAGGGAAGGAATCCCAGCTATCTTCGACTCATTAAGAAACAAAAAGTCAGTGGGAATAGATGGAGTACCTAACATCGTACTCAAGAACCTGCCCCCAATGGCAATAGATATATACACAGTCCTATTTAACAACGCGTTGAATAATGCATATTATCCCGCCCGTTGGGAAACAGCTACTATTCAGCCCATTCCAAAAACGGACAAAGTCTGTACAAACCCAATGAACATGCGTTCGATAAGTTTACTCCCAAGCATCAGTAAAGCATTTGAAAATACTATTAATAAAGCTCTACTAAAATGGGTAGAGGACAACACAATTATTCCAAATAACCAGTTTGGCTTTAAGGCGGGTCATGAAACCACACATGTCGCAGCTAAACAGCACTCTGACATACAATGGAATAAATGTAGGAACCAATGCACAGGTGCCTGTCTGATCAACTTGGAAAAAGCCTTTGATACCGTCTGGATCGAAGGGTTATATTACAAACTGGTCAGGCATGGCATACATAAGCCTTTACTATATGTACTTTACGATATGTTAAAGTACAGGAGGTTCGTGTTCAAAAATGGTAAAGTGACTTGTAATAAAACGTATAATATCAAGGATGGCTTGCAACAGGGAGCGGTACTTTCTCCGATTCTTTTTAACATTTACATTAGCGACTTATTAGATGCACTTCCGCAGGCCATTGCGTACGCAGACGATCTCATCATTTACAGAACAGCTCTAAAAGTTGAGATCATAAATAGTTTAATACAGCCAGACTTCAACAACGTGCAGCGCTATTGCGATGCCTGGAAACTTAAGATCAACTTCCAGAAATGTGAAGCCATCCTATTTAGAACTCCATTATATAAAGCCACGAACGACACAAGGGAAAACTGGCGAAAGATAGTTATCGTGGGACCGCATGGAGATAAACTGGAAACCAAGAGTTTAGTTAAATACCTTGGCATCTGGCTAAACCAATATCTTTATTTCAACAGACATGTAGAGGCTGCTTTGCTCAAAGTGAGGAAAACGTTTGCTATGACAAGGATGCTATTTAACAGTAGCCAACTTGACAGCAGGGTAAAAGTCATATGCTACATGACGCTAAACAGGCCAATGCTCATATATGGTTGTCCAGTATGGTTTAACATAGGTCCAAATTTGATGGAAACGGTTCGGGTGTTCGAAAGGAAGTGTCTCAGAAGTTGTCTCAGATTATATCGAACACCACAATCGGACTATAAAAAGTATTACTCAAATGAGACTTTATATAATGAAGCCTGCATAAATAGGGTGGATAATGTTATGATCAAATTAATCAGAGGACATATTGCGAGAGCAATAAGCTCGTCCAATGACCTCATTTTCGGGGCTTATTATCCAAACACTCTATAATATGAGAGCGTGCGTCACAAGGGCTTTGTTCCACCAGAGGCGTTCCTTGACTTGGACATGGAAGGGCCTGTACAAGATAGATCCGGAATTCTGCTGATCTATCATGTAAGTAACGACCGGGAGGTAACGCGCACCGAAGAACAGCTCTTGCGCTTCAGTAGGGCTATCTCCCATAGAGACCGGGACGATAGTTTTAGACAGCGTCAACAGTTCTGGTGGCTGAATAGTATATAAAGACCTGGATACCAAAGTCGGTATAGAATCACACTATCATCAGCCAGCTTACATAGACTTAGCTTTTCTAGAATTAGGGTAGTAGAAGATTTAAGTAAAGTTAAGTTAAGTGCTTTTAAATAAAATTAAAAAAAAATTAAGTAAGTTAAATTTTAAGAAAAAAAAATCGTCAGAGTTTTAAAATTTTTCTTTGTCTTTCAAATAATTATAAGTACTGCCACAAAGTTCTGTTGTTATGTTTTTTATATAATAACATGTTACGGACCGACATTGAGTCCAGGTCCCCCCAGAATCCACTAATCCCCCTTTGATTCCCCTCTTTACCTGTAAAAGGAAATAACGCGCCAAGTAGTTAATTTGCATAAACTACTTTATGCAAATTCTACTTGGCGGAGAAAAAAAATAATAAAATAAAAATAATACATCGAAAATAAATTCGGAAAAATGACAATTCGCCGTCAATCTCCGAATGAGAAAGAACAAATATGAAATTTATGGATTTGATGTAATTCCAACATCCAAATACAAGTCAAGAAGAATCAGAAACACTTCATAAATTCATCAGCTGACCGTTTCATTCAGCTTAGCAAGTTTATCTAACTTATCTCTGGTGGCGCAAGTAATAAGCGGATGCAGGTCCATTAACGAAGCTTGCTGAACAGGGGAGCAGCCTTCAACGCCCCCTGCAACCTGACGCGAGCCGCCACATCATCACAAGATACCAAAGATATAACACAGACTTCGCGTCACATCATCACAAGATACCAAAGATATAACACAGTAAGTCCCCTTCTTACCCTTAATATATTTAATTGTTATTATATAAAAAACATAACACTGTCGCCGAAAGGCAAATTATACAATTGTTAAGTAATGTTTAGCTTAGAGCGTCTGCGAACGCCCGCTTGGTAGAAACCTTGGCGTGGTGCGGGGGCTTAAAGTACAATGAATCACTCAGGCTATGCTGACGGAAGCATATGCTTCCAGTAGGGTCACCCATGTCAGACAGGCTAGCGAGGAGTAACACACAAAGATCTACCACCCCTAATCCAGGGTGTTACGCGTCATCGTGCCCATTGGATGGTTTGCAGCCAGGGGTATACCGGCTGTATTATAACGGCGCCTCTCTGACACCAGGCCGAATCAGAGCAGTAAGCAGACCTTATCACATCAAAACGGGGCTCTGATGTGGCGGACTATTTGAAACCCCAATCCTCGTGGGATCAAAAATGAATAACCAATATACAAAAAACAATCCCACGAAAAACCTGGTAGGCGTAGGTGTGATGAGCCGACACTACCATAAGGGAAAAAATCATCAGGAAAACACCAACTCGGCAAAAAGAAAACATAGGGAAAAACGAAAAAAGCGGGATATACGCGTCGGCACGTGGAATGTTCGAACGTTATATAAACCAGGCGTGATACAGACGGTCGTAGAAAACGCGAAACAATATAAAATGGACATCGTCGCGCTCCAGGAAGTTCGACTCCCACATCAAGTACTCGAAACCAACGGGTTTACACTGGTGTGTGGAGGTACCAATACACATAACGTCGGAACTGGCTTCATCATAAGCAAGAAGATTACGCCCCATGTAAAAGATGTGCAATTTACTAATGACCGAATGTCTGTGCTAAAAATACAGACCATGGTACAATTATGTATTTATAAACGTATATGCCCCAACAGAATCTACGGACGTAGAAATGAAGGACGCGTTCTACGAGACCCTAGAAGAAGTATTTGATGGGATCTCATCATTCGATGTTAAAATCCTCCTCGGGGACCTCAATGCGAACATTGGAAAGGAAGATATCTTCCAACCAACTATAGGTAAAGAAAGTCTACACGGCGTTTCAAATGATAATGGAATTCGAATTATCACGTTCGCAGCGTCAAAAGATCTGGTAGTGAAAAGCACGATGTTCAAGCACAAGCAAATTCATAAGGCCACATGGATATCACCCGACGGCGTAACGCGTAACCAAATAGACCACGTCCTCATAGACAAAAGACACCACTCGAATATCCTTGACGTAAGATCATATAGAGGAGCAGATTGCGACTCCGATCATCTTCTAGTGATGGGAAAAGTCAGAAGTCGGCTCGCAGCAAACCCACATGGGCAGTCACTGGAGACGAGCAAAAAGTTCGACATTGATAAACCGAAAGACCTGCGCAAAAGGACTGAATATCAAGACGAACTAACGAATAGATTTAGCATTCTAGAGTAGAGAATGGAAGCAGTGAGGAAGAGGAAGCTAATAGTGTGGACACTAAATGGACATCGATCAGAGACACAATCAAACTAACAGCTCAAAAGGTATTAGGATTTAAGAAAACAATTAAGTCCAAACCTTGGTTTAACGATGAGTGCAGGGCGAAGATCGAACAACGTAAACGCCTCAGAGTGATCCATTAAGAAAGATATGATGAAGTCAACGCAGTAAGATACGCGACGATTCAGAGAGAGACGATGAGACTCTTCAAAGGCAAAAAACGCGAATGGGAGAAGACTCGGATCGAAAAAATCATAGAAAATGCCAGAGCAAAGAACAGCAGAGGTATGTACGCCGGCATAAACTCAATTAGAAATGGCTACCGAGGGAGAGCCAAAATAATCCGAGACACAAACGGTTGTCTGGAAGCAGTACTTTGAAAACCTGCTCAATGTGCCCACCCATCAACCACAAATAAACGCACCAGACGTACATACGGCCGAGCCCCAGATCCCAGAGCGCTCTTTCGACGAAGTTGTAGACGCGATAAATCGACTGAAAAACAACAAGGCCCCCGGAATCGATTGCATACCGGCACAGCTTGTGAAGCATGGAGGAGGGGCAACCGCTCGAAAGATCCACCAACTGGTTAAAATAATATGGGACAAGGAAGTCATTCCGGAAGAATGGAAAACCGCAATAGTCATCCCCATTTTCAAAAAAGGCGACAGATCTGACTGCGAAAATTACAGAGGAATATCATTGCTCCCAATCACATACAAAATATTAACAAATGTCATACTGGCAAGAATCACACCGTACGCAGAAGAAATATTGGGAGACTACCAATGCGGACTCCGTCGGAACCGGTCAACAAGCGACCAGATGTTCACAATAAGGCAACTGCTGGAAAAGAAGTGGGAATACCGAGAGACGGTTCACCAACTGTTCGTTGACTTCAAAAAAACCTACGACTCAGTCGCAAGGCAGAGACTCTACCATATTCTAGTTGAGCTGGGGATCCCGAAAAAATATGCTGCCCTCATTCAAATCTGCATGAACGAAAACAAAGGGCGAGTTAGAATAGAAAACCACCTCTCAGAACCATTTGAAATCCGGGACGGACTAAAACAAGGGGATTGCCGCTCACCATGCCTTTTTAACCTTGTCCTCGAGTATGTTATCAGAAAGGTACAAGATGACAACATGGCCGGATCATCCCTGAACGGGGTCACAGAAGTGCTCGGGTATGCGGATGACATCGCCGTTCTGGGCGATAATCTCGAAACTATAAGTAAAAACTGTGAAATCATCATGCAAGCAGCAGAAGAGGTGGGCCTAGAAATAAACGAAGACAAAACGAAATACATGATTACGACGAGAGCAGGTGGACCTCAGAGAACACATATAAACGTCAGGGGCAAGATATTTAAAAATGTCAAAGAATTTAAATATCTGGGCACGATACTGACGAGCAGAAACGAAACGTCACAGGAAATTAACAACAGACTACATTCCTGCAACGCTAGTTGGCATGCAGTCTGTAAACTATTAAAATCCAAACTGCTATCACGTAATATAAAGCTCCATGTCTATAGAACCATAATCATGCCGATTGCTCTATACGGATGCGAAACATGGGCTCTCACAAAACGGGAAGACAACAAATTCCGCGTATTCGAGAATAAAGTTTTAAGGGGTATATTTGGCGGTAAATATGACGAGGAGTCAGGACAATGGAAGAAACTCCATAACCACGAATTGTAAGAGCTATACCGCAAACCTACAATAGTGAGAGTGATCAAGTCGCGAAGATTAAGATGGGCCGGACACGTAGCGCGAATGGGCGATGATAGGACCGTGCATAGAATTCTTGACGTTAAACTAATGGGGAAGAGACCGACAGGACGGCCGCGACGGAGATGGGAGGACAATGTTAGATTGGACCTCGAGGAGATCGGATCGGATGGTCAAACGTGGAAGGGGGGCGCACAGGACAGGGAAGAATGGCGGAGCCGAGTCGGTGAGGTCATGAACTTCGGGGTTCCTACAGGCCAGTAAATAAAAAAATAAAAAATAAAATTACAGCGTCTGCGAAGGACCAGTAAGTTATAATATAAGATAATTAAGCTTGATTTTAAGCATTTTTTGTCTAGCATATAATTTAGAAAATAAGAATTAAAAAAGAAAATACAAAATGTTTTAAAAATGAAAAGGAAAATGAGCAACAAGAAGACTTGGTATTAACGTTTACAGTGTCAATACTTTGCACAAGATCCTCACCACCCATCAGTACATATGGGTGAGCCATAAATATGTTCTGCTGCTTAGACTTAGTTTTTAATTCACACTTTTTGTGTTTAACAGTTTTGCTTTTCTCTCTCAACTCAAAAACAAAAACCAGAAAAAGAAAACCATAAAAATAAATATAAATTAAAAACACTTACCAAGTTAACTTTAAGGCTGGCAGTTGTTCAGCTTATATTTCATCATGGCATAAACGTCACTTTACACAAACACTTTTTATTGATCACTGAACGGACAAAAACATACACACCCGCACATTACAATGGCAACGGGGAGCACTTTAACTACCACTGCTGGCGACTTTATCACGGTTTGCTGCCATTTGAGGCATTTACGACTTTCATTCGCAGATTTATTCACTCACTTTGAGACAATTTACGACGACGTATCGGAAAAACTTTTACGTTGGGTAATCTCGCGAATAGCTAGTTAAAAATTTCCGACGGGAAAAAGAAACTCACACCTTACTCGATACTATTATTATAAACCCGATCTGCCGAAACACACTACACCCAGTCATCAATGCGGGAGACTGATGCAATAAGTAGACAAAAAATGGCTTCCTAGAAAAGGCGGGCTCTTCGGGACAACGGTTAGCATTGGTTTTCAAGTTTCAACTGAGTGCATCCACAGATGGCCGTCTGCTGAACTATATCGTAACATATTTACGATCTTTGCATTTCTAAGGGGAGAAGTTGGATGCAAAAAAAACAAATTCTCGAGGCGTGAGGTCGACCGTAGTGTCTGTAATAAACAAAGTACGTCCCGGATTTTTGTTTACTTCTGTGCATGAAAGTTACGTATCTCTTAAACACGCCTACAAAACACAGGATCAGTAAACCCAAGCAGATGGCCGGTGTGTTGTAATTATGTTGTGCGATGTTGAAAGTTGAAAGTTGAGTCTTGCCAATAAACATCTTTCAGCACTTTGAAATTTATTTATGGTGGGAAGGATGTCTAACACAAACATGTATATACGTTCATGCGCCGACCTACCTTTAGGGTGATCCGAGAATTGTTGACTGGAATTCTGATTGTGAGCATAATAAGAAAAACTTGTCATATCTGGGGTCTGGATTCACCATCCTAAAATTTACCCACAACAATATTTTGAGGTTTGTATATACATATAAAGACGATAGTAGGGTAAATATTGTCCAAAAATATCTCCGGGGGCTAAATTAACGACCGAAAGAATGTTTACTAGCTTGTTCGAAGATTCACAAACTGGCCAGACTTCCAAATAATTGGAATTCTGTTTTTTAGTTTAGTTTAGTTTAGTGAGGGGAGAACCCTCATATATTCAGATTAGTACAAGCGATAGTATAGTGGTTAGTATACCCGTCTGTCACCCGGGAGACCGGGGTTCGATTCCCCGTCGGGGAGCCTCTGGCGCAAGACTAATGACCTTGCCCAGAAAAAATAAATCATTATGGAAAATTTAACAAGCCTCAGGACTTGCTAAATAAGGCCAAGACCAGTTCCCGGTTGTAGTGCCGATGATGATGATGACAAGCCATAAAACAACAACTATCTTAAAACTATTCTTATATATATAAACTATGATTAAAAAGAAAAAAAAGAGGGTGGGGGGGGGGGGGGGTATGTTTGGCGAGTTAGTAACTGGGTTTATCCATCAATTATCACTCATTCATTCACCTCGCCTAGTACAGGATGTAAGAGTGTAGACATAAGTGGGCGAGGTCAGGAGGGGAAAGAGAGGAGATGAAGTTTGAGAGCAGTAGAGGTAAAGTTGAAATCGAAGGAGGTACGGTAGGGCCGCCGCAGCATTCGCGAAATGGGTTCATTAGAGCCGTAAGAGGTGTGATGGGTGGGCTGATAGAAGAGATGAGGGTTTCGCAGGTTACGGGGGTGTTGAGGTCCCGCCGTGCTTCCTCGGTTGAGGGAAGAGCGGGGACCTTTTATTTTTCCTTTTATTTTATTATTATTTTATTTGTTGAAGATTGAAAAACGAAAGTTAGTTTTGACAAACAGTCGAGAATGAAAAGCACCGCAATAGTCAAAGAAAAAACTATTCTTTCTCTTTGATATTAGTTAGTTATTATTTTAAACTCCTTCTAAACTGATAACACAAAAAACTTTACTCAAATTTACTTTACTGCTATCTCAAAACTTATAACTCGCTTTTATAAACTCAAACACAACTGAAACTCAACTAACTCAAAAGTCAATCTGAACTGAACTCAAAAGTCAATCTTGATTACTTTTCAAATTCAACTGACTTTTTCTCTCTTCTGATTCTTTCTGATTTTACAATATAAATTTCTCTATACTTATAGAACATTGTGTTCATAGTTACTGGAAATTATAACATGAACAAAACAACTTTTAACAAGGTCTCTGTGACTTTTAACATGAATAAAATTTGGACGAAAATCAAAGTTACTATGTTTTGAATGAATAAAAAGGTGCAGGTGTATTAAATGTGCTGTAACTGGCAATATTGTGAATGTTTATGAATGGTATGTATTAAGTGATAATGTAATATATGTTAAGGGAAGTTTTTAAGGATGTGTAAGGAGAATCAGTGTTAAATTTAATAAAGGGTGGTATTCTGGAATACAACAGGGGGTTAATGTGAACTAGAATGTTGGAGAGCAAACTCGGACAGTTGATTGTGCCTGAAAGGAGACGGTGGACGAAAAGGATATCGGCATGAGCTCTGCGCTCCTCAAGTGTGTTGAAGTTGATCAGGTGTAGCGGCTTGTGTATGGGGGGAGAATCCGAGGATTTGCCCAGTTCAGTCCGCGGAGGGCAAAACGCAGAAAACGACGTTGCATGCTTTCGATTCTGGGTACATGGGACGAGTAGTGTGGACACCAGACCTGACTGGCATATTCAAGAAGGGGGCGGACGAAAGCTATGTAGAGAGAACGGGAAACGTAATGATTAGAGTATTCCTTAGATCAGCTTTTCACACACCCAAGGACAGAGTTGGCCTTAAGAATAATATCATCAATATGCGGGATGAAGCTAAGCTCCCTGTCAAATAAGATCCCAAGGTCGCGTATCGAGGGTACAGATGATATCTGCTGGTTTAGCAGGAAGTAAGGTCGTGGGGGGCAGGGGAACGTTTGCGGGAGAAGGTGATGGAGTGAGATTTGACAACGTTGAGTTCAAGGCATCAAGTTGAGAAGCTGCCGAGGTCCGTTTGCAGAAGTGAGGAGTCGAGAGGAGAGATGGTCGTTTTGTAGAGTTTAGCGTCGTCCGCATAGAGGGAGATGGATGAGTATATAATAATGGAGTCAACATCATTGATGGTAAGGATAAATAGGAGTGGACCTAGATGGCTGCCTTGCGGAACCCATGACGTGGGAAGAAAAAGATTCGACAGCAAGGATCTGAATTTGACACAGTAGGATCGATCTTTCAGATAAGAAGATAACCACTTCATCAATAGGGGTTTGAAACCTAGGGAGGACAGCTTAAAAAGGATGAGATTATGGGAGATTTTGTCAAAGGCCTTGCTGAAATCGGTGGTGATTAGATCGACTTCATTGCCATTCTCTTAGGCACGGAGAGTATGGGATGAGAACTCGATCAGATTCGTTGCGGTCGATCTGCCTGAAAGGAAACCATGCTGGTTGGATGAGATGATGGATTTACAACGGAAACATAACGCGTTGTAAAGAATTCCTTCGAACAGTTTGGAGATATGAGACAGTTTGGCGATGGGACGGTAGTTGCTTATATCGTTTTTAGGTCCCTTTTTATGTATGGGAGTGACATAGGAGGATTTCCACATACTACGGAAGATACGTCGTGAAGAGGATAGATTGAATATCTTTGATATCGGGAGAGAAAGAGAAGTGGAACACTTCTTTAAAAATACAGCCGGGAGTCCATCAGGCCCAGGGCTGAACTCGTCTTTGAGTAAGTTTAATTTCTCCTCAACTATGTGACGCTGAATAATTTGAGAGGTGAAGGGGCCGAGGGAGAATTCTTTAAAAATACAGCCGGGAGTCCATCAGGCCCAGGACTGAACTCGTCTTTGAATAAGTTTAATTTCTCCTCAACTATGTGACGCTGAATAATTTGAGAGGTGAAGGGGCCGAGGAAGAATTCTTTAAAAATACAGCCGGGAGTGCATCAGGCCCAGGACTGAACTCGTCTTTGAATAAGTTTAATTTCTCTTCAACTATGTGACGCTGAATAATTTGAGAGGTGAAGGGGCCGAGGGAGAATTCGGGCAAGTCTTTGAAGTTAAACGGATTGGGTTCGAAGGAGGTGTCTGTGAAGGGTTTATTGAAAAACGAAGCGAATAGATTGGCAGTAGTTAGGGGGTCGGCTGAAGTAGTCGTACCATAAGAAAGGGAGTTAGGATAGGCGTCGGATTTACGTTTGTAGGTTATGAAGTGGAAAAACGATTTGCGGTCATTGATCAAATTAGATTTTTGTGAGGTAGTTGGTGTAGAGGGAGTTGTAGAGCTCGGAAAATTTATAAAAGGAACCGAGATAGTTGGAGTAGTTTTGCAAGGAACGCGTTTTGAGGAAAATGTTTCACAAGTTATTTCTCCTGTTCCTAAGAGCGCGGAGTGTGCGGTTGTACCATGGCGGCGATGAAACCGATGACCTGTGACGAGAATAGAGGACATATAATACGACGGCATAGTATATCTCCTTATAGAGAGTGACAGTAGCTTCTTCTACTCCCAAATGATCAAAGCGAAACGCTGTTTTCCTAAGATGCTCATTTAAAAGGTGGAAGTTAGCTTTGTGGAAAATGTAGGAAAAGCTGTCATGAGGTAGAAAAGGCTGGGTTTCATGATCAAGATATATGGATAAGAGTAGCGGGGGGGGTAGTAATTATCAATGGTGGAGAGGGCGTGGGGAGTAGGGGCAACTGAGGACGTGTGTGACTCAGTTGTGAACACGAGGTCCAGTTGTCTCCCCATATGATTTGGGACGTTGCTTATTTAATGGAGGCATGAGTCTGTGAGACCGTTTATAAAATTACGTTCCTTGGAGCTAGTGGGGGTTGAGACGTAGAAGGCTTGTTCGTCACCCAACGTTCATTGGAGATGGGTGAGGTTAAAATCGCCAAGAACGACGAATATCATATATTCCCAAACTTGCAAGAATTCATCTCCCAATCTGCAACCGCGTATATTTCCCAACCTTTTTTTTTTTTTTTTGTATTTTTTTTTATACACTAACGCGCGCACCAAAGGGGATTTTGAAGTACCATGCCAGAAAACAGTGCGAGCGGATGGAGAGGAAGTGGATAAGGAAAGGAGGTGTCGATGTACATTGGTCTTGATTGTCTGGACATCACAACGGCCAGGAAACACATAAACATTCCACATTCGCTTAACCCACTTAAATCTTCCTCTTTCTATTTTACCCCATGGTACTTACCTTCAATTAGGCAGCATTAAGCTTCCTGCAAAACATTCCGTGGCAAGATCATCATCTTGCCACAGCAACATCCACATCGCTGTAATCTTTAAAACTTTTTGTTTCCTCTGGTAGGCACCCATGTCCATTGCCAACCATTGGGAAATCTTCCGTAGTTCCCTTATCGCAATTCATTGCAATCATACTCACGGAAATTCGTCTGTGTTTGTTTTTCTCAAGCAATTATCGATCCCCACGAGCATATCATGCAAATCGATGCCCATGCAGCTGCATCCAATTATCACGGATCTCCATTGCTTAGATATTCCTAACGTATTTTTATTGGCTTGTTCAAACAAGCCGCATTTTAGCGCTTAAGCATTGGATTACATTTCGGTATTCAATATACCTTATGTTTATCCAGCTGCACATCTCCCATCTATTCGTTTCGATGCGCGTTCGTCTGTCCTTCCTTCCAATGGGAAGACATTCGTTCCCATAGAAAAGATATTGTGCATGGACTTTCCAATGGGATGTTGATCGGCTCCCATTGGTCATGCATGTCGGAAGGCATGTTTCTCCTGCGATGGTGGGCGGTGGAAATCCAACACAATCGCTGCAGGCTGGACCAATTTTTATGGAGTCAGGCCAGTCAGATTTGATCCTTCGAGGAGCGTGCATGGAGATTGACCAGTCTAATTGAGGTCATCGTCTCAACCGCGTCGGACGCAAGTATTCCCCCGTCGAGTGCAAAGTTTCTCCTTCTAGTTAAACCATTTATCCCGCATTAATCCTCTGTTTAACGTGTTTTGAATAAAACCTATTGACAATCAATAACTTATTTCTTTCGGGTGGTTTGTTTCCTTGGTTTCGAGGATTTTTACTGCATGTGCTGTGTTATTTAGTTAATACCAAGCTCGGTCGGCATTCATCTATGTACTCTCACTTATCTTTGAGAAGCGGTTAACGACAACTAAAAAAAAAATTTATGTGAACATACTGTTAGTATTAAAATACCAAATATCAAAGATACAAGTGTTGTCCAAACCAAGTGTTATTTAGCAAAATAAAATTGAAAATTACCAGTTTGTTAAGTTCTTAAAGTCACTCGACTAAGGCAATCGTAAATTGAAGTGTGAATTAAATATATCGGTGTTTTAATTAGAAAGAAAATAAAAAGGAACAATAAATGAAATCTATTGGCGTTTTAATTAGAAAGGAAATAAAAAGGACCAATAAAATAAATCGAACCATATCAGAGTGGTTGTCTTTGCTGTTCTGTGCTCGCTCCATCGTTGGAATCAACCGTAATATTGTCTGTTCCGGTGTGACACCAGAGAGAACTCTTTCGTTGAGGATGGAAGTAAAACAGTGACCGTGCCCGGTACATAACTTCAACTACCCACAATCCTCCTCACCGGTAAGCCACCAGCACGATGCGTTCCACTTCCACGAAACAACTATCGCAACGATCAAGACCCATGTTCCTTTGTCTAACCGACAACCCATGCCCATACTTGGTTATGCCTCCGAAACCGATTTCTCAGTATACACAGCAACCGAGGACTCTAACTCAGCCTGCATGGCAGGAATTCCCTGAAACAAATTCTCTATGCACTCATAGCAAGCCTTCTTCATGTTCCTAGTAAGTGGCAGTCAGCTTACTTAGCTATGACCCTACTGCCACGACACCATGAATGGATTCTTGGCCCTTTTCAGTCAGTCGAGAAATAGCCATCAACGCGCACGCACGCGGGGTCGAGATTGAACTATCAATGCGAGAAGGGTCGATACTCATCCATCAAGCGGGTTATAAGCTAATCGTTGAAGCGCGAGTCAGGAGTCGAGGGCAGCTGTATCACGAGTGAAAGAACGTTACCACATACGTTAAATTCAACTTAGAACAAGGACGGTTAAGAGTGCCAACCAGCCTTTAGTTCGTTCAGATGAACAAGTGGAGCCTCGATGCTTATTAATAAAAAACATTATTCAATCCTTTAACATTACCACATACGTTAAATTCTATTTAGAGTAAAGACAGTTAAGGGCGCTAACTTGTGTTTAGTTCGTTCAGACGAACAAGTGGAGCCTCGGCGATTATAAATAAAAAAGAACATTATACAATCAGAAAATCAAAGTGTTTCTCTTCTCTTTCCGCTTGGGACGCCGTCTCCGTTGTAGTTAATTCCAGAGGACGCAGTTGTGAAGTAGTTCATTTTAGTGAGTCCCGCTTCCGTGCCGGTGCACAGACTAAAACACCCCACAGAGCTACCACCACCGTCATAGATGGAACGAACACTGTTATTACAACAAATCAAATTGGATTAAATGACAAAGATATGTACTCTGCGCCGGCAGCTATGATTGTTGATGGACGCTGTTGTTCAGCTTGCTGGGGGCGTAGAGTTCTTAAACCCCCCACAGCTGAGATGGTTTTCTGCATATAGAATATTTGTGTTAGGTACTTTGATCAGAAACCGCACTTTTCTGTTCATTTATACACTTTGTCGCGTTTATCGAGCTTTTTCTTTTTTCTTCGACCCCGTATTTTGACGTTCAATTATAGTCGTATTTCAATTTGTCAAAAAATTTTTCGCATTTATTTTATTTTTGGCCGCCTAATATTTTATTTTTATTTGTTATAGTAATTTCTCCTAGTTGTTGTTATAACTCAGGAGAGAGAGAGAGAGCGTTTGGGACTGGGTGCGTATCAACGGGCGCAGTGTACGGTCGTAGTATTCTTTGGACTTCTTTTTGGAAATTAGTAGGTTACGCCTTGCTATCTCGTACGTATGCTGAAGTTTGTACTTCAATAGTTTATGGTAGCTCTCATGATTGTATACTGGTTCCGGAGGTTGTTTTATACTATTCGGTTCCTCTGGGGTGAAACCAAAGAGGCAATCCATGGGCGTCAGCTTAGTACCTTCGTGTATGTTGGTGTTATACACGAATGCTGCCGTTCTCAAGTGATGATCCCATGACGGAGAATTTAAATCCACAATAGTGCGCAAGTAGTTACGAGCTCCATTCGATTGTTGATGGTACGCTGAGGTCTGAAGTTTCTTAACACGAAGCATCTTACAGACGCTTTTATAAAAGCTGCTTAGGAAGTTTGTGGGGGTTCTTAAAGCTCACCTGCAGAAGCCCCATATTCGCAACCCATATTTGCACCTCAATCTCCCCGCATCAAAAGCATTTCCTTTCACAAGGCCATTTTCCATACATCAACGCATCGGCAAAATTTTCCTAAAAGAATCCTCAAGCATTTCTCCCATCTATGGCATTAACGCATTTAATGCGTTATACCATTTTCCCTGAAAGAAATCGGTACGGCATTACCGCATCCATCAATGCATCTCAGCATTGTTCTGAAAAGAAAAACATTACGGCTGCCGTACCAAGGCAACCGCAATAAACTATGGAAACAATCATCAGAACCCCTGTCTACCTACGTTTTCTGTCCCACACGTGCGCGGCAGATTTTCATAGTTTATCTGTACCCACGGCGCCTACTATCCAACCAACAAAGCACAGCGCACCTCGCGCCTACCTGCCAAGTAAATATTCACACTGGAATTCGACCCTTGAGTCGCTACGGATGCCATATAAAATCGACGTAGTTGTATACACAACCGTCATTGTGGAATCATCCCAATGGCTTCCTAATGACTTGCAGCTATTGACTCAGCTGCAAGCAATCCTCACAGAAATGCTCCTTTAATTCGAATTGCATTCTCACGGTTCGTCCACACATGAACTCGCGTCACGAGCAAACAAAGTGATCCGCGCGTAAGTAGACACGCCATCGTTAGGCTTTTTGTACCGGAGATCTACTCCTATTGGTCGGTCTCAAAAGGAAAATTTCATTTATTTTTCACCACACCACCAAACTCACCCCAAACGAGGGTAGAATCATTGAGTCTTATTCCATCCACCGACCGCGCCGGTCGGATTTTCTCCCGCTCCCCGTAGCCCACACGGGGACGCGCATCTCCCAGAGTCGCGAAATTCGCAATCCCGAATGTATAACGAAACTTAACGGAGTCTTGTGTCGAGTTAGAGTCGGGTCCTTTTATAAACGAGACATTTTCCAATACATTTTGTATTTCCTGTGCAGTGAACTCACATAATTATGTGTTCAGTCAATTGATTATTATTATTAAGTTCAAAATACCGCAGAACATACACAATAAACTTATTTCAGTGAAACCTTCCGTGTTTTATTTCCTTTTGCATGGTGATCAAGAACACTCGAATAAAATTCCGCAGCAATTTTGTGAATTTGCAACACAGGCAAAATAACAGAGAACAATAAAGAAACATCAACAACCAACAATCGAGTGTTTTATTTTTACTTGTGCGACAAGTGTTTCGATCTCCCTTAGGCGATGTCAATGACCACCGCTCTATGCCCTCTTCTCAGCAGTGCGCCAACCAGCGAACAATTTGATGGGGAAAGAAGTGAACCCGTGCCGTACGTCGGCGCACCATACTTCGTGCCCCTACAAGATGCTTCCCTGATCGGCGACCAGTTGCTTCGGAACACAATACCAAGCAACTATTTGGTCAAGGAAAACTAACAAGAGCACTTCGTTCGAATGACTTTAATCTGCCAATAAAGAGAAACCTGACAACTGACGAAATCGACAAATACATTCAACAAATGGACGATCTCGTAAAACGAACAATGGACAAAACAATTCCCAAAACAACAGTTACAGATCACATAAACATGTACAGAAACACAACAATAAACGCACTCCACAAGAAAAAGAGCAGACTGCTATCGAAACTAAAACAAGTACACAGACAGTTTACAGACAGACAAGACCAGGAGATAATATCACTGAAATTCCGATTAAAAACCCTCCAACAATTACTTAATGCTAATTATAGATTAGCAACAAATTTGTATTGGAACAACAGAATTCGAGCTATAAAAACTAATAACCCGAATATGTTCCCATAAATAAATAAAATATTCAGGAGAAATAATCAAAACGAGATTCAGTGTCTCCAAATTCCACGTACTGAGGTAAACAAGCAGCTGCTAACCAACACTGGCATAGATACAGAGAACGCGATCCTCAATAGTGAGCTCTTCGTGATCGAAGATCCTGTGGAGAGAGTGACCGCTGTGGGAGCTGTCTTTCAGGAAATGTACAAGGTGAATGAAAGCATTCACCGAAATCACGACCTGGAGGACAGAGTTCTACTCAATCACCTGCCCCTCCAAAATGAAATTTCACTTGTCAATCGGAGATTCCCGGTTTTACCGAACTCAGTGACGATAATCTGTCAATTGACATTAATGCCAATGGTTGGGCTAATAACCTTTTAATCACAACGGAAGGAATCCAGAGTATCTTCGACTCATTAAGAAGCAAAAAGTCAGTGGGAATAGATGGAGTACCTAACATCGTACTCAATAATCTGCCCCCAATGGCAATAGATATATAAACGGCCTTGTTTAACAACGCGTTGAATAATGCATATTATCCCGCACGTTGGAAAACGACTATTGTGACAGTAGTTTTGTTGGTCTTGCCACAGAAAATCAATTAATGTTTAATTTTACCTGTGATCCGGGAAAACGATGGTCAGGAATGTATTGTGTTCCTGTTCTCGGCCAGATTAGTCCCTTGAAACACCTCTCCAGGTCAGTGATCAGGATTGTTTTCGCTGCGTGCCGCCTTGTGAGGCTTCCATTCCCAGTCAATTGTTTATATGCTTTTCGAATATCTTGAGTAGTTGCATGACGAGTCACTCCAAGAATTTTATATGGGTCACCTAAATTGAAGGTGCATACAATTTTGTTGACCTCCAATTAACTGGGTGCACAAATTTTGCTTGATGATTTATCAATTTTGAGAATTACTCCGCCTCAGTTTGGAATCGATGTACAATTCCGAAAATTTGTTTTTTCCTCTACGAAAATGTCTACACCATATTGATCTTTTTGTCTGACAGTTATCAGATTTATTTCAACTTTTTTTTATATAATTTTAATTTTAACAAATTTTAACTTTTTTTTTTTGGGTCTTTGAAAAATCTCCGCCCCAAAAACGAAACCGAATTTTTTTACTGCTTTTCTTCTTCTCGACAACGGAATGTCAAAAACCGTACATCAAAAAACATTAACCCGTTCTCTCTTTCGCTCCCCATTCACGTCCACTTCGAAAACCGAATTCGAACTCGAAGAACTGCACGATCCACACCCGAACCGGGGCGTGTTCGAAAACTCACTTCTGGATCGTGCAACTCCTCCACCACCTTACCATCATATCACCCCCCCCCCCCCCCCCCCAAGACTGCGTGGCATTCTTAGGAGAGGAATGTCACGCCGGGGAGTGGACGGCGGAGAGCAAACAAACAAACAATCAACACACAATCAACAAACCAACAAATGAATAAATAAATAAATAAATAAACATGCTTAGGTGTTAAGGTTAGTAAGGATTATACTACTTATATATTAGTGTTAGTAGGAAATAAATAAATAAATAACAATTTAATAGGGGAACACTAACAACACAGATTTCCATCTATCGCGGCGGGCCCGACACTTAAAACGAAGGTCCGACCGAAAGCTCGACCGCCCACACGATTCGGTTAGGACCCCCCTGCTAAGGCGAGGCGATCCCCTCTCGTCCAACCACTCCAAAATGTCACCCGGCCGGCGAAAACGGCACGCTCCTATATATTTAATTTACTCCTCCTCTTTTGGACTCGGTACTTGCCCCCGTCCATGGGTTGGTAGATCGGGGGGTTTGTCCCGTTCCGGCGGCAAAACCTACCATCACCCGACATTATACTGCGCTTTCGCACTTTCATATTTGCGTTCCAACCCCCAGCACTGGGTTTTGCCTCTGCAGTCTGCGCTGGGACTGCGCCTGCAGCATTAGGCCTGGCTTTAAAGACTTTTCGTCAGACTCTCAAGTTGGTATCCCTCGACGAAGGTCCTTTACAGGGACGAAGATTCCGGAGGGTAACCAGAGTCTGGCCAGCTAGGATCAGGGGCTCCAAGTTACAGGAAGGGTCATCCTTTCCTTATTTTTTTTTTATTTATTTTTTATTTTAAATGTTGTCTATAGCTATAGGTTAACAACGTCCGCTGTTCGGGGCTTAACCGGATGACCACGTGGGTAGCACGTGGTTGAACAGCTTTTCGCAACCCTCCCCTGTGTGGGTAGGGTCTCCGGGCGAGTACCTGCCGCAGTCTCGACCTTAACAGGTCCCTTTGGCACGTCTCCCCGTTCGGCTGCCACATGTTCAACCCTTCCCGTCCCATAGTTGACAAATTGAATGGAGAATGGCACGGGATTTACGGTCGTTCGGGGAAAAACCAAACAACCACCCGGCCCGTCTACCTTACAATTCCGAGACAGGAAGTCGTACCCCAACAATCCGTCTTCCTCCAAACCCCGCAAGGGGTCTATTATTTGGAAACTGCAGGGAATCTCATGGTGCAACTTGAAATTCCCAGTGCAGCATCCCCTCGACTTGCCTTTGACAAACAGCGCTTGGAGCGTTGTAGATTTATGCACATCCATGCCATATCCAGGATGGATCGGTGTCCACGATTAGGCGCGTAGGGTTCCTACGGCCAATGTCTAAAGGGAGAGCGACAATCGGGACCTGAGTCGGCGAAAACTGAGAACAGCTGGAGCTGGGTTTCGTTTTTAGTGCGGTCGGGTAGGATTTTGCCGACCCGACCTTGGGGAGTTACCCGAACTCTCCCATTTTGCTTTATGTCGACACTCTGCCGCCTTGTGGGTGTGTCGATCGCAAAACTCGCACAATGTTCCGCTCCCCCGTTCAGGAATATTCCGCTCGGGAGTCCCACTGGACACCGAACTAGCGGAACTGGAGCTATTCTTTCTGCCCACTTTGGGCCCAATGCGCCGGGGCTGCCATTCCCGGCCCCCCGCGCTACCTGATGCGGCGTCATGTCTCGCATCCGTTTTTGCGGATTTCGAGTCCATGGAGTCGGGGCGCTTATCGCCACCGCTTGACACGGGCGATCGTCTCCCATCATCTCCGCCTGCTTTCCGGGAATCCTTCCTCTCCGCGCTACTATTACCGGCGTTCCGATTTCGCCGGCGCTGCCTCCGACGCCCTCTGCGCCTATTTCTCGCGCTTGCCCCAGTCTCCACACGGGTGTCTTGCTCTCGGCTCGCAACAGGTGCTGTTCCGGCGTGCCGCTTATGGGGAGAACCCTGGGGATGCTGTTGTTTTTCCCATCTTTGCCTGTATTCGCACCCGCGCAAGCTATGACCTTGTCGGCCACAAAACTTGCAACAGCACCGGACGCTGAATACTCTGGGGCCTGATGTCGCCGGTCCGCCGCCCGTAGACGGGGGCTGCGGCTCTGGTAGGGCTCTCCGCTGATACTGTGGTCGCTGATAAGGCGGTTCTTGTCGTGCGAATCCGCCCTGCTGACCTCTACCCCGGTATGTAGTCTGGGGACCGCGCGTCCTCGTCGGACGATCCGGGCAGTCCACTATGTCGTGGCCACACCGCCAACACTCGCGACAGAAGGGGGTGTTTCGTCTTTGTAGACACTCGTCGTATACGTGACCCCTTAGATGGCACAAATCGCATATGGTCTGGGATTCCAGGGGGTGCGCCGATTGACCAACTGGATCCCTGAACGGATTGTCACGACCCGATCGATCCTGGGGCGCATACGTCCCCTGAGCCAAGCTCTGCGACTCTCCACTCCGGCTCAAGGAAGGCACGGTATTTGACCACGCTCCCTCGCCAGAGGAGGCCGGAGCATAGGCACCAGCATCCCTTCGATAATTGAGAGGTCCGTACGACCGCTCCCGAACGAAACTATCCTCCCCCCGTCTACGACTATCAGACTCTTCGGCCGGCCACACGAATGACACCGCCCGGGGATTTAAATTCGATAAAACCGGCGCCGGCGCCGCGGTGCAATCCCTAAAAGTGGAGGATGGATTTTCTAAAAGGGTCGAGCAACTTCCCGGTCCTACATCTAATGTCTCCGACGCTCGCTCGGCGATTCCGTGCCGCGCATCCACAAACAGGTCGTCCTGCCTCAACATTTCCCTACGAGCTCGCTCAAATCCGGTCAGGCTTCGAAAAGGGACATTACCCAACGTGAGGGGGAAGTGCTTTAGTCCTTCCTCCCTCAGACCCCTTACCAACACCGACTTGGCCATGCCCTCAAGCTGGCTTGCGAAGACGGACCTACCCTGGCGACCATAAAAGCGCCCAGCTGCCTCCTCGCACCGTACCACGGCCCGCTTCACTCGGGAAACGAAACTTGTGGCATCCTCGGAAGGAAGTTGTCGCATTTTGGAGAGTTGAGCACACAACTCCTCATACGACACCCGGGGTTCGTAGGCCTCTCTGAGACGCTGTTCCGCTTCGAGGAAGGTCGTGGGTGGTCTCTCCTCGAACATTCGATAGGCCTCGCCGCTCAGCCTAGGGGGCAGCCACCGGAGGAAGGTATGTTCTTCTTCCACCGCCAGCCCATCCAAGGTCCTTCTACAGCCTTTGAGAAACGAAGAGAGTCACTCGGCTGTATCCGGGCCTTCCTGTCCCGAAAACATAGGGACCGCCTTCGACACAAGGTCGAAAACCCTATCTGTGCCCAACATGGTCCGTACAGGACATGGCTGCGGGCCCAGCTTAAAATACGAAGGCATCGGTGTGTTCCCCATGCTTTCAACAGCCAGTTTGCTGACGGTGGGAGGGGGGCGCATTAGCGATCGGTCGTCCACAAATTCGTCCCGCGAATCGTGGAATGCCTCCGGATCCACCTCGTCAACCGGCGGCTCGGGAAATGCCTCGGGCCGTGCCCGGGCAGGGGTGCCCCCTCGGACATCTCTTTGCCACTGCCTTGTTTGCATCTATAACCAAACTCAATACTTCCCGATGCTAGGACCAAACCCGGAACCCCGAAACAAAACAACACCCGGGATCCTACAAGAAACACAGCAATAAATACAATATCCCTAACGAGAGAACCAACCGGAACGCGACAGAATCAACCCGCACACGAGCCGGCTGTATTTTGTTCCCAAAGCGTCCGAGACGATAATGTTCTATCTCGAAATCTCAGATCGCTAAAGGCCGCACACGAATCGAGGGGGCGCGAAGGGATACGAAAAACAACCTACCAACAAAACAGCAAGCAACACGATCACCAAACGAACACTCCCAAAGGGGCACTCACACCAACCGTAGCAACAAAACGGCAAACCACGCCAGCAGCGCTACAGTGCAAACAACAACGACACCGCACGAGAAGAGAGAGAGAGAGAGAGAGAGAAAGGGGGAAGCTGCAATTTTCACTTTTGCAACACAACAAAAAAACAAACGAAATCTAAACAGCAGAATCCCTGCTCCAAACAAAAATTTAGAAATCGATTAATCTGAAAATCATCCAATAAATATACAAATCAGAAGCAAAAATCTTAACATTAATATCAAACAATCCTACAATAATTGATGTACAAATACAAAGATGGCAAGCTTTAACCTCGATAAAAATATTTAACAAATCAAAAAAAAAATAATACATTTCTTGTTTTCCTCTGTCCTTCCTTACGTCTGTCTCCACGCCTTATAACGCCGTATTTTTTAAATCCCAGGAACCACGGTGCCAGACTGTGTTACTCCTTGGTAGCCATGCCGTCAATGCAATGCACTCGATACGCAACGAGTATTAATTGCGTGATGCATTACAATAGATATAACAGTCATTAAACAAATTCCGTAAACCTTTTCTGGGAAGGTTTGTCCGCAGAGCCAGTTTGTGACAGTATTTTTGTTGGTCTTGCCACAGAAAATCAATTAATGTTTAATTTTACCCGTGATCCGGGAAAACGATGGTCAGGAATGTATTGTGTTCCTGTTCTCGGCCAGATTAGTCCCGCTGCGTGCCGCCTTGTGAGATTGCCATTCCCAGTCAATTGTTTGTATGCTTTTCGAATATCTTGAGTAGTTGCATGACGAGTCACTCCAAGAATTTTATATGGGTCACCTAAATTGATGGTGCATACAATTTTGTTGACCTCCAATTAACTGGGTGCACAAATTTTGCTTGATGATTTATCAATTTTGAGAATTACTCTGCCTCAGTTTGGAATCGATGTACAATTCCGAAAATTTTTTTTTTTTTTCCACGAAAATTTCTACACCATATTGATCTTTTTGTCTGACAGTTATCAGATTTATTTCAACTTTTTCATATAATTTTATTTTTAACAAATTTTAACATTTAATCTGGTTTTCTTTGAAAAAATCTCCGGGACCAGCAAAACCGAATTTTTTACTGCTTTTTTTTCTTCTCGACAACGGAATGTCAAAAACCGTACATCAAAAAACATTAACCCGTTCTCTCTTTCGCTCCCCATTCACGTCCACTTCGAAAACCGAATTCGAACTCGAAGAACTGCACGATCCACACCCGAATCGGGGCGTGTTCGAAAACTCACTTCTGGATCGTGCAACTGCTCCACCACCTTACCATCATACCACCTTAAAACAAATTATATTAAAATTACAAAATGATTAATTGATGGGGTGGCGGACGCACGTAACACTATCATTCAGCCCATTCCAAAAAGGGACAGAGTCTGTACAAACCCAATGAACATGTGTTCGATAAGTTTACTCCCAAGCATCAGTAAAGTATTTGAAAAGATTATTAACAAAGCTCTGCTAAAATGGGTAGGCGACAAAAACAGTATTCCGAATAATCAGTATGGCTTTAAGGCGGGTCATGAAACCACACATCCCGCAGCTAAACTGGTCTCCGACATACAATGAAATAATTGTAGGGACCAATGCACAGGTGCCTGTCTGATCGACTTGGGAAAAGTCTTTGATACCGTCTGGATGGAAGGGTTATATTGTAGCGGTTCTATGAACCACACAACTCCTTACAGGTGAGTTATCCTTTCCGCCAATAAGTGTTCAAATGCTGAATAAGTGTAAATATACTCTCTAATGAACCAATCTTAAAAGTGAATTTAAGTATTAGTTATCTGTAAATATTTCAAGTTTAGGGTGTAGTGAACTATTGAATTCTTGAAATAAAGGCATTTTACGTTCGGTAGCTACCAGAAAGAGTGAGTTTCAATTGGTAGAGCGTTGAAATCATGATTCGTCCTTACTTAGCTCGGCCTTCGAAGTGAATCGTAGAAACATTGGTGAAGCCGTGCCCGTGGGGCACCTAACCGAGCGGGAATGGGAGCGGGGGAACGTTGGTAAAACCGTACCCTTGATGCACATAACCAACGAAAAACCCTTCGCGTAAAATATATAAACCCTGCCATAAAAACTACCGACAAGCTATTTGCCGAACAAAATTATAGCGCATCATCTTGGACGTCACCTCCCTGGTCGCCTCACCACTGGGATCACATCATAAAACAGTAAGATTAAAAGACACGATTGCCTGTCGCGTCGTAGTATTTATACTTAAATTCATACATGGGATCTTATGGCTTATCTCACTGGAATTACATTCATCGAGAGATCTACACTAAAAAAAAAAAAAAAAAAAAAAAACAGGCAACACATAGAAGCTTAGTTACACGAGAAAAAATATCGTTTATTAAGGATTTACAAGAAAGTGATTTGAAGTGAATTTATACATTTAGTTACACGCCAGCAACCACTTATTCGCAAGCTAGATACGATAAAGTGATTGCAGCACGTGTTGAACAAATTTTGTTTGCAATCCAAATTACGTTCTTAGAGAGACTATACGAGTAAATACAATAAGCAATATACAAAGAAAATACAAAACTTAAGTTCAAAGCTGAAATTGAAAGTGGATGCAGAGTAATTGCGACGGATTAAATTGAACGTGTACGAAACGTAAATACATGGGTGGAGTGAAAAGTGTCTGACCTCAACTTGAAGATAGCAGTACTCGTCAATAAAGGCTAGTGAGTGTAGTTGTTCATCTTTTGGCAGTTACTCACCAAAATTTCAGCCATTTTGGACGCGTCGTTTTTATTTAACAGTCGTTTGCGTGAGTCGTTGTGAGTGTTTTTGTGAAAATGGACAAAATTGAGTATCGAGCTGTCATTAAATGTTTCTTTTTGAAAGGTGTTTCGGATTCATAGTTATATGCTCGGGGAGAATCTAGTACATCGTCTAGTACTCTCCCCGACAAATATTCACCATACATGCCAGCAACACGATGACAGTGGAGAAACTGTCAATCTGTTGTTTACTGCTTTTGGTGTTCATTCAAAATACTAACGTGCTTGTTGACGTTTTTGGTGCTTGATCGTGGATTTTTCGGCAACTGTTAATACATGAATACTGTTTTGGTGCTCAATTTAATTATGTACATTTTATAAGAACTTTTATTTATATTGATAGTCGCACGCCACCATGTGGCTTTTTAGTGTTCAATAAATGAAGTTGTCTCAATTGAGAACTCAGTCGAACTTTATCTATATTCGCGTTGGCTCTGCTTCAAAGTTAGTTAATGAAGTTTAATGTTCCTACTTAAACACAAATCCCAACAAATTCATCAATACATCCATTGAGCGCGGGAACTTCAACCAGGTTGCATCAAGGAACCTGGACCGCATTTCGACCACAAAGGTATTGCTGTTCCATTTCAACTCTAACCCATTTGGTTTCAGGCATCGTTGGGTCGGACGCCATTGCGTCAATCCTCTTTCGTCATCAACGTGCTCACCTTCGCAATTCCCCAACGACATTCTTCGTTCGGCGGAACATCTGCAACCATCTCGGCCGACGACATTCCTCGTGCAGCATCGAGATTCATCGCACATTTTTTCTGGTCCTTCGAGCCGGATCCAGTGCTTATTGGATTTACTCATCGCCGCTCAGTTCGCGAAACAACAAATCGGATCCAGTGCTTTGGTTCTACTCATCGCCGCTCGGTTCGCGGCGCAACAAAAAACAAAAAAGGCACAAATCGAAAACAAAGGCAGCTCAACATCAGCAACAAGCTGAACATAATCAGCAAAATATCAACCACAGGCCCACTCGAGTTAAGTTGCATCTAAGCGCATCTACAACTCTGAACTTCAAACTTATACACGTAATCGAATACTGCAGAAGTTTATTTTCCCAAGGAACTATTTCGTCCAACCGAATGGTCTAACATGACGGCCAAAGTGTAGTGTGCAGTGAACTTAAAATCGATAAAGGTTCAGCAACGCAGACAGAGCAGATTCACCAATAAATCGAAAACGTTTCGCGTAGTCGTGTTCTCTGCGCCGTAATTGCAATAGAGAAAGTGCATTTTCAATCGTTTGTGTACTAATCATTTTAGTACACGTATTTATATATATCTTGTCCAAGAGCATTAAGTTCATTTTCGATTTACAGTGTTGAAAATTCTACACCATGGAAATGATGTTCACAGGGACTACTCAACAGCAAGACACGCGCTTCAGTGATAAGGAGAAAACACTTATGAGGCAAATGAAATTTGGTGACTGTCTTAGCAAGCGTGTTGATATGTCCAAGGTGAAATTGGATGTTCTTCGACCATGGATTAATAAGAAAATCACTGATATACTTTGTATCGAAGACGATGTTGTTGTTAAATTTGTTTACAACCAACTGGAGGGGGAAAAATTCCCATGCCCAAGGAAATTGCAAATCAACATGACTAGCTTTTTTAATGGACGCAACGCCAGACAATTTATGGACGAACTGTGGACTTTATTATTATCGCCCCAAGAAAGCGAGAGCGGCATACCAGCAGAATCCATCAGCAGAAAAGAAGAAAAAAAGGTCTAAAAGCAAGGCAGTTGAATGCGCAAGGAAGCGGCTAAATAAACAGCAATCCTATGAAGGCCCAACACAACGCTTCCCCGACGACATTCCTCGGTCGGCGGGAGCTCAAAGATCTTCGCCGACGACATTATTCGGTCGGCAGAGATCATACATTTTTTCTGCGCAAAGTGTCCAGACTGATGAAACTCCTTTACCCTCTCGAACAAGTACTGAAACCGTGGTCCCATCTGCCTGACCACCGAACCGATCACCAGCCCAACCGCAACATAGACAAAGTTCACCTATAAAGCTGGCAAATACATTGGAAAAGCAACATAACGGTTCCCCGACGACATTCCTCGGTCGGCAGAGATCATACATGTTTTCACGACCTACACGAGTCGGAACCAAATGTTACAGCCTCAAAAAATGTTGCCAATCGCTATGCAAAAACGGCGGCTTCCATCCTCGAACTTGAAGAGTTGGAAGACGAACTCTCTACAACAATAGGTCAAACCAAAGTGCCTTTAATATCTGCCCTAATACAACAACCACTGACGATTGAAGAACTCATCGCCGCTCAGACAAGGGACAACCAAGTTCGAAACAATCGAGACAACCAAACGCGCACTCCGCGCCGAATGGGAAGTTTTCTCCACGCGGCACTACGAAATTTTCTATATGGCGGCACCTGAAGATCAACAACACGCGTACTTCGCGGAAGATTTTTTCGGCGAAACCGAAGAAATATACCTCGAGGAACAGACGAAGCTCCTCGAGGTCCAGTACACGCTCGATTCAGCCGCCCCAACCATGGCCAACAGCGCCAATCTCCTCCACCCTAGCGGGCTGCCCCCAGTGCAGCTGCCAACGGTCGACATCAAGCCAGCGGAAAAGGAACCGCATCCCAGAACAATGGGTAAGAGTCAGCAGGCCGCCGACCAGAGTGCCGCCTGCTCAAAACTCAACCTATCTCAGGTCCCGATGATCGACCCAATGCCGAAGCACCCACAGAAGCCGATGCCGCGCACGCGTTGTGGGGCACCAGATGACATGGCGGTTCCTCGTGGGTGGCGAACTTACAACTCCGACCCAGAGGAACTGGTTCACTCCCCACCGCTTCTAGATAAAGCAGTGGGCACTGCGCACTTAGGATCCGTGGCAGAACCAACGCCAGTGCCTTCCACGAATGCGCCTTCGACTGTTCCAGCAACAGCAGCCGGCCCAATGACCGACCATCCCCGTGTCCCGACACACATAACACCGCCGGCACCCCTAAGCCAACAGGCCCCCTGAACATTCTGCAGGGCCTCACACACCATCTACGCTTGCGAGGGCTTCCGATCGCTCACAACTGGTAGTCGGAAGTCATTCGCACAAAAACGAAACTTGTGCACCAACTGTTTGGGTCACCACCGCCTACGCGACTGCCACTCCAGCAAGACGTGCCGTCGATGCCAACGAAGACATCACACCTTGTTGCATGTCCGAACTACCGCCATCCAAGGGGCAACAACACCGCTGCTCCGGGTCAAAGGGTCCCCTTCCCGGATCGACCGACATGGAGGGGCCTATGCACACACAGTCAGCACCCCTTCACAGCATTCTCCATTGCTACCAACAGCGAAAGTCATCGTGACGTCGGAGAACCAACAGAGGATTGAAGTCCGTGCTCTGCCGGGCCCCTGCTCCAGCAGCACCTTCATTTCATCATCACTCGCCCGAGGATTAAACCTCCGGCGCCAAGCTTCATCCGTCCCCACCTACGGTGTTGGGGGCACTCGTGCCCCTGCCACCAGGACTCAGGCCGCCATCAGCATCATTCCTCGCCCCCACGGCTCGAGACAATGGACACTGAGGCCCTTCATCCTGTTAGGGCTCTCAGTGTATGCACCACCACAACAATCAGCGACGAGGGATCTCTCGTTTATGGGGGATCTGGAACTTGCCGATCCGAACATCGCCTCCGCTGACAAGGTGGACATCATCCTTGGGGCAGACGTTCACCCCAACGTCATCGGCGAAGGTCTAAGGAAGGACCAACGTTCCGGCCTCGTCGCGCAGGCCGCTGAATTGGGATGGGTGCTAACAGGCGCAGCACCCACCATATCATCCAGCCTAAAGGTGACAAGGACTGTCACCAGCCGTCACATGGCCATTCCTCGTGGGTTGCGAATTTACAACTCTGACCCAGAAGAACTGGTCGAACTTACGACCCACGATCGCAGCTCCCATCAGCGAACGAAAAGGAAGTCTCGTCGGCATCGGCCCCAGGGGCAACCTACGAGGCCCATGCAACTACGAGCCACCGATAATTTGCGTAGCCCCGCTACCAGACATACCCCTCGCCCGCCGAACCACCGCAACGGCGACAGGCAACCGAAGAACCAGCAGCCTGCCCACCCAAGGGATTCAAGGCACCACATCACAATTGGGATAGGAGCGTGCAATGCCCCGCCTGGCGGGCGACGCTCCGCAGCATCCAGGGATCAACAGAATCCCAGCGAACCAGCACGCCTCTCAGTGCATCAACAGAGGCTGCACTCCAGAAGCCCCGGGAGGCACTTGGCCCGTGACTGCCATTCCGCCAGGACACGCGGACAGTGCCAGGGACGACCCCGCACCCTACTCCACGCTACAGCGTCATACAGGAACAGCCACCGCCGGCCACTCACTCCAGACGGGCGCCAACGTGCGCAGCACATGGCACCACCACCGGTCTCGACGCAGTGAGACCCATCACAAGCCATCAGGCCATTGTGTCGGACGCCATTGCGTCAATCCTCTTTCGTCAACCACGTGCTCACTTTCGCAATTCCCCAACGACATTCCTCGTTCGGCGGAGCATCTGCAACGATCTCGGCCGACGACATTCCTCGTGCGGGATCGAGATTCATCCCACAAAAGGCAATACGATTACGCAAATCAAAGATGAGTTGGACTCTGTGTATGGGGACTCTGCACCATAATTTGCCACTGTTAAATTTTGGGCAACTGAGTTTAAACGTGGCCGTGAGAGCTTGGGAGACGATGAACATTCAGGACGTCCAAAAACTGCAACAACTGACGATAACATCGCTAAAGTTCACCAAATGGTGCTAGACGACCGCAGAATTAAAGTGAGAGAGATAGCAGAGGCTATGAAAATGTCCAAGGAACGTGTTTGTCACATATTAAATCAAAATTTAGGGATGAGAAAACTGGTTGCCGTGTTTACGTTAGACCAAAAACGCCGTCTCACACCTCACCGGTTGCCATGGAGAAAATCCAGGAATTGCGGTTTGTACTGCTTGACCATCCGCCTTACTCACCAGATCTACTCCCAAGCGACTTCTTTTTGTTCCCTAATCTAAAAATTGCGCTCGTGGGACAGAGATTTTCATCAAATGAGAAGGCAATCATCTTCGCGAACAGTTGTTTTGCAGGGGAAAACGCCGAGTACTATTTGGACGGGTTAGAGAGATGGGAGCATCATTGAGAGAAGTGTGTAGAGTTACAAAGAGACTATGTAGAAAAATAAAAAAAAATTTAAGAAAAAATTTCTTGTATCTTTGTTAGGTCGGAAACTTTTAAGTCCACCCATGTATATATCTAAAATATTTATTTCAAAAGTGAGAAATTTAACACAAGTGGAAAACCTTCTTGTTTGCGGAAATACATTGTGTTGAAGTGGTGTAGATTGCAAGGCACTATTCTCCTCTCTTTTACTCATTCACTTACACCTACACCCTGTCGATCTATTACTTTCGCGTTCCTATATAGGTCATTAGTAAGGTGCCACAAGGGCACAGACCCACTAAGATACCCAACAAACTGTCTGGTTCAATCACCAATCCCGTTACTCTGCAAGAACGCCTTGCACACAATTGTCCACTTCTGGTGAAAAATGCTTCCGTATTTAAAACACTTGTAAGTGAATTGGCAAAAAAACGTTTTCTTTATTTCTAACACTTAAAAGTTAAGGGATGACATATTTATATATTTAAAACAGCTTAAAAGTTAATGTTCTTTAAAACAACACAAACGATAATGTTCGTTACAACACATATAAGTTAGTGTTCTTTAAAACAACACAAAAGGAAATGTTCGTTACAACACGTATAGGTTAATGTTCTTTAAGCCACTACGCAACACTGTTCTTTTTTTTTCATTAAAATGTTCCGCTCACGCACCCTTTACTATGGATATAATTGACTCCCAACACTTAAGGAGAGCTTTCGCTCCCGTGCCACGACTACACCCGCTTTAGGCTAGTTATTAAACCAAGGACTGAAATACCACTCTAGCTAAATGACGGCTCAATCTCGACTAAAGTTGATATACGACTCCGTTATCGTTTTACGTGGAGGACACGACCTGCCTCCACGAATCTGTTTTAAGATTGAAGATTCCCTCCGAAACGACAGAATACCAAATTTCATCCATCGTTTCGGTGACCAATATGGGATGATCTTCCATACATTGGTCACGGTGAGGATGTGCACGCACACAGATGCGGTTACCTCGCACGCTCATGCTGTGTGTCCATGAGCATGCAAACCGTGGATATTACAATTCCATAAAAAGAGATGTTAAACGACGAGTTTGCACTGGGCGACCCATCGTGACAAGGAACATGGGGCGTTTACCCGATCAGCAACTGCATACAGCATTTACGCTGATCGTGCACATATCGGTGGCATCTTCAAAGGGTGGGTTTGTCATGTGCGCATTTACATTATGCAACACTCGATTCCCTTCGGTAGCCAATGGTGTAGTATGCTGTGGATTGTCGTTCGAAAGATCGACCGATAGGTCTGTGGATGTGACTTGCCATGCATGTGTGTGGAAAAAATCTTTCTTATTTGTGTGCATGGACAAGTTCGAGGATTTTTGGTGGTTATGTAGTGTCGTAACCGAATTGATTTTCAGGAGCATGCTTATTGGTGCCAATGCATTTGCTTGTCGATTGGTTTGGCGACCTATGTGGTCGCAGCAAAGAAGTAAAGCAAGAATATCTCCTGCTTGTCTGCTGTAGGATTCGACAAGGGATATTTGCGCCGATATGATTGGAGTTTATATCGGTTGCTTGGCGTTGCAACCGAATTGCTTTTTATGCATATGATGCGTTTCGTGCGATCATGCCCTTGGGGAAAATGTCTGTCGTTATGACTTGCCATGCACGTGTGAGGAAAAATCTTTGTTCTTCATGTGCATGGACAAGTTCGGGGATTTGGTCAGTTACGTGATGTCGTAACCGAATTGAATTTCAGGAACATGCTGCGTTGTATGCAAACATGACCCTGGGGGAAATGTTTATAGATGCTAATGTAATTGCATTAGCGAAAACGATGGGTTTATGTGTTTTAGGTGGAAGTTTTTGCATAGTTAATAGCAAGGTAAGTAATGGCGTTCGAATGGAACGTCCATACTACTTGTTTTTATGGATTTTCAGCCTATTAAATGGAAAGCCAAGCAGTGGCGTTTAGTGGAAAACGTCACACCCTATCTAGCTTCTTTTTTAATCACAAGGTTAACCAACATTTTGAGAAATCAAGTGGAATCTCTTCCGTCGCCCATCGAGTTGGGTTTTAATTGAAATGGAAGGTGAAAAGAACATTACAAATCCAAACATTTAATAAAGGATCAACAATAAAAGGGAAAAACCCTATTAACAACAGCAGCCGCCGAAGTGAAGCAACAACATCCATTGCCACCCAAGCGTGTAGCAGCCAGTAAGCCGATCAAACGTGAGTAGACGAACTTTCTATTAGAATTGTTTTTGTGTGCACAAGAACATTTTAATTGCAACATCACCACGATTCAACCACATTTGTCTTTTCGTGGTAATTTTTTTTTTTCATTCTAGGTAATTTCTAAAAAGATGCTTTTGAAATTTGTGATCCATTTGGTGCAATCAGACCTATTTCCCCGTGGCTAGATTTGTGGGGAAATAAAATAATGGTGACGCCAGGAGGCCTGAGAGCTGTTGATGTTACTTTCGACGGCGTCCTCGATAGTCAGAGTCAATAACGTAGAGTCGGTGTTAAGGTGTCGAAGAACGTGGTCAACGAAAGCGTGTCGGGAAAGCATATTCTCGTATAAACTTAAGAAGCCACTTAAGTTATATTAATTGTTAAGTAGTAAGTGAAGTATAATAACGCATATATCGAGTTTTCCAATAGGGACTTGACAACTTTAAAGTCAATTTGTGAACGCACCCATTCACTAAACGTCGAGCTGTCACCGTCAGTTTATTCAGTAAACTCAACATTTTCATAATAGTTAAGCACACGAACGAACAACGTCTGCGAATTATAAAAAGTTGCTACCAAAAAAAGTTGTCAAGTCCCTATTGGGAAACCCTAGGGTTACAATAGGGACTTGACAACTTTGAATTTAATTTGTGAATGCACCCTTTCGTTAATCATCAATCTGGTCTATCCATTTTTCGTTATGTACCGCAATTTGTTTCATACAAGTGGTGTATATAAATATATTTAGTCATACATTTTTAACAACAATTACTTTCGGGCGTTTTTTTTATTATTTTTTTTATTAGACTTCTCTCGGGAGAGGCGAACCTATAGCGCCGAGTGGGCGCCCCGAGATGTCATCAAATAACTGTTGCAGTTTTTTTTGGACAGTTGCAGGTTGTAACGCTCCGGGAACACTCGCGTGGAAGGGAGTTCCATAGCTTCCCCGCCCTGTAACGGATCGAGTTCTGATCCAGGGATGATCGCGCCGTCGGGAGATGAACCACAAACGGGTGCGATCCGTCGGATTGTCTTGTGGAGTGCACATAAGCCGAATTGCGTGCAAAAATATCACGAATCTCCGAAGAACAGTACCCGTGATAATATCTGTAAAACAGACAGAGGTCGGCTATGCGCCTTCGATGCGATAGCGTCTGTAGTCCCGACGTCAGCGCCGAGTCCCCGATCAGGCGGATCGCTCGTCTCTGTATGCTCTCAAGTAGGTCGAGGGTATGTTTAGGAGCCGAACTCCAAACATGAGAACCATATTCGAGCGCGGGTCTAATTTGGGATTTATATAGGAGAAGAAGTTGGGCCGGAGTAAAATATTTCTTGGCTCTAAAAGGATAACTCAGTTTTCCTGTGGCTGATCTGGCGATACCCGATACGTGTTTATGCCATGATACATTCCCACAGACCGTGACGCCGAGCAATTTCAAACTTTCCCCAGCCTCGAGGGCCCGGCCATTCATCATCAGCTGTGGAACCGATGATCCAGTTTTCTTTGTGAATATTGTATACTGGGTCTTCGTTGCGTTGAAGTCGACAAGATTGGCCTTTCCCCACTGCAGGATTTTATCTAGATCCTGGTTCAGAGAGTCAATCTGTCTACATCTCAGCTGGTGCGACGTTGATGCACCAATCGGCCGATCACTCGAAAAGGAGGAAACAAGCGTACTATCATCCGCAAAACTGAACACTTTGTTATCCGTTGTCTCCAACAAATCATTTATGTGAAGCAAGAACAAGGTTGGAGCCAAAATAGAACCCTGGGGCACCCCCGAATTAACAGGATACAGTGAACACTCGCCGTCCACAACAACTCGGATCGATCGATTCTCAAGGAAGCTCCTCGTCCAGTCGCAAAGCTGTTGGGAAAGCCCATATGAACAGAGTTTGCTAAGCAATTTTGACGCGGTCAAAAGCCTTGGAGATATCCAATGCGACCGCTCTTGACTCACCATGCCGCTCAATCGCAGATGTTCATATATCGGTTATAAGTGTCAAAAGGTCTCCTGTGGACCGCCTGCCACGATCATTCAGAAGTCCGTTGCACTCCAATTACTTAACCAATTCTGTATTGATGACTTTTTCCATTACCTTAGATAAAATAGACAGTAATGCTATCGGACGGTAGTTTGTGGGAGACACTTTTTTCCCGTCTTTGGGATTGGCTGAACTCGGACAGGTCCTCCGTGCATAAGATAAGCGGAAGAGTCTGCCAATAACCGGCGATAGTTCTGAGCACAGTTCTTAAGGACTATTGCTGGTATTCCGTCCGGGCCGGTTGCCTTTCTGCAATCCAGTTCACGTAGAATGCGTTGAATAATGCGTCGGACGAAATCTCACATCCCGCATGGAAGACCGTACCGGCGCGATCACAGGTGGCTCCAAAAGGCCGGGATCGAGGTTTGAATTCGCGGAAATTAAATTCACGAACACATTAGCTTTATCCTTTGAAATCGTAAGTAACGTCCCACTGTCTGTCACCAACGGAAGGAAGGAGGAGGATGCGAAGTTACCGATGACAGCCTTTGCCATTGGCCAGAAGGAGCGCGAACCAGGTTGGGCACCGAAGGAGCTTAATTGATCACCCTGTCGTTGTGTGCCTTCTTCGCGACATCAATCGCCTGGTGCACGCGTTTCTGATTCAGACAAAAATCGTTCTGTTAACATCGGTGGGATTGGAGCGCCATTTGCTTAAAAGCTCTATTTTTGCCGCTGTAATCTGCTCGCATTTTTTATCAAACCAAGGGTTTATCAGACGAACTTCGTTTGATGGAATGTGAATATACATCTCCATCCCCAGAAGAATAATCTCTGATACCGACTCCGCGCATGCGTTAACATCGGAATCTCCGAAGCACGCCTCGGACCGGGAAAGGTTGCGAAGAAATCTCGCAAATCGTCCCAGTTAGCAACCCCATACTTCCATACATGGCGAAGGTGCCAGGCTGGTCATTCCCTTGGCATGCAAGCGGTGCGCGACAGATACCAAGCAGTGATCTGAGTTTCCCAGTGGCGCAGAAACGTCTACGGTATAAATACTCGGTTCGGATGTCAAAAACACATCCAGGGTGTTCGCACAATCGCCTCGGGCATCCGGCACTCGCGTCGGCTCCTCCACGATTGCACTTGCAATTAAACGTGCGACGACCCACACATAGTACAGCATAAAGAAGACAAAGGCCTAGCAAATCAACAGATGAGGTATAAAGGGAGAACTTAGAAAATAAAGAAGACAAAGGATTAACAAATTGACAGCCGAAAAATAGCAACAGAACAGCGAGTACACTGAATATTTAATTACATTATATATTTTATTGCGTGCAAGTCCTATTCTCTCGGAGATTCCTCTGAACCCAAAGAAGATGTCAATCCATTTAACCGAACCATGTAAAGGGTTAATGTGTAATATAATATTCGTCATTAGA
This sequence comes from Microdon myrmicae, assembly GCA_963931805.1. NCBI lineage: Eukaryota > Metazoa > Arthropoda > Insecta > Diptera > Syrphidae > Microdon > Microdon myrmicae. The sequence goes on along the minus strand of OZ007497.1, from coordinate 29,179,522 downwards.
TACCTGATTTCCTCTTCCGTTCATACTGTGCTCTGGCACTGAGGGATAAATTTATCCTTTTATTCATACCGCATTTAAATAAATGAATACAAATTGTGTCATCATTTATCGTGACTGAGCACTATGTAAGAAATATCCTAATAAATCATTTACCATACTAGCATAGACCAATTTGTCTCACTCCTAAAGGATTTGCCTTTACTTCATTTTATTTCGCATTAAGTAAAGACTTCCATAATTAACCCTGCCAAGGTAGGGTCGTTTTTGGCATCCTTAGATGGTAGGGTCGGGTCAATGGTGGTCAAAAAAATCTGAAAAATTTCATGTCGCTTCATTAACTATCCTTGTATAAGGACCAATCGCCATATTAATGACTTTTACATTACGTATAGGAAAAAAAAAGGGGGGGGGGGGGGGGGGGGGGGTGTAAAGTTTCAGGTCTGACCTACAGATGGCGTCAGCAGGTCTAATTTTTGGCTGATATACTATAGTACTATGTCTCATAGCACATAGTACATACTCCGCACCTTTTCCTGTACGTAATAAGTCCTGCCTATATTCAGTGAAATGGTTTCAATAAACTAATAAAATTTTGTCTATGGTATAAAACACTTTTTTTTTAACTTTTTTGAATAGTTTATCCATCAATTAAACCAATAACAAAAAATTGATTTTTAGAAAAAATTGGTTAAAAAAAATACCCCTAAAGAACGACTTTAATAGATGTCTCGAAAAGCGTGGGCAACCTTCCTGAAATTCTTCTGTGTTACTGAATCGCTAATTTATTAAGGATTCAAAGCTACTTTTCCTGTTATGTGGCTATGTGAATCATATGGACATGGGATGAAATTTAAATACCCGTCGCAACTTCCGATTCCTGAATTAATGTTTTATGACTGATATATGACTCGGACAACCGTTTTTCATTGTTAACGGGTGACACATGATGACTGCCTGCAATATGACGCCTTCCTAGTACTTAAACTGTGTTTCACCAGTAATTCACGCAAAACATTTGTCTTCCTTTGAAGCTCTTTACAGAAATGAATACTTTGTTAAGTACGATTTCAATGATTCGGTGGATGTAAATGGAATTGCATAATGTGCATACAACTCGCCATCTATCCTGCCAACGGTGAAAGCAATTTCAGCATCGAAATGAATATTAAAATGGATATTTTTCGGTTTGATTGCTCGACAGCAAAATCAAATATTAAATACTGGTTTCCGACCGTTCACATCCATCTCTGGATTAAAACAGAGAAAGAACAAACCAATCACTCAAATAACTTTCCACCTGCAAATGAAATTTTACGAGTGGAGAATGAAGTTCATCACCAATTTGACAGCGTCAGGAAATTATATTCCATATAGATAAACGAAGGACCTTTGCACCGACGACAATTTATGACGCATGCATAATATGGAATTAATTGCACCGGAAAGCTTTTGGTCACATAGCTTGTGGAACTAAATTTTGTCCAACGCCCATCTATTTAAACCGGGTAAATTGATTTCGGTATTTATGATGACAGTTCAATTGACATTAGTCATATTGACAGTATGGGCTAATGTCATTTCCATGAATTTCCGCTTTTCTATTTGCAGCGAAAACACGACATATCTGGTCTATCGGCTTTCGTTCCACCCGACATAATGCAAGTGGCAGTAGTAGACTAAAACGTGGTGTAACTGAATTTTCAGGCAAAAAAAGTCGGGTTATAAAGGGTAAAATTGTCGATCTTTGATGGGCACGATCTGTACATACTGGATTTTTGGATCCACATATTATTGGATTCATTCTCCACCCCTCGACGTGATAAAAAACTACGCCTAGGAATTCTTTCTGTGTTTCGCCGGTATCGTATGTAAGAATTAGGGAATTCCGAACTAAGGCGGGCGAGATCGCGACGCCGAACGGGCGAGAGTTCTACCTCGTCCCCACAAATCACTAATATATCTGACACGTTCAACACCGAGCGAAAAGCACAAACACCGGACAAGTAAAAATATAAAACTCAGGATTTCTATAGTTTGTTATTATTTATTTTACGGTTGTAAACACTACACTATACGTGGGGAATCCGAGTTATCCGTGGGGCACACGACAGTTACTGCTGCCGTCCGCGGAACGGGGGCGAAAGTCCGCACGACTATTGTCGTCGGCAGATGGAAAAGGACTTAGCGATATAAATTCGCGGACAAGGGAATTCGGTCAGTGAAACTGGCTCTCTTAAATAAGGGGTGCGTTTTCCTATTCCAAGAGAGACGTAAAGTCTCTCTTTGGAGTAACCAAACCGATCTCATAGAGGAGATCTTCACGATACACAAGTGTGTGTATACGTCGGTTCTTTTCATAGATCAAAGCCATGATGACGAACCTGAAACAAACACAAAGAAAGGAAAAGGATCGTGAGACCTTTGTTTATGTGAAAAGGTTACTGGGAAATGGATCCAGAACTATGTAGGATAAAAGAGATTTATGACCTGTGAGTTCAACTGAGTAATCAAGTTGCAACTCATTAAATGGTAGATGTATTTGGGATACGTTTTGGTGATTGGATTGTTTGTGTATCACCAGAATTCCTGGTGGTAGACAGCGATCTTTTGTTCGCACTTTGGTGCATTGGTAAGGCATTAGTCTCAACGCATATGCTGCTAATTACATGCAGCTGCGTTGGACCGTTTATCGCTGGCTGGAAGGAGTCGCCAGCCGATGTGTGTGTAGATAGTTTTTGTACACACATGGAGGCTGGGAAAATAGACGGCGCAAAATTTATGATCCCTGTCATGAAGGTTACCTTGTATGTAAAACCGAATCATTCGTTTACAGGAATTCGCGTAGAAGAATTTGTCTGGCAATGTAGATGCCGAAATTGGTTTGGAATTCCTGGTAAGCTAATAAAGAAATCTTACAGAGAATTGGTTTGCAAAAAGAATGCATGAAATGTAAGTTTTCTTTACAGGGACTTCAAGATCATAGATTTGATCTCTTTAATGCGTGAAGCATTTTCAGGTGCCTAATGCGATTGAATTGGCGAAAACGTATGCGTCTTGGGATGAGGTAATGGGGTTTTTTAGGTAAGTGTACCGTGGGGTTTGGCAGCAGCGCTACAGAACATCACTCAGAAGAAAACGAGTGAAAGAGAAGACCAGCCACGAATCGAAGGAAAGTGAGGGCAAGCGATCGCAATGACCGAAAACCAGACCACACTTCGTCGACACACGTGATAATAGTCACGGCTTCGTCAGACCAAATACCCTACAGAACCTAGTTAAATCTCGAAACCCCAAGAAGTCACCCGGTATCGACAATATGTCCTACCACTCGTTGCAAAGGCTTTCTCCTTTGTTGTTTATAAAGCTCTCCATTCTGCTCAATCATGCCTACAACTTGGGGTACTTTCCCCAAGCTTGGAAGCATGCTGTTGTTTGCCCAATCGCAAAAGCTGGGAAACCAAATTATCAAATTATTATTCCCACTAAAACGTTCGTTCTATTTCGCTTCTACACCTGCATCAGCAAAATATATGAACAGTTCGTATACGAGAAGCTAAATAAATTTATCAGTGTCAGGAATCTAATACCCGACTTCCAATTTGGATTTAGAAAAGCGCACAGCACCACCATGGCTCTCAACATATTTCAAAACCACGTTTGCGTGCGCCTCTTTGATAAGGAACCCACCGTTGCGGTGAGCTTGGATATTGAAAAGGCTTTGGACACAACCTGGATCGAAGGTCTCGTTTTTGAATTACCGAATACTGGCCTCAGTAAAACGCTGTGTAGTATCATTTACCAGTTCGTTTTAAACAGAACCTTCCAAGTTCGAGTGAATGGAAAGCTTTCCCGAACTTTCAACGCCGCTGTAGGCGTACCACAGGGCTCTATTCTAGTCCCCATCTTATTTAATATCTACACCTCAGATATTCCTCTCCCTGTGGATGGTAGGGTAAACCAGGTTTGCTATGCGGATGACGTCCTAGTGTACACGTCATCTAAAAGCCCAAAACTCTCAACAAACCGACTCAACCGTCATCTGGACGAACTGTATCAGTATTACAGTCGATGGAAAATTCGACATAACCCATCTAAAGCAGTATCTATAATTCTGAGTAGTAAACACTTCCAACCTACTTCTCGATATTCACAGAATATCCAAATACAAATAGGAAATACTACGATTAGACCACAGGATAGGATGAAATATCTTGGGGTCGTCTATACCCCAAAAATGAATTTCATCAAACATGTGACCCACATTCTTCAAAGGGGCCTTAGTCGGTCTAAGCAACTGCACAACATCTTGAAGTGGAGCAAGAAAGTTGACACCAAAGTTAAGCTTTTCCTGCATATCTTCGGCCCAAATGGAAAGACTTCGAGTTTTCGAAAGAAAACTCCTCAGAAGATTCATCAACCACTACAGAAGGCCTGACGGTCGCCACTACCCGAATTCTCACATATACGAAGGTGCCTCCACTATCCCTATCGACGAGTACTTGCTACAATTAGCATACAAGTACCTCGAAAGCATTCAGAACAGCGAGGACCCACTTGTACGGGAGTCTTACGTTCTTGACCCTTCTCTCCTTCGATCTCTTCGGATCAGCCCACCACAACTTCTTCTTTAGTACAAAACTGAAGAAAGCACCCTTCCCAACAACATTCTCCTCTATAATAGAAGATTCCTGGACCCATCCCATAGGGTCTACTGCTGACACACTACAAACACGCACGCACTGTACAAGACAGCACAAGCACACACACACACACACACACCGACCTACCGAAACCAAAAAAAAAAAAAAAAAAAAAAAAAACACACACACACCGACCAAAGCGCAGATTATCAGACGACAAAGACATGATCTGCGTTTACTACCGCACTCAAGACCCACCGGTCTTGTACGATTTCTTTCCCACCATCCCACCCAGCCACGTAGTTAGAGAACAATTGAACTATCCCTGTCCACACTATCCTTAGATACCTCCCTCTTTTTTTCAGATATCTTGAGAACGAGCCCTACATCCTCACGGATGTGGGTGATTCTGGTTATCGCAAGATGACCAGAAGCCAGAGACAAGATGAAGGACATATATGTCCTTGTCTCCCTAAAGTCGGCCTCTCGCCACCCCATTTTTTTTTTTTTTTAGAACACCAGAGGCGTCACAAGAACTCCTCAACAAACGGTCTTAACGAGACCAGTTTTATAGAGAAAATTATATATACGGAAACAATTTATAATAAATAAACAATTAAATTAAGTTAATTGTGCCGGCGTGTTTTGTTTGTTTTGTTTTGTTTTTGTCTCTATCTTAATCGTTGGGGGCAATCGCATTCTCACAAATCGTTTGGTAGTGTTGCTTTCACCCTTTTTCCGGTTTCGCAGGTCATAGTAAATTGTACCGGGTAAAACTACAGTGCCCTTTCATCCAGAGCAGAGTCCGGCTCTGGCAGTACAATTCGCGAACGAAAATAGTTCGTTTAGACGGCCAGCGCCGATTGATATACAGTCTACTACGGGAAGTTGCGACGTCGCTGGAAAGGTCGTTTATTTTCTTCCCTTTCAGTAACAACTTTCTTTATTCACTAACTAACAATTATGAGATTACGCCCCATCGCGTATATCTCTCGCTGACTTCAATCCGAGCCGACCCTTCTATTGGCTGTTGCTTCTGGAACTCCATTTGCTTCACACGTTCCTTTGGTCTCCACCTTGGTTGACATTGAAAGTATTTCGCCGACAGAGGACTTTCGCCAAATCCCAGCAAATAGTGCCGGAAGTGGTCCTCTCAAACGCCACTCATTATCACGGACTTTGCCATCCTTTCTATCCGGGTGGTGAAAACGGTCTCACAGGTCTGTCCGTACGAATGCTCCGCCACCTTCCTGCAACGCACAAAAGCCTGGTTCACACGGGAAACAAAGCCGGTGGTATCCTCCGCAGGGAGTTGTCGCATTACAGAGAGGTGTGCACACAACTCTTCGTAAGACACTTGCGGCTGGATAGCATTTCTTAGGCGCTGCTCCAGCTCAAGGAAACGTCCCGGCAACCCTGCTTCACCACCTACCCTCGTCGACAATTACTTAATGAAGCTCTCTTCCTCCCCCTTCGGCAAATAGCTAAGGGTCCTTTTGCTGCGATCTAGGAATATTTGTAGTTCACTAGCCACGTTTGGACCCTTTTTGGCCCGAGAACACCGAGATCGTCTTTGAGACGAGATCGAAGATCTTATCCACACCTAACATTGCCCGTGACAGAACTGGCGGATGAATCGGCTCCCAACTGTCAGGTGTGCCCGGCGTGGGTGGAGAAGACTCCTGGTTTCTTGGTGTTTTCTGGGAAGGCCAAGAAAGTAGGGCCCTAGGCGAAGGAGAGCTCGGTTTACTTCCTTCCAAGTGCTTTCCTGTTTTCATCAAGGTGCAAGTTGTCCTTACCTTTTATTGGTTTAAAGCAGGCTACAGGAAACCAAACGCGAGCAAACACTGGAGAGTCGAAAACAAAGGAAAAGGCGAAAAAAGAAATGGAGAACTTCGTCAGCCTCCACGTCAAGAGTAGAAAACGAACAAAATTCAAACTCTGGGGAACCTCGTCGGTTTCCAGACTAAATACAAATTTAGGTAGTGAAACCAACAAATTAGGGTACCCCATCAACTCACACACCGTGTCGAGGAAAAAATAAAAGAAATGGAGGAGATCGTCAGTCCCGTGGCCGAGCGAGAGGAAAAAGAACACCCCACGAAAAGAAGAGTGAGAAGCAAAAACAAAGGATAAACCTTTACGATTAGCAAAGTGGGGGACCTCGTCGGTTCCCAAACCGTATGGAAGAGAAAACAAAAAAAGGAATGGAAGACCTCGTCTGTCCTCTAGGCAAACAAAATTTAACGACCCACAGGCGAAAAAAAGAAGCGACCAAAAAGAAAACAACCGTCGTAGGCAACTTCGTCACTCCCCAAATCGTAAGAAATAGAAAAACGCGATCGGAAAACCTCGTTGGTTCTCAAACAGTCACATACATTTACAAAAGTATTCATTTATGGTCAACGATAGCAAAGATATTTTGTATATGGTACGGCATCGTTACTATGGAATTGTTATATGTTTTAAGTAGCACATTATTTCCTTTGTGTCGTCATAGCTTTTTTTCAGATGTGGTATCTGGATTATATGTTCCGCCTGGATATATGTGGGGAGGAACTATGTAAAAGCACGTACATCGGACCAATAGAACGATTAGGTACACACATCTATGAACGCCGAAGGCAGTGCAACACAGAAATTAAAAACACGAATTGAAAGGTGATCACCGACTTTTTATTGCTTTACTTCCAACTTAATATTAACTTGCATTGATTTTTATAATTGTTAACAAGGTGAAAACACGACTTTCTCACACGACTTCGAGTATTTTTGCGTCCCCGGCACGCGACGAGGAGTGAAAAAGGCAACGACCATGGCTGTCGGCGGTTGTAAGAGGACTCACCGATATTAGATCACTGTTAGAACAAATTGTGGATGTATTCACTTTTACGGTGGTGATAACCGGATCTCTTAGAGGAGATCGTTACGATACACACGTGTGTGTACTTGGTTCTTTTTAAGGATTCCATAAAAACATACCTGAAACTCAAGGACGGGGCATAATGGACATCCAAGAGATGTGTGTTTGTTGAAACAAACGGATCGCATCTCGTCGGATGCTAATGGATCTGTATTTTATTATGCATCTAGTTCGTGTGGGAAAAGATTCGGCGGATTAAAGGACACGGGAAATATGACCTGATGCATAGTTCGGTAATGATGGTCGGCTAGATAAATAGCAGCCGCTCATTAAATAGAAAACGTGATTCGGATACCACAAACGATATGAATTGTCTATGGTATCGCAGGAAATCTATGTAGGAACAGCAATCTTCGATTTGCACATGGTGCGAGTTAGGGAATTTTATTGCTGGAAGAAAAAGGTCGCCGGCCGATGTGTACGTAAAGACATTTACTTGGCGATGTTGGGAAAATAGACGGCGCAATATTTATGATCCCTGTCATGAAGGTTACAATGTATGTAAACCGAATTATTTTGTTTACCGGAATTCATCTAAGGAAATTTGACTGGCGACGTACATGCCGAAATAGATTGGGAATTCCTGGTAAGCTAATAAAGAAATCTGAAGGAGCAGTGGTATACGAAGAGAATGCATGAAGGTAAGTTTGTGGGGGTATAAGTAAATGCCGACGTACCGCACGTATTCCTTATATCTCCCATCGATCCGTGGGAAGAATTTGTTCGAATAATCACGTCAGGAAAGAGTTGCTCGTAACCCCAGGTTTGTCGTATAGCCTTCGTCTCTCAATATGCGGCATCGATTTATGTTCACCCTTATTGAGGAATGTGTAATTGTAAACATTTATGGGACGCACGTCCACTTCCTGGTTGTACCGAATCCGATGCGCATATTGGACGACATCTAGTGCGAGTGGATAGATAAATAGACGATTGAAGTCTAATTCGAATAAGTGAGTTAAGACACCAAAGTAATCAATAAAAAAGGATAACAGATAGCACTGCCAGCAAGCGTTTTAATTTATTGAAAATATTCACTAGTGAGAACATTCCGATGCGGTCACACAACACATAACTCAGATGATATTTCTAATAATTATTAATCGTCACTTTCAACCACACAACGTACTGGGTGAAACGACTTATTTCGCATAAATGTAGGATGTCCGCGGACGAGCGTGTGCATGAGCATGCACACGCGGCGGCAATTAGCGGCACCACCTCCCTTGGTTAAACACGTTAATCGACTGACTTGAAAAGGGAAGAAATTGGATACAACCAAAAGAGAACATACTTCTGCACTCTCATTGCCACGTCCTTCGATGTGTGGTACGTTGCATCGGCAATCTGATGATCGAAGAGAGCGGGACAATAAGAGAACAGAGACACGATGTACGATTATCCTAGGGGTGGATTTGGTTGTATGTGCATGAATTAATGTAGTTCTGAGCGGAACCCCTTGACCTGATTCGGTATATGGTGAGTTCAGTGTACATTGATCCATACGAAGACAGAACTGAGAAACGGAGGGGAATTGAGCTGATGATATTCACCTGCAAAAAGAGAACATTGATCCCCACCGAATGAAGTGTCTGGAGAAAACCGAAGTAACGCTAGGGAAATATTATCACGTGATTCAATCGAATGTGGTGATAAATTTCCCAAGCGGATCTGAAATGATGCGACAACTTCGTCCGGCTGGATTTGGTTGTCGCTAATCGACATGGACACGAGTTGCCGTATGGCAAAAAAGGTAAGCTAAACTCATTTATGCATTGTCTGCGTGGTACAATGAGTTTAGCTATGTGTCCTTGGTGGAAACATGCTTTGCAGGTGAACAGGTAAGTAGGGGGAAATGGGATTGATTTGACGCGCTGAAAGGCGGTCGAAATTAGGTAGGAAATGTTGGTTGGAATTGTGGGTTGTTTCTCATGTAGGATAGAGAAACCCCCACGGTACTCCCCCGCCAGTGACGTAGTCACGAAATAATGGTAGGGCGGAAGGAGTAGTTTGATGGGTGTCGGGAGGAAGTGAGGTTGGTGATGGATTGAAAGGATGGCTAGACGCTTGAACGATAAGGTAGGTCTTCTCGCTTCGGAAGCCGCGGTGGTGAGGTATTGGAACTGTCCTGAGTGGCGAGTTCTTGGGTCGGTGGGCCTGGGTCGATACAAGGAGTGGACACGTTGCTACCGCGTCGATGCCACGTGGGCAAGGGGTATGCGGCGTGGTCCACTGACCTGTTATGGGTCATTTGGACCAACAGGTTTGTCGTCCGAATAGGTCAGGGCCTAAGGGATGGAAGAGGTTCGAGCCAGGGTTGATCGCATCCGCGGGAGTCCCTAGGAAGAAGAATTCTTGCATGGGAGTAATGGTGGTAGAGGCGGGCATCCTGACTATTGTTTGCCACTCGGAGTAGCGGGTGGATAGCAAGGAGCCGGCCTGGGGAGTCGGGTATCCTACTGGTTGTTTGCTACACGCAGTAGCTATGGTTCAGTGAGGAGCCGAAGTTGTGACATCAATAAAAGCTCTTGTCGTGAATGTAAATTCACTAATAAGAACTGAGAGAAGAGCCAATCTTTTTAACCTGTTGCAAGAGGAACAACCTGATGTACTTCTGGCGGGGGTAACAAAGTTAAACCAGAGACATAAGATAGGACATAAAAACTACGATATTATATGAAGAGATCGACCTAACTCCTCTCAAGGGGGGGGGGGGGGGGGGGGGGGTTGTCGCAATCTTTATTAGAAAAAGGATCAATCATAAAGTAATATATAGTGGAGAAGTGCGCAGGTTCCGGGTGGTGGAAGCCTGTATCGTCCGCATACCCCTTCAGCAAGGAAGAGGTTTGTATGCGATTGCGGTCTACGCACCTGAGGAGCACCAACAAAACCTATTTATAGCGGAGCTCGAGACACTCTTTCGATGCTTACAATTGCACCTGGACAAAAATTACTTTATCCTAGGGGGAGATATGAACGCCAGGCATAGAAATTGGGGAAATTATATATCTAATGCCAGAGGAAATCAGTTGGCTGGTTGGTTAGATCAGTATCATATTGAATATAGAACTGACCTGCTAGCTACGAAATATCCATCGTTCCCCAGAGGTAGATCGTTCTTAGATATCTTGCTAATCGACTCACGACTGAGACTACTTAACACCAACAGACGAAACACAAACTGTTTACGGACAATTGAATACGACAGCGACCACTGTGCATTCACGGCAGTAATAGAGCTTCCGAACGAGCTCGCAGATCTGGAGGAATTCGTGATCCCGCAACCCTATAACTACAGGGTAATGCGATGGCCGCGGTTCACCAGATCATTAACAAGAGAACTCTGTTCGAATGACTTGAATCTGCCAGTAAACAGAAACCTGACAAATGACGAAATCGACAAATACATTCAACAAATGGACGAAACCGTAAAACGAACAATGGACAAAACAATTCCCAAAACAACAGTTACAGATCACATTAACATGTACAGAAACGCAACAATAAACGCACTCCACAAGAAAAAGAGCAGACTGCTATCGAAATTAAAACAATTACACAGACAGTTTACAGACAGACAAGACCAGGAGATAATATCACTGAAATCTCAATTAAAAAACCTCCAACAATTACTTAAAGCTAATTATAGATTAGCAACAAATTTGTATTGGAACAACAGAATTCGAGCTATAAAAACTAATAACCCGAATATGTTCCCACAAATAAATAAAATATTCAGGAGAAATAATCAAAATGAGATTCAGTGTCTCCAAATTCCACGTACTGAGGTAAACAAGCAGCTGCTAACCAACACTGGCATAGATATAGAGAACGCTATCTTCAATAGTGAGCTCTTCGTGATCGAAGATCCTTTGGAGAAGGCGAACGCTTTGGGAGCTGTCTTTCAGGAAATGTACAAGGTGAATGAAAGCATTCACCGAAATCACGACCTGGAGGACAGAATTCGACTGAATCACCTGCACCTCCGGAATGAAATTTCACATTGGCAATCGGAGAATCCGGGTTTTACGGAATTCAGTGACGATAATCTGTCAATTGACATTAATGCCAATCGTGGGGCTAATAGCCTTTTAATCACAAGGGAAGGAATCCAGAGTATCTTTGACTCATTAAGAAGCAAAAAGTCAGTGGGAATAGATGGAGTACCTAACATCGTACTCAAGAACCTGCCCCCAATGGCAATAGATATATACACGGTCCTGTTTAACAACGCGTTGAATAATGCATATTATCCCGCGCGTTGGAAAACGGCCATCATTCAGCCCATCGCAAAAAAGGGCAAAGACTGCACAAACCCAATGAACATGCGTTCGATAAGTTTACTCCCAAGCATCAATAAAGTATTTGAAAAAACCATTAACAAAGCTCTGGTAAAATGGGTAGAAGACAACAGCATTATTCCAAATAACCAGTTTGGCTTTAAGGCGGGTCATGAAACCACACATGCCGCAGCTAAACTGGTCTCCGACATACAATGGAATAAATGTAGGAACCAATGCACAGGTGCCTGTCTGATCGACTTGGAGAAAGCCTTTGATACCGTCTGGATCGAAGGGTTGTATTACAAACTGGTCAGACATGGAATACATAAGCCTTTACTATATGTACTTTACGATATGTTAAAGGACAGGAGGTTCGTGGTCAAAAGTGGTAATGTGACCTCTAATAAAACGTATAATATCAAGAATGGCTTGCAACAGGGCGCGGTACTCTCTCCGATTCTTTGTAACATTTACATTATCGACTTATTAGATGCACTTCCGCAGGCTATTGCGTACGCAGACGATCTCATAATTTACAGAACAGCTCCGAAAGTTGCGATCATAAATAAGTTAATACAGCGAGACTTCAACAAAGTGCAGCGCTATTGCGATGACTGGAAACTTAAGATCAACTTCCAGAAATGTGAAGCCATCCTATTTAGAACTCCATTATATAAAGCCACGTACGACACAAGGAAAAACTGGCGAAAGCTAGTTATCGTGGGACCGCATGGAGATAAACTGGAAACCAAGAGTTTAGTTAAATACCTGGGCATCTGGCTAGACCAATATCTGTATTTCAACAGACATGTAGAGGCTGCTTTGCTCAAAGCGAGGAAAACTTTTGCTATGACAAGGAGGCTATTTCACAGTAGCCAACTTGACAGCAGGGTAAAAGTCATATGCTACATGACGCTAATCAGGCCAATGCTCATATATGGCTGTCCAGTATGGTTTAACATAGGTCCAAATTTGATGGAAAAGATTCGGGTGTTCGAAAGGAAGTGTCTGAGAACCTGTCTCAGATTATATCGAACACCGGAATCGGAATACAAAAAGTACTACTCAAATGAGACTTTATATAATGAAGCCTGCATAAATAGGGTGGATAATTTTATGATTAAATTAATCAGAGGACATATTGCGAGAGCAATAAGCTCGTCCAATGACCTAATTTTCGGGGCTTATTATCCAAATATCCTGTACTATGAGAACGTGCGTCGCAACGGTTTTGTTCCACCAGAGGCGTTCCTTGATTTGGACATAAAAGGGCTTATACAGGATAGATCCGGAATTCCGCTGATCTATCATGTAAGTAGATCATCCGTAGACGGGCGATTGTGCTACGACCGGGAAGTAACGCGCACCGAAGAAGAGCTCCTGCGCTTCAGTAGGGCTATCTCCCACAGAGACCGGGACGATAGTATTAGACAGCGTCAACAGTTCTGGTGGTTGAATGGCATATAAAGACCTGGATACCAAAGTCGGTATAGAATCACACTATCATCAGCTAGCTTACATAGACTTAGCTTTTCTAGAATTAGGGTAGTATAAGATTTAAGTTAAGTTAAGCTAAGTGATTTTACATTAAAAAAAAAAAAAAAAAAAAAAAAGTAGATAAGTTTAGGTAAGTTAAGTAAGTTAAATTTTAAGAAAAAAAAAAAAAAAAAAAAAAAAATTTACAAAGTTTTTCAAATTTTTCTTTGTCTTTCAAATAATTATAAGTATTGCCACAAAGTTCTGTCGCCGAAAGACAAATTATACAAATATTAAGTAATGTTTAGCTTAGAGCGTCTGCGAAGGACCAGTAAGTTATTATATAAGCTATTTAAGCTAGAATTTAAGCATTTTTTGTCTAGCCTTTAATTTAGAAACTAAGAATATAGAAAGAAAATAAAAAAATGTTTAAAAAATGAAAAATGAGCCGAAGTTGTGAAAGGGCGTGAAGCCGAGATGGTTGAATGGGGGGCGTCATGTGCCAGTATGCCACTACGGGCCAGTAGGTCGAACTGTGTTGAATGGTTTGGTCGATGTCGAACGATGTCGAAAGGGTTGCGTAGGGTTGAGGGACGGCGAGCTGGGTCGCGTGGAGTCGGCTGGTGGGCATCGTTGTGCCGAGGATGGAGAGAAGCCGGTTTGAAAGAGTGGGCGGAGTCCGAGGAGTGTTGCGTGAAGTTGAGCGGAGGAGAAGGGAGTTGAGTTGATGATATTCACCTGCAAAAAGAGAACATTGATCCCCAGCGAATGAAGTGTCTGGAGAAAAGCCGAAGTAACGCTAGGGAAATATTATCACGTGATTCAATCGAATGTGGCGATAAATTTCCCAAGGATCTGCAATGGTGCGACAACTTCGTCCGGCTGGATTTGGTTGTCGCTAATCGACATGGACACGAGTTGCCGTATGGCAAAAAAGGTAAGCTAAACTCATTTATGCATTGTCTGCGTGGTACAATGAGTTTAGCTATGTGTCCTTGGTGGAAACATGCTTTGCAGGTGAACAGGTAAGTAGGGGGAAATGGGGTTGATTTGACGCGCTGAAAGGCTGTCGAAATTAGGTAGGAAATGTTGGTTGGAATTGTGGGTTGTTTCTCATGTAGGATAGAGAAACCCCCCACAAGTTTTCTTTATAGGGACTTGAAGATCATAGATTTGATCTCTTAAATGCGTGCAGCATTTTTAGGTGCCGAATGCGAATGCATTGGCGAAGACTTATGCGTCTTGGGTGATGATTATGGAGGCTTTTAAGGTAAGTGTACCGTGGGGTTTGGCGGAACCGCTACATATACATTCGTTTTCATGCATTTTTGCAGGTTACTCAAGATATGGGGATTCACATTAAGGTGAATCCTGTTAATGGTGGGGGCAGTCCCAAAATGTTAAGTATTAGGGGACGACAGGATAAGATATGCCAACAAATAAAAGCAATTCAGAATCAGTAATCAGTAGCTAAAAACTACCATCGTAAACATTGCCCTTTAATTCATATCATAATTTACTCCTACGCCTTCAAAAATCAATTCTCATTCTTCCTTGGGATACATGAGAGGAATCACATATTCTAGTTTTACAAACAGAAATCAATAGTCCCCTTATACTGTGATCATGGAGTTGAAAATTAAAAACGTGAGTACCTGGCTGACTTTCAAACAGACAACTTGTCTCACAGTTTTGCTCGTGCTAGTTATCTTAATCAACCGTTATTTTCACAATAATTTTCACAATTTAATTATCATTATCTTGTTTTCTTTGCCTCGTTTTCCGCATACAAAAATTTGAACAAGTGTTATAACCGTTAAGTTATGGCCCCTGGGCCACGTGTGTTAAACAAAATTAAGCGCAAACGGTTGCGTTACGACCCCGTTATTGGAGGCCAAACTCCTCCCGATAAACTTTCAAAAGTGAACAATAAAGTTCTAGAAAAATCTAAAATGTGTTCAAACACTAACTTTTTTCAACCACTTCAAAGTCTGATGGAAGATTCTCCTGAAATGGATCCGACCAATGACGAACAGTGCACAGAACTTCCTAAGGAAACCGTTCCGCCAATTGTGGTATTAAAAACAACTAGTGCTCAAGTGCGTGATATTTTGAGCAACATTAAGATAGACAAATACTTAATCAAAAACATTTCGCTTGGGCAAAAAATATGTGCCCCAACAATGGACATATATAATAAAATCAGAACCGAACTCGTACGGTTAAAATGTGAGTTTTTACCCACTCACGTAAGGAAAATCGTCCATTAAAGGTAGTGTTATCCGGGCTAGACTTAATTAGCAACGATGTAGTGAAACATGAGCTAATTGCACTCGGGATTAAGTGCCTAGATGTTAAAACCATCACATTAAATCCGACAACAAAAGCCCTGTACAAACACTACTTGTACATCGTCTACATTCAACGCGGTACTGTTAAATTAAACGAACTAAAACGGAACTACTCCACCTTGTTCAAAACCATCGTTCGCTGGGACTTTAAAAAACATAATCCAGGTAAGGTCACACAATGTCACAATTGCCAGCTTTATGGTCACGGCTCGATGCATTGTCATATAAATAGCTTCTGTGCAATATGTTCGGGAAACCATAAAACATCCGACTGCAAAACAAATGAGATCATCAAGTGTGCAAATTGTAGTGGGCCACATAAATCCACCGATCCAGAATGCATAAGCCGAAAGCAGTACATAGACATTCGTCGCAAATTATCCCCACGCGGACGTGGTACAGGAAATACAACCTTCCTACAGCCTCCGAGTGACAAACAGCAGACAGTGCCCGACCGATTATCCATTGATAATTTTCCTCCACTACCCCGATCTGTGCGTCAACCTTCACTTCCTTCATCCACCTGGGCTTCTGGCCTCCATCAAACCCAGCAACCTTCCAATAGTGATACGACACACACGAAGAAAAATCCGTCTGAAACTATAACTAATGATAACTTGTTCTCATTTAGCGAGATAAACTCTCTTCTTAATGAAGTTGTAACCAAGCTTAGTGCTTGTCAAACCAAAGCTGACCAATTTAACGTCATTACTTCATTAGCTATTAAGTACATATACTCGGAAAAAACATGTTAAGAAATTCTCTTAACATCATAACTTGGAATGCGAGAAGCATCAAAAACAAAAAGCATGAATTTTTTAGTTTCTTGATAAATTTTAATATTGACATTGCACTTGTTTCAGAAACCTGGCTCAAACAAGACATTTCTTTCTCACATCAAAATTACATATGTTATCGCCTAGACAGGGTACATGCTAGTGGTGGAGGTGTCGCCATTGTTGTGAAAAAATGTATAGAACATTCCTTGCGTCCTTCATTGCGCCTTAAGTTAATTGAGGAAATTAGTATAGAGGTAACATTAAGTGACAACTCCAAGGTGAGTCTTTTTTCGGTCTATTTCCCTGGAGGAAATAGAAACCTAGAGAAATCTACTTACTTTAAGCGGGATCTGCAAAAATTGTATAGAGTCAACACTCGAAACAAGGTAATTATTGGTGGTGATCTAAACTGCAGACATCAGTCGTGGAATTGTCTTAGGGCAAACAGCTGGGGTAACATTTTACTAGATGTTGCTGAATCCAGCCCAAGTTTTTCCATACTTTATCCACTTCTTCCCACCTATATCCCAGCGAGTGCTAACAAGAACCCCTCAACTCTTGATCTATATATCACTAATATTCCAAATTACTGCACAGTACCATTAACTCTAAATGCGTTAAGTTCAGACCACCTTCCGATCAGCCTCACAGTGAATCATACAGTAGTTGTAAATCGTACCAGTTTATACCACAACTATTCCGCCGCCAACTGGAATTGTTATAAATCATATATAAACACGAACTTGATTCTAGGTGATACCAGCCTAAATTCTATAACCTGCAGCGAGCACATCGATATCCTATGCAACAATTTTGTTTCTATTATCAATAGAGCGGCCGATCTTGCGATACCTAAATGTTCCACTGCTCCAGTTGATAAGGCACCGCTTCCTGAAAATATCTTACATCTGATTAGGCTACGAAACTCTGAAAGAAGAAAATGGCTGCGTTATAGAATCGATTGTTTTCTAGTTAATGTTAAAGTCTTAAATAATATCATTAAAAACGAAATCTCAACATATAGGAACAAGTGTTGGAATAAACACCTTTCCTCTCTTGACAAAGCAAGCAAACCGTTCTGGAAAATATCAAAAATTATGAAAAAGAGAGGGTGCAGTATTCCTCCGTTTAAAGTTCACGACAAGTTGTTTATTTCTTCAGTGGAGAAATCGAACCTACTTGCTAACACGTTTAGTAAGAACCACTCCATATCTATGCATCTAAGCGACGCGTATACTGAAGCTGAAGTTGCTAACACTATCTATGTACTTTCTCAAACACCAGCTGAAAGTACTTACGCAACTAATATCAGCAAAGTTAAAGAATTGATAAAAAAATCGAAATCAAAAAAGGCCGCGGGTCTCGATAATATTAACAACAAATTAATCAAAGCACTTCCACCTGCTGCAAGTAACTATTTAACATTCATTTTCAACGCTTGTCTTAAGAATTGTTATTTTCCGGACTGTTGGAAAACAGCAAAAGTAATACCTATCCCGAAACCCGGCAAACCGAAGAACAGCCCCGAAAGCTACAGACCTATTAGTCTACTTAGCTGTCTAAGTAAGCTCTTAGAAAAAATCATTAAGGAAAGGATTGATCGTTTTGTGGAAGACAATAACATCTTACCAAACTTTCAGTTCGGTTTCCGTAGTGGTCACAGCACAATCCACCAAGTCTTGCGCATTAAAAACCACATAGCTGGTAAATTCATCGACAAGGAGTCAACGGGACTAGTTCTTCTAGACATCGAAAAAGCTTTTGATACGGTATGGCACGATGCCTTGATTTATAAGCTACTAAAACTTAACCTGCCAATACCGCTTATCAAAATTATCCAGAGCTTTCTTCGTTCGAGAAAATATGTTGTGAGTTTAGGAACCGACATATCCTCTACTCACCAAATCCACCATGGTGTACCCCAGGGCTCGGTCCTAGGTCCCATATTATTTACATTGTTTGTCGCAGATTTACCATGTCTAGGTGAAAACATTCAGGTAGCTATGTTTGCCGATGATACGGCCATTTTCTCTTCGGGTGCCTTATTCACTAATGTCTACAACTCTTTGCAAGCAGCTCTTGACAAACTAGCAGTATATTACAGGAAATGGAAAATAAAAATAAATGGTAATAAAACACAAGCTGTCTGGTTTTCGAGATGTAGGAAACACTGTTACCTACCAATGGCACTAAACTCAGTATGTGTGCAGTTGATATTGATTGGTCCGAAGACTGTAGATATCTAGGTATTATTCTAGATAAAAAACTCATCTTTCAAAAACACATCACTACCACAATTGACAAAATAAACAAAGTCGTAAGAGTTATGTATCCACTAGTGTGTAGAAAATCAAAGCTTAGCATCGAAAATAAAATTATAATATTTAAAACCATTTTTCAAGCTATACTCCTGTACGGGGCGCCTGTATGGTGTAATTGTGCTCGCACACACAAAATAAAATTGCAAAGGTGTCAAAATAAAATATTGAAAATGTTGCTGAATTTGCCATGGCATTATTCGACACATGAACTACATGAAAACGCCAACGTTAAACCGGTAGAGTTCCTTATTGACAAAATCAATCGAAACTTCTTCGTCAATTGTTCTTTTTCTGACAATGTTCTCGTTTCCCGTCTTGCGTTATCCTAAGTCACTACATATGTACTCTGTCTATGAAAATTATATCGAGGTCATTACTACATAAAATAACCGGAAGCTCGTGCAATATTAGTCTTAAGATTCAAATAAGGGTTTTTTATTGTAGTTTTCCCTTAATTTATTATTTGTTATTCATTAAAATTGTGCTATTGTCGTTATATAGATTTAAGATTATAGTTGTAAAGGAATTGCTATCCTAAATCTCTTAAGTACTAGTTGTAAAATATACCATAAATGTAATTATCTACTAAATAAAAAAAAAAAAAAAAAAAAAAAAAAAAAAAAAAAATGAAAAAAATGAAAATTAAAAACGTATTTTCACACTTATTAAGAGTAACATTACTGATTCGCCAATAAATATGTTATAGACAGCTGTTTGAAGCTGACCTAATGGGCTTGTGTCGAGTCCCACTGCATGAGAAAACGGAAATGTGGTGTTCTTCACCGCACAATAGAATTCGAAAAAGTCTCCAGTGTCGTATACTATAGCATTCACGTAGCAGTCACACAGCTTATGTTACGAGCCGTGGTCTGATGTATCAGATTATGGTTCTAAATTTTTCACAGCGTTAGCTCGTCAGATTCTTCACTACTTCGCGAAGTACTTCATTATAAAACCATAAAAAAAAAACAAGATGGTTAATTAGAAAAGAAGTTCACCAGCCTCCACACTTGACACCTCAACACAAGAAATATAAAGGATCTTATTGTTCTTTCTAATAAAACAACCAATACCGCCCGTAACACGTTCGTCCAAAAGATGTTCGAAAAAAGCATCCTTTGTAAACAATAATGATTTTAAATAAAAAAGATCTGTTAATTTGTACTTGAAAACACACACACACACACACAAACACCTTTTCCTTGACGTATGCTTATTAAGACCCTGATTTCACTGATTTGAAAAGGTGTTCGTGTTTTCAACAGATGGTATCAGTCGTGCAAATTTTTGAGATATAGTTTGCCGTATTTCTTTTCCAACATTTCCATGAGCTGTATCTTTCGTGCTTTTTCTGAGTGGTGTGTGGTCTCTAATGGATTACAGTAGTACAATATCCAGTCTAGCAATGGCACCCTCCATTTGAAATAAAAATGTAAAGCTACCTGACCCAGTAGTTAATCATGCATCAGTTTTAAAACGTTTGAAAATATTTGGAGTGATTCAAAAGTAAAACAGATCCCGGGCCGTATGCGTTGAAACCACCGACAACTTAATCAAGGTTTATTCAAAGTAGGTAACGAAACCCTGATCACCTTTCCAGAACTGTAACAATCCAATTGGTCGCCTACAGGATCCCACTTCACCGCAGCTGCAACATAATAGTTTAATTTACATTTTTCCCTGCAGTCAATTTTCGACATTCGAGGAAAATCCGTAAACAAATGAATTCCTGCGGTCAGTTGGATTGGACAATCCGCACATTAATCGAGAATCGGAATAGTGGGTATGTGCATATTCGATAGGTCCATGTGATTTGAACACCTGGGTGGTCATTTCCATGGCATACCTTAACTGGCACAACTAAATTGCGTTCGGCTAAAGGTATCCATGAACAGTTGAAGTTCAAATGGTTCACAGGAACGCGAAATAGCGACAAATATAGTCAGTTAAATCTTTCTGTCCATTGTTCCGGAATTAGTTGATTACAATATCTCTTGTTCATTCTATTGCATCCGGTGGAATATTCCATTGCTCAGTTACAGGTAAATTGTCCGTAAATTGTTCGTCAGCAGAATGTGGTTTTGGTTACCCATATCTAGTGATTTGCAATACGATTTACTTGTGTGAGCTTCATATAATATATTTTATTTGGCATTGTAATGTTGACTAATTTGAATAACATTCTACATTGGGAATGCAATTGAAATATATTAAGAATACAGAGTTTAAAAACCAACTAGAAGTATTCACGGATATAAATTATAATACATTCATTTTTGAAGTATGTGCAATTGGCAGTAGGAAAATTGTGGCGTAAAACCTCGTTGTCGTTTTTTTCTATTCTGTGTTTGCAGATGTCAAACTGGATATTTTTCTTGACAGCAACACCAAATAAATGGAGAAACGTTAGAAATATATCACTTCCAATTTAACTTTTTTCAATAAAAAAAAGTTTTCTCTAAAACACCTGATGGCACTTAAAAATTCGGAAACATTCTTCCAAATTGAGCTTACCTAACTTGAGTAACACTTGTAGATGGAATTAGTTTGAATTCAACGCCAGTTGCTAATTTGTTGGATCTCAGACGCTTAATATAGTCTGATGCCAAAAATATGTATTGGTACTCTAAAAGATAAGTCTGCATGAGACCCAAGGCATCCCCACTAATGCACTATGTTGGCAGAGCGATGGTAATTGGAATCACAAAGATGATATATGTTATGTTAGAGTGAAAGAGGTGGTATCAAAAACTTAGTCAGTAGGCATGACAGTAATGACTGACAAACACCCCGTTACCTCATCTGAATAGGAGCAGCAAGTAGGCGGCTCGACGTCAAACATCTCACCGCAGAACCTAGGTTCCTCTTACCGTGATATTGGAAACCGTAATCGCCGATCAAACTAGTGGCCAAGGTCACCAATTTCATTAGGTGTCCCGTACGTGTTAAAAAATAGTGTAAACTGAACATGTAGTTCTCCAAGAAGCCCTACCATTTCCCCCCCACAAAGTAAAATTTCCATCCAAAGCCTCCATATCCCCAAATCAACGTTGAATTCAATGTCAAACAAATTGAACCAAACGTTCATTGTCGAACATTGAATTCAATTCGTCAAAATTCAAACACCACAACCCATATCTTCATATGCTTTGTATGTTCAATTATCAATTCTCGAAATCCAAAGTCTAAAATAAATACGTGATAAAAGAGCCAAATGTTCGTTCATCATGCACACACAAAATTCAGCCAATCTGAATATCACAATGCTATCTCCATATGCATTGTAACCCGATGTTTTATGATATGCAAATAGACCCAGATTCCCATTCAATATCTCAACCAATTCCCATGGACTCTGTCCCCATCTGAAGTGCATGCAAACTCTTGTTTGCATTAGTACGCTTGTTTCCTCCTTTTCGAGTGGTCGGCCGATTGATGCTTCTGCGTCGCATCAGCTGAGATGTAGACAGATGGACTCTCTGAATCAGGATCTAGATAGGGTCCTGCAGTGGAGAAGGGCCAATATCGTGGACTTCAATGCAGCGAAGACTCAGTATACAACATTCACAAAGAAAACTGGATCATCGGTTCCACAGCTGATGATGAATGGCCGGGCCGTCAAGGCTGGGGAAAGTTTGAAATTGCTCTGCGGCACGGTCTGTGGGAATGTATCATGGCATAAACACGTGTCAAACATCGCCAGGTCAGCCTCAGGAAAACTGAGTTATCTTTTTAGAGCCAAGAAATATTTTACTCCGGCCCAACTTCTTCTATATAAATCCCAAATTAGACCCGCGCTCGAATATTGGTCTCATGTTTGGAGCTCGGCTCCTAAACATACCATCCACCTACTTGAGAGCATACAGAGACGAGCGATCCGCCTGATCGAGGACTCGGCGCTGACGTCGGGACTACAGTCGCTATCACATCGAAGGCGCGTAGCCGACCTCTGTCTGTTTTACAGATATTATCGCGG
The DNA here is from genome assembly GCA_963931805.1 of Microdon myrmicae. Lineage (NCBI taxonomy): Eukaryota > Metazoa > Arthropoda > Insecta > Diptera > Syrphidae > Microdon > Microdon myrmicae. The sequence goes on along the minus strand of OZ007497.1, from coordinate 29,156,773 downwards.
GTGCTGTTCTTTCGAGATTCGCAATTCGGCTTATATGCGCTCCATAAGACAATCCGACGGATCGCACCCGTTTGTGGTTCATCTCCCGGCGGCGCGAACATCCCTACATCAGAACTCGTTCCGCTACAGAGCGGGGAAGCTGTGGAACTCCCTTCCCACGCGAGTGTTTCCGGAACGTTACAACCTGCAACTGTTCAAAAAGAACTGCAACAGTTATTTGATGACATCTCGGGGCGCCTACTCGGCGCTATAGGTTCGCCTCTCCCGAGAGAAGTTTAATAAAAAAAAAAAAAAGAAAAAAAAGCCAGATGGATAACAGGAACAAACCTCAAAAAAGGTGATGCGTGCAGAATTTGATAAAGGATCAGAAAAACGATAGACGGCCGAAGTCGTAAAGTTAAGAGGCAATTGCATAACGGCAGTAGAAAGGCTAAGTTGCAGTTGTATAGTCGCGGTTTCTAAAATTAAGGAGCGGATGTAAGTAGGAGTGCGTAGGTTCCGGAAGCAATAAAAAATAATACAGAAAGGTTTCCGTTTTAATCAAACATCTTGTGTCGCTGCGCTGGTTTCCGAAAACGTATAAGTGTATCGTGACTGGAACGATTCTCTCCTGCTCATCTTTTTATAAATTTCTCTTTGAGTGTGTGTAGTGGTGCTTGGCGTTATCGTGCAGTCGTCGGATTTGCTTTATTAAGGACAACGACGGTAGTGCACTCTTCCCGGAGGCCCCTGAGGCACGGTGGTGCACCAAGAATAAAATAAACACACTAATCAATAACAAAACATCCTGAAATCCGCGGACATGTGTACATATTTTATATGGGCAATGTGAATCTAGAATTAGGATTAAGACTAGAATTATAAAAAAGATAAATGTAAACAGGGTTCCAATTAGAAGGGAAAACGTTGTCGGGTTTCTCTATTCTACATGAGAACTAACCCACAATCACAACCACAATTTCCACCTTATTTCGAGCGCTTTCAGCGCGTCATACATACCCATTTCCCTTATATGCTATTCACCTGAAATACATGTTTTCCCCAAGGACGCATAGCTAAACTCATTATGCTATGCAGATAATGCATAATTGAGTTTAGCTACTATCTTCGCCACACGGCAACACTATTGCTCTAACCATGGGATTTCCACCGGAAATTCCATTCGTATTGGTTAGTAACAACCAAGTCAAACCAAGCGACGCGGTTGCAGCATCATCCATTGGCTTGGGTATTTACCAATATTCCATAGAGTTTTTCCCACGGTATTATATCCCTAGCCGACGCGGCGTCATATTGACTCTTCCCAGATCACCCATTCGCTTGGGATCAATGATCTCTTTTTGCAGGTGAATGGCACTTCTCCTTCGCAGTTCAGTTTTTACATGGTTCAATGCGCTCCACCACAGCCGTAACACTGGGTCAGTAGGTCATGTCAGTAGCTGCATTTGATACCAACACACACAACCAAAGCTACCTCGAGATCACAGCACATCGTGTTTCTGTTCTCTCATTCTCCACGTCCGCCAATTACCAATTAACAGAAGTTACCACACTTCGACGAGCGTGAAGCTGAGAGAGCAGAGGCGTGGTGTCTTTTGGTTGTCCTGTGCGTAAAATGAAATACCGAATTTCACCCCTGATGCAATTAGTCAGATCTCAACCACCATCGCGCATAGTCACGCTGCCGCCCAGGCCAAAAAGTAATTCCGCAAATTTTAAAGAGTCGGGTGCAATCCGTTGTACGTGCAGTTTCTGTGTAAAATTGTCGCCAGAGTTTTCACGATTATTATTAGGTGTGCAACTTTGCTTCCGCCGTTTTTTTTCCCCCGAAATTCGAGGCTTTATTGTAAAAAACTGGTTATACATGTATGATTCAAAGTATTGTCCATCGCTGGCCACTACTTTCTCCCATCTTTCGGGCAGCATACGAATCCATTTCTTCATATTAGGCGTACAATTTTGCTTCCGCCGTTTTGCAATAGATGGCTGTAGCGGTAAGTGGTAGTTGAAATAAATAGATCATAGATGTCCTACATGTCTCATCTGTCGTAATTATTTTGAAATAAGTGCAAATTAGCGCGGAATACACTTTAGTCGTAGTGTAAATAAAGAATAAATAAAAAAACTAATCTGAACACAGTGCGTTTTATTCATCGTGAGTAGTAGGGTTATGAGGCTTCCGGCACAGTTTCTGGCTCAAAAGCTCTTTTCTGTCTGAAAGCTCTATGTGAAGGTGAAGATGTGTGTGTTGTGTGGTGAGTGTTGATAGTGGTATGTGATTCATGGGTGGTGGGTTCTTATCTGAGGTGGTAATAGTAGTATTTAGTGTATTTCTTATCAGTGTTGGTATTAATTGGGTATAGTTTGTAGTATTCTTATCGCTGGTTGTTGGTTGATGTCGTAATCGAATGGGTATGTAGTTGTTGGATTTTGTGCTTTTGATGCTCTTGGGTTTTTGCAGGTGGTGGTGATGAATGCTTTTTTGTTGACTATTGGGCTTTTTGTAGGTGGTGGTGAGTATTGGGGCTTGTGGTGATATCGGTGCTTTTTGTTATGGGTTTATGTTTTTGCTAATGGATTTATGCTTAGGTGGTGATATCGGTGCTTTTTGTGATTCATGGGTGGTGTGTCTTAACTGAGGTGGAAATAGTAGTATTTAGTGTATTTCTTATGAGGTTTGATATTAATTGTGATATTTTGTGGTTGCGATTAATGATTGTGGGTTCTTATCTGAGATGGAAATAGTAGTATTGATATTAATTGGGTATAGTTTGTAGTATTCTTATCGCAGTAGTTGTTTGTTTGGGTAGTGATTAATCGTTATCAGCGTGGTTGTTGGTTGATGTCGTAATCGAATGGGGATGTAGTTGTTGGATTTTGTGCTTTTGATGCTCTTGGGTTTTTTGTAGGTGGTGGTGAATGCTTTTGTTGACTATTGGGCTTTTTGTAGGTGGTGGTGAGTATTGGGGCTTGTGGTGATATCGGTGCTTTTTGTTATGGGTTTATGTTTTTGCTAATGGATTTGTGCTTAGGTGGTGATATCGGGGCTGAATGGGTAGTGCTTTAGGCTTTTGTCTCGGTTGTAAGCTGTTAATTGTGATGGAAATAAAAAAAACGTTGTCTGGGTTGTGCTTTTTAATCTTATTGTCATTAAGCTGGGTAATATATACGGGAATTTTGTTGTTTGTGGATTTGTATGGGAAATGGGTTGTTTTTAATCTTATTGTCATTAAGCTGGGTAATATATACGGGAATTTTGTTGTTTGTGGATTTGTATCGGAAATGGATTGTTTTTGCTGGAACTTAAACTGACTTCCCCTAAGACGCAGAGCTAAGCTAGTTGAATTCACCTAAGACGCAGAGCTAAGCTAGTTGACTTCACCTAAGACGCAGACCTAAGCCAGTATTCAAACGATCAATAACAAGGCGGGGGCGGGGGCTTTTTGCTCTATGATGTTGATGAATGGGTTGTGCTTTTGGCTTTTGTCTCGGTTGTAAGATTTCTATATGCTGTTATCAAAAAAAAAAAAACCAACCATGACTGTGCTTGTCCGATCTTATGACATTGGATGCTATAGTAAATTCTTTTTTATTTCTTAGTGTATTTATGAGAGCCAATTATTCTTATCATAGTTTCCATATTGAAGAAAGAATGTCTCGTTTCCGCCCCCCACAGGCTAATGTTGATTTCTATATATAGGCGTACATCTTCAGTGGCTTGGGGATTTGTACTTATTATCAGTATTTTTTCAATTTGGGGTGTGTGATGCATAGTTGTTTTGGTTTGTTGGGTATTTGTTATCAGGTGTATACATCTTCAGTGGGCGATTAGCGTTCAAGGTTAATTGTGTGACATGAGCAGATGGTATTTTTGAATTGGGTGTGTGAATAGGTGATAGGTGATTCATGATTGTTTGGCAGTGAATATATTATTATTTAGTCATTGAGTTTGAGTACTATATATGGGAATTTTTTTTGGGTGATTCTATGTTGAAATGGGTGTATGTTTTAGCTGTTTCTTAATATATATATGGGAATGTTTTTGGGTGATTCTATCTTGAAATGGATGTATGTTTTAGCTGATTCTATTTTGAAATGAGTGGATGTTTTTTTCTTAGAACACTTCATTTGCCCATGAAAAAAAAAAAAATTCTCTAAGACGCAACCTAAGCCAGTACCCAGCAACTGCGTTAACAAGGTGAGGCTCGGGCTTTTTGCTCTATACTGAAATGCTACTATTTGATAGTAAATCTATGTTGAAATAGACTTTTTTGCTATATTGAATATGTGCTTTTTTTTGGGGATTGTCTGGGGTGCTAAAGGCTTTTTTATGAATATATTCACTTGGCAGTAAATCTATGCTGAAATATATATAGAAATACGGGCTTTAAATTTGAAAAAAAGAAGAAAAAATCATCATCAAATCCAATATTCGACGTGGGATTAGCTAGGAAATAAAAAAATCAACATCATCAACTGGTGAGTTACCTTATTTATATATTAATTGTTATTCCTTTTTTTCGACGCGGTGCTAGTATTTATTTTTGTGTATTGTATCGTGAGTCTAGCAATAATAATAATAATAATCCCGATGTTTTTGCTATTGCTGCATAATGTATGGAAATGGTTCATCATCATCGTCGTCGTTATCAGTTGTGTGTATGTGAATAGGTGACAGGTGATTCATGGTCGTTTGACTTGTTGTGCTGTTATCATTTGTAGTAAAATAGAGGCGTGTTATCAGTAGTTGTTCGTGGATTTTTGTATGGAAGTCATTCATAGTCGTTTGACGATGTGGTTTTGGGATTCTTTCTTATCTCAGTATGTGAATTAAGTCTTAGGGTTGGATGATCAGCGTACAAGGTTAAAGTTTGGAGTAGGTTAATTGTATGACATGGTTGGTCGTCGATTTGTCTGGAAGTTGAGGACTCTTTTATATATTATTATTAGTCATTGAGCTGAGTAATATATATAGGAATTTTTGTTGTTCGAGGGATATGGTATGGAAGTGATGATATAAGACTTAGATTTGGATGATCACAGCGTTCAAGGTTAAAGTTTGGGTATAGGTTAATTGTATGGAAGTCATTCGTAGTCATTTGACGTCGTGGTTTTTGGGATTCTTTCTTATCTCAACATGGGAATTAAGTCTTAGGTTTGGATGATCAGAGTTATTTTCTAATCTGTATTTATTGGTATATTGTTCGAATGTTTTTATTATTATCTAGTGTGGTTATATTAGGCTGTTGTTGTTGCTGTATTTAGTTTATTGTTATAATGATGTTATGTTTTATTGTTCAAAGTTTTGAGATCTTTTGAAAGTTCTTTGTTTGCTTGTAATCATATGAGGATATTTTTGAAAAGCACAGGCAGTTTTTATATGGATATATTAGTATGTGTAGACTTTTTTTTAGCGCTACAATGTTGTTAATAGCGAATATATTATTATTAGTCATTGAGCTGAGTATTATGAGGGAATTTTTTTTTGTATCTTGTTGTTATATTAATTATGTGTGTATGTATGTGTATGTGTGTGTGTATTGGTGGGCAAATATCTGAATTTCACCTGTTGAGCTGTTGTCAGTTGTACACATCTTGGATTGTAGTGGAGGTGTTGTTAGCATTAGTTGTTCTCGGATTTGTATGGAAGTGATGAATTAAGTCTTAGGTTTGGGTGATCAGCGTTCACGGTTAAAGTTTGGGATAGGTTAATTGCGTGACATAGATGTTCGTGGATTTGTATGGAAGTGATTCATTATCGTTTGGCGTAGTGGTTTGGAATTCTTTCTTATCTCAGTATGTGAATTAAGTCTTAGGTTTCAATGATCAGCGTTCAAGGGTATAGTTTATAATTATAGTGTATGTATCGGCGTCAAGAGAGAAAGAGAGAAAGAGAAAAAGAGAGAAAGAGGGAGCAAGAGAGAGAAAGAGAGTATATTTGTGGACGAATGAGATGTGTGTATGCGTAATAATGAATGAATTTCGGTATAGATAAGACCATCTTGACTAGTTAGAAATCATTGTGTCACTAAACCATTAAAGAAAAACACTCAAAGGTTCAATTGTGGTATATATTTGGCTGAGCAGGAAAATTGTTGCCATAGGATTAAAACAAAAAAAAAAAATCAACAACAAAAACGGTAAGTTAACACCTATCATGAACCATTTTTAGGATTTCTAATTTATTTCTTCAAATGTTATGTGTTATATTCGGGGGATTTTAATCATCGAGACAGCCTTTTTTTCTGAAAGCGTAACAAAGCAAAAGAATTAACAGTAAATTTTTCATTACTTTTTTAGAGAAATATGTCTGCTAACGAGGTCAACACCAGCAACAACTACAATAATAACAATAACAACAATAATAATATTAGGAAAAGAACGGGGCAACAACAACAACCACCAACAATGTCAGGAGAACAACCTGCAAAGAAGTTAAAACAACAGATCTATAAAAGATGCTTGTTTTGTGATGAGGATGGACGGCTTTGGGTCCAACATCATAGAAAAAATACCCACAAAGCAAACGCCCAACAAGCTCTTAATGAAAACGTCTCCTTAATAGCAAGCGCATTCCAAAATCGTATCAAAATATTTGCCATTACCAACAAAGATGAGAGTATGGTAAATGTGAATACGTTATTTGAAAAAAATATTCCATTGATTAACGAGTTACTACAAGATGAATTGAAAGTTTTGAAAGCTTTTAAATTTAGTATGGAGCTTTTTGCTAACTTTGCGAAACTATCCAAAGAATGTGATGAGATAATGCAAATAGATATAAAAAGCATGCAAACTAAAATGTACACGATTGAGAAAGAGGAAGACATAAGAGAAAATTTGAGCACGGCAATTGAAATTATCAAGGCAAAATTGGAAGAGTTCCAAGAAAAAGATAGCGGATGGGCGTTGGCAGCATTTCAGAGGATCGAAATTAACATCAACAAATACGAGCCATTTCGAGCTTGATAGATAAGGGCCGATATAATAAATCTTTTAAAGAACTTGTAGCTGCATCAAACAAGAATAAATAAAATGTATTTATGTATTAAAATTAATTGATGTTTTTTCCCCAATTGGTCATTCATTTTTCCCCCATGAGTCTTAGAGTATCAAATATATCCCCACCAATATATGTGAATTTTCGGCTGTAAGTTGCTTCTTAATATATGGGAAATTTTTTGTTGATTCTATCTGCTTTTGCCTTTGGTTTGTGCTTTTGCTACTGGTTTGTGTCTTTGATCGCTAGACTTTCGGATGGGTTGTCTCAGTTGTTGGGGCTGTTTTTCCTTTTTATGAATATACCACTTGACAGTAAATCTAATTTTATGAATATATATACCACTTGGCAGTAACTCTATGCTGAAATGGTGTAATGCTTTTGATCTCTAGACTAGCGAGCTTTTTGCTATATATATTGACTATAGCCTATTTTTAGCGCCACAATTCTGAGTTTTTATATGGATATAATGTTAATTGCATACTTTATGGCTACGCATTGTCCATATAATATATTAAATTCTTTGTGCTTTTGGTTTTTTATGAATATACCACGAGTCAACGAATGATTATTCAAGTCCATATTGGTCAAAAAAAGTGTTGATATAAAAAAAGGGTGTTGTTGTCCAATCCCTTGACCTTGGAAGCTATATTAAATTCTTGATTTCTAATTCTTATTTTTCTATAGAACAATTTTCTAAGTACAAATGATTATTCAAGTCCATATAGAACATAAAAAATGATCTGTTATCAAAAAAAAAAAAACATGTGGGGGTGCTTGCCCGATCCCATGACCTTGGATGCTATATCAAATTCTTGATGTCTAAGTGTTTTTAATGAGGCTCCATTAGTCTTATCTTACCTATATGAATAAAACCGCTGATCATTGTTCTTTAAACATTAAAATTAATTGAGGCCATTTTTTTTTTTCCATGAGTCTTGGAAGATCAAATATAGTCCACCATAACATCATATGATAAGACCTGCTTACAGCATTGAAGAGTTATCAGAGAGGGATAGTTATAATACAGATTGTTTGCAACCGCCCTGTTTGAACAAACCGCCCTGTTTGGAACCGCCCTGTTTGAAGAGACAGCCTGTTTGGAATCGCCCTGTTTGGAATCGCCCTGCTTGAAAAAACAGCCTGTTTGGAGCCGCCCTGTTTGAAGAGACAGCCTGTTTGGAATCGCCCTGTTTGGAATCGCCCTGCTTGAAGAAACAGCCTGTTTGGAGCCGCCCTGTTTGAAGAGACAGCCTGTTTGGAATCGCCCTGTTTGGAATCGCCCTGTGATATTACAGAGGAAATTTAGTTATTCGACTATCTAGATCATTTTAGCAAAGGTCGTTCTATGAGTTCCGCCAGGTCTGGGTCTTATGCGAAATCAGTTTTTGGCGAGGAGATCTCAAGAATTCTTCTTAGTTATTCGGCTATCTGGGTAATTTTAGCAAACGTCGTTCTATGAGTCCAGCCAAGTCTGGGTCTTAAGGTCATGGGATCGGGCAAGCACCCCCACATGTTTTTTTTTTTTTTATAACAGATCATTTTTTATGTTCTATATGGACTTGAATAATCATTTGTACTTAGAAAATTGTTCTATAGAAGTCAAAACAAGAACCATTAGGGATCAAAAACACAAACCATTAGCAGAAAGCGCTGAAAGTTTAGAGATCAACGACATAAACCAGTAGCAAAAGCACAAACCATTTCAAGTATTGAGACATAAGGCAAAAGCAGATAGAATCAACATAAAATTTCCCATATATTAAGAACCAACTTACAGCCGAAAATTCACATATATTGGTGGGGATATATTTGATACTCTAAGACTCATGGGGGAAAAATGAATGGCCAATATTCGAATAATTTTCTCACAAAATTAGCCAAAGGGAAAAAACATCAATTAATTTTAATACATAAATGCATTTTATTTCTTCTTGTTTGATGCAGCTACATGTTCTTTAAAAGATTTATTATATCGGCCCTTATCTATCAAGCTCGAAATGGCTCGTATTTGTTGATGTTAATTTCGATCCTCTGAAATGCTGCCAACGCCCATCCGCTATCTTTTTCTTGGAACTCTTCCAATTTTGCCTTGATAATTTCAATTGCCGTGCTCAAATTTTCTCTTATGTCTTCCTCTTTCTCAATCGTGTACATTTTAGTTTGCATGCTTTTTATATCTATTTGCATTATCTCATCACATTCTTTGGATAGTTTCGCAAAGTTAGCAAAAAGCTCCATACTAAATTTAAAAGCTTTCAAAACTTTCAATTCATCTTGTAGTAACTCGTTAATCAATGGAATATTTTTTTCAAATAACGTATTCACATTTACCATACTCTCATCTTTGTTGGTAATGGCAAATATTTTGATACGATTTTGGAATGCGCTTGCTATTAAGGAGACGTTTTCATTAAGAGCTTGTTGGGCGTTTGCTTTGTGGGTATTTTTTCTATGATGTTGGACCCAAAGCCGTCCATCCTCATCACAAAACAAGCATCTTTTATAGATCTGTTGTTTTAACTTCTTTGCAGGTTGTTCTCCTGACATTGTTGGTGGTTGTTGTTGTTGCCCCGTTCTTTTCCTAATATTATTATTGTTGTTATTGTTATTATTGTAGTTGTTGCTGGTGTTGACCTCGTTAGCAGACATATTTCTCTAAAAAAGTAATGAAAAATTTACTGTTAATTCTTTTGCTTTGTTACGCTTTCAGAAAAAAAGGCTGTCTCGATGATTAAAATCCCCCGAATATAACACATAACATTTGAAGAAATAAATTAGAAATCCTAAAAATGGTTCATGATAGGTGTTAACTTACCGTTTTTGTTGTTGATTTTTTTTTTTTGTTTTAATCCTATGGCAACAATTTTCCTGCTCAGCCAAATATATACCACAATTGAACCTTTTAGTGTTTTTCTTTAATGGTTTAGTGACACAATGATTTCTAACTAGTCAAGATGGTCTTATCTATACCGAAATTCATTCATTATTACGCATACACACATCTCATTCGTCCACAAATATACTCTCTTTCTCTCTCTTGCTCCCTCTTTCTCTCTTTTTCTCTTTCTCTCTTTCTCTCTTGACGCCGATACATACACTATAATTATAAACTATACCCTTGAACGCTGATCATTGAAACCTAAGACTTAATTCACATACTGAGATAAGAAAGAATTCCAAACCACTACGCCAAACGATAATGAATCACTTCCATACAAATCCACGAACATCTATGTCACGCAATTAACCTATCCCAAACTTTAACCGTGAACGCTGATCACCCAAACCTAAGACTTAATTCATCACTTCCATACAAATCCGAGAACAACTAATGCTAACAACACCTCCACTACAATCCAAGATGTGTACAACTGACAACAGCTCAACAGGTGAAATTCAGATATTTGCCCACCAATACACACACACATACACATACATACACACATAATTAATATAACAACAAGATACAAAAAAAAATTCCCTCATAATACTCAGCTCAATGACTAATAATAATATATTCGCTATTAACAACATTGTAGCGCTAAAAAAAAGTCTACACATACTAATATATCCATATAAAAACTGCCTGTGCTTTTCAAAAATATCCTCATATGATTACAAGCAAACAAAGAACTTTCAAAAGATCTCAAAACTTTGAACAATAAAACATAACATCATTATAACAATAAACTAAATACAGCAACAACAACAGCCTAATATAACCACACTAGATAATAATAAAAACATTCGAACAATATACCAATAAATACAGATTAGAAAATAACTCTGATCATCCAAACCTAAGACTTAATTCCCATGTTGAGATAAGAAAGAATCCCAAAAACCACGACGTCAAATGACTACGAATGACTTCCATACAATTAACCTATACCCAAACTTTAACCTTGAACGCTGTGATCATCCAAATCTAAGTCTTATATCATCACTTCCATACCATATCCCTCGAACAACAAAAATTCCTATATATATTACTCAGCTCAATGACTAATAATAATATATAAAAGAGTCCTCAACTTCCAGACAAATCGACGACCAACCATGTCATACAATTAACCTACTCCAAACTTTAACCTTGTACGCTGATCATCCAACCCTAAGACTTAATTCACATACTGAGATAAGAAAGAATCCCAAAACCACATCGTCAAACGACTATGAATGACTTCCATACAAAAATCCACGAACAACTACTGATAACACGCCTCTATTTTACTACAAATGATAACAGCACAACAAGTCAAACGACCATGAATCACCTGTCACCTATTCACATACACACAACTGATAACGACGACGATGATGATGAACCATTTCCATACATTATGCAGCAATAGCAAAAACATCGGGATTATTATTATTATTATTGCTAGACTCACGATACAATACACAAAAATAAATACTAGCACCGCGTCGAAAAAAAGGAATAACAATTAATATATAAATAAGGTAACTCACCAGTTGATGATGTTGATTTTTTTATTTCCTAGCTAATCCCACGTCGAATATTGGATTTGATGATGATTTTTTTTTTCTTCTTTTTTTCAAATTTAAAGCCCGTATTTCTATATATATATTTCAGCATAGATTTACTGCCAAGTGAATATATTCATAAAAAAGCCTTTAGCACCCCAGACAATCCCCAAAAAGCACATATTCAATATAGCAAAAAACTCCATTTCAACATAGATTTTTTTTCAATTCAATTTTTTTTTTTTTTTTATTTAGTAGATAATTACATTTATGGTATATTTTACAACTAGTACTTAAGAGATTTAGGATAGCAATTCCTTTACAACTATAATCTTAAATCTATATAACGACAATAGCACAATTTTAATGAATAACAAATAATAAATTAAGGGAAAACTACAATAAAAAACCCTTATTTGAATCTTAAGACTAATATTGCACGAGCTTCCGGTTATTTTATGTAGTAATGACCTCGATATAATTTTCATAGACAGAGTACATATGTAGTGACTTAGGATAACGCAAGACGGGAAACGAGAACATTGTCAGAAAAAGAACAATTGTCGAAGAAGTTTCGATTGATTTTGTCAATAAGGAACTCTACCGATTTAACGTTGGCGTTTTCATGTAGTTCATGTGTCGAATAATGCCATGGCAAATTCAGCACCATTTTCAATATTTTATTTTGACACCTTTGCAATTTTATTTTGTGTGTGCGAGCACAATTACAGCATACAGGCGCCCCGTACAGGAGTATAGCTTGAAAAATGGTTTTAAATATTATAATTTTATTTTCGATGCTAAGCTTTGATTTTCTACACACTAGTGGATACATAACTCTTACGACTTTGTTTATTTTGTCAATTGTGGTAGTGATGTGTTTTTGAAAGATGAGTTTTTTATCTAGAATAATACCTAGATATCTACAGTCTTCGGACCAATCAATATCAACTGCACACATACTGAGTTTAGTGCCATTTGGTAGGTAACAGTGTTTCCTACATCTCGAAAACCAGACAGCTTGTGTTTTATTACCATTTATTTTTATTTTCCATTTCCTGTAATATACTGCTAGTTTGTCAAGAGCTGCTTGCAAAGAGTTGTAGACATTAGTGAATAAGGCACCCGAAGAGAAAATGGCCGTATCATCGGCAAACATAGCTACCTGAATGTTTTCACCTAGACATGGTAAATCTGCGACAAACAATGTAAATAATATGGGACCTAGGACCGAGCCCTGGGGTACACCATGGTGGATTTGGTGAGTAGAGGATATGTCGGTTCCTAAACTCACAACATATTTTCTCGAACGAAGAAAGCTCTGGATAATTTTGATAAGCGGTATTGGCAGGTTAAGTTTTAGTAGCTTATAAATCAAGGCATCGTGCCATACCGTATCAAAAGCTTTTTCGATGTCTAGAAGAACTAGTCCCGTTGACTCCTTGTCGATGAATTTACCAGCTATGTGGTTTTTAATGCGCAAGACTTGGTGGATTGTGCTGTGACCACTACGGAAACCAACATAGATTTACTATCAAGTAGTAGCATTTCAGTATAGAGCAAGTTTAATCAGCTATCACCATCGCTAAGAAGGCAAGCTCAATGGCTTTATCACAATCATCATGGTTTATCCTGGAATGGAGGAGTCACAACATTTTCAGAAGTTAGAAAATATCTTCAAGATAATATACAAGATTCTATTGTTTACGTTAAAGGAATGGAAAAAACTCAATGGATGAAGGAATTATTACAGAATGAAAATGTTGAAGTAACGGACATTGAAGAAGTTGGATGTCCTAATTTAAGGGAATTGAAGCGTCTCTATCCCAATGAAATGAAATGTACAAACCACAATAAATGCTGTGCACTACAAAATGTTTTTCTGTTGGAAAAGTTCCTAAATGGAAGACGATAAAAATAAAACATGTTATTTCTTTAAAATATGAATTTGTTTTTATTTCATTTATGATTATCAAGAAATCTACGTTTTTTCTGCACTGGGTTTGTATGTTGTTTTTATTTCTGCTACAGTTGACAGCTTACAACCGAGACAAAAGCCAAAAGCACAACCCATTCATCAACATCATAGAGCAAAAAGCCCCCGCCCCCGCCCCCGCCTTGTTATTGCATCTGTTTGAATACTGGCTTAGCTCTGCGTCTTAGGTGAAGTCAACTAGCAGCAAAACCATTCACCTTCTAAGCACAAATCCATTATCAAAAACACACACCCCCCAACAAAAAGTTCAATAGCAAGCAAATCCATTAGCAAAAGCATAAACCCATAACAAAAAGCACCGATATCACCACCTAAGCACAAATCCATTATCAAAAAGCCCCAATACTCACCACCACCTACAAAAAAGCCCAATAGTCAACAAAAGCATTCATCACCACCTACAAAAAACCCAAGAGCATTAAAAGCATAAAATCCAACAACTACATCCCCATTCGATTACGACATCAACCAACAACCACGCTGATAACGATTAATCACTAGCCCAAACAAACAACTACAGTGATAAGAATACTACAAACTATACCCAATTAATATCAATACTACTATTTCCATCTCAGATAAGAACCCACAATCATTAATCGCAACCACAAAATATCACAATTAATATCAACCCTCATAAGAAATACACTAAATACTACTATTTCCACCTCAGTTAAGACACACCACCCATGAATCACAAAAAGCACCGATATCACCACCTAAGCATAAATCCATTAGCAAAAACATAAACCCATAACAAAAAGCACCGATATCACCACAAGCCCCAATACTCACCACCACCTACAAAAAGCCCAATAGTCAACAAAAAAGCATTCATCACCACCACCTGCAAAAACCCAAGAGCATCAAAAGCACAAAATCCAACAACTACATACCCATTCGATTACGACATCAACCAACAACCAGCGATAAGAATACTACAAACTATACCCAATTAATACCAACACTGATAAGAAATACACTAAATACTACTATTACCACCTCAGATAAGAACCCACCACCCATGAATCACATACCACTATCAACACTCACCACACAACACACACATCTTCACCTTCACATAGAGCTTTCAGACAGAAAAGAGCTTTTGAGCCAGAAACTGTGCCGGAAGCCTCATAACCCTACTACTATCGTGTCATTTTCAGTGCTGGAGTTTCAACATTTTCGTCGGAACTTTACCCCCACAACGTTCTTAATATATGGGGTTAATAATATAAGTAGTGTCTGACAACAATTACTTTATCAGATAAGCACAGTCGTTCCCCCGTTTGGTAGAACCCTTGACGTGGTGCGGGGGCTTAAACTACAATGAATCACACAGGCTATGCTGACGGAACTATATGCTTCTGTGGGGGTTCTTGAAGCTCACCTGAAGAACCCCCCATATCCGCAACCCATATTTAGATCCCAATCACCAGCACCTGAAAACATTTCCTTTTCCAAGGACATTAATGCATACAAGCATTACCTAAAATTCCTAAAAACAATTGCATCTACAATGACATTTTCCCATGCATTAACGCACCGGCAAAATTTTCCCAACAAAGAATTCTTTATGGAATAAGCACCATATCCCTGAAAGAAAACAATTTGGTTCACATATCATGTAACCATCCGAACCAGGGATAATGATCATTGCGTCGCCTATTCCCAGCTTCATCATGTGTACAACAAATCTCTTTTCATACACATTGCCTGGCGACCTTTTCTCCCAACAATAAACAACCCTAGCAGCTGCTTTTAATTAGCGCAATCGACGCTGAAGCCAATTTTCCTAACTCGCACCAAGTGCAAACAAAGAACGCTGTTCCTCCATAGGCTTCCTGCCGATACCATAAACAATCCATATCGTTTGTGGTTCCTAAACGCAGTTTTCATTTAATGAGTGGCTGCTATTTATCCAGCTGACCCTCATTATCGAACGATGCATAGGTCGCTTTTCCCTTTGTATTGTAATTGCCTTGAATCCATCCCTCATGACCTCGGCGCATAATCGAACATAAACCATTAGCATCCCACGAAATTCGATTTGTTTGTTTCAACGAACACATATCTCCTGGATCCACATTATGCCCCTTCTTGGTGTTTCAGATTCGTTATCATGGCTCCGACCGATGAAAAGAACCGACTACACATATACATGTGTACAATGGCGATCTCCTTTATGAGATCCGATTATCACCACAGTGAAAGCGAATATACCCAGAATTTCTTCAGGCGGCGACTTGAATCTTTGAGTCAAATTCCATCTGCTGACCACAATGGTCACGCGATCTCCCACACCTCGTCGCGCGCCGAGGACGTGGAAATCACCGAGTCGTGTGTGTAATAGTTTAGAATTAATAAGAAATCAATTTAATATCAATTTAAAATACTTGGATACATCCAAACCAAATGACAGTGTTTATAATGAATAAAATAATAATAAACTAAATCAGTGTGTTATTCTTTCCTGTGTTAGTGTTTCGGAGTTTCGTTTGTGTTTCCCTCTCGGTGTGCCTATTTTCCCCTCGTTGACATTTTGCTGTTTTTCTTCCGGTCTACGGCAGACACTAAGAATTGGTGGAGACGAGGTAGAACTTTCGCCCATGCTGGTGTGGCGATCTCGTGCATCTCACTTCCACTAAGACCACCCATGGCAGACAGGCTAACGGGGAGTAACACACGAAGATCTACCACCCCTTATCCAGGGTGTTACGCGTCACCATGCCTATTGGATGGTTTGCAGCCAGGGGTATACCGGCTGTATTATAACGGCGCCTCTCTGACACCAGGTCGAATCAGAGCAGTAAGCAGACCTTACCATATCAAAGAGGGGCTCTGATGTGGCGGACTATTTGAAACCCCAAGACTCGTGGGATCAAAAATGAATAACCAATATACAACAAACAATCCCACGAAAAACCCGGTAGGCGTAGGTGTGATGAGCCGACACTACCATAAGGGAAAAAATCATCAGGAAAACACGAACTCGGCAAAAAGAAGACATAGGGAAAAACGGAAAAAGCGGGATATACGCGTCGGCATGTGGAATGTTCGAACGTTATATAAACCAGGCGTGATACAGACGGTCGCAGAAAACGCGAAACAATATAAAATGGACATCGTCGCGCTTCAGGAAGTTCGACTCCCACACCAAGTAATCGAAACCAACGGGTTTACACTGGTGTGTGGAGGTACCAATACACATAACGTCGGAACTGGCTTGATGTGGAATTCATAAATGACCGAATGTCGTTGCTAAAAATACAGGGCCCATGGTACAATTATGTATTCATAAACGTACACGCCCCAACAGAATCTACGGACGGAGAAACGAAGGACACGTTCTACGAGACCCTAGAAGGAGTATTTGATGGGATCTCATCATTCGATGTTAAAATCCTCCTCGGGGACCTCAATGCCGAAGTTGGAAAGGAAGATATCTTCCAACCAACTATAGGCAAAGAAAGCCTACACGACGTTTCAAATGATAGTGGAATTCGAATTATTACGTTCACAGGGTCAAAAGATCTGGTAGTGAAAAGCACGATGTCCAAGCAGGAATGGCGTAACGCGTAACCAAATAGACCACTTCCTCATAGACAAATAAGACCACTCGAAAATCCTTGACATATGATCATATAGAGAAGCAGCTTGGGACTCCGATCATTTTCTAGTGATGGGCAAAATAAGGAGTTGGCTCGCAGCAAACCCACATGGGAAGTCACGGAAGATGAGCGAAAAGTTCGACATTAATAAACTAAAATACCTGCGCAAAAGGGCTGAATATCAAGAGGATCTAACGATACATTTAGCATCCTAGAGAATAGGAGTAGTGAGGAAGAGGAAGCCAATAATGTGGACACTAAATGGCGCAAGACTAATGACCTTGCCCGGAACAAGCAAATCATTATGGAAAATTTAACAAGCCTCCGGACTTGCTAAATAAGGCCAAGACCGGATCCCGGTTGTAGTGCCGATGATGATGATGATGATGATGGACATCGATCAGAGACGCAATTAAACAAACAGCCCAAAAGGTATTAGGATTTAAGAAAACAATTAAGTCCAAACCTTGGTTTGACGATGAGTGCAGAGCGAAGATCGAAGAACGTAAACGCCCCAGAGTTATCAACTTAGAAATATATGATGAACTCAACGCAGAAAGATACGCGACGATTCGAAAAGAGACGACGAGACTTTTCAAACGCAAAAAACGCAAATGGGAAAAGACTCGGATCGAAAATGCCAGAGCACGAACCTAGAAAATGCCATAGCAAATAATATCAGAGGTACGTATGCCGCCATAAACTCAATTAGAAGTGGCTACCAAGGAAGAGCCAAAATAATACGAGACGCAAACGGCTCTCTGGTCACAAAAACCAACAATATCGTGACAAGATGGAAGTGGTACTTTGAAAACCTGCTCAATGTACGTACCCTCAACCACAATTAAACGCACCAGACGTACATACAGCCAGCCTCAGATCCCAGAGCCCTCTTTCAACGAAATTGTAGACGCAATAAATCGATTGAAAAACAGCGAGGCTCCCGGAGTCGACTTCATACCGGCAGAGCTTATGAATCATGGAGGAGAGGCAACCTCCCAAAAGATCTATAGGGTTTGGAACGATAGTGAAGAGTGTGTGATTCGAACTGACGCTATGACGGTTAGAATCACTAAAAATTGAACCAATGCCCAACACATCAGGCTAATGCCGCGTGTACAAATTCGATTTTCTAAACTCAAGTACACTCAAGTGATGTGGAATTGTTATGTTATCGCTATGGTATACGGCTGATGCATTTTCTTCTTCTTCGATTTTCTTTCGATGTTCTTGACTATTTGCTTGTATATTGTGTGTTTATCTGTTAGAAACGCCACAAATCCACCAAATGATGAAAACAATATGGGATAAGGAAGTCACTACAGAAGAATGGAAAACCTCAATACTCGTCGTCATCTTCAAAAATGGCGACAGATCTGACTCTGAAAACTACAGAGGAATATCATTGTTCCCAACCACATACAAAATGCTAACAAATGTCATACTGGTGAGGATAACGCCACACGCAGAAGAAATACCAGTGCGGATTCCGTAGGAACCGGTCAACAAGCGAGAATACACAACAAGGCAACTGTTGGAAAAGAAGTTGGAATACGGAGAGACGGTTCACCAACTGTCCATTGACTTCAAAGAAGCTTACGACTCAGTCGCAATATAAAGACGGTACCATATTCTATTTGTGGTGGGAATCCCGAAAAAATATGTCGCCCTCATTCAAATCTGTATGAACGGAAATAAAGGGCGAATTATAATAGAAAATCATCTCTCAGAACCATTTGAAATCCGCGACGGGCGATGGCCTCTCACCATGTCCTTCTAACCCTGTGCTCGAGTATGTCATCAGGAAGGTACAAGATGACAATACGGTCGGATCATCCCTGAATGGGATCACACAAGTGCTCACATATGCGGATGACATCGCCGTCTTGGGCGATAATCTAGAAATAGAGGAAACTCCACAACCACGAATTGGAAGAGCTATACCACAAACGAACAGTAGTGAGAGTAATCAGGTCGCGAAGATTAAGATGGGCCGGAAATGTGGCCAGAATGGGCAACGATAGGACCGTGCGTAAAATTCTTGACGGAAGACCAATGGGAAAGACACCGGTAGCACGATTGAGACGGAGATGGGAGGACAATGTTAGGTTTGACCTTGAGGAGATCGGATTAGATGGTCAAGCGTGGAAGGAGAGTGCACAGGACTGGGAACGATGGTGGAGTTGAGTCGGCGAGGTGACGAAATTCCCGCTTTCTACAGGCCAATAAATAGTAATAGTAATAGTAATAGTAATAGTAATAGTAATAGTAATAGTAATAGTAATAGTAATAGTAATAGTAATAGTAATAGTAATAGTAATAGTAATAGTAATAGTAATAGTAATAGTAATAGTAATAGTAATAGTAATAGTAATAGTAATAGTAATAGTAATAGTAATAGTAATAGTAATAGTAATAGTAATAGTAATAGTAATAGTAATAGTAATAGTAATAGTAATAGTAATAGTAATAGTAATAGTAATAGTAATAGTAATAGTAATAGTAATAGTAAAAGTAATAGTAATAGTAATAGTAATAGTAATAGTAATAGTAATAGTAATAGTAATAGTAATAGTAATAGTAATAGTCATAGTAATAGTAATAGTAATAGTTATAGATTAGCTCCTCGAGAGACGATCGTCACACACGATAAACTATCACCAACCAAAGCAACTGCAACTAAACCCTCATCACCTCAACCATCCCATCTCGCGGGATCAGGAATATCCTATGCAGAAGTTACGAAAGACTTCCGAAACTGGACTAAACCTCATCAACCCAATTCCAACGTTCTCAACCTGGACATCATGGGTTATATGCCTGCATACGCTGCTACCCACCCTGAAACACAGCTCGGAAATTGAAAAAAAAAAAGGTCAGATCTTAGATTTAATAACTTCCCACATTCTTTCTCTTAATGAATAGTTTAACCCTAGTCTCCCTCAACACAGAATCCATATATTCACACACTCGTAGACAACACCTACGTTTGTTTGTTGAAAAGTTCTCCCCAGATATTCTTCTTCTCTCAGAAACTTGGCTTAAATCAAACTCTCGAGTATACATTCCTAATTACACATTTGTGTCCAACCCGCGAACCACTGGCCCTCATGGTGGTACTGGAATTCTAATACACAAGAAATTCCAATTTACTGAAATCAGGTTCACTAACATAACTAATGTCGAATACACGGCAGTTAAACTCTTCTGCAGAAGTAATAAAGTACTGGTTTTGTCGTCTATATACATTCACCCTTCTCGTGAACCTAACTTCCCTAGTGCAGACATTTCTCAAATAATCCAGCAGTCTGTGCCGGCACCTTTCATCATAGGGGGAGACTGGAATGATCGACATACATCATTTAATGACATCAAGTGCAACAAATACGGCTACCAACTCCTAGATCTCCTCCCACTTCATCCATATGTTTACGCAGACCGTCCATTGCAACCTACTCGAATTTGTAGTACAACCAAATCAACAATCGATTTCTTCCTAAAATCCACAGATATCTATTCATCTAATCCCCCTACAGTGTCCTTTACATTCCCATCCGATCATGGGTCCGTCCACTCCGCGGTTCAAATCCTTTCGCTCGAACCACTCTACACAGTAAATCCTATCCCAAATTTTTCCAAAACAAACTGGAAAAAAGTCAATAACGATATTGCTGCCAGTTTTTCAAATTATTCTTTACCGGAATCTTCAAACCTATTCCCTACTGAAATTGACCAGGCAGCTGTAAAAATAGACCAAATACCGGGAAATGCTCTCTTCAGCCATACCCCTACGACCATCCCTCATAACCTCTTAGGAAAACCATTACCCAACCTCCTCACAAAATTATTGCGAATAAAAAAACAACTCCGACGTAAATTGCATATTAGCTACTCACCCTTTATTAAACAACAGATACAGCTTTTGACCACCCTGATAAATGGACAACTTAAAAATTTCACCGATCAGGCCTACACGTCTACTCTAAACAGTATCAAACCAAACCGTGACCTATTTAAAAATATAAATCGACTAACTGCTCGTAAATTCAAGCCTCGAATAGACAATCTCATCCAACCAACTAACAGTAACATCGCCCAATCGGACGCTGACATAGCAAACTGTCTCGCTGAACAGTTCTCTAAAACTCATGAACAAAACGATTCCCTCCCAGTCACTAATTTCCACGACACCGTGAATGAATTCATCTCAGGCACACTGGAGCCATCCTTCCCACCATTCATTGCTGAATTCAACGAAACCAATAAAGCGTCACATCCCGTGGGAACCGACACATTCCGAAGCTTTACAGTTTTATCTGAATTGATTACTTCGCGTAACAATAAAAAATCTACAGGCTTGGATAGAATCCCTAACCTTCTATTTAAAAGACTTGACCCGGAGAACTTACTCCCCATTCTCGTTCTTCTCAACCACATAATAAACTCTTCACATTTCCCAAAATGTTGGAAAACAGCGGTGATAGTTCCTATTAGTAAATCCGGTTCTTCCAACAACCCGGCTAACTTCCGTCCCATCATCATCATCATCATCGGCACTACAACCGGGATCCGGTCTTGGCCTTATTTAACAAATCTCTCCACCGGTCCCGATTTCGAGCCGATGTCATCCAGTTTAGCACTCCCAGGCTCTGGGCGTCCTGGTCTACGCCACCCCTCCATCGCAAACAAGGTCTGCCGCGCTGTCTCCTTTCATACATCCTGCCACAAAGGACTTTCCGGGAAGTCTCCTCTTCGCTCCTTCGAGCTAGGTGTCCCGCCCACCGGAGTCTACCGAGCTTGATTTTTCTTACAATACGAGGGTAGCCTTTTATATTTCGGGATTAGAGAACAAAAACAAATATTGATCATCGAAAATCACTTATTGTTTTTCAAAATATTCCCCATGAAGATCTATACACTTTTGCATGTGTTTGAACCAATTGTCGAAGCACTTTTGCCACTCTGATTGAGGTATCTCCAACACATGCATTCTGAATGCACCAACCGCTTCTTCAGGTGTCGAAAAACGTTGACCTCTCAGTTTGTTTTTTACGTACGGGAATAAAAAGATGTCATTCGGTGCCAAGTCAGGACTATACGGCGGATGACCCATCAAATCGATGTTTTGGGTGCTCAAAAATGCAGTTGTCGCAGCCGATGTGTGAGAGCTCGCATTGTCGTGGTGAAGAGTGATCCGTCTTCGGCGGTTGGTTTTCCTGATTTCTTGGAAGACAACTGGCAAACAAATGGTTGTGTACCACTCAGAATTGACTGTTCTGCGTTGTTCTAGTGGTACGGTTGCGACATGTCCAGTTTTTCCGAAAAAACAGGCGACCATTTGCTTGGAAGTGCTTCGTGCGCGAACAACTTTTTTTGGATTTGGCTCATCTTGAAACACCCAGGCAGTCGACTGCTGTTTACTTTCGGGCTCATACGCGTAAACCCACGATTCATCACCTGTCACGATCTCATAGACGTGTTTCGAAGCACCGCGACCGTATTTTTTGAGCATTTCTTTCGACCAATTGACACGAGCCTTTTTTTGGGCGATTGACAAATTGTGTGGGATCCCACGCGAACAAATTTTTTTGACGGTCAAATGTTTATGCAATATTGAATGTATGCTGGTCCCACTAACGCCTAAGGTTGTCTCAATCTCACGATAGGTCACATGACGATCTTCCAATATCAGTTCGCGCACAGCATCAATGGTTTTCGGACAACAACTGATTTTGGACGACCTTCACGAAATTCATCTTGGAGTGAACTACGACCATGATTGAATTCACCATACTATCGATAAACACTGGTCCTTGATGAAGCTTCATCGCCAAAAATTGAATTAAGTTCATCCATGCACTGTTGCTGAGTTAATCCACGCCGAAAGTTGTAAAAAATAATCGCACGAAAATGTTGACGATTTAATTCCATTTTTGGGCCGAGATGAATCTTTTAAGTTACTGTAAACAACACAAATAGCGCTCGTATGTCAAAACGTTCTGAGTGCGTATAACCTCAAAAATGTCCAACTTTACGACAGAGCTGTCAATTGCCGGATTGCAACACTAGGGTTGCCAAATCCCGAAACATAAGAGGCAACCCTCGTATAATGTAAAAAGTACAAAACAAAGAATTGATATCGCCATGAATTTTACTTTCTCGATATAAAGGAAAGCATTTTCTGCACTAAATCGTTACATGTGATGAAAAGTGGATTTTATACGCCAATCCTAAACGCAGAAAAGCATAGATTGATACAGGCCACCGAAACACTACTTGCAAAACCGAATATTCATCCCAAGAAAGTGTTACTCTGTGTCTAGTGGGATTGGAAAGGAGTCGTTTACTACGAGCTTCTGGAACCTGGTCAAACTGTTAAAGCTGAACGTCGATGAGTCTTGGGGATTCAAATAGTCCGCCATATCACAGCCCTATTTTGATATGGTATGGTCTAATTACTGCTCTGATACGACCCGGTGTCAGAGAGGTGCCGTAATTTACATTCGGTATACCCCGTGCTGCAAACCGTACAATGGGCACGGTGACATGTAACACATTAGATTAGGGGTGGTAGATATTTGTATGCTACTCCTCACTAGCCTGTCTGCCACGGGTGAACCTATTGGACGCGCAGGCTTCCGTCAGTATAGCTTGAGTGATTCATTGTAATTTAATATCCGCACACGTCAAGGTTCGTACCACGCAGGGGGACTGAGTTGACTCTTCAAATTATTAGATCAGCTAAATGAGAAAATAACAGAAAATCGCCGTCATTTTCTAATGACTTATTGATCTGTGCTCGTATTTACCCTTGTGAGACTTTAATCCGTCTGTAAAGCTTCGCATAAAAGTAAATAATCTATCACAGGATTCTTTGAACTCAGAACTGTGGGCAGCCTCACTCTATGTACTTCTCAATTGTCCTTTCACTCGCAAGTTTGCCTTGACTTTGTCATCCCATCTGCAAACCCAAAAACGCTTATGTGATCCATGAAATTGTTAAAACTGAAGTTGTCAAGAGCGTTAAGCAGATGTCAGTAGTGTTATTGCTTAAATCATTGTTTCAATCAACTTAATTGTAGCTAGATAGCTCGTTGTCACCACAAGCTCTTTGTTTTGCACAACCTTTAAAGGGATCATAACCGAATTTAAACTTTCCACGTTACGTTTTTGTTATTGAAACCACCCATCGTCATGGTATAAATATGTACGAATCTGATTTGACGTGCAGGCGTACAGTAGTCTGGTGGCCTTCCTGTATAGCTATTAGACCACTTACACGCCGTCTTACGACTGTTCATGCAAACAATACCTAAAAGTGTACCTTGGACTTTCTCAAACGTAATATGAATTTAAATTTCCGCGTCACCCACGTGCCCTCTGTTTGCCCGAATATTTTTGTTGTTTATCTACGTCGTCTGTGTTTGAAGAAGGAAACTTCCTTTGACTTTGAAAACCCGTCTCGCTGGATTCCTTCGAGGGAATATCCAGCATACAACAACCAGGGAGAGTAATTTCCCCATAATATCTTTATGAGTCTCAGCACTCTATATAATTTATTCGCCCCCTCGTTTCAACCCCACATAGAAATAGAGGAAATGATGTGTGTCATAGGAGGAGATGGATGGTCGGAAAAAGAAATGGTTCGCTATCGGTTCTCCACCAACCATAAAATCACTTTCTTGCTTGATATATCCCCCCCCCCCCCCCTCGTTCGCCCCGCTGGGTTGCGACCAATCTTTCTTCTAATATATTTAATTAACTTCGTTTCAGTTAAGGCGTTTACTAATACAGAAATTTAATTTACTTAAATTACTTCATTACATCTGAGGGAATTGAAATTTAGGTCACTGATGCCCCTTATGATGAAGGGCAGGATAATGGGACTTGGGAAAATGTTATAACTTTAAAGGATAAGGGGTTACCATTTATGGTTGTGGTGTACCACTTTGTGGGAGAGATGAGCGCGAAAAGTCACACACTATTTTACTCCTCACCATGAAGTGCATTTGTGTGGTGTGGACATTTTTGTGGTGGCAAACAATTTTAAGTTCGCTCCCTGGAAGCGTTGGAACTGCGGGTTAGTGGCAATATGGATAGTTTGACAATAGTGAATGTTGAAATGCCCTTTTAGTTTTCATGAATAAGCTTCCCATAGATAACGATTGTGCATGCTGAGATGAAAAATACAATTCAGTTGAAAAGAGTGCACATTGACTTCTATTCATTCAAAAAAAAAAAAAAAAAATCGTCATCCCGTATTTTTTTATCACGATCCTTAACCGGAATTAACTCCTGTAAGTCAGACGTATTTGTTATTTCATCCTGACATGACGAATCTTTATTGGTTAGTTTCGTAAGTGATACATTAGATATCAACTTGAACTGTTTGAATTACATAGATCATCTACGACGATCCTTTCTGACGACTAGCAAAAGTACCGAATGAAAAAGTCGTCGCAGATTCGGCTCAAAGCGAGGGAAACTTTTGCTATGACAAGGTGGTTATTTCACAGTAGACAACTTGGCAGTAGGGTAAAAGTCATATGCTACCTGACGCGAATCAGGCCAATGCTGGTTGCCCAGTATGGTTTAGCATAGGTCCAAATTTGATGGAAAGGATTTGGCTGTTCGAAAGGAAGTGTCTCAGAAGTTGTCTCAGATTATATCGAACACCAGAATCGGACTATAAAAAGTACTACTCAAATGAGACTTTATATAATGAAGCCTGCATAAATAGGGTGGATAATTTTATGATCAAATTAATCAGAGGACATATTACGAGAGCAATAAGATTGTCCATTGACCTAATTTTCGGGGCTTATTATCCAAACACTCTGTACTATGAGAGGCGTTCCTTGATTTGGACATGAAAGGGCTTATACAGGATAGATCCACACACAACGATACACAGTGACCGAGTTCGGACGTGTTTTCAATTCGGCGATCGAGTTAAATGTAAAAGTTGCTTTTATGTATCGCCAGTGATTGAAATATAAAAACTATTTATTAATAAATAAATTGTAGTGATAAAAACAGTCAAAAACAAAGTTATTATATATAATAATAATCAAATAAAAGAGAACGAAGCCACGTGTTTTGACACAAACACAGTTTAATACTAACCAGCTGTAAGAGTGCACGTGTTTAGCAAAAAAAAAAAAAAAAAAAAAAAAAACTTAAAGTAAAAGGAAAGCAAAACAAAAATAATATATATAAATAAAAAAGAAACAAAAGAAACTAAAATATATAGTGAAATTACAAAGTGAAGCCAACCTAATAACTGGTTTACAATAAAGACTGGCCTGCTATCTTGGAAGCAACAAGCTCGGTGTACGGACCCTCAGCATGCAGAATGGCAG
Source organism: Microdon myrmicae (assembly GCA_963931805.1). Lineage (NCBI taxonomy): Eukaryota > Metazoa > Arthropoda > Insecta > Diptera > Syrphidae > Microdon > Microdon myrmicae. Next base: position 29,130,310 of record OZ007497.1, on the reverse strand, counting down.
ACAAAAAACAAAATATTAAAAAACTGAAACCACAGTCCGCGTTAATAAAACGCCCGGCGAGCTCCCCACTAACACGAGCGAAAACAAAAGTAAACAAGCCACGAGGCAATAACAGACTTGCGCAAAAAGGCGCAAAAAATGGAAGAGGACACTACATTCCGCCCGGTTCCATATAATGACGGCCATGTGACCAATAACAAGTTTGCATGTTTAGCGACTACCGAGACTGAGGACGAGGAGGAGGAAATCAGCGATATTGAAACGAGCCTAGTCCGGGCAAGGGCGCAATTAGCAGAGAAGCGTCGCAGAAGGAAGGAATTGGCTGAAAAGGAGCAGCTAATGGTAAAACAACAGCAGCAGAAAAATCAGCAACAATGTGCACAACAGAAGCCTAGCCAACAAAAAGGATGTCCACCACAAGAGATTACACAACAACACCCACAACAAGAGCAACAGGCAGCAAAAAGGAAAACGAAGATGCCACCCATCAACATTACAGATATGGACTGTAAAGAACTGGTACGTCTATGTAAGCTTTCTATTGGGGAGGATTTTTCAATTAAAAGACTGACAGGGAACAGGTTTGCCATACAGACAAATTCGGTTGAGGACTTCGAAAAAATGAAAAATGTGCTAAAGAGGGCCACCGCGGAATTTTACACATACACCCCGAAAGAAGTAAAGAATATAACGGTTCTAGGAAAGGCGTTGACTCTGAAATAGAACCACAAGTTCTATTACAAACGCTACGAGACCCTAACTGTAATGATATTGAGTTTATCGCGGTAAAACCCTTCAATACAGCTAGGGCTAGACGGGCGAATCGTAAATTACCATTCTGCCTGGTGCAGCTGGGCCCCGGGAGCAAAATTGGTGGACTTGGGAAAATCACTATCCTGAACCATAAAATTGTCACATGGGACAAATTGAAAAAAGGCGAATTATTTCCCAAACATCAGCGGCGTCCTATCGACTTTCCCCCAGATCACCCATTCGCTTGGGATCAATGATCTCTCTTTGCAGGGGACAGGGGAACATCAGCTAGGTTTCCCTCTCATTCTTATTTCTTTTCACGGTTCAATGTGCTCCGACTACACCATAGCCGTACCACTGGGTCACCAGGTCATGTCAGTAGCTGCATCTGATACCAACACACACAATTAAAGCTACCCCGAGATCACAGCATATCATGTTTTCTGTTCTCACATTCTTCATGTCCGTCAATTACCCTATTAACAAAGGTTACTCATACTTTGACGGGCGTGAGGTTGAGAGAGCAGAGGCGTGGTCTCTTTTGGTTGTCCTGTGTGTAGAAAGAAATATGAATTTCAACCCTAATTCACACCAGTCGCCATTCAATCACCATCGCGCGCAGTCACGCTGCCGCGCAAGTCACGATCGAATAATTGCAACAGTCAGTCGCGTCGCCGCTCGCCTACATAACAAAAGCGAAAACTGCAAAATTTCGTCTCTCTCGGCAAAGTTCCTAAGAAGTTATTATTGTCCGTTAACCACTAGTGTATTGTAATTATTAAGTAATTATAGAATTAATAAAAAAAAAAACAACAAATAAAACAGTGCGTCTGTATTTATTCAATCGCTTTGAGCGACGATTTTCTTCGGACAAGTAAGTACGTGGATAAGTGTGGGGAGAAAAGTGAATCCTGTGCCATACGTTGGCAACCAAAACTTTTAAACCCCATAGGACAAATTGAAAAAAGGCCGAGATATAATCCAGTGTCTTCGCTGCCAAAGGTTCGGGCACTCAGCAGCAAACTGCGAAATGCAGTATCGATGCGTAAGCTGCGGACAGGACCACAGCGCAGAACAATGCACGTTAGGTAAAGAAAGGGTATACGACAGATCTCTTCGAAATTGTGCAGTCTGTCAGAGTGAGGGACACCCCGCTAATTATCGAGGTTGTCCTAAAAACCGCGAACTACAGGAAAAAAAGTTTTCACAGCATCGAAAAATAGAACGCCCAATAGTTCAAGCCCGACCAGCACTAAATGTAACACCCCAATTCTCGGAAGCTCAAGTAACAGCTGGTAGGAGAAACACGCCACAACCCACCACACAGGTACCGCCGCAACATGCTGTGCCTCCAGAAACAGTAACACTAGCAGATGTGCTCGCAACCTTGCTCGCTATTCAGAGGCAGATGACACAAATGCAAAAACAAATAAAAGACCAAGACACTAGACTAGACTGGGTCTATTCGCAATTGTCTAGCCAGCCGTCAATATAAACCCCCCAACAGAAAGCACAATTAAGGCTCTAGTCGTGAATGTAAATTCACTTATCAGAATCGAGAGAAGAGCCGCTCTCTTTAAACTGTTGCAAGACGAAAGTGCTGACGTGCTTCTGGCTAGCGAAACTAATCAGAGGCATAAACTGTGTCACAAAAACTACGACATTATACGAAGAGACCGACCCAACATGGAGGAGGGGTGACAATCTTTGTTAAAAAAGGACTTCAACACAAGGTAATACTCGTATATAGTGGTGAGATGCGCAGATTTCGGATACTTGAAGGGTGCATCATCCACATACCCCTTCGACAAGGAATGGGGATGTATGTGACGTATGCACATCAGCAAAATCTATTTATAGTGGAGCTAAAGACTCCTTTCCAATGCTTACAACTTCACACAGAAGGGAACTATTACATCGTAGGTGACCATTTGAATGCTAACCACCAAGATTGGGGAAATACCATATCCAACACGAGAGGAAATCAACTAGCTGGTTGGCTAGATCAACATCACATTGAATATAAAACTGACCTGCTAGCTACAGAATACCCTTCTTTCCCCAGAGTGGGATCATTCGAAGATATTATGCGTATTGACACACGACTTAAACATACACATACTAACAGACAAAATAGAAACTGCTTACGCACAATTGAATATGACAGGGATCATTGTGCATTGTCAATCGCGATAAAAACACCAAGCGAAGTTGCAGAACTCGGTGAATGTATGATACCGCAATCCTATAACTATGGGGGTATGCGATGGGTCCATTTCATAAGAAGCTTAACAAGAGAAATTCGCTTAAAATATATTAACCCTCCTACCAACAGAAACATATCCAACGATGATATCAACAAATACATCCAAAAAAAATAGACGAAACCATAAAACAAACTATGGACAAAACAATACCAAAAACCACACCTACGGACAACATGAACATCTACCGAAACGCCACAATCAACACACTCCACAGAAAAACAAGTAGACTTCTGTCTCAACTAAAACTACGATACAGACGATTTATTGATAGGCACGACCAGGAGATAATATCACTGAAGTCCAGATTAAAAAATCTCCAACAGCTGATAAAAGCCAACTATAGGCTATCAGCAAATTTGTATTGGAACAACAAAGTTTGGGCGGTAAAATCTAACAACCCTAGTATGTTCCCACAAATTAATAAAATATTTAGACGGAATAATGAAAACGAGATTCAGTGTCTCCAAATACCACGAACTGACGAAAACCAACGAATGCTGACAAATTAAAGCATAGACACAAACAACGCCATCCTAAATGACGAAGTTTTTGTGTTTGAAGATCCCTTGGAAAAATGAATGTTGTAGGGGCCGTCTATCAAGAACTGTACAAGGCAAATGAAGTAATTCGCCGCAACCAAGACTTGCAGGATAGAGTTCTACTGAATTATCGTCATCTTCGAAATGACATCTCACAGTGGCGATCAGAAGACCATGGTTTTATCGAATTCAGTAACAAAAATACGGCAAACGCCGAGATCACTGCCGAAAGCGCTAACAGCGTTTGATCACTAGTGAAGAAATCCATGGGATTTTTGCCTCATTATGAAACAACAAATCAGTTGGGATCGATGGAGTACCCAATATAGTACTCAAACATCTTCCTCCAATCGCAATGCACATATATGCAGTCTTGTTTAACAACGCTCTGAATAACGCGCACTATCCAGTACGTTGGAAAACGGCCATCATCCAACCGTTACCAAAAAAACGGAAAGACAGAACAAACAAAAAATCTGCGATCGATCAGTTTGTTATCGAGTATCAGTAAAGTATTCGAGAAGGTTCTAAACAAGGCTCTACTTAAATGGGTTGAGGACAATAACATTATTCCAAATAACCAGTTTGGTTTTAAAGCTGGTCATGAAACTACACATACCGCAGCTAAACTGGTTTCAGACATTCAGTGGAATAAAAGTCTGAAACAGTGCACAGGTGCCTGTTTGATGGACTTGGAGAGAGCCTTCGACACCGTTTGGCTAAAAGGGTTATCCTACAAGCTAATGAGACTAGGCATCCATAAACCACTACTGTATACACTATACGACATGTTGAATGAAAGGACATTCGTCGTCAAAAGTGGCAATGTGACCGCCAACATTACTTACAAAATAAAAAACGGGAGCGTTGTTATCTCCGATCCCGTTTAATATTTACACTAGCGACCTAATAAGGTCTCTTTATCAGGCTATTGCGTATGCGGACGATCTGATAATATATAGAACAGCACCAAAAATTGAAATCATTAACGGATTATTACAAGGGGATTTCAGCGATACTGCGACAACTGGAAACTCAAAATCAATATCCAGAAGTGTGAAACCATCCTCTTTAGAACCCCACTGGCTGAAGCTACCACAGACACCAGGAAAAACTGGCGAAAGCTAGCTATTATGGGGCCACACGAACAAACACTGAAAAAAAAAGCAGTCAAATACTTGGGCATATGGCTGGATCAGTATCTATATTTTAACAAACATGTGGAAGCTGCCCTGGGCAGGGCAAAGAAAGCTTACGCTATGACAAGAAAACTGTTTCATGGTAGTCAACTTAACAGCAGAGTTAAAGTTATATGCTACATGGCTCTCATCGGACCGATGATCATCTATGGATATCAGTGTGGTTTAATGTGGGACCTAGCTTAAGATCAGATTTTTGAGAAACAATGCCTCAGGCCGTGCCTTAACTCACATCGGACTCCCGAATCCCATCAGAAATAATACTATCCCAATGAAATGCTGTACAGTGGGGCCAATATAAACAGAGTGGATAACTATATGATCAAGTTGATCCGAGGGCATCTTGCGAGACCAATGAGCTCGCCGAACGATTTAATTTTTGGTGCATATTACCCAAACAATATGTGTTATAAGGGGCTCCGTCGCAATGGCTTTATTCCACCAGAAGCATTCATCAGTCTTGATATGAACGGCCTCATACAAAATGAATCCGCTATACCGTTGATTTATCACGTGCGTCGGTCGGGTATAGATAAACGAATAAGTTATAATCGAGAGATTGCGCACACAGATGAAGAGCGCCTGCAGTTCAGTAGGGCAGTAGCACAGAAAGACCGAAAAGATACGAATAAGCAACACCAGAGATTTTGGTGGCTGAGTGGGAATTAAAAACCTGTTTCCTTATAAAACTAAAGCAATAATAATAATAATAATAATAAAAAAAACCCCAACAAACAACGGAAAGCTAACATAGATTTAGCATTTCGAAAATTTAGTTTTGATGTTAGGTTTAGAATATATTTATATATTTATTTACTGGCCTGTAAATAAATATATATACCCAGAAGTTCATGACCTCACGACTCGGCTCCGCCATTGTTCCCTGTCCTGTGCGCTCTCCTTCCACGTTCGACCATCCGATCCGATTTTCTCGAGGTCCAATCTAACATTGTCCTCCCATATCCGTCGCGGCCGTCCTGTCGGTCTCTTCCCCGTTAGTTTACCGTTAAGAATTCTATGCACGGTCCTATCATCGCCCATTCGCGCTACGTGTCCGGCCCATCTTAATCTTCGCGACTTGATCACTCTCACTATTGTAGGTTACCGGTATAGCTCTTCCAATTCGTGGTTGTGGAGTTTCCTCCACTGTCCTGACTCCTCGTCATATTTACCGCCAAATATACCCCTTAAAACTTTATTCTCGAATACGCGAAATTTGTTTTCTTCCCGTTTTGTGAGAGCCCATGTTTCGCATCCGTATAGAACAATTGTCATGATTATGGTTCTATAGACACGGAGCTTTATATTACGTGATAGCAGTTTGGATTTTAATAGTTTACTGGCTGTGTTACGTGCGGTTTCCGCCACCACCATCATTTGATAAGTTGTAATTATAATATAATTTGGTTTTAATGTAGTTTGATGGTAAGGTGGTGGAAGAATTGCGCGATCCACCAGTGAGTGTTCGAACACGCCCCGATTCGAGTGTGGATCGTGGGCGGTTTCGAGTTCGATTTTCGGAGTGGACGTTGAGGGAGAGCGAGAGAGAGGAACGGCAAGGAATTTGTCGATTTGGATAGTTACTGTTTTGTTTTTTGGATTCCGTTGAGTGGACGGTTTTTTGTTGTGTTCAGCGGAAACCGGAGACCGTTGTGACAGTTTTGAAGACAGAGTTAGTTTAGTTTTTGGTGTAACGAGTTACGTTTTTGGATGTAGTGAGAATTTAAGTATTGCGAATGTAATAAAAAAGAAAGAAAGGAAGAAAGAGTTTAATGGTCCGGAATGTGGTTTTTTGTTCTTTTTCCGTCCTTAAGAATCATTACAACAATATATTCGAGAAATTTAGTTTGAGACAATTATCAATAATAAATAATATTATAACGAGAGAAAGAAACGAGCTTTTGTTGATTGTGCTTGCCGATTCATCGGGCTGGATTTACGCCTAGTGCAGGAGTTGATGAGGCGATTTTTAGCTGTACGAGTGGAGTGGCTCGTGGACGAACGACAGTGGAGCGGAGTCCTGGTGGGACACCAGGATCTATTGACATATGTGATGGCACACGTGAGTACCTATAACAAATTATACATCACCAAAAATTCACTTCATTTATCGCAGCCTACAATTATATATTACAAATATGCAATACAACTATTACATCACAATTTGATTACATCACATTTGGAGTATACAATGAATAGTTTGTTACAGCTGAATGCCAACTAGCGTTGCCGGAATGTAGTCTTTTGTTAATTTCCTTTGACGTTTCGTTTCTGGTCGTCAGTATCGTTCCCAGATATTTAAATTCTTTGACATTTTCAAATATCTTGCCCCTGACGTTTATATGTGTTTTCTGAGGTCCACCTGCTCTCGTCGTAATCATGTATTTCGTTTTGTTTTCGTTTATTTCTAGGCCCACCTCTTCTGCCGCTGGCATGATGATTTCACAGTTTTTACTTATAGTTTCGAGATTATCGCCCAGAACGGCGATGTCATCCGCATACGCGAGCACTTGTGTGACACCGTTCAGGGATGTTCCGGCCGTGTTGTCGTCTTGTACCTTTCTGATAACATACTCGAGGACAAGGTTAAAAAGGCATGGTGAGAGGCCATCCCCTTGTTTTAGTCCGTCCCGGATTTCAAATGGTTCTGAGAGGTGGTTTTCTATTCTAACTCGCCCTTTGGTTTCGTTCATGCAAATTTGAATGAGGGCGGCATATTTTTTCGGGATCCCCAGCTCAACCACAATATGGTAGAGTCTTTGCCTTGCGACTGAGTCGTAGGCTTTTTTGAAGTCAACGAACAGTTGGTGAGCCGTCTCTCCGTATTCCCACTTCTTTTCCAGTAGTTGCCTTATTGTGAACATCTGGTCGCTTGTTGACCGGTTCCGACGGAATCCGCATTGGTAGTCTCCCAATATTTCTTCTGCGTACGGTGTGATTCTTGCCAGCATGACATTTGTTAATATTTTGTATGTGATTGGGAGCAATGATATTCCTCCGTAGTTTTCGCGGTCGAATCTGTCGCCTTTTTTGAAAATGGGGATGACTATTGAGGTTTTCCATCTTTCCGGAATGACTTCCTCATCCCATATTATTTTAACCAGTTGGTGGATCTTTCGAGCGGTTGCCCCTCCTCCATGCTTCACAAGTTCTGTCGGTATGCAATCGATTCCAGGAGCCTTGTTGTTTTTCAGTCGATTTATCGCGTCTACAACTTCGTCGAAAGAGGGTTCTGGGATCTGGGGCTCGGTTGTATGTACGCCTGGTGCGTTTATTTGTGGTTGATGGGTGCGCACATTCAAAGTACTGTTTCCATCTTGTCACGATATTGTTTGTTTCTGTCACTAGACAGCCGTTTATGTCTCGGATTATTTTGGCTCTCCCTCGGGGACCATTTCTAATTGAGTTTATGGCGGCGTACATACCTCTGCTGTTCTTTGCTCTGGCATTTTCTATGATTTTTTCGACCCGAGTCTTCTCCCATTCGCGTTTTTTGCATTGAAAAGTCTAGTTGTTTCTTTCCGAATTGTCTCGTATCTTACTGCGTTGATTTCATAATATGCTTCTAAGTGGATCCTTCTGAGGCGTTTACGTTCTTCGATCTCTGCGCTGCACTCATCGTCAAACCAAGGTTTGGACTTAGTTGTTTTCTTAAATCCTAATACCTTTTGGGCTGTTTGTTTGATTGTGTCTCTGATCGATGCCCACTTAGTGTCCACACTATTCGCTTCCTTTTTCTCACTATTGTCATTCTCTAGGATGCTAAATCTATTCGATAGTTCGTCTTGATATTCAGCCCTTTTACGTAGGTCTTTTAGTTTATCAATCTCGAACTTTTTGCTCGTCTCCCGTGACTGTCCATGTGGGTTGCTGCAAGTCAACTTTAAAATGGAGAAACAATAACAAAAACAAAGTTTTTTCTGTTCTTCATTTTCTGTGTATCCAATCAAGATCTTTAAAATCCCCATATAAACAAAATAATCATAATGTCGACAGACAAATTGTCATGCTTTAAGCGTATGCATGTAACTTAGAGAGTCTGCAAGGGACAAGTAAGTTAAGAAATAAGAAAACGTAAGCTAGAGTTTAATCATTTTTGTCTAGCGAGTAAGTAAATTATAATAATAGGAAGAAATAAACAATGATATTAAAAAAAAAAAAAACAGGATAGATCCGGAATTCCGCTGATCTATCATGTAAGTACATCATCTTTAGACGGGCGATTGTGCTACGACCGTGAAGACACACGCACCGAAGAAGAGCTCTTGCGCTTCAGTAGGGCTATCTCCCACAGATACCGAAAGGATAGTATTGGACAGCGTCAACAGTTCTGGTGGTTGAATGGCAAATAAAGACATGGATGCCAATGTCGGTGGAATAACAGTATCATCAGCCAACTTACACAGACTTAGCTTTTCTAGAATTAAGGTACCATAAGATTTGAGTTAAGTTCTTTTAAATAAAATTTAAAAAAATAAGTAATAATAATAACAAATTTGAAGTAAAAAGAAAAAAACATCGACACAAAGTTTTCCAAATTTTTCTTTGTTATTCAATTAATCATAAGTACAGCCACAAACAAAGTTCTGTCGCCGAAAGGCAAATTATACAATAGTTATGTAATGTTTAGCTTAGAGCGTCTGCATAGGACCAGTAAGTTATAATATAAGATAATTAAGCTAGAATTTAAGCATTTTTTGTCTAGCATATCATTTAGAAACTAAGAAGATAAGAAGAAAAAAAATAAAATGTAAAAATGAAAATGAAATGAGGAAAGCGAGTGAATTGTTTAGCAAGGCTAACTCTGGCCCCTCAAATACTTGAATAGCACCTAGTTTATTCTGTTAATTACGGTTGAGCTCCCATCTCCATTCTATGCAATTTAATGGATACAACACTATGCTACATGTTCTGTATTGTATTAATGAACCTGCTGGTTGTGAGTAAAAGGAATGAACATATGCACCCAACAGCTCCTTATTTATAAGAGAATTCGTATCCCATTCCCTTATTGCAAACCTGCTCGATAATTCTGGCAAAAAATGCTTATAATTCTAGAAGCACAATTTTCTTTCAGTTCTACTAACTAATTAAACGAGCACTAAACTACGAAAATAGTAGAACAGTTTGGCATCCGCTTTTTCCCCCTAATTTTAAGAAATACTCTTACCATTAGCGTGAGACTGCTCAAAAATTATACTGCGGGGCCAAAAATTTGCTTGGGTATCCCCATTTACACCCAACAACCAGTGCTATCGAAGAAGACGGAAAACAAAGAAAAGGGTAAATTTAAGGATTTCTATTATTTGCTTTTTTTAGTATCAATACTTTAAGTCTAGTGTCCTGACACCTTCCCCATTCGATCGCAATTTATTTAGTGTTTTGTTCACGGACTAATCCTGATTATATATATTGAACATCTCTATGGTCAGTTGTAGGTTTCCTAGAATTTCTTAGAACTATTTCTTAGACAATTTAGGGATATTGGATGCGATCCTAGGAATGTATTAAACACATGTCCCAGCATTTTAAAGCATCTGCGACAAATGTTGGCTCATTGCCAAGATGCAGGAACACGTTCGATAAACGATGTTGAACCCTTTTCTGTTGCCGTCGAACATTATTCTTAGGCTGTGGTATTCTTAATCTGTTTCAGTAATTCCCGAGTATTACGATGGTTGCTTGTACGAATTGAATGTCCTTATTTACCAGAATATTTTCGTAATGTTACTATTTGGCGCCCATAAACATGTGCCTTTGTAGAAAATAAACACGAGTGGAATATTTTTGCTGTGGATGCTGTTAAACATCTGGAAGTGGTATTTGAAGTGGATGGCTCAGCAATATTATTAGGATATTTTAGATGACACCAAGAGATTAAGAAAATAAGTGTTATTTAGCGCAGAAAATCCTAATAACAATTGTTGCCGTCGGAGATAAGATTGCCATCAAATAAATTCCTTTGTTATCCAGTATTTTCCGGAGGGATCCTTAGATTTCTGAGTAAATCTTAGGTAAACGTGATTCAACGTAAATCTTCACTTTATTACCGGAAATTCCAAGAATTTGTACCCGGAAGAAGTAGTACAGTTTGGAATATGTATGGGGTATCCTCTTGGGACCTCCGACCTAGTGTTCGCCTACACAACGAAGACAAACTGGTAAGAAATTTCAAATGTTTTAAAGAAAGACCGACTTTCACTTTTAGGATATTTAGATTTGTCGTCGACTCAGCCCTGTGTGACCAAATTGAATAGGGGACAGCGATTGCTTTTTAACAACGACTGACATTAAACCAATGGAGTGTCCTACATTATGAGAAAACGACAGTAAATCCCCTAAAAGTTATATAGCCATGCACATCTACTGGCACATCAAACCAGATTTTACGTATCTTAATTATCTTTACTAAGCAGATTGTTTTAATACCTTGGATACATTGAGTATCTTTGATTACGGGATAGAGAAGTAAATCAGATGGGGGCCTGTTTAAAACGTCTGAAAGTTATAATAATTTGCTCCGACGCGCGAGTTATGTTTGAGTTCCTTGAATTTTACAAAAAAATTATTCCCTCCCGAGCTACAGCCGGATTTTGATACTTTATTCGCTAATTTTTCGGTACAAAAGAAAGTGCTTAGGCTAGATTTACATGATATTTATACTGCATTGTTATCAACCAAAGAGAGAATTATGGGGGTATAAGTAGGTGTGCCAGGACAGGGGCACGGTTTCGCTTTTCCCCAACGATGATCCGCAGAAGATTGCTCACAAGAATATCCAATTAAAAAGCACGGGCTGTTTCTTGTCTAACTTAGTTTATTTTATTTGTCGATATGATGTTTATGAGTTCTTTATTTACACTTTAATTTACTAAAATGTACATTGACTATCATATCTTGTCGGCCTCCTGTTACAAATGGTGCCGCTAGCAAAACTCGTATTGGTGATTTAATTGTAAAACTTTCAATTGAAAATTGGTTACGGAATATCACTAAATCAATTCTCACTGCTTTATTTGCAAGAACACAGTTTTATAATTAATTTAGTAGTTTTAAATTAAATTCCACTGAGCAAAATTATTTCACACGACTACTTCTTGACAACGAGACGACTCTTTACACGATGGTAGTTAAAAAAAACTCTACGCAGCGGCGTGACCAACCTCGGTGATGTATCAATAACGACTGTAGTTGAGATGTGCATTCTGACGCGGTACGACGTGACCGACCGCGGTAATGATTGAATAGCGACTAATTCCAATTAGGGATGAAATTTGGATTTTCGATTTGTACAACGATCGGCCAATGGTAATCGCGCTCTCCTGTGCATGCTTCAATTCTCTACGCTCATCGAGGTGGATAAAATACTTTGGGTATTCGTTCGACGTCGATGGGCGTAGAAAGGATGAAGAAATCAAAAGGAAAACGTAATAACCCAGGGTTGATCTGGCTTGGTGTACGTGTATTTATGCAGGCTCCGATGATGTTCCACTGACCTAGTGCAGTGACTGTGGTGATCTCGGAGTGCATTGAACTATGAAAAGACAGAATTGCGAAGGAGAGGAAAATGTAGCTGGTGCTATTCACCTGCGAAAAGAGATCATTGATCCCCAGCGAATGGAGTGTCTAGGGAAAGTGAATAGGACGCCGAATTGGCTAGGGAAATCTGATCGTGGGAACTAAGTTAAATATTTTGATAATTTCCCAAGCGATTGCATGATTATGCACGCGCGTCGTTTGTTCAGACTATGCCGTTGCTAACCGACATGATGCGATTTCCGGTCGAAATATCATGGGTTAGCGAAATGGAGTTGCCGTATGGCAAAAAAGGTAGCTGAATTCAATTATGCATTACCTGCATAGAATAATGAATTCAGCTATGCGTCCATTTGGGAAATATGATATTTCAGGTGAATATCTTGTAGGTGGGATTTGGGTTGAAGTGACGCGCTGTTAGCGGTCGAAATAGGGTTGGATTTGTGGGTTGGTTCTCCATGTAATATAGAGAACCCCCACAGACTTATCACTATACTACATGGTTATCTTAACACGAATCACCAGATGTGGTTTTAAACACAAAGCTGTGGAAAATGGCGTCTCATTAGTAAGTTAACACATAATAACCAAAACCATAAAGAACGTGAATCATCGTTCTCACATAAAGAATTATCACATCTCGATTCTAATGATAAGGAATATGACTCATCGTCGATACAGAGAATCTTCACGAATATACAATTCCCATGCACTCTTATCATGTAAAAACATCCATACAAAGGAGAAGACATAATCTAAAATGAATAAACCTAAAAATAAACGAAAGTTTATTTTCCTTCCTGTAAAGAATCTAGCATATATAAGGAATCTGCTACACAGATTTCTGGTCTGTAATGTCCATTTCCCCCCACTTGGTAGAAACCTTGACGTGGTGCGGGGGCTTAAAGTGCAATGAATCACTCAGGCTATGCTGACGGAAGCATATGCTTCCAGTAGGGTCACCCATGTCAGACAGGCTAGCGAGGAGTAACACACAAAGATCTACCACCCCTAATCCAGGGTGTTACGCGTCACCGTGCCCATTGGATGGTTTGTAGCCAGGGGTATACCGGCTGTATTATAACGGCGCCTCTCTGACACCGGGTCGAATCAGAGCAGTAAGCAGACCTTACCACATCAAAACGGGGCTCTGATGTGGCGGACTATTTGAAACCCCAAATCTCGTGGGATCAAAAATGAATAACCAATATACAAAAAACAATCCCACGAAAAACCCGGTAGGCGTAGGTGTGATGAGCCGACACTACCATAAGGGAAAAAATCATCAAGAAAACACCAACTCTGCAAAAATAAGACGTAGGGAAAAACTGAAAAAGCGGGATATACGCGTCGGCACGTGGAATGTACGAACGTTATATAAACCAGGCGCGATACAGACGGTCGTAGAACACGCGAAACAATGTAAAATGGACATCGTCGCGCTTCAGGAAGTTCGACTCCCACATCAAGTAATCGAAACCAACGGGTTTACACTGGTTTGTGGAGGTACCAATACACATAACGTCGGAACTGGCTTCATCATAAGCAAGAAGATTACACCGCATGTAAAAGATGTGCAATTCATAAATGACCGAATGTCGTTGGCAAAAATACACGGCCCATGGTACAATTATGTATTTATAAACGTACACGCCCCAACAGAAGACGACGAAGACGACGAAGAAAGCAAGGACACATTCTACGAGACCCTAGAGGAAGTATTTGATGGGATCTCATCATTCGATGTTAAAATCCTCCTCGGCGACCTCAATGCGAAAATTGGAAAGGGAGATATCTTCCAACCAACAATAGGTGAAGAAAGCCCACATGACGTTTCAAATGATAATGGTATTTGAATTATCACGTTCGCAGCGTCAAAAGATCTGGTAGTGAAGAGCACGATGTTGAAGCACAAGCAAATCCATAAAGCCACATGCATATAACCCGACGGCGTAACGCGTAACGAAATAGACCACTTCCTCATAGACAAAAGACACCACTCGAATGTCCTTGACGTAAGATCATATAGAGGAGCAGATTGCGGCTCCGATCACCTTCTAGTGATGGGCAAAATTAGAAGTCGGCTTGCAGCAAACCCACATCGACAGTCACGGGAGACGAGCAAAAAGTTCGAGATTGATAAACTAAAAGACCTATGCAAAGGGCGGAATATCAAGACGAACTAACGAATAGATTTAGCATCCTAGAGAATGAGAGTAGTGAGGAAGAGGAAGCCAATAGTGTGGACACTAAATGGGCATCGATCAGAGACACAATCAAACAAACAGCCCAAGAGGTATTAGGAATTAAGAAAACAACTAAGTCCAAACCTTGGTTTGACGATGAGTGCAGGGCAAAGATCGAAGAACGTAAACGCCTCAGAATGATCCACTTAGAAGCATATGATGAAATCAACGCAGTAAGATACGAGACAATTCGGAAAGAAACAACTAGACTTTTCAAACGCAAAAAACGCGAATGGGAGAAGACTCGGATTGAAAATATTATAGAAAATGCCAGAGCAAAGAACAGCAGAGGTATGTATGCCGGCATAAACTCAATTAGAAATGGTCCCCGAGGGAGAGCCAAAATAATCCGAGACACAAACGGCTGTCTGGTGACAGAAACAAACAATATCGTGACAAGATGGAAACAGTACTTTGAATGTGCGCACCCATCCACCACAAATAAACGCACCAGACGTACATACAACCGAGCCCCAGATCCCAGAACCCTCTTTCGACGAAGTTGTAGACGCGATAAATCGACTGAAAAACAACAAGGCTCCTGGAATCGATTGCATACCGACAGAACTTGTGAAGCATGGAGGAGGGGCAACCGCTCGAAAGATCCACCAACTGGTTAAAATAATATGGGATGAGGAAGTCATTCCGGAAAGATGGAAAACCTCAATAGTCATCTCCATTTTCAAAAAAGGCGACAGATTCGACCGCGAAAACTACGGAGGAATATCATTGCTCCCAATCACATACAAAATATTAACAAATGTCATACTGGCAAGAATCACACCGTACGCAGAAGAAATATTGGGAGCCTACCAATGCGGACTCCGTCGGAACCGGTCAACAAGCGACCAGATGTTCGCAATAAGGCAACTGCTGGAAAAGAAGGGAGAATACGGAGAGACGGTTCACCAACTGTTCGTTGACTTCAAAAAAGCCCACGACTCAGTCGCAAGGCAAAGACTCTACCATATTGTGGTTGAGCTGGGGATCCCGAAAAAGTATGCCGCCCTCATTCAAATCTGCATGAACGAAAACAAAGGGCGAGTTAGAATAGAAAACCACCTCTCAGAACCATTTGAAATCCGGGACGGACTAAAACAAGGGGTAAAACAAGGGTATAAGTAAAAACTGTGAAGTCATCATGCAAGCGGCAGAAGAGGTGGGCCTAGAAATAAACGAAAACAAAACGAAATACATGATTACGACGAGAGCAGGTGGACCTCAGAGAACACATATAAACGTCAGGGGCAAGATATTTGAAAATGTCAAAGAATTTAATTACCTGGGAACGATACTGACGACCAGAAACGAAACGTCAAAGGAAATTAACAAAAGACTACATTCCGGCAACGCCAGTTGGCATGCAGCCAGTAAACTATTAAAATCCAAACTGCTATCACGTAATATAAAGCTCCGTGTCTATAGAACCATAATCATGCCGATTGCTCTATACGGATGCGAAACATGGGCTCTCACAAAACGGGAAGAGAACAAATTCCGCGTATTCGAGAATAAAGTTTTAAGGGGTATAGTTGGCGGTAAATATGACGAGGACTTAGGACATTGAGGAAACTCCACAACCACGAATTGGAAGAGCTATACCGCAAACCTACAATAGTGAGAGTGATCAAGTGGCGAAGATTAAGATGGGACGGACACGTAGCGCGAATGGGCGATGATAGCACTGTGCATAGAATTCTTGACAGTAAACTAACGGGGAAGAGACCGACAGGATGGCTGTGACGGAGATGGGAGGACAATGTTAGATTGGACCTTGAGGAGATCGGATCGGATGATCGAACGTGGAAGGAGAGCGCACAGGACAGGGAACAATGGCGGAGCCGAGTCGGTGAGGTCATGAACTTCTGGGTTCCTACAGGCCAGTAAATAAATATATAAATATATTCTAAAACTAACATCAAAACTAAATTTTCGAAATGCTAAATCTATGTAAGCTTTCCCTTGTTTGTTGGGGTTTTTATTATTATTATTATTATTATTATTGCTTTAGTTTTATAAGGAAACAGGTTTTTAATTCCCACTCAGCCACCAAAAATCTCTGGTGTTGCTTATTTGTATCTTTTCGGTCTTCCTCGATTATAACTTATTCGTTTATCTATACCCGACCGACGCACGTGATAAATCAACGGTATAGCGGATTCATTTTGTATGAGGCCGTTCATATCAAGACTGATGAATGCTTCTGGTGGAATAAAGCCATTGCGTCGGACCCCCTTATAACACATATTGTTTGGGTAATACGCACCAACAATTAAATCGTTCGGCGAGCTCATTGATCTCGCAAGATGCCCTCGGATCAACTTGATCATATAGTTATCCACTCTGTTTATATTGGCCCCACTGTACAGCACTTCATTGGGATAGTATTATTTGTGATCGGATTCAGGAGTCCGATGTGAGTTAAGGCACGGCCTGAGGCATTGTTTCTCAAAAATCTGATCTTAAGCTATGTCCCACATTAAACCACACTGATATCCATAGATGATCATCGGTCCGATGAGAGCCATGTAGCATATAACTTTAACTCTGCTGTTAAGTTGACTACCATGAAACAGTCTTCTTGTCATAGCGTAAGCTTTTTTGCCCTGGCCAGGGCAGCTTCCACATGTTTGTTAAAATATAGATACTGATCCAGCCAGATGCCCAAGTATTTGACTACTTTTTTTTTCAGTGTTTGTTCGTGTGGCCCCATAATAGCTAGCTATCGCCAGTTTTTCCTGGTGTCTGTGGTAGCTTCAGCCAGTGGGGTTCTAAAGAGGATGGTTTCACACTTTTGGATATTGATTTTGAGTTTCCAGTTGTCGCAGTATCGCTGAATATCATTGAAATCCCCTTTTAATAATCTGTTAATGATTTCAATTTTTGGAGCTGTTCTATATATTATCAGATCGTCCGCATACGCAATAACCTGATAAGGAGACCTTATTAGGTCGCTAGTGTAAATATTAAAAAGGATCAGAGATAACACCGCTCCCTGTTGCAGACCGTTTTTTCATTTCATTTGTAAACATTTTTTTATTTTCTTTCTATATTCTTAGTTTCTAAATTAAAGGCTAGACAAAAAATGCTTAAATTCTAGCTTAATTATCTTATATTATAACTTACTGGTCCTTCGCAGACGCTCTAAGCTAAACATTACTAAATATTTGTATAATTTGCCTTTCGGCGACAGAACTTTGTGGCAATACTTATAATTATTTGAAAGACAAAGAAAAATTTGAAAAACTTTGTCAATTTTTTTTGTTTTTTTTTTCTTAAAATTTAACTTACTTAACTTACCTATTTTTATTTTTTTTTTATTTTTTTTTTTTTTATGTAAAAGCACTTAACCTAACTTAACTTAAATCTTATACTACCCTAATTCTAGAAAAGCTAAGTCTATGTAACCTAGCTGATGATAGTGTGATTCTATACCGACTTTGGTATCCAGGTCTTTATATGCCATTCAACCACCAGAACTGTTGACGCTGTCTAATACTATCGTCCCGGTCTCTGTGGGAGATAGCCCTACTGAAGCGCAGGAGCTCTTCTTCAGTGCGCGTTACTTCCCGGTCGTAGCACAATCGCCCGTCTACGGATGATCTACTTACATGATAGATCAGCGGAATTCCGGATCTATCCTGTATAAGCCCTTTCATATCCAAGTCAAGGAACGCCTCTGGTGGAACAAAACCGTTGCGACGCACGCTCTCATAGTACAAAGTGTTTGGATAATAGGCCCCGAAAATTAGGTCATTGGACGAGCTTATTGCTCTCGCAATATGTCCTCTGATTAATTTAATCATAAAATTATCCACCCTATTTATGTACGCTTCATTATATAAAGTCTCATTTGAGTAATACTTTTTATAGTCCGATTCCGGTGTCCGATATAATCTGAGACAACTTCTGAGACACTTTCTTTCGAACACCCGAATCTTTTCCATCAAATTTGGACCTATGTTGAACCATACTGGGCAACCATATATGAGCATTGGCCTGATTAGCGTCATGTAGCATATGACTTTTACTTTGCTGTCAAGTTGGCTACTGTGAAATTGCCTCCTTGTCATAACAAAAGTTTTCCTCGCTTTGAGCAAAGCAGCCTCTACATGTCTGTTGAAATACAGATATTGGTCTAGCCAGATGCCAAGGTATTTAACTAAACTCTTGGTTTCCAGTTTATCTCCATGCGGTCCCACGATAACTAGCTTTCGCCAGTTTTTCCTTGTGTCGTACGTGGCTTTATATAATGGAGTTCTAAATAGGATGGCTTCACATTTCTGGAAGTTGATCTTAAGTTTCCAGTCATTGCAATAGCGCTGCACGTTGTTGAAGTCTCGCTGTATTAACCTATTTATGATCTCAACTTTCGGAGCTGTTCTGTAAATTATGAGATCGTCTGCGTACGCAATAGGCTGCGGAAGTGCTTCTAATAAGTCGCTAATGTAAATATTAAAAAGAATCGGAGAGAGTACCGCGCCCTGTTGCAAGCCATTCTTGATATTATACGTTTTATTAGAGGTCACATTACCACTTTTGACCACGAACTTCCTGTCCTTTAACATATCGTAAAGTACATATAGTAAAGGCTTATGTATGCCATGTCTGACCAGTTTGTAATACAACCCTTCGATCCAGACGGTATCAAAGGCTTTCTCCAAGTCGATCAGACAGGCCCCTGTGCATTGGTTCCTACATTTATTCCATTGTATGTCGGAGACAAGTTAAGCTGCGGCACATGTGGTTTCATGACCCGCCTTAAAGCCAAACTGGTTATTTGGAATAATGCTGTTGTCGTCTACCCATTTGACCAGAGCTTTGTTAATGGTTTTTTCAAATACTTTACTGATGCTTGGGGGTAAACTTATCGAACGCATGTTCATTGGGTTTGTGCAGTCTTTTCCCTTTTTTGCGATGGGCTAATTGATAGCCGTTTTCCAACGCGCGGGATAATATGCATTATTCAACGCGTTGTTAAACAGGACCGTGTATATATCTATTGCCATTGGGGGCAGGTTCTTGAGTACGATGTTATGTACTCCATCTATTCCCACTGACTTTTTGCTTCTTAATGAGTCGAAGATACTCTGGATTCCTTCCCTTGTTATTAGAAGGCTATTAGCCACTACACCATTGGCATTAATGTCAATTGACAGATTATCTTCACTGAATTCTGTAAAACCCGGATTCTCCGATTGCCAAAGTGAAATTTCATTCCGGAGGTGCAGGTGATTGAGTAGAACTCTGTCCTCCAGGTCGTGATTTCGGTGAATGCTTTCATTCACCTTGTATATTTCCTGAAAGACAGCTCCCACAGCGTTCACCTTTTCCAAAGGATCTTTGATCACGAAGAGCTCAGTATTGAGGATATCGTTCTCTGCATCTATGGCAATGTTGGTTAGCAGCTGCTTGTTTACCTGAGTACGTGGGATTTGGAGACACTGAATCTCATTTTGATTATTTCTCCTGAATATTTTACTTATTTGTGGGAACATATTCGGGTTACTAGTTTTTATAGCTCGAATTCTGTTGTTCCAATACAAATTTGTTGCTATAATCTATAATTAGCTTTAAGTAATTGTTGGAGGTTTTTTAATCGGGATTTCAGTGATATTATCTCCTGGTCTTGTCTGTCTGTAAACTGTCTGTGTAATTGTTTTAATTTCGATAGCAGTCTGCTCTTTTGCCTGTGGAGTGCGTTTATTGTTGCGTTTCTGTACATGTTAGTGTGATCTGTAACTGTTGTTTTGGGAATTGTTTTGTCCATTGTTCGTTTTACGGTTTCGTCCATTTGTTGAATGTATTTGTCGATTTCGACATTAGTCAGGTTTCTGTTTACTGGCAGATTAAAGTCATTCGAACGAAGTTCTCTTGTTAATGATCTGGTGAACCGTGGCCATCGCATTGCCCCGTAGTTATAGCGTTGCGGGATCACGAATTCTTCCAGATCTGCGAGCTCGTTCGGAAGCTCTATTACTGCCGTGAATGCACAGTGGTCACTGTCGTATTCAATTGTCCGTAAACAGTTTGTATTTCGTCTATTGGTGTTAAGTAATCTCAGTCGGGAGTCGATTAGCAAGATATCTAAGAACGATCTACCTCTAAGGAACGATGGATATTCGGTAGCTAGCAGGTCAGTTCTATATTCAATACGAAACTGATCTAACCAACCAGCCAACTGATTTCCTCTGGCATTAGATATATAATTTCCCCAATTTCTATGCTTGGCGTTCATATCTCCCCCTAGAATAAAGTAATTTTTGCCCAGGCGCAATTGTAAGCATCGGAAGAGAGTCTCGAGCTCTGCTATAAATAGGTTATGTTGGTGCTCCTCAGGTGCGTAGACCGCAATCCCACACAAACCCCTTCCTTGCTGAAGGGGTATGCGTACGATACAGGCTTCCAGCACCCGGAACCTGCGCACTTCTCCACTATATATAACTTTATGAGGGATCCCTTTTCTAATAAAGATTGCGACACCTCCCCCTTGAGAGGAGTTAGGTCGGTCTCTTCGTATAATATCGTAGTTTTTATGCCATATCTTGTGTCTCTGGTTTAACTTTGTTTCCCCCGCCAGAAGTACATCAGGCTGTTCATCTTGCAACAGGTTGAAAAGATTGGCCCTTCTCTCAGTTCTTATTAGTGAATTTACATTCACGACAAGAGCTTTTATTGATGTTGTGGTTAGAGGGTTTATATTGACTTTTTGTTTAGATTGGGCAAGTGCGAGTAGATCTCGTTTATTTGATTTTGCAGCTGTGTCATCTATCTCTGCAGATTAAGCAGAACCGTGGCCACGTCGCTTGCGATGTTGTTTCAGTCTGTGTGGGAGTATTTGTGGCTATCGATGTTGTAGCCTGCTTTGATGGTCTCCCACCCGACGCAACTTGTGCGTACGACCGCTGCGATGTTATGGGCATTGTTGTAGTACGAGCTGGCTCTGTGTTTTTTTGCCGGGTCACACTTCTTGCCATTATTTCTCGGAATTTAGGACATCCTCGATAATTAGCGGGGTGTCCCTCATTCCGGCACACTGCGCACTTTAGAAGGGCTTTGTCTTCTACCCTTTCTTTTCCCAGATGGCATTCTTCTGCCTTATGGTCTTTTCCGCATTTTACGCAACGGTGCTGCATTTCACAGTTCGCCGCCGCGTGACCAAACCTTTGGCAGCGGACACATTGCAGGATGTCTCTGCCTTTTTTTAACTTGTCCCATGTGACACTTTGATGATCCAAGACTGTAATCTTTCTTAGACCACCAATTCTGCTGCTGGGCGTTAGTTGAACCAAAAAGAAGGGTAGCTTGCGGCAGACCGTTTTTTATTTTGTAAGTAATGTTGGAGGTCACATTGCCACTTTTGACGATGAATTTCCTTTCATTCAACATGTCGTATAGTATATATAGTAGTGGTTTATGAATGCCTAGTCTCATTAGCTTGTAGTATAACCCTTCTAGCCAAACGGTGTCGAAGGCCCTCTCCAGGTCAATCAAACAGGCACCTGTGCACTGTTTCAGACCTTTATTCCACTGAATGTCTGAAACCAGTTTAGCTGCTGAATTTGTGATTTCATGATCAGCTTTAAAACCAAACTGGTTATTTGGAATAATGTTATTGTCCTCAACCCATTTAAGTAGAGCCTTGTTTAGAACCTTCTCGAATACTTTACTGATACTCGATAACAAACTGATCGATCGCAGATTTTTTGTTTGTTCTGTCTTTCCGTTTTTTTGGTAACGGTTGGATGATGGCCGTTTTCCAACGTACTGGATAGTGTGCGTTGTTCAGAGCGTTGTTAAACAAGACTGCATATATGTGTATTGCGATTGGAGGAAGATGTTTGAGTACTATATTGGGTACTCCATCGATTCCAACTGATTTTTTGTTTCTTAATGAGGCAAATACCTCATGGATTTCTTCACTAGTGATCAAAAAGCTGTTACCGCTTTCGGCAGTGATCTCGGCCTTTGCCGTATTTGCGTTACTGAATTCGATAAAACCATGGTCTTCTGATCGCCACTGTGAAATGTCATTTCGAAGATGACGATATTCAGTAGAACTTTATCCTGCAAGTCATGGTTGCGGCGAATTACTTCATTTGCCTTGTACAGTTCTTGCAAGACGGCCCCTACAACATTCACTTTTTCCAAGGGATCGTCAAACACAACAAGTTCATCATTTAGGACGGCGTTGTTTGTGTCTATGCCTATATATGTCAGCATTCGTTGGTTGTCGTCAGTTCGTCGTATTTGGAGATACTGTTGGGTTTCGCTACCGCGCCAACACTGAAGTTACGTTGACGGAACACCAAACACAGCAGAAGGCAGGAGGAATAAAACACGTTGGTTGGTTTGTTAGTTAAATTAATTTCTTTATGTTTAGGATCACTTTTTTTCCAAGTACCGTCCGCCAAATAAACTAACAATCCATTTACACATTTGCAATAAGCACTTAATATGAGTTTCGTATCTGATTGGACGTCCTTTAACTTTTTTGTTTGGAATCACTTTCTCTCAACTGCGTTCATCCAAAGTAACTAACAATCCGTTTATAAATTTGCAATAAGCACTTAGTATGAGTTCGGACGTTCTTTAATTTTTATATTCGCGCTTCACACGCACTCACATTTGACGGGGATATATTGTTGAAGTCCTATTAGCTACCACACTCAACGGGGGGATGAAACTTGACTCACTTGTTCGCAACGGGGTTGTGGGTCGACTGTCCGTGTGTGGGCCCGGTGGTGGTTGAATCTCGACTGACTAATGAATGGAAAGAATCTGTTCATCGCGTCGTGGCGATTGAGTAATAGCAGAAATAAACTCACTGCCACTTACGAGGAATTGCGAGAAGAGTTGCTATGCTCGTATAGGAATTCAGTTTCAGTGAATCCTCGCCGTATAAGCTGAGTTGAATTCGTTGGTTGTGTATACCGGGAAATTGGCATAGCCAAGTATGATCAAGGGTCTTGATCGTTGTGCTTGATTCGTGGAAAATTAGCTGTCGCTTAGTTGCAGACGAGAAGTATGACTTAAGGAGGAAATGAACCGAAATGGTTCTCGGGGGAAATTGGAATTGCTTGGGTACAAGCATTTAGATAAGATATTAACCGAGGTAATTTCGGGGAAATATATGCGGCTCGGTATAGTTGGTGGTGATGGTTAATGTTCCGTTCTAGGTTTGAATATGTGTTTTATTACAGCATATGGATTTCCGGGGAAATTAAGATTGCTTGGTCGCAAGGAGGGAATATGAATTAAGTAGAGAATTGACCGAAGCGATTTTGGGAAACATTATAGGTGGGGTGATGTAATTAAGGGAGATGATTGGTATTCCGTTGTAAATTGGGATATGCATTTATTTCAGCTTGGGAAATTGGGGTATGTTGCATATTGGGATGGATGCGCTTGCAGGTTTTGCATGGTTGCGAATGTGTGTATTGCGGGTTTGAATAGGGAGTTGGGTTGAGGTGACGCGCTGTTAGCGGTCAAGATTGGTTGGCATTGTGGGTTGGTTCTCCATGTGGTATAGAGAACCCCCACAACATTACACATCGTTTTAATTACTCCGTTTAAAAATTTTATTAATTTTCCGGAACATACTAGCGTTGTTGGATTTTACCGCCCGAACTTTGTTGTTCCAATACAAATTTGCTGATAACCTATGGTTGGCTTTTATCAGCTGTTGGAGATTTTTTAATCTAGACTTCAGTGATGTTATCTCCTGGTCGTGCCTGTCAGTATATCGTCTGCATCGTAGTTTTAGGTGCGACAGAAGTCTACTTTTTCTTCGGTGGAGTGTGTTGATTGTGGGGTTTCGGTACATGTTCATGTTGTCCGTCGGTGTGGTTTTTGGTATTGTTTTGTCCGTTGTTTGTATTGTGGTTTCGTCCATTTTTTGTATGTATTTGTCGATGTCATTGTTGGATATCTTTTTGTTGATAGGAGGGTTAAAATC
This sequence comes from Microdon myrmicae, assembly GCA_963931805.1. Classification (NCBI taxonomy): domain Eukaryota; kingdom Metazoa; phylum Arthropoda; class Insecta; order Diptera; family Syrphidae; genus Microdon; species Microdon myrmicae. The sequence goes on along the minus strand of OZ007497.1, from coordinate 29,105,812 downwards.
TTTTAATCGAATTTCTGTTGTTTAGGTTCTCGTGAAACGCGTTCATCGCATACCTCCATATTTATAGGATTGCGATATCACACTTTCACCAAGTTCCACAACTTCGCTTGGTGCTTTTATCACGATTGATAATGACCATTGTGCATGATCCTGTGGTGGTTCTAGGAACCATACAAATCACTATAGGTCGAGATGTCGTCGTTCCACCAAGGAACATACTCACCTATATCCAAATTACACGTGCCCACAGACACGTGTCCTCAAAAGTCCTCCTTTCCACCTGAAACAAAGGTAACATGCATCTGGGAGGTAACAACCCCACGTATCCACAGATACGTCGGTCACAAGTCCGACCAACTGTTCTACGCCTGCACGGCGATCGAATGACAGATTCACCAACAGATATTGTGTACCAATCCATTAACTGGATAGACACAAACGGTTGACTCAGCTGCGCCGTATGCAGGCAGATATCGCATCTCCGGCGATAAGCTAATTGCTGGGAAACCAATTCGTCTAAACAAAGACCCTTGCGATACCAGCAATAAACGAACATTCTGCTTCCGTGGGGATATGTAAACAACGATATTTACATTATCCCGCCGATTGTTTACGTAAGCAATACATTAGAGGTGTGAGATTCCGATCACAGAATGATCCACAGCGACCAGGCAATAACCTCCGCGCCTGTATATGTGCGCGATTCTCTCTGGTAGAAGGATTCTTGGTCGAGAGAAAGTCACCACCAGAAAAAGGGAAAGGAAAACTCTGGAGTGAATAGGGTCATCCCCGAGAGAAAGTAACGCACTCCACATAGAGAATTCGAGGAGAGTATACCGGAGCTCACGAGAGCACCCAGGGAAAAGGAAACGACAGGACGTCGCGCGTATGTCAGGGGAACCGCGAACTAGAATCAGTTAATTAGAAAACGTGATGTGTGCGAAAGTATAAACTAAGTATTGTAAAAAAGAAAATCCGCAAGTGGCCGCAACCATTAAAAATTCGTGTGAAGGAACATTTCTATAATAAAGAATTTATGAGAAATAATAAGACATTTATAAAAACAATTTCTCGGTGTATTATTGGTGTCCGTTTTCCGGTGTGTTTCTTTTCTTATTTGTGAACAGTGTTCGGCGGAACACTCCGACCATTCGACCATTGAAAAACCGCCAAAACCCCATAGTTAGAGGGTTGCGGTATCATACATTCACCGAGTTCCACAACTTCGCTTGGTACTTTTATCACGATTGATAATGCCCAATGGTCACTGTCATAGTCAATTGGGCGTAAGCGGTTTATATTTTGTCTGTTAGTATGTGTATGTTTAAGTCGTGTGTCAATAAGCATAATATCTTCGAACGATCCCACTCTGGGGAAAGAAGGATGTTCTGTAGCTAGCACGTCAGTCTTATATTCAATGTGATGTTGATCTAGCCAACCAGCTAGTTGATTTCCTCTTGTATTGGACATGGTTTAGCACTCAAATCGTCACCTACGATGTATTAGTTCCCTTCCGTTCGAAGGTGTAAGCATTGAAATCCTTTTTTAACAAAGATTGTCACCCCTCCTCCACGTTGGGTCGGTCTCTTCGTATAATGTTGTAATTTGTGTGACATAGTTTATGCCTCTGATTAGTTTTTAGATTAGCGACTCTTCTCTCGATTCTAATAAGTGAATTTACATTCACGACTAAAGTCTTAATTGTGCTTTCTCTTCGGAGGTTTATATTGACGGCTGACTAGACAACTGCGTATAGATCCAGTCTACTCTAGTGTCCTGGTGATTTATTTATTTTTGCATTTGTGTCATCTGCATCTGAATAGGGACCAAGGTTGTGAGCGGATGGGTAACACAAGATCTCTCGGAATTAGGTATTGGTTTTTGAATTGGTGCATTTACAAGTCATAAAACATCTGGCATGTGAAGATATGCATTTGGATGTTTATGATTGCTTGACTTGTGTGTCGGCGAAAAATAGATATGCCTTTGTTTAGACACATGCACATTTTGGGCTTTGGATCTTGTAGGAATTTGAATTGAATTGAATTAAATGTTTGAGTTTGAACGTTTAGTTCTATTTGGTTGACATTGAATTCAATGTTGATTTGGGTGTAGGGATTTGTATGTGATGGATGGAGATTGTTTCTATGGGGTAAGGAAATTTTAGGGCTTTCCGGAGCACTACAAATTTACAAATGATGTAACAATTGATAACGAAAAGTTCTTTAACATGAAAAATATGTTTTTTGTCTTCGCGGAACGTTGCATTAACTGGTATGCGTAAGCCTGATAGTTAACTCGCGGGTTGTTGTGTTCTTCGAACAAATTATCGTTTGCTTGTGTGGACTTTACAAAACTATAAATGGACTGCCGTCGGGACGAATTATTTCGTTAAGTGTCAACCTTGAACCAAAAACACTTTTCGAGCTCCCTTGAACAATGTTTTTACAACGCGGACCAAAGAGTACTCCAGGCGGCGCAAGATTTGTTCTTGAATCGATACGCCCGTTTTCCTCGCATTCGTGTGCAGCTCAGGTGAGAAACCAACTCGGCAAGGAAGAAACGTTTGGCAAGGTACTGAGTTTGCTCTGGGAAAACAGTTGCGCAGATACAGACGGCATTACAGTTTCAGTTCGATTGGGTTCCGGTTGTCCCGTAAGGTGCGCGTATCGAATTGTGAAGATTTTGATGAAACATCCAAAGTGGTTGCTTACTTAACGTGTTGCGCTATTCTGTTGCTCTCCGCGATCAGCGTACGCTAAACAAAATGGAAACATCTTTTTGTGCTATCCACACATAGGTTACCACACCGGTCACTGATCAGTTTAAATCTTTGTTCTCTCGAATTCAGAAAATTAAGACTTTCAGATCCCGGTTGGGAAACTTGGACATAGCAGTTTGAATTAATGATGATAGATAAAAGGCGCCGTTCGGTCTTTAGTCTTGCGTGAATATCAGTTAATTATTAGTTGTGGGAGTAAGTGGTTTAAAAACTTATATTAAATATAGTTATTATTATTATTTACTGGCCTGTAGGAACCCGGGAGTTCGTGACCTCACCGACTCGGCTCCGCCATTGTTCCCTGTCCTGTGCGCTCTCCCTACACGTTCGACCATCCGATCCGATCTCCTCGAGGTCCAATCTAACATTGTCCTCCCATCTCCGCCGCGGCCGTCTCGTCGGCTCTTCCCCGTTAGCTTACCGTTAAGAATTCTATGCACGGTCCTATCATCGCCCATTCGCGCTACGTGTCCGGCCCATCTTAATCTTCGCGACTTGATCACTCTCACTATTGTAGGTTAGCGGTATAGCTCTTCCAATTCGTGGTTGTGGAGTTTCCTCCATTGTCCTGACTCCTCGTCATATTTACCGCCAAATAAACCACTTAAAACTTTATTCTCGAATACGCGGAATTTGTTCTCTTCCCGTTTTGTGAGAGCCCATGTTTCGCATCCGTATAGAGCAATCGGCATGATTATGGTTCTATAGACACGGAGCTTTATATTACGTGGTAGCAGTTTGGATTTTAATAGTTTACTGGCTGCATGCCAACTAGCGTTGCCGGAATGTAGTCTTTTGTTCACTTCCTTTGACGTTTCGTTTCTGGTCTTCTGGACTTGATCACTCTAACTATTGTAGGTTAGCGGTATAGCTCTTCCAATTCGTGGTTGTGGAGTTTCCTCCACTGTCCTGACTCCTCGTCATATTTACCGCCAAACATACCCCTTAAAACTTTATTCTCGAATACGCGAAATTTGTTTTCTTCCCGTTTTGTGAGAGCCCATGTTTCGCATCCGTATAGAACAATTGTCATGATTATGGTTCTATAGACACGGAGCTTTATATTACGTGATAGCAGTTTGGATTTTAATAGTTTACTGGCTGTGTTACGTGCGGTTTCCGCCACCACCATCATTTGATAAGTTGTAATTATAATATAATTTGGTTTTAATGTAGTTTGATGGTAAGGTGGTGGAAGAATTGCGCGATCCACCAGTGAGTGTTCGAACACGCCCCGATTCGAGTGTGGATCGTGGGCGGTTTCGAGTTAGATTTTCGGAGTGGACGTTGAGGGAGAGCGAGAGAGAGGAACGGCAAGGAATTTGTCGATTTGGATAGTTACTGTTTTGTTTTTTGGATTCCGTTGAGTGGACGGTTTTTTGTTGTGTTCAGCGGAAACCGGAGATCGTTGTGACAGTTTTGAAGACAGAGTTAGTTTAGTTTTTGGTGTAACGAGTTACGTTTTTGGATGTAGTGAGAATTTAAGTATTGCGAATGTAATAAAAAAGAAAGAAAGGAAGAAAGAGTTTAATGGTCCGGAATGTGGTTTTTTGTTCTTTTTCCGTCCTTAAGAATCATTACAACAATATATTCGAGAAATTTAGTTTGAGACAATTATCAATAATAAATAATATTATAACGAGAGAAAGAAACGAGTTTTTGTTGATTGTGCTTGCCGATTCATCGGGCTGGATTTACGCCGAGTGCAGGAGTTGATGAGGCGATTTTTAGCTGTACGAGTGGAGTGGCTCGTGGACGAACGACAGTGGAGCGGAGCCCTGGTGGGACACCAGGATCTATTGACATATGTGATGGCACACGTGAGTACCTATAACAAATTATACATCACCAAAAATTCACTTCATTTGGCGCAGCCTACAATTATATATTACAAATATGCAATACAACTATTACATCACAATTTGATTACATCACATTTGGAGTATACAATGAATAGTTTGTTACAGCTGCATGCCAACTAGCGTTGCCGGAATGTAGTCTTTTGTTAATTTCCTTTGACGTTTCGTTTCTGGTCGTCAGTATCGTTCCCAGGTAATTAAATTCTTTGACATTTTCAAATATCTTGCCCCTGACGTTTATATGTGTTCTCTGAGGTCCACCTGCTCTCGTCGTAATCATGTATTTCGTTTTGTTTTCGTTTATTTCTAGGCCCACCTCTTCTGCCGCTGGCATGAACCATTTCACAGTTTTTACTTATAGCTTAGAGATTATCGCCCAGAACGGCGATGTCATCCGCATACGCGAGCACTTGTGTGACACCGTTCAGGGATGTTCCGGCCGTGTTGTCGTCTTGTACCTTTCTGATAACATACTCGAGGACAAGGTTAAAAAGGCATGGTGAGAGGCCACCCCCTTGTTTTAGTCCGTCCCGGATTTCAAATGGTTCTGAGAAGTGGTTTTCTATTCTAACTCGCCCTTTGGTTTCGTTCGTGCAGATTTGAATGAGGGCGGCATATTTTTTCGGGATCCCCAGCTCAACCACAATATGGTAGAGTCTTTGCCTTGCGACTGAGTCGTAGGCTTTTTTGAAGTCAATGAACAGTTGGTGAACCGGCTCTCCGTATTCCCACTTCTTTTCCAGCAGTTGCCTTATCGTGAACATCTGGTCGCTTGTTGACCGGTTCCGACGGAATCCGCATTGGTAGTCTCCCAATATTTCTCTGCGTACGGTGTGATTCAGTATGACATTTGTTAATATTTTGTATGTGATTGGGAGCAATGATATTCGTCGGTAATTTTCGCAGTCAGATCTGTCGCCTTTTTTGAAAATGGGGATGACTATTGCGGTTTTCCATTCTTCCGGAATGACTTCCTTGTCCCATATTATTTTAACCAGTTGGTAGATCTTTCGAGCGGTTGCCTCTCCTCCATGCTTCACAAGGTCTGCCGGTATGCAATCGATTCCGGGGGCCTTGTTGTTTTTCAGTCGATTTATCGCGTCTACAACTTCGTCGAAAGAGGGCTCTGGGATCTGGGGCTCGGCTGTATTAAATATAGTGCACATCAATATTTTCGTCCTTACGAACTGCACGACTGTAATATTGTCATCGATGGATACAATGTGGCAAGCAATTTGTACAAATCTATGCAGGATATAGTTCGTATTTCGGCGGGGAAAACGATTTATATTATCGTTGTGTAGTTGGATTCTTTCAAATGCTCAAGGATTGTAATATCACGGCGTTTGTCACTCTGGACGGAACTATCAAGGAGCAGAAATTAGAAATTATGAAGAAGTGTGCTTCATCTGACATTAAAGATGTGAATAGTTTTACTTGGGATAATTCCGAACAAATTTTACCACCACCGTTCAGTTCAGACATGTGTTTGGTGAGGCTATGAAGGATTGCTTAATCCCATTTGCCAAAAATAGTCTCCTGAACCGGATGAAGGAATTGCTGCTTTGGGCGTAGAGCTTAATTGTTCAGTTGAAGATTCAGATTTTACATTTATGGTGTAAAGGTTATAGTTTTTTCAATGTTATCTACAACGGCTTACTGTAGTGTAACTGCATGCCCACGAAATGACCATGAACAATCATGTTAAATAAATCAATTGCCCTTGTCACATTTGGCAAGTCTCACGTAACCAGCATTCGTTGCCGACAATAATTTAAGGTCGACTATTTTCCTTGAGTAAAAGAAACGAATTGCTCCAGTTACGATTTGAAAGAATCAAATGACACTGTAGGTCTTCTAGTCCCCGATAGCGTGTCCGCTGGCACTAGTTCATCGAAGACGTCCTCACTGCGGTGCTCCCTGGGAGTATCGTTGATATAATTAAAGACAACCACTGTTATGTTCTTACAGCTATTTCCTTTATTAAAGCCATATGCTTTCTCACCTCTTACATCGAAATGTGATAGTTATTTAACGAGTTTACACAATGGAATTAGTACAATATTCATTCTGTAATGAATATAGTATTTACCACTATATGTATATTAATAATTATGGCATATAATTACCATGTAAGTATTAATTTAACACAAATGAATTAATATAAACTATTTATGCTGTAATGCATATAGTATTTACCACTATATGTATATTAATAATTATGGCATATAATTACCATGTAAGTATCAATTTAACACAAATGAATTAATATAAATTATTTCTTCATGTAAGTATCAATGTAACACAAATGAATTAATATAAATTATTTATGCTGTAATGCATATAGTATTTACCACTAAATATATCTTAATAATTGTGACATATATTTACCATGTAAGTATCAATTTAACACAAATGAATTAATATAAATTATTTATGCTGTAATGCATATAGTATTTACCACTAAATATATCTTAATAATTGTGACATATATTTACCATGTAAGTATCAATTTAACACAAATGAATTAATATAAATTATTTATGCTGTAATGCATATAGTATTTACCACTATATGTATATTAATAATTATGGCATATAATTACCATGTAAGTATCAATTTAACACAAATGAATGAATATAAATTATTTCTTCATGTAAGTATCAATGTAACACAAATGAATTAATATAAATTATTTCTTCATGTAAGTATCAATGTAACACAAATGAATTAATATAAATTATTTATGCATGTAAGTATCAATTTAACACAAATGAATTAATATAAATTATTTATTCATGTAAGTATCAATTTATTCTGTAATGAATATAGTATTCACCACACACGATCGCGCGTGCGTTGTTTAGATTATATCGTACAATCGATATCCGCACGTAGAACTATGTCATTTAATTAGTTGGCTGCAGAACTAGTGACTTTCACTGGGGCGCGTGCGTTGTTTTTATTATATAATACAATCGATCACCGCACGTAGAACTATGTCATTTAATTCGTTGGCCGCAGGACTAGTTATTTTTACCGGGCGCGTGCGTTGTTTTATTATATTATACAATCGTTAACCGCACGTAGAACTATGGTATTTAATTCGTTGGCCGCAGGACTAGTTATTTTTACCGGGCGCGTGCGTTGTTTTTATTATATTATACAATCGTTAACCGCACGTAGAACTATGTCATTTGGTTGCCACTTTCCAACTGTCTCCTTAAGGGTTGACTCACGCCACCATAGCACATCAACATCCATCGGTGTGGGTAACCACATCGTACCCCTGCCTGTGTGCATTTTTTATTATGCGCACAGTGGTGATCGCCATAGCGTGTGTTTGCTCGTTGTACCTCATTATGTGGAGGGACGTTCGTATTGTTTATACGTGCAATGTGATGCTGCTACATGGGCATGCGTTATATCTCACGTATTTGTATTTGTTGAGATGTGTCCTTTTAAGGGCATGCGTTGTAGGTTTCATCTGTTTGCGCGCCTTCTTAGTAATTCCAGGAATTAGTCGCAGGCTTGCGCAACCGCATCATGTTTTGCTTGGTTGTTCTGCCACATCCGATCGTTGGTTGATGTTTTTACCAGATCGATGTGCAGGTGTCCCATGCTCTCCTATGCTATTTAGTTTCGTACCATTGCAACAACGTTGTGCTTGGTCTTAATGGCATGATTTTCGTGTTTTACGCATTTCTGTTTTTAGGAAGATGCATGTTATTGCTCATACACTTGTATCAGCGGACTTGTGGTTATTTTACATGCTAATGCAGGTAAGTATTCGATTTTCTGGCGCCGAAACCCTGCGAAAAGAAGGTTACCTGGTGGTAAGTAGGCAGGTGAGTAGTGGCGTTCGCACAAACCGCCACAACACTTGTGGGTATTTTGTATAAATTGTATTTAGCTCAACGCTGGAAAGAACGCCGAAGGTACAGAAGCTGGTGATTGTGTTTGTGGTTTTCTTTTCCTGCTCGAGCGTAACTTGTGTTTCATCTGTTCGTCTAGCAATTCCTGCATGCCCATCTAAATAACTGACGCAACCCCTCAGGAACTTGTGCCATGTTTACAATAATAAATTTATTTTCACAAATTCGGAAACTGGGCCGCGCACCAAAATAACACAACTTTTTAAATTACTTTAATTTAATAGAAAGGTGGACCCTTTAGACGCACCGTCCACAGGCTGATACTTGACTCGACTCTTGGTTGTTTAACGTGGAGGCACGACTTGCCTCCACGGAATCCGTATCGCGATTGATTAAATTTCCGAAAAAAAATTTCATCTTGTGCTGTCGACCTAAAAGGGGATGATTTACCTTGCATCAGCACAAAGAGCGCGAAACATATTCGATGTTTGCCTCGGTTGCTCATGGTGTGTGTGTCCACAAGTATGCAGACCGTGGACCGACCAAATCCATAAGCGGGATACCATGAGCAAATCTGCAGCTGGGCAAGTCTTCCTGCAAGGGCATCAGCTTGATTACATTATGTTACACAGCGCACAGCGTTTATGCCGTTTCGCTGTGCATGTTCACAGACAGTCAAAACATAAGGAACCGGCACACACTCGCTTGCAGCTAGCTGTGATTCACAATTAATTGGGTCAACTGGTGCCATTGTTCTTACACTATGCGCTAAGCTGGTGATAGGGAACTGAATAGCACAATAAGCAAATTGTATTGAGTTAAGACTGAAATAATTTGTTAAGCAAAAATTGTATGAGTGGATTAAGAAATTTGTAAATAATTGAGTGGTTGACTGGGAGTATAAATACCCTAGCACTTTTTGATAATAAATCAATCAAAAACCATTCGTGTATTTGAGTCGACACTGTGGCGACTTCACCACAATCTTTTAGCGGGCTGCGCTTTGTACAGCACCAATAGGGAAGTAGGTTTTTAGACAAATCCTTTCATTAAATCTATCCAAAGACGATACTCTTAAACATTATCACCTGCCAATCATTACATGACGATAAACATCATTACATGGCGATAAACATCACTTCATGGCGATCCTGTCAAATCCTTCCACATTTATACCCTTAAATCATTAGATTACAAAAGCAACCATACATTTCGTCAACGGAATGACACGAAAATCCAGTGAAGCGTCAGCTCAGGAGGATGGCGATGATATGGGTTTCTCATCCAGCCAACCACTGAATGCAATTTGGAGTCTTGCCGACGGAGGATTATGGTGATGACATTCGGTGACCCTCACCGCAGATATTACACTCGTGGTTGTATTGTTTTAGGTAATCGTTCGGCGGCCAAGCAACAAACCTCAGGACATTGTGGGGGTTCTTTAGGGCTCGCCCGAAGAACCACCCATTGTCCTAACCCCACTCCCCATTCCCAACCTGCAATACATTACCAATCATAGCCTCTTAGCTGCATACGAGCAAGTCAAAGCTCTCCTTCAATCATTTCTAACCTGAAATATAAATCCACGGCAAGATCACCATCTTATCATGGCATCAAACGATAACAAGTCATCCAAAACTATTCCGATTCATCTTTTACGAACCATTTAGGAACCCGATCGGTTCCTCTGGTCGGCAACATGTCTGTGGCGGTTCCGCCAACTCCACGGTTCGCTTTCCTGAAAAACCCCCATAACTTTCACCCAATCTCCTAATTTCGCTGATGCAATCGCATTAGCACATTAAGTGCTTTACGCATCTAGCTTATCAAATTTATAATCTAAAAGCCCCTGGAAAAGAAAACTTACCCTTCATACATCCCTTGGTTCTTTTTTTCCTCGTTGTAGGTTCCGTTTATCCTTGGCTAAACGCATCGATAAACACGGTGATGTGTACGAACACACACATACACCACTGCGTCCCAAGGATCGCCTTCCATTGGTCACTGGTCAAAGGAAATATCATTTCTCTTTCACCATACCTCCAAACTGACCCCAACGTGGGTTGAATCTTTAAGTCGTTTGCCACCATCCAACCGAGCAAGTCGGTTTGGCTTCCACTCTCCGTCGCGCGGAAACGCGTACATACCCAAAGTCCTCATTCGTGTTAATTGAAATCGATTTGCGAAATTTCGTTGTGGAAATTAACCCAAAATTAAGTGCTCGTGGAAACGTAGTTTAAGTAAAGTATAAAAACATCAACATATTTAATGATGGCAAGGAGCCGAGTGATTAATGAAAGTGAAATAAATTAAAAATCAGTTAGGGACAAGTTGTGTTTTCTTTACTCCCGGTTGTGGGCAAACGTGGCGGCGTTTCGTTCTTTCGGTCCGGTGTTTTACGCGGCGAACAATTTATGATGGAGGAGGAAGTGAACGGAGTGTCTGTGTTAGGCACAATACTTCCTCCCCACATGTCCATCAAACACATAGCAATCCTCCTGTGTTTACTTGTTCCAGCAATCCGTTGGGCTAAAAGACAACCCGGGAAAGTAGCTTGCTTGTACAGCTGCAGCTAATTATCCCTGATCGGTTGCATAAGCGATAAACTGGCATCGAATCGGACGTGATCATAGTTTGTTTTCCCTAAACAATCTAGCAACGGTCACGTCCCATGTTTTGTTCGCCTGGACAAAGCATAGCGCAACTCGCGCCTAGCTGCCAAGAGCTGAATTCTTTGCCAGTGTAAATATTCACACTGGAATTCGACCCTTGACTCGCTATGGATGCAATACACAATCGACGTGGATGTATACACAACCGCCATTGTGTAATCATCCCAAACGCATCCTAATCACCAGCACCATATTTAAACAGCTGCAAACACTTCTTCTAAAGATGCTGCTTCATGTGAATTTTCATTCCCACAGTTCGTACACCCATGAGCTCGAGTCACGGGCTAACAAAGTGATCTGCGCGTAAGTGGACACACCGTCGTTGGGATCTGTGTACCGGAGATCCACTCCTATTGGTCGGTCCCAAAAGGAAAATTTCTTTGCGTTGTTCACCACACCGCCCAACTCACCCCAACTCACCCCAACTGAGATCGAATCAGTCAGTTGAGTCTGATACATTGAGGAGTCAGATCGCATCCCCCGCTGAGAGTACACATGTGAAGAGTCAAGTTACCGTTACGTCCTATTCGTTTTGAAATTCGTGTGTCGAGTATTTAAGTCGAAATCAGTGCATGTTATACATTCGGGAAATCGTTGTCACAACTCGGGGGCGTGATTAATCAATAAAGTGTCCTCACGGATTGTATGCAAATCGTTGTTTAATTCGTTACCTTCTGAACAAAATATAAGTGCCACCTAAATCTAAGCTGCTAATTGTTAGTAAGTTGGACCTACCTACCGGCATGTGATTGGATACAGTGTCATTTCGTGTATTCTCAGATTATTCTAAGTGTGGAGTTGCTTAAGTTCAAAAAGTACATTTAGTGTTAATAATTCAACAACCTGTTTTATAACTAGCATAAGAAAAACTCGATCCTGGAAAACAAACTCAATAAAGAAACCTTGCACCAAATTTAGCGTGTTTTTTTTTCGTTACGTCCTCTCTTGGTGTTTGGTGATTTGACTTTTCAGCAGTGGGTGTTTAGCTGAACCCGCGCCCGTGCAGGTTCACATGTGAAATAACCCCACAACATCACTCAAGGTCAATGGAACGCCCAGTCACCGGTGGATTTCACATACTACCATCACTCCACAGTCCACCTCTCTTCCCTAAACTCTGCTTTAAAATGAATGACCGGGAAGCAATCTTCCGTCTTCAGTGCATTCTACTGACATCCAGATAAGATGTCGCCTGCCTAGGTAGCGGTTGTGTCTGTGTTCCACAGTTCAGATGAGCGTTGTTGTATGCAAAATCCTTTTAACATATACCAACACTCCAATAAGAGCGTTTGTTTTGTTTTCATCTTCATTTAGCTTTACTGTCGGACTGCAAGTGACTTGGGAACATATTCATTCGTTAGTTCCAAATACTTTGGCGTCAAACTTGTATGATATTCAAATAATCTTCAAAATTTATCTATGAGCCTGTCATTCGTGGAGATTAATTATTAAAAATCTGACATCATTCAAACTATGTTAAAGCACGGTACGGTGCATTCTTATTAACTCATTTCCATTTCGATAAGTTATTCGCTTTTTTTAACGAATATGAATGTCCATATTGTGCAAGTCCCGGATATTATGTGATGATAAGCCCCTACAAATTAGACTCCGTACCATGAAGCCACTAGATTGAATAATCGTATTCTATATCCCTGATGTACTTACCATCGAAGCAGTTGGTTATGCATGTTCAGTCATTTTAGTGATACGATCCAGAGGATTCCATTTTTCATCACAGCGTTACACATCGTGTCAACAGAACATTTCGGGTTATCTACCGTTCAGCAGCTCATTTGAGCCCATCAGTGGGGGGACATTGACGAAAAAAAAAAAAAACAATCGTTACATCCTTGAAACGACTCTCGGAAAATGAATGAAGCAAAACGATTAATGTACTCGCAGAATCTGAAAATACTTGTGTTTACCAGATGGGTCATGGAACAAATTGAATTACGTTCCTTGGTGTACATTTTAAACTGATTACATGTCTTCCTCTTTGACAGGATTTAAATATACTTTTATGTCGTGTCAGGCGAAGTAGAATTTTCACTCATTATGCCTAATGTTATATACTGATAATTTAATTGCGTAACACCATCATCACGATGTATTTTAAAGTTACATCCTGTGGCTCCTAATGACATATCCTTTGCAGATTTATTGTAAGAAACTTCTCACTCTGAATGTTGTGGCTTACATTTATCGTTTTCTTGTCTCTAGCTACAACAAGCAAACATCTTTGAGTTACGTTATCATATATTGTAGTTATTCTTCACGAAATTTTGAAGGAAAAGTTTGTGACGAATACTTGTCGGGGTTTGAGTTTAGTTTAATTTCCGATTCTGTAACATCAAGTAATTTTTGCGAGGGTTTTTCTTCGAAATATTGTAGGAGAATTATTACCCCATAACTAGTGTAATAAAATAAGCAACTGAAAAAGTTTCTGTGCCGAAATTAAAGAAGTTAAATGGAACAGCTATCACAGGAAGTGCTTGGAAATTGTGACTGTGGAAGGGGTTGAAGTGTTTGACATCATCGACTGTTCATCATAAGCTGTGGCACTTATCACTGGATGTCACGTGGTGAGGTTATCGATGGTATCACTCTAAGACGTATAATGATGGGGCCAGAGACTTACATTTTGGGCAGAAAACTGGACATAAGCTCATAAATAAAAGAAGAAGTTCAACTGTCATAAATTCACGATGAGAACATTAGTCGGTTATATTTTTGGATGTATTCACGTCCACATTATGGCTTTCTAGAGGATAGTAGTAGTAGTAATAGTAGTGATAGTAGTAGTGTCATCGTTTTATTCCTAATATACATATTAAATTATACATTAAAGTGACAGATATTATCGGCTTACAAAAATATGTAAGAAAAACTAGAAGACATTCTGTGTTTTTCCTACATTTAAACATTTAAAGAAAAAAGAAGAACAGAGTTGAATATCCCCTTCAAAATAATTAAAAAAGTAAAATATCGATTTTTATGGTGGGGTGAGTATTAAAGTTTCACAAAAATAATTATGTCGTACATTAAAGAAAAACAAATATGCGTTATCAATCTTAATTCATTTTAAACACAAAACAAAATTTGTATAAATACGAGGGTGGCCTGCAAAGTTTCCGATCTAACAAAGATACAAAACATTTTTTCTTAAAATTTATTTTTATTTTTCTACATAGTCTTCTTGTAACTCCACACACTTCTCCCAGCGATGCTCCCATCTCTCTAACCCGTCCAAATAGTAAGTGGGGTTTTCTCTGCAAAATAACTGTTCACGAAGTTGATCGCCTTCTCATTTGCGAACATTTCTGTCCTCCGAGCGAAAGTTTTAGATTAGGGAACAAAATGAAGTCGCTTGGGACTAGATCTGGTGAGTAAGGCGCATGTGCAAGCAGTTCAAACCGTAATTCGTGGATTTTCTGCCATGGCAACCGCTGAGGTGTGAGACGGTGCGTTATCTTGCAGAAACAGGATTTTATTTTTTTGCAGGTGTGGCCGTTTTTCCGCAATTTCTCCATTCAGTTGGTCAAGTAATGATGCGTAGTATCAGTAGTACCTTCCCTTTAATATATACGCTCTGACCGAAAATAACCCCACCCACAGTATCAATAGCCCAAAACTGCCCCCCCCCCCCCCCCCCCCGCCTCCATCCAACGTTTTTCATTGTTCCTGTCCTGACACCCCCTGCCGAGGCGTGCTGCTTGCCATCCAAAACGGACTAACGTCTCTCTTATCATCATCTCTTCTTCTCCTAACCTCGACTATGTCGCCATAAAAATTGAACATTGCTTAAAGTACTTGTACATCATATGCTTCTACATACCGCTTTCGCAAACTGAGCTGAGTTCTTCCCAAGACGACATTATTGTTCTCGGCGATTTTAACCTCCCCCATCTCCAATGGACGCTGTCTGACGATAAGTCCCACTACATCTCGAACCCCACTACTACAGTGGGGGTTCTTTAAGTATTCCCTAAGAACCACCCATTTCCGTAAATTATCTGTCTGCTATTTACCTGCAAATGAGCAGCGTAAGCTACTCCGCATTACCTCACATAGGAAAACATAAGTCCACGGCAAGACTTTCATCTAGCTGTGACATCAAACTTTCACCTCGGGGCAGGCTCGCATCCAAACCATCAAGTCCCCGAAACCTAATTTGGTTACCTCAACAGGTAACCAGCATTTATCCATGCACATGTCAATGCGCAATGCTAAAAAGCATTTTCTCATACATGTGCATGACATGTTCATCCTCACCACTGCTGAACCATCGGTCGATCGCTCAAACAACAACCTACAGCGCAGCCCATTGCTGGCCGCCGACAGGAATTTCAAGTGTTGTTTTAATACAAACACACATCCGACACATCGACCGACGAGACGTTGGCAATCTGTGTACAAGCTAAGTGATGCTGTACGCAGTGGCTAATGAGTAAACATGCATTGCTCCTATACCCCTAGTTTCGCAACATTTGCGACCAATTCCCTATTATCGGCTATCAACCGGCCATGGGATTTGGGTATGAAAATGATCGTTGTTTAGGCAATCATACCCACGTTCATACTCTCTGATGACCTTTCTGAAAATCAAAGTAAACACACAGTACCTCTGTAAACTCGATTTATTAATTCAAGTTTATTTAAATATAACCATCTATCCGTTAATTTACTTATCTATGTTGGTGTGCGGCGTTTGGTCGCTTGACTTGTACTGATACCAACTCCACAACTACCGCTGCTTATATTCGCTTTTTTGTCTCCTTTCCCTCGTTCGCATGTTGTCACAGGAACAAGGAGCCAGAGTATAAATGTGCGATGCTCAATCTGCCAGTCGGCAGTCGTGTGCTGCTAGTCGGCTGTCGTGTGCTGCTCCGTCTCCAACATTCCGCCCACCTTGAACTGTCGGTTCAACCGTCTCATCCTCTGCAACCGGGAGTAGTACTAACTTCGTAACGGGTCGCTTAAGGGTGCCCCCCTGAATCTTTACGGTTGCCACCCGCACCTTGCCATCTCTGCCAGGATGAAGCTCGATAACCCTTCCCATGGGCCAATAGGTCGGAGATAGTTGCTCGTCCTTCAGAAGCACCACGACCGGATTTCCTAGGTTTGGTTCCGGATGATACCATTTGTTGCGAGCCTGCAACGTGTGGAGGTATTCGTTATTCCACCGGTACCAAAATGCTCGATGCAACGCCTGCAAGTACTTCCATCTGGACCGCCAAGTGATTGTTGTCTCTCCCGGATCGACTTCAGGGACGCTCATAGCCGGTCCTCCAACTAAGAAATGACTGGGGGTCAACACCTCGGGGTCGCCAGGCTCTGTTGGCAGGACTACCAGCGGTCGGGAATTCAGACAAGCCTCGATCTGGGCCAACACGGTAGTGAGCTCCTCGAACGTCAGAAACGCATTTCCAATAGATCGCTTCAGATGATGCTTCACGGACTTGATTCCTGCCTCCCACAAGCCACCAAAGTGGGGAGCTGCCCGGGGAAAGAATCTCCAAGTGATGCCGTTGGTGGCCAACTCCGTCATGATCCGGTCCTGGGTAGCCTTCCGGTTTATGTGTTCATAAACTTCTCGCAGTTCTCGGCATGCCCCCACGAAATTGGTACCATTATCACTCCATAAAGTGCGCCAAAAACCTCTACGCGCGAGAACTCTCCTTAATGCTGCCAGGAAAGCCTCGCTGGACAGCTCGCTAACCGCTTCGAGATGTATTGCCTTTGTTGCCAAGCATACGAAGAGACAGATGTAGCCTTTGACTCGCTTCGCGCCGCGTCCTTTCCATGTCCGAAGAGTGATAGGACCTCCATAATCGACGCCGGTGTTACTAAATGGCCGTGCGGGATTAATCCTACTGGCTGGTAATGCGGCCATTTGTTGGGATAGCACCCGTCCCTTGTGACGAATGCAAACCGTGCATTCAGCGATGACCCTCCGAACAAGTCCTCGACTCCCTGTGATCCAGTAACGGGAGTTCACCGCGGCGAGCAGTAACCGGTTTCCAGCGTGCATCAGTCTCAAGTGCAAATCCCTCACTATGATCTTTGCAAGGTGATGTTGCCGGTATTCCAGCCTTGCTGCCTCTAGTCTTCCGCCCACCCTGAGGATACCTTGGTCATCGATGAATGGGTCGAACGCAACCAGTTCGCTTCGTCTTGATACTCTTCTCCCGGCTCTAATGGCCGTTAGGTCCGCCTTCCGCCACGCTACTGTTCGCACCGTTCGAGTGAAGCTGGAGACTCTTCTTGTAATGGACAGCTCCTCTTGCTGTATTACGAAATACGATGCCCTTCGTTCCTGGAGGTCTACCGGTGTTCCGGTGTCCGCCTCTCGGGCTTGATGAGCGGGCGTCCGGGGCAACTTCAGCTCCTTGTCTCGCAGAAAAGCGGGTCCTCGCCACCACAGCTCTGCTCCGGTGAGCTCCTTTGCTTTAAGGCCCCTTGATAAGCAATTTTGATGGCCTTTAGATTGGTGTGGTGTAGATTGCTGCCCCATAGGCGGTGGGGGCAAAGACTGTTGCGGAACAGATTGCTGCTGCATACTTTGCTGTGTCATATGCTGTTGTGGCACCGATTGCTGAGTCATAGGCTGTGGCAAGGTTTGATGAGAGACATGCCGCTGTGCCATAAATTGTTGTGGCATGGATTGTTGCGGTACGGACTGTTGTGCCATTGATTGCTGTGGTATAGACTGCTGTGGCACAGACTGCCGTGGTACAGACTGTTGTGGTACAGACTGTTGTGGCACAGACTCTTGTTGAATAATTTGTGGTTGCAACAATTGTGGCTGTTGCAAAGTTTGATGCTGTTGCAGTGGTGGTGGTTGTTGTTGAATTTGCATTTGCCCATTCGGCGGAGTCCCTGAATTTGAATAAGGTTGTGAAGATATCTGATAAGAACTCTGTGGTTCATTTGTTATTTGCGAGGTTATGTACGTAGTGTTTGTGGCGCCAGAGGAATAGGATTGCTGAGTTATATTAGAAGTAGGTGGTGAATTATAATTTTGGAATTTTTGTTGCTGTGGTTGTGTGGAAGATGATGGAGAAACACCGAGTTCATTTCCACCTTGATACACCGATGTCGGAACATAAGGAGCTTGCTGATAATTCGTATTCGCAGCTTTACCGTTGCCGACATCGTTATATGTAGGCATATTTATTGGCAGTGTACCCTCTAATGGGTCGACTTGTTGGGTGACAGTGCAGCAATGTTGTTCCTGATCGAGCAGAGCTGGTCCACTCCCTGCGATTACCCAGCCGAATATGGTGTTCTGCGCCATCATTTTACTATCGGGATCCATCAGTCGTCCATCGCGCAGGATCTGGAAGATAGTGTCCGAACCCAGCAACAAGTCAATGGGTCTTGATTTGTGGAATAGCGGGTCGGCCAACGCCAGCGATGAAAAGCTTCTCCAGTCATGTTTCAGTGACCTTGACGGCAGATCCGAAGTCAATCGTCCCATCACCAATGCCGTTATCCGAATACTTGTTTCCCCTGTTCGGGCTTTCAGCAGCATCTCGACCTTTCCTCGGCTGAGTTGTGGATTCGCTTCCCCTATGCCACTTATCTTCACCTTCGCCTGCGTGCGTCGCAGGCCCAACTGCTGAATGAATGATTCTCGGACTAAGGATGTGGTCGAGCCTGAGTCCAGCAGCACCCGGCAAGGAACCAACTGGTTTCTGTCGTCCATCACCGTTGCTACTGCTGTAGGTAGTAGTAAATCCTGGGTTTGTACTGTCGCGCAAGATCCCTCTGATGGTCCAACCTTTGGTGATAACGTCGGAACGTCTACGGGTTGATGCAGCAGAGAGTTGTGCCGTCCGTTACACTCTCGACAGTTACCTCTCTCACATTTGTCAATGCTGTGGTCGGGGCTGAGGCAATTTCTGCATAGCTTGTGGCCGCGGACAAACTGATCTCGCTGTAGAGCTGAGAGATTCCTGAATGCACTGCATCGGAACAATGGATGGGGCTGCGCGCATCTGGGGCACTTAGCCGTCCCTGGTGATGTGATTGCCGAGTACGCCTTCCTGGGTGGGCCGGCTGCTATACCTCTGTCCCGAACAAAGTGACCCTTTGAATAGTTCTTCGCTGTCGGGAGGCTCTCTAGCTCAGTGAGGCGGGCTTCCAGGAATTCAGTCAGCTCCTCGAATGTCGGCATCTCGTTCCTGCTTGTTTCTCGAGCCCATAACTGCCTAGTCTCACTATCGAGCTTCTCGACTGTGGTGAAAACTAGCCAACAACTCCAGTGCTCCACTGGTGGCTCCAAGGCTCGCAAAGCCCGAACCTGCTCGAAGAGGCCGTTGATGAATCTGCGGAACTCCGTAGCACCTGGTGATTGCATAGCTGGAATCGTCATTAGTGCTCGTAGATGTGCACCCACGATGAGCTTCTTCTTGTCATAGCGCGTGACCAGTGCAGCCCAGGCCTCCAGATAGTTTGCCGCCGTGACCGGAACATTGCGAACCACTGATAGTGCGTCCGCTCTTAACGAAGTCCGGAGAAATTGGAATTTTTTCGACTGCTGATAACTGGGGGTTGTCGTGGATGAGTGGTTGGTACAGGTCACGGAACGTTACCCACTGCTGGTAATCCCCATCGAAGGTAGGCACGTCGATATGCTTCAATTTGATCGCTCGGGTGGTCGCTCCACTCGTAGAATCCGTTGCTGTCGGTTCCGTGGATCGCGTACCCAATTGTTCCGCCAAGCTGTTTATGAGCCTCTGGCTGGCATTCATGGTGTCAAGCAGCCTCTCCATTCCTGGTTGCTCCGCTGTTAACGTTGTAGTAGGTGCCGTTCCCAGGGTGTCTCCTGAAGTATCCAATGCGGTGGCGTCCGTGCTTGTTGTTGACACGTTCAAACGCTGGGTGAGTCTGCCTTGCAGCGAAAAGTATCGTTCCTCGAAGGCTGCTCGCTCCTCGTTCTCCCTGTCGATGTCCAGGTCCGGATCGTTCTCCTCGATGCTTTCCTGGAGGCGCTCAAAGGATTTAAACGCGTCTTCCAGCTTGCTTAGTCTGCATGCGACTTCCTCTCTGGTCACTTCATTCGCCTTGGTCGCGAACTCCTCCAAACGCGTGAGGAATCCCTTAAGGACTCCTCGTCTTCGTTTGCTTGCCGGAACAGTCTGATCCGCCATTGCCTTGCTTGGCGAATCACTGGTAGCCATTGTGGTTCAGCTGCCTTCCTTTCGATGCTCGTGGATCGAAATTGCCACTAGCTACTTGAATCCGATGCTTGTGGATCGGCTGTAGCTTACGCAACTGAGTCTGCTGCTGTTTGCTACTGGCTGGTTAGGCTGCACGACCGTCTGTCTGCTTGGTCGCAGCGGGTGTGCTTCAATGCGTTGTAGTTGAAACGCTTGGATCCCACGTTGCACAGCTTGTGTTGTCCAGTCGGCAGCTGCTGTGTTTCCCTCGATGACTTGCCCCGGGTCGAAGGACCAATTTGTAAACTCGATTTATTAATTCAAGTTTATTTAAATATAACCATCTATCCGTTAATTTTCTTATCTATGTTGGTGTGCGGCGTTTGGTCGCTTGACTTGTACTGATACCAACTCCACAACTACCGCTGCTTATATTCGCTTTTTTGTCTCCTTTCCCTCGTTCGCATGTTGTCACAGGAACAAGGAGCCAGAGTATAAATGTGCGATGCTCAATCTGCCAGTCGGCAGTCGTGTGCTGCTAGTCGGCTGCCGTGTGCTGCTCCGTCTCCAACAACCTCCCTGTGTTTGTTTTGCTTACCAACACCGGTCCATTTCCTCACCACCATATCCATGTACCAGCATATTAATCCAAATAGATAACCATCCAGCCTGACCCTTTGCCACCGTCGGCGAGATTTCTGCTGATTTAATGTCAACAGGGTATCTTCCCCCTTGTGCACCAGAGTCATACGGCTAAATCAAACAAGCGCATCTGGTGCACATCCTTCGAAATAGCGTTTCTGTTTACTTGGGATACAGAGGCCTATTTCATCTCCCAGGCGATCACCAGCGATGATTGACAGCAGTGCTGTCGCTGCTTATGCTTGTTCCTTGTTTGAACAGGTGCGGTATCGTTCGTTGTCGATATGCAGGCAAAAGGGCATCGTGCTTGTCCTATACGGGCATATGGGAGATCCTTCCATTTAAGCCCTTTTCGATCGCCCATTGACCGGCGCCAAGTTGAGCCTTTTCGCTCCTTCCACATCGATGTGATCCACCACCGTAGAATCTGACGGATGTGCATTGCATCGAGGAGTCAAAATTCATCCTTCGAGGAGAGACTTCTAGTCTCTGCTGTCGTGCTGTTCGCTTTGTTCTCAATTCCAAATTAATAGAGTCAGATGCTACACGCGAGGAGAGGGGTCAAGGGCCGTAACTTTAAGCTTTACATGTTTTAACACACTTTATACAATTGTCCCTATGACAAAAAGGATTTATTCGTGAAACGTGGTAACTAATAACTAATGTGTCGCTGTGAAAAGTCATCGTCTCACCAGCAGGAAAAAATAGTTAATTTGTAAGACCAGTGTATGGGTCAGAACGAAAAACTAATTGATGTCGCAGTTTAATGTTAATGAACAGTATCAATACAGTGCAACAATAAATACAACTAAATAACAGTGTGTTTCCTTACTTTCGGATTACATCGGAGTGTTTCCTGGAGGATCTATTCCGTGTGTACAACGGAGTTGTGGGGTATTGCGCTGAAACTGCGTCCATGTCGACGCCATAGGCAAAACCTCCACACTACCGCGGAATGTCTCTTTGTAGACAGCCTCACCGACTCTAGTCTTTGCCAAGTAAGCAATATCCTAAACCATCTGAACAGACAACTTGACCTTGTGTTCATGACAGATCCCTTTAATTCCCCAGTTGCCTTTAGTCCCCACAGCCTCTCAACTATTGACAACCACCCCCCCCCCCCCCGCTTCTCTTATACTTATACCAGGACTGCTCAGTCCACTCCACACCGCCCCCTATCAATTTTCTTTCAACTTCCGAAAACCCAATTTCCGTGTCATAAATTAGTATCTCAGCAATATTATACTCCGCTTAAACGATATAAGTGTAGGGGTCGCTACAGCCTCGCTCTACAGAGAAATCTACAACGCCATCTCCCTATATGTCCCGTATTCCTGACACAGGTTATCATACTCATCGCCCCCTTGGTACAATCGGAAACTCCGCACCCTTCGTAACAAGAGGAATAAGTCGTGGAACACTTTCCTAAATACGCGTTCTCCTCTGGACTACTCCAAATATCTCGGTTACTTTTATCAACTCACCTAGTTTTACAGCTCCCTCTACCGCAATTACCTCACCAAAGCTCAATTCAACCTGATCATCGACCCCAAATATTTCTACCACTTCATCAACTACAAACGCAAATCTGATGCCTATCCGATCTCTCTTTTCTATGGCTCAACTACTACAACTGACTCTCATACCATAGCCAATCTTTTCGCGTCCTTCTTCAAACTATCCTTCACGGGCGACTTTTTCGAGCCTAACCCCCCCTACTTTACTGGCATGTCTGAATTTTCTCCTCGGCCGTCTCATCCCTCTACATATTCAACAACACCAAGTTATAGAAAAACTTGAACAACTGAAAGACGATTTCAGTCGCGGCCCAGGCGGACTCCCTGCTATCCTCTTAAAAAAATGTTCCTCTTCCCTCTCTCTCCCGCTCGCTTCAATCTTCAATCTATCCCTTACACAAGGCATATTCCCTGGCATTTGGAAATCCTCTTACATAACCCCCATACATAAAAAGGGGCAAAAAAACGATATATCCAATTATCGTCCCATTGCTAAGCTTTCGCACATTCCCAAACTGTTCCAAGGCCTTCTATATGATGCGTTATGTTTTCGCTGCACACCCATCATCTCTCCCAAGCATCACAGCTTCCTTTTCGGCAGATCCACTACTACCAACCTCGAATTCTCATCCCACACACTCCTTGCCCTAGAAGACGGCGATGAGGTCGATGTAATTACGACCGACTTTAACAAGGCCTTCGACAAATTTCCCACAACCTTATTCTCTTTAAGTTATCTTCCTTCGGATTTGAATCCCTGCTGAGAAGTGGATCTCATCCTATCTCAATTGTCGAACCTGCCGCGTGCGATGTAGATCCACCCTCTCCGCACCTTTTTTTCCAACCTCAGGTGTCCCCCAGGGTAGTCATTTTGGCCCCCTCCTATTTATCCTAACCATAAACAACATAGGCTCTAGCATCAATCGCTCCTTCAGCTCGCTTTACGCGGGTGATACCAATATTTTCAAGACAATCCGCTCTCCCGTGGACTGCTCACTTCTCTAATCGGATCTTGACAGCTTTTCGACTTGGTGCCAAAATAACTGCCTAGAGCTGAATATTGCCAAATATTGCCAATCACCTTCTCTCGGAAGCGCTCCACCACCCAGCCACACCCCTATCTCTTACTGAACCAACCGAGAACATCGGTTGAATCGACTCGCGACCTGGGCCTCCTATGCGACAAGGGGCTCAAATTTACCGCACATATTGATGACATAATCCTTAAGGCCAACGCCGTCCTTGGCTTGGTCAAACGTTGGTCGGAGGAATTCCTAAACCCATATGTCGCCCGATCACTCTACACAACTTTTGTTCGCCCACTACTCGAATATGTTAGATAGGTCTGGTCCCCGTATCAATAGCCTCACATTCGCAGGATCGAGGGCGTTCAACGTCGTTTCTTGCGCTTTGCTCTCCGTGGACTAAACTGGGAAAATCCGCTGACTCTACCACCATACACAAGCCGACTCTCTTTAATCAATCTCAACACACTTGTAGAGCGCAGAATCCATGCCGACATCACCCGTGTCCATCGCCTTCTGTCACGCTCAATCAATTACCCAAGCCTGCTCTCCACTTTAAAATTTCACACAAGCCCCCGTGACGTACGTAACCCTCGACTTGCCCGCTCATCACACTTCTTACGGCGCTAATCTCGCGTATGCTACCTCGAATGAGCGAACAATCCAGACTGATCGGCTCGAAATCTGGACCGGTGGAGAGACTTCCTGAATAAGGCCAAGACCGGATCCCGATTATAGTGGCGATGGTGATGATGATGATGTTGTTGATTATGATGACGATGATGATGATGATGACGATGATGATGCTGATGATGCTGATGATGCTGATGATGATGATGATGATGATGATGATGATGATGATGATTATGATGATGATGATGATGATGATGGTGATGATGATGATGATGATGATGATGATGATGATGATGATGATGATGATGATGATGATGATGATGATGATGATGATGATGGTGATGATGATGATGATGATGATGATGATGATGATGATGATGATGATGATGATGATGATGATGATGATGATGATGATGATGATGATGATGATGATGATGATGATGATGATGATGATGATGATGATGATGATGAAGGTGACGATGATGATGATGATGATGATGATGATGATGATGATGATCATGATGATGATCATGATGTATCGGTGTGCACTTTGGAGCTGTTTAAGTGGGATAAAAGGATATATATAATTTTGTGGTATGTTACAACAAATCAAACATTCGTCCATTACAGTGCGAAGTCAAATCGATAACCAATATAGTGGACAGCGAAGTATTAGAGCCAACCAAAGTGTATGGAAACTAGAAAGTCTACTAACCAGTTAATGCTATAACTATCTTAAAAACGGGAAAGCCATCAACAGCGTGCATTATGTGGTGCTATTAATACGCCAGAAGAAAAAAAAAAAAAACGCAAAAAAAAAAATAAATGGAGAAAACCAAAGTAATCTTTCACCAAGGCAACGCACCGTATCAGAAGCCGATAAGATCTGTGACAAAACTGTATAAATGGTACTTTGAAATGCTTCCGCATCCATACTTTTCTCCAGATGTAGCATCCACCGACTACTATCTATTCGTAAACTTGAAAAAGTGCTCTGAGATATGGCTCCAATGAACATGTGATGGCTGAAACTGGGCTATATTTTGAAGGGTTAAACCATTCTATAAAAAGGTTTGCTAGGAATATTAGCACGTCGCTGATTGCATCACTATAGGACGAACAATTTCTGATCAATGAAGCAAAATTTTTCTTAGCAAATTGTATTTGTATATGATAGTTTCGTGGCTTTTTAATAAATAAATAAACGGATAAATAAAAAAAACGAAATAAACGTTTGCTAGTTTCTATATCACCATCCTTCATGCCATAAACGCCTTCCTTTATAAGCAACAAATTAAAAGATTAGTGTTGATTAATAAATACTATGTCATGAAGGATAAACATTAATTAGCCATATGTTTTTGCCTTCGGCTGTCGTCCCGCCAGTTCTTAATGTTTCTCCGGTAATTAGGTAAGATTTAAACATAAGCCGCCTATCTTCCAACTGATTCTAATTTTCATCCTCTCTTTTCTTAAGCTCATAAATCAAATTAATTGAGCTTGTCGTTGCCTTTGACACCGTTGGGCTAAGGCTAAGGTACATTTGCCTGTTTCCGTCCCCCTAGAATCATTTATTATACAATATACATTCTGCTGTCATCTAGAAAATTATTCTTACAATCCCTGTGGACATTACCTCTGCTCGAAAAAGTCCTGACAATCAAAGGTGCACAAGAGAAAACAAATCAAATTTGAATTTAAAGTAGTTCGAGTACTTCAAATAAGAGAAAAAAGTATATCAAGTGATAGTTCGTAAAGAAGCAGGTTGCTTCTCCTATTAGGTGAGGATGTCCAATGGAAAATGTTCTCATTAACTGAGAACGACAAGGAATGATAAATGACTGAAAAGATCGAGCATGGCACACGCGAAGCGAAGCATTCAGAAAGTCAGTTAACAGAGAATCGTACCGTTGTGATTTATACCAAATTCATTTCGATGTAGATTGATGAAATTCCAGGTCAATATCACTGGATTGGTAGAGCATGGGTACAGGGTCATAATAGATGTAGCTGCTATGCTAACCTGTGAGGGCGTAGAACACGGCTATCGTATCCATATGATACACAGAAACGAATTAATTCAACGATGGCTTCCCGGAGGCTGAAGGTCACAAACTGGTATTCGGTATGAAACTATACTAGACAATCAAACTAAACTCTTCCTGTACTTGTAACATGAACATTTGATCTCTGTGTTTTGAATCGGGTTGATGTCAGATATGAGCAGCTTCGTTGTTTTTAAATATCCTCGATCGAAGGAATTAATGGGATTTAAAAATATTGTTTTTTTTATTTTCATTTATTATTTTTTAATTTACTTAATAATTTTTTTGTGGGGAAACTACTATATCTTTCAAATAATTCTTCTTGGGGATTACTATATATTTAAGATTTTTTAGTACTTTTAAAGATTTTTTAGTACTTTTATTTCTTATCCATCGCTTTTTTTAAACGGTGCGACACTTTGTGGAGTTCTTGTAACACATTAGGTAAAAATTTAAACCACCAGACACTAATTTTAATAAATATTTATTTTCTTTCTTATTTTTTCTTGTTTTATAAATACCATTTTTTTCGAACAGTTAGAAAACACATTGCATTTTCAGAGCAAACTGTCTCTGTATAAAAAAATAAGTTCATAATATGAGTTTTTGGAGGTTTTTGTATAGTTTTTTTTCATCTCCACAAAAGTGTCTCACGATGTTAAATGAAACGTCACACTAGAACTCATTTAATTTTTTCATTTTTAAAACATTTTTTTATTTTCTTTTTATCTTCTTAGTTTCTAAATTACATGCTAGACAAAAAATGCTTAAATTCTAGCTTAATTATATTATATTATAACTTACTGGTCCTATGCCGACGCTCTAAGCTAAATATTACATAACTATTGTATAATATATACAAGTAAGTATACCCGCCTGTCACGCGTGTTAAGTGTGTCAATGACATCATAGTCAAAGATGATGTACAAGAGATCATTGACACACCTAACCCTAAAAACGCCATCCGATTGTAAACTCAGATTACCCCACAAAACGATAATGCAAGTAAGTCTATATTCCAAAGCAATTGGCAAACCGTGTAAAAACGAGTAGTTTCATTTTCCATAGCAATTAACTGCATATGCCGAAACGATTGCTCAATAGTGCAAAAGCAATCAATTGCATATTCCGGAACAATTAACAAACCACGGAAAGGCAATTGATTGCACACTAAACATAAAAGAAAGTAATTGGGTCAGTTCGCTACAGTAGAGCTTGAACCCGAGTTCAAGTCAATGAAGGTATATTGATTTAGTCAGCGATATATCGCGAATGCGAACTGAGGCCAACAATCGAAAATTGGGGCAATTAAAATTAAATTGCATTGTCACAATCGGAAAACGTTAACCCCGGAAGGTATCGTGAAATAGGAAATGATTTGGGGCAGGGGTTTTTGGATCAGAATAGAGATTGAAGTAAGTAGTTGGATTTTGGATACGAAAAGATTTGGAGGTCGGCGTTTAGTAAGGAAGTTGAGTGTTTGATTAGCGGTGAAGAAAAAGAATAAAGATAGTGAACATAAAGGTTGTTTCGGGAGCGGTTGAAATACGAGTGAGGAAGTGTAGTTGAATTCGAGGGAGTCGTTTGAAATCAAGGGAGATTGTGACCAAAATTAAGTAAACAAGGAAGTAAATGTAAAAAGAAGAAAAGCTAGTTGAAAAGTCGTGATTGAAGTTCAGAAGATTTGTGGTAAACACCGAAACGAAAAGAAGTGCTTTGGAAAAACGAAACAAGTAAAACGAAATCATTAAATAATAGAAGACATTGCAAAGACAACAAAAAGAAGAAAAACAGTCAATGAAAAAGGTGATAATAAATATTGTATAAAAGTGCCGAACAATACTAATTGAAATTTCCAAAACGAACTCGATGTAAACTATAGATTAAGTGGTGTATTATTGTACAGAATAAAATAAAGTGTAAAGAACGAAGAGAGAAAAAAAAAAGGAAAGGAGTTAATAAAGAAAGTAAAAGAAAAGATAAGTGGTGCAAATTTGTTTTCTTTCATTGCGGCGAGAAACCTGGTGCGTTGAAATAAACTCTAAAACCATTACTCGCGGGAAACCGGGGTTCGATTCCCCGTCGGGGAGCCTCTGGCGCAAGACTAATGACCTTGCCCGAAAAAAAACAAATCATTACGGAAAATTTAACAAGCCTCAGGCCTTGCAAAATTTAAAGCGAAGACCGGTCCCCGGTTGTAGTGCCGATGATGATGATTGTATAATTTGCCTTACGGCGACAGAATTTTGTTTGTGGCAGTACTTATAATTATTTAAATGACAAAGAAAAATTTTGGAAACTTTGTGTCGACATTTTTTTTATTTTTTTTTTTTCTTAAATTTTTTTTTTTTTTTTTGATATATTTTTATTCAAGAGAACTTAACTTAACTTAATTTAAATCTTATACTACCCTAATTCTAGAAAAGCTAAGTCTATGTAAGCTGGCTGATAATACTGTTATTCTACCGACATTGGTATCCAGGTCCTTATATGCCATTCAACCACCAGAACTGTCGACGCTGTCCAATAGTATCGTCCCGGTCTCTGTGGGAGATAGCCCTGTAGTGTTTGTGGAGGCATGTCAGGGGACATGGCAGGGTCGCCATGTGGTGATAGGGGGGTTATGACAATGATCAGACAATGTGGTGAAGTTGGATCGCAGTTTAGCGCTATTGCAGCTTCAACATTAATTCGATCGCAGGAATAATTTTATCTAAAAATCGAATTTCCCTATTGTTTGCTGATTAAAGCGCAGCTCGCTAAAAGTCGATGGCGTAAGCGCCGCGGTTAAATGAATCAAACTCCAGTATCGGTTTTTTATTGATTTATTTCCGAAAATGCTGGGGTATTTATACTCCCCATCAATCGCTCAATTATTTACAATTCTTATTGTACACTCATATAAATATTGCTTAATATGCTATTCTGTTCTTAATAGTAACTTCACTCATACAAATTTTGTTTACTTAAGCTATTTCATTCCTTGCAATCAATTAAGTGTGTAATGTAAGAACCACGATACGAATTGACCCAATTAATTCATTAATTGTTTACCAATGATAAATTTATAAACGTTTCTTCGTAATCGCAGCTGTGCGTTTGTTTATGAAAATGAAATGAGTTGACCTTGAATTTATGGTCAACAACGAATGCTGGTTATTCGATATTCGGAAATTGTGACACGGGCAATTAATGCATTTGATATTATTGTCTGTGGTCATGTCGTGCGTACGTTGTTACACTACAGCCCTACTGAGGCGCAAGAGCTCTTCTTCGGTGCGCGTTACTTCCCGGTTGTAGCACAATCGCCCGTCTACGGATGATCTACTTACATGATAGATCAGCGGAATTCCGGTTCTATCCTGCATAAGCCCTTTCATGTCCAAATCAAGGAACGCCTCTGGTGGAACAAAACCGTTGCGACGCACGTTCTGATAGTACAGAGTGTTTGGATAATAAGCCCCGAAAATTAGGTCATTGGACGGGCTTATTGCTCTTGTAATATGTCCTCTGATTAACTTGATCTGTAACTGTTGTTTTGGGAATTGTTTTATCCATTGTTCGTTTTACGGTTTCGTCCATTTGTTGGATGTATTTGTCGATCTCGTCATTTGTCAGGTTTCTGTTTACTGGCAGATTAAAGTCGTTCGAACGGAGTTCTCTTGTTAATGATCTGGTGAACCGTGGCCATCGCATTGCCCCAAAGTTGTAAGGTTGCAGGATCACGAATTCTTCCAGATCTGCGAGATCGCTCGGGAGCTCTATTACTGCCGTGAATGCACAGTGGTCACTGTCGTATTCAATTGTCCGTAAACAGTTTGTGTTTCGTCTGGTGGCGTTAAGTAATCTCAGTCGTGAGTCGATTAGCAAGATATCTAAGAACGATCTACTTCTAGGGAACGATGGATATTCCGTAGCTAGCAGGTCAGTTCCATATTCAATATGATACTTATCTAACCACCTAGCCAACTGATTTCCTCTGGCATTAGATATATAATTTCCCCAATTTCTATGTTTGGCGTTCATGTAGCCTGATTTAGTGTTCTCCCACCCGACGTAACTTGTGCGTACGATCGCTGCGATGTTACGGGCGTTGTTGTTGTACGAGCTGGCCCTGTGTTTTTTGTCGCGTCACACTTCTTGCCATTATTTCTCGGAATTTAGGACATCCTCGATTAGCGGGATTTCCCTCATTCCGACACACTGCGCACTTTAGAAGGGCTTTGTCTTCTACCGTTTCTTTTCCCAGAGGGCATTCTTCTGCCTTATGTTCCTTTCCGCATTTTACGCAACGGCGCTGCATTTCACAGTTCGCCGCCACGAGACCAAACCTTTGGCAGCGCACACATTGCAGGATGTCTTTGCCTTTTTGTTATTTGTCCCATGTGACCATTTGACGATCCAAGACTGTAATTTTTCTGACACCACCAATTCTACTGCTGGGTGTTAATGAACCCAAAAGAAGGGTAGCTTGCGGTTTTCTCTTCCTGCCTTGGTTGTGGTGAACGGTTTTACCACGGTAAACTCGAGATCTTCATGCTTCACATTTTGAAGCATTTCGAGCAGAGCCTCCGGTTCCATTTCAGGGTCAACACCCATTAGGCTCTGCGTTTATATCGCCGTGAACAAGTAAAATTCCGCGGTGACTCGTTTTAAGACCTCTTTAATTTTGTCGTGGTCTGACACCGCATAGGTTTGAATGGCATGCCTGTTACCTGTCAGTCTTTTAACTTCAACATTGTTTCCTATAGCTAACATAGGTTACAGAGACTTACCAATTCCTTACAGTCAACATCAACAACATGTTGATTGGTGGCATGTTTATTTTTCCGTTGTTATTGTTGCTTTGCTGCTGCTGTGTTGCTTGTTGTTTCGTTGGTCGATTTTGTGATGGTAGTTGCTGTTGGTGTTGATGCTGCTGATATTGAAGTTGATGTTGCTGTGGATGGTGAAATTGTTGCTGTTGGCCGACTTTTGGCTTCGGCTTTTGCTGTTGTTGCGTGTTTTTTTCTTGTTCGAGCGCCGCTATTTTTGTCTTTCAGCGTCTCTCTTATAATGGGGCTCTTGCCATCGCAAGTTTCGCCTCCAATTCACATATCTCCTTTTCTTTAGCCTCAGACTCTGAGGATGGAAGAGAAGCAAATGAATCGTTTGCCCAATACATGTTAAAGTTGGATGGGGGCGGGGAGCTCACTTTCCTCCTCCATCTGCTGTTCTCTTTTCTGCGTTGTTTATTTCGCGGTTTTACTTCGCGTCACAATGGGATTTTTCGGAACTGCTTTTCGTTTTTGTGTTGTCGCGTTTTTATCTTCCTCCGTGTTCATGCATAGTGACGAGTTCCGGTCACTATGCATGTTACACTTCAGAATATTTCCTTTAGTTGCTCCATTGGATTGAAAACTCTATTATAATAGTCTGGCGTTTCATTTAACACACGATATAAAGAAAATATGGTTTATATTAAAATACATTTAAAGTTTTGTTGCGTTGTGATTTTAACGCTATGAATGTACCTACTTTTTTTTGCGAAATTATTTATAAGATTTTGAGACTGTGATTCTCTGATGTTAACGAACTCCTTTAAGTAAAAAGAAATCCATTTCTTTTAGTTCTAAAAGAGAAAGTCCCTTAAACAAATATTTTTTTTTTGGTTATCCTCAAAAGTAATAACATCATGCTAAATACCTTGATTTGGATATTATGATGACGAGGAAACACATCAAGGCATTTCACATTCATACGGTTCGGCTAAAGAACGATTGTATGCGTTTCTTCATACATCTCTCAAATTGACTTTCAACCTGGACTGATGCGCAAGTCAACACAACCTTATAATTATGACTCACACACGAAGTTGCGATATGGACATCTCAGGATCACAATAGGAATCAGATGAACGAAGACAACAAAATAAAATTATCTCTAGAAAAAAGAAGATAACACACCAACCAGACACTGTAGATAGCAAACTATTATAAATAAATTGAGGTGCCTCGTAAAGTACTTCAGTTGTAGTTCAGTTGTAGCTCAGTTGTTATTCAGTTGTAATTAAGTACAGTTGTAATTCATTTTTACTTCTAGTCTTATATCTAGTTTTAAATTTAAAACGTTTAGCAGAAATAAAGGAGCTAGACTCTCCAAAAGGAGGAACAAAAAAATGTTATTCAATCACAAAACGCAAAACTTTAACTGGGGATCTGTTACGGACCTCGGGTCCGTGTCCTGGCCCAATACCCACTAATTTCCGCAAATTTCTCCTCTCTGCCTTTAAAGGAACGAAAAATCGTTAAATAGCTAATTTGCATAAACTACTTTATGCAAATTCTACTTGGCAGTAAAAATTTAAAAAAAATAGGCGTTGGCGCAGAATAAAAAATTTTTTTTGTTTCCGTTTTTTTTTTTTTTTTTTCTTAGATTTTATTATACAGGCTAGACCAAAAATGTTTAAATTCTAGCTTAATCATCTTATGTTATAACCTACTGGTCCTACGCAGACGCTCTAAGCTAAACTTTACATGTCTATTGTACAATTTGCCTTTCGACGACAGAACTTTGTTTCTTTTTTAATTATGTTTATTTTAATAATAAAGAAAAATGTAAAAAAAACTTTGTCAGTTTTGTATTTTGTTAAACTTAAAATTAACAGACATCTATATATATACTTATTTTTTTTAATTGCTTAAGAACCTCATTTAATATAACTAATAATAATTCCCCTTCTTACATCGAATATTTCAAGATGGATTTTTTAGCCTGCTCTTCTTTAACTTCATCTGCCTTCCAACTCGGTCTCCGTTTTGTTGTTCTCCATGTGCACTTTTTTGTTCTAATTCACACGCGTACAATTGTTTTCTGCACTCAGGCCCCATGGTAAGACGATTCGTTTGCATTCCAGTTTAATACTGCTTTTTGATTTAAATGAATCCATTACAAAATGGTAGACTAGAAAAGGTCGAAACTAGCTCAATGGAAGGCAGTTTCATTTGAATGCAATTTATTCGCCTTTATTCTTTGGCATGACATTTTTTAATGGTTAACAGCAACAAAGGGCATCATTCAGTAAGTATTTGGTAAATAATGAGCTGAAGAAGAAGAAAGCAAAAACGAACAAGCAAAACAAAATGGCGATAGAAAAGACACTATCCATGCCAGCTATCGTCAAATTCAAGAAAAGATATTAGTAAGCACCGTCCCATCGCCAAACTGTCATATATTCCAAAACTGTTCGAATGCATTCTTTACAACGCGTTATGTTTCCGGCGCAAACCCACCATCTCACCCAACCAGCGCGGTTTCCTTACGGGTAGGTCGACCACCACCAATCTAGTTCCATTCTCATCCCAAGCTCTCCGCCCCTTAGAGTACAGTAACGAAGTCGATATAATCACGACCGATTTTAGCACGGCCTTCGACAAAATTTTACAGAATCTCATCCTCTTTAAGCTATCCTCCCTTGGGTTGATCCCCCCTAGCGAGGCGGCGCGGCTGCGCCAATTTGTTACGTTAATGTTTGTTAATTTCCTATGCAAAAGTGAATATCTGTACATTTGTGTGCCAACACTTGATCCTACCTGGCGGACGGGGTTAACTACGGTGTCCTACCAGGTTTGCTCTTTGCTGTACTATGCATCCTCTTCCAGTTGAATCCCAAGTCTTCTAGTTCTGCCCTGATCCACCAGATATCTCCTTGCTCCTGAATTCACTCGTCCCTCCGTTGACCCTTTGATGTAATGTCCTTGCAATTTTGTCAAGATTCCAACATGCGATGACGTCTCAAATGTGATCACATGATCTTGGTGCCTAGCTTCCAGATTAAGGTTCATGAACGGCATAATGCCTGGCCTGTAATTTCCATATTAGGTAAGATGCCATAAGTTGCTTTTACTGTTCACGACAAAAAAAAAAAAAAAACAATCGGCACTGTTCTAGAAATGGCTTTTAATTTTCACAGCGACTAAACATGTTCGTCGGGGAGCCTCCGGCGTAAGACTAATGACCTTGACCGGAGAAAACAAATCATTATGGAAAATTTAACAAGCTTCAGGACTTGCTAAATACGGCCAAGACCAGTTCCCAGTTGTAGTGCCGATGATGATGATGATGATGAAACATGTTCGATATAATAATACAAATTGGTTTTTAATTTTTTAAACTCTGCTCGATCGCAAAAAACAACAAGCGCACAGGAATAGGGAAAAGAAAAAAAATCCGCGGCAATGGGACCATTACAACCCTTTTCTTTTTTTTCTAAACACCACCTTTTTTCACCGTTCCTCCCTTCTCTTCTTTTCCTCGGACAAAAGAACAACGTTTTTAGACAGAGCAAAAGATTAACCGCACGAACTGACTACACAAACACAAAAAAAAAAATTTCCTGACAAAAACCGCCATAGCGGTCCCCCGTCCACACTCCGTTCTTTTCTCTTTTTGCTTTTTCTCTTTTTTTTCTTTTTTTTCTTTCTTATCCCAGTTCCAACGACGATCGAAACTAACCGAAGATACCACCGTCGGAGAGAAGCTGGGTTTATACACCGGCTGTATTCAACTTGAACTAGAACTCAGCTACATTTAATTGGCTTTGTTATAAAATTTGTGTTTATTTAGATACACTCATATTATTTAAATTTCTATCTATAATGTAGCTGAGTTTATTTTTCGCTAGAACAAGGACGATGGAAGGGTTACTCACGTAACACCCTACTGATTAAGTGGATTTCTTCCTATCTTAACGATCGAACGTACCGCGTCGGATTTAGATCCACCATCTCCAATCCTTTTCTTCCCACGTCAGGGGCTCCCAGGGCAGTGTTAATAATTAATATCGGTTAAATAGCACCCCCCCCCCCCCCCCCCCCCCTCCTAAAATACATAAAATACTGGCATATGTATATCCTTCCTCAATACCAAAACATCACTTCACCATGCAATAGACAAATATTTAAAATAAAATAACACCCCTAGCAATACCTGATCCCAATCCCAGTAGATAATATTTGGTTCGACCTAAGAGTCCCAAATATTATACACTGAGCGCAACAATAGTCCCCCTAATTTCGTTTCCTCAAAATGACAACAATTCCTGCATTGAAAGGGAACGAAACAATTAAGGATATGCATGACGATATTATAGGATGTGGTCTCTTGTTAGGTACGCGGTGAGCGAGTGTGGTTGTCGCTCAAACAATATTTAAATTAGCTCGGTCTCTTGAAATTCAAACGTGGCGCGAGGCAGTTCGTTCGCCGATTGATAAAAAAAAAAAAAAGTTGTCTTTAAATTGAATTAGAACTATTTAAAATAATATAAAACTGAATTAAATGTGAAGTTGTCTTTAGATTGAATTAAAACTATTTAAAATATAATAAATCTGAATTAAATGTGAAGTTGTTTTTAAATTGAATTAAAACTATTTAAAATAAAATAAATCCGAATTAAGTGTGAAGTTGTCTTTAAATTGTGTTGAGGTCATATTTTTATTTGATATTGCTTTCACAAACACACTCACTCCGTCCTTCTAGGGTGGACCGTCCGTTCTGCCTGGAGATGTGAGGGCGGCGTAATGGATGTGCCCCCCGATGAGTCGATCTCCTAACGCAATTTTTTTCCAGGATGATTGTTTCTGGATTCTGCTTTTTTCGGTGAACGAGGCAATAAAAACAATGGGTTCTCACAGTTTATTTTATCTTATTTAAAATATTTGAGCGCAACTTCGGCCCTCTGGATTCCGACTGATTGATTTAGCTTTATGGTTTGATGGCCTTCGGAACTTGACTGATCACGAAATTGAAAAGTATCGCCCTTTTATTCTTTTTCTCGTTGAGATTTGCTAACGTTTTTGTGTGTTTCAATTGGAATTGTGTTCT
The DNA here is from genome assembly GCA_963931805.1 of Microdon myrmicae. Lineage (NCBI taxonomy): Eukaryota > Metazoa > Arthropoda > Insecta > Diptera > Syrphidae > Microdon > Microdon myrmicae. The sequence continues at coordinate 29,069,734 of OZ007497.1, read as the reverse complement.
GGGAATTGACTAAAGGTTTAGTTGGATAGGTTCCTGGAAGGGAAATCATGAAACGTGTTTTGAATTAAGCATTTCATGATGTCAGGATTTTAGGAATTGAATCAATGTGCGACGAATTAAATGTTGGTTTAATTCGTCGCTCATATGATTCAATATGGAATTTGGATGTAAGTTAATGGGAAATTGAATTAATGTGTGTCAAATTAACTTTTGGTTTAATTCATCGCTCATATGATTCAATATGGAATTTGGATTTGAGTTATGGGAGCTATTGGGGATTCGGAAGGGATTATTGGTAATGTTGGGGATTTGGATGGGAGTGGCGATTTAGGATCGCTACAATTGAATTAAAACTATTTAAAATAAAATAAGTCTGAATTAAATGTGAAGTTGTCTTTAAATTGAATTAGAACTATTTAAAATAAAATAAATCTGAATTAAATGTGAAATTGTCTTTAAATTGAATTACAACTATTTAAAATAAAATAAATCTGAATTAAATGTGAAGTTGTCTTTAAATTGAATTACAACTATTTAAAATAAAATAAATCTGAATTAAATGTGAAGTTGTCTTTAAATTGAACTAAAACTATTTAAAATAAAATAAATCTGAATTAAATGTGAAGTTGTCTTTAAATTGAATTACAACTATTTAAAATAGAATAAATCTGAACATTTGCACGGATCATAATCCGTTTGGTGGAACAAAATCATCCAATTTCAATTTTTATATTAATAACGTAACGAAATCGTTACGTTGTTAAAAGGATTTATAACAGCAGTCATCTTGGAGCCCTCCTATTCATTTTTACTATTAATGATATAGACTCCAGTATCAAGCACTCCTCCATCTCTCTATAGGCGGACGACACTAAACTCTTCATGACGATTCGCTCTTCGATCGACTCCTCACTTCTCCAAATGAACCTCGACAGTTTTTCAACTTGGTGCCAAAATATCTGCCTCGAACTAAATATTGCCAAATGTCACTCGATCACCTTCTTCCGTAAACGACCCCCCTCCCCGCTACGTCCCTCTTTCTTACTCAACCAACAGATAACACCTGTACAAACGATCCGTGATCTTGGCATCTTATGTGATAGGGAGCTTAACATCATCCCACATATTGATGACATTATTCTCAATGCCGACTCTGTACTTGGTTTTGTGAAACGTTGGTCGAAAAAGTTATCCAATCCCTACGTTTCCAGATCGCTCTATATACCCTTTGTCTGCCCGCTTTTCGAATATGCTAGTCAGGTTTGGTCTCCTCACTACTCGACCCAAATTCGCAGGATCGAAAGTGTGCAACGTCGTTTTTTGCTTTTTGCCCTCCGAGGATTGAATTGGGAAAATCCTTTGATTCTACCCCCATACAAGAGTCGTCTTCACCTAATTAACTTAAACACACTCGAAGAGTGCAGAATTCATGCCGACATCCTCACAAGCCTACTCTCCTTCATCACATTTTCCACTAATCCCCGAAACCTGCGAAACCCTCGTCTCTTCTATTTGCCAGCCCATCACACGTCATATGGCTCCAGTGAACCCATTTCGCAAATGCAGGGGTGGGCAAACTCTCTCCCCGCGTTCTTTAACTTTAATCTCACCTCTACCGCTCTCAAACGTCATCTCCTCTTTTACCCCTCCTGCCCCCTTATTTTTATTACCGCCTACAGTGTCCCGCACTCATACTCACATCCTAGCATCTCGCTTATCCTCGCCATGTTTAGTTCCCCATTCCAGTTTTTAAGTTACTTTAAAATGGTAGTCCCCCACCTCCAACCCACATGCCTTAGTTTTTAAGGTAGATCGTAGCTCTATTTATAAGTTTATATGTTTATACGACTTGTACTAAGCGAAATAAACTGAGCGTTCTGCCCTCTATTCATTCAAGGACTGTCTTCAAATAAAAAATTAACTGATTTGCAAAAATACGGTTGCAATAAGTAGTTAGTTGTTGGTTGACTTACCACTTTATGAACATGAAAAAAGGAATGTTTCAGAGAGTTCTGGGAGAAAACGACATCGAACCACAAGGAGTTTACAATTACACTATATTTAGAGCAATTTAAGTTAATCGTATTGCGCTAATTTTTGCGCACGCTTTAATTTGACACTTACAAACTCATTCGCTGTGATTTCATTTGCTTCAGTTAACTAAACTCCCCAACACATTAAACTGAGTCAATATAATGGTAATTAGTTACTCACCTTTAATAAAGTCAACCGCCATCTCTAGTCCGTAGGTGTCCTTGTCACAGTCGTCCAGTATATGAGCCCCCAGGGTAATGTTTGGTAATAACTGGTTTTTGTTCACTTGATCCAGGGTATACAACATGGCCTCAAGTGCCTGAATGCCACCTTGTGGCATTATTGGCCCGCATGTTATACTATCCTCCCTGGAGTGCACCATCATTAGCCCACCGAGAATGACATCACCTTCCACGACAGAGGCATGCTTTACCGGCCACAATGTCGTTGTGTTACCAATATTCACTGTAGCTGCTGTCGGTGGCCCTAAAGTGGCAGTTTTCATTGTTGGGCTCATAACAATGCTATTCCCATCGCCATCATTGCTGCTTGATGATTCTGTCGCTATAGTATCTCTACTGACATTTTGGATTATACCAGATGTCGTTTCACTACCTGGACTGGACCAATTTTGTATTGTCTTTGCCTTGCCACTTTGTAGTGAGTCCCTGAAAGGACTTTCAGGTGAAACGGTGAAATCTGGCGACGAGAAATATTGTTCTGTAGTTTCATACGATGTAGTGATTGCGTATGTGTCTGTTATATACGAAAAGTCTTTCATACGATCAATTACAACAGGATTCAGCTTTTTATAGCCTTCAGTTGAGCTGTATATTGTACTACCAAAATTGGCCACCTTTCGAGGGACATGGGCAGTTTCATCGTACAATACCGAATTTAAGTTCTGTTTTTTATTGCCATTTGATGATACAGCAACATCGGGTGGAGTTGGAATCGTTGTCTGCCAGTTGGTCGGCGTGGATGTCATTTGGTCATAATCGTCCCATTTGCTAACATTATTAGTTGCTGATAAAGTTGACTCAGCTACAGCCGTAAAGTGGATAGATTCATCGTCGGTTAGGTGTAGAATCACGAGAGCAAACACAATGCGAGAAAAGTACTTTAGACGATCTCCCATTGCCACGTGCATTAGCTGGTGATGTAGTCGGACATTTATAGCCCAGCAAGGATGTGCTTGACGACTGGTTAATGTGCTTATGGCGAAAGTTGGGCGTCGATGCGCTTTATTCTCTCTCATGGAACACTACAACCAAAGGATTGTCTTGAGGGTTTTTAGCCTGAAAAGAGTGAAAAAGAATTAGTGAAGACATATTGATATAAGGGAAGGTGTTTGGAAACTTCTGAGTTTCACACTTAGAAATTCATTTGAAGTTTCCTGTGGATTATTAACAAAGTGTTTTTTTTTTTTTGCGGGTAATATTTGGTGAAGACTGCTTTTAATATTAAAGTTAAATCACTGTGGGAGGAGTTTTTCATTGAAGTGAGCAGTTCCCTCCCATAATTTTGAAAATGCGTACACTTGATGACCTTTTACTAGGAAAATGAAAACATGTTTTTAATATTAGATTGGGGAAACCAAATCCATTAGTGCTTTTAAGCACTTTTTTGTCATTGCTTAGGTTGAATGATTTTGATATCTGTAACGTTTTGTTCTATAACATCTGGTCGTTTTAAAAGTACCCTCATAATCCCTCTTTCATGGAAACGTTGACGTTGTTCTGACGGAAGACACAGCATCTCTGGTGTTGGTGAATTTTGGTAGATTTTTATCAATATCTTGCTTTAAAAGTAAAGGTCTAAATCAGTCTTTGACTATGTGGAAGTATTTAAAGTACCGATTACTTTCCGATCCACCAAATACAGCATTATTACCACCTAGGCTGCCATGATCCGCTTACCAAGAAAAGAAGCTAGCTACAGATATCCTGCCGGTCGGATGGGATACAGACTACGAGCACATCACACACACACACACGATGTTTCAGATGGTGACAATACAAACATGTGCCGAAATCCTGCAAATCCGAAGAAGATCACTAGGAAAACTGTTTGAAATCCTGTGCAAAAGGCGACAAGGCAATGATCTGGAAATGCGCAACTCAAATGTGTGTTCTACGAATCAGGGTGCGAAGGCGGTAACCGCCACTCAACAGGGAGTTACAAATCCCGAGCATTTAAAAACGCGATGTCGAATCTCTTGGATAAAAATGGACAGGTTTAAGTACATTCAAATTAACTTAACCATTGTGGAGCCGCATAAGATCTCCTTTCCCAAACGGTTAAGGAATATGCTGCTGACGTGGTACTCATCAATGAGCAGTACAGGATGCCTGGCACTGATACTATTACATGTGAGGAACACAGCAGCGGAACAGCGCCCATCTGGACAACTGGAAATTCCTCCATTGAATACAGAAGTGTCCAAAGGCTGGAGGAAATTGCTTATGCTAAGATCAGAGGAATTCATTTCTACCGTTGTAACGCTCCTCCAAGGTGGGAAATAGAATATTTCAAATGCTTTTTGGAGAGGATAACACAAGAACGTAGAGACAAGAGCCCTCTTATAGTTCCTTGAGATTTCAACCCTTGGGCAGTAGAATGGGGAAGCACTAGGACCGACGGTAGAGGCCACAGACTTTTCGAAGACTTCACAGCCCCAGATGTGGTTCTACTTAATAATCGTGCTAATGACACCTTCACATTCGCCAGTTCCATCTTGGCCAGAAGTATAGAGTGGCGAGTTTTGGACACCTACACCCATAGTGAGCACCAAGAGTAGATGTACGAAATATTACCACCCAGGGGATTCATCACTGGCAAATTGGCGAAGAAACCCTAGAAAAATGGGTGGGAAGAGAAGGACCTCGATGTGGAACTGCTCGATTATATACTAGAAGACTGTGCCGGTTCCGCAAAACCCCCATAACTGCTACCCAACTTCTTTAAGTTCGCTAATGCAATCTCATTAGCACCTTAAATGCTTCACGCATTAAGTAGAGCAAATTTATAATCTAAAAGTCCCCGTAAAGAAGCCTTACCTTTCATGCATCTCTTCGCATACAAATTCGCTGTAAGAACTCTTTCCTAACTTATCAGTAATTCCAATCTCACCAAGTGCATTTCCCCCTAGACCAATTCCTGAGAACAAAATGATTTGGTTTACATACAATGTAACCATTATAACAGGGACAAAAACAAATATACGCATCTTGCGTCTTAAGGCATCAATTAAATCCTACAGCATAGGCAAATTCAAATAGGAATTGAATACCTGCCCGTACCAGCAATGCCATAAACCCCATTTCCCGGTAAACAAGCTAAAACCAATTAGCACAATGTTCATGTGCATTGCGGCTGTCAATACAGCTGCTATGCATATTGTAGACAACGATCATCAACGTCCCCTTTGTCTCACATATCCCTGGATCCGTTTACCATTGGCCTTCTCACATAAGCAAACACAAACCCAATTAGCATCCAATGAGATTCGGCTTATTTGTTTAGCCGAACTCACAACTCATGAACGCACTTTTTCCCTTTCTTTGGTTTAGATTCGTTCCCATGGCTTTGATCCATAAAAGAACCAAGGTACACACATACATGTGTACCGTGACCATCTTCTCTATGAGATCTGTTTGGTTGCTCCAAAGAGAGGCTTTACGTCTCTCTTGGAATAGGAAAATGCACCCCTTAATTAAGAGAGCCAGTTTCAATGGCCGAATTTCTTTTGACAACGAATGAATATCGTTGAGTCCTATTACATCTGCAGACCACCACGGTCGTTGCCGCTCCCGCTTCCCGGTCTACACGGGGACGCGGAATTTCAACCGCGAGTCGAGTTTTCTTGTCGTTTAGTTGTGTTGCTCACCTTACCTGGTTACTGTTAACGCGCATAATTGTGAAATTCGTGTATGATCCCACTAACTTAAATAGAACATTCCGCATTTTGTAATTAGTGTATGATATCCCGCTTAAATGAAACTTTCAGTGAATGTTTCTACTGAGTGTCGAAATGAAACAATAAATGCGTATTACAAATCAACTAAGTGGGTGTGTTTAATTTTCCGGCTGCAGTTCCTGGGTGCATTTATTTATTAATTTTTTTTTTGTGTGAATAATTTGCGGCGGAACTTTCGTTCAGTTTATGATAGAGGAGGAAAATGAACGGAGTGTCCGTGTTTGGCACAACGCTTCTTCCCCACAAGACCAAATCGAAAAGTTTGACACTGAGTTCGCTCCGAACAGACAACCTGGCAACGTCATGATGCGACTAACTACAGCATGTGATGCTTCTATACCACGACAAAGACAACCAGCAGGTGCAATAAAACCAGTGTATTGGTGGAATCAAGAAATCGCCCATGTGCGATCGGAGTGCAACAAAGAGCAAGAAACCGTAACACCTACCCACAGTTACATGCGGTATTCGTCAACAATCGGAAAGAGTTGAGGAATGTGATCCGCAAGAGTAAATATGACGCGTTCTGCTCCCTAAGGGATGAATTAAATTACAATCCATGGGACAGCGTCTGCAGGATAGTCATGAAAGCATCACAGAACAACAGTAGTCAATCGCAAAATAGTAAAAGTGACATGGCCGGAATCATTGCTGTCCTCTTCGCGCAGTGTGGTGAGGTGTTGATAGCCCATTTGGAATGTAACATCACTGAAGGAGAAATATCAACCGTGACCACCGAAGAGGTGCTCTTGGCCGCGAGGGTTGTTTAAAAAAACAAGACCCCGGAACTGGGTGGCATTCCTAACGCTGTAGTGAAGACTGCTTTACCAAAAAAGCCGAAAGTCTTAAGCAGTCCCTTGACGATTTGCATCCAAACAGGACACTTTCCTAAACGATGGAAAAAACAGCGGCTTGTGTTTATACTAAAAGCAATCAAGAATCCAGAAACGCCATCGTCCTATCGCCTGTTGTGCTGGACACAATAGGAAAACTGCTTGGGCAAGTAATAGCCACTCGCCTGGAACAATTCACTGAGGCGACATCGGGGCTCTCTGATTGGTAGTATGGGTTCCGGATCAATCGTCAAGGCATTATCTGTGGTCTGCGACATCACTCGCAATGTGATAGCTGGAGCACGATGGCTAGGCGATACGAAAAAAGATTGTGTCGTGGTGACACCAGACTTTAAAAATGCATTTAACTCTTTGCTATTTATTTTGCTGGTGGACGAACCACCTCGCGCCACGATTGATTATCAACTCTTTTACCAAATCATCATTGACTCTCTCCGTGGACATTCGTCATTCGGGGTTTTTTATTTTTCTCAACCCCCGACGTGTAAACCGACCACTGATTTAGTCCACGTGGAGTCAAAACTTGATTTGGTTCCAATTCATATCCCTTTCCTCGTTTCCTTGTTCAGTGCACCCTTATCCAATGGTCATAAGCAGTATACGGAGCGTTGCTCTACAACGGCACATCTTACCAAGGAAACTACTTGGGGTAAGTGTTGTATTTAGTGTATAATATTTGGGACCTTGTGGCAACCAGATATTATCTATTCGGAAACTTATTGGGGGAAGTGTTGTTGTATTTAGTGTATAATATTCGGGACTTTGTGGCAACCAAATATTATCTATTGGGAAACTTATTGGGGGAAGTGTTGTTGTATTTAGTGTATAATATTTGGGACCTTGGGGCAACCAAATACTATCTATTGGGATAGGGGCCATGCATTTTTAGGGATGTTATTTTATTTTAAAATTTGTCTATTGCTTGGTGGGAATATGCTATTGTATTGTTAATGTGTTGTTTTGGTATGGGATTGGATATGGATTGGCAAGGATTTTAATTGTAATGTAGGGGGGGGGGGGGGTGACAATTAACTGATATTAATTATGTAACACTCCCACCCCCTTAGCTAACTCAAGTGGTAATTCAGCTCGCCATTCAGTTTTCTTTTCACCCATGGTTCTACGTCAGGTATTATGCTGTGGGTCCATATTTTTTGGTGGAAAATTCCACCTTCATTGCCATTCTCTTAGGCTTGAGAGCTCTAATTGTGACTGTGTGGGGTAGGTAGTCGTGGCGCCAGCATGGACTTGAGTTCTACTACAAACCCACCACTTTCACTGATTGAATGTTCCGCCAAAAGTTAATCGCCGAGTAATTGTTCACCAATCAAGGAGTAAAACTGCGCCACAAGACACGCATCAATAAGGGTAGTAAAACGCACTGAAATTTAGTTATTCAGTTTTATTCTCTAAATAAACATTCCTTAAGGGAATTTGTGACATTTAGTTAATTTTTGCTTATCTTATTTCAATACACACACGGTACGAACTTGTTCTTAATTAATTTTAAACTACTACACACACTACTCCAGTACTTTTTTAGCGCGACGAGGACCGGTAGCGGCAACGACCGTGGCGTCGGCGGATGGAATTAGACTATATTCATTCGTTGTCAAAGAAATTTGGGTGCATTCACTTTTACGGTGGTGATAACCGGATCTCATAGACGAGATCGTCATGGTACACATATATATGTGTACGTCGGTTCTTTTCATGGGCCGAAACCATGGTAACGAATCTGAAACAGCAAGAAGGGGCATAATGTGCATCTAGGAGATGTGTGTTCGTTGAAACAAACAAATCGAATCTCGTGGGATGCTAATGGGTTTGTGTTTGATTATGCATCGAGGTCATGAGGAATAGATTCAGGGCAATTACAAGACAAAGGGAAAGGCCACCTATGCATCGTTTGGTAATGAGGGTCAGCTGAATAGATAGCAGCCACTCATTAAATAAAAAATGCGTTTAGGATACCACAAACGATATGGATTGTTTATGGTATCGCCAGGAAGCCTATGGAGGAACAGCGTTCTTTGTTTGCACTTGGTGCGAGTTGGGGAAATTGGCTTCAGCGTCGATTGCGCTAATTATATGCAGCTGCTTGGGTATTTTATTGCTGGGAGAAAAAGGTCGCCGGCCAATGTGTACGTTAAGAGATTTATCATACACATGGCGAAGTTGAAAAATATACAGCGCAATGTTTATGGTCCTGGTGAAGGTTACATAGTATGTAATCCACATCCTTTGTTATTAGGAATTCGTCTAGGGGAATCTGCCTGGCCCCGAAGGTGCCAAATTAGTTTGGCATTCCTGATAAGTTGATCAAGAAATCTTACGGGGAATTGTATGCGAAGGGATGCATGAAAGGCAAGTTTTCTTTTACAGGGACTTTTAGGTAAAGATTTGATTTATTTAATGCGTGAAGCATTTAAGATGCTAATGCGATTGCATTAGTGAAGTTATGAGACTGGGTTGAAGTTATGGGGGTTTTTTAGGTAAGCGAACCGTGGAGTTTGGCGGAACCGCCACAACTGCATTCTCCGACGATTCTCTTGTGAGACCTCATGCAACGCAGCGTTTTCTTAAGCTGCAATGTCAAGTTGTGTCCTTCCGGCCAAAATATTTATGGCATCTTCGGATACCGTTCAGAATGAGCAGCATACTCGTAATGATGCCAGATTATGGGCTGAGTACGCTCTCCTCATGTACGACTTATATTGTCCGGTTCCTGCATACATTATAACAGAAGCGTTGACACTGATTATGAGTTTCCTTATGTGGGGCCGGGGTCCTCCAACATTGGGTAGCAATCTTGCCTAAAATTTGGATACTCTTGCCGTTTTTTCACTCGTTTTCCTCTGGTGTTCGTTGAAGGTCAACCTGATGTCGGGTATAACACCAAGCTATATCATATAGGGACTGGATCTGATTATTTGTCCTGCTATTTCCAAATCAAGGTTTTCAACTTTCTTGCGGCTGCTTATTAAAACTTCCGTCGTCTTATGTCCAGCTAGTTTCAGTCCGGCCATATCTAACCAGCATTTAGTGCTCTGGATTGCTTGGGAGCAAATATTCTCCAGGTCATCTAGATGCTTAGCTACGGCCACTATTGCCAAATCATCTGCGTACCCAATGACTCTAACCCCTTCTGGTACATTGACCCTGAGCACAGCATCATACATGATATTCCATAACAGTGGACTTAATACATATTCCTGGTGTACACCCGCTGTTATTTTATATTCCTGCGGTCCCTCATATGTGTCATAGATCAGTCTTCTATCCAAGAGATAGTTTGCTGGTAAATGCACCAAGTAGGGTGAGACTTGTAGATCGCCCAACGCTTCTAGAATCCGATTCCAATTCACCGAGTGAAATGCATTTTTAACATCTAGCGTCACCACTGCGCAATATTTTTTGGTACCACCTAGCCATCGGGCTCCAGCTATCGCTTTGCGAGTGATGTCGCACACCACACATAGTGCCTTATCGGTTGATCTACCTGTTTGGAACCCATACTGCCATTCAGGGAGCCCCGATGTCAACTCAGTGAATTGTTCCAGGCGAGTGGCTATTACTCGCTCAAGCAGTTTTCCTGTTGTGTCCACCATGTACAACGGGCGATAAGACGACGGCGCCTCTGGATTCTGGACTCCTTTTGGTATAACCACAAGCCGCTATTTCTTCCATCGTTTAGGAAATTGTTCCGTTTGAAGGCAAGTCGTGAAGGGACTACCGAGGACTTCCGGATTTTTTGGTTAGAGCAGTCTTCACTACAGCGTTAGGGATACCATCCAATCCCGGGGTCTTGCCTTTTTTTTTGACAACCCTTGCAACCAAGAGCACCTCTTATGTGGTCACGGGAGGTATCTCTAGTTCAGTGATACTCCACTCCACTTACACTCTCAGCACCTCATCACACTGCGGGAAGAGGACAGCAGCGATTCTGGCCATGTCACTTTTACTTTTTTGCATTTGACTACTGTTATTCTGTAGTCTTTTCATGACTGTCCTGTAGGCGCTGCCCCGTGGGTTGTTATTTAATTCATCCCTTGGGCAGCAGAACGCGTCATATTTACTTTCGCGGATCACATTCCTCAACTCTTTCCGTTTGTCGACGAATTCCGCATGCACCTGTGGGTAGGTGTTACGGTTTCTTGCTCTTTGTTGCAAGCGTGTTAACTTGTTGCATATGGGCGATTTCTGAGTTCCACCAATAGACTGGTTTAATAACCCCTGCTGGTTGTCTTTGTCGTGGCATAGAAGTATCACATGCGGTAGTTAGCCACTTCATGACTTTTCCAGCCTGCCTGTTCGCATCGGCCTCTGCGTCAAACAGTGCGATTTGGTCTTCCAGTATATAATTGAGCAGTTCCGCATCGAGGTCCTTCTCTTTCCACCCAGTTTTCTTCCTCAATTTGCCAGTGATGAATCCCCTGTGCGGTAATATTTCGTACATCCGGCTTGGTGTTCACTATGGGTGTAGGTGTCCAAAACTCGCCACTCCATATTTCTTGCCAACATGGAGCTGGCAAATGTCATGTCAGCTTTGGACCGACCTCTCTCGTTTATGAAGGTGTCATCAACACCATCATTAAGTAACACCACATCTAGAACTGCGAAGGCTTAGAGTAGTGCCTGGCCTCTATTGTTGGTCCTTGTGCTTCCCCATTCTACTGTTCAAGCGTTGAAATCTCCAGGAACTATAAGTCTCTTATCTCTAGGTTCTTGTGTTATTCTGTCTAAAAAGTATTTGAAATATTCTATTTCCCACCTTGTCGGAGCGGTACAACGGTAGAAATGATTTCCTCTAATTCTAGCATAAGAAATTCCCTCCAGCCTTTGGACACTACTGTATTGAATGGAGGAATTTCCAGTTGTCCAGATGTGCACTGCTCCGCTGCTGTGTTCCTCCCATGTAATAGTACTAGTGCCAGGCATTCTGTACTGCTCATTGATGGGTACCATGTCGTCACCATATTCCTTAACCGTTTGGGAAAGGAGATCCTATGCGGCTCCACAATGGTTTAAGTTAACTTGAATGCACTTAAACCTGTCCATTTTTATTCAGGAGATTGGACATCACGTTTTTAAATGCTCGGGATTTGTAACTTCCTGTTGAGTAGTGGTTACCGCCTTCGCACCCTGATTCAAAGAAAACACACACTTGGGTTGTGCATTACAGATCATTGTCTTTTCCACTGCATTTCAAACAGTTTTCCGAACGATCTTCCTCGGGTTTGCAGTATTTCGCCACATGACCGTATTGCCAACATCTGAAACATCGTGTGGGTGCGATGCGTTCTCGAAGTCTACATCTCATTCATCCAACCCATAGGAAACTGTGGGGATGGATGTATGTGCACCGGCGTACGGCGCTGATTCACTTCTCATCCCCATCATCCGCTAACACTCCACTAAACGCTGCACCAAATTCAAACGAATGATCGCCGAGGGAAGCAGAATACATCAATCACAGGAGAGAATGAAACACTGGAAGTTACGTATACAGTTCCTTTTATTTTCAAGACACAAAACAATTAAAATATTTCACACGTTCTAATCCACACAATTGATGTATAAAATTGGTCTTCCACATTTCCGATTCATTGAACGTTTACCTCTTCAATTTCGCGTACTCAGTGTCGCATATCCTTGAGCACATTCTCTTTTTACCATATTTCAATTTCGACCGTGAAAAGAACTGACACTTCCAAAGCAACAAAACGCAACACTTATCTTTCCTTTCTCAAGTTATGAACCACGAAAAGGAGAACAATTTGGTTCGGCACATAGAACAAAGGACTCGGACACCCGGTCGAATAAGACTCTGGGGCTGATGCGTCCCCGTGGCGCCACGGGGAGCAGGAGACGGCCCAACCTGCGAGGCTGCATGTTGAAATACGACTCAGCGACGTCAATTGGCTGGCTAAGGAAATTCGGCCAGTGAAACTGGCTCTCTTAATTTAAGGATGCATTTTCTATCCCAAGAGAAACGTGAAGTCTCTCTTTGGGGGTAGGTAACCTGATCTCATAGAGAAGATCATAGAGATACACATGTGTGTGTGCATATTGGTTCTTTCATGGGACAAAGCCATGAGGACGAATCTGAAAACGAAGAAAGGGAATGATGTGCATCAATGGGCTGTGCGTTCGGCTAAGTAAACAAGCCGAATCTCATTGGGTGCTAATTGGGGTTACTGTTTGTTTGCTAGTCATGAGAAACAGATCCAGAAATATGGGAAGGCACAGAGATCGGGTAGATCATTGTCTAAGCTATGCATTGCAGCTGTAAAGATAGCCGCAATGCCCATGCACATGGTGCTAATTGATTCTAGGTTATTTACAGGGAAATGATATTGAATTCCTATTTACATTTGCTTATGCTGTAGGATTTAATTGGTGCCAAGAGACGCGAGATGCGTATATTTGTTTTGGTCCCTGTTATGATGGTTACAATGTATGTAAACCAAATGATTTTGTTCTCGGGAATTCGTCTAGGGGGAAATGCACCTGGTGAGATTGGGATTCCTGATAAGTTACGAAAGAATTCTTACAGGGAATTGTAAGCGAAGGAATGCATGAAAGGTAAGAATTCTTTTACAGGTACTTTAGGTTATATAAATTGGATCTATTTGATGCGTGAAGCATTTATGGTGCGAATGCGATTGCATTAGCGAAAGCTTATGCAGACTGGGTTGTAGGGATGGGGGTTCTTTAGGTAAGTAGTCAGTGGGGTTTGGCAGAACCGCCACAAAACCTACAGCCAGCAACATGCTAACCTTTACTCTTGGTAAGCGGATAATAGCAGTCTGCGTGCCACCTGGTTTTCTTCTTAAGATCTTTACCGCTTTCTTTGGGATCACGTTCAGCGCGCGGAACTCTATAGCGATCGCTGTCAGGATTTCCTCCACAGTGGACACCTCATCTAAGTCACGACGCTCATCCGCGATTTCCTGTGACACTGTTTTGACATTAGCATCTTCCTTTAGTACTTGTTGTACTTTTGGGGTCAGTGTCTCGGTGGTGGTATCTGGAAGGCGTTTCAGTTCTAGCAGCAATTCCCCTTATGGCATCTTTCTTTATTTACGCTATTTCCGAGTTCACTTCGCTTGGGCTTGGCCTTCATAAACTTCGGTATATCCGCATATGTTTCTTCCCCGGTTTTGGATATTATTATTGCGTCCGGGCGTGGTCATCTTCTTTTCATAATGTTGGCCTTCCCAGTATCACCCTTTGGAGCCTCTTCACCCTCTAACCTCACAACCCCTTCCTTCCTCTCTGGCCAATTGTAAACCAATTATAATTGGGTGACTCAACATTGGACTGCCCCGGGACCATGCTTACGTCTGTGTTGAAATTTTGCTTTAGCTGGATTTGCAAGTTTCCACCGCTTACTTCAGCCGGTGCGGATGGCTTCTTTAAGCGATTTTCCACTTCCTTATCATAGAGGCAACCAATGATCTCGACCAGATCTCGCACGGCATTAAAAATATGCCTTTTCTTTTTAATTTTGATCGTCCTTGTCAATTCTGCGATTCGTTCTCCGAGCTGTCCGCACACCAAAGAATCATCATCACCTCCATCATGGTTCTGACCCGCGCTCGTCTCTACATCACCACTGTTGAATTTGAAAAACTTTGTCTACATTTTTTTTTTTTTTTTTTTTTTTTTTTTTTTTTTTTTTAAATAATATTTAAAAGCACTTAACTTAAATCTTATGCTACCCTAATTCTAGAAAAGCTAAGTCTATGTAATCTGGCTGATGATAGTGTGATTCCATACCGACTTTTGTATCCAGGTCTTTATATGCCATTCAACCACCAGAACTGTTGACGCTGTCCAATACCATCGTCCCGGTCTCTGTGGGAGATAGCCCTACTGAAGCGCAAGAGCTCTTCTTCGGTGCGCATTACTTCGCGGTCGTAGCACAATTGCCCGTCTACGGATGATCTACTTACATGATAGATCAGCGGAATTCCTGATCTATCCTGTATAAGTTCTTTCATGTCCAAATCAAGGAACGCCTCTGGTGGAACAAGGCCGTTGCGACGCACGCTCTCATAGTACAGAGTGTTTGGATAATAAGCCCTGAAAATTAGGTAATTGGACGTGCTTATTGCTCTTGTAATATGTCCTCTGATTAATTTAATCATAAAATTATCCACCCTATTTATGTACGCTTCATTATATAAAGTCTCCTTTGAATAATACTTTTTATAGTCCGATTCCGGTGTTCGATATAATCTGAGACACTTCCTTTCGAACACCCGAATCGTTTCCATCAAATATGAGTATTGACCTGATTAGCGTCATGTAGCATATGACTTTTACCCTACTGTCAAGTTGGCTACTGTGAAATAGCCTTCTTGTCATAGCAAAAGTTTTCCTCGCTTTGAGCAAAGCAGCTTCTACATGTCTGTTGAAATACAGATATTGGTCTAGCCAGATGCCAAGGTATTTAACTAAACTCTTGGTTTCCAGTTTATCTCCATGCGTTCCCACGATATCTAGCTTTCGCCAGTTTTTCCTTGTGTCATTCGTGGCTTCATATAATGGCGTTCTAAATAGGATGGCTTCGCAATTCTGGAAGTTGATCTTAAGTTTCCAGTCATCTCAATAGCGCTGCACGTTGTTGAAGTCTCGCTGTATTAAACTATTTATGATCTCAACTTTCGGAGCTGTTCCGTAAATGATGAGATCGTCTGCGTACGCAATGGCCTGCGGAAGTGCATCTAATAAGTCGCTAATGTAAATGTTAAAAAGAATCGGAGAAAGTACCGCGCCCTGTTGCAAGCCATTCTTGATATTATACGTTTTATTACAGGTCACTTTGTGGGGGGAAAAGAAGTATTGTACCAAGCACGGGCACACGATTCACTTCTTCCCCACTGCACCGTCACTACGAAAACAAATAATCGCCCGAAGAAAATCCAGGAAAAGAAAAACACTGTTTTTTATGTTCTTTATTTTGGGTAATTATTTTTATTTGATTTGGTTTGACTTAAATGTAACTTAACATAGCACTAGATTTAAATAGCAGAACACGGCGTTTACACAGAAAAGGATCACAACAATTATTGATACGTGTCTGTTCGCGATGACAATTGAATAAAACAAAAACCGAATCTTGTTAGCCTCGAGCGGCGGCGTGACTACGTCAAAGGTTGAGATGCGACTGACTTTCGACTTCTTTTGACCGATCACGGTAGCGGTTAAAAATCTCGACACGGAGCAGCGTGTCTGACACCGATGGTGGATGTGTAGCGACTGACTCAATTTAGGGTGGAAATCGTAATTTCTGCTTTTTACACATTGATCTGCCAATGGTAATCATGCTCTCTTGTGTGTTCCCCAACTCACCACACTCATCCAGGTCGAAACGTACTTGTGTATTCGTTCGACGTCGATGGGCGTAGCCAGAATGGAGAACTCAAAAGGGAAAGCACAATAACCCAGGGTGGATCTGGCTAGGTGTGTGTGCGTCAATGCCGTGTATACGGCTGGTCTACTGACCTAGTGACTATCACTTAGGTCAACGCACTATAGCAAGACAGAAATACGAGAGAGAGGGCAAACATAGTTAAGGTTATTCACCAGCAAAAAGAGATCATTGGTCCCAAGCGAATGGGTGATCTGGGAAAAATCAATAGGACGCCGCATCGGCTGGGGATATAATTCCATTCTGTGGAATGTCCAATAATACCCAAGCCTATGGACTATGGCGTAACCGCGTCGCTTGGTTTGGCTTGGTTGTTGCTAACCAATACGAATGGAATTTCCGGTGGAAATCCCATGGTTAGCGCAATAGTGTTACCGTATGTTGTTGATTGTAGCTAAACTCAATTATGCATTATCTGCATAGAAAAATGAGTTTAGCTATGCGTCCCTTTGACATGTCCTGCCGGTAAATACCTATCAAGGGAAATGGGTAGGTATTGGTTGGAATTGTGGGCTGTTTCTCCTATAGGATAGAGAAACCGCTACAACTTTACCACTTTTGACCACGAACCTCCTGTCCTTTAACAGATCGTAAAGTACATATAGTAAAGGGTTATAACAGGTCAATTGAAAAGTCCCCGGCCTTCCATAGTAACCTTTTTTTGGCAAAATTCGTTTTTTTTATTCAACATAATTCCCTTCGAGGGTGATACACTGATTATAGCGACCCTCCAACTTTTCGATACCTTTTTTGTAGTACGATTTGTCCTTTGCTTCAAAATAGGCCTCAGTTTCGGCGATCGCCTCTTCATTCGACGAAAATTTCCTCCCAGCGAGCATTCTTTTGAGATCTGAGAACAGGAAATAGTCGCTGGGGGCCAGATCTGGAGAATACGGTGGATGCGGAAGCGATTCGAAGCCCAATTCATGGATTTTTGCCATCGTTTTCACTGACTTGTGACACGGTGCATTGTCTTGGTGAAGCAGCACTTTCTTTTTCTTCAAATGTGGTCGTTTTTCGGCGATTTCGTCCTTCAAACGGCCCAATAGCGCTGTGTAATAGTCGCTGTTGATGGTCCTTCCTTTTTCAAGATAGTCAATGAAAATTATTCCGCGCGCATCCCAAAATACAGACGCCATAACCTTGCCAGCCGACTGTTGCGTTTTTCCACGCTTTGGGGCGGGTTCATCGTGTGCAGTCCACTCGGATAACTGTCGATTGGACTTCGGAGTGAAATGATGGAGCCATGTTTCATCCATTGTCACATATCGACGCAAAAACTCGGATTTATTACGTTTGATCATCTCCAAACACTGCTCCGAATCATCAACTCCTCGTTGTTTTTGGTCAAAAGTGAGCTCACGCGGCACCCACTTTGCACAGAGCTTTCTCATACCCAAATATTCGTGAATGATATGATGTACACGTTCAGTTGATATCTTTAGAGTGCCTGCTATTTCATTCAATTTCAATTTACGGTCATTCAAAATCATTTTGTGGATTTTTCTAATGTTTTCGTCGGCAACAACCTCTTTTGGGCGTCCACTGCGTTCACCGTCTTCGGTGCTCATTTCACCACGTCTAAACTTTGCACACCAATCCTTGATGGTTGATTTTCCTGGGACGGTGTCTGGAAACTCGTCATCAAGCCAAGTTTTTGCTTCAACTGTATTTTTTCCCTTCAAAAACCAATATTTTATCAACACGCGAAATTCCTTTTTATCCATTTTTTTCACAATAACAGAAGTTGCTTCACTCAAAATACTATAATTCACAAACTAATGACCCGACATCTGTCAAATTTATACACGCGTCTTTTGAAGGTTAGGGCTATCTAAAAATCATTTTAATTTTAATTCTAGTGCCGCCGTCTATGTGTCAGGGACTTTTCAATTGAACTGTTATATGCCATGTTTGACCAGTTTGTAATATAACCCCTCGGTCCAGACGCTATCAAAGGCTTTTTCCAAGTCGATCAGGCAGGCCCCTGTGCATTGGTTCCTACATTTATTCCATTGTCTGTCGGAGACCAGTTTAGCTGCGGCATGTGTGGTTTCATGACCCGCTTTAAAGCCAAACTGGTTATTTGGAAGAATGTTGTTGTCGTGTACCCATTTTAGCAGAGCTTTGTTAATGGTTTTTTCAAATACTTTACTGATGCTTGGGAGTAAACTTATCGAACGCATGTTCATTGGGTTTGTACAGTCTTTGCTCTTTTTTGGGATGGGCTGAATGATAGCCGTTTTCCAACGCGCGGGATAATATGCATTATTCAACGCGTTGTTAAACAGGACCGTGTATATATCTATTGCCATTGGGGGCAGGTTCTTGAGTACGATGTTATGTACTCCATCTATTCCCACTGACTTTTTGCTTCTTAATGAGTCGAAGATACTCTGGATTCCTTCCCTTGTTATTAGAATGCCATTTGCCACTACACCATTGGCATTAATGTCAATTGACAGATTATCTTCACTGAATTCGGTAAAACCCGGATTCTCCGATTGCCAAAGTGAAATTTCATTCCGGAGGTGCAGGTGATTGAGTAGAACTCTGTCCTCCAGGTCGTGATTTCGGTGAATACTTTCATTCACCTTGTACATTTCCTGAAAGACAGCTCCCACAGCGTTCACCTTTTCCAAAGGGTCTTCGATCACGAAGAGCTCACTATTGAGGATCGCGTTCTCTGCATCTATGCCAATGTTGGTTAGCAGCTGCTTGTTCACATCAGTACGTGGAATTTGGAGACACTGAATCTCGTTTTGATTATTTCTCCTGAATATTTTATTTATTTGTGGGAACATATTCGGGTTATTCGTTTTTATAGCTCGAATTCTGTTGTTCCAATACAAATTTGTTGCTAATCTATAGTTAGCTTTAAGTAGTTGTTGGAGATTTTTTAATCGGGATTTCAGTGATATTATCTCCTGGTCTTGTCTGTCTGTAGACTGGCTGTGTAATTGTTTTAGTTTCGATAGCTGTCTGCTCTTTTTCTTGTGGAGTGCGGTTATTGTTGTGTTTCTGTACATGTTTATGTGATTTGTAACTGTTGTTTTGGGAATTGTTTTGTCCATTGTTCGTTTTACGGTTTCGTCCATTTGTTGAATGTATTTGTCGATTTCGTCATTTGTCAGATTTCTGTTTACTGTCAGATTAAAGTCGTTCGAACGAAGTTCTCTTGTTAATGATCTGGTGAACCGTGGCCATCGTATTGCCCCGTAGTTGTAGGGTTGCGCGATCACGAATTCTTCCAGATCTGCGAGATCGCTCGGGAGCTCTATTACTGCCGTGAATGCACAGTGGTCACTGTCGTATTCAACTGTCCGTAAACAGTTTGTGTTTCGTCTGTTGGTGTTAAGTAATCTCAGCCGTGAGTCGATTAGCAAGATATCTAAGAACGATCTACTTCTAGGGAACGATGGATATTCCGTAGCTAGCAGGTCAGTTCCATATTCAATATGATACTTATCTAACCACCTAGCCAACTGATTTCCTCTGGCATTAGATATATAATTTCCCCAATTTCTATGTTTGGCGTTCATATCTCCCCCTAGGATAAAGTAGTCTTTCTCCAGGTGCAATTGTAAGCATCGAAAGAGGGTCTCGAGCTCTGCTATAAATAGGTTATGTTGGTGCTCATCAGGTGCATAGACCGCAATCGCATACAAACCCGTTCCTTGCTGAAGGAGTATGCGTACGATACAGGCTTCCAGCACCCGGAACCTGCCCACTTCTCCACTATATATAACTTTATGATTGATTCCTTTTCTAATAAAGATTGCGGCACCCCCCCTGAGAGAGAGAGGTCGATCTCTTCGTATAATATCGTAGTTTTTATGTCCTATCTTGTGTCTCTGGTTTAACTTTGTTTCCCCCACCAGAAGTATATCAGGTTGTTCCTCTTGCAACAGGTTAAAAAGATTGGCTCTTCTCTCAGTTCTTATTAGTGAATTTACATTCACGACAAGAGCTTTTATTGATGTTGTGGTTAGAGGGTTTATATCGACTTGTTATTTAGATTGGCAAATGTGAGTAGATCTCGTTTATTTGACTTTGCAGCTGTGTCATCTGTCTCTGCAGATTGAGCAGGATTGCGAACACGTCTGTTTGCGGTGTTGTTTCAGTCCGTGTGAGAGTATTTGTGGCTACCTGTGATGTAGCCTGATTTAGTGTTCTCCTCATCAGGTGCATAGACCGCAATCGCATACAACCCTTCTTGACATTATTTCTTGAAATTTAGGACATCGTCGATAATTAGAGGGATGTCGTTCATTCCGACACACTGTGCATTTTAGAAGGGCCTTGTCTTCTACCGTTTCTTTTCCCAGAGGAGGGCATTCTTCTGCCTAATGGTCCTTTCCATATTTTAGGCAACGGCGCTGCATTTCACAGTTCGCCGCTGCGTGACCAAACCTTTGACAGCGGACACATTGCAGGATGTCTCTGCCTTTTTTTAATTTGTCCCATGTGACCAGTTGATGATCCAAGACTGTAATTTTTCTTAGACCACCAATTATACTGCTGGGTGTTAATTGAACCAAAAAGAAGGGTAGCTTGCGGTTTTCCCTTCTTGCCTTGGTTGTGGTGAACGGTTTTGCCGCGGTAAACTCGAGATATTCCTGCTTCAGGTTTTGAAGCATTTCGAGCAGAGCCTCCGGTTCCATTTCAGGGGCGACACACTTTAAAAGAACCGTTCCGGTCTTCGTTTGTTTCGGCATGAACGAGTTAAATTCCGCGGTGGATCTTTTTAAGACCTCTTTAATTTTGTCGTGGTCTGCCACCGCATAGGTTTGAATTGCATGCCTGTTACCTGTCAGTCTTTTAACTGCAATATTGTTTCCTATAGCTAGCTTACAAAGACTTACCAATTCCTTACAGTCAACATCTATGGTGTTGATTGGTGGCATCTTTATTTTTCCGCTGTTATTGTTGCTTTGCTGCTGCTGTGTTGCTCGCTCTTTCGTTGATCGATTTCGTGTTGGTAGTTGCTGTTGATGTTGCTGTTGATGCAGCTGATGTTGCAGTTGATGTTGCTGTTGATGGTGAAATTGTTGCTGTTGGCCGACTTTTGGCTTCGGCTTTTGTTGTTGTTATGTGTTTTTTTCTTGTTCGGGCGCCGCTATTTTTTTCTTTCGGCGTCTCTCTTGTAATCGGGCCCGTGCCATCGCAAGTTTCGCCTCTAATTCACTTAACTCCTCTTCTTCACACTCAGATTCTGAGGATGCAAGAGAAGCGAATAAATTGTTTGCCCAGTACATGTTAAAGTTGGAGGGGGCGGGGAGCTCACTTTCCTCCTCCATCTGCTCTTCTCTTTTCTGCGTTGTTAATTTCGCGGTTTTACTGCGCGCGAATTATGATTCCGAATAGTCAGTTGTAAAAAAATATAATTTTATTTTTATAACATAAAGCTTAAACACTAATTTACAATTTATTTATTGGCCGATGTCTTCAGCACTGACGAATCCAGAATGCTGCTGCTGGTAGTTCATCTCATATTTATATGATGACTCTTATCATTCTTCATGTCGGAGCTATCCCTGGTGATTTTCCTGTGTATAGTCAGTCGGTCTTATCAACAGTATTTTTCCTCTGTTCGGATGGATGCTATTTCTTATCAGCTGGTGTTTTTCCTATGTTCTGTTCGGATGGATGTTATTTCTTATCAGCTGGTGTTTTTCCTATGGGATTCTGGTATGCGGTATTTGAAGGTGATTGTTAAATTATCTGATGGCTGTTAACATTGGATATGACTGTTAACTCGCGTCACAATGGGATTTTTCAGAACTGCTTTTCGTTTTTGTGTTGTCGCGTTTTTATCTTCCTCCGTGTTCATACTGGTTCTTTCTAGTTTGATTTCATAAAAAAAAAAGGCGACCGCTATATGAACCAAGACGACTACTCACGTAAGCTGCGCCGAACTCGCCTACCGTCGGCTAAGAGTCCCTAACTTTGCACTCACGTCAATCGAAAAATTACTTTCTTAACAAGCAATATATTGTTTGTTTTAATTTTCGCGTTTGCGGCCGAAGTGTTATATTTTTGTTGTTTTTATTTTTATTGCCTCTCGAACACTTTTTGCGCCTCACTGAACTGCTTTTGTATGCACTTCTTTTTGATTTAATTTAATGCACTGAGAAATAATGATTTGTCACGTTTAACTTTTGTTTTTGTTGTTTTGTTGATTTTACTGTATTCTATGTTTATTGTAATTTGTGTTTATATTTATCTTTAAAGCTCAGTACAAACATTCACTGAATATATAATTGTGCACGAGACTGTTTCTTGATTTATTAATAACTTTTATTTAATGTGTTCTATTTGTTAACACTGGGTTGTACGTTTGACGGCATTTCTAAACTTGATTGATTTATCTCGCATGCGATAGGTGCTGTCGTTTTTTTAACGTCTGTTCTCGTATTGAGATGTACCGAGGAGGTCTTTTAGCACGTCCGATGCGGGCTATGCTTGATTTAAGTATATGACATCACCACTGTTTGTTGCAATCGAGTGTTTAACTTTATTTATGATTTTTGGGTGCATTTTTACATGCAATTCTTATTTATAATACTACATTGGGGTGTTTACATGAAAATCCCAAGCAACATTTGTGTATGTAATACAAACGTCCTTTTGCTGCCAATGGTGCCTAATATATTTTCGACTATCTTATTGGTAATGTAATTTTGCCCATTGGTATTGTCCCGATATATTAGCTTTTATGGGCGGCACTATTTGCCTCAAGAAGGGTATTTAATTAATTTTATTTTATTTAAGTCGATTTATTTATTTGTTTTTGCCATCATAGCAAATTTACAGATGTGGGAATCTGGACTTAACAGAACATTCAAATTAAACATTTTAGAGAAATTCATGTTAACTAATTCCATAGGTGTGGTGGAGTGTGTGTGGGGGAGGGCGTTTGGGGAAGGGCGTGTGGGGCCGCAATGGAAACGTATAACGGAACAATATAAAAAAAGAAATATCAGTATGTGTAATATGTAAATACTGTTAAGACGGAGGTTTCATTACAATACATCAGCCATTTAAATAAAGCCAAGCCGATGCCCAAAACCCGATGTTTGCCGGTAACTGTCCGAAATCCTCTGACTAACACTAGAAGAACAAAAACCGACGCCACCGAATGTCGTCAAAAACTGTTATTTTTGGCTGACGTGACTGTAGTGTTATTCTTTCTCTTCTTTATGTTTTGTATTTTATTATACATGAATGTTCGGAAACTACAAAAAACTTCCAGGGAACTGAATCTTTAAGGTGGCGTAATTTAGATTCGCCACAACTTATTCATCAATCATATATAAAAATTATTTAACAGGATCATTGAATGAAATTTGAATTATCACCCACAACACTCAGTAGCAGTTAAGTGTGTTATTATATCAGGCAAAGTTGTTTTCAGTTCAAAGAGCACGACATCATCCCCACTGCTTTTCCTCTTGTGCCATTTCACGCATCACCGCCAGTTGCCGTTTCTGAGCGACATCATTGCAAAAGTTTAAACATTTCCTTGAATGTCAATCTCCACATAGCGCGTGCTTCTTTAATATGCGTGGTCATGATGGGGAAGGCCCACAACCAACTTTTGGAACGTCAACGGACAATCATTATTTTCATTTTACTTTGAAGACTGCCTCCAATACATAAGTAATTGGGTTTTCGAACCGTGCCAGAGTGTCCCCAATCTTGTGGTCGGTTTGTGGTTGTCCCCGCCCTCACAGAGCAAGCAGACAGCGACCTGTGAAGGTGGACACAAGCGCTGTCTTCTTGTTTGCATAAAAACCTGTTTCAAATAACCACCTTCAAAGCCTCCGCAAAATATCCTCCGCCTTGTTAAGTATCAAATAAGTAAGGAGATTTTTTCCATGTAAAAAAGTTGACAAATCAAAACGAAAAAAAACAACAATATTTCCACAAACTTTAAGAGTCGTTAGCCGATTTAATTTTGGCTTGGTGCTGTATTCCAGTGTCAAAATCCAATCTGATAAGGAAGAAGGAAGGACAAATTTGGGTAAAACGCTGAGCCAGTTTATTGATGCCGTCGTATGTTCGAGTACGGTGAATGGAGTGTTTGATAGACCAACGGTTATTACCAATTAGACCATTCACAAGGCTATATTTCGGGATTATGACTATCGCATTTGAGGTTTTATGCATTCTGTGGTTGAATACATTGCTCTGTACCCAGATGGGGCAGTTGTAATGAGAGCAGAAGTCTTTTTAACGAATTCTGTCTGAAGGCTATGGATTGTTGTGATGACTAAACGCAAGCTATGCAAAACACCATTCAAGGATTTAATATTGCGAAATACTGTAGCTGTGTGAGTGCACAGACGACACCAAACGATAAAATGGAATCCTTACTTGTCTCCTCTAAATTATCTAATTTTCCGTTTTTTTTTTTTTGTATTCCTGGGAAAATAATCAAAGAGATGAATGATTATCATATTCACAATGTGCCCTTGGATATGATTTTAAATCACTCGGAAGACTTCGCCGTTATTTTCATTTCAGTTGGTGCGGAAAATCCTGGCGCTGACTCGAACAGTAAAATGGTCGAATAGTGGAAAACTGACGTCCGGTTGTTGTTTGGGTAAAACACTTTATAGTTGACTGGAACTAGTTGGAAAACTCGTTATGTTAGAAAGCTGAAAAGATTAGGAGTGAATGTATAGCAGCAATTCATCAGGGCGATAAAGATATACACATTTTGCCATGGCACGATATGATCACGGACCAATAACTTTGATAACGCTATCATTTTGCTTGTGGATAAAGTTCGAAATCGAAAACTTAAATGGGTATTAGAGCCAACGACATTAGAAACTCGAAAACCATTACGGATATGTGATATTATGTGTTGTTTGCCGTTGGTCCAATCTCATAACTCGACTGATTTACAAGTTAACAATAGCTAATGGCTTCACAATCCGTGCATGATTCTTGATTTAATAAAAATTTGAAGGTTCTTGTTTTTTTGTTTTCCCGTACACTTTAAATTTTAAGAGTTACACAAGACTTAAATGTTTATGTTAGTTTTAAATGTTCGCTTTTATTATATATACGCAAACTACGCTCACTCTATCGAAGGTGCTAACGAATCGTTGACGATGAATTCTTTCTGTTTCTTTTATTACAAAATTTTAGTTTAGAAGTAATTAAATGGCCAATGATCAAACAACAAAAACCGATGGATTTTCTAGGAAACTATAAATCATTGACGTGGCTATGTTGTTGTTTTCGTTCATTTCGTGGATTACTTATGAGTGTAAACTATCGAGAAACTATGAATGGGACCATTCAGAGAGAGAGAACTCTGGAATTTTAGGGAACCATAAAAGAGGACAGGGTTTTCCCATCTTGTGAAGGGCAAATAAACATCGTTGAACGCTCTTAATGCTGCATATTTTTTTTTAATTTTTAAACCACATTTATTTTCCTAATTCTTTTTACATGTATAATATTAGGGGTAAATGTTAAACCCTTTTCTACAATCACAGACCTTAAATAAACTTACTGGCTCTATTCGCGCTCTCTAAATTACACACTACAACTTGATTTTTATATATGCCTTTCGGCGAAAATCTTTTTTTTGTTTCTTATATATATATATATATATATATCTATATATATATATATATATATATATATATATATATATATATATATATATATATATATATATTATATATATATATATATATATATATATATATATATATGTATATATATGAAATTGGTCATATATTAGAGGGACTCCTCGTTTACATCTATATGTATACATTATTATTACAATTTTTTTTTTTTAATTTTTTTTTTTTAATTTTTTTTTTTATTTTTAATAACAAACAAAAACTTCAAAACGAAACGAATAAAAAATAAAATAAGAAATAAAAAATAAAATAGAATAGCTACGAAAAGTAATGGGAAAAGGCTGACAGGGGGAGGGGGGAGAAGAGGAAGGAGAGCGTTGCTCTTGAGAGGCATACTATATCTGAGGAAGTGAAGTCCTCTCCTCGTTGAGAAGCCACCATCATTTGGGAGATGTTCGATCTTTGGCTGATTTATCTCTTTCACTGATCGCCGTGCTAAAACGTATGCGGTCTGGGGCATTGGAGATATCACTGTCATGGAGAATTCGTTTGTCCCTGGCACCACGGAGAGCGCGGTAAATAATCGGGACTCCATGCACGTCTTGGAAAGGCCTTTTTGATCCAAGAAAGGGAACGCTTCTGGGTGAATAAACCCATTCTGGATCGTATTCTCCAGATACATATCATTGGGATAGATTGCTCCCGAAATAAGATTATTGTCACTGCACATTGCCCTTGCTGTGTGACCACGAATAATTTTAATTATGAAATTGTCTATCCTATTTAACCCTGATTTGTTATACAGGATTTTGCTGGGATAGAATTGTTTGTATTGCGACTCTGGTGTTCTATAAAGTCCGAGGCAGGAACGCAAACACTGCCGTTCGAACACACGAAACTTCTCCATATAAAGTGGAGATATATTATACCACACTGGGCAGCCATAAACCAAAACTGGTCGGATGAATGCCGAGTACGAAATTATTTTGACTCTGGGGTCAAGAAGACTACTCCGGAATAGACTTCTTGTCATAGAATATGCGCTTTTAGCTGCGGAGAGGGACGCTGCTACGTGCTTGTCAAAATATAAATACTGGTCTAGCCAGATACCAAGGTATCTAACTACAGTTTTCACTTGCAGTGGAAGGTTATTGTTACCTACAATAGAAAAGTGTTTCCAGTTGTATTTTGTATCCCTCGAGGCCCTGGATAGGGGCGTTCTGAAAAGGATAGTCTCGGTTTTCTGGAAATTAATCTTTAATTTCCAGTCGTCGCAAAATTGTTTTATTTTGTTGAAGTCATCTTGAAGGTGCCTATTGATGACGTCTATTTTTCCTCCTGTTCTGTACACCACTATGTCATCGGCGTACGCAATGGCGTTTTCGAGAGAACTCACTAGATCACTAGTGGAAATATTGAATAGAATGGGAGAATTCACAGCTCCCTGCTGTAAGCCATTTTTAATTTGGAAGGTCTTGTTGGAGAATATGTCCCCGCATTTCACCACAAAATATTTCACCATTATCATATCATAAATGATGTATTACAGATATTGCGGCATACCCAGGTTTGTTAACTTATAGACAAGTCCTTCTAACCATACGGTGTCGAAAGCCTTTTCGAAGTCAACCAAGCAGGCGCCTGTACATTGTCGCTTTGCCTTGTTCCACTGTATATCGGAAACAAGTTTCGTCGCTGCATGAACTGTATCATGTCGCGGTCGAAAGCCAAACTGGTTGTTGGGGATGACATCGTTTTCATCACACCAACCTATCAGTGCTTTGTTTATAATTTTTTCGAATACCTTGCTGATGTTGGGAAGCAGGCTGATCGAGCGGAGATTAGCTGGATTGCTCTTATCCTTACCCTTTTTGGATATAGGGTGGATTACTGCAGTCTTCCAATGTCCAACCCAATAGTGTGCATTGTTTAGAGCGTTGTTAAACAAAGTAGTGTATATGTTCACTGCTTCGCGAGGCAAGCGCCTTAGAACCACATTTGGAATGCTATCTATTCCAGATGATTTCTTATTTTTTATTGATCTAAGTATGTTTCTAAGTTCATCCTCGCGCACAACCATATTCGTATTTTCATTTCTGACGTGAGAATCCGCCCTATTATTTTCGCCGAATGTGATGAAGCTTTGGTTTTCGGATCGCCAGTTGTGAAGTTGGTTGCGCAGCGAGCAATGTCTTTGACGGGCATTGCTTTCAATTTCTGTGTTAGCATGATCTGATTCGTTAACTCTGTACACTACTTCGAAACAGGCTCCAATTGATTTCGCTTTCTTTTGCGGATCTTCGACTACTATTACTTCATCATTGGAGTTGATGAGTGTGGCAGTACTCCCTTGCTTTTCTTGCCACAGAAAATCAATTACTGTTTAATTTTACCTGTGATTGCTTTCGCTGCGTGCCGCCTGGTGAGATTTCCATTCCCAGTCAATTGGTTATGTGCTTCTCGAATATCTTGAGTAGTTGCCTGACGAGTCACTCCAAGACTTTATATGGGTCCTCTAAATTGATGATGCATACAACTTTGTTGACCTCCAATTAACTGGGTGCACAAATTTGCCTGATAATTTATCAATTTTATTTCGACTTTATTTGTATAATTTTAATTTTAACAACTTTAAACTTGTTCTTTTTGTATAATTTTAATTTTAAGAACTTTAAACTTTTTCTTTTTGTATAATTTTAATTTTAAGAATCTTAAACTTTTTCTTTTTGTATAATTTTAATTTTAAGAATCTTTTTCTTTGCTTTTGGTGCCGTGACCGAATCTTTTCTTCTTTCTGCTTTTTCTTTTTTTTCTCTTCTTCTCTCTTCTTTTTACCACCGTAAGCTTTCCTTTTTCCTTTTCTTTTTTCAACTCAAAAACAAACCGTCAGCAACGGAATTTAAGACCGTATTCTAGAAAAAGGTTAACCCCCCGTCTCTCTCGCTCTCCATTCACGTCCACTTCGAAAAACAAATTCGAACTCGAAGAACTGCACGATCCACACCCGAATCGGGGCGTGTTCGAAAACTCACTTCTGGATCGTGCAATTCCTCCACCACCTTACCATCGTACTATTTTAAAACAAAATTGTATCAAATGCAAATTATCAAATGATGGTGGTGGCCGACGTACGTAACACCCCCCCCCCCCCCCCCCCCCACAAGACTGCGTGGCATTCTTAGGAGAGGAATGTCACGCCGGAGAGTGGACGGCGGAGAGCAAACAAACAAACAATCAGCAGACCAATCAACAAATAAATAAATAAATAAATTAGTCTACATGCTTAAGTGTTAATGTTAGTAAGGATTTTAGGCTACCTATATGCTAGGGTTAGTAACAATAAATAAATAAATAAATAAATAACATTTAATAGGGGAACACTAACTACACAGATTCCCATCTATCGCGGCGGGCCCGGCACTGAAACGACGGTCCGACCGAAAGCTCGACCGCCCACACGATCCGGTTAGGACCACCTCGCTAAGGCGAGGCGATCCCCTCCCGTTCAACCTCCGAAATGTCACCCGGCCGGCGAAAGCGCCCCGCTCCTATATATTTAATTTAGTCCTCCTCTTCTGGACTCGGTACTTGCCCCGGTCCATGGGTTGGTAGATCGGGGGGGTTTCCCGTTTCGGCGGCAAAACCTACCATCACCCGACATTATAGTGCGCTTTCGCACTTTCATATATGCGATCCAACCCCTAGCACTGGGGTTTGCCTCTGCACTCTGCGCTGGGACTGCGCCTGCAGCATTAGGCCTGGCCTTAAAGACTTTTCGTCAGACTCTCAAGTTGGTATCCCTCGACGAAGGTCCTTTACAAGGACGAAGATTCCGGAGGGTAACCAGAGTCTGGCCAGCTAGGTTCAGGGGCTCCAAGTTACCGGAAGGCTTAACCTTTCCGTAATTGTTCTTTTATAAAAAACGTTGTCTATAACTATATGTTATTAACGTCCACTGTTTGGGGTTCATCCGGATGACCACGTGGGTAGCACGTGGTTGAACAGCTTTTCGCAGCCCTCCCCTGTATGGGTGGGGTCTCCGGGCGAGTACCTGCCGTAGTATCGACCTTAACAGGTCCCTTTGGCACGTCTCCCCGTTTGGCTGCCACATGTTCAACCCTTCCCGTCCCATAGTTGACAAATTGAATGGAGAATGGCACGGGATTTACGGTCGTTCGGGGAAAAACCAAACAACCACCCGGCCCGTCTACCTTACAATTCCGAGACAGGAAGTCGTACCCCAACAATCCGTCTTCCTCCAAACCCGGCAAGGAGTCTACTATTTGGAAACTGCAGGGAATCTCATGGTGCAACTTGAAATTCCCAGTGCAGCAACCCCTCGACTTGCCTTTGACAAACAGCGCTTGGAGCGTTGTAGATTTATGCACATCCATGCCATATCTAGGATGGAGTGCCTTCAGCTTCAACAGGCTAATCTCAGCGCCGGTGTCCACGATTAGGCGCGTAGGGTTCCTACGGCCAATGTCTAAAGGGAGAGCGACAATCGGGACCTGAATCGGCGAAAACTGAGAACAGCTGGAGCTGGGTTTCGTTTTTAGTGCGGTCGGGTAGGATCTTGCCGACCCGACCTTGGGGAGTTTCCCGAACTCTCCCATTTTGCTTTATGTCGACACTCTGCCGCCTTGTGAGTGCGTCGACCGCAAAACTCGCACAATGTTCCGCTCCTCCGTTCAGGAATATTCCGCTCGGGAGTCCCACTGGACTCCGACCTTGCGGAACCGGAGCTATTCTTTCTGCCCACTTTGGGCCCAATGCGCCGGGGCTGCCATTTCCGGCTCCCCGCGCTGCCTGATGCGGCACCATGTCTCGCATCCGTCCTTGAGGACCTCGAGTCCATGGAGTCGGGTCGCTTACCGCCACCGCTCGACACGGACAACTCATCTCCGCCCGCTTTCCGGGAATTCCTACTCTCCGCGCTACCATTACCGGCGCTTCGATTTCGCCGACGCTGCCTCCGACGCCCTCTGCGCCTATTTCTCGCGCTTGCCCCAGTCTCCACACGGGTGTCTTGCTCTCGGCTCGCAACAGGTGCTGTTCCGGCGTGCCGCTTATGGGGAGAACCCTGGGAATGCTGTTGTTTTTCCCACCTTTGCCTGTATTCGCACCCGCGCAAGCTATGACCCTGTCGGCCACAAAACTCGCAACAGCACCGGACGCTGAATACTCTGGGGCCTGATGTCGCCGGCCCGCCGCCCGTAGACGGGGGCTGCGGCTCTGGTAGGGCTCTCCGCTGATACTGTGGTCGCTGATAAGGCGGTTCTTGTCGTGCGAATCCGCCCTGCTGACCTCTACCCCTGTATGTGGTCTGGGGACCGCGCGTCCTCGTCGGACGATCCGGGCAGTCCACTATATCGTGGCCATACCGCCAACACTCGCGACAGAAGGGAGTTTTTTTTTTTTTTTTTTTTTTTTTATTAGACTTCTCTCGGGAAAGGCGAACCTATAGCGTCGAGTGGGCGCCCCGAGATGCCATCAAATAACTGTTGCAGTTCTTTTTGAACAGTTGCAGGTTGTAACGCTCCGGGAACACTCGCGTGGGAAGGGAGTTCCACAGCTTCCCCGCTCTGTAACGGAACGAGTTCTGATACAGGGATGTTCGCGCTGTCGGGAGATGAACCACAAACGGGTGCGATCCGTCGGATTGTCTTGTGGAGCGCATATAAACCGAATTGCGTGGAACAATGCCAAGAATCTCCGAAGAACAGCAGCCGTGATAATATCTGTAAAACAGACAGAGGTCGGCCACGCGCCTTCGATGTGATAGCGACTGTAGTCCCGACGTCAGCACCGAGTCCCCGATCAGGCAGATCGCTCGTCTTTGTACGCTCTCAAGTAGGTCGAGGGTATGTTTAGGAGCCGAGCTCCAAACATGAGAGCAATATTCGAGCGCGGGTCTAATTTGAGATTTATATATGAGAAGAAGTTGGGCCGGAGTAAAGTATGTTTCGTCTTTGTAGACACTCGTCGTATACGTGACCTCTCACTTTGCAGAAGCTGCATGTTGTCTGGGATTCCAGGGGGCGAGCCGATCGATCAACCGAATCCCTGAACGGATTGTCCCGACCCGATCGATCCTGTGGCACATACGTCCCCTGAGCCAAGCTCTGCGACTCTCCACTCTGGCACGGCATGGTATTTGACCACGCTCCCTCGCCAGAGGAGGCCGGAGCATAGGCACCAGCATCCCGTCGATAATTGAGAGGCCCGTACGACCGCTCCCGAACGAAACCATCCTCCTCCCGTCGACGACTATCAGGCTCTTCGGCCGGCAACACGAATGACACCGCCCGGGGATTTAAATTCGATAACACCGGCGCCGGCGCCGCGGTACATCCCTAAAAGTGGAGGATGAATTTTCCAAAAGGGTCGAGCAACTTCCCGGTCCTAACTCTAGTGTTTCCGACGCTCGCTCGGCGATCCCGTGCCGCGCATCCACAAACAGGTCGTCCTGCCTCTGCATTTCCCTACGAGCTCGCTCAAACCCGGTTAGGTGGTCCACCAGGCTACGAAAAGGGACATTACCCAACGTGAGAAGGAAGTGCTTTAGTCCTTCCTCCCTCAGACCCCTTACCAACACCGGTTTGGCCATGCCCTCAAGCTGGCTGACGAAGACGGACCTACCCTGGCGACCATAAAAGCGCTCAGCTGCCTCCTCGCACCGTACCACGGCCCGCTTCACTCGGGAAACGAAACCTGTGGCATCCTCGGAAGGAAGTTGTCGCATTTTGGAAAGTTGCGCACACAACTCCTCATACGACACCCGGGGTTCGTAGGCCTCTCTAAGACGCTGTTCCGCTTCGAGGAATGTCGTGGGTGGTCTCTCCTCGAACATCCGATAGGCCTCGCCGCTCAGCCTAAAGGGCAGCCACCGGAGGAAGGTATGTTCCTCCTCCACCGCCAGCCCATCCAAGGTCCTTCTACAGCCCTTGAGAAACGAAGAGAGTCTCTCGGCTGTATCCGGGCCTTCCTGTCCCGAAAACATGGGGACCGCCTTCGACACAAGGTCGAAAACCCTATCTGTGCCCAGCATGGTCCGTACAGCACATGGTTGTGGGCCCAGTTTAAAATACGAGGGCATCGGCGTGTCCTCCATGCTCCCGACAGGCTGTTTACCGACGGTGGGAGGGGGGCGTGTTGGCGATCGGTCGTCCACAAATTCGTCCCTCGAATCATGGAACGCCTCCGGATCCGCCTCGTCAACCGGCGGCTCGGGAAATGCCTCGGGTCGTGCCCGGGCAGGGGTGCCCTCTCGGACATCTCTTTGACG
Source organism: Microdon myrmicae (assembly GCA_963931805.1). Taxonomy (NCBI): domain Eukaryota; kingdom Metazoa; phylum Arthropoda; class Insecta; order Diptera; family Syrphidae; genus Microdon; species Microdon myrmicae. The sequence continues at coordinate 29,036,529 of OZ007497.1, read as the reverse complement.
TTGCCTTGTCTGCATCTGCAGGCCGTCTAATCTAACCTATACTTCTCGATACAAAGCGACACCCGGGATTCCGCGAAGAGCGAGCAACTCCGTCGCCGGCAGAACCAACCAACAGAAAGGGGGCGAAAACAAAAACAAACACGCTCCCAAGATACAACAGGACGCCGTCCGACGAGCTCTCCCCTCTCGCAAACACTATATGGGCCTAATACACAACAAGGAGACCCAGAACAACAGAGAAGATCAACCCGCAAACAACAGTTCGAAAACAAAACGACAGCCGAAAACCTCAAGAACACAATTCACCAACATTCAGCGGGAACAGAGGATGGGCTGGCAACGGATTCACACAATCACAAAAGCACCAAACAAATACTCTCAAAGGGGAAGAGAAGGAAAAATAAGGGAAAAATACACACCGCACCCGTCAGTCAAAACGAAAAACCACAATTTAACTAACAATCGCCGTCCTCAGTGGGCGAGAAATGGAGAGAGAGAATCGAGCAAAGTTCGCTTAATTAAACGCAAATCCAAACGAAATCGCAATAAAAGTTCCACGACACGAGACCAAACCAACGTTTGAAGATAATTCAGAAAACTGGACAGTCTTAAATTACATTAACACTACAATAAACGAAATTTTTTGAAAGGAAAAGAAAAACTGAAAGCGCACCAAAATTTTGAATGGAATTCTGAAAAAGCTTAATAGTAAAAAAAAAAATTGTTTGCCTCAATAAATTAATATGAAAAGGAAAATACAAAAGTTTGAAATTTACCAAAAAAAAAGAAAAGAAAAAAAAACCGTCCGGACGAAGATCTGAGGAAACTCAATAGTCCTCAGTTACAATAAAAATTACATAAAATCAAAACATGCAATTACAATAAATATTCTTTAACAACAATTAACTCCAACCAAAACTCTCGGCAAAACAATTCTACAATTATTGACAATAGATTTTTGAAGTACAAAAAAAAAAATACAAAAATAAAAAATACTTTCGCCGCTCTCCTGCTGATAACAAATTCCATCCACAGCGCACTACCTCCAGTCTTCGCTCCGTTGATTGCTATCCTGCCGAACACCTTCCAGAAATCTCCCTCTGTAACTGCAACGTATCTCCCTGATGTTACTGCAACGCCGATCCACCACTGTAACGTTTCTCTATGATTGCTGAGGTTTCCCCGGTGCGTTTATCCGCAGCGCCAGTTGTGGCAGTTCTCCCTTGCTTTTCTTGCCACAGAAAATCAATTACTGTTTAATTTTACCTGTGATTGCTTTTGCTGCGTGCCGCCTGGTGAGAATTCCATTCCCAGTCAATTGGTTATGTGCTTCTCGAATATCTTGAGTAGTTGCCTGACGAGTCACTCCAAGACTTTATATGGGTCCTCTAAATTGATGGTGCATACAACTTTGTTGACCTCCAATTAACTGGGTGCACAAATTTGCCTGATAATTTATCAATTTTATTTCGACTTTATTTGTATAATTTTAATTTTAACAACTTTAAACTTGTTCTTTTTGTATAATTTTAATTTTAAGAACTTTAAACTTTTTCTTTTTGTATAATTTTAATTTTAAGAATCTTAAACTTTTTCTTTTTGTATAATTTTAATTTTAAGAATCTTTTTCTTTGCTTTTGGTGCCGTGACCGAATCTTTTCTTCTTTCTGCTTTTTCTTTTTTTTCTCTTCTTCTCTCTTCTTTTTACCACCGTAAGCTTTCCTTTTTCCTTTTCTTTTTTCAACTCAAAAACAAACCGTCAGCAACGGAATTTAAGACCGTATTCTAGAAAAAGGTTAACCCTCCGTCTCTCTCGCTCTCCATTCACGTCCACTTCGAAAAACAAATTCGAACTCGAAGAACTGCACGATCCACACCCGAATCGGGGCGTGTTCGAGAACTCACTTCTGGATCGTGCAATTCCTCCACCACCTTACCATCGTACTATTTTAAAACAAAATTGTATCAAATGCAAATTATCAAATGATAGTGGTGGCCGACGTACGTAACATGTGCTCTAAGGTGAGTCCTGCGTTCAGCATTATCTGACAATTTTCGGGAGTTCGTGGAATTCGGAGACAGGGAATGTCATTGTGATCTTTTCTTCGACATATTTTCTTGATTTGTGAAAACATGTTCGGTCCGTTTGCTTGAACAGGTCGAATTATATTGCTCCACTCCTCATTTATTACTGCTCGGTAATTATCCCGGATCAGTTTTTGAAGATTTTTAATCAAGGACTTGATTGTTTTGATTTCATTGCTATTTGGGTCAGTGAACTGCCTATAGCACAATTTCAGCTTTGAGAGCAGGGTGCTCTTTTGCCTATACAAAGCATCGATAGTTGCATTTCTGTATCGGTGGGTATAGCCAACCATATGAGCTACTTTGGGGATGGAACGATTCATTGTGTTAGTAACAATATCGTTCATAGTTAGGAGGTAATGATCGATTTCATCATTACGAAGGTTTCTATTAGTCGGTGGGTCTATGCCAATGTTGCGTATTTCTCTTTTTACTATGCGATCGAAACGCGACCAATGTGCTTTTCGGAAATCGAAAGAGTGTACCTGGTCGTACTGCTCAAGTAGATGGTACTCGTTTGGCACGTGTATTACGGCTCCAAGTCCGTAATGATCGCTATCGTACTCAATTGTGCGAAGACAATTTCGAATAGTTACCTCGGTATCTGGTAACTGAATTCGATCATCTGTCATAAGTAAATCCAGGAAGGAGTTACCTCTTGGATAAGACGGTGTACTTGTAGCGTACAATTCTAGTTTATGCTCGATCGTATTTGTTTGCCAACAATCAAACAAGGCATTGCCTCTGGTGTTCGAGGTCAGATTGCCACAGGCACTGTGCTTGGCGTTAAAATCACCTGCCATTAAAAGTAATTGTTTTCCGAATCTAACTTGAGACTTCGGAAAAGCGTATCGATTTCACAGATAAATTGGGTACCTTGAACAGATTCAGGAGCGTAAGCAGCGACTATATATAGATGCCTTTGACTTTTTAGCGGAATGTCTATAATGCATGCCTCTAGCACCTGGAATTTGCGTACTTCCGTGCTGTAAACGACCTTATGGTGCAGAGCTTTCTTAACTAAGATAGCGACCCCACCCCCTCGAGTAGAGTGTGGTCGATCTCGTCTGATTATGTTATAATTTTTCTAGCCCATTTTGTGTCTTTGGTTTAGCTTAGTTTCGCTAGCCAAGAGCACATCTGGGCATTCGGCTTGGAGCAGATTGCCTAAATTATCCCTTCTTTCGATGTGGATTAGTGAATTTACATTCACAGCTATAATTTCTAGGTTTGGTTCAGACGGAGGGTTGAAGATTTTGATGTGGAGAGTTATTTGAGACCAGAGTTGAATAGAGAGTATCTATTCGTGCTCTTTGTACAGTCAGTGTTTTTTGATATTCAGCAAATTGTCCTTGCATGGTTAATAACATTGTTATTATTTCTGAATGTGCTTTTGGCGCAGGCATTTTCCCATTATTATATGTATGTTCCATGGATGCTGGTTGCTTAGGAGCACCGGCCATTTGTGCATATGACACACAAGGAGCCACGAAATTGTTGTAAGAACGAGTTTTCATTGTTTTCTCTTTTTCAACTTGTTTCTTTTTGGATTCCAATTTTAATTTCTTTTGTTGAAATTTAGGACATCCTCTAAAATTAGCAGTGTGACCTGTATTTTTACAGAGGACACATGACAGTGTTTTCCTATCTGAAAGCTGGTGAATTGGGGCATTCACCAATGATATGGTCGGAGAGGCACTTTACGCACCTGAATTGCATGTGGCAGTTTGATGCCGTGTGCCCGAAGCGTTGACAACGCATGCACTGTAGTATTTTTGCCCAACTTATTGTTTGGTGGTTGAGGTGTTTGATGTATCGGAGAGCATCAACTTTACTATTGGGACTCAGTGATACAATAAAGAAAGGCAATTTGCAATTGCGTTTTCTGGAGTTGGCGGTAGAGAAGGGTTTCACACCTGTAAATTTTAAATTGTCGGTTTCGCCATTTTTTAATTCCTCGAATACCTCCTCAGGTGGAAAACATGGGTCAACTCCTTTTAGGTGCATGGAAATTATTTTCTCCGATTTCGGGGTGTACGTGTAGTACTCGGTTTTTGTCCTGCTCAAAGCAGTCATTACCTTGCGATAACCTTCAATATTATCGCACATTAATTTTATTTTATAATTATTTGTTTTTGTTTTGAAATTTTTGCAAGTTAACTCAGCTAATTTTATAACGTCCTTTGTTTCCATGGACGTAAGTATTTTAGGCGGCGCCTTTTCCTTTTCGTTGGTTACGATGTGCTGGTTTTTTTGCTGCTGCTGCATCTCCTTTGTTTGCTGCCTTTTGTGTGCTTTCTGATGTTGTTCCTGAATTTTCCTTTGTGTTGTGGTATTTTCTTTCCTTTGTTGTTGCTGCATTAGTTCTTTTAATTTGAGTATTGATTCTTCTTGTTTCTTCAATTCCTCTTTTTTGTTGTCAATATCCGCAAGGAGTTTATCCAGTTCCGCTGGATTTGTTGCCGTACATGTGATATTTTTGTCTTCATCAGCAGGTAATTCGATTTCACTTGGGTCAAGGTCTGCCTGCTCCAATGTATTCAGTTTTCTTTTCTTTTGCACTTTTATAGCCAGCTGTATTTGGCTTGTGTCGCTTCGTCATAATACTCGGCTGTAGCTCGAGTCGGCGCCGTGTCATTGCCAAATGTGCGTTTCTTTTCTTTGATGTGCCAATGATGATGCTCGAGTAGGTCCGCACTGCTCTATGTCAGATTGATTGTTTTTTTGTTTTTTTTTTGTTTTTTTATGACCGTTCTTGATGACGGTTACACTGTGTGATGACACACAACTCGCACGCGCGTTCGCACGCACACGTACATACTCTGAACACGTACACACTACACTGTTAAATATTTTGCAATATGCTATACAGCCGTTCTCAGTTACGGCCACACTGTTTGCCCAGTTCAAATAAAGGGACGCGGGACAGGACGATCGGACGATCCGTACTGTTTGAACGTGAGATGTTGAATGATAATGCTGCATATATGAATAATGTGATGTAAGGTAACTGGCGTAATCTGGAGGAGATAAAAAAAAATTGTACAGGAATATCGTCATATAGAGTTTAGAAAATTCCTTTTACCATCGTTTTAAAAAAGGGATTATATGTTAACTAAACAGATTTATTTATTCCGCTTTTAATTATTTTTATTTTTTCTTTCATCCTTTGTTCTTTCGTTTCTCGTTTCTTTCGAGAGCTACGTTAGCCTTAAGGATAATGCAATATGTTACGTGGTAACTCCCTCACCGCCGTTGTCCCAAGTCACCTACTGTTCAAGGTACATCCAAACCAGGGAAATAGTGAATACCGTTTTAATTATATTTAATTTTTGTGTGCACCCAAGTTTAAGTACAACAGTGAAGTAAATATCCGACGAGGATGAAAAGCTGTGATTCCGTTCATCCATAAACCGTAAACTCCCAGGAAATCAGCTTAAGGGAATAAACTGTATTATACATAATAGTTTTGAGTAGTAAACATCCCTAAACCGCTACTTCAATTAATCTTAGGACTGGATGAAATAATCTATACGCATTTATATCTTGAAAATGAATTTTTTAGTCATGCGACCGACAACATGCTAAGGAACATCGGACGGTCCGGATAACATTTGAAATGTTATATAACAGAGTTAACACAAAATTCATAGTTTTCCGCTACAAAACGTCAATTCAGATTGAAATATCGTAGACTTTATTAATAAAACACTCAACATCGTTGCTTACAGGGGAAAATGTTGACTATATCAACTACTGTTCACGAAGCAAAATTCAATTTCCTGAAAGATTCCACAAACAGCAGCACACAGACGTTAACTGGGCCAGCGCCAGAGGCGTGTAAAAGGAGGACGTAGATTTATAGCAAATCAGTTCCGCATTATAGATCCTATCAATGAATGTACTTTTAAACACATTTTGAGTTTTATTTTCGTTATACACGGAAGACATGCATTTGGCCGGCTAGCACTGAACGGCTCTGATTTTTTATTGTATTTACAGTCGATTAAGGTAGGTTTGTCAACATTCTGTCCAGCGAGAGGTACCATCCGCTCATGACAGATGAGGCTTACGAGGCCTGGTGATTACCTAAATTCACACCTCTATGAAGGTTCCTCTGTGACGACTTTAAGTTACACCACAGGGCGTTATACCGCAATTTTATGATAACGTAAAATTACACAACACACTTCCTGATTAGGTCCACATACTTTTTGACAGTTTGAGAGCACTCGTGGTATTCCCTTCATAGACACACGAATATATATATCCATAGCGAGGAATAGCAGCAAAAAGAGGATCGAAAAATAACCATCAGAACAGTATACTATTCGAAAATAGTATAGCACCCCATGACAGTAAATAGTAGTCGAGAATAACAGGTTATCCCTTATACGTCACAGCGGTCCGATGTATTGAGGCTGTTGCACGTTGCAACCAATAATGATGAGGATGCTCTGTGTGATAACATGTTTTAAGGGGATATTCTGGTCTAGAAATTTGAAAAAATCATTTTTTTTTCTTTTTCGTATTTTCAAAGCTTAACACTCTAAGAATATGTCTTCAAGAGAATTTTAGAAAATTCAAATTATTTTCGGAGGTGTGGCTGTTTTGCTGACGCGCCGTCTAAACCGGCTCGGTCGGAACGAATCGAACAAAAGACATTAGGGACTTTCTGTCAACCTGCGACCCTGTTTCCTCGTAAAACCTTTATATATATATATATATATATATATATATATGTATACATATATATATATATATATATATATATATATATATACATATATATATATATATATATTGAAATACAATAACCGATTCGTGGTTGTGCAGTTTCCTCCATTGTCCTGACTCCTCGTCATATTTACCGCCAAATATACCCCTTAAAACTTTATTCTCGAATACGCGGAATTTGTTCTCTTCCCGTTTTGTGAGAGCCCATGTTTCGCATCCGTATAGAACAATCGTCATGATTATGGTTCTATAGACACGGAGCTTTATATTACGTGATAGCAGTTTGGATTTTAATAGTTTACTGGCTGCATGTCAACTAGCGTTGCCGGAATGTAGTCTGTTGTTAATTTCCTGTGACGTTTCGTTTCTGCTCGTCAGTATCGTTCCCAGATATTTAAATTCTTTGACATTTTCAAATATCTTGCCCCTGACGTTTATATGTGTTCTCTGAGTTCCACCTGCTCTCGTCGTAATCATGTATTTCGTTTTGTCTTCGTTTATTTCTAGGCCCACCTCTTTTTTCAATTTTTTTTTGCATTTTTTACACATTTTTTTATTTTCTTTTTATATTCTTAGTTTCTAAATTAAAAGCTAGACAAAAAATGCTTAAATTCTAGCTTAATTATCTTATATAATAACTTACTGGTCCTTCGCAGACGCTCTAAGCTAAACATTACTTAATATTTGTATAATTTGCCTTTCGGCGACAGAACTTTGTGGCAATACTTATAATTATTTGAAAGACAAAGAAAAATTTGAAAAACTTTGTCAATTTTTTTTGTTTTTTTTTTTTTTTTTTTTTCTTAAAATATAACTTACCTATTTTTTTTTCTTAATTTTATGTAAAATCACTTAGCTTAACTTAACTTAAATCTTATACTACCCTAATTCTAGAAAAGCTAAGTCTATGTAAGCTAGCTGATGATAGTGTGATTCTATACCGGCTTTGGTATCCAGGTGTTTATATGCCATTCAACCACCAGAACTGTTGACGCTGTCTAATACTATCGTCCCGGTCTCTGTGGGAGATAGCCCTACTGAAGCGCAGGAGCTCTTCTACGGTACGCGGTACTTCCCGGTCGTAGCACAATCGCCCGTCTACGGATGATCTACTTACATGATAGATCAGCGGAATTCCGGATCTATCCTGTATAAGCCCTTTCATGTCCAAATCAAGGAACGCCTCTGGTGGAACAAAACCCTTGCGACGCACGTTCTCATAGTACAGAGTGTTTGGATAATAGGCCCCGAAAATTAGGTCATTGGACGAGCTTATTGCTCTCCCAATATGTCCTCTGATTAATTTAATCATAAAATTATCCACCCTATTTATGTACGCTTCATTATATAAAGTCTCATTTGAATAATACTTTTTATAGTCCGATTCCGGTGTCCGATATAATCTGAGACAACTTCTGAGACATTTCCTTTGGAACACCCGAATCTTTTCCATCAAATTTGGACCTATGTTAAACCATACTGGACAACCATATATGAGCATTGGCCTGATTAGCGTCATGTAGCATGTAACTTTAACCCTGCTGTCAAGTTGGCTACTGTGAAATAGCCTCCTTGTCATAGCAAAAGTTTTCCTCGCTTTGACCAAAGCAGCCTCTACATGTCTGTTGAAATACAGATATTGATCTAGCCAGATGCCCAGGTATTTAACTAAACTCTTGGTTTCCAGTTTATCTCCATGCGGTCCCACGATAACTAGCTTTCGCCAGTATTTTCTTGTGTCGTTCGTGGCTTTATATAATGGAGTTCTAAATAGGATGGCTTCACATTTCTGGAAGTTGATCTTAAGTTTCCAGTCATCGCAATAGCGCTGCACGTTGTTGAAGTCTCGCTGTATTAAACTTTTTATGATCTCAACTTTCGGAGCTGTTCTGTAAATTATGAGATCGTCTGGGTACGCAATAGCCTGCGGAAGTGCGTCTAATAAGTCGCTAATGTAAATATTAAAAAGAATCGGAGAGAGTACCGCACCCTGTTGCAAGCCATTCTTGATATTATACGTTTTATTAGAGGTCACATTACCATTTTTGACCACGAACCTCCTGTCCTTTGACATATCGTAAAGTACATATAGTAAAGGCTTATGTATGCCATGTCTGACCAGTTTGTAATACAACCCTTCGATCCAGGCGGTATCAAAGGCTTTCTCCAAGTCGATCAGACAGACCCCTGTGCATTGGTTCCTACATTTATTCCATTGTATGTCGGAGACCAGTTTAGCTGCGGCATGTGTGGTTTCATGACCCGCCCTAAAGCCAAACTGGTTATTTGAAATAATGCTGTTGTCGTCTACCCATTTTACCAGAGCTTTGTTTATGATTTTTTCAAATACTCTACTGATGCTTGGGAGTAAACTTATCGAACGCATGTTCATTGGGTTTGTACAGTCTTTGCCCTTTTTTGGGATAGGCTGAATCATTGCCGTTTTCCAACGTGCGGGATAATATGCATTATTCAACGCGTTGTTAAACAGGACCGTGTATATATCTATTGCCATTAGGGGCAGGTTCTTGAGTACGATGTTAGGTACTCCATCTATTCCCACTGACTTTTTGCTTCTTAATGAGTCGAAGATACTCTGGATTCCTTCCCTTGTGATTAAAAGGCTATTAGCCCCACCATTGGCATTAATGTCAATTGACAGATTATCGTCACTGAATTCCGTAAAACCCGGATTCTCCGCTTGCCAAAGTGAAATTTCATTCCGGAGGTGCAGGTGATTCAGTCGAATTCTGTCCTCCAGGTCATGATTTCGGTGAATGCTTTCATTCACCTTGTACATTTCCTGAAAGATAGCTCCCACAGCGTTCACCTTTTCCAAAGGGTCTTCAATCACGAAGAGCTACTATTGAGGGTCGCGTTTTCTGTATCTATGCCAATGTTGATAACAGCTGTTTGTTTACATCAATACGTGGAATTTGGAGACACTGAATCTCGTTTTGATTATTTCTCCTGAATATTTTATTTATTTGTGGGAACATATTCGGGTTATTAGTTTTTATAGCTCGAATTCTGTTGTTCCAATACAAATTTGTTGCTAATCTATAATTAGCTTTAAGTAATCGTTGGATATTTTTTAATCGGGATTTCAGTGATATTATCTCCTGGTCTTGTCTGTCTGTAAACTGTCTGTGTAATTGTTTTAATTTCGATAGCAGTCTGCTCTTTTTCTTGTGGAGTGCGTTTATTGTTGCGTTTCTGTACATGTTAATGTGATCTGTAACTGTTGTTTTGGTAATTGTTTTGTCCATTGTTCGTTTTACGGTTTCGTCCATTTGTTGGATGTATTTGTCGATTTCGACATTAGTCAGGTTTCTGTTTACTGGCAGATTAAAGTCATTCGAACGCAGTTCTCTTGTTAATGATCTGGTGAACCGCGGCCATCGCATTGCCCCGTAGTTATAGGGTTGCGGGATCACGAATTCCTCCAGATCTGCGAGCTCGTTCGGAAGCTCTATTACTGCCGTGAATGCACAGTGGTCACTGTCGTATTCAATTGTCCGTAAACAGTTTGTGTTTCGTCTGTTGGTGCTAAGTAATCTCAGTCGTGAGTCGATTAGCAAGATATCTAAGAACGATCTACCTCTGGGGAACGATGGATATTTCGTAGCTAGCAGGTCAGTTCAATATTCAGTATGAAACTGATCCTACCAACCAGCCAACTGATTTCCTCTGGCATTAGATATATAATTTCCCCAATTTCTATGCTTGGCGTTCATATCTCCCCCTAGGATAAAGTAGTTTTTGCCCAGGTGCAATTGTAAGCATCGAAAGAGTGTCTCGAGCTCCGCTATAAATAGGTTTTGTTGGTGTTCCTCAGGTGCGTAGACCGCAATCGCATACAAACCTCTTCCTTGCTGAAGGGGTATGCGGACGATACAGGCTTCCAGCAACCGGAACCTGCGCACTTCTCCACTATATATTACTTTATGATTGATCCCTTTTCTAATAAAGATTGCGACACCCCCTCCTTGAGAGGAGTTAGGTCGATCTCTTCGTATAATATCGTGGTTTTTATGTCCTATCTTATGTCTCTGGTTTAACTTTGTTTCCCCCGCCAGAAGTACATCAGGTTGTTCCTCTTGCAACAGGTTAAAAAGATTGGCTCTTCTCTCAGTTCTTATTAGTGAATTTACATTCACGACAAGAGCTTTTATTGATGTTGTGGTTAGAGGGTTTATATCGACTTGTTATTTAGACTGGGCAAATGCGAGTAGATCTCGTTTATTTGGCTTTGTAGCTGTGTCATCTGTTTCTGCAGATTGAGCAGGATTGCGAACACGTCTGCTTGCGGTGTTGTTTCAGTCCGTGTGGGAGTATTTGCGGCTACCTGTGATGTAGCCTGATTTGGTGTTCTCCCACCCGAAGCAACTTGTGCGTACGACCGCTGTGATGTTACGGGTGTTGTTGTTGTACGAGCTGGCTCTGTGTTTTTTTCCCGATTCACACTTCTTGCCATCATTTCTCGGAATTTAGGACAACCTCGATAATTAGCGGGATGTCCCTCATTCCGACACACTGCGCACTTTAGAAGGGCTTTGTCTTCTACCCTTTCTTTTCCCAGATGGCATTCTTCTGCCTTATGGTCCTTTCCGCATTTTACGCAACGGCGCTGCATTTCACAGTTAGCCGCCGAGTGACCAAACCTTTGGCAACGGACACATTGCAGGATGTCTCTGCCTTTTTTTAATTTGTCCCATGTGACTATTTGATGATCCAAGACTGTAATTTTTCTTAGACCACCAATTCTACTGTTGGGTGTTAATTGAACCAAAAAGAAGGGTAGCTTGCGCCTTGGGTGTGGTGAATGGTTTTACCGCGGTAAACTCGAGATCTTCGTGCTTCAGGTTTTGAAGCATTTCGAGCAGAGCCTCCGGTTCCATTTCAGGGTCAACACCCTTTAATAGAACCGTTACGCTCTTCGTTTGTTTCGGCGTGAACGAGTAAAATTCCGCGGTGGCTCTTTTTAAGACCTCTTTAATTTTGTCGTGGTCTGCCACCGTATATGTTTGAATGGCGTGCCTGTTACCCGTCAGTCTTTTAACTGTAAAATTGTCACCTATGGCTAGCTTACAAAGACTTACCAATTCCTTACAGTCAACATCTATGGTGTTGACTGGTGGCATCTTTATTTTTCCGCTGTTATTGTTGCTTTGCTGCTGCTGTGTTGCTTGCTGGTTCGTTGATGGCTTTTGTGTTGGTAGTTGCTGTTGCTGTTGCTGTTGATGGTGCTGATGTTGAAGTTGATGTTGCTGTTGATGGTGAAATTGTTGCTGTTGGCCGACTTTTGGCTTTAGCTTTTGTAGTTGTTGCTGGTTTTTTTCTTGTTCGAGCGCCGCTATTTTTTTCTTTCGGCCTCTCTCTTGTAATCGGGCTCTTGCCATCGCCAGTTTCGCCTCCAATTCACTTATCTCTTCCTCTTCATCCTCAAACTCTGAGGATGCAAGAGAAGCGAATGAATTATTTGCCCCATATATGTTAAAGTTGGAGGGGCAAGGGAGCTCACTGTCGTCCGCCAATTGTTGATCTCCTTTATCCATTGTCAATTTCGCGGTTTTGCTTCGCGTCACAATGGAGTTTTTCGGGGCACCTTTTCGTTTATGTGTCGTTGCGTTTTTATCGTCCTCCGTGTTCATTCTGGTTCTTTCCAATTTGTTTTCATTAAAAAAAAAAAAACAAAGGCGACCTTCTGAACCACGGCAACCCGATTTCTCCCGCAGGGTGAGTTGAACTCGCCTCCCGTCGGCTAAGAGTCAGTAAGCTTGCTCTCGCGGCAAACGATGATTTAAAAATTGCTTTCTTAACAAGCAATATATTATTTATTTTAATTTTCGCTTTTGCGACCGAGGTGTTATCTTCTTATTGTTTTTGTTTTTATTGTCTCGAACACTTTTTGCGCCCCACTCAACTGTTTTTATATGCACTTCTTTTTGATTATTAATGCACTGAGAGATACTGATTTGTCACTTTTAACTTTCGTTTTTGTTGTTTTATTGATTTATTGTACTTTGTGTTTATATTAATCTTTAAAACTCAGTACAGCCATTCACTGAGAACATGATTGTGCACGAAACTGTTTCTTGAGATATTAAAATAACTTTTATTTAATGTGTTCTATTTGTTAACACTGGGTTGTCCGTTTGACGGCATTTCTAAACTTGGCAAGGGGTACTTAATTCATTTATGATATCGGAATACACGACAAGGGTAGCTTATTCGAGAACTCACGCGGTTGTCTGCTTTCAATGGCTGTCAAACACAAACTCAAAGCCCACCTCTTCTGCTGCTTGCATGATGATTTCACAGTTTTTACTTATAGTTTCGAGATTATCGCCCAGAACGGCGATGTCATCCGCATACGCGAGCACTTCTGTGACCCCGTTCAGGGGTGATCCGGCCGTGTTGCCGTCTTGTACCTTTCTGATAACATACTCGAGGACAAGGTTAAAAAGGCATGGTGAGGGGCCATCCGTTTGTTTTAGTCCGTCCCGGATTTCGAATGGTTCTGAGAAGTGGTTTTATATTCTAACTCGCCCTTTGTTTTCGTTCATGCAGATTTGAATGAGGGCGGCATATTTTTTCGGGATCCCCAGCTCAACCACAATATGGTGGAGTCTTTGCCTTGCGACTGAGTCGTAGGCTTTTTTGAAGTCAACGAACAGTTGGTGAACCGTCTCTCCGTATTCCCACTTCTTTTCCAGCAGTTGCCTTATTGTGAACATCTGGTCGCTTGTTGACCGGTTCCGACGGAATCCGCATTGGTAGTCTCCCAATATTTTTTCTGCGTATGGTGTGATTCTTACCAGTATGACATTTGTTAATATTCTGTATGTGATTGGGAGCAATGATATTCCTCTGTAATTTTCGCAGTCAGATCTGTCGCCTTTTTTGGAAATGGGGATGACTATTGAGGTTTTCCAATCTTCCGAAATGACTTCCTTGTCCCATATTATTTTAACCAGTTGGTGGATCTTTCGAGCGGTTGCCCCACCTCCATGCTTCACAAGCTCTGCCGGTATGCAATCAACTGTTTGTTGTTTTTCAATCGATTTATCGCGTCTACAACTTCGTCGAAAGAGGGCTCTGGGATCTGGGGCTCAGCTGTATGTACGTCTGGTGCGTTTATTTGTGGTTGATGGGTGCGCACATTGAGCAGGTTTTCAAAGTACTGCTTCCATCTTGTCACGATATAGTTTGTTTCTGTCACCAGACAGCCGTTTGTGTCTCGGATTATTTTGGCTCTCCCTCGGTAGCCATTTCTAATTGAATTTATGCCGGCATACATACCTCTGCTGTTCTTTGCTCTGGCATTATCTATGATATTTTCAATCCGAGTCTTTTCCCATTCGCGTTTTTTGCGTTTGAAAGGTCTAGTTGTTTCTTTCCGAATTGTCGCGTATCTTTCTGCGTTGACTTCATCATATGCTTCTAAGTGGATCATTCTGAGGCGTTTACGTTCTTCGATCTTTGCCCTCCACTCATCGTCAAACCAAGGTTTGGACTTAGTTGTCTTCTTAAAGCCTAATACCTCTTGGGCTGTTTGTTTGATTGTGTCTCTGATCGATGCCCATTTAATGTCCACACTATTGGCTTCCTCTTCCTCACTACTGTCATTCTCTAGGATGCTAAATCTATTCGTTAGTTCGTCTTGATATTCCGCCCTTTTACATAGGTCTTTTAGTTTATCAATCTCCAACTTTTTGCTCGTGACTGTCCATGTGGGTTTGCTGCAAGCCGACTTCTAATTTTGCCCATCACTAGAAGGTGATCGGAGTCGCAATCTGCTCCTCTATATGATCTTACGTCAAGGATGTTCGAGTGGTGTCTTTTGTTTATGAGGAAGTGGTCAATTTGGTTACGCGTTACCCCGTCGGGTGATATCCATGTGGCTTTATGGATTTGCTTGTGCTTGAACATCGTGCTTTTCACTACCAGATCTTTTGAGGCTGCGAACGTGATAATTCGAATACCATTATCATTTGAAACGTCATGTAGGCTTTCTTTACCTATTGTTGGTTGGAAGATATCTTCCTTTCCAATTTTCGCATTGAGGTCGCCGAGGAGGATTGTAACATCGAATGATGAGATCCCATCAAATACTTCCTCTAGAGTCTCGTAGAATGTGTCCTTCCTTTCTTCGTCCGTAGATTCTGTTGGGGCGTGTACGTTTATAAATACATAATTGTACCATGGGCCCTGTATTTTTAGCACCGACATTCGGTCATTAATGAATTGCACATCTTTTACATGGGGCGTAATCTTCTTGCTTATGATGAAGCCAGTTCCGAGGTTATGTGTATCGGTACCTCCACACGCCAGTATAAACCCGTTGGTTTCGATTACTTGATGTGGGAGTCGAACTTCCTGGAGCGCGACGATGTCCATTTCATATTGTTTCGCGTTTTCTACGACCGTCTATATCGCGCCTGGTTTATATAACGTTCGAACATTCCACGTGCCGACGCGTATATCCCGCTTTTTCAGTTTTTCCCTACGTCTTCTTTTTGCCGAGTCGGTGTTTTCTTGATGATTTTTTCCATTATGGTAATGTCGGCTCATCACACCTACGCCTACCGGGTTTTTCGTGGGATTGTTTTTTGTATATTGGTTATTCATTTTTGATCCCACGAGTCTTGGGGTTTCAAATAGTCCGCCACATCAGAGCCCCGTTTTGATGTGGTAAGGTCTGCTTACTGCTCTGATTCGACCCGGTGTCAGAGAGGCGCCGTTATAATACAGCCGGTATACCCCTGGCTGCAAACCATCCAATAGGCATGGTGACGCGTAACACCCTGGATTAGGGGTGGTAGATCTTTGTGTGTTACTCCTCGCTAGCCTGTCTGACATGGGTGACCCTACTGGAAGCATATGCTTCCGTCAGCATAGCCTGAGTGATTCATTGTACTTTAAGTCCCCGCACCACGTCAAGGTTTCTACCAAGCGGGGCTTCAGCCAAAGCATATGAATTGTAACTTTGTGGCATTTAATCTCGTGTCGGTGGTACACTCACAAAGCCCATAAAACCCTCTTTCTTCAAATTATGAGTACTTGTTATAATGCATGCGAAAGTAATTCGACCATACCCAGTGATGGCACACTTGGACGAGAGCTTTTGACCTTCATTACGTTTAATTGGAGTACGGTAATACTTTCTTCGCGCGATTTCGCCTTCAAAAATCCATTGTGCTGATTGTTTCTTTGTTTTTGGTGTGCGGTTGTTTACCAAAACGCGTCACTGACAAAACGCGCCGAAATAGCTTCAGAGTCGACCACATGGTTCAGTTTTATTATCCACTGAGAGTAAACGTGGCATCCATGTTCCGCGAAGGATTTGTTCATGCCCAACTTTTCGCACATAATGACGCTTACTAAAAAGAAACTATCGCGTTTGCGATGAAAGTGAAGAACTTGTGATTCGAACTGACGCTATCATGGTAACAATCACTAAAAATTGAACCAATTCTTAACACATCTGGCCACTGCCGGGTGTACGAATTCGATTTTTAAACTCAAAAACACTCAACTGATGTGAAACTGCTATGTTATTGCTTGGTATACGGCTTATGATTTTTGCTTATTCGATTTTCTTTCTGTGTTGTTCGTCACTATTTGCTTGTGTAGTGTGTATGCATCTGTTAGAAACCATGTTCAATACAATGGACTACTAGTTTTTTTATTAGGGACTTTGCGATAATACAGTATGATGTACAATGTCCCATTTCTAACATAATGTTGTATAAACATTTAAACACACACACAACTTACCAGCTTCCGGTTGGCTAGCCCGTGTTCTTCGGCTTCCGACTTATTCGCCCGTAGATTGGCTGCAACCTGATGTTAACTTAGGGGACTGCCGAGGAATTCAACCTGCGGTTAGTTGGTTGCCTCCACTGGAGGTGTGAGAGAGGATAGGCGAGGGTGCGTACTGCCCCATTCCGTGTCGTGGGGTCTGGCCAGGGGATTCCCTCCCTGCTCCAGCTTCTTGAGGTGCCGACGCTGTGCCACTTTTAATCAAATTATTAATCGCTTACCTCCGTGTGTCAGCCCACTGGCTCCTTGGGTTACCTTCCTCAGCTGAGGGACATTGGCCGGAGTCTTCTCCTCTGGGACGCTTGATCGCGCCCCGATGGTGTTTTGTAATAAGAGGTTCCTCCTTTTTCTTTGTGCCCAGTTTTAGTGTTACTTATTTTTTATTAGTTTTTAATTTATATAATTTAATTAAATCAATGTATATAATTGACGCCACGCCTCGGCTGTCTGATTCCAACTGATTCTCTCCTAACGGAGCTCCTCTCTTTATATCAATTAATTTAAGTAAAAAGAAACAAAAACCCCACATGCATTCCCACGGTCACGGGTGTCCTCCAGACAGTCACCTGCCGCCAGTCGCAAGGCCATGCGAACATTTCGATTCACGGTGACGTGAATCTGATTTTCTCATAGTGTGCAGGTAGAATTACCTGGGCGAAGATGGGGTGTCGGATGCGATCGTCCAGGTGAGTACGTGAGAATTGCAGAATTGCAATTTAGGCGTGTGTGTGAAAATGATTTCATTCCAAGGTTATTCGTTTGGAATAAGAAAAATGTTGGAGAATGCAAGATTGCATTTTTTGTATGGGTTATGGAATGCGTTTAGCAATGTGTAGACATGTGATAAGGTTTCACATGCTACACCGAAAGGATTCTATGGGTTGTAGCAAGATTTTCTTGTATGCTACACTGAGAGAATACCTTCGGTGTTAACTTTAATTAATGCATGCAATTTTTATGATTCTTTGCAGAATAAATGATAGGGTTATTTGTTAGATTTGGATGAGGGTATTGGCAGTTTGCGTGCTGCAAAATGCAATGTCATGTTTAACAGATTTATATGGAGGGTATTGGCAGTTTGCGTACAGCAAGGTACCATGTTATGTGTAACAGATTCCTTCCTCCTTTTAAAAAGAGAATTATTCTTGGAAGAGGAATAATTCTCAAAAATAGTGTAGGGGAGTAAAAATTGGGGAGGTCAGTTTTACAAATTTCGCTTTTTGTTTTACAGTAACACTATTGTTTTACATTTTGAAATGGGGTTACATTTAGTGTATTGTTGTCTGTTTTCTTAGTATTAAACGGTTTTTATATTGTAATTACTTAATTTGTATATAGGATTTTGTGTATTGTTTATTTTAACTATAGTGGCTATGATATTTTATAAAGATTTTTCTTGTTTAATAGTAATGATTTATATAGTTAAGTTTTAACAGTATATTGTCTATTTAACAGTAATAGTAATGATTTGACTTTATGTGTACATTAATGGTTCTGTACGTTGGTGTTTGTATAATAGTTCTGCCCATTTATTTAATTTCAATAGGATAGTAGTTTTAATCTTAATAGTATGACATTAAGTATTAAGACAGTTTTAATAGTTTCAATTTTAATAGTATTACATTATGTATTGAACTAGTTTTGCTTTAATGGTATGTGACATTATTTCTCTTATAGGTTTCTAATTAGTTTAATTGTAATATAGATAGTTTTTCTTTAATAGTATGTGAGTTTTCTAATTGTAATAGACATGGTATGTGATATTATTTGTCTGAAAATTCTATTACATTTAGGTTCTAAGTTTTATAATTTTGCATGTAGTTTAGTTAGTTTAGTTAGTTAGTTTCCCATAAATTTACATTATTTTGAGAGATTGTTTTCTCTTCATTTTTTTTTTTGTATTTATACTGTTCAGTTATAATTTGCTTCTGCATCTGGCCATATTGTGCATTTTCTGTATATTTACATTGTTAGCGATCTTTGAAATGCGGTACAGCCTGGAGATAGTAAAGGTTTGGGATTGATAGGGATAAGGTTTCAGCCTACCATTTTTGACTATTATTAGTTTTTGACCAGTGTGGGTGGTCGTTTTGTCTGGCCCTGTTACTTCTGTAACGAGAAAGGGGGCCCTCCAAATGGGTGTTTGTTGGCCCTTGAGGTTTTCGCACCTCATCAACACCATGTTTTCCCCATAAAACGTTTCTGTGTTTGTTTCATTTCCGCCGAAGGTGGTTGCCTTGAATGCACGGCATTCTTCATACTGTTTTTTATACTTCCTAACACCAGAGAGCATGGACGGCCACCAGTACCGTTGTCGTATTTTGTTATACGATTTGGTGACGCTTTGATGTCCACCGGTAGGGGAAGTGTGATAAACCCTGAGTATCATTGCGATCTCATTGAGGTTTGCGATCCTTTCGGGCGTTGTGGGCTTTCGCAATGGTAATCCTTTGCTCGGGTTAGTTCGAAAGGAGCCAGGGCACGAGTTTAATGAACCTGTGTTAGCTCTTCGACCAATATATTGGCCACTTGTCTCAGGGTCAGAATCCAACCTGAAGGTTTTGCCCTTGTTTTGGGCTTGTTTGCCAATTGGATCCCCTTCAGCGCCGGTGTCCAATGCCAGCGTGGTGTTTCTTTCAACACCTGCGTCTATTGGTAGCTGGACAGTTGGGACGCTGTTTATTGGTGAATGTGGGGTCCCAATGTGGTAGCTTCTTTTTACTACCGAGTGTTTTGACCTATGTCTTGGTCTTGAACGGGTGTAGTTCTTTAAAAACTGGCGTTGAATTTGCGACCGTTGGCTGGGCCCTCAGTTGTGTCCCTGTTGGCCAGAAGAGTCACCAATCTGCCCTATGTGCAGAATCCTTTTTCTACCCAGTGGTAGTGATGTGTCCGATAGGAAGGCTCCATTGCCTGATTTCTGATTTAGACAGAGCGTTTCTTCCTTCGGTTCCACTGGAACATGCATTATTTTGATTGATATTAATATCTTTGAGAGCTTGCTCAGTGATAATGCTTATCTCAACGCCTTTGTCTACTACTAGTTGAACCTGGTCGTTTAGACCTATATCTAAGGGTAGGTTAACTGTGGGTACATGAGTTTGTGGCGGCTGAGGGCACCCCATATTGTGAGTATTTCGTAATTTTGTCGTGCCGGATGCGTTTCTTTCATTCCGGGATTCCGATTTAGCCTTCTGATGGCATGCCAGCACGTCATGGCCTTGTCGACCACAAAAATCGCAGGTTTTTCGTATACTGAAAACCCTAGGCGTGTTATTAGGGTGGGCACTGTTATGGGAGTTAATGGGGGTAGCCCTGTGCGGTTTTCGTTCCCTGTAATAGTTTGTGACATTGGTGTGGTTTTCAAAATTCCGACAGTCCCCAATGTCATGGATATACATTTTGCACGATGTGCAGAATGGGGTATTTTTCCTGGTGAGGCATTCACTGTAGGTGTGCCCCTTTTTTCGACAGAATCTACAAACCACGCTATTAGGAATTGAGTGAAATTCAGATGACTCCTTTTGTGGGTGTGGGAGATTCTCGTTCTGGAAACTGGAAATTTGTGAATTTGGACTAAGCAGCGTAAGATATTTGTTTTCGGATGTCGATCCAGGAGTAAGGAAACTAGGGATGTAAGGCAAATCGTTAGGGAGGTACGTATACACTGGGATGTGGCTGCACGGTTGCGTACAGAAAGCTGCCCGTTGTAGCTTCTCCATATCCAATGTTTTTTGTATGAGATTGTCCAAAGTGCCATCCCCTAGGGTTAATAAGTATTGGCAAAGGTGAGGATTGCTGACCTCACCTGTCAGTGAGGTATTAGCAAAGTCCTCTAGTTGTACGTTCATCGGTGAGGCTGCCTTTATGCCATACTTGTTATCAGCAACCCTCTTGCATAGCATCAACATCTGCTTTATCCCTGTGGTAAAAGCGATGAGAGCCTCCAAGGGGTTTTGCCTGATAGTTATCAATTTACTTACTAACTCTGGGTAAGTCTCCCTGGGCAGATAAGTCTGATTGAGGAGCCTTTCAGCTTTCAACCTGTGGGGGGTACGATGCCGGGACGTCAACATGGGCGGGAGTTCTACCTCGTCCCCACAAATCACTAAGGTATCCGGCAAGTACAACACCGAGCGAAAAGCACAAACATCGGACAAGTAAAAATAAAACACACTATCTCTTTTATTTAGTTTTATTTCTAAATCAAGGAAAACACTACTATTGGCATAACTTGTTTGAATTCATGGATTATTGTTTCCGTCTCATTTTCTTATTGGATAATAACATTTTACGGTAGCACTGCGTGAGAGTTACATTGTGAAGTCAAAAAAAAAAACACAATCTTCGAAGACTGCAGCGAATATAATATTCGACACGGCGGTTGCAAACACTACACTGTACGTGGGAAATGCGAGTTATGTCTATGAGGCACATGATTTTTACTTATTCTATTGTTCTGGCGCAAGACTAATGACCTTGCCCGAAAAAAAAAAAAAAACAAAAACATTATGGAAAACTTAACAAGCCTCAGGACTTGCTAAATAAGGCCAAGACCGGTTCCAGGTTGTAGTGCCGATGATGATGATGATGATTGTTCTTTTTTTGTTTCTAAATTATTACACATTTTGATGTGATTTTTCGCGTCTCCGTGGGCACCGGAGAGCGGGAGTCGGCATGACCGTGGCGGTCGGCGGATGATAAAGGACTCAGCGATAATCATCTCGTGCAGAGATGATTCGCTTATGGGGTGAGTTTGTGGTGTCGTGGTAGATATCCTCTGCACTAAGGATATCGTTTTTACCTACCACCAGAGAAACGTAAAGTCTCTCTTGGTGGAATATGAAACCAGATCTTGTAATGAAGATCATGGTGGTATGTGTGAGATCTTTCAACTCTGATGTTGTTTACACGTGCTCGAAGGCAATGTAACAACGACACAGACAGGCGGCACAGACAAAGGAAGAAGCGACCAAATGCTTCGTCCGGTAATGCGCGTCATGTTTACGCTGTGTATCCTCGCTATAATGGACGTTGGAAAAAAAAGGTGCTAATGGGATTGGTGGCAGAAACGAATCCCTTGCCTGCATTTGTATATGCAGGGAAATTAGTTTGTGGCGACGTACGAAATTGATGATTGTTTGTCTATTGAACAACGAATCGCTGGTCGACTTGCTGCAGCTGTAAAAACAAGCCGTCCGTCGTTGCATTTCAATTAATAACAATGGGTGCCGAGTGTTTTGTATTTATGGTGCATATGCACATTAAGGAATTATTTTTAGGAATATTATCTAGCGCGTTGAAAGCATTAAATGTCTTTGTAAAAGGAAATGTTTCAGGTATGTTGGGTGAAAAGTTGTGGTGCAGGTGTGGGAAATTGAAATTTGCCTGGAAACCAAAGGTACAGAATAGGTTTTGGGATTCCTGAAAAGGTCGAAAAGAAATCTTACAGGAAATTATATGCGAAGAGATGCATGAATGTAAGTTTTCTTTTACAGGGACTTTTTAGATTATCCCTTAGATAATCCTAGATGCGTAAAGCATTAAAGGTGCTAATGCGATTGCATTAGCGAAATTATATGATTGCATAGAAGATATGGGGGTCTTTAAGGAAAGCGAACCGTGGGGTTTGGCGAAACCGCCACAAACCCTATTTATTAGTTAAAAAAAAACTAGTGATGTTACATAATTAACAATGCAAATTTAATATTTGTCCTTAATACCCTAATTATAGACACATATCATACCCAAAAGCAACATTGTCCTACACTTTAATAGCACATTACAAATTGAAATCACATTTTTACCATCCCTAACAAAACATAACTATCCTATCCCAACAGCGATTTTCATGGTCTAAACTTCCCATCGTATACAACATCCGAGCTTTTTCCACCCTTTCGATCCTCTATCTCACAGGTGTCGGAATTCTTAACCCTAAGAATTGCAAAATTCTCTTAACGAGGACCAAAACAATTTCCACACATATTTGTAGGTACATTGACCCTTCCCAGAAAATGTACCCTGATCCTACCATTATATACAAATGTACTTGACGATGTATTGGAAGGAGGTTTATGGGGGGGGGTATGGTGCACCGGCGTGCGGCGCTGATTCACTTCACATCCTCATCATCCACTAAATGTTCCACCGAATACAAACCG
This sequence comes from Microdon myrmicae, assembly GCA_963931805.1. Classification (NCBI taxonomy): domain Eukaryota; kingdom Metazoa; phylum Arthropoda; class Insecta; order Diptera; family Syrphidae; genus Microdon; species Microdon myrmicae. The sequence goes on along the minus strand of OZ007497.1, from coordinate 29,013,715 downwards.
AATAAAACACCCATGAAATGAATCATACTGCGCATAGTTTCTGAACTATTTTTATTGTTCACTTGCTGTAATTTTGAAAAGGGTTTTATTGTTTTTTATTAGGTGTGGGAATATTGATATGTATTTAAAGAAGAAAAAACGATTAGAAACGTTACAAAAAAGAAAAGGAATATGGCACTGTTAAACGAGACTTCCGCACTAACCGCGACTCCTATATATACGCGTCCCCGTGTACACCGGGGAGCGAAGGAAAAAACTACCATGGTGGTCGTATGATGGAAAACGATTCTGCGACATCAATTCCCTGGCTAAAGAAATTCGGCCAGTAACACTGGCTCTCTTAATTTAAGGATGCTTTTTCCATCCCAAGAGAAACGTGAAGTCTCTGTTTGGGGCTAGGTAACCTGATCTCATAGAGAAGATCATAGAGGTGCACATTGGTGTGATATTTGCGGACATGATCGCCATATAATATATTTATAGTAATATATTGTGGATGACCAGTATGTAAGCTTTCCTAGAAAGTATATCTACAACCTAACTTCCCCAATGTTTGCTGTTTAAGCGCAGCTCGGTAAAAATGGATGGCGTAGAGCGCCGCAGTTGATGAATCAAATACACGATCGGGTTTTGATTGATTTACTATTGAAATTGCTGGGGCATATATACTTCTAATCAATCACTCAATTATTCACAAATTTCTTAATCTACTCATAAAAATTTTGCTTCATAAGCCATTTCACACTTCATTCGTAATTCACTCAAATACTAATTGCTTGTTATGCTATTATATTTTCTATCACCAGCTTGGTGCATAGTGTAAGAACAATGACACGATTTGACCCAATTAATTTGTGAATCATTTACCAGCGGCAAGCTCATGATTGTCATTTGATTCTTACAAAACGTAACCGGAGCAATTCGTTTCTTTTACTCAATGAAAAGAATCGACATTGAATTATGGTCTGCAACGAATGCTGGTTATGTGAAACTTGATAATTGTGACAAGGGCAAATTGATTTACTTGATATGATTCTTCATGGTCATTTCGTGGTTATGTTGTTACACTGCATTGTTTCTTTCATGGGGCAAAGCCATGAGAACGAATCTGAAAACGAAGAAAGGGAATAATGTGCATCACTGAGATGTGAGTTCGGCTAAGTAAACAAGCCGAATCTCATTGGGTGCTAATTGGGTTTCAGTTTGTTCATGCCGCTAGGTCATGAGAAGGAGCTCCAGAAATATGCAGGACAAAGAGATCGTATAGATCATTGTCTAAGATGTGCATTGCAGCTGTAATGATAGTCGCAATGCACCATGCACATGGTGCTAATTGGTTTTAGCTTATTTACAGGGAATTGGTGTTTATGGCGTCGCTGCCAAGGGTAAGTATACCGTTCCTATTTACATTTGCCTATGCCGTATGATTTAATTTATGCCTTAAGACGCAAGATGCGTATATTTGCTTTTCTCCATTGGGTATAGGTCGCCAGCCAATGTGTATGTAGGGGAATTTATTATACAAATGGTGAGGCTGGGAATAGGCGACGCAATGTTTATGATCCCTGTTATGGTGGTTACATTATACGTAAACCAAATTGTTTCGCTTTCAGGAATTCGACTAGGGACAATGCGTATGTAAGATTGGGATTTGCCTGGCAACCGAAGGTGCCGAATTGGGCTTGGGATTTATGATGTTTGGAACAGAATTCCTATAGGGAATTTTTAATTCGAATAAATGAATGAAGGTAAGAATTCTCTTCCAGGAGCTTTTGGCTAAATGTATTTGGTAAATTTGTTGCGTCAAGCATTTACGGGTGCTAATGCGATTGCATTAGCAGAAACTTATGAAAGCTGGGTTGTAGTTATGGGGGTTCTTCGGGTAAGTAGACAGTGGGGTTTGGTGGAACCGCCACAGGTTGATGCCAGCGAGAGTCGAAACCAATTTCCAGTAAATCAATAGATGGTAGGGTGGGAGGAAATTGGTGTCCTCATATAAAATGGCTTGAATGAGCGACATTGGCTTTCTGTTGTAAATTGATTTTGGCGTGTGACAAAACTCTTGGCGTGATTTAAATCGTTATGCGACGTTGTATTTTGGAGATAGACTCGCGGTAGTTCAAAATTCGACGTGCGATTGAATTTGAATTCGGTATAAATAATTTTTCAATAATGGCGTAAGATATATATGACATAACTTCAAACATTTTAAATGAGAACGTATTTTTGATAAACGTTTAATGAATAATATCGATAGTAAAACCTGTAAATTGTTAACTGCTAATTTTATAATCAATGTCATTTTAAAATAACTATATTATTACTTTTATGTCCGCCACAAACAATTGGATTTCAAAATTGGGCAATAAAAATATTCTCTAATAAGAGTCCAGACAACTTTAGCTGATTTCTGTATTTAGTCCGAAGTGAATAAATCTGTATTTAAATGAAAATAAAATATAAAAATCGTGTTCCCACGAAACCATATATAGCGAGTGTAGGAGCAGACGGCCTAGCTAAGAACAACTGGATACATTAAAACAACAACAACAGTCGTTCTGTATTCTTTAATACATATTTTATTTTGCAAATATATGCAACAGTGACTGTAAGGAAAAACTTGTGGGGCACACCGTATTTTCAATTGTTGTAAAGTAATACAAGGAACGCAAAAAAAAAAAAATCAACCGAAATTTAACATTTATATAGTCCATATTAAAACAATCTATAACCAATAAGAATTGTTTTTTTTTGTGTCTTTTAAGGGGACATTCCGGTTTGTTCGGTTCAAAAAATCAATTTTGTTTTTTTGCTTAATCGATAGTTTTATCCTTCAAAAATAATATGTTAAAATTTGGATTAGGCGGTTCCAATGTTATAGGTCATTAAAGGGTCGGCTTGGGCCAACTGCCACTTCTTTGAATATGTCGCAATCTTGTGCGACTGAACAACATGTTCATAAGCGGTAATGGATAGTCGCTCCTGTGTATGTTGTTTTTACATTCGGGCGTACTGCGGGTGACCTGCGATTGCCTGAGTTTTAGTTAGTTTCATATATATGAAACTAACTTGCCCGTTGCACGGTGCTGGTGGTTTTTTCTTGTTTGGTGACTATGGAAGATGTTCCTATGGGTGGTTCTGTGGTGTATTGTCTCGGTAGGGTGTCCGTCCGACACTGGTTCACCGAGACGTCCCAACTGCTTGTTCGATCGTGGTGTTTCGGCGCTCTATATAAACAACAGCTGGTTCCTTAAGTCTATTTTCTTTATTGTACAAAGCATTTAGTGTATTACATTTAATGTATTTAACTTAAGCACATAAAGTATTTAATGTACTAAATTTAAGTTTATAAAGTATTTCACGTATAATATTTAATGTATTAAATCTAAGCACAATAAGTATTTAATGTATTAAGTCTAAGCACATAAAGTATTTAATGTATAACATTTAATGTATTGAATTTAATGTATAGTATTTAAGCACATAAAGTATTTAAAGTATAACATTTAATGTATTGAATTTAATGTATAGTATTTAAGCACATAAGTATTTAATGTATTGAATTTTATGTATTGTAACTTAAGCACATAAAGTATTTAATGTACTAAATTTAAGTTTATAAAGTATTTACGGTATAATATTTAATGTATTAAATCTAAGCACAATAAGTATTTAATGTATTAAATCTAAGCACAATAAGTATTTAATGTATTAATTTTAAGCACATAAAGTATTTAATGTATCGAATTTTATGTATTGTATTCAAGCACATAAAGTATTTAAAGTATAACATTTAATGTATTGAATTTAATGTATAGTATTTAAGCACATAGTGTATTTAAAGTATAACATTTAATGTATTGAATTTAATGTATAGTATTTAAGCACATAAGTATTTAATGTATTGAATTTAATGTATAGTATTTAAGCACATAAGTATTTAATGTATTGAATTTTATGTATTGTAACTTAAGCACATAAAGTATTTGATGTACTAAATTTAAGTTTATAAAGTATTTAAGGTATAATATTTAATGTATTACATTTAAGCACAATAAGTATTTAATGTATTAATTTTAATCACATAAAGTATTTAATGTATCGAATTTTATGTATTGTATTCAAGCACATAAAGTATTTAAAGTATAACATTTAATGTATTGAATTTAATGTATAGTATTTAAGCACATAAGTATTTAATGTATTGAATTTTATGTATTGTAAGTGCACGTTGTAACTGTATTTAAACCACCGTATACAATCGTTTTTAAAACCAAGAGTGCACTGCGTTAAATGTATCGAATTTTATGTTCAATAAGTGCACGTTGTAACTGTATCTAAACCACAGTATACAATCGTTTTTAAAACCAAGACTGCACTGCGTTAAATGTATCGAATTTTATGTTCAATAAATGCACGTTGTCACTGTATTTACCACCGGCAGCGGAACAAGGTGTCTTTCGTGATCTGCTTGTCGCAACTATTCGATCGATACTGCCCTATGTTATATCCACCACGCTACTCATTCTCTCGGAACGACAGGATACCAAAAATCTATCTATCGCCTCGATGACCATATTTGGTCATTTTTCTTTTTACGTTTTCCCTACCATCGAAGGGTTGAACACACATCATGATCCCTTGTTGGTGTTCATGTTGTGTCGCCCAGCATGCGAACCATAGACATCGCGTATACATGAAAAATAACACATTCGCAGATAGGGACGAGTTGTTCTGAACCGCTCTTTGTATTTGCACGATCAGCGCCTACATTGTAGCATGATTGCCGATCGTGCGCATGTTGGATGTTGGCATTGACAAAGACGCACCGGCGTACGTGAATTTACACCGGTGAGTTCTATATTGCCAGTTTGCCGTCAGATGCGAGTTTCCCTGTGTGTGGCTCGAGTTAGCGGCCGATGTTGGCATTTCGTGTACGAATCAAGAGAAATATAAACATCTCTTGTTGCATTGTCGCCGCTTCTTATGACCAATTTCTTGGTAGGAAATAATGCAATGTTGGTTGCTAGATGTGCGACCAATTTGCACTTCCTATGGCTATACTTGGGTTTTGGTGATGTTTAAACAGCGCAGTTAAATATTGCAGCTGGTGGTTGGTCGTATGGGCAGGTAAGTCATACTTTTCAGGTTTTAATATGCCGATGTTATACTCTTAGATATTTTAAGCGTTTCTATTTTGGGGAATGCCTGTTATTGCTGATACACTTTTCGTATCAGCAGGCATTGCGGTTATTCGAAATGCTAATGCAGGTAAGTACACGATTTATTGGCGCCGAAGGCTTAAAAAAAAAAGGGGGTTACCTGGTGGTAGGTAGGCAGGTGAGTAGTGGCGTTCGCAAGAGCCGCCACATTCCTACCGGTGACGTGGCGGGATAGGTATTTTTGATGTTTCTTTGTTTCTTTTTCATGAGGAGGAAAAAGTATTTAGTGTAAACGTGGTCTCAGAGCGTGCAGTGCGCGCGTTTAGGCGTCCGTTTCAAACGTTTTTCAACGGTAAATTTTTCTAACATAATGTTTAAAAACGTTAAAGGTTCGCGTAAGTCAGGGGTGTGTCCAGGGAGTCGCTATAAAAAACGAAAAGGATTTATGGGAACTGTAAATGAACTGGAAACGGAGTATGCGACTACATCGGCACAAAAATTGGCTACATCGCCCGACTTCGCTCCAACGGTCACAGTGACGGCCGCATACGTGATGTTACTTTTCTTTTCATTTTTTTTCCGAACTTTCAAACATTACAAAGTGTAAAAACTGTGACGGTTCGATAAACTTTTCAAAAAAATCTGAGAAAGGCCTAGGATTCAAACTGATCGTCGAATGCAACTGTGGTGAGAGGGTCATCGAGTCCTGTCAACGAATCGCCAACAAAGCTTACGAAATTAATCGTAGAATAGTATTCGTAATGCGCATCTTGGGTGTCGGGTTAAATGGATTACATTGTTTCACTTCAGTGATGGATATTGGCGAATTTACGAAACACATCTACTACGCTGCTCTCGAGAATGCACACACCGCTTGTATCGGCGTTTTTTCTTCTGTAAAAAAAAAGGCTAGCAAAGAAGAAAAAGAAAAAGCTGATGAAGGTGAAGATAAAAAATTTACTGGTTCTGGAGATGGTAGTTGGAGCAAAAGGGGTCATACTGCTAATTATGGCGTTATGACATTGATCGGCAACAAAACAAACAAAGTTCTCGATCTTACTGTGAAATCGCGTTATTGCCAAGGCTGCAACCTTATGAAAACAAAGAAAGGCACCCCTGAATATGATACTTGGTGGGATGAGCACGAACCAGTTTGCACATTGGATCCCAATGAAAGTTCGGGTAAAATGGAGCCTGACGGAATGTTAGAGATGTTCGAGCGCGCTTTTGATCTGCACGGCCGCATTTACGAAAGGTACGTTGGAGACGGGGATGTAAAAATAATGAATGCGTTGCAGAAATCATTTCCAAATGTTGTAAAGGCCGAGTGTATCAACCACGTGGAAAAGCGAATCGGTTCGCAATTACGCGGTGTCATGAAAAAAGCAAAAAAAAAAAAAAAACAGACCAATTAGGAGGAGCTGGTCCTGGCAAACTTACGGGAAACATGATAACAGAACTGACGACTTATTACGAACTTGCGATTAGACGCAATGCTCACTCTGCTGAAGAAATGGCGAAAGAAATTTGGGCAACATACTACCACAAAATATCAACCGATGAAAATCCGCAACATCAAAACTGTCCAGAGGCCCCGGAGTCATGGTGCAAATGGAAACGCGCGGAAGCTGCGAATGAGCTGTCAGAGTTCCACCACGACAAACCTCCCTTGGATCCTAAAGTACGAACAGCTATTTACCCAGTTTACGTAAAACTGACAGATCCCGATTTGTTAAAAACATGCGAGGGAGGTTTCACGCAAAATAACAACGAAAGCTTCAATGCTACTATCTGGCAAATAGCGCCAAAACACACATACAGTGGTAAGAAAATCATTGAAGTTGCGGCTATTACCGCAGCTTGTATGTTTAATGAGGGGTTTTTACCCGTATTGCTAATAATGCAAGTCATGGGGATCAAAATTGGGTATGCTGTGAGAGCGTTTGCGAACGAGGCAGAGATCGGCTGCAAGACGATGAACGCAGCCTAGTATACAACTCGCACGAGGCACGAACAGCAAGGAATAAGGCGAAAATGCAACTGGAGGACCAATTCGAAGTCGTAGAAGGAATTGTTTATGGTCCAGGAATAGATGTCTAACTGTTAGTGTAAAAAATCCCGATGATTTCATGAAAAAAATCACTTTTATCTTTTGTCTAATTTATCTTCAAACTTTGAATGCTTTTTTCTCGAAACGACTTTTTTGAGTGCGGTGTAGGCGATAATATGAAAACGATGCATGCGATTCTTATGAAAGTTCGCACACATATTTTTAACAAGCACACGCAAATTGTGAGTGAATTACTTTATTATTTATTTATTTATTTTTTTAGTTATAACTAAAAAATAGAGTAAAAAAGGCCGAAACATCAAATTTTTTTCAATAGTCCGCCATTTTGTTGTTTTTATTAATTTTAAAATTTTTTCACTCACATTGGGCTAAATGTATTTAAGTTCAATAAACTTTTTGCATTTTTCGTATTTTTTCACCGGAGACGAAAATAACCCTTACACGAGCAGAACGGATGGCTAACTTTGAACACCTGGTGGGGGGGGGGGGGGTTCCGGTTCCGGAGTGACTCGACAAAATTTACAAACGTAGTCGAAAGATAAATAAAATGTTTAAAAAAAATTGTTGTTATATCTTTAATAGTTTCTCTTTAAAAAAAAAATGAAAATAACCTATTTTTGGACCCGACAAACCGGAATGTCTCCTTAATAAGACCATAATAATTTTATATTCCACTAAAACAGTGAAAAATAGAGATATCGGTCTTAAAACTGCGACTACGAATTTGGATTTTTGGTAGAAATTTTAATAATTCTAAACGTTCCTCCCCCGTAAACTTCGCCAAGATAAAATTATAAACCTTAATTGACGTTTTGACATTGAAAGACCCTGAAAATAGTTTAAGCGGGGTGTTGATAATAAAAACAATACAGTTATGTATTGAAAAACCCTTTAGATAAAAAACACATGAAACATTTAGAAGAAAAAGAAGGCGATACCTAACCCTTGCAAACGAAAATTGTTTCTAAAACCTGCGACTATTTTCCAAATATATTCCTTTATATCAGATCCCTTAGAAGCAGACCAATAAAGTGAGGGGGAGGAAAGTTCGGCTATAAACTTTTCCTTTGATAAGTAACAGATGTTCCACTATTCGGCCAAAGGGCAGATTCGCACAAATACGTTTTGTCGCTCATTCCTAACTGCACTCGTGCGGTCAATTGTGAAAAGAACAAGTTTCTGCCAATTACCTAAGAGTATCCTTAGTTTCATGAGCGTGATCCGAATTTATAATTTACTTTTAGTTTCAGCTACGGGCCCGGACGTGGTCATCGTCACAAATGCTCGATACACATCCGAACTCATTTGTTATTGCCTCTACTCTCAATTTCACTGTCGGAAAATACTTAAGCGACTCTTACCTGTAACAGGATCCATTCTCCATCGTATTGGTTTGAAATGTTAATGATTCTAGAAAGCATCTCGAAAAGTTTACGTTCTTTCACGTGGATTCCGAGAGGAACGTTTGAAAATGGCAAATCTTCCAATTAAAGTTCCCATCGACTCTTGTTGCTCGCTAATGTGGTGGTTGCCGTTGGCTTGAACGACTCAGGCACCCTTATATGTATTCTGATCAGTTAAATGTTTTAAACGAGGACAAGCATTGAATGTGATTTGCCGAGGCAAATAACATGGTAAAACGTACGATTGGAGTGCTGAGTATTTCAGACATGGAAAAGATGTCTGTCGTGTTTCAATGATTACAACAAGAAGTTGGGGAGGTACTGAACATTTAGAAACACAGCTTGCATTACTAATAGAGTTGAGAATCCCTATCTGACACCAACAGGTTACAATTCTGTATATTTCCCTTACAACCTTTGGTGTTAAAATGCGACATAGTAACTTGTAATTTGCAGACGAAAATTGTGGGAAATTAATGCTGGCTTTTGCTATTTTTAAAATCCCGAATGTGTTTTAAATTAAAAGGTAATTTGAAAAGGTAGGATTGACAATTTGATGTCCTAGAGTTTGAGCAAGAGAGCTGTATCAGATATCCAAGCATGTTTGGGTGGTTGAACAAGACACAAACTAAATATTACAAAAATTGAAAGTGTTATACATTAACACATTTCTGCCATTGAATCCATGTAATTATATATTGAGTTCACCTCTACCCATTTCTGAAATCGCTTCACGTGGATTCTGTAGTCGATAAATTAATTAACACTTTAATATACAAATCAAGAGAAAGCCACCCAAGAAATCCCCACAAATCAGACTAACTCATACCTAGCATGAAATGCCTTCAGCAAATATACAACCACTAATTTTCGATGGCATCATCTCACATTAACTCCTAGTCCCCGATAAAATATCTTTCAAAGAAACAACAATTTTATCCACAAAATAAAATTATGGCACTCACATATAAAAAGCATCTGTAATCTTAAAATCACCCGAAAGGCCTCACATATCGTATGATTTTGGCGACAAATTGACTTCGCTATTCCCAGAGATTATCCGATGAAAACGTCTCATTCTATAAAGCCATGGTGCCATGGTGCCATGGGCTCTATAGTATACGGCGTCATTCTTTTGAAACCTTCAGTTGTCAATATCATCAGAATACACTTTTAGCCAAAACGAGTTGGTCAACACTGTATGGCAGCGATCATAATTCACCGAAATCGAACTTCCCAAATGCTTTTCGAAAAAAAGGTCCAATGATTCCTCCAGGACAAAATGAATCGCAAGCTTTTTGACAAGTGATCTGGGATTTTCATCCGTCTAAATGCATAATTCTGTTTATTCACAAAGCAACCTAAAATGAAAATGGGCTGAATCACTCGAGATGATATGTACTTTGTGAAAAATCCTTATCAGCTTCTCCTTGCTCGTGCATCCAGTTAATGTAAAACATGGCGCACAAAATGTTTAGTAGACCAGTTGTGGTATTAAGTATAAGGAGACGAATTCTTTCCGAAAATTTTATTTATTGTGTATATATCTGGAAAACCCAATCGAACAATTCGACGTAGAGCTCGATGCGAACAGGCAAGCTGGAAAATTCTTGAAGTGGATAACTAACACATGCGATGGTTCTATGTCACAACAAAAGCAACCAGCAGGGGCTATCAAACCAGTGTATCTGTGGAGCCCAAAAATCGCCCAGGCGCGAGCGGGGTACAACCGATATGACGCTTGCAACAAAGAGCAAGAAACTGTAACATCTACCCACAGCTACTTGCGGAATCCGTCGACAAACGGACGGAGTTGATATATTCCTCAACTCCTCCCCAAAAACAAATGTGATGCATTCTGCTTCCTAAGGGACGAATTAAATAACAACCCATGGCACAACGCCTACTGGATAGTCATGAAAACACTACACAACAACAGTCAAATGCAAAAGCCTAAAAGTGGCACGGCCAGAATTAAGCTATAGGCTTCTTGAAATGGTTGGGAGAAATTCTTGAGCATCTTTCGGAGCTTGGCTGATGAACCCGATCGAGAAAAAATAGCAGCTCAGGGTGCTGACTCTGCGCTATAGGTTCGCCTTTCCTGGGAGAAATAAAATAAAAATAAAAAAGTAAATAAATAGAAATCTATCGCTGAACGGCAAAACTTCACGGCGTTGGTCATATAGTGTTCAGCTTGGAGCGTCCGCTTAAGGCCAGTAAGTTATAATATAAGGTAATTGAGCTCGAATTTAATCATTTTTTAACTAGCACGTAATTTAGAATGTAAGACAAAATGAAATAAAAAATGTTGCAAAATTGAAGAAAAAAGGAATCTATAGGTATTACCGCGGTCGTTGTTTGAGTGAACTTGGTGAATGTATTCCACCGTTTTGCGATCCTCGATCTCAACTTCAGCCAAACAAATAAACCCACAACATCACTTTTTAGCCGAACGACAGAATGCCGAATGCTCCGATTTACTACATGTTTCCATGTCATCGTAATATCATGGCATTTATAATCAATATACATCGAGAGTTTTACGAACATTCCATTGTAAGCTGAGAGAGTAAGAAGAAACTCCCCGCATACCCCGCCCACCCCGGCCCGATCAGGGGATGAGCCGATCCACAAAATACCCTGCGCCACACCATAGTCTAGCCCCCCTCCCCTTCCCCAAATCACGTCGGCCATTTTCACTCTGGACCCCCCTCGTCCGACCGTAATAAAACACCCGGCAATAACAGCAAACCTGCTCGCCCCACACCACACCCGCCCGACATCTCCAATTCCATCCCCCTCTTCGACCTCAAAACAGGCGCGAAGTATTCCAACTTCCACAGGCCACACGGTATCAACCCTCCCCCTCCCATCTGGGCGCGACTAACTCATCCACAGAACCTAACTCAAGGCCGCCCATCGCACCACTCCCCCCACACCCATTTCTCGCCGCCGTCCACCTCGCCCCCTTCTAGACCCCTTATCGACCCACTAATACCCCCATCTGTCAAACTCAATCAGCAAACCATTCATTCTTCTGACAACCGGTATGCCCTGTCTAAATTTAGGTACAAAACGACCTACGAGAATGTCCGCCTCTATCTTTCATACCTCCACGACAAATCTGACTCTGTCTGTTATGAAGGTAAAACTAAAGCTAGAGTAACAGCCCCCATCCAACAGGAAGGTCTACCCACCGACTTCCCTAGCCTCCGCAGCCTGTTCGTTAAATTCCATAAAAATCTCGATATGCTCCCTAATAACGTGCTAAAAGATCTCTCGGCATTTCGCCAATATATCGACAACAAAATGACCTATCCCAATAATGGCAAGCACTTTTGACCCTAATCAGTCGCCCTCTCGCCACCCTATCATCTCAATACCTCCAATACGCTCCCTCTAACCATCTACTATCAGAATGTTAGAGGTCTCCGCTCCAAAACACATTCGACTCTGGAAACGGCACATTCCTCCCCTTCGACATATACGCTCTGACTGAGACCGACCTTATCCCTAGTATTAATAGTCTTGAACTACCCCCCCCCCCCCCCCTTCAATGTTTTTCGGGATGATAACGCTCATCGAGAAGATCCCAGTTCACCATGCCGTGGAGTGCTGCTTGCCACTCATAACAAACTCGCTTCGTCTCTAATTGCCATCTCTTCTTCTCCGGATCTTGACTACGTCGCAATAAAAATCGACCAACGCTCTAAGTCTCTTTTCATTATCTGCTCCTATATATCTCCTTCGCGACCCAGCGTGTCATACGAACTCGCAATAGAAGCGGTAGATAACCTAACCGAGTTAAGCTCCTCAATAGACAATATCGTCGTTCTTGGCGATTTTAACCTCCCCCATCTCCTATGGACGTTGGGTGAAGTACAAGCCATCTAGGTTTCAAACCCCACTAGCTCCATCGTATTTTTATAAACGGTCTCACCGACTCATGCCTCCATCAAGTAAGCAATGTCCCAAATCATATGAGGAGACAACTGGACCTCGTGTTCACAACGGACTCGCACAAGTCATCAGTTGCCCCTAGTCCACATGCCCTCTCCACCATTGACAATTACCACCCCCCGCTGCTCTTATCCATATATCTTGATCATGAAACCCAACCTTCTCTACCTCACCACAGCTTTTCCTACAACTTCCACAAAGCTAACTTCCGCTCTTTTAAATGAGCATCTTAGCAAAACAGCGTTCCGTTTTGATCATTTGGGGGTAGAAGAAGCTACTGCCACTCTCTATAAGGAGATCTACTATGCCGTCGCCTTATATGTCCTCTATTCTCACCACATTCATCGGTTTCAACGTCGCCATGGTACAACCGCACACTCCGCGCGTTTAGGAACAAGAGAAATAGATTGTGGAACATTTCCCTCAAAGCGCGTTCCTTCCAAAACCACTCCAACTATCTCGTTTCCTTTTGTAAATTTTCCGGCTCTACAACTCCCTCTACACCAACTACCTCACAAAAACACAATCTAATTTGATCAATGACCCCAAATCTTTTTTCTACTTCATAAACTACAAACGTAAATCCGACGCCTATCCTGACTCCCTTTCCTATGGCGCGACTACTTCAACCGACGCCCTAACTACTGCCAATATATTCGCTTCGATTTTCAATAAATCCCTCACAGCTATCTCCTTCGAACCCAATCCGTCTCACTTCAAAGACTTGCCCGAATTCTCCCTCGGCCCCTTCACCCCTCAAATTATTCAGCGTCACGTAGTTGAGGAGAAATTAAACTTACTCAAGGACGAGTTCAGCCCTGGGCCTGATGGACTCCCGGCTGTATTTTTAAAGAAATGCTCCACTTCTCTTTCTCTCCCGATATCAAAGATATTCAATCTATCCTCTTCACAACGTATCTTCCGTAGTTTTTGGAAATCCTCCTATGTAACCCCCATACAGAAAAAGGGACCTAAAAACGATATAAGCAACTACCGCCCCATCGCCAAACTGTCTAATATCTCCTAACTAATCGAAGGAATTCTATACAACGCGTTATCTTCCCGTTGTAAATCCATCATCTCATCCAACCAGCATGGTTTCCTTTCGGGCAGGTCGACCACAACGAATCTGATCGAGTTCTCATCCCATACTCTCCGTGCCTTAGAGAATGGCAACGAAGTCGATGTAATCACAACCGATTTCAGCAAGTCCTTTGACAAAATCTCCCATAATCTCATCCTTTTTGAGCTGTCCTCCCTAGGTTTCGAACTCCTACTGATCAAGAGGTTATCTTCTTATCTGAAAGATCGATCCTACCGTGTCAAATTCAGATCCTCCCTCTCCATTCCTTTTCTTCTCACGTCAGCGTTTCCGCAAGGCTGCCATCTAGGTCCCCTCCTATTTTTCCTTACCATCAATGATGTTGACTCCATTATTAAATACTCATCCATCTCCCTCTATGTGGACGACGCCAAACTTTACAAAACGATCATCTCTCCTCTCGACTCCTCACTTCTCCAAACGGACCTCGGCAGCTTCTCAACTTGGTGCCGTAGGAACTCCCTTGAACTCGACGTTGTCAAATGTCACTCCATCACCTTCTCCCGCAAACGTCCCCCACCCCCCCCCCCCCCCCGCTCCTACTTCCTGCTAAACCAGCAGATATCATCTGTACCCTCGATACGCGGCCTTGGGATCTCATTTGACAGGGAGCTTAGCTTCATCCCGCATATTGATGATATTATTCTTAAGGCCAACGCTGCTCTTGGGTTTGTGAAACGCTGGTCTAAAGAATTGTCTAATCCTTACGTTTCCCGTTCTATCTACATAGCCTTAGTCCGCCCCCTTTTTGAACACGCCAGTCAGGTCTGGTCTCCACACTACTCGTCCCATGTACGCAGAATCGAAAGCGTGCAACATCGTTTTCTACGTTTTGCCCTCCGCGGAATGAACTGGGCGAATCCTCGGATTCTCCCCCTATACACAAGCCGGCTCCATCTGATCAACTTCAGCACACTTGAGGAGCGCAGAACTCATGCCGATATCCTTTTCGTCCACCGTCTCCTTCCAGGCACAATCAACTGCCCAAGTTTGCCCTCCAGCAGTCCACTTCACACTAACCCCCGTAACGCGAAACCCCCATCTCTTCTATCAGCGCACCCACCACACTTCTTACGGTTCTAATGAACCCATTTCGCGAATGCTGCGGAGGGCAAACCCCTACGCTACATCCTTCGATTTCAACTTTACCTCTACTGCTCTCAAACTTCATCTCCTCTCTTTCCCCTCCTGACCAGCCCACTCACCGTCTACACTCTTACATCCTGTACTAAGCGAGGTGAATGAATGGGTGATAATCGATGGATAAACCCATTAACCAACTCGCCAAACATACCCCCCCCCCATGCTTTTTTTCTTCTTTTTAATCATAATTTATATATATAAGAATAGTTTTAAGATAGTTGTTAAGTTTTTTCAGCTTAGTGAATATATGAGGGTTCTGCCCTCACTAAACTTAAAAAAAAACTTAACACCAATTCCACGCTAGTCATTCAGAATGTTCTAGAAATTCTGATGGCGTCGGATTTTGTTGTTGTTCGTGATATATGAATCAGTGAGCTTCGTCCGCTCACCGAGTGAACTCCTGTTTCATGTTTGTTCACTGTGCGTTGGTTCTCTAAAATGTAAAGTTTCTTCTTTATACTGAAGCAAATGTAAGAACATTAGCCAAAAAATGGTCATTACCTAAAACCGCCAAAAGTAAACTAAGCCACAATAAAGATATATTATTAGGGGTACTACTTTAATGACAAAACCACAAGATACCGTTATATAAATCTCTAAGTATGCTCTTTAGATCCCCAAACATGTACGTTACACATCCTCCTAGGGATCTCTAGAGGCTCGTCTGGTCTTTATTCATATGACACATGTTTCCTTTTTATATTATTATCAAAGAGCTGAAAGCTCTCTTTACTTTCATGTAGTCTCCAAAATGAAGTAGTGACTGAGAATACATAGACGGACGTCCGAAAGAGTCCTTTAGGTAGTTAGGAAGTGAACGAGCTGAAATAAAGATATCATAGTAAGAACATTTCAATTATTATTATTTATTGGCCTGTAGGATCCCGGAAGTTCATCACCTCACCGACTCGACCCCGCCATCGTTCCCTGTCCTGTGCACTCTCCTTCCACGCTTGACCATCTGATCCGATCTCCGCAAGGTCAAACCTTACATTGTCCTCCTCTCTCCGTCGTGGCCGTCCTGCCGGTCGATTTGCCGTTGGTCTACCGTCAACAATTCTACGCATGGTCCTATCGTTGCCCATTCGCGCCACATGCCCGTCCCATCTTAATCTTCGCGACCTGATTACTCTCACTATTGTAGGTTTGCAGTATAGCTCTTCCAATTCACCAAACTAGTGTTTAAGAATAAATTCGTCGAACCTTCACATTCTAACGAAGGTAATTTCTAAATTTCTGATGTCATAACGCTTCTGCAATACGCTTTTCGACATAATTATTAGATCGCTTTGTATTACTGGATTTTTCGACCATATCGATATTATTCACAACACTTTACGATATTATCAAAAATTGCTACGACCAAAGTTAATATTGTGACGCATATGACAATCAGTACTGGAATCTTCGAGAAAGTCTGAAATAAAGTACTAGATTATTTTAGGAAGTACTGGAAAACTGGAATAGAACGTTCAAGACTATGGAACGGACGGAAACGATACACCAAATCAGAATGAGGAAAAACGGTATAAATACGTCGCACGCAGAGCGGAAGAATGAGTTATAAGTAAGACAGTGAAGCAAGCGATAAGTCTCGAGTGACAAGTAAGCAGTAAAAGACGCGATAAGTACGGAAGCGATAATAAAGAAATCGTTAAGTGTACGGTATAAGTAACGGTTGTATTACGGACTAATAAAGTGTTATATAAATTCAAAATCGATTTAACGGCTCTTATTTATTTTAACATAATTAATCCAGCGAACCCTAAGCTCGCTACAATATGTTATCGAGATAAACTTCATCTTAACTGCCACTCCATTGAATAATGTGCTACAACTTGGCTGCTGCAGCCATCAACTGTTACATCGATAAATGCGTTCGAATTTCCGGAAAACGCATTAACGCTTTCGTACGTAATTAAACGCGTATCTAGCATTTTTGTAGCTTTGTTTCACAAGTGTGCTTATCTGTTAATTACTTTTTCGTCTCAATGCCTTCTTTAAGATTCAAGCAACTTGAACAACAACGAATGCCTTCTTAAGATTCAAGCAACAACCAAACCACTTAATGTTTACCAAAAGGTTCTTTTACACTCTGTCTAAGAATGCCGACGATTACGGATTGGGTTTTACGATGCATTTTATTCACTTGCATAGAAGAGTAGTGTTCAAATTATGATGTTCGGCTGTGTTAGCTGCTAGAGGGGTTTATCACGAGTGTTTACTGTCTGGTGACAAACCATTAGGAAGAAGTTTTACATGTGTCATGAACGGAGAACCTCTTAGAATCAGAAAGAATGTTTTTCAAGCTTAAGATGCCTGTATTCAGTGGCACTCCATGGAATTTCGATCGAGACCCACTACACTTGGTCTTGTATACGAATAATCTAGAGGAAGGTAATACTCAAATGTATTTGCTTGTCGGAAACTCATTTAGTGAATAAGACTTTTTACATTATGTTTTAAAGGCAGGGATTTGGTTCGTACATTTGATTTCGTTTATATAATTAAATGTTGAGGGCCAAGTTGTTTCGACATATGCCTGGTTTTTCAGAGATTCGACAGGTTTCTAAACTATATATAGGCTGCCCCAAAAGCCGTTTTACATTTTATTTTGCCCCTTGTTCGACCGCATTCGTAGGTAGAGGCGGGGAGCATAGTGAGATTCCTAGCCTGTCCTGCATTATTTTATTGATTTCCTCTGAAGTCTTGTAAGCAATTGATTTACTTTCCAAATGCAGGCGCCTAGTCTCCTGACCCTCGCATGTACCTTTCGTTAGCAGAAGAACTAGGTGTACGTTGGCATATCCAGCAAAACGTCCTCGATTCACAATGCAAAATACAAATATACGTGTCCCGCCTACCTCATAAAATCATTTAATTTTCCGCATCTTTCATATAAAGCAGGAACTTGTTTGGCAAAGGTAAAAAAGGAGACGGAAGGCTATTGATGCGGAAGAAATCACCGTAAAATCTTCCTGCTACCTCCCCAACATCTTTCTTCCAGATTAAAGGAAAGAGTTGTCTTATTAAAATGTCATTTGGGACATTTCTGTGTCATCGGGAAGAAACCTCACAACGCCCAATCTCTATCAGTTAGATCTAAATGTTCACTTTGATCACGTTCTACATTTGAAGCGCCACATCTCCCAACACGTATACATACACAATGAGGGGTTTTCTAAAGATATTTGAATCTAAATTTTAATCTAAATACATTCGAGTTTCAACCCTTCTCTGCGAAAGATATCCTTTTTCACCCAATTCCATTATTTTTATAGACTACCATCCCTAGACCCACATCGTATAGGATTCAATTTACACCTTGACATTTAAATTCAATAACATCCCCGTGGATAAAATTTCCATGAGAAAGTTGGGTGATGTTTCGCAGTTCTAATGGGTTAAAGATACAATCCCTATCCTCTCCCTACTTACACTAACCGTTTAAAATAATTACTCCTAGCCAATGACTTATAAAAGGACGAATCACTTTGTATCCTACATCACCACATTACTTTCCTGCAAATATTTGAGTACGTGCTTATCCCTTGTTGTATCTATTTTAATTATTATAACACTGCACCTCACTTAATAGCCACTAGGACCCTCCGAAGACCTTTTGATTGTGGTACCTTAGTAACTAGTAGATTTATTCGTGGCGTTGTTTGCTAATCAAGGGCAAAATGCTGGAAATATCTGCTGGCTGTGGTTGTGGAAATTATAAAAGGATATCCTTGGAATAATTATCCTTTCCCATGCATCATCTTGTCAAATAGAGATAAATGATTCAGTGAGCATCGTGCAGAATTCACCAGGAAATTATCCGACAGTGCAATATCTCTTGAGAGAAATGTTTTGCAAATGAGAGAATGTGCATGACGTAAGATATTTGTGAAATTACATTGTTTATGCATTACTGGAGATGACCACAGTGTACCGACATCACGTTCCGTCTAGGGCCAACCATCTGAAAGCAAGGACGGAATGAAAAATTTTCATGAAGGTTGTGGGTGCAACAATATGTAATGACATCATAATGTACATGTATAATATTGTTTTTATTTTTTCTAATTCTTAAGACTATTCTTTCATTAAATTTTGCTAATTTTTAATTTTGATTCTTTTTGATTTTATTTTCCAGATTAAAATAATAAAAATACGAGTTATTATTATTCGTTAACGGGAAAGTTGAGATTATATATCTTGATATCACCTAAAAAAAAAAAAGTCAAGATTATGCTCAAATTCCTCGCCGTAAGACGTGATCTAAACTTATTGCTGATAAACTGCATCGAAAAACATATACCTTCACTAAACTAAGTCGATCAAACAAAAAAATTAATTAATAAATAAATAAGTAAATAAATAAATAAATATATAAATAAATAAATAAATAAATAAATAAGTAAATAAGTAAATAAATAAATAAATAAATAGATACTAAAAAATACAATAAAATAAAATAAATAAATAATAATGAAATGAATAAATAAATACATAAAAAATTAAAAACTGGAAATTAAAAAAATTGAAATAAAAAACTGTATAAAAAAATACGGAAAAAAACACTAAGAAAATATTTTAAATTTAGTTCGTAAATTTTTATACTGGTTCTTCAACTAATTTCCAAATTTGCTTGTCAATGGTAATAACTTTTAAAGCGACGTCATTTTATAGTTCTATAATATAAAAGGTGGCGCAAGACTAATGACCTTGCCCGGAAAAAACAAGTCATTATGGAAAACTTAACAATCCTCAAGACTTGCTAAGTAAGGCCAAGACCGGTTCCCGGTTGTAGTGCCGATGATGATGAATATAAAAGTTTGATCACGAAATTGATTAAAACCAACAATGAAGTCCAAACCTTAGTTTCACGATGAATGCCGGACGAAGATCGAATAACGTAAACGCTTCAGAGTGATCCGTTTAGAAAGACATAATGAAACCAACGCAGAAAGAAAAACGAAACAATTTGGAAAGAGGCAAGGAGACTTTTTAAACAAACAAAACAAAAAAACTCGAATGGAAGGGGAATCGAACCGAAAAAAGAAAATGGCCGAGCAAATAACATTAGACGACTGTACGTGGGCATAAGTTTGATTATAAACGAGTACCGAAAGAGAGCCAAAATAAAACGAAACACAAATGGAAAGAAACGAACAATATCGTCACAAGGTAGAAGCAATACTTTGAAAATTGACTTAATGGTGCAGCAAGCAACCACAAATAAAGGTACTAGTCGCGCATACAGACGAACCACGAATCACAGAGCCGTCCTTCACTGAAGAAGTAGACCCAATAAATCAACTGAAAAATAACAAGATTTTTGGAACCAACTGCGGGAAAATGCCTGAGGAAGCAGAACACATTGAGCAACGACCGTGATAATACCTATAGAAAAGAGATAAGTACAATACGTTGCGCCTATGTTCTAACGACGGAATTGCTCGACTCACAGCTGGGTCCCCAATAAGTTTCACTTCTCGTTTTTGCATCCCATCGAGCACGTGTAGAGCAGTTTTGGATGCGCCTAACCAAATATGTGAGTACTCCATTTTGGGACGAATATACGCCTTGTAAATAGTGGCCAGGTTGGATGGGGTGAGGTATTTTTTGCATCTCTTAAGGAACCCCATACATTTGGCTGCACTTTTCGCAGCTTCAAAAGTGTGGTCGCTCCAATTAAGAGTCGGACTAATTCGAGTGCCGACGATTGATAGTTCCTTGGCTTCGTCGATGCAAGTGTCGTTCATCGACAGTGTATTTACTTTGGGGTTCGCCTTTGAAACAGCACTGAGTTTTTAAAGCATTGAACTCCACTCGGATAGATAATCCCCATTGATATAACTTGTTGAGGTCGGAATTCAATGTATTAAGCATAATCTGCCGATTGGTATTGACGTTCGAAGAGTTTGGTGGGGAATGTTCGTATGAGTATGAGAAACTCAATGTGCTATTGTGGGGGTTCTCTATACCACATGGAAAACCAACCCACAATTTCATACCGTATTTCGACCGCTTTCAGCGCGTCATTTTAATCCCTATCCCGCTTACAAGCTATTCCACCTGTAAATCATGTTAAACGTACGCATAGCTAAACTCATTATCCTATGCAGATAATGCATAATTGAGTTTAGCTATCTTTTCGTCATACGGTAACCTCATTACGCTAACCCATGAGATTTCCACCGGAAATCGCATCATGTCGGTTAGCAACGGCATAGTCTGATCAAACAACGCTGTTGCATAATCATGCAACCGCTGGGGAAATTATCAAAGCATTTAATTTAGTTCCCATGATCAGATTTCCCTAGCCAATTTGGCGTGCCATTCACTTTCTCCAGACACTCCATTCGCTGGGGATCGATGATCTCTTTTCACAGGTGAATAGCACCAGCTACATTTTCCTCTCCTCCACACTTCTGTCTCCCTACAGTCCAATGCACTCCGAGATCAGCACAGACATCGCACTAGGTCAGTGGAACACCCCGGAGGCTGCATTAATACACGCACACTAAGCCAGATCAACCCTGTGTTATTGCGCTTTCCGTTTTGATTTCTTCATACTTTCTACGCCCATCAACGTGTAACGAACACATAAGTACTTATCCACCTCCATGAGCGTGGGGGATTGAAGGATGCACAAGAGAGCGCAATTACCATTGACTGGCCAATGTGCAAAACCGAAAAATCCAATTTCATCCCTAATTGGGATCAGTCACATCTCAACCACAACCGCGCCAGGTCACGCCGTTCGCAGCTAAATCTTATTTCGCGTTTATTTAACGCAGTAGTTATTAATACATTATCGATGTTAGTCAGGTCGCTGCGTAGAGTTTTCAATTCCAACTACCCGTGTAAAGCGTCGTCTCGTAATTTAAAACTTCCATTAATTGGAAACGTGTGTTCTTGCAAATGAACTGCGGCATCATATATGGCAGGAGGCCGACAAGTTATGATAGTCAAAGTAAATTATTATTAAAGTTAAGTGTATATAAAGAATCAAAAATATATTATCAACAAAAAAATAAATAAATAAATAAAACGAAGTCAAACAAGGAACTACCAGTGTTTTTGTTAATTGAGATTTTCTCCTGGATATTTTTTAGAACAAACTTCTGAGGATCATCGTTGGGGAAAAGTGAAACCGTGCCATTCATTGGCAGTAATACTTTTTACCCCCACACTATCATCAGCAAACGAGTGGATTGGGTAATGGACAAGAGATCATTTATAAATATGAGGAAGAGAGTGGGTGAGAGTACCGAACCTTGGGGAACACCTGCATTAATTTGATGGGAAGCAGATTTGACACCGTCAAGAACCAGTTGGATTGAACGGCCAGAAAGATAGTCTCTTATCTATCGGATCAGAGAATTGTCCACTCTACATGAATGCGATTTCGAGGGCTGGATGACAAACTGTGTCGAAGGATTTCGAGATATCCAGAGTTGCTTTCGCCGAAGTAGTGGATGCAATGGCTCCACTTTTCGATTTCAGTTTCTTTTCTTTCCAGCAACAGTAGCTGTGTTGCCTCATTGACGAGTTGAGTTAATTTTTTTGACTCAGCAAAGAGCTGGATTTAAGCTGGGAATCGCGAAAAAAGATGCCAACTTAATTTAAATCTGCATAAAGGAACATAAAGTGCGAGTCAGAAAAGAAAACCACGTCTCAGAACCATTTCAAATCCACGACGGGTTAAAACATGGGGATGGCCTTTCATCATCGTGTCTTTTTAACCTCGTGGTCGAATATGTCATCAGAAAGGTACAAGGCTGACTATCCCTGAATAGAGTCACACAAGTGGTAGCATAAGCCATCGCCGTTCTAGGCGATAATATGGAAACTATAGATAAAAACAGTGAAATCAAGATGCAAGTGGTAGAATATGTGAGCCTGGAAACCAACGAAGACAAGGCAAAATATATGATTACAGTGAAAGCAGGTTGACCCCAGGGAATAGGGTTACTAATATAAATTAATTATAATAGAAGAAAGTAAAAATAAACGCATGAACTAAAGATAAGTACAAGAGTCTTCTTATTATACGAACACCATCGGTTCATCGGGATCCCTTCTAGAAGTTGCGAAGGAAGAAACGAGGTTCCAAGAGAGAAATCCCAAAGGAGAAGCGTTCAAACTACGGGCAGATTAAGCCGGAACCCACTGTTGACGGACTCTACGAGTCGGAAGCCGCTGGCCAAACTTCCAGCGAAGAGGATGGACCCTACAAAGTCGGAAACTAATACACACGGGCTTAACCAAGCCGGAAGCCACAAGAGGGACAACCCAAGCAATGTACGGGCTAACAAGCTGGAACCCGAAAAACACGGGCTAGCCAGCCGGAAGCCGGTAAGTTGTGTATTCAAATGTTTATACAACACAGCGCATACACTGCAATACGTGGTCGGATTTCTTTATTCTCTCCCAACTTATTGTTTGTTGACTAATGTGTTTAATATATCTAACTCCATCAATTTTACTCTTGGGGCTTAGCGGCACAATGAAGAAAGGCGGTTGCGATGTCTAAATCATCGCATGTTAAACTTATCTTAAAATTATTTATTAGTTTTTTTTTTTAAGTTTTACATGTCAACTCACCCAATTTTATGAGATCCTTTGTCTCCATGTAACTGATGTAGATAGGAGGTACTTTCTCCTTTTTTTTTTGACTGACACCTGCTGAGATGTTTCCTGCTGTTATTGTGCTATTGTGGTTGATGTGATTCCTGCTGTTGAGTTTCCTTATCTTGTCGTGTTTTATTTGTCTTCGTGGGTTGCTGTTGTCTTTGTTCGTGCTGTTTTTGTTGTACCATTTTCGTTTTCCGCTCATTGGTTCTTAATTTAACAACTCCCTCCATTTATTTATCCAGTTGTTGTTTTTTAACACAAATCTCATGGATGAGTCTGTTGGGGATCTCGATCTGATTGCTGGCGGCTGCATTTGTTTCGCTGACAGCTAGTTCTTGGAATTGGTTTCCAACCCCTGAGTACTGGGCACCATGGGTGTTTTCTTCGTCGTCGCTGTTGACAATCAACGTGTCTGTATCCTTGTTTTCATTTATTCAAAGGCCTTTAGCCTTTAGATTTACGTCTGTATTTTGCCTTCTCCGAAACACCATTTTTGCATCCATTTGATTTACGTCTGTGGGTATGTGTTTCGTATATCGTATTTGGCCTCTTCACGAAACTGTCCCCGACTCCAAGTTCACGGTCCGTGAACTGCGCAACTACACCACTCGTAATGGACAACCAAGATAGTGAAACTCGCGATCCAAAATTAGGCAATATCTCTTTATTGTTCTTGAATAAAACTTAAACACACACTGATGGAACGACTTATTGTTATTCTAAAACAGTGTACAGTTAATGAAACTAAAACGGATTAAAATGTCACTTATTTGGGTTTAATTCTACAACGGTGTACATGTAATATAAACTAAAACGTATTAAAATGTCACTTATTTGGATCTAATTCTAAAACGGTGTACACTTAATATAAACCAAAACGTATTAAAATGTCACTTATTTGGATTTAATTCTAAAAGGGTGTACAATTAATATAAACCAAAACGGATTAAAATGTCACTTATTTGGATTTAATTCTAACACTGAGCACCAAACATTTAAACGACAATTTATTAAAATCATTTATTATTTTAACTTAGACGGCAATTTATTAAAATCATTTATTATTTTAACTTTGACGGCACGACCGATCGCTTTGACTACCAGGACCAGACTTACCTTAGTGTATTTACCGTGGAGGCCCGACTTGCCTCCACAAAATCCAGAACGCGATTACTACTGCCATCGAAGGGACAGAATTACCAAAAATTCATTCATCGCTTCGATGACCATGTAAGGTAAGATTCTCCTTAGCATTTTGTCCAACAAGAAAAGGGGTAAAACACACTTGCACCTGCTGGTCATCGTGTGTGGCCACAAGTATGGGGACATTGGGTCGATCGAATCTACATGGTTGCATCTGGTGCAAAATATCCCGGCAAGGGTTGAAATGTTTGCCACGATCAGCGACTGTGTCAAATATCATTGCTGATCGTGCACATGTTGATGGTACCTCCAAGTAGTCGAGTTCTCGATGGAGGTTTACCATTTAAGGAACTCGACTTGCCTGGGCAATCAGCCACATGCCTTCATGTATTTGTCGGTCGGATGACCGATCGATGTAGGCATGATGCAAAAGGGAAAGATAAAACATTTCCTGCATGTGTGCGGCTGGCGCGTAAAGGCATATCTCATGGATATTGTTCCGACCATGTTGGTTGCCAGTTGGTGCGACCAAATTGCTTTCAGGGAAATTAATATTTGTTGCTGATGAAATTTTATGTCAGCTAGAATTATTGATTCAAATTATTGGTACAACTATGGAAGGTGAGTACACGTTTTTTATGTGTTTTAAGGAGCTATTCCTCTTTCATAGCTGTAAGGTAAGTAGTGGCGTACCATCGAACCATCGAGCCATCGCCATACTTGTTTTTTATGCTTCTTGTATGGCCTAGATGGGAGTTTTTACATAGGTAATGGGAAGATGATTGGTGGCGTTCAAGGGAACCGCCATACGTCCATATTGTGGGTCATCTGTTTTCACTTTTTTTTATTACGCGAGTGACAGATGGATAATCACGTCCAGGAGTTTGTTTATTATATTGTCCACATACACAAACAGGAACACTTCGTACGTCGCGTATCGGCACTAATTGTTTTCTGATTACTTTGGGTGTAGAGGTCAACGATGCACAGTGTATTGTTTAATATTTGCACTCAATTCGCCTTATTTTCTGTTTCAATGAACGATTCGCCTTCACCGGTCGGTGGTCAATTTGGTATTGTATAAATAAGACCTTCTTACCAAACGGTCTCAAAGGCCTTTTCAAAATCAACCAAACATGACCCTGTGCATTGCCGTTTTGCTTTGTTCAATTGTATGTCGGAAACCAGTTTTGACGCGATATGGACAGTGTCATACTGAGTCTGAAAGTAAATTTGATTATCCTCCGACCAATTTAATAATGATTTATTTATCAGTTTTTGGAAAACTTTGCTGATGTTCGGGAGTAAACTAATAGGTCGAAGATTAATTGGGTTGCTACTATCTTTTCCCCGTTCCAGAATGGGGAGGGTTACTGCTGTTTTCCAGTGCGTTGGACAATATGCATTGTTAAGCACGTTATTGAACAGTGTCGTATAAATATTTATGGCTTCCAACGGTAATTGTTTGAGTACTGTGTTTGGAATTCCACCAATTCCAGAAGATTTTTGAAACGCAATTCAAATATGTTGTCGTTGAACCACACTTGGATCGACAAAGCCAAGGAACTATCAATCATCGGCACTTGGTCAAATGTATCGGGTTCCTTAAGAGATGCAAAAGATACTTCACTCCATACAAACTGGCCACTATTTATAAGGTATGCATTCGCCCTAAAATCGGATTAAACTCCCATATTAGGTCAGGCGCATCCAAAACTGGGCCTTACGTGCCCGATAGGATGCAAAAACGAGCGATGAAACTTATTAGGGACCCAGCCGTAAGACATCCAATTTCATCGTTGGAACATAGGCGCAACGTATCATGCCTGTCTCTTTTCTATCGGTATTATCACAGGCGTTGCTCAAATGAACTTACTCAATGTGAGAATGCACATATAGCCTATAGCCCACACTTCACGTTGGAAATAAACTGCAAGCACAGATAACCATAAAGAGTCATTTGTTACGATCCAGCGCCGTGCTTCCTCGGCGCGACCGAGGGAAGAGCGTGGATAGTCTTTTTTCTAAATAGTAACAATTTAATTTAAAAACTTTGATATTTATTTTACACAAAACCTTTATTTTAAAACATCAAATGTTACACTCTTATTTATTTCTTTTATTTTAAAACCAATTTCTAATTAATTCTCTTCACACAGAGCAAAACGCGTCCTTCCTCGTTGGAAGGACGATTATTTCTCCTCTTGTTACTTATGATTTCGTATGAACGAAATCAATCAGTTGGCCCTAGTTACCTAATGGGGGTGATTCTTGTTAACAGAAAAACTATTGCAAACTATCGCAGCTGCTTAGGTATTTTTGGGATAACGGTAATTGAGTGAAATGTTGTTATGAAATGGATAGGTTGGATGTATGTGTATGTGTATGTTATGTTATGATATGCAAATTTGAGAATTAGGAGTGATGACTGTATTTCTAATGTATAATTGAATTGATATTCAAATGTGTTTGAAGAAAAAAGATATTAAAGGATATAGTTATTATATAAAGTGTATAAATGTATATTATGGGATTTGAGGGTTAAATGGGTAAGTAAGGATTGAGGTAACGATTTTGGGAAGACGATAGGGCTGCGAACACTACACATTCTTTAGCCGAACCGCACGAATGTGGTACACTCTCTCTGAACATGTGTTTCCTAGTCGTTGTAATGTCCAACCATTTAAGACCAATGTATATCTATACCTTTCTTGCTTAGTCACTACCTTTCCAGCTCGTTCTGTGCTCTGCTATTTAAGAGTACTTTAAAATCCTCTTTTGTAGGAGTGTGAGTGTAAAAAAAACATCTACTAAATGTTGTCATGACCTCTACTTGCTTTATACCATAGAAAACTCATCAAAAGTCGATTTTTTGTTTAAGAACTTTTTTTTTTCTCGGTCACCGACGCGCCTCGCACGACTGTCACTAGAAGACTGATTCTTGTTTCGCTGATATTTTAATTACACTCTTATAAACTGCCGTATTACACTATTTACCTGTATATCATGAACTCTTATAGTATTAGCTTAGATAGTGAGAACTTTTATACGGAAAACTTTTACGCCACCCACTTGTATAGTGTAAACTCGTATACTGCAAACTCGTACACTGCAAACACTTATACCGGTTGCGTATTTGCCCTACACGACACTACACTCGGATTTATTTTCGCTCTCCAAACGGCTTACTAGGTAGACGTTTGGCAACATCCTTTCGCCTATTTAAGACTCAAAGTAGCAGCACTTAATACGCGAATCTTTAACTGAAACTGAATATTCCGCTATTGTAAAGAGGGCACATGGTGCAGCGATAGTGAGTTGAACTATAACGAAACCTCAAATATAATTTTCAGATACAAAATCTGTAAATTGCTATAGAATTATATCAGTCAAAAGAGCCCTCTTTAGATATCATTTTTGATTAACAATTTTTTTTTAGTGTTCCCCGTCTAAAAGATGAACGTTTTCCTGTCTAAATTGGCTTTCCCTTAACATGGCTGCTCTCGGTGATTTATTGTAGTCTTTCCTTGTTGGTAATACTAACATCCGCATATTTGCCCTATATATTTATTTGTCTCCATTTGACACACCAATTCACGCCATTCATTGTTCGGAAGTCGTTTAATACTCTGGCGTCAGTCCACTATTCTATTATGGGACTGGGCAAATTATTCTACTCATATTACTCGTTCTCCTCATAAATATAAATTTATTTTAAACTTTTATTTAGGTATAAAATTCTTTTATTGTGGGTTTTCATTTCGACGATCTAAAGTCTATCTGCCTAACGTAGATAGCGGTTGAATATCTTTCTACTCTCTACCGTCTAAAAGTTCGAACACGCTTTCCAGACTTACAAGTCACATCAGAACATTAGGTTGCTGGAAGATAGTCGATTAAATTGATGGAATTTCTTACAGATACGACGCCTTTGCCTAATTCGTTAATATTCTAACACGATTCGCCCTAAAGTAATTGAAAATTGTTAATTCTATATATCCAGACAGTTTTTGGTTAGACTTGCATAATACAGAAGTCCTTATTGCTTGACTTTTGCCATCGCAGTGAGATGTTGTGTTTTGGTGGACGCTAAACTGAAAATTGATTCACAGAAGAAAAACAAAATGAAATTAAATTCCACCAAGCACCAGGAATAGGGTGCTTCGATTAAGCTTGATAATGTTCGACGTAGAGTCGCGCATAAACCGTTTAAGCGTATTAAAGTAAGGAGCTCAGATTGTTCCTTGTTGAAGCCGACGTCTGCTCAAGAAGACCACGATTGCGAAGAATTTAATCTGAACTTGATGGTGAAAAGTTCCTGGCGCCAGTGTTTATGGTATTTGTGGCATGTGCCCAATGTTCATATTAAAGCGAAACAATGGCGTTTTATCGTAGCTATGTTCTAGGCGCCGGGCCTATGCCCCTCGGCCAGCAAATAATTCTATTCATTACTAAGTAGACGTTGTCCTTGAAAAACAAAAAGAGAACAGCAGAAATAATATCTAAAGTGAAAAATAAGAATGATGATATATCACCATTTAAGTAAACTATCGTAGTTGATGGATTGTGATAGGCGGTTTTAAATACTTGCACTTTCTAATGTTAGTTTAGGTAGGAAAATCTATATTGTGGA
Source organism: Microdon myrmicae (assembly GCA_963931805.1). Classification (NCBI taxonomy): domain Eukaryota; kingdom Metazoa; phylum Arthropoda; class Insecta; order Diptera; family Syrphidae; genus Microdon; species Microdon myrmicae. Next base: position 28,984,464 of record OZ007497.1, on the reverse strand, counting down.
GAAGCTAGCTGAAAAGCACTCACTTTGTGATTAAGCGTTTTTTACATAAACGCGCGCAAAATGGGAGCTTACACTAGTCATAAGTTGCAACACAATTCCGGTTGAAGAAGGGAGGTGGATAAGGAGAACCTATACCGATGTACATTGGTCTTGAATGTCTGAAGGTTACAATAAACGGGCGATTCATAAGGTACGGCACAGCATTCTACAATCAATTAGTTGATTCCGTTGCCAAATTGGAAGACGAACCCCTGACCGAATGTTTCAAATGCCATGTGAAAACATATGTCAAAATACTGCACAAAAAAAGACCTGTTCCAATCCTAAGAGCAGTGCGGAACACCTGAACACATCGTAAAATATTGCGTCAACGAGGCCGTATGCAACAAATTATGACATAGCAAACCATCCAGCTGAGAGTAAAAGCTGTCTGGTAATAAGGGGGCATACGCAGTTATCATTTTCTAAATCCCGCTTGCTTTTTTTTATGAAAGCACTATAGCGTTTGCGACGATAGTGAAGAGCGAGTGATTCGAACCGACGCTATCACGGTTAGAATCTCTAAAATATAGAACCAAAGCTCAGCCCATCAGGCCACTGCCGCGTATAGGAATTCGATTTCCAAACTCAAATACATTCGACTAATGTGGAAATCGTATATTATTGCTATGGTATACGGCTTTAATGGATGCGCTTTTGGCGGTGTTGTTCTTCACTCGTCGTGTGTGTATCTGCTAGAAACGACACAGCACAACTACCGAAATGCGTTCTCCTGAACTTATGAGTTGTTTTAAAAAAAAAATTGTCGATTTTTTTCGAACGAAAGTGGTGATTTTGATTCTATTTTAAATCCTTTGTCCATCTCCTGAGATAAAAGAATCTACTAACGGTTTTCTCTGGTTTTTTTATTTCAGATAAGCCTGTATCTGTTTTTGTTTTGTTTTATCTCCACATTTATTGACAATTCAGTTACAGATTTGACTTACGACTAAATGTTAAAATACATTTTACAAATATTATTCTTATATTAGCTTAATTGCTCTTCGCAAGGACTCTAAATTATACGAGGGTTGCCTTTTATATTTCGGGATTAGAGAACAAAAACAAATGTTGATCATCGAAAATCACTTTATTGTTTTTCAAAATATTCCCCATGAAGATCTATACACTTTTGCATGCGTTTGAACCAATTGTCGAAGCACTTTTGCCACTCTGATTGAGGTATCTCCAACACATGCATTCTGAATGCAGCAACCGCTTCTTTAGGTGTCGAAAAACGTTGACCTCTCAGTTTGTTTTTTACGTACGGGAATAAAAAGAAGTCATTCGGTGCCAAGTCAGGACTATACGGCGGATGACCCATCAAATCGATGTTTTGGGTGCTCAAAAATGCAATTGTCGCGGCCGATGTGTGAGAGCTCGCATTGTCGTGGTGAAGAGTGATCCGTCTTCGGCGGTTGGTTTTCCTGATTTCTTGGAAGACAACTGGCAAACAAATGGTTGTGTACCACTCAGAATTGACTGTTCTGCGTTGTTCTAGTGGTACGGTTGCGACATGTCCAGTTTTTCCGAAAAAACAGGCGACCATTTGCTTGGAAGTGCTTCGTGCGCGAACAACTTTTGTTGGATTTGGCTCATCTTGAAACACCCAGACAGTCGACTGCTGTTTACTTTCGGGCTCATACGCGTAAATCCACGATTCATCACCTGTCACGATGTCATATACGTGTTTCGAAGCACCGCGACCGTATTTTTTGAGCATTTCTTTCGACGAATTGACACGAGCCTTTTTTTGTGCGATTGACAAATTGTGTGGGACCCTACGCGAACAAATTTTTTTGACAGTCAAATGTTTATGCAATATTGAATGTATGCTGGTCCCACTAACGCCTAAGGTTGTCTCAATCTCACGATAGGTCACATGACGATCTTCCAATATCAGTTCGCGCACAGCATCAATGGTTTTCGGAACAACAACTGATTTTGGACGCCCTTCACGAAATTCATCTTGGAGTCAACTACGACCACGATTGAATTCACCATACCATCGATAAACACTGCTCCTTGATGGAGTTTCATCGCCAAAATTGAATTAAGTTCATCCCTGCACTGTTGCTGAGTTAATCCACGCCGAAAGTTGTAAAAAATAATCGCACGAAAATGTTGACGATTTAATTCCATTTTTGGGCCGAGATGAATCTTTTAAGTTACTGTAAACAACACAAATAGCGCTGGTATGTCAAAACGTTCTGAGTGCGTATAACCTCAAAAATGTCCAACTTTACGACAGAGCTGTCAATTTCCGGATTGCAACACCAGGGTTGCCAAATCCCGAAACATAAGAGGTAACCCTCGTAGATTATCAGTCTTTTGTTTTTCTTATGCCTTTCGTTATACAAAAGGCTGTATCTGTCCTGGAGAAATAAGTTTTCTTTAAGGCTCGAGGGATCATTATTAATAACTTTTAAACTATTACTTTTATGTTAAAAAAAATTATCGGTTATCCTTCAAATGATAATAAGTATTGTGGGGTTCTCTATACCACATGGAGAACCAACCCACAATGCCAACCAATCTTGACCGCTAACAGTGCGTCACCTTAAGCCAACTCCTCATCCCAAACCTGCAATACACATATTCGCAACCATGGAAATCCTGCAAGCAAACCCATCCCAATATGCAAAAGCATCCGTCCCCAACCCGCAGCAACATACGTACATTCCCCAATTTACCAGGAACCCATTTCCCAAGCTGAAATAAATGCATATTCCAATTTACAACGGAATATTAATCATTTCTCTCAATTACATCACCTCACATACATTTTCTTAAAATTGCTTCGGTCAATATCTTATCTAAACGATATTCCTTGCGTGCACCCAAGCAATTCCAATTTTCGCCGAAAACCACTTCGGTTAATTTCCTCCTTAAATTATACTTCTCGCTTGCGGCCAAGCGGCAGCCAATTTTCCACGAAACGATCACAAGAATCAAGGCCTTTGACCATACTTGGCTATGCCGTAAAAACCAATTTCCTAGTACGAGTATACACAACCAACGAATCCAACTCAGCTTATACGGCCAGGATTCGCTGGAACTGAATTCCTATGCAAGCATAGCAATTCAACTCGAAATTAGAATAAATTCTTTCCTTCATAAGTCAGTCGTCCCCTAACTACCGCCACGCGCACGTCGAGGTTCCCATGTAACCACCGCAGCCACGCTTGTGCACGCCGCCCACGTGTGTAAGAGTAAGTCGAGCTTCAACCGCCCCCCGGGGCACACATAAAGGTCGAGTCTTAACAACTAGTGTGCGCACACATACCGGGGTGTCGTATTTCCTAACACGTTGGTCTGCCTCGGAAGTGTAAAATATTGCACAAATAAGGAACATTAACGTGGAAATCGTTCAGTGCCTTTCGTTCATCTTTTACCTTGTGGTGCCTACTCCTCGCGGATGACAGTTTCGCAGCACATCTTCTAGTGGGGCGATAGTGAACCGGTTCCATACGCTGGCACACCGACATCGTATCCCCACAGTATTATACAAAAACTTTAAAATATGTGTATTCAACCAATTAAAAAACATAATATAAAAAACGAGACAACGTTTTCTCGCGCTCATGATTATATGTGCCCCTTTAAGGAGAAGAATAAGCCAAAAATCACAATGGAAATTGTGAGACACCCCCAGACATCTTGACACTCCTCCCCAAGGAGAAAAAAGCCGACGTGGCACCAGCGAACCATATAAAGATCCTCTTGATGAGAACATATGGATCAGTGACAACATCAGACAACCTGTCATATGGGTATATGGAAGACACACCTTTCAATGTATTGGGAATCAGCAGGGAGGCTTCATCACCATAATCATCGGAAATACAACCGGGATCGGGTCTTAAAAAGATTAGAGATGCATGAACATGCTCTCCATGTGATTTTCTTTTGATATATAGAGAGTGTTGAGGTGCTATATTTTGAATTAAGAACTTCATCTTACCGTCTTTTGTGGTGTTGGGTCATCTCCTTTGGGGTGATCTACTGGGGGCCGTTTATCGGTTGGAGTGGACGGCGTGAAAGGTGTGCCCTCGCAACTTCCTTCGGTTGAGCGTGGGGGCTTCCGGACGTGGGGCTCTTTCTTCGTAGGCTCCTTGGCAGGGAAGGCGGGGTCTCTTTTTATGTCACCAGTGGGCACTTCTGGTGTGAGTGCATTATTTTCCCTTGGTCACCGGGTGCCGCTTGCTATGTCATATCGGGTTCCCGTACTAGTGTCAAGATCTCTTTACTTTGTAGAAGATGTTTCGACTAGATACATCCACGCACGGGGAGCACGAGCTTCTCACCGATAGAATATCCCGCGGAAGTGAAAAGGTCCGGCTTTAGCTTGAAGTTAGACTGTCCTTTTATTTTACCTTTATCGATTAAGTTTCTTTTAGTTTGATACATTGAATTTCGCATTTGTCGTGACCGATCATTAGTCTATAGGTTCGGCCTTCTAGAACTTAACTCATCGTGAAATTGAAAAGTACCACCCGTTTATTATTTTAGTCGTTGGGATTTGTGAAAATTTTTATTGTTAAACATTCCAAGAAGCACACACAAGGTTTTGTGTGCTTCTGTTGGAATAGGGTTCTGGGAAATGACTCGGAATTTATATGAATAAATTCCTGGAAGGGAAATCATGAAATGCATTTTGAGTTAAGCATTTCATGATGTCAGGATTATTAGGAATTGGATCAATGCACGACAAATGGACTTTGGTTTAAATTGATCGTGCATATAATTAAATTGGACTCATACCCCAGAGTTAATGTGAAATTGAATCAATGTGCGGCAAATTAACTTTTGGTTTAATTTATCGCTCATATGATTCAATATGGAATTTGGATTTGGATTATTGCCAGTATTGGGGATTTGAATGGGAGTAGTGATTTAGGATCACTACAAGAGGAAGAGGAGAAAAGAATAGGATGGAAAGAGTATAAGCCAAAAGAATATTGCTGAAAAGTAAAACGACAAATATAAAGTGAGATCTTAGTGCGGTGTGAACGCAAAATGTCCTCTTTATTGATAAGTCATCAAGTTAAAGGAGTTTGGAAGTGTGAGAAGACAAGTAAAGTAAAGCACACTGGTAGCAAAGTTTCCTGTAATTAATTTTGAAATAAAATCGCTTGGTTTTGTTCTTTTCTCTACACAATAGGATTTTTTTGTGTGTTGAATTGGAGCCACCGAATAAGATGAGGATATTTTCGTTATTAACATGCTTCCCTGGGGGTTCCTTTTTACCTAGGCAAATAATTATAAAATATTTATAACAACTTTTGTATGGTTTATGGTTTTGCTTATTTTATTTACCAGTCGATGTATGCCTCTGATATAGAACCCTGTAACTGCATTAGGCCCAAATTTCTGTGCATAACTTATCCATATTATGTTACGTTAGAGTAAATATTATACGCCCAATGAACATGCTGTAGGCACTAACTACCAAATACTTTTCCGCCACGCACAATAATTGAATGCACTTAATTTGTAATCAATCAACACACCACATTATTTACGGTTACCTGTAAAAATGCATAAGCAGGCAATAGAATAATAGAATCCAGATACCCATATCTGAAAAAATTCGATTATGGTGGAAACAATATATACGTTTACCCATAATTTAAACAAATAAACAATTCTGTAGAAACAATTTGGCGCAAGGCTAATAACCTTGCCCGGAAAAACAAATTATTATGGAACACTTAACAAGTCTCAGACTTGTAAAAAAAGGGCAAGACCGAATCCCGGTTGTAGTGCCGATAATGATGATGTAGAAACAATGCCAATACGCTGAACATGTTTCGTATCGTTGTTCGACACATATAAACCAATTTCATTCTCCAACCATAAATTATATGTTGATTTCAAAATCACTGACGTATTGAATTAAATCCCCAATTCCGGATTGACTGATACGGAAAACTTTCCAGTACCAAACATAAATTAACATTTAACAAATATATATAAATACCAAATCGATATTCCCTGTACAAAGCAATCGCCAGTAACAAGTTGAAATAATATTCATCATCATCATCATCATCATCGGCACTACAACCGGGATCCTGTCTTGGCCTTATTTAACAAATCCCTCCATCGGTCCTGATTTCGGGCCAATGTCATCCAATTTGGCACTCCCAAGCTATGGGCGTCCTGGTCTACGCCATCCCTCCATCACAGACAAGGTCTGCAGCGCTGTCTCCTTCCATACATCCTACACAAAGGACATTCCGGGCAGGCTCTTCTTCGCTCATTCGACCTAGGTGTCCCACCCACCGGAGTCTTCCGAGCTTGATTTTTCTTATAACGTTAGCTTCAAGGTAGATCGCGCACAACTCATGGCTGTAACGTCTCCGGAATCGTCTTCTCTCATCTACGGGGCCAACAATTCTCCTTAAGACATTCCGCTTGAACGCGGCTAAGAGTTCAGAGTGCCTTTTATTGAGCACCCAGGTCTCGGATGCATACATGATTACTGGTAAGACCATAGCCTTGCACAGTAGCAGCTTCGATGTTCTGGATAAATTTCGAGATTTAAAGAGCCTTGATAGATCATAGTAGGCGTTGTTGGATTTGATCAGCCGTTCGCGTATTTCTTCTTCCATATTGTTATCGGCTGATACTATTGACCCAATGTAGTTAAAGGATTGCACTACTTCAAATTCGTGATACAATACCCTGGTAGTTTGACCAACGTTACGTCTTCTCTGCGCAGAGGTTGCCACCATGTACTTAGTTTTCACCTCATTAATGTGCAGTCCCAGTTTTTGTGTCGTCTTCCCGATCTGGGTGAAGGAATCCTGTACCGCCGGTTTGGTTCTACCGATGATGTCGATGTTATCTGCGTAGGCAAGTATTTGGGTGGACTTACTGATAATAGTCCTTCTAGTTGTGACGCCAGAGTCACGGATTGCTTTCTCCAACGCCACGTTGAAGAGGAGACAGGCCAGACCGTCCCCTTGCCGGAGTCAATTAAAGATGTTTATTGGTTTGGACCGCAATTCCGCTATTTTTACTTGACTAGTTACGTTGGTCATGGTCAACCTACAAAGTTGTATCAATTTCTTTGGAATGCCGAACTCTCTCATGGCATTATATAGTTTTTTTTTTTTTTTTTTTTAGTTTTTAAACCACATTTATTTTTCTAATTCTTTTTACATGTATAATATTAGGGGTAAATGTTAGACCCTTTTCTACAATCACAGTCCTTAAATTAACTTACTGGCTCTATGCGAGCTCTCTAAATTACACATTACAACTTGATTTTTATATATGCCTTTCGGCGTACATCTTTTTTTTTTGTTTCTTATATATATATATATATATATATATATATATATATATGAAATAAGTCATATATTAGAGGGACTCCTCGTTTACATCTATATGTATACATTATTATTACAATTTTTTTTTTTTAATTATTTTTTTTTTTTTATTTTTTTTTTTTATTTTTAATAACAAACAAAAACTTCAAAACGAAACGAATAAAAAATAAAATAAGAAATAAAAAATAAAATAGAATAGCTACGAAAAGTAATGGGAAAAGGCTGACAGGGGGAGGGGGGAGAAGAGGAAGGAGAGCGTTGCTCTTGAGAGGCATACTATATCTGAGGAAGTGAAGTCCTCTCCTCGTTGAGAAGCCACCACCATTTGGGAGATGTTCGATCTTTGGCTGATTTATCTCTTTCACCGATCGCCGTGCTAAAACGCATGCGGTCTGGGGCATTGGAGATATCACTATCATGGAGAATTCGTTTGTCCCTGGCACCACGGAAAGCGTGGTAAATAATCGGGACTCCATGCACGTCTTGGATAAGGCCTTTCTGATCCAAGAAAGGGAACGCTTCTGGGGGAATAAACCCCTTCTGGAGCGTATTCTCCAGATACATATCATTGGGATAGAATGCTCCCGAGATAAGATTATTGTCACTGCACATTGCCCTTGCTGTGTGACCACGAATAATTTTAATTATGAAATTGTCTATCCTATTTAACCCTGATTTGTTATACAGGATTTTGTTGGGATAGAATTTTTTGTATTGCGACTCTGGTTTTCTATAAAGTCCGAGGCAGGATCGCAAACACTGCCGTTCGAACACACGAAACTTCTCCATATAAAGTGGAGATATATTATACCATACTGGACAGCCATAAATCAAAACTGGTCGGATGAATGCCGAGTACGAAATTATTTTGACTCTGGGGTCAAGAAGACTACTCCGGAATAGACTTCTTGTCATAGAATATGCGCTTTTAGCTGCGGAGAGGGACGCTGCTACGTGCTTGTCAAAATATAAATACTGGTCTAGCCAGATACCAAGGTATCTAACTACAGTTTTCACTTGTAGTGGAAGGTTATTGTTACCTACAATAGAGGTTTGTTAACTTATAGACAAGTCCTTCTAACCATACGGTGTCGAAAGCCTTTTCAAAGTCAACCAAGCAGGCGCCTGTACATTGTCGCTTTGCCTTGTTCCACTGTATATCGGAAACAAGTTTCGTCGCTGCATGAACTGTATCATGTCGCGCTCGAAAGCCAAACTGCTTATTGGGGATGATATTGTTTTCATCACACCAACCTATCAGTGCTTTGTTTATAATTTTTTCGAATACCTTGCTGATGTTGGGAAGCAGGCTGATCGAGCGCAGATTAGCTGGATTGCTCTTCTCCTTACCCTTTTTGGGGATAGGGTGGATTACTGCAGTCTTCCAATGGGTTGGATAGTGTGCATTGTTTAGAGCGTTGTTAAACAAAGTAGTGTATATGTTCACTGCTTCGCGAGGCAAGCGCCTTAGAACCACATTTGGAATGCTATCTATTCCAGATGATTTCTTATTTTTTATTGATCTAGGTATGTTTCTAAGTTCATCCTTGCGCACAACCATATTTGTATTTTCATTTCTGACGGGAGAATCCGCCCTATTATTTTCGCCGAATGTGATGAAACTACGGTTTTCGGATCGCCAGTTGTGAAGTTGATTGCGCAGCGAGCAATGTCTTTGACGGGCATTGCTTTCAATTTCAGTGTTAGCCTGAACTGATTCGTTAACTCTGTACACTGCTTCGAAACAGGCTCCAATTGCATTCGCTTTCTTTTGCGGATCTTCGACTACTATTACTTCATCATTGGAGTTGATGTGTTCTAAGGTGAGTCCTGCGTTCAGCATTATCTGACAATTCTCGGGAGTCCGTGGAATTCGGAGACAGGAAATGTCATTGTGATCTTTTCTTCGACATATTTTCTTGATTTGTGAAAACATGTTCGGTCCGTTTGCTTGGACAGCTCGAATTCTGTTGCTCCACTCCTCATTTATAACTGCTCGGTAATTATCCCGGATCAGTTTTTGAAGATTTTTAATCAAGGACTTGATAGTTTTGCTTTCATTGCTATTTGGGTCACTGAACTGCCTATAGCACAATTTCAGCTTTGAGAGCAGGGTGCTCTTTTGCCTATACAAAGCATCGATAGTTGCATTTCTGTATCGGTGGGTATAGCCATCCATATGAGCTACTTTGGGGATGGAACGATTCATTGTGTTAGTAACAATATCGTTCATAGTTAGGAGATAATGATCGATTTCATCATTACGAAGGTTTCTATTAGTCGGTGGGTCTATGCCAATGTTGCGTATTTCTCTTTTTACTATACGATCGAAACGCGACCAATGTGCTTTTCGGAAATCGAAAGAGTGAACCTGGTCGTACTGCTCAAGTAGATGGTACTCGTTTGGCACGTGTATTACGGCTCCAAGTCCGTAATGGTCACTATCGTACTCAATTGTGCGAAGACAATTTCGAGTAGTTACCTCGGTATCTGGTAACTGAATTCGATCATCTGTCATAAGTAAATCCAGGAAGGAGTTACCTCTTGGATAAGACGGTGTACTTGTAGCGTACAATTCTAGTTTATGCTCGATCGCATTTGTTTGCCACCAATCAAACAAGGCATTGCCTCTGGTGTTCGATGTCAGATTGCCCCAGGCACTGTGCTTGGCGTCAAAATCACCTGCCATTAAAAAGTAATTGTTTTCCAAATCTAACTTGAGACTTCGGAAAAGCGTATCGATTTCACAGATAAATTGGGTACCTTGAACAGATTCAGGAGCGTAAGCAGCGACTATATATAGATGGCTTTGACTTTTTAGCGGAATGTCTATAATGCATGCCTCTAGCACCTGGAATTTGTGTACTTCCGTGCTGTAAACCACCTTATGGTGAAGACCTTTCTTAACTAAGATAGCGACCCCACCCCCTCGAGTAGAGTGTGGTCGATCTCGTCTAATTATGTTATAATTTTTGTAGCCCATTTTGTGCCTTTGGTTTAGCTTAGTTTCGCTAGCCAAGAGCACATCTGGGCATTCGGCTTGGAGCAGATTGCCTAAATTATCACTTCTTTCGATGTGGGTTAGTGAATTTACATTCACAGCTATAATTTTTAGGTTAAGTTCAGACGGAGGGTTGAAGATTTTGATGTGGAGAGTTATTTGAGAACAGGGTTGAATAGAGACTATCTATTCGTGCTCTTTGTTCAGTCAGTGTTCTTTGAAATTCGGCAAATTGTCCTTGCATGGTTAATAACATTGTTATTATTTCTGAATGTGCCTCTGGTGCAGGCATTTTCCGATTATTATATGTATGTTCCATGGATGCTGGTTGCTTAGGAGCACCGGTCATTTGTGCATATGACACACAAGGAGCCACGAAATTGTTGTAAGAACGAGGTTTCATTTTTTTCTCTTCTTCAACTTGTTTCTTTTTGGATTCCAATTTTAATTTCATTTGTTGAAATTTAGGACATCCTCTAAAATTAGCAGTGTGACCTGTATTTTTACAGAGGGCACAGGACAGTGTTTTCCTATCTGGAAGTTGTTCCTTGCCCAAGGGGCATTCACCAATGGTATGGTCGGAGAGGCACTTTACGCACCTGAATTGCATGTGGCAGTTTGATGCCGTGTGCCCGAAGCGTTGACAACGCATGCACTGTAGTATTTTTGCCCAACTTATTGTTTGCTGGTTGAGGTGTTTGATGTATCGGAGAGCATCAACTTTACTGTTGGGACTCAGTGATACAATAAAGAAAGGCAATTTGCAATTGCGTTTTCTGGAGTTGGCGGTAGAGAAGGGTTTCACACCTGTAAATTTTAAATTATCGGTTTCGACATTTTTTAATTCCTCTAATACCTCCTCAGGGGAAAAACATGGATCAACTCCCTTTAGGTGCATGGAAATTATTTTCTCCGATTTCGGGGTGTACGTGTAGTACTCGCTTTTTGTCCTACCCAAAGCAGTCATTACTTTGCGATAACCTTCAATATCATCGCACATTAATTTTATTTTAGAATTATTAATTTTTTCGTTTTGAAATTTTTGCAAGTTAACTCACCTAATTTTAGAACGTCCTTTGTTTCCATGGACGTAAGTATTATAGGCGGCGCCTTTTCCTTTTTGTTGGTTACGATGTGCTGGTTTGTTTGCTGCTTCTGCATCTCCTTTGTTTGCTGCCTTTTGTTTGCTTCCTGATGTTGTTCCTGATTTTTCCGTTGTGCTGTTGTATTTTCTTGGCTTTGTTGTTGCTGCACCAGGTCTTTTAATTTGAGGATTGCTTCTCTTTGTTTATTGAGTTCCTCTTTTTTTGTGTCAATATCCGCAAGGAGTTTTTCTAATTCCGCCGGATCTGTTGCAGTACCTGTGATATTGTTTTCTTCCTCAGCAGGTAATTCGATTTCACTTGGGTCAAGGTCAACCAATTCGCTGAATTGGTTACCTGCGCCTGTGTATTCGTTTTTCTTTCCTTTTGCATTTTTTTCGCCGTCTGAATTTGGCTTGTGCCGCTTTGTTATAATACTCGGCTGTCGCTCGAGTCGGCTCCGTGTCATCGCTTTCAGGTCTGCCTGGCCCCTTTTCATGAAAGGCGACGAACTCTTTAACACTTTGTTTGTTTCCATAATTTTTAATTTTTTTTTATTTTTTAAACAACCGCTCTCAGTGGCGGCCACACTGTGTAATCTACACTTGTTCACTTACACTCGCGCGACGAATTTATTTATTTATTATTATTTTTTCTTTTCTTTTGCTTTCTCCTGTTGTCAGGTATACGTCTTATCTCTTTGACGTGTTGGTAACGACTGGCATTATATAGTTCTACCCTGGATATGCTGTCGCAGGCAGTATTAAAGTCTATAAATAGATAATATAATGAAATACCAAACTCCAGACAGGCCTAAGGGTGAATATCTGGATATCTCAATCGCTGATTTCCCTGGGATGAAACCACACTGATATTGACCAATGATAACTTTAGCGTTTGGGATTATTCGACCTTGTAGGATAGTGGAGAGTATCTTATAGGTGGTACTCAGCAATTTTATACCCCTATAGTTGCTGCACAGTGTGATATTTCCCTTCTTATGTATGGGGGAAATTATACCACGACGCCAATCTTCCGGCATCTCCTCTTGCTCTCATACGTGCACCACGATCTCATGAATTGCGTGATGTAACGCTGTCCTTCCCTGTTTGATCAGCTCAGCTGGTATGCCACCATCTCCGGGGGCTTTAATTGATTTGAGCTGGTTTTTAATGTTTCTCCAATCCTTGGTGACGGTAACATTTGGACTTGATCTTGCATTGGTGGAGCAATTCTTCTGTGAGCTGACCATTAGCAATTCATTGAAGTGCACCTCCCATCGCTCCAGAATGCCTTCAGGACCGGTGATCAGATTACCCTCTTTATCCTTGCAGTAAGTGCAGCGTGGTATGTACCGCGTCATAGTGCGGAGTATTTGGTAGAACTTCCGCGCCTGGTGCGGACCTCGCCCTCTACTTTTCTCTATTTCACAGACAAGGTTTTTTCCCATGCACTTTTCTTTTGTCGGTGAAGTCTTTTTTCAGATCTTCTGAGCTCTTTGTATTTATCCTCGCATACCTGCGTCCTATGAGACTGCTGCATTGCCCGGTATTCAGCATTCTTACGTTCAGTCGCTAGTTTCCACTCATCATCAAACCAGTCGTTCCGATCTTTACGACTACTGCCTAAGATGGAGTTGACAGTACTAATGACAGTATTCTTAAGGCGTGTCTATTTCGCTTCTACGCCCGGCATTCTGGCCCCAGGACTTACTCTTCTTCCGTCCAGCTCTCCGAGGGCAAGTCCTAGCGCATGACCAAAGGTGTAAGGCAGTCGCGTTGATTCGAACCTGATCCGCAGATGCAATACGTCTCAGTAAAGCAATCCGCGCTCGGAAAACTGTACCAACAAGATAGTGATCCGAGCCGACGTTGGCACCTCGGTACGTTCGTACCGTCATCAGGCTCGAGGAGTGGCGGCGATCTATCAACACGTGGTCAATTTGGTTGCGAGTGGCTTTGTGGATATCTTTTACGCGGAAACTTGGTACTCGCAATGACCTAGTTCTTTGATGCTGCCAATTCAATGACTCGTAGTCCATTGTCATTAGTGTTCTCATGCAAACTATGGGAACCTGCGTAGTGCCTGAAAACCGGCTTCCGACCTATTTTCGCATTCAAATCACCAAGAATGATGTTCACATCGTATCTTGGGCAGGCATTGAGGGCCCGTTCGACGTTCTCGTAGTATTCTTCTTTTTCGTCGTCAGGGGACTCCTCTGTAGTTTCGTGAACGTTTATGAAGCTTAGGTTCTTAAACTTGCCTCGCACGCAAAGAGTGCATAGCATTTCGTTTATTGCATTAAAGCCGATTATGACAGGCTTCCGTTTTTGGCTGAGTAGAAAGCCTATCCGGAGCACATGGTGCTTTGCATGACAGCTGTAATAAATGTCACTCGTTTCTTTGAATAACACCACTCCCCGTCCATTTTATTTCTTGTAAGGCTGTTATGTCAGCTTTATATTCGGACAGGGCATCGGCTAGCTGCTGTGGAGCTCGATCTCTGTATAGTGAGCGGACAGAGAGCATTTTTAAATCGTTTAGCCATTTTCGTTTCCGTGGTCGTCGTCGTGTATCCGGTCCATATCCGAGGTTTGTTAAATTCTCCATAATAATTTATTTTTACAGGCATGGTTATTAGCCTTGTGCCAACCTTTCTCAGGATGTCACTCCATGTATTGGTTCACTACTTGGCGGTTGCCAAAGTAGCTATCCAGAGGTGTCACGTGGAGACTGCATGTCAACTTGGATTAAACAGGGACAATCATAGTCCCAGCCTTCGGCGGGTTGAAAGCAATCAGGGACTTCACTCTGTGTTTTCGCTGCCATCCCACCAGGTCGAACAACTTAACTCGAGCAAAACTGAGAGACGAGTTGTCGGCTTGAAAGTCAGGCGGTTACCGATACTCTACTACACTCCAGATCTAAAGGAACAATCAAAACACAGGGTTCTTGACAGTCAACGAGTTTTGAACAATGCAAAGACTGTGAAATCGATCGGTAAGGCATTGGCAACAGTATTTTGGAAAGCATGCGGAATCCTTTCCATCAACTAGTTGAAAAAACATCCTTGCGCGGAAAAACAAATTATTATGGACAGATATGGATCAGATAGCGGTGGAGTGACTTGCTAAATAAGGCCAACACCGGATTCCGGTTGTAGTGCCGATGATGATGATGATGTTGTTGTGGGGGTAGAGATGTATTGTGCCAATACATGGGCACTGTTTCACTTTCTTCCCCACGATGTTGCTCCGACGAATATCCACAAAAATCCAGGAAAATGGAATTAAAGAAAACACCCAGTGGTTGTTTCGCTGTACGTTTTTTTTTTTTTTTTATTGTTCTCACTTGATTTAGAATTTACACATCTGAATTTGTTCTTATTCTATCATTCTGGTGATTCCACGCGCACAAATAAAGTGATAGAATTTAACCGCTTTCTGGAGGAAAATTAAACTGACTTTTCGTGGCAAATTCAAAACTGTACGCGTAGATGAAATTTCCTGTGATTGAATCTCGACTGTAATTTGACGAATAATTAAATTAAAATTTAGCGCGGTGGCGTGACTAATCACTGCGACGGTTGAGATGTGACTCAGCTCACTTGTGCACCGTATGGTGGATGATTAGTGACTGGTTAATAATCTGCGAATTTAAATTTGAGCTAGAGCGGCGGTGTAGCCAACCGCGATGATGAACTACAAGCGACTGATCTAATTAGGGGTGAAATTCTGTGTTCTGTTTTTGCACACAGGACAACCAAAAGAGATCACGCCTCTGCTCTCTCATTGTCACGCCCGTCGAAGTGTGGTGGATAATCGGTTAATTGATAATCGACGACCATGGGATAATGAGAGAACAGAAACACGATGTAGGATGATCTCGGGGTAGGTTTGGTTGTGTGTGCTGGTATCAAATGCAGTTTCTGAGAATGACCTACTGCCCTAGTGTTACGGCGGTGGTGATCTCAGAGTGCATTGAACCGTATGGAGACAGAATTGTCGAGGAAAGGAAATGTAACAGGTGCTATTCACCCGCGAAAAGAGATCATTGATCCCAAGCGAATGGATGATCTGCCGAAAATCGATAGGACGCTACATCGGCTAGAGAAATATTACCGTGGGAAAAACGCTAAGGAATGCGGTAATTACCAAAGCCATTGGATGATGATGCAACCACGTCGTTTGATTCGACTTGGTTGTTGCTAACCAAGATGCATGGAATTTCCGGTGGAAATCTCATGGGTTAGAGGAATGGAGTTGCCGTATGGCAAAAAGGGTAGCTAAACTCAATTATGCATTATCTGCATAGGATAATGAGTTTAGCTATGCGTCCTTTGGGAAATATGGTATTCCAGGTGAATAGCATGAACGGTGGAATAGGGGATAATATGACACGCTGAAAGCGGTCGAAATAAGGCGTAAATTGTGGTTGGAATTGTGGGTTGGTTCTCCATGTAATATAGAGAACCCCTACAATGTTGAGTTGGAAAAAAGGACAGACAATCATTGAAGAGTACTATGCGTTGTTATTACTCCAGCTGAGTGGAAAAATCTAGATAAGTCTTTAGGCAGAGGGGGTGACCAAGACAATTTCCTATTGTATTTGGAGATAGATATACTTTAATAAACTACTCTCAAAAGATTAAATGGACACACATTAAGCAAATAATAAAAATGCTGGAGGCTGTATTGGTAACATTTTGGTATGAAAAATCAGGGCTAAGTTTACTTTCTCAATTAGAAAACTTTTCTTACTTGTGACGAGAGAAAACTAGATGAACAACACAGTTTAATCAGCTTAAGTCTAGACCACTGATGTGTAAGGAAATACCAATTAACTTTTAAGTTGAAAAGCAATAACTTGGTTTTGGAGCTTAATTTACTTAGACTTCTGCGGAAAACCCAGTAAGATCGCATTCTTTGTCTAGCAGTTAACTCAATTTGGCCTACATTATTTAATAAATAAGTAACTCATTGGTTATGTGCGCATGGTGCGCGTGGACATCACCTAAGCCTTTCATACCGACTTTTTTGAACTTGAGTCGTTCCAGGACAGCTAGTGAGAAAAACAAAAATTCAGAAAAGACTTCAAACACTAGGGTAGTATTGTCAGCCCTGCTAATCATCATACTGTCTCGAGTGAGATTCATAAGTATTAAATAAAGATTGTGTCCCAAAAGGTATGCAAAATTACGTATCATAAACCACTATTCCTCGGCAAAATATAAAATCTCATCTTATCTTCTAGGATGCACTATTACGTGTCTACCATACTCCGAGATTCCTTCAACGTGTCATTTCCGCAAAAACTCCCGTTTTTCAAATGAATTCCGCTACTACATTAGAATATACCGGAGATCAAGTCAGTGCATATGAGATTACCACATAAATATTCTTCACTGTGTTCTATCAGGGACGTGATGCTGAGCAAGAGGCCACATCACGTACATCCTAGTTTCTTGCCCATTCGCAGATGCTTGGATGAGATACTTCGCTTTATTCGCCGTGGTGTACTATTTGAAAAATGTGAAAACATGCCTGAGGTACTGAAAATCCATTACCAGCTGGAAGGGGAGTACATTCCATCTCACTACTTTCTCTTGACTGTGAAAGGCTAAAGACCAATAACAATGTAAACTCAACGTTGCTTTAGTAGCGAGAGCTTTCCATAAGCATTCCAGGATAGGAGGTGTAATAAACACGACTAATTTGAACAGGGATCTCTGGGAGTATGCATGCAGTTTTCGTTGAAATGTTCGTTATGAAGTTAGGGGCCAAATATCCCCAGGATATTGATGTAATGCAGTGAAGATACAAACATTCCAGATATCACTGATTGGGTTCACATTGTTTAGCATATTCGTGTTTGAATACGTGCGGGTAAAATGTAGCCGGGCAACGTTTGTTACGATTGATTGCATACTGCAACAAAATTTAGAAAAGTCTATGCGGGAGTTCCATCAAAGGATATTTCAGATAAATTATATATTCCCAATGAGGATCAGCATCAGTGGACGAATATAATCCTTGAAGCATAAGGGATTTAACAGCAAATCCGAGTAAATTGGAACTGAAAAACCATAACCCTCGGACACAGAACGGTAGTTAGTAAAAAGTTGGCAAAGAAATGGTAATGAGCACATCAAATTGTTATCAGGGTGCAATGTAGCTTAACGTATATGACACACCGAGGATAATGGGGAGCAGCTGCTGACTTTAAAAAATTAGAAGGGTAAGAAAGATAATCAAACGAATATTTTCTAAACGAGAAATTTAATATTTATCCAAACAATAAGTTTCTTTCAGAAGGTGGGGAATTTGTGCCAGTGTGATAACCCATATTGTGTTATTTACTTGTTTACTAAACGTTTAACTAATTACCATCATTTTATTTCTTATCTAACAAGATCCCAGTGAACAGGAAATCACCAACAGTTTCCAACGAATAATATGAAATGACTAGTTGTACACCAGGGTCGATAAGGATACTTAAACTCCACAGTGTGGTGCCACAGCACCAAGCAAAATAACCAAAGGACGTCAAAAACATGAGATGGGGGTTGTCTTATAAGAAGAAACTTAAACCATGAAAGAATGGTCTAACTAGATAAATACACAATTATAACCTTGATTCATAAAATATTGTGAATGAGCTAAGCTTAGTGAATCGGTGTGGACTACTTTTGTAAAATATTAAGAGAGGTGCGTTGTATTCACAAAGTTCTGTTCATCTATAGAAAAGGGACAGGCAGCATGCACTGCATTTACGGCCTTGCATGTTCAAAAAATCCGATTGGAATCTTTTTAATTCTGATTTGTAGCAATGATATTTTGACTACATATTTTCGAAGATAGAAATATCTCTGAAAATGAGATATTTGTAGCTTACCTATCAAACAGTGTTCACAGCTTCATAGATATGCACTCTGCTAAGATTCCACCGAAAATAGATTTACTATATGTATGTCCGTAATTACACTTCAAATCTTATATAGAGTTGGAAAATTTAAAATAAAAGAGAATTCCGTAATGACGAAAAGAGCAGTGATTTTTAGAAGGAGTTATTCTACCGTTTTAGCTGTGTAAGTAAAATCAGACTGGAATTTAATGAAAAAATGAAGGGAAGGGCTCAACCTCAACATCAGATGTATTCAAAAAAATAAATAAAATTAGTTTATCAGTCGTCATTAGTTCACTAGAGCCAGTGGTCTGTTCATCTTCCAACGACGATAGCCAGTCGGACGTTGGTCCATTCACGGCAGTGGTCGTACGTGTCTACGCCAACGAGACAGCATGTGAGTTATGTTTTATCTTAATTGCACTTAAGTACAAAATAAAAAAATTCACTGCACTTTGTCGCGTAGATTATTTTTTCGATTTATCATCTTCGGATGATAAGTTGACCGACTGCGCCAGTTATGTTTTTTCTTAATTGCACTTAAGTACAAAATAAAAAAAAACATTTTTTTAAGTAAAAAGTTTTATTTTTATTTTAATTTTGATGAGAGTCAGGAAATCGTCTGCTCTTCAGAGAGTCGCTTCTAAAACTAAATTTTTTTTTTACATCAAATCATTTCCTTAGGCTTATCTTTCTACATAATAGATATTATATTGCAATTTGCTTAATTGCCTATTTCGGGATTCCACGAAGTCTTGTTAATTACCTTGTAATTACTTCTTAATAGGTTTTATTTCCATCATATGTTGCAATAGACATTACATTGCAATTTTTATATTTTAATGTTTCTATTTAGAGCAAATGTGTAATTAAGTTACACATTTCGATAGATAGGTTCTTTGGTGTCGTCGAAGGATTCTTTGACGTAACACCTCCCCCTTTTAATTTGAAACTCTCCTGAGTTTTGTTTTTTATTCAATTTAAAAAAAAAATGCTTATGACTATTAGGATTACAATTATAGTTGTCTAATTGTGTTTTATAAAAAAAAATGTTTTTCTATTGTTTCTCTCAATTACAAATTCATCGAATGATAGTGTGGTATTAATAAGTACTTTCCTTTTTTCTTCCCTATTCATGTCTTCGCGTTCTAATTTCTCTAGTTTTAGTTTAGGTTCTTCTAATGTATGTATTTCCTCGTATTTGAGTGGGCAAGAGTTAATGAATTTCGTTTTTGTGTTATTTATTTCTATGTATTCCTCTTCTAAGTTAATTATTGCTTGCAGAGGTTTGAGTAGGTTTTGACCTATAAGTCCATCGAATGGTTTATTATAAAAAGGAGTTAATTTCCAACTCATATATCTCTTCTCGTTGAACTCGTTTGGTAGTGATGTGATTATCTCAGTATTTATTGAGATTTGTCCCTTAAGGGTGCTACAGGGGATTGCGTTTTCTAATTTTATTCTTCTGTAATGGGGCAGTTTGTCTGAGTTTAAAAGTGTGGTTGTTGACCCCGTATCTATTAGGCATTTTAGTTTGTCATTACCTATTGTAAATTCGATTACTGGTAAAGTTCCTGTTAAGCTGGTCACTTGAAAATTTCCATGGTCCAAGTTTAGATTTGCGTTGTAGATATAGTCCACTTGCATTGGTTCAACCGAATTGTTTCTTGTCTGGGTATAATTTCTGTAGGTATAGTTTGTCTGACTTCGTCTTGTTTGACTAGAGTTATTCGGAAAACGTTGGTTCCGGTTTGTATTGTGATGGTATGTGTTGTTGGTATTGTATTTCATTATTTTTAAAACATTTTTTATTTTTCTT
This sequence comes from Microdon myrmicae, assembly GCA_963931805.1. Classification (NCBI taxonomy): domain Eukaryota; kingdom Metazoa; phylum Arthropoda; class Insecta; order Diptera; family Syrphidae; genus Microdon; species Microdon myrmicae. The sequence goes on along the minus strand of OZ007497.1, from coordinate 28,964,280 downwards.
TTTATATTCTTAATTTCTAAATTAAAGGCTAGACAAAAAATGCTTAAATTCTCGCTTAATTATCTTATATAATAACTTACTGTTCCTACGCCGACGCTCTAAGCTAAACATTACTTAACATTTGTATAATTTGCCTTTCGGCGACAGAACTTTGTGGCAGTACTGATAATTAGTTGAAATACAGAGAAAAATTTGAAAAACTTTGTCAATTTTTTGTTGTTGTTTTTTCTTAAAATTTAACTTACTTAACTTACCTACTTTTTTTTTTTTTTTTTTTATGTAAACGCATTTAACCTAACTTAACTTAAATCCTGTACTACCCTAATTCTAGAAAAGCTAAGTCTATGTAAGCTAGCTGATGATAGTATGATTCTATACCGACTTTGGTATCCAGGTCTTTATATGCCATTCAACCACCAGAACTGTTGACGCTGTCTAATACTATCGTCCCGGTCTCTGTGGGCGATAGTCCTACTGAAGCGCAAGAGCTCTTCTTCGGTGGGCGTTACTTCCCGGTCGTAGCACAATCGCCCGCCTACAGATGATCTACTTACATGATAGATCAGCGGAATTCCGGATCTATCCTGTATAAGCCCTTTCATATCCAAGTCAAGGAACGCTTCTGGTGGAACAAAGCCGTCGCGACGCACGCTCTCATAGTACAAGGTGTTTGGATAATAGGCCCCGAAAATTAGGTCATTGGCCGACCTTATTGCTCTCGCAATATGTCCTCTGATTAATTTAATCATAAAATTATCCACCCTATTTATGTACGCTTCATTATATAAAGTCTCATTTGAGTAATACTTTTTATAGTCCGATTCCGGTGTCCGATATAATCTGAGACAACTTCTGAGACACTTTCTTTCGAACACCCGAATCTTTTCCATCAAATTTGGACCTATGTTGAACCATACTGGGCAACCATATATGAGCATTGGCCTGATTAGCGTCATGTAGCATATGACTTTTACCCTGCTGTCAAGTTGGCTACTGTGAAATAGCCTCCTTGTCATCGCAAAAGTTTTCCTCGCTTTGAGCAAAGCAGCCTCTACATGTCTGTTGAAATACAGATATTGGTCTAGCCAGATGCCCAGGTATTTAACTAAACTCTTGGTTTTCAGTTAACCTCCATGCGGTCCCACGATAACTAGCTTTCGCCAGTTTTTTGTTGTGTCGTTCGTGGCTTTATATAATGGCGTTCTAAATAGGATGGCTTCACATTTCTGGAAGTTGATCTTAAGTTTCCAGTCATTACAATAGCGCTGCACGTTGTTGAAGTCTCGCTGTATTAAACTATTTATGATCTCAACTTTCGGAGCTGTTCTGTAAATTATGAGATCGTCTGCGTACGCAATAGCTTGCGGAAGTGCATCTAATAAGTCGCAAATGTAAATGTTGAAAAGAATCGGAGAGAGTACCGCGCCCTGTTGCAAGCTATTCTTGATATTATACGTTTTATTAGAGGTCACATTACCACTTTTGACCACGAACCTCCTGTCCTTTGACATATCGTAAAGTACATATAGTAAAGGCTTATGTATGCCATGTCTGACCAGTTTGTAATACAACCCTTCGATCCAGACGGTATCAAAGGCTTTCTCCAAGTCGATCAGACAGGCACCTGTGCATTGGTTCTTACATTTATTCCATTGTATGTCGGAGACAAGTTTAGCTGCGGCATGTGTGGTTTCATGACCCGCCTTAAAGCCAAACTGGTTATTTGGAATAATGCTGTTGTCGTCTACTCATTTTACCAGAGCTTTGTTAATGGTTTTTTCAATTACTTTACTGATGCTTGGGAGTAAACTTATCGAACGCATGTTCATTGGGTTTGTGCAGTCTTTGCCCTTTTTTTACGGTGGGCTGAATGATAGCCGTTTTCCAACGCGCGGGATAATATGCATTATTCAACGCGTTGTTAAACAGGACCGTGTATATATCTATTGCCATTGGGGGCAGGTTCTTGAGTACGATGTTAGGTACTCCATCTATTCCCACTGACTTTTTGCTTCTTAATGAGTCGAAAATACTCTGGATTCCTTCCCTTGTTATTAGAAGGCTATTAGCCACTACACCATTGGCATTAATGTCAATTGCCAGATTATCGTCACTGAATTCCGTAAAACCCGGATTCTCCGATTGCCAATGTGAAATTTCATTCCCGAGGTGCAGGTGATTAAGTAGAACTCTGTCCTCCAGGTCGTGATTTCGGTGAATGTTTTGATTCACCTTGTACATTTCCTGAAAGACAGCTCCCAAAGCGTTCACCTTCTCCAAAGGATCTTCGATCACGAAGAGCTCACTATTGAGGATCGCGTTCTCTGCATCTATGCCAATGTTGGTTAGCAGCTGCTTGTTTACCTGAGTACGTGGGATTTGGAGACACTGAATCTCATTTTGATTATTTCTCCTGAATATTTTATTTATTTGTGGGAACATATCCGGGTTATTAGTTTTTATAGCTCGAATTCTGTTGTTCCAATACAAATTTGTTGCTAATCTATAATTAGCTTTAAGTAATCGTTGGATATTTTTTAATCGGGATTCCAGTGATATTATCTCCTGGTCTTGTCTGTCTGTAAACTGTCTGTGTAATTGTTTTAATTTCGATAGCACTCTGCACTTTTGCCTGTGGAGTGCGTTTATTGTTGCGTTTCTGTACATGTTTATGTGATCTGTAACTGTTGTTTTGGGAATTGTTTTGTCCATTGTTCGTTTTACGGTTTCATCCATTTGTTGAATGTATTTGTCGATTTCACCATTAGTCAGGTTTCTGTTTACTGGCAGATTAAAGTCATTCGAACGCAGTTCTCTTGTTAATGATCTGGTGAACCGCGGCCATCGCATTGCCCCGTAGTTATAGGGTTGCGGGATCACGAATTCCTCCAGATCTGCGAGCTCGTTCGGAAGCTCTATTACTGCCGTGAATGCACAGTGGTCACTGTCGTATTCAATTGTCCGTAAACAGTTTGTGTTTCGTCTGTTGGTGCTAAGTAATCTCAGTCGTGAGTCGATTAGCAAGATATCTAAGAACGATCTACCTCTGGGGAACGATGGATATTCCGTAGCTAGCAGGTCAGTTCTATATTCAGTATGAAACTGATCTCACCAGCCAACCAACTGATTTCCTCTGGCATTAGATATATGATTTCCCCAATTTCTATGCTTGGCGTTCATATCTCCCCGTAGGATAAAGTAATTTTTGCCCAGGTGCAATTTTAAGCATCGGAAGAGAGTCTCGAGCTCTGCGACGAGGGTTGCCTTTTATATTTCGGGATTAGAGAACAAAAACAAATATTGATCATCGAAAATCACTTTATTGTTTTTCAAAATATTCCCCATGGAGATCTATACACTTTTGCATGCGTTTGAACCAATTGTCGAAGCACTTTTGCCACTCTGATTGAGGTATCTCCAACACATGCATTCTGAATGCAGCAACCGCTTCTTCAGGTGTCGAAAAACGTTGACCTCTCAGTTTGTTTTTTACGTACGGGAATAAAAAGAAGTCATTCGGTGCCAAGTCAGGACTATACGCGGATGACCCATCAAATCGATGTTTTGGGTGCTCAAAAATGCAGTTGTCGCAGCCGATGTGTGAGAGCTCGCATTGTCGTGGTGAAGAGTGATCCGTCTTCGGCGGTTGGTTTTCCTGATTTCTTGGAAGACAACTGGCAAACAAATTGTTGTGTACCACTCAGAATTGACTGTTCTGCGTTGTTCTAGTGGTACGGTTGCGACATGTCCAGTTTTTCCGAAAAAACAGGCGACCATTTGCTTGGAAGTGCTTCGTGCGCGAACAACTTTTGTTGGATTTGGCTCATCTTGAAACACCCAGACAGTCGACTGCTGTTTACTTTCGGGCTCATATGCGTAAATCCACGATTCATCACCTGTCACGATGTCATAGACGTGTTTCGAAGCACCGCGACCGTATTTTTTGATCATTTCTTTCGACCAATTGACACGAGCCTTTTTTTGGCGATTGACAAATTGTGTGGGATCCAGCGCGAACAAATTTTTTTGACAGTCAAATGTTTATGCAATATTGAATGTATGCTGGTCCCACTAACGCCTAAGGTTGTCTCAATCTCACGATATGTCACATGACGATCTTCCAATATCAGTTCGCGCACAGCATCAATGGTTTTCGGAACAACAACTGATTTTGGACGACCTTCACGAAATTCATCTTGGAGTGAACTACGACCACGGTTGAATTCACCACACCATCGATAAACATTGGTCCTTGATGGAGCTTCATCGCCAAAAATTGAATTAAGTTCATCCATGCACTGTTGCTGAGTTAATCCACGCCGAAAGTTGTAAAAAATAATCGCACGAACATGTTGACGATTTAATTCCATTTTTGGGCCGAGATGAATCTTTTAAGTTACTGTAAACAACACCAATAGCGCTCGTATGTCAAAACGTTCTGAGTGCGTATACCCTCAAAAATGTCCAACTTTACGACAGAGCTGTCAATTGCCGAATTGCAACACTAGGGTTGCCAAATCCCGAAACATAAGAGGCAACCCTCGTATAAATAAATTATGTTGGTGCTCCTCAGGTGCGTATACCGCAATTGCATACAAACCCCTTCCTTGCGGAAGGGGTATGCGTACGATACAGGCTTCCAGCACCCGGAACCTGCGCACTTCTCCACTATATATTACTTTATGATTGATCCCTTTTCTAATAAAGATTCCGACCGCTGCGATGTTACGGGCATTGTTGTAGTACGAGCTGGCTCTGTGTTTTGTTGTTGTCGGTATTGTAATTATTGTTATTATGTTGTCGCATTTGGCTGGAATTGTTTCCGTATGTGTTGTGATTATTTTGTCTAGTTCGTCTAGAATTGTTTTCGTATGTGTTGTTATTATTTTGTCTAGTTTGTCTAGGATTGTTTTCGTAAGTGTTGTTATATTGGTATGTGCTGTTTATATTGTAATAATGTGTTGGATCGTTATTGTCTCTTTGTAAGTTTTCCCTATAGTCATTATGTCTGGGGTATTGGTTTCTATTAAAATGTTGGTTATTAGATCTATTTGTTCTATTTTCGTAATTATTTGGATTGTTATAATGTCTATGCGTCTCTAAGTGTTTCTATGTTCCTACTGTAAATTATGCTTGATAGATTGGGGTTAATTCCATTTAAAAATATTTTTAATATAAGAGATTCATTTGACGTTGGGGAAAATTCGCCAGGTTTTTTTCTCATCGAATTCATATTTACCAATCAATTTGCTAATATTCTCCGGAGGTCCCTATAGTATGAGCTTACCGATGAGTTGTTACATGTCACTGCTTCATGGTGCAATTTGTGATATGTTTCCCTAATTCCGAAGTTGTTAATTAATTCTGTTTTTATCCCTTCCCACGCGGGATTGGGTCCTAATGTCCTTATGCAATGGAGAGCGGCTCCTTGAATTTTACTGCGGACATGTCGTTGATAAATGAAATCTTTCAACGCTGGATTTTCATTGAAGAGTGGCAGGACAAGCTCTGTGTCCCTTATAAAGGAGAACAGGTCATATCTTCCATCCCCGTGAAATTCTTTGATTCTCGCGGCTTCCCTAATTAGTTTGACTACCGGTATTTCGTCTGACATTTTTGATTTGTAAATAGATTTTCTATATTTTTAAGATTTAAAAAAGTATTCTTTCTCAATACCACTAATTAAGACCAAAAGACATGAAACTAACTTATTTTCTAAACAATGTATGAATATATGTATGTAAATGTATAGTGTATGACAGCTTTTATTATTTATATAAATCTAATACTTAAAATAAATGTTGCATACTTTTATTTCCTCCTTTGTTGTTCTGTTCTTGGTGTTGTACGGCTTCTTCTGCGATTAGAGATGAGGTGGGGTTCTTCTTACCCTTGTTGTTCACGAATTCATTCTTGTTGGGGTGTTTGTAACCCTTTAATTGTCTTCATTTTATGATTAGGCATGTGTTATTATTTTACTTATTATTGGGCTCCTCGATAGTATAGTGGTTAGTAAACCCGCCTGTCACGTGGGAGACCGGGGTTCGATTCCCCGCCGGGGAGCCTCTGGCGCAAGACTAATGACCTTGCCCGGAAAAAAAACAAATCAATATGGAAAATTTAACAAACCTCAGGACTTGCTAAATAAGGCCAAGACCTGTTCCCGGTTGTAGTGCCGATGATGATGATGTGTTATTATTTGTTTCGTAAAATTTATCATTTTTTAACTATCAACATTGTTTGTTTATTAACATATATGTGTTTTTAAAATTGTCGGCTGAACACTGTCTATAATTTTCCATTAGCACGAAAAATATTTGTTTGATCGTAGTTACTTTTATTTTATTTTTATCCGCATTAATAACTTTATTCAGGCTCCGTTGTACACCGTTTACTTCGTTACGTTTATAGATTAGATTTAACATATGTTGGGCGTTTATGATTATAAAACATTTTAAATTTGTCCGCTGTTTTTATATTTTTCATTGTATGTCTTGCCTAACACTAAATACTGAATGTTAGAGTTTCATTGATGTGAATAGTCGCTTAATAAGAGTTTTGTCTGTTTTTTATTCTTCCAGCTGATGACGATGTATTGATGAATTGATGATGATGAATGATTGTGTTTTATTTCGTTGTTGTTTAAATAAAAAAGCTTTTAATTGTCACTCACAAATTTTAGGTTAACGGTTCTTTCTTTTTTTTTTTAATTTGTCACTAATTTATTTAATAAAATAATTCACTGCACTTTGTCGCGTAGATTATTTTTTCGATTTATCATCTTCGGATGATAAGTTGACCGACTGCGCCAGTTACGTTTTTTCTTAATAGCACTTAAGTACAAAATTAAAAAAATATTTTTTTAAATAAAAGTTTATATTTTTATTTTAATTTCGATTAGAGTCAAGAAATCGTCTGCTCTTCAGAGAGTCGCTTCTAAAACTAAATTTTTTTTTACATCAAATCTTTTCCTTAGGCTTATCTTTCTACATAATAGATATTATATTGCAATTTGCTTAATTGCCTATTTCGGGATTCCACGACGTCTTGTTAATTACCTTTTAATTACTTCTTAATAGGTTTTATTTCCATCATATGTTGCAATAGACATTACTTTGCAATTTTTATATTTTAATGTTTCTATTTAGAGGAAATGTGTAATTAAGTTACAGGTTTTTTTGTGTCGTCGAAGGATTTTTTGACGTAACACGTGCGCTTCTGCCTCGTGATCCGTACCATCGGATCAATTGTGCAATCCATTTTGGGAATCGTAGATGCACATAAGATACCCAATTGCACTATCAGTTCGGGCGCGAAGTCTTACTGTGGGATCCTAAATAAACAAACGGATCTTCACACACGCGTTCGAGTGCAGTGCAACGTTTTCTGTGCGATCCTATGCAAATAGACAGATCTCCGCACACGCGTCTTAGTGCTGTGAAAAGTGCAAGAATATACACGCGAGTGATGTGCAGTGCGGGAAAAGCATCTACACTTTCCATCCCTTGTGTCTGTTTTCCTTTTTTTCACATCTCTGTTTGCGCCCTTCAGGCATCCATACTCTCGATTGATTAATAATCTTTGAAGAGTTTTGTTTGTCGCTGAGTGGCATAATGTTCATCATGGAAGGGATGTGACCTGGATTTCGGCACGGATCTAGTAGGGCACCTACTACAAGGGCATAACACCTGTAGTGGTTGCTTTCGCTTATCTATTGCTGGTCCCGACTTGCATCCTTTCCCGAGGCGGTATTGGTTTTCTGTGTAGGGCCATTTCAATGGAGTGGGAATTTCGCGATGATTTGTGTAACATTCGCGGCTTGAGATGGAATTTCTCTTATGTGTCAGCCCATGTTTCTAGCCAGAATCCAACTATCCTTGCACTTAGCCAAACCCAGATAATTACTAGTACAGATATTTCCGATTTTAATCTACCTGGGTATAACTTAGTGCCACTGTTGTTTCCACATCGTGGTATAGCCATATATATACGAAATGATATTGCTTATCAGCTTCTGCCACAATATGGGCTCTGTTCCAATCCAGAATTTAATTTCTCTTGGCTAAAACTACACGTTCGTAAGCATATCATACATTACTACTTTGTTTACAGAAGCCCAAACTTGGATAGAAATGCATCCTCTAACGAATTTGATGCTCTGTCTGATTCTATCGATAGGATCTTGACCCTAATATCCGCACTCTGAAATCGTTATTGCGGGTGATTTTAATGTGCATAACTCCCAGTGGCTTCGTCACTCCGGAACAACAACATCTGAAGGTCAATATGTCCAGCTTTTTGCTGATTCAAATAGCTTAACTCAGCTTGTCAATGACCCAACACGGGTACCAGATATATATGGTCATTTCGCCAACACACTGGTCACCTCCTACCCAAACAAATACACAATTGAAGTTTTTTCGCCCTTGGGCACTTCAGACCACTGTGTCGTGTCAGCTAAATTTCCTCTAACCAACAGTAACGTTAATGAAAAAGCTCCCAAAAGAATAGTATGGTTCTACGACAAAGCCAACTGGGAAGGTCTGAACGACTTTTTTGGGACGTAAAATTGGTTTTTATTTTTCCTTCATAACGATGTTGAGTATATAGCGGACACATTGACAGACACGATTCTACTTGGCATGCGAACGTTTATTCCACACAGAGTAAGAGTAAACCCAAGAGAAATATGTGGTTCGATTCCGGGTGCAGAGAAGCCATTTAGGCTAAAGAGTTGAGTTTCCGGTTGTATAAATCAAGCAATACTGAGGAAAACCGGAAAAGATTTAAGAGAGCTAGAAATGACCGCAATGCGTATATTCAACGCGCCAAGTTCTTGCATGACCAGAGAGTGAGACAAAATATACTACACTCTCCCACAGGTAGTAGAAACTTCTGGGCAGTCGTGAAAAACATTCAAAACTCAGTCTCTTCATCCATTTCATCGGTTATAGTCAATGACAAACCAGTCACCACTGCAATAGAGAAGGCGAATCTAATTGCTGCACATTTTGCAGCCAACTCAACGCTGCCTGATAACACATCAGTTCCACGTCAAATTGAGCATATGCAGCACACCATGAGCTAGATTCGCTTTCGAACGCGTACTATTGTCCGCGTACTCAAAGAGGTAAACGCAAACAAATCCGCTGGTCATAATGGCGTTCCCCCAATTCTCTTGAAGAGATGTTCCTCGTCACTCGCCAAACCACTGCGGAAACTCTTCGACTTGTCGTACTCTACTGGCCGTTTCCCAAATAGATGGAGGTCAGCGAACATTCAGCCAATTCCCAAAAAGGTGATGACCCGTAGCATTAACTTCTATTCTCTCCAAGGTAATGGAATCTCTTGTCAACCGTCAACTTTGGATATATCTGGAATCAAATGAGCCAATATGGCTTCCGTAGCAACAGGTCCACAGGAGATCTGATGGCGTACCTTACCGAAAAGTGAAGCCATTCCATCCACTACCTCGGTGAAAGCAAGGTAGTCGGATGTTTCAAAAGCCTTTGTCTGAGTATGGCATCCAGCCCTTTTGTCAAAATTGCATTCATATGGTGTGGACAATTCCCTGATTCAATGGATAGATACTATCTTTCTGACTGTTCAATCCAAGTGGTTCTTGACGGTGTCAAATCTGTCTCCCATCAAATTAATGCAGATGTTCCCCAGGATTCGGTACTCTTGTAGGAAAGAAGCATGGCGCGCCGGCGTACGGCGCTGATTCTCTTCTATCCCCATCGCCACTAAAAGATATGGCGAAAGAAAACACCAACAAGGAACGACGGGCACGCATCGAACACGGCAGCAAAATGTTCGCCCAGAGAAACCGTCACACACAGGAGAAATTAAAACACACTGATATTGCTTACTATAATTTATTCCCTTTTTTTATTGTTGAATTAAGGTTCACTTTCGGCTTTATACTCTTATACAAACCGAAGCAGGTGTAGCTTACGTTTAATGTACATTAAGTGTCCAAACAAAACAAATAAAACTCAATAGAACTGCAATCGCGTCCGATTACGGCGCCGGAATCGAAGCACACACGATAAGGGTAAATAAAAGAAAATAAACAGCACTTTCACTTTGAGTCGCGAATCTTGACTCTGGGGATATGCTCACCCCCGAGCGCATGCTACGGGGGTTGAGAGAAAACTCCAATGATGAAGTGCGTTCGCACTGGCGGGTGAATTAAGACTCCACGGTATTTACGCATCCCCAGCGATACGGGGAGCGGAAGACGAACCGTCCGGACCGGCGGTTGAAATACGACTTAGTGATTCAACCCTCGTTTGGGGAGAGTTTGGTGGTGTGGTTAAAGATATCCTCTCCACTAAGGATATGTTTTTACTTACCACCAGAGAAACTTAAAGTCTCTCTTGCTGGAATAGAAAACCAGATCTCGTAATAAAGATAATGGTGGTACACATGTATGTGTGTACATTGGTTCATTCATGGGACAAAGCCATGAGAGCGAAACTGAAACAAAGGAGAAGCGACCTAAGGCATCGGTCTGTAATTAGGGTCAACTAAGTAAATAAGCTGGAACTCATTAAATGAGAAATACATTTGGGATACCACAAACGATATGGATTGTTTATCGTATCGCCAGAATGCCTGCGGAAGAACAGCGTTCTTTTGTTTGCACATGGTGCGAGTTAGGGAAATTGGCTTCAGCGTCGATTGCGCTAAATGAATGCAGCTGCTTGGCTTGTTTATTGTTGGGAGAAAAGGTTGCCAGCCAATGTGTATGAAAAGAGATTTGTTGTACATATGATGAAGTTGGGAATAGGCGACGCAATGATCATTATCCCTGGTTGGGATGGTTACATGATACGTGAACCGAATTGTTTTCTTTCAGGGATATGATGTTTATTCCATAAAGAATTCTTTGTTGGGAAAATTTTGCCGATGCGATAATGCGTGGGAAAATGCCCTTGTAGATGCAATTCTTTTTAGCGATTTTGGGTAATGCTTGTATGCATTAATGTCCTTGGAAAAGGAAATGTTTTCAGGTGCCAATGCGATTGCATTGGTGGGAGACAATGGGAGTTGGGTTGTAATAATGGGGGGTTCTTTGGGTAAGTTTAAAAGAGCCCCCACACTCTCACCCACTCTCTTCCTCATCTTTATAAATGATCACTTATCAATTACTCACAACCCAATCAATTGATACATTGCATTCAGACCTCAACAAGATATATCAGTGGGGATTATCTAACCGAGTAGAATTCAATGCCCTAAAACCTCAGTGCTGCCTCTTGCCGTCAAAGGTGAGCCCCAAAGTAAATATACTGTCTATGAACGGCACTTGCATCGATGAAGCCAAGGAACTATCAATCCTCGGCACTCGATTTAATTCGACTCTTAACAGGAATGACCACATATTTGAAGCTGCGAAAAGTGCAGCCAAATGTATGGGATTCCTTAAGAGATGCAGAAGATGCTTCACTCCACCCAACCTGACCACTATTTACAAGGCGTATATTCGTAAAAAAAATGGAGTTCATCTCTCATACTTGGTGAGGCGCATCCAAAACTGCTCTACACGTGCTCGACAGTATGCAAAAACGAGCAGTGAATAATAAGTGGACCCAGCCGCAAGTCGATCAATTCCGTCCTTAGAACACAGGCGCAACGTATCATGCCTATCTCTTTTCTATAGGTATTACCACGGTCGTTGCTCTACTGAACTTGTTGAATACGTTCCGCCCTTTCAGACATTTTCCTGCGATACCCGTCAATCTGTAAAGGCGCATCACATCACGTTGAAAGTGGACTTTAGGCGCACAAATAAACATAGAGAGTCATTGTTTAGCCGAACCACACGAATGTTGAATGTGCTTTCCCAAAACGGCGGGAGAAGAGCCCGGAGTGTCGATGAGAAAAGTGAAAAGTGAAAAGATTGAGTTAAAACAATTTTAGTAATGTTTATCCTTCTCTATTTTATAAAAAGTACAAGGGTGATTTTTAAGACTGACAATCGGCGAGCGATTCGGCCTCCGAAATTATACTGAATATTGAACGGCCAGCGGTTCGGCCTCTGTACTTCTACTGATCCCGCACTGCCCTTTTATAGTTTTTGTAGTTGACTTTTGTCAATTATTTTAATGTCAAAATTCCAAGAAGCACACGCAAGACTTGGCGTGCTTCGATTGGAATTTTGTTCTGAGAATTGTTTGAGGATTTTGTTGGATAGATTCTGGGAAGGGGAATCATGAAATGCGTTTTGAATTTAGCATTTCATGATGTCAAGGTTTTTAGAAATTGAGTCAATGTACGATGAATTAACTTTTGGTTAAATTCGTTGTACATGTGACTCAATATGGAATTTGAATATGAGGCAATGGAAAATTTGGGATTTGGGTTATGATTTGATGTTATTGGGGATTTGGATAGGGGTAGCGATTTAGGATCGCTACACTAATCATATCCACACATTTAGGACCAATATACATCGACACGTCCTTTCCTTATCCACTTCCTCTCCATTCGCTCGCATCGGGCTCTTAGGGGTACTTCAAAATCGCCTTTTATGTGCGCGTTAATGTAAAAAAACAAAAAAAAACAAACAATCCTTACTGCACAATATTTGCATTATTTTGAATAAAAACAAATTGGCAGCATTCTTGGATTTTAATAACAGTCTTGAATTTTTACATTGCATCTATTAGATATGTATTTAAAAATTTAACCATGAATGTTTATCGTCCCACGCGGCGCATAACAAAGCGTGCTATTCAACAGCATTTAGCAACTCGCCCTCTTTCATTCAATCAAGGGAAGACCACCATTCTGGTTGTTTAATTCAATCCACTACCCCCACTTTTCCTCTAAGGCAAACTACAGGATAACATTTAATAAAAACACGTCTTCCAATGAAACACATTTGTATCGTTTTTCAAATCCAGTTTCGTTGGAGTTTTTCAACAATTCTCTACATAATATTAAGTGCTCTTCTATTTCATCCCAATAGAAAAGTTATAGTTTACGATATATTTTTAAGTACATCTATCGATGACAGGATGTTGAAAACTCTTACCCGTATTCCTGTGAAGCGACAAATGCCAACAAAGCCCACATTCCCCTGTATAGAACTGGCGAAATCGTCTAATTAAATTCTACAAAATACACGATCTCTGTCACAATAACAAATTGAATTCTTTCTCAGTCCTTGATCCCAATTAATTAAAACGTCGTTTCGGACAGGCCAGTTTCGTCCCTAGAAGGGGTATCCGAAAGTACAACTCTATAATATTGCGGCACTCTCAGTCAAACGTTTTCAGTGGAGTATGACACAGAGGGCCACCGTTTTTAAGATTTCACTGAGCAGTGCAATAAATTACTATTACAGTTTTCAAGTGACTGCCACCCGGATGCTGTTTCACACAAAATAATTTATACAGTCGTTTTAATAAATCCCTGTCAGGCAGATAGATACAAATTGGTGAGAAAAATGAACGTTTGTCTAAAATGGTTTGAAACGGCTCCTATACGATGAGTTCTTGAAAATTGTGAAATGGTAGCTTTTAGTCCTACCAGAGCTGTACTAGACCAAATTGGTAATATAAATGTTGCGGCTCAGTTTTTGCAACAGGTGTACTCTAATGCCAGAACGTTTCATCATTCTTCGATGTGGCTCTTATACGTCCAATATGGCTTTAGACATTGATGATGACGGGAGAATTGATCACCAGCTTGATGTATTGCTTTCGCTATTCCGTTAAATGGAACTTAAACTAATTTTTGCAAAATACGTCGTCAGCGTTGCCCAACGAAATCGGTCAACACAATTAAAAGATAGCTCATACAAAGTCTTGGATATTAACAACCCTGTAGTGAAACGTATGTTTCTATTTCCAGTGCTTACAAAATATTAGAACTAATTTTGTCAATGTAGTGCTTGACGTTACTCTAACACTCAATGACGTAAGAAAATATTTTTGTGCAGGTATACGGTATACCAGGTGTGTGTTTAACCCTATTTGCTCCTAGATGGCGTTAGTGAGTGTATCATGTTACTAGGGCAACGCCATACTTTTTACTTCATGAGTCCCACGTCCATCAACAATAATCAGTGCCGATCGAACGCTGGCGGAATCCAAATACAGGGATGATCCGAAGCACTATTGCAAAGTGATCACGTTGGGTATCAAGAGGACAATTAACTCAGACGCTTGAAAGCACATAAGCAAAGTGTCACATCACCGGGGAGCACTACGCTGCCTACTGAAAATCGCAGTGTCATACTTCGCAGCTGATAACATATGAAAGGGAGGGTGGCCCAAGGAAATACCACTTAAAGGCAGCAGTACACAGGGCTCAGTCCTCGCACCACTTCTATGGAATGTAATGGGGCACTAAATAAACCAACAGAAGTAGAGATCATAGGTAGAAAATGATTTCGACGTATGATCTCTACATCTGGTGGTTTATTTAGTGCCCCGCCGTACATTTTCCATCCTATACGTGGGGTTCGAGGACTGAGCCCTGTGGTATTGTGGCTATGTGGACACAGAAAGTAAACCAGAACTAGCGGAGAGTAAAACAGACATCGTACTCAAGCGTAGCCCCCAAAAAAGAAATTAGGGTATTTATTGGCGCACCCATAATCGAATGCAGCCACATCATAAAATATCTAGAGGTTATAATGTGTTTCGGATTCATAATTATATGCTCGGGGAGAATCTAGTACATCGTCTAGTACTCTCCCCGACAAACATATTCACCACAACACGATGACAGTGCATGAGAAACTGTCTATTCTAACAGTCATTGTTTACTGCTTTAGGTGCTCGATTTTAATTTTCTGCAATTGTCGTTACTTACTTACTGTTTTGGTGCACGATCAATTGAAAGAAACTTGTTTTGGATTTTGAATGCTGTGATAGTAGTTACTTAGAGGATAGTTTAATTAAAGTTATATAATGAACTAAACCAACGAACATTTTTATTGTTATCATGTCAACGGTGCAGTCAGTGTATAGTGCAGAAACACATCCAAACTGACTAATTTGGCCGACGTGATTTGTGCACTGCATCGAGCAAAGGCCAAAGTGATCACAATTGAAGAACCTGTCGACCCTAGGCGAAGTTCTACAAAAAAGGTATTACTGTTCCTTTGCATGTTAACCTATTTGTTTCAGGCATCGTTCGACCCGGACGCCATTGCGTCATTCTTCCTTCATCATCAACGTGCTCACCGTTCGCTATTCCCCGACGACATTCCTCGTTCGGTGGAACATCAAATAGGATCTCGACCGATGACATTCCTCGTCCGGCAACGAGATATTCAACATAATGGATCACCGCTTCAGGCTCCCTCTGGGCTACGAGGGAAACAAAAGAGCGACAACACCGCAAGTAACCGCTTACAGCTCACACACTAAGCCCATAAAAAGAAGACGAAGCTTGGGAAACTGTAGGACCTGCATCATGGTGTCCACCGAAGCAACGTAGGTAATAGCGGGTCAATGCCCATATAAATAGAAGGAGGATTGGTTGCGGAGATATCCAAGTTATGACAACTGAACGCAATAGACTCCAGTGCACACAAAGCCGAATTCGCGGCTATCCGAGAACATGGCCTTAGCCAATGGCAATGAAATTGGGACAATTCATGAGATCGTGGTGCACGTATGGGAGCAAGAGGAGATGCCGGAAGATTGGCGTCGATGGATAAGTTAGGCACAGAAATTTGGGCTTAATGCTTTTAAAAACAAATAGTTACAGGGTTCTATAACAGAGGTATACATCGACTGGTAAATAAAATCAATATGCAAAATCATAAACCATACAAAAGTTGTTATAAATATTTTATAATTATTTGCCCAGGTAAAAAGGAACCCCCAGGGAAGCATGTTAATACCGAAAATATCCTCATCTTATTCCGCGGCTCCAATACAACAACAACAACAACAATCCTATTATGTAGAGAAGAGAAAAAAACCAAACGATTTTACTTCAAAATTAATTACGGGAACCTTTGCTTTACTTGTCTTCTCACACTTCCAAACTCCTTTAACTTGATGACTTATCAATAAAGAGGACATTTTGCGTTCACACCGCACTAAGATCTTACTTTATATTTGTCGTTTTACTATTCTTTTGGCTTATACTCTTTCCATCCTTTTCTTTTCTCCTCTTCCTTTCTATAAATCAAAAGAAAATCACATGGAGAGCTTGTTCATGCGTCTCTAATCTATTTAAATATTTTTTAGACACTTTATACTCAAAATTCTTAAATTTATTTCTACCATCTTTACAAGAAAGCTACACCAAATAAAGTGTGTGCCAATCAACATCAATAAATAATCGTCACCGAAATATTTGCATTCTACTTTCTCTTATATTTTCCATTTCTTTGCTCCTTTTCATATATTTTTATGTGAGAGGTGTATCTTTTAAATCATATCATTTTTAATTAGAATGCTCCCAAATGAACAGTTAGAGTCCAATAATCCCCAACCTAGTTGATAATATTCCCCAATTAGCTTTCAACCGACAAAAAGTAACAAAATAACAAAAGAAAGTCATAAACTAACTTTCGCTCCAAAGCCAAAATCTACTTAAAAACAATTCAGCACAGATAAGATAGTCAAAAATAAAGGACTGCTGGTAAAAACTTTAAAGAGGCATTCAACTCTCAGTACGAACAGTATCCATCCCGGGATATTCTGAAAAATAAAAAACGATAACGATGGCGTAATGACACCCATTCACTAGTAGAACAAGAATCTCTTACCGGAACTTTGCCAAAAAAGAGAGAAAATAAACCCTTTTAAATAAACGATAATGGTGTTATTAACGAAGGAGCAAAAGTTTTTCTACTCTAACGCTGACACACACCGTTTAATTTGGAATTGTTAATGAGGTACACCAATTTCAGGCTTTAAGTTTTGGCCATTAACTAATTAATTGGGTCGAAGGACAGTATGTGTGATGGTCAGATCCTTGCATTCAATATATATAAGTCTGTTCTACATGATTTACAACACACGATTGGACTTTATTGAATGATATGGATGCTGCTGGAACATAAAATGGAAAGCGATAAAAAAGAGGAAATACAACGATGGCCGAGATCAGGAATTCAATATGAAACTGTAACCCTTGGGAAGTCGATTGATATTCACCTAACGTATTCAAGTGTGTATGTTAAACAACAAACAGTCGACATAATTCATAATATAGAAGGTAAA
Source organism: Microdon myrmicae (assembly GCA_963931805.1). Lineage (NCBI taxonomy): Eukaryota > Metazoa > Arthropoda > Insecta > Diptera > Syrphidae > Microdon > Microdon myrmicae. The sequence goes on along the minus strand of OZ007497.1, from coordinate 28,947,076 downwards.
AATAAGGCAAATGGAATAGAAGATACGAGTATTAGCATAGTTTGTAATATTTACCAAAAATTGATGCACGGGATTTGAGAGGTTTACCTGAAAAATAAAATTGAAAATAAAATTTAGTATTAGTAAATCATATAAATGAAAATTCATTGGTTAAATATTTGAAGGGTTCCTATCATTAATATCATAGTGTAGAAGATAACGTCACATGTGTTATCCTGGTTTTTATCCGGACGGAAATCTCACTCCCACTAGTTTTGATCTGAGACGATAAACCAAAGTTTTTTTATGCTTAGGGTTCGCTGGATTAATTATTTTAAAAAATAACAGCCGTTAAATCTATTTTCTTTGTAAACACTTTATTAGTCTGTTAATAACAACCGTCCCTTAATCTAAAAAGCCCCTGGAAAAGAAAACTTACCTTTTCATGCATCTCTTCGCATACAATTCTCCGTAAGATTTCTTTCTTAATATTATGTTTGGCGGGTCCTGAGGCTTGTTGGGTTTTCCATGGTGATTTGTTTTTTTCCGGTAAGGGTCATTGGTCTTGCGCCAGCATGCACTAGTACTCGTCGGATTAATGCTGAATTCGAAATTATTTTGACCATGCGGTCTAGAAGACTAACATACTACGAAATTGACTTCTTGTCATACCGTATGCATTTTTAAGAGCAGCTGCTATGTGCTTATCAAAGTGTAGATACTGATCACACGAGATACCAAGGTATCTAGCTATGGTTTTTACTTGTAGTGTAAGATTATTACTTCTTGCCGTGGACCACCTTTTCCAGTTCCGCATGGTATTCCTCAAAGCCATGGACAGGGCCGTTCTGTAAGGTATAGTGTGGCGTATCTACCAGATACACATATAGTACATAAGCAAATAGTGAAGAACAACACCGAAACAAATTCGAATAAGCCCTGTGAGTAGGGCGTTAGAATATACTCACAGCTAGACCAGCTTGTCGTAAGAGGCGACTAAAGGCCGAGTGGTAGCCGGGGTCCCAACGCCCTGTGCGCCCGGTGAAATACCACCCCATCAAGCTATAGGCTCCGTGAAATGGTTGGGAGAAATCCCTGGCCATCTTTCGGAGCTTGGCTGATGGACCGGTTCGAAAAAAGGTTGGTTAGGTGGTAGTCGGTCCCAAGGTGAGATACCACCCTGTCACGCTGTACATTCCGCGATACCGCCGAGAGAAATTTTCGACGGTGTTTCGGATGTGTGGCTGATGGCCCGGACTGACACGGGGATAAGTCATGATGGTACCTTCTGATATAAAGAATTCCGGAGGTAAACTAGTCTCCCATTCGGATCTCCGGGGGGGACTATGTAAGGGGAACATCATGCGGATATCATGATAAATAATGAAACTTTCGCATAACCGGGCTCGCTCTCGAGGCTCTGCCCACGCTCGACTGGTGACGGCATTTTGTAACATCAGGGGCATCGGTTTCACCAATACGAATGTAAACGCCGTGCACCAATATTTGCAAACAACAAAACCTGATATCCTTGCCCTAACTGAGTCCCAGGTCGATACGTCAACTGATTCGACATATCTTCGTTGCTCAGGATACGACTTGCATTCGAGAGTCCGTCTTAAGGGCGGAGTCTGCGTTTTCGCGCGGTCCAATCTGGCTTGCCAGCGGATGGAGGCGTTGGAACCCAATAATATGGACATCATACGGTTGAGGGTCGTGCTGAGGAATTCCGTTAAATTTCTTTGTTGTCTTTACCGCTGCCCGAATGACGACCGACCGGCGACATTTTTCGAACATCTTTCATATACCGTCGACTGGATACAGATCAACCACCCAGCTTCTGAAATTGTTGTCCTTGGCGATTTCAATGTGCACAATTCCGACTGGTTGTTACATTCTAACAGAACCGACGAGGCTGGGAGGCTGGCGGGGATGTTTACTGTAAGCCACAACTTGACTCAACTCGTGGGGGAACCAACGCGAGTGCCGGATGCCCGGGGCGATTATGCGAACACCCTGGATCTGTTTTTGACATCCGAACTGAATATTTATACCGTAGAGGTTCCTGTGCCACTGGGAAACTCAGATCACTGCTTGGTATCTGTGGCGCAAGCACTTGCATATCAAGCGAATAACCGGCCTAGGCAGATTCGCCATGTATGGAAGTATGGGGCTGCTAACTGGGACGATATGCGAGATTTCTTCGCATCCTTTCCATGGTCGGAGGTGTGCTTCAGAAACTCCGATGTTAACGCTCGCGCTGAGTCGGTATCAGAGATTATCCTTCTGGGGGTGGAGATGTATATTCCACATCCCATCAAACGAAGTTCGTCTGATAAACCTTGGTTTGACAAAAAATGCGAGCTGATTACAGCGGCAAAAAATAGAGCTTTTAAGCAATGGCGCTCCAATCCCACCGATGTTAACAGAACGAACTTTGTTAGAATCAGAAACGTGTGCAACCAGGCGATTGATGTCGCGAAGAAGGCACACAACGACAGGGTGATCAATTAAGCTTCTTCGGTGCCCCACTGGTTCGCGCTCCTTCTGTCCGATGGCAAAGGTTGTCAGCGGTAACTTCGCATCCTCCTCTTTCGCCCCGATAGCGGGACATTAGTCACGAATCCAAAGGATAAAGCTAATGTATTCGCGAATTTATTTTCCGAAAATTTATTTTCCGCGAATTCAAACCTCGATCCCGGACTTTTGGAGTCACCTGTGATCTCGGCCGCACAGTCTTCGATGCGGGATGTGAGATTTTGTCCGCGCACTATTCAACGCATTCAACGTGAACTGGTTTGTAGGAAGGCAACCGGCCCGGACGGAATACCAGCAATAGTCCTTAAGAACTGTGCTCTAGAACTATCGCCGGTTCTTGGCAGACTCTTCCGCTTATCTTATGCACGGAGGACCTTTCCTGCCTGGTGGAAAATCGCTCGAGTTCAGCCAATCCCAAAGACGGGCAAAAAGTGTCTCCCACAAAACTACCGCCCGATAGCATTACTCTCTATTTTATCTAAGGTAATGGAAAAAGTCATCAATACAGAATTGGTTAAGTATTTGGAGTGCAACGGACTTCTGAATGATCGCCAATACGGATTCCGTGGCAGGCGGTCCACAGGAGACCTTTTAACACTTATAACCGATATATGGACATCTGCGATTGAACGGCATGGTGAGTCAAGGGCGGTCGCATTGGATATCTCCAAGGCTTTTGACCACGTCTGGAACGAGGCATTGCTGAGCAAACTTCGTTCATATGGACTTCCCCAACAGCTTTGCGACTGGACGAGGGGCTTCCTCGAGAATCGATCGATCCGGGTTGTTGTGGACGGCGAGTGTTCGGATCTGTATCCTGTTAATTCGGGGGTGCCCCAAGGTTCTATTTTGGCTCCAACTTTGTTCTTGCTTCACATAAATGATCTGTTGGAGACAACGGATAACAAAGTATTCAGTTTTGCGGATGATAGTACGCTTGTTTCCTCCTTTCCGAGTGATCGGCCAATTAGTGCATCAACGTCGCACCAGCTAAGATGTAGACCGATTGACTGTCCGAATCAGGATCTGGATAAAGTCCTGCAGTGGGGAAAGGCCAATCTTGTCGACTTCAACGCAACGAAGACCCAGTTTACAACATTCACAAAGAAAACTGGATCATCGGTTCCACAGCTGATGATGAGTGGCCGGGGCCTCGAGGCTGGGGAAAGTTTGAAATTGCTCGGCGTAACGGTCTGTGGGAATGTATCATGGCATAAACACGTGTCGAACATCGCCAGGTCAGCCTCAGGAAAACTGGGTTATCTTTTTAGAGCCAAGAAATATTTTACTCCGCCCCAACTTCTTCTCCTATATAAATTACAAATTAGACCCGCGCTCGAATATTGCTCTCATGTTTGGAGCTCGGCTCCTAAACATACCCTCGACGTACTTGGGAGCGTACAGAGACGAGCGATCCGCCTGATCGGGGACTCGGCGCTGACTTTGGGACTACAGTCGCTATCACATCGAAGGCGCGTAGCCGACCTCTGTCTGTTTTACAGATATTATCACGGGTACTGTTCTTCGGAGATTCTTGGCATTGTTCCACGCAATTCGGTTTATATGCGCTCCACAAGACAATCCGACGGATCGCACCCGTTTGTGATTCATCTCCGACGGTGCGAACATCCCTGTATCAGAATTCGTTCCGTTACAGAGCGGGGAAGCTGTGGAACTGCCTTCCCACGCGAGTGTTCCCGGAGCATTACAACCTGCAACTGTTCAAAAAGAACTGCAACAGTTATTTGATGGCATCTCGGGGCGCCCACTCGACGCTATAGGTTCACCTCTCCCGAGAGAAGTCTAATAAAAAAAAAAAGAAAAAACAAATTATCCGGCAGAACCCCATTATTACAACCCAACTCCCATTGTTTCCCGCCAATGCATTTGCATTGGCACCAGAAGACATTTCCTTTTTCAAGGACATTTAGTGCATACAACGCATTATCTGAAATTCTTAAAATAGTTCCTTAATGTGCATATGCACCATAAATTCAAACCATTCGGCACCCATTGTTAGCATTTGAAAGCCAATGTCGGATGGCTTGTTTTTACAACTGCAGCAAGCCGACCAGTGATTCGTTGTTCATAAGACAAACAATCATGCATTTCGTACGTCGCGTCGCCACAAACTAATTATCCAGCATATACAAATGCAAACAATTCGTTTTGGCCATCGACCAAAGATACGACATACAATTTTCATTGTATAAAGTATCGCAACCATTAGCACCTTTCCCAATGTCTATTCGTATATTTACACAAGGGCATCACTCGTCTAAGACTTTTATGATGCCCTCGTCTCATCTTTGCTCTTACCACATTTATTCGAAATATCGTCGTCTATTTATTTAGACGCGATGCATTTCATAGACAACGATTTTCTCGATCTCTTTGTCCTTGCCGCCTGCCTGCTTTGTTTTGCCATTGCCTCCTCGCATATGTAAACAATCTGATCTCAACGATCGATCTCACACACACCACCATGATCTGCATTACGAGATCTGGTTCTCTGTTCCCACAAGAGAGACTTTACGTTTCTCTGGTGGTAGGTAAATCTTTTCCCTAGTGGAGGGAAATACTTTCTCTCTCAGGGAAAATGCCCCTAAAAACTTACCTCGTAGCGAATCAGATCTGCACGAAATGATTATCGTTGGGTCCTGTTACATCCGCCGACCGAGCAGGTCGTGGTCGTTGTCGCTCCCGCCCACCGTAGCCCCCACGGGGACGCGCACATTACAGAGTCGAGTTCGCGCTAGCGTTGTCTAATTTTCTGAACGTATTTTAAAACTAGCGTTTCCTAAGTGCTTGTTATTCTGTTATGTGGAGTTGTCGAGTTGTGTTTCCTTTTTTTTAACGTATGAGCGTGCAGTCAAATCATAATGACATTTGTGTTCAGATAGTAATAGTCGGCACCATGGTGAAATTATTATAACAATAGCGGACATATTAATAAAAGTTTTAACTAGTTGAAATCGGTGTTTCATTTTACTTTCGTTTCCTGGTGATTGTTGCAGCTGGTTGAGTTCGTTCGTACAGTAAAGAGTTGTGGGGACGGCGTAAGTTCACTGGTCTTCTGGGTTAACAAAAGGTCGCCCGTCGGTCACGATGTACCACTTTCATCTTGGCGTTCGGTCTTCGCTGAATCCTATACACAACGTCGATAATTCTTGTGAAAATCTTATACGGTCCTTCCCAATGTTTCTGGAACATCGGAGACCTTCCTTTTTGCCGATGAGGGTTATAAAGACACACGTTATCGCCTGCACTAAATCCGGATGCGTTGGCTCGAACGTCGTACCTTGTTTTCATCCTGCGACTTGATACCTTGATATGCTTTCGAACCAAATGATGAATCTCATCGAGGCGATTTCTCCATTCGGCTACGTAGTCTTCAGTCTTATCTATGGCGCCTGGAGGTATTCCGAATCGCAAGATCGGTTGGTAATCGTATCTCTCGTCCAAATATAATTCTTGCTGGAGAATGGCCTGTCGTATCGTGATTAGCCGATCTATAACTCATGAGAAAGGTTTGAACATATTTGTCCCAATCTCGTTGGTGACCACTAACGACCTGCGATAAATGCTCTTTTATTGTTCGGTTGAACCTTTCGACCATTCCGTCTGACTGCGGATGTAAGGGTTTGGTCCTGGTTTTCCTTACGCCCAGTACCACACAGATGCCTTAAAATATCTGTGATTCGAAGTTTCGGCCTTGATCGGAATGAAGCTCACAGGGAACTCCATATCTGCTGATCCAATTATTGATAAGCTGCTCAATGACGGTTGTTGGTTCTCGGTTTGGAACTGTAAGGACTTCCTCCCACTTGCTGAAGTAATCCATGATGACCACCATGTATTTGTTGTTGTCGTTGGTTTTTGGGAATGGTCCTGAGATATCAATCGCAATTCGCTCGAAACGAGCACCTACGTTGCACTGTTTCATAGCGCTCCTTGGTTTTGCTGTTGGTCCTTTGGTGGCAGTGCAAGTTGTGCACTTCCTACACCAAGACTCGATGTCATATCTCACGTGAAGCCAGTAGAATCAAGATCGTAATTTTGAAAGTGTCTTATTAAGTCTCAGATGTGCACGCGAGGCCCGTGGGAGTAGTTTGTGCCGGCACGGGTCCGGTTTCACTATACCCCCAACACGTCACTGGGCAAATAGAACTGCTAAACGTTCACCAAGAAGGAAGGAAAAAAAGAATAAAACGCACTGGATATGCTGAACATCGATTTTTTTTTGTTGGAAATGGTTTTTTTATTTTTTTTGTTGGAACTTTTCTTATTTTTCTTATTCTGTTTTATTTTGTTTACAAACTGGTTAAGTTCAGTGGTGAGCCTCTCATATTTAAGTACGTTCAATTAACAATACAAACTTCTCACTAAAAACTTCACAATAAATTTATACAAACAGCACTTCGACACCTTTTGCGACGAATTTTAATTGATATTTAAATGGTCTAAGAATGTTTACATAATTTCTTTAGCTTTTAGCTGCAGCTTCGCAGTGATCAGCTATGGTACAAATGACAGCCCGTCCGAATAAACTTGGAATTAAGTAGAGACTGTCTTTAATTTGGGTGTGCCTACCTCCGTGGTTAAAAATCTACTCGTTCAACGAGGGATTACTGGTGACTCTCTACCCTCTCGATCAACCAATCCCGATCGCACACTCATCCGCATTCTCTCATTTCCCCGCCCACCGAGGTGAATAGACTCTTGCGAATTTACCCAGCAGTGAATGGACTTAGAGAAAATGGAGAACAGAAACGGAGAGTGTGATGATCTCTGGGTTGAATTTGCTTTCGCGTGCAACGAAAGCAAAACCAATGGTGACCGAATGACCCAGTTTGGTATTTGTATTGCTCTCAGAGTGTAATGCACTCAGAGAAGGGGAAATGCAATGGAATGAAACGTATATTTCTCGTGCTATTCACCTGACTAAAGAGTTTATTCATCCCCAGCCAATAGCCGTGTCCGGGGTGGGTCGAAGGACGCCGCGATGGCTTGGGAAAATATCGGCGAGAGAAAAAGAACTAACGGGATACGATATTACCCAAGCGGTTTCGCTATGCAGCAACAGCGTCCCTTGCTCAGACTTTGATGTTGCTAACCAAACGTGAGATTTGTGATTTCCGGTAGAAATCTTATGTGATTTATGAATATTGATGCCATATGGCATAAAAGGTTAGGTTTGACCTTGAGGAGATCGGATCGAATGGTGAAGCGTGGAAGGAGAGTGCCCAGGACAGGGAAGGATGGCGAAGCCGAGTCGGTGAGGTCATGAACTTCCGGGTTCCTACAGGCCAATAAATAATAATAATAATAATAATATGGCATAAAAGGGCTGAATTCAGTTATGCATTATCTGCATAGAAGAATGAATTCAGGTTATGTGTCCTTTGGGTAGATACCTTTTGCAGGTGAAATTGGCCGATAGAAGGGATTGGGGTTGAGGTGGTGCGCGGTTAGCGGGCGAAATTAGGTTGTAATTGTGTTAGAGAACCCTCGCAGGCCCCGTCGTGTATTTCTGTTAGTACATCCTTCAATTTTGATGGTGGGACTAGAATCTGCATTCGATGTGAATTTTTTAATTTGGAAATCGTACGTTTGAAGTCGTTCGATCCATCGAGCTATTTGTCCTTCCGGATTCTTAAAATTTAACAACCTTTTCAGGGCGGCATGATCCGTCCAAAGGTGGAATCGACGTCTGTAGGGGTACTTATGGAAATTCTTAACGGCTTCTACGGCAGTCAGCAGTTCCTTTCTTGTTGCGCAGTAATTTCTCTCTGGTTTAGATAGAACTCGACTATAATATGCGACAACTCTCTCTTTACCATCGACTTCCTGTGACAACACTGCTCCGATTCCTGTATTACTTCCATCAGTATTCGATATAAATGGGCGATCCGCTCTTAGGAATGCCAATGTTGGAGTCTTACATAAGTCGGCCTTCAATGTGTTGAATGCTGCCTCACACTTTTCTGTCCAATTGAATTTTTTGTCTTTACCCGTTAGTTAGTGTGAGGTTTTAGCAACATTGGCGAAACCTTTAACAAACCGTCGGTAATATGTGGCTAATCCCATAAAGTTTCTTAACTGTTGCTTATCTTCTGAAGTAGGCCATTCTTAGACAGCTGCTATCTTATCAGGATCCGTTTGAACTCCTGCAGATGAAACGATGTGTCCCAGAAATTTTAGTCTCCTTTCGAAGAGTTCACACTCCTTCAAATTGAGCTTTAAGTTGGCCTGTCTTAGTCGTTCGAAGACCGAGTGCAGATTATTGATGTGTTCCGGTAAATTCCTTCCAACAACGATGATATCGTGTAAGTACACAAGACACGTTTTCCATGTAAGTCCCCGTAGCACAGTTTTCATTAATCGTTCAAACGTTGCTGGAGCATTACACAATCCAAAAGGCATCACGTTGAATTGATAGAGTCCGTTTCCGGTAGTAAACGCTGTCTTCTCCTTGTCCTCCTTTTTGACTTCCACTTGCCAGTAACAGCTTTTTATGTCCAATGTTGAAAACCACTAAGCTCCAGAAAGGGTTTCTAGTGTGTCGTCGATTCGAGGAAGTGGGTAAGTGTCTTTCTTCGTAAAGTCGTTTAACCGGCGGTAGTCGACACAAAATCTAGTTGTCCCATCCTTCTTATTGACGAGCACTACCGGCGAAGCCCATGGGCTTGATGATTTCTCGATGACTCCTTGCTCTCCAATCTTTCGTGAATCATGTCTTGACTCACCCGTGTCAGTGCGATGTTTAACTATACCGGTGAGTCCGAATGTATCATTTCCTGTCACAACAATATCAGAAAAATCGTTCAGGCGCGATTTAACACTTTCCGCTAATCCGATTTACTGGGGCATCAACCTATTAACCACAGAGGATGCACCAGAGGGCTGTTGAATTGAATGGTCCTCTCCCCTTGTCTGAATTGAGCTTATTATAGATACGGGTGCACATTCTGCGATTACCTCTCCTTTTCTTATTGCCACCGGTTCCTTGGACGCGTTTAGTACTCTGACAGGTACAATGTGCTACTTCGCATACAAGTTTCCCGAGATATTGTCCTCAGGTTGGTCCGTTGATAGTCTCCTCTTATGATTAGCGCATGAACACCAATTCTCAATTGATGTTTCATTCATTCGTCGACGGTTCCTACAGCCAACAGAGATGTGGCCGACTTCGCCGCATGTCCAACACTTCATATCAGGTCTCGGGGTTCTCCGTTGTACATGCCCGATTCTTTGGCAGGGACATTCCTAGGCGGACATTTCTCGGACTCTATATGTACTCCTGGTACCCAGTTTAGCAGATTCATATGCCAATGCGAACGCCGGTATTCCCGCCAAACGAACGGCTTGTTGCAAGTCCCGATCTTGGAGTGCATTTATAAATGCATCCATTGCTATCTCGTTCAGAAATTCCTTAGTCATGTTTGAATAAGACAAGTTTACCAATCGCTCAATGTCTGCCTGCAACTGTTGAAGATTTTCTCCAGATTTCTGCGTTCTGCTCAGCAGTTGCATGCGGTAGACCTGCTGCATGTGGTTGTCTCCATACCTAGCTTCAAGGCCGTCTCTTACCACTTGGAAATCTGTTTGCTTCTCTGCTGGTATGGTTTGTAGCAATTCTGCAGCCGCTCCGCGGAGTGACAAGATTAGTGATGTTGACTTTTGCTCATCCGACCACTTATTATAATTGGACGTGGCGTCAAACTGACGTATAAATACGGAGAAGGGTCCCGTTCCATCGAAGGTTGGCAGTTGCATCCTTGTATTTTTGTGTTTATGTTGATTGCTAGGCGATGCACCTCCTACCCTTCCCCTTCCTTGTGACTGTTTTCCTCTTTTTCACACCTCTGTTTGCGTCCTTACTTATAATATTTGGAGAGTTTTTGGTGTCTAAGTGGTAAAATTTTTGTCATGGAAGAGATATGACCTGGATTTCGGTACGGATCAAGTGGGGGACCTACTACAAGGGCATAAAACCTGTAGTGATTGCTTTCGCTTATCTATCGCTGGTCCTGACTTGCATGCTTTCCCGAGGCGGTATTGGTTTTCTGTGTCGCCATTTCAATGATACGGGAATTTCGCTATGATCTTTGTAATATTCGCGGCCTAAGATGCAATTTCTCCTCTGTGTCTTCACACGCTTCTAACCAGAAATCAACTATCATTGGACTTAGCGAAATCCAGGTCATAATTAATTGAAATAATTCCGATTTTAATCTACTTGGATCTAACTTAGTACCTTTCCACATCATGGTCTGTGCAATGATATTGTTTATCAGCTTCTGCCACAATATGGAATCTGCTTATATCCAGAATTTAATTTCTCATGGCTAAAACTTCACATTCGTAAGCATGTCATACTCTACTACTTTCTTTACAGAACCCCAAACATGGATAGAAACGCATCCTTTAACGAATTTGATGCTCTATATGATTTTATCCATAGGGTCTTGATTTTATCCATAGGGTATTGATTGTGGACGATTTCAGTGTGCATAATTGTCAGTGGCTTTGCCACTCCGGACTCACAATATCTTAAGTTCAGTAAGTCCAGCTCTTTGCTGATTCAAGGACATATATCTACTTCCCACCTTCCACCAGAACAAATACACAACTGAAGTTTCTTCGCCCTTGGGCACTTCAGACCGCTGTGCCGTGTCAGGTAAGTTTGCTCTAACCAACATCAACCCAAATGACAAAACTGCTAAAAGAACAGTATGGTTCTACGAGAAAGCCAACTGGGAGGGTTGAACGAATTTTTTGGAGGTTAAATTGGTTGTTATTTTGCTTCAATAAGGATGTTAACTCTATAGCGGACACATTTCTACTTGGCAGACACGATTCTGCTTGGCATGCGAACCTTTATTCCACGGGCGGTAAAGAGTATCAAACCCAATAGAAATATGCGTTCCGACTCCGGCTGCAGAAAATATATTAACGCTAACGATTTGAACTTCCGGTTGTATAAATCAAACAATGCTGAGGAAAACTGGAACAGCTTTAAGAGAGCTAGAAATGACTGTGTAGTGATCCGAAATCACTACTCCCATACCAACCCCATTATTATCCATAATCCGAATCATCTTCCCCAAGTGATTCATATAAGCGACAAAGTATACCAAAAATCCATTTGTCGCACATTGATTCAATTCCCAATGACCCTTATATTACAGAATGCCTAATTCCACAGACATTTCATGATTTTTCCTTCCGGAAATTTGTTCCACCAAATTCCCATTCTAATTGAAGCACACACAAAATCTTGTTTGTGCTTCTTGGAATTTTGATGTACAATTTAAAGCAAAACTCTGTAGATGCAGAGTATAAAAGGGCGGCACATTTTGGTTTCGAGATCAGTTATCAGACACCGAAGACGTGATCTGCGTTTCCTACCGTATTCAAGACCTACCGGTCTTGTATGATTTCTTTCCCACCATGCCTCCATCCAAGCAGTTAGCAAACACCTGAACTAACCCTGTCCACACTATCCTTAGATACCTCCCCCCTGTTCTTTTTCAGATATCTCGAGACCGAGCCTAACATCTTCACGGATATGGGTGCTTCTAGTTATCGCAAGATGACATTTTTGATTCGAGATTAGTCGAAAGCCAGGAAGCCGAGACTACGGCCAAACAGGAAATTACAAAATAATATTAAAATAAAAGTCCACTTAAAATCTTGCATATTCCGTTGTTTTTCTGTCCCGGTTCAAACATTTTTTGTGCTTGGTTTCGCGACGCCCATACCAGAAGGAGATCCATGACCTGTCGGGAACTAAGGTCGGAAGCAACCGACCAGATGGAGCCCACACTGAAGATCGGCTCATCGGGGAGGCTCCCGCTAAAGAGGCCGGGCACACCCTTTACGCGGGCCCCACACCTCCAACTGGGACAGACGCCCACACTAGGAGGTAAGGGTAATCGAAAACATAACTATTATATAACATAACAACTGCCAATGCACATATTTAACGCGCAAAGTTCTTGCATGGCCAGAGAGTGAGACAAAAAATACTACACTCTCCCGCAGGTAGTAGAAACGTCGGGGCATTCGCGAAAAACATACAAAACTCGGTCCCGTCATCTATTCCATCGGTTCTAATCGATGGCAGGCCAGTCCCCAATGCAATAGAGACGGCGAATTTACTAGCTGTATCTTTTGTAGCGAAACGACGTTGCCCAATACCACATCAGTTGTCTGATTGTCTTAATGCCATACCACAAATTCACTCGCTAAACTACTGCTAAAACTATTCCATTTGTCTTATTCTACTGGCCGTATCCCAAGTAGATGGAAGTCAGCGACCAAACACCCAATTCCCAAAAAGGATGACAAATCGTCCCTTTCTTCTTACCGACCCATAGCATTAATTTCTATTCTCTCGAAGGTAATGACATCACTTATGAACCGTCAACTTTCGAAATATCTGGAATTAAACGATCTCCTCAATGACTGCCAATATGGTTTTCGTAGCAACTAGTCCGCAGGAGATTTGGTAGCGTACCTTTCATCCACTACTTCGGCGAAAGCAAGGTTGCCGCATTGGCTATTTCAAAACCCTTCGACAGAGTTTGGCACCCAGCCCTTTGTTGAAATTTCATTTGTATGGAGTTGACAATTCAGTGATCCGATGGATAGGAGACTATCTTTCTGGTCGTTCAATTCAAGTGGTTTTTGATGGTGTCAAACTTGTCACACATCAAATTAATGCAGGTGTTCCACAGGAATCTGTACTCTCACCCACTCTCTTCCTGATCTTTACAAGTGATCTCTTGTCCATTACACACAACCCAATTAATTCGTTTGCTGTTGATAGCACGTTGAGTTTCTCATACTCATACGTACATTCCCGACCAAACTCTTCGAATTTCATTACCAATCACGAGGTTATGCTTGATACATTGAATTCCGACCTCAACAAGATATACATTATAAATGGGGATTATCTTACCGAGTATAATGCCTAAATAACTCAGTTTTGCCTCTTGTCGTCAAAGGCGAACCCCCCCGTAAATATACTATCGACGAACGGCACTTGCATCGACGAAGTTAAGGAACAATCAATCCTCGGCACTCGAATTAATTCGACCCTTAATTGGAATGACAACATATTTGAAGCTGCGAAAGGTTAAATGTATTGGGTTCCTTAAGGCATGCAAAAGGTACTTCACTCCAACCAACCTGGCTACTATTTACAAGGCGTATATTCGCTCAAAAATGGAGTTAAACTCACATATTTGGTCAGGTGCATGCGAAACAGCGTTACAGGTGGTTGGTGGGATGCAAAAACGAACAGTGAAACTTATTGGGTACCCAGCAATTAAAAAATCGGTCAAAGAAAAACGGTTAGTTGCATTTATCAAACCAATTAACGATTGCACAAGCTGAAACAATTAAAGTACGGAAACATCTAAACTGCATGTTCCAGCACAATCGGCATAAGTGCAATTAACTGGGTCAATTCATGAACGCAAAAGTTCAACTCGAGTCCGAATCGATGAAAAAGTATTGACCAGCTCATCAATATGAGGCGTTTATGAACTTAAGCCGATGATCGGTAATTGGGACAATTAAAACCCAAATTGCTGATTGTGAATCGAGTGGTCTTAACCCCGGAGGTAAACTGAAAACGTTAACCCCGGAAGATGATGACGGAGTAGGGGTTTTCTTGGGGCAATGAATAAGGGAATTACGGCAGTGAATAATTGGAAGTCGGTGGTCGGAGATCGTTTTTAGGGAGTCTAGTATTTGTATTGGGAGAAGCGGTTATTGTGGTATCTTGTGGACTCATGTTAAGTTAAAAAAAAAAAATAAATAAATAAGCGAATGCTGTCCAGAATAAGACAAGGCGTGAATTAAGAGTTAAAGAGATAATACTAATAAGTTAAGTGAAGTAAAGAAGCGAATGCTGTCCAGAATAAGACAAGTTGTGAATTAATTTTTTTTTTTTTACATTTCTGTAGTTATTGACCATAAATAGTTTTTACAATAAGCAATACAGATAACTTATGATACCTTAGCTATAATTGTTTACATATACTTACTAGTACATTTTTCAAACAATATGATAAAAGTTATATATTGGTTATGGATTAAGATTTTAGTGGGTAGAGCTTCCTGGAAAATGTCAGAAAACCAGGATATAGTTATTTACTTAACCTATGCTAATTTACTTAACTTAACTTAACTTATCTTAACTTAGTCTAGTTACCTAATTATTATTGAAATAAGTTAGCGTGGTGTGGAAGGGGGTAGCATAGTAATCAATGGGTTAGTGAGGATATTGTCAGTCAGGGATGTGGGTTGGGGAACTACTTTCCGTTTGTTCGTTGAAACGCAAAATATTGGAGAAGGGCTGAATACTACTAGCTCCTCGATAGTATAGTGGTTAGTATACCCGCCTGTCACCCGGGAGACCGGGGTTCGATTCCTCGTCGGGGAGCCTCTGGCGCAAGACTAATGACCTTGCCCAGAAAAAATAAATCATTATGGAAAATTTAACAAGCCTCAGGACTTGCTAAATAAGGCCAAGACCGGCTCCCGGTTGTAGTGCCGATGATGATGATGATGATGAATACTACTATATTTAAATTGGTGAGGTGAAAGCTCTGTATTGCGGTATACAATCGCATTAGAGTTATAAACCAATCTGCCAGAGGTGAAGAACGTTCTGATGTGGAGACAGTTCGGGTAGGCAGTTCGGTTATCTGACGGAGTCGATGTGAGCGCATTTATTATCGGGTTGGGATTATTGGGAAGATTTTCGATAAATTTTATGGACAGTTCGAGAAAGCGTCGATCTATACGTTCAATATTAGCGGCATAGTAGAGCAAACTACTGTTGTAATATTTGTGGGAGTTGGGATGTCGGTTGAGGCCAGTGATAAGTCTGAAGCATTTCCTTTCGAAGATGCGTAGCTTCTTTATTTGGGCGGGTGTGATATGGTACTGTGGGGCTTTTCAGGGCCCGAAGAGCCATACATCGCTCGATCCCCACCTTTCCAGGCGAACGACTTACCTCTCGGTCGAACTTCAGCAAGGTTGCGTAACCTTGCTACGGCATTTACCCTCAGCCAAATCGCCGGAATTAATACGGTTACCCAATCGGATAACCGTTTTGAATTTATGTTAGGCAGCTTACCTATTCTGTAGGGGATTTCCTTCCAAACCCCTTTTTCTCCAGCATCACCACTGAAAACATTAAATCCACGGCAAAGCTTATCACCTTGCCGTGGCATCGAAAACTCACCCTCGGCCAGACCATATTCCCTAAAAAACATTAAGCCCACGGCAAAGCTTATCACCTTGCCGTGGCATCGAAAATTTACCCCCGAGGCGTACATCATTTCCTGAAAAGAACATAAGTCCATGGCAAAATCATCACATTGCCATGGCATCTGAAATCTTATCTTTAGGCATACATTCTGCCAGGGCATCTCGTTTCCATAGCCTTAAGCTATGGAAACAACAATCAACAAGAGTTCCTTGTGACTCGTTGTATTTGTTTACCCCCGGCATAACATGCATACGGCTATTGCCCCTATTGATTTACTACCGCCGACAAGGTTTCTGTTGACGCAAATCAAACATGTCCCTGTTTACCAGCAATCGCTGGCTTCCAATTATCGTCCCCCATGTTCAGAGACCGTAATCGCGCAGCGACCAGGATGCAGCCAGAAAATGTTTACGTTCAACATCTGGCAACGGCTGCACCCTATGTTCGTTGCAATGTAATCATCGACATCCGAAATGATGATTTATGGCCTTCCATTAGGATGACCAAATTATCGGTTTCAGTTTTTCACACCTCACATGCTAGGGTTTGCATTCTTAGAAAATGCACTAGCGATGTTGCCCGCCATCCACGGTCGCTGAACGATCGTATGCATGGCATACGCACACATGCGTAATGTATGCCCATTCCGTCAGGTCCAATCACGATTAACTACATCAAGTTAATCGTGTAACTCCGCCTTCTTTCCAGTTTCTTTCGGGATTCTTTCACTTTAATGATTTCCAATGGGATTAGTCAGTCAGATTTCACCAGTCGAAGGAGTCACCCGCGTCGCCGTCGGAGTAGTAAATGTGTCTGACAGCGAATCCCTTCGTTACACATTCGTCTCCGAAGTGCCGAATGGTAGAGTACCAATTTTTATTCAATTGTTTTCCCCTGTCGTGTCGGGTGGTGTTGCGGGTGTTCCGTTTGAATTGTGTTTAATAAATAAAAAACAAAAGTATGTACATGTGTAGGATAAAATAATGCTCCAAAATCTTTTAATTAAATTTCCTAAGAGAACACAGTCTAATCCCATCTCAAGCTTTAACTGCATTAATGTGAATTCAATAGACAAATAAGCCGATATAGTCGCAGACTAATGGAATATTGTTGCAGCCATGGTATCACCAGTGCTTCCTTCCAAATAAAGAACACCACGAAGCAACAACCAGTGCGTTTTATTTCATTCTGTTCGCTCCGTTTGGGAAGTGTTTTATCCCGAGAACTTTGTTTCCTTTTCGCGCCGTGAGTTAAGTAGTGGAAATTAGTTAAACCCGCGTCCGTGTCGACGCACTAACTAATAACTACCACATTGGTGACCGCGACTCTCGAACACGCGCCTCCATATCGTCGAACGAACATTAGTGCTACTTAGTGACTTTAAAGTGAAAATTAAAATCGCGCAACCTTCGTGTTTCAAACTTTAATCGTTTGCATTGGTGACACCTAGCGTAAACACGCTACCCTTTCGAACTTTGTCGACGTATAACTGCCATATTATAGCTCTGGCAAATCCGGTGACTTTTCGCAAAAATTAAAACAATAAAAGGGTACGCCCCAACGCCAGCCCAACAACAGCACCTGGCATAACATCACCATCAGCAGAGCAACACCACCTCAACTAGTGCAGTGCGAGTGCTCCCAACATCATCGGATGAGAAACACCTCCCAACACGACATCACAAGTTAACAACAACAGGTATCTTCCTTGTTCTTATTTTCGTTTTTCTCCATGTAAATTTGGTAAATGTGAATTAAAAACAAAAACCTATTTATGTAAGCTAAAAATGTTTGACAAATCTTAATAATAGAATAGATATCAAATCTTCAAAAATTTAACTGAAATTATAGATAACGGAAAATTAATAGACGTGTAAAATATATAACATAATTTAGATCGAATTTTGATTCTGAATTTACATCTCATTGTTGAAAGGCAAAACCCCCACAAGGGCGAAGTCGCAATATCTAATTTAACGCAGACACCTAATGTACTTTTGTTCGCACACTAATAAAACCTGAGTTTAACCCATTCAACTAAATCGATTTGCAATATATGATAACGGGCAAAAATGCTACATAATTGACCGTGCGAGGTACGGCATTATTTTGATAAAAGTAAACATAGTAGTCAGTTAAACATGTTAATTCTAATAATAAAATTTTTCATTTCCTTTAATTGAAAAACAATCAAAAGAATAAAAATAAGACATATATTAAGAAGGCAATGCAAAGTCGAAATAAATAAGTTAAACTATTTAAAGTAACATACAGAAGTATACTGACGAAAACTTTAAACTAAAACGCAATTACACGTATTTATATTTAAAAAAAAACCAAAAATTGTAATAATTCACATTCGTATACACCATATCGAATAGAAGTAATGGACCAATTTACATAGAAATACATCGCAAACAAGAAAATAATAACTGACAAAATTTTTTTTTCTTCTTCAAATAAATTTCCTCATTATTTAATCCGTTGCAAATTTAATCAATAATTTTTTTTTTTTTTTTTTTACATTAAAATTAAAGTCAAAAACGATTGAAACAATTGTTACAATGCGAATTTTCAAGTTTTTTTTTAGTAATATTCAATAAGCAAATTTATGGTGTTCTAGGATAAAATATTTGAAATGGTACATCCTTGTTAGTTTACTCAATTGAAGTCTTTTTCTTTGTTTTACCAGTTTTACCAGTTAATTATTGACTTCATCCTATTGATTTATTACATCTATAAGCGAAAATTAAGCTACCCCAAAAATACAATAAAAATATATCTGTTGGGCTGAAAACTAATAACGCATATAAGGACGCAACAACTATTCTTTTTGTTTTCCTGCTACAATTAAAAATAATAAATTTTGTAAACCCCTTCAGGGTGTATTGAAACATCAAGCAGCATTATGCGTTAAATAAACATACACTCGCACACTTTTAGACACACAACACAGAAACTCGGTTACTCACCTTTTCATTTAGCTTAAACCGAGTAGATATTTGGAATTTCACGAACTCACACCCGACAAACCGACCAAATTATCGCGATTTAAAACCTATTTGCAAATTGAAATTTTTAATCTAGTCAGCTTCCAATTTCGTTATAAAATTAAAAAACATTTTACATTAAATAGAAATGATCCGGAATTGAATAAATTTAATAAGCCCCTTCTGGGTACAAACAAGCACCAACACATTCAACTCCACTCGACTCGGCACGATTATCTTTTGACTCCACCTCCGACCTTCGCTTGACCTATTTTGATTTGTGAAAACCTTTGTTTTGGGACGTTCGACAGTTCTCTCAACTTCCTGCAACTCCCTTTGACTCGTTGGCGACGTCCTTGCAACCGTTCGCGTTCTCTTACGTCCATTTCTGCGTCCTCCGTGGTGAATATTTTGATTCCCTCCTACTCCGTTGATTTCAGTCCTGTTTCGTACAAAACACTATGGTTGTCACACGAAATAGCGCTGCCCAAAAGGCCCAAGAACAACCCGAGCCCCTGGAATTTCACGACGCCTCCAGCGTCGATTTCCCCACCGAGCAACTCGATGCTGACCTAGACTTGCCCGGACAAGCTACTCCCCTGGCACCACCCGTTGCCCCCAGCGTCGTGAACCGACCCCAGCCTACTTACACAGACACACCCCCGACTGCTCCTAACGCCCCTGGTACCGGCCCTTTGGTAGATTCCGGCATTTTTATGCCCACAACTAGTGCCGGTACCTCACAACAAGCTCATAGGCACCCAGAGTCCCAAGAATTCCGCGATGCTTCCAGCCTCGGGAACGGGACTCGTCTTTTAAATATAGGACTTCCCCCCTTCGATGAGGAGGACCCAGACCTGTGGTTTGCAGTGGCAGACCGCATCTTCCAGGCCTCATCCTTGCACGTCGAACAACTTCGTGCAGTTGAGCTGTTGAAAGTGCTTGACCGCACTCAACGACCGCATGTTGCACACTTAATAAGGTCGGCCGGCCGCAACCCATATAGCAACATGCGTGAAGCTCTGCTCGACGCATTGGACGAGCCAGGAAGTGTGCGGCAACAACGTTTAGCCGCTGTATCCAACCTTTCTGGGATGAGACCATCTCTTTTCCTGACCCATTTACGCTCTATAGCGGGGACCAGGATTGGGGACGACCTAATAAAGCCTCACTTTTTGAGGTGTCTTCCCCAGCATGCCCGTTCGGCACTTATAGCCCAACCCAATCAGAGTTTGGGCTATTTATCCAAAATTGCGGACGCAATAATGGAAAGCTCAGATCAGTATTCTGAGCCTCCAGCGTACCAGGTAGCGGCGGTTTCTCAACACGCCGCCCAGCCTGCACGGCACCCTCGTCTGCCTTTCTCAGCCCATCAATTGGTCTCAACTCCCAACCCTCCTCAAGCTCAATTGCCTCATAGAAGGCCCGCCTCAACCAATTTCCCTCAGGGGAATCCAGAGGCAGGCCCCAACCTTAACCAAACAAATTCGCCACCTCAATTAACCACTGCTGACCTTCGGGCGCTTCAAACCTCACTCCTCCGCGAGATAACGCAATTGCGCGCGGAGGTGAGGAACAATCCTCGAAGCACCCAGAACCGAGCCATGCCGAGCCGTCCTCTCAATCGGCAAAATTCCTACCAAACTGCCCCTCAGAGGGCCTATATGCCTCAAAACGCCCCACAGAGGGCCAATTCCTCTCAAAATGGCCCTCACCGGGCCAACTCCCAGCGAGCTCCGGCTCGACCTCCCCGTAATGGCAATAGCAATACGCAGAATATCCCCGATAAAGCCGTTACTCTGCCTTGGTGCGCCAATCACCAACGATATGGTGATCGCGCATTCAATTGCAAAGCGCCTTGTGGTTGGACGCAACCTTCCACCAACCAGAGGCGCTCTTTAAACTAATTTTGCCGACCGACACCCTCGCGCAATCGGCCGGCACACATACGATAAGTCGCCTAACCATCCGGGATTCAAAACTGAATATCGCTTTTACTGTCGATACCGGCGCCGATATTTCAGTCCTCCCGCGATCGTTTGCTCCGCGCAACCGCGTGCCAGCCGCACTTAAATTGTCAGCTGCAAATAATACGCCGATACTTACGTACGGACGTAAAAAGCTGACACTTCAATTGGGTCTTTGTCGTCCGATCACTTGGCTTTTCGTCATTGCGGACGTAAACGAACCCCTGATAGGTTCCGACCTATTAGGTGCACATAATCTGTTGGTCGATTCGACCCATAACAGACTTGTGGCTCCAACCGCACCCCCCTTGCCCATGACGGCATCACCAGCGGCAACTTCAGGGGCCACAGAGTGCATAGACCCATTCCAGGTTATGGTACAGGAATTTGTGAGTACAACAATTCCTCTACCTAACCAACGCCGACATAAAGCCACGGTGTTTCATCATATAGAAACACGTGGTCCCCCGGTGAGCCAGCGTCCACGTCGACTGGCTCCTGAAAAATTACGTGCGGCGCGCGCGGAGTTCGAACATATGATCAAATTAGGTATCTGCCAACCGTCGGACAGTCCCTGGGCAAGCCCACTCCACTTAGTGAAGAAACGTTCTGGTGAGTGGCGCCCATGTGGCGATTACAGGCTGTTGAACGCAGCAACTGTCCCGGACAGATACCCTATTGCACACCTCTACGATTTTTCGTACAAGTTGCGAGGGTGCAATGTCTTCACAACCCTGGATCTCACCAGGGCATACCACCAAATTCCGGTGGCACCTGAAGACATCCCCAAGACCGCAGTCATTACACCTTTCGGACTCTTCGAGTTCAAAGTGATGACTTTCGGCCTCAGGAATGCCGCACAGACATTCCAGCGGTATATCGACACGGCTTTACGTGGTCTTAATTGCTGCCATGCATACCTTGACGACATTCTCATCGCCTCCAAAGACCTCGCCGAACATAAACACCACTTACGTCAGGTCCTAGAGCGCCTCCGCGAATTCGGTCTTGTCATCAACCCAGAAAAGTGTCAATACGCCAAAGAGCAAATCACCTA
Source organism: Microdon myrmicae (assembly GCA_963931805.1). Classification (NCBI taxonomy): domain Eukaryota; kingdom Metazoa; phylum Arthropoda; class Insecta; order Diptera; family Syrphidae; genus Microdon; species Microdon myrmicae. Next base: position 28,925,248 of record OZ007497.1, on the reverse strand, counting down.
TCTGGGTTATGTCGTTGACAACCAGGGCATTCGCCCACTACCAGACCGTGTGGAGGCCCTCATGAAGTACCCCCGGCCTACTAACGTGAGTGAGCTGCGTCGATTTTTGGGCATGCTTAACTTTTACCGCCCAACCCTGAAGAATGCCGCTCAGATTCAAGCTCCCTTAAATGAATTTTTGAAAGGAGCTAAGCGCAATGATAAGCGCCCCATTAATTGGACAGAAGTCTCAGATCGAGCATTCCAACTGTCCAAAGAACAATTGGCAAATGCCACCTTACTCCGATACCCTCTCGAGGGAGCGGCACTTTCTATCCAATGCGACGCATCGGATACCGCAATCGGAGCCGTCCTTGAACAGGACATTGAAGGCCGCCCGGAACCACTTGGTTTCTTTTCAAGGAAACTGAGTCCCACTGAGCGACGTTACAGCGCCTACGACCGTGAATTGCTCGCGATCTACAGCGCTGTTAAGTACTTCCGTCATATGATAGAAGGTCGCTCACTCTCCATCTTAACAGACCATAAGCCATTGGTCTATGCGTTCCGGAAGAAGTCGGGAAATGCCTCCCCCCGACAAGAGCGTCAATTAGACCTCATTGGGCAATATTCTACGGAGATCAGGCATATCTCCGGTAAACAGAATGTCACGGCGGACGCCCTTTCTCGAATCGATACGATTCATTTGCGTACCGCCTTGAATAACACTGACCTTGCCCTAGCTCAAGAGGAGGACGAACAGCTCAAGTCCCTCCTAACTGCCGATACGGCACTAGAGCTTAAGAAAATTACCCTTCGCGACCCTTTGGGCGAAATCTGGTGTGATGTCTCCACTGGAACCGCTAGACCTTACATTCCCGAGAAACTTCGTAAGGGCGTGTTCCAGGTTTACCACAACCCAGCCCACCCCAGCGGCCGAGCAACAGCCGCTGCTGTCCGTCGCAAATTCATTTGGCCCCGGATGAATAAAGATCTCACCGGTTGGGCCCGTGCTTGTCTCCAGTGCCAGCGCTGCAAAGTAGCACGGCATAATGTACTGGAGCCAGCGCAATTCAGGCTTCCCACGGCACGCTTCGCCCATGTCCACATAGACATAGTGGGACCGCTTACTCCATCAAGAGGATTTTCTTATATCCTCACTATGATGGATCGCTGCACGCGATGGCCAGAGGCGACACCTCTCCGGGCAGTTACTGCCGAATCAGTCGCCAAGGCCTTTTACTCAACTTGGGTCACACGCTTCGGTGTACCAACCACAATTACTTCGGACCGAGGTCCACAGTTTGAGGCGACAATTTTTAGGCAGCTAACAGATCTTCTCGGCTGCCAAAGAAGTCGTACCACCGCCTACCATCCGCAATCAAATGGGATGATAGAGCGCTGGCACAGATCTCTTAAAGCCTCACTCATGTGTCATAATGACACACAATGGTTTGACGCCCTTCCAACCGTCCTCCTCGGCCTGAGGACAAGTATTAAGGAGGACCTAGGTGCTTCGGCAGCAGAGCTTACCTATGGTACCAACCTCCTTCTTCCAGGAGAACTTTTCCTGAATGGCGAAACACCGCGTGACCAACTTCGTGAATTGGGACATCTCCGTGACCTGCTACGTAAGATTAGGGCAACCCCTGTAACCAGGCACGGCTCCAAAAAACTTTTCGTCCACCCAGAACTGCACAGCTGCACGCACGTCTTTGTCAGGGTGGATAAGGTCAAAAAACCCCTCGACCCACCTTATGATGGCCCATTCAAAGTCTTCCGCCGCATCAGTGACCGCGTCTTCGAGATCGACATTAGAGGCAAGCGATCCACGGTCAGCGTCGAAAGGCTTAAGCCCTGTTTTCTGGAAGCTTCCGCTCCAGAATCACCCCCATCTACTGACACCGCTCCTACTCCACCAGCACAACCTCCCCGTACTCGCGCTCATACGCGCGCCCATAACCAACTAACCACCCCCTAACCTGCCTTACCTGTTTCGTGACTACGTCACTGGGGAGGGAGTGATGTGGGGCTTTTCAGGGCCCGAAGAGCCATACATCGCTCGATCCCCACCTTTCCAGGCGAACGACTTACCTCTCGGTCGAACTTCAGCAAGGTTGCGTAACCTTGCTACGGCATTTACCCTCAGCCAAATCGCCGGAATTAATACGGTTACCCAATCGGATAACCGTTTTGAATTTATGTTAGGCAGCTTACCTATTCTGTAGGGGATTTCCTTCCAAACCCCTTTTTCTCCAGCATCACCACTGAAAACATTAAATCCACGGCAAAGCTTATCACCTTGCCGTGGCATCGAAAACTCACCCTCGGCCAGACCATATTCCCTAAAAAACATTAAGCCCACGGCAAAGCTTATCACCTTGCCGTGGCATCGAAAATTTACCCCCGAGGCGTACATCATTTCCTGAAAAGAACATAAGTCCATGGCAAAATCATCACATTGCCATGGCATCTGAAATCTTATCTTTAGGCATACATTCTGCCAGGGCATCTCGTTTCCATAGCCTTAAGCTATGGAAACAACAATCAACAAGAGTTCCTTGTGACTCGTTGTATTTGTTTACCCCCGGCATAACATGCATACGGCTATTGCCCCTATTGATTTACTACCGCCGACAAGGTTTCTGTTGACGCAAATCAAACATGTCCCTGTTTACCAGCAATCGCTGGCTTCCAATTATCGTCCCCCATGTTCAGAGACCGTAATCGCGCAGCGACCAGGATGCAGCCAGAAAATGTTTACGTTCAACATCTGGCAACGGCTGCACCCTATGTTCGTTGCAATGTAATCATCGACATCCGAAATGATGATTTATGGCCTTCCATTAGGATGACCAAATTATCGGTTTCAGTTTTTCACACCTCACATGCTAGGGTTTGCATTCTTAGAAAATGCACTAGCGATGTTGCCCGCCATCCACGGTCGCTGAACGATCGTATGCATGGCATACGCACACATGCGTAATGTATGCCCATTCCGTCAGGTCCAATCACGATTAACTACATCAAGTTAATCGTGTAACTCCGCCTTCTTTCCAGTTTCTTTCGGGATTCTTTCACTTTAATGATTTCCAATGGGATTAGTCAGTCAGATTTCACCAGTCGAAGGAGTCACCCGCGTCGCCGTCGGAGTAGTAAATGTGTCTGACAGCGAATCCCTTCGTTACACATTCGTCTCCGAAGTGCCGAATGGTAGAGTACCAATTTTTATTCAATTGTTTTCCCCTGTCGTGTCGGGTGGTGTTGCGGGTGTTCCGTTTGAATTGTGTTTAATAAATAAAAAACAAAAGTATGTACATGTGTAGGATAAAATAATGCTCCAAAATCTTTTAATTAAATTTCCTAAGAGAACACAGTCTAATCCCATCTCAAGCTTTAACTGCATTAATGTGAATTCAATAGACAAATAAGCCGATATAGTCGCAGACTAATGGAATATTGTTGCAGCCATGGTATCACCAGTGCTTCCTTCCAAATAAAGAACACCACGAAGCAACAACCAGTGCGTTTTATTTCATTCTGTTCGCTCCGTTTGGGAAGTGTTTTATCCCGAGAACTTTGTTTCCTTTTCGCGCCGTGAGTTAAGTAGTGGAAATTAGTTAAACCCGCGTCCGTGTCGACGCACTAACTAATAACTACCACAGTACCATATCGGGCATGCATATGTGAGAATGGGCCTGATTATCTGTTTGTAAATAAGTGATTTAACTTTGGGAGAGAGACCATTCGGCTTGTACATCGCTTTTCTGCAGAGATTAAGTTGAATTGCGGCTTTGCGAATCGAGTTTTTGGTGTGGGCGGAGAAGGACAGATTGTTGGTGAAGGTTATTCCCAGGTACTTTAAGGTTTTGGAGGGTTTAATTATATTGTTATTTAACTTGATTCTGATTTTGTTATGGCAGCGTATGGTGTTGTTAGTACAATTCGCATTTCTGCCTTTAAACACTATGAGTTGAGTTTTGGCTGGGTTGAGTCGGATTTTCCACTTAGTAAAATATGCAGAGAGATTCGGGAGATAGCTGTTAATACAGTTTCTTGCCTCCTTGACAAACTTGTTGCTTGAATAAATTAAAGTGTCATCGGCATAATTCAGCATTACTGTATTAGGTGACAGTGGCTGCGGGGTGTCTGAAGTATAAAGGAGGTATAATAATGGTCCGAGAATGGAACATTGAGGAACACCTGCGGTTATACTGTATGGTGTCGAAAGAGTTGAATTTATTTTCACCATGAACTTTCTATCAGAAAGGTAGGAAGCGAGAAGTTTTATGGTGTGGGTGTTTAATCCGAACATTGAATGTAGCTTATAGAGCAGTCCTGCAATCCAAACGCAATCGAATGCTTTTGCTATGTCGAGAGAGACGCATATTGTTGGGGATTGGTTTTGGAGATTCATTGTCACATCATGTGTCAGTTTTAGCAGAGCATGACAAGTTGAGTGTTGTGGACGAAAGCCAAATTGAGAATTCGGGATAAGGGAGTTGTCTCTAGCAAATGAGAGAAGATTTTTGTATATCTTACATTCCAAAACCTTACTAAGCGAATTTAGCTGTGATATGGGACGGAAGTTAGCCGGGTTGTTGGAAGAACCGGATTTACTAATAGGGACTATCACCGCTGTTTTCCAACATTTTGGGAAATGTGAAGCGTTTATTATGTGGTTGAGAAGAACGAGAATTGGTACCATTGGGCTCCTCGATAGTATAGTGGTTAGTATACCCGCCTGTCACCCGGGAGACAGGGGTTCGATTCCCCGTCGGGGAGCCTCTGGCGCAAGACTAATGACCTTGCCCAGAAAAAATAAGTCATTATGGAAAATTTAACAAGGCTCAGGATTTACTAAATAAGGTCAAGACCGGTTCCCGGTTGTAGTGCCGATGATGATGATGAGAAGAACGAGAATGGGGAGTAAGTTTTCCGGGTGAAGCCTTTTAAATAGAAGGTTAGGGATTCTATCCAAGCCTGTAGATTTTTTATTGTTACGCGAAGAAATCAATTCAGATAATTCTGTAAAGCTTAGGAATGTGTTGGTTCCCATGGGATGTGACGCTTTACTGGTTTCGTTGAATTCAGTAATGAATGGTGGGAAGGATGGCTCCAGTGTGCCTGAGATGAATTCATTCACGGTGTCGTGGAAATTAGTGACTGGGAGGGTTGTGAATTAAGACACAAGAAGATAATACAAAGAAAAATAAGTGAAGTAAAGAAGCGAATGCTGTCCAAAATAAGACAAATTGTAAACTAAGAGTTAAGAAAATAGTACTAAGAAGAATAAGTGAAGTACAGAACCGAACGCTATCCAGATTAAGATAAATTGTGTAACAAAAATCAATAAGTCAAAAATAAGTAAAAGAAGTAAAACAGAGTGTATGCTAATAAGAAAAAACATAAGGTAAACTACGAACTAACAATTAGTAAGCCAGAATTAAGACAATCAAATGAAATAAGGCATTTAAAGCTATTAGAGATAATCTGTTAAAACCAAGGAGCGAAAAGGCAAAAACGGAAGGAATAAAACGATGAACATTTATATATTTTTTTTTTGGAGATAAGTTTGTTATATAAATAATAAAAAATAAAAAACAATAAATGTGAGATCATAAAATAAAAAGAAAATCCAGGAAAGGCTCTGTTGTTTGGAAATACGGTGTAATGGAGAAGATTGGTCGCTATTCCTTTGAGGTTATAACTTGTGATGTGTAGCGTTCCCCAAAAACTATACTCGCGTTACTGTAAAAAAAAATCAGTTCAGTTCCACTCAATTCCAGTTGTACGTCTGAGAAAAGGCAGAGAATCATTTTTTAACCTTAACCACACGAATCACGAAAACCCTCACTGACAACGTTGTAATTCAAATCCAATGTACATCGACACCCCGTTCCTTATCCTCTTCCTTTTTCTGCTCGGAGTGTGCATTGAAGTTTAAGGGTAGCTCAAAATCTCATTTCATGTGCTAATTTTGGGAAAAGTACTAATGACAAAATATGTCAACGCTCTTCTCTAATGAAATGTCGAAAGACAATCCTTGGAGAAATAATCAGGAATGTAGTCTGGAATAGATTCACTGCGTAGGGACTATTAAAGTTGAGAAGTGAATACACTATAGAGTCGGGTGTATCTATCAAATGATCAAGAGCTTCTCCCAAACACTTTATGGGGCCTATACCTTAATGGGACGGTATTTTGCCGTCTGAGCATTATAACTCAACCTGTACTCAGTAATTGTGTCGAAGTGACACAACACCTAAAATCGTCAGTGAAATCTACGTGTACACAATTAGCAACCTTGACACAACCATTTTAACAACTCAGCCATTAAGGGGCGGTCTGCTATGTAGTCAAACAGATTTTAACGATGTTGATCTTTGTTACACTGTGAGTATAACACATCAACACTTTTTACAGAAGAAACACCAACTTTCGGTGGCAATATTGTAATTAATCCTATAATAAAATTTCAGCACTACATACTTTTATTGATAAAGAACTTTTTTATTCCACAGCAACTTAAGTGAGTGTTTAATTGTTGTTGATTGAGGCTGCGGAGCTTACCACACTACATGCATACACTTTTTGCTGAATGTTAACACCAGAGTGGGAAAGATATTTCAGCACCCACAGCCATACAACCCAATTACTTCTCAAAACGGCGTACCGTTTCATGCTTTAAGTTGACAGGTTATTTTTGATTCTATTATTATTATAATTGTAACACAAACGACCTTAATATGGAAATCTATAATTATATTGTTACAGCGACCGTCTTCGAAGACCTTCTAGGTGGGTGGTAGAATCTCGACTTCCCATAACTTCCATGATGCGGATCGATGACCACATTTTATTAATTATTCTCACCATGTATTTGTGTTTTTATAGCTCTTTACAATCAAGACACGTAAGTATTTAGGGGTGGCAGGTTTGGGGTGTAATAGCTTCAGCCTGTTCCACCCAATAAATAGCATGGATCTAGATTAAATTCTTGAGTTATGAACATTAAATTAATAAGTCACACCCGTAATTATAATTACATAATCTGGGAACCGTTTCAACTGTCGGTTGGAATGAAAGACTTTATTAGTCTACATAATAATCTACATCGGATCTAAATTGCCTCTGATTTAACCCAATGTTGCAGCATTCTGAATGAATCACATAAACCATTTTGCGAAAACGATTTGTAAATAGAAACGTGTCGGAAAGAGGAAAATTGGTACTAAATTTAGTAATATTTGAAATTTGAAGTTCAAAATAAACGATGCGCCTTCCACACGCATTATATGAGTCTTCTATAAACCGAATACGAAAAATTGTGGAATTTATTTAAAACCATCGGCCTCAAGAACGTTGCGAAATTGTTTCAAGCCTTCAAGGGCACGGATGTTCAAGAGCCGTACGAATTCAATTTTATTTCACCTCAACCTCGAAGACTTTCAATAGCACGGCATCATCTGGAGCAGATGCGACACACACAGATTTTGATTCAAGTGTTACCGGCAGTTACCTAGAGTACCCCGTAACCGCAATCTCAAATAAAAATCCAGGCGTTGTTGCCAATGAATCAATGTCTTAAATTATAACTTATTGGAGTTCATATTATTGAGTTTACCCTCGGTGCTTGAACTGTGGTTTATCGCACACCGTAAATAGTTGCTGCCGAAAATGAGTCAAAAGTTCGACATACAAGATATTCTCAAGCGTGCCGTTTTTTACTGGGGTTCATTTCTGTGGGTGTGGCTCATAACTTCTCATAAAAACTCCTTTCGTACTGAGGTTTTCAGCCACTATATTTTATCTTTTGGTAAATAACATTTTCACTTTTATTAGGGTTCAAGGAAGACGCAGTGCTGCATATAGGATCCCAGTCCCTTTGCGTATCCTTCTCGATAACTGAATTGAAATTGACTTTTTTTTTCGAAGATAATGCTACTCCTTCCCACATCTTCTAGAAATTAGTTTTTTTATGACTTTGATGAACGGCTATAAAGCAAACTTTGTTCAATGCTCACCCGGGAAATATTGGGTTTAATGTTTCCGGTTTTATGTTCCCAATTTCACATTAAAATCACCCCCTTACGGTCTTGTGGCATATGAGAATGAACATTTTACATTTCTAATCCTGACTTACTTCCGTTTTGGGAATCTCTTTTGAGAAAGATGCGACTTGCCAATTTCCAGTTGATCGCACTCATTTCCAAAACGGAAACCGGACGATAGTTGTTAAAGTCAATTACATTGGTATCAATAAAGACATTACTTGAGTTACATAAACGAGGAAAGAGAGTTTATCATACGTTGCACAAATGAACACGACACAAGACTGAATACTATATTTTTGAAGGTGATTTTGGATTGCAAAAGGAGATCTTGATATCAGAAACCGTATAGCTGGTAGTTAATATTAAGCCCTACAGATGAAAGGAAAGATGATACATCCCTCTGAGTTTCCAAAGGTTCTGAGTTCAGAACATTGGAGACACTCCTTTATAAGATGATAACTAAAGCAGCTTTCGGGTGTTTATGTGCTACCAAGACAATTCCAGTCCTCTTTATAATTATTATCTTAATTAAAGCTAAAGTAAGTATATGAAGTAGTCCCAAAATGTTTCGCAATTCAAATGGATTATTTCCAGTACCGAAATATAAAATTAGTCAGTAGTTTGCATTTAAACATTACAATTCTGAGAGTCGAACAAACGTTATTGACATAAAGTTCGGGTAGCAAATTTTTTGTTTCTCCTCACAAATGATGTTGCTGTGAGTTTTGTGGCCGAATTGTTACAGAAATAAATGGGAAAAAACCACAAATTACCAACCTGTTCATCCACCAAAACGGCTAGGACTGTACGTCGCCGTAATACCCCACCGACATGCACGGTCAACCTCGAATGGAGGGAAGTCGTAAATGGCAAAACAAGCCAAAACAATACAAGCGATAAGAACTCAAAACGCACTACTAACCGACAAAGACACCGTAAGCGCAAGGCAGGCCGAAGTCGCCCAAGTTCTGATAGCACAGTGCAAAGCGCCGAACAAAGTGACATTGCCCAAGATGAGGGCGCTAAACGGTGCCAAAAACACAATCGACACAACTACATGGCGGCAGGGTGTCGACAAGAAGTGAAAAGCAAAAGGTCGGGAAATACCAAGCGGTCGGGTCAAACACCCCCAACCCGGCCGAATTAAACCCACAACCTAATAAAAGCTGTTCTCGGGTTCCGTCGACCAAAGTCCCAGTTGTCCAACATCCTTTAGACATTGGCCGTAAAGCAAATACGACTCTAATTGTGGACACTGGCGCTAGATCAGTCCCTTGAAGGACAAGCACTCCACCGAAATTATGCATTGGATTCGCCGAAGGCAACTACCCGCCAAACGTTTTTCGACAAGAAGAAAGTCTAGGGGATTATCGCGTTTGCGGTGATAGTGAAGAACGTGTGATTCGACCTAACGCTATGAGAGTTAGAATCACTAAAAATGTGAGCAATGCTCAACACATCAGGCCACTGCTGCGTGTACGAATTCGATTTCTAATCTCAAGTACACGCAACTGATGTGGAATTGTTATGTTATCGCTCTGGTATAGGGCTCTGATGCATTTTCTTATTAGACTTTCCTTCGGTGTTCTTCACTATTTGCTTGTGTATTGTGTGTATCTGTTAGAAACGCCACACTACTCCCTCCTCAATAACTTTGTTACGATCAACTTCGTGTGCGAACGGCGGAGCGAGGAACGAGCGAGTGAGAGAACGTCGGAGCAGGCGAGTGTGCCGGTGTTTTATGCGGAAGTCGTGAACGTAGTCGTAAAGTTCTGTTTACTATGGGAAAGTGTGTGTGTGTGTGTGCAGATCATATCGGGGTTGTTGCGTTAAGCAAAGATAGTGAAGAAGGTGAATTGAACACACGATGAAATGGGTGAGAAGCGAAGCAATGAGGTACCAGGCTACCGCCCACGTGTACGAATTCGATTCCTAAACTCAAGTACACTCAACTGGTGTGGAATGGTTGCATTATCGCTATGGTATCCGACTCTGATGCATTTTCTTATTGGATGTTCGTTCCTCGTTCTTCAGTATTTGCTTGTGTATTGTGTGTATCTGTTAGAAACGCCACAGGATGCTCCGAGTTCGAACAACGAGTACATTAAGTTTTCTCCTGTAGTTTCCACAGAACCCTCCATTTCCATTTCCTTAAATCAACTTGCTTTTCCCTCACTCCATAAACCACTATACTTACCTGCATTCGAGCAGCTTAACCTGTCTTTCAAATAACTTTCACCTGGAAGTTAAACCTCATCAAAGCATGCATCACATTGAATTTTTCCGTTTCATATTATATGAACCATACCATATGCCCATCGGCTCGACTCGTCAGCAATTATAATAGATAAACACTCGCTGGCCTGCGTAATTGTTGACACGGCTGTAGCCGGTGGTTGTGGTAGGGTTAATAATAATTTATGGCCCCAATCCCGAGGTTCGCAGCACTTGCGACCAATTTCCTTTATCGGTTATCTACCAATCATGGGATTTGGGCACGAATATGATTGATGTTAGACAATCATACCCTAGATCGTGCCTAACGATGCTCCGGCCTGTAAAACAAACAAACAAACAGGTCGTAGTAGCATCGCCTGAATCACAAATAGTGTGCATCGCATCGTCTGAACCTCGAAATAGCGTTTCTGTCTATTTACGGCACAGAAACCTATTTCTTCCTTCGGCGACCTTCGCTATCGCGTATCTCAATAAGTCCAGTCCATGGTTATTCAGGTGCATTTTCGTCGTTGCCGATATGCAGGCTGAAGGGCATCGTACTTGTCCTATACGGACACATATAGAATCCTCCCACACCGATGTAATCCGCCGCCGTTGAATCTGACGGATATGGATTGCATCGGCGAGTCAGATTTTATTCTTTGAAGGGTGCGTACCTTCGCTACGAATCCCCATGGAGAGTTGCCGAGAGTTTGTCCGAGAGTTCTCTCTTTACTGCGTTTTTTTCTTTTCGTGTGCGTGTTTTTGCTATACCGTGTTTCACCAAGTGTGATTAATTAATAAAGTGTCATAACCATAAGTATCTTGAATTGTTATTTCATTTATTAGCCACTGAATAAAATACAATTGTCATCAAAATCTAAGCTACAGTTGTTAATAAATCGGACCTACTTAGCAGTGTCTAATTGGAGACAGCGACATTTTGTGTATTGTCAGACTATTCTAAGTGTAGAGTTTCATAAATTCAAAAATACATTTACTGTTTTAATAATTTGCGGACTTAATTATTTATTACTTGCGCTCTACTGACATCATCTCCAAACTCAGGTGAATGCCAGGACACTGTGGAAGACATCACTGTAGAAGATGATAAATGGCAGAGAAAAATAAAGAACTAAGATTCAAACAGCAATTACAGCGTTTTATTTCACTTGCTTCTTGTGACAGTGTTTTCATTTTTATTCGTTTGGTGTTATTTTGTGGGCGGTTGTGTCATCGAACTATCCGCGGTGTTACTACTGAATCCGCGTCCGTGTTGACGCACGAGTAGTAAAATACCCACAAGAGTCCTTCCGACTGCGCTTCTCCCTTAGAGAATAAAATATTCTATATATTTATTTTCATTAAATATCTTGAACTCAATAACTAATCCTTAAGCACATTTTTACAATTTGCTACACATTTTCTCGGTGCCCAGAAAGAAACCAAAAGCGACTTCCATTTGTTTTCTTCTAACTTATGTACTCGCATATAGATAGCAACAATGGTCCTTTTTGTATCGTTTTTCCATCGAAATATTACTGACGTAAAATAGACCCATTACAAGAAATCGGAAGCCTGGCCAACCACGAACACTCACCGCCCAACCAAATATCCATGACAAATAAAATAAAGATTTTTTTTAAAAGAAATTAACCTATGGCGCACTACCTACATGGCGAGCAAGAAACCTCAGAAAAAGCTTCGCAACTATAAATTATTTCACCTAGCTGGTTCAGTTTTCAAGTTTCACCACTGGACTATAAAAAAAGGATAAAAACAAAAATAAAAACTCAAACAAATTGACCTTTTAAACACATGTAACCAAATGATTATCAAGTTTTCAAGAGGTAGTTCGATTTTCATCGCCTGATGTCCTTTAGGCAATTCTCTATGGATACGCTGCATATAAACATCTATTGCGACCTTAATTTATTTTTATTCTTTAACCTTCTGGTGGAATTAAATAGCAGAACGACGCAATTCTGAGAGAAAGCATGTTAGGCATCCTCTATTATGTGTATGCGTTCTTTTGCCGGAAGGAATCGGTATCAGTGTCATAGGTTAAAATAACCCCTTATTGAAAATGGTCAGGAAACCGGAAAATCGTGTAAACTGTAATGACTGTGTGTGATGGTAACGACAACACAATATATTCGTTAGCTACAATAAGCGAGCTGCATGTCCTTGTCGACGTCAGATATCTTCTAACGCTTGGTAGGCGTAACGAGATGCATGCAAAATCAACGAACAGTTGTTTCAAAGTGTCCCATACCAACTGGAATATGATCAGCGAAAGAATTGACTTTTTCGTCTTCAAAGGAACAAGTGGTATTTAAAGGGCAAAATGTGGTTAACAGTGTCAACGTTAACATTGTAAGGTAAGTTTTGAATGTGCAAATTAGCTGGTTGATGTTATGAAAATTGACGAATCGTAGGATCGGCATGAATGGCGAGAATTAATGTGTGGTTTTCTCGACATGAGCTAACATTTCTCACACACCTCACCCAGGCGAAATATGGACTTTGTTTGCCATTTTACGATGTCAGATACAATGTAATACTAGAGTGACACAACCAGCTCCAAATGAAAGTTATTCAATTTACACACCGCACCGCGAATGAAGTAGGTTGCCCACAATATTTGTCATAATTTAGTGTTATTTCTACACCATTTATAAACAATTCATACACTTTAGTGTCAATACGGGCACAAAACGGGACCGCTGTGGTGTCATACAGCGATGTCAACTGCTATGACGCTATGATGACAAATCTCCTAGTTTTTTCAGTATGAGACCGAAGCTCGCGTTACGGTCAGTGGATATCGTTACCGATTTTTTATTGGAAATAATGATGCTACTGGTTCGAATTAAGCACCGCGTGGCAGAAACCTTGATGTGATGTGGCGGCTTAAATTACAATGAATCATTTAGGCGGCCATGCCGACCGAAGTCTATGCTTCCAGCAGAGTCATCCATGTCAGACAGACTAGGGCAGACTAACATACAAATATTCGCCACCCCTAATCCAGGCTGATACATGTCACCATGCCTATTACATGATTTACAGCCAGGGATATAGGTATGACGCCTCTCTGACACTGGAGCAAATCAGACCAGTAAGAAAGCTTTCTCATATCAATGGAGCATTGATAGGGTTGACTATTTGACACCCTAATACTAGTGTGAACATATGGGGGTTGAGTATGGGTGCCAACGTATGGCATGGGATTCACTTTATCCCCAAACACTTGTGTCGTCCAAAAATTGTCACCAAAGATCAAGGAATGAATGAAAAGCACTGAGGTTTATTTATTTAAAGTTTTTTTTTTGTTTTGTTTCGTATTTTTCTTCCAGCTCAAGTCTGTTTGCAGGTATCATTATTTAAATAGATGAATTCGAAACGCACGCAATATACTATTTTACACTCTAAAGAAAGTTTCAAATTAATAACTTTTCGTTTTATTTCGTTAGTTTTTTATTGATGAAATTTGCCCCGGTCTTCCGCTATATGCTCCAGCTTTTTTGGCAAGGAGTTTAAGGCATGCGTCATATTTTGAGAAGAAATTCGAAATTGATGGCGACGAGCGGCGGCGCGACCTTCCACTCTAACGATTGAGATGTGACTAGCTCTACTTAGGGGTGAAATTCATATTTCATTCCACACACAGGACAACCAAAAGAGACCACGCCTCTGCTCTCTCAACCCCACGTCCGTCAAAGTGTGAGTAACTTTTGTTAATAGGGTAATTGACGGACATTGAGAATGAGAGAACAGACACATTATGTGCTGTGATCTCGGGGTAGCTTTGGTTGTGTGTGTTGGTATCAGATGCAGCTACTGACACGACCTACTGACCCAGTGGTACGGCTATGGTGTAGTTAGAGCGCATTGAACCATGGAAAGACAAAAAAGCGAAGGAGAGGAAAACCTAGCTGATGTTATTCACCTGCAAAAACAGATCATTGATCCCAAGCGAATGGATGATTTGAGGGAAAGTCAATAGGACGCCGCTGATGCTTGGGAAATAATCAGCGTGAGAACCAGACTCTAAGACGCTGAAATAACCCCAGCGATTTTGCTATGATGCAACAGCGTTGCTAACCGACATTATGAGATTTCCGATGGGTATCTCATGGTTAGCAAGAATGGAGTTGCCGCATGGCAAGAATGTAGCTAAAGTCAATTATGCATTATCTGCATGGGATAATGAGTTTAGCTATACGTCCGTTTAACATGTTTTACATGGGAATAACATATGAGGGAAATGGATATGTATGACGCGCTGAAAGCGTTCGAAATTAGGTGGAAATTGTGGTTGAGATTGTGGGTTGGTTCTCATGTAGAATAGAGAAACCTCCGCCAGTAGAATGGCTGAAGGAACGTTAGGTGATGTTTGTGATGTGTTTAGAATCTGGGTGGTTTGGATTGACCCAGTAGTCGCGGGGATAAGGCTTGGAACTGTCGTGTAGACGAGTTCCTGGGTCGTGGCTGGGCTTGGGACAGTATAGGAAGTGGACCTGGTTGGTACCGCGTGTGTTGTCGACTGGGACAAAGGGATTGCGTTGAGGTCCACTGGCCTGTTTTGCTTTGCACGGACCAACAGGTATGACGTCCGAGTAGGTCGTGGCCTATCGGTAGCTCGCTCGCATCCGCAGTGACGAAGTTGCGTGTGCGGGATGGAGGAGTTTCACGCCCAGTGTTCATTTTTCTCCGCAGCGACGGGGTGCCGTGTGCGGGATGGAGAAGAACTGAGTCTAGGGTCGGCATTTTTCGTCCATACGTCGGTATGGGGAGTTGTTTGCCGCCCTTGGTAGGAGTGCAGTTTTGCGGAGGCTGGCGTTGACGTACAGTCTTAGCCTTGCGCGTTTGTGTTGGAGTTGTAGACTTGTATGTCGTTACCCTTCTTGGTGAACACCTGCTATCGAATCCGTGCCATCCCCTTTTTACCCTGTCTTCGCATATGTTCCGTGTGTGACCTGTACGGCCACACAACTCGCAGCAACTCCGAATGCTATACACTCGGGGGTTTGATGTTGCTAGAGTGTTGGAGGCAGAGGGTTGGTGTGGTCCCGGATGTGTTCTATACTGGGACTCCCTCTGCTGGAACGGTGATTTGTTCTGTGGTAGTGTGGTGCACCCTGCACGACATTCTACAATGTCGTGGCCATACTGCCAGCACTCCCGGCAGAAAGGTGTGTTTCGCCTTTTCCGGCACTCATCGTATAGGTGGCCTAGTTTATGGCAAAAACTGCACGTGATGTGTGCAGTCACCTGATATAAACGACGACCGCCGTGGTCCCTTTGTGGTTTGATCCAGGTGTGGTGTTTTGAGGGGCGAATGTCGACCTACCCGTTGGTGGTTGGCGCACCAAGCGCGTGTGGCGGTATTGTTGGGCGGATTTTGCCTGTTCGTGGGTTCGTCACGAGAAGGCCGTGGAGGTGGGCGACGAAAAGGAGTCCGCTAGTAAGAATAATGTGGAGGTTGCCGCTGATTCAATGGGCGGTTCTGCGCGCTTCGTTGTGTGCCTTGGACCCTCGCACAAAATTGATCCAATTCACGGCGGAATGAGGCTTGAAGCGCGCGTAGGTCAGCAGTAGTGACCTGAGTAGGGGGGTCGTCTGGCTGGGTATCACTGGGAATACGTTCGCGGGTTTGTTGAGTTGAGTTGATATTAAGGCCGGTGTGCCTTCTGGAAGATGAGGAGGGTGGCTGAGAAGATGAGGCTGCTGGAGCAGTCCAGGGTGCTGCAAAAGAAGGTGATGTGTGTCGTGGATGCCGTGTAGGCAGTGTGTCATGTTGGCTAACCGCCGCGAATTGATATGGTAGTGACTCAGACTGTGGGTCCAAGGTTTCCATAATCGCGTCAGCCACCTTTGACAAATAGCCCAAACTTTGATTAGATTGGGCCATTAATGCCGAGTGGGCATGTTGAGGTAAACTCCTCAGAAAATGTGGCCTAATTAGATCATCCGAGATCCTGGTCCCCGCTACCGAGTGTAAATGGGTCAGGAAAAGGGATGATCTAATACCTGAAAAATTGGTCTCGTTCGCCAATCGCTGTAGTTTGATGCTGGTGGGTTGGTCCAAAGCGTTAAGGAGATTCTCCCGCATGTTGCTGTGTTCCCATCCAGCAGCCGCAGCAATTCTATAGCACGATGTTTTTCATCGTGGATGTTGGCGAACCGGAAAAAACGTTCGGCTGTAGCGAACCAAAGCTCTGGATCCCCCTCGTCAAACGGAGGGAGCTTGACAGTTTGTGTGTGGGATGGCAATTCGTCGCTGGAACCGTCGTAGAAAGCGGGGATTGAGGTCGCGCTTGCGCCTGCTGGGATGTACCGGCTCACGTGGTAGGCATTGTGGTGCCGAAGTGAAAGGAGAAGTCGGGAATTTGGAGGGTTGAGAGGAGAGGTCGCGTTGTGTCTGCGTGTGTAGGCAAGAAGGTCGCAAGTGGAGGCGTCGAGTCGAGAGGAGTCACAAGAGACAGTCGCGTAAAGGCAATTGGAGTCGTGTAAAGTCGTCGCGGTTTTTACGTTAATTATTTTATATATATTTAGGTAGATTGGTAATATTTTAATTTAACTATTTGAAGTTATTTTTAAAATTTAGTTTAGGGCTTTGCGGTTTTGACTAGCTTTTACTTCTTTTTTTTTTGTTGGACTATATTTTATGTACTTAAAATAGTTTTGTTTATTTCTTTTATATTTTTAGATACTTCGACATTCAAAATTTAGAGGAGCTATTCTGCGTTGCTAAGTTTTTATTAGTATAATCCAAGAGATTGTTTATTAACTAGTATTGTTGCTGAACCACTTAATACTATTACTATGGATCGTTTTAATCAATCATCTAATTTTTAATGCTATTCAAAATTTGATTTTTAATTGAAGGAATTAATAATAATTCATTACACTTGTTGCATATTCATGCATATATACAAATTTCTAGATAAATATCGTTTGTCCGTTTTTTTAAATAAATTATAAATTTTAGAATACTCTTTACAGTTTAGTTTAAACGCTTTTAACTATTCTTTAAAATTTCATGTTTGGTGGCTCGGAAGAAGCTCACCGTAAAAGAAAAATAACCACTTTTAAACAAATAAAAGGAAATGAAAAACCTGGTTTTCTGGAACTGTTGTGGCGATGTCGGTGTGGCAGCTCCTGGTCCGTTGATGATGTTGTCCAAAGGTGGGCGGTATCGTTTGGCGTCGCCGTGCTGCACAAAGATCCGATGAATTGTCCGCTGATGTTAAAGTTATGGTGGGGCTCTACTTGCCCTTATAATGTCTTTGAACTTTAAACCTTTTTAACTTTATTTTTTTAATATCTTTTATTTTACAATTATTTTCCACTTTTTTTTAAATTGTTTTAACTTAATTGGTTCATTTTTACTTTATTTTTGAAATTTCTTAATAGATTGACCCCGCTTACGTTGTAATTTATTTTGAATATTTGCTTTATTTTTTAGTCACTGGTTTTTATTGATGAGTTCGTTTGTTGGATTGATTTTTGGCACTTTGATTTTTGTTGTAATTTTTCTTTGATTAATTTATCAGAAGGTTTTGAATGTTAACTCCAGTCACTGTCTTTGATTGTTTTAATTTTCGCTTATTATTTTCACTGTTTTTGATTTTTGATGCTTTATTTTGTGTTGAAGGTGCGTGTCCTTTAGTCCGGTCACCAATGTGGGGGTAGAAGTATGATTGCCAACGTATGGTACGGATCCACTTCACTCTCAACAATTGTTCCACCGGAGGATATGGAAAACACTTCTTATTTGTTGTTTTTTTCGTTTTGTTCTTTATTTTTTTTTTTGCACATTATTTAATTTGGTTTAGCCTATGTTTATATACTTGTAATTTTTTTTTATAGTTCAGCAACAATACGATTATTCAGCCGAGAATATTTTTCTAGTTGCCCTGTAAGCAACGAATTTAAGTAGCAAATTTCGCGTTACGATTTGACGGTACGCGGCGGCGTAACCTCTGATAGCAGTGGTTGAATAGTGACTGACTCTACTTAGGGGTGAAATTCATATTTCATTCCACACACAGGACAACCAAAAGAGACCACGCCTCTGCTCTCTCAACCCCACGTCCGTCAAAGTGTGAGTAACTTTTGTTAATAGGGTAATTGGCGGACATGGAGAACGAGAGAACAGAAACATGATCTGCTGTGATCTCGGGGTAGCTTTGGTTGTGTGTGTTGGTATCAGATGCAGCTACTGACACGACCTACTGACCCAGTGATACGACTATTGTGTAGTCAGAGCGCATTGAACCATGGAAAGACAGAAAAGCGAAGGAAGGAAAACCTAGCTGATGTTATTCACCTGCCAAAAGAGATCATTGATCCCAAGCGAATGGGTGATCTGGGAAAAGTCAATGGGACGCCGCTGATGCTTGGGAAATAATCAGCGTGAGAACCAGACTCTAAGACGCTGAAATAACCCCAGCGATTTTGCTATGATGCAACAGCGTCGTTCGTTTAGACTTGTTGTTGCTAACCGACATTATGAGATTTCCGATGGGAATCTCATGGTTAGCAAGAATGGAGTTGCCGTGTGGCAAGAATGTAGCTAAACTCAATTATGCATTATCTGCATGGGATAATGAGTTTAGCTATACGTCCGTTTAACATGTTTTACAGGGGAATAACATATGAGGGAAATGGATATGTATGACGCGCTGAAAGCGTTCGAAATTAGGTGGAAATTGTGGTTGAAATTGTTGGTTGGTTCTCATGTAGAATAGAGAAACCCCCACAAACAAAAAATACGAACAAATATAAAAATAATAATCATGCTTAAAATAGAGAAAATACCGACTCGGCAAAAAAAGGGGTAAGGAAAATATGAAAAAGAGGAAAAAAGGATACATACGTAGGTACGTGGATTTTCTGAACGTTATACAAACTAGGCGCAATATAAAGTGAACACCGTCGCGCTTCAGGAGGTCCTCCCGCGCCAAATAACCGAAAGTAACGCATTCACACTTGTGTATATTGGCACAGATACACATAAACTCAGATCCGATTTCGTCATAAGTAACGAAATTATTCCATCTAAAAGATTCGAAATTTATTAATAACCGAACGTGATTGCTAAAAATTCAGGGCCCGCGGTACAGTCATGTGCGCAAACTACCGACGAAGAAACAAAGGACGCGTTCTATAAGACCTTCGAGGAGGTTGTGGCGTTTCTAACAGATGCACACACAATACACAAGCCAATAGTGAAGAACACCGAACGAAAATCGAATCAGAAAATGTATCAGAGCCATATACCATAGCGATAACATAACAATTCCACAACAGTTGAGTGTACTTGAGTTTAGAAACCGAATTCGTACAAGCGACAGTGGACTGATGTGTTGAGCATTGGTTACATTTTTAGTGATTCTAACTGTCATAGCGTCAGTTCGAATCACACGTTTGTTGTATTCCAGAATACTACCCTTATTCGCTTTAACACTAATCTCATGTCCTTTCTAACACAACCTTTAAAACTACATTCTCACATATCTTACATTCTCATTTAATACAATTCATAAATAAACAGACACAATATTCTAAATTAAATAAATATTAATTATTAATTGCAAAGAAAGCACACCGTGCTGTTCCTGACTTTTGGAGAATTATTTCTGGGATTTCTGGCTTCAATCAACTTGGGGTATTCATTTCCCTTTCTAACATCATTACAATTGTTTCAGCCAACGGCACACATCGCTACGAGCGCTGCTCATTGTTCCTGACGCCAGCCCACAACACAATAAGAACCCGGTGTTCGTGGAAGGTGTGTTCAACGCTTGTTGAACATACACCCGCCTAATCCAGTTTGCGGTATATCAAACACAAAAGAAAAATCAATAGTGCATCGGCAAATGGGCAAGGATGTTCCTTGTGGGAAATGGTTTGGGTAAACAAACCTTTGAAGGATCATAAAATTGCAGACGTGCAATTTATGATTCTCAACAACTTTACTTGAAAGTTGGTCATCTGGTCCACAGATTTGGGTCCAGGGGATTCTGCGTGTTGAACATGTTGTATTCCAGAATACTAGCCTTATTCCCTTTAACACTAATCTCATGTCCTTTCTAACACAACCTTTAAAACTACATCCTCACATATCTTACATTCTCATTTAATACAATTCATAAATAAACAGACACAATATTCTATATCCAGTCACTTACAGAACATTTAAAAACATGCCCCTTTTCATAACAAGCACATTTTTCATTTCAAAACATAGTACTTTTATTTTCGTTCAAAGTTTATTCAAAATTGTAAACAGAGACTTCTGGATTGTTTTGTTCCGTTTATACGACACAGTTAGTTGGAACAAAATGTTTTATAAAAACAGAAAAATTTGTATTGTAAAAGTAGTTCAAGTTAGAGCTCAGCTTGAGATAGCTGAGTTCAATAAAATATAAAAATAAATAAAACCTATAATTAATTTAATAACTAAGAACTATAATTGTTTTAATAAAAGAAAAGATATTATAACCCCCACGCTCTTCCCTCGAAAGAGGAAGCACGGCGCTGGAGAAGTAACACGTTCTTCACTATCGTCGCAATACGCAATAAGGTATTTGACAAAATCCTTTGATGTTAAAATTTTACTCGGGGTTTTAATTGCCCACATAAAATAGGAAGGTACCTTCCAACCAGTTATAGGAAACGAGAGCCTACGTGTCGTTTTGAACGACAATGGAATTCGAATTATTATGTTCGCAGCATCAAAAGGTTTAGTAATGAAAATTCCAAATACAGAAGGATTCAAAAGGTCACGTTGTTATCATTCGATGGCGTAATGCGTAACCAAATGCATCAGGTCCTCATAGACAAAAGACACCATTCAAATATCATTGATGTAAGACTGTATAGAGACGCAGATTGCGACCACGACCATTTTCTTGTAATAAGTAAAATTAGGAGTAAGGTTAACGTGGTCAGTCACAGAATTACAATGAATCATTTAGTCGAATCACGTGGCCAGTCAGAAATGACCAATAACTTCGGCATTGATATACTAAGATATCCCCGTAAAAAGGCCAAATATCAAGACAAATTGGCGAGTAGGTTTAGCGCACTAATGAATGGGAGTAGTGTGGAAGCGAAAAACAATAATGTGGAGATCGAACGGCCATCAATCAGAAATTGATTAAACAAAGAGGCCAAACGGTATATGAATTTAAGGAAACAATTAAGTCCAAACCGTGGTATGGCGGTGATGGCGTGGCGAAAATTGGGCAACATAAATGCCTCAGGATAATCCACTTACAAAGATAGAATGAAGCCAAACCAGAAAGATACCCGACAATCCAGAAAAAGTAAACGAGATAAATAAGAACATGAATGGAAAAAAAAATGAGCCGAAAAAATTCTAGAAAATGTCAGAGTGTGGGGTTTCTCTTTACCACATGGAGAACCAACCCACAATGCCAGCCAATTTCGACCGCTAACAGCGCGTCACCATAACCCAATCTGCAACCCATTTCTAAACATGCAAAAACACATCCCAATATGCAACAGCATCCGTCCCCAAATCTGCAATTGCATACATCCCCAACCTGCAAAGAACCCATTTCCCAACCTGTAATAAACGCATACTCAATTTACAACGAAACACTCACCATTTCCATCACCTACACCGAGCCCCATACATTTTCCCAAAATTGCTTCGGTTAATTCCTTATCTAAATCATATTCCTTGCTTGCGACCAAACAATTCTAAATTCCCCCGAAAATCATTCCGGCTCACTCCTTGCTTAAACTATCTCCTCGCTTGTAACCTAGCAACATTTAGTTCCCCCGAAAACCATTACGGTTCCCAGTCCACCTAAACCATGTAGAACCACGCCAATTTCCTCTTACTGGCAAGCCAACAGCATGATGCGTCGCCTCTCCACGAAACGACCATCGCAACGATCAAGACCCTTGACCATACTTGGCTATGCCGCGAAACCAATTTCCCGGTACACACAACCAAAGAATCTAACTCAGCCTATACGACGATGATTCCCCGAACTAAATCCCCTATACAGGCATAGCAACCCTTTTCAAAGTACCTAGTAAATGGCAGTGAGTTGATTTTAGCTATGATTCCACTGCCACGACGCGACGAACTTTTCCTCGCCAGTAATTAGTCAGCCGAGTAATAACCACCCCAGAGGACAGACGTTCCTTACTACTCACCAGTGTACGTCTCGGAGTAGTCAGTCGCTAATCATCCGCTAAACGGCGTACAAGCAACGGAGTCGTGATTCGGACGCTACGGCGCGCGAGATACGTTTTTTCTAAATTACACTTAAGTGAAATAATAAAAAAAACATTTTATTTTATAAAAATTTATATTTTTATTTTAATTTATATTGGAGTCAAAAAATCGTCTGCTCTTCAGAGAGACGCTCCTAAAATTGAATTTATTTTTACATCAAGATCTTTTTCTAGGCTTGTCTTTCTACATAATATATATTGTATTGCAATTTGCTTAATTGCCTATTTCGTGATTCCACGAAGTCTTGTTAATTACTTTTTAATTACTTCTTAATAGGTTTTATTTCTATCATATGTTGCAATAGACATTGCATTGAAATTTTAATATTTTAATGTTTCTAGGAAATATGTAATTAAGTTTCACATTTCGATAGATAGGTTTTTTGGTGTCGTCGAAGGATTCTTTGACGTAACACGCGCGCTTGCTGCTGAAAATTAGTTGTGTTGGGTATTTTCGCCACCAAGTAATTTAGTAATTCATAAAGCCGCCTATTAAATTATGCCCAAAAATAACTGAGGGAATAACAAAGCTGTAATGTTGTGGGGCGTTTTGTCCGGAATCCGAGTGTCGAAAATGTAGGGAAACAAATATAAACATATTGTAGCGAGCTTAGGGTTCGCTGGATTAATTATTTTGAATAAATAAGAGCCGTTAAATTGATTTTGAATTAATATAACACTTTATTAGTCCGTTAATCACAACCGTTACTTTTACCGTACACAACGATTTCTTGACTTATCGCTTCCGTACTTATCGCGTATTTTCCTTCTTACTTATCGCTTGCTTCACTTTCTACTTATTACTCATCTCCATGATCTGTGTGCGACGTATTTATACCGTCCCCTCATTCTGATTCGGCGCTTCGTTTCCGCCCGTTCCATAGCCTTGAATGTTCTACTGTTCCTAGTCTCCAGATTTCCAGTACTGTCTACAATATTCTAGTACTTTGTTTCGCACTTTCCCGAATATTCTAGTACTGAATGTCATATGCGTCACAATATGTATACAAAACGACAGAGACGAACCCAGTGACATCCGACTACTCAATCTTAAATCCCCTGTGCTAAAACCCTTAATGGTCGTAGACAATAAGCAGAACAAAACCCCCAACAACCTAGTTACGAGAGTTGGTTTCGATAAAGAAGACGTTAACATACAAAATAAAAAAACTGTGTGTTTTAATTACCCTCTCCTTTCTCTGGTGAACGATTTCTTCCCTCGTAATTTGCTGGTGGGTGATAGCGAACCTGTGCCGTATGTCATATTCCTACGCCGTGCTTCCTCGACACGTCCGAGGGAAGAGCGTGGAATGTATTTTTTATAATTTATTATCACTTATTTAAATAAAAAAAACTGTTCTTAAATTCACCGAACACAAGACGTCCGCACACGTCTGTGTTAATTTTATTCTTTTGTTTTCTTTTTATTTATACAAATTTAAAACATGACCTTCCTGCTTGGAAGTCCAATTCTTTCTCTTCTTACAAAGCATTCTTTCTTTTTTTATTTGCGATTTGGTATGAACGAAATCAATCTGTTACCCCTAGTTACCTACATGGGGGTGATTCATCATTCCCGTTAACTGAAATTATTGCAGCTGTTCAGGAATATCGGATAACGGGGATTGTGTTCAATGCTATTATGTAAGGGATAGGTTGAAATTTTGTATGTGTATGTTATGTTATGATATGAAATTTGGGAATTAGGGATGATGAAATGTATTTCTAATGTATGAAGTATTGTATTTCTAATGTAATGGAAATTGAATTAATTAGTATGTAAATGTATGAAATATGGAAATTGAATTGATAAGAAATTTGTTTGAGGAAAAAAGATATTAAAGAATATATTTACTAATATAAAGTGTATAAATGTATATTATGGTATTTTATGATGGAATGGATATGTTAGGATTGAGGTTAGGATTTTGGGAAGACAGTAAGGCTACGGAGGACTACACGTACGTCGGCACTCAACCCCCACAAGAGCAAGGAACATCGGCAAGGATCAAAACGTTTACCAATTAATCGAAACAATATGGGATAGGACTACAAAAAGTAGAGAGAAATAATAGTTGAAGTAAAATGAAATCCATTATTATATTTTTGCATAGAATTGAAGGCTGTTCGATAACAGTGCTCAAGAAACTGATGCGATCCCACTTGAATGTCAAAAATAGTAACTTTGGTTTACCAGCTCTTGATCTTGCCTTGAGAGGAATGGTATATGTTCCTCGCGATTGATGTTACTCAATATGTTACAAAGCGAAACATTTTTAAATCCTTCGCTTTGGCGGATTTCATCGTAATTTGGAATATTTATTCCAGATGTTACGTCGTTTCCTACAAAAGTCAAACGTTCCATTCGAGATTCCGTTTTAATGTCTTTCCCAGAAAATTAATTATTTTATATAAGGTGATGAAAAAAGTCATCAATATTGAGTTAATTAAGTATTTGGTCAGGTTTCTGTTTATTAGTAGGTCTGTTATGTTTTCCCTCCAAATCTTTTATATATTACAGTCAATTCTTATACATCGTTTGCCAATTCTCATATTTTCACTGCCAATTCGTATATTACTATCTCTACAATGTTTTGGTACTCACATTTCTCCGGTGAGCCCGACCAAAGGGACTGATTAGGTTCGACCAGAGAAACCTCCCTGGGTGCTCCCTGTGGTGATGGCTGTGGTGTCGTGGAGAGCGCCAATTTCTTTCCAGTAGGTGGATGCTGGGATGCCGATGATTGGGGTTATCTTCTCAGCAGTTGATTAAAATACAGATTCTGTTCGTTGGTAGCCACTGTCTTCTTTAACCGACCTCAGACCATGCAACCGGCATGACCATCCACACGAACAAGAAGTCAGTCCTCGTTCTCGTCGAATGATTTTAATAAACTGAAGGAAATCTTTTCTCTTGACAAAATTTACATATATTATCTTTACAGTTTGTAAATTGTAACACAATAATTCCTTCGTCACTATACGATTACTTTTCTTTCTTGACAAAATTTAAATATATCTTAACTTTACAGTTTTTTTTTTTTTCCAACACAGTAAGTCCTTCTTTTTCTCTTTCCTCTTCGCACGAAAAAAAAAACAACCTTTCACAACACAGTACGATCACATACTTCGAACTTAACGAACAAAGAAAAACCGCCAATCTCCAAGAACCGTCACAACGGCCCCCCACCCACACCCCGCCTCCTCTTTCAATGAAGGTTCCCCGACGATTATCAACTTCGAAACTAATCGAAGATACCACCGCCGGAGAGATACTGGGTTTATATACCAACTGTGCTTTGCTTCAAATTCAACTTAGCTACGTTTACCTGGTTTTAATCTCAAACTGAAATTAAATGTGATCCAAATGCAATTTAACATCTATTTTGCATCATTCATTTATTCATATATATTTAAATTATTCAAACGTTCTACGCGCAATGTAGCTAAGTTTATGCCTTCGCTGGAACAAGGACGGCGGGGGAGTTACTTACGTAACAGGTCGATCTCGTTGAAACGAAGTTCTCTTGTTAACGATCTGGTGAATCGTGGCCATTGCATTGCCGAAAATGTTCCTCGGGTGCCTAAACCGAGATCGTATACAGCCCCTTTCCTTGCACAAGTGATATGCGTACGATGCACGCTTCAAGTTCCCCGAACCTGCGCACTTGTCCATTAAATATGACTTTGTGTTGGAGTCCTTTTCTAATAAAGATGTACACCTCCCCCTTGTGAGGAATTAGGTCGGTCTCTTCGTAAAACATTGTAGTTTTTGTGCCAAAGTTTATGCCTCTGGTTAAACATAGTTTCCCCAGCCAGAATGACATCTAGGTTTTGGTCTTGCAACAGGTTAAAAAGAGTGGTTCTTCTAGAGTTTTAATTGATCTTTTGGTTGGAGGGTTTATAGCGTTTGTGATGATAGTGAAGAACGGGTTTTGTCTTCCACCCCTTTTTTACCGAAATGGCACTCCTCTGCATTACGATCCTGGTCGCATTGCACGGAACGATGCTGAATTTCGCAGTTCGTCACTGAATGCGCAAACCTTTGACAGAGGACGTATTGAAGAATGTTTCTGCCTTTTTTTATTTTGTCCCATGTTACACTTTGGCGGTCCAGGACTGTTATTTTCCGTAGACTAGCAATTTTACTATTGGCGGTTAACTGTACCAGGAAGAAGGGTAGCTTCTGGTTCTCCTTTTTAGACCTGGCTGTGGTGAACGGTTTGATCATACTAAATTCAAGGTGATCGTACTTTACCTCTCGCAGCATTTTCAAAAGAGTCTCCATTTCAGTTTCAGGGTCGACGTCCTTTAATAGAACGGAAATATTTTAAAGTTCGTTCGGTGTGTAAGAAAAGAATTCCGCGGTGGCTGTTTTTAAAACATTTTTAATTTTAACATGATCACCAACGTTATATGTTTGAATGGCATGCCTATTGCCTCCCAGACTTTTAATCACAAAATTATTACTTGCTATAGCTGACACAGACTTACTAATTCTTTACAATCGATGTCCGCCGCGTTGATTGGTGGCATTTTTGTTTTCTTACAAGTTTCCTACTGTTGCCCTTTTGGCCGATGGGCTTGCGGGGGTTTAAGTCTGTGTGCCAGCAGGGGCACCGGTATGCTTATACCCCACGCGAATTTTGGTATATAGTTGGCGGTAGTCCCGCTTCGCACAAGGGGTGGAAAATAAAACTCGGATCTTTGTTACGCAGTTTTATTACATACCTGCATTTTTGACAACAAATATAACTACAAGTCTTTGTTTGTTCTTGGCTGTGGTGACGATTAATTATTTAGCCTCGCCGATAAAATGATGGACGGGTGGCCCAAATGGATTATTTAAACTGTTCGGTAAAAATTGTTAATATGCAATATTTAATACCACTTGACCGACGTGCACACTGAATTAACCGGGGCGCGAGCAAATTAAGCACTCGACTCGACCCATGGGTTTTTTAACTCCGACGACTGTGGCGATTGATTGTTAAAACTCGACTGACTGTTAATACGCGTGTATAGGCGACTGGGATTGATAGACGTCTGTGGGGCACGAAGTCGTGACGCCAGCATGGGCGAGAGTTCTACTTCGTCCCACTCACTACTTCCACTAAATGTTTCACCGGGTTCGGTCCACCGTTGATCAAAGGATCGAAACAATTCAGCGACACCGCCACATTTGTCCACAACCGAATACAAAGAACAAAACACTGTCCACAGATAACAATTAAAACACATTATTATTTATTCTGGAGTGGTTCTTTATTGTTTTGTTTATGGTGTAAAACGTTGCTGTATAATTGTTTATTCCAAATTATAAGAACTCTTCTGTTAACTTGGCATGATCCACAGCTTTGAAAACTATTAATTTTTTTAAATACCAAATCGTTGTACCGCGAAAAAGAAAACAAACACAAACAGTCACACAAAGATATACCAGACACCGCCTTAACACCAATTTCACGAGAACAGTTAACAAGCGAGATTTTCTCCAGACACAGCTATTGCAATACTGACATCTCGAAAAGGCTGTATCTATTCGAGGATAGATCAGTTGACATTGTCTTACGACTCCGGTTATGTACACGTCCCCATGGTGCGAAACGGGAAGCGGGGGCGACGCGTGACCGTTCTGGTCTGCTGATGTAAAACGACTCACCGAGGATAGAACTCTGGCATGAATTCCATCCTAGGTTAGGGTTAAGAAAAGGGAAAAGAGAGAAAAACGTTTCTCTTAGGGGTGCGGCCGCTATAGGAAATGCACTCTTTCAGTGCTATGGTGTGTGTGCATGGTTCTTTCATGGATGAGAACGAACCTAGAACAAAGAAAGGGCATAAAGTGCATTCATAGGATACGATTTCTGTAAAGCAAATAAAACCGAAATCGTCGGATGCTAATGGGATCTTTGTTGGAACATGTGCGTCATGGCTAAACAAAGAGACGACGATATAATGTGGAAATGTGCTAATTGGTTTTAACTAAGTTACTGGGGAATGATGTTTATGGCATCGCTAGTAAGGGTAGGTATTGAATTATTTGCGTATCTCCAGAATGCCTGATGAAGGACAGCGGTCTTTTGTTTACTCATGATGTGAGTTAGGGAAATAGGCTTCAGTGTCGATTGCGCTAATTGGATGCAGCTGCTGGTGTATTACTGCTGGAAGAAAAAGGTCGCCGGCCAATGTGTACGTTAAGAGATTTATCATACACATGGCGAAGCTGAAAAATAGACAGCGCAATGTTTATGGCCCCTGGTGAAGGTTGCATTATATGTAATTAAAATCCATTTGTTTACAGGAATTCGTCTAGGGAGATTTGTTTGACGCCGAAGGTGCCGAATTAGTTTGAGATTCCTGATAAAGTAAGAAAGAAATCTTACAGGAATTGTATGCGAAGAGATGCATGAAAAGTAAGTTTTCTTTTCCAGAGACTTTTAGGTTATATAAATTTGATTGTTTTAATGCGTGGAGCATTTAAGATGCTAATGCGATTGCATAAGGAAAGCGTATGCAGACTGGGTAGCAGTTATTGGGTTTTTTTTCAGGAAGGCGAACCGCGGGGTTTGGCGGAACTGCCACACGTCCCCTCTTGATTTGTTGCTAGAACCCAACTGCCCACAGCGGTGGTTGTAAAGCGACTGTCTGTGAATGGGTAAGAAATCGTTCATCGTGCCGTGGCGGTTGAGTCATAGCGAAGTAAGCTCACTGCCGCTTACTTGCAACTCGAAAGGGTTGCTATATGTGCATAGGGAATTTAGTTCCGGAGAATCATTGCCGTAAAGGTTGAGTTAAATTCCTCTGGCGCTTTGTATACGAGGAAATTGGTTGGGAAATACGACCAAATATGGGCATGAGTTGTCGGTTAGACGAAGGGAGGTGGGTCTTGGTCGTTGCGATGGTTGTTTCGCGGAAATGCAATGAATCGTGCTGGTGACCTGCCAGTAAGGGGAATTGGTATTGTTTAGGGTGGGAGCCGGAATGATTTTCGAGGAAACTGAATGTTGCTTGGTTGCAAGCGAGGAAATAGTTTAAGCAGGAAGTGAGCCGGAATGATTTTCGGGGGAAATTAAAATTGCTTTGCAACCAAGGATATCATTTAGATAAGGAATTAACCGAGCCGGTATGTGGCTCGATGTAGTTGATCGGGATGGTGAGTATTCCGTTGTAAATTTGAATATGCGTCTATTACAGCTTGGGAAAGTGTTCTTGGTAAGTTGGGGGATGTATGCAATTGCGAATTTGGGGACGGATGCTGTTGCGTACTGGGATGTGTTCTTGCATGTTTGCGCATGGATGGACAGGTTGGGTTATGGTGGCGCGCTGTTAGCGGTCGAAGTTAGGTAGGAATTGTGGATTGGTTCTCCATCGGATATAGAGAACCCCACAGGTTGCCTTTTGTTCATCTGGTCCCGAATCTGAGTTTAGTTTTTGTTGCTGATGTTGGCCTCCTTTCGGCTTCAGCATTTCTTGTTTATTTTTTGTTGTTCCAGGGCTTCAATTCTTTTCTTTCTTCTTCTTTCCTCTTGTCGCACTGCTGCTATAGCTAGTTTCACTTCTAACTCAGAAGAAATCTTCGTCCTTGGATTCATAAGAATCCAGGGAAGCGAATGTGTTGTTAGAAAAACTCCAGTTGTAGTTGGAGGTAGATTTTGTTGTTGCCTATTTTGGTTTAGTGCACGAAGAGCGTTTTATTAGATTTAATTTGCCTTTTAATGTGTTATTGGAGTGGTGAAATAGCTAGAGTCATTCGCCTTTCTTCATTTCTGAGAACTAGGATCGAATAAAAAGCAGGTAGAGAACTCGCAATATTGGAGGAGTACAACAGGATGTCAAAATAATAAAAATAAATAAGTTTAAGGGCGATCGTTTCAATTTGGGCTCATATATAAAAATAAAATATTCCTCTTAAATGAAAATAACAACATGATTTTTTGAATCACCCAATAACTCCTTTCTGTAATGCTCCTGAATTCATAATGTTTGTACATTAAATTAACATTCTGTTCCTTTCAGACTCTTTTTTATTCACCACGATAACAGTAGCTCAAACTTCACCTCCTTTTGGTAAAGTAAAAGTTGAGGAATATTTATTTTCACTAGAATATTAAACTAAATCACAACAGCTATTTTCCAAGAACATTAAGAAAAATCAAAACAGATGTTTTTTAAGAATTCGTTAGCGTAATATGGACAAATCAGCAATCTATCTACGAAATGATGTGAATATTCCCAAATTACTCAAATTCAATTCGACTTTTTATTGAAAGTTGTTTTATTTTTCTGAAACGTTACGAGGTAAGGTATCACCCATCTACGGGACACCTAGTACCCACCTCCCAATATTATTGGGGTGGTCGTATAATGTTTTCAAAATGAGAACCATAGAATCCTACCCCCTAGCGTTATCGAATTGCCCCCGTGAATTAACGTACTTATATTAAGAGTACTCATTTCGAGTATTTAAATTGTACTGCGCAAAGTTTTGTAATAATAAAAGATTCAGTGTGACTGTTAACAAAATGCTATTGAGTGCCCGTGGGACACTTTTTTAACAATATTTGAGATAATCTCGTGTATTCCATATTCGGAGTATAATAAAACTGTGTCTCAAATTTTCTCACAAACAGCACCAGCAATCTAGACCCCAGCATTTTCTTTTAGTTTCTTTTATGTCAGTGCGTTTTTATAACAGAAAAACCATATCTAGTATTCCACTGAAAGTATATACTACAATTTTATTTAGAGCGCCCCTAATCATCAGCACCTTGGGGGAAAAAGTTTGCTAAAAGGACGATTTTATGATCACTTTGGGTGTATTCCAAATAGCCCTAAGTTTATAAAAAAACAGTTGGTTCATATTCAAAGTTTTTAGTTATATCGCAACCTCTGCACTTTTGATGTACTCTTAACGTCCAATAAAATCTTCTACAGATAAGTGTTCATGAAATAGAGAGTAGAGTGATGAGATGATGATGTTATCCTCTTGAAACTTTTTCCATTTCATAGCTTAAATCTGGAAAGAGGGTAACATCAAGTTCTCCATGTATGCCATGTGATTTTTAATGACGATTGTGAGTGCTTTACTTTATTACCAGTTTATTTTATTTTTGAAAAGCGAGAGAAAAAAAGAATATAAGATGCCTGGAAATTGGTGGATGCCATGATGAGTTATAATGCGGTTTGAAACAAGCTTCAAAACACAAAAATAACCTTCACGCGAAACACCACTATTGATGCTTTCACTATAAGTATTTAATGCTTCCATTAAATACCCATACCAGTGGTAAACTACATTAGATGAAAAGTCCCATCACTACCAAAAACATAAGCAAAAGCGAGCCATACACGGTCAATATTTTGCCATATATTAGGTGATAATGAATGTTGGCCAAAAATGCTAATTATCTGTAGAACAGGTGTATGGAGTGAATCAAAAAGAGTATTTTTTTTTTTTTTGCCAAAATATTGCACAGTACTAGTTCAGTTCGTTGTTATGCCGTATGTTCAGAGATTAACAGTAGAAGTATCAACCGTGGTTAGTCCAGTAAAGCTATTGCACAATATATTTTGCCATTATATAGGAAAAATATTGACTGTTTGCAAACCGCTTTAAAAATTGTAAAGTAATTCCTTAACTAGAATACGTTAACCAGAAAGCACGTCCGAAAGCATACCAAACATTTTCCAAACAAAAATGGAATAAACAATTTAAACAACCATTCAAATGTTAGGACCGTGAATAAGTTCGGGATTCAACTCGTACGGCATCAAATCTGCTTGCCAAGCTCCAAGTTACATAAAGGCAAATAAAATGAGGACTGTTTGCAATTTATCTTTCCGCCGACAAAGAATATGAGTCATAGACCCATCACTAGAAAATAAACAATGCGAGCTGTCATGGATTATACATCACATAACGGGAATTTGTTCCAAAACGGGATCCTGAAATTGTGAGAAACCAAGATGATTCTTATCGCATCTTCGGTCACACATGCATTGTTTCTTCGCTGTGTCGTAGGGTGCTGCTCATGGACTGTATTAATTTCATGAAGTCAAACTCATGATGCCGTTGATATAAGCTGTAGAATTCACTTATTTTATTTGATATTTATATTTCAACGAGTATAATGAATCCGTGGTGCTTCTAACCGGCACACACACAATATACATCACAACACACAATCTCCCATAGGTAAACAGAACTTTACTACTCGATCACGACTTCCGCATAGAGCACTGGCACACTCGCCTGCTCCGATGTCCTCTCGCTCCCTCGTTCCTCGCTCCGTCGTTCGCACACGAAGTTGATCGTAACAAAGTTACTGAGGAGGGAGTAGATTGGCGTTTCTAAATACAAATAGTGAAGAACATCATCATCCTCGGCACTACAATGGGATCCGGTCTTGGCCTTATTTAACAAATTTCTTCACCGGTCGCAATTTCGAGCCGATGTCATCCAGTTTGGCACTCCCAGGCTCTGGGCGTCCTGGTCTACGCCATCCCTCCATCGCAGACAAGGTCTGCCGCGTTGTCTCCTTCCATACATTTTGCCACAAAGAACTTTCCGGGCAAACTCCTCTTCGCTTTTCGAGCTAGGTGTCCTATTGTTACGGACCGACCTTGAGTCCAGGTCCCCCCAACATCCACGAATCCCCCACTGGAGTCTACCAAGCTTGAATTTTCTTACAAGATTAGCTTCAAGGTAGATTGCGTACAACTCATTGTTGTAGGGTCTCCGGAATCGTCCTCCCTCACATACGGGGCCAACAATTCTCCTTAAGACCTTCCTCTCGAACGCGGCTAAGAGTTCAGAGTGCCTTTATTGAGCACCCAGGTCTCGGATCCATACATGTGTACTGGTAAGAACATGGTCTTGTACAGTAGTAGCTTGGATGTTGTGGATAAAATAGTGAAGAACACCGATAAGAAATTCGAATAAGCAAACCATCAGAGCCGTATACCACAGCCATAACATAACAATTACACATCAATTGAGTGTACTTGAATTTAGAAATCGAATTCGTACACACGGTAGTACCCTCATTCTTCAATGATTCGCTTTTACCCGTTTCATCGTATCTTCAAATCACCGTCTTCACTAGCCTTACTTCACCCAACAATCCGACGTGATCTTTATACACACCACACACAATCTCCCATAAGTAAACAAAACTTTACTACTCGATCACGACTTCCGAATAGAGCACAGGCACACTCGCCTGCTCCGACGTCCCCTCGCTCGCCCGTGCCTCCCTCCGTCGTTCGCACACGAAGTTGATCGTAACAATGTTACTGAGGAGGGAGTAGTTTGGCGTTTCTAACAGACACACACACAATATACAAGCAAATAGTGAATAACACCGAACGAAAATCGAATAAGAAAATGCATCAGCCGTATACCAAGCAATAACACAGCAATTCCACATCAGTTGAATGTAATCGAGTTTAGATATCGAATTCGTACACGCGGTAGTAGCCTGATTATTCAATACTTCGCTTTTCACTCGTTTCTCCGTGTGTTCAATTCAACAAGATGGTGATGATCGCTAGCCTTGTTTAACGCTATAATTGGTGACCCCAACGTGATCTGTATACCCACAACACACAATCTCCTATAGGGAAACAGGACTTTACTACTACAACCACGACTTCCGCATAGAGCACGAACACACTCGCCTACTCCCACGTTTTCTCGCTCCGTCGTTCCCACACGAAGTTGATCGTAACGAAGTTACTCAGGGGGGAGTAGTGTGACGTTTCTAACAGTCACACACACAACATACAAGCAAATAGTGAAGAACACCAAAAAGGAGATTCGAATGAGCCAAGCATCAGAGCCGTATAACATACCTATAACATAACAATTCCACATCAGTTGAGTGTATTTGAATTTAGAAGTCAAATTCGTACACGCCGCAGTTGACTTTGGTGTTGAGCATTGGGTTCAATTTTTAGCGGTTCTAACCGTCATTGCGTCAGTTCGAATCACACGTTCTTCAATATCGTCGCAAACGCTATAAACCAACTCATGGTTACTTTGTGTTAGGGTTGTACTTGGTACGAACTGTTGGTGCGATGGAGAAATCCGTATATAGCTTGCTTGATAGGAAGACTGCTGCGATGAGATAAACGGGCGACTACCAAGATTTGTCACTAACGGGCCTCAACTTCCTTGTACTTGATCTTTCGTTAATTTATCGATAATCTCTTAACGCACGCGTACTTCGGATAATACAAGGATTTCTTAACTCAACAATAAACGATTTTTAATTGATCTTTGAGAAGTTCCGCCCGAATTTTAGTAAATATACGCGCCATTCCTACCAATCTGATCTTTTTCTTCCTTCTTTTTCCAGCTGTCTCATTGGTTCACTTGATTGCTCCTTTGTTCTTTTTTTTTTTCTCTTTTACCGCTCGTCCACCTGTCCGCTACTATCCCGAAATTGTTCGGTTATCTCAAATCAAGAGCAATACTGTTGTACTATTCTTTTGATTTCGCCCCAGTATTTCTTGTGTCACAACTAGACGTAAACGATATCAACCTATAAAACAAATTCATTGCGAATCGCTGTCGAAACGAAATCATGACCATCTTAACAAAAGGCATATGACACGATAATAATGTATAAAAGAAGGTTTCGTTAATAAAAGTAGAAAACAGATTTTAATGTTAAATTTAAGATATACATCCTAATGTGTATGGTGAAAAACTCAAGATAAATTGTTTAAAAAAAGGGAATCTATTGATAGTATCCACTCGATTAGCTCGGGATATCTCAAAAAAAAAACACGGGAGGTTATCTATGCATAATCTCCACATGGGTAGTTCATGCATTCTCTAACTATGTATGATTTATTCCCAACTAGCCCTCCTCCAAGTAGTTAGAGTGTAATGTACCCATTGAAATTGAAACACATTACCATACTATACACCCGATAACTGGATCATGATTCAATTTCTAAGGTCAATGAAACGAAATACCTGACGGCAGACACCAAGCAAAAAACTATGACATTACCACACTCATTTCCCAGGTGTTCCCGATGGATGTGTGTCATGTATAGTATAAGATATCATGGTGCATGTCACTCACCTATTAACGTGTCATCTGAGAAGTAACTCATTCTGGATTTGGCATGCTATGTGCAGTAAATATTTGAAATGACGAACGTAATTTTGAGGTCATGACTAGACGAAGACTAGATAATTTTTAATGAATAAATCAGATACAATCTGACTGTTGTATATTACTTTAACAACAACGCTTACCGGCTTCCGGCTGTTAGAGACCGGGCCTGTTGCTTTCGGCTCCTTCAGCCCGTGGGTAATATTTCTTTCCATTTGCTCCGTCGGCCTTCGGCGGCTTTAGCCCGTGGTAGAGTGTTATTCGCCGACTCCTTGATGGGTCGCCGCTGTGCCAATTGTTGTATTTGCCGTATTAAATAAGAAGTCCCCTTTTTTTTTTTGTATTAGTTTATTTTAATTAGTTTCTTTATTTCACTGTTGTGTGTATAAACTGTATATCATAAAGTGTTGTATTTTTATTTTCATGCAACTGTTGCACCCCTACGTGCCGTCTCATTGTAATTAATTTGACGTGCCACACTTGGCTGTCGGACTCTGATTGATTTTACTCCTAACTGAACTCTCTATTGATACCTAGAATCTACATCAAAATTCTCATACCTTCCCACGATCATAGCTGTCCTCCAGACAGCCACCTGGCGCTAGTCTCGGTCGCAGGCCAAGCCAACGACGATGAGAAACACAACGTTGCAAAGTTCCTCATCCCAAGGCCATGAGAAAATTTCGATTCACGGTGACGCGAATCTGATTTGCCCATAGCGAATAGCATGCAGGTAAAATTACCTTGAAGGTGATTGGGTCTGATCGGCAAGGTGATGAGAATGTTGGGTGTGGGAATTGCAGAATAGCAATTTTAGGTATGGCAATGTGAAATGCATGCATTTAAAGGTGATTGGGGATTTAGTTTGTTTGTAGGGCATAGGTGGAATGTGGGAAATGCAAGATTACAATGTTGGCCTTTAGAATGGGAATGCATGCATTTCAAGGTGATGGCATTTGGATATGCCTCGGCTAATGGTGTGCAACATTAGATGTGTTACATTTCCCGATATGTTTCAAGCTGCATTGTGCAACTTGCATGGAATGCTATATGTTTTGAACATTCACGTATGTGATACATGTTAAATGTATTGATTATTGGATTTAGGAATAATTGATTATTGGGTTTAGATTATTGGAATCTTGTATGCTACATGTGTACGCGAATGTTTGGGCCTGGGAGTTATATTGGGTCTTATATGAGGGTATTGGAATTCTGCGTGTAACATGACCACCGACTTTGCATCTTATCATTTATTTTACTGTTTGGCAAATATTTGTGGCGTTCGTGCCCTGCCCTTAGACCTCATCATTATCATATTGTGGCAGTCACCTATGGCATTCGTTTCCTACCTGATAATCTAACCGCGGACCCAATTCGAGATAGGCTCTACAATCGCTGCAGCAATATGTCTATTTAGACTGTAGCGATTCTAACAGATACGCACACAATTCACAAGCAAAAATAGTGAAGAACACCGAACGAAAAATCGAATAAGAAAAATACATCAGAACCGTATACCAAGCGATAAATAAAAATAATTCACACCATTGGAATATACTCGAGTTTGGAAATCAAATTCTAAACACGGTCAGTAGTCTGATGCTTCACTGCTTCGCTTTTCAATCGTTTCATCGTGTGTTCAATTTACCTTCTTCACTATCCTTGCTTAACGCTATAAGACCTCAACATTGGAAGGCTGCGTTCACATATACATTAATTCGATGTCACCGTCACGTGGCGGCTTTACGGTAACCGGTCAAGATCAAAGGTCTCACTCTCATTTAGGTTTCCTCCCTTTTTTTCGTTCATTAACTAACATCCAGTTGTATATATTACAAGAGAACACATAAACTACCTCTATGGAGACTATCCATAGATATCCCCCGGTTTTTTTTTGTTTTTGTTTTTTTTTGTCAGATATCCCGAGCCTGAGCCTAACATTCTCATGCATGTATGCAATTCTGGTTCTCGCAAGGCAATCATAAGGCAGAGAACATACTTCCCCATGTCTTACCGTTGAGCTTCTCCCCACCCTTTTTCGTTTTTTTGTTTTCTGTTGCAGAATAAGAACTGGGCTCGTGGCGGTTCCATTGAACGCCACTGCTTACCTTCCCATCAATCGTTAAGAAAGTGCTACCTAGAGCATCAAAAACCCTGGAAAGCCATTACTTACCTTGCAATTAAGCATACAAAACTTCCACCTAAATTACATAAACCCTGGAAAATATTTACCCACCTTTCAGTTATCTACTTAAAATGTCTTCTAACCACCTAAGCCATATTTTCGCTAATTCAATAGCATTAGCACCAAGAGACATTTTCCCCTAGGGCATGATTGCATGAAACGCATCATGTGCCTAAAAAGCAATTCGGTCGTAACACCAAACAACCGATATAAACACAAATCATATCGGCGCTCATATCCCCTGTCGAATGCTATAGCACACAAGCAGGAGAAATTCTTTCCTTTCCTTTTTGCTGCAAACTCATCGGTCGCTAAACCGATCGACAAGACGCAATAGCATATCTCACCACTGGCTACCAAAGGGAATCAAGTGTGGCATACACACACGACAGATCGACTTTTGAAGACGCCAACGATATGTGCCTGATCAGCATAGATGCTGTACGCGGTGCCGATCGTATAAACATGCAACGTCCGTTTACATGAGGTTTTCATCAGCTGCAAAGCATTTCCTATGTTGTTTTCCCGTTAGCAAGTGGTATGATCCTCGGTTCGCAGACAGATGGACACACATCACGAGCGACCAAAAGAGCCATCGTGTGTGTGTGTTTCGCGCCCTTTGGCTGGGACCAATGTATGGAAGTTCATCCCCTATTGGTCACCAGAACGATTGGTAGAAAATCAAATTTCTGAAATGGTTAATCTTAAAACAGATTCTATGGAGGCAGGCCGTGTTCTCCACGTAAAACGGGAATAAAGGAGTCGAATATTAGCCACCGTGCCGTGCGGATACATGAAGTCGAGCATAAAGAGTTGGAAGGGACCAGTCATATAATCAAAGTGGAAGGCTCGTTGAGAGTTAAAATTTAAAAATTCCCCTTACGCTAATCGGTGACGGAAGTGCGGAAGTGCGAACATCTTATTCTATATATAAATAGTATGCGTACCTTTTAGTTATTAAAAGTTACATCGTAACCTCAAGTGAAGTGCGAACATTTCATTCTGAATATAAATTGTATTTCGAACCTTTAGTTAATAAAAATTACATTGTAACCTCACGTGAAGTGAAAACATCTTATTCAGTATATAAATGTATTTGAACCGTTCAGTTATTAAAATAAATCGTACTACCAGCGATTCGAGCCTTTCATTTGCGTAAATAAAGAACTGTGACACTAAGTGCGTGAAGTCAGTTAGATGGGGTTGGTGTCGCATTCCAACGACTGGCCGAGCATTTTAGTGAACCTGTGTCCCTGTGTCACATTACTAAAAGACATAAATGATACCAATAAACATCCCATTCATTTAACCAAAACCCCCACAAGCTCAAATCCGGAATTTGTAATATGTAAAAACCTAGAATTGATATTTCCTTTTTTATTATATTTATAACCAGTCTGTTTAAAACATTTTCAGATTATCATTATAAAAAAAAAATTTCCTGATATCAAAAACAATGAAACTCTTTCATAGACCGGATTTTCAAAGAGAACATCCGGAATTTTACAGCAGAGGGGTAATAATTCTAGCCGAAGACCACACAGACAGAAGGTTTGATATTCGTACGGTCGAAAAGAGTAGTACGGATAAATAAAATTGTTTTCGAGAAAAAAGTTGTCAGTTAATATATCAAATTTTCTATGACCACCTTCTTACACTGGAAGTCAATGTCTCCGTTTGATCAAGAGGACACAAAACACCACCACACGAGCTCAGTAACATGCAAAAACTAGTCGTAAAATTCGATGAGGATCTCGGATTAAGTACCTTCATTAGAACATAAACACAAGATATCCTCTTCTTTAGTTATTATCATTGTTACGGCCACAATCACCCATCCCATAAAACCTACCAAATATAACGTTTTTTATCCACACCACCCACTTTGCACACCACACACACACAGATTATAATAAAACCCCTTTTGCTTTTCTGTAATTTAGTTTTATTCCTTTCACTTTATACTTTGAGTGACACATACAAGTCTTCCTCTTCGCCAACGTACACGTGAAAATCAAACCCTTATTTAACTTAGTTTTAATCCCTTAACTTTATACTTTGACTTAAACCACCGATTTCAACCACCGACACTTTTCCCGGCTCGCACACACGTCACGGACCGTTCCCGTCAAAAGTTCGAAACCAACTCAACTCTGACCGTCTCGGCCAACATCTTCAAAACCCACCTTCTCTAGTGGTTTTCTGGTTTTCTTTTCTCTGGATCGAAATCTTTGTTTCCTCCGGCAGATAAAAGGATATCTCCTTTTTACCGCTGTTGCGGATTCGCACTGGACACAACCAGCGAATTCGCAACTGAATGTTACCCGTGGCAACCGAATGACAAATGTCAGCAACGAGTTGATATAATCAATTGTTTTGGTTGTCAAGCAACCAATAACAAAAAGTCTCTTCTTTCGTTAGCTCTGGTTGACATCGGTCACAGAAATTATAATCAGTGTACAGAATCATAATCAGTAGAAACAAATATTAATTATTAATTGCAAAGAAAGCACACCGTGTTGTTCGTGACTTTTGGAGAATTATTTCTGGGATTTCTGGCTTCAATCAACTTGAGGTATTCATTTCCCTTTCTAACATCATTACAATTGTTTCAGCCAACGGCACACATCGCTACGAGCGCTGCTCATTGTTCCTGACGCCAGCCCACAACACAATAAGATCTCGGTGTTCGTGGAAGGTGTGTTCAACGCTTGTTGAACATACACCCGCCTTATCCACTTTGCGATATAGCAAACACAAAAGAAAAATCAATAGTGCATCGTGTTAATACACATTTCTGATTCCCTTTTTTTGTGTTGTTAGCTGCTTAGGTGAACGTGTAGTCCGTTTTATTGTGCCTGTTGGTTTCTTTAACCGCATGGGCCAGGATCTCTTCCGTGGGAAATCGGTACAATGGAAAGAATCAATAGCGCCTAGGTGAATGTGCAGTTCATTTTATGGCGCCTGTTTATTTCTTCTAGGCAAATGGGCAAGAATGTTCCTTGTGGGAAATAGTTTAGGTAAACAAACCTTTGAAGGATCATAAAATTGCAGACGTGCAATTTATGATTCTCAACAACTTTACTTGAAAGTTGGTCATCTGGTCCACAGATTTGGGTCCAGGGGATTCTGCGTGTTGAACATATGCTTCGTTCTTTCACGTCTTGGATTCAACTTAAATTCAATATGGGCAAATTGAACGTGTAGTTCAATTTGTTTAATATTGAATTGATATCGCGATATTTCCTGTATGCGCGATTACTGATGGAGCTTAGCTCAAAAGAGGTAGGTTTTATGGGATGGGTGGTTGTGGCCGTAACATCATTGTCGATGTCTTAATTTTGCATTGCACCTCATCGAAAATTTAGCTCACATTAATAAATTGACTTCGGGATACGGATAAATGCACAGCATCGGGCTTTGTAGAAACTTGCAGCAGGTGGGGCACTACCCGTTTTTGACTTTATTATAACCGTCATGCATTTGACACCAGTATACTGGGTGGCCCAATTTGACCCATAGCATCGAATAACAGTATAATTTTCAATTTTTTTGGTTGACAGGTATCATAGAGCACGTATTTGAAAGTTCAGTTTTTGGAGATTTTTGCTATGAAGCATAGCCCGCCAATCGAATGTTCTGTATTATATTAAAAATAGCATCTCAATTGTGAAAATTTAACGTGCATGGAAAAAATACATCAGTGAAAACTGATTTGAATGCATTCTCGTACAACATTCAATTTCCTCAACGACTGTTGGCCGCCGATAAGTATCGTCGCTTGGAAGAAGAAATTTTGGTAAAAAGTCATGGTTACAAAATTGTTGGTTCTATGTCACCGAAATTCTTTATATTATTAAATAGTTACCTCTTTGTTGCGGATTCACAGGATGTATTCAGCGAATTCGCAGTGAACGCAACCATGTCAGCACCTAGCCGACATTATTATATTTCTGGTTGTCAAGGTGACAAAGTAAACAAACTTTGTGTAATTTGTCCTATTCTTGGTAAGCATTCAGACGACCCAGTTCACTTCAAACCAATCCGGTACAATCTAAAGAATCGAATAAATAAATGAAATAGTTAATACACCAATCCAAGCCGTGTTATTTCTACTTTTTGACTGTGGATTATTTGAGGCGATTTGCTGCTCCAATTGAGGATTGGCGTGGAATTGACCAAGGTATTCTTTTCATTTCATTTATCAACTTTTCTCAGTGTTTCAGAACACAACGCTTCCCCGACGACATTCCTAGGTCGGCAGAAATCATAACTCTTCAAGACCAAAAAGTTATCTTATTGGTAGTTTAGCCTGGTGTTTGTGCTGATATCGCGCCGTTCTTCTTTGGTCAATTAAAGGCCTTATCGCGTTATGATAATGGATGTTTCCATGTCGTTTTTTCGTAGAAGTGGTGTGGATCACCTCCATCTTCAACAGCGTGATACTCCACCAAGCACATCTAAAGCTATAAACGGTTTTTTTGAAGCGATATTGGCTGGTCTCTGCGTTCGCCTGACACCGCTAAACTATTTTTCGTGAGTATACCTGTAGTAAGGATTTATAACAACAATCCAAGGATCGTAGACGAACTTAATACCAGAATCTGCTGAAAGTCAGCCGTCATACCGGCCGAAACATTAGCCAATCTTATATAAAATACCGACAAACAATCACATTTTACCATTCGAGCTTAGAGCGATCGCATGAATAATCGTATATTATTCAAAAAGTGATACAAACAAATCTCGCAACATGAAATTAAATGATTTTTACTTGCACAGACCAAAAATTAAACTTGATTTAATGATTCGTTTCCGAAGCAAATGCGCTTCTCTAAGTTGGTCCACCCTGTATAACGACACCTTTGTTACAAATAAGAAAACATCATTATTGAGTTTAATTATACGTTTCTTAAATATCGATATTTATTCAGTTTCTTCATGTATTGTCAATTAAATGAGCTTTTTTCTTATCATGGAAGGTTCAATTTATAATTTAACATACGCCATCGCTATAAAACAGTTTTTTTACTATTATTTAGATGTTTAAATCATTTTTCATTACATTTCAGTTTTTTTTTTTTCTTAATTTAGTATATGGCATCACGAACCACTACCCTCAAACTATCTACCGAAAAAGAGGCTTACTCCAACGACCGGTTCCACTTAATGTTCGCGTCCCCAAATGGATTTCAATCTTCCTTCTTTGTTAAACATATACATATTGTCGGAAATATTTATATGCTTAGGAGTTATTTCCATTATTGGCCATCTCCCCCTGAACTTTTCCTCTGAAGAATTGGGGTGGGTGGCACACATTAGGCGTATTATATTTCCGTTAAATAATGCCAATTACATTTTTGCTTTTGATACCAGCAGAGGGTCCTAGAGGTGTATGTGTATATTTGGTGCATACCATCATTATTTATCGTCTAGATCCCTCAAAATTTCGTTTGAAGAATCGCAATACATGGTATTTCTCCATTAAGGTATGCGATATATAATATAATTTTGTTTATTATTAAAGCAAAAATAGTGAGTGACTTAAAGTTCTATATATATAATTATTAGGGTTCAACCTCGTACAGA
This sequence comes from Microdon myrmicae, assembly GCA_963931805.1. NCBI lineage: Eukaryota > Metazoa > Arthropoda > Insecta > Diptera > Syrphidae > Microdon > Microdon myrmicae. Next base: position 28,881,800 of record OZ007497.1, on the reverse strand, counting down.
GGATTCGGCAATTCTTCTTCCGAAGAGCATGTGGTATGTCTCGTACCAACACCGAAGAGAAAGTCATTCATCACAAGCTTAATAGTGAATCACTCGCCGTCAACCAAAACAAGAAATTAAACACCGGGTCACATTCAAAGGATATTCTTTATTGTTATTATGTAGTAAATAAACCATAACCGGAACTAAGGAAGACTTCTTAATAAAAACTTTTGAATAAATTTAGGATATACAGTCTTAAGTAGAATTAACATTAGTTACAGACTATCGTCGGTACACTTTTATTTTCACAATAAGCAGAATTAAACTTTTGATATAAATTTAGGAAATACTGTACACAACACCGATGACCGGCACTCTCACTTCAATGGTAGCTGTTTTCTGACTAACGGGTAGTTGTACACTTGAGAGTGATTACATAAATTTTTTTCGCACCAGTTGATCGAAACACTCCGTTTTTCGTTTTACGTGGAGGCCTGACTTGCTTCCACGGAATCTGTTGAACGATTGACTATTTTAACCGAAGCGACAGAATACCAAAAATTCCATCCATCGCTTCGGTGAGCTAATAAGGGATAATCTTCCTTGCATTGGTCCAGCACAAAAGGGGCGAAACACGCACACGATGATCGTCTCTACAGCTCATGGCGTGTGTGTGCCCACAAGCATGCGGACCGTGGATCGATCAAATCCACAAGGGGAACTTTAGTTGGATGGTTGCAGCTGGTGCAAATATCTCGACTTAATCCCTATTTAAGGTGTTTACACGATCAGCGACTGCGTAAAGCATTTATGCTGATCGTGGGCCTCTTGGCGGCATCTCCACGTAGTCGAATTCTCGATGGTAATTTTCCATTTATGAGAACTCGCATTCCTTGGGCGGTCAGCCGTATGCCTTAATGTATTTGTCGGTCGGATGACCGACCGATGTGGGCATGTATGCAAAAGGAAAAGATGATACATCTCCTGCATGTGCGCGGCTGCCGCGAGATAAATGTGGGTTTTATAATTTACAAAACACAACTTTTATTTTTCTTATGAATAATACTTTATTAACTTAGTATACTTAAAACTAATTATATTTTATTTTAAATTGCTGGGAGGCTAGTGGACGACAGATCTTCATTTTTTCACTTGAAAACTATTCGAACTCGAAAACACGACTAATGTTTACATATTCGAGATAACGATTCATAAAACGAATTGGATTTGGGTATTGTTTGTATATTCAAGATAACATAGGATCGAGGAATTGAGTTTGAGTATTCATTACATTTGAGATAACATAAAATAGAAGAATACAACTGAAATATTACTTACAACGTGTAAATGCAATGTAAATAGGTTTTAAGATAATGTTACCATTCCTTTGGAGGAGATTATTTTTATTTTTATTTTCGGCTTGTTTTGCGGTTAGGCTTTTGATGTTCTTATCTTGAGTCTCAATTAGTGGACACTTGGGTGGTAGGTATGGTTGACATAACCTCTCCCCTCTCTAGATGAGAGCTTCTGGAGAGGAAGTCGTGGCACCGGCATGGGTACGAGTTCTACTTCCTCCTCCATCATACCGTCACTAATTGTTAGGAGAAAGACAACACAAAAGAAAACTTCACGACGCAGGAAAAAAATTCAAAATACCGAGCGGACACAGCGCAGGAACAATAAAACAAACACTCCCAGGAACGGCAGCACAGCAAATCAAAACACTGGACTTATGTTATTAAAACTGGTTTTTATTGTTTTATTTTTTATTGTGGTATGTTTAATTTTATGATGGGGAGCAGTGCAAAGAGTGCACCGATCAACAGCAATTTAGAGTTCATTATTTTAACATACGGTTACTTTACTCACTATTAAATTATTATTAATATAAACTTGGGTATTGGTGAAGACTCCCGGACGCACACTCGACTCGACATATTATTGTCGCGTGTCTGCCGCGCTACAGACAGCGGGAGTTATCTGACTAGCGTGGTCGAAGGATGGTAAAGGACTCAACGATATTCAATCGTTGATCAAGGGAAATTTGGTCAGTGAAACAGGTTCTCTTAATTTAGGGGTGCGTTCTCCTATACCAAGAGAGACGTAGTCTCTCTTTAGAGTAACCAAACCGATGTCATAGAGGAGATCTTCACGATACACAAGTGTGTATGTAGGCCGGTTCTTTTCATAGCTTAACGCCATGATGAATAACCTGAAACACAAAGAAAGGGAAAGGATCGTAGAGATGTTTATTTATGTGAGAAGGTTACTAGGAAACGGATCCAGAACTATGTAGGATAAAAGACATTTATGACCTGGGAGTTCAACTGAGTAAACAAATTGCAACTCATTAAATGGTAGACGTATTTGCGATACGTTTTGGTGATTGGTAAGGGATTAGTCTCAACGCAGATGGTGCTAATTACATGCATCCGCGTTAGACCGTTTAACGCTGGCTGAAAAGGGTCGCCAGCCGATGTGGGTGTAGATAGTTTTTTGTACACCATCGAGGCTGGGAAAATAGGCGGCACGATATTTATGATCTCTGTCATGAAGGTTACAATGCATGTAAACCGAATTATTTTGTTTACCGGAATTCATCTAAGGAAATTTGACTGGCGACGTAGATGCCGAAATTGATTATGAATTCCTGGTAAGCTAATAAAGAAATCTTAAGGAGCAGTGGTATGCGAAGAGGATGCATGAAGGTAAGTTTTCTTTACAGGGACTTAAAGTTCATAGATTTGATCTCTTAAATGCGTGCAGCATTTTTAGCTGCCGAATGCGAATGCATTGGCGAAGACTTGCGCGTCTTGGGTGATGATTGTGGGGGTTTTTCAGGAAGGCGGACCGTGAGATTTGGCGGAACCGCCACAAGCTCTCCTGAGTTCTCTCTTTACTATAAGTTCTATTGCTTTATATTTTAGTAAAATTAAGGTAAGTAAGATCAATGAAAGCCCGTACTTATAAAAAAAAGATGAATATAATAAAAATAGGTGCAATTCTTTTTATGATATTTCGATTCCTCAATTATTTTTATATTTTGCATTCGTTTTTTTGAAGATCATGTGTTTATATATAAAGTGCTTATTGCATCGTTTAATTGAAATTTATTGGTTTCGATTACAAAACTTTGTATAAATTCTTGTTTTTTGTTCTGTTTAATTTTTTTTTTTTTTTTTTTATTACGGTTATTAAAATTTATCAAATAGTTTCCGGTTAATGTTCTGTTTTCACATGAGCTTGTTAAGATTGTTTTATTTTGATTTTTACTATTGATTTGGGATGATTTTCAGGTTTCTCGTTTTTAATTTTTTGTTTTTTTTTTTCAGTTGTTTTGATAAATACAAAAATTGGTTTCTTTCAAATAATTTTTGTTAACGTCTCCATTAAAATTATAGACAATATTATTAACATTTACAATCTCTTATTTTCTAATACAACAATTCGGCAGTAGCCAATCTAATATTTCATGATTTTAATAGGTCTATGTCATACTTTCTTTCGCTCGTTAAAATATTACTAGTCGTCAGGTTCATTCTTGATGATCCAATATTGTTTTGAATTATCTTCAAGCATTTTTATATTAGTCCGTATGTCTACATAGGTAGAACGGTTCCCTATAAATGTTCACAGTATTTGTTCTAAGTAAGTAAAGTACGTGAAGTAAAAGTTTTTTATTATGTACTTTTCTTAAGTGGTTTATATCAATTTCTAAAAGATTTAGTAATTTTGTTATTTGTTGGGGTTTAATATATGTAATATTGTGTATAATTTTTATTTATCCTAACCTAGTTGCGGTGTATACCTTTCCTGTCTGTAGGATTGTGGTCGTTGTCATTATTGTATTTACTAATGTCCAGTTTATCTGCGAATTTTGCAAGTCTTTTAATGTTTGACGGATGTACATTTTCTAATTTGAGTTTCCTGTATTTTGGTTCATCCTTATGTCTTAATGCCTTATAATTCTTAACGTAACCTTCTTCTTGATTTTGTTCATAAACCTCCTGATTTTCATTTCGTTTATTAATAACCTTTTCTTTATTTTTCTTCAATAGGTTTTCTATATGTTTCTTATCAACTTTTCCTTCGACTACATCTATAGGTTTCGCTTTTATAACTGAATGAATAAATTTATTATACCATTCTACGCATTTAAATATCCTTTCTTGTATTGGTAATTGAGATTTCTCGGTTTCTAAGACTCTAAGTTTTTCTCCTATAGTATTATGGAATCTCTCTATGTCTCCGTTACCTGTATGGCTATTAGGTTTCGTAAAGTGTGTTTTTACGCTTTTTTGCCTTAAAAATTCTTTAACATTCACGGAATTAAATTCGTTATCTGCAACGATTAAATTAGGTTTTCCTTTGATGGAAAAATATAACCGCAATTTTTCAACGATTGTTACACTATTCCTATCTTCTAAATAAAAAACAGCAGCATGTTTTGAGAAGTTATCGATAAAGGATAAAAAATTATGTTTCTTATTTATATATATATATATAGATGGATAGGTTTCCTGTCATACTTTGCTCTGTTACATGTGTCGCAATTATTGATGTACTTTTGAATACATGTTTTTAAATTTTCGTAAAAAATATATTTTTTCAATCCTTCATAATTTTTGTTTATTCCTGCATGTCCTGTTTCATTTCTATGATATTTTGCTATGTATCTGTACGCTTCTTCTTCGTTTGCCATATCCTTCGCATGGTAGGTACATTTATAAAATTCCAAACTTGTGTTAAATAATTCTATCAGCTTTTGCTGAACTTTGTTCTATTCGCTGTCAGGTATTTCAGAAAAGATTCCTATTTTCCTTGATTTTAAAAGTCTTCGGAATATGTCGGTCATAAAATTGTTTTCAATGTCGTCTGTGCTAATGTAGATCTTAAGTTTGTTATTGATCACTTCGATTTCCTTTGTTTTATTTTATGTTATAATTATTTGTGTGGAGAATCTATTAACAGTGGTCTCTAATATAGGAAAATAATCGTTTTGTTCTTCCTGTTGTGAATGTATGGTCACATTAGAACTCATGTCATCATTGTTGGCTTCTACATTTATAATATTTATTTCTCCGGTATCGGCATTTATTCTCGACATGAAATCTGCTACCTTGTTTTCTGACCCTTTAATATAATGAATGTTGATGTCATATTCTCAAAGTTTAAGTAGCCAACGTTGTAACCTGTGATTAATGTCCTTTCCTTTGTGTTTGGTTTGTAACCATTTAAGAGGCTGGTGATCGGTTAGAAGATCAAAGGTTCTACCATAAATGTATGGACGAAAGTAGTTGTGTTTCGCCAATTGGGAACGCAACTTCGTTGTTGCCGATGGTTCGCCAACTGGGAAACAGCAAAGGTTGTTTTCCGCGTCGAGTTCCTGCTCGACGCGACAGCAAACTATATTTGGCGTTGGAAGCCAGCAAACAATCTGTTCCATGGTCGTTGACACTTGACCAGGAAAGCAAATAACAATAAGCTGTCACCATGGACACAAGTAATTAATTGCCGCATTGGGCACAAAAGAAACACATTTTGTAATACACTACACAAAATTTGACTTTATTTTATATTAAATTAAAAGGACAATGTCAGGCAAGAGGTGCTGAAAGCACCGTCCAAAAACCTTTTTCTCTAACGTATGTTACATTAAAAACACAGGTGCTGAAGGCACCGTATACAAAATTGCACCGAACCGCAACTTCAAAAACAAACTGTGTAAGCAAACAGTAAAAACAAGCACTGTGTGTAAACAGTACCATGGAAAACGTCACATGAATAGACAATTTTGCTTTTGTCTATTCAGCAATAGGTGGCGTTCCATTTTCTATGTTTTTTCCGGAATGGTATACTGTGATGCATGTTGCGGAACTGCAACATCTTCTCGGGCCGCGACGATGGACCCAGTAGTCCTCCTTAGTTGGCGTCACCACATGGTGTCAGCGCCGTGGGAAGTGGGGGCTGGTATTTGTGGTTGAGCTCAGAGACCTTAATGCTCGTATTCCTCATAAACCGGTACGGTAAAACGGTAGGGTAGCAAAATTAATTGTATTGTTTGAATCTGATTATTAATTGACATCGTTATGAAATATGATTGGTTATGGAACAGTAATACTTGATTTTATCAGTGTGTGTGTGTGTGTGTGTGTGTGTGTGTGTGTGTGTGTGTGTGTGTGACCGAAGGTCCAGTTGCTAACGTTGTAGCTTGTGATAAGGCCGTCGTTGTTTATTGTTTGTAGTCTCCGACATGTTGTGGAGGGGTTGCTGAGAGGCGATATTTGCCGTATCAGCCGCGGCAACGATTTGAATAAGCACTTACGTTATTCAAAGTTTGTTGTTTGAATGTTGGTTGGATCGTAAATCCCTGGTGTCATCGATGAACTTCTTGGACGTTGTCTAATATTGGATCGTAAATACGTAAGTATCATATGAATGTTTTGGACGTAGTCCTATGTTGGCTCGCGGATCCGCAAGTAAAGTATAAATAATTTGGACGTAGTCCTATGTTGGATCGTGGATCCATGAATGGTAATTGAGCGATGTGGTCGTCAATACGTTGAATTGTTTGTGTTTGTCCTTGGTGGGACATGTGGCCATTTAGTTGTTGTAATCTAGGTGCACTAGATAGAGCTGTTGATTCAGTCCAAAGACCGCTTTGTTGGGTTAAAGTCGGCCGTGCAATGTCGTTTTTCAATCATCTTCTGAATATGGCCAGCCTGTGCCGATATTAGAAGTATTAGAGTTGCCGCCAACTGCATAGGAACATCTGCGTCTCGAATCCAAGGTGTTTGCTGTGGCTGATGCTGTTGCAGTTGGGGATGTGTCCCATCTATGCCGCTAAACCAATGCTCGGCGTTGGGCGAATTTCTTTATGGGAGCTTAGATTGACGTTGGCCACATTGCCTGGCGGAGTATTTGAGCCACTGACAGAGTGATGGTTCTCCAAATGATGATGACTTTGATAATTGTTATAATGGCCACCATAGAAATAATCTTGCTTGCATTGAGAATCAGAAGAAGTCGATATGTTCTTGATTTGCCAGACTTCGCTGAACCTACCATCAGATCAGAAGGGATTGTATTGTTCCCTTGATGGTAATCCGTGGGAATTGATTCTCCGATATTGTGGATGCTCTGGCATTTGAACTGTAGTTACCATCAGCCAATTCGCATATCCGACGTTGAAGTAGCTGAGCGTAACTCTTAAAAGCTGAATCGGGACTGCGGTCATACGGTGCAGTCATTGTCTGTGAACCACCATCATCTTCATAATAATTGTCATCACAATGTCTATGCTGCTGCTGCAATTGTTGTTATGGGTGCTGTGACCGCATATGATTCCCTTTTGAAACAGCATAGTTGTTCAGGTTCTGATGGTGTTGTGGTTGAACACCTTGCGGCATATTCTGTTGACTTCTAACTGGCACTTGATTGAGCCAGAGAGGTTGCGCATCCGGGTTGCTATTAAGAAGATTACTCTGTTGTTCAATAGCAGCCTCTGTTTAATTGTGTCGCAGGATAAAATAGTCCCAATGCTAGGCTCTTTTCTTCATTGATTGGTGGCTGGACATTTTGTACACCGTTCGCCTTCCGTTGGTCTGATTTCCTGAAGGGAGCCGGCATCTTTTCTGTTCTTCTCCTTCTACCTTCCCTAATCTTGGCACCGAAAGCCTATCTTAGACACCGACTCCGTTGGAGTGGTGCCCCCGTGGCAGCTATGTGCAATGGGCGGTGTTAAGAGGGTGCCAGACACGTGACAGCGATGTGCCTGAGTGGCGAGAGCGGCAAAATCAGGATGCTCGAATGATGAGTCCAGGTGACGAGAAGCGGTGAACTCCAAATCCGCGACAGCTTTCTGATGAGATGCTTTTCCGAAGGGTGCCGGCATCTTTCCTTGTTCCTCCTTTTCTTGTCCCTTAGTCTTATAACCGAAAGCTTATCTTAGACACCGCCTCCGTTGGAGTGATGCCCCCGTGGCAGCTACGTGCTATGGGCGGTGTTAAGAGGGTGCCCCCAGAGCATTTCGTCCAGGCGGCGAAAAGCGAAGAACCCCAGACACTTGACAGCGTGCCTCGGTGGCGAGAAGCGACAAATCCTAGATGCGTAAACGATGCGCCCAGATTTCGATTGGATTTCCCGGTGTTCTTGGACTTATTCATCTGTAATTCGATTTTTGGGTTGATACTTGCAGGCATAGAACCGGATGTGGCTTTGTTGACAAAATCTTTCTTTGTACTGACCGCTTGCATTGGAAATGCTGACTCGTCAGATGATATTCTCATTCAGGAAGGAAGTTTCCAAAACGTTTCTGTCTCCCTGATGTTGTTGCAGGTGACGCTTGCCTTTCCCTGAGAGCTTCTAGCTCTGTCGTTGAACCTGATTTCAACACACTTGGATTCAAAGGATTTGTCCTCTTGACCATTGCCCGATGGGCCATCGTCCTCTTCTTGAGGTTCTTTCAGGTGTACGCAGGGCGTATCTCAGTGGTAGCGTCGGTCGTGCCAATTACCTGCAAGATCGTTAAAAGAGGACCCGAACGATGTCCTCAACCTGGTACTGGAACTGATTGTTTAAACCCTTTGATTTACCTGCGGTTAATTCTGCAGAATGAAGAGAAATGAAACAACCTTGGATGTTGACAAGTGGACTGTAATTTGGTAAATGTAATATGATGGTAATTTGTGGACTGTAAATTGTATTTGATAGAATTACAAGCTTTGATGTTGACCTGTGTTAAAGTTGAAGTATAATTTAAATTGCTAAATAATAGTAATTTGGTAGAATTACCAGCTTTTCGTTTATTAATGATGAGATCAATATTCTTATTCGAATATATATATATATATATATATATATATATATATATATATATATATATATACATATATATATATATATATATATATATATATATATATATATATATATATATTGTTGTTCGACCTTTGTTAACGTTAAAGTGTAAGTTGGGTTATCTTGGAGTTTGTAAAATGGGACAAATAGAAAATATTCCTTAATTTAGCTTCATCGTACTTTCCTGTATTGAGATATACATCTCCCATTATGCCTTGCTGTAATTTGGATTGTAGAACAACGCAGAGTTGCAGTCTTTAATCGCACGATCATTTTCTGTTAAACGGATATATGCTGCAGCTCGATTACAGTAGAATATTGGGTTTTTCGGATCGAAACTGATGGCCCGGTTGTATTGTAGTACCACTTCTTGATATGTTACTTGCGTTTCTTTATCAGGCGGTTGCCTTCATTCTTAAACTGTTCGGCTGTTTCACGGAATTGCTGATTGCGTTCGATATACATTGATTGGCACTTCGAATAAATCTAACTTAACACCTTTATGCACACACCACACAACACTTTTATTTAAAATCACTTGGATCTCGTAAATTAAATTATATGTCAAATTATATTATCAAATAATTGCCACCTACCTTTGTTTTCGGCGATATTTTGTTCCTCGGATCGTAAATCCAGCTGTTGTCGCTCGGATCGTGAATCCGGCTGTTGTACTTCGGATGTATAATTTAATGTTAAGATCACTGGTTTTCGGCGATATTTCCTTGGTAGTCTTCCAATTTGTTGATGTCTTCTTGCGATGTAAGACTCCTCCACACCTCGAGCCATCCGGCTCGAAGGACCAACGTGTTTCGCCAATTGGGAACGCAACTTCGTTGTTGCCGATGGTTCGCCAACTGGGAAACAGCAAAGGTTGTTTTCCGCGTCGAGTTCCTGCTCGACGCGACAGCAAACTATATTTGGCGTTGGAAGCCAGCAAACAATCTGTTCCATGGTCGTTGACCAGGAAAGCAAATAACAATAAGGTGTCACCATGGCCACAAGTAATTAATTGCCGCATTAGGCACAAAAGAAACACATTTTGTAATACACTACACAACATTTGACATTATTTTATATTAAATCAAAAGGACAATGTCAGGCAAGAGGTGCTGAAAGCACCGTCCAAAAACCTTTTTCTCTAACGTATGTTACATTAAAAACACAGGTGCTGAAGGCACCGTATACAAAATTGCACCGAACCACAACTTCAAAAACAAACTGTGCAAGCAAACAGTAAAAACAAGCACTGTGTAAACAGTACCATGGAAAACGTCACATGAATAGACAATTTTGCTTTTGTCTGTTCAGCAATAGGTGGCGTTCCATGTGGTATGTTTTTTCCGGAATGGTATACTGTGATGCATGTTGCGGAACTGCAACAAGTTGAGTCCCCAGACGATAGCGAGCAGTTCTTTTTCCGTAGTAGAGTATTTTCTCTAGTGGTCGTTTAGGGTGCTGCTGACAAAACTTAATGGGTGATTGTCCTGTGTGAGAACTGCGCCTAAAGCAAAATCGCTAGCGTCTGTTATAAGTTTAAATCTCTTATTAAAGTTCGGGTATTTGAGTATTGGTGCATTAGTTAGCAATTTTTTTAAGTTTTTGGAAGGAATCTATATATTGCGGATCATTTTTATTCACTTTAGTGTTCTTCTTTAGGTATTTAGTCATTCCGTGGGCTACTTTTGCATAGTCCTTGATAAATTGTCTGTAATACCCAGTCATTCCTAGGAAAGACTATTTGTTTTTGGGTTTCAGGTATTTTGAGCTTTTGAATGTTTTCTATTTTACTCATATTCGGCCTAATGCCATCTGTTGTAAGGATGTATCCTAAGTACTCTGTAGTTTTGGTAAAGAAATTACATTTATCTATTTGGATCTTTAAGTTATTTTCTCTAAGCTTATTAAAGATTTTTTGGATATTATCAGTGTGTTCTTCTATTGAAGTGCTGAAAATTAAAATATCATCTAAATATAAAACACAGATTCGATTTATGTACTCTCTAAGAACTGAATTGATTAGTCTTTGAAATGTTGCTGGGGCATTCTTTAATCCAAATGGCGTTCTAACGAACTCATAATGTCCTAATGGGGTAGAAAACGCTGTCTTTTTCCTATCATCTTTCTTTACTAGAACTTGATGAAGGCCCTAGGCGAGGTCTAAAGTCGTGAAGTACTGTGCTCTTCCTAACATTTCTAATATATTTTCTATACTGGATATGGGAAATTTGTCGCTCACCGAAACTTCGTTAAGTTTTCTGTAATCGACGACAATTCTCCACTTTTTCTTACCTGAATTATCGATCTTCTTCGGAACGATCCATAACGGCGAATTGTATGGAGAATTGCTCTCCTTGATAATGCCTTGTGTTAGCATTTCCTTTATTTGTTCACTAATTTCTTCTTCATGAATCTGGGGATACCTCTATATTTTGGAATATATAGGTTTTTCCGTTATAGTTATGTAGCGGTCCCGCCAAACCCTACAGTCCACTTACCTAAAAAACCCCATAATTACTACCCAACGTCCTTAAGTTCGCTAATGCAACGGTATTAGTACCTGTAAATGCTTCTCGCATTATATAGATCACCATCTGTAATCATAAAATCCCTATAAAGAAAACTTACCTTCGTGCATCCCTTCGCATACAATTTTCCGTAACATTTCTTTGTTTGCTTATTTGGTATTCTGAACCAATTCGGTACCAGACAAATTCCTGTAAACAAAATAATTCGGATTGCATTCAATGTAACCGTCATGACAGGGACCATAAATATCGCGCCGTCTATTTTCCCAGCCGCGTCATATACCTTTTCATACACATTGCCTGGCAACCTTTTTTGTTTGTCTTACCAACAAACAACCCAAGCAGCTGCATATAATTGGCGCAATAGACGCTGAAACCAAATTCTCCAGCATTTCCTAATGCAAATATGAACCCGGTTTCTATTGCAGCCAGAGATGCCATAAACATCAAATTTGCTTTTAGCACCTTTTTCTCCTAACGTCGAAAATAGCGACGAGGCATCGTGTAAACAATGACCCGCATTACCAGCGGCGCATGTGGTCATTTTTCCCTATTGTCCTTGCCGCCTGCCTGCTTTCGAACACATGCAACAACATTGAATCTGTTCGATCGCGCACATATACCACTGCACCACTAGTCACACCGTTAAGAGAAAAGTTTTTCTCTCTCTTCCTTTTTGTTTCCTTAGCGAAATCATCTCTGCATGAGATGACGATCGCGGAGTCGAATTTCATCCAGCGATCGAGACGGTCGCTCCGCCATCCGGTTGTGAAACAAAAATCGAGTGTGAGTCGAACGCGTATCGAGTCGTATCGGTTAATATAACTCTGTTAGTTCTAAAATCTACTACCGGTATCTGAAAAACTATCCTTTTAATTAAACGCAGTAATCAGTGTGCAACGTTGCAATATAACAATAATTTAACATTTAAAAAAGAAAACAATAAACGCCACTTATAATACCCCGTTTGTTTGTTTTAATGTGCTGTTGTTTTTCTGTGAACATTTTGCTGCGGTGTTCGGTGCGCCGACTTAATCCTTGGAGCTCGTGTTTTCGTATGCAGCGGTATAAGTGATGGGGAAGAAGTGAACCGTGTGCCCGTGTCTGGCACAATACTTCTCCTACCCCACAGTTATGATCTTGTGGGGAGGAAGTATGGTACCTGACATGGGCACACGGTTCACTTCCTCCTCCATCCCATTGTCACTAATTATGTTTGGCCGAATATCGCAGCAGGTACAGGAAACGCGCTTTAACAACGAAATGTGTCTAGTTGCGAATTTAATTTACCTTTAAATTTTGAAAATCAAACAGTTAATGAACTTTATTTTTATTGGATGTATTTTATCGAATGGCTCCATTTGATTCAATCTGAATAACTACTTGTTTTGTTATCTAATTGCCCAGCATCTTTTAAAAACCACAAAGTACTACACCTACTAACTTCTTCAAAGGAAAACACTCGACGCGGATAAAACTGGTTTCGCACCGTACCCGGCGGAGGTACGGTGAATGGCGAGCGACCCGACCGCCACGGAGATTGAATTACGACTAAAACGATATCCTCTCCACTAAGGATATCGTTTTTTACCTACCACCAGTACGTTGAGATCAATGCTATTCACACGTGTAGAGGAACAGCGAAACAGGCAAGGAAAAAAGAAAAGGCGACCAAATGGTTCGCTCTTTAATGAGGGTCATGTTTATACAATGCCTCGTCGCTATTTTCGACGTTAGGAGAAAAAGGTGCTAAAAGCAAATTGGATGTTTATGGCATCTCTGGCTGCAATAGAAACCGGGTTCATATTTGCATTAGGAAATGCTGGAGAATTTGGTTTCAGCGTCTATTGCGCTAATTATATGCAGCTGCTTGGGTTGTTTGTTGGTAAGACAAACAAAAAAGGTTGCCAGGCAATGTATATGAAAAGGTATATGGCGCGGCTAGGAAAATAGACGGCGCGATATTTATGGTATTTGTCTGGTACCGAATTGGTTCAGAATACCAAATAAGCAAACAAAGAAATCTTATGAATAATTGTATGCGAAGGGATGCATGAAGGTAAGTTTTCTTTATAGGGATTTTAGGGTTATAATAATTGGGTCTGTTTGATGCGTGAAGCATCTAAGATGCTAATGCGAATTGCATTAGCGAAAGCTGGTGCAGACCCGGGTTATGGTTATGGGGGTTTTTTTCAGGAAGGCGAGCCGTGGGATCTGGCGGAATCGCCACAATCTCATGTTGGATTTCATGAGTACGTGTTAATTTTTGTCCCTCATGAAATATCAAATCTCTATTTTTGTTGATTAATTTCCTAAGCATACCTTTTTCCTCTCGGTTCATATCTTCCCGTTCTAATTTTTTTAATGTGTCCTCGTTAAGTTTTGATTCCTCTAATGAGTATATTTCTAGTATTTAAATGGACAGGAATTTAGAAATTTTGTTCTAATACCATTAATTTCAATGTATTCTTCGTTTAGATTGATAACAGCTCGCAAAGGGTTAAGGAGATTTTGTCCTATAAGGCCATCAAATTGCTTGTTATGAAAAGAAGTTAATTTCCAATTCATGTGATTCTATTCATTGAATTCTCTTGGCAATGGTGTTATTATTTCTGTGTCTATTAAAGTTCGTCCGCTAAGTGTGTTAAAAGGGATAGCGTTTTGAAATTTTATTCGTTTAAATTGAGGTAGTCTATCTGAATTCAATAGCGTGGTTGTGGATCCTGTGTCGATAAGGCATATAATTTTGTCATTCCCTAATGTCAATTCAACTATCGGTAAGCTTGATGTTGGGCTCGTGACTGAAAATTTATTTCATCTAAATTTCGGTTCTGAATATGGTCTATTTCCATAGGTTCAATGAAATTGTGTCTTATTTGCCTAGGGTTGTTAATTCCGGAGGTTTGTCTAGGTTGTCTAAAATTATTAATATATGGATTTTAGGTATGGTATAATTCCATTGGTTGAAGGAAATTGTGTTTGAGTATTCATTACATTTGAGATAACATAAGATAGAAGAATAGAACTGAAATATTGCTTACAATGTGTGAATGCAATGTAAATATGATTTAAGATAATGTTAGTATTCCTTTGAAGGAAATTATTGCTATTTTTATTTTCGGCTTGTTTTGCGGTTAGGCTTTTGATGTTCTTATCTTGAGCCTCAATTAGGACACTTGGGTGGTAGGTGTGGTTGACATCACCCGCCTAAGGGTATATCTCATTGGTATGGTTCGGGCAATGTTGGTTGCTAGATGGTGCACCCAAATTGGTCTTACTTATGGAAGATACTTACTATTGCTGATGGAAATCGATCAGAGACATGTGTACTGAATTGGTTTGGTTCATGTTGGTTGCATGGTGATGCAACCAAATTGCCCATAAGGAACATGTCTGTTTGGTGCTGATGGACTTTGCATCAGCGAATATTGTGATTTTACAGCGTTTCACGTCTTTATGGTGCAACTATATAAAGGTAAGTAGATGCTTTCCAGGTTTTTGTATGCCCTAGGGGGAAGTTAGGTATTGTACCTGGAAAAAGCGAGCGGCGGCGTTATTGGAACCGCCACAAGCATATAACCTTGTGGCACCAGCGCCAGTCGAAACGATTTGGGGCAACATTTTTGCTCAATATTAATTCAGTTCAGTGGAATGAATTTTTTTTATTTTTTTATTACGATTCTCCTTGATGGGCGCCACAAGATGCCGACAAATAATTATTGCAGTTCTTTTTGAACAGATTCAGGTTGTAACGCTCCGGGAACACTCGCGGTAAAGGATTTATGACTAATATTTTATAGGAAAATAAGAACGGTAGAGGATTTTAGTATCCAAACCTCATTTCCCTAGCCCGCCCATCTTTCTCCATCCACACTGTGCTTTGTAAGATAAGAGTACAGCAATGTCCTTTTAGTTTACGCGTTTTATGTAACAAAAATAAATTGTGATCAGAGACATATTCTTAACTCTGAAACTGTTTCACGTTCTCCAACAGTTTGGTTTGAAAATTACTTTACATTGATCATGGTGGCCTTTCTACCACGAGATAATTAAATTGTGTGGCCTCTGTTACTCAAAGACACTGCTGTATAATCTCTGTGGAACTACAGAAACGAATTATCACAACCCTAAGAATTTCAACTTTAAACAGATTGTTTACTTCAAAAGTAAATCAAGGCGTAACAAGAAGTTCCAAGTTAATTAGCTCGCTTTATAGTTTTCTGCAGCGGAATTCCAGTAGCAACAATTCATAGTCACGTCTACCCCACAAGGATACACAAATTCACTTTATTTGCAAGGAGATTCAATTAGCTGAGTTTGGCTGACACTCGCGCTTCCCCTGCCTGCTGTTATCCATAGCTGTTCGTCTTGGAAACTTAGTATTATTTCAAGGATTCCTTCGAGGCGACTTACTTCCATGTCTAACTGCTGCCGTAGTAAATAAGTGGGAAAAAATTACTTTTCACCTCGTGCTAGTTTTGAAGTGGTCGCACACTTCGGTTCAATGTCAAGAATATCCCTTTTTGGCTGGTGCACGTAGTCGCGGATGTGTTTCTCTTCGGTTGTCGGATCATCGTTGCATGCGGACTAAGCGAAATATTGCAGTCCTGTGTGGTGATGCTGCTCGAATGGTTATACACCTAATTTATTTCCTCTTAAACTGCATTACAGTATTACGCACGTGTAGTCACGAGAGAAACACGGTGTCGTGCATACACCTGGCGTATATAACATGCTCGTATTTGCTCCTTTCGGGTTCGACTTCACTAGCGTGATCGGAGAGCCCGAATCTTTTATGCATGGAGCTGCTTTGAAGCTTATGGCGCGTGTAATTGAAGTGTAATTACATTTCTTCCGTCTCAGGCAGATAGCGGTTGTGGTATCCGACTTTTTTAGGTGTCGTTGACAAGGTTGTGAATGTAATGATGCGCTCAAGGGGTGGGCAAAAATTGAAATTTACGACGATGTGCCTGCTCAAATAGATTTGATAATAAAACGCGCACATTTCATGTTCTCCAGAAATATAAGAGTTTATGGAAGTGTTTGCAGTTGCACGAATTGTGATAAAGTCGCCATTCTAACTGAAGTGTGAAACTGCCGTAATATTAGGAGTTGATTAACAGCCACAATATGCGACTTCCTTCTGCCTGACTACTCAAGATTACATGGAAATAAAATGAAATATTCAAGGAAAGGTTGTGAGACATTGTGTTGGTTGAAAAATTTGTACAAACTCGTAGTCGCAAATAATCGAGGACGGTATGAAGAACTAAGGAAGAGATATGAAAGAGTGTTTTATTACATAATAACGTATCTTTAGTACTATCATAACACACATAAAGATAAATATGCAAATCTAGCTACACAGTATGATCATCTAACCCAATCTACTGCCTTATCGCAAAGACTCTAAATTCTTTGTAATAGAGTTTACAGCAATTGACGGTAATGTAGACAAATTTGAATAAGTATAATAGTATTTGCCAGAAAAATTGCACGCAGATAGATATGCCATCAAAAACTCCTAAAACGATGACGGTTGAGCATAGTCTTATAAGAAAAACAAATTTTATCAATAAAAAAAAGAACAGTCTTATAAGATAAACACACGTTGTCAATAGAAAAAAAATGATGAAATAACTATGCTATAAGTAGTTTCGACAATAGTGAAAAAATCAATGTTATGGTTGGCTAGAAGCAAAGGATTGAATCTACATTCAAAACGTAATACTGTGGGGGTTCTCTAACCCATTTCCAAAGAACCACCCATTCCCTTTTACCTGTTTCCCACTTACCAGGCAATTCTTTCTACTTACCGGCCAATGGGAAGCGTAAGTTACTCTGCAGCATCATCCACCTGAAAGCAAACCTGGCATTCATATCACCGAATTTTTCTGATTTATAATACTTGAACCATTTCATATCCCTTATCGGCTCAGCTCGTCACCAATAATCGTTAAACACACGCTGGCCAGCGTAGTGTGGACACAGCTGCAGCCGATATACTTCCTATGGTTCATAATTAAATATTGCTCCTATACCCATAGGTTCCCAACAGTTGCGAGCAATTTCCTGTTATCGGCTATCTACCGATCATGGGATTTGGGCATGAATATGATTGACGTTTAGACAATCATACTGGTGCATTACGATGCCTTTTTTTTTTTTTATTAGACTTCTCTCGGGAGAGGCGAACCTATAGCGCCTAGTGGGCGCCCTGAGATGCCACCAAATAACTGTTGCAGTTCTTTTTGAACAGTTGCAGGTTGTAACGCTCCGGGAATACTCTCGTGCGAAGGGAGTTACACAGCTTCCCCGCTCTGTAACGGAACGAGTTCTGATGCAAGAATGTTCGCGCCGTCGGGAGATGAACCACAAACGGGTGCGACCCATCGGATTGTCTTGTGGAGCGCACATAAGCCGAATCTCCGAAGAACAGTACCCGTGCTAATATCTGTAAAACAGACAGAGGTCGGCTACGCGCCTTCGATGTGATAGCGTCTGTAGTCCCGACGTCGGCCGAACATTCGAAAAGGAGGAAACAAGCGTACTATCATCTGCAAAACTGAACACTTTGTTATCCGTTGTCTCCAACAAATCATTTATGTGAAGCAAAAACAAGGTTGGAGTCAAAATAGAACCTTGGGGTATCCCCAAATTAACAGGATACATATCCGAACACTCACCGTCCAGAACAACCAGGATCGATCGATTCTGAAGGAATCTCTTCGTCCAGTCGCAAAGTTGTTGGGAAAGAATATGAACGGAGTTTGCTAAGCAATGTCCCGTGCCAGACGCGGTCAAAAGTCTTGGAGATATCCAACGCGATCGCCCTTGACTCACCATACCGCTCAATCGCAGATGTCCATATATCGGTTATAAGTGTCAGAAGGTCTCCCGTGGGCCGCCTGGCACGGAATCTGTATTGACGGTCATTGAGAAGTCCGTTGCACTCCAAATACTTAACTAACTCTGTATTGATGACTCCTGCCTGTAAATCACACAAACACACAGTAGCCTCACTGTGTTTATGCTATTTACCAACCGCTGGTTTATCTCACCCTGGGCGAGACGTACGCTTGCACTTTTGCAAGGCCAATTCCTCGCCATTGTACTCATCTACCAGCACTGTCATGTAAACAAAACCCAAATCGTCGGTTGACCTATCGTAACCGAAGTATGTATCGCCTAAAACGGCATGACTGTGAATGCCTGAGTAATCACAATAAGGATCCAATGTAACATCGGCAAAACCACGAACGATGTGCATCTCATCGTACGACCCTTGAAATAGCGTTTCTGTTTACTTAGGACGCAGAAACCTATTTCATTCTCAGGTCCATTTGGTTGAACGGGTGCAGGGCCGATCGTTGTCTGTATTGCAGACGAAGGGGCATCGTACTTGTCCTATACGGCATATGGGAAATCGTCCCATTTAACCCCTTTTTCGATCGCCATTGGCCGTCGCCAAGTTGATTCGGTTCACTCCTCCTACACCGATGTGATCCATCATCTGGCGGATGTGGATTGCATCGGGGAGTCAGATTTCGTTCCTTTAAGCAGACACACGCGCAATACGAGTGGGGTTTTCTTTGACGTGCCAGTTAGTTGTCTCCCGCGAGTTCTATTGATAGACAAATTTTAATTAAGTTTTCCTGAAGAGTTACAACTTTAATAAAGCTTCACTGCGGATGTATAATTAATATAGACAGTTTAAGTGTTCCTGAAGAGTTACAAGTTTAATATTGTTTTCCTGTGGATGTATCATTAATAAAGACAATTAAGTGTACCTATAGAGTTACAAGTTTACTAAAGTTTTACCACGGATGTTCAATTATTATAGACAGTTTTAAGAGTTCTTGTAGAGGTACAATTTAATAAAGTTTTCTTGTGAAGGTTAAGTTACCGATAGTTATCGATAAGGGAACAATAGATAATAAAAATTAAACGGAACAACAAGCTCCTGCGTTTTATTTTACTCCTGTGGTGTACGATTTGGGTGAACTTTGGTGAAGAACAGTGTGCTTCGTAACAATTCTCAGTGATCAATCAGTGGTGTTTTGCAGAACCTGCGTCCGTGCCGACGCCCCTAGCAAAAAGGACCCACAAGACCCTATGGTGTGTGGGGGACGATATATTATTCACGACTATTATTTACTGGTGTGGAAACGTTATGTTAATTGTCTTGCTTTATGGTTCTGTTTACAATTCAATTAATTGTTTACGTTGCTACATACTTATAAATCCCTACCTTAGCATGACATTAAATTCCGTTGTCCTCTATGAATTATTGTTTACACAAGTGTAGCTTGCCAAGTGCGATCCACGGTTGAGGTTTCCGTTGACAGATCACCAATGTGTACTGTTTAAAAAATCGATACTACCATTCTAACCCATTTCTCGTTGTGATCATCCAAATCTACAGAAACCTACACTCCGTCCAGCTGTCAGCAAGCGTGTTGAAAGTGCTTTTATATGTTCCCATAAATTAATCCCCACAAAATTCAACGGAAGAAGAAGAAAACCATTTAATCTCAAAAAAAAAAAAGAAGAAGAAACGCTATTCTGCCATTGTCGATCGTACATGCGTCCAAGTATCAGCGGACAAACAAAGGCAATCCAAGGAACTACACTTAAGCAACATCACCCCTTAATAATAATAACAACACATAGGAACAAGATCTGAATAACTTTCACGTTTTTTACAATTCGTCCACCAAAGGTCACGACGATACGATACAGTGAGCCATCCAGCGACCGATCGAATGAATTCTCAATACAAACTTCAGAGTATACGGTCGCACGATCTAGTTAATTTGAACCACTACTGCTGCTATGATTTTGGTCCTTCGAGCCGGATACCAATTCAAATCCGGTTTCACATGTGAACCATCGACCTGTGGACTAACCAAATCGATTCAAATATGGCATATTGAATTGTTCCATGACAGAGTTGGAACCGTGTTTAAGGTAGTTTTGAACATTTGGTTCACGGCTCGTCGTGTCTACAGTCGTTTCACCATGATAATTGCTGCTCGTTCACGGTATTGGTGCTGTTGATGCGTCAGTCACCGAACATTGCTGCTGTGATTCCCGGGTAAGCTTGTTTATTGTCCTGTTGTTATCCCGTGAAGTTTGATAATGATTCCAAGTGTCCAGCCCATGGATTCACTAGTCAATTTGAGGCATCAGGCTTGGAGTTTTGTTTTTTTGTTTATTTAACAGGATGTACATTTTGACGATCTGCCGGTGAGTAATGAATCGACCGAATTTAAAGGTGAGAAGCAACGTTGTACTTGATGTGGAGGTGGATTCGCTCTTCACAGAATCTCTTTTAGAAAGATGAACTCACTAAGGTCACTCAAGATGTACTGTTGGTGGTATTGTAGTCAACGGTCTCTCGTTTCGTATTGTGCTTTAGATGCCTTTAGCCTCATATCTTTGTTTTTTGAGACTAGGGGCGTAGTGGCGTTATCTTGTCCAATATTAAATTGCTAATTTACTACAGTCACACGTACATCTTTCGTATATCTTTTATTGTTACGGTTTTCAAACTCAGTCATGTCTAGACTATCTTATTCTTCCGCCAACACTGTAACGATGAATATGTTTTCTTAGTCCCTAAGCGCATGTGCATTTAGCTGAGAAACTATGACGTACCACTTGCACAATTGGATGTTGCTGGATAGAAGTTAGTACACCTTTTCAAAAACTATCTTTGAACGTTAAATTCGCTTATAGTTGTCGTGTTTACGTTGTACTTGATGTGGCGGTGGATTCGCTCTTCACATAATCTCCTTCAGGAAGATAAACTCAGTCAGTTACGATGTACTGTTGATAATATTGTAGTCAACCGTCTCTCGTTTCGTATTGTGCGTTATGTGTCTTTGACCTTTCACCATTTCTTCTTTGCTGCTAACATACAATCAATTATCATTGAGCCTCATTCATCCAAGCTGAGTTTCACGATCCTAAGTTCTGCTCGTTTCATGTACTGTGTTGCGATTCATCGGATCTACGGCAATGCTCCAATCACTTTCTAATATCATTGACCCTCCTACAGGTATTCCATTCATAGGCCCCAATGGCCTGGATCGCTCCACCACCGACGCTAACAGCCGAGCAACATAGGTAGATATACGACAACGGTTTCCACGCCAATGTCAAGCAAACTTATGATCTACGATAACGGTCCGGACTAATTATATGACCTACGCTAACGGTCGAGAAACACGGTTGAACTACTTATGATCCACGGCAATGGCCAACGTAAATACACACCTATTTTGGTAATCATGCGGATCCTGCCTTGCACTCGTATCTGACGGACTTATGATATTTGGTCTACGGTCTTAAAAGTCTACGATCTTGTAGCGTATCTAACAGACACACACACAATATGCAAACAAATAGTGAAGAACACCGAAAGGAAGTTCGAATAAGCAAAAGCATCAGAGCCGTATACCATAGCGATAACATAACAATTCCATATTATTGAGTGTACTTGAGTTTAGAAATCGAATTCCTACACGCGGCCAGTAGCCTGATGCTTCAATGCTTCGCTTTTCACCCGTTTAATGGTATGTTCTTCACTATCCTTACTGAACGCAACAATCCGACGTGATCTGTGTACACACACAACACATAATCTCCCATGCGTAAACAGAACGTTACTTACTCGATCGCGACTTCCGCATAGGGCACCGGCACACTCGCCTGCTCCGACGTCCTCTCGCTTGCTCGATCCTCGCTCCGTGGTTCGTACAAGTTATAGTTTTCGGGTTCTATTTGAAATCCGAGAATTACGACTCGAGGGGAAAGTCGACCCAATCTTCCATTAACCCCAAAATAGAAAAATCCACGAAAACAGAACTCGTAGTTTTCTTTCTTTATTGTCACTTTTTATTGTATCTTATGTTTACATTAACTTTCCTAGTCATTCGTCTTTCTATTTTATTTAGTTTACACTTATTTTTATTTTTCCTTAAGTCCATTCACAATTCTTTCTGAGCAAGGGTTTAATATGCACTCTACTTAGCTCTTTGTTTGTAACAACTAATGTTCGTTTCTTTCTTTTTAAAATCTATTCGCAAATTTCTTTTAGAAGCGGCTTAATATCCACTTTACTCAGTTTTTCATATTTATATCAAGTAACATTCACTTCGTATTCCTTGATCTATCCACTTTGCTTGGTTTTTATATTTACATCAAGTAACATTCACTTCGTATCCCTTGATCTAACCACTTTGCTTAATTTTTCTATTTATATCAAGTAACATTCGCTTCATATTCTTTGTTCTATCCACTTTGCTTAGTTTTTCTATTTACACCAAGTAACATTCACTTCGTATTCTTTGATCTATCCACTATGCTTAGTTTTTCTATTTACATCAAGTAACATTCACTTCGTATTCATTGTTCTATCCACTTTGCTTAGTTTTTTTATTTACCCCAAGTAACATTCACTTCGTATTCCTTAATCTATCCACTTTGCTTACTTTTTTTATTTACTTCAAGTAACATTCACTTCGTACTTTTATTTTTAATTTTGACTTAACATCCAAACTCCACTCTTACGACCAAACACCGACTTTCATGACCAACCCCAGACTACTTCCTAACTTGGTTTCAGGTCTTCGCGACACCTCGGGGTCAACACCTCCCGATGACGATAATGCAATTACATTTCGCAGTGACCTAATTTCCGTATTTTAACTTCAATTTGCAATTGCTTTTTACTGTGACGTCAGCCGACATTTCTTCGTCGATTTGCGCCACAGTTCAATATCCGTAGTTGCGAACTGACCCAATTAGTTCTTTTGTGTTTCGTATGCAATTAATTGCTTTTCCGTGATTTGTTAATTGTTCCGGAATATGCAATTAATTGCTTTTGCGTTATTATGCAATCGTTTTGGCACATGCAATTAATTGCTTTTGTATTATTTGGTTATGCCGAAATGTGCAATTAATTGCTTTTGTAATATCTGCTAATTGTTTTGGAATATGCAATTAGTTGCATTATCGTTCCGGGGGTCATTCGAGTTTAGAAACGGGTGACGTTTTTCTGTTTGAGTGTATCAATGACCTCTTGTACATCATCTTTGTCTATGATGTCACTGACACACTTAACACACACGAAGTTGATCGTAAGAAAATTACTGAAGAGGGAGTACTGTAGCGCATCTAACAGACACACACACAATATACATGCAAATACTGAAGAACACCGAAAGGAAATTCGAATAAGCAAAGCATCAGAGCCGTATACCATAGCCATAGCATCAGTTGAGTGTACTTGAGTTTATAAATCGAATTCGTACACGCGCCAGTGGCCTGATGCGTTGAGCTTTGGTTCTGTATTTTAGTGATTCTAACCGTAATAGCGTCGGTTCGAATCACACGCTCTTCACTATCGTCGCAAACGCTATAATCTCTCACCCGGCAACAGGGAAATCTTTAACACATCACAACCCGAAATACCTACACAAGTTGAAGTTTACTAAAGCAGTGTTCACATATACCATGTCAACACTCAAACTCTGGTCGTCATGTGCATTAGTTCCGAATTCCGGCTTTTCTCAGCCCCTTCTATTGCACGCAAAATGTCAACACCTCCTTCGCTCGCTCTACTACCAATTTCAGTGACTCTCTACGTAAAACATAGGCATTTTTTCAGAATTCACATCCACTCTCATACTTTCCCGTGGCTCCATAATTCGGCTTCACCTTACTACGTTCTCTTCTGCCTTCGTTACCGTGACGATCACTGAAATCGAACAATCCACAAAGTGAACCAGACGGCGCAAAGGAAGATTCGTATTATGTTGAGTCTCCTCACCTCATCTATCCTGCTATATTCACTCAACACCCTTAGGATACGTAGATCCGCTGAATCTCCCGTAAATGATATAAGAAAGCTTCCAACTCAACTCATGATGCCACGCTCATACATCTATGTCATTTCATGCGCTAGTTATGTTTGGTATATACTATTGGTTTAAAAAACAATTTTCTTCTACTCAAGGAGCGTCGACTCTATTTCCATCGTTGTTACAATAATATTACACATTTACAAAACGGTGTTATTCGTAGTTATACGTTTTAAACTTACTTTATCGCGGAGGGGAATATATGGAGTCTGAGTAAAATAATGTTTTTGTATCTAGGAATGTCTTTATCTGTTACATAAGTCAGACATTATCTCACATGTTCTTATCTAGGAATGTATCTTTATCTGTTGCATGATTCAGATGTGTTCGTATCTTTATTTGTTACATAAGCCAGACGTTAACTTGCTCAATGATCCACACCAACGGTCGAGCCACCCTCCCAACTTGGATTGCGCTCAACGACCTTCGACAACGGTCGAACCGTCCTCATACATTAGTGACATTCGTTGCAAGTGCCAGCTCTTCCCGACATCTACTATCATACGCAACATTTCACTGCCCCTTGTCTTCACAAATACATCAACTCCAATGACACTCAATGAACAACAAACTTATACACCCAAAGCTCATATCCACTATAATACCTTTTCTGGGTTCAGATCCACACTCTTAAGGAAGCCATGCACCAAGGGTCAAGACTCAATAATGATACCAATGTTTTTTGCAGACCCATTCGAACAAAAGAAGAAATACCTGCTCACAGTACTTCTCAAATTGCCTACAAGCACACTCAAAACACACCCCTACAGATCATCGATCATTCTAATATCTCTTGCAATTTCTAACGCAATCCAAATGTTCAATTATTACATCAACTACGAGAAGTTGGATCCGAGGTGACCAGCTACCATACCCACTTGGGCCTCATCTTTACGATTGTCTCTTCATCTCTCATAACACTCCCGGTCATAAAAATCGAAGGTACCCACTACAAGAGGTGTCAGCTAAGGTCCATTCGCTATTCTACCTCTAGCAGCAGATTTGGCCACCGAACAGACTGACACCTCGTCCACGAAAAGTTCAGTCTTCTCAAGCTCAACGACAGTCCTCATTCAATAATATTGGAATCACTTGGCCACAAATCTCCTGGACGTATTTAATGATCGTGAATTCAGATGGTGCCGCTCAAACCGCCAGATGATTCTCTGGTGTAAGGGAAATTTTTCTCTTTAGCGTGGCTTACCACAACAACTTCAACTAGTAAACTGACATATCTTGGCGGACGGTGCCTCAGAAGGCAAATGGATCATTAAAACACAATGGATAATATCCTCGAAGATTCTTCTCATAGCGCCGCTGCACAGACTGGAAGCTCATCCCTCAAACGGAACCTCAACTACTATCCAGCCAAGTGAGTCCAGCTTACTTGCGACCCCGCTCCCCTGACCGGAATCACTCCCAAAAAAAAGGGGGCACAGAAGATCACACTCCTTGCTTGATCCGCAATTTCTAACACGATTGGTCATCGCAGAAGTCGACGGTCAAAACTTCCTCCTAATCGTCATTCAATCTATCATCATCATCATCATCATCGGCACTACAACCGGGATCCGGTCTTGGCCTTATGTAGCAAGTCCCGAGGCTTGTTAAATTTTCCATAATAATTTATTTTTCCGGGCAAGGTTATTAGCCGTGCGCCTTATTCAATCTATTACATAAAACATAATAAAACCGAACACATTTTAGGAATGCATTTCGTATAGTAGCTTCACGTATAGCATAAACCCAAAGAGGTGACAAAGATTAACAGACTCAGAGCGTACTTGCAATGTTTAGGTAACATTGACATGCTACTCATCGGCGGGAGGGCTATATGTCTATAAGAACTATGCGGTTCGTTCAAGAGAACAACAAACAAAACACACCAACCCTTCTAATCTAGAGATAGAGACTAGTCCCCAAATTCCCAGGTAAGGTAAGGTTTTAACATGTACACTCAAATCCGAGACATAAACATCAATAGACTGATTGAAGCACAAAGCAGAACGGTGGGTTTGTGTACGTAATCGCCGCTTCTTGAGCGTCATGCCGACTAAACCCAGTTGAGGAATTCTGATAAGGTTGACAGGGAACCTTGTTTTCCAAACAATTTTGGCGGCATCTATCAATCGTGCTCGAAAAAGTGCTCATATGGCAAAAACAAGCATCCGGCATTATTATTGTTAATCCCCAACCCTTCGATCCCCGATTATATGCCCGACCTGATATATCGGTACTTCGGCATAGGTATGCAGATACTTTATTTGTATCTGCATCCAACAACTATTGACAAAAAATCTTGGTGAATAGTGTACTTGATCATTTCGCACAATCGGGTATAATAAAATAAAATCAACTCCAGACTTCGCCGCA
Source organism: Microdon myrmicae (assembly GCA_963931805.1). Taxonomy (NCBI): domain Eukaryota; kingdom Metazoa; phylum Arthropoda; class Insecta; order Diptera; family Syrphidae; genus Microdon; species Microdon myrmicae. Next base: position 28,855,129 of record OZ007497.1, on the reverse strand, counting down.
TTTGCAAGGAGTGAATTTAAAAATTTCAAGATTGCAAGCACGTTTTTAGTCTAGGATCAAAGCACTGATGAACCGTATATCGGGAGTGATATCTAACCTAATGACACTAAAGACATGTTCCGGTTCTTGTGTCTAACCACCGTTCCAAGTAGCCAGCGGTTCATATCAATAGTCGCCGTGAGTGTCCATACCTCTGCTTTGCTGGGAAACCAGAAAAAGTTATCGGGCTTGTGGGGTTTACGATATTGGTCGTTATCCTGACTACTGGTGTTAATGCCATTTCTCTCAACTTTTCTTTAGTAAATTGATCGTGCGGTAGTGATCATGATCGTTACAACAAAAGTTATAATGCTATAAATGTTCGTGATCGTGACCTTCTTTTCACTAAATTGAGCGTGCTTGTGAGATTCACAGTAGTGGTGTTAGAGATAATTTTAACCATTAATATTCGGGTCACAAAACTTACCCCGAGTCTTCTTTAGTTGACTTGATTCTTGGATATTCTTTTTCAATTACAGCTTTTCGTGATGTACTCCAATCGATGATTTGTTTTGACAGTCTTTGTAAATTAATTATCTATTAGGTCAGACGCTCAATTCCGAGTTTTTATATCTTAAGTCCGTACACGATTCAGCTACCTTTGCGATTCAGTGCAGTGCGCGGATTATTTAATTCATTTTTGGTTACCGAACCGCACAGGCACACGACACAGGTTTTTTCAAGAAGAAGCTAATCTGCATATTTGTGGAGCGCCCGACTACTCTCACTGAACACACGATTTCAACAAGAAGGAATCTCGTGTCTATCGTTTTCATATCCTTTTGTGTTCCGCTTCCACGATTGTTATTTGTAGGAAGCGGAATTGGCTAATAGGGGGATGGGCTATGGGCCGTAGGGAGACTATGGCTAAATAGGGAGAAAATGGCTATGTACAATAGGATTGAGGTTTTAAAATAGGGGTTTTACTTTATTTAAATTTTCAACTATTGTGTTTGGGGATATTCTATTGTAATGCGAAATTGGTGATTTGGAGGGAAGGGAAGGATATGCACGTGAGGACACGAGATGTTAATTATTCATAGGGGGGTGGGGGGGTGATAACTAATTGAACTTAGTTATATAACAGTGGTCGTTGTCCTTACTACGGGAGTAGTAGTGGTGTGTTAATGAACTTGTTTCCTCTAAATTGCTCATGACCGTGGTTCCCACAGTACCGATCGTGATCCTTACCACGGCTCTCAAGACTAATAGAATGGCAACGAGGGTAGGATTCTTCCACCAAAGGAAGATGGACCCACACCACGATGCCTGATGTGAAACATGGGTAAAAAGAAAACATGACGAGCTGAATTACCACCCGACTCAGCTAATATGAGGACATGGATGCTTTCGGGAATACTTGCACAAGTAGAAGCATGTGAATCACCCATACTGCTTGTATTGCGAAGGCAAAATAGAAAACGCGGAACACGTACACACAAAGTGCGTGAGATTCGAGACCGCACGAACGATTTTGGAGAGACATATGAGGCGGACAGTTACTCCGACAGGAGTAATAGAAAAATTGCTGAGTTTTATACAGGCATGGTCCGTAGCAAATGATGACATGAAGCAGCAGTTGCGATGCGACGAGCGGAGTAACAGGTAAACTCCGTCTCGCTCTGCGACGGAATATCTAAAAGAAACTTACGCGGGTATTAACGGGAATATGTGCCTGGTGCGACATTGTTTTAGTCGGTAAAAATCCTGCGTGCCTCTGGATCGGTCCAGAGGTATCTTTTGAAAAGTTCCGCTTTTCTACCGAAAACAAAACAATAAAAACAAAAAACACTAAGTGATCACTCTCGTAGATTTTAAGGTGGCGGGCGGGATCTCTATCCGCGAGTTACAATGCTACTTCTGTTCACGATGGTGATCGTGAAGTTCTTTCCACTAAAGTGCTCGTATGATTCATGGTAGTTTTCGTTACGCTTACTACGGCTGGTGATCGTAAAATTGTTTCCACTGAAGTGCTCGTATGATTCACGAAATTATTTTGAATGTAAACTCTTTTGAGAATATTTCACTAAAAGTTGTAAATATTATTTTAAATAACCTTCTGCAGAAAAGCCTTTTTACGTTTTGTAGATTTTTCTATGTAAACAAAACGTTATATGTTTTAACTGAATAAAATGTAATGAAAATGAAAGAAATGAAACATTTTAGTGATCGTCATCCTTACTATGGATGTGATAATGGTATGTTGGGGAAGAAGTATTATTCCGCTGCAAATTGCTCACCACGGGCTCCCGAAAACACTGTTTGTGACACTGAAATACTCAAGCAACGAACCGTCCGCCAGAGGAGAGAGGAGAAATAAAATACTATTTTTATTGTTTATCTTTACGTTTATTTATGACTGATGGTTATGGATTTTATTTAATACCGGTGTATTAAATAGTCTCTGTGACTTTTAACTTGAATAAAATTTGGACGAAAATCAAAGTTACTATGTTTTGAATGAATAAAAAGGTGCAGGTTATTAAATGTGCATGTTATTAAATGATATAGAATACGAGGGTTGCCTTTTATAATTCGGGATTAGAGAACAAAAACATATATTGATCATCGAAAAACACTTTATTGTTTTTCAAAATATTCCCCATGAAGATCTATACACTTTTGCATGCGTTTGAACCAATTGTCGAAGCACTTTTGCCACTCTGATTGAGGTATCTCCAACACATGCATTCTGAATGCAGCAACCGCTTCTTCAGGTGTCGAAAAACGTTGACCTCTCAGTTTGTTTTTTACGTACGGGAATAAAAAGAAGTCATTCGGTGCCAAGTCAGGACTATACGGCGGATGACCCATCAAATCGATGTTTTGGGTGCTCAAAAATGCAGTTGTCGCAGCCGATGTGTGAGAGCTCGCATTGTCATGGTGAAGAGTGATCCGTCTTCGGCGGTTGGTTTTCCTGATTTCTTGGAAGACAACTGGCAAACAAATGGTTGTGTACCACTCGGAATTGACTGTTCTACGTTGTTCTAGTGGTACGGTTGCGACATGTCCAGTTTTTCCGAAAAAACAGGCAACCATTTGCTTGGAAGTGCTTCGTGCGCGAACAACTTTTGTTGGATTTGGCTCATCTTGAAACACCCAGACAGTCGACTGCTGTTTACTTTCGGGCTCATACGCGTAAATCCACGATTCATCACCTGTCACGATGTCATAGACGTGTTTCGAAGCACCGCGACCGTATTTTTTGAGCATTTCTTTCGACCAATTGACACGAGTTTTTTTTGGGCGATTGACAAATTGTGTGGGATCCAACGCGAACAAATTTTTTTGACAGTCAAATGTTTATGCAATATTGAATGTATGCTGGTCCCACTAACGCCTAAGGTTGTCTCAATCTCACGATAGGTCACATGACGATCTTCCAATATCAGTTCGCGCACAGCATCAATGGTTTTCGGAACAACAACTGATTTTGGACGACCTTCACGAAATTCATCTTGGAGTGAACTACGACCACGATTGAATTCACCATACCATCCATAAACACTGGTGCTTGATGGAGCTTCATCGCCAAAAATTGAATTAAGTTCACCCATGCACTGTTGCTGTGTTAATCCACGCCGAAAGTTATAAAAAATAATCGCACGAAAATGTTGACGATTTAATTCCATTTTTGGGCCGAGATGAATCTTTTAAGTTACTGTAAACAACACAAATAGCGCTCGTATGTCAAAACGTTCTGAGTGCGTATAACCTCAAAAATGTCCAACTTTACGACAGAGCTGTCAATTGCCGGATTGCAACACTAGGGTTGCCAAATCCCGAAACATAAGAGGCAACCCTCGTATTGTGAATGTTTATGAATGGAATGTATTAAGTGAGAATGTATTATATGTTAAGGGGAGTTTTTAAGGATGTGTAAGGAGATTCAGTGTTAAATTTAATAAAGGGTAGTATTCTGGAATACAACATCGGTGATAATACAAATTAAACGCGAGATGTACATTAGCACTGACGTATATATGTTGAGCACTTAGCTCCGATATATATTGTTATATTATTTTTTTGATCCACGACATTGGCACTAAGAAACGACTAAAAGATTAGCTATAGGAGGCAACCCAATCACGACACTCGACGGTATTGACGCATCCCCGGCGATACGGGGAGCGGGAGTGACGCATGACCGTTGCGGTCAGCGGATGGTAAAGGACTCAACGATATTCAATCGTTGTTAAAATACATTCAGCCAGTGAAATTGGCTCTCTTAAATTAAGGGTGCATTTTCTCTTCCCAGAGAAACATAAACTCTCTCTTTGGGGGAAGGTAACCTGATCTCCTAGCGAATATCTATAATGGTACACTTGTATGTGTGAATGAAGATCACATTGGTTTTTATACACAAATGCATGGAAACGAATCTGAGAGCAAGAAAAGGAATGATGTGCATTCGGCTAAGTAAACAAGCCGAATCTCATTGGGTGCTAATTGGGGTTTCTGTTTGTTCAATACCGCTAGTCATGAGAAACAGATCCAGAAATATGGGAAGGCACTGTTGTAGGTCCGGGACGCCGTGCTTCCTCGGTTGAGGGAAGAGCGTGGACCTTTTATATGACTTATCAATTCGAGACGAATTTAATTTATACCCTATATATATAGGGCTTTCCGTCCGTCTTCTTTCTTGAATAATAGTAAATTTGTTTTTCTCCTTCTTTTTATTTTTTTCTTTATTCTCTCTTTTATTTTATTCTATATTCTATTCTATATTTCCGGTCTATTGTTTCGGAACTAATAACTTCTGACTTTTGAATTCTATTTCTTTATTACTTCTGAACTAACTTCTGAACTATTGTTTCTCAACTGTATTTCTTCTCGACTACTGAACTAAATTTATTTCTCAACTTGAATCACTGTTTATTCTCAACTTTGAACTTCCAATCTCAAACTTCCTCTTTTTCTCAACTGACTTTATAATTCATTTTTCTCTCTTCTTATAGAACATTGTGTTCTAATCTACTGTAAATTATAATTTGAACAAAAACCCATTTTATCAAAGTATCACTTAATCTACTGTGACTTGTGATTTTGAATAAACTTTGAACGAAAATCAAAGAGCTATGTTTCAAATGAAAAAAGGGGCATGTTATGAAAAAAGGGGCATGTATGAAGTGTACTGAAACTGACTTGATATAGAATATTGTGGATGTTTATTTATGAAATATATTAAATGAGAATGTTAGATATGTTAGGAGAATGTTTTAAGGATGTGTTAGATAAATAATGAGATTCAGTGTTAAAGTTAATAATTATAAGGACAGTAGTATTCTGGAATACTACAGCACAGAGATCGGGTAGATCATTGTCTAAGCTATACATTGCAGCTGTAACGATAGCCGCAATGCCCATGCACGTGGTGCTAATTGGTTCTAGTTTATTTACATGGAAATTGTATTAAATTCCTATTTGCATTTGCTTATGCTGCAGGATTTAATTGGTGCCAAGATATGCGTGTATTTGTTTTGGTCCCTTGGATGTAGGTCGCCCGCCAATGTGTTTGTCTGGTAATTTATGATACACATGATGAAGCTGGGATAAGCCAACTCAAGGGTAAGGTTTGCTGATCATGCGGTTGTATTATACATGAACCGATGAATTTTCTTTCAGGAAATTTATGATAAGCTTGGAGAGAACTCTTATAGGGGATTTTAAATGCGAAGTTATGCATGCAGGTAAGAATTTTCTTTTCCAGGGGCTTTTTAGATTATACCTTAGATAATCCTAGATGCGTAAAGCATTTAAGGTGCTAATGCGATTGCATTAATGAAATTATGTGATTGGATAGAGTTATGGGTGTTTTCTAGGAAGGCGAACCGTGGGGTTTGGCGGAACCGCCACAGTATTTTGTCCATGGTAGTGTTCATGACCTTGTTTCCACGAAAATTCTCATGATCGTGTAGTTCATAGTATTGATTGTAATGTTTACTATGAGAATGATCGTGTAGTTTATAGTATTGATCGTTACGTTTACTATGAGAATGATAGTGCATTCCGATTCGGGGACCCATATCCAAGACGAACCAAAAATACTAATACGTCAGGATAACTGGGGCTTCATAGCGACGATGAAATTAAAGAATGGAACTCCTCACTCCACAAGTTACAGTCGTTTGAAGTTTTTGGACGAACTGTGAGCCAATCGTCATTTTCACTTGATAGCATGTTTTGCATCTTCTTCGTATTGTGGACAGAGAGGTGAACTGTCATGTCCAAATCGGTTTTTTATTTTTTTTTTTTTTATTAGACTTCTCTCGGGAGAGGCGAATCTATAGCCTAGGTGGGCGGTCCAAGATGCCATCAAATAACTGTTGCAGTTCAGGAAACTACACATACATATCACATTCAAGCAGTGGACGGACCAGAGGAAATGTAAAGGGGTCGAGTTATTTTCGATACCCCCTAAATCTCGTGGTAGTTGTAATTTTCGTGTGAGCACTTTATCCAGATTTCTTAAGTTAAATTAAAGAATGGAACGCCTCACTCCACAAGTTACAGTCGTTTGAAGGTGGTGGACGTACTGAGAGCCGAGAGAATGGTCCGTTTCGCGTGATAGCATGTTTTGCATCGCTTCGTATGGTGTACAGGGAGGTGAACTAGTTGTAATTTTCGTGTGCACATTATATCAGGATTCTAAGGACGCGGCGACTTTAAAGTCCCTCTACCTTTTGAGCTCATGTACTAACAGGCCCTCCATATAGCAATAAAATATTCTTTTTCACAGTGTAGGGTCACTTTTGTCTTTTTGTCATGAAACATTCGTTTGACTATTTCCAATGCTCATAAATTCTAAATTGCATTTCCAACACGTGCACAACTACACCAAGTTTTTTCACTTCCAATCAATATGTCCCCTAAAATGGGGAAATGTGTCGACACGAAATTAGTATCAGTTAACGAGACACTAGAAAAAATATTCTCGTAGGGCAAACTACTAATTATAGACATTTAGAAGTTTCAAGGCAAGGAGTTTGAGAAAATAAACTCAACCATGGGTATTTTATTACCTCATATAACTTTCTCCGTTGTTTGCTTATAAGTTGCCTATAAGTTTTCCGCCCAAACTTAACTTACTAGGTGTAAATGTACTATCCCTAAGTTGTATGAAAAACTAGCTATCTGGTCGGCATCCCAAAACAGAAACGGAAACAGGTAACAGTTGTGTGTGTTAATATCTCAATGATTTATACAATGATTAAATTACTGATTACCAACGAATCATGGAGAAGGTTAAAAAAAATGGTTTCTCGATCTGACAAGAAACCTTCCTTTATAAATTATTACCTGTTCATATCTCTAACTATTTGTAATTTATTAACGAGATTGTAGAGGGTGCATGCCATTTCTTAGCATTGTCCCGATAAAATGCTACTTTGAAAAGTTTTGTCCAGCATACTCAGGCGCGCACCCTCATACTCAATACATAGCTATAAATCAAGCAAGAGGATAATTTGCAACAATAACAGAAAGGAAGTAAACAAATGAATAAAGAGATTAAAGTCAAATTTAATGGTCTAAAGGGATCTAAAAGGATCCGAAGATTCGAATTTTGTTGTCGTAATTCGTTTAGTCGCGCTCGATTTCTATAGTAGATTATGAGTTCCCTGGGTTTCTGTTGCCACTACCAAAGTTTCTTATTCAGATGCCGCAAATATATTTCCATTTATATTATCATGGGTGTTGTGAATTGTCCTGCAAGGAATGTCTGTTTAACTCTAGCTATAGAAAAGAAATGGTACCAAATGAACATCACGACTCAGCATTGTTAAACAATTGTCCAATATAACACATACTTCTGCACAAGTAATGTCTGATGGTGGGTGTGCCCTTATTAAATTTGTTGGGTTGGAGATATTTATTTTGGAGAACATTGAACGAGTCCCGATGGTGTATCACCATTTCAAAACAAGGGACATATATTGAGGACAAAATTATCATATTTGCATGAGTACGGCTCCCACTGCTTGCATATCAACTGGAATGTCCTTGTATCATGGGGACGTGAAACGAAACCCGATGGTGTCATTGTGGGGAATGGGGACAACAATGCTTAGTCACATAGAGAAACTTCTTCTGTATACAGATTTTTTTCTAATAAAACTGCGGTTTCCCTAAGAGATTGCTATGTAACCATAATAGAATAATCAAGTGGACAATACCAAAGACATCGGAGTAGCATGACTCACTCTTAATAAAAATTTCGAAGTTGAATTCGCTTGCGGTGTTTGTATTTGTGTATTATATTTAAGGGTGTCCTTTGTTTGATCACCAAATGAGGGGGAGTACAACAACTGTGCTAAATATTTCTTTTTTTTTGTGCATCACGACATTCGATACGCGCAGACATTTATAAATTAAAGCAGGAAAAAAATAAATAAACTTATTGCATGATGTGATATGTACACTTACTTTTCTTCCATCAAAAATTAAGGTTTAGTGGGGCTACCACCTCATTTATTGGCTTAATTCAAGTTACAAACTAGAAAGTTTAACAACCATCTTAACTAGGCTTAACCTAAGGTAACCAGGATAAACTAAGAAGGAAGGAGTAGGGGCGGTCCCTAAGGGTTCTGAGGTTGATTAAATTGGGACGGATAATGTATGGGGGAAGGATTAATGGGCCTTCCCATCCTAGCCCTCGGACAGCGAACCGAAGGAAGCGACGATGAATACGTTAGATTCTACAGATATGGATCTTGTGATAAGGAGACCACACCTACATATCATATTCAAGCAGTGGACGGACCAGGGCAAGGTACACAGGGATCGAGTAACGTAAGGGTCGAAGAATTCCTTAGACCATCGTTTTATGAATCCGAGGGCTTTCTAGATCGTCTCATTAATGTGAGAGAGGAAGTTTAGTCGCAAAGGATCCCGAGTTCTCGAATACATTGGAAAATGGTCAGGGATTGGTTATGAAGTGTATAGGAACGTGAGCATGAGTGAATACGCTTACGAGAAAAGGTTGTAGATTGGCATTTGGCAATGGTAAGTACAAAGAAATGTCTGTCACACCAAGTCAAGAAGCTGTCAAGGTCTGATTGCAGCAGTGCAGAATCAAGAGGTGGTTCGATGATCTCATATAATTTGGTATCATCAGCGTATAGGGAGAAGCGGCAATTCTAAGTGACGTTATCTGTGTCATTAATGGCAAGTATAAATAGGAGACGACCCATCTGGCTACCTTGAGGGACCTCAGAGGCGGCAAGGAAGGAGTTGTATATCATGGAGCTGAACCGAACGGAATAAAGTGTATCCTTTAGATAGGAAGAAATATATTTCAGCAATCCAGGTTCGAAGCCCAGGGCGGATATTTTGAAGAGGATTATATTGCGGCAGATTTTGTTGAATGATCTACAGCGTTCGGTCGAGATCATATCGACCACGTTACCGTACAATATAGTGCTCAGAGTGTAAATCAAGTGAACTCAACGAGGTTGGTTGTAGTTGATCGGTCATTGAGAAAACTATGTTGCCTTGGTGAAATAAAACATTTCCATCGAAAACTGAGAGATTCGTATCGAATGCTTTCGAGGATCTTTGGTAAGTGGGACAGTTTGGCGATGGGGCGATAGTTCGCCACATCGTTTTTGGGACCCTTCTTGTGAATGGGGCTGATGAAGGAGGTTTTCCAAACGTAAGGGAATACGCATTGAGAGAGTGAGAGATTGAAGATCAGTGAAAGGGGAGCAGAGAGAACGGATGAGCATATCTTGAGTAGGATTGCAGGGATACCACCAGGGCCCGGTGCAAACTCGTCCTTAGGTTGCAGTAGCTCGGATTCAATTAAGGTTGGATTAAGGAGTTGTGGAGAAGCGGCCCGAGGGAAAAGTTAGGTAGGTAGTTGAAGTATGGCGGGTCAGGAACAAAGGAGTCAGTAGTGAATGAAGAAGTTAGAAATAGTAACAGGATCAGATGGGGTATGAGCGTTTAAGGTAAGCGATATGGGGAAACCGTCGGATCTACGTTTATGATCGACAAACAGCAAGAACGTCTTGGGGTCACTTTTGAGATTGATCTGAGCTTTAGTAAGATAGTTGCGATAAAGGGTGTTAAAAAGTTTCGTGAATTGGAGGTAACAGCCAAGAAAGTTGGTGTAGTTAGGTGTAGGTCGATTCTGAGAGAAGATCACCCATAACTTATTCCTTTTATTATGCAGGAAGCGGAGCTTGTGATTGTGCGTTAGAGGGGAAGTGGTTGATGTTTTTTTTTCTAGAGTAGGGAACGAACGGGGAAATAGAGTAAAGGATTTCGGTATATAACTGTGTGATGTCATCTTCAACGGATAGGTGATCATAGTTGAACGAAAGGCGGCCTAGGTAGTCGTTGATGAGGCGAAAATTAGGTTTATGGAAATCGTAGGCATAGCAATTGGTTGGGGGGGGGGGGACTCGGAAGAAGGACACGAGAAGAGGGCGGGGGTGGTGGTGGTTTGGCGGATTTGAATGTTGTTGTCGAAGTGTCACCGAAGTGTTCCGCCGAACACTGTTCACGAGAAGAGACACAACCTGGAACACGGGGCACTGCCACAAATAAAACGCTGAGAGTTATTTTCACTTTCTATCTTATTGTTAATGTTTTATTATCTGTCGTCACACATAAACTACAACGTATAAATTCGAATCACACCACAACCGACCCCCATTTCCTTTTGACGACACGGAAGGTTACCATAACTTTTAATTGTTTCGCGGTGAGATAATCTAGCGCAAGTGCGAATTTACGGATACCTCCTCGTCGAGTTCTCTAATTGTTCTCTATTAAACGGATGCTCGAAGTAGACTGAAAATTCTCCTTCCCATTTCGAATTTTTTTTCATCCCCCATCTAAAAAAGAAAATTTCCCATCCCGTCTGCAAAGAAAATTTTCCCATCATCGATCATTCTCCTTTCCGCCTTCCTTATCGGAATCTTGTTTCTTTGTTTGACGATCGATCGTACCGCCACTTATTTTCCGATCTTTTCGTGGGATTTGTTTGCGGTTACCCATCTGGCTTACTCTAACAATTTTCTTGTGCGCTTCAGATGGGTAATAAAGGAACCATGGGATTGGTATAGTTTTTTGTTTGCATTTCCAAATCATAAACATCTAGCGACCGATCTACGTTAAGATGTTTATGATTGCATGACTGTTGGTCGACGGCGAATCGCTGCCTTTTAGGTTTTGGGTCAGGCTGGGAATTTAGGTGCTAATTGCTATTAGCTACCAGAGGAGATATTCGTTGTTTGTTTACCGAAAATTGTGTTTAATGGGTGCAACGCATTGATGCCTTGAATGGGTGCGTTGGCTTGGATGCGTTCAATTGACGCGTCGAATTGGATGCGTTAAATTCAATATTAGAGACTTTTGAACGTGTAGTTCGATTGATTTCTGCTATTGAATTCAATGTTGGTGTGTGAAATGTTACTTTCTGTTTCAGGTGGGAGTAAGAACTCTTGGGACACGTGTCTGTGGGATCGTGTGATGGATAAAGGTGAGTATGTTCCTTGGCGGAAAGGTCATCTCAACCTATAGTGGGTTGTGTGGTTCGTAGAACCGCCACGGTGGTCTATAAATGTAAGGAAGAATGGGCTGGGTGATACAGATGTATTGATAGGGTCTGTTGTAAAGATGAGGTCAAGCTGCCTACCCAAGAAGTTTCGAACGTTGCTTATCTGACAGAGACAAGAACCATTTAGTTGATCAATGAAGAGACATTCTTTGGCCCAGGCGAGGTGGGGGGTGAAGTGTGAACAATCGTCAGATAAATCCCAATTGAGTTGTGGAAGATTAGAATCTCCGGAGATGATGATGTCATCCTCGCAATTACTCATCTCGGTTATATGGTCGATAGCATGGAGAGCTAGCTCGTTAACTTCAATAGGCTGGGGTGGCAAGATATAGAAGCACGTGACAAAGATTTATTTCCGAGGAAGAGTGATTTTGACAGTCACAAAGTCCAACTTTGAGGAGGTGGGGAAAGCGACAAGTGAGGACTCGAGACGGTTATTGATAGCGATTGGCACTCCTCGGCTGGGGGAAAAATCAGTATTATGATTGAGGAGGTCGTCGCAGAAGATGGTGAACGTGGGGCGAAACTGTTCCTGGTTATGAATGCTGGGGATTAAGTTCGTTTCACTTAAAGCGAAGATGTCGACAGGTAGGACATGGCCGTTTTTCAGAATGGATTGGGTCTTTGAGTGAGGTCGTTACCCATGCCAATGGGCCAGTGCCGACAGTATGGATAGTAAGGGTTCCTCTTGACAAGAGTGGAAGGCGGGAGGTTTGCGGGAAGAGAGTTGTAGGGAGAGATCAATCATTTTGGATACGGCATTTAATCTTCCTGTTATGTCTTTTGAATGATCTGTGGTCCTGATTTGCAGTCCATGGTCTGCCCTAGGGTCACGAATCGCATTATTGATACATTGTTCTACTTCGGCTTTTAATCATTTTGCGCTAGAGTTAATTGGGCTTTCAACACAATTGTGATGGGTTTTTAACGAACTGGCATATCGTTCAGAAGCGCAGGCCACCTCTTCAGCTGAGTTAAATACTTCACCAAGTCTAAGTAATACTTCACCAAGTGTAATTAACTTGTAACAGAATTACCCCCCCCCCCCCCGCGGGGATCATTAAATTGATTCGCATGGAAATGCTGGACTTGGTACAGAATTAAAAACTGTTACCGAATTAGAACACCCCCCCCCCCCCCCCCCCCCCCCCCCCACCCAATCATTAAATTGATTCGCATTTACATGCTGGCCCAAAAAGGCAACATTATTTGATATACCACATGCGATTTTCTATCGCATATCAAAAATTTCATGCCCGGTTAGCAAGAGCAAACCGTGGGTAAGCGACGCTGTTACTACATAGAGAAACGGTTTGGGTTATCGCGAATTCCTTTGGTCTTTTTCCCACGCCGATATTATCCCAAGCCTAGCAGTGTCCTTTGACCTCGCTAGACACGGCACAACAATATTTAATATTTATATTCTAGCCGAAAGCCTTAGTCGCTAGTGCTATTAGTCTTAAGTTACCATGTAATTTACTTGCATTGTAATAAATAATAATAATAATAAAATATTCACCGCACCTGCCAGCAACACGATGACAGTGCATCAGCAACTCTTTTGCGTACTTGTCAAAGGTGCACGATCAATTGTAAAACTTGAATTGGATTTTAATTTGCACGCCACCATGTGGCTTTTAGATTGTAAAACATTCATTGGTTTTGTCGCACGCCACCATGTGGCTTTTGAATTTGTCGAATATTAATTGGATTTGTAAAAACAACCATGTGCCGTTTGCTGTGATAGTTGTGATTCAGATGATAGTTTGCAATAAATTTATAATTAATTAAAGCAAGGAACGTTCTATTTATTATTCTGATATATAATAATTTGAAAGTCCATAAATTATTTCATCACTGCATCACATTACACAAATTATCCATACATTCAGTGTGAGAAGGTGAACTGATAAAAATCAACCTCGTGATCATCACTGCATACAGAGGGACAAGCAAGATTGTAGCGGTTCTGCCAAACTCTACGGTCTACTTACCTGAAAAAACCCCCATAACTACTACCCAACTCCCTTAAGTTTGCTAATGCAACAGTATTAGTACCTGTAAATGCTTCACGCATCAAATAAATCAAATTTATTTACCTAAAGGTCCCTGTAAAGAATCCTTACTTTTTCTTGCATTTTATTTCGCATACAATTCCTGTTAGAGTTCTTTCTCACCATTATCATAAATTCCCTGTAATAAAATTCATTGGTTCGCACATCATACGACCGCATATCAGCGAATCTTACCCTTGAGTTGGATAACCTCAGCCTCAATACGAGGGTTGGCTCTTATGTTTCGGGATTTGGCAACCCTAGTGTTGCAATCCGGCAATTGACAGCTCTGTCGTAAAGTTGGACATTTTTGAGGTTATACGCACTCAGAACGTTTTGACATACGAGCGCTATTTGTGTTGTTTACAGTAACTTAAAAGATTCATCTCGGCCCAAAAATGGAATTAAATCGTCAACATTTTCGTGCGATTATTTTTTACAACTTTCGGCGTGAATTAACTCAGCAACAGTGCATGGATGAACTTAATTCAATTTTTGGCGATGAAGCTCCATCAAGGACCAGTGTTTATCGATGGTATGGTGAATTCAATCGTGGTCGTAGTTCACTCCAAGATGAATTTCGTGAAGGTCGTCCAAAATCAGTTGTTGTTCCGAAAACCATTGATGCTGTGCGCGAACTGATATTGGAAGATCGTCATGTGACCTATCGTGAGATTGAGACAACCTTAGGCGTTAGTGGGACCAGCATACATTCAATATTGCATAAACATTTGACTGTCAAAAAAATTTGTTCGCGTTGGATCCCACACAATTTGTCAATCGCCCAAAAAAGGCTCGTGTCAATTGGTCGAAAGAAATGCTCAAAAAATACGGTCGCGGTGCTTCGAAACACGTCTATGACATCGTGACAGGTGATTAATCGTGGATTTACGCGTATGAGCCCGAAAGTAAACAGCAGTCGACTGTCTGGGTGTTTCAAGATGAGCCAAATCCAACAAAAGTTGTTCGCGCACGAAGCACTTCCAAGCAAATGGTCGCCTGTTTTTTCGGAAAAACTGGACATGTCGCAACCGTACCACTAGATCAACGCAGAACAGTCAATTCTGAGTGGTACACAACCATTTGTTTGCCAGTTGTCTTCCAAGAAATCAGGAAAACCAACCGCCGAAGACGGATCATTCTTCACCACGACAATGCGAGCTCTTACACATCGGCTGCGACAACTGCATTTTTGAGCACACAAAACATCGATTTGATGGGTCATCCGCCGTATAGTCCTGACTTGGCACCGAATGAATTCGTTTTATTCCCGTACGTAAAAAACAAACTGAGAGGTCAACGTTTTTCGACACCTGAAGAAGCGGTTGCTGCATTCAGAATGCATGTGTTGGAGATACCTCAATCAGAGTGGCAAAAGTGCTTCGACAACGTAAACGTAAAAAGGCTTTTCTGCAGAAGGTTATTTAAAATAATATTTACAACTTTTAGTGAAATATTCTCAAAACATTTTACATTCAAAATAATTTCGTGAATCATACGAGCACTTCAGTGGAAACAATTTTACGATCACCAGCCGTAGTAAGGGTAACGAAAACTACCATGAATCATACGAGCACTTTAGTGGAAAGAACTTCACGATCACCATCGTGAACAGAAGTAGCATTGTAACTCGCGGATAGAGATCCCGCCCGCCACCTTAAAATCTACGAGAGTGATCACTTAGCGTTTTTTGTTTTTATTGTTTTGTTTTCGGTAGAAAAGCGGAACTTTTCAAAAGATACCTCTGGGCCGATCCAGAGGCATGCAGGATTTTCGATGATGAATATTTGTTTTTGTTCTCTAATCCCGAAATATAAAAGGCAACCCTCGTATGTGTACATAAAAACTATCTATGCACACATCCGCTGGCGACCACTGTAGCCAGCGGTAAATAGCCCAACACCAGCTGCATGTAATTAGCACCATCCACGTTGATACTATTTCCCTACTCGCACCATGTGCCAACAAAAGCAAATGCACGCATCTGGTGTCTAGTGTCATAAACTGAATTCCTTTGCATGTAAACATGCATAAAAATTCGATCCCTTTTCGTTCAGCAAGATACGGTACACGACCACCCATCGTATACCTAAATTGTTTTGGCATCATCAGCATAGTAGCAACAGGTAATTTATATAGCTGCAATAGATCCCATTGGCATCCGACGATTTCGTTGGTATTTACTTTACCTAAATCGTAACCTATGAATACTCTTTATGGACTTACTTTGTTTCAAATTTGTTATCATGGCTTTGATCGGTGAAAGGAACCGACGTACACACACACTTGTGTATTGTGAAGATCTCCTCTATGGGATCCGGTTATCACCACCGTAAAAGTGTATGCACCCAAATTTTCCACGGACTACGATTGAGTATCGTTGAGTCGTAATTCAATTTTCAGTGCGGTCGGGTCTTCTCCCCTTCGCCGTGCCGTGCACACAGTATGGTACGGCAAGTTTATACACTACGCGGGTTAATAACACTCGAGTCGTGTCATTATTAGTATAACCTTACGAGTAAAATAATTGTGAACCTTCCCGAATTTTAAGTAGTCTAAATAAATTAAAGATCTCCCACTACAATAGACCAAACAAGTGTTTAATTTTATGTGCTGCAATTCCTGGATGTGTTTTCCTCGTTGTTCTTGGTGATCGTGTTTTCGTATTCAGCGGTATTAGTGATGGGGCAGGGAAGTGAATCACTGTCGTACGGCGGCGCACTCATAACCCCCCCCCCCCCCCCCCCCCCCCCCCCTCACAAGTTCACCAGATACATCCATTCAGCTCGGGACCTTCAAACCGGAAGAATGACAAAAAAGGTATTGCTGTTCCTTTTTTAATCTAAACCTAAACCTATTTGGTTTCAGGCATCGTGGTTTCGGACGCCATTGCGTCAATCCATCAGCAACGTGCACCATCTTTGGATATTCCCCGACAACATTCCTCGTTCGGCGGAACACCACAAGGATCTCGACCGACGACATTCCCCGCTCGGCACCGAGATATCGCACACTAATACTAAATCAACATTGTACCAGAGAATCAAAAGGAATAATAATGTTGTGTTGGTGTGATGAGTTAATTCGTAATTCAAGTGCCTAAAACCTAGAAAGACAAAAATAAATATATGTGTACAAAGCGACAAAATCTGTTTGAACCCAATAGATGTCAAATCATTAAATTTTAAATATCCAATGCTATTTTCGTTTGGATAGTTATACCAAAAAAAAAAAAAAAAACATGAATATCAAAACAACACAGTGCGTTTATATTTTCTTCCTAACTGGTGAACACTTCCTTCGTTAGAACATCGTTGGGGGATTAGTGAAACTAGTGTCGTACGTCGGCACACAATACTCTTCACCCCCACAGGCCACTGTGCATTCACGGCTGTAATAAAGCTTCCGAACGAACTGGCAGAACTGGAGGAATTCGTGGACCCACAACCCTACAACTACGGGACAATGCGATGGCAACGATTCACTAGATCGTTAACTAAAGAATTATCTATATCTATATCGATCTACCAACAAACAAAAACCTGACGAATGACGAAATAATAAATTCAACAAATGGACGAGACTATAAAACAAACAATGGACAAAACAATTCCTAAAACAACAGAACCGGACAATATGAACTTGTATAGAAACAGAACAATAAACGCACTTCACAGAAAAAGCAGCAGACTGCTAACGAAACTAAAACAATTATACAGACAATTTACTGACAGACACGACCAGGAGATAATATCATTGAAATACCGATTAAATAATCTCCGATAATTACTAAAAGCTAATTATAGATTAGCAACATATTTGTATTGGAATAACCGAATTCGAGCTATACAATTTAATAACCCGAACGTGATCCCACAAATTAATAAGATATTCAGGAGAAATAATCAAAATGTGATTCAGTGTCCCACATACCACGCAATGACGAAAACAAACAAATGTTAATCAACATAGGCATAGATTCATAGAAGGCTATTCTCAGCAATGAGCTCTCACTGATGAATGATCCCTTAGGAAAGGTGAACACTGTGTGAGCTGTCTTCCACGAAATGTACAAGGTAAATGAAAGCATCCGCCGAAACTACGACTTGGAAGACGAAGTTCTTGTGAATCACTTCCGCCTTCGAAATTTCAAACTGGAAATCATAGTATCTCGGTTTTGCCGAATTCAATGACGATGATTTGGCAAATGCTATTTATGCCAAAAACAGGGGTTATAGCCTATCAAGACCGAAGGAGGAGATCCAGGGTACCTTCGACGTATTAAAAACAAAAAGTCAGTGGGAATAGATGGAGTACCAAATATCCTACTCAAGTATCTACCACCATGAGCAAGGGACATATACCAGCTGTATACATATGTTTTTTTCCGATCTAACTAAGGGATGGTGCCAGCGAAAAGTACGCAGCGCATTAATTTGACACATACGTCCTTTCGTTCGCCTGGGATTTAACTACAAACACACACAAGTTGATTCCGTCAAAAACTAAACTCAACGGCAATTCTCAGAAGCATTATATGTGTCACCAGAAACAATCGACAGAGTTTTACGAGCAATGGGGAAGATCAATAAATTCGGTAAATGGGTCCCACATGATTTGAATGAACGTCAAATGGAAAATCGCAGTCACTTATGCAATGCGGCTTCAACGCCACGAGAGGAAATTGTGGGGGTAAAAGTAATTTAATCCCCGACAGTTATTCAAAATTGTCACCGTGAATCCAAGAAAAAGATAAAAAAATTAAAATGCACTGGTGATTCTTTCTTTTTAGTTTAGTGGTTCTTTATTTTAATTTAATTTGGTTACGTTATCACTATTGCTAACACGTCTCTTAGTTGTTATACGTTCACAATTTTACAAGAATACTTTCAAACATTAATTATGATCTAAGAAAATTGTCTTAAGCGGCGAATGAATTTATCCTCGAGTGGCGTGCCCGAACTCAATTGAGGTTGCGATGCGACTGAATTAAACGCGTATTTAAATTCGGACTCGTGCGGCAGCGTGTCTAACCCCGATGGAGATTGGATAGCGACTAACTCGAATCAGGGGTGAAATTCGCATTTCATTCCACACACAGGACAACCGAAAGAGACCGCGCCTCTGCTCTCTCAACCTCAGCTCGTCGAAGTGTGGGTAACTTTTGTTACTTGGTAATTGACGGACATGGAGAATGAGAAAACAGAAACATGATGTGCTGTGATCTCGGGGTAGCTTTGGTTGTGTGTGTTGGTATCAAATGCAGCTACTGGCACGACCTACTGACCCAGTGGTACGGCTGTGGTGCAGTCAGAGCGCATTGAACCATGTAAAGACAGAATTTCAGAGGAGAGGAAAACCTAGCTGATGTTATTCACCTGCAAAAAGAGATCATTGATCCCAAGCGAATGGGTGATCTGGGAAAAGTCTGTGGCCAGGGGTATGGCAACATTGGCACGGTTAACTTCCTCCGCCATCATATATATGTTCCATCGTCGTTCCGCCGGACACAAAAAGGCAAAGCACCAACAGAAATCGACAACTCAGCGTACACAACAGAAAAAGAAGTAAAACACACGCGAGGCTTAATAGTCCAAACTGTTTTTTTTTATTTAATTCTACTTTATTTATGAACGGAGAACTTGACAGAAAATATTTTAATGCACAAGTAATAAGCCTTATACCTTGTAAATTATTTAATATAGGTAAATTTTAACCGACTTCAACTTTTAAATCAATTTAAATTCCATATGCTTAATCCGCACTGTTAATTCAATTTATTAGGACACGACACTCGCCACGACTCGGGGAATATTTTAGTACGCTTCTCCGCTGCCGGCGGAGAGCGGGAGTGCTGCGCATGCGACCAGCGTGGTCGACGGATGGAATAAGACTCACCGATCTCCTCTCCAATAAGGATATCGTTTTTACCTACCACCAGGGAAACGTAGTCTCTCTTGGTGGTATAGGAAACCAGATCTTGTAATAAAGGTCATAG
The DNA here is from genome assembly GCA_963931805.1 of Microdon myrmicae. NCBI lineage: Eukaryota > Metazoa > Arthropoda > Insecta > Diptera > Syrphidae > Microdon > Microdon myrmicae. Next base: position 28,835,472 of record OZ007497.1, on the reverse strand, counting down.
TGGTATGTGTGGGATCGTTCAGATCGATGCTATTCACAGCGCAGTGGAACAACGAAACAGGCAGGCGGCAAAGACAATAGGGAAAAATGACCAAATGCGCCGTTGGTAATGCGGATCATTGTTTACACGATGCCTCGTCGCTATTTTCGACGTTGGGAGAAAAGGGTGCTAAAAGAAAATTGGATGTTTATGGCACATCTGGCTGCAGTAAAAACCGGGTTCATATTTGCATTAGGGAATGCTGGAGAATTTGGTTTCGGCGTCTATTGCGCTAATTATATGCAGCTGCTTGGGTTGTTTATTGATAAGACAAATAAAAAAGGTTGCCAGGCAATGTGTATGAAAAGGTACATGACGCGGCTGGGAAAATAGACGGCGCAATATTTATGGTCCCTGTCATGCCGGTTACAATGAATGCAATCCGAATTATTTGAACATGAATTTGTCTGGTACCGAATTGGTTTAGAATACCAGATAAGCAAAGAAAGAAATCTTACGGAAATTGTATGCGAAGGTAAGTTTTCTTTATAGAGATTTTAAGATTATAGATGGTGATCTATATAATGCGTGAAGCATTTACAGGTACTAATACTGTTGCATTAGCAAACTTGAGGGAATTGGGTAGTAGTTATGGTGTTTTTTTTTTTTCAGGTAAGTAAACCGTAGGGTTTGGCGGAACCGCTACAAGTCAATAGGACGCCGCGTCGGCTAGGGATATAATACCGTGGGAAAAACTCTATGTTGGTAAATACCCAAGCCAATGGATGACGATGCAACCGCGTAGCTTAGTTTGACGTGGTTGTTGCTAACCAATACGTATGGAATTTCCGCTGGAAATCCCATGGTTAGAGCAATAGTGTTGCCGTACGCCGAAAATAGTAGCTAAACTCAATTATGCATTATCTGCATAGGATAATGAGTTTAGTTATGCGTCCTTGGGGAAATTATGTATTTCAGGTGAATAGCATATAAGGGAAATGGGTATCTATGACGCGCTGAAAGCGGTCTAAATAAGGTGGAAATTGTGGCTGGAATTGTGGGTTGGTTCTCATGCAGAACAGAGAAACCCCACAAAATCATGTTTGCATCGAATTGTGACGGGTGACGAAAAATGGATTTATTTTGAAAACCCGAAGCGGACAAAATCGTGGCTTTCACCTGGCGAAGCCGGTCGTGCAACACCAAGGCCAAATCACTTCGGCATTTTATGAACTCTTTAACCCCGGCCAAACCGTTAATACTCAACGCTATCGTCAACAAATGCTTAATTTAAACCACTCATTAATCGAAAGATGACCGGAATGAACCAGAAGACATGGCAACGTGAATTTGTTACACGACAACGTCCCGTCCCACAGCAAAACTAGTGAAGGACATCTTAACATCGTTTCAATGGGACATCCTTCTGCACCCGCCGTACTCCCTAGACTTGGCGCCATTTGACTATCACCCCCTCGCAACAGTGGGGCGCGCGTTCGCACAGCAACACTTCAGCGATTTCGAGGAAGATGGAAAATGGCTCGACGAATGGTTTACCACGAAAGACAAGACGTTTTTCTGGCATGCTATTCATAAATTACCTGAAAGATGGACGAAATGTGTAAAAGCCATGTAACTAATAATAATAGTAGGTACTTTCTCCTTTTTGTTGTTCGCACAAAGAGAACGCTTTTTAGAGAGTTTTGTGATTGCTTAACTCAGTCCTGTTTGTAGACGCGTCAAATATGAACATAAGCAAAGAGATAATACGTAATGTTTTACAGTTTTTCTTCGATAATGGCGCAAACGCAAGCTAGCGGGATGAAAATGTGAGTAGTTTTTGGGGTGCTGATACTGTAATAGCTAATCACATGCAATTTTAGTTTCGTTGATTCCGTTCCAGCAATTTTGATGTCAAAAATACACCAGGATTGACAAAAGCTTAGTTGGAAGGTTCTTATGAAACAACTTTATAGGCCGGACACCAATTGCTGTCTATGTCGATGTCACGAATAATGTCCCTCATTTCTTTATGGCGAATAATTTTGCTGGTGTAAAATTCCATTCAAAGATAATGGATTTCTTTTTACTACACTTGGTATTTGGGATTGATATTGAATGCCAAAAAAGGCCGGGAGCCGGTTTTCAGGCTCTACCCAGGCTCCCATAGTTTGCATGAGAACACTAATGGCCAATGGACTACGAGTCATCAAACTGGCAGCATCAAAAAACTTGGTCGTTGCAAGTACCAGGTTTCCGCGTCAAGATATCCACAAAGCCACCTGGGTATCAGATGGAGCCACTGGTAACCAAAGTGACCACGTGTTGATAGATCGCCGCAACTCCTCGAGCCTGATGACGGTGCCAACGTACCGAGTTGCCAACGTTGACTCGGATCACTATCTTGTTGGTACAATTTTCCGAGCTCGGATTGCCTTACGGAGACGTATTGCATCTGCGGATGAGGTTCATATCAACACGGCTGCCTTACGCAATGAGAATACCAGTAACACCTTTGGTCATGCGTTAAGACTCGCCCTCGAAGAGCTCGACGGAGGGAGAGTAAGTCCTGGGGCCAGAATGCCGGGGGTAGAAGAGAAATGGACACGCCTTAAGAATACTGTCATTAGTACTGCCAACTCCATCTTAGGCAGTAGTCGTAGAGGTCGGAACGACTCGTTTGATGATGAGTGGAAACTAGCGACTGAACGTAAGAAAGCTGCATACCGGGCAATGCAGCAGTCTTATAGGACGCGGGTATGCGAGGATAAATACAAAGAGCTCAGAAGATCTGAAAAAAGACTTCACCGAAAAAGAAAAGTGCATGGGAAAAAAACATTGCCTGTGAAATAGAGAAAAGAAGAGAGAGAGGTCCGCCCAGGCGCGGAAGTTCTACCAAATAATCCGCGTGCATGACGCGGTACACACCACGCTGCACTTACTGCAATAATAAAGAGCGTAATCTGATCACCGATCCTGAAGGCATTCTGGAGCGATAGGAAGTCCATTTCAATGAATTACTAAATGGTCAGCTCACAGAAGAATTGGAGGCTCCACTAATGTAAAATCAAGAACAAATCCTGCCGTCACCATGCATTGAGGAAACATTAAAAGCCATAAGACAGCTCAAATCAAATAAAGACCCCGGAGCTGATGGCATACCAGCTGAGCTGATCAAACAAGGAGGGACAGCGTTACATTACGCAATTCATGAGATCGTGGCGCACGTATGGGAGCAAGAGGAGGTGCCGGAAGATTGCCGTCGCTGTATAATTTGCCCCATACATAAGAAGGGAGATATCACAGTGTGCAGCAAATGTAGGGGTATAACATTGCTGAGTACCGCCTATAAGACAGTCCCCACTATCCTACAAGATCGGATAGCCCCATACGCTACAGTCATCATTGGTCAATATCAGTGTGGCTTCATCCCAGGTAAACCAGCGATTTATCAAATATTCACCTTAGCCAAGTGATGGAAAAATTTCTGGAATTTAAGATTCCATTATATCATCTATTTATAGACTTTAAGGCCGCCTACGACAGCATAGCCAGGGTAGAAGTATATAATGTCATGAGAGAGTTCGGCATTCCAAACAAATTGATACGTCTTTGTAGGTTGACCATGACCAACCTGACTAGTGAAGTAAAAATAGTGGGATTGCTGCCCAACCCAATATCTTTAATGGACTCCGACAAGGGGACGGTCTGGCCTGCCCCCTCTTCAACCTGGCGTTGGAGAAAGCAATCCGTGACTTTGGCCTTACAACTCGAGGGACTTTTGTCACCAAGTCCGCCCAGATACTTGCCTACGCAGATGACATCGACATCGTCAGTAGATCCGATTTGGCTGTACAGGATTCCTTCACCCAGATCGAGCAGGAGGCACAAAAACTGGGACTGCACATTAATGAGGGGAAAACTAAGTACATGGGGGCAATTTCTGCGAAGAGAAGACCCAACGTTGGTCAAACTATCAGGGTAGTGGAGCACGAATTTGAAGTAGTGCAATCCTTTAACTACCTTGGGTCAATAGTATCAGCCGATAACAATATGGAAGCAGAAATACGCGAACGGCTGATTAAATCCAACAAAGCCTACTATGGTCTATCAAAGCTCTTTAAATCCCGAAATTTATCCAGAACATCCAAGCTGCTACTGTTAAAGACCATGGTCTTACCAGTACTCATGTATGGATCCGAGACCTCAATAAAAGGCACTCTGAACTCTTAGTCGCATTCGAGAGGAAGGTCTTAAGGAGAATTGTTGGCCCCATATGTGAGGGAGGACGATCCGGAGACGCCACAACCATGAGTTGTACGCGATCTACCTTGAAGCTAATATTGTAAGAAAAATCAAGTTCGGTAGACTCCGGTAGGCGGAAACCTTACTCAAATGAGCGAAGAGGAGCCAGCCCGGAAAGACCTTTATGGCAGGATGTATGGAAACAGACAGCGCGGCAGACCTGCTCTGCGATGGAGGGAAGGCGTGGAACAGGACGCCCAGAGCCTGGGAGTGTCAAACTGGATGACAGCGGCTCGAAATCGGGACCAGTGGAGAGATTTGTTAAATAAGGCCAAGAGCGGATTCCGGTTGTCGTGCTAATGATGATGGCGGTGATAATTTAACAATTGGCGCAGTCTCTCTCGATCATAAGAAAAAAAGACGTTAAACCATCGGCTAACGATAGATAAATTTAACAAATTAACATTTAACTTGTATATTAGAATAAGAAATTAACATATTTAAGGATTGAATATAAGAACTGGCGCAGCCTTTTAACTCTATATAATAAGTTGCACATTAGTATATATATAACAAACTGTGACTTTCAAGCATAACATGATTGGGTTTCCATGCCGGGAGTCGAGACCGAGTCTTCTGGGAGAAAATCTCATAACATAATGGCGCAATCTTCACCGGCACCGTCGCTGCCAAATACCATTTTGGCGGATAAGTATGGTCGAAGTGTCACCGAACTGTTCCGCCGAACATTGTTCACGAATAGAGAAACAACCTGGAACACAGGGGCATTGTCACAAATAAAACGCTGAGAGATCTTTTCACTTTCTATTTTATTGTAAAGGTTTTAGCATCTTTCGCCACACATAAACTTCAACGTATAAATCCGAATTACACGACAACCGACACACATTTCCTTTTTACGACACGGAAGGTTTACTATTACCTTTAATAGTTTCGCGGTGAGATACTCTAGCGCAAAGGCGAAACGACGGATACCTCCTCGTCGAGCTCTCTCTCGTTCTCGACCTCCTCGGATGCTCGAAAGTTCAATCTCGACCGTTCGATACAGACCTCTCGTCCCGGTGACGATCCAAATTAGACTGTCTATCTGCCATCAACAATATCCTGCTCACACAGATACCCAGATTCAAAACTGGTATCTGTATCTATCCGGAAAATATTCCCTATTTGCTCTGCTAACAGAACTTCCGAATTTCTGTTAGCAGCATGTTATCACATCCCCCGGGATATTTTGTAGTTTCCTGAAAGGGGAAAGTCATCTTTGCATACATCATTATTATCGCTGATAGAATTTCATTTCCACGGCCTTCTGTTTGCACAGAACATCTGGCGCCCAGACCAGAGATATTCGGCGATTGTTTTGACGTGCAGTCCGTGGGACTAATTTGAACTTGGTACCCGGAATCGAAATCCATTAGATCTTTAGAATGGTGCGAAATTCTAGCGTGGCCGTGGGACCGGAGTATTGCCTTTGTTGGCTTAACTCCTCATAAATTATCGGATATCTCGTTGAGATATATTCGATTGCGATAGGTCGTGGCTGCCTTCTGTTGTTCAACGGATTTGGGTGGTCCTTGCGTTAGATTACCCGCACGTGCATCCGTTGATCGGCTCATTCTTTGATGATAGCAATTCTTTTGTATTGAATTTCGGAATTGCCGGTTCGATGAGATGTTCCTGGGCGCAGGCAGCATGTATGGCATTTTGGGAATTGTTTTTTTTTTAGGAATAGAACGTATGGATGTTTATACCTTTGTTTCAGGCATGAAGAGTTATAATTGTTGAGCTTGACCTAAAAAGCTTTGGGGACGTTCAGTTCCTTACTTTTTGGCGTCGGTCTCAACGTTGGCTGCGAGTTGCAGGCCCTATCGTGGGACTTTGGGGCACGCGTCTGTGGGCGCGTGCAACGTTATCAGGTAAGTAAGTTCTTTGAAGGTAGGAACCTTACCTGCGCAGAATTGTGCGTTCGTAGAACGCTACACCATAACACATCGAATGAACGAATCCTCTCACCCCAATCATGATCTAGAACACAGACCACTACAAAACCACATTTCACTTCGCAGCACAATTAATAGTTGGCGCTCCGAAAATTGACGTTTCACAATTTTTACTGACATTATTAACGCACATTATGCCATCGCAAATCGAAGCAACATGTTGTTAGTAGCAAAGGACGGACTTCAAAATAAGAAATCTGCTGGAATTGATGAAATTCCAAACACAGTACTCAAACATTTACCATCGGAAGCCATAAATATTTATACATCGCTGTTCAATAACGCGCTCAACAATGGATATTATCTAAATCATTGGAAAACAGCAATAGCTCATGCCATTCCAAAACTGAAAAAAGATACCAGCAACTCAGCTAATCTTCTACCTATTAGTATACTCCTGAACATCAGCAAAGTGTTTGAAAAACTAATAAATAAATCATTATTAAATTGGCTAGAAGATAACACAATTATCCTGGATAACCAATTTGGTTTTCGGACTCGGCATGACACTACCCATGCCGCTTTAAAACTGGTTTCCGATATACAATGGACCAAAGCGAAACGGCAGTGCCCATGGACATGTTTGGTTGATTTTGAAAAGGCCTTCGACACCGTTTGGTTAGAAGGTCTTATTTATAAGCTAACCAGCCTGGGCATGCCTACAAACATACTATATATTGTATATGACATGGTTGTGGGAAAAGGATTAGTCGTAAAATGTCGCGTCACATTTTCCAACAAGACTTTCTTCATAAGAAATGGCCTACAACAGGGAGCAGTCAATTCTCCAATCCTATTTAACATTTACATTAGTGATCTAGTGGGTTCTCTTACTCATGCTATTGCGTATGCTTATGATTTAGTTGTGTACAGAGTGGGTAGACAAATTACAATCATTAACAGACCTTTACAAGATGATCTCAACAGAATTAAATATTACTGTAATAAGTGTAAGTTACAAATAAACTTCCAAAAAACTTAAACAATCCTGTGGCGGTTCTTTAATACATTCCCAAAGAACCCCCCATCCTCTTAAATTAACCACCTTCCAAACCCCTAGTACTTACCTGCAATTAGGGGCAGCGTAAGCGCCCCTGCAGCATCACACCTGGAAGTTAAACCTTATCAAGCATGCACATCAAACAAATTATTTCATTCATTCATACATGGACCGTGCAAGACAATCGGCTCAGCTTGTCAGCAATTATAAAAGATAAATACTCGCTGGCCAGCGTAATTGTTGACATAGATGTAGCCGGTATTCTTGCTACGGTTCATGAGTGAATATTGCCCCAATCCCAACGTACTGGTCCTATACGGACACATACAGAATCCTCCCTTATCTGTGCAATTCGCGGCCATCGAACTGATGGATGTGAGTTGCATCACGAGAGTCAGATTGCAACCCCCGTCGCGTACACGCACGCTTAGAGTCCAGTTTCATCACTAGCAGAGAAGAGCTTTTTTATTTTTCATACACGGTGAGGTGCGCATCACCAGATCTAATAAAGTCCCTACGCGAGTGCCAATGATCCTCCTTCCTAGTAACTCAATTAATTCTTCATTAATTCCCCGATTAACCGGTATCAGAAACATTAACAATCAATAAGTATCTCATTCGGTTCGTGGCTTTTCCCGATTTATCGAGAATTTTCACTGCTTGTGTTGTGCTATTTTGTTAATACCAAGTTCAGTCTACACTCATCTATGTGCAATTAGTTTAATTGAGAAGCTGTTATTTTCAACTCGGGAACATTTATGTGAACATACTTAGGGCATTTAAAATTCTACAATAGAAGAATAATTATCACCGCAATAAAAAAAAAACAATTTACATCCAATCAACTCTCTGTGTGTTTCATTTCTGTCGGATATGTGGGGTAGGAAGTCTATGTGCCGTCGTTGGTACTGGTTCTACTTCCATCCCACGGGTAGCGTACGAGAATTTACTGCAGTCAGCTCCAAGTTTGTCCAAATAAAAGTTCCGAAACACACTTCTCTCCAGTAGCCAATTTATTATGTGGAACACAACAATATAATTACAATAGAAAAAGAGTTCAAACTAGGTCCTTGGACGTTACAGGTATTTACTTAACAGTGTCGATTAATTCTATTTTTGGACTATATCTTAAAAGTAACACAAGATGTTCAAAAAAGGAATGTTAACTATTGTTCCTTCGCAGGTTGTTATAAACATGAGTACACTGTGTCTAAATTGTATTTAATTTAACTTTACACTAGATGTTCAAAAAAGGAATGTTAAACTATTGTTCCTTCGCGGTTTGTTATAAACTTGAACACACGGAGACGATCGACCGAAAACTCTTGTGATCCCTTGGGACGCTCCACGAGAGATGTATTTATTAACGTGAGGGCACAACCTGCCCTCACGGAATCCATATCGCGATTAAAGATGTTCATCGAAGCGATAGAATACCACCGTCGCTTCGATGACCATATTTGGTCAAGGATAACTCAGCTAACGTTCGAAGGATACGGATCGTCCTGTCGTCCTATCGCGCGTCTTTCTAGTGTGTGCACCTGTGTCCGTCACTGATAACGGCTGTATAGTCATTGAACTCGTAGCCAAAGTGTTGTGCAAGGTGCGCGTAAAAGATATAATAAATATTAATTAAACCCAAAAATAGGGTGTAACTTGAATAAAACGGCAATATGTCAAGTGCCCGTCTAAAACTCCCGTTTAAAACACATCGTTCGTCGCTCGTCCACAACAAATTTACAGTATTGTCGCGTACACGTGTGTGCTGACGTGTCTACCGCCGTGTATATACCGAACGGCCAATAAAAAAACGGTGTGTGTGTTAATGTGTATGCGTGTGAAAGCAGATGTTCTCTGCATGTTGCTTCACAAATTAAACAATTGAACTAAAGGTGGAAACAAATAATGGAAAAAAGAAAAGCAATTCTAAAAGTAATTGCAAAGAGGAGGCCCACAGCCCAGCCAAACCTCCTTACCAAACGGCATAAAGCCAACCCAGACAACAAAGAAAAAACTGGCAGAGAAGGAATGACCACTCCTGATAAGCCACATTATTCCGGAGAAGGGAATAAATTTAAAGACCTGGCAACAGAAGACCACAAAACCAGCAATACAGAAATGAGTGACATAGATGTCGAACGTGCTCAATTTATTGCGGAGCTATACAAAAAGAAAGAGAAGCTCTCCAAAAAGAAGAACGATTTGGATCGACAAATCAAAGAAGCTTTATCGGAAAGCAACATTCAACAGCAAGAGGAGAAACAACAACAGCAGCAGAAGCAACAGCAACAGCAGCAGCAAAAACTGCTGGAAAAACAACAAGCAGCAGCCAATAAGAAGGAGAAAGTGCCTCCCATCATAGTTAGTTTTATGGAAGCTAAGGACCTAATTAAATTGGGTAAGTTAACATGTAGACATTTTAAAACGAAGAATTTAAATAATAATAAAATAAGTTTTTTATGTGATCATTTAGACGATTATCATAAAATTAAATCTGCTCTAAGGGAAGCAAGTAGTGAGTACTTCACGTACACACCTAAATCGGAGAAAACTATCTCCATGTTACTTAAAGGAATTGATCCTCGGAACAACTCCTCTCAGAACTACAAACCGTCGAAAATGACAGTTTAAAATTCATTGATGTGAAGCCATTCTCCACTTCTCTCTCCCGAAGTCGCAACCGCAAGTTGCCGTTCTTCATTGCCTCCCTAAGTCCCAACAGCAAAGTCGATGCACTTAGGAATATTAAAGTTATTTTCCACCAAACAATAATTTGGGAAAAAATAAGGAAGGTTGACCGTGTGTTACAGTGCATGCGGTGCCAACGATTCGGCCACGCTCCATCTAACTGTTATATGGAATTAAGATGTGTAAAGTGCCAAAACAATCATACCGTAGGAGAATGCCCCTTAGGTAAAGAACAGGTTCAGGATAGGAGCAAACTATTTTGCGTCCTGTGCAAAAATACAGGTCACCCGGCCAACTTTAGAGGTTGTCCGAAATTCCAACAACTAAAAGTCAAGTTGGAATTTAAAAAAAAAACAACTTGAAGAAGAGAAACGAATGAAGGTTCGTTCTTATAATAACTTCGTTTCACCTAGTGTATCATTCGCTCAAATTGCCGGTAGTCCATTAAACTCAAACTTCGCGGCACAGGGAAGTAATATCACAAAACCGTCCGCACCTAGCATATCATTTTCTCAAATGGCTAGTAATCCAATTAATACAACGGCGACGGAACTTTCACGCAACGTCATAAAAGCGCCCGCTCCAGAGGCAAATTCAGATATAAGAGCAATCCTGTTAGCCATACAAGAACAGATTGCTGGATTTGAAAAAAAAAAAGCTGACTGAACAAGTGGCCTAAATAGATATTATTTATTCGTCCTTGTTCTCAGACAACCCAACATACCACAATGAACTATCCAACTAATTTAACACTAAAAATTATTGCTGTGAATGTGGTCACTAATCCACGTGGAAAGAAGGGATAATCTAGGTAACCAGCTTGAAGCCGAATGCCCCGATGTGCTTCTAGCTACCGAAACCAAGCTAAACCATAGGCACAAATTGGGCTACAAAAACTATAAAGTCATTAGACGAGATCATCCACACGCCACACAAGGAGGTAGAGTTGCTATCTTAATTAAGAAAGGCCTTCACCACAAGGTCGTTTACAGCACAGCTGTACACAAATTTCAGCTGCTGGAAGCTTGCATTATAGATATACCTTTGAAAAGTCAAAGGATACGTGGTATCCGTGTATGCACCTGAAGCTCCTCAGTGTTCGCAATTTGTCAGCGAACTGGATACCCTTTTTCGTAATCTCAAGTTAGACTCGGAAAACAATTATTTTGTTCTGGCGGGAGATTTCAACTCCAAACACAGTGCTTGGGGTGATATCACACCGAACACAAGAGGTAATGCACTATTCAACTGGTGGCAAACAAATGCAACAGAATATAAACTAGAATTGTACGCTACAAGTACACCATCTTATCCAAGAGGAAACTCCTTTCTGGACTTACTTATGATTGACGAGAGACTACAATTATTAGGCACGGACCTAAATACTCGAAATTGCCTTCGCACAATCGGGTATGATAGTGACCATTACGGCCTCGGCGCCGTTTTACATCTTCGAAACGAACAGGCAATACTTGAGCAGTACGACCAGATACATTCGTTCGTTTTCCGAAAAGCACACTGGTCGCGCTTTGATCGCATAATAAAAAGAGAACTATGGCGTAGACCCTCCAACTAATAGAAACCTTCGAAATGAGGAAATAGATCATTATCTCTCAACGATGGACGACATTGTCATCAAAACAATGCACCGTTCCATTCCAAAAGCGGCGCACATGGAGGAGAATTTTAATAGATATAGAAACTCAACTATTGATGCGCTCTATAGACAAAAAAGCGCTCTGCTCTCCCAGCTCAAACTGCTCTACAGACAGTTCAGCGATCCTTATAGCCAAGAAATAAAGACAATTAAGTCATTGATGAAAAACGTTCAAAAGCTGATCACTGACAACTACAGATCAGTAATTAATGAAGAATGGAAACGTAAAATTCTCTCCATTAAAACTAGTGGTGGGAATATGTTTCCGCAAATAACTAAAGTATTTAGAAGAAAAGATCATAATGAAATTCCCTGCCTTCGAGTCCCGAGGACTCCCGAGAATTGTCAAATATTGCTGAACGCAGGACTCACCCCGGAACACATCAACTCTAACGAAGAACTAATAGTAGTCGAGGATCCACAAGAGAAAGCGGACTCCATTGGCGCCTGTTTCGAGGCAGTACACAAAGTGAATGAATCCATTCATTCTAACCTCGATATCGAAAACAGAGCTATCCAAAACCATATTTCGCTGCACAATGAACGGCAAAGTTGGCATTCCGAAAACAAAAGTTTCACCATTTTCAGTGAAAACAATAGAGCGGATGCGCCGCTTAGAAACTTGCACACAAATATATTTGTGAATTAGAATGAACTCATGGACATCCTTAGATCCATTAAAAACAATAAATCCTCTGCAACAGATGGTATTCCGAATACAGTTCTTAAACATCTGCCTCCGGAAGCGGTGAAAATTTACACTACCTTGTTCAATAACGCTCTAAATAATGCATACTTTCCAAGACGTTGGAAAATAGCAGTAGTCCATCCCATCCCCAAAAAGGGCAAGGACAGGAGCAATCCCGCTAACCTTCGCTCGATTAGTCTGCTTCCAAACATTAGCAAAATATTCGAGCAAATCATAAATAAGGCATTGATAAACTGGTGTGATGAAAACGACATCATTCCGAACAACCAGTTTGGCTTTAGAGCGGGGCACGACACGGTTCATGCAGCTGCAAAACTTGTTTTCGATATACAGTGGAACAAGGCAAAACGACAATGCACAGGCGTATGTTTGGTTGACTTTGAAAAGGCCTTCGATACCGTATGGTTAGAAGGACTTGTATATAAGCTGTCAAATCTAGGTTTGCCCGAATATCTGTTATACATCATTTACGATATGATAATGGATAAGCAATTTGTGGTAAAATGTGGGGACAAAATCTCCAATAAAACTTTCTATATTAAAAATGGGTTACAGCAGGGTGCCGTGAATTCTCCCATTCTCTTCAATATTTATACTAGTGATCTAGTTGGGTCTCTTAATCATGCTATTGCATATGCCGACGATATTGTAGTGTACAGATCAGAAAAAAATATCGACGCCATTAACAGACTTCCTCAAGAAGACTTCAATAAAATCAAACGCTTTTGTGACGATTGGAAATTGAAAATTAACTTCCAAAAAACAGAAACCATCCTTTTCAGAACACCTCTTTCTACAGTTTCAAGAGATACAAGGAATAATTGGAAAAATCTTCCGGTGCAATTGAAAACTGTTGTCAGGTACCTTGGTATCTGGATGGACCAATACCTATACATTGATAAGCACATAGCAGCTTCCCTCTCTGTAGCTAAAAGTGCATATGCAATAACAAGAAGTCTGTTTCGAAATAGTCTCCTAGATCACAAAGTTAAAAGAATTTCCTACTCAGCATTTATTCGTCCAATATTAGTGTATGGTTGCCCGGTATGGTTCAACGTTTCCCCATCCTACATGGAAAAGTTTCGCATGTTCGAGAGGCAGTGCTTGCGTTCCTGCCTCGGGTTACATAGAACACCTGAGTCTCAATACAGGAAATTCTATCCTAATAAGACACTGTATGACAAATCAGGACCGAATAGGATAGACAATTTCATTATCAAAATTATTCGTGGTCACACTGCAAGGGCAATGTGCAGCGAAAATAATATTATCTCGGGAGCATACTACCCAAATGACATATACCTGGAGAATACACTCCAAAATGGGTTTATCCCACCAGAAGCGTTCCCTCTATTGGATAGAAAACGCTCCTCGATAGTATAGTGGTTAGTATACCCGCCTGTCACTCGGGAGACCGGGGTTCGTTTCCCCTCGGGGAGCCTCTGGCGCAAGACTAATGACCTTGCCCGGAAAAAAGAAATGATTATGGAAAATTTAACAAGCCTCAGGACTTGCTAAATAAGGCCAAGACCGGTTCCCGGTTGTAGTGCCCGATGATGATGATGATGATTATTTATAAAAAAAAAAAAATAAAAAAAAAATAAAAAAAAAATAAAAAAAAAACAACAATACAGAGAGAGAACTTCGTCTTCTGAAATATTTGGGTAATAGGAAATATATAAAAATATAAAAATATAAAAATATTATTGTACGCCGAAAGGCATTACACAAAATAGTATCGTGTCATTTAGAGTGCTCGTGTAGAGCCAGTAAATTATTTTAAGAATAAGAAACGATTGTAAAATAGGATTTAGCATTTTAGTCCCAAGTCAACATTTGTTAAATTATTGTACAATAAATGCGTTATTCAACAACAATAACTACCATATTTGGTCAGAGTCTCCTTTTGAGTTGTATCTGAAAGAAAAGGGTTGAAACTCTACACACACACACGATGATCCCTTTTGGTTGCTCATCGCGTGTGTCGCCCAGCATGCGAACCATGAACATGAAATTAAATAAAAATAAACAACATTCGCAGACGGGGTAAGTCATCCAGAAAAGGTTTGGATGGGCTTACACGATCAGCGACTATTCGAATCATTGTTGCTGACCGTTTGTGTGTTGTTGGCATGGTTGCGGCCGGCGCGCACACTTAATGTTTACATGATCAGTGCCAGCGTCCTGCATTTTTGCTGATCATGTACTTATTGGCGGTAACCCCCAGCAAACGAACTCTTGCTGGTAAATTTCCATTTCAAGAAGCTCGACTTCCTGGGGTGATGATCGCCGTATGCCACCATGTGCATGTGTTCGTGTGACCGACCGATGTGGACATAAAGAAAATAACAAAAAATAGGAAATATCTCCCATGGTATGTGGCAGACACATTAAGAGGTACTTCTTGGGTACGGTTTAGGCAATGTTGTTTGCTCTATTTGCAACCGTATTGCCTTTAAGGGATATGGGTGCGTCTTGTGCGACTATGCCCTTGTGGTAAATGTCCGTTTTTGCTGATGAAATTTCATGTCAGCGGGCATTATGTTTCACAGGCTTTCCTGGTATTATGGTATGACTAAGGCAGGTAAGTACGCGCTTTTTATGTAGTAGGACGCGCGACGAAACGGTTGCCTGGTGATAAATGAGAAGGTAAGTAGTGGCGTTCGAAAGAACCGCCACAGATGCATCTGTGTGTTTTCTAGGAGGATAAATTTAGTGTGCGTCAAAACAATTTCCATCGGACTATCAGTGGTGTTTATGCTGAATCCGCACCCATGCTTGGTGCACGAGTAATAATACCCCACAATCCTATTCAGGACACACCTAAGCCGAGTCGGATAATACAAAAAAAATTTTAAAACGTGTTCCATTACTGGACCAACCGATCTGCCTTGTTGCACGGTTGCCCTGTATCGTTTGACATAGCCCCTTACTATATGTCTCCGAATCTACCGAGCGCTAGAACCGCAGAATACAGAGTATTATCCTAATAAAGACTTGTATAACATGGCAGGCTTAATCAGCATAGATAACTTCATAATTTAAAGTATACGATTCCTCATTGCAAGAGCAGCGAGCAATGAAACAGGTCGGGAATTTTATATCCACACGATGCATACCAGATGAAAACTCTCCAAAGCGGATCCACCACCCCCGAAGCATTTGTTCTATTAGACATAAAATGCCTTATACAAAACAGTTATGGAGTTCCTATCATATACCCTGCTTTCTGCAAAGCTAGGGGAAAACGAGTACTGGATGATAACAACATATCCCACCACGTGGACCGCTTACGTTTTAGCGTCGTCAACTGACGAACGAGATAAATTAAATAGACGTTTTTCACCTTTCTTGGCGGTGGTTTAATGCCGAAGATAGGACTACACGTCCCGTTAGATATAATGGCCTAAACACTTTCTCTCCTTTCTTTCTGGGTTGATCTCTATACGTCTCTTTTTCTTCTTTTACTTGACTTAATTATTTTAATTTTAACTTAAATTTATAATATAGGTAAAAAAACACATATATATATTATTATTTACTGGCCTGTAGGAACCCCGAAAGTTCATGACCTCACCGACTCGGCTCCGCCATTGTTCCCTGTCCTGTGCGCTCTCCTTCCACGTTCGATCATCCGATCGGATCTCCTTGAGGTCCAATCTAACATCGTCCTCCCATCTCCGTCGCGGCCGTCCTGTCGGTCCCTTCCCCGTTAGTTTACCGTCAAGAATTCTATGCACGGTCCTATCATCGCCCATTCGCGCTACGTGTCCAGCCCATCTTAATCTTCGCCACTTGATCACTCTCACTATTGTAGGTTTGCGGTATAGCTCTTCCAATTCGTGGTTGTGGGGTTTCCTCCATTGTCCTGAGTCCTCGTCATATTTACCGCCAAATATACCCCTTAAAACTTTATTATCGAATACTCGGAATTTGTTCTCTTTTTTGTGAGAGCCCATGTTTCGCATCCGTATAGATCAGTCGGCATGATTATGGTTCTATAGACTCGGGGCTTTATGTTACGCGATAGCAGTTTGGATTTTAATAGTTTACTGACTGCATGCCAACTAGCGTTGCCGGAATGTAGTATTTTGTTAATTTCCTTTGACGTTTCGTTTCTGGTCGTCAGTATCGTTCCCAGATATTTAAATTCTTTGACATTTTCAAATATCTTGCCCTGACGTTTATATGTGTTCTCTGAGGTCCACCTCCTCTCGTCGTAATCATGTATTTCGTTTTGTCTTCATTTATTTCTAGGCCCACCTCTTCTGCCAGTATGACATTTGTTAATATTTTGTATGTGATTGGGAGCAATGATATTCCTCTGTAATTTTCGCAGTCAGATCTGTCGCCCTTTTTGAAAATGGGGATGACTATTGAGGTTTTCCATTCTTCCGGAATGACTTCCTTATCAAATATTATTTTAACCAGTTGGTGGGTCTTTCAAGCGGCTGCCCCTCCTCCATGCTTCACAAGCTCTGTCGGTATGCAATTGATTCCGGGAGCCTTGTTGTTTTTCAGTCGATTTACCGCGTCTACAACTTCGTTGAAAGAGGGCTCTGGGATCTGGGGCTCGGCTGTATGTACGTCTGGTGCGTTTATTTGTAGTTGATGGGTGCGCACATTGAGCAGGTTTTCAAAGTACTGGTTCGACCTTGTCACGATATTTTTTGTTTCTGTCACCAGACAGCCGTTTGTGTCTCGGATTATTTTGGCTCTCCCTCGGTAGCCATTTCTAATTGAGTTTATGGGAGCGTACATACCTCTGCTCTTCTTTGCTCTGGCCTTTTCTATAATTTTTTCGATCCGAGTCTTCTCCCATTCGCGTTTTTGCGTTTGAAAAGTCAAGTTGTTTCTTTCCGAATTGTCTCGTATCTTACTGCGTTGACTTCATCATATGCTTCTAAGTGGATCCTTGTGAGGCGTTTACGTTCTTCGATCTTTGCCCTGCACTCATCGTCAAACTAAGGTTTGGACTTAGTTGTTTTCTTAAATGCTAATACCTCTTGAGCTGTTTGTTTCATTGTGTCTCTGATCGATGCCCATTTAGTGTCCACACTATTGGCTTCCTCTTCCTCACTACTGTCATTCTCTAGGATGCTAAATTTATTTGTTAGTTCGTCTTGATATTCAGCCCTTTTACGTAGGTCTTTTAGTTTATCAATCTCGAACTTTTTGCTCGCGTCCCGTAAACTGTCCATGTGGGTTTGATGCCAGCCGCCTTCTAATTTTGCCCGTCACTAGAAGGTGATCGGAGTCGCAATCTGCTCCTCTATATGATCTTACGTCAAGAATATTCGAGTGGTGTCTTTTGTCTATGAGGAAGTGGTCTATTTGCTTACGCGTTACCCCGTCGGGTGATATCCATGCTGCTTTATGGATTTACTTGTGCTTGAACATCGTGCTTTTCACTACCAGATCTTTTGACGCTGCGAACGTGATAATTCGAATACCTATTGTTGGTTGGAAGATATCTTCCTTTCCAATTTTCGCATTGAGGTCGCCGAGGAGGATTTTAACATCGAATGATGAGATCCCATCAAATAATTTCTCTAGGGTCTCGTAGAATGTGTCCTTCATTTCTTCGTCGGTAGATTCTGTTGGGGCGTGTACGTTTATAAATACATAATGGTACCATGGGCCCCGTATTTTTAGAACCGACATTCGGTCATTAATAAATTGCACATCTTTTACATGGGGCGTAATCTTCTTGCTTATGATAAAGCCAGTTCCAAGCTTATGTGTATAGGTACCTCCACACGCCAGTGTAAACCCGTTGGTTTCGATTACTTGATGTGAGAGTCGAACTTCTTGAAGCGTGACGATGTCCATTTTATATTGTTTCGTGTTTTCTACGACCGTCTGTATCGCGCATGGTTTATATAACGTTCGTACATTCCACGTGCCGACGCGTATATCCCGCTTTTTCCGTTTTTCCCTATGTCTTCTTTTTGCCGAGTCGGTATTTTCTTGATGATTTGTTCCCTTATGGTAGTGTCGGCTCATCACACCTACACCTACCGAGTTTTGCGTGGGATTGTTTTTTGTATATTGGTTATTCATTTTTGATCCCACGAGTCTTGAGGTTTCAAATAGTCCGCCACATCAGAGCCCCGTTTTGATGTGGTAAGGTCTGCTTACTGCTCTAATTCGACCTGGTGTCAGAGAGGCGCCGTTATAATGCAGCCGGCATACCCCTGGCTGCAAACCATCCAATGAGCACGGTGACGCGTAACACCCTGGATTAGGGGTGGTAGATCTTTGTGTGTTACTCCTCGCTAGCCTGTCTGATATGGGTGGCCCTACTGGAAGCATATGCTTCCGTCAGCATAGCATTGTAATTTACGCCCCCGCACCACGTCAAGGTTTCTACCAAGCGGGGGCATATATATATATATATATATATATATATATATATATATATATATATATATATATATATATATATATATATATATATATGTATACACATATGTATATATATATATATATATATATATATATATATATATATATATTTATATATATATATAACAAGAAACCTAAAAAAAACAAGCTCTTGAATTTTACGTTATTATGATTTTTAGGGTTCTTATTTTATATATATATATATATATATATATATATATATATATATATATATATATATATAAACAATAAGAAACCTAAAAATCATAATAACGTAAAATTCAAGAGCTTGTTTTTTTCTCTGATATAATTTCTAAGTTTTGTTTAAATTAAAAACAATAAAAAATAAAAATGCTCTACACCGAAAGATAACAAAAGTGACAAGCGCCCTAATTCTCTTTTCATTATCTGCTTCTATATATCTCCTTCGCGACCCAGCGTGTCATACGAACTCGCAATAGAAGCGGTAGAGAACCTAACCGAGTTAAGCACCTCAGCAGACGATATCGTCGTTCTTGGCGATTTTAACCTCCCCCATCTCCAATGAAGATTGGCTGACGAACAAGCCTTCTACGTCTCAAACCCCACTAGCTCCAAGGAACGTATTTTTATAAACGGTCTCACCGACTCATGCCTCCATCAAGTAAGCAATGTCCCAAATCATATGGGGAGACAACTGGACCTCGTGTTTACAACGGACCCACGCAAGTCCTCAGTTGCCCCTAGCCCACACGCCCTCTCCACCATTGAAAACTACAACCCCCGCTGCTCGTATCCATATATCTTGATCATGAAACCCATTCTTCTCTACCTCATGACAGCTTTTCATACAACTTCCACAAAGCAAACTTCCGCCTTTTAAACGATCTTCTCTCCTCTCGAGTCCTCATTTAGCAAAACAGCGTTTCGCTTTGATCATTTGGGGGTAGAAGAAACTACTGCCGCTCTCTATAAGGAGATATACTATGCCATCGCCTTATATGTCCCCTATTCTCGTCACATGTCATCGGTTTCAACATCGCCATGGTACAACCGCACACTCCGCGCTCTTAGGAACAAGAGAAATAGATTGTGGAACATTTTCCTCAAAGCGCGTTCCTTCCAAAACTACTCCAACTATCTCGTTTCCTTTTATAAATTGTCCGAGCTCTACAACTCCCTCTACACCAACTACCTCACAAAAACACAATCTAATTTGATCAATGACCCCAAATCTTTTTTCCACTTCATAAACTACAAACGTAAATCCGACGCCTATCCTGACCCCCTTTCTTATGGCGCGACTACTTCAACCGACGCCCTAACTACTGCCAATATATTCGCTTCGATTTTCAATAAACCCCCCACAGATATCTCCTTCGAACCCAATCCGTCTCACTTCAAAGACTTGCCCGAATTCTCCCTCGGCCCCTTCACCTCTCAAATTATTCAGCGTCACGTAGTTGAGGAGAAATTAAACTTACTCAAGGACGAGTTCAGCCCTGGGCCTGATGGACTCCCGGCTGTATTTTTAAAGAAATGTTCCACTTCTCTTTCCCTCCCGATATCAAAGATATTCAATCTATCCCTTTCACAAGGGATCTTCCCTAGTGTTTGGAAATCCCCCTACGTCACCCCCATACATAAAAAGGGACCTAAAAACGATATAAGCAACTACCGTCCCATCGCCAAACTGTCTCTGTCTCAAAACTGTTCGAAGGAATTCTTTACAACGCGTTATCTTTCCGTTGTAAATCCATCATCTCATCCAACCAGCATGGTTTCCTTTCGGGTAGGTCGACCACAACGAATCTGATCGAGTTCTCATCCCATACTCTCCGTGCCTTAGAAAATGGCAACGAAGTCGATCTAATCACCACCGATTGCAGCAAGGCCTTTGACAAAATCTCCCATAATCTCATCCTTTTCAAGCTCTCCTCCGTAGGTTTCAAACCCCTATTGATCAAGTGGTTATCTTCTTATCTGAAAGATCGATCCTACCGTGTCAAATTCAGACCCTCCCTGTCCAATCCTTTTCTTCCCACGTCACGGGTTTCCGCAAGGCAGCCATCTAGGTCCCCTCCTATTTATCCTTACCATCAATGATGTTGACTCCGTTATTAAATACTCATCCATCTCCCTCTATGCGGACGACGCCAAACTTTACAAAACGATCATCTCTCCTCTCGACTCCTCACTTCTCCAAACAGACCTCGACAGCTTCTCAACATGGTGCCGTAATAACTGCCTTGAACTCAACGTTGTCAAATGTCACTCCATCACCTTCTCCCGCAAACGTCCCCCTGCCCCCCCCCCCCCCCCCCCCCACGCCCCTACTTCCAACTTAACCAGCAGATATCATCCGTACCCTCAATACGCGACCTCGGGATCTTATTTGACAGGGAGCTTAGCTTCATATTGATGATACTATTCTTAAAGCCAACTCTGTCCTTGGGTTTGTGAAACGCTGGTCTAAAGAATTCTCGAATACTTACGTTTCCCGTTCTGTCTACATAGCCTTCGTCCGCCACCTTCTTGAATACGTCAGTCAGGTCTGGTCTCCACACTACTCGTCCCATGTACGCAGAATCGAAAGCGTGCAACGTCGTTTTCTGCGCTTTGCCCTCCGCGGACTGAACTGGGCGAACCCACGGATTCTCCCCCATGCACAAGCCGGCTCCATCTGATCCATCTGATCACTTCAACACACTTGAGGAGCGCAGAACTCATGCCGATATCCTTTTCATCCACCGTCTCCTTTCAGGCACAATCAACTGCCCAAGCCTGCTCTCCATCATTCCACTTCACACTAACCCCCGCAACCTGCGAAACCCTCATCTCTTCTATCAGCCCACCCACCACACTTCCTATGGCTCTAATGAACCCATTTCGCGAATGCTGCGGCGGGCAAACTCCTACCCTACCTCCTTCGATTTCAACTTTACCTCTACTGCTCTCAAACTACATCTCCTCTCTTCCCCCTCCTGACCACGTCCGCCCCCGTCTACACTCTTACATCCTGTACTAAGCGGAGTGATAATTGATGGATAAACCCAGTAACCAATCCGCCAAACATACCCCCCCCCCCCCCTTCGCGCTTTTTTTCTTTTTAACCATAGTTTATATTCTTATATATAGTTTTAAGATAATTGTTAAGTTTTATCGCTTGTACTAAGCTGAATATACGAGGGTTCTGCCCTCACTAAACTAAACATATTTGTGTAGAACCCGAAATAAATGTTCGTAGAATAATTTAGAGTGGCGCATACAGAGCCAGTAAATTACATAAAAGTGTTATATGTTAAAATAAGCTTAGCATTTAGTTTAAAAAAAAGAAGTTTTTATCCATGATTCGTCTTTGGGAACTGTTCGGTCTCTCCCAGTTCTTTTCCTTTATTTTAGTCATTGGTGATTTATCGGAAGAGGTTTTTGGATTTTGG
Source organism: Microdon myrmicae (assembly GCA_963931805.1). Lineage (NCBI taxonomy): Eukaryota > Metazoa > Arthropoda > Insecta > Diptera > Syrphidae > Microdon > Microdon myrmicae. The sequence continues at coordinate 28,813,346 of OZ007497.1, read as the reverse complement.
TACCATTTTATACATCGGATCTTTTTTCCTCTGATTTGTTTGCAATTACTCTACCGAAGTAGCGTTTGGTGTATCAATTGAATGTTTTTGAAGCCTCAATAGCGACTGTTCTGTTCATTAACAAAGCGAGCTAAGTCGAATTGTTTTTCTTCGCTTATTTTGTAGAATCGACAATGTTTGCAATAAAACGTTCTAATAATTTGTAACACGCTCAGATAACGCCATAAATTGTTATTGTCCACTTTTTACGATTCTCAAATACTCACTGACGTAGGTTATATACTAGCCAAACATATTCAACCTGGAGCATAAAAAGTGTTCTAAAATGAACACATAAAAGGGGAAATTTCACTTTAAGCTACGAATGTTACACTGGCTGAAGCGGAATTCTTGCAACTCTCGGCACAGGAAGACAACACTGACTCGCAATGCGACCTGGGATCCCAATGAATGAACGAAAGCGACAATTACAAATGACATACCCTTATAGGATCATAGCATCCCTTTTGGATTCGCGCAAAAACCCAGTTCACAGCTTCTTCGCTACGAATACTTCACCCTATGAACTCGCTAATGACAACAAATCATTCGAAAGTGCTGATAAAAATAAACACTAGGGAATGGAAGGACGTTTTTTCCGTACTGCCACATTAAATACTTCAATATTCGCCTTTTAGATAAAATGGCTTTCACATGAAATTCACATTTTCGAATGTCAGCCATAACGGAAAAACGCAATCTGAGCAACCAACTTGCAGATTCAAATGATCTCGAAATAAGGGAGTGAAAATGAACGGATGCATGGTTACAATGCCATTACATGTGGGAGTATCACAATCTTAATTCAAAGCTATTCAGCGAGGAGTTCCTTCATACAGCCACCCCAGCAGTCAGCTCACCTCCGAAATTGAAGTGCGACTGGTTAAGGAACTTCGTACACCGACGTACTCCAAAAAAATGGGCAGCACTGATCCAACAAATGTATGCAAGACAGTTTATATGTAAATAAAGTTACAGAAAAATATGTAACACATCTTCTTGGTCATGGCATTTCCGGATGGGAGATTTGATCTTAGCAGACAATAGCGGGTAACCGCGGTCTCGACTACAATAGAATCGCCGCCAGTGTCGTGTGGCTTGGTGCCACTTGAATAGACTTCGCCTAAGTCGGAGAAGGCATCTAGCTAAAATTATCTTAATCTGTTCAAACGAAGCACTTTGCGTCTCCCACGGCTTGTATTTACATTAAATTGCTTTGCCTGTCCAATCGCTTAACAACGAATAATAGAGCAAACCTCTGGGGTTTTATGCTAGAGTTGAAAGTCAAGCAGGGGTAAAGAATGAGCTTGTGCTAATGGGAAGGTCGTACTATGAAGTCAATCTTTACGCTTTCCTCTTTCTCATTCAAAGAATTGTGAACAACAGTCTGTAGTCAGGTGGTTGTGGTAGATTTTCTCGACAGAGGATGTCTGGGGTTTTTATGTTAACTGGGGAGAAGGTCGCTCTTTTAGAAAAACCACTGTTGCGTAAGATGGAAAGATTAATCTATTCTTAATTGTAATTATTGCTTTAATTAACATATTAAGTGAAAGGAAGTATAATACCTTCAAACGATGCTGAGCATGTGCGACGCTCTAAGTAATAATACGTTTCTTGGCTATCGAGTAGACGTTAATTGTGTTATAATAGTGATAGTGAAGTATTAATTGACTTAATATGCCACTGTTGTGCGACGAATCCAATTAGCATTCAAAGCCCTTCGGGAAAAAAGATTGCAGCCGTGAAAGAAATACGGAGCATTTGACTGCGAAAAATGTGCAAAAAGTATAATAATAAACTGAACTTCACGTTAAATGTCCTAAGACCTGAAGAATATCTAATTAACCTCAAAGGCGAGAAGGGAAACATTTAAGCAGTTCTCACAGCAAATTTGATAATCATAACATTCACAGTGAGGAAATAAAATTTCGGTTGCAAATAAACCAAGTTCTGATTAATTGGTAAAGAGATTTGATACATGTTGCGTCTGCAACCAGGGGTTGCTAGAACATATTGTATTTATTACAAATGTATTCGTATACAACACTCAACATATGATTGTGTTACAACCTTAGAGAGTAAAAATACCTGGCCACCGATGCCCTTAGTTTATGATATACGAGTAGTAACCCATATGCATTGTATGCAAGGACTTACGATATACACACAGCAAGGCCAACTTTATGTCAGTATGTTGTGTTACGTGGTAACTTCCGCCACCGCCCTTGTCTCGGCGAGGAAAATATAAAAACTAATTAAACATACATTGCAAACGGTTAACAAATTTTGTATTTGTAAATACCCATATACTATATTATCATTCGGTGTAAAGTAGAGGCAGCTGATGCACAAACCTGTCGAATCTTTTCGCCGAGTCTTTTGGCTGAGAACCATCGCCCAGGCAATGGAGTCAGAAGGAAAAACAGATAACGGAGGAGAGGATGCCGATGGCTTGTCGGTTGACGTTTTTTTTCCGTTCCTGTTGCGTTTGAGGAAACACAAAGAGAGACAAAAAAAAAGAAAAAGTAAAGTAATTTTACGGTTTTTTGTTTTTTCCGTTGTTGTTAACAAGAGAATTATGCTGTGTGTAGCCATTCTTATCGAGTACTTCAGAGCAAACAGACGTTCGCTCATAACATAGGTGAAACACATGTTTGTGAAAGTGTGTAGAACGCACGTGCCAGTAAAAGTGTGTGAAGTACACGTGTAAAAATACTTTTAGTATTTTAACATTAACAGAAGAGTGCAATAAAACTGTGAAAACAATGAAAGCCAACAGAACAGAATGCTGGGTCATTCCAACATTTAAACATCCTCCAATCTTCGAAACTTATTTAAAGTTACCGTCCGCTGACCATATCCCGGAGACTGTAGTGTGACAGAATGGTATCGTATCGAGGGGATCACAGTTTGGATCGGCCCGTTCTAACACATGCTCGGAGAGGTGGCGCAAGATTTCTCCCGGTTCATGGTGACCACCGCTTAATGGATGGCATTTCACCGAACGCCTGAGCATTGGGGCTCAACTGTTGCGGTATGTGAAGTACGAGCTAATTGTAACAGTATTGTGCCGTGCCAGATGTAGCAACTATGTTGTCACAGAATTGTGTTCGATTTTGTTGCAGGCGGTAACGTTTTCGGCAATATATATATAACTGGAAAATCCAAATGTATTGGTGTATATAGATTGTTATATCTTTAATATATGTATGTGTTTTATTTGTACCTAGGTGGACAGGTCTTAACCAAGCTTTTGGCCCAACGCACATATAATTGTAAAGTGTAATTGTTTTGGGTGTATGAAAAAAAGGGTATATAGCATTTGAAATAATACTGAAGAAGAACGTGTGATTCGAACTGACGCTATGACAGTTTGAATCACCAAAAATTGAACCTAAGCGTTACCCATCAGGCTACTGACCGATTTTAGAATTTGATTTTTAAACTCGACTATACTCCACTGATGTGAATTGTTATGTTATCGCTAAGGTATACGGCTCTGATGTATTTTCTTATTCGATTTTTCGTTCGGTGCTCTTCACTATTTGCTTGTGAATTGTGTGTGTATCTGTTAGAGTCGCCACAGGTACTCACGGCTGGCGGTGGCAACGGTGGTGTAGATATAGAGACCCAGACGTAGGCACATGCAACAAAATTGGTGTAAATATAGAATTTATATCTAACGTTTCCAGCAGCATTCGACACGATGACATTAACACTCCTTCAAACGTTTCGAAATCGTGCACAGATCCAGCAGTATTGGTTAGATCAAATGATTCTCTATGCACAATTCATTCTATTGATGAATGGCGTCCTTTAGGGATTTCGCCTGTCTGCAATACTCGATGGGGATTACCGAACCAGTTCTCACAGAAATTGCGTATAGAGCATGATTAAAGGTGCCGTAGTACGGGAGGAGCTGAAGAAACAACTCTCCTATAGGCTGACCATTCTACTATTCATATGGCCGTCTCAAGAAACTGGACGGGGTGTTTTTTTGTACTGTCCCTCGATGGTGGCCAATGGACAAAACTGTCATTAACGTTTACACCACTCTTACCCGTTGCATCTGGTTTCTTCAGCTCGCCCGACCGGACGCCACTGGACCCTTCGCCGCAAACCAAAACCCCCTCCTTCGTGCAACTCAATTTAAGGGTTCTTTAGCATCTACCCACCAAACTGTCCCCTTCCAATGGCCTGATTGGACTCTCCGACAACGGGGGCCTCCTCCGAACATAACGTACACAAGAAAAAAGAACACAACAACTTCCGGTTCGCTTAACTTTATTAATTCATAATTTAACAATAATTTGCAGCAATCAAAACCAAAAACGCGCCTTTCTCCTTTACTATACACAACTTCTTTTTTTTTACATACTGTGTTTATTTGACCAGTAATCAATTTTACATTAAGTACTACAGCGGACTTATAATTCTAGTGATACAATTGTTTACAAGTCTACATTACACATTTTTCAAACATAACTGAATGTGTGAATAACTATTTGAGTATTACAGGTTTTAATATTAACAGTTTTCCTGGAAAAGGTCAGAAAACCAGGATTTTTATTTTCTTAAATTTAGTCTAATCTAATACTTAACTTAACCCTAACTGAGTCTAGCTTAACCTAATTAATATTATAATAAGTTAAATATGTGATGTCAGTTGGGGAATATACGCATTGATGGTTAAAGCGTGGGATATGGTCAGTTAGTGGTCCCGCGTGGGGCATCATTTTACGCTTGTTCGTTAAAACGCAGAATGTTTGTATGTTACTGTGTGTCCAACAAGCGTTGAACACACCTTCCACTAACAAGGTTTCGTGTTTTGTTGTGGGCATATACGATGACTCTTTACAGAAGTTGCAGAGATCCACCACGGCAACACAGCAATGGCGTCAGCAGTCTGATTCCTGAAACCCAATGCGTTATTTACAACTGAAATTGTATGAATACCTTTAAATGCCCCAAATGCTGAAAATAATCATCCTTCTACTTTTCAGTAACAGTCGGGGTTATTTTGCTTATAATTTTATGTCCTTTATTAAAGTGATTACTCCGATTTGTTTCGATTACATCCAAAAATGCCACCTGTGTCGATTACAAGCTAACGAAGAAGCAGAAATGTCAGCAATGACAGCAGACGATTTAATTTTAATGTCAGCTGATTGTTGACATTTCTTAGGTTGGTGCCACGGGTGGCATTCGGTTGCGAATTCGCTGGTTGTATCCAGGGCGAATCCGCAACAGTTACAGTATTTGAACTGATTGGGTGCCAGCTCGGTGTTATAGTACACTACCTCGTTGGAGTTATTAATCAATCTTCCAGAGGTGAAGAGACTTCTGGTGTGGAGATAATTCAGATAGTGAGCCCTGTTATCTGGAAGTGTTGGTAGTAGTGAATTTATTATGGTGTTGGGATTATTTGCGAGGTTTCCAATAAATTTGATAGACTGCTCTAGGAAGCGTCTATCGAGATGGTCAATATTGGCGGCACTGTACAGCAAGCTTTTATTGTAATATTTGTAAGAGTTGGGTTGTCGGATGAGGCCAGTTACCAGCCTGAAGCATTTCCTTTCGAAAGTGCGTAGCTTCTCCATTTGGGCTGGTGTTATATGATACCACAATGGAGACGCATATGTGAGTGTGGGTCTGATCAGTTGTTTATAGATGAGCAGTTTGACTTTGTGGGAGAGACCGTTGGGTTTCCACATCACTCTTCTACAGAGATTCAGTTGTATTGTGGCTTTACGTAAAGTATTTTTAATGTGGGTGGAGAATGAAAGGTCATTGGAAAAGGTTATTCCCAGATATTTTAAAGTTTTGGAAGGTTTTATCTGGGTGTTATTTAGTTTGAGTCTAATATTGTTGTGGGTGCAGTTGGTGTTGTTTGTGCAGTGCTCATTTTTACCATTAAACTTTATAAATTGGGTTTTATCAGGATTTAGGCGAATTTTCCATTTATTGAAGTATGTTGATAGATTTGGGAGGAAGTCATTAATGCCGTTTCTTGCCTCTTTTACAAACTTGCTGCTGGAGTAGAGTATGGTGTCATCAGCGTAATTCAACATTACGGTATTGGATAATTGAGGCTGCGGTATGTCTTAAGTATAGCTTCTGGCGCAAGACTAATGACCTTGCCCGGGAAAAACAAATTATCATGGAAAATTTAACAAGCCTCAGGATTTGCTAAATAAGGCCAAGACCGGTTCCCGGTTGTAGTGCCGATGATTATGATAATACATATTATACGATTGGGAGAGAGAAGAATTTGTTTTAACCATGAATTTTCTATCAGAGAGATAGGAAGTGAGAAGTTAGGTGGTGTGGGTGTTTAATCCAAATATGTAGTGCAGCTTGTAGAGCAGTCCTGAGATCCAAACACAGTCGAATGCTTTAGATATGTCGAGAGAGCTACATACAGTCTGGATTTGGTTTTGGAGATTAGTTGTGACATTGTGCGTTCGTTTTAACAGAGCATGACAGGTGGAGTGTTGTGAGCGAAAGCCAAACTGGGAATCTGTGATAATAGTGTTGTCATTAGCAAATTAAAGGAGATTTCGATATATATTGCATTCCAGTATCCTACTTAATGTGTTTAATAACGATATCGGACGATAGTTGCTGGGGTTGTTGAAAGGACTGCACTTATTGATAGGGACCATAACCGTAGTTTTCCAGTTATCTGGGAAACGTTTTTTTTTTTTTTTTTTTTTTTATCGTCTAAGTTTCTAAATTACATGCTAGACAAAAAATGATTAAATTCGAACTAAATTATCTTATATTATAACTTCGCTAAGACACTCTAAGCTAAACATTACAGAACAATTTGCCTTTCGGCGACAGAACAGCATTACTTATGATTATTTGAAAGACAAAGACAAATTTGGAAAACTTTGTTTTTTTTTTTTTTCCTTAAAACCTACATAATTTTTTTTTGTTTTTATCTAAAGGAACTTAAGGGGGTATTCTGGTCTACAATTTTGAAAAAATCGATTTTTTTCTTTTTTTATTTTCTTATGGTTTATACTTTTAAGAATATGCTGTCCAAAGGAAATTTTAAAATTCCAATAATTGGCGAAGTTACAGCTGCCTTAGCAATATTATGTCACTTGAAGTTACTATACCCTAACATTTTTAAACGCGTTTTTCCCGAAACCACTTTTTTCAAGTCTATTGACATGGTACCTCAAGTTCTAATGAACAGATTTACTTCAAATTTAGTATATGTGCAGGGGTTTCTCTATCCTCTAGGAGAAACAGCCCACAATTCCAACCACAATACCTACCCATTTCCTTGATAAGTTATTTACCTGTAAAACATGTCAAAGGGACGCATAGCTAAACTCATTATTCTATGCAGATAATGCATAATTGAGTTTAGCTACAATCAACGCCATACGGCAACACTATTGCGCTAACCATGGGATTTCCACCGGAAATTCCATTCGTATGGGTTAGCAACAACCAAGTCAAACCAAGCGACGCGCTTGCGTCACAGTCCATAGGCTTGGGTATTTATCGAACATTCCACAGAATGGTATTATATCCCCAGCCGACGCGGCGTCCTATCGACTTTTCCCAGATCACCCATTCGCTTGGGATCAATGATCTCTTTTTGCTGGTGAATAACCTTAGCTAGGTTTTCCTCTCTCTCGTATTTCTGACTTCCTATAGTGCGATGACCTAAGATATTATCAGTAGGTCAGTAGACCAGTCGTATACACGGCACTGACGCACACACACCTAGCCAGATTAACCCTGGGTTATTGTGCTTTCCCTTTTGATTTCTCCATTCTGGATACGCCCATCGACGTCGAACGAATACACAAGTACGTTTCGACCTGGGTGAGTGTGGTGAGTTGGGGAACACACAAGAGAGCATGATTACCATTGGCAGATCAATGTGTAAAAAGCAGAAATCACGATTTCCACCCTAATTCAGATTAGTCACCATTGAATAATCAAGTCGAACGGTCGTTCCGCTGCTCATTTTAAACGAATTAACTAAAATCGAAAGATAACATTTGTGAACCAAATCCGCTGCTGCTCATTTTAAACGAATTAACTAAATCAAAAGATAACATTTGTGAACCAAATCCGCCGCTGCTCATTTTAAACGAATTAACTAAATCAAAAGATAACATTTGTGAACCAAATCTAAATATTTAAGACTTATTAAAATCAAGACCAAAACGAAAAGTGGTTTCCATTTCCTGTTTTCCTGTGGAACAATTCTTGTGTAAGGAGTAACAGTGTCGGGGATTAAAGTGAATACGTACCATACGTTGGCATTCGACTTCAACCCCCACATATGTCTTCTTTATAAGCTTTTCTATTGCATGAACTATCCTCATCCCCAAATTTCAATGTTAACTATCTTTAAAAAATTCGAAAAACTAAAAAAAAGTGGTACAATAATAAATTTTTTTTTCAAGCAGTCGCCATTTTGTTAAACAAATTTTTTTCAACTTTTTTTAGTTCCAACGATAGAGGCATTTCTGTAAATTAATAATCTTTTTTGTTTTTCAGATTGCTAGGAGGGTTGAATCGTGGAGATCTTTTTGAGATCCCCCACTTCATCAGCTGCTAAATTTTTGAATTTTAATTTTTTACTTTCAATTTTGTTTACTGTATTCTTAAAATATTAATAAACATCCTATAAAAAAATGAATAGTAAAAATATTGATAGTTTTTTTTTTTACAGCACTTCAAAAATTGCGTTAAATTCGTGCATCTAGACCAGAATACCCCCTTAACTTAACTTAACTTAACTTAAATCTTATACTACCCTAATTCTAGAAAAGCTAAGTCTATGTAAGCTTGCTGATGATACCATGATTCTATACCGACATTGATATCCAGGTCTTTATATGCCATTCAACCACCAGAACTGTTGACGCTGTCCAATCGTCCCTGTCTCTGTGGGAGATAGCCCTACTGAAGCGCAAGAGCTCTTCTTCGGTGCGTGTGAATTCCCGGTCGTAACACAATCTCCAGTCTACGGATGTTCTACTTACATGATAGATCAGTGGAATTCCGGATCTATCCTGTATAGGCCCTGTGGCAACTCTAACAGATACACACAATTCACAAGCAAAAATAGTGAAGAACACCGAACGAAAAATCGAATAAGAAAAATACATCAGAACCGTATACCACGCGATAAAATAAAAATAATTCATATCAGTGGAATATAGTCGAGTTTGGAAATCAAATTCCAAACACGGTCAGTAGCCTGGTGTGTAACGCTTAGCTAAAATTTTTTTCGTGATTCGAGCTGTCATAGCGTCAGTTCGAATCACACGATCTTCTTCACTATTATTTCAAACGCTATAGCCCTTTCATCCCCAAATCAAGGAACTCCTCTGGTGGAACAAAACCGTTGCGACGCACGTTCTCATAGTACAGGGTGTTTGGATAATAAGCCCCGAAAATTAGGTCACTGGACGAGCTTATTGCTCACGCAATATGTTCTCTGATTAATTTAATCATAAAATTATCCACCCTATTTATGTATGCTTCATTATATAAAGCCTCATATGAATAATACTTTTTATAGTCTGACTCCGGTGATCGATATAATCTGAGACAACTTCTAAGACACTTCTTTTCGAACACCCGAATCTTTTCCATCAAATTTGGACCTATGTTAAACCATACTGGACAACCATATATGAGCATTGTCCTGATTAGCGTCATGTAGCATATGACTTTTACCCTGCTGTCAAGTTGGCTACTGTGAAATAGCCTCCTTGTCATAGCAAAAGTTTTCCTCGCTTTGGCCAAAGCAGCTTCTACATGTCTGTTGAAATACAAGTATTGATCTAGCCAGATGCCAACGTACTATTCCAGTTTTTCTCCATGCCGTCTCACGATAACTAACTTTCGCCAGTGTTTCCTTGTGTCGTTCGTGGCTTTATATAATGGGCTTCTGAATAGGACGGCTTTACATTTCTGGAAGTTGATCTTGAGTTTCCAGTCGCCGCAATAGCGCTGCACTTTGTTGAAGTCTCGTTGTAGTAAACTATTTATGATCTCAACTTTCAGAGCTGTTCTGTAAATTATGAGATCGTCTGCGTACATGATAGCCTGCGGAAGTGTATAGCGTTTGAAATAATAGCGAAGAAGATCGTGTGATTCGAACTGACGCTATGACAGCTCGAATCACGAAAAAAATGTTACCTAAGCGTTACACACCAGGCTACTGACCGTGTTTACAATTTGATTTCCAAACTCGACTATATTCCACTGGTGTGAATTATTTTAATTTATCGCTTGGTATACGGTTCCGATGTATTTTTCTTATTCGATTTTTCGTTCGGTGTTCTTCACTATTTTTGCTTGTGAATTGTGTGTATCTGTTAGAATCGCTACAAGTGCACCCAACAAGTCGCTAATGTAAATGTTAAAAAGAATCGGAGAAAGTACTGCTTCGTGTTGCAAGCCATTTCTGATATTATACGTTTAATTACAGGTCACATTACCACTTTTGACCACGAACCTCCTCTCCTTTAACATATCCCAAAGTACATATAGTAAAGGCTTATGTATGCCACGTCTGACCAGTTTGTAATATTACCCTTCGATCCAGACGGTATCAAAGGCTTTTCCCAAGTCGATCAGACAGGCACCTGTGCATTGGTTTCTACATTTATTCCATTGTATGTCGGAGACCAGTTTAGCTGCGGCATGTGGAATAATGTTGTTGTCGTCCACCCACTTCAGCAGAGCTTTGTTAATAGTCTTTTCAAATACTTTACTGATGCTTGGAGGTAAACTTATCACACGCGTGTTCATCGGGTTTGTACAGTCTTTGCCCTTTTTTTTGGTATGACCTGTATGATTGCCGATTTTAAACCCGTGGGAAAATATTCATTATTCAACGCGGTGTTAAACAAGATCGTGTATATACCTATTGCCATTGCGGGCAGGTTCTTGAGTACGATGTTAGGTACTCCATCTATTCCCACCAACTTTTTGCTTCTCAATGATTCGAAGGTACCCTGAATTCCTTCTCTCGTAATTAAAACGTTATTAGCCTGTGGGGGGCTTTAAAGCTTACCTGAAGAACCCCCCATATTTGCACCCCAATCTCTTTGCAGATCTGCAAACCTTTCCTTTTCTTAAGAACATTAATCCAACTAGCGCATTACATAAAATTCCCTACAAGAATTAATTCATCCATGCATCCAATGCATTTCCTAAATTCCCTGAAAGAATTCTTTAAAGTATTTACCCATCATATCTATTTTCCGAAAGGAATTCTTTATAGGGCGAGCATCATATTCCTGAAAGAAAACATATCGGTGTTACAGTTGTGACCCTTAGTCTGTGCCACCAATTAATGTTACTGTTGTTACCGATAGTGTGTCAATTAATGTTACCGGATGATACCGGTGATCCTGGCCGCAGGGCCAAATTAATGTTACAGTCGTGGCTGGTGGTTTGTTGTCGTGTGGCTAAATGTTACACTAGATAGCGGGCACCGTCTTCTGGACTGTGAAACATATATGGTATACGGCGAACTAGCACAACTTTACACTTCTTTCGGACTTCCTCCGCTGATACTACACCTGTTCCTCTCTGGCTATCCTCAATAAGTACACTGCTGCCCTTGATGCTCGCACAACATGTACCTTAATGTGCAAGTTTGTTCCATTGGCTGGTTATAGTTGTATTGTAGTGCTCTGAAAAGCCCTACCACCTTTTTTCCTCCATTTCCACATCCAAATCCCAGCTATTTTACTACAAAACTCAAAATCCGATCAAAACCCGAAAAAAACCCAAACATAAACCAAAATTCGCAATAAACGAATCAAACATTCGTTTATCGCTTATTAGCTGCTTCCACGGCATAATTAAATCCAAAATCTTAAATTAAAATCAAATTTCCGATAAACGAATCTAATACTCGTTTATTGTTCTATATTCGCCCCACGGCATCATCAAAACTCAAAATCAGAGATCGTTATCTCTATCTGAAAAATTCCATTGAGTTAAGCAAATAGAAAACCAAAACCAGATACATATCGACATCTGCGAAATAGTTTCGTAAGAATTCAAGAAATTGAATTCTTATCTTAAATAAACACTGAGCATCTCACTCAGGATTCCAAAATCGGGATTTTTGTAGGAAATTGTGTATTTTCGAGATACAAATTTCGATTTGGTTTCACTTATAAGGGTGATGAATTTCAGATTCGAGAATCAGTCTCTAGGTTGGCGTCCAACGTTTAAGGACGTCAATCATTTAAATTAAATATTAAAATTAATAAAAGTAGTTGCAGATTCAAAAAGCTGCATTTTTATTGGGCCTGGCCGATTCCCAGGACCCGAATTCAACAATCGTTCGCTTCTCTTCCTCGTTGATCGAGAAGCACGGAAGCGAACCGTACTACAAAATGGTGGCAGCGGTTTGGGATCCCAACATCCCCTACCAATAAAATATAAAATAAATGAGCAGTGGATCGGACTGATTCATTCATCCCCTACAAAGAAGACTGACGGCAGCGGTTTGGATCTGAGACAAATAATCCCCTACCAAGAAGAGTCTCAATTGGCGTCCAGGCAAAGATCAACTGGGATTATACCATAATCCCTTACCAACAAAACGAGAACGACACCCCATAAACAAAAACATCACAGTTAATAGTGAAAAAAAAAAATTTTTTTAAACAGCGTCCAGCGGCCAAAAGCAAACACACCAAACACAAACTATATCGACACATGCGAATGGAGACGGAAACTCTGGCAATCGATAGGCAGGAGCTCTAGTGGGACTGTGAAATGTGGAACTAGCAAAACCCGACAAAGGTCTCAGTCTGAACAGCTGGCTACTTGTCCAATCTACTATTCCCAGCAAGACACTAGCAAAAGGAACAACAAGGTGATCAGGGACAACTGCAACATACTCAACATCATAAACAACAAAAATTTCATGTCCATATAACAACATCGCACCAGTAGGAGCAGTCAATACAGCTGTAGCAGCCAGCAACACGGGCACAAAAATGTACAAGGTATGCACATACATTCTATCTATAAAATTGTATTAGTTAATTTAAGAGGACAAACAAAACCCACAATACACATTTAAAAAGTTCATAAAAACAAAAAAGGAACGCATGTAGTGCTCCAAAAAGCCCTACCATCTTTTTCTCCCATTCCTAATCCAAAATCCTATCAAAACCTGAAAAACCCCAAAAATAAACTACAAAATTTGATTTTTATTTTTTATATACCTATTTGAATTTAGCACATATATATACATATATTTTCCTTAAATTATTTCTGCTTTTTGGGGAAGATTTTTACACTCTTTATGTGATAACAATAGCGGACAAATTAAAATTATTAGTCCTTGTCTTTAAGCGCTGTTTAGGACATTCTTAGGTTGAATTTTTTCCTTTGGATTTCTCTTTTGGTATCATTTGCGTCTCATCGGAAAATTCATTCTTGGATCTGTTTCTCTTCTTTGCCCGTGACACTTTAGGCCTTGCTCCCCTCGAACGAAAGGAAAATTGTTTCTCTCATCTTAGGGAAAAATACACTTTACCCAATAGGGTCAAACTAACTAAGTTTGAAGGTACATTAATCTTGTTGTTCTTATCTTTTCTCTTGGCCATCGTACCACGACAAAATGAAAATTGAATCTCTTTGTTCTCTACCCCTTTTTACCATCATTTGGGAAGGTCTGTTTCATAAATACGTCGTTAGCGAAAAAAATAAACCGGGTACGCGTTCACAGAGACCTGAGCCCGAGCTCATACAAAATCGCGAGGACGAAATATCGGAAACCGTACGTATGGAAACACGCGAACAGAGTTCTAGAATGAACTTACCAATAGGATTAAGTGACATACTGGGACTCGTGCCGATATTTAACGGTAATCCTGACGAATTAGAGGGTTTCGTCTCTTGTGGAGACATTTTGTTCTCACAAGCACAAGATGACAATCAGAAGTCCTTTATTCTAAGGGTGGTCAAAACCAGATTGCAGGGACCGGCGCGTGATTGTATCAGGCATAAAATCATTTCTACCTGGGAAGATCTTGTTTCAGAATTAGAGGGAGAATTTAAAGCTCTCATCTCTAGGTCTGCTGCCCAAAATAACTTAGTGGCAACAAAACAAGATAGCAAGGAGGGTGTGAAAGAATTTTCAAATAGACTCACACATCACCTGCATGAATTGGACAGCGCCACATACGCTAGTTCATCTGATCCTGCAGTCAGAACTTATCTTCTGGCTGAAAATCAAAGACTCGCGTTAAATACATTTGAGGATGGGATACGAAATTCCAGCCTCAGAATCTTGGTGAAGTCTCACAACGCCCCAAATTTAAAAGCAGCCATTAGCTACGCTTTGGAACAATCTCAAAGATTGAACAACGATAACTCAATGCTAACTTCCAATAACAATTTTAGGAGAAATAACCAACCAATTGTTTGTCAAACATGCAACAAGAGGGGACATACTTCTGCGACTTGCTATCGCAACACTAATTTTCCTAATTTCGTCCCCCAACGCATTAAGACTGAGGCTGAACGTCTCCAATGCACATACTGTCGAAAGTATAATCACACTCAGGCAGAGTGCAGAACCAGGTTAGCTCATATGCGAAACCAGGACCAACATTCGACGAGTCGTAATCCCTTTAAAACTCATCTTAACCAATCCAATCAATCTCAAAATAGGACAATAACAAACTCGCCCCGCATTGAAAATCGTAATACCCGACAAAATCAAAATATTAACAGGGTATCCAATCAACAACAGGGAAACGAACTCACTCGGGCAGCGAGCAACGGCAATCCTTCTCGAGTTCAGACAATCGCCGATATACACCCCATCCCGATGTAAATTTTCAAATGCGCGTATTTTTCTGCCCTGAATTTAAGGAGCCAGTAATACGTGTAAAATTTAATCCATCGGATAAACAATACTCGACTTTCCTTATCGATACAGGCGCCGACATCAGCCTGATCAAATTAGATAATCTTTATATTGAACAATCTGTAGAAAATTCAGACCCAGTGACTATATCCACCATTGCTGGGAAAACGGTCAGCACATGCGGAAAGGTATTGGGGGAGTTCGAATTCAGAACTGATAGGCACTCCATACCCTTTAAGCATAATCTATTTGTAGTGGGAAGCAACGTAGACTTCCAACACGATGGCATACTGGGAAGCGATTTCCTTACGAAGCACTAGTGCCACATTAACTTTGAAAAGGGATTCCTTAAATTCGCTGTAAAGAAGAGAACTATGGTAGAACTCGAGCAGCCTTTAGGGAACAAAAATGAGGTCAAGGAAAATATTCAGAAGGCCACGCCTTACGAGGTATCTTCCACGGATAATACAGGCATTCTTGAAAAATTGGATAACACCGTTCGTGAGTCAACATCCGAATCCGTTTGTCTACGGGCCGGATCTGATGCTGTGACAAACACAACGAAACCAACCACCCTTGAATCTTCCTCTCCCCATTTAAGTAAAGTTTGTGGTAACAGAAAAGGTAAGGAAACTGCCGAAAAACTGAGTTCAGGAAAACATGAACCTGAAACTCTAATACCGTCAGTAAATTTAAAACGAAACACCACGGTCGACTACATAAAATTGCATTCACGATCTCAACAAATAATGGAGATTCCCTTTAAAGAAAAATCCAGTCAAGAACTGATTATTAAAAAATCCGAGATCATGCCAGGGATATATCTGGGTAATAGTTTGACAACACCACAGGACAACAAAATAAAGGTATTATTAATGAACACATTAGACACCGATCAAGAAGTAAGCACCAACGACATAGAAGTCGAATGGGAAGATCTGGATGACTACAATGTGTTACAGGCGGATGAAACTAAGAACTTTCTAAAAAAAATAGGCTTGAACGGCTAGAATCACTCCTAGAGTTGCATCATTGTAACCAGGAGGAAAGGATATCTATCCTAGACATCTGCCGCAGATTTAACGATCTCTTTTACTTAGAGGGCGACCATCTCACACACACTGACGCCATAGAGCATCAGATCATCACGGAAGAAGGAAAGCCCCCACTTTACATAAGACCATATCGCCTCCCAGATAGCTCGAAGCAAGAAATCCACAAACAAGTGAATGAAATGCTTCAGGATGGCGTGGTACAACCAAGTTTCAGTCCTTGGAATTCCCCTCTTTTTTTTTCCATTTTTAAACATTTTTTTTATTTTCTTTCTATATTCTTAGTTTCTAAATTAAAGGCTAGACAAAAAATGCTTAAATTCTAGCTTAAATAGCTTATATAATAACTTACTGGTCCTTCGCAGACGCTCTAAGCTAAACATTACTTAATATTTGTATAATTTGCCTTTCGGCGACAGAACTTTGTGGCAATACTTATAATTATTTGAAAGACAAAGAAAAATTTGAAAAACTTTGTCAATTTTTTTTGTTTTTTTTTTTTCTTAAAATTTAACTTACTTAACTTACCTAAACTTATCTACTTTTTTTTTTTTTTTTTTTTTTTATTTTATGTAAAATCACTTAGCTTAACTTAACTTAAATCTTATACTACCCTAATTCTAGAAAAGCTAAGTCTATGTAAGCTAGCTGATGATAATGTGATTCTATACCGACTTTGGTAACCAGCTCTTTATATGCCATTCAACCACCAGAACTGTTGACGTTGTCTAATACTATCGTCCCGGTCTCTGTGGGAGATAGCCCTACTGAAGCGCAGGAGCTCTTCTTCGGTGCGCGTTACTTCCCGGTCGTAGCACAATCGCCCGTCTACGGATGATCTACTTACATGATAGATCAGCGGAGTTCCGGATCTATCCTGTATAAGCCCTTTCATATCCAAGTCAAGGAACGCCTCTGGTGGAACAAAGCCGTTGCGACGCACGCTCTCATAGTACAAGGTGTTTGGATAATAGGTCCCGAAAATTAGGTCATTGGACGAGCTTATTGCTCTCGCAATATGTCCTCTGATTAATTTAATCATAAAATTATCCACCCTATTTATGTACGCTTCATTATATAAAGTCTCATTTGAGTAATACTTTTTATAGTCCGATTCCGGTGTCCGATATAATCTGAGACAACTTCTGAGACACTTTCTTTCGAACACCCGAATTTTTTCCATCAAATTTGGACCTATGTTGAACCATACTGGGCAAACATATATGAGCATTGGCCTGATTAGCGTCATGTAGCATATGACTTTTACCCTGCTGTCAAGTTGGCTACTGTGAAATAGCCTCCTTGTCATAGCAAAAGTTTTTCTCGCTTTGAGCAAAGCAGCCTCTACATGTCTGTTGAAATACAGATATTGATCTAGCCAGATGCCCAGGTATTTAACTAAACTCTTGGTTTCCAGTTTATCTCCATGCGGTCCCACGATAACTAGCTTTCGCCAGTTTTTCCTTGTGTCGTACGTGGCTTTATATAATGGAGTTCTAAATAGGATGGCTTCACATTTCTGGAAGTTGATCTTAAGTTTCCAGTCATCGCAATAGCGCTGCACTTTGTTGAAGTCTCGCTGTATTAACCTATTTATGATCGCAACTTTCGGAGCTGTTCTGTAAATTATGAGATCGTCTGGGTACGCAATAGCCTGTGGGAGTGCACCTAATAAGTCGCAAATGTAAATGTTAAAAAGAATCGGAGAGAGTACCGCGCCCTGTTGCAAGCCATTCTTGATATTATACGTTTTATTAGAGGTCACATTACCACTTTTGACCACGAATCTCCTGTCCTTTGACATATCGTAAAGTACATATAGTAAAGGCTTATGTATGCCATATCTGACCAGTTTGTAATACAACCCTTCGATCCAGACGGTATCAAAGGCTTTTTCCAAGTCGATCAGACAGGCACCTGTGCATTGGTTCCTACATTTATTCCATTGTATGTCGGAGACCAGTTTAGCTGCGGCATGTGTGGTTTCATGACCCGCCCTAAAGCCAAACTGGTTATTTGGAATAATGCTATTGTCGTCTACCCATTTTAGCAGAGCTTTGTTAATGATTTTTTCAAATACTTTACTGATGCTTGGGAGTAAACTTATCGAACGCATGTTCATTGGGTTTGTGCAGTCTTTGCCCTTTTTTGTGATGGGCTGAATGATAGCCGTTTTCCAACGCCCGGGATAATATGCATTATTCAACGCGTTGTTAAACAGGACCGTGTATATATCTATTGCCTTTGGGGGCAGGTTCTTGAGTACGATGTTAGGTACTCCATCTATTCCCACTGACTTTTTGCTTCTTAATGAGTCGAAGATACTCTGGATTCCTTCCCTTGTGATTAAAAGGCTATTAGCCCCACCATTGGCATTAATGTCAATTGACAGATTATCGTCACTGAATTCCGTAAAACCCGGATTCTCCGATTGCCAAAGTGAAATTTCATTTCGGAGGTGCAGGTGATTCTGTCGAATTCTGTCCTCCAGGTCATGGTTTCGGTGAATGCTTTCATTCACCTTGTACATTTCCTGAAAGACAGCTCCCACAGCGTTCGCCTTCTCCAAAGGATCTTCGATCACGAAGAGCTCACTATTGAAGATAGCGTTCTCTGTATCTATGCCAATGTTGGTTAGCAGCTGCTTGTTTACCTCAGTACGTGGAATTTGGAGACACTGACTCTCATTTTGATTATTTCTCCTGAATATTTTATTTATTTGTGGGAACATATTCGGGTTATTAGTTTTTATAGCTCGAATTCTGTTGTTCCAATACAAATTTGTTGCTAATCTATAATTAGCTTTAAGTAATTGTTGGAGGTTTTTTAATTGAGATTTCAGTGATATTATCTCCTGGTCTTGTCTGTCTGTAAACTGTCTGTGTAATTGTTTTAATTTCGATAGCAGTCTGCTCTTTTTCTTGTGGAGTGCGTTTATTGTTGCGTTTCTGTACATGTTAATGTGATCTGTAACTGTTGTTTTGGGAATTGTTTTGTCCATTGTTCGTTTTACGGTTTCGTCCATTTGTTGAATGTATTTGTCGATTTCGTCATTTGTCAGGTTTCTGTTTACTGGCAGATTAAAGTCATTCGAACAAAGTTCTCTTGTTAATGATCTGGTGAACTGCGGCCATCGCATTGCCCTGTAGTTATAGGGTTGCGGGATCACGAATTCCTCCAGATCTGCGAGCTCGTTCGGAAGCTCTATTACTGCCGTGAATGCACAGTGGTCGCTGTCGTATTCAATTGTCCGTAAACAGTTTGTGTTTCGTCTGTTGGTGTTAAGTAATCTCAGTCGTGAGTCGATTAGCAAGATATCTAAGAACGATCTACCTCTGGGGAACGATGGATATTTCGTAGCTAGCAGGTCAGCTCTATATTCAATATGAAACTGATCTAACCAGCCAGCCAACTGATTTCCTCTGGCATTAGATATATAATTTCCCCAATTTCTATGCTTGGCGTTCATATCTCCCCCTAGGATAAAGTAATTTTTGTCCAGGTGCAATTGTAAGCATCGAAAGAGTGTCTCGAGCTCCGCTATAAATAGGTTTTGTTGGTGCTCCTCAGGTGCGTAGACCGCAATCGCATACAAACCCCTTCCTTGCTGAAGGGGTATGCGGACGATACAGGCTTCCAGCACCCGGAACCTGCGCACTTCTCCACTATATATTACTTTATGATTGATCCCTTTTCTAATAAAGATTGCTACACCCCCCCCTTGAGAGGAGTTAGGTCGATCTCTTCGTATAATATCGTAGTTTTTATGTCCTATCTTATGTCTCTGGTTTAACTTTGTTTCCCCCGCCAGAAGTACATCAGGTTGTTCATCTTGCAACAGGTTAAAAAGATTGGCTCTTCTCTCAGTTCTTATTAGTGAATTTACATTCACGACAAGAGCTTTTATTGATGTTGTGGTTAGAGGGTTTATATCGACTTGTTATTTAGACTGGGCAAATGCGAGTAGATCTCGTTTATTTGGCTTTGTAGCTGTGTCATCTGTCTCTGCAGATTGAGCAGGATTGCGAACACGTCTGCTTGCGGTGTTGTTTCAGTCCGTGTGGGAGTATTTGTGGCTACCTGTGATGTAGCCTGATTTGGTGTTCTCCCACCCGAAGCAACTTGTGCGTACGACCGCTGCGATGTTACGGGCATTGTTGTAGTACGAGCTGGCTCTGTGTTTTTTTGCCGGGTCACACTTCTTGCCATTATTTCTCGGAATTTAGGACATCCTCGATAGTTAGCGGGGTGTCCCTCATTCCGACACACTGCGCACTTTAGAAGGGCTTTGTCTTCTACCCTTTCTTTTCCCAGAGGGCATTCTTCTGCCTTATGGTCCTTTCCGCATTTTACGCAACGGCGCTGCATTTCACAGTTAGCCGCCGCGTGACCAAACCTTTGGCAACGGACACATTGCAGGATGTCTCTGCCTTTTTTTAATTTGTCCCATGTGACCATTTAATGATCCAAGACTGTAATTTTTCTTAGACCACCAATTCTACTGCTGGGTGTTAATTGCACCAAAAAGAAGGGTAGCTTGCGGTTTTCCCTTCTTGCCTTGGGTGTGGTGAATGGTTTTACCGCGGTAAAAGCGAGATCTTCGTGCTTCAGGTTTTGAAGCATTTCGAGCAGAGCCTCCGGTTCCGTTTCAGGGTCGACACCCTTTAATAGAACCGTTACGCTCTTCGTTTGTTTCGGCGTGAACGAGTAAAATTCCGCGGTGGCTCTTTTTAAGACCTCATTAATTTTGTCGTGGTCTGCCACCGTATATGTTTGAATGGCGTGCCTGTTACCCGTCAGTCTTTTAACTGCAAAATTGTTACCTATGGCTAGCTTACAAAGACTTACCAATTCCTTACAGTCAACATCTATGGTGTTGATTGGTGGCATCTTTATTTTTCCTCTGCTACTGTTGTTTTGCTGCTGCTGTGTTGCTTGCTGGTTCGTTGATCGCTTTTGTGTTGATAGTTGCTGTCAGTAAGCTTGCACTCGCGCCAAACGATGATTTAAAAATTCCTTTCTTAAGAAGCAATATATTATTTGTTTTAATTTTCGCGTTTGCGACCGAAGTGTTATCTTTTTATTGTTTTTGTTTTTATTGTCTGGAACACTTTTTGCGCCTCACTCAACTGTTTTTATATGCACTTCTTTTTGATTATTAATGCACTGCGAGATACTGATTTGTCACTTTTAGCTTTCGTTTTTGTTGTTTTATTGATTTATTGTACTTTATGTTTATAGTAATTTGTGTTTATATTAATCTTTAAAACTCAGTACAGACATTCACTGAGAACATAATTGTGCACGAAACTGTTTCTTGAGATATTAAAATAACTTTTATTTAATGTGTTCTATATGTTAACACTGGGTTGTCCGTTTGACGGCATTTCTAAACTTGGCAAGGGGTACTTGATTGGAATTCCCCTCTCTTACTAGTACCCAAGAAGGCCGGACCTGATGGGACAAAACGGTGGAGAGTGGTTGTCGACTTTAGAGCCTTAAATAAAATAACAGTCGGAGATGCATATCCATTGCCCAATATTACGGATATTTTGGACCAGCTAGGAAAAGCTAAATATTTTAGCACTTTGGATCTAGCAAATGGGTTTCACCAAATACGCATGGACAATAGAGACAAGGCAAAAACAGCGTTTAGCACACCCTTCGGACATTACGAATATAATCGAATGCCCTTCGGACTTAAAAACGTACCCGCCACATTCCAAAGGCTTATGAATAATGTACTCATGGGTCTCCAAGGAATAGAATGTTTCGTCTATGTAGATGATATTGTAATTTACGGATACGATCTGAACGATCACAATTCCCGACTTACCAGAATTTTCGAGCGATTACAAAGGCACAATCTGAAAATACAACCAGAAAAGTGTCACTTCATAAGGAAGTAGCTCACCTACTTAGGGCATGTTATTTCAAAGAAAGGTATAAAACCAGATCCAGAAAACACTAAAGCGGTGAAAACGTTTCCAACGCCCAAGAAACAAAAAGATGTAAAATCTTTTCTCGGTTTTGTAGGCTACTACAGAAAATTTATCCCAAATTTCGCCGAACTGGCAAAACCTTTAAGCAGATTGCTCAGGAAGAATGTTCCATTTTATTGGGATGCCTTTTGTGACGAGGCATTCACAACTCTAAAAAGAAAGGTTATTACCCCACCAATACTGGCTTATCCAGACTTTAACCGGGAGTTTATAATAACTACGGATGCTAGCAATGTTGCGTTAGGAGCAGTGCTATCTCAAGGTACAATAGGACAAGATAAACCTATTGCTTTCGCTAGCCGAACTTTAAACGACGCAGAAACTCGATATACAACATCCGAAAAGGAATTATTGGCAATCGTTTTTGCACTAGCCCAGTTCCGACCATACGTTTATGGACGAAAATTTACTATAGTCACTGACCATAGCTCTCTACAGTGGCTTATAGGACGAAAGGATCCTACATCCAGACTTATGCGATGGAGAATTCTACTCGAAGAGTATGAGTACACAATCGTCCATAAAAAAGGAAAGCAAAATGCAAATGCTGATGCTCTCAGCCGTATAACAATGACTACCCCAGTCGATCCCATCAAAAATAATATCCTCGTCACCACACGAAGTAAAGCCAAACTCGAAGAAGATGTGGCTGCACAATCATACAAAGATACTACCAATCTTGTATGGCAAGAACAAACAGGGTCCATCTATACCAAGAAGAAACTTGGACTACGTATTATAATCCTCCCATTGATAGACTCTGCTGAGGAAGAAAACCTGGCAGGAAGAATCCCAAACTTCACCAAGCCAGACGTAGGTAAAATTACGTTTCATGAGCAAGATGGGTTATGCGCCATCACATTGCCATTGCCTTTCAGAAACCTAAGCGACCAGGAAACCGCTAAAAGTTCCCTTATTGATCTGAAGAAGATTTGCGAAGACCGGAATTTCAATTCCATTGGAATTTTAGTGCCCTTCATAGAAAGCGAATCAAAAGTAACACTCAATAACTTGCTAAAAGAAACTTTTGCTCACCTCAACGTGACAATGTACGTTTTCTCCAATAAAAAGAAGCTTCTAACAGATCCTAACGAAATACAAAAGTTACTCGCGGAATACCATAACTCACCTTTCGGAGGACACCAAGGAGCCACCCGAACAATTAATAGATTGAAGCAAAAATATTACTGGCGCACAATGACCGCTGACGTCGCGGCGTATATTCGAAAATGTGCTTCCTGCCAGATAAACAAAAGTGGAAGGAATCCTAGAATTCCTATGAAGATAACCACAACAAGCTCAAAACCTTTCGAAAGAATTGCTTTAGATATAGTAGGACCATTACCAGTCAGCTATAATGGAAATAAATACCTACTAACGTTTCAAGACGATTTGACTAAATTTTCAGGAGCTTACGCACTGGCCAGCGCCGAAACCAAGGACGTGGCCAGAATTTTCGTTGAAAATATCGTCTGCCAGCACGGCATACCATCTTCTCTATTAACTGACCGAGGTGCTAATTTTCTCAGCGCACTTTTTAAGGACATTTGTTCCTTACTTAAAATGAGAAAACTCAATACAGCACCCTACCATCCACAAACGAATGGAGCACTAGAACGGAGCCATAGAACTCTGGTGGAATACCTCCGCCACTATGTAAACCAGGATCCTCTCACTTGGGACACCTGGATACCTTACGCAATGTTTGTGTACAATACTACACCCCACAGTAATACAGGCTACACGCCGCATGAATTACTATATGGTTTCCCAGCCGAAATACCCAGTTCTCTCAGACAAAACCCCGAAAGCACTTATAACTACGACCATTACGCAAATGAATTAAAAATGCGATTACAACATGGTTATCGTACAGCTAAGGGAATACTGATAGAGAAAAAACAAAAATCTAAGGCATACTACGACCAAAAAGTAGGCCGTAAGAAATTTAATGTTGGCGACAAGGTTCTATTAAAGAATCACTCAAGACCTAACAAACTAACCTCCCTGTGGAAAGGCCCCTACGAAATTGTAAAGATCCTATCCGAAGAAAATTCAATCCTCAGAATAGGAAAAGGAACCCGAATAGTCCACAACAATAATATAAAACCATTTGTGGATTAGGCAATCACAAATAAGAAACCCAAAATAAATAAAATAAAGGTTGAAGGAAAGTAAATGTATAGATGTATTTATAACCTTACAAAAACAAAAAAAGAAAAATAAATGTATATACGTAAAAAAAAAAAAAACCTTAGAAAAATCATAAAGTAACACTGTACGAAAATACCACGATAATGTATTTAAAATTTGCCTGCAAAATTTTTCTTTTCAAATACTGTTACACGAATAAATAATCTTGTAAATATTATACAATATTTTAAATAACCGAAATAAACAAACAAAACAGAAAATATATCTATAAAGAAAAAATATATATACAACTAATAATGTTAAATTCACCTCTTAACAAATTATTGTTCAAAAACGAAATAGATAGATAGAATAAACAAAGAAAATTTATAAATTCAGGAGATAACAAATAAAATATAACAAGAAATTAAATCTCCACATAACTCATATGTTTCAAAAATAGAAGTTTCAAAACTATACTATAAACAAATATTGACTATCGAAAAATGTATTATACAAATATTTTAATCAACCATCACTAACTTAAATAAATAAACAAACAAACATTTTTGTAATAATAAATAAAACAAAACTTACAATACGAAATAATGTTAAAATAAGAATTTATATAAGTACAAAACATTTTGCAATGAATAAATTCTAATAACATTTTAGTATAACTCAAAACAAATTTAAAAATGTCTAGAATAAAATTATATAAATAAATAAGGACAATGAAAAGTCCTCAAAAAAAAAAATGCTCTGTAAATAATATGTAATCAGTATTAATATGTAATACACAAATTGTAATAGTAAGCCTTAATAATCTTACGCAACACTTACATATATATTGTACCACAAATTGGAAAACCTATAATAATACTTTATAAACAAAAACAAAAAAAAACCTCTTATATAAAAAGAAGAAAAACATATTACTCACAATTGTTACTAAACGTAATGGAAAAAAAATATAACATAAACACTGTAAATAACACTTTTAATATATGTAATTACAACTTAATCATTGATCACTTTAAATATCAAAACAAAAAAAAATTGTACTGTAAGCTAAGAAAATAAATATTGCATACATAGAACTAAAATGAAAAAAAAATCAGGCATATGTAACGGAATCACGATACTATCATCCTTATTCCCAATCACACCATTTTCCAGAAAATTAATCTCATAAAGATCAATTTTCTTTTTTTCAAGGAGGGGAGGATGTAGTGCTCCAAAAAGCCCTACCATCTTTTTCTCCCATTCCTAATCCAAAATCCTATCAAAACCTGAAAAAACCCAAACATTATCCAAAATTCGCAATAAACGAATCAAACATTCGTTTATCGCATAACATTTGCCCCCACGGCATAATTAAATCCAGAATCAAAATTAAAATTAAAATTCACAATAAACGAATCCAATATTCGTTTATTGTTCTATATTTGCTCCACAGCATCACCCAAATCCAAAATTCAGAGATTGTTATCTCTATCCTAAAAATTCCATTGAGTTAAACAAACAAAAACTCAAAAGCAGATACATTCACACATCTGCGTAATGGTTTCGTAAGAATTCAAGAAATTGATTTCTTATCTTGTGTAAACACAACATCTCGCTCGAAATATCCAAAAGATCGAGATTGTTGCACGAAAATGTGTATCTTTGAGATACAATTTTCGATTCCTTTTCCTTTATAAAGGAATGGTTTCGTGATCTCCGGGCCGCAGTATCTAGATCCTCCTGCCACAGAGCAGGTATTTTTCAAATAAAATCAATAAAACTAAATCCAAAATAAATAAAACTGCTTTCATTACTTTTGAAATTTTGTGCTGGCACCCAACGTTGGATGATTCTATTTATATATATATATATATATATATATATATATATATATATATATATATATACCAGGACGACTCCAAAGAAATCGGTACAGGAACCAGTACTGAGGTTGCAGGGTATAAGGACACTATCCCCTAGGTTACGTCCCACGAACAATCAGGACGTTGCTCTTCCCTCTGGGTCAGAGGAAGCACGGCAACGAACCCTTGCTGAAGTGTGTTGTTCCAGGAGCAATCAATAAAGAGATCCAACGTCCTTTTCAGGACAAGAAAACGCGCTTCCTAAGGAACAACCCCCACAACGGCAAAACACGCATAGAAAATCACCAAACAAATTAAATTGTGAAAAATCAATCAAGAAAAGCAAATTTTGAAAATTTTATTTTATAAACAGCATTTTTTAACGCAATCACTTGAATGGTTTACAATAATAACAAAAACCCCAAGAAAAATTTAAATATACAAAGGGAGAATAAGAAAGTACAAACCCTACACTTATAAAATCAATTTTTACTTACATTTTTACATATACCTATACATATGCACATATTTACATTCATTAAATAAGTTTCTTAAGGATTTAATTTACTTGATGAATATTTTCCATACTTTCTAACAGGAAATTCTCGATTTTAACGCGCTCACCCTTATCTGTCTGTTGGTCTTTTTCCTTTCATCTGTTTAGATCAAAATTCCTTAGGATCACTGTCCCCTATCGAGGATCTTTCCACTTGCAGGCTCGTTTCACTTTGGGCTCGATAAAAATGTCCTCTCTTTTTACCATTGCCTTCTTTCACAGGATCTCTTCTGCTTATCTGTCTACCTGGATTTTTCGAAATTAGGAATGTTTTACTTCGGTGTCAGTAAAAATCTTTTCCTACCTTCGATATTTTCGAAATTTCCACTATAGGTGAAGATGTGTTGGGTTTGAAAGGATCTCTTTTGCTAATCTGTCCTTTACAGGATCCTTCGATATTAGGATTGTTTTTCGCGGTGTCGGAAAAATCTTCTCTTACCTTTAGTATTATGGAAATTTCCTGTATATGTATCGACATATTTGGGTTTGAAAGCATTTCTACTCTTTTCCCTTTAGTCTTCTTCTCTTTTCGCTTCAGTTGAGTTCGAAAAACTCTCTTCTCACTATTCGCCTTTGTTACACTTGTATTTGGTAGGATGAATTTACCGAAGGAATATTTCGCCCAAAATAATACCCGAATCGAATATTTGAAGCGCGCGAAAAAATGAACGTCACAATCGGATTGAAAGTTATTTTAGATTTCGTGCCGGTTTTTAACGGTAACCCGGACGAACTCGATGATTTCATTTCTCACGGGGATATTATCTTTTCACAGGCACGGGACGACAGCCAGCATGCTTTTTATCTAAGCGTGGTGAAAACCAGACTGAAAGGGCCAGCATACGACCACATCCGGTACAAGGTCATTTCAACCTGGAATGATCTTGCTTCCGAATTAAAGGGGGAACTTAAAATGCTCACCTGAAGGTCAGCGGCACAAAACAGTCTGGTGAAAGCCAAGCAAGATAGCAAGGAAGGTGTGAAGCAGTTTGGAAACAGACTCGCACACCTCCTGTATCTGCTGAACGAGGCCACGTTCGAAAGCACTGTCGATCCTACGGTACGAACATATCTCCTCGAGGAAAATAAAAAGCTCGCCTTGCATACTTTTGAAGATGGTCTTAGGGATCCCCATTTGAAATTTCTAGTTAAAGCACGTGGTAACCCAAGTCTTAGAGCAGCAATAAATTACGCTCTCGAGCAGGCCCCACGACTAGGCGATAGAAACCTTCTTAATTTATCTAATAATTCCAAATATAGCCAACCAACAATTTGTCAATCGTGCAATAGGTTTGGTCATACTTTTGCGACATGTCGTCGAAAAGAAAATGTTTCTAATCCTATCCCCCAAATTAAGGCAGAGGTTGAACGCCTCCAATGCACATATTGCAACAAATATAATCATTCCCAAGCAGAATGTAGGAGACGGTCCCATTTCAAAAGTCAAAACGACTCTCCATCAAATAAAAATGATTTTAGAACTCAGCCTACTTCTACCGCAAACGTTTGGAGAAGTGGAGTATTAACCAAAACTAACAGGGTGCAATTAATAAAAATTGATTCGGAGAAACAAAATACGGGAAAATTTGAACAAACAGCGCTAGAATCTAAGGGTTTAAACAACAAGGTGTCGTATACGAATGAAATTGGCATTCGATATAATAGGGACATAAATCAGAGGCAGGATGATCTAACTGCTCCTCAAATAGAAGAAGTAGTGACCAAAGATCATATCCAACAGTCAACATCTGAATCCGTTTGTCTACGGGCCGGATCTGATGATTCGACAAAAACCCCTGAAAATACTATCCTAACACCTCCCTCTAGTTTCATACTCTTAAATGCTCCGACTTTTAGCAACAACACGTCCAAGCTCATAGAGCACAAACTGAAAACCCCGGCAAAGTGTAAGCCGGATGAGCAAGAACTCCCAGCAAACTGTAAGCCCGAGGAACAAAAACTTTCAGCTAAGTGTACGCCTGTGGAAGAAAGAGTCCCAGCAGAACGTAAGCTTAAAAAACCACAAGAACTCCCAGCATCCGATAAGCCTGAGGAACAAGGATTCCCAGCTAAGAGTAAGACTGTGGAACAAGAAGTCACAGTAGAATGTGAGCCTGTAAATAATAGCTATATCAAATTACCGCTTTTAAATTACTTGTTTGTCCGCATCGTCTCCCTCGTTTCTCTAATTTTTCAAACTTCAAAATGGGTTCTACAAATTAAACATAAAAATAAACAAATGATCAAAATCTCTTTTACAAATAAAACAATGGTTGAACTTCCAAAATTTATTATGAATTCTGCATCCTTTAAAATGTCTTTCATAGATAGTTTTATTGCCCAAACTTTAAACTACGTTACACAAACCAACCCTAAGAAAATATGGAAAATTTTTCACAAATTTAAAGAAAAACCTAAAGTGAAACAAATGGATTATTCCTTTCAAATATATGTATACGTGTATGGACATAAAAATAAAACACCAATTCTCACATTATTAATCAAAAAAAAAAAAAAAAAAAAGAAAAAAAAAGAAAAAAAAAACCATATGTAAATTAAATAGAAAATATATAATTAATAATATTTAATTCCCCGTTTAGCAATTTATTGTACAAAAACAAAATAGATACATATACATAATAACACAAATAAATAAAATAAAACAACCAACTCTGTTTTGGGAAATTTATGTATCTAAAAGAAAATTATCTATAATAAACAAAGAAAATTTGTAAATAATACAACTGTATTCACAATTCAGGAGATAATAAGCAAAATATAACAGAAATAAATCTCTGCAACTTCATATTATTAACACATAAATATGAAACAAATATTAACTCTCCCAATAAAATAATTTTGTAAATATTATACAATATTTTAATTAATTGCCATTAGCTTAAAATTTAAATAAATGAACAAAAATATTTTAATAATAAATGATCTTAATTTGTAAATAAAAAACATATAAAAAAAATTTAACTAAACAAAACAAAATCTATGAAATAAACAATATTAAATACAAATATAATAATTTCAAATACCTATATAACATTCTCCAATTAACCTAATCACATATATCCTAAGAAAAATAAGGAAATAACATTTTTTACTTTAAATCAAAATGAATTTAAAAATTTAGAATCAAAACTTTCTTTATAATACAAGCAAAAAAAAAAAAAACATAAATATAGTCCTCAAAATGAAACAGAAATATACTCTGTAGATAATGTAAATTCCTATACGAGTATAATACACAAGTTGTAAGGCTTACCTCAAATTTATCTGTAGCACAAATTGAATTTAATATTTTATTTAAAATAACCTTATTTTATAAAAATAATTCAAAATTATTATTAAATATATTGAAAAAACATAAGAACTCTGTAAATAACATTATTAATATATGTAATTACAACATAATCTTGAATTAATTCAATACCAAAACGTAAAAAATGTACTTATATACACGATAAGAAAAATTGTGAATTTAAGCCTTTAGTTTAACACATAATCTTAAACTTTATAAAGACATAACAAAACATTGAAGAACACTCTACCGTAAGCTACAGAATTAACACAAAATTTTGAATAATACTTAAAAACAAGAACAAACATTTAAAAAAGTAGCAAGCAATTGTAACTACAATGAAAATTTAAAGTAACCATTATAATTGGAAATCCAAATTATGTAACGAAGCATGATGACATCGCCCTTCATCTTTTATCGCGTCACTCCTACAAAATTAATCTCTTACAGATTAATTTTTTTTCAAGGAGGGGAGGATGTAGTGCTCTGAAAAGCCCTACCACCTTTTTTCCTCCATTTCCACATCCAAATCCCAGCTATTTTACTACAAAACTCAAAATCCGATCAAAACCCGAAAAAAACCCAAACATAAACCAAAATTCGCAATAAACGAATCAAACATTCGTTTATCGCTTATTAGCTGCTTCCACGGCATAATTAAATCCAAAATCTTAAATTAAAATCAAATTTCCGATAAACGAATCTAATACTCGTTTATTGTTCTATATTCGCCCCACGGCATCATCAAAACTCAAAATCAGAGATCGTTATCTCTATCTGAAAAATTCCATTGAGTTAAGCAAATAGAAAACCAAAACCAGATACATATCGACATCTGCGAAATAGTTTCGTAAGAATTCAAGAAATTGAATTCTTATCTTAAATAAACACTGAGCATCTCACTCAGGATTCCAAAATCGGGATTTTTGTAGGAAATTGTGTATTTTCGAGATACAAATTTCGATTTGGTTTCACTTATAAGGGTGATGAATTTCAAATTCGAGAATCAGTCTCTAGGTTGGCGTCCAACGTTTAAGGACGTCAATCATTTAAATTAAATATTAAAATTAATAAAAGTAGTTGCAGATTCAAAAAGCTGCATTTTTATTGGGCCTGGCCGATTCCCAGGACCCGAATTCAACAATCGTTCGCTTCTCTTCCTCGTTGATCGAGAAGCACGGAAGCGAACCGTACTACAGTATGTTCTTCAATGTGCTCAAGGTTCATTCAGGTTGTAGGACTCTCTGGGGATCCTGCGATTAAGTCAATATCGCTATCTGTTAATTCGTAGGATTTAGTCTTTGCTTATCTGTGGGTTTCTGCATGGCAGCTGTAATTGCCACCGGCCTCAACGGGTCTCACTCAGTACCGCTCCGCAACTGGACCACCTCGTGCACTGTTCCGAGCCTAGGTTTATCGGCTTCAAAATCGTACGACTTCTGATTGACGTCACCGAACAAAAACACGGTTGAATAAATCACACAGGAGGTTTACAATTTATTTACTTCCTTTTCACCTTAACACGAGAATATAAATTAATCCTAACTGACGTTGACTAGTATGAGTACAATTTTTCTAGGGTTTGGCGTGGTTTCGCGCGTTACACTTCCGTTCTCCCGCTATTTTAATTTTACTTTTAAACTTTTCTAATTAGTTTTTAATATTCGTTTTTTCCGCGGGTAACCTTCGGACTTTTCTTTCTGTAATATTTTTCTTTTTTCGTTTTTTCTTTTTACGAGAGTAATTTTTTGTCTACCAGCCTCGCCGACGACTGTTAATCAACTTTTTTCCTACTTTCTACACACTCTCTCTCCATCCTCTTCGCCATCTCATCGTCTCCCTGAAGAGAACCCCACCGCGACTGTTCTTTTGAAGTCCACATTTTAACGAATGCAGGTATGTTCATCTGTTCGTATTTGATGTTAACTTAAAATGTGGACTGTCTATTTAAATTTGTGTATTATAACTTTTTCTTTTTTCCTTGTAATAAATCTGCCACGCCGCTTTTCACGCGCCATGGAAGCGATTCAAAACGTGGGCTTGTTTATTGTTTATTCATCATCATCATCGGCACTACAACCGGGAACCGGTCTTGGCCTTATTTAGCAAGTCCTGAGGCTTGTTAAATTTTCCATAATGATTTATTTTTTTCTGGGCAAGGTCATTAGTCTTGCGCCAGATACTCCCCGACGGGGAATCGAACCCCGGTCTCCCGGGTGACAGGCGGGTATACTAACCACTATACTATCGAGGAGCCTTTATTGTTTATTGCTTATTGTTTATTTATATTAGGGGTGGTGGAGGTTACCACGTAACATCGGTTCACACATAATGTAACCATTATAATTAGGGAGTGTTATTTTCGCGTCGGCTATTCCCAGCCTCACATGTGCGACAACAATTGTCTTTACATGCACATTGGCTGGCGACCAATTTGTCTAACGACACAAAGCAACGCCGAGGGGGTTGTGGACGCAGCTGCAAACAATCAGCGCAATAGCCGCTAAAACCCAGTCCTTCAGCATTTCCAAATGCAAACAAGAACTCGGTTCCTGCTGCAGCCAGATATGCTATAAACATCTAAAACCTCAATTAGCACGAGTACCCCGATACATTGCGGTCTATCTATACAGCTGCACTGCACACCATAAACAATGATCTACACGATCCCTTTGTCCAAATTTCGGATCGACGTTTAATTACGATTCTCGTGACCTCGTTGCATGAGTAAACAATGATTTATACGATCCCTTTGTCCAAATTTCGGTTCGACGTTTAATTACATTTCTCATGACCTCGTTGCATGAACAAACAATGATCTACACGAGCACACACACTCACCACCAAATTGAGGGCGAATCAAGTGGCAGATTCCAACCCTCGATTGAGTCGTTTTCCAACTACCGACGGAGCCGGTCGGTTCTTCTCCCGATCTCCGTGGTTCGGCGGGGATGCGTACATCCCGAGTCTTTTTCCGATACCAGTCGTGCGTGTTATACAGTTCCGCGAATTAACTTAATCGAAACCAATTGTCAGTGCTATGTGCTCATGTGTGTGTAAAGAGCATATCTGCTCTATTCCATTCGCTTCCTTTATAACATAATAAGTCAAAAACGAATTATAAAGAAAACCAAAAGTTCATTGTAATAGTTTAGAATCCAAAGTTGAGTGTACATTCAGAGTTCTATTTGTTTTATCAACTGCATTAAGTACAAATAGGAACCATTAAAATAAAGAAACAAAAAGTGTGTGTTTTATTGTATTGTCATTTTTCCTGGTGATCGTTTTTTTGTTTTTTTTTTTTGTATTCGGCAGAACAGTTGATCTTTGAGTTAGTGATGATGGGGATGGGAGTGAACGCCGGCACACCCTACTCCTCCCCCACAAGCCTGAATATGGCCATTAATGTTATTTGACAAATTATCGTCACTGAATTCGGTAAAACCCGAATTCTACAATTGCCAAAGTGAAATTTCGTTTCGGAGGTGCAGGTGATTCAGTAGAACTCTGTCCTCCAAGTTTCATTCACCTTGTACATTTCCTGAAAGACAGCTCCCACAGTGTGGGTGAAATCAAATCAGGTGTTCAACAGTTGAGTGTGTGTGTGCATACCCAATACGATAAATCACTTTTTGCATCTACATAACTACTCAGAAAGGATACGACAGTATTTCTGCAATCCTATAATAATTCAACGAATAGCAAACCACTTGGTAGGAAGGTGCGGTATTATAAAACATTGCTGCATATAATATCAATCTTCGTCACAGTCATTCGATGCGAGACTAAAATGCCCCTCTGCTGCTGTTTTTGATTTACTAGTAAAATTCTTATACACTACGCAATATACAATTCAAACTGTTTGTTTCATAATCACCCGTAGATTTTCATTTGCACAATACATACAGTCCTCATACTTGGCTTGGAGAGTGATATGCTTTCATCGGGATTTCTTAACGTTACAATAAACCACTTTCAATGTTTTAGACATTTCAAAATGATGTTTTCTATGTCATTTCTCATTGCACGATTCAATTTATTCAAGTGTAGACAATCACTCCTTGTAGAAAATCACTCAACAGGACGAGTCCTAGTATGTTGCCTTCCTGACTCCATGTTTGGGTTATACCCATTTAAAACCTCTATTAAAGCTGTTTCATAAGGCTACATGCTCTTGGTTTGTGTATGAATCCACATGATGGGACATCAGATTGGTCTGATGATTACAGAGTCAATGTTTGACTAGAACGGAAAGTTTAACCACATCCTAGCTAGTGGCGGCATTCGGGAGGTAATAAATTTGTCTCGGCAAATGTCGTGCAACCCTTTTGATTAGACTTATGATCTCTTTAATTGGTGAATTCTTGTTATTG
Organism: Microdon myrmicae; assembly: GCA_963931805.1. Classification (NCBI taxonomy): domain Eukaryota; kingdom Metazoa; phylum Arthropoda; class Insecta; order Diptera; family Syrphidae; genus Microdon; species Microdon myrmicae. Next base: position 28,779,117 of record OZ007497.1, on the reverse strand, counting down.
TATTACCCATAAAAGTTTCATAACTTAGGCTTTACGACGGACGGCGTTAAAGGGAAATATCTTTCTACGGACTAATAATATTGGCCGAGATGGGAAGGGAAGATCTTCGGTGAACGATCCGTGCAGATGGGTGGATATAAATTGGTTTACAGGGTCAGAATCAATAAGGTGCTAATCTATAAGGGGCCTTCTTGAGTAGGTGGCAGAGTTTTTGGACGATAGATGAAATACACTTGATGTGATTGCATATCGTGCCTCTTGGTAATATGAAAAGGGAATGTAAAATGGAACAGGTTATGTCTGTGGGCGAGTTGATTGAACTTTAAATTGAACAGCTAAGATTAAATTGTTTCTTTTTGTCGGGAGCTTTTGTGGCGGTTCCGCCAAATCCCACGGTTCGCCTTCCTGACAAAAAAAAACCCAATAACTGCTACCCAGTCTGCATAAGCTTTCGCTAATGCAATTGCATCAGCATCTTAAATGCTTCACGCATTAAATAGATCAAATCTATAATCTTAAAAAGTCCCTGTAAAAGAATTCTTACCTTTTCTTGCATCTCTTCGCATACAATTCCTGTACGAGTTCTTTATTACCTTATCATAAATTACCTGAAAGGAAATTCATCGGTTCATATAAAATACAACCGCATATCAGGAAATATTACACCCTTGCGTCGCCTATTATCCAGCTTCATTCATGTGTACAATAAATCCCTTTCATACACATTGGCTGGCGACATATTTTTTCCCATCAATAAACAACCCAAGCAGCTGCATATAATTAGCGCAATAGACGCTCAAACGAATTTCCTTAGCACGCAATGTGCAAACAAAAGAACGCTGTCCTTCAAAGGTTTTCTGGCGATACCATAAACATGGTTTGTGGTATCCTAAATGCTATTCCCATGTAATAAGTTCCAGCTTATTTATTTAGCTGACCCTAATCACAGACCGATGCATTAGGTGGCTTCTCCTTTGTTCTTTTTCCCTAGCTGTAGGTTTTGTTTATCCTTGCTGGAATGCATTGATCAACACGATAATGTGATCTTCACTCACACATACTACCATGATCATAATTAGCGAGTGATCCATGCACGAGATAATTATCGCTGAGTCATATTACAACCTTCAGAGCGCGCACATCGGAAGTCGTCTGGTAACCGCCGCGATCACACGAGGGTGTGCACGCCCCCGAGTGTAAAGTTTAGTCGAGAGTAATACCCTTTAGAGCCACTAATAACAAGTACGAATTAAGTGATTAAACACAAATATACGAGTATAGACAATATCGTCATCTGGTCGGTGAAGAGTAATGCGCCTGCGAACTCAAAGTTATGTAAAACACAAATTTAAGATTCGGCTACCAGTTTAATAATTTTTGTACAGATGCATCCTAAAATTAAATAAAAGCCCAGTTGGACTACCAACAAGCCACAAGTGTTTTCGTTTTTTTGTTTCTTCTTGGTGGACAGTGTACGGCGGAATTCATAGTGCCGATGGCGGAAGGAAGTGAATCAGCGTCGTACGCCGGCGCACAATACTTCCCCGCTACACTCTCCCCTTTACAGTTCGCAAATACTCTATTTAATTTAATTTATTTCTTTAATAGATGATTAGCTAGCCAACAAAATACTTACAACAATGTGCGGTATATATATATGATATATAAAATAAATATGTGAGTTACTTTTGCGGACTGTAACTGGTAATTCTCAAAAGACGAGGGTGTCCCGAGACCGCTTTAATATCCGACTCATTCCACATTCAATTGCCCGGAAATGCCTGTAGGCTAATCCAACATTCCCGTTGCCACGTCTGTGGTGAATCCACGAACCTCCACACAAGCTCAAAGAATCCTCAAAACCTTTGCCCATCGCAATGCGTCCCATGCCAGCACGGCTGTTTATGATATGTGGCCCACATCCTCCATGTTTGAACCTCGTAACATATGGTTACAAAATCAAAATTGTCTGGCGGCCCAAATGTTAGGTAAACACAATAAGTCAATATCACAATCGCAATTTTTTTTTTTATTAGACTTCTCTCGGGAGAGGCGAACCTATAGCGCCGAGTCGGCGCCCCGAGATGCCATCAAATAACTGTTGCAGTTCTTTTTGAACGGTTGCAAATTGTAACGCTCCGAGAACACTCGCGTGGGAAGGGAGTTCCACAGCTTCCCCGCTCTGTAACGGAACGAGTTCTGATGCAGGGATGTTCGCGCCGTCGGAAGATGAACCACAAACGGTTGCGATCCGTCGGATTGTCTTGTGGAGCGCATATAAACCGAATTGCGCCGAACAATACCAAGAATCTCCGAAGAACAGCACGCGTGATAATATCTGCAAAACAGACAGAGGTCGGCCACGCGCCTTCGATGTGATAGCTACTGTAGTCCCGACGTCAGCGCCGAGTCCCCAATCAGGCGGATCGCTCGTCTCTGTATGCTCTCAAGTAGGTCGAGGGTAAGTTTATGACCCGAGCTCCAAACATGAGAGCAATATTCGAGCGCAGGTCTAATTTGGGATTTATATAGGAGAAGAAGTTGGGCCGGAGTAAAATATTTCTTTGCTCTAAACGGATAGCTCAGTTTTCCTGAGGCTGACCTGGCGATACTCGACACGTATTTATGCCATGATACATTCCCACAGACCGTGACGCCGAGCAATTTCAAACTTTCCCCAGCCTCGAGGGCCCGGCCATTCATCATCAGCTGTGGAACCGATGATGCACTTTTCTTTATTAATGTTGTATATTGTGTCTTCGCTGCATTGAAGTCGACGACATTGGCCCTTCCCCACTACAGGACCATATCTAGATCCTGATGCAGAGAGTCAATCTGTCTAGATCTCAGCTGATGCGACGCAGATGCACTAATCGGCCGAAAATTCGAAAAGGAGGAAACAAGCGTACTGTCATCCACAAAACTGAACACTTTGTTATCCGTTATTTCCAACAAATCATTTATGTGAAGCAAGAACAAGGCTGGAATGAAAATAGAGCCCTGGGGCACCTCCGAATCAACAGAATACTGATCCGAACACTCGCCGTCCACAACAACCCGGATCGATTGATTCTCGAGGAAGCTCCTCGCCCAGTCGCAAAGCTGTTGGGAAAGTCCATATGAACGAAGTTTGCTCAGCAATGCGCCGTGCCAGACGCGGTCAAAAGCCTGTCCAATGCGACCGCCCTTGACTCACCATGCCGTTCAATCGCAGATGTCCATATATCGGTTATAAATTTGAAAAGGTCTCCCGTGGACCGCCTGCCACGGAATCCGTATTGACGATCATTCAGAAGTCCGTTGCACTCCAAATACTTAACTATCTCTGTATTGATGACTTTTTCTATTACCTCTGATAAAATAGACAGTAATACTATCGGCCGGTAATTTTGAGGGAGACACTTTATTCCCGTCTTTGGGATTGGCTGAACTCGAGCGATTTTCCAGCAGACAGGAAAGGTCCTCCGTGCATAATATAAGCGGAAGAGTCCGCCAAGAACCGGCGATAGTTCTGGAGCATAGTTCTTAAGGACTATTGCTGGTATGCCGTCCGGGCCGGTGGCCCTCCTACAATCCAGTTCACGTAGAATGTGTTGAATATTGCGCGGACGAAATCTCACATCCCGGATCGAAGACCGTACCGGCGAGATCACAGGTGGTTTCAAAAGACCGGGATCGAGGTTTGAATTCGCCGAAAATAAATTCACGAACACATTAGCTTTATCCTTTGAATTCGTGATTAACGTCCCGCTGTCTGTCACCAACGGAGGGAAAGAAGAGGATCTGAAGTTACTGCTGACAGCCTTTGCCATTGACCAGAAGGAGCGCGAACCAGTTGGGCACCGAAGGAACTTATTGATCACCCTGTCGTTGTGAGTCTTCTTCGCGGTATCAATCGCCTGGTTGCACACGTTTCTGATTCTAACAAAATTCGTTCTGTTAACATCGGTGGGATTTGAGCACCACTGCTTAAAAGCTCTATTTTTGCCGCTGTAATCTGCTCGCATTGTTTATCAAACCAAGGTTCATCAGACGAACTTCGTTTGATGGAATGTGGATTATACATCTCCATCCCCAGTAGAATAATCTCTGATACCGACTCCGCGCAAGCGTTAACATCGGAGTTTCCGAAGCACACCTCCGACCATGGAAAGGATGCGATGAAATCTCGCAAATCGCCCCAGTTAGCAGCCCCATACTTCCATATTTGGCGAAGCTGCCTGGGCCGGTTATTCGCTTGATATGCAAATGGTTGCGCGACAGATACCAAGCAGTGATCTGAGTTTCCCAACGGCGCAGAAACCTCTACGGTATAAATACTTGGTTCGGATGTCAAAAACATATCCAGGGTATTCGCATAATTGCCTCGGGCATCCGGCACTCGCGTTGGTTCTCCCACAAGTTGAGCCAACTTGTGGCTAACAGCAAACATCTCCGCCAGCCTCCCAGCCTGGTCGGGTCTGTTAGAATGTAACAACCAGCCGGAATTGTGCACATTAAAATCGCCAAGGACAACAATTTCAGAAGCTGGGTGCTTGATCTGTATCCAGTCGACGGTATATGAAAGATGTTCGAAAAATGTCGCCGGTCGATCGTCATTCAGGGAGCGGTAAAGACAACAAAGAAATTTAACGGCATTCCTCAGCACGACCCTCAGCCACATGATGTCCATGTTATTTAGTTCCAACGCCTCCATCCTCTGGAAAGCCAGATTGGACCGCGCGAAGACGCAGACTCTGCCCTTAAAACGGAATCTCGAATGTAAGTCATATCCTGAGCAACGAAGATATGTCGAATCAGTTGGCGAATCGACCTGGGTCTCAGTTAGGGCAAGGATATCAGGTTTCGTTGTTTGCAAATATTGGTGTACGGCGTTTACATTCGTATTGCTGAAACCAATGCCCCTGATGTTACAAAATGCCGTCACCAGTCGAGCGTGGGGCGAGCCTCGAGAGCGAGCCCGGTTATGCGATGACGAACCTCTTAAAGCTCCATTATTTGTCATGATATCCGCATGATGTTCCCTCTGACATAGTCCCCCCCGGAGATCCGAATGTGAGACTAGTTTACCTCCGGAATTCTTTATATCAGAAGGTACCATCATGACTTATCTCCGTGTCACTCCGGGCCATCAGCCACACATCCGAAACATCGTCGAAGATTTCTCTCGGCGATATCGCGGAATGTACAGCTGACGGGGTGGTACCTCACCCTGGAACCGACTCCCACTTAACCAACCTTTTCTCGAACCGGTCCAGCAGCCAAGCCCCGAAAGATGGCCAGGGATTTTGACGAAGCCTAAAGCTTGATGGGATGGTATTTCACCGGGCGCACAGGGCGTTGGGACCCCGGCTACCACTCGGCCTTTAGTCGCCTCTTACGACAAGCTGGCCTAAATGTGAGTATATTCTAACGCCCTCCACAACAAGTACATCAGATGTACGATGACAACAACTGCCTCTATCCGGAACCATATATGGTACACAACAGGTAAATAATGAAAATAATCATAAGGACCATTTAAAGTGGTAGAGGGGTTGCTTACTATAATTTCAACTAATAATGTAACAAATAAAAGATATAAAATTTTAATCGATAGCGGCGCAACCCGCACTTATATAAAACCAAATTGTACGAGGGTGGCCTGAAAAGTTTCCGACCTAACAAAGATACAAGACATTTTTTCTTCGTCATGATGCGTAGTATGCTGTGGTGCTTTTGGGTCGAGTAGTCAAGTGGTGTAAGCGGAGATAGGATCTTCGCTATGTAATATATTTATATTGTAATATATTCTGGGTGATCAGTACGTGAGCTTTAACCAAAAAATGGTCTACAATCTAACTTCCCTATGTTTTGCTGTTTAAAGCGCAGCACGCTACAAGTTTACGGCGAAATGCGCCGCAGTGACTTTTTTTTTTACATTTCTGTATTTATTGACCATCAATAATTTTTACAATAAGCAATACAGATAACTTATGATGCTATAATTGTTTACATATATTTACTAGTACATTTTTCAAACAATATGATAAAAGTTATATATTGGTTATGGATTAAGATTTTAGTGGGTAGAGCTTCCTGGAAGAGGTCAGAAAACCAGGATATAGTTATTTACTTAACCTAACATATGCTAATTTACTTAACTTAACTTAACTTATCTTAACTTAGGCTAGTTACCTAATTATTATTGAAATAAGTTAGTGTGGTGTGGAGGGGGGAAGCATAGTGATCAATAGGTAGGTTATGGGTTAGTGAGGATATTGTCAGTCAGGGATGTGGGTTGGGGAACTGTTATATAATTAAACTTCAATTAATTATCCCTCCCCCTTTGAATCATTGACTTCTCGTCATGAACATCTCGTGTCGTTACGCACATATCCTTCATCCTTCCCACATCCATCCCAGAAGCGGCACGGAAAAAGGAATGGAGATAACAAAACCTGAGGATATCCAGTTACTACTACGGGATTACCATGATCCTCCTTTCGGCGGACACCAACGAGTGATAAAAACCTATTACAAGATTCGTAGGAACTTTTGGTGGAAGAACATGATGCGCAACATTAAAGTCTACATTAATAAATGTAAGGATTGTCAAACCATGAAATCTTCCCCAAACCTACGGATGCCCATGGTAATCACCAACATTGCAAAGAGGCCTTTCGACAAGGTATATTTGGATATAGTCGGGCCTCTGCATCGAACTCCAGCAGGCAATACATATATACTAACTTTTCAAGACAATTTGTCTAAGTATATAGATTGCTACGCCTTACCCAATGTGGAAGCAGAAACGGTAGCCACGGTCTTCTTTGACCAAATAGTTGCTCGGTATGGTGCTCCGAAGCAACTGGTTACCGATCAGGGAAGTAACTTCCTAAGCAGCTTGTTTAAAAACGTGTGCAAGCTGCTCCGTATCAAGAAACTTCAAACCTCAGCGTACTATCCACAGTCGAATGGCGCTTTGGAAAGAGCCCATCGACCACTCGTAGAATACCTACGCAGTATTGTGAATGGAAATTCTCAATCATGGGATCAATACCTGAGGACGGCAACATTCGTGTACAACACCAACGTACACGGTACCAAACTTACGCCGATGGACTGTCTCTTTGGTTTCACCCCGGAGGTACCGTCTAACATCAAACAACCTCCGGAACCGGTGTACTACCACGAGAGCTACCATAAGGTATTAAAGTACAAACTCCAGCGTACATACGAGATAGCGAGGCGTAACCTATTGATTTCCAAGAGGAAATCCAAAAGGTACCATGACCGTACAGTACGCCCTTTCACGTTTCACGTGGGCGATAAGGTTCTGATGCGGAATGCGCAGAAACAAGGGAAGTTAGCTCCCATATGGGGGGGTCCCTACAATGTAGTGGCAATACAGGGCCTAGTAAACGTGGTCCTGAAAATGGGCAAGAAAAACGTGGTGGTGCATAATAACCGTCTAAAACCATTTTACGAATGATGTAAACTGACTATAGGTAAGTACTATGTATCTGTAGGAAACCAGAACTGATACTAGACCAAGCGTAGTAACCAGTTGGAAAAAAAAATTAATAAAAAAATGTATCAATATTATTAATAGGATTTGAGGAATCAGCAGGGTAATAGGAAGAAAAACATATGAAGCACATATGTTTGGAGAATAAAAACCTCTATAAGAAGAAATTATTAAATAAAAAGTTTACTAAGATTGTAAATAATAGGGTTATATATTATTGAATACATTATTAACAAATAAATTATAAATAAAAACAGTATGAAATATAAACATTGTAATATAGTTAAAACTATAAACAAAACATAAAACCATTGAATAATATATTACACAAAAATGTTGTAAATAATATATTTAAGTGTATAAATGACAAATAACAAAAAAAAAAATTTAATTAAACTACCTAGTAAACTCAAAAATAAAAATGAAAGTTGTAAATAATATATTATATTTAAGTACCATTTGAAAAAGGATACATTTAAAAATTTTAAACTAGTTAGTAAATTCGAAAATAAAAATAAAAATTGTAAATAAAATATTTAAGTACCATTTTAAAAATGATACAATTAAGGATTGTAAACTAGTTAATAAACTTGAAAATAAAAATAATCAAAAATTACTACAAAAAATTGTAAAGCTAACCGACACGCACGTGTTACGTCAAAGAATCCTTGACGACACAAAAACCCATCAACCAAAATGTGTAACCTAATTACACATTTTGTCTAGACAGAAATATTATTAAGAACAAAACTCAAAAGGTTACTAACTACAAAAATTCAAAGAAACGTAAAATATGGAATAACCAAATTAGAATATAATGTATATCACAACATATGTTACCTAATTGCACATTTCATCCAGATGAACAAACTCAAAGATAATTAGCAAGAACTCGTGGAAACACGAAAATGAATATTACACTAATTGCAATATAATATCCATTGTGATAAAGATATTATATTGCAACGTAGAGAAACAAACCTAGATATAAGATTTTATGTTAGAGTAAGTTTAGTTTACAAAACGGCACTCTGAAGAGCAGACGTTTGTTAAATTCGAAATTGAATAAAATATAAATTTTATTTAGAAGTGTTTTCCTTCATTTCACACAAGTGAAGTTTAAGAAAACATAATTCACGCGCCGACATTGTGACGAAAGGGAGTTTCATTCCTCTTCTAAGAATGAAACTCCATTTTTGTAAGGGGGGAGGAATGTTATATAATTAAACTTCAATTAATTATCACTCCCCCTTTGAATCATTGACTTCTCGTCATTAACATCTCGTGTCTTTACGCACATATCCTTCATCCCTCCCATATCCTTCCCTTCCCTACAAAGTACGAATTGCCTATTCCCTTTACAATAGAATCTAATTTAAATAAACGTAAAACCAATTTAAAACCCCATTCGCATTGGAATAGTCATTTCTTTGTAGTAGCCATAGTCGCCCCCTATTAGCCATTAGCCATCTCGGCCGCTGCCTCGAAATCACTACCATGATTGTGCCAAAAGACACGAGATGAGTCCTTCTTGTTAATCGAATAGCTAACGCGAGTGGTTGTGCGGTGCGCTAAACGAGTAAAATTAATTTTTGAATTCGAGAGTTACTGCATGCGTGTGGTTCGTGGCGCGTAATAAAGCGATTGTGTATTGGAATATGTATTGATAAACATGTGAAATAATGTACTCGAAGAAAACAAAAATTCATTTGTAATTGGGATTTTTTCATTTTGATTGTGAAGTCGCTCGGTGTTTTTTTTTGCGTGTGGTTTTTGTGCAGAGGACATTTACATCGAGACTCCCTGTCCTCAAGATTTGTAAAATATTTGCGTATTATAGTTTCTGCACAACTTCATTAAATTGTACGAATATTAGTCAGTTAAGAAAATAATTCAATAAAATACAAATTCATGAAAAATAAAAGTGTAAGTTTGATTAAGTGTTCTCGTTCGCACCATCACCGTCGCAGATCATTGCAGCAGGAAATTGAAGCTGCCGAGCACGAGGTAAGTTTCGTAAGAAGCATATAATAATTAAATAATTGTTAAAAAACCTTTAACAGAACTACTTTCCGTTTGTTCGTTGACACGCAAAATATTGGAGAAGGGTTGAATATTACTATATTTAAATTGGTGAGGTGAAAGCTCTGTATTGTGGTATACAATCTCATTAGAGTTATTAACCAACCTGCCAGAGGTGAAGAACGTTCTGATGTGGAGACAGTTCGGGTAGGCAGTTCGGTTATCTTACGGAGTCAATGTGAGCGCATTTATTATCGGGTTGGGTTTATTGGGAAGATTTTCGATAAATTTGATGGACAGCTCGAGGAAGTGTCGATCTATACGTTCAATATTATCGGCATAGTAGAGCGAACTACTGTTGTAATCTTTGTGGGAGTTGGGATGTCGGTTAAGGCCAGTGGTAAGTCTGAAGCAATTCCTTTCGAAGATGCGTAGCTTCTCCATTTGGGCGGGTGTGATATGGTACCATATAGTATAGTGGTTAGTATACCCGCCTGTCACGCGGAAGACCGGGGTTCGATTCCCCGTCGGAGAGCCTCTGGCGCAAGACTAATGACCTTGCCCGGAAAAAACAAATCATTATGGAAAATTTAACAAGCCTCAGGACTTGCTAAATAAGGCCAAGACCGGTTCCCGGTTGTAGTTCCGATGATGATGATGGTGATGATATGGTACCATATCGGGCATGCATATGTGAGAGTGGGTCTGATTATCTGTTTGTAGATAAGTGATTTAGCTTTGGGAGAGAGACCATTCGGCTTGTCCATCACTTTTCTGCAGAGATTAAGTTGAATTGCGGCTTTGCGAATCGAGTTTTTAGTGTGGGCGGAGAAGGACAGATTGTTGGTGAAGGTTATTCCCAGGTACTTTAAGGTTTTGGAGGGTTTAATTATATTTTTATTTAACTTGATTCTGATTTTGTTATGGCAGCGTATGGTGTTGTTAGTACAATTCGCATTTCTGCCTTTAAACACTATGAGTTGAGTTTTGGCTGGGTTGAGTCGGATTTTCCACTTAGTAAAATATGCAGAGAGATTCGGGAGATAGCTGTTAATACAGTTTCTTGCCTCCTTGACAAACTTGTTGCTTGAATAAATTAAAGTTTCATCGGCATAGTTCAGCATTACTGTATTAGGTGACAGTCGCTGCGGGGTGTCTGAAGTATAAAGGAGGTATAATAATGGTCCGAGAATGGAACCTTGAGGAACACCCGCGGTTATACTGTATGGTGTCGAAAGAGTTGAATTTATTTTCACCATGAACTTTCTATCAGAAAGGTAGGAAGCGAGAAGATTTATGGTGTGGGTGTTTAATCCGAACATTGAATGTAGCTTGTATAGCAGTCCTGCAATCCAAACGGAAGCGAATGATTTTGCTATGTCGAGAGAGACGCATATTGTAGGGGATTGGTTTTGGAGATTCATTGTCACATCATGTGTCAGTTTTAGCAGAGCATGACAAGTTGAATGTTGTGGACGAAAGCCAAATTGAGAACTCGGGATAAGGGAGTTGTTTCTAGCAAATGAGAGAAGATTTTTGTATATCTTACATTCCAAAACGTTACTAAGCGAATTTAGCTGTGATATGGGACGGAAGTTAGCCGGGTTGTTGGAAGAACCGGATTTATTAATAGGGACTATCACCGCTGTTTTCCAAAATTTTGGGAAATGTGAAGCGTTTATTATGTGGTTGAGAAGAACGACAATGGGGAGTAAGTTTTCCGGGTGAAGTCTTTTAAATAGAAGGTTAGGGATTCTATCCAAGCCTGAAGATTTTTTATTGTTACGCGAAGTAATCAATTCAGATAATTCTGTAAAGCTTAGGAATGTGTCGGTTCCCATGGGATGTGACGCTTTATTGGTTTCGTTGAATTCAGTAATGAATGGTGGGAAGGATGGCTCCAGTGTGCCTGAGATGAATTCATTCACGGTGTCGTGAAAATTAGTGACTGGGAGGGGCCGCAGTGACAATGAATCAAAAACGTATGGTTAATGATTGATTTATTTCCAAAAATGGTTGGGTATTTATACTCCCAATCAATCGCTCAATTATTTACAATTCTTATTGTACATTCATATAAATATTGCTTAATATGATATTCTGTTCTTAATAGTAACTTCACTCATACAAATTTTGTTTACTTAAGCTATTTCATTCCTTCCAATCAATTAAGTGTGTAATTCAAGAACCACGATACGCATTGACCCATTTAATTCATTAATTGCTTACCAATGATAAATTTATAAACGTTTCTTCGTAACCGGAGCTGTTCGTTTGTTTATGAAAATGAAATGAGTTGACCTTGAATTTATGGTCAACAACGAACGCTGGTTATTTGATATTTGGAAATTGTGACACGGGCAATTAATGCATTTGATATTAATGTCTGTGGTCATGTCGTGCGTATGTTGTTACACTACAATGCTCCTGTAATGGTTTTTCCTTTTTGAAGATAATCGATTGAGATAACTCCATGACTATCCTAAAAAACAGTCGCCATCACTTTCCCAAGCGAAAAACAGTTTTTGCTTTTTTTGGAGCCGACTTCCCCTTTGCAGTCCATTGTTTTGACTGTATCTTTGTCGACAGTATATTCATCGACAGTAATTAATCGGCGCCAAAAGTAGGATTTATGGCGCCTAAACTGCACCAACAGAGCGTTGGAAATGTTCATTCGAACACGGTTTTGGTCTAATGTGAGCTAACGCGGCACCCAACGCGCGGACAGATTTCTCATGCCTAAGTCTTGACTTAATATGTGACAAACACGTTCCTTGTACATTTTCATAGTTCTTAATTTTCATTTTCGTAATTCTTAAATCAAAACGAATTCCAAAATTCTCTTAATGAGAGTGTTTGAATATTTTTCGCCCACAATCAGGTACATTGACCCTTCACAACAAATTATCGTTGCCTTATGTACGGACCACCTGCATTTTCGGAAAGGGGTCAGGTTTGCGAGAGCCAAACCAATTTCGACGAATTGCTAATCGATGAGGTGGTGGCAAATTTCTTTCCTCGTATATAACGACGTGAATGAGCGATGCTCACAGTTGATTTTGGAAAATGTTCAGTTCGGTTGTTATATTTGAAAATTCGAACTACGGTGCTTGGTTTTGAGAAGTTCACGACAAGCTGTTGTGAAGAAATTCGTACGTTGGTGGTTAAATAAAAGCAACTAAAATATGATAAAATAAAACATTTTCCACCTAGAAGAAAGCAAAGAAACATTGGGTTTTAAGAAATATTGTGCTCCAACTGTTTGCTTTTCTACGGTGATATTTCCTATTTATTTTTTACTTTTTTTTCGGAAAAATATCCAATATTTGACATTGACATTAACGTGACTTCTGTGGTATTGCTGTGAATTTATGCGGCCTCTCTTTCGCCTCATCACCGCCCCTGATTGACCATCCAGAGGAGCGAAACTGCACCACGCCCATAGGAGCCGGACTACGGATCATTTGCATAATTACCCCTGATCTTGGACCACTTACTAAAGGACTACTTACGCCTAATCTGGACGGAGACCAAAAGTGAATACGTTCTAATTATAAATTTATATTTTTATTTTTTCAACAATAAATTGCAACAAACTCGGGAAGCAACAAAGTCATCATCTGTACTCCTTTAAAGCTTACAGGAAGGAGGAGTAATCCAAATCTCGTTTTTATGCAATCTCTAAAAGGTCGATTTATCGAAGTTTAAGTGAATGTTTTACGGCGTCGCTTAGCGTCATATCCTCCCAACTTCCTGTCGGATGAGAGACTCCTGCGGGCAAGATTTTCAAAGTAGTTTGTCGTCACCTAACTTTAAACGACATCAATATAAGATCAACCTATGTTAACGACCACAGGTAACGATTTAACACACACACAACTTTTGAAAATTAGATATAATTAAGATTTTCTTTTTTATATGTATAAATAAAGTATTTCTTAGTCCGGTAATTGCTTTTTCATTACGTATTGACTTGGCATGCGATATCTCGTATAATATATTTTTCAATGAAATCCTTTTATTTTTTAAAGTGTTATTTTTAAAAATTCTATTCTATTATTCTATTCTCTTAAATATGCTTCACTTTTCTTCCTCGTATAATAGAATCAATTTTAAACCGGATTATGTAGTTCCTTACTGTTCCGAACAGGGTATTTCATGTCCAACTTTTCTTTAGTCGATGGCGCCACGGATTATGGTTTGTGTGAATATCGTGTAACATACGGACACTGACAAGACATGTCGGCACTAAATGTGGCCACATGTAGTCTAAAAGCTAATAATTAACGACGCACCATCCTCAACAGCAAACCACCTTTTCTACAACTATAATTCACTCAAAATTATGAGCTAGCTGGCCGAGATTGTGCTTCTACGAGATTAGAAACTTTTAAATGCATTCAAGCTGGGGAGAATAACAATTATCGCCCACCAAAATTAATTGCAGGAGTTCTTCCACACCTTGCACAGTCCATAAATCCTTTCGACTTTTCAGCACTCAGGTAAATTTCTGAATGAATAGTGCTACAATATTTACATGCTTATCTGTATGCGTTATGTAATTAACAACACTAAAAATTGCGGGTACTAGCCCTTCTTTGAGTTCTGAAAACTTTTAATTGCAGAGGGTTTTCCAAATTTCACATAAATTTCAGATCCGAGAAATCCTTTCCAAAAACCAAGCATTTCTTGAAAAGTTTTTGTCTTACCCCATCTACACCGTACATCGTAAATGTAAACGGCATCACCCCTTTCAGGGCACATTTTATATCCCTTCTAACAAAAGTCAGTCAGCCAACGTTATCATATTGGCGAGAGCTTCAACATTGTATTTTGGGTATTGCTAACAAGTTCTAAAATACATAAACTGCTTACGAATACTTGTTCAAGCGTAATTGCTGACTTACTTTGGAGTCCGCCTTTTTTGAACTCATAGAAAACGCATAACTTTTCAGGAGCCTTTTAACAACATCGGGTAAATAATGTAAAGGTCGAACCGGGCTGAAGGGTTGACGTGTATTCAATCGTATTTATTGTTTGTTTCTAGTTTTCGACCTTCACAGGCTATAAATTCAACATCTTGGCCTGTGTTTACTACCGTATATGAATCAAACTATTCTCAGAAACACGGGAATCGATTGGTGGGCAGGAAGGACTCGACATCACAATAAATGGTACTTCGGTCTCCGCGTGTAAATGGAAATGTGATATACAACTACAACATTTTGAAAGACGAAAGAGTCTTTTAAAACTGGGTCCGATAACTTTTTTTTCTGTGAATTTAAAGGGACAGTGTGTCGTACCTTCCAATAGTACACTAGTGATGGTTGTTTAATAGAAATGAATACAGGAATGATTGGCTCAAAACCGCTCCAAAAAGGACTACCTATTGTGGTATCGTCCTGCTAGTAAATGGAAATTCTCAGGAAATCATTTCCAGTACGAGTGCACTAGGATTTGCGATAGCTAAAAATCAAAAGTTTTCTATTAGGATCTCAACATTACAATTTAAAAACAAAGCGAAAAAAAACAACCATACATAACAACCATACAAATAATGAAGGACACGTTAAAATAAGAAAAGGAATAGTTCTATTCTATTGATTCTGGGGTGCCTCAGGGGTCTATATTGGCTCCAACCTTGTTTTTGATTCATACTAATGTTTCGTTTTAATCAACTATTACTATTTACTATTTATTGGCCTGTAGGAACCCGGAAGTTCACGACCTAACCGACTCGGCTCCGCCATTGCTCCCTGTCCTGTGCGCTCTCCTTTCGCGTTCGACCATCCGATCCGATCTCCTCGAGCTCAAACCTAACATTGTTCTCGGTCTCTTCCCCGTTGGTTTACCGTCAAGAATTCTATGCCCGGTCCTATCGTCGCCCAGTCGCGCCACGTGTCCGGCCCATCTTAATCTTCGCGACTTGATTCCTCTTACTATTGTTTCTTTGCGGTTTGGCTCTTTCAATTCGTGGTTATAGAGTTTCCTCCATTGTCCTGCCTTCTCGTCATATTTATCGCCACAGATACCTCTTAAAACTTTATTCTCGAATACGCGGAATTTGTTTTCTTTCCGTTTTGTGAGAGCCCTTGTTTCGCATCCGTATAGATTAATCGGCATGATTATGGTTCTATAGACACGGAGCTTTACTGACTGCATGCCAACTAGCGTTGCCGGAATGTAGTCTTTTGTTAATTTCCTTCGACATTTCGTTACCGGCCGTCAGTATTGTTCCCAGATATTTAAACTCTTTAACATTTTCAAATATCTTGCCTCTGACGTTTATGTGTGTTCTCTGAGGTCCGCCTGCTATCGCCGTAATAATGTATTTTGTTTTGTCTTCATTTATTTCTAGGCCCACCTCTTCCACCGCTTGCATGATGATTTCACTGTTTTTACTTACAGTTTCTAGATTATCGCCCAAAACGGCGATGTCATTCGCATATGCGAGCACTTGTATGACCCCGTTCAGGGTTGATCCGTCCATGTTGTAGCCTCGTACTTTTCTGATGACATACTCGAGGACAAGGTGAGAGTCCGTCCCGAATTTCAAATGGTTCTGAGAGGTGGTTTTCTATTCTAACTAGCCCTTTGTTTTGGTTCATGCAAATTCGAATGAGGGCGGCATATTTTCTCGGGATTCCCAGCTCAACTACAATATGGTAGAGTCTTTGCCTTGCGACTGAGACGTAGGCTTTTTGGAAGACAACGAACAGTTGGTGAACCGTCTCTCCGTATTCCCACTTCTTTTCCAGCAGTTGTCTTATTGTGAACATTTGGTCGCCTGTTGACCGGTTCCTAAAGAATCCGCACTGGTAGTCGCCCAGTATTTCTTCTGCGAACGGTGTGATTCTCGTATGACATTTGTTAGTATTTTGTATGTGGTTGGGAGCAATGATATTCCTCTGTAGTTTTCGCAGTCGGTTCTGTCGTTTTGAAAACGGGGACGACTATTGAGGTTTTCCATTCTTCCAGAGTGACTTCCTTATCCCATATTGTTTTGATGAGTTAGTGGATCTGTGGGGAGGAAGTACTGTACCTGCATGGGTACTCCGTTCTACTTCCTCCTCCGTCATGTATTGTTCGCCGCGCAAATCACCGAACCGAAAGAACGAAACAAAACAAAACCTACGCCACACAAAAACACTGGAGGAAAAGTTAATGTTCTTTTATTTTATTGGATGTATTTTAACTGTATTGTATTCTAATTATGTCGTTTTAACATTTTACAAACATATATGTCATGCGTTCTGGAAATTTCGAGTCAGTGTACACTATAATTTTGTTTTATTCGAGACTTCACAAACTTCAAGCTCACGGCCGCGGAGGAAAAACGACTCATAGATAACCCACCGTACCGCCGCCGGCACGGTGGATGGCAGGCGACCCGACCGCCTTGCTGGTTGAATTACGACTCGAACGATATCCTCTCCAATAAGGATATCGTTTTTTTTTACCTACCACCAGGGAAACGTAAAGTCTCTCTTGGTGGTATAGGAAACCAGATCTTGTAATAAAGGTCATGGTGGTATGTGTGGGATCGTTGAGATCAATGCTATTCACACGTGCAGTGGAACAACGAAACAGGGAGGCGGCAAGGACAAAAGAAAAGGCGACCAAATGGTTCGCTCTTTAATGAGGGTCATGTTTATGCAACGTCGCTATGACTGACGTTGGAAAAAAGGTGTTAATGGGATACGATACTTTATACCATGGAAATTGTATATCGTATCTTGGGTTAATTGCCGATACGCATCCTTTGCTTGCATTTAGGTATGCCAAACAATTAGTGGTGGCGACGAAAGAAATGCATCAATGTTTGTCTATTGAATCGCTAGTGTTGCAGCTGTAAAAACAAGCTGACGACATAGTATTTTAACTCAGACAAATGGTATCGCATGTTTGCTATTTATGGTTTAAGGATCAATTTTAGGAATTTCACATAATGCTTGAAAGCATTACATGTCCTTGGAAAAGGAAATGTTTTCTGGGGCAAATGCAAATGCATTGGCGGGAAACAATGGGAGTTATGGAATTCCTAAAAAGGTCAAGAAGAATTCTTACAGAAAATTGTATGCAAAGGGATGCAATGAAAAGGTAAGTTTTCTTTATAGGGATTTTAGGGTTATAATAATTGGGTCTGTTTGATGCGTGAAGCATTTAAGATGCTAATGCGAATTGCATTAGCGAAAGCTGGTGCAGACCCGGGTTGTGGTTATGGGGGTTTTTTCAGGAAGGCGAGCCGTGGGATCTGGCGGAACCGCCACAGATCTTTCGAGCGGTCGCCTCTCCTCCATGCTTCACAAGCTCTGCCGGCATGCGGTCGACTCCGAGAGTCTTGTTGTTTTTCAATCTATTTATTGCGTCTACAACTACGTTGAAAGATGCCTCTGTGGTCTGGGGCTCGCCTGTATGTACGTCTGGTGAGCTTGTTTGTGGTTTATGGGGGCGCACATTGAGCAGGTTTTCAAAGTACTGATTCCATCTTGTCATGATATTGTTTGTTTTTGTGACCCGACAGCCGTTTGTGTCTCGGATTGTTTTGGCTCTCACTCGGGAACCATTTCTAATTGAGTTTATGCCGGCGTACATACCTCTGCTGTTCTTTGCTCTGGCATTTTCTATGATTTTTTCGAACCGAGTCTCATCCCATTCGCGTTTTTTGTGTTTGAAAAGTTTCATTGTCTTGTAGGTGTTTATTACATTGGCATCAGCAAGGAAGCGATTTTTGCAAAAACACCACAGATTGTTCGCTGAAACTCCACCGACCAAACATCAACTCATCAAAATTATTTATCAAAAGAACGCAATCACCATGAACACAATAAATAAAACGACTGAGTTAATTTTAATGTTACTTTATTTTTGTCCCGAGATCATAAGTTGTTACACGGATGGTTGAATCTTTAGGGTTCATTAAACATTAATTATGACCCATTACACTCACTCTTAATTAGATACTTAAGTGATATTTTGCCCGAAATTAACGAGTGTTTAATAAGACCAACTATCGGCTGAGAATGAACATTCGTCGCGGAAGACAAAAAGAACAGCGTGCGATAATAATACAACTCAAAAGTAGTTGCTTTTACTTTCTATGATAAATTGGGCTGTGTAGCCAAACTCG
Source organism: Microdon myrmicae (assembly GCA_963931805.1). NCBI lineage: Eukaryota > Metazoa > Arthropoda > Insecta > Diptera > Syrphidae > Microdon > Microdon myrmicae. The sequence continues at coordinate 28,760,455 of OZ007497.1, read as the reverse complement.
TCCTCGGGTATATGTGCACGCGCCGGTGGTTAAGAACTGACTCCTCGTGTATTGTGTACTCCGTAAAGGTTGTTTTCAGACTCCTCCTGGAAATCGTCCTCAACATTCCTTATAGTATCGGATACCTCTGGCGTACCAGGGCAATTCCAATACACATCTGGAAAATAAAGGAACTGGTATTGAAACTGGCAGAAAATGCAGTCATAAATCATGAGAATGGTTTTCCCCTGATGGTGATGAAATATCGGCAAAAACCCAAGGCTACCTGAGAACATGAATCTTCTCGACTACATTATTTGTGTAGGAAATTGCCGCCTGGACGAAAATGTTTTCTTTTGTCTAAATCGGAGACAGAAGTTTTTCGGGTAGCATAATGGAACAATGCTTGTCGTATATTATTTCTACAACAATTGTATTTAATTCACAAAACTTACCCCGTGGTCGGCAGCTTCAATTTCCTGCTGCGATGATATTGAGGACAGGGAGCACTAATTAGCATATTAGCACAAAATGATTTTAGTTCAATGGATTAAACGATTTTAGTAGTTTCACATGAGGACAGGGAGTCTCGATGGGAATGTCCTTTCAATTGCACGCAAGAGCGAATAATATTAGCACAATACGATAATATAAATAATATAAGCAAAACGATTTTATTTTCCCTTTCAATTGCACATGCACATCGTATTTTATTTTACTTTCTTAAATATGGGAACTGAATAATTGAAACACACCCGTACGCGGCGACTGCCTAACCAAGAAGGACTCATCTCGTGTCTTTTGCCACACATCCTATTTCGTTCCGCTTCCACGGTAGTGATTTCGAGGAAGCGGCACGGAAAAAGGAATGGAGATAACAAAACCTGAGGATATCCAGTTACTACTACGGGATTATCATGATCCTCCTTTGGGCGGACACCAAGGAGTGATAAAAACCTATAACAAGATTCGTAGGAACTTTTGGTGGAAAAACATGATGCGCGACATTAAAGTCTACATTAAGAAATGTAAGGATTGTCAAACCATGAAATCTTCCCCAAACCTACGGATGCCCATGGTAATCACCGACATTGCAAAGAGGCCTTTCGACAAAGTATATTTGGATATAGTCGGGCCTCTGGATCGAACTCCAGCAGACAATACATATATACTAACTTTTCAAGACAATTTGTCTAAGTATATAGATTGCTACGCCTTACCCAATGCGGAGGCAGAAACGGTAGCTACGGTCTTCTTTGACCAAATAGTTGCTCGGTATGGTGCTCCGAAGCAAGTGGTTACCGATCAGGGAAGCAACTTCCTAAGCAGCTTGTTTAAAAACGTGTGCAAGCTGCTCCGTATCAAGAAACTTCAAACCTCAGCGTACCATCCACAGTCGAATGGGGCTCTAGAAAGAGCCCATCGACCACTCGTAGAATACCTACGCAGTATTGTGGATGGAAATTCCCAATCATGGGATCAATACCTGAGGACGGCAACATTCGTGTACAACACCAACGTACACGAAGGTACCAAACTTACGCCGATGGATTGTCTCTTTGGTTTCACCCCGGAGGTACCGTCTAACATCAAACAACCTCCGGAACCGGTGTACAACCACGAGAGCTACCATAAGCTATTAAAGTACAAACTCCAGCGTACATACGAGATAGCGAGGCGTAACCTATTGATTTCCAAAAGGAAATCCAAAAGGTACCATGACCGTACAGTACGCCCTTTCACGTTTCACGTGGGCGATAAGGTTCTGATGCGGAATGCGCAGAAACAAGGGAAGGTAGCTCCCATATGGAGGGGTCCCTACAATGTAGTGGCAATACAGGGCCTAGTAAACGTGGTCCTGAAAATTGGCAAGAGAAACGTGGTGGTGCATAATAACCAGCTAAAACCATTTTACGAATGATGAAAACTGACTTAAGGTAAGTACTATGTATCTGTAGGAAACCAGAACTGATACTAGACCAAGCGTAGTAACCAGTTGGAAAAAAAAAATTAATAAAAAATGTATCAATATTATTAATTGGATTTGAGGAATCAGTAGGGTAATAGGAAGAAAAACATATGAGGCACATATGTTTGGGGAATAAAAACCTCTATAAGAAGAAATTATTAAATAAAAAGTTTACTAAGATTGTAAATAATAGGGTTATATATTATTGAATACATTATTAACACATAAATTATATATAAAAACAGTATGAAATATAAACATTGTAATATAGTTAAAACTATAAACAAAATATAAAACCATTGAATAATATATTACACAAAAATATTGTAAATAATATAAATGAAAAATAACAAAAAAAAAAAAAATTAAACTACCTATTAAACTCAAAAATAAAAACGAAAGTTGTAAATAATATATTATATTTAAGTACCATTTGAAAAAGGATACATTTAAAAATTTTAAACTAGTTAGTAAATTCGAAAACAAAAATAAAAATTGTAAATAAAATATTTAAGTACCATTTTAAAAATGATACAATTAAAGATTTTTAAAATAGTTAATAAACTTGAAAATAAAAATAATCAAAAACTACTACAAAAAATTGTAAAGCTAACCGACACGCACGCGCCGACATTCTGACGAATGGGAGTTTCATTCCTCTTCTAAGAATGAAACTCCATTTTTGTAAGGGGGGAGGAATGTTATATAATTAAACTGCAATTAATTATCCCTCCCGCTTTGAATCATTGACTTCTCGTCATTAACATCTCGTGTCTTTGCGCACATATGCTTCATCCTTCACATATCCTTCCCTTCCCTACAAAGTACGAATTGCCTATTCCCTTTACAATAGAATCTAATTTAAATAAACGTAAAACCAATTTAAAACCCCATTCACATTGCAATAGTCATGTCTTTGTAGTAGCCATAGTCGCCCCCTATTAGCCATTATCCATCTCGGCCGCTTCCTCGAAATCACTACCGTGGAAGCGGAACGAAATAGGATGTGTGGCAAAAGACACGAGATGAGTCCTTCTTGGTTAAGCAGTCGCCGCGTACGGGTGTGTTTCAGTTATTCAGTTCCCATATTTAAGAAAGTAAAATAAAATACGATGTGCATGTGCTATTGAAAGGGAAAATAAAATCGTTTTGCTTATATTATTTATATTCTCGTATTGTGCTAATATTATTCGCTCTTGCGTGCAATTGAAAGGACATTCACATCGAGACTCCCTGTCCTCATGTGAAACTACTAAAATCGTTGAATCCATTGAACTAAAATCGTTTTGTGCTAATATGCTAATTAGTGTTCCCTGTCCTCAATATCATCGCAGCAGGAAATTGAAGCTGCCGATCAGGGGGTAAGTTTTGTGAATTAAATACAATTGTTGTAAAAATAACATACGACATGCTGGCGGCGGCAATTGGGTCTTCTGTGATGTAAAATTCACAGAAGATCGCTCGCCATAGCAACTAGAAACAGGGTTTATTGATCTGGTTTATCCCGCTCGTTATGTCCTATTGCAGGGCTATTAGAAATCTGGCTTGCAGATGTGCAAGCCAGCAAATAGCCCGGCATGTATTTCTGGACGCTAAATGGGCATGGCGACAGTGTTACTACACTTTGATTCTGCCAAGAATGTATCATTTCGTCGGTCGATGAATCGAGTGTGTGTTATTTTAAATAACGATGGCCACGCTGTATATCGTCGATAGGACGATCGGCCGATGGGGCTGTAAATGAAGAATAAAAATGACATGCCGGGTGTAGAGGAAAAGCTCCTCGGCTATGATGGGATATTTATGACGGTTATCCAAGTGGATAACCGAATTGTTTTCAGCCATTTTAGGAGAGTGGTGAATACTATGGCAAGGCTGTGTGATCTTGCCAGTGATTGGACTTAAGGGTAGATATGGGGTTTAAAGGATTTTTATGGGGTTAAAAATGGTGCGAGGTTCTTCGGGCCCTGAAGAGCCCCACAGTCTCTTTCAGAATTGTCGCTTATCTTTCTGCGTTGATTTCATTTTATGTATCTAAATGGATCGATCTGATGTGTTTATATTCTTCGATCTTTGCCCTGCACTCGTCGTCAAACCAAGGTTTGGACTTAATTGTTTTCTTAAATCCTAATACCTTTTGGACTGTTTGTTTCATTGTGTCTCTGATCGATGTCTATTTAGTGTCCATACTATTGGCTTCCACTTCCTCACTGCTCCCATTCTCTAGAATCCTAAATCTATTCGTTAGTTCCTTTTGATATTCAGCCATTTTGCGCAGGTCTTTTAGTTTATCAGTGTTGAACTATCTGCTCGTCTCCCGTGACTGCCCATGTGGGTTTGCTGCCAGCCGACTTCTAATTTTGCCCATCACTAGAAGGTGTTCGTAATCGCAATCTGCTCCTCTATATGATCCTACGCCAAGGATATTCGAGTGGTGTCTTTTGTCTATGAGGAAGTGGTCGATTTGTCCGCGCGTTACGCCGTCGGGTGATATCCACGTGGCTTTATGGATTTGCTTGTGCTTGAACATCGTGCTTTTCACTACCAGATCTTTTGACGCTGCAAACGTCATAATTCGAATTCCATTATCATTTGAAACGTCGCGCAGGCTCTCTTTACCTATAGTCGGTTGGAAGATATCTTCCTTTCCAATTTTCGCATTGAGGTCCCCGAGGAGGATTTTAACACCGAATGATGAGATACATCTTTTTTTTTTTTGTTTATGCTTATGCTTATGATGAAACCGGTTCCGAGGTTATGTGTATCGGTACCACGAGCTAGTGTAAACTTGTTGGTTGCAATTACTTGATGTGGTAGTAGGACTTCCTGAAGTGCAACGATGTCTATTCGATATTGTTTGGCGTTTTCTATGACCGTCTGTATCGCGCCTGGTTTATATAACGTTCGAACATTTTACGTGCCCACTTTTTTAGTTTTTTCCTACGTCTTCTTTTTGCCGAGTGGGTGTTTTCTTGATGATTTGTTCCCTTATGGTAGTGTCGGCTCATGACACATACGCCTACTGTGTTTTTCGTGGGATTGTTTTTTTGTATATTGATTATTCATTTTTGATCCCACGAGTCTTGGGATTTTAAATAGTCCGCCACACCAGAGTCCCTCTTTGATATGGTAAGGTCTGCTTACTGCTCTGATTCGCTATTTTCAGCCCTCAAATGGGTCGTGGTTGACATAATGTTCATCCATCGGGTCCTCTCCGGCTCGGTCGACTGCGCCCACCTCCTTAACTTAATTTCTCTGAACGCAAAATCTCAAAATACGCGTAATCCCTACATTATCTACATCCCCCTCACAAACCCCTGTGGGGGGCTAAGTATTGGCGCCGGCATGGGCGCAGGGTTCTACTTTGTCCTCACAAATTAGAAGTTCCGCCCCAAACCCCAAGAGAAAAAAAAAACTGTTCACCAAATTCAGCACAGAAAATAAAACACTCTAGTTTTAAGTTGACAAGTTCCTTTTATTTAATATCACTTGAAAACGGCCTTTAAAGTATTAATTGCAATATTACTGCGGATAAAGTATCCTTACATGACTTTATCGGTAACAGGATCAGATGAGGTATGAGAATTTAAGGTAAGTGATGTGGGGAAACCATCGGATCTACGTTTATGAACGACGAACTGGCGGGAGGTTTTGGGGTCGATTTTGAGATTGGTGTGAGATTTGTTAAGATAGTTGCTATAAAGGCTGTTGAAAATGTTCGTGAATTGGAGGTGTGTCAGTTCCGAAAACGCCACTGCCTACTTGCCCAATTACCCCCGCAGCTTCCTGTGCTGAAGCCCCGCAAATTCCATTGTTTCCTAATTGTTAACTGCTGCTAATTGCATTAGCACCTGTAAAAAGAATTTCACCTACAAGGGCATTTTTCCATGCATTAACGCATAGGAAAAAATGTTCCCAACAAAGAATTCTTAGCATTCATAATCCAATGCATCACTAGAATTCGCAGGAAAACTATTTCGGCACCATTGTTTGCCAAGCAATTTTGTCCCTCATGTGCACCCGAATCCTCCCACATGCGCATATCTAGCAGACCCTTTGTCCAAGAGACAAAAGCAAATACACGCAGCTAGCGTCTAGTGCCATAAACTGAATTCCTTCGCATGTAAACATGCATAAAATCCAACCCAGGATTTGTTTTCCTCCTAATAAACAATCACCGATTTCGTGCTATGCCAAACAAACGAATTACCCTGCATTTACAAATGCAGACAAGGGATTCGTTTCGTCCACCGACCCAAAATACGATATACAATTTTCATTGTATAAAGCATGCCAATCCATTAGCACATATTCTAATGGCTATGGGTCTATTTACGCAAGGGCATCACTCATCCAAGACTTTTATGATGCCCTCGTCCCATCTTTCCTTTTAGCACCATTTCCTCGATGCTTTTCCGTCTATTTATTTAGCCGCAACGCATATCATAAACAAAGATCTTCACGATCCCTTTGTTCTTTTTCCCTCGTTGTAGGTTTCGTTATCCTTTGCTGAAATGCATTGATAAACACAGTGATGTGTACGACCACACACGCACACCACTGTGCGCCAGAGATCGCCTTTCAATTGGTCACCGGCAATAAAGGAAAGATGGCATTTCCTTTGGTGGCCACACACTAAAGTGAAAAATTTGTCTTTCTCCTCCAAATCTCACCCTTAACTGAGGATTGAGGACAAGTTAAGATTCAATCCTCGAGTAGTCGTATCTTAACCACCAGACACGCCGGTTGTGCTTTTCACTGCTTCCCGCGACGCCGCGCGGATGCATCCATCCTGTAGTCGCATATTTTTCTATACCCCCGAGTGTAATAAACCGAGCCCATAAGTTAAAATTGAAAGTTTGTACCATGTTCTTTTTAAATAAATATAAATATTTTCACATAAAAAATAAAATCAAATTAAAAACGGTGATTACCAGCAATAAACCCAGTTATTCAAAGTATAAACAGTGAGTTTCATTTCCTTTCCTCCTGGTGGACGGTTTGTCGTGATGTTTGGTTTCCTTGTTGGACAGTGTTCGGCGTAATAATCGGCGGAACTTTCTTTTAGTGACGATGGGAGTGGAAGGGAATCCGGTGCAGTACGCATGCACCCCATACTTCCTCCCCACAGAGGTAACAGCCAAGAAAGTGGAAGTAGTGAGGTATAGTTCGATTCCGAGATAAGATGACCCATAACTTATTCCTTTTATTATGCAGGGAGCGGAGCTTCTGATTGTGCGTTGGAGGGGAAGAGGTTGATGTTTTTTTCTAGAGTAGGGAACGAACAGGGAAATATAGTAAAGGATTTCGGTATATAAGTGGGTGATGTCATCTTCAACGGATACGTGATCATAGTTGAACGAAAGGCGTTCTTCTCCGTGGTGATCGGGAAGAGGCATGGATGGTAGTGAGTGGATTCGGAAGAAGGCCACGACAAGAGCGGGGTGATAGTAAGGACGAAGGGGCTGGTTGAGACAGATGTGTTGATAGGGTCTGTTATGAAGATGGGGTCTAGCTGCCTGCCCAAAAGGTTTCGAGCGTTGTTGATCTGACTGAGAGAAGAATCATCTCGTCGATCATGACGAGACATTCCCTGGCCGAGGTGGGATGGGACGTGAAGTGTGAACGATCGTCAGATAAATCCCAATTGAGTTGTGGAAGATTAAAATCTCCGGAGATGATGATCCGTCCTCACAATTACTCAATTCGATTATATGGTCGATAGCATTAAGAGGATGCTCGTAAACTCCAATAGGCTGGGATGGCAAGATATAGAAGCACATGACAAAAATTGATTTCCGAGGAAGAGTGATTTTGACAGTAACAAAGTCGAACTTGGAGGAGGTAGGGAAAGCGACAAGTTACGGGTCGAGGCTGTTATGGACAGCGAGGAGCTCACCTTGGCTGAGCGAAAAGTTAATAGTATGATTTAGGAGGTCATCGCGGAAGATTGTGAACGTGGGAGCAAACAGTTCCAGGTTGTGAATGCTGGAGATTAAGTTCGTTTCACTTAAAGCAAAAATGTCGACAGGTACGGGATGGGAGTTTTTTTTTAGAAAGGATCGGGTATTTGAGCGAAGACCTCTTAATCATCATCATAGGCACTTCAAGCGGGATCCGGTCTTGACCTTATTTAGCAAATCTCTAGGCTTGTTAAATTTTCCGTAATAATTTGTTTTTCAGGGCAATGTTATTAGCCTTGTGGCATGAAGACCGCTTACCTCTAGAAAAAGCTTAACAAATAAAGCTGAAATGTAGACAGATGTATTGGTTAATCATTCGAAAAGATTGATCTATCAATCTATGATCAAGCCGATTTGGATATATGGAATCCAATTATGGGGCTGTACAAAGCAATCCAATAGAGATATAATTCAACGAAGCCAGAATAAATTCCTTCGAATTATCACCAATGCCTACCGTTTTGTGACAAATCAGGAAATACATGATGACCTAGAGATCAAATGGATTTATGAAGTTATCCAAGAATATGCTGTCAAACACGAAAGACGCCTACATAGCCATACCAATGCAGAAGCTATTCAGCTCTTGGATATTACCCACGAATTGAGACGGCCAAAACGGACGAAACCTCATGAATTAACATGTTTAAATCGACCATACTAAAATCGAGTTGGGAGCTGAACACTGGTCCACTAAACCCTTATACGTTTTACTTAATTAAACTAAATTAAGTACAATTTAAACCTAGTATAAAATTAAATTGTTAAGATTGTACTATTCATATCCAATAAAGAATGTTATTACAAAAAAAAAAAAAAAAAAAAAACTGAAGAGAATCAACCGGAGTGCAACCCATGCAACAAAATACATATCTTAAATAAAGCAAATGTCTTGAAATACTTGATTTTTGTGCTTTTATTGAATTTTTATTTTCTCTATATATATTATCCTAATAAACTATTTAACTTAATAAATTTGTTGTATTCATTTGAATACGTTAAAAAAAATTAAATTAAGTTTAGCTAAATCTTAACACGACATTCATTGACTGTTAGGCGGTACGAAGTTCGCCGGGTCAGCTAGTATTGAAATAAATCGAATTAAATTTCGAATAGGTTCTTATGAATTGGGGGCATATGGAACGCGAAGGAATGTAATCGAACTAAAAGAAACCACAAATCTCACGCGATGAAGTACGTTAATATCGGCAAGTGGATAATCCCATTACCTTTGCATAATTTAAGATGGTAATTTCTAGATGTAGTCGGCAGATGCGGACCACACTTTCATGAACCGAAAGAAGAATCTAGATGAAGGTTACCTCTTACATATCTAAAAAAAAAAGTAATCTAATACTTATCTGTCATTGGTCCACGGGCACCATAGACAATGTTGATGAAAAGGGTCAGAAAACATCAACATTCAAAAACTGTATATACATTGAGACGATAAGTTACACTGGGAAATTACTGCCGTACTCATAGGGAACTTCATAATAGTCTTCTATCTTTAAGTGGGTAATTTTGTGCTTATGCAAATGAGTATCCCCCTTTACGGTTTAAAGTTTTAAACAACCATTAAAGTCATACATTTTCATGGTTTATGTTTTGAGAATGGTGTCCGTTCTTTATTTCATATTCCTTCATTTCATATCTAATGATGAATGTAATGAATTTGGATTTCCCAGTTTATCTCATTTTCATACATTTTTGAACCATTTATTATATTTTTGAACTTTCTCATTTTCCATTTGTAGAAAACTTATCCATCTAACTAGATTAATAATGCTGCATGTTTCCTACGGCTGTGTGATTGCTCGAGTTTACAGTTGCTCCCTTTCACATAAATTGTAATCTTCCTCGTTCTGTGAATGATAGGTCTTGTACTTCTAAATCAGATCAATAGTGGGTGGTTGTTTAAATCATGTCGAAGTAAAACTTTTCTAATGGAGTATCCTTCAACATTTATTTTTCTGTTTATCTTGGGAGTAATTTATCTTCTAAATCGTGCACTTACGTGTATCTATAGTATATTCAAGATGTTACAATGAAACTTTATTGCTTTATGGAGAAAGAGTACAACATGGACTCACAGATAGCATCAGAAAATACATTTAAAAAAAGAAACCAAACTGAATTTAATTCGCTGAAGCGGTTTCAAAACTAGTTAAAACTAGTTGGAAGATGAAGTGGATGCTCATTATACTTGAGGTATACGAGTAATCTCGGGGGATTCTGCTTGTTCTCAACTATCTCTTACATTGATTGGTTTTAACAAAATGTACTAGGGTTATTTTGAAATTCATATGAGTAGGAAATTTAGTGGTTGGATGATTCATTATTTTTATCCTATGTTGGTTCAAGGAAGTAGTTTAGAAACGGCATCGTTGGGAAGCGCTAGACTTTATATACTCGTATACTGTGAGCGTCAAAAGAAAGTGTACAGCTATGAACTGCATTTTTGCAACCCTGTTAAAGCAAGGGGGTTCGATCTTTTAGTAAAATACTTATGTTATTTTTTAAGGTAGTTTATTTTCAATGTATTGCCATATAAAACTTAACAGAAAATAATGAAGTAAAAATACAATAAGAAAATAAAAAAAAAAATTTCAGTTTTAAAGCGCCAAAAAAAAGTGTACATTATTCAATTAAAGTAAAAAACTTAGAACTAGTACTTTGTCTGCTTCCCTTTCGCCTTTAAAACAGCATCAATGCGTTTGGGCATTGACTCTTCTAGCGTCCTTGTCAATTCGGTTGGGATTTTTTGCCACTCTTCAACTAGAATTGACTTTAGTGACTCTCTGTCTGAAATGTTATAGCGTTCTACGAACGCACAATTCTGCGCAGGTAAGGTTCCTACCTTCCAAGAACTTACTTACCTGAGAGCGTTGCACGCGCCCACAGACGCGTGCCCCAAAGTCCCACCATAGGGCCTGCAACTCGCAGCCAATGTTGAGACCGACACCAAAAAGCAGGGTACTGAACGTCCCCAAAGCCTTTTAGGTCAAGCTCAACAGTTATAATTCATCATGCCTGAAACAAAGGTATAAACATCCATGCGTTCTATTCCTAAAAAAAAAAAAAAACGATTCCCAAAATGCCATACATGCTGCCTGCGCCCAGGAACATCTCATCGAACCGGCAATTCCGAAATTCGATACAAAAGAATTGCTATCATCAAAGAATGAGCCGATCAACGGATGCACGTGCGGATAATCTAACGCAAGGACCACCCAAATCCGTTGAACAACAGAAGGCAGCCACGACCTATCGCAAGCGAATATATCTCAACGAGATATCCGATAATTTATGAGGAGTTAAGCCAACAGAGGCAATACTCCGGTCCCACGGCCTCGCTAGAATTTCGCACCATTATAAAGATCTAATGGATTTCGATTCCGGGTACCAAGTTCAAATAAGACCCACGGACTGCACGTCAAAACAATCGCCGAATATCTCTGGTCTGGGCGCCAGATGTTCTGTGCAAACAGGAGGCCGTGGAAATGAAATTCTATCAGCGATAATAATGATGTATGCAAAGATTACTTCCCCTTTCAGGAAACTACAAAATATACCGGAGATGTGATAACATGCTGCTAACAGAAATTCGGAAGTTCTGTTAGCAGAGCAAATAGGGAATATTTTTCCGTACAGATACGGATACCGGTTTGGAATCTGGATATCTGTGTGGGCAGACAGGCAGTCTAATTTCGATCGTCGACAAGACGACTGGCTATATCGAACAGCCATATCGCGAAGTCTGTTTGAGAGCACCTGAGGAGGTCGAGAGGAAGTTACGAGGACTAGAAGGCGTACGTGCGTTACCAGTTTAGAATCGGTGGCAATTTACCCACCACAGCATAACTAAAAGAGAAATCCGAGTACCGTCAGTGTGTTGTCGAGCCTCGAGTTCACATAAACTAAAGTGATTTGTTAATTCAAGATAAGTGACTTAATAAACCAAAGAAAACAATAAAAATAAAAAACGAGATAATTCAAATTGTATGAGGTTGAAAACCTACAAGGAAACTACTCCGATCCCACGGTGTCTGTTTGTATTTCACACCCATTAGAAAGATCTAATGGATTTCGGGTGTATTGACAAAAGTCAAACAAAACCCATGAACCATGCATCTATGCAAATTGCAGGATATCTTTCGGCCTTCGCGCCAGATGTGTTATGTAAATAAGGCGTCTTACAATCGACAACCGTCGAACTGAATTTCGACCACCACCACGGATGGTGATAATGATGTTCGATGATGAGCGAGTTTCTTCTTCCAGGAATGAAAAATCACCCCTGGGACGTGATAACATGCTGCTAACAGAAATTCGGAAGTTCTGTTAGCAGAGCAAGTAGGAACATTTTTCCGTGTAGATACAGATACCAGTTTTGAATCTGGATATCTGTGTGGGCAGATAGTTAGTCAGATTTTGATCGTCAACGAGACGACAATTCGAACGGCCAGGAAGTCATCGCGAGGAGGAGGTGAGAAATTGATCCAATAGCTGGTGTTCCAAGCGCGTATCTTAACTTAACTTAACTTAACTTCACTTCACTTAACTTCACTTAACGTAACTTAAGCGGGTAACTTGTGCTTCGTTCGTGTGGCTTACTGCTTTTTATTAAAACATTGTGACATTCACCTTACCCGAAGTCATCATATTGCGTAACATATAAACAATAAGTGTTATCAAAAAAATAAAAAGATTAAATGCAAAACGATCTTCGTGTTTCATTGTGCTGTTCGCTCCGTGTGATTCTCACCTTCTTACAAACAGTGTTCGGCGGAACACTAGGACAAAATGTTTCTCTTTCGGATCTGCTTATCCAGATACTCCCACAAATGCTCGATGGGGTTTAAGTCTAGGGATTGCGGAGGGTGATCCAGTTGCTTAGGTGTACGGTAAAGTAACCATTCCTTGATTATTTGCGATGTGTGCTTGGGGTCGTTGTCTTGTTGGAAGACCCATGAATCACTTAAACCCAGTTTCGCAACACTACTTGGCAAATTGTCTCTTAAAATATTAAGATAATCTTCTTTTCTCATTGTACTGTCAATAAAGACGAGGTTCCCAACTCCAGATGACGCCATACACCCCCGGACCATTACCAAACCACCTCCGTGCTTAATTGTTGAATTCAAATTTTTTTGTTCAAATTCAGTTTTTTTCGTTCTCCATATCTTTGGTGGTTTTATTGAACCAAAAATCTCAAATTTGCTCTCGCCACTAAAGAGAACATTTCCCCTGAATGAAGAAATTTCTTTTTGATACTTCTTGGCAAAAAGAAGTCTTCGCTTCTGATTTTTTTCAGAAATGTATGGCTTTTTGCGAGGAACTCTTCCGTGTAGCCAGCTGTTATGGAGGGTCCGCCGAACAGTGCTCGCGCTAACGTTGACTCCAGAAGATTGGGTAATGTTTTCAGCAATCTTTACTGCACTAGACGCGGGATTTTTTCGCACTTCCCTGACAATAGCACGTTCATCACCTACGGACAGCCTTTTTGGCCTTCCGGAACGAGGTCGATCCTTTACATCCTTGAACTTTTGAAATTTGTCCAACATTTTTTGCACCGTGTTATGGCATCTGCCCACTGCTTTGGCTATTTCGCGGTAAGATTTTCCTTCCTTTCTTAATTTAATAATAAGTTGTCGTGTTTCTACTGCACTTTGTTTACCCATTTTGAAGTAATTAAAAAAAATAATTTAAGCAACAAGCAACTTTCGATGGAAATGAACTCAATAACACTTTTAATCAAATAGTTATGAGTTGTAAAGAAAACAAATTAAATTTAACGGTTGTTTTCCCGATAAACGGAAAGTTGCACAGTATGTGTGGCAAGTTGTACACTTTTTTTGACGCTTTAAAACTGAAATATTTTTTTTAATTTTTTTATTGTATATTTACTTCATTATTTTCTGTTAAGTTTTATATGGGAATTCATTGAAAATAAACTACCTTAAAAAATAACATAAGTATTTTACTAAAAGAACGAACCCCCTTGCTTTAACAGGGTTGTAAAAATGCAGTTCAATGCTGTACACTTTCTTTTGACGCTCACAGTATGTTGAACAAGGAGATATATAGTTTAAGTAATTAATTTGAAATCGTTTTTCTTAAAAATTATTCAATTCAATAATTTGATGATGGACTAAATGCGCTTCATATCTCAAATGGGCAGGCAATACGCTATCAATACTTAGGTGTTTATTTACTGTGCCTGTTGAATTTCACTTTTTATATTTCCAAAAAAGAAATAAATGAAAACAAACATCAACAACCAAAGTCATTCGAACTTACATATGCCAAAGACTCCTTACATTAGCACATTACAAAATTATAGCTCCGTACCAAATTGACCATTATCCGGTGTAGATGTGTCGACAAAGAATAGTTGATGAACCGTTCAATGGAACGGTCTAAAAAGTGAAGTGAATGTAAAACTATTATCTCTTTGTCGCAATCTTTATTACAAAAGGAATCAATCATAAAGTAATATATAGTGGAGAAGTGCGCAGGTTCCGGGTGCTGGAAGCCTGTATCGTACGCATACCCGTTCAACAAGGAAGGGGTTTGTATGTGATTGCGGTTTATGCACCTGAAGAGCACCAACATCACCTATTTATAGCAGGGCCCGAGACACTCTTTCGATGCTTACAATTACACCTGCACAAAAACTACTGCGGTTCCGCCAAACCCTACGGTCTACTTACCTGAAAAACCCCCATAACTACTACCCAACTCCCTTTAGTTTGCTAATGCAACAGTATTAGTACCTGTAAATGCTTCACGCATTATATACATCACCATCTATAATCTTAAAATCCCTATAAAGAAAACTTACCTTTTCATGCATCCCTTCGCATACAATTTTCCGTAAGATTTCTTTGTTTGCTTATTTGGTATTCTAAACCAATTCGTTACCAGACAAATTCCTGAAAAGAAAAACCCTCGGTTCACTTATCATGTAACCATTCGAGCCAGAGATAATTATCATGGCGTCACCTATTCCTACCTTCATTCATGTATACGATAAATTTCTTTATGTATACATTGGCTGGAGACGTTTTTCTCCCGGCAATAAAATTCCCTGACTCGCACAATGTGCAACCCAAAGCAAATACGCATTTCGCGTCCCTTGGCATCAATTGAAATCCAAGCATAATCAATGGAAATGGGTATTCAATACGTACCCTTTCTAGCGATGCCATAAACACCATTTCCCAGTAACCTAGCTAAAACCAATTAGCACATTTTCACATCGGATCATCGTCTCTTTGTTTAGCCGCACATGTTCCAACAAAGATTCCATTGGCATCCGACGATTTCGGTTTTATTTGCTTTACCGAAATCGTATCCTAGGAATGAACTTTATGTCTTTCTCTGTTCTAGGCACACATACCACCATGATCACGATGAGCGAGTGATCTCTGAACGAGCAAGATATCGTTGAGTCGTAATTCAATCTCCGTGCTGGTACGGTGGGTTATAAAAAGTCTTATTCCAACCTTCAAGGCAGTCGGGTCGCCTCCATCTCCACCGTACCGTGTACATAGTATCGTTGTCCGTAGCTGGATTGAATTAAATACCTTGGCATCTGGCTAGATCAATATCTGGAAAACTTTTGCTATGACAAGGAGACTATTTCACAGTAGCCAACTTGACAGTGGCGTGAAAGTCATATGCTACATGACGCTAATCAGGCCAATGCTAATTTATGGTTGTCCAGTATGGTTTAACATAGGTCCAAATTTGATTGAAAGGATTGGGCTGTTCAAAAGGAAGGTATCTCAGAACTGGTCTCAGATTATATCGAACACCGGAATCGGAATACAAAAAGTACTGCATAAATAAGACTTTATATAATGAAGTATGCATAAATAGTGTGGATCATTTTATGATCAAATTAATCAGAGGACATATTTTATAATTTTCTGGGCTTATTATCCAAATACCTGTACTATGAGAGCGTGCGTCGCAACGGTTTTGTTCCACCAGAGGCGTTCCTTGATTTGGGTATGAAAGGGCTTATACAGGATAGATCCGGAATTCCGCTGATCTACCATGTAAGTAGATCATCCGTAGACGGGAGATTGTGCTACGACAGGGATGTAACGCGCACCGAAGAAGAGCTCTTACGCTTCAGTAGGGCTATCTCCCACAGAGATACGATAGTATTGGGCAGCGTCAACAGTTCTGGTGGTTGAATGGCATATAAAGACCTGGATACCAATGTCGGTATAGAATAACAGTATCATCAGCCTTAGATTTTCTAGAATTAAGGTAGTATAAGATTTAAGTTAAGTTCTTTGAAATAAAATAAAAAAAAAATTTATAATAAGTTTGAAGTAAAAACAAACAAAAAAAATTCACACAAAGTTTTCCAAACTTTTCTTTGTCACTCAAATAATTATAAGTACAGCCACAAACAAAGTTCTGTCACCGAAAGGCAAATTATACAATTGTTATGTTATGTTTAGCTTAGAGCGTCTGCGTAGGACCAGTGACTTATAATATAAGATAATTAAGCTAGAGGGGGGGGGGGGGGGGGGTGCGAACATACAGGGCAAAAGTCTCTGATTGCTTTCAAGCCGGCGAAGCCCAGGACGACCCTTGTCCCTGTTCAATCCAAGTTGACATGCAGTCTCCACGTGATACCCCTGGATAGTTACTTTGACACCCGCCAAGTAGTGAACCAATGCATGTAGCGACATTCTGAGAAAGGTTGGCGCGAGGCTAATAACCAGTCCCGTAAAAATGAAATATTATGGCAAACTTAACAAGCCTCGGATATGAACCGGATACACGACGACGACCACGGAAACGAAAATTGCTAAATGATCTAAGAATTTTTACATGTAAGGTACGGTCACTTTACAGAGCTCGAGCTGCACAGCAGCTAGCTGATGCCCTCTCCGAATATAAGGCTGACATAACAGCATTACAAGAAATAAGATGGACGGGGAGTGGTGTTTTTCAAAGAAAAGAGTATGACATTTATTACAGCTGTCACGCAAAACACCATGTGCTCGGGGTAGGCTTTCTAGTCAGCCAAAAACTGAAGCCTGCCATCACCGGCTTTAATGCAATAAATGAATGGCTATGCACTCTTCGCGTGCGAGGCAAGTTTAAGAACATAAGCCTCATAAACGTTCACGGCCCTACGAGAACGTCGAACGGCCCTCAATGCCTGCCCAAGATACGATGTGAAAATCGTTCTTGGGGATTTGAATGCAAAAATAGGTCGGGAGCTGGTTTTCAGGCACTACACAGGTTTCCATAGTTTGCATGAGAACACTAATGACAATGGACTACGAGTCATTGAATTGGCAGCATCAAAGAACTAGGTCGTTGCTAGTACCAAGTTACCGCGTAAAGATATCCACAAAGCCACCTGGGTATCACCTGATGGAGCCACTCGCAACCAAGTTGACAGCATGTTGATGGATCACCAGCACTCCTCGAGCCTGATGACGGTACTGTGGCGGTTCTTTAATACATTCCCAAAGAACCGCCCATCCTCTTAAATTAACCACCTTCCAAACCCATAATACTTACCTGCATTCGAGCAGCTTAAGCTGTCTTTCAAATAACTTTCACCTGAAAGTTAAACCTCATTAAGGCATGCATCACATTGAATTTTTCCGTTTATGAACCGTACCATATCTCCGTCAGCTCGGCTTGTCAGCAATTATAATAGATAAATACTAGCTGGCCAGCGTAATTGTTGACATAGCTGTAGCCGATGGTTTCTTGCTACGGTTCATATCCATTTATTGCCCCAGTCCCAAGGTTCGCAACACTTGCGACCAATTTCCTTTGTCGGTTATCTGCCGGTCATGGGATTTGGGTACTACTATGATTCACGTTAGACAATCATACCCCAGATCATGCCTAACGATGCTCCGGCATCGAAATAGCGTTTTTGTGTATCTTAAAGCAAAAACCTATTTCGTTCTCAGGCGCAGGTCATCAAAGATGTATGGCCCTTGAAATATCGTTTCTGTTTATTTAGGACACAGGCACCTATTTCTCCCTTCGGCGACTTCGCCATCGCGTATCTAATAATGCCTGCTATTCATTACATGTGTATTCAGGTGTTTTTCGTCGTTGCCGATATCCAGGCTGAATGGCAACGTACTTGTGCTATACGCACACATACACAATCCTCCCCTATCGATGAGATTTGCAGGCATCGAACTGATGGATGTAAATTACATTGGAGTCAGATTTGTATCGCCCAACAGCACAGATGTGCCCCACGATCGTGTCATTAAAAAGTCAGTGTCGCTGTTGAGAGAAAATCGTCGCTTAGTTAAAGTCAAGTCAAACATTCACATAATTTATTTCGAACCGTTTCAACTTTTTTTTATAACTATTTCGCGTCACCGACCAGTACGTAAAATAGGATATTGCGCTAATTAATAATTAAAACTTGTCGTAAGCAACAAATAATAGTATACCAAAGCAAAATAATATACAACCTACAGCCAAGATAAAGTGTTTTATTATTGTGACATTTTTTTATTTTGATCTTCATTCGTGTGTCTTGGAACTTTCTTCTGGTGATCATTCCTGCTTGTGGTGCTCTCTGGTGAAACATTTAGATTGTTTGGGAAGTGAAGTGAAACCGTGTCGTGTCAGGTACCTACATCTACCCCACAGTACAAACGTACCGAGGTGCCAACGTTGACTCGGATCACTATCTTGTTGGTAAAGTTTTCCGAGCGCGGATTGCCATACGGAGACGTATTGCATCCGCGGATCAGGTTCGTATCAACACGACTGCCTTACGCAATGAGAATACCAGTAACACCCTTAGGCATGCGCTAGGACTCGCCCTCGAAGAGCTCGACGGAGCGAGAGTAAGTCATGGGTCCAGAATGCCGGGCGTAGAAGAGAAATGGACACGTCTTAAGAATACTGTCATTAGTACTGCCAACTCCGTCTTAGGCAGTAGTCGTAGAGATCGGAACAACTGGTTTGATGATGAGTGCAAACTAGCGACCGAACGTAAGAATGCTGTATACCGCGCAATGCAGCAGTCTCATAGAACGCGGGTGCGCGGGAAAAATACAAAGAGCTCAGAAGATCTGAAAAAAGACTTCACAGACAAAAGAAAAGGGCCTGGGAAAAGCCTTGTCTGTGAAAGAGAGGAAAGTAGAGAGCGAGCTCCGCTTCAGGGGCGGAAGTTCTACCAAATAATCCGCAGTACGACGGGGTACACACCACGCTGCACTTACTGCAAGTATAAAGAGGGTAATCTGATCACCGATCATGAAGGCATTCTGGAGCGATGGGAAGTGCACTTCAATGAATTGCTAAATGGTCAGCTCACAGAAGAATTGGAGGCTCCATCAATGCAAGATCAAGACCAAATGCTGCCGCCACCAAGCATTGAGGAAACACTAAAAGCCAGAAGACAGCTCAAATCAAATAAAGCCCCGGAACTGATGGCATACTAGCTGAGCTGATCAAACAAGGACGGACAGCGTTACATCACGCAATTCATGAGATCGTGGGGCACGCAAGGGAGCAAGAGGAGATGCCGGAAGATTGGCGTCGCGGTATAATTTTCCCCATACATAAGAAAGGAGTTATCACACTGTGCAGCAACTATAGGGGTATAACATTGCAGAGTACCACCTATAAGATACTCTCCACTATCCTACAAGATCGGATAGCCCCATACGCTAAAGCCATCATTGGTCAATATCAGTGTGGCTTCATCCCAGCCAAATCAGTGATTGATCAGATACTCACCCTTGGGCAGGCGTCTAAAAATGTCAGGAATTTAAGATTCCATTATATCATCTATTTATAGACTGTAAGGCCGCCTACGACAGCTTAGTCAGGGTATAACTATATAATGCCATGAGACAATTCGGCATTCCAAAGATATTGATACGACTTTGTAGGTTGACCATGACCAACGTAACTAGTGAAGTAAAAATAGTGGGATTGCTGTCGAAACCAATAAACATCTATAATGGACTCCGACAAGGGGACGGTCTGGCCGGCCTCCTCTTCAACCTGGCGTTGGAGAAAGCAATCCGTGACTCTGGCGTTACAACAAGAGGGACTATTGTCACCAAGTCCAGCCAGATACTTGCCTACGCAGATGACATCGACATCATCGGTAGAACCGAATCGGCGGTACAGGAATCCTTCACCCAGATCAAGCAGGTGGCACAAAAACTGGGACTGCACATTAATGAGGGAAAAACTAAGTACATGGTGGCATCTTCTGCGAAGATAAGACCTAACGTTGGTAAAACTATCAGGGTAGTGGAGCACGAATTTGAAGTAGTGCAATCCTTTAACTACCTTGGGTCAATAGTATCAGCCGATTACAATATGGAAGAAGAAATACGCGAACGGCTGATTAAATAAAACAAAGCCTACTATGGTCTATCAAGGCTCTTTAAATCCCGAAATTTATCCGGAACATCCAACCTACTACTGTACAAGGCCATGGTCTTACCAGTGCTGGGTGCTGGGTGCTTATTAAAAATCACTCTGAACTCTTGGCCGCGTTCGAGAGAAAGGTCTTAAGGAGAATTGTTGGCCCCGTATGTGAGGGGGGACGATTCCGGAGACGCTACAACCATGAGTTGTACGCAATCTACCTTGAAGCTAATGTTGTAAAAAAAATCAAGCTCGGTAGACTCCGGTGGGCGGGACACCTAGCTCGAATGAGCGAGAAAAGCCTGCCCGGAAAGTCGTTTGTGGCAGGATGTATGGAAGGAGACAGCGCGGCAGACCTTGTCTGCGATGGAGGGATGGCGTAGAACAGGACGCCCAGAGCCCGGGAGTGCCAAACTGGATGACATCGGCTCGAAATCAGGACCGGTTGAGAGATTTGTTACATAAGGCCAAGACCGGATTCCGGTTGTAGTGTCGATGATGATGATGAATTAAGCTAGAATTTAAGCATTTTTTGATGTAATTTAGAAACTAAGAAGATAAAATGAAAATAAAAAAAAAATGTTTTAAAAATGAAAAAATGACAGTCGCTAAACTAGACACTGACCCTTGAAAAACCCCTAATTTGGATCCGTTCATTATTTTTAATTATTCACTTTCATACTTATACCCCCCTACTTGATTTCGATACTTACTATTTCATTCTACTTTTATCCTTGAGAAAACATGTCCTGAAATGTTGAGTTTTCATTTTCGACTCACAGCCATCCATTGGCTTCTTACGGACAACATCTCCTTATACTTCCTGTGGTCTTAACAAACATTTCAATCGCATGTTGAGTAAAAGTAATCCAAACCCCAAATTTGTATATTTAAACCCATCAAGTTTCTGTTTTAATACCCATCTCCCACAACATCAGTCGTCCTTGTACTTTAAGTTTAAGTTAAGTTAGGTTGAGTCTAGTTAAGTTATTTCATATGTTTAGTAAGAATTACTTTATAAGCTTGGAGCTAACAAATGGGGCGTTAGTCCCCATTAACTGGAGACAGATCAAGGTCATAGTATCACATGAGTAAATAGTAAAGTAAATAAAGTAATACAAGAGTAATGTAACGATGCCACTAGAAGCATTACCACAAATGCGTAGAATGTTTTCCAAAAACATCTTCACAGCAGTTACTGGTTTATTTATCTTTAGTACACTTAGTTATGTGACTCTACAATCGACGACCAAAAACCATTCTTGATTAGATGTCACTTTTTTGTGGCTATAAGGTGTGAGCCAATTCGCAAAATAAACAAAACAAAAAAAAACGCGTTAGGTCTTTTTAAAGTTAAACACAATAAGCAACAATGGAATCCCCTAACACATAATTTACAATGGCAATTACAAAAGGCTATTCCTTATTTCCATTTCTAGAATGAATTTATAGGGATTCTGCGTTTCACAAACACCCCTGCAGAAACTTGGCAAATATGCGTATCCGGTTATTATCCCAAACATGAATTGCTTTTAGGCAAATAACCGTGCGACGCACAGGCTTTCCATCCGGACACACCAATTTCTTATTGCCTCTTAAAAGTACATTATTACTTCATCAAACAGATTTTTCAGCAGCTTCTCGTTGCTCTTGTCGAGTGATAAGGTTCGTGTCCTTGAATTACTCCCACGAATATCTTACTTTACCTCATTTCATCTTGTTCCCTTTATGAGTCCAATGAAAGCCTTTCAGATGTTTCCAAGATAATCCTTCCCCAGCAATTCGTTCTCATCCTATTCAATTTTGTTGTAGTTTCAGGAATCACCACAGTTTTGAATTTCCGTATTATCCTTCCAGGCTAAACCTTGAAACTTGTTTATCTTTATTCTGATCAACATTTTGGGCACATCCACAGTCCTCATGGATATTTTCACAAACACCACGTGACGTCGCCTTCGGACCTGAGGCAGTTTATAAAATATGTAATTCGATCGGACCCAAACTCCCGATGAAACTTTAATCGCCTTCTCTTCCTATATCTCCTAAAACCCCTCCTTACCCACTGAGACTTCATGAAATGTATGCATCCCGTTTAGCGTCATAGCACGAACCTATTTGCCGTACGTCTACACCATACGAATCCGGTAGATAGTTTTTCTCCCCCACCCGACGTTATTGTTGTCAAGTTTAACGGATAAGAATCGCCAATCATGTGGGATTTAGCTGCAAGTAATACTCACATGGCACACAATGGCTTTGTAAACGGGTGCACAAAAGTCCTCGTAATCTCCAGGACAATAGGTGAAGGTATGCTAACGGAGCCTACGGGCGTAAAAATTAATTGAGCGACGAAGTCATTAAGCACGCAATTAGTGTATCAATAATACATATTCTATGGCATAACTTATGAGTGTATCTAGGAACAAGGCTGAAGGGAAGTGAAATGGATATTCGATTATCTAGATGTGTAAGTACTTTGGGGAGAAGTTATTAGTCTAACGGAAAAACATTCTTCCCATTTATACATCCTGCAACATTAGCACCTAGAGAAAGCGAATTTGTTAAGGCAGCATTGTACCCGTGCGGCAGAAAGTAATTAAGCATCCTGAATGAGGTGTTTACTGAATAGAGACGTTCTACGTTGGTGTGTAAGAAATCAGGCCAACAAAATGTTTCCATATTATAAGCAACTCTGTTCGTGATATTCAACAAGATATACAAATATAGATAAAGATAGAAATGTTGAAACATTGTGAGACCAGATATAGAAAGAAGGCACAGATGTACATTGGTTTTGAATCCATCGAGATTAGAATGAAGAGGGGAGAAATGAACAGGCTGCAGAATGACTCGTGAGGTTTAACCGTACGTCTGAGATTAATATTTAATATAAACAGCTGGACAGTCTTTGACTGACGGGTACGTTCGAGAATATACTTGAACTGTATTCACCAGGCCCAGTTGAGCAACGACATTGATAACACATATACAAAAGAGACCAGCCGAATACGTTACGCCAAAGTTTTAACGGTGGTGTATGGTGCATCTAGATCCCCAATAAAGTCCACTTTACTGATTTGGATCTCACCCAATATGAAAATTGAATTCGAATTCTAACTCTGGAATTGATAATCCCACACCTAGGTATTCAATGAGTTTTGGTGCTCATTTTTCCATCCGACCGAACACCACGTGAAACGCTGTTCTGAATGTGTTTGATCAATTGAATTTTTCGATTCTCTGTTTTTTTTTTTTTTAAATAAGTACCGACCGTCTTTACCGACGTTCTGATCATCATCATCGGCACTGCAACCGGGATCCTGTCTTGGCCTTATTGAACAAGTCTGTGGGGAGGATGTATTGTGCCAAACACGGACACTCCGTTCACTTTCCTCCGTCAACATACAAAGTTCCGACAGGTATAGTTCGCAAGCCAACAAACCGAACGCAGAACAAAACTGCACAGCACCGGAAACAATTTAAACGAGAAAAGTAAAGCACTGGAATGTTACGTTAATGTTTTATTCACTAAATAAAAACCACTGCTTATGTTACAATATTGATCTTGATGAAAATTAATATTAACACTACTTTATATAATTTTGATATTTCGAGAAAGGAAGACCTGTGCTAAGGCCGGAGAATGTCTATTAATTCATTCTTGGATAACACTGTACGTGGGAAATGTGAGTTATATCTATGCGGCACGCGATTTTTACTTATTTTATTGTTCCTTTTTGTTTCTAAATTACTACAGGTATTAACGCGTCCCCGTGCGCACCGGAGAGCGGGAGATAGTACGACAAGCGTGGCTCGTGCAGAGCCGACTTGCTAATGGGGTGAGTTTCCCCGAAAGAGAAAGTGTTCCTCTCCACTAAGGATACGTTTTACTTACCACATGAGAGACGTAAAGTCTCTCTTTGTGGAACAGAAAACCAGATCTCCTAATGGAGATCATGGTAGTATGTGTGCATGGGTGATCGTGAGGGTCATAACATTCAACACACGCGCGAAGTCAATGGATAAACGAAGCATATAGGCGGCAAGGACAAAGGGACGGTGAAGATCGTTGGTTGTACACAGTATGTGTGTACATGGGTTCTTTCATGGGACAAACCATGAGAACGAACTTGAAACGACGAAAAGGGCATAGGGTATTTCCATGGGATGTGAGTTCGCTAAAGCAAACAATCCAAATCTCCCTGGATGATAATTGGTTTTATGTTTGCTCATGCCGCTGCTGATGAGAAGCAGATCCCGAAATATGAGCAGACAAAGGGAACGTTTGGGTCTTTGTCTGAGATGTGCACTGCGGCTAAATAAATAGGCGGCAATGCAATGTGGAAATGTGCTAATGGGTTTTAGCTAGATTACCGGGAAATGGCATCGCTGGTGAGGGTAGGCATTGAATTCCTATTTACATTTGCTTATGCTGTAGGATTTAATTAGTGCTAAGAGACGGGAGATGCGTATATTTGTTTTGGTCCCTTGGGTGTAGGTCGCCAGTCAATGTGTATGTATGGTGATTTATGATACACTTGGTGGGGGCGGGAAATAGGCGACACAATGTTTATGGTCCCTGCTGTGATGGTTACATTGTATGTAAACCAAATCAGTTTGTTTCAGGAATTCGTCTAGGGGGATTTGCTTGGCACCGAAGGTGTCGAATTGGTTTTGGGATACCTGATAAGTTAGGAACGAATTCTTACAGGGAATTTGTATGCGAAGAGATGAATGAAAGGTAAGGATTCTTTACAGGGTCTTTTAGATTATAAATTTATTCTATTTGATGCGTGAAGCATTCATTAGCGAAAACCTATGCAATTTGGGATGAAGTTATGGGGGTGCTTCAGGTAAGTGGGACGTGGGGTTTGGCGGAACCGCCACAAGTCTCTTCACAGGACCCGATTTCGAGCCGATGTCATTCAGTTTGACATTCTCTGGGCGTCCTGGTCTAGACCATCCCTCCATCGCAGACAAGGTCTTCCGTGCTGTCGCCTTCCATACATCCTGCCACAAAGGCCTTTCCGGGCAGGCTCCTCATTTCATTCCAGCTAGGTGTCGCGCCCACCGGAGTCAGCTTATGGTTATAGCGTCTCCGGGATCTTCCTCCGTCATATATGGGGCCATAAATTCTCCTTAAGATCTTTCTCTCGAAATCGGGTAAGGGTTCAGAGTGCCTTTTATTAAGCACCCAGGTCTCGGATCCATACATTAATACTGGTAAGACCATGGTCTTGTACAGTAGTAGGTTGGATGTTTTGGATACATTGCGGGACTTAAAGAGCCTTGTTAGACCATCGTAAGCTTTGTTGGATTTGATATTACGACATTCTGATATCGATTCAAAAAGCAATGCCGTCTTCGTCGGTTGAATTTCAATTCCAAAATGTCTTTGTTTTCGATTGTACAGATCGGTGAATATATTTTAATTTTTTTCCTGCCCTACATTTATGCCCCGTTTTCAATAAAGGCACACCATTTGAATCAAGGCACACTACCTGCATTATTTGTTTACTTAAGATTGGATGAATGTTTACACTGCGTTTCCTAATTGATTGTCGGCACTTGTTTATATCTTCCAGAAGTGTGTATCGGATTTCTACCTCCACTAAAAAGGATGTCGCTAGTTCGGTAATGTCTACTTTCTACCCCCTAGGATTTGCAACACCAGTGCTCACTCAAGGCAGGTAACCGATACAGGACATCTGAGACAATACAGGTAGAGTACAAGAGTGCCCGTGCCAAGTATTTGAAGAATTGAGTGTGTGGTAACCAGGAAGAAGACCAACTAGCCAACTTCTGTGATGCCAACGAAGAATCCTACGTGACACAGTTTAGAAGACAACACCTGACGAACCTGATGGAAGAGTAAGCTTTACCCTGATGGCCGATAAGGATTGAATGACACCAATAAAATTAGTATCGATGCTTCAATTGAGGTTACAAGTAACTTCATTGGGAAGCAGACGGACAATTATAGTGGAAAATTCAATGGCAACACAAAAACGGTTAGTTGCGAGCCAAATTATACCGAAGTTACAGAGACGAACTTGTGAAAATTGTGACGCTATAACACACAAAAATAAGGATTGTCTGATATGGCCAAGAGCAGAATACTCTGAAGAGTGGCTAGACAAAAGTAATACCAAGAGATACGAGGGCTGCCTTTTATATTTCGGGATTAGAGAACAAAAACAAATATTGATCATCGAAAATCACTTTATTGTTTTTCAAAATATTCCCCATGAAGATCTATACACTTTTGCATGCGTTTGAACCAATTGTCGAAGCACTTTTGCCACTCTGATTGAGGTATCTCCAACACATGCATTCTGAATGCAGCAACCGCTTCTTCAGGTGTCGAAAAACGTTGACCTCTCAGTTTGTTTTTTACGTACGGGAATAAAAAGAAGTCATTCGGTGCCAAGTCAGGACTATACGGCGGATGACCCATCAAATCGATGTTCTGGGTGCTCAAAAATGCAGTTGTCGCAGCCGATGTGTGAGAGCTCGCATTGTCGTGGTGAAGAGTGATCCGTCTTCGGCGGTTGGTTTTCCTGATTTCTTGGAAGACAACTGGCAAACAAATGGTTGTGTACCACTCAGAATTGACTGTTCTGCGTTGTTCTAGTGGTACGGTTGCGACATGTCCAGTTTTTCCGAAAAAACAGGCGACCATTTGCTTGGAAGTGTTTCGTGCGCGAACAACTTTTGTTGTATTTGGCTCATCTTGAAACACCCAGACAGTCGACTGGTGTTTGCTTTCGGTCTCATACGCGTAAATCCACGATTCATCACCTGTCACGATGTCATAGACGTGTTTCGAAGCACCGCGACCGTATTTTTTGAGCATTTCTTTCGACCAATTGACACGAGCCTTTTTTTGGGCAATTGACAAATTGTGTGGGATCCAACGCGAACAAATTTTTTTGACAGTCAAATGTTTATGCAATATTGAATGTATGCTGGTCTCACTAACGCCTAAGGTTGTCTCAATCTCACGATAGGTCACATGACGATCTTCCAATATCAGTTCGCGCACAGCATCAATGGTTTTCGGAACAACAACTGATTTTGGACGACCTCCACGAAATTCATCTTGGAGTGAACTACGACCACGATTGAATTCACCATACCATCGATAAACACTGGTCCTTGATGGAGCTTCATCGCCAAAAATTGAATTAAGTTCATCCATGCACTGTTGCTGAGTTAATCCACGCCGAAAATTGTAAAAAATAATCGCATGAAAATGTTGACGATTTAATTCCATTTTTGGGCCGAGATGAATCTTTTAAGTTACTGTAAACAACACAAATAGCGCTCGTATGTCAAAACGTTCTGAGTGCGTATAACCTCAAAAATGTCCAACTTTACGACAGAGCTGTCAATTGCCGGATTGCAACACTAGGGTTGCCAAATCCCGAAACATAAGAGCCAACCCTCGTATAATGAGAAACCTGACAGATTGGGGTGTATACGATCCAGATTCGCATAAGGACATCATTGATGAATACGAGACGGTCGAAGAGGCAGAAAATGTATCTATACTGATATCTCAGATGTGCTTAACGATGAGGATAAGTTAATTTCCGTTAATGAAGGAGATATGGTTGTGATAAAAAAGGGTTCTAAACAGAAGATATTGGCGCAAGGCTAATAACCTTGCCCGGAAAAACATATTATTATGGAAAATTTAACAAATTTTACTTACAAGACTGGATCCCTATTGTAGTGCCGATGATGAAACAGAAGACAACTGTAAGGAAGCTGAGAATCCGGCAAGGTACGCCATCCAAGTAAACTTGGATCCCGATTCAACGTATTGTGATCCAAAAACTAGATCAGTTAGAGACAGTCCAAATTCTCGTATAAAACCAAATAAAGTACGATTCAGTGTAGATGTCAGTGGACAGAGCAGGTGTAGATGTCAATGTACTTGGCGAACTGACAAAGCTCGAATTGCTGCAACGAGGTTACAACATAAAAATTTATCTCAATGATAATAATCTCATCTAAAACGGCATTACAATCTGGAAAGGACGTTCAAGAATCACGACCTCATAGACAAGGTAAATTGAAGAACCACACAGTGACTGATGGACCACTTTGGCAGAAGCTCGAGCAAGGAATACCTGCCACCCTTGTTACTAAGCTAAACGCCTGGCACGAAATACCACGATCCCAAAAATCGGGATGTAGTTTTAATGGTGATTCACCGCCACGAAGTACTTGGTCTCCCGGAGAAATGCAGATGGCATACCCACCACTAAGCCAAATAAACAATCCTAGATTTAAGAACTCTATAGGCGATACTATGAATATTGACCCACAGAGTCATCGTCTTAGTTCCTGCAACAGCGTCGTTCCCACACAAACGAATGGTTTGCACTGTGGGAAGTGAGTGTTAGTGGGTACAAGACACACAATTCAATTATCCGGAGGACGCCACAGACCACAGCGCAATAATCTCTGGAAGACATCATAAGCCCTTGTATGTGAATTTCTCAAAAATGGACCAAGCCACAGTGTGTCAATTTTACGGACATTTTTGAACGATGCGATAAGTTATAGCGTACACAGCAGCAGTACACACACGACATCGAGACTAGAGTCACGGACTTATGAAAAAAGGATTCGGCTTCATGGCGAAGATAGGTTCAAAAATAATCATAGATTCACTTTCGGAGATGGCGACTGGGACAGTACTACAATTATGAGTTCAGGGGTGCAAGAAATTATATAACTTCAAAAAGCTAACATAATTGCTGCCTTCAACCCATCTAACGCTGTATACTTCGACGCCACACATGGAGATGCCCACGGCTTACCACACCGACTACTCTTCAAAACTCAGTTAATTTTCGAAAGCTTAAGAAATTACTTGGTATCGACAACATGTCGCACCACTCACTTCGGCCATATTCTTTATAAAGCTTTCCATTCTATTTAACCATGCGTACAAACAATATGGGTGATATTGTATGTCCAGTATCTAAAGTTAGTAACCAAACATATCACCCTGAGGCCTACGCCCCATTTCGCTGCTCACTTGCATCAGAAAATTATATAAAAAGTTCATATATATCATGCTTAACTCTTTTACTAGTGTCAGTAATCTAATACCAGATTTCCAAGTGGGATTTAACAGAGCGCGTAGCACCACTATTGTCCTTAATGTATTCCAAAATCACAGCAGCGTGCGTCTCTCTAATAAAAAACCCACTATCGCGATGAGCCTGGACACTGAAAAGGTCTTTGACACGAGGTGAATCGAAAAACTCGTTTTTAAATTGTTGAGCATTGTTCTCGGTAGAATGCAATCTAGTATCATCTACCAATTCATTCGAGAGTCATCTTGAATTTCCCACGTCGTCGCAGGCATACCACAGTGTCCCATTTTATGCCTCATCCTTATGTAGTGATCCTAAATCACTACTCCCATCAAAATCCCCAATATTCCCTATAATCTTAACCTTATTTCCATAGTGAATCATTGAGCGACAAGTTAACCCAAAAGTTAATTTGTCGCACATTGATTCGATTCCTAATTATCTTACCCTTACCCATAATCCAAATCATGTTCCCCAATTGAATCAGATGCACAACAAAATTAAACCAAAGTCCATTTGTCGTACATTGATTCAATTCCTAATAATCCTAACATCATGAAATTCTTAACTCTAAATCCATTTCTTGGTTTCTCCTTCCGGGAATTTATTCAAATAAATTCCTAACAACTTCTCGGAATCCTTTTCCAATTGAAGCACACAAATCTTGTTTGTGCTTCTTGGAAGTTTTAAATAAAATTTGACAAATCCCGATGACCCCGATTATAAAAGGGCGGGACATTTTTATTTCGCGATCAGTAAGGTTCCAGAGGCCTAACCCCTGGTCATGAGTCAAAATCCAGAGGATCCAAGGTACGACCAAGTATTGTGGAATGAAAGTTAAATAAACAAAGTTAAAATAAAATTACAAGTCTTTAATTTAATACTATTGTGGGGGTAGAAGTATTGCACCAAGCACGGGCACACGATTCACTTCTTCCCCACTAGCACTGTTACTCCTTACACAAGAATTGTTCCACAGGAAGACAGGAAAACACTTTTAGTTTAATTTCGTTAGTATTTTTAATTCTATAATCACTCTATAATTTAAATACACAATTACTTCACAGGCAAATAATAAACTTCTTCTATACTTAGAAACTTTTGGCAATAGAGACAAAATTTTGCAGTTCTTGCTTTTGTTATGAACGGCGACGCGACTGTCTCAGTGGTTGAGATGCGACTCTTGCGGCAGCGTGACTGCGCGCGATGGTGATTGAATAGCGACTGGTGTGAATTAGGGTTGAAATTCATATTTCATTCCACACCCAGGACAACCAAAAGAGACCACGCCTCTGCTCTCTCAACCTCACGCCCGTCAAAGTGTGAGTAACTTTTGTTAATAGGGTAATTGACGGACATGAAGAATGAGAGAACAGAAAACATGATATGCTGTGATCTCGGGGTAGCTTTAGTTGTGTGTGTTGGTATCAGATGTAGCTACTGACATGACCTGGTGATCCAGTGGTACGGCTATGGTGTAGCCGGAGCACATTGAACCGTGGAAAGAAATACGAATGAGAGGGAAACCTAGCTGATGTTACTCCCCTGCAAAAAGAGATCATTGATGCCAAGCGAATGGGTGATCTGAGGGAAAGTCGATAGGACGCCGCTGATGCTTGGGAAATAATCCGCGTGAGAACCAGACTCTAAGACGCTGAAATAACCCCAGCTATTCTGCTACGAGGCAACAGCGTCGTTCGTTTAGACTTGTTGTTGCTAACCGACATTATGAGATTTCCGATGAGAAACTCGTGGTTAGCAAGAATGGAGTTGCCGTATGACAAGAATGTAGCTAAACTCAATTATGCATTATCTGCAAAGGATAATGAGTTTAGCTATACGTCCGTTTGAAATGTTTTACAGGGGAATACATATAAAGGAAATGGGTAGGTATGACGCGCTGAAAGCGGTCGAAATTAGGTGGAAATTTTGGTTGAGGATGTGGGTTGGTTCTCATGTAGAATAGAGACACCCCCACACTATCCCCTGGTCACACTCACCACCGGTAATAATTGCTGGTCACACTCGTCACCAGTAATAATTGCTGGTTACACTCATCACCGGTAATAAATGCGGGTCCACCCCAAAACCCGCGGCCAAGGCATGTGGTACCACAGCCTCACAAGACGGTCATCCCAAGTCACTTACTACCAAGGAATCCAGGCGAAGGAAGCGAGCCATCGAAGATACCAAAGGCACGCAACGCACTGAAGCGGAAGGACCAATCCTGCCATTGAAGACCACCGGGACAGAAAGACACCGTCTCCACGAGTCCGGGTAAGCGAAAATAAATTTTTCAATAAATAATAAACCAACACTTATTGATATCCACACATCAGATATTCCCTGACCCAAAGATGGGAAAGTAAAGAAAATATGTTACGGGGACGATGTCCTTATGCTCATGTCATCCATAAGCCCAAAACTTTCGAAAAATTGATTCAACCGGCATCTGGACAGACTATATCACTATTACAGTCGGTAGAAAATACGACTCAATTCGACTAAAGTAGTCACACTAATTATAGGGAG
Organism: Microdon myrmicae; assembly: GCA_963931805.1. Taxonomy (NCBI): domain Eukaryota; kingdom Metazoa; phylum Arthropoda; class Insecta; order Diptera; family Syrphidae; genus Microdon; species Microdon myrmicae. Next base: position 28,728,485 of record OZ007497.1, on the reverse strand, counting down.
TAAATGCTCCCAACCTGCTTTTCGATACTCGTAGAATATTCTAATCAAACCACAGGATAGGTCATTTACACCCCAAAAATGAATTTCACCAATCATGTGATCCACATCCTTCCATCGGTCGGTTAAACCAACTGCCTAACATCTTGAAGCGGAGTAACAAAGTTGACACCAAAGCCAAAGTTCTCTGCTATGTATAGCTGATCTAGTCTGGAATATCGTACGCTTTTTCAAGACGGTCTTGCATATCTTCGGCTCAAATGGAAAAACTTTGATTTTTCGAAGGAAAACTCGTCCGAAGAAACATAAACAACTATAGGAGTCATAATGCGTCAAATTGCAATTATTCCAACTCTCACCTATATGAACATGCTTCCATTACCCCTGGCGAAGATTTGTTGTTATAGGTAGCATAGAAGTATCGGTCGCGCAACCACTTGCATTTCGGGCGAATAACCCATCTAGGCAGCTTCGCCATGTGGAGAGCTATGTGGCTTCTAACTGGGACGATTTGCGAGATTTCTTCGCATCCTTTCCATGGTCGGATGTGTGCTTTGAAGACTCCGATGTTAACGCTTGCGAGGAGTCGGTTACAGAGATTATTCTTCTCGAGATGGAGATCTATATTCCATATTCCATTAAACGCAAATCATCTGATAAGTGCTGGATTGATAAAAAACGCAAGCAGATTACAGCGGCAAAAATTGAGGTTTTAAGCAATGGCACTACAATCTCGCCGATGTTATCAGAACGAATTTTGTTAGAATCAGAAACGCATGCAACCAGGCCATTGATATCGCGAAGAAGGCTTACAACGATGGAGTAACCAATAAACTCCTTCTGTCCCCGGCTGGTTCGCGTTCCTTCTGGTCAATGTCAAGGGCTGTAAGTAGTCACTTCGCTTCCTCCTCTTCCCCCGTTGGTGACGGACAGCGGACGTTGGTCATAAATTCAAAGGCTAAAGCTAATGTGTTCGCGAATTTATTTCTCGCGAGTTCAAACCTTGATGCCGGTCTTTTGGAGCCACCTGTGATCGCGCCGGTACGGTCTTCGATGCGGGATGTGACGCTTCATCCGCGTACTATTCAACGCATTCTACGTGGACTGGACTGTAGGAATACAACCCACCCGGACGGAATACCATCAATGGTTCTTAAGAACTGTGCTTCAGAACTATCGCCAATTCTTTGCAGACTCTTTCGCTTATCTTATGAACGGAGGGCATTTCCTACCTGCAGGGAAATTGCTCGAGTTCAGCCAATCTCAAAACGGGAAAAAAGTGTCTTCCACGAAATTATCGACCGATAGCATCCCTGTCTATGTTGTCTACGACGAGAAGGTCATCAATACTGAGTTCATTAAGTATTTGGAGTGCAACGGACCTCTGAATCATCGTCAATACGGATTCCATGGCAGACTGTTCACGGGAGACCTTTTGACACTTATAACCGATATATAGACATCTGCGATTGAGCGACATGGTGAGTCAAGAGCGGTCGCATTAGATATCTCCAAGTCTTTTGACCGCGTCTGGCACCGGGCATTGCTGAGCAAACTTCGTTCATATGGAATTTCCCACCAGCTTTGCGAATGGACGAAGAACTTCCTCGAAAATCGATCGATCCGGATTGTTGAGGACGGCGAGTGTTCGGATCTTTACCCTGTTAATTTTTGTGTGCCTCAAGGTTCTAGTTTGGCTCCAACCTTTTTTTTGCGTCACATAAATGATTTGTTGGAGACAACGGATAACAAAGTGTTCAGTTTTGCAGATGATGGCACGTTTGTTTCCTACTTTTCGAGTGATCGGCCGATTGGTCCACCAAGGTCTCACCAGTTGAGATGTAGACATACTAACTCTCTGCATCGGGATCTGGATAAGGTCCTGAAGTGGGGAAAGGCCAATCTCGTCGACTTCAATCCAACGAAGACACTGTATACATCGGCTCCATATCTGATGATGAATGACCAGGCCCTCGAATCAAGGTCTGTGGGAATGTATCTTGGCATAAACACGTGTCGAGTATCGGCAAAACTGAGTTATCGTTTTAGAGCCAAGAAATATTTTACTCCGGCCCAACTTATTCTTCTGTATAAATCTCAAATTAGACTCGCGCTCGAATATTACTCTCATGTTTGGAGCTCTCCTCCTAAACATACCCTCGACCTATTTGAGAGCATACAAAGACGAGCGATCCGCCTGATCGGGGACGCGGTGCTGACGTCGGGATTACACCCGCTATCATATCGAAGGCGCATAGCTGACCTCAGTCGTTTTACAGATATTATCACGGGCACTGTTCTTCGGACATTCGTGGTATTGTTCGGCTTATATGCACTTCATGCGGTTTATATGCACTTCACGCGACAATCCAACGGATCGCACCAAATTGCGGTTCATCTCCCGGTAGCGAGAACATCGCTGCATCAGAACTCGTCCCATTACAGAGCGGGAAGGATGTGGAACCAGCCCCCCCCCCCCCCCCTTTTTCCGAACACCGAAATGTCAAATGAACAACACACCACGAATAAAAATGTTAATCCTTCTCCACAATTATGACACAAATTATAGACTCTGGAAGATTTTGTTTATTAGTTCTTTACTTAAAATTTCCAATGGTAATGTACATCGCAACACTCTATGATGCAACTCGCAAACAGTTTTCAAATGCGAATAGTAACGTAGTTTTTCTTATTACACCATTTCGATTAGATACTTTAATTCAAAACGCACAAGAACTCTGAAATAACGTCAAGGACGCGACAGTACTTCGACATGTGTATCCGCCTGCGGATGTAATCTGCCTCTCCTAGTGTCTGTTGGTTTCAACCAATGAGCGATCGAATTGCAGTTTTTGATCGAAGCATTTCGCCTTTGGGCGTACAGGCCTGGATGAAAATCCATTCGTTCGAAGCCACGACAACGCAGAAACGAAGGGCGCGCAAAAGGAAATCCGAATATCCGGCTGTTCAAATAGATGGTCGAAACGGAGGCTGGCTGCGCTGGCATCATACGCGATAGGCAATAAGTTTTTCTGTTGATGTTATGTCAACAGAACTTCGCTTACAATGGCAAGGGTAGGATGCATGGGGTGGATATTTGTTTTAGGGAAAACGTTTAAATAACAATCATGATCGTGTCTAGTTCTATGATCGGTCGGTTGATTGGTTGGCCGATAATGGGGAATTGGTTGCAGCTGTTGAAAACCGAATGGACATGGGGGCAATGTTTGTTTACTACTTTGCCATCGCGTGTAGCATCACTTTGATTATGCTCAAAATATTAACGTCTTATCGGTCGATGGGTCGAGTATGTGTTTACATTATTCAACACTTGAATTGTCTTGTAGATAACCCGCGATGGGCTGTGCTGTATATTGTCGATCGAACGATCGACCGATGGATCTGCCGATAAAGCAAGGGTGAACATGTCATGCACGTATATGGAAAAATGCTTCTCAGCTATGCGTATTGACATGTTCGGGTGTTAATGTCGGTTACATGATAAGAAAACCGAATTAGATTTCAGGACATGATGGTTGGATGCAAGCATGCCCCTGGGTGAAAGTCTGTAGATGCCAATGCGATTGCAAAATAGTAAACGGCAATCATTCTAGGTGATTTTGCCGCGGGCTTATGTTTTCAGGTAAGTATTGTTGCAGGGGAGCTTGACTGCTCATGTGTAGGTAAGCTGCTTATGATAGGTAATAGGATTGCAGGTAGGGAAAGGGAAGTTGGGTTAGGCCGATGGGTGGTTCTTCGGGCGCCTCAAAGAACCCCCACAAGCTGGTATGTGTTGCGATGAATTCTATCACTGGGCTCATGTATTCGTTTCAGCGTGCTGTGCCGGGATCCGGATGAGGTCCAATCGCTGCTTCAGATGCAATGTTATTCTCGTTTCGCGTTGTGTCGGTGAAGTCGACTTATTCGCGAATGAAAACATTTGTGCACCTTTGAGTAAGTTAGGTTATTTATATTAGTAGCTTGATATTTATTTATGCGCACTTATCTAATTTTTCGATCACTTCCATCGATTTAGTGATCTGTCGAAATCTTTATTCTCCCGGGTTACGTGGATATAATAAATTTTTCACCTATGCTTTGCCTTTGTGTAGTATTGTATCCGATCCACAATCCTTTAGTGATATTTCTTTCCTTATGGATAGCTTTTAAATTAGTCATTCTTATCCAGAAACCTTTTTTGGATGTTTTTACTTCGTGTCGTGTCGAATCCCAGCTGCCTTTGTTCCCTTTCTTCTTTTCCCCCTTTGTGTATTGTGTCACACCTAGTGTCAGTTTCACAGTATTAAGAGAAGTAAGTAGTGATCCTAAATCACTACTCCCATCCAATCCCCATTATCTCATATAACCTTAACCATATCCCATAGTGAATCATTGAGCGACAGATTGAACCAAAAGTTAATTTGTCGCACATTGATCCAATTCCTAATTACCTCACCCTTACCCATAATCTAAATCATGTTTTCCGAATTGAATCATATGCACGACAAAATTAAACCAAAATCCATTTGTCGTACATTGATTCAATTCCTAATAATCCTAACATCATGAAATCCTTAACTCTAAATGCATTTCACGATTTCTCCTTCCGGGAATTTATTCAAATAAATTCCTATCAACTTCCCGGAATCCTATTCCAATTGATGCACACAAAATCTTGTTTGTACTTCTTGGAGTTTTTAAATAAAATTTGACAAATCTCGATGACCCAGAGTATAAAAGGGCGGGACATTTTTATTTCGGCATTCAGTCAAGTTCCAGAGGCCAAACCCCTGTTCGGATCAACGAGTCAAAATACAGAGGGCCAAAGCCAAACGATCAGTCACTGTTTTATGTAAGCTTCAATGTGTAAACAAAAGCATGAGCCAATAAAGTTGAGATATATATAGTAAAGAGTGACGTTTATAATTCAGCATTGGACTAACCATTTTCGCGGCGTGTTTAGTTGATGGGAAGCTTGTGCTCCCCGTGTGCGGAAACGTTCATTGCCAATCTAAATCCACCCTAAATCAACGACATTGGCGGGTTAATCCATTCGGTGACCAAGTGAGGACGATGTGCTTTGTCCCGGAGTAACCAACCAGCTCTTGAGAGCAAACTCCGAAGGGCCACCCTCGCTGTCAACGAACCTACGACAACCGAGTGTTCCATTCCGAAACCCCCTGCACCCGCCGGAGGAAGTCAAGAGGGCGCACTTTTCACGCTATCCACTCCACAGACAAACGGCTCCCACAATATCACCCCAGAGGAGATAAGCGAATCCTAAACCCTTTAACCAAAAAATATCTGTACAACAAGTATATATTGCCTTCAAACGGGATAAAAATAAAAATATTTATTAAAAAAATAAGTTCATAAAAAAAAAAAAAAATAACAATAAGTGTAGTATTAAATAATGTAATAGAACAGCCGCTTTTCCAAAGGTCACTGGAAACAAGATCTAAACATCTTAACTTTCACATAAATGTTAATAAACATTTTGCACAACATTGGCTTTATGTTACGCTCGTATATGGTTAATAGTTTAAATAAAACAATTCATTTTTTATAATTAAAAAAGAAAACAAAATATTTGTTGATATACGAGGCCCATTTCATACCTGTAGAACATGCAATGATTTCCGGATGGAATCAACAGATGTGATGCCATATTCCGTCCTACAATTGAGTGTCTAAATAGAACATTCCTCGAGGAACAAAGGAAATGTGTGATGGTGGTAGGTAAAAATCGGGCATGCCACTGCATCGATCCAGAAATATGTATAAAATGTCGGTGACCTGTAAGACCGTTTCAATTTTTCTAAAAATGTTGTTTTGATTCTGTAATTGTATTACAGCCTGTCTTCATATTAACTTATTATTTGACTTGCGTATCTAAATTTGCGAGAATCTTAGGTTTGATCCAATAAACAATGTTGAGTTCATGTACAATAACGTTATACTACACCTGACAATTGTCTTAACATGTCAGTAATCATAAATAATAAATGATATTAGAGGAAAGTCCCAGTGGCTGAAATTTCCTTTGCTATTGAGGAATAAATACCTTTCTCTTGAAGCGTTCTTGAAAAACCACCTGGTCAGCACCAATTTTAGGGAATACCGGTACACATCTGTTTTAATTTAATAGGGCAGATAAAAGATCTATTCTCCTAGCACCAGAAACGATCTGCATTAATTCCGAGAGCTGTCTTAGGTGTCTATCTATAGACAGAACAATTCCTGAGGTTAAATAATATTGTAAATATAAAACTGGAAGAGACGTTTTAGTTCGTCGTAAACCGTGTGCTGTCGCGTCATAATTATGGGGATGCCATTTCAAGTTGAAAATACAATATATTCACGTCAAGCATTTAACGATAAAGAAGTCACAAAATGTCTTGATATATAGTAACGCAACAGTCAAAACTTTTCTCACATCTAAAACGACGCTTTCAGGGACTATCAATCTTTCTTCTGGAATTTGAAAAACATTCTGTAGAGCAATTTGTATTCGTAAACGAGCGTTTTATTTGGTTAGAAGATGAACCTCTGACACCAAATTTTTGTGGTGGAACCCATCTTCGTAAGACCCGGCGGGAAATCGAAGAGATAAATTTCATACAATAGCAGTAGACGAATCCATAAAACAGAATTCTTTAGGAGGGAAGAGTAATTCAAATCGTCATCAACTGTAGGCTGTTCGTGCAAATCGCGTTTTCATTCGACAACCTACACAAATATTTAATGAGACGATGAAGCATTAAAACATGTCATCCTTTTCTAATGGCTTACGTTGTTAACCCTGTTACGTTGTGCGCCTATAGATATGATGCTACATATCTCGAAAAGAATGCTTCGTGCGTTACAGATTTTAAAGTAATGGGATGCCATTAAAACGGATGATTGTGTAAACAATTGTTTTTAACTACGCATATCCTGATTTTCTACAAAACTTTTCAAATTAATGTCTGTCGCATCAAGACTAGTGACGGTTTGTACATTTAAATTGGTTCATCGTTTGGTTGTCCTACTCTAAGTGTCGAATGCAGAATTTAAATTCACCACAACTTCGGCTGTTATGTGGTGTGGTTAAGAGGAAATACTGTATAAGTGCAGCACGTCGTTATATTTTTCAACAGAACCCAGGTGCTTTGCCAACTAATAATCGTGTACACTATATGGAGTAAATAACGTGCCACAGTAGGGGACGATGCCTTATCTCATAACCTATCAAAAGAACGAAACATGATCCTAAGAAACGTCGGACGATTTCGAGTTTTATTTGTTTATTTTTTTTTTAAATTTACAATAGCCCACTCCAAAGGAGATCTCATTGACATACAAGGGTAGGCTGTAAAGTAATGCACACTTGATTACATAGTGCGAATAAAATGATCTTCAGAAGTGGACATGGTGGCAAATGGAAGTGATTTCTTGTTGTTGATGAATAACGCATTTATTGTACAATAATTTAACAAATGTTGACTTAGGACTAAAATGCTAAATCCTATTTTACAATCTTCTCTTATTCTTAAAATAATTTACTGGCTCTACACGAGCACTCTAATTTACACGATACAATTTTGTGTAATGTGTAGTATTCCAGAATACTACTGTCCTTATAATTATTAACTTTAACACTGAATGTCATTAATTATCTAACACATCCTTAAAACATTCTCTTAACATATCTAACATTCTCATTTAATATATATCCTAAATAAACATCCACAATATTCTATATCAAATCAGTTTCAGTACACTTCATACATGCCCCTTTTTTCATAACATGCCCCTTTTTTCGTTTGAAACATGGCTCTTTGATTTTTGTTCAAAGTTTGTTCAAAATTAAAAGTCACAATAGATTAAATAATAATTTGATAAAATTGATTTTGTTCAAGTAATAATTTACAGTAGATTAGAACACAAAGTTATATAAGAAGAGGGAACATTTCATTGTAAAGTTAGTTGAGATTAGAGAGAGAGAGTCGAGAAACAATAGATTAAAGAGTCGAGAAGAAATAGAGATACAGAATAGATACAGAAGAGTCGAGATTAGAGAGTCGAATAAGGTCGAGAAAGATTGGAGATAAGAGATAGAAGAAGAGAATAGAATACAGAGTTGGAGAAGTTATTAAAACAGAGTTGTAAAAGGAAGTTATTAGAACGAAATAAAAAGAACAAATCAACAGATTTATTAATATAAGAGAAAGAAGACGGACAGAAAGACGAGATTGAAAGTTTATATAAAAGGTCCACGCTCTTCCCTCTAACGAGGAAGCACGGCGTCCCGGACGTACAACACTGGTGGCAGCGGTGGGATCCAACCGAAGGATCCCATAAATAAATAAAAACAAAATAAATAAGAAGAAACTAAAACAAAAATAAAACAAAAAAAAATTCAAAAAAAAAAGTAAGCAGCAAAGACCAGGATGAGCAACTATAGTGCGTGAAGTCTGCCTGGCGTTAAGAAAAAAAAAAGTGAAAAAAAAGAACTCAAAGACTATATATAAGCTGTGGAAAGACAAGAAAGACAACAATAAGAAACAAACAAGACTTCTATCAACATTTCGTAATAGTAAGACTTTTTTTTTGTCAAAATATCGACTTTTCTCTCTTCCTTTTTAGTAGGAATAGGAATATTCTCGACTTGGAAATTTTCCTTTTACAAAAAAAAAAAATTTTTTTTCTCGATAGACGATTTTTCCTTGAAAGTTCGCTTTTCAGTTTTTCCGACGACATTTCCTTTTTTTTTTTTGCTTTCTCTTCGAAAATTTTCTTTTTTTGCAGCTTTTGGGACAGCAATTTAACTTTTCCATGCATATATATTGAATAATAAAATAAAGGCCTTTATAACCAATATTATTAAGAAGTGATAGCAAATTTTCTGCCATACATTCGTCTCAAATTTTCACAATTTCGAGTCCTTATTACACGAGACAGGCGGCTAGGCAGGGGGAAGAACAAATCCACTTTCAACCGATACACAATAACCCCCCTGAAATGGCTCTCTCTGTCGGTATTTCAGATGTTTTCAGAATCGCCCCTACCTTTGACAGGAAACCCTGCGACCTAAACAAATTTATTTCCGGGGGAGAAGTTTTGTTTAGATCCATTAAAAAGGCAGACCCTGATATATATAACACATTTTTAGAGCTAGTCAAAAATAGACTAGAGGGTCCTGCATATGATCTAATTAGGTATAGCAAAATCACTAAGTGGGAAGATATTAAGGAAAAGCTGGAATTTGAATATAAAGAAGAGCAATCTCGGTCGACGGCAGACAATGAGTTGATTTCTCTGAAACAACACTTCAGAGAAACCGTTCGGGAATATGGAGATAGAGTTGCAAATGCGCTGAGGACTCTGAACTCTGCCACTTGCGAAATAACAGCAGACGCGGTAGTGGGGGATTTCTTGATTGAGGAAAACACAAAATTGGCCGTACAAATATTTGAGGATGGATTAAAGAACGAACAACTGAAGATAATAGGTAAAGTCCATGGGGGAAACAATTTAAAGCAGTCGATTGCCCATGCAGTAGCGCATGCTGCTCGAATGGATAACTCTCCCACGTCGTACCATTATAATGAAAATCCCCACCGATTTAATCGAATAGTCTGCCAAATGCCAGGGCATTCACAGGACACATGTTATCGGAACATGCAGTCCAACACTTTTCCGAATAGACAACCCATAAAAAGGGAATACAACATTACATGCAATTTCTGTGGACAGAATAATCACACAGATAACGAGTGTAGATACAGGTTATCTAGGAATGGATCGTCATTACCAAATTACCAACAAGGTACAACGCGTAACCCATTTCGAAATAATCCTGCAAACACCGAAGATCGTTTTGGTGAAATTTCTAGGACCAGAAATAGACAAAATGATAGGCAAAATGTTCTTTTCTCGGGTGCAAGAGTCGGAAAACGAGCCCTGACGCCAACCAAAATTTTTAGAAGGCAAACAGCATTTTTCAATTTATAGCATTAGATCTTTGGCAATAGATAACGACAATTTTAATTCATATAACTCTAGGAATGAACCTCCTAGCCCAATTTACGTTGAGCCAGCATATGTTAATCCTAACCATATGACTAATTCCGATAAAGCTATAGATATAAATATAAAAGAAGATAAACCAAACACTAATATAATAACTCCGATTCAGACTACAATTCTGGAAAATAATTCAGCAACAAAGACTGAAAATTCGGACTTTTCAGCAGTAATACAAACTGAAATCCCCAATATTTCGGCTATCCCAATTGACAACCCAGACACTTCAGCAACCAAGACTGAAAACTCAGCCGTATTAAAGACTGAAAACCAAAAGTTGCAGCAATTAAAATCGAAACCAAAGTCAGTTCAGCAGCTAACACTGAAGAACAAATCTTTTCAGCAGCAAAGACTGAAGGACTGAATGTTTCTACAGCAGATAAAACTGAAGAAATAGTTCAAACAGCAAATAAAACTGGGAACCAAGATGTTCTAACAGCTAATAAGTCTGAAGAACTATACGAATCAGTAAATAAGACAGAAACTAAATGCTCCATCAGCAGTGAGTAAGACTGAAAATGTAAACGTTCTGACAGCAGTTAAGGCTATGGAAAATAAAGACATTAAGCCAAAAACATTAAATATTTTAAATAACGATAATAAACACAAATAATAAAAACTGAAAATAATAATTCAACTAAAATAAGGATTGAAAAGAAAAAATATATAAATACATTACAATTTCTTTTTAACAACAATAAACATTTATTCAAACACGGAATACAAAAAAATAAAAAAATACACAATCATTTAAGATATTTGAGATCGTTTCTTAAGAAGATTTTTGGTAATATTAATTTTTATTCAATCATCTGAGTAATAGGCCCAAAACGGTTTTGGACAATTTTCCATAAATTTAAAGAAAAAGTACACACCTAACAAATGGCCTTTGTTTTTTTTATTCAATATATATGGAAAACTCAAACAATTGTAGGAAATGAAAAAAAAAAATTAAAGAGGGGGAAGAAAGAGAATTTTTAAAGAGTTAATATCATCATCATCATCGGCACTACAACCGGGGACCGGTCTTGGCCTTTATTTAGCAAGTCCTGAGGCTTGTTAAATTTTCCATAATGATTTGTTTTTTACGGGCAAGGTCATTAGTCTTGCGCCAGAGGCTCCCCGACGGGGAATCGAACCCCGGTCTCCCGCGTGACAGGCGGGTATACTAAATTAATATATATATTTGAAATTTGAGATATATATTCGAATGAAAAAGAGAATTTTGAACGTACAGGAAACATACTTTTTAAAATATTAAAATTTTTTTTGGATGAGAAAGAAAAAGTTCCAAGGAGAAATATTTAATTTAAGTTAATATATATAATGTAAATAGACAATTTTTCTAGTGTTAAAAACTTTTTGAAATTTAATTATTGTAACCTTTGATGGAAAATTAATTTTGAAAACCTATTATTTTGAAAACCAATTGTAATTGAACGAAAACCCAAGTCCTTAATTAAGCTATAGTTACAAAGAAAATTATTCTCTTCAAGCATAATTTTCTTTCTCGAAGAAGGGTGGGATGTAGTATTCCAGAATACTACTGTCCTGATAATTATTTACTTTAACACTGAATCTTATTACTTATCTAACACATCCTTAAAACATTCTCTTAACATATCTATCATTCTCATTTAATATATATCCTAAATAAACATCCACAATATTCTATATCAAATCAGTACACTTCATACATGCCCCTTTTTTCATAACATGCCCCTTTTTTCATTTGAAACATGGCTCTTTGATTTTTGTTCAAAGTTTGTTCAAAATTAAAAGTCACAATAGATTAAATAATAATTTGATAAAATTGATTTTGTTCAAGTAATAATTTACAGTAGATTAGAACACAAAGCTATATAAGAAGAGGGAAAATTTCATTGTAAAGTTAGTTGAGATTAGAGAGAGAGTCGAGAAACAATAGATTAAAGAGTCGAGAAGAAATAGAGATACAGAATAGATACAGAAGAGTCGAGATTAGAGAGTCGAGTAAGGTCGAGTAAGGTCGAGTAAGATTGGAGACTAAAGATAAGAGAAAGAAGACGGACAGAAAGACGAGATTGACAGTTTATATAAAAGGTCCACGCTCTTCCCTCTAACGAGGAAGCACGGCGTCCCGGACGTACAACAAATGCCTTTCGGCGTACAATAATAGTTTTATATTTTTATATATTTTCTATTACCCGAATATTTTAGGAGACGAAGTTCTTGCTCTGTATTGTTTTTTTTTTTTTTTTTTTTTTTTTTTGTAAATAATATAAGGTAAAAAAGTTTACAAAAAAAAATTAATAACAGAAAAACAAAAAATGTTAACATAAAGAAATTTTAAAACGAAAAGGAATCTACATGAAAAATGGAAATGAAAAGGAAGAATAAATAAATATGAAAAGGGAAATGAGGAATGGGAAGGGAAGGCGTAGCGTCTGAAGATCTTACTATATTTGGGGATTTAACCCCTTTCTTCATTGTCAATCCACCACCAGTTGGGATGGGATCGGTCATTTATAGATTTATCTCGATCGCCTATTGCCATGCTAAATCGCAAGTGAACTGCAGCATTTGATATATCACTGTTATAAAGAATTCGTTTGTCCCTGGCACCACGAAAAGCGTGGTAAATAATAGGGACTCCGTGCTTGTTTTGGATAAGACCTTTTCTATCCAATAGAGGGAACGCTTCTGGTGGGATAAACCCATTTTGGAGTGTATTCTCCAGGTACATGTCATTGGGGTAGTATGCTCCCGAGATAAGATTATCTTCGCTGCACATTGCCCTTGCAGTGTGACCACGAATAATTTTGATAATGAAATTGTCTATCCTCTTCAGTCCTGATTTGTCATACAGTGTCTTACTAGGATAGAATTTCCTGTATTGTGACTCAGGTGTTCTATGTAACCCGAGGCAAGAACGCAAGCACTGCCTCTCGAACATGCGAAACTTTTCCATGTAGGATGGGGAAACGTTGAACCATACCGGGCAACCATACACTAATATTGGACGAATAAATGCTGAGTAGGAAATTATTTTAACTTTGTGATCTGGGAGACTATTTCGAAACAGACTTCTTGTCATTGCATGTGCACTTTTAGCTGCAGAGAGGGCAGCTGCTATGTGCTTATCAATGTATAGGTATTGGTCCATCCAGATACCAAGGTACCTGACAACAGTTTTCATTTGCAGCGGAAGATTTTTCCAATTATTCCTTGTATCTCTTGAAGCTGTAGAAAGAGGTGTTCTAAAAAGGATGGTTTCTGTTTTTTGGAAGTTAATTTTCAATTTCCAATCGTCACAAAAGCGTTTGATTTTATTGAAGTCTTCTTGAAGAAGTCTGTTAATGGCATCGATTTTTTTTTCTGATCTGTTGTGCACCACAATATCGTCGGCATATGTAATAGCATGATTAAGATACCTAAGTAGATCACTAGTATAAATATTGAAGAGAATGGGAGAATTCACGGTTCCCTGCTGTAACCCAGTTTTAATATAGAAAGTTTTATTGGAGATTTTGTCCCCTAATTTAACCACAAATTGCTTATCCATTATCATATCGTAAATGATGTATAACAGATATTCAGGCAAACCTAGATTTGATAGCTTATATACCAGTCCTTCTAACCATACGAAATCGAAGGACTTTTCAAAGTCAACCAAACATACGTTGTGCATTGTCGTTTTGCCTTGTTCCACTGTATATCGGAAACAAATTTTGTAGCTGCATGAACCGTGTCGTGCCCCGCTCTAAAGCCAAACTGGTTGTTTGGAATGATGTCGTATTCATCACACCAGTTTATCAATGCCTTATTTATGATTTCCTCGAATATTTTGCTACTGTTTGGAAGCAGACTAATCGAGCGAAGGTTAGCGGGATTGCTCCTGTCCTTGCCCTTTTTGGGGATGGGATGGACTACTGCTATTTTCCAACGTCTTGGAAAGTATGCATTATTTAGAACGTTATTGAACAAGGTAGTGTAAATTTTCACCGCTTCCGGAGGCAGATGTTTAAGAACTGTATTCGGAATACCATCTGTTGCAGAGGATTTCTTGTTTTTAATGGATCTAAGGATGTCCATGAGTTCATTCTTATTCACAAATATATTTGTGGGCAAATTTCTAAGCGGCGCATCCGCTCTATTGTTTTCACTGAAAATGGTGAAACTTTTGTTTTCGGAATGCCAACTTTGCCGTTCATTGCGCAGCGAAATATGGTTTTGGATAGCTCTGTTTTCGATATCGAGGTTAGAATGAATGGATTCATTCACTTTGTGTACTGCCTCGAAACAGGCGCCAATGGAGTTCGCTTTCTCTTGCGGATCCTCGACTACTATTACGAGGGTTGCCTCTTATGTTTCGGGATTTGGCAACCCTAGTGTTGCAATCCGGCAATTGACAGCTCTGTCGTAAAGTTGGACATTTTTGAGGTTATACGCCCACAGAACGTTTTGACATACGAGCGCTATTTGTGTTGTTTACAATAACTTAAAAGATTCATCTCGGCCCAAAAATGGAATTAAATCGTCAACATTTTCGTGCGATTATTTTTTACAACTTTCGGCGTGGATTAACTCAGCAACAGTGCATGGGTGAACTTAATTCAATTTTTGGCGATGAAGCTCCATCAAGGACCAGTGTTTATTGATGGTATGGTGAATTCAATCGTGGTCGTAGTTCACTCCAAGGTGAATTTCGTAAAGGTCGTCCAAAATCAGTTGTTGTTCCGAAAACCATTGATGCTGTGCGCGAACTGATATTGGAAGATCGTCATGTGACCTATCGTGAGATTGAGACAACCTTAGGCGTTAGTGGGACCAGCATACATTCAATATTGCATAAACATTTGACTGTAAAAAAAAATTGTTCGCGTTGGATCCCACACAATTTGTCAATCGCCCAAAAAAAGGCTCGTGTCAATTGGTCGAAAGAAATGCTCAAAAAATACGGTCGCGGTGCTTCGAAACACGTCTATGACATCGTGACAGGTGATTAATCGTGGATTTACGCGTATGAGCCCGAAAGTAAACAGCAGTCGACTGTCTGGGTGTTTCAAGATGAGCCAAATCCAACAAAAGTTGTTCGCGCACGAAGCACTTCCAAGCAAATGGTCGCCTGCTTTTTCGGAAAAACTGGACATGTCGTAACCGTACCACTAGAACAACGCAGAACAGTCAATTCTGAGTGGTACACAACCATTTGTTTGACAGTTGTCTCCCAAGAAATCAGGAAAACCAACCGCCGAAGATGGATCACTGTTCACCACGACAATGCGAGCTCTCACACATCGGCTGCGACAACTGCATTTTCGAGCACCCAAAACATCGATTTGATGGGTCATCCGCCGTATAGTCCTGACTTGGCACCGAATGACTTCTTTTTATTCCCGTACGTAAAAAACAAACTGAGAGGTCAACGTTATTCGACACCTGAAGAAGCGGTTGCTGCATTCAGAATGCATGTGTTGGAGATACCTCAATCAGAGTGGCAAAAGTGCTTCGACAATTGGTTCAAACGCATGCAAAAGTGTATAGATCTTCATGGGGAATATTTTGAAAAACAATAAAGTGATTTTCGATGATCAATATTTGTTTTTGTTCTCTAATCCCGAAATATAAAAGGCAACCCTCGTAGTTCTTCGTTAGAGTTGATGTGTTGCGGGGTGAGTCCTGCGTTCAGCAATATTTGACAATTCTCGGGAGTCCTCAGGACTCGAAGGCAGGGAATGTCATTACGATCTTTTCTTCTAAATACTTTACTTATTTGCGGAAACATATTCCCACTGTAGTGCTCCAAAAAGCCCTACCATCTTTTTCTCCCATTCCTAATCCGAAATCCTATCAAAACCTGAAAAAACCCAAACATTATCCAAAATTCGCAATAAACGAATCAAACATTCGTTTATCGCATAACATTTGCCCCCACGGCATAATTAAATCCAGAATCAAAATTAAAATTAAAATTCACAATAAACGAATCCAATATTCGTTTATTGTTCTATATTTGCTCCACAGCATCACCCAAATCCAAAATTCAGAGATTGTTATCTCTATCCTAAAAATTCCATTGAGTTAAACAAACAAAAACTCAAAAGCAGATACATTCACACATCTGCGTAATGGTTTCGTAAGAATTCAAGAAATTGATTTCTTATCTTGTGTAAACACAACATCTCGCTCGAAATATCCAAAAGATCGAGATTGTTGCACGAAAATGTGTATCTTTGAGATACAATTTTCGATTCCTTTTCCTTTATAAAGGAATGGTTTCGTGATCTCCGGGCCGCAGTATCTAGATCCTCCTGCCACAGAGCAGTTATTTTACAAATAAAATCAATAAAACTAAATCCAAAATAAATAAAACTGCTTTCATTACTTTTGAAATTTTGTGCTGGCACCCAACGTTGGATGATTCTTTTTATATATATATATATATATACCAGGACGACTCCAAAGAAATCGGTACAGGAACCAGTACTGAGGTTGCAGGGTATAAGGACACTATCCCCTAGGTTACGTCCCACGAACAATCAGGACGTTGCTCTTCCCTCTGGGTCAGAGGAAGCACGGCAACGAACCCTTGCTGAAGTGTGTTGTTCCAGGAGCAATCAATAAAGAGATCCAACGTCCTTTTCAGGACAAGAAAACGCGCTTCCTGAGGAACAACCCCCACAACGGCAAAACAAAATTTTGGTGGCAGCGCGTGGGATACCCAAAATCCGCTCACCACAGAAGGAGGATCAGAACAAACAAAATTCTGGTGGCAGCAGTGAATCGGACTGATTCCCAATATCCCCTACCAGTAAAAGTATAGAGCACATAAGGTTACAGAGAACCATCGGCAACAAAATAACAAAAAGCGCTTCAGTGAAAATAATAATAAACAAATTTTGATAAAAACAGCGTGCCCGGGGCTAAACACCGGCAAAGTGATTTTAAAATTTCTAAAAGCGTCGCCTGGGGCTTAGACACCGGCAGAGTGAAAAACAAACCAAATAATAAAAGTGACAAGCGGAGACGACCACATCCAGCAGCGACGACAGCAGCGGCGACACCGACAGGAAAAAGCTGGTATATCTTTGTGAAGTGGACATTGCCAGCTACGTCAGCAGTACATGGACAAAAGTATCCAGTTTATTTAAGGTAAAAAAATTTCATTTTATTAATATACAGTGAAAAATTCAAGGAGACTAAGAGAGCTCTTCATAGTAAAATTAATGTAACTTTTGTGAAATTAACGTAACTTTTGTGAAGCCGATTAAGGTGAAATTTTTAATGTCGGTCTTGTAATAGTGATCAACTCCCTAAAATAAAGTAAATTCATTTTAGTAATCAAAAGGGGATGCCCGGGTCAAAATAATAAACAAACGATTTTTCCTCAACATACATGTTTCTTTGACTCAAATTTTTTATACAAAGGGAAATACATAAGAAAAAGAAAATTTCTGTTTACTTGTATAATAGAGGCAACATTTAAATATATTTTTCTTTTAATATATATATAATCATTTATCAAAAATTCTTTCTATACATATACACATTTATTATCCAAAATTGCAACAACTTATTTATCAAGTAGGGGACAAATAAAAACCCCAAAAATAAACTACAAAATTTGATTTTTATTTTTTATATACCTATTTGAATTTAGCACATATATATACATATATTTTCCTTAAATTATTTCTGCTTTTTGGGGAAGATTTTTACACTCTTTATGTGATAACAATAGCGGACAAATTAAAATTATTAGTCCTTGTCTTTAAGCGCTGTTTAGGACATTCTTAGGTTGAATTTTTTCCTTTGGATTTCTCTTTTGGTATCATTTGCGTCTCATCGGAAAATTCATTCTTGGATCTGTTTCTCTTCTTTGCCCGTGACACTTTAGGCCTTGCTCCCCTCGAACGAAAGGATCCTACATCCAGACTTATGCGATGGAGAATTCTACTCGAAGAGTATGAGTACACAATCGTCCATAAAAAAGGAAAGCAAAATGCAAATGCTGATGCTCTCAGCCGTATAACAACGACTACCCCAGTCAATCCCATTAAAAATAATATCCTCGTCACCACACGAAGTAAAGCCAAACTCGAAGAAGATGTGGCTGCACAATCATACAAAGATACTACCAATCTTGTATGGCAAGAACAAACAGGGTCCATCTATACCAAGAAGAAACTTGGACTACGTATCATAATCCTCCCATTGATAGACTCTGCTGAGGAAGAAAACCTGGCAGGAAGAATCCCAAACTTCACCAAGCCAGACGTAGGTAAAATTACGTTTCATGAGCAAGATGGGTTATGCGCCATCACATTGCCATTGCCTTTCAGAAACCTAAGCGACCAGGAAACCGCTAAGAGTTCCCTTATTGATCTGAAGAAGATTTGCGAAGACCGGAATTTCAATTCCATTGGAATTTTAGTGCCCTTCATAGAAAGCGAATCAAAAGTAACACTCAATAACTTGCTAAAAGAAACGTTTGCTCACCTCAACGTGACAATGTACGTTTTCTCCAATAAAAAGAAGCTTCTAACAGATCCTAACGAAATACAAAAGTTACTCGCGGAATACCACAACTCACCTTTCGGAGGACACCAAGGAGCCACCCGAACAATCAATAGATTGAAGCAAAAATATTACTGGCGCACAATGACCGCTGACGTCGCGGCGTATATTCGAAAATGTGCTTCCTGCCAGATAAACAAAAGTGGAAGGAATCCTAGAATTCCTATGAAGATAACCACAACAAGCTCAAAACCTTTCGAAAGAATTGCTTTAGATATAGTAGGACCATTACCAGTCAGCTATAATGGAAATAAATACCTACTAACGTTTCAAGACGATTTGACTAAATTTTCAGGAGCTTACGCACTGGCCAGCGCCGAAACCAAGGACGTGGCCAGAATTTTCGTTGAAAATATCGTCTGCCAGCACGGCATACCATCTTCTCTATTAACTGACCGAGGTGCAAATTTTCTCAGCGCACTTTTTAAGGACATCTGTTCCTTACTCAAGGTCAAAAAACTCAATACAGCACCCTATCATCCACAAACAAACGGAGCCATAGAACTCTGGTGGAATACCTCCGCCACTATGTAAACCAGGATCCTCTCACTTGGGACACCTGGATACCTTACGCAATGTTTGTGTATAATACTACACCCCACAGTAATACAGGCTACACGCCGCATGAATTACTATATGGTTTCCCAGCCGAAATACCCAGTTCTCTCAGACAAAACCCCGAAAGCTCTTACAACTACGACCATTACGCAAATGAATTAAAAATGCGACTACAACATGGTTATCGTACGGCAAAGGGAATACTGATAGAGAAAAAACAAAAATCCAAAGCATACTACGACCAAAAAGTAGGTAGTAAGAAATTTAATGTTGGCGACAAGGTTCTGTTAAAGAACCACTCAAGACCTAACAAACTAACCTCCCTGTGGAAAGGCCCCTACGAAATTGTAAAGATCCTATCCGAAGAAAATTCAATCCTCAGAATAGGAAAAGGAACCCGAATAGTCCACAACAATAATATAAAACCATTTGTGGATTAGGCAATCACAAATAAGAAACCCAAAATAAATAAAATAAAGGTTGAAGGAAATTAAATGTATAGATGTATTTATAACCTTACAAAAACAAAAAAAGAAAAATAAATGTATATACGTATAAAAAAAAAACCTTAGAAAAATCATAAAGTAACACTGTACGAAAATACCACGATAATGTATTTAAAAAGTTGCCTGCAAAATTTTTCTTTTCAAATACTGTTACACGAATAAATAATCTTGTAAATATTATACAATATTTTAAATAACCGAAATAAACAAACAAAACAGAAAATATATCTATAAAGAAAAATATATATACAACTAATAATGTTAAATTCACCTCTTAACAAATTATTGTTCAAAAACGAAATAAATAGATAGAATAAACAAAGAAAATTTATAAATTCAGGAGATAACAAATAAAATATAACAAGAAATTGAATCTCCACATAACTCATATGTTTCAAAAATAGAAGTTTCAAAACTATACTATAAACAAATATTGACTATCGAAAAATGTATTATACAAATATTTTAATCAACCATCACTAACTTAAATAAATAAACAAACAAACATTTTTGTAATAATAAATAAAACAAAACTTACAATACGAAATAATGTTAAAATAAGAATTTATATAAGTACATAACATTTTGTAATGAATAAATTGTAATAAAATTTTAGTATAACTCAAAACAAATTTAAAAATGTCTAGAATAAAATTATATAAATAAATAAGGACAATGAAAAGTCCTCAAAAAAAAAATGCTCTGTAAATAATATGTAATCAGTATTAATATGTAATACACAAATTGTAATAGTAAGCCTTAATAATCTTACGCAACACTTACATATATATTGTACCACAAATTGGAAAACCTATAATAATACTTTATAAACAAAAACAAAAAAAAAACCTCTTATATAAAAAGAAGAAAAAACATATGTATATATTACTCACAATTGTTACTAAACGTAATGAAAAAAAAATAATAAGATAAACACTGTAAATAACACTTTTAATATATGTAATTACAACTTAATCATTGATCACTTTAAATATAAAAAAAAAAAAATTGTACTGTAAGCTAAGAAAATAAATATTGCATACATAGAACTAAAATGAAAAAAAAATCAGGCATATGTAACGGAATCACGATACTATCATCCTTATTCCCAATCACACCATTTTCCAGAAAATTAATCTCATAAAGATCAATTTTCTTTTTTCAAGGAGGGGAGGATGTAGTGCTCCAAAAAGCCCTACCATCTTTTTCTCCCATTCCTAATCCGAAATCCTATCAAAACCTGAAAAAACCCAAACATTATCCAAAATTCGCAATAAACGAATCAAACATTCGTTTATCGCATAACATTTGCCCCCACGGCATAATTAAATCCAGAATCAAAATTAAAATTAAAATTCACAATAAACGAATCCAATATTCGTTTATTGTTCTATATTTGCTCCACAGCATCACCCAAATCCAAAATTCAGAGATTGTTATCTCTATCCTAAAAATTCCATTGAGTTAAACAAACAAAAACTCAAAAGCAGATACATTCACACATCTGCGTAATGGTTTCGTAAGAATTCAAGAAATTGATTTCTTATCTTGTGTAAACACAACATCTCGCTCGAAATATCCAAAAGATCGAGATTGTTGCACGAAAATGTGTATCTTTGAGATACAATTTTCGATTCCTTTTCCTTTATAAAGGAATGGTTTCGTGATCTCCGGGCCGCAGTATCTAGATCCTCCTGCCACAGAGCAGTTATTTTACAAATAAAATCAATAAAACTAAATCCAAAATAAATAAAACTGCTTTCATTACTTTTGAAATTTTGTGCTGGCACCCAACGTTGGATGATTCTTTTTATATATATATATATATACCAGGACGACTCCAAAGAAATCGGTACAGGAACCAGTACTGAGGTTGCAGGGTATAAGGACACTATCCCCTAGGTTACGTCCCACGAACAATCAGGACGTTGCTCTTCCCTCTGGGTCAGAGGAAGCACGGCAACGAACCCTTGCTGAAGTGTGTTGTTCCAGGAGCAATCAATAAAGAGATCCAACGTCCTTTTCAGGACAAGAAAACGCGCTTCCTGAGGAACAACCCCCACAACGGCAAAACACCACCACTAGTTTTAATGGAGAGAATTTTTCAAACCGTTCCGTTTGAAGCATTACCGGAGACTGGCTACGGTAAGTAAGTAAACTAAAAGGAGTGAATTGTGTTAAAATAAAAAGGTAATTGATTTTATTTTCGTAACCGGAAATGGAGACGAATTTATTGAATCAGAAGATTCCGGATTGCAGTGGAACTTCTTACACCAAGTTTGTACAACAGGAAGAGGATGGAGCACCTCCATCGCCATCTCAACGGGGAAAATTAGAAAGACGTAGGAAAACTATAGACAACTCACCCGTGGGCGCGGTATCGGAGGAGAGTAACCATTTAACGACCATAGGTAACGATGTAATGGGCATATTCATCTATTTTTCTTCATTTACTATTTTTTCTTTATTTAGTTATGTTTTGTGGTTTTATTTATTTATTTGGCTAACAGTATCCTTTGGTTGTGCTGACGGTATTCACTCATTGTCACGCATGAAATAGGTTCACAAGAACACCATTCAAAAGCCAAATAATTGGCTTTCCAAACACAATTTCCGTAACCGCGATTTTTTTTTTTTTTGGTTGATGAGTTCAAAGGCATAACCAACGTTACTCTACAATGTGTGACAATTTACAACACTCCAAAACAAAAGTGGGATAATCTACTTGTAAAACGGCAACTGGAATAAACCAAGTGACTATCTACAGCCTTTGGACTCGTGCCCTTCAAGCAAATACGTAGGCTGGTACCTTCCTTCCCATTACGACTTAAAATTGTATCTTTCCCAATTGCTGTCGGGAGTCTTCTACGATAAAAATATTTTACATGGCTCCTATTGTCTTAAGTAACAGTAAAAGAGAAAACTCCATACACTCGTAAACCCAGAGCGCTATGAACACGAGGATAAGAAAGAAAAATTCGTTGGCGAACAAAAAGTTATGAAACCTCCAGGATCATTGAAACCGGTAGTAAATCAAAGACATCAACTTAATGGCTATGGGTTGCTAAGGACCTTTTTGTCTGGATAATGTAGAAAATCGCCAGGGAGAAGAGGGGAATCTCATTTAAACGTTTGCCAGATAATTGAAGTAGTATACATATCTGCTGCTGTCAGCTTGGTTCCGTCAAGGCACAATCCACAAAATGACCGTTTCATGGATATATATTAATATATCCTTAGAATTTTATATCCTGTCGGCTTTAATGAGTACTAGACGCCATATACCTTGGCTCTATTATAGGTTGCGCGGTATGATCTGGCTTAAGTTCTTTTTACTATATACTTCATCCCAGCTAGGAAGTTTGATGGGGGATTATCAAGACGAGCATAATACAGAGAGAGTTTTGATTCTTTACTTTATTTTTTTATCCTCTTACTTCACTAAATTATAGTTATTGTTATTTGCTATTTAATAGAAATCACCTTCAACGTTGGAAACAATAATTAACAATACGACAATGGATAGTTGAGGTTGGTATAACACTGTTTTCAACAAGTGAGGGTCGGCCCTTATATTGCAATAGTTGCGTCCTAAATTGGCTTTCTAAAGTTTGGAATGCATAGACTATCAATTTGAGAGAAAGGATGAGCTAGCTGAGAAAAGAACAAAGCTGTCTTTCTTGTGGCAACTAAATTACCTTCATCAATGGGAGAATAGTAAGCTATGAATGGTGCAGTTTCCTCAGCTTCATACTGCGCCTACGAAGAGATCTAGCAAACACTAAAACAACTTTTGTTATCTGTTTAATTCAGATGAACAAAAAACCGCTTACAATGTACATATCGTACCACTCAGACTTTTTATAAAAAATACCTTTGTCTGAATTATCAAGCCAGAGGCGTAAAATCAGTGATAAGTAAGTTATCAAAGCTATATACATCTTAGATACGCAAACACTTTTTTTATGTGCCCCGAGTTAAAATGACTGAGCTAACAAATTGAATTAAGTACCCTTAGGTATACTCAATATAATCCAGCTCCAAGGATTTTGTGTTCGTATGCACATAATTGTGTTCATGTGGATGATGGATAAGCAGCGAGCCAAATAATTCAGATTCTGTTATCGAAGTTGTGCAAAAAGTTCACGGAATCCATTTGGGCGAATAATACTCGTACTTTTTCGAAAATCATCGAATACATCTTTAGTCGTGATTGTTAAATAGGCATATTCTTTCCCTTGCTTATCTCTTTTTCCTCTTCTAACGGTTATTATTAAAGGAAGATATCCGAGATGTTATGCGACATTCAAATGGCTGAAATATAGGAAGGATTTCGATGAATGTCTTTTGTACTCCAAAAAAATTCTAAAAATAGAATGTAGTGGAATGTTTTGGACTTCCCACGATTCTTTGAGAATAATTTCAATTAAAATATTCGTATCATCCTTTTGGTCGGCTTTATAAATAACGAATAGACGAATGCTGCCCTCAGGAAATTTTATTTCCACAGTAAAGGTCAGCATAGTTCGTCTGATGGAACGCCTGCGTTAGAAATCAATTTGATCCCGACCTTTTTTGTGGGATTCCTTACACTATTTGATTTGGTTTTGGTATGTTACAATGTGTTCAGGATAATAGAGAGTTGCGTTTAAGCAGATTTAAATTTGGTGAGACTTGTACGGTAGAGATGTGGTGTTTAAAAAGGCAAAACACGCAACACAATCATTTGTATTTTAAATATGTAAGTATATTGAGTGGAACACATTTGGAAACCGTTTCATAGTTGGGGAAATTATGGAGAGATGTCAGATCAGAATAAATTGTTCTCCGTCTAGCCCATAGATGGTGCTAATATTTTGTTATCTTGGTATACTTTTTGTTACAAACGCAAATACTATTCGTAGATGCAGTTTTAATTTTCAAATAGCTGAATCTAGGCAGCTGTTCTAAGGAAAAAAAGGTGTCAGGCTATTTTGGTGTTAAATACCCTAGAAAATATCCCTGACAAGGAAACGCAGACACAAGGAAAAGAAATCAATATTGTTTCGACTGAAAACGGCATTTACCGAAATCCTAGACATTTGCTTGAAATTCAACTGTCAACAACCGTATCAGTAAGTTTGTTGAGATCTTTGTGCAGATTGTTATAGTTGACTGTAAACTGAAAAAAGTTTTTGTATTAATGCTTAATACTATGGGATGTAATTAAAGACGCCATAAGCGGAGATAAATTAAGGTTCTTAATTGCCGTTTAAAAACGACGGAACCGCTGACGTCGCGGCGTATATTCGAAAATGTGCTTCCTGCCAGATAAACAAAAGTGGAAGGAATCCTAGAATTCCTATGAAGATAACCACAACAAGCTCAAAACCTTTCGAAAGAATTGCTTTAGATATAGTAGGACTGTGGGTATTTGGTGCTTGCGTCGTCAAGGACGCGGGTTCTATGCCAACACCACGTACTACACGTCGCGAAATCGAAACAAGGTTCTCCAAATAAAACACTTAGTTAATTTCTTTTTTGTGGCACATCAGCTTTATTACAATTTCCTTTTAGGTGTAAGCTAAACTTAACGTATTTAACATTCACAGCGTGGTTACGTTTACTGTTTGATATTTAGAGTATGTTTAGGTTATAGTTAAGCTCAACGGGTGTTCACGGTTCAAAAATATATATACAAGTTCGCTTACTTAAGATGTCGTTCACAATTAAAACATATATATACAAGTTCGCTTACTTAAGATGTAGTTTCTCGATTTAAACATATATACACCAGTCCGCTTACTCAAGAGTCAATGCACATTTTAATTACATGAAACGTTCGGTATTAAACGACACTTTACAAAACTGTATTCGCCCAATGTTGATGAGAACTGGTATTAGACGACACTTTACAAAACTGTATTCGCCCAATGTTGATGAGAACTGAAACTTTGACAACCCGATCTCGACCTTTGCGTCCGCGCACCACGAATAATGGAATCTGACTAATTGGAAATCATCCAAAAACAGGGAACCTCAAAGAGACTGAAAAAGAGGCGGAGTTACACGATTAACTCGATGTAGTTAATCGTGATTGGATCAGACGGAATAGGCACACATTGCGCATGTGTGCGTATGCCATGCATACGATCGTTCAGCGACCGTGGATGGCGAGCAACATCGCTAGTGCATTTTCTAGGAATGTAAATAATAGCATCTGGGGTGTGAAAGACCCAAACCGATGATTTGGTCATCCTAATGGAAGGCCATAAATCATCATTTCTGTTGCCGATGATCAAACATTGCAACGAACATAGGGTGCAGCCATTGCCAGATGTTGTAAGTAAACATTTTCTGGCTGCTGGTGATCGTTGTTTGAATGTTATCTATGGACATGGGGAACGCTAATTGTGGTGCCAGCGATTGCTGGTAAACAGGAACAATGTTTGATTTGCGTCAACAGAAACCTTGTCGGCGATAGTAAATCGATTGGGGCAATAGCCGTATGCATGTTATGCCGGGGGTAAACAAATACAACGAGTCACAAGGAACTCTTGTTGATTGTTGTTTCCATAGCTTAAGGCTATGGAAACGAGATGCCCCGGCCGCATGTATGTCTAAAGGTAAGATTTCAGATGCCATGGCAATGTGTTGATTTTGCCATGGACTTATGTTCTTTTCAGGAAATGATGTACGCCTCGGGGGTAAATTTTTGGTGCCACGGCAAGGTGATAAGCTTTGCCGTGGGCTCAATGTTTTTTAGGGAATATGGTTTGGACGAGGTGAGTTTTCGATGCCACAGCAAGGTGATAAGCTTTGCCGTGGGCTTAATGTTTTTTAGGGAATATGGTCTGGCCGAGGGTGAGTTTTCGATGCCACGGCAAGGTGATAAGCTTTGCCGTGGATTTAATGTTTTCAGTGGTGATGCTGGAGAAAAAGGGGTTTGGAAGGAAATCCCCTACAGAATAGGTAAGCTGCCTAACATAAATTCAGAACGGTTATCCGATTGGGTAACCGTATTAATTCCGGCGATTTGGCTGAGGGTAAATGCCGTAGCAAGGTTACGCAACCTTGCTGAAGTTCGACCGAGAGGTAAGTCGTTCGCCTGGAAAGGTGGGGATCGAGCGATGTATGGCTCTTCGGGCCCTGAAAAGCCCCACAGGACCATTACCAGTCAGCTATAATGGAAATAAATACCTACTAACGTTTCAAGACGATTTGACTAAATTTTCAGGAGCTTACGCACTGGCCAGCGCCGAAACCAAGGACGTGGCCAGAATTTTCGTTGAAAATATCGTCTGCCAGCACGGCATACCATCTTCTCTATTAACTGACCGAGGTGCAAATTTTCTCAGCGCACTTTTTAAGGACATCTGTTCCTTACTCAAGGTCAAAAAACTCAATACAGCACCCTATCATCCACAAACAAACGGAGCCATAGAACTCTGGTGGAATACCTCCGCCACTATGTAAACCAGGATCCTCTCACTTGGGACACCTGGATACCTTACGCAATGTTTGTGTATAATACTACACCCCACAGTAATACAGGCTACACGCCGCATGAATTACTATATGGTTTCCCAGCCGAAATACCCAGTTCTCTCAGACAAAACCCCGAAAGCTCTTACAACTACGACCATTACGCAAATGAATTAAAAATGCGACTACAACATGGTTATCGTACGGCAAAGGGAATACTGATAGAGAAAAAACAAAAATCCAAAGCATACTACGACCAAAAAGTAGGTAGTAAGAAATTTAATGTTGGCGACAAGGTTCTGTTAAAGAACCACTCAAGACCTAACAAACTAACCTCCCTGTGGAAAGGCCCCTACGAAATTGTAAAGATCCTATCCGAAGAAAATTCAATCCTCAGAATAGGAAAAGGAACCCGAATAGTCCACAACAATAATATAAAACCATTTGTGGATTAGGCAATCACAAATAAGAAACCCAAAATAAATAAAATAAAGGTTGAAGGAAATTAAATGTATAGATGTATTTATAACCTTACAAAAACAAAAAAAGAAAAATAAATGTATATACGTATAAAAAAAAAACCTTAGAAAAATCATAAAGTAACACTGTACGAAAATACCACGATAATGTATTTAAAAAGTTGCCTGCAAAATTTTTCTTTTCAAATACTGT
Source organism: Microdon myrmicae (assembly GCA_963931805.1). Classification (NCBI taxonomy): domain Eukaryota; kingdom Metazoa; phylum Arthropoda; class Insecta; order Diptera; family Syrphidae; genus Microdon; species Microdon myrmicae. Next base: position 28,700,661 of record OZ007497.1, on the reverse strand, counting down.
TACACGAATAAATAATCTTGTAAATATTATACAATATTTTAAATAACCGAAATAAACAAACAAAACAGAAAATATATCTATAAAGAAAAATATATATACAACTAATAATGTTAAATTCACCTCTTAACAAATTATTGTTCAAAAACGAAATAAATAGATAGAATAAACAAAGAAAATTTATAAATTCAGGAGATAACAAATAAAATATAACAAGAAATTGAATCTCCACATAACTCATATGTTTCAAAAATAGAAGTTTCAAAACTATACTATAAACAAATATTGACTATCGAAAAATGTATTATACAAATATTTTAATCAACCATCACTAACTTAAATAAATAAACAAACAAACATTTTTGTAATAATAAATAAAACAAAACTTACAATACGAAATAATGTTAAAATAAGAATTTATATAAGTACATAACATTTTGTAATGAATAAATTGTAATAAAATTTTAGTATAACTCAAAACAAATTTAAAAATGTCTAGAATAAAATTATATAAATAAATAAGGACAATGAAAAGTCCTCAAAAAAAAATGCTCTGTAAATAATATGTAATCAGTATTAATATGTAATACACAAATTGTAATAGTAAGCCTTAATAATCTTACGCAACACTTACATATATATTGTACCACAAATTGGAAAACCTATAATAATACTTTATAAACAAAAACAAAAAAAAAACCTCTTATATAAAAAGAAGAAAAAACATATGTATATATTACTCACAATTGTTACTAAACGTAATGAAAAAAAAATAATAAGATAAACACTGTAAATAACACTTTTAATATATGTAATTACAACTTAATCATTGATCACTTTAAATATCAAAAAAAAAAAATTGTACTGTAAGCTAAGAAAATAAATATTGCATACATAGAACTAAAATGAAAAAAAAATCAGGCATATGTAACGGAATCACGATACTATCATCCTTATTCCCAATCACACCATTTTCCAGAAAATTAATCTCATAAAGATCAATTTTCTTTTTTCAAGGAGGGGAGGATGTAGTGCTCCAAAAAGCCCTACCATCTTTTTCTCCCATTCCTAATCCGAAATCCTATCAAAACCTGAAAAAACCCAAACATTATCCAAAATTCGCAATAAACGAATCAAACATTCGTTTATCGCATAACATTTGCCCCCACGGCATAATTAAATCCAGAATCAAAATTAAAATTAAAATTCACAATAAACGAATCCAATATTCGTTTATTGTTCTATATTTGCTCCACAGCATCACCCAAATCCAAAATTCAGAGATTGTTATCTCTATCCTAAAAATTCCATTGAGTTAAACAAACAAAAACTCAAAAGCAGATACATTCACACATCTGCGTAATGGTTTCGTAAGAATTCAAGAAATTGATTTCTTATCTTGTGTAAACACAACATCTCGCTCGAAATATCCAAAAGATCGAGATTGTTGCACGAAAATGTGTATCTTTGAGATACAATTTTCGATTCCTTTTCCTTTATAAAGGATTGGTTTCGTGATCTCCGGGCCGCAGTATCTAGATCCTCCTGCCACAGAGCAGTTATTTTACAAATAAAATCAATAAAACTAAATCCAAAATAAATAAAACTGCTTTCATTACTTTTGAAATTTTGTGCTGGCACCCAACGTTGGATGATTCTTTTTATATATATATATATATACCAGGACGACTCCAAAGAAATCGGTACAGGAACCAGTACTGAGGTTGCAGGGTATAAGGACACTATCCCCTAGGTTACGTCCCACGAACAATCAGGACGTTGCTCTTCCCTCTGGGTCAGAGGAAGCACGGCAACGAACCCTTGCTGAAGTGTGTTGTTCCAGGAGCAATCAATAAAGAGATCCAACGTCCTTTTCAGGACAAGAAAACGCGCTTCCTGAGGAACAACCCCCACAACGGCAAAACACCACCACTAGTTTTAATGGAGAGAATTTTTCAAACCGTTCCGTTTGAAGCATTACCGGAGACTGGCTACGGTAAGTAAGTAAACTAAAAGGAGTGAATTGTGTTAAAATAAAAAGGTAATTGATTTTATTTTCGTAACCGGAAATGGAGACGAATTTATTGAATCAGAAGATTCCGGATTGCAGTGGAACTTCTTACACCAAGTTTGTACAACAGGAAGAGGATGGAGCACCTCCATCGCCATCTCAACGGGGAAAATTAGAAAGACGTAGGAAAACTATAGACAACTCACCCGTGGGCGCGGTATCGGAGGAGAGTAACCATTTAACGACCATAGGTAACGATGTAATGGGCATATTCATCTATTTTTCTTCATTTACTATTTTTTCTTTATTTAGTTATGTTTTGTGGTTTTATTTATTTATTTGGCTAACAGTATCCTTTGGTTGTGCTGACGGTATTCACTCATTGTCACGCATGAAATAGGTTCACAAGAACACCATTCAAAAGCCAAATAATTGGCTTTCCAAACACAATTTCCGTAACCGCGATTTTTTTTTTTTTTGGTTGATGAGTTCAAAGGCATAACCAACGTTACTCTACAATGTGTGACAATTTACAACACTCCAAAACAAAAGTGGGATAATCTACTTGTAAAACGGCAACTGGAATAAACCAAGTGACTATCTACAGCCTTTGGACTCGTGCCCTTCAAGCAAATACGTAGGCTGGTACCTTCCTTCCCATTACGACTTAAAATTGTATCTTTCCCAATTGCTGTCGGGAGTCTTCTACGATAAAAATATTTTACATGGCTCCTATTGTCTTAAGTAACAGTAAAAGAGAAAACTCCATACACTCGTAAACCCAGAGCGCTATGAACACGAGGATAAGAAAGAAAAATTCGTTGGCGAACAAAAAGTTATGAAACCTCCAGGATCATTGAAACCGGTAGTAAATCAAAGACATCAACTTAATGGCTATGGGTTGCTAAGGACCTTTTTGTCTGGATAATGTAGAAAATCGCCAGGGAGAAGAGGGGAATCTCATTTAAACGTTTGCCAGATAATTGAAGTAGTATACATATCTGCTGCTGTCAGCTTGGTTCCGTCAAGGCACAATCCACAAAATGACCGTTTCATGGATATATATTAATATATCCTTAGAATTTTATATCCTGTCGGCTTTAATGAGTACTAGACGCCATATACCTTGGCTCTATTATAGGTTGCGCGGTATGATCTGGCTTAAGTTCTTTTTACTATATACTTCATCCCAGCTAGGAAGTTTGATGGGGGATTATCAAGACGAGCATAATACAGAGAGAGTTTTGATTCTTTACTTTATTTTTTTATCCTCTTACTTCACTAAATTATAGTTATTGTTATTTGCTATTTAATAGAAATCACCTTCAACGTTGGAAACAATAATTAACAATACGACAATGGATAGTTGAGGTTGGTATAACACTGTTTTCAACAAGTGAGGGTCGGCCCTTATATTGCAATAGTTGCGTCCTAAATTGGCTTTCTAAAGTTTGGAATGCATAGACTATCAATTTGAGAGAAAGGATGAGCTAGCTGAGAAAAGAACAAAGCTGTCTTTCTTGTGGCAACTAAATTACCTTCATCAATGGGAGAATAGTAAGCTATGAATGGTGCAGTTTCCTCAGCTTCATACTGCGCCTACGAAGAGATCTAGCAAACACTAAAACAACTTTTGTTATCTGTTTAATTCAGATGAACAAAAAACCGCTTACAATGTACATATCGTACCACTCAGACTTTTTATAAAAAATACCTTTGTCTGAATTATCAAGCCAGAGGCGTAAAATCAGTGATAAGTAAGTTATCAAAGCTATATACATCTTAGATACGCAAACACTTTTTTTATGTGCCCCGAGTTAAAATGACTGAGCTAACAAATTGAATTAAGTACCCTTAGGTATACTCAATATAATCCAGCTCCAAGGATTTTGTGTTCGTATGCACATAATTGTGTTCATGTGGATGATGGATAAGCAGCGAGCCAAATAATTCAGATTCTGTTATCGAAGTTGTGCAAAAAGTTCACGGAATCCATTTGGGCGAATAATACTCGTACTTTTTCGAAAATCATCGAATACATCTTTAGTCGTGATTGTTAAATAGGCATATTCTTTCCCTTGCTTATCTCTTTTTCCTCTTCTAACGGTTATTATTAAAGGAAGATATCCGAGATGTTATGCGACATTCAAATGGCTGAAATATAGGAAGGATTTCGATGAATGTCTTTTGTACTCCAAAAAAATTCTAAAAATAGAATGTAGTGGAATGTTTTGGACTTCCCACGATTCTTTGAGAATAATTTCAATTAAAATATTCGTATCATCCTTTTGGTCGGCTTTATAAATAACGAATAGACGAATGCTGCCCTCAGGAAATTTTATTTCCACAGTAAAGGTCAGCATAGTTCGTCTGATGGAACGCCTGCGTTAGAAATCAATTTGATCCCGACCTTTTTTGTGGGATTCCTTACACTATTTGATTTGGTTTTGGTATGTTACAATGTGTTCAGGATAATAGAGAGTTGCGTTTAAGCAGATTTAAATTTGGTGAGACTTGTACGGTAGAGATGTGGTGTTTAAAAAGGCAAAACACGCAACACAATCATTTGTATTTTAAATATGTAAGTATATTGAGTGGAACACATTTGGAAACCGTTTCATAGTTGGGGAAATTATGGAGAGATGTCAGATCAGAATAAATTGTTCTCCGTCTAGCCCATAGATGGTGCTAATATTTTGTTATCTTGGTATACTTTTTGTTACAAACGCAAATACTATTCGTAGATGCAGTTTTAATTTTCAAATAGCTGAATCTAGGCAGCTGTTCTAAGGAAAAAAAGGTGTCAGGCTATTTTGGTGTTAAATACCCTAGAAAATATCCCTGACAAGGAAACGCAGACACAAGGAAAAGAAATCAATATTGTTTCGACTGAAAACGGCATTTACCGAAATCCTAGACATTTGCTTGAAATTCAACTGTCAACAACCGTATCAGTAAGTTTGTTGAGATCTTTGTGCAGATTGTTATAGTTGACTGTAAACTGAAAAAAGTTTTTGTATTAATGCTTAATACTATGGGATGTAATTAAAGACGCCATAAGCGGAGATAAATTAAGGTTCTTAATTGCCGTTTAAAAACGACGGAACCGCCAGTTTTTGGAAAGTATACACCTCACAGTAGCTCCCTTGTTTTAATCCCGTAAAGTAGAAGCGGCATTTCAGAAGAATTATAGCTACCTTAAATAGCACGGACATGCAACCAAGGGCAACACTGTGTTTAGCTAACAACATTCGAAATTATGCCATAACCTCCCTGTTCACCATGTAGTTTGGTGGGGTAAGTGCCCCATTAGCTGACTACAAGCTTATATAGATAAATTACATTTCTTACAATAAAACTCATATACAATTTAACTTCACTTAACCTAAGAAAGAAAAAGAAAAAATATAAGCTTTCATGCTATTACGATAGTTGAGGCCTAGATAATGATAGACAAGGAAAGACCTTGGATAAGACGAGGAACTAACTAAGATTTATAAGAGAATCTGGATGCGGTATGAAGAGTGTATTGCTTTGCAAAACCCCACAATTCCCTCATCCACATTTATACCCCTAATTCATATCTAATTAATAATATACCTAAATAATTATAAAGCATTCAATATCCCGAAGTTCAAACACGGTAACCGTATTTGAATCAAATGCTCATTTATTGCACATTGATTCAATTCCTAAGGATCTTAAATCAAACCAAATGCATGATACATTGAAACAGGTGTTCATTTGTTATGCATAAACATAGATTCCCAAAAGTCATCATATCATGAAAAGCGTATCTTCAAATACATTTTATTATCATACCTTCCCACACAATTCCTAGTACTCAATTACGATTGAAGCACACGACAAATCTTGTGTGTTCTTCTAGGACTTTTTTAAATACTTTTACTGTACAAATCTCGACGAGGTTTTACATATATAGGCGATGAATTTTAGTTCCGATGATCAGTTGCTGGGAAAAGGACGAAATCGTCATTTCCCTTCAGGCAACATTTCCTAACGTCTACTGATGTCAGAAAACTCTGTCCCCCACAACGGTTTGTAAAAATCAGACAGAAAAAATAGAGCAAGGTGAACATATGGGAGTTGCGCCTTACCCCAGGGATTCCATAATACGGACAAACTCGCTCCCTGTTGCACGTCGCAACCAGTAATTATCAGGATGCTCTGTGTGATAACATGTTTTAAATAACTCTCCACTCTCTACACTCAAGTGTTAGATTGTGTCACAACCGATTAGCTCAGTTTCGATTACGGCGAGCTGTGACACAAGCAGCAATGGGGCGAATTCACTGCTCTTGATCCAAAACACCACAAAAGTCCCGGAGAGAAGAGGAGCGATATAACGTGGACGGAGAACAAAGAAGGTGATGGGGAGCGATAATTAAAAATAGCACGAATAAAAACAGATAAAAACAGGGGCCCAACAGACCTTGTCTGCGATGGAAGGATGGCGTAGACCAGGACGCCCAGAGCCTGGGAGTGCCAAACTTGATGACGTCGGCTCGGAATCGGGACCGGTGGAGAGATTTGTTAAATAAGGCCAAGACCGGATCCCGATTGTACTGCCGATGATGGTGATGAAAAAAAAAAAAAACATTGATTACGATGCAAAACATCAAAAGATTACGTTGACGCTTAATACAAAATAAAAACCCGATTCGGAGTTCGCAGGCGAAATTGTAGACATTCGGTATTAAGTGAATCATTTCATTCATTAATTCCATTTAATATAAAACTGGACACTGAAAGTTTCATCAAAAGGGATACATATTAAGGAATTGCGACGAGTGTCGATTAAAAACATCTCCCGATGGAAGCTTACTCGGATGAAGATCCGCGAGATAAGGCGGAACTGACATATCTTCGTTTCTCAGGATACGACTTACAATCGAGATTCCATTTTAAAGGCGGAGTCTGCATCTTCACGCGGTTCGATTTGGCTTGCCGAAGAATGGAGGCATTAGAACCCAATAACTTGGACTTCATCTAGTTGAGGGTCGTGCTGAGGAATTCTGTTAAATGTCTTTGTTGTCTTTATCGCTGCCCGAATGACGATCGACCAGCGACACTTTTCGAACATCTTTTGCATACCGTCGACTGGATACAGCTCAACCACCCGGCTTCTGAAATTGTCGTCCTTGGCGATTTTAATGTACACAATTCCGGCTGGGTGGCTGGAGCAGATGTTCGCTGTTACCCACCCGCGATGGAATATCTGAAAGAAAGTTCCGCGGAGATCAACGGTAATATGTGCCTGGCGGGGTGTGGTTTTAGTTGGTAAAAGTCCGGCATGCCTCTGGATCGTTCAGAGGTATCTTTTGAAGATTTCCACCTTTCTACCGAAAAAAAAAAATCCATAACTTGACTCAGCTCGTGGAGGAACCTACGCGAGTCCCAGATGCCCGAGGTGATTATGGGAACACCCTGGATCTGTGTTGACATTCGCGCTACTGAGAAACTCAGATCACTGGTTGGTATCGGCCGTGCTCCCGGCGACTGCTGGGGGGTTGTGGTTTGTGCTTAGCCACAATAAATGTATTTCAGAACCACGTCATCGTCCGTCTCTTTAATAAGTAGCCCACCATTGAGGTGAGCTTGGATATTGAAAAAGCTTTTGACACAACGTGGGTCGAAGACCTTGTAGGGGGTTTTTAACCTTACGCAAGAACCACCCACAATTCCAACCCCAACTCCCTTCGCAAACCTGCAAACATTTCTTTCTTCAAAGACATTTTAGTGCACTTAGTGCATTACCTAAAATTTCCTGCAAAGAATTCTTACCATTCATACATTCAATGCATATTCAAAATTCCCTGAAAGAATTCTTTAAATTTTACATGCATCATTAAAGTAGAAAACCTTATCGACACCCCTGTTTGCCAAGCAATACTGCTGCACACGTGCACACCACATTTTCCTGGCAATTCCATGGCCTAGACTGTCCTTAGTCCAAGTGATGAAAGCAAATACACGCATCTAGCGTCTAGTGGCCATAAATCGAATTCTTCCGTATATAAACATGCATACAAAAATTCGATCCTATACGTTCAGTAAGATATGGTACACAGTCACCCATTTTTTTTTTTTCATTTTTTAAAATATTTTTTATTTTTCTTTTTATATTCTTAATTTCTAAATTAAAGGCTAGACAAAAAATGCTTAAATTCTAGCTTAATTATCGTATATAATAACTTACTGGTCCTTCGCAGACGCTCTAAGCTAAACATTACTTAACATTTGTATAATTTGCCTTTCGGCGACAGAACTTTGTGGCAGTACTGATAATTAGTTGAAATACAAAGAAAAATTTGAGAAACGTCAAATTTTTTTTTTTTTTTTTTTTTTTTTTTTTTTTTAATGTAAAAGCACTTAACCTAACTTAACTTAAATCTTATACTACCCTAATTCTAGAAAAGCTAAGTCTATGTAAGCTAGCTGATGATAGTATGATTCTATACCGACTTTGGTACCCAGGTCTTTATATGCCATTCAACCACCAGAACTGTTGACGCTGTCTAATACTATCTCTGTTAGAGATAGCCCTACTGAAGCGCAGGAGCTTTTCTTCGGTGCGCGTTAATTCCCGGTCGTAGCACAATCGCCCGTCTACAGATGATCTACTTACATGATAGATCAGCGGAATTCCGGATCTATCCTGTATAAGCCCTTTCATATCCAAGTCAAGGAACGCCTCTGGTGGAACAAAGCCGTTGCGATGCACGCTCTCATAGTACAAGGTGTTTGGATATTAGGCCCCGAAAATTAGTTCATTGGACGAGCTTATTGCTCTCGCAATATGTCCTCTGATTAATTTAATCATAAAATTATCCACCCTATTTATGTACGCTTCATTACATAAAGTCTCATTTGAGTAATACTTTTTATAGTCCGATTCCGGTGTCCGATATAATCTGAGACAACTTCTGAGACACTTTCTTTCGAACACCCGAATCTTTTCCATCAAATTTGGACCTATGTTGAACCATACTGGGCAACCATATATGAGCATTGGCCTGATTAGCGTCATGTAGCATATGACTTTTACCCTGCTGTCAAGTTGGCTACTGTGAAATAGTATGATTTCCTCGCTTTGAACAAAGCAGCCTCTACATGTCTGTTGAAATACAGATATTGGTCTAGCCAGATGCCCAGGTATTTAACTAAACTCTTGGTTTCCAGTTTATCTCCATGCGGTCCCACGATAACTAGCTTTCGCCAGTTTTTCCTTGTGTCGTACGTGGCTCTATATAATGGAGTTCTAAATAGGATGGCTTCACATTTCTGGAAGTTGAGCTTAAGTTTCCAGTCATCGCAATAGCGCTGCACTTTGTTGAAGTCTCGCTGTGGTACGCTATTTATGATCTCAACTTTCGGAGCTGTTCTCCAAATTATGAGATCGTCTGCTTACGCAATAGCCTGCGGGAGTGCATCTAAAAAGTCGCTAATTTAAATGTTAAAAAGAATCGGAAAAGCACCGCTCCCCGTTGCAATCCACTCTTGATATTATACGTTTTATTAGAAGTCACATTACCACTTTTGACCACGAACCTCCTGTCCTTTAACATATCGTAAACTAAATATAGTAAAGGCGTATGTATGCCATGTGTGATCAGCTTGTAATACAACCCTTCAATCCAGACGGTATCAAAGGCTTTTCTCAAGTCATTCAGACAGGCCGCTGTGCATTGGTTCCTATATTTATTCCATTGTATGTCGGAGACCAGTTTAGCTGCGGCATGTGTGGTTTCATGACCCCCCTTAAAGCCAAACTGGTTATTTGGAATAATGCTGTTGTCGTCTACCCATTTTACCAGAGCTTTGTTAATGGTTTTTTCAAATACTTTACTGATGCTTGGGAGTAAACTTATCGAACGCATCTTCATTGGGTTTGTGCAGTCTTTGCCCTTTTTTGCGATGGGCTGAATGATAGCCGTTTTCCAACGCGTGGGATAATATGCATTATTCAACGCGTTGTTAAACAGGACCGTGTATATATCTATTGCCATTGGGGGCAGGTTCTTGAGTACGATGTTAGGTACTCCATCTATTCCCACTGACTTTTTGCTTCTTAATAAGTCGAAGATACTCTGGATCCCTTCCCTTGTTATTAGAAGGCCATCAGCCACTACACCATTGGCATTAATGTCAATTGACAGATTATCTTCACTGAATTCGGTAAAACCCGGATTCTCCGATTGTCAAAGTGAAATTTCATTCCGGAGGTGCAGGTGATTGAGTAGAACTCTGTCCTCCAGGTCGTGATTTCGGTGAATGCTTTCATTCACCTTGTACATTTCCTGAAAGACAGCTCCCACAGCGTTCACCTTTTCCAAAGTATCTTCGATCACGAAGAGCTCTCTATTGAGGATAGCGTTCTCTGCATCTATGCCAATGTTGGTTAGCATCTGCTTGTTTACCTAAGTACGTGGGATTTGGAGACACTGAATCTCATTTTGATTATTTCTCCTGAATATTTTATTTATTTGTGGGAACATATTCGGGTTATTAGTTTTTATAGCTCGAATTCTGTTGTTCCAATACAAATTTGTTGCTAATCTATAATTAGCTTTAAGTAATTGTTGGAGGTTTTTTAATCGGGATTTCAGTGATATTATCTCCTGGTCTTGTCTGTCTGTAAACTGTCTGTGTAATTGTTTTAATTTGGATAGCAGTCTGCTCTTTTTCTTGTGGAGTGCGTTTATTGTTGCGTTTCTGTACATGTTAGTGTGATCTGTAACTGTTGTTTTGGGAATTGTTTTGTCCATTGTTCGTTTTACGGTTTCGTCCATTAGCTGAATGTATTTGTCGATTTCGTCATTTGTCAGGTTTCTGGTTACTGGCAGATTAAAGTCATTCGAACGCAGTTCTCTTGTTAATGATCTGGTGAACCGCGGCCATCGCATTGCCCCGTAGTTATAGCGTTGCGGGATCACGAATTCCTCCAGATCTGCGAGCTCGTTCGGAAGCTCTATTACTGCCGTGAATGCACAGTGATCACTATCCTATTCAATTGTCCGTAAACAGTTTGTGTTTCGTCTGTTGTTGCTAAGTAATCTCAGTCGTGAGTCGATTAGCAAGATATCTAAGAACTATCTACCTCTGGGGAGCGATGGATATTCCGTAGCTAGCAGGTCAGTTCTATATTCAATACGAAACTGATCTAACCAGCCAGCCAACTGATTTCCTCTGGCATTAGATATATGATTTCCCCAATTTCTATGCTTGGCGTTCGTATCTCTCCTAGGATAAAGTAATTTTTGCCCAGGTGCAATTGTAAGCATCGGAAGAGAGTCTCGAGCTCTGCTATAAATAGATTATGTTGGTGCTCCTCAGGTGCGTAGACCGCAATCGCATACAAACCCCTTCCTCGCTGAAGGGGTATGCGTACGATACAGGCTTCCAGCAGCCGGAACCTGCGCACTTCTCCACTATATATAACTTTATGAGGGATCCCTTTTCTAATAAAGATTGCGACACCCCCCCCTTGAGAGGAGTTAGGTCGGTCTCTTCGTATAATATCGTAGTTTTTATGCCACATCTTGTGTCTCTGGTTTAACTTTGTTTCCCCCGACAGAAGTACATCAGGCTGTTCAACTTGCAACAGGTTGAAGAGATTGGCCCTTCTCTCAGTTCTTATTAGTGAATTTACATTCACGACAAGAGCTTTTATTGATGTTGCGGTTAGAGGGTTTATATTGGCGTTTTGTTTAGATTGGGCAAATGCGAGTAGATCTCGTTTATTTGACTTTGCAGCTGTGTCATCTGTCTCTGAAGATTGAGCAGAACCGTGACCATGTCTGCTTGCGATGTTGTTTCAGTCTGTGTGGGAGTATTTGTGGCTACCAATGTTGTAGGCTGGTTTGATGGTCTCCCACCCGACGCAACTTGTGCGTACGACTGCTGCGATGTTACGGGCATTGTTGTAGTACGAGCTGGCTCTGTGTTTTTTGCCGGGTCACACTTCTTGCCATTATTTCTCGGAATTTAGGACATCCTCGATAATTAGCGGGGTGTCCCTCATTCCGGCACACTGCGCACTTTAGAAGGGCTTTGTCTTCTACCCTTTCTTTTCCCAGAGGTCATTCTTCTGCCTTATGGACTTTTCCGCATTTTACGCAACGGTGCTGCATTTCACAGTTCGCCGCCGCGTGACCAAACCTTTGGCAGCGGACACATTGCAGGATGTCTCTGCCTTTTTTAACTTGTCCCATGTGACACTTTGATGGTCCAAGACTGTAATCTTTCTTAGACCACCAATTCTGCTGCTGGGCGTTAGTTGAACCAAAAAGAAGGGTAGCTTGCGGTTTTCCCTTCTTGTCTTGGTTGTGGTGAACGGTTTTACGGAGATAAACTCGAGATCGTCGTGCCTCAACTTTTGAAGCATCTCGAGCAGAGCCTCCGGTTCCACCTCAGGGTCGACACCCTTTAATAGAACCGTTACCCTCTTTGTTTGCTTCGGCGTGAACGAGTAGAATTCCGCGGTGGCCCTGTTTAAGACCTCTTTAATTTTATCGTGGTCTGCCACCGCATAGGTTTGAATGGCATGCCTATTACCAGCCAGTCTTTTAACTACGAAATTGTTTCCTATTGCTAGCTTACAAAGACTTACCAATTTATTACACTCAATATCTATGGTGTTGATTGGTGGCATCTTTATTTTTTGGTTGTGTTGATTGTTGCTGTTGATATTGCTGTTGCTGTTGCTGTTGCTGTTGCTGTTGCTGTTGCTGTTGCTGTTGCTGTTGGCCGACTTTTGGCTTCGGCTTTTGTTGTTGTTCGGCGTCTTTTTCTTTTTCGAGTTCCGCTATTTTTTTCTTTCGGCGTCTCTCTTCTAGACGGGCTCTTGCCATCGCAGGTTTCGCCACCAATTCAGTTATTTCCTCCTCTTCATCCTCAGACTCTGAGGATGCAAGAGAAGCGAACGAATTGTTTGCCCCATACATATTAAAATTGTAGGGGGAGGGACGCTCACTGTCCTCCTCCAATTGCTGACCTTTTTTCTCCATTGTTAATTTCGCGGTTTTACTTCGCGTCACAATGGAGATTTTCGGTGTACCTTTTCGTTTGTTTGTCACGTTTTTGTCTTCCTCCGTGTCCATGCTGGTTCTTTCCAGTTTGTTTTCATTTAAAAAAAAACAAAGGCGACCTCAATACGTACCACGAAGTCGATTTCTTCCGTACGCCGGCTCGAACTCGGGTATCGTCGGCTAAGAGTCAGTAATCTTGCACTCGCGCCAAATGATGCTTTGAAAACTCTTTGCTTAACTAGCAATATATTGTATTTTAATTTTCACTTTTACGACTGAGGTGATATATTTAAATTGTCTTACGTTGTTGTTGCACCTCACTGAAGTTATTTTGTGAGCACGTTTATTTTTACTTTTACCATTTGTTTTGTTTGTTTGTTGTTGTTGCACTTTGTTTTAATTGTCACACACGTCACGTCACTGTGTTTCTATTTCGTGGCTTCGTTCTTGTTTATGAATTGGATTAATTACATGAATACAGTTTTGATTTGTGCAATTTTATGCTAATTTGATATGCATCTTCTGTTCCGGGTATTTGTATTGACGTCGTCGGCGGAGTGGGTTTCGTTTAATATACAAACAAGCCGTACATAAATTAGACAGTTATTATTTACACAATATCTCTTAGGGTCAATGAATTTTTATTCAGCTTTTAATTTAGTACTTATTTAGTTCAGAGATACACGCATTGGAGGGACGTAAATAGACTTTATTAGTAACCATGGATACACGATCGCGTCTCACTTAATACTGGCAGTCACCCATTGTGTACCTAAATTGCTCTTAGCATCATTTGCTAATTACAATGCGGTCTATTTACGCAGCTGCACCATGCATCTATGCCATGAATAATGTCCTTTGTTATCTACTCTTTTCTCGATTTCGTTTGCCATGATCTTCGTTGCATGGGTACACAACGATCTATTAGCACTCTCGCTAAAATCAACCGGAGAGCTCCACTCCAAGTCTTCACCACACCACAAACTCATCCCGAACTGAGGGTTGATTCAAAAGTCGGAATTCAACTCTCGATGATTGGTAATCCAACCACAATCCGGTGTGCATACGCGAATAGGAGTCGTTCTTGTAACCACAGCCGCGTGCACACCGCCGGCAACGAGCTAAAGGTAACAGAGCGTTTTATCGAGTCAGAAACAAATCATTTTGCAAACGGCACACAAAAGAAAAATTCGAAACATTTTCCGATACAATTCGTGTGTTATATAGTTCAGTGAATTAGCAATCATTATTAAGTTTCGAGTGCCGTCAAACATAGACAAGAAAACAAATTTAATAAAATATCACCGTCAAATAGATTTTCTTCTAATTGCTTACATGTTACCAAGTTTTAAATAAAAAGACATTAATTACAATAACCATAATAGAGTGGTTACTCTTTTTGATTCTGTGTCCGCTTCACCTTCTCTAATCACCTGCCGTACCATCTTCGCAGTGCAGCAAACAATAAACCAATAAAGTGTCGTGAAGGTACAAATTAACAACAGAAATGCTTTTAATGTCAGTGGATAGTTATATATGATAATACTTCATTGCACTTTAAAATGGCTTGACATATTTCAATATAAATCATTTAAAAGATGCGTTTGTTGCGTAAAGTAATTTCAATAACATTATACACGAACATTTCACTTAAAGTTATTTGACTTTGTATTAAACACATTCAGAAATACAAGTGCCCGTGCATCAATAATTTTTGTTTGATTGGAATGGATTTAATAAAAGAATAATTTATTACTAAACATACCACAGTGCATTTTAAGCCTTGCGTTTGGCGAACAGTGTTCGGGGGAACAAATCGTTGGGGATAGAGGAGAACCAGTGCCCGTGTCGGCACACCATACTTCGTACCCCCACAATCTCATCTTTAAATTGTTGAACACTGGTCCCAGTAGAATGCTATGTAGTATTATCTACCGGTTCGTTCTAAACGTCCTTGTGTACATATCATCCAGAAGCTCTAAACTCTCAACAAACTGATTCAGCCGTCACCGGGGCCAACTACATAAGTATTACAGTCGATGAAAAATTCGACTTACCCACCCAAAACACTAGCTATAAACCTGAGTAGCAAACACTCCCAACCTATTTCTCGATATTCAACGAATATTGGAATACAAATGGGATGTACTACGATTAGATCACAGGACAGGGCGACATGCTTGGGGTCACTTATACTCCGAAAATGAAAACATGTGATCCACAATCTTCAAAGGGGCCTCGCTCGGTCTAAAGAACAGCATAACACCTTGAAGTGGAGCAACACAGTTGAGACCAAAGTTAAACTTCTCTGCTATAAGTAGCTAATCCGATCTGGAATATCGTACGCCTTTCCTATATGGTCTTGCATATCTTCGGCCAAATGAAAAGACCGAGTTTTCGAAAGGAAACTCTCCAGAAGATGCATTAACCGCATTAAAAGGCCTGATGGCCACCATTGACTCAACTCTCACCTATACGAAAACGCCTTCATTACCCCTATCGACGAGTACTTCTTACAATTACCATAAAAGTACCGCAAAAGCATTCAGAACAGCGAGAACTTATTGTATCGGAGTCTTGTGTTCTTGGCCCTTATCTCTTTCGATCTCTTTAAATCCGACCGCCACAATTTTTTCTGCAGTAGAATGCCCGTTCCCAACAACATCCCCCTCTATAATAGACGATTCCTGGATACATCCCTTCAGATCTACTCCTGACACATTGCAGGCACGCACGCACAGTACAAGACAACACAAATACACGCACACACCGACCAAACTATAGAGTATCAGACGCCAAAGAGGTAATACGCGTTGACTATCGCACTCAAGACCTACCGGTCCTGTGTGATTTCTTTCCCACCATTCCTCCATCCAAATAGTTAGAGATCATTTAAACTAACACTGTAGACGCTATCCTTAGATATCCTTAGATATCCCCGTGGCGGTTCCATTGAACGCCACTATTTACCTTCCCATCAAATAGTAAGAAAGTGCTTCCTAGAGCGCTTAAATTCTATCGAAACAAGTACTATGGCGGTTCCATTCGAACGCCATTACTTACCTTGCAATAAAGCATGCTTCACCACACTGCAACCGCCTGCAGGCGTTCTCCCTTTAGAGGTTTTTCCCCTTATAATAAGCATGCAGTGCATCTGCGAAACCTACCTGAAGGAGAAATCAATGTATGCACTTACGGCAGCATCGCAAGGCACAATTAATTGCCTAAAGCAATTCGGTTTCAGCAATAAGAAACCGACATAACACTAACCACCGCAGGGCGCCGTCAAGATTCATTAATGGCAAGAAGCACATGAAACATCCATGTTCCATAATGGCAATTTGGATTGCATCCTCTACCAACCAATATTGCCCGAACCATATCAATGAGATATACCCTTTCGCGTCAGCCGCACACATGCAGGAGATGTTTTATCTTTTCCTTTTGCATACATGCCTACATCGATCGGTCATCTGACCGACAAATACACGATGGCATACGGCTGACCGCCCAAGGAAGTCGAATTCTCAAAATGGAAAATTACCAGCAAGAATTCGACTACGTGGAGATGCCGCCAACATGTGCACGATCGGCATAAATGCTCTACGCAGTCGCTGATCGTGTAAACACAAAATATTCGTCGAGATATTAGCACCAGCTGCAACCATGCCATTTATTGTTCCCCTTGTGGATTCGGTTAATCCACGGCCCGCATACTTGTGGACACACACGATGAGCAGCAGAAGCGATCATCGTGTGTGTGTTTCGCGCCCTTGTGCTGGGACCGATGCAAGGAGAATCATCCCCTTGTGTCGACAAGCGAAAGATGAAATTATCTTTCGAAATGAATTAATCGTGTTACAGATTCCGTGGAGACAAGTCGGGCCTCCACGTTAAATAAGTCGAGTCGAGTGATCAAGGGTAGAGCGAAGCACGATAAAGTGAACGGTCAATTTTTTTAAAGGATCTTCCTTCTATAAAAGTATTTGCAAAAGGATATTCGAAAATCGTTAGTGCCATTTAAATATAAATCATTTTTTCAACTACGTTAATCTCCCGTGGAACACTTATAGTAAATTATATCATTTAAATTTAAATCAGTTTTTCAACTACAGTAATCTCCCGTGGAACACTTATTGCAAATTATATCTTTTAAATTTAAATCAGTGTCAGCAATATTAATCTCCTGTGGAGCACTAATTGTAAATAGTTATTCATAATTAAGTTCCTGGTAATCTGTAGGGTAGTGTCTTAAATGATTCGCCAATAAATAACGAGAAATCACCACACCCCCGCCCTTTTCTTTTTCAGATATCTTAAGACCAAGCCCAGGAATCTCACGGGTGTATGTGATTCTGGTTGTCGCAGATGACAGAAGCCAGAGACACGATGAAGGACACATTTTTCCTTGTCTTGATTAAATTCGCCTCCCGCCAGTCTTTTGTTTTTTTTTTGTATCGATGATTAGTTTCTAGAGTGGCGCCCAACTGTCGACGCCGTCCATTACAAATATAATAGTAAAATATATTTCAAACGAATAAAGAATAAATTATGAAGAAGTAAAGTCTTTAAATCAACCGTCTCATCGGGGGCCTAGCAGATTTCCAGCCCCTCTCTCAATAACGCTCACCACTCTTCTCTCTAGTTCGAGGAAGCACGGTGGTGATCGCAAAGGGGGTTCGAAAGTATCACTAAAAGTCTTTTTCTTTCAAGAACAAGGGGATTTCTTTTCAACGACGTCACAATCAGGGGAGGAATTAGGAGTTAGAAGGGCGTAATTAGGACACGGAGCTTGAGAGCAAGAGTGTTAAGGATAAAGTGAATTTAAGTGATTCATTCCATCCGTCACTTAAAGTGCCACCGAACCCAGAGGTCAAACGCTTATCAGCATGTTATAATAGCAGGACCAACCGCTATTCAGAAAGATTGCTTTATGTTTGAACATTCATTCCTCCAACTAAGTTCACAAAGAATTTAATACCCGTTCGACCCAGTATTAAATAATTCAGTCATCCTTAAGGAACAGGCAACGCTATGAAGAATAGTCAACACTAGTTTCGGAAAGAGTTCTCTGTTTGACAAAGGATTCTTATAGAAACTTATAAGTTCTTAAATTGAGAAATATTCGTACACAAGCACACCTTTAGGTAATCTAACGACGTAAGTCTTTGGCAAAAAATTGTCAGGGTAAAAGTAGCAGAGAAAAACAAATAAATGCAGAAGTTTACTATCGGGGGCCCAACACCATATTCTCCTTTCATCTCAAACAAAACAGTGCCCCAAGGGTGTTTTATGTTATTCAAACGAAACATGGTGGAATGTACGCGGATTGTTCTCCTGCACCTTTGCAGCACCTTTGTGGAAAGGCAAGAAATAAATCTACGTTTAGTTGACAGCCTGGCTTCCTTATAATACAATAGTAGTGCCTGGGAGACTCAAATAGTTACTGCCGAGATGTCAGGACACTTTGTACCAATTGTTTGGCTTTAGTGACTGGGTTTGTTTTCTGTTATTAGCTGGTCTCTTGAGAGATCCGGTAGAATAGCCGCTTAGTTTTTAGGTTGAATGGCACTAAATTCATCAAACGCCACAATAGAGCACTTCCGATTCTATTGTAACTCACTTTAAGGATTATGCTTTCGCTAACTTTTGTGGACAAGACTGACATCTGGGTTTAACTTTTCCAACTCAATAAAATGTAATAATATATAATTGGGAAATATAAATAGAGCCAGTTCTGTTATAATAAAAAAGGAAAACTATTGGCAATGCTGTCTACGGCAGCCCGAAACTTAATTTCATGTTCTGCAACTTTACGGATATAAAAAGTAAGTTTGTTGCCCTGCCGCCGTAATAAGATGAAGTTTCTATTATAGTTGACCTGGTTCATGGAAACAGTAGCACACCAGTCGTGTGCAGTTTTATCAAATGCGTCAATGACGGCTATTTGTCATATAACAGGGAGAGAGAAATTTCCACCTGGGCATTTTGTGTCAGATGTTCGACAAATTGTAGTACTGACACAATTCATCGGGATGACGATTTAACCGATTTGTTGTGCTATCTAAGATTTATGGTTGACGTGAATAAAATAACGTCGTCCGTGGGGCATATTAGCCTTACTCTTCTATCCAGACGTCGGCAAAGCGTGATGTGTAGATCCTGAAAATGGAGGGTGTGGAAGTTTTGGGATAATTTTCCACACGCCCGACTTGAAGATTTCTGTTTCGAACGAATTTGTAATTGATACTACACATACACTCTGTTAAAAGTAGTGTTCAAGATCCATGCGATTTCAGAAGTGTTCTCAACATCTTAGTCCAAATTTGACATCGAGTACTGAGTTCCTGGCACTGTTAAAGGTATTTAGCTTTTCAACATCTAAGGCTTGCAGACTGATGTGTGGGCTTGCCAACTTTAACTATTGAACAACAATGGTAAGCTTGTAAGTATGGGAATAGAGCATGACTGCGTCAGTGATATGATCACTGACACATCTTTTTAAGATTTTTATTAACATTTTGATCCAAGTTTCCAATGGTTTCGAACTCTCTTTTATCAATGTACTACAATGAATATAGTCTGATTCCGTATGACACCCTCACCTTTTGTTACACAGGGAAAGAAGCCTGTGATTGTACCAAATTGGAGATGAGGTCGACGTTTTATGACTAAAGTAAGGAACGTATAGAGAAATAGAATAAAGAGTTTCGGTGTAAAAATGTGTGGTGGCACTTTCGACGGATAGGTGAACATAGTTGAACAAAAGACTGCCCAGGAAGTCGATGATGAGGCGAAAATTAGCTTCACGGAAATTGTAGACGATTGCTGCAGTCGGTGTCGGCGACAGTCGGTGGTGAGTGGTCACGAAAGAAGGTCATGGGGAAAGAGGGTGATGGTTGTCAATAGATGAGATGACAAAGGGGTTGGGTGAGATTGAAATATTGATGTGGTATGTGGTAAAAGTCAGGTCTTGCTACGTACCCATGAAATTTATAATGTTGCTGACTTGACACTGCCTGGGATAACAGGATATAAAAACACATGACAAAGATTGATTTACGAGGAAGAGTGATTTTGACTGAGACAATATCAAGCTTGGGAGAGGCAGAGGAAGCAATTAGTCAAAAATCGAAACTGTTTTGGACAGCAATGAGCGCGTCTCGCCATTGGGAATCGTCAGTGATGAGATCGAGTTCGTAATTGCCGAAGACACTTAAACTGGGACGAAATATAGGGTTATACAATAGGGACTTGACAACTTTGAATTTAATTTGTGATCAATCAATCAATTTATTCAGTAAACTCAACATTTTCATCATAGTTAAGTACACGAACGAACAACGTCTGCAAATTATAAAAATTTACTACCGAAAAAAAAATGTCAAGTCCCTATTGGATAAACCTATATTTCGTCCCAGCTTAAGTGTCTTCGGCAATTACGAACTCGATCTCATTACTGACGATTCCCAATGGCGAGACGCGTGAAAGTGAATATGCCGACAGGTAGGACATGGGAATTACTGAAAATAGATTGGGTCTTTGAGCGAAGACCACTTACGTTCTGCAAAGAGAAGGCAAGAAGAGTTATACGGTCAGGACAGTTGGATACGAAGTGGCCGAGTGGAGACGTGTTTTCAATTCAGTGATTGAGTTAAATTAAAAAGGTTGCTTTTGTGAGGCCCCAGTGTAAAACATAAAGGTTATTTATGAATAAAGTCCAGAGTTAAAAACAGTCAAAACAAAATTAATATATATGAAAATAATCTAATAAAAGGGAACGAAACCTCAAAAAGGAAAAACAGTAACATGATGTGTTGTGACAGTTAAAATAAAGAACATCATAAACAAGCAAACAAAACAAATTGTAAAGGTGAAAATTCAACACTTGAAACTTAGTGGATAAAGACACAGTGCATCAAATAAAATAAAAATAAATGTGCATAAAAAATCACTTCAGTGATGTGTGAAAAACTAAATAATAATTAACTAAAATATATCACCGCGGTCGCAAGCGTGAAAAACAAAAATAATAATATATTGTTCGTTAAGCAATCTGTATTTTAATTAACATTTAGGGAGACTGTAGGGTGACTGGGAATTAATCGTCCGGGTGCAGGTTACTGAGAAAGTGACTTAAGTCGAGCTTCGTACAAGTACAGCAGGTCGCCTTTGTTTTTTTAATTTCAATGAGAACAAACCGGAAAGACCAGCATGAACATGGACGAAGAGCAAAAGGCAACAACAAATAAAAGGAATGGGGCCCCGGAAAATACAATTGTGATCCGAGGAAAGACGCCAAACCGGTGCTGGAGAAAGAACCGCAAATGGCGGAGGACAGTGAGCTTGTGGCGGTTCCGCCAGATCCCACGGCTCGCCTTCCTGAAAAAACCCCCATAACCACAACCCGGGTCTGCACCAGCTTTCGCTAATGCAATTCGCATTAGCATCTTAAATGCTTCACGCATCAAACAGACCCAATTATTATAACCCTAAAATCCCTATAAAGAAAACTTACCTTTTCATTGCATCCCTTTGCATACAATTTTCTGTAAGAATTCTTCTTGACGTTTTTAGGAATTTCATAACTCCCATTGTTTCCCGCCGATGCATTTGCATTTGCCCCAGAAAACATTTCCTTTTCCAAGGACATGTAATGCTTTCAAGCATTATCTGAAATTCCTAAAATTGATCCTTAATGTGCATATGCACCATAAATAGCAAACATTCGATACCCTTTGTCTGAGTTAAAATACTATCTCGTCAGCTTGTTTTTACAGCTGCAACACTAGCGATTCAATAGACAAACAATGATGCATTTCCTTCGTCGCCACCACTAATTGCTTGGCATACCTAAATGCAAGCAAGGGATGCGTATCGGCAATTAACCCAAGATACGATATACAATTTCCATGGTATAAATTATCGTATCTCATTAACACCTTTTTTCCAACGTCCGTCATAGCGACGTTGCATAAACATGACCCTCATTAAAGAGGGAACAATTTGGTCGCCTTTTCTTTTGTTCCGCCGACTGCCTTTCTCGTCGTTCCACTGCTTTCGAACACGTGCAATGACATTGAATCTGTTCGATCGCGCACATATACCACTGCACCAAAAAGATCGCATTTTCTTAGTGGCCACACCCTTAAGAGAACATTTTCTCTTTCCCCTCCATATCTCACCCTTAATTGAAGATAGAATTCAAGTCAGAGTTCTATCCTCACAGTCTTATCCCAACCACTGGACGGAGCGGTCGAGCCGTTCATTGTCCCGTGTAGGGTGTGCTCGGAGTGCACACCCTGGAGTCCAATTACATCAGCCTACCGCGCTGGTCGGCCTGTCTCCAGCTCGCCGTAAAGCTACATCGCGAATTAACTTCCCACCGAAATTAACAGTGTGTTCCAATTTTTAACTCGGACATTTTTCAGTGCGTCATGTGAAAGGAAACCTTTTTCCAATAAGTAACATTTATACAGGATACCAATTCCGGAAACAAGTGCTAGTTTAATCTGATACATCTGTCGTGTGAAAGGAAACCTTTTCCCTTCATTAATTTGTAAAGCGTGGAAGTCGCGTATAATAAACCTTAATACTAGTTAAAAGATTGTTAAAAAAAAACTGTGTACTCCAAAATAAATTTATGTAACATGTATTAAAATAAAAACCGATTGGACAGAGATTAAAAATCATCAACAACCTCTCATTTACTGTTTTTATTGTACTTTCCTTTTCTTGGTGAACGTTTTCTTTTGGTGCAATGGTAATTAGCTTCCTGTGAACAACTGAGTTGGTGTTTGTACCTGCTGCGATATTCGGCCAAACTTCGTTAGTGAATGATGGAGGAAGAAGGGAACCGAGTGCCCATGTCTGGCACAACACTTCGTTCCCCACAAGCTCCCCTCCCCCTCCAAAAATGATTTGTATGGGGCAAATAAGGCGTTCGCTTCTCTTGCATCTTCCGAGTCTGTGGATGAAGACGAGGAGATCGATGAATTGGAAGCAAAACTTGCGGTTGCAAGAACATGGCTAGAAGAGAGGCGCCATCATCGCCCACAGCAACAACAAGCAGCACAACCGCAGCAGATCAAAAAAAAAAAAAAAAAAAAAAAAAACAGATGCTACCAATCAACACCATCGATATTGATTGTATGGAATTGGTAAGTCTTTGTAAGCTAGCTGTAGGTAACAATTTTTTAATTAAAAGACAATCAGGTGACTGGCATGCCATTCATATTTATACGGTGGCAAACCACCATAAATAAAACAGGTCTTACAAAGGGCCACCACGGAATTTTACTCCTCCACGCCGAAACAAACGAAAACCATAACAGTTTTATTAGCGGGCGACGACCCTGAAACGAAACCGGAGGTTTTGCTTGAAATGCCGCAAAACCGAAAGCATGAAGATCACGAGTTTAGGGTAGTAAGACCATTTACCACAGCTAAGTCAAGAAGGGAAAACCGGAAGCTACCCTTCTTATTGGTCCAATATTACCGAGCAGCAGAATTGGTGGTCTAAGAAAAAATAACAGTCCTGGATTATCAAGTTGTTACATGGGATAAACTCAAAAGAGGCAGAGACATTCTACAAGGTGTCCGCTGCCAAAGGTTTGGACACCCAGTGGCGAACTGTGAAATGCAAGATTCGTTGCATAAAATGCGGACAGAGCCACAATGCAGAAAATGACCTCTCGGAAAAGATAGGCTGGAAGACAATACCACTCTAAAGTGAGCAGTATGTCGGAATGAGAGAAGCGCGGTTGATGGGAACAACATGGAGTCAAGGCAAAGAGTCTGATAAAGATCGACCAAATGGCGCGGCTCAACCATATATTATTTTAGTTTCCAAATTCCCCACGGAAGAAGAATTCTTACTATAGCAACGAAAGCCACTACAACGTCGGCACCCAATGGCCAACTTGGTCATCCACACGCGCGCACACACACACACACACACACACACACACACACACACACACACACACACACATAAACACATATTGAACCATTGGAAGGTGCGGTCGTGTTTCTTGTGCTCCAAGAAAAAGTTAAGCGAAAAAAGTGATGTTAACAAAGTGGTGATTTAGAAAGTGCAAGTATAAGCAGAGATCAACACACACCACGGAGTCAATTCGTTAAATTAAACAAGGTGAGCGTTTTTGAACTATAATTAAAATAAATAGTAAAATGAAAAATAGCGGTGAAAGGACCCGTCAAACACAAGTGGTGGATTTTGTTTTGTTTTAAATCCACACGTGGAACAAGTGCAAGCGTGGAACGTGAATTGTTTTCAGCCGCCTTAAAGTAGGCTAGAAGTTCTGAAAACATGGATGAAGCGAACGTAACATCCACGAACAAAACAGGAAGTGAGGCTCAAAATGCGGCAGACGCAAACCACCCAATAAGCGACGTGCCAAACTAACCTCGAGATAGGTGATGAACTGTCGCTGCAAACGGAGAAGTAAGTGGGGTCAAATGAACAGGACGAATTGTTTTGCCAGCTAGGCAAACAAATTAAAAGTCTTGTTGGAATACTGGAGGAACCCAAGAGGCGTACTACCCACTAACCGATGCGCGATACAATTGAAAGCATCAGAGTGTTGTATGAGGCACTGGAAACCTGGACGGCGGAAAATAAGTCGAACGCGGTAATAAAAAAGGATACCGAGACGCAGACATTACCTCTGCTGCCAGTGGTTCGCCCCACCAAGAAGAAAGGGACAACGGCCAGCATAACCCCAGCGGGAGAGCAGAATCAGTCTTGCCCTAAAGCTCCAGTTCAGAAAGAGAAATGGACAGTGGTACAGAGAAAGGTACCAAAGCATAGAGCAGGCGAAAAAGAGCGGAAAATAGGTGCTACCAAGGAGGCTGGCGACAACCGAAACACCTCCAGCAAGAGAAAAGCGAGTACGAACTTGCAAAAAAAAAAAAAGCAACTGAGACCGGATGCCATTGTCATCGAAGCAAAGGGACAGATGTCGTATGCGCGGATCCTAGGAAAAGTTAAGGCGGATCCCAAGCTGGGAGACATTGGGAAAGCGATATCGAAGATCAGGAGGACCCAAAAAAGAGATCTGCTTCTTCAGCTCGGTGGATCGTGCGAGAGAACTACTGAATACAAAAACGCACTCAGTGAGGCGTTAGGAGAACAGGGCAGCGTTGGAACGCTCACTCACCGTACAACTATCCAGGTGAAAGACGTCGACGAAATCATATCTAAAGACGAAATCTGTGAGGCCGTGAGAGCTCAATTTGGCCGACATAGTGGCATTGCGCAAAGCGTACGGAGGAACTCAAACAGCGATAATAAGTCTTCCAACAGAAAATGCAAAGAAACTGCTGGGAGCACAAAAAATTAAAGTTGGATGGGTTATCTGTCGCATTTGGGAACAGACGGTGCTGAGTATGTGCTACAAATGCCTTGAGTTCGGACACATTGCCAAACAATGCAAGTGCGATGGAGACCGGTCCAAGCTATGCAGAAGATGTGGAACTGAGGGTAACATAGCAAGAGACTGTAGGAGGGATCCTCTATGCATGTTCTGTAAAAAGGACCACCCAGACGAGGCGAAGCATATAGCTGGCAGCAGTAAATGTATTGTATTTAGGAGAACAATCACAGGGAAACAAATATGAAGATTATCCAAATTAATCTCGATCACTGTAAGGCAGCTCAGGACATCCTGAAACAAACAGCTAGGGAGGAGAGAGCTGACTTCATTCTCATCAGCGAACCGTACAAGGCTCTCAGCAACAACATATGGGTGAGCGACAAAACAAATACCGCAGCTATATGGTTAGGTGGAAGGCATGCGTTTCAAGACGTCTACGAGTACAAACAAGCCGAGGGCTTTGTCAGGGCAAAAATTAATGGCATACATTTTTACAGCTGTTATGCCAGGCCGAGTTGGTCCCTTAGCCAATACCAGGTCATGTTGGACAATTTGGTGACAGATGCCCAAGGAAGGCCTAAAGTGATTATAGCCGGCGACTTCAACTCATGGGCAGTGGAATGGGACAGCCGATCAACAAACACTAGAGGCCGTATGCTGTTGGAAACCTTTGCATCTCTGGGCATCGGCATTGCAAACAACGGGCGGGTAAATACATATCGTAATGGAGGAAGAGGATCGGTCATCGACATCACTTTTGCGAGCAACTCCCTCCTACGTAAGTTAAAATGGCGGGTCAGCGAGGAATACACGCACAGCGACCATCAGGCCATTATAGTCAATATACAAGAAAACAAACGTAGAAGGAGTCTCCAAGTAGGTGCCCGAACTGGAAAGACACATTTTTTGACAAAGACTCCTTTGAATTAATATTGAGTACCAACGATGTAACCAATGCTGAAACAGCCGAAGCGCAGTCACACCAAATCATCCGTGCTGTCACGACAGCGTGCGATGCAGCTATGCCCAGGCGATCTAACGGAGAATTTATTACACCTTGTTATTGGTGAAATGAGGAAATAAAGGCACTCACGGCTCGCTGTCTACAAGCCCGACGCAAAGTGCAGCGGTCTAGGAGGACAGTCAACTTCCAAGAGCACTTGGACGAGTTCCGGTCAGCACGGCGGGATCTACAAAAGGCGATCAAGGACAGCAAAACGAGGTCCTTCAAAAGCCTATGCGAAGGAGCCGATATAAATCCATGGCGTACGGCATACAAGATGGTAATGAGTAAGCTGAAGGGTTCCAGGTCCCCGCAGATATCATGTCCAAAAATGCTGAGGTCAATAGTAAACCAACTATTCCCACAAGGCACATCCCCACATTACGACTTAATAAGCGAGACAGTGGTGGAGGACATCCCGAGAATCACGGCAGACGAGCTACAGTCAGCATGCAGGAGGATACAGGACAGCAAAGCGCCGGGTCCTGACGGAATTCCAAACAAGGCGGTGAAAGCGGCAGCTGAAAGTTGACCGGACATGTTTATAACCACCATGCAAACGTGTCTAGAGGAAGGTGTCTTTCCAGAAACTTGGAAACTGCAACACGGTGCTCCTACCCAAAAGTAAAAAACCACCTGGAGAACCCTCACCATATCGCTCAATATGCCTTCTAGACACTATGGGAAAGATATTGGAAAGAGTGATATACGAAAGACTGCTAACCGTAGCAGAAGAAAAAGCAGCCTTATCGAACCAACAATACGGGTTTAGAAAATCGCGCTCCACCGTCGATGCCATAGAGTAGTTGACATTGCGACGTAAGCAATAAGTGGAGAGAGATGGCACTGGGGCACAAAGGAATACTGTGGACTTGTAACACTGGACATAAAGAATGCCTTTAACTCGGCAAAATGGCCAGTCATAAATAGAGCGCTTCACAGAATGGGCACCCCACACTACCTCCAGAGAATAATTTCCAGCTATCTCACTCAGTTTGAAAAACATAGAACCGAGATATTTGAAATGAAAGTTTTGAGTAGTTTTTTATGTTTAAGGGTAGCAGTAGTAGTTTTAATGGACTTTCTACAAACAGCTATTTGCTCAGCCTTGAAATTGGGCTAGGAAAGACATCTATTAATTAACATGAAAATTTGGAAACTGATATGTGTCAGAATAATTCATATAAAGAATTATGAAGACCCCAAACATATCCTTCTCAGCGTATTCGAAAAAGGGCTAATTTTGTTTCGCGACTACGCTCGAAAAGCCACTTTTTGCCCCACTTACAAGTTTCTCGCCTTCATAATCGACTTTTGCTTATTATTCTTGGATATTTTAAGGAGTGTTTAGGCCAATAAAAAAAGGCCTCAACAATAAAGTTCAATAATAATTGTATTAATTAAATTAAGGACCGCAACATAGTAAACACAATTAAATGCTACTTCACCTGTTTATTTTACCCAAAGGACTAAACCTACTTGTAAATTCAAAAGAGCTAATCTAAATTTAAACTTTTCATTCATTGGAAAAATTATATTAACAACTGCTGAAACTTTACCAGATTCGCCACGGGTAACGTCCATTGTAGGGGCGTTTGAGACGAATGTTTCAAATTGTCCTTATGCTTTCCTTGCCCTCGCAAGTTAAATCACATTATTACAAATTTTAGAGTGGATTATTCCTACTCAAGAGAAATTTAAATAGGCCAATAAGGAAAAGCACCATATGTCAGTGGAATGAGTTTGGAAACAGTCTTCAGCTTCTTGTACATAGGTCACTCTATATTTCGTCGTACTCTGACATGGCTTCATGTTACAATTTATATCTCGAGTACCAACACGCTGCACCTCTAAAATACATTTTCCAAAACGATATCCTTCTCGTAGTATTTCTTAACTCGATTTTATAATGTAAATGGTTTTCGGTGACCACAAAAGTCGTTTGAAAATAAATTATCTACAGCATAACATTTTGGTTGTTGATCTTGTTGCTTTAATAGTCTTTATATTTTAAGTATCTCATTGAAAGCTATTCAGTTTTATCGTACTGTATAAAACTCCCTAATATAAAACATAGTTTAGAGTTTACGATATCGTTCCAGAGATGAAATAAAATCACAATCTGGGTGAATCCTTTTTATACATTGCTTATGTTGAGAAAGAGACCGACAGTATGGCCGCGACGGAGATGGGGGGACAATGTAAGGTTTGACCTTGAGGAGATCGGATCAAATTGTCAAGCGTGGAAGGAGAGTGTACAGGACAGGGAACGATAGGGGAGTCGAGTCGATGAGGTCATGAACTACCCGGTTCCCACAGGCCAATAAATAGTAGTTTATGCTGAGTAAGCTTTTAATTCACAGTTTTCATTTTTCCATTGTAATTGGGGAAATGAAACTCATCATTTTTTCGGAAGCTCAGTTCCTTAACTTCTCAGCCACAATTTTGTAGAAATAAAACAATTGTTACAATTCATTATGCACAAAATATTAAATATTTGTACTCGCAGTTTCCTCCGTCTCTGGTTTTTTTTTTTTTTTTTTTTAGTTTTTAAACCACATTTATTTTCCTAATTCGTTTTACAGGTATCATATTAGGGGTAAATGTTAAACCCTTTTCTACAATCACAGTTCTTAAATTAACTTACTGGCTCTATGCGAGTTCTCTAAATTACACATTACAACTTGATTTTTATATATGCCTTTCGGCGTACATCTTTTTTTTTTGTTTCTTATATATATATATATATATATATATATATATATATATATATATACATATATATATATATATATATATATATATATAGATATATATATATATATATATGAAATAGGTCATATATTAGAGTGACTCCTCGTTTACATCTATATGTATACATTATTACAATTTTTTTTTTTTTTTTTTTATAAAAACAAAAACTTCAAAACGAAACGAATAAAAAATAAAATATAATAGTGTAGCGATCCTAAATCGCTACCCCTATCCAAATCCCCAATAGTATCAATTCCTAAATTTCCTAATTTCATATTGAATCATATGAGCAATAAATTAACCCAAAGTTAATTTATCGCTCATTGATTCAATTCCACATAAAAAAACCCAAATCCCAAACTTTCCATTGCTCCATTTCAAATCCCATATTGAGTCACATGTACAACGAATTTAACCAAAAGTTAATTCATCGTACATTGACTCAATTCCTAAAAAATCATGAAATGCTAAATTCAAAACGCATTTCATGATTCCCCTTCCTAGAACCCATCCAACTAAAGCCTCTAACAAATTCCCAGAACACAACTCAAATTGAAACACAAACTCTTATGTGTGTTTCTGGGAATTTTGACCCTAAAATAGTTGACAATTCTCAACTAAAAATTCTATAAAAGGAGAGTGAATTTCAATTTCGCCATCAGTTAAAGTTCCGAGGCCGAACCTATGGCCAACAAAATATAAATCAATGATTAGTAGTTCTTCAGAGGCCAAACCCTTGGCCACGCGCAATGTAACCAAATTACAGAAAAATAAAGTAAACACTGATTAGTAAAAGGATTGTCCTTTCGTCTTTTGCGCTGTTTGACTTTCGGCCCGGCCTTCCCTACCGCTTGAAATTGCATTGCCCTCGATATCCGACTACAGCCTCTTGGGCTAATTTGGCTTCGGGATTTCACCAACTCTTCCAGTGATGTCTTTGTGTAATTGACCCACCCAGTGCCAGTGATGTCAACTGATGAAAATCGATCCGACGCACCAACTATATCGAAACGTTCCGCAGCCGAGTATTGGGGAATTTCCTAAAAAGAGGCAAGGCACAGTTACTACGCCGCCTCCTCCGCACATCCACAACAACTGGCGCAGCCGGTAGGATTTAGGTAAAGCCATAGAACGGACGGTTCTAGTAAGAGCCAATAAACCCTAAATCCTACGAATCTACAAAATCATTGGATGACGAACAACAACAAAAAAAAAAACCACAAACCAAAACAATCATCCCCAAAGAACCATCCAAGGATTAAATTTGAGGACAACAAACCAACAATAGAACCACATGGGATTGGACCCAGATTAACGTGGAAATTAGTCAAAATCGAGGAGGACGTATTGTCAGAAGAAGTCCTATACGCAACACGATCCAGAAAACTAAAGAAGAGGTTGCGGAGCTAAGAAGAAAAATCGGAGCGAAACGCAAGCAGAAGGAAAACAAGAGGAAAATCCAAAATATAAGTGAAAAGAAGAAGAAAAAGAACCGAATACCAAGTCACAGATGAGAAGCACGACCAAGCAGCAGTTATTAAACAGACAATAAACTACCAGCGGCAGCAGTAGCAGTTCCAACAAGAATAGCCTTTCCAACAAGAGTAGCAGTCCCAACAACAGCAGCAGAACAACAGAAAACAGCTAAGTGGTCATTCATTTTCCTTTTTAATTTACTTTTATTAAGTATAGCTTACATTTTTCATTTATTACAATACACATTTTTATGCCTATTGACCCCAACCTACCCAAAATCTGCTCTACTCTAAGTTAAACACAAAAATAATCTTTACATACAGAAAACAACAAATTGCTACAAAATCAATTATAATCTTGCTGCTATTTCAAAAACATCCCGTCTCAATCTTGTCTGTATTGTGTAGCAATTAAGCCCTAGGGAAGGATTTAAATTTTTTTATATACAAAAAACCAAAAACACGTTTGGGATAGCAAACCACTGAAATCCAAATACACCCAACCTCCCCCTTTTTCCTTACACGATTATACTACTATTATTCCCACCATCGCTAGTTTTTACAGCACCCTTTACCACCGACATACCTGACCCTTACACACACTACCGTTTTACCTCCCCTTGATCTATGGAACTAGGAACCACCTCAAACCCTAGTACGCCCCACGACCGTTTGCCCCCTTCACCTAAGAAACTCCGTAGCGGAACTATCATCGAAATAACCCCTCCGATAAAAACTCACGACCTTAGCCCAAACCTACCAGAAATTTCAGCTCCTCAGCACCAAACGGATCTCGTAACCTTTGAAACAACGGCTATTGATTATACAAAGGTTGCGAAGCTGTCAGCACAGCTAATCCCCATCTTCTCCGGGGAATTAAATCCGCATATAGGTACAGAGCTGGAAACATTCCTGGATTGCTGCAAGAGGGTCTTAAACTGCCTCAGGACCGAAGAACACGAGGCTTTTCTACAGATATTCCCCACTAGACTGAGGGGAGAAGCTTCTACCCTCTTCGCGTCCACTCCGTTCGCAACCTTTCAGGAAGCCGAGGATTTGTTAAGAAAAGTTTATTTACCAACAGAAAACTATCAGGATCTGGTAAATAAGCTTTTAGCTATTCGACAAAACCCGTCAGAAGCACTTATCCTATTTCAGCTACGACTTAAGAAGTCATTAAGAGAATGTAGGAAAGCCGCGGAGTTAAAATACGGTCCCATATTGTCCGAGGCAGTAAAAACACAACTAGATGACTTCGCTAAAAGCATCTACAAGAAGGGGTTAACAAACCCGTACCATCGGCAATTCTTAATATTAATGGGCGACGCACCGATGAAAACGTTAATGGAAAAAACATTGGAGTTGGAACAAATCCAACAACCTCAGCTGCCGTTAATCTCTGCGCAGGTTCCACTTAATCCCCTTTCATCTTATTCACCAATAGCACCCCCAACTCCCTATAAACCAATTTTAGATACCCAACTGGATCAGCCTATGGCCCAAATAGTGTCCAACACCCCAGATGTGGAAACAATACCACACATACAACTAATAGCACAGGGGATTCCACACTTAGAGACGCAAATACCGCCAGCTGACCAACCATACAGGGAAACCAAAGGAATAATGGAAGCAGACCCCCTCAGCATACCCCTGACACATGCAAACTCTCTCAGCTGGATAACCTGCAGCTATTGCAACAAAAGGGGGCATGCCTATGAGGATTGTGTGAAAAGGAAGAACACACCCTTTTGCACACACTGCCAGCAATTAAATCACGATATCCGTGATTGCCGGCAATTAGGGGAAGTAAAAAGAGTTCTGCACGTAAGGCAGACTTGCGACTTCTGTGGCCAACAAGGTCACAATCTAGGATCCTGTCAGCAAAAGCTGAAATGGGAGTCGCGAGTTCAATGCCAACCTGCAAAGAACTCCTCTACTTCCAAACAAAGAAGGTCAAAACCCTCGGTGGCAAAAACCTACCACATCAGGACCCCACGCGCGCCGTTAACCAGCACCCCAACTGTCCAACTACCTATAGATGTAGGTGTTAACAAGAACACAACACTAGTAGTGGACACCGGCGCTGAAATCAGCCTGATCAGCCAAAATTGCCTTAGCAAAACAGACTGCAAAATAAATCGGCAAGAAGCTTGCACTTTAGAGACGCCATTCGGAAGCATTAGGACCTTGGGAACCTGTAAGGTCAACTTCCAGTTAAAAGGTAAGCCCAAACTCCCATGCACATTCCAAGTAGTGAGCAATATGCCCGATCTTCCAGAAGACGGTCTGCTGGGAAATGACTTCCTGTCAAGGAATTGCAACGTGGAGGGCCCCAAACAACGCGTCACTTTTCCTCGCACGAAAAGAAACCCTAGCGTATTTAGCGTGCCAATAAAATTCTCACACTTCAAGAAAAAGGGGCCTGAAAATAAATACGCCAAAGGAAAAAAGGAGCAAGCCCAAGTTAAACGTAAAATCCTCAGGTTAAAAAGGAACCCCAAGGAGCTAAGTGATAATATCAAGGGTAGTAATCAAATAACAAACACTTCATCAGCAAATTTAACAAACTCGTGCCCCAGCTCCTCTCAGAATACAAACCTATTACAAATGCCCACAACGCCTGAAAAAATAATAAACCCCAATGAGATCGCGGAAATACTCAGGGTTTATCATAATTCCACTTCCGGTGAACATCTGAGCATCACCAAGCCGTATAATAAAATACGACAAAGATACTGGTGGCCGTCCATGCTCTCCGACATTCGGAAATATAGAAAGCAATGCGAAGGATGCCGTTCTTCAAAGGCAACCGCATGCCCCGGAATTAAAACAAAACCGCGTTTGTTTCAAGTGGGAAAGATGGTATTGGTAAGGCACAAAACCCACAAGGGCAAAGAAACATCCATTTGGAAGGGACCTTTCCTAGTTACTGCCATAAAAGGACCAGTCAATACGGTCATCAAAATGGGCCGAAGAACGGTGGTAACCCACAACAATAGACTAAAACCTTATTTCTAAATCCTAACCCTTCCAAATAACCGTGCCCCACTATTAACCCTAAACGTATGCTATCCCCAAGGTGTACCACAGTCCAATAACCTACCAGCCAAAGATATCTATAAATACACAATATGGACAGAAATAAAAGACGACACAAAAATTATCAGAAAATATAAAAACTAATAAATAATATACAAAAGAATATTAAAACAAATGTAAAATATAAACAAAACAAAACAGACATTAACCCTCAATGAGGAAGGCAATTTATAAATAACAAACAAAATTGTAACCATTTCAAAAATACATATATTACTAGAATAAGACCCTTTTTAAACATAATTACATTTATATTAAAAAATAAAAAACCAACAACCAAATAAAGTTAACATTAACGTTTAAATATATATACTAGAAAAAACAACTTCACTATTAATAAAAAACCAAAGTGAAATAAGAACATTTACGTTGACCCTTTATACCTTAATTTAAAACTTATTTACTGTAAAATTTACTTTCATTTTAAACAAGACTTGTGAATAATATAACCAAATTAATTAATACTATACCCAAAAACAAATGAATAAGAAAGTTACCCCTAAGTTAACTACCAAATAAACGTAACACTACATATAACACACAAATAAAACTAAGATTGATATAGAAAAACAATCAAGTACACAAGAATTCACGTACAAACATTAACCCTAAATGAGGAAGACAGTTTATAAACTAAATTGTAAAAAGAAGAAAGAATCTGAACAAAATTATTGGCAAATCCAAAATAATTTAGCCCATTATTGTTACCAACTTTTATATTAACACTAATTATTAATCTCAACTATTTAACATTAACAAACCTTACAATTATATGCACCTACTTTTAAATTCACATAAAATAATAAAACACAAAAGGTACATATCAGATAAATAATACCCTTTAGCATTATAAAATATGCTCTATATCCACCACTAAAATAAGACCTTCTTAAAAATAATACACACTTACCTATTAAGTTAGTAACCTACCGTTACTTCGTAATCAAAAAAAATTATAAATATCAACATCTTATATCCTTAAGCCTATGTTAGAAAAATAACATTGTAAAACACAAATTAAACCAAAACTTTTACTAATTTAAAAGCCATCTACTTACCTTTATAACACATATGCCTATTCTTAAAATATACCTAAACCATGTTGATAAATACAACCAAATAACGCAAAAAATGTTAAACTAAATTAAAACAAATGTAAACTATCGCGAAATTGAAATGCCACCACCCTTTGCTTTCCACCCATTCTAGAAAATTAATCTCTTCTAGATTAATTTTCTTTTCTAAAGGGGGGAGGGATGTAGCGATCCTAAATCGCTACCCCTATCCAAATCCCCAATAGTATCAATTCCTAAATTTCCTAATTTCATATTGAATCATATGAGCAATAAATTAACCCAAAGTTAATTTATCGCTCATTGATTCAATTCCACATAAAAAAACCCAAATCCCAAACTTTCCATTGCTCCATTTCAAATCCCATATTGAGTCACATGTACAACGAATTTAACCAAAAGTTAATTCATCGTACATTGACTCAATTCCTAAAAAATCATGAAATGCTAAATTCAAAACGCATTTCATGATTCCCCTTCCTAGAACCCATCCAACTAAAGCCTCTAACAAATTCCCAGAACACAACTCAAATTGAAACACAAACTCTTATGTGTGTTTCTGGGAATTTTGACCCTAAAATAGTTGACAATTCTCAACTAAAAATTCTATAAAAGGAGAGTGAATTTCAATTTCGCCATCAGTTAAAGTTCCGAGGCCGAACCTATGGCCAACAAAATATAAATCAATGATTAGTAGTTCTTCAGAGGCCAAACCCTTGGCCACGCGCAATGTAACCAAATTACAGAAAAATAAAGTAAACACTGATTAGTAAAAGGATTGTCCTTTCGTCTTTTGCGCTGTTTGACTTTCGGCCCGGCCTTCCCTACCGCTTGAAATTGCATTGCCCTCGATATCCGACTACAGCCTCTTGGGCTAATTTGGCTTCGGGATTTCACCAACTCTTCCAGTGATGTCTTTGTGTAATTGACCCACCCAGTGCCAGTGATGTCAACTGATGAAAATCGATCCGACGCACCAACTATATCGAAACGTTCCGCAGCCGAGTATTGGGGAATTTCCTAAAAAGAGGCAAGGCACAGTTACTACGCCGCCTCCTCCGCACATCCACAACAATAGCTACAAAAATGTAATGAGGAAAGGTGAACAGGGGGAGGGGGGACACGGGGAAGGAGAGCGTTGCTCTTGAGAGGCATACTATATCTGAGGAAGTGAAGTCCTCTCCTCGTTCAGAAGCTACCATCATTTGGGAGATGTTCGATCTATGGCTGATTTATCCTTCACTGATCGCCGTGCTAAAACGCATGCGGTCTGGGGCATTGGAGATATCACTATCATGGAGAATTCGTTTGTCCCTGGCACCACGGAGAGCGTGGTAAATAATCGGGACTCCATGCACGTCTTGGATAAGGCCTTTTTGATCCAAGAAAGGGAACGCTTCTGGGGGAATAAACCCATTCTGGAGGGTATTCTTATTCGGATAGAATGCTCTCGAGATAAGATTATTGTCACTGCACATTGCCCTTGCTGTGTGACCACGAATAATTTTAATTATGAAATTGTCTACCCTATTTAACCTTGATTTGTTATACAGAATTTTGTTGGGATAGAATTTTTTGTATTACGACTCTGGTGTTCTATAAAGTCCGAGGCAGGAACGCAAACACTGCCGCTCGAACACACGAAACTTCTCCATATAAAGTGGAGATATATTATACCATACTGGACAGCCATAAACCAAAACTGGTCGGATGAATGCCGAGTACGAAATTGTTTTGACTCTGGGGTCAAGAGGTCTACTCCGGAATAGACTTCTTGTCATAGAATATGCGCTTTTAGCTGCGGAGAGGGACGCTGCTACGTGCTTGTCAAAATATAAATACTGGTCTAGCCAGAAACCAAGGTATCTAACTACAGTTTTCACTTGCAGTGGAAGGTTATTGTTACCTACAATAGAAAAGTGTTTCCACTTGTATTTTGTAGCCCTCGAGGCCCTGGATAGGGGCGTTCTGAACAGGATAGTCTCAGTTTTCTGGAAATTAATCTCTAATTTCCAGTCGTCGCAAAATTGTTTTATTTTGTTGAAGTCAATTTGAAGGTGCTATTGATGACGTCTATTTTTCCTCCTGTTCTGTACACCACTATGTCATCGGCGTACGCAATGGCGTTTTCGAGAGAACTCACTAGATCACTAGTGGAAATATTGAATAGAATGGGAGAATTCACAGCTCCCTGCTGTAAGCCATTTTTAATTTGGAAGGTCTTGTTGGAGAGTATGTCCCCGCATTTCACCACAAAATATTTGTCCATTATCATATCGTAAATGATGTATAACAGATATTGCGGCATACGCAGGTTTGTTAACTTATAGACAAGTCCTTCTAACCATACGGTGTCGAAAGCCTTTTCGAAGTCAACCAAGCAGGCGCCTGTACATTGTCGCTTTGTCTTGTTCCACTGTATATCGGAAACAAGTTTCGTCGCTGCATGAACTGTATCATGTCGCGGTCGAAAGCCAAACTGGTTGTTGGGGATGAAATCGTTTTCATCACACCAACCTATCAGTGCTTTGTTTATAATTTTTTCGAATACCTTGCTGATGTTGGGAAGCATTCTGATCGAGCGCAGATTAGCTGGATTGCTCTTATCCTTACCCTTTTTGGATATAGGGTGGATTAGTGCAGTCTTCCAGTGTCCAACCCATTAGTGTGCATTGTTTAGAGCGTTGTTAAACAAAGTAGTGTTTATGTTCACTGCTTCGCGAGGCAAGTGCCTTAGAAGCACATTTGGAATGCTATCTATTGCAGATGATTTCTTATTTTTTATTGAGCTAGGTATGTTTCTAAGTTCATCCTTGCGCACAAACATATTTGTGTTTTCATTTCTAACGGGAGAGTCCGCCCTATTATTTTCGTCGAATGTGATGAAACTACGGTTTTCGGATCGCCAGTTGTGAAGTTGATTGCGCAGCGAGCAATGTCTTTGACGGGCATTGCTTTCAATTTCAGTGTTGGCATGAACTGATTCGTTAACTCTGTACACTGCTTCGAAACAGGCTCCAATTGAATTCGCTTTCTTTTGCGGATCTGCTACTACTATTACTTCATCATTGGAGTTGATGCGCTCTAAGGTGAGTCCTGCGGTCAGCATTATCTGACAATTTTCGGGAGTCCGTGGAATTCGTAGACAGGGAATGTCATTGTGATCTTTTCTTCGACATATTTTCTTGATTTGTGAAAACATGTTCGGTCCGTTTGCTTGAACAGCTCGAATTCTGTGGCTCCACTCCTCATTTATTACTGCGCGGTAATTATCCCGGATCAGTTTTTGAAGATTTTTAATCAAGGACTTGATTGTTTTGATTTCATTACTATTTGGGTCACTGAACTGCCTATAGCACAATTTCAGCTTTGAGAGCGGGGTGCTCTTTTGCCTATACAAAGCATCGATAGTTGCATTTCTGTATCGGCGGGTATAGCCATCCATATGAGCTACTTTGGGGATGGAACGATTCACTGTGTTAGTAACAATATCGTTCATAGTTAGTAGGTAATGATAGATTCCATCATTACGGAGGTTTCTACGAGGGTTGCCTCTTATGTTTCGGGATTTGGCAACCCTAGTGTTGCACTCCAGCAATTGACAGCTCTGTCGTAAAGTTGGACATTTTTGAGGTTATACGCACTCAGAACGTTTTGACATACGAGCGCTATTTGTGTTGTTTACAGTAACTTAAAATATTCATCTCGGGCCAAAAATGGAATTAAATCGACAACATTTTCGTGCGAAGGATGAACTTAATTCAATTTTTGGCGATGAAGCTCCATCAAGGACCAGTGTTTATCGATGGTATGGTGAATTCAATCGTGGTCGTACTTCACTCCAAGATGAATTTCGTGGAGGTCGTCCAAAATCAGTTGTTGTTCCGAAAACCATTGATGCTGTGCGCGAACTGATATTGGAAGATCGTCATGTGACCTATCGTGAGATTGAGACAACCTTAGGCGTTACTGAGACCAGCATACATTCAATATTGCATAAACATTTGACTGTCAAAAAAATTTGTTCGCGTTGGATCCCACACAATTTGTCAATTGCCCAAAAAAAGGCTCGTGTCAATTGGTCGAAAGAAATGCTCAAAAAATACGGTCGTGGTGCTTCGAAACACGTCTATGACATCGTGACAGGTGATGAATCGTGGATTTACGCGTATGAGCCCGAAAGTAAACAGCAGTCGACTGTCTGGGTGTTTCAAGATGAGCCAAATCCAACCAAAGTTGTTCGCGCACGAAACACTTCCAAGCAAATGGTCGCCTGTTTTTTCGGAAAAACTGGACATGTCGCAATCGTACCACTAGAACAACGCAGAACAGTCAATTCTGAGTGGTACACAACCATTTGTTTGGCAGTTGTCTTCCAAGAAATCAGGAAAACCAACCGCAGAAGACGTATCACTCTTCACCACGACAATGCGAGCTCTCACACATCGGCTGCGACAACTGCATTTTTGAGCACCCAAAACATCGATTTGATGGGTCATCCGCCGTATAGTCCTGACTTGGCACCGAATGACTTCTTTTTATTCCAGTACGTAAAAAACAAACTGAGAGGTCAACGTTTTTCGACACCTGAAGAAGCGGTTGCTGCATTCAGAATGTATGTGTTGGATATACCTCAATCAGAGTGGCAAAAGTGCTTCGACAATTGGTTCAAACGCATGCAAAAGTGTATAGATCTTCATGGGGAATATTTTGAAAAACAATAAAGTGATTTTCGATGATCAATATTTGTTTTTGTTTTTTAATCCCGAAATATAAAAGGCAACCCTCGTATTAGTCGGTGGGTCTATGGCCATGTTGCATATTTCTCTTTTTACCATGCGATCGAAACGCGACCAATGTGCTTTTCGGAAAACGAAAGAGTGTACCTGGTCGTACTGCTCAAGTAGATGGTACTCGTTTGGCGCGTGTATTACGGCTCCAAGTCCGTAATGATCGCTATCGTACTCAATTGCGCGAAGACAATTTCGAGTAGTTACCTCGGTATCTGGTAACTGAATTCGATCATCTGTCATAAGTAAATCCAGGAAGGAGTTACCTCTTGGATAAGACGGTGTACTTGTAGCGTACAATTCTAGTTTATGCTCGATCGCGTTTGTTTGTCACCAATCAAACAAGGCATTGCCTCTGGTGTTCGAGGTCAGATTGCCCCAGGCACTGTGCTTGGCGTTAAAATCACCTGCCATTAAAAGTAATTGTTTTCCGAATCTAACTTGAGACTTCGGAAAAGCGTATCGATTTCACAGATAAATTGGGTACCCTGAAAAGATTCAGGAGCGTAAGCAGCGACTATATATAGATGCCTTTGACTTTTTAGAGGGATATCTAGAATGCATGCCTCTATCACCTGGAATTTGTGTACTTCCGTGCTGTAAACGACCTTACGGTGAAGACCTTTCTTAACTAAGAATCCACCCCCTCGAGTAGAGTGTGGTCGATCTCGTCTAATTAGGTTATAATTTTTGTAGCCCATTTTGTGCCTTTGGTTTAGTTTAGTTTCGCTAGCCAAGAGCACATCTGGGCATTTGGCTTGGAGCAGATTGCCTGGAACCGATGATCCACTTTTCTTTGTGAATGTTGTATATTGTGTCTTTGCTGCATTGAAGTGGACGAGATTGGCCTTTCTCCACTGCAGGACCCTATCTAGATCTTGATTCAGATAGTCAATCTGTCTACATCTCAGCTGGTGCGACATAGATGTGCCAATCGTCCGAACTCTCGAAAATGAGGAAACAAGCGTACTATCATCCGCAAAACTGAACACTTTGTTATCCGTTGGCTCCAACAAATCATTTATGTGAAGCAAGAACAAGGTTGGAGCCAAAATAGAACCTTGGGACACCGCCGAATTAACAGGATACTGATCCGAACACTCGACGTCCACAACAACCCGGATCGATCGAATTTCGAGGAAGCTCCTCGTCCAGTCGGAAAGCTGTTGGGAAAGTCCATTGAACGAATTTTGATCAGCAACGCCCCGTGCCAGATGCGGTAAAAAGCCTTAGAGATGTCCAATGCGACCACCCTTCACTCACCATGCCGCTCAATCGCAGATCTCCATATATCGGTTATAAGTGCCAAAAGGAATTCCTCAGCGCGACCCTCAACCATATGATGTCCATGTTATTGAGTTCCAACGCCTCCCTCCTCTTGCAAGCAAGATCGGACCACGCGAAGACGTAGACTTCACCCTTAAAATGGAATCTCGAAAGCAAGTCCGATTCTGACCAATGAAGATATGTCGAATCAGTTGACGAATCGACCTGGGTCTCAGTTAGGGCAAGGATATCAGGTTTCGTTATTTGCAAATATTGGTGGACGGCGT
This sequence comes from Microdon myrmicae, assembly GCA_963931805.1. Taxonomy (NCBI): domain Eukaryota; kingdom Metazoa; phylum Arthropoda; class Insecta; order Diptera; family Syrphidae; genus Microdon; species Microdon myrmicae. The sequence goes on along the minus strand of OZ007497.1, from coordinate 28,659,457 downwards.
TTACATTGGTATTGGTGAAACCGATGCTCCTGATGTTACAAAATGCCGTTACCAGTCGAGCGGCGGCAGAGGCTAAAGTTCGGTTATTTATCATAATATTTGCATGATGTTCCCCTCGACATCATCATCATCATCATCATCGGCACTACAACCGGGATCCGGTCTTGGCCTTATTTAACAAATCTCTCCACCGGTCCCGATTTCGAGCCGATGTCATCCAGTTTAGCACTCCCAGGCTCTGGGCGTCCTGGTCTACGCCATCCCTCCATCGCAGACAAGGTCTGCCGCGCTGTCTCCTTCCATACATCCTGCCACAAAGGACTTTCCGAGCATGCTTTTCTCGCTCATTCGAACTAGGTGTCCCGCCCACCGGAGTCTACCGAGCTTGATTTTTCTTACAATATGAGCTTCAAGGTAGATTGCGTACAACTCATGGTTGTAGCGTCTCCGGAATCGTCCTCCCTCACATACGGGGCCAACAATTCTCCTTAAGACCTTTCTCTCGAACGCGGCCAAGAGTTCAGAGTGCTTTTTATTAAGCACCTAGGTCTCGGATCCATACATGAGTACTGGTAAGACCATGGTCTTGTACAGTAGTAGCTTGGATGTTCTGGATAAATTTCGGGATTTAAAGAGCCTTGATATACCATAGTAGGCTTTGTTGGATTTAATCAGCCGTTCGCGTATTTCTTCTTCCATATTGATATCGGCTGATACTATTGACCCAAGGTAGTTAAAGGATTGCACTACTTTAAATCCGTGCTCCACTACCCTGATAGTTTGACCAACGTTAGGTCTTCTCTTCGCAGAAGTTGCCACCATGTACTTGGTTTTTCCCTCATTAATGCGCAGTCCCAGTTTTTGTGCCACCTGCTCGATCTGGGTGAAGGATTCCTGTACCGCCGATTCGGTTCTACCGATGATGTCGATGTCATCTGCGTAGGCAAGTATCTGGCTGGACTTGGTGACAATAGTCCCTCTAGTTGTAACGCCAGAGTCACGGATTGCTTTCTCCAACGCCAGGTTGAAGAGGAGGCAGGCCAGACCGTCCCCTTGTCGGAGTCCATTATAGATGTTTATTGGTTTGGACAGCAATCCCGCTACTTTTACTTGACTAGTTACGTTGGTCATGGTCAACCTACAAAGTCGTATCAATTTATTTGGAATGCCGAATTCTCTCATGGCATTATATAGTTCTACCCTCGCTATGCTGTCGTAGGCGGCCTTGAAGTCTATAAATAGATGATATAGCGGAATCTTAAATTCCAGACATTTTTCCATCGCCTGCCTAAGGGTGAATATCTGATCAATTGCTGATTTGCCTGGGATGAAGCCACACTGATATTGACCAATGATGGCCTTAGCGTATGGGGATATCCGGTCTTGTAGGATAGTGGAGAGTATCTTATAGGCGGTACTCAGCAATGTTATACCCCTATAGTTGCTGCACAGTGTGATATCTCCCTTCTTATGTATGGGGCAAATTATACCACGACGCCAACCTTCCGGCATCTCCTCTTGCTCCCATACGTGCACCACGATCTCGTGAATTGCGTGATGTAACGCTGTCCCTCCTTGTTTGGTCAGCTCAGCTGGTATGCCATCAGCTCCAGGGGCTTTACTTGATTTTAGCTGTCTAATGGCTTTTAATGTTTCCTCAATGCTTGGTGGCGGCAGCATTTGGTCCTGGTCTTGCATTGGTGGAGCCTCCAATTCTTCTGTGAGCTGACCATTTAGCAATTCATTAAAGTGCACTTCCCATCGCTCCAGAATGCCTTCAGGATCGGTGATCAGATTACCCTCTTTATCCTTGCAGTAAGTGCAGCGTGGTGTGTACCGCGTCATACTGCGGATTATTTGGTAGAACTTCCGCGGCTGGTGCGGACCTCGCTCTCTACTTTTCTCTATTTCACAGACAAGATTTTTTTCCCAGGCACTTTTCTTTTGTCTGTGAAGTCTTTTTTCAGTTCTTCTGAGCTCTTTGTATTTCTCCTCGCGTACCCGCGTCCTATGAGACTGCTGCATTGCCCGGTATGCAGCATTCTTACGTTCAGTCGCTAGTTTGCACTCATCATCAAACCAGTCGTTCCGATCTCTACGACTACTGCCTAAGATGGAGTTGGCAGTACTAATGACAGTATTCTTAAGGCGTGTCCATTTCTCTTCTACGCCCGGCATTCTGGCCCCAGGACTTACTCTCCCTCCGTCGAGCTCTTCGAGGGCGAGTCTTAACGCATGACCAAAGGTGTTGCTGGTGTTCTCATTGCGTAAGGCAGCCGTGTTGATTCGAACCTGATCCGTGGGTGCAATACGTCTCCGTAAGGCAATCCGCGCTCGGAAAACTGTACCAACAAGATAGTGATCCGAGTCGACGTTGGCACCTCGGTACGTTCGTACCGTCATCAGGTTCGAAGAGTGGCGGCGATCTATCAACACGTGGTCAATTTGGTTGCGAGTGGCTCCATCAGGTGATACCCAGGTGGCTTTGTGGATATCTTTACGCGGAAACCTGGTACTCGCAACGACCAAGTTCTTTGATGCTGCCAGTTCGATGACTCGTAGTCCATTGTCATTAGTATTCTCATGCAAACTATGGGAACCTGCGTAGTGCCTGAAAACCGGCTCCCGACCTATTTTCGCATTCAAATCCCCAAGAACGATTTTCACATCGTATCTTGGGCAGGCATTGAGGGCCCGTTCGACGTTCTCATAGTATTCTTCTTTTTCGTCGTCAGGGGACTCCTCTGTAGGTCCGTGAACGTTTATGAGGCTTATGTTCTTAAATTTGCCTCGCACGCGAAGAGTGCATAGCCTTTCATTTATTGCATTAAAGCCGATGATGGCAGGCTTCAGTTTTTGGCTGACTAGAAAGCCTACCCCGAGCACATGGTGTTTTGCGTGACAACTGTAATAAATGTCATACTCTTTTCTTTGAAAAACACCACTCCCCGTCCATCTTATTTCTTGTAATGCTGTTATGTCAGCCTTATATTCGGACAGGGCATCGGCTAGTTGCTGTGCAGCTCGAGCTCTGTATAGTGAGCGTATGTTCCATGAAAAAATCCTTAAATCGTTTAGCCGTTTTCGTTTCCGTGGTCGTCGTCGTGTATCCGGTCCATATCCGAGGCTTGTTAAATTTGCCATAATAATTCATTTTTACGGGCCTGGTTATTAGCCTTGCGCCAACCTTTCTCAGGATGTCGCTGCATGCATTGGTTCACTACTTGGCGGGTGTCAAAGTAGCTATCCAGGGGTGTCACTTAGAGACTGCATGTCGACTTGGATTGAACAGGGACAAGGATCGTCCTGGCCTTCGCCGGGTTGAAGGCAATCAGAGACTTTGCCCTGTATGTTCGCACCCCCCCCCCCCCCCCCCTCGACATAGTCCCCCCGATATAGTCCGCCCGGAGATCCGAATGCGAGACTAGTTTACCTCCGGAATTCTTTATATCAGAAGGTACCACCATGACTTATCTCCGTGTCAGTGTCAGAAGATTTTTCCTGACGATATCGCGGTATGTACAGCATGACGGGGTGGTATCTCACCTTGGGACCGATTACCACCTAAACCCACCTGTTCTCGAACCGGTCCATCAGTCAAGCTTTTCAGGGCCCGAAGAGCCATGCATCGCTCGATCCCCACCATTCCCAGCGATGCGACTTACCTTGAAGTCGAATCTTCAGCAAGGTTACGCAACCTTGCTACGGCAATAACCGCCAACCAATTCGCTGGAATTAATTCGGTTATCCCCAAGGATAACCGACATAAATATATATTAGGCAGCTTACCTTTTTTGGGTGCTTTTCCAAACCTCTTCCCCACGGTCATTCCTAAAAGCATAATTCACGGCAAGATTATCATCTTGCCATGACATCAACCCATCAACCGAGCTTCCGCGACCGAACAATGGATGGCACATATCCACCAACACACGCTGATCTTTCCGTGTGTTATTTTTGTACCCATTCATTGACCTAGCATTATTTCGGGTTGCTTGCACAGCTGCAAGCCAGATTTCCAACGGCATGTCTATGATCTATCTTTCCTTAAGTAAAGAAGATCAAATCAAACATTGGCCTTTCAGGCGCGCATATTTTGCTTGGATCTAAGCATGACCGATTTTATGATCCGTTGCCGTTTCTTGGAACTATCACCAGCATCGGTCATGGCCACCAATTTTAGTTTACACAAAGTAAACATTCAAGAGGATACTTTCGCCTGACAGTGCCTTTCAACGGGATTAACACATCCCTAACATAACATGCATCGAATCACCAGACCGAAATTTGTTTATGCTAGATGATCTAACAACGGCCATGCCCAATGTTCGATACATTTTTCCAAGATAGATTTCTGCCTTCGGCAAGGGTTTTATTGACTCACGTCAATCAAGAATCTATCCCTTGCGGATGGCGGCAGTTTATCTTGCCCAAACATGTAGCAGTGGATTCGATCTGCTACATGAGTTTTTCTCTTTTCCTTTTCGTTTGGACCTTCGCCATTGGCGGCGAATCCTTTAGTTTTTTTTTGGTTTTCTTCGGATGTCTGTAAAGAGACATTCCACTTGGAGTCAGATTTTAGCTACCAAGCTGTGCGGAAGTCGGAGTCAGATATTGTGTGATCCAATAAAGGCGCGACAAGCGTATGTTTAATAATTTAAAAGTAGAACTCGAAAATTTCGTGACTTAAATAACATTCTTTAATCGGTTCAATAAGTGCAAGTATGATAAAGTATTAAAGATAAAACAATATTTCTCCACTCTGCGATCCTATAGTGCAGAACCTATATTATTTAATTACAAAGCAGTAAAAAGTGCAAATTCGCGTTTGCCGTGTAGAATTAATTTAAATAGAATATGTTGTGTTTTTCAAATTGATTTAGAATTCCATTCACTGTTTTGAATTAAGGATCGATTCCAATAAATGCAATAAAAGAACAACTTATCAATCTAACGATCCCAGTGTTTTTCTTTGTCGGATTTACTTTTCTGTGTCTCCGGTTGGATTCGCTTAGTGCAACAGCGGTGGTGTTTTTTGTTGAATCCGCGTCCGTGCTGACGCACTAATAGAAACTACCACAAGCTCCTAAAGATGAGCAGGGATTTCTCTCGACCATTTCACGGAGCCTATAGCTGGATGGGGTGGTATTTTAAAGGGCGACAGGGCGTTGGAACCCCACCTATCACTCTGCCTTTAGTTGCCTCTTACGACAAGCCAACCTAGCTGTGAGTATATTCTAACGCCCTACTCACACGGCACATAATGTACGAGTATTACTAAAGTTGTAGGTTTTATGTGTAACAGGGATCAGTCCGCCGTACTGCATTGTCAACTGTTAAAACTGCAATGAATGCAATTGATCAATTTCAATCGAGCATAGAAAAACAAACGGCCACAATCCGAGGATTTTTATTTTGTGGAACAATAGTAACTCTCTGGATCAGGTTGACAACAACCTAACCAACTCGACAAATCCATATTTTAAAAGTATCTCAAATTTTTAAAACGTTGAAAGTCTTACTCAGTTCGCCATATTTTCAAGACGTTACTACCATTGACTATCACATATTTCTCTCAATGGCGCATGACTTGGCTGATCAGCACTTCTGTTCTTATGAAGAAGATCATCAGATTCATTCGTGTATTGTCCCAGAAGATAGCCAGTTTTTTATACGCGGGATCCGTATGCTGCTGAAAGATGAGAGAGAGTAGTACACGGCGAATCATACGTGTATAACCATTTTTTTAATAATGAAACCTCGAGTTTCAGAAAGAAAAAAAAAACACCTAGTATTCTTCATCCTTTGAAGCGCATATCGTTGATATGGATGGAAGTAGATAATGATCGGTCCGTTAGCCCCTTAAAATACGATTTTATCAGAACCTTAGAACTTATTTTTAAATACTGCTACCCCGATCCCCTTATTATTGAGTGGATATTCGTATATCACCGCATTTCGGGAAAACCAATTATCGAGAAAGAACCCATTTCGAAATGCTTGATTGTAGTTATATATTACTTTTACCCATCCTTTTGTGTTAGCATTGCCTTATTTTACGATACTGATGGTGATACGTTAAGCAAACTTTGTATCAGCTAACATTTCAATTTCGTACACACACTTGGGAGTCGCTAGGGATAAAAAGACCATAACATTCATTTGTAGACTAAAAATTATTTGCCATGGAAGATGAATGCTACCGAATGATCAATGGAGAGTATTAAAGGGACTTAACTAGACTTACATCCACCTCAAGCAAACCCGAACCAACATAAATTCAAAATCAACCTAAAGTGATATCCTGTTGCATGTAATTGACATGATTCTGTTTACGATTTACTCTTAGACTATGAGCCGCCTTATCCCAAAAATAGCATGAGCGGGCATAAATCTAGAATACAATACAAACGACCGTATTCTAGTTCACATTATCATTATTGGCAAAGTTTTTTTTTATATTATTCCACTGACCTTGACAGAAGCTCAGCAGTTATCTCAACATTTTCGGAGAGAAAAACCTTAGACGGAGATTACGTGCTTTATGGAAACACCCCGCAGATTTATCAACCCTCAACATGACAAATAGACTATATGAATGGATTTAATTGATTTATATTCTATTCCCTTGGAATAATTTATGGAGGATAAGTGGGCGTTTACTCAGTCCATCGCGTTTATCAATTTATATATAACATATCGTTTAACAATTGAAGCACGGTGCCAAGTGATTGTCGTATATCTTTACGGATACTGATTGTTTAGATTGGACTTATATCACGTGGGTGTGATTGGTTTCAGTTTATTCGGAAGCCCTGAAGTTTCGCGATAACATTTCATTGGCAGTTTCCTGAAAAGACGTTTATTTCTATTGAGCAGGAACTCAAACAGTTTCGACGGCAGGATGTCAATTACGAAATTGTAACTTATACTGTACACCTTGGGCTGGATACATCATAGAGGTTTGATTGAAATTTACGCTTACCTTCGTGATTATGATCCTAATGACGCCGGCGCTCAAAATGACGAGTTCTGTGAAAAGAAGATAAGAACAAAATGAGTACGCCAATATTTCTATGTTGAAAGGGAAAGTATAAAATTGAATAATTTGCTCATAGTCATCACGAGAAATTTTGGACTGAAAAACAAATTTCCTTTATGCGGTTTTAGAAACCAAAGGAGATATGGAGATTTCGAAATTTTTTTCAGGTACTACAATTATACAGAAATAGGTAAACAACTATGCCCACTATTGTCAGGCTTTGTCTTTAAAGTAGAGCACAATTCCGATCTAAATCCGATTTGTAAAACTTTGTACCAACATTCCCAGAAAGTACCGGTAAAAAGTTTAGTTTTAAGGTTTTAAAGTTTAGTGGGGCTACCACCCCATTTAATAGCAAAACAAAAAAACAAATCAGTATTTAACAAAAAAGTAATCAAGAAAAAATTTCCGACTGTAGAAGAAATTGATTAAAATGAAGCAGTGCAAACAAGAAAGGATAAAAAGAAGCCTAAAAATAAATATGAAGAAAACAAAATTTGAATAGATAACCAAGAACATGAAGAAAAGTGAAATTGTATTAGAAAAAAAAACAAATTATGATCAAATTGATATAGATCTCTTTTTTTATTAATCCTAAATAAACAAAAAGAGCTTCACGTGTTACGCGCAAAATCTACCACCTTCTAATACTTAGCGTTTTACACCCCGCCCTCCCCACAACCACACCCCGATGTTCCATAGAGAAGATATCGCTGGTTTTGTGTTGAAGTGAAGAGAGAAAATGGGACAGTGTCAGGTACACCGGACGTACGCGATAGGAAACGGCGCAACGTTAAAGCTCTAAGTTTTCTCAATGGCGAAGTTTACTTTAAAAAGTAGCACTGTAGATCAATTTCTGCAACAATTTCTATTGCTCATCGTGGACAATATGTTTGACGTTACAACACAAAAGCTGGCCGAAATGATGTACCCAGTTCCTGGTCAATCTAGTTTTGCTCCATTTAACGGCCTATGAGTCGACTACTCTGCCCATGCACAACAGGTCACAGAATAATAATTATTATTTCAGCATTCCTCATGGTCCTATGCAATTTCCTTCATATTTACGGGGAACACATTTCATAGGATCATCTGGTCTACTTGCTTCAGAGCGACAAATCACATCCGCAGGCGATATCAAAAAGTCTTCCTTTTAACTCTCCTTCTGGCCCTGTTGCGTATCCTCAGGCGGTGGTGTGGCGGTTCTCTTGAACGCCACCAATCATCTTCCAATTACCAAGGTAAAAACCCCCATCTAGGGCATACCAAATAAATAAAAAACAAGTATTGTGGCAGTTCTGTGGGGGTTTCTCTATTGTACATGAGAACCAACCCACAATTCCAACCACAATTCCTATCTAATTTCGACCGCTTTCAGCGCGTCATACCTACCCATTTCCTTTATATGTTATTCCCCAGTAAAACATGTCAAACGGACGCATAGCTAAACTCATTATCCCATGCAGATAATGCATAATTGAGTTTAGCTACATTCTTGTCGTACGGCAACTCCATTCTTGCTAACCATGAGATTCCCATCGCAAATTTCATAATGTCGGTTAGCAACAACAAGTCTAAACGAACGACACTGTTGCATCATAGCAAAATCGCTGGGGTTATTTCAGCGTCTTAGAGTCTGGTTCTCACGCTGATTATTTCCCAAGCATCAGCGGCGTCCTATTGACTTTCCCTCAGACCACCCATTCGCTTGGGATCAATGATCTCTTTTTGCAGGGGAGTGACATCAGCTAGGTTGTCCTCTCCTCTAAAATTCTGTCTTTACACGGTTCATTGCGCTCTGACTACACCATAGCCGTACCACTGGGTCAGTAGGTCATGTCAGTAGCTGCATCTGATACCAACACACAGAACCAAAGATACCCCGAGATCACAGCACATCATGTTTCTCTTCTCTCATTCTCCATGTCCTTTAATTTCCCTATTAACAAAGGTTACCCACACTTCGACGGGCGTGAGGTTGGGAGAGCAGAGGCGTGGTCTCTTTTGGTTGTCCTGTGTGTGGAGTGAAATACAGAATTTCACCCTTAATCCACCAGTCGCTATTCATTCACCATCGCGTGCGGACGCTACATCGAGCGTTCAAGCATTAGTCGTTTACAATCACCACGCGGGCAATCTCGCCGCAAGAAAGTCGATAATCGAAAGCAAATCGGAAGAGTCAACTTTTGAGTTACCCGGTCACCGTGTCGAGAAAGAAGTGCTTTGTCTTAAAATAATATTTATAAAAAAAACAATTTACTAATATTAATACTAAGTTACAAGTTAAGTAAAAAAAGAAAACAAAACAATACCAATAAAAAAAAGGATTAACATTAAGTCAACACCAGTGCATTTTCATTTATTGCCTTCCTCCTGTGTACAATTTTTCTGTGGACAAGTGTTGGGGTAAAAGTGGAAACCGTGCCATACGCTGGCAACAATACTTTTTCAACCCCACAGTTCCATTGAACGCCACTACTTACCTTACGGCTATAATAAAGAAATAGTTTTCTGTAAAACATAAAAAGCGTGTACTTACTTCCTTGGTCGTACCTATAACATCAGAAAAACCTGTAAAACACGTACTTACCTTTACATAGTTGTACCGTGGATATCTGAAATTCGGTAAATCTGCAATTTTCGCTGACATAAAATTTCATCAGCAACAACGGACCTTTACCACAAGAGCATAGACGTACGAAACGCACCATGTTCCTTAAAGGCAATCCGGTTGCACATAGAGCAATCAACATTGCCCAAACCGTACCAAAGAAATACATCCTAATGTGTCTGCCACATACCACGGGAGATATTTCCTATTTTCCGTTCTTTCCTAAATGCCCACATCGGTCGGTAAACCGTTCGGCAAGCAAATTCATTGGCACCAGTGGGTATACCCTGAATTACAACTCGGCTACGATATTACGTAACGATACAAGCCCTTGATCTTGTCCATGCACACATGAGGAAAGAATTTTTCCGCACGCGTGCATGGCAAGGCACATTCATGGATATATCGGTCGATCGTATGCCGTCGCTGATCAATGCATCACCCAAGCATCTCCTTCATGATGTATGCCCAGCTAGGAACTCGATGTATAGCATTTCCTTTTATGGAGTTTCTCTGTCCGCAGTCCGTTTGCTCGCATGAGCATGCGAAGCAACCACATCCGTGTGTGTGTTTCAACCCTTCTGTTTCTAAGACAAAATTCAAAAAGAGAATCTTCCCATATATGGTCATCGAGGCGATTAATGAATTTTTGGTAATTCTGTTGCTTCGGTGGCCATACTCAATCGCGTTTCAGATTCCCTGGAGGCAGGCCGGGCCTCCACGTTAAATAAAAGTGGTGTCGGTGTGTAGAATCTTTTCTTTCGTCGGGGATGATAAAATGAAATTATTATTTTTTTCTTAATTAAATACACAATATTCTATTATATTATAGTTTTTTCTTTGCCACCATTAAATCATTCGTTAAACACAAGCTATTTATTTAATTGTACTCCCAAAACCAGCATGCAAACTATAAATTGTGAACAGTAAGATAATATTAAATCAATGTGTTTTATTAAAGGAAACAAAAAATGTGTTTTAATTTCATTCGACTAAATCTGGACTGACCAAATCAGGAAGTGTGTTGCTCGTCATTGAAATTCCATGACATTTATCCTTTTGCTACTTCTTCGCCAAGTGATCCGCTTTTATTGATGATGTGTCATTTTATTGCATTACGATAGACGCGTTAATAGTACTGTGGAGAAGCCCATCGACAAGATGCCCAGTAAAATCAAATGTCACCCACGGCAGTTGCGTTCCTCGAAGCGATCGTCAGCTCCATTAATAACAAAGCCGAAACCGGCTTTACAGAATTTATCGACTCGAACTCCATACTTTAAGGGGAGCCGAACAAAATCAGCTCATTTCGGCAGGATACCCTCTTCTTCCTCACAGAATGCACATGTACTTGCAATTTGTGCAAGAAAAAGAGACGCCTTTTTGATGAGTATCTCAGACCCAGAAATAGTCCTTTCTGCGTGGGTTGCCGGCAATATGGACATGACATTAGGAATTGTCGTCTACACAAAACACAGCCAAGATCTACCCCCACCCCCCCCCCCCACCCCCCCTCCAGGTATCGTTGCGCTGATTCGCACCCTTTTCATATAAAAAAAAAAATCGATTCCCTATATTCCCCACACTGTTTTCCCTACCTGAAATCATCAAAATTCATCCTGCTGTATAACACCAAATTCCCTTCAAATTCCTCTTGCTAATTCCAACACAAACGTTTATCCCAAGCCAAAGTTCCCCTGTAATACAATATATATAAAGCACAGGCTATCGCTTGTGAATAGTTTCCATCCGTTGAAAGATGTACAGGAGTATACTTTCCAACCCCGTCCATATCCCCTTCTGGGAAAGTACTTCGTAGTTCTGCGTTTCAAGAATTACCCAAGCTTCCAAACGAAGTCACCCTTTTGGTTTCGCTTTTCTTTGCAAGCGAAACCAAAAACATATCTAAACCAAGATGCTCTTGTGGGGGCATGGAGTGTGCGCCAGCGTATGGCACTAATTCACTACCATCCCCAACCGTCGGGTCCTTTACCGCGAACAGACAAAAACGAAACGCACTGGCTCTGATGTGATAAGTCTTTATTTCTTTTATTTATTGAAGGAGGGTAACACTTGAAGGCAGTTGGTATTAACAACTTTTGGTGGTAAGTCTTTCTGTTCATGGGTTAACTAGTAGGCATTGCGCTAGTATTTAAATTACGCTATCAGATTAAGTTCTTACACTAAGGGTTTGCTAAAGTGTTCAACAGCGGTAGCGGCGCCACGCTTATTTGTCAATTTTGGGGTATATACACGACGCGGCTATGTGTTACTATTAAACGCTAAATAACACGCGATGGGCAGAGAATTCGTGTAGAAAATAAATGCGTGACTAAAGGGCAGAACTTTCACGCTCGCGAAGTGATGAAATGGCCAGTGTGTGCACTCTCGCGGTTAAGACTCGACTATATACTCGGGGGTTTGCAGCCCCCGGAGCGCACGTTACGAGGGGGGCTGATGTGCGCACGCCGATGGTAGAATGACGACTGACTGATGAAGGAAAAAATGTATTCTACTTTCGAATAGAAGTGCTATGCTTGCATAGGAATTCAGTTCCAGCGAATCCTGGCCGTATAAGCCTAGATTCGTTGGTTGCGTATACCGGGAAATTGCTTTGGGAACGCGAGCAAGTATGGGCATGCATTTTCGGGGGAAATTGGAGTTGCTTGGGTGCAAGCAAGAGAATATCGTTTAGATAGAATGTTGTTCGAAGTCGTTTCGGGGAAATGTATGCGGCTTGGTTAGTTGTTAATGTTCCGTTGAGGATTTGAATATGCGTTAGTTACGGCATATGAATTTCGGCGAAGTTAAGGTTGCTTGGTCACGAAGAGGAAATGAAAATTCAGTAAAGGATTGACCGAAGCAATTTTGGGAAAATGAATGCGCGGATAATTAGAATATATTCTGTTGAATTATATTCTGTTGAGAGTCTGGAAAATGGTTTTTATTGCGGATTGGTGAGATGTATGCTGTTGCGGATCGGGTTTTTGCATGTCCCCAGGCTAGGGTTGTGGGTTGGTTCTCCGTGTGATGCAGAGAACCTCCACACTCTCCTTTGAAATTCCCATTCTCCCTGGGTTCATTGACTGCTAGGTAAATTCGATAGAGTTTATTCACATCTAATGGGCGGGAAATGGGAAAATAAGGATGAGTGTGCGATCGGGAATGGGCGATCGGTATAAAAGAGCGCGAGTGGGCAGAGAGTGAGTCTGGTGTGAAAGAATTTAAGAAGCAGCATCAACAACCTAAAACCAATGTGAAATAGAGAAAAACGTTTAAACAGGAAATGTGATAGTAAATATAGGCAACAACCAAAAACCAATGTCAAATAAAGAAAAACGTTTTAAAAAGGAAATGTGTATAGTAAATATAAACAACAACCAAAACCAATAGCAAAATAAAGAATTTAGAACTGAAAACAAAATTTAATTAAAGAACTGCTCACGAGTACGACAGGAATACAAGAAGTTCGGTCGTTGCTGATCTGCAACCAGTGGACGTGCGAATATAGGCACAAATCCCCCGTTGAGCCCAACTCGTCAGCTAAACAGTGAGTACCCTTTGTTTCGTTATGTATACATATTATTGGCGTTAAATAAATTGCAGCAAACTCCAAAAGCGGTCACCTGCAATCCAATCTAAGAGGGTACCCTGCGAACAACCACCCCAGACTCCCCAACCATTAACTTAACTCAAGGGCGGTCCACTTAAAACTGCAAAGTTTACTGCATGGGGCACAGCTGTGATTTCTGCGCCCGACGAGGCCATAAGGAGACAGAATGCCGCTACAAACTAAGTTGAGAATGGATAGGCGTTTTGACCTCCGACCCCGACAATAACCGAGAATCAAATTCCAACCCAAAAAGTTACGAGGACAATTTGATAAATCAGTGCCTTTCAGAATAAAAGATATTTTTTTCCGCAAATAAGCTTTTCTTTTCTTAGCGTTGTCTCTTTTTAGCTCGATACATTTAGTCCAGCGTATTTATAACTTTTTTTTCCTTCAAATAACAGGTTACCTCAAGGCCCTCAAAATATGCGTTAGTTTCGGTGATGACATTTTCATTCGACCCAAATCTCTGACAGCCCAGCCATTTCTTGAGGTTTGGAAATAGGAAATAGTCGCAGGGGGCTAAATCTAAAGAATATGTTGAATGGGGTAGGAGCCCATTTTGTGGATTTTGCTTGATTGTGCTTAACAGCACACGAAATTCAGTTTTCATTTTTTTATTTTCTTTCAATGGCTGTCAATCTCTCAACGACGCAGCTTGTTCAAACTTTGACAGCAGTCATTTTATAGATGTGATTTAATGGGACCAGTGCAGTATTTTAAGTTATTCCGCCGGAAATTCAAAAAGTCACTTACCTTCACACTGCAATCGTATCAACGTCTATCAAATCCACAGAAACACACGGTCACATTGACTGCCAGCGTGGGTCCGGACATGGTGTCAGAGCAAGAAAAATAGATAACACACGCGAATTCCAATGGCAGTACAACAAGGAACCGACTATCACGTCGAACTATCCCAACGCAAAAATTCCACCCACCCGGGTCTATATACACATATACACGCCCGAATTCCAACCCTCCCTCCCGAAGCTGGAGAAAACACCGTGAGTGTCACAATAGGCGAAATCATACAGTGGCGAAATGCATCATACAGTGGTCAAAAGGAAAAATGGGAGAAAAGTTCGGGAACCTTCTTACGGTCGTATCAGTTAATACATGTTGTTATCTGGCGCCACTCACGTGTGTCTTTCCGTAGTCCAACTTTGTTTGGGGATATGGCGGCACAAAGAAACCTGATTAGTTGTAGATACTGGCGTTGGAATCCGCATAATCAAAGAAAAAGCACTATAATCCAAATGCTCAATTTATATTCAAGACTCATGCAACCTGCAGACGCCCCTTAGTTCAGAGGAAACTAAGGGAAGATGCTTGGGGGATTTCCAGTTGGCACAGAGCGTACCATGCTCATCCCAAGTGATATGTTCTCTACTAGGTCTCTCAGAATATGGTTTCTTGGGCGATGATTTTCTCTCCAATAATTCTAATGGATGGACCAGGGCATTGTTGGGAATTCCATCAAACAGGTACTAACAAGAAACATCTTACTATCGCCTTCGCAAATAATTGGAGAAAAACCGAATTCAGGAACCCGTTGAGAATAGGATTATTGAGGAAATGTGATTTAACTCACTGTCAATAAATTCTCTAAGGTCTTTTCTATGGAAAGAGCTGACTGTATAATCTCTTCGCCTCTAATATTTCAGACCTCACAAAATGATCCCAGTCTTTAAGACAATAATAGACGCAAATTCTCATTCGAAAGGATTGGTAATCCCCTTCATCCTCGAATCACCCTAGATGAACGGGCGACTAATATTCCCATTTTCTATCCCCGGATGAGCCTGTACCCAACAATTTTGGACGATTCACTGGCAGAAGAGAAATAAATTGTGTGTTGAAAATTGTAAAAAAAAAAAAATCGTATGTGAACAGAATGTGTTAAGGAATGTAAATGAAAGGGAATCATAAAAGAAACAAATTACAAATTATTGTACAGACATTGTGTATGCTCTTTCTGGTGAATTGAGAAGAAAAAAATAAATAAATAAAGAGGGAAAATAGTTATTTTAATTATGATTAAACTTAAAAATAAATCTCCCAAACGTGTTATACTTGTTGCTTATTTAAACATTTTAATGTAATACATTAATTAATGTGGATTTTAAGATAATTTTTACTATTATATAATTTTTATAATAACTACAATTGTATTTTCCCTTTTTAAGGGGTTATGCCACTGTGATTTTTTTAAAACAATTTTTTTTTATATTGGCTTAATTGATGGATAAACTATTCAAAAACGTAATGAAAATTGTTTTATACTGTTAATTTTACTGTGATGTGCTGTAGTGTGAATGGTCTGTATTTTTACTTCAAGGATGTAGTTGCGAGCGGTGAGCGCTTTTCTCAGATTAAAACACCTAGTAGAAGCTTATAGCGTATTGCGACGATAGTGAAGAACGTGTGATTCGAACTGACGCTATGACAGTTAGAATCACTAAAAATGTAACCAATGCTTAACACATCAGGCCACTGCCGCTGCACGAATTCGATTTCTACATTCATTACACTGCAGATTTATTTGATTTATTTTACGTAACTTCTTTTTTTGTTTTATTTCTCACAAGTTTCTTTCACATATATGGTTCCTTAATTTATTGTTCTCTTTGACAACAAGAATTACGCGGTAAATTAAACGACCCGCGTAAGGACGGACTTCCACACACGCTTGACACAGGATCACGTACAAGACAAAATGATATCATTTTTTTACTGGACTCCGTATATTACGTACGAAAAATGTCAATAGGCGCGTATAGTGCATGTGCACTCTTGTGATGATGATATCTGACGCCCCGATGCAATTCATATCCATCAGATTCGATGGCCGCGAATTGCATCGATAGGGGAGGATTGTATATGTGTACGTATAGGACAAGTACGTTGCCCTTCAGCCTGCATATCGGCAACGACGAAAGTGCACCTGAATAAACGTGGGCTGGTGTAATGGATGGTAGGCATTATAGGCATACGCGATAGCGAAGATCGCCGAAGGCAGAAATAGGTTTCTGTGTCTTAAATAAACAGATACGCTATTTCGAGGGTCATAAATCTTAGATGACCTGCGCCTGAAAACGAAATAGGTTTTTGCTTTAAGATACACAAAAACGCTATTTCAAGGGTCACGATGATATGCACATCGTGTTTACTCAGGCGTTCATGCTAATGCCATTGTAGGCTATACATTCTGGTGACGATAGGTCAGCCGAAAATGTGGGTCTTGTTTACAAGACGGTGCCGGTATACGGGTATAATGACGAGAAATTAGCCTTGCAGATGTGCAAGCGTACGTCGCGCCCAGGGTGGGCATGGACCAGCGGTCGACTAATAGGATAAACACAGTGATGCTACTGGGTGTTTGTTTTTTTAACAGGCCGGAGCATCGTTAGGCATGATCTGGGGTATGATTGTGTAACCTCAATCATATTAGTGCCCAAATCCCATGATCGGTAGATAACCGATAAAGGAAATTGGTCGCAAGTGTTGCGAACCTCGCGACTGGGGCAATAAATGGTTATGAACCGTAGCAAAACCCATCGGCTACAACTATGTCAACAATTACGCTGGCCAGCGAGTATTTATCTATTATAATTGCTGACAAGCCGATCCGATGGAGATATGGTACGGTTCATATAATAATTCAATATGATGCATGCCGTGATGAGATTTTATTTTCAGGTGAAAGTTATTTGAACCAAAGCTTACACTGCTCGAATGCAGGTAGGTATAGTGCTTTATGGGGTGAGGGAAAAGTGGGTTGTTTTAAAGAAATGGATGGTTCTTTAGGAAGGTTTTAAACAACCGCCACAGCATCAGAGGCGTATACCATAGCGATAACATAACAATTCCACATCAGTTGAGTGTACTTGAGTTTAGAAATCGACCTTGACGAGGTTTAACTTTCAGGTGTGATGCTGCAGGGGAGCTTACGCTGTCCCTCATTGCAGGTAAGTATTATGGGTTTGGCAGGTGGTTAATTTAAGAGGATGGGCGGTTCTTTGGGAATGTGTTAAAAAATCGCCACAGGTTCATTGCATAATCCAAATATCCGGCGGTGTTGCCTTCTTTCTTGTGCCGGTACCCTCATTGTTAGAAGTTCATCGAGGTGGAGTACGGTATTATGACGTTTTGCACACTTCTTGTGGCCTTACCACTTGAACCCTTATGTTGGTAGCGAAGGCATATAAAGCACAGTCTTGCTATCTTGACTATGTCCCATTTTTCCCGCCTTGTAATGCGCCAGAATTAGGATTTGCAAAGTCGTCCTTCATGACACATTGGATACTCCGTCCTATTTTCTGTACGACGTGCGTCATATTTTTTGGACGGCGTGAATCATTGTCATTATTGAACCATGTTTTCCTTCAAATGAAACATATGACCGATGATGTGCCCCCGTATCCCATTATATATCTGGTCTCCAAACATGTTGGCTTCGATCTCTATGAAGACGATCGAAATCGTAAATTTTGGCTGGTTTTCCCATTTATGTCTGTGGTGGTGGCATGAACTACCTCATAGCAGAAGGCATTTCATTCACTGCTTCCCGGTGCGCTGATGGTGACGACTGGGTTCCTCACGTAGCTAGCAAAGGTCCTAACATCGACTGAATCTTTCAATAGTCGCGGCCCATTTTTGGGTTTTGTCACTTCTGCCAATGACAAAGCTCCTGGTGTTCCAAAGCGTGCCGCCAGTTTTATTCTTTGTATCCATGGGATTTTCTAGGAATGGACATGAATTGGCACATGTTGTCTTCTACGAATAGAGAGAATGGAATAGAATAGATACGTTATGATTTGTGACATCCTCCGTAATGTGTCTTCATTCTGCTGCTGTTCCTACTGCTGTTTAATAATTAAGTGAAGTTAATTTATATCGGCATTCGCGATTTCATAAGTCATTACAACCAGATATTTTTCAAAGCATATAAGGAAAATCATTTTTTATCGTTTTTCTCAGAACCTAAATAATCTTACACTCGTTTGCGATTGCCTCTTTAATAAAGGCATCACATTCGTATTATCCTTTCGATATTTCCAAACATGTCACATTTTATCAACCACATAAACACACCATTATTTCAGTACCATTTTCACCAGCGCATCACACACCTTATATTTAATGATCGGTGGACACATAACTTTCTACAAGTCCCGTAGAATAACTGAAAATGAAAACATTATCCATTTCTAAAGAGTCATTTACCACAACAACACCCAGAAATAAAAAGATATTTGACACCATTTTCAACAAATGCTTGAATAAAAACACACATTTCAACCTTGCCTTGCCCGGTGTCTCTAAATTTTAAGATAAACACGTATTATGTCGGTCATGAGCAGCACTTTCCGAGGTAGTTACCCAGATATTGGCACAGAATGAATTCACAACCCCACAGATAACATATTTCATATAACAAGGAGCTGAAAAATGAAATAGTCTGACGTAGCAACACGAAATCGTAGACGATAAAAGCACTGCAGGGCGCCTGGGAAAATAGTGCGAAATATTAAAGTGGCAGCCATTCCACATACTGTCCATTCCAATCCCACTGGCATCGCTATAGGAAATGTGCAAATACGTTTCCCACAGTAAAGTCAGATTTATATGAAAACGAGCAAGAAAATCTCGATGGTATTATCAGATTAATGTTACACTGTTCCATTATAGGACTTCCCCTCCTTGGGGGCAAATAAGCAGTCAATTATTTTCTGAATAGTCCGGTGAGAATCCAAACACAAATGATGTACTTAACACTCCCTAACTATCGCTTAGCTAGTGAGGGGAGGGCATGCGTTCGAGAAAGCTGTTAAGGAACTCTCATCTACACGAGTATCGGAGCTCATTTCGCAAGATGATTAATATAATCGTCGAATTAGGGGAGTTAAGCACTTCATCGTTTTCTATTAGTGTCTTGTAATCCTTCAAAGGCAGATTAATTGCAAAATTGATAATATGCCAGAGTTAATGCCGAAATCAAAGCATTTACGACCACATGGGCTTCACGTGCAGTCCCGGAAACGATTAATGGAACGTGGAGAACTACTTCGCCATTCATCTTAAATAAATTATTAATGTTTGATAAAAAGTTTTTAGGAACTACAGTGGTGTGAAAACTTATAGACTCAAACGTGAATTATCATTCTCCTTGGAACGAGTAATAAACTTTTGTGACTAGTTTTGTGACAAAATATTGTCAGCTGACACCAACTCAGAGAAAACCCTTAATGGCTTAATTGCTTTTTTAGCAGGAATGGTGGTAATTAATTTTCTGAAAAAAAAAAAACCCAAATTCCACCAGTGAAATTGTATAAACTCAGGCCTTTTCTGTGATCTAAAGATTAGTTATAACGCGTAGCTTAGTATAGCAAAAGTTCTTAAAAAACAGTGCAGATATTCTAGAGTGATAATAAACAGATTTTTGTTTTACGCAGGGAATTTTTCTAAAAGTTCTAAGTATCATCATCATCATCGGCACTACAACGGGGGACAGGTCTTGGCCTTATTTAGCAAGTCCTGAGGCTTGTTTAATTTTCCATAATGATTTTGTATTTTCCGGGCAAGGTCATTAGTCTTGCGCCGGAGGCTCTCCGACGGGGAATCGAACCGCGGTCTCACGCGTGACAGGCGGGTATACTAACAACTATACTATCGAGGAGCCCAAAAGTTCTAAGTATGCCACTTGGGAAACAATTAACGGACGTTGAAATACAAAGAATAGTCAATTTACAAAATAGTGGAATGACGCAAAGACAATTGGTATTGGCAATTTAATGAAATAAATCTCTCTCAAGGTGTAGTGAAGAATTTTCAACAAGCCGGTATTGAAAATTATGAAAGAAATAGCGATCTGGGAGACCAACAAAATATTCGGCGACGGTAAAACGAGCCGTTCAACGTGAAACGCCCAAAACAGGAGCTTCTTGTCCCAAATGGTTCGACGATTTAATTTGGACTGCCATTCTAGCCTCATAGAAAATGGGAAATAGCCTCAAGCAACTTGAAGTATCGAAATTACTTATGCACACCACCAATCAAACTGCGATATAAGGAAGCACACATTGAATTCGCTTAAACGCACATCCAACACAGTGTCTCATGTGATCTTTAGTGATGAGAAACAATTTAATCTGGACGTCCCCGACGGCTTCAAGTACTATTGGAATGATCTCAGGAAAGAAAGAATATCATGTCACGCAGGCATTTTGGAATCGGAAATCTGAAAACAGAAATTCATTTTATTTTTGGAAGAATGGACGCCAACAATTACCAAAAAGTGTTGGAAGGGCATCTTCTTCCCTTAATAACACTAACAGAGGACGAAGATGTCATATTTCAACAGAACAACTATCCTCTCCATACAGCACGAACTGTTACACGAAAAACCATCCACGTCTTAATACCTACCTCATTGGGGCCAGCCTCCACCGTTAATCACAGTACACGCAGAGCCATCCACTTAAAGGCTGAAGCGCTTGGCAAGCGCTAGCATTGCCCCCATACATAACATATCCCCAAATCAATATTGAATTCAATGTCAAACAAATTTAACTACACATTCAATTCAATTTATAAAATCCGATACGTGATAAACGAACCAACTGTCCATGTGGTTCGCCTACACGCAAAATTCCCTGCATCCAAATGTGTGGACAGGATGACCTCCTCTCAAATAAATATCCCTGAGAAGCATAAAATGCGCGTCGGAAATTGTATGATCCTCTAATCCTCCTCCTTGTTTGCAACGAATTGGAAAACAAACAACTTGCGCCATAAAACGAACCATATGTTCGTTTTATCGCCTATCAGCATCGAGGAATGGCGGGTAAAAAAAGATAATAAAAACAAGAAAGAAAAGGTATCCTTCGATCTCTTCGATCGTACAGAGAGAGTTTTCCTTCATTGAAACGATGAGAAAAACGAGGAGTGTGTGCCGCGCATTCAGGGATGTTAGGTCGCACGCCCACACACTCTCTCATTCCCTATTGTAAAATAATATTAAAGATAATAACAACAAGTGGGAAACAAAAAAAAACTACTTGATAACAAATGAGATTAAAAAGTTGGCGGCGAAGAAAACAAAAGAAAAACCAAAAAAACTTGTGACCGAAGTTTTGAGTTTTAAAAAGATCCACTGCGTCAAAAAGAGGTAATAAAAACCACTTCGGCACGCAGAACATAAGCAAAGAAAGAATAATATGGAATAAGAAAGAAAGAAAATAATTCGCCGGGAGGTCGTACTAGATCCAATCACCACCGCCTGCAACCGGAAATGCTGTTAAACGTCGACCTACTATCGGTTCAACGATAGTAAGTACTAATAATAATTTTTTTTTAATAAAAAATTGGCGCACCCAGGAACCAGCAACTGAGGACTGTACTAGAGTTAAGAACTCTTTAAGTCCGCGAATACACGGAAGTACAGCTCCAGTGGAGGATAGAACCCCTCTAGCGTTCTTACACCAACTAGCCTTGCTAATGCTAAAGCTTTTTTAAAAATAATAATTAAATTAGTAAAACATAAAATTAATTAGATTAATAAAAAACTTAATAAAATATATTATTTTTCCTCACATGGGAGAGAGAGGGATAAGGTTAACAGAAGAAAGCATTTGGCCATTCTATTTTACACCGTCGAGTTTTTCCGTTGTTTCTTTTGTTTCTTTTTCTCTTTTCTCTTTTTGTATGGTCTTTTCTTTTTTTTCGTTACAGTTATTTCGTTTCGTTGGTCATCGCTATCTCCTGGTTCTTCCTGGTTCGCTATCTCTTTTCTACACCTTTCTGTAGGGTTTCCATTTGCTTCGTTTAGTCTTGGGTGTATTTAATTATTAATCGCGTATCTCTCGATGCAAACGAGAAGTCAATCGAAGAGAAATTCCCATACTAACTCGCCGGAACGCGCAATGGAACAAACCATTAACACCATGTTAGCAGCGCACAACATTTTGGATTTAGCCCATAGAACCGTGACGGTGTTTAATGGACAAAAAGGCCCTACCGCAGCTTTCGAACTACAAACGTTTATTGACAGTTGTAATAGGATCTTAAGTTATTTGTCCAGGGAGGAAGAACAACGTTTTTTGCGTGGTTATCCATGCAGTTGGCAGGAGAAACCTACAGCATCTTTAAGGAAAAAACCCTGGTAGCCTTCCAGGAGTTCGAACAACGACACCGGAGACTCATATGACGAGTTACACCCACAACTCTCTAGAAAACGACAATCCCACGAAGAGGACGTCGCAGGTTTCGTTTCTCCTGTGAAACAAGTGGTAACAATCTGCAAGGAAGCGGCGACGGGCTCATACGGACAGGATACCAGTGCCACATTCGCCATCCAGATCGAAAGGTTGTCGAAATCTGTACTAATGATGGGAGTCAAAGAGGACCACTTCCGACTTCGTTTACTGGAATCCGGAGAAGATACTCTCGAACAAATTATCGCAGGTCTCCTCCAAATGAAAAAAACACAGAAGGGATATTTAAAAAAGACATTTTTATGGTATGGGAAACTCATCGCATGTTGAAACATACAATATTAACCCCCCTAACGTGTTTAATCCAAACCATGATTTCACCATTATTGACACACCGATCAAGCATAGTACCAACCCGTTTTATTATTGGGAAGGCGAACCAAATGAAACACAGGCAACGACACGGATTTCAGACCAGGCCCACGGGGAAATATTTCCAATCCCACAGCAGTCGTTCCACGGGCAACATATACCTGTGAACGTTGCCTCTCAGTTAGTTGTGGTTAATAATAATAGATACGCTTCTATCTTTACAGTACAACCTCAAACTGTTTCATGCTCCCAACCTGTGACGGGGCAGTTTAAGTCTCAAGAGTCACTACGTTCATTCCAAGAACCAACACACTTTACACCTAGAAGACCCGGGACATCATAACCTCAAGGCGGTGGAGATTATTGCCATGATGATTCGCCCGCCCAGGTCCGAGACACTCGTACGCAACACCCTTTAATTGCACGCATGACGTGCAATTTTTGTAATAAGAAGGGACATTTATACGACGAGAATCTGAGGCGTCGGAACACACCACTCTTCAGGCATTGCAGACAGTATGGGCATGATATTAAAGATTGCCGTGTACAAGATACACAACCACCTACACGCAATCCCGGACATCCAAAAAATAGGTCACAGTATCAACAGGGGGAGTCCCCGCATACGTTAATTCAGGGACAAGTCTAACCCTCTACATCAAAACAAACAACAATATCGGGTCATAGAGTGTACAGTATTCGATGTTATTGTGGGTTTTGTGGCCGAAAGGATCACACGTGGGAGGGGTGTAGCTACAGGAGCAAATGGGAAAAACCCCAGAGGTCACAACCTGTTTCCCACCGAAACGGTTAAGACTGCAAGTCACCATAATACCCCACCGACCTGCACGGCCAATTTAGAATGGAAGTCAGTTCAGGCGAATAAAAAGTCACAGGCCCACAGGAATTCGCGCGGCAAAAACGGTCGACAACTACTGGCCAGAGCCGTACCAAACCTGCCAGTACTGAGCCTTCTGACACTTGGAAGTAGAGCTAGACCCCTGCTATGGATTTAAAATGCCGGCAACACCGACTACAATACCGTCAACACAATACGGACCGTAACCAAGCTCTACTAAGATGGATTCTTCAGAGACTCCAAAACAGAGCGATCGACCGAAGAACAATGGTCAACGGTGTACATTTTCCGGACGACACACCCGCACGAGGGCAGTGTGTCGACAAAAGGCAAAATGGGAGAGGTCGAAAAACTCCCAGAGGTCGGTTCGGAGATCCCAAACCCGACCGAATTAAGCTCGCACAATGCAAAAAACTACTCTCAGATTCCACCAGCAAAAGTCACAATTGTCGAACTCCCTTTGGACTTTGGCCGTTAAAACACTGCACACTAATTGCGGATACCGACGTTGAGATCAGTCTTCTTAAGCTGAAGGCACTCCACCAACAGTATATGGTGGCTGTCCAACAAGCAAGTACCCTACAAACTCTTTTTGGCAAGGCAAGTCTAAGGGTTCCTGCCAGGAGAAGTTCAAATTACATCAAGAGACCTTCTGTAGCTTCGAGGTAGTATATTCCTTGTCGGGGTTGTCTGCGGACGGCCTGTCGGGTAACGACTTTCTGTCTATGAATTGTAAAGTTAATGGACAGGGAGATTGTTTGGAAAATAATAGGAAGGGGATGCCATGGCATAAGGCAGGCGAACGGGAGGCCGCACCAAGGGGATCTAAGAAGATCCAGACCGCGATTGTAGTAACCCGGAAACCCTACCCACACAGGGATGCGAAAACTTGTCCGATCTCAGTTACTGGCAGCATCCTAAAATCATCAAGGCAACATCCTAAAAACCGAAACACGACAAGAAGGGGAAGGCGTTGGTTGTACGCGTACCATCACACCCTTCGGAAGTAGACATTTTTCTGAGCAGACCGGTCATAGTACCAGGACGAAAAATGATTGGACTTTCCGTATCAATCCGGGAGGAGGTAACCCCGATGTCTAAAAAAGTACAATCAGGAGTCATTTTACCTAATTGTATTTTGAAGAAGGCGAAAACCTATTTTTTATTAAAAAGACGTAATAAAAACCAGTTCGCTACGCTGAACATAATAGCACAGTTAATAAAAGCCAGTTCGCCACCCAGAACATAATTCCGCAATTAATAAAAATAATGAAATAAAAAAGAAAGAAAATAATTCGCCGGGAGTGCAACCGGAATAGCTGTTAAACGTCAACCTATCATCTGTTCGAAGATTCGCAAAGTAAGTACTAATAATTATTATTTGTTTTTATAACAAAAGGTAAACATCGGTAAATTTAAAAGACGATTTCAATTGTCGCAATCATTTTGTCAATTAAATATCTAAACCGAGGAATATATATGTGACTAAAACTATGAACTAGGTTAAATACTCTAAAGCGTTTTGCCGAAAAAAGCGAAGTGCTTAATTTAAAAGAAGCTTTCACTTGTTGCAATCATTATGTCAATTAACTATCTAAACCGAAACTACCAACTAGTTTAAATACTCTAAAGAGTTTTACCGAAAATAAAGACCACATAAACTAAAACCAAAAACTATCAAGTGTTTTAATTAAAGCCAACCTGAGGTCAGACTGAGATAGACTTTACGAAACAAAGAAGCAGTAGTGGACATAAAACAATATTCAGTTACAGGAGTAAAAGCACCAACGAGGGAAGTTGAGGTACGAACACCACATTCCACGTTCAAGTAAGTCACCACTACTTTAAACGTTTATGATCACAAGAGAACAACAACAGCGTGGTTTCAAAAGTATGGAATTAAAGTTGTACGGTGGTCTGGTTACATGTCTCTCAATAAAAGGTGAGGCAAGTTCGGTTGTAGTCAGCTTTTATCTGCTTTATACTTCAATAAATCTGTCCTTAAATATTCCCGATGCATATCGATACCAAGTAGATCACATGCCATCATATATCGGCTGCCCAATCATGACCTGAAAGCTATGTTCCTAATTTCAAAACACTTAAAGCACCTTGCATAGCAAACCCACAATGAGTCACTTCTCATATGACATGTTAATAGGTGAGTGTCATGCACCGCGATATCGTATACCACACATGACACACATCTATCGGAACACCTGTGAAGTGAGTACTGCTATATTATACTTTTTGTCTGACTTTTTATTTTGTCACAGTTTTGGCGTGTGCTATTCAGTATTTTGTTTTCTGATCGTGGATTTTGATTTATGATACTAGTAACCGGTGCATTTTATAGGGAATGCGTTTTTGTTTTGATTGGAACACTACAAAAGGTTCTTCCTGAGTTGGTGTCGGTTGACAATTTTTGAATAACGACTCATATAATGAATATCGTTGTATTTATTTTCGACGGCGGTTTGAGAGATACATACATACAATAAATTGTTACCCTACTCATGTGCGTTACTTTTTTGGTTGTCTATGCAACAAATGAAAGTGTCTTACACGTAAGTAATTGTCAGTATTAAGTGAGACGCGATCGTGTATCCATGGCTACTAATAAAGTCTATTTACGTCCCTCCAATGCGTGTATCTGTGAAGTAAATAAGTACTAAATTAAAAGCTGAATAAAACTTCATTGACCCTAAGAGATATTGTGTAAATAGTAACTCTCTAATTTATGTACGGCTTGTTTGCATATTAAACGAAACCCACTCCGCCGACGACGTCAATACAAATACCCGACACAGAAGATGCATATCAAATTAGCATAAAATTGCACAAATCAAAACTGTATTCATATAATTAATCCAATTCATAAACAAGAACGAAGCCACGAAATAGAAAAACAGTGACGTGACGTGTTGTGACAACTAAAACAAAGTGCAACAACAACAAACAAACAAAACGAATGGTAAAAGTGACAATAAACGTGCTCACAAAATAACTTCAGTGAGGTGCAACAACAACGTAAGACAATTTAAATATATCACCTCAGTCGTAAAAGTGAAAACTAAATCAGACAATATGGTGCTAGTTACGCACAGAGTTTTCAAAGCATCATTTGGCGCGAGTGCAAGTTCACTGACTCTTGGCCGACGATAGCCGAGTTCGAGTCGGCGTGCGGAAGAAATCGACTTCGGCGTTCGTATTGCAGGTCGCCTTTGTTTTTTTTTTTTATGAAAACCAACTGGAAAGAACCAGCATGAACACGGAGGAAGACAAAAACGTGACAAACAAACGAAAAGGTACACCGAAATTCTCCATTGTGACGCGAAGTAAAACCGCGAAATTAACAATGGAGAAAAAAGGTCAGCAATTGGAGGAGGACAGTGAACGTCCCTCCCCCTACAATTTTAATATGTATGGGGCAAACAATTCGTTCGCTTCTCTTGCATCCTCAGGGTCTGAGGATGAAGAGGAGGAAATAACTGAATTGGTGGCGAAACTTGCGATGGCAAGAGCCCGCCTAGAAGAGAGACGCCGAAAGAAAAAAATAGCGGCACTCGAAAAAGAAAAAGACACCGAACAACAGCAAAAGCCGAAGCCAAAAGTCGGCCAACAGCAACATCAACATCAACAGCAACAATCAACACAAAATCGACCACAGCAAGCAACACAACAGCGGCAAAACAACAATATCAACCAAAAAATAAAGATGCCACCAATCAACACCATAGATATTGAGTGTAAGGAATTGGTAAGTCTTTGTAAGCTAGCTATAGGAAACAATTTTGTAGTTAAAAGACTGGCTGGTAATAGGCATGCCATTCAAACCTATGCGGTGGCAGACCACCATAAAATTAAAGAGGTCTTAAAAAGGGCCACCGCGGAATTCTACTCGTTCACGCCGAAGCAAACAAAGGGGGTAACGGTTCTATTAAAGGGTGTCGACCCTGAGGTGGAACCGGAGGCTCTGCTCGAGATGCTTCAAAAGTTGAGGCACGACGATCTCGAGTTTATCTTCGTAAAACCGTTCACCACAACCAAGGCAAGGAGGGAAAACCGCAAGCTACCCTTCTTTTTGGTTCAACTAACGCCCAACAGCAGAATTGGTGGTCTAAGAAAGATTACAGTCTTGGATCATCAAAGTGTCACTGCAATGTGTCCGCTGCCAAAAGTTTGGTCACGCGGCGGCGAACTGTGAAATGCAGCACCGTTGCGTAAAATGCGGAAAAGACCATACGGCAGAAGAATGCCCTCTGCGAAAAGAAAGGGTAGAAGACAAAGCCCTTCTAATGTGCGCAGTGTGCCGGAATGAGGGACACCCCGCTAATTATGGAGGATGTCCTAAATTCCGAGAAATAATGTCGCAATCTTTATTAGAAAAGGGATCCCTCATAAAGTTATGTATAGTGGAGAAGTGCGCAGGTTCCGGGTGCTGGAAGCCTGTATCGTACGCATACCCCTTCAGCAAGGAAGGGGTTTGTATGCGATTGCGGTCTACGCACCTGAGGAGCACCAACATTATCTATTTATAGCAGAGCTGGAGACTCTCTTCCGATGCTTACAAATGCACCTGGGCAAAAACTACTTTATCCTAGGAGAGATATAAACGCCAAGCATAGAAATTTGGGAAATCATATATCTAATGCCAGAGGAAATCAGTTGGCTGGCTGGTTAGATCAGTTTCATATTGAATATAGAACTGACCTGCTAGCTACGGAATATCCATCGTTCCCCAGAGGTAGATCGTTCTTAGATATCTTGCTAATCGACTCACGACTGAGATTACTTAGCAACAACAGACGAAACACAAACTGTTTACGGACAATTGAATACGACAGTGACCACTGTGCATTCACGGCAGTAATAGAGCTTCCGAACGAGCTCGCAGATCTGGAGGAATTCGTGATCCCGCAACCCTATAACTACGGGGCAATGCGATGGCCGCGGTTCACCAGCTCATTAACAAGAGAACTGCGTTCGAATGACTTTAATCTGCCAGTAAACAGAAACCTGACTAATGTCGAAATCGACAAATACATTCAACAAATGGACGAAACCGTAAAACGAACAATGGACAAAACAATTCCCAATACAACTGTTACAGATCACATTAACATGTACAGAAACACAGCAATAAACGCACTCCACAAGAAAAAAAGCAGACTACTATCGAAACTAAAACAATTACACAGACAGTTTACAGACAGACAAGACTAGGAGATAATATCACTGAAATCCCGATTAAAAAACCACCAACAACTACTTAAAGCTAATTATAGATTAGCAACAAATTTGTATTGGAACAACAGAATTCGAGCTATAAAAACTAATAACCCGGATATGTTCCCACAAATAAATAAAATTTTCAGGAGAAATAATCAAAATGAGATTCAGTGTCTCCAAATCCCACGTACTCAGGTAAACAAGCATCTGCTAACCAACATTGACATAGATGCAGAGAACGCTATCCTCAATAGTGAGCTCTTCGTGATCGAAGATCCTTTGGAAAATGTGAACGCTGTGGGAGCTGTCTTTCAGGAAATGTACAAGGTGAATCAAAGCATTCGCCGAAATCACGACTTGGAGGACAGAGTTCTACTGAATCACCTGCACCTCCGGAATGAAATTTCACATTGGCAATCGGAGAATCCGGGTTTTACCGAATTCAGTGACGATAATCTGTCAATTGACATTAATGCCAATGGTGGGGCTAATAGCCTTTTAATCACAAGAGAAGGCATCCAGAGTATCTTGACTCATTAAGAAGCAAAAAGTCAGTGGGAATAGATGGAGTACCTAACATCGTACTCAAGAACCCCAAAGGCAATAGATATATACACGGTCCTGTTTAACAACGCGTTGAATAATGCATATTATCCAGCGCGTTGGAAAACGGCTATCATTCAGCCCATCGCAAAAAAGGGCAAAGACTGCACAAACCCAATGAACATGTGTTCGATAAGTGTACTCCCAAGCATCAGTAAAGCATTTGAAAAGACTATTAACCAAGCTCTGCTAAAATGGGTAGACGACAACAACATTATTCCAAATAACCAGTTTGGCTTTAAGGCGGGTCATGAAACCACACATGCCGCAGCTAAACTGGTCTCTGACATACGATGGAATAAATGTAGGAACCAATGCACAGGTGCCTGTCTGATCGACTTGGAAAAAGCCTTTGATACCGTCTGGATCGAAGGGTTGTATTACAAACTGGTCAGACATGGCATACATAAGCCTTTACTAAATGTACTTTACGATATGTCAAAGGACAGGAGGTTCGTGGTCAAAAGTGGTAATGTGACCTCTAATAAAACGTATAATATCAAGAATGGCTTGCAACAGGGTGCGGTACTCTCTCCGATTCTTTTTAACATTTACATTAGCGACTTATTAGATGCACTCCCGCAGGCTATTGCGTACGCAGACGATCTCATCATTTACAGAACAGCTCCGAAAGTTGAGATCATAAATAGTTTAATACAGCGAGACTTCAACAACGTGCAGCGCTATTGCGATGACTGGAAACTTAAGATCAACTTCCAGAAATGTGAAGCCATCCTATTTAGAACTCCATTATATAAAGCCACGTACGACACAAGGAAAAACTGGCGAAAGCTAGTTATCGTGGGACCGCATGGTGATAAACTGGAAACCAAGAGTTTAGTTAAATACCTTGGCATCTGGCTAGAGCAATATCTGTATTTCAACAGACATGTGGAGGCTGCTTTGCTCAAAGCGGGGCAATCTTTTGCTATGACAAGGAGGCTATTTCACAGTAGCCAACTTGACAGCAGGGTAAAAGTCATATGCTACATGACGCTAATCAGGCCAATGCTCATATATGGTTGCCCAGTATGGTTTAACATAGGTCCAAATTTGATGGAAAAGATTCGGGTGTTCGAAAGAAAGTGTCTCAGAAGTTGTCTCAGATTATATCGGACACCGGAATCGGACTATAAAAAGTATTACTCAAATGAGACTTTATATAATGAAGCGTACATAAATACGGTGGATAATTTTATGATTAAATTAATCAGAGGACATATTGCGAGAGCAATAAGCTCGTCCAATGACCTAATTTTCGGGGCCTATTATTCAAACACTTTGTACTATGAGAGCGTGCGTCGCAACGGCTTTGTTCCACCAGAGGCGTTCCTTGACTTGGATATGAAAGGGCTTATACAGGATAGATCCGGAATTCCGCTGATCTATCATGTAAGTAGATCATCTGTAGACGGGCGATTGTGCTACGACCGGGATGTAACGCGCACCGAAGAAGAGCTCCTGCGCTTCAGTAGGGCTATCTCCCACAGAGACCGGGACGATAGTATTAGACAGCGTCAACAGTTCTGGTGATTGAATGGCATATAAAGACCTGGATACCAAAGTCGGTATAGAATCATACTATCATCAGCTAGCTTACATAGTCTTAGCTTTTCTAGAATTAGGGTAGTATAAGATTTAAGTTAAGTTAGGTTAAGTGCTTTTACATAAAAAAAAAAAAGTAGGTAAGTTAAGTAACTTAAATTTTAAGAAAAAAAAATTGACAACGTTTTTCAAATTTTTCTTTGTATTTCAACTAATTATCAGTACTGCCACAAAGTCCTGTCGCCGAAAGGCAAATTATACAAATGTTAAGTAATGTTTAGCTTAGAGCGTCTGCGAAGGACCAGTAAGTTATTATATAAGATAATTAAGCTAGAATTTAAGCATTTTTTGTCTAGCCTTTAATTTGGAAATTAAGAATATAAAAAGAAAAATAAGAAATATTTTAAAAATGAAAAATGAAAATGAATGAAAGTGTCGTAAATTACTTGAATACTTCACTTACAAAAACACCTAGAAAACTTTTCGGTAAATTCGTACACATCAAATCGTTCTCCTGTTTTACTTCTCCACGTTTTGCAAATGAGTTTCGTCTGCACCTAAAAAACTTTCGAAATTCACTCATTATAGTCACTTCAGATGCATAAAACTTTCGCCGGC
This sequence comes from Microdon myrmicae, assembly GCA_963931805.1. NCBI lineage: Eukaryota > Metazoa > Arthropoda > Insecta > Diptera > Syrphidae > Microdon > Microdon myrmicae. The sequence goes on along the minus strand of OZ007497.1, from coordinate 28,627,747 downwards.
AAATGTGTTCTGGAAACTCCTTTTAAAATCCCATAAACATAGACCATCTTGTCATACAAATGTATACCAGACGCCATATCGGTGATAAATAATAAACTACGCGCCTCCCTAAGGACATATAACATTTGTGCATTTATTAAAACCTTAAAACTTGAGATAAATGTACGTGACTCACAACTGAAATGAGACTGAAATCTGTGCAAGACAAGTTCACAAATTAAATATAAGCCTTCACCTAGAGCCATCTTGGTGGAGTACTCAAGTAGTCTGCCCTTGTCTTGTTAAAACGGAATTAACATTCCACCCAAATTGCACTACTACATGGAATTCTTGTACGAAATTATGTTCACGCTATAACAAATCTGTCTCCTACCCTCGGGAGCGAACTTGTACTTTTCAAATAAATGTTAAAACACCTATCAATCAGTTCAGACAAATATACTAGCTCATCGATGTCTGTCGGTATCGAACATGTTCCTTCTCAATTGTTACATTTGAGCAAACAAGTTGACGAATCCGGCCCTGATTTGGCATTAGCAACTATTCGTTTATGTTCCGTACTTATGAATTAAATCAATAAATGGGGTGGTAGCCCCACTAAACTAGAAACTAAAAAACCATGAGTGGTGCATTGTTTGTAAGGGTTAGAGACATCGATGTTTCACTGAGAAAATTGTGCTGATTATTCTCTTGATATTAAGTTTATATGGCGGCCTTAATTCATTAAGATCGCTGCATAATAATTAAGGGCGATTTTTATTAGTTTTGGGAAAAAATTATTCAACGTTTTTCTGTCTGCTGGAATTTAAAGTGTCATCGATTTGAAACGCTTAGTTGCACCCCGCAAATATTTTTGTTTTGTTCAAAGGGAGTTGTGCTAGCCGTAGTGACTTTCATAGGGATTCCCGGATTTAGTCTTAATTTGTTTCTTTGATACAATTCGCATTTTCGAATGAATTCTTTCGTATCTTTTACGAGAATTGGCCAAAAGTACTTCGTTTTAAGACGTTTGATTGTTCAAGAGATTCGTTGATGGCCCCCGAAAGGTGAATTGTGGTAGTCACGCAGAGTTTTGTCGATCCGCTGTGGATCCTCCAGATTGATTCTACTGTCTGAACAGAGATACAAAATGATCTTTGTTTGGGAGAATATCTGTATTACACCATTTCTGAGACGAAAATTTATTGGCTCTTGTTTTGCATAGAAATATCAATATGTGTTATCTTTTCTGTTATGCAATAGCTACATATTTTTTAAAGTATTTTTTCAAAAATTGATACGTCTGTTACGTCTAATGGTAGTGTGAGGTTAGGAAGTATTGTGCCAGGCACGGGCACTCGGTTCACTTCCTTCCACAGGCATCACAAAGACAAAGTTTCGATGTCACACGATTGTTCCGCGTTGTTGTTAATAAAACTCACTGTTTTAATGTTATTGATGCGTTTATTTATATCAGGTACAATGATATTTTACAACTGACGCGAATGGCATAGAGCAGTGGAGCTCTTTGCACACACATTCCGCGATTGTTTACAATTTATTTTATGTTGATCTCATACCACTGGCAATGGTTTTCGATTAAGTCACTCCGGTACAAACAAAAAGAATAACTAAATTCACGCACACTAGCGACTCTGTGACGAGTGTTGTATAATTAAAGCTCAATTAATTATCCCTCCCCCTTTGAATTATTAACATCTCGTGTCTTCACATATATCCTTCCCTTCCCTCCAAATCACTAATTTCTTTTTACAATAGAATATCCCCAAAAACAACAGTAAATAATTTAAATAAAAGTAAACCCATTTAAAACCCCACTCACATTACAATAGTCAATTGCCGTCTATTAGCCATAGTCGCCCCCTATTAGCCAAGTCCGCCGATTAATAACTGTCGTGGAAGCGGAACGAGAAAGGTCATGTGGCGAAAGACACGAGATTGTTTCGGGCTTGTTAATCGTGTGGTCGACGCGAACAGTTCGTTTGAGTTTTCGGTCCCGTAAAAGTAATAAATATAAGAAGAAGAAGAAATATGTAAATGAGCTTTGAGTTTTCAATCGAGTCGTCGAACATCCAGTGGCCAGTAGGCGGGAACCAGCAAGACGGAGCCCAACTCGACACTCACAGGGCATGGACTATATAGAGTACCACCCGGTGAGTGGACGATATAATTATAGCCGATCAAGGAGCCCGCCACGACCACAGGATGAAAGAAGACACAGAGAACAGAGGTACAGGGAATATAGTCCGGATTCGCGGGAATCGTTCAGTGGGCAACCTCAACCTACGAACGACGCGTCTCGGAGCGATGGGGATTGCTATAGAAGGTCGACCGAAACTGCTCGACACTATACGGAACAACCCCACCCCGTAAGCCGCCCCCAACCTGCGAGGAACCCGTTCCGCCAGTACGAACCAGCACGCGCACCACCACACGACTATCAACCACACAGCGGGACAAGGCCCGATGGACCTGGAGTACGAAGGTACCAACGGGACGAAGATTATTATTAATATCACCAGGCCCGTGACGCACAACCACACCGGCTAGCATGCAGTTTTTGCCACAAAAGGGGGCACCTACGTGACGAGTGCATTACTCGGCGTAACATGACAATTTGCACCTCGTGTCTTAGGTATGGACCCGAAGTAGGAAATTGTCTGGTAAAAGTTGTACCACCAGCGTCACAAAATCCCGCACCACAAGCACAGAGGCCACAACCTACACAAAGGTCACAAAATGAACAGAGGGAGTCCCCGAGACAACTAAATCAGGGACCAGTCCAACCCTCTAACTGAAAACAGCCACAACCAACATCGAACCGAAGAGTGTACAGCGTTCGATGTTGTTGTGAGTATTGTGGCCGAAGCGTCACAAGTGGGAGCAGTGTCGATACAAGATCAACTGGGAAAAAGCTCACCCAAATCCAGCTTGTACACACACTGCAACGGCTAGACCTGTACGTCACCGTAAAAACCTACCAACCTGCACGGTTAGCCTAGAATGGCCAGAACCACCAACGAATGGCTCTAATAAGAAAAAGGAACCGAGTAATAAAGGAAAAACCTTAAAAAGCAGGAGACACCGACAGAGGAACTCTAGGCGCAGGTCAGGTCGAAGCCGCTCTAGTACGGACAGTACGGAACAGAGCACCGACCGAAGTAACTGCGCCGAGAAAAAGAGTCCCTCCTCTAAGATCCAAAATAGCAATCGACCAGAACCAACGGCGGCAACTGGTAAACGAAAAGCTATGGGTAAGAAATCGGGAAATGCCAAACGGTCGGGTGGAACATCCCCAACCCGACCGAATTAAACTCGCAAGATAGTCAGAGCTGTTCTCAGTTTTCGCCGACTGAAACTCCAGTTGTCCAACTTCAATTAGACATTGGCCGTAAAAAAAATACGAGCCTAATTGTGGACACCGGGGCTGAGATCAGTTTATTATAGACTAAAGCACTCCACAAAAAATATGAAGTGGATACCCAGAAGGCCATAATCCTCCATACACTTTTTGGCAAGGGAAAGTCTAGAGGAGGCATACAGGGGAAGTTCAAACTACATCATGAAATCCCCTGTAGCTTCGAAGTGGTACACACGTTGCCAGGAATGTCAGAAGACGGCTTGTTGGGTAACGACTTTCTGTCGCGTTATTGCAAAGTTAATGGACCAGGAGGTTGTTTGGAATTTCCCCAAACAATCACAAATCCTGAAAGTTTCTCTGTTGACTTTGCAAATAAATGCAAGAAAGTAAGCACGGGAAAGCCTAGACAAAAGGCAGCCGAACGGGAAACCGGATCACAGGGGCCTAACAAGGTTGATACTGCGGTTGGAAAAAACCCGAAGATCTTACCCACGCAGGGGAAGGGCTGCGAAGACCTGTCAGGCGCCAGTTACCCCAACAAGCAGGCAAATGCCCAAAAGCCAAAAAGAGGAAAGGAAGGGGACGCTTCGGTAGAACGCCTACCAATAAACCCTTCGCAGGTGGAAATCATGATGAGTAGACCGGTCATTGTACCAGGGCACTCAGGGAAGATGATTGGACTCCCCATAAAGATCCGGGAGGCGGTAATCTTAGTACCTAAAGAAGTACAATCGGGGATTTTACTCCCAAATTGTATTTTGAAAAGGGCGAAGGGTGCCCAAATAGAGGCACTCAATATCTTAGATTACCCCCAGACCATTGACCGGATACTGGTGGAGTTGCTTCCAACAAAGGACTATGCCTTCTTTCCTTTGGAAAACCGGGAAAATACACTGACCGGTAAGCGAGTCAATACGTCAGCGGAAGTTAACTTGAACAATAAATCAAGTCATCGCGGATCCGAGATAAATCCTTCGGAGGTAGAAAACCTCCAATTTATAAGACACCTTTTCTCGGGAGGTGAGTTGCCTAAAGAATCCATAAAAGATTCGAAATTGACTCAATTGCATGAGGAATTCCACTTAGGAAAAAACCTAAGTCCTGAGGAGTGTCAATCGATAGTGGAAATATGTGAGGAGTTCAATGACATATTCCACTTAAAAGGCGACCACCTGACGTATACCAATGCGATAACGCATGAATTGTCTATGGTACAGGACCAAGCGCTTATAAACCAAAGACCATACCGTCTGCCTGAGTGCAAAAAAGAAGTAATCAACGAGCAAGTTCGGGAAATGCTAGAGAATGACATAATTCAGCCTAGCAAAAGTCCGTGGAACTCACCCCTCCTAGTAGTTCCCAAAAAAGCGGGCCCCGATGGAAAAGCCCGATGGAGAGTAGTTGTCGATTTCAGAAAACTGAACGACAAAACCATCGGTGATGCGTATCCTCTCCCTAGAATAGAGGATATTTTAGACCAACTCAGTCACTCACGCTACTTTTCCACGCTTGATTTAGCCAGTGGCTACCATCAAGTCTTAGTCGATCAGAAGGATCGCGACAAGACAGCTTTCACCACTAATTACTGGCATTATGAGTTCAGACGTATGCCATTCGCGCTAAAGGGAGCCCCTGCTACGTTCCAGAGACTCATGAACCATGTCCTCACTGGGTTGCAAGGTATCGAATGCTTTGAATATCTGGACGACATTGTCATCTATGGGAAAAACCTAGAGAACCATAATGACAAACTCCAGAAGGTATTCGACCAATTGAGATATCACAATCTCAAATTTCAACCCGAAAAATGTAGATTTTTACAGAAAGAAGTAGTCTACCTCGGACATGTTTGTTCTGAAAAGGGGGCAATGCCAAATCCCGACACAACAGCTAGTGTCAGGGATTTCCCCATTCCCAAGACGGTAAAGAACGTCCAATCATTTCTAGGACTGGCGAACTATTACCGAAAATTTGTTCCAAATTTCTCGAGAATAGTTCGTCCCTTAACAAACTTGTTAAGGAAAGACGTTAAATTCACCTGGTCAGACAAATGCCAACAAGCATTTGATAAAGTAAAAGGATTATTGGTTTCGCCGCCAATATTTATCTATCCAGATTTCACCAAACCTTTTAATCTGACTACGGATGCGAGCAGCGAAGCACTTGGTGCCGTGCTATCGCAAGGGGAAATAGGCAAAGATCAGCCTGTAGCTTATGCATGTCGAACCTTGAATAAAGCGGAAAGACATTACTCCACCATTGAGAAGGAGTTACTAGCCATTGTGTGGGCGACTAGAACCACTGCCACTGTTATTTACAAGGGCGAAGGTTCAACATCTATACAGATCATAAGCCACTGAAGGGAGTTTTTAACGTGAAAGACCCCACGTCACGTTTAACGAAATTCCATCACAAATTATCGGAGTTTGACTACCAAATAGAGTACAAACCCGGTAAATATAACACCAATGCAGATGCTTTGAGCCGCATCCCGCAAGGTTGTGATGAAACTCCCAAACTACAAAGGTGCAATGTAGTAACACGCGCCCAAGCAAAAAAGCTAAGGGAAAGCGAACGATCCCAGGGAAGTCAATCAAATGACGAGTCTGATTTACCAGATAATCCCATTCCTCCCTGCACGGAAAAAGGAATGGAGATAACAAAACCTGAGGATATCCAGTTACTGTTACGGGATTACCATGATCCTCCTTTGGGCGGACACCAAGGAGTAATAAAAACCTATAACAAGATTCGTAGGAACTTTTGGTGGAAGAACATGATGCGCGACATTATAGTCTACATTAAGAAATGTAAGGATTGTCAAACCATGAAATCTTTCCCAACCCTACGGATGCCCATGGTAATCACCGACATTGCAAAGAGGCCTTTCGACAAAGTATATTTGGATATAGTCGGGCCTCTGGATCGAACTCCAGCAGGCAATACATATATACTAACTTTTCAAGACAATCTGTCTAAGTAATGCGGAGGCAGAAACGGTAGCCACGGTCTTCTTTGACCAAATAGTTGCTCGGTATGTGCTCCGAAGCAACTGGTTACCGATCAGGGAAGCAACTTCCTAAGCAGCTTGTTTAAAAACGTGTGCAAGCTGCTCCGTATCAAGAAGCTTCAAACCTCAGTGTACCACCCACAGCCGAATGGCGCTTTGGAAAGAGCCCATCGACCACTCGTAGAATACCTACGCGGTATTGTGGATGGAAATTCTCAATCATGGGATCAATACCTGAGGACGGCAACATTCGTGTACAACACCAACGTACACGGTACCAAACTTACGCCGATGGATTGTCTCTTTGGTTTCACCCCGGAGGTACCGTCTAACATCAAACAACCGCCGGAACCGGTGTACAACCACGAGAGCTACTATATGGTATTAAAGTACAAACTCCAGCATACATACGAGATAGCGAGGCGTAACCTACTGATTTCCAAGAGGAAATCCAAAAGGTACCATGTCCGTACTGTACGCCCTTTCACGTTTCACGTGGGCGATAAGGTTCTGATGCGGAATGCGAAGAAACAAGGAAAGTTAGCTCCCATATGGAGGGGTCCCTACAATGTAATGGCAATACAGGGCCTAGTAAACGTGGTCCTGAAAATAGGTAGAAAAAGTGTGGTGGTGCACAATAACAGGTTGAAGCCCTATTTCGAATAGAGTATAAAACCTGGGGTGTTGAAAAAGACATTTTAATCTCAAACATTAATAACAGTGGGAACCAGACACGACAAAACCAGATTGAGCACGTCTGTACCGTAGTTTGAAAAAGAACAAATAGGGCAGATGCCGATGACTAGGGAAGCACATATGTTGGTGATACAAATTTGTAAATATATTGTTAAAATCTAAAATAATTGGATAAAATCAAAACAAAATATAAATATATCAAATGTATAGATATATTATTTTTATTCGAATAATCTAAAAATAGTATTGAAATTTTAAATTAAAAAATTTCTAAAACATTGTAAAAATTATATCTAAATATTATCTATTATATATAATTTAATATAAATATGATTAAAAATAACATAAAAATGTTTGTAAATCATCATCATCATCGGCACTACAACCGTTTGTAAATAATATATCTAAATATTATAAAAATTTAAATATTAACAAAACAAAAACACTGTAAATAATATATCTATATAACATTAAAAATAAAAATAAAAATTAAAAAATAAATATTAACAAAACAAAAAACATTGTACAAAACAAAAATTATTGTAAATAAAAACGGAAGTTAAAATATTTATAAATAATGTAAAGCTAACCGCCACGCACACACCGACACGCTGTAGAAGGGGAGTTTCATTCCTCTTCTACGAATGAAACTCCATTGTTGTAAGGGGGGAGGAATGTTATATAATTAAAGCTCAATTAACTATCCCTCCCCCTTTGAATTATTAACATCTCGTGTCTTCACATATATCCTTCCCTTCCCTCCAAATCACTAATTTACTTTTACAATAGAATATCCCCAAAAACAATAGTAATAAATTTGAATAAAAGTAAACCCATTTAAAACCCCACTCACATTACAATAGTCAATTGCCTTCTATTAGCCATAGTCGCCCCCTATTAGCCAAGTCCGCCGCTTAATAACTATCGTGGAAGCGGAACGAAAAAGGATATGTGGCGAAAGACACGAGATTGTTTCGGGCTTGTTAATCGTGTGGTCGACGCGAACAGTTCGTTTGAGTTTTCGGTCCCGTAAAAGTAATATAATAATAAGAAGAAGAAATATGTAAATGAGCTTTGAGTTTTCAATCGAGTCGTGTGTGCGTGCGGTGTGTAGAATCAAAGTAACGCAAAAGAATTAAAAATTAAACGAGAAAAAGGAACAGAAAAAAGAAAACCGTTGAAAAAGAATTTCAAAAGAGTTGGAAAGGAATTGTGTTTAATTAGTTAATACATGTTTGTGATTTATTGTTTAATCAATTAATACATGTTTGTGATTTATCATTAATAAAGTTGAACGAAGCTGAACTGTGAAAAAATTAAAGAAAGAAATGTGTTGTATTATTGTTTGATCCGATCCAAGTATAGCGGATATCAACATACGTCAGCAGGAGAAAACAACACAGGGCTAAGTTCTGTGAAAGACAGATTAATTGTTAGAAATACATTTAACACGAGCGCATGCTCGGCGCGTTACGAGGAGCAGAAGCCGGCAACGACCGTGGCGGTCGGCGTATGGTAAATGACTCACCGACGATAGAACTCTGACCTGAATTCCATCCTAGGTTAGGGTTAAGAAAAAGGAAGAGAGAGAACAACATTTCTCTTAAGGGTGTGGCCGCCACAGAAATGCACTCTTTCAGTGCAGTGGTGTGTGTGTGCGATGGAACAGATCGATGTTATTTACACGGGTTCGAAGGCAGCCGAACAACGAAACAGGCAGGCGGCAAAGACAAAGGAGATTCATGATCTATGTCTATGCTATGCGACGTCGCTATGTCAGACGTTAGGAAAAAAGGTGTTAATGGGATGCGATACTTTATACAATGGAAATTGTATATCGTATCTTGGGTCGGTGGCCGAACGAATCCCTTGTATGCCTTTGTATGTGCCGGGTAATTCGTTTCGTGGCGACGAACAAAAATTGAAGATTGTTTGTCGATAGGGAAATGCTGGGAATACGATTATAGTTTGCCATATCGCCAGATGCCTGCCACAGGACAGCGTTCCTTTGTTTGCCCTTAGTGCATTGCTAAGGCATTAGTCTCAACGTGGATGGTGCTAATTACATGCATCAGCGTTGGACTATTTATCGCTGGCTAAATGAGTCGCCAGCCGGTGTGTGTGTAAATAGTTTTTGTACACATATTGAGGCTGGGATTAGCCAACCCATGGTAAGATTCTCTGATATGCGGTCGTATGATATACGAACCGATGAGTTTCATTACAGGGAATTTAGGATAAGATAAGAAAGAACTCTTATATGGGATTTTAAATGCGAAGATATGCATGAAGGTAAGAATTCTTTTGCAGCAGCTTGAAAATAAATAAATTCGGTAAGCTTAATGCGTGCAGCATTTACAGGTGCTAATGCTGTTGCATTAGCGGAAACTGATGTAGATTGAATGGGAGTTAGGGGGGGTTTTTTAGGTAAGTGTACCGTGGGGTTTGGCGGAACCGCCACAGTTGAGTGGTGATAACATATGAAGACGATTTGGTTGTGTTTGGGTATATTTCCATTTCATTTGAGTTCGGACGAGTATAGTTAGCGATGTTTTTAAATAATTTTTCCTCTTGACATTTTTCATGGGGTAGTATAATAATCTGAATAGTTGAACAATTTTTAGCATACTTTATTGGCTAAGAAATTTCATTTACATTACATTCTACTGGTCGGGGCGTGCTTTCCTCATTTGCTGCTACTAATATTTCATCAGTTTTTTCACATTTTGTTTTGTTTCTAGTGCTGGCTAGTACTTTGCCTCCTTTTTCTGTATCGTGGTAGTTAATAGGGATGCGACTAAGCACATTTACGTTGTAGTTGCATTTCTCTGCTTTGTAAATAATTTGTTAATCATATTTGTCTAACAGTATTCTCCAACGAGCTAGTCTTGATGTCGGGTTGACAGGAAGAAGTATATATATATATATATATATATATATATATATATATATATATATATATATATATATATATATATATATTTTTTTTTTTTTTTTATATTAGACTTCTCTCGGGAAAGGCGAACCTATAGCGTCGAGTGGGCGCCCCGAGATGCCATCAAATAACTGTTGCAGTTCTTTTTGAACAGTTGCAGGTTGTAACGCTCCGGGAACACTCGCGTGGGAAGGGAGTTCCACAGCTTCCCCGCTCTGTAACGGAACGAGTTCTGATACAGGGATGTTCGCGCAGTCGGGAGATGAACCACAAACGGGTCCGATCCGTCGGACTGTCTTGTGAAGCGCATATAAACCGAATTGCGTGGAACAATGCCAAGAATCTCCGAAGAACGGCACCCGTGATAATATCTGTAAAACAGACAGAGGTCGGCCACGCGCCTTCGATGTGATAGCGACTGTAGTGCCGACGTCAGCACCGAGTCCCCGATCAGGCGGATCGCTCGTCTTTGTACGCTCTCAAGTAGGTCGAGGGTATGTTTAGGAGCCGACCTCCAAACATGAGAGCAATATTCGAGCGCGGGTCTAATTTGAGATTTATATAAGAGAAGAAGTTGGGCCGGAGTAAAGTATTTCTTGGCTCTAAAAAGATAACTCAGTTTTCCTGAGGCTGATCTGGCGATACCCGATACGTGTTTATGCCATGATACATTCCCAGAGACCGTGACGCCGAGCAATTTCAAACTTTCCCCAGCCTCGAGGGCCCGGCCACTCATCATCAGCTGTGGAACCGATGATCCAGTTTTCTTTGTGAATGTTGTATACTGGGTCTTCGTTGCGTTGAAGTCGACAAGATTGGCCTTTCCCCACTGCTGGACTTTATCTAGATCCTGATTCAGAGAGTCAATCTGTCTACATCTTAGCTGGTGCGACGTAGATGCACCAATCGGCCGATCACTCGAAAAAGAGGAAACAAGCGTACTATCATCCGCAAAACTGAACACTTTGTTATCCGTTGTCTCCAACAAATCATTTATGTGAAGCAAGAACAAGGTTGGAGCCAAAATAGAACCCTGGGGCAACCCCGAATTAACAGGATACAGATCCGAAGTCCATATGAACGAAGTTTGCTCAGCAATGCCCCGTGCCAGACGCTATCAAAACCCTTGGAGATATCTAATGCGACCGCCCTTGACTCACCATGCCGTTCAATCGCAGATGTCCGTATATCGGTTATAAGTGTCAAAAGGTCTCCTGTGGACCGCCTGCCACGGAATCCGTATTGACGATCATTCAGAAGACCGTTGCACTCCAAATACTTAACCAACTCTGTATTGATGACTTTCTTCATTACCTTAGATAAAATAGACAGTAATGCTATCGGACGGTAATTTTGTGCGAGACACTTTTTTCCCGTCTTTGGGATTGGCTGAACTCGAGCGATTTTCCAGCAGACAGGAAAGGTCCTCCATGCATAAGATAAGCGGAAAAGTCTGCCAAGAACCGGCGATAGTTCTGGAGCACAGTTCTTAAGGACTATTGCTGGTATTCCGTCCGGGCCGGTTGCCTTCCTACAATCCAGTTCACGTAGAATGCGTTGGATAGTGCGCGGACGAAATCTCACATCCCGCATGGAAGACTGTACCGGCGAGATCACAGGTGGGTCCAAAAGGCCGGGATCGAGGTTTGAATTCGCGGAAAATAAATTCGCGAACACATTAGCTTTATACTTTGGATTCGTGACTAACGTCCCGCTGTATGTCACCAACGGGGGGAAAGAGGAGGAAGCAAAGTTACTGCTGACAGCCAGACACACTAGGTTTACTTCCTTCCTCCAACATCCACTGAACGAAAGTTCCGCCACAATTATCCCCGAACCAAAGAACGAACGCCGTCGCGTTTGTTCACAATAAGGAGAAAAGGGAAAATTGTTCTCAGGTACAGTCCAAAACACACAGTTGGTAGTCACTGGGAAATCCAAAAATAGAACGCACTAGTCTCGATTTTGCAATTTTATTAGAACACTGTTATTGGTGCACATGGTGTACATAAGCTCGAAATCGTTATTGTGAAATGGTTGATTGTTCTATTGTACGTACAAGAAAATACTTGTATTATTTTAACACACGGTACAGGAATTCGCTTAATGCATAATTATGTAGGGTATAACGGACTAGTAACGATAAACAACACACTTTTACTCACACTTTTTCTATTGTTCGCGCACCCTACCGTGCGCACGGTACGGTGAATGGTGCACTCGACCTACCCCTGGACTGTATGAATTACGACTTGATGCGCGCGCAATCAAGAATGGAAGAAGACTCAATCGAGGGTTGGAATCTGGATATTGATTCACCCTCGATTCGGCGGTGGTGAATATCCTCTCCGCTAATGATATGTTTTTACTTACCACAAGAGAGACGTAAAGTCTCTCTCTGTGGAACAAAAAACCAGATCTCGTAATAAGGATCATGGTGGTACACATGTATGTGTGTACATTTGTTCATTCATGGGACAAAGCCATGAGAGCAAAACTGAAACAAAGAAAGGGCATAATGTGCATCCATGAGATGTGAGTTCGGTTAAGCACACAAGCCGAATCTCATTGGATGCTAATTGGGTTCGTGTTTGCTTATGTGAGAAGGTCAGTGGTAAACGGATCCAGGAATATGTAAGACAAAGGGAGCGTTGATGATCGTTGTCTACAATATGCATAGCAGCTGTATTGACAGCCGCAATGCATCGTGAACAATGTGCTAATTGGTTTTAGCTTGTTTACAGGGTAATGTGTTTATGACATCGCTGATATGGGTAGGTATTCAATTCCTGTTTGCATTTGCCTATGCTGTAGGATTTAATTGATGCCTTAAGACGCAAGATGCGTATATTTGTTTTTGTCCCTTGGGTATAGGTCGCCAGCCAATGTGTGTGTAAGGAGATTTATTATACACACGGTGAGGGCGGGAAATAGGCGACGCTACGATTATGATCCCTGTTATGTTATGATGGTTACATTGTATGTAAACCAAATCATTTTGTTCTTAGAAATTCGTCTAGGGGGAAATGCTGGTGAGATTGGGATTTGCCTGGCACCAAAGGTGCCGAATTGGTTTTGGGATACATCATAAATTAGGAAAGAATTCTTATAGGGAATTTGTATGCGAAGAGATGCATGACAGGTAAGGATTCTTTTACAGGGACTTTTAGATTATAAATTTGATCTATTTTATGCGTGAAGCATTTACAGGTGCTTAATGCGATTGCATTAGCAAAAACTTGCGCAGATGGGGTTGTAGGGATGGGGGTTCTTCAGGTCAGTAGGCAATGTGGTTTTGCGGAACACCCACAGGGTCCTTTAGGTACATGAGCCGCTGTAGTGCTGTACCGAGTTTCGGCGTCATTTAGAATGCGAATAGCATTCAAATTGCTCTGTTCCAGTTGCTCCTTCCGATAAAACAGTGACCAGTCCAATGTAACTGGCGTCTGTTGTTACTATAAAGTCTTTTTTGAAGGCGGAATATGCCAAGATGGGAGGTTCTGTGAGTTTACTTTTAAGTGTCTGGAATGTTTCATCACAGAAAGGATCCCATTTATATCATCATCGGCAATACAACCGGGGACCGGTCTGGGCCTTATTTAGCAAGTCCTGAGGCTCGTTAAATTTTCCATAATGATTAGTTTTTTCCGGGCAAGTTCATTTAGTCTTGCGCCAGAGGCTCCCCGACGGAGAATCGAACCCCAGTCTTCCGCGTGACAGGCGGGTATACTAACCGCTATACTATCGAGGAGTTCTTTTTCAATAACTTCGTTATGCGTTTTGCTATGGTTGAGAAATTGTCTATAAACCGTCGTTGGTAACCTATGAAACCGAGAAATTACTTTATTCCCTTCACATTTTTTGGGGTGGGGTATGTTTTTGGTGCTTTTATATTTTCAGAATCCGGTTTAAGACCGCGTTCGGAGATTATATGACCAAGATACATAAGTTCTCTCCTCAGAAAATTACATTTGTCTGGTTGAAGCTTTAGGTTATTGTGATGTAAACGATTGAATATTCTTTTGAGCTTATAGTTATGGTCTTGTAGGTCATGTCCGTAAAGGACTATGTCATCAACATATACAAACGAGTCAAATCCCTGTGGACCAATCAACACATTGTTCATTAAACGCGGAAAGGTTGCAGGTGCATTTCGTAGACCAAATGGAATACGTTGTATTCATAATGTCCATATGGAGTGTTGAAACCAGTTTTGCACCTGTCTTCATTATCCATGAGAATTTGATGAAATCTATTTGCCAAATCGAGGGTGCTTGTGGTGAGGAAGTAAAGTACCTGCATGGGTACTCCGTTCTACTTCCTCCTCCATCATGTATTGTTCCCGCGCGAAGGTTCTTCCGTTGTTCCGCCGGCACAAAAGGAAAAAGCAGACAGCGATCAATTGTCACAGAACATGCCATCACCAAGTGAAAATATAAACACCAACACATGACCAGTAAACATAGATAACACACTATTTCTTGGTTTAGTTATATTTGTATTTTAAAAGGAAAAAAAAAAAACTATTATTGTGATTAACTACAAAACTAATCGGAACACTTATTGTACGGACTTGGGGTGCACCACGAACTCGAACACAACTCGAAATATATATACGCGTCTCCGCAGTGACGGCGGAGAGCGGGAGTGACGCGTGCGACCAGCGTGGTCGGAGGATGGAATAAGACTCAAACGATATCCTCTCCAATAAGGATATCGTTTTTTAACTACCACCAGGGAAACGTAAAGTCTCTCTTAGTGGTATAGGAAACCAGATCTTGTAATAAAGGTCATGCTGGTATGTGTGGGATCGTTGAGATCAATGCTATTCACACGTGCAGTGGAACAACGAAACAGGCAGGCGGCAAGGACAAAAGAAAAGGCGACCAAATGGTTCGCTCTTTAATGAGGGTCATGTTTATATGATGCCTCGCCGCTATTTTCGACGTTAGGAGAAAAAGGTGCTAAAAGCAAATTGGATGATTATGGCATCTCTGGCTGCAATAGAAACCGGGTTCATATTTGCATTAGAACATGCTGGAGAATTTGGTTTCAGCGTCTATTGCGCTAATTATATGCAGCTGCTTGGGTTGTTTGTTGGTAAGACAAACAAAAAAAGGTTGCTAGGCAATGTGTATGAAAAGGTATATGACGCGGCTGGGAAAATAGACGGCGCGATATTTATGGTCCCTGTCATGACGGTTACATTGAATGCAATCCGAATTATTTTGTTTACTGGAATTTGTCTGGTACCGAATTGTTCAGAATACCAAATAAGCAAACAAAGAAATCTTACGAAAAATTGTATGCGAAGGGATACGTGAAGGTAAGTTTTCTTTATAGGGATTTTATGATTACAGATGGTGATCTATATAATGCGTGAAGCATTTACAGGTACTAATACCGTTGCATTAGCAAACTTAAGGGAGTTGGGTAGTAGTTATGGGGGTTTTTCAGGTAAGTAGACCGTAGGGTTTGGCGGAAACGCTACATGCTAACGTAAGTTGCCCTGGTTAATTGATCTAGAATGTCTGTAATGTTTGGTAACGGATATGCATAGCTAACTGTTAGTTCATTCGTCATCATCATCATAGGCACTACAACCGGGATCCGGTCTTGGCCTTATATAGCAAGTCTCTCCACCGGTATCCGGTCGTTATCCGAGACTTGTTAAATTGTCCATAACAATTTGTTTTTCCGCTGTTAGTTTATTCAGCCTGTAATAAAATTCCTGGTGCACCACCGTACTTCCGGTTCTCCGAGAAGGGTGGGCTACCGTTGTCGTCTTTAGTTTTCAAATTAAAAGGTCCTTTGATTTTCTCAGTTTGTCTTTTTTATTTCATATTTTTACTTTACATAAGTAAACACAAGTAAGTAAGTTACACAACTGAAACTTTTTGAATAATAAAACGTATTTCGGCAGAAAACAATAGATAAAGGGTCTTGCGGATGCGCATTTATGATCCTAGATGTTGATGCGCGATAAAATGGACATGTGGTTCGTTTTATGGCGCAATTCATTTGTATTTGAATTTGAAAGGTGTAAACGGATATTGGATTTTATGGGACCAAATTTGTGCAAACAAATTTTTAAAGGATCATAAAATTGCAGACGTGCATTGGTTCGCACATTTAGTTTAGGGATTTTAGAAATCTGTAGTTGAACATACAATGCATATGATTGCTTCTGATTATGGGAATTGAATCAATGGGATAATTGAACGTTTTATTCAATTTGTCCAACATTGGATTCAACGTCGATTTGGGGATATGGATGGAGTTATAGGAAGGAGATGCAAAATGTATGGGTGAGGGAAATGGTAGTATGGGGGCGAAGTCGTGGCACCGACATAGGCGCAGAGTTCTACCTCGTCCCCACAAATCACGAAAGTTCAGCCAAACCGAATTTACTGCACTAAGGAATGCACACCACGAAGACGAAGTTCCGCTGACAGCTATATCGCCATGGCACCAAAAACTGTCACCAAGTAAACTGTTCGCACCAGATGTGATTAAAACACAGTCGCGTGAGTGAAAAAATAAAACACTATCTTTTATTTGATATATACATATGCGACGACTACGGTATACACTATTTCGATTATTAATTTTTTTTTTGGAACAACTGGACAGAACACTTATAGGACGAAAGGAAACTGACCCCGACTCGTTAATGACTACCCGCTGTTGAATTTCGCCTGTCTGCAGCGCTACCGACAGCGGGAGTTATGTGACCAGCGTGGCCAACAGATGGTAAAGGACTCAACGATATTCAATCGTTGTTAAATGAAATTCAGCCAGTGAAATTGGCTCTCTTACATTAAGGGTGCATTTCCTATTCCGAGAGAGACGTAAAATCTCTCTTTGGGGTAACCAACAGATCTCATAAAGAAGATCGCCACAGTACACTTGTGCGTGTGTACACTGGTTATTTTATGGATCAAAGCAATGGGAAAGAATCTAAACAAAGAAAAGGGCATGGACTGTATTCATGGGATGCCAATTCAGTAAAGCATATAAACCGAATCTCCTTGGATGATAATTGGTTTTTTGTTTGCTCTTGCCGCGCTGATGAAAAGCTGATCCCGAAATATTAGAAGACAAAGCGATCGGGTAGATCATTGTCTAAGCTATGCATTGCAGCTGTAACGGCACCCACAATGCACATGGTGCTAATTGGTTTAAGACGCGAGATGCTTATATTTGCTTTGGTCTCTTGGGTGTAGGTCGCCAGCCAAGGTGTTTCTTTTTTTTTTGGTTTCGGTAGGAAGGTGGAAATCTTCAAAAGAAACCTCTTGACCGACCCAGAGGCGTGCCGGGTTTTTCCCGAATAAAACTACCTCCCGCCAGGTACATATTCCCGTTGATCCCCACGGAACTGTCTTTTAGATATTCCATCGCGGGGCGGGACGGAGTTTACCTGTTACTCCGCTCGTCGCGTCGCAAGTGCTGCGTCATTTCACAGAGAATGCCATTTGTTACGGACCATGCCTGTTTTGAACTAAGCATGTATTCTATTACTCCTCCCAGAGTAACTGCCCGTCTCATATGTCTCTCCAAAATCGTTCGTGCGGTCTCGAATCTCACGCACTCTGTGAGTACGTGTTCCGCATTTTCTATTTTGCCTTCGCAATACAAGCAGTATGGGTGATTCACATGCTTATACTTGTGCAAGTATTGCAGAAAGCATTCATGTCCTGATATTAGCTGAGTCAGGTGGTAATTCAGCTCGCCATGTTTTCTTTTCACCCATGTTTCTATATCAGGTATCATGATGTGGGTCCATTTTCCTTTGGTGGAAGAATCCCTTCCTTCGTTACGATTCTATTAGGCTTGAGAGCTCTAATTGTGACCGCATTCTCCGACGATTCTCTTGAGAGACCTTATGCAATGCAGCATTTTCTTTAGCTGCAATGTCAGGTGGCGTCCTCACCGCCAAAATATTTATAGCTTCTTCGGACACCGTTCGGAATGCACAACATACTATGTGCGCAGTTCACTCCCCTCATGTACGACTTATACTGTGCGGCTCCTGCCCATATGTGAGCTGCATACATTATAATGGAGGTGTTGACACTGGTTATGAGTTTCCTTATGTGGGGCCGGGGTCCTCCAACATTGGGTAGCAGTCTCGCTAAAACTTTGCATACTCTTCCCGTTTTTTCACTCGTTTTCCTCAGGTGTTCCTTGAAGCTCAGCCAGCCAAGGTGTATGAAAGGGGATTTGTTGTACACATGAATGAGGCTGGGAATAGGCGACGCAATGGTAATTATCCCAGGCTGGGATGGTTCCATGATATGTGAACCGATAAGTTTTCTTTTCCAGGGATATGCTGTTTGCAACAGAATTCTTAAGAGGAATTTTTGAATTCAAATAAATGAATGCAGGTAAGAATTCTCTTACAGGTACTTTTCGGTTATTGATTGATCTATTTAATGCGTGAAGCATTTATGATGCTAACGCGGTTGCATTAGCGAAAGCTTATGCAGACTGGGTTGTACGGATGGGGGTATTTTAGGAGAGCGAACCGTGGGGTTTGGCGGAACGGCCACTGTAGGGTTCGTGGAGCATTACAAGCCTACAAAAATTTACCACGACTTTCCATCCCTTATTGCCTTCCTTGTCGGGCTTTTTGGGTTCCACGGACTAACGCTGTGCTGAATAATGCCACTTTGTAGCATATCGTTCCCCTGTCTGTCTGGGAGCCTATAGAGACTGACAAATAAGGGTGGTTTGTTTTGGCCGGTAATGATTTTTTTTTTAATACTTCTGTAAACATGAGGTTGTCGCCTTCGATGTAAAATAAATCATTGTATTCTCTTCAAATCTGAAAAATTGATGGTTTTTCTTCATCATTACAGCGACTGAGATGAATTACTGACTTCAACTTATTTAGTCTGCCTTTGATTAAGTTATTTGATTTGTTAGACACTAGGTTAAAGTTATCTAGCCTTTGATGATTAGCGTCCGTTCAGTTTCTGAAGTGTTCATCATTAGTACTGTGGGGTATGTTCTACTCATACGCTTGCACGGGCGTGGGGTTCAGTAAAATACCCACCGAGGAAAAGGCAAAACACGGATCACTCAAGAGTATATTGGAGTAATAAAACACGTAACTGTTCTGCTGCCAACTTTCTCACTTTATTGTTATGTTTAAAATAAATGAAGATTGTTTGTACATAGAGTTGAAAATGTATCACACACGAATCTCTTTTAATTTTCTTTTAAATGTTTACTTATAGATTAATTTCCCCTTTTATTTAAGATCATTTTAGTATTATAGTTCACTTAAATTTGGTTTAACTTCCAAAGTCAAATTTCGCGAATCGATTTCAATTAACAACGAATGAGGACTTTTGAAAATAACGTCTCAGGATACTTTGCGACTCGACGGTGTGCGTGTGGACGCGACGGTGGGTGAATCTCGACTGTCTAATTTAACTCTTCAATTAAACGTAACTCCGATACGCAACGCACCCGATACGCGTGCATGGCTCTACGGGTAAGATCTGACTCTTCGATGCAATCCACATTCGTCAGATTCAACGGTGGTGGATCACATCGATGTAGGAGGAGCGAAACGAATCAGCTTGGCGCCGGCCAATGGCGATCGAGAGAGGAGTTAAATGGGAGGGTTTCCCATGTGCCCGTATAGGACAAGAACGATGCCCTTTCGTTGGAAGTGCGACGACGATCGATCGTTCAACTGTACAAACAAAGGAACTGGTATTAGGGGCTGCAGGCATCATAGAGAAGTGATAGCGAAAATCGCCGAAGGAAGAAATAGGTTTCTGTGTGTTCTGTAAATAGAAACACTATTTTGGAGGGTCATACGCAGAGATGCGCATTTGTTTAGTTTAGAAAACTGTACATGGGACACGATCATTGGCATGATTGTTTAAATAGCAATCATGATCGTGTCCGATTTAATGGATGTTCGTTTTCGGAAAACTGTACCATAGGTCGACCCAAGATTGTTTGACAACGCAATGGCTAGGGTGGCTATTGTTAGGGTTCATGTGGAATGTCACATGCAACATCTCATCGGTCGATGGGTCTGCCGATAAGGCAAAGTTGAACACGTCCTGCCTCATATGGGGAAATGTTCCTCAGCTATGCGTATTGACATGTTCGGGCGTTTATGTCGGTTATATGTTGGGAAAACCGAATTACGTTTCAGGACATAGGTTGGATTTGATGCCATGGCGAGATGGTAATCTTGCCGTGGACTTTTGTTGCTGGTCTGGATGGTACAGGTATTTTCAGGACATTTACAGGTTGGGGACGGGGAGTGGGATTAGGACGATGAGTGGTTCTTCGGGAATGCTTAAAGAACCCTCACTGTGCCTTTATTTTTGATTCTTTGGGTCTGACCAAAGTTTCGCCCAGATAAACCTAGCAAAAATTATTTCCTTTGAATGACAATATCACCCGATATGGATTGGTATTTATCATTCAAGGAGAATTCTGTTACCTGTTGCCTTCGGGTTCTTAAAGTAAAAATTGTTTCCTTATACGTATTTATAGGTTTTTGTCCAAAATCAGTGTTTTCATCGTCTGTGCCCTCCTCGTTAAAACTATTTTATTTAATTTCGTCCGAGTTCTCAAGATTTTTTGTAGAATTCTTCTTACCTTCTGATAATCCTTTTACGTGGTCAGTCTTATTTCTGCTGATCCATTTACATAATTTTTATTTAGATTAACATTTTATACTGCTTAGATTTATTTTCTCCTAAGTTTTTGTTTTTGCTTGTATCAAACTGAGGATCTGGGTCGGTGGATCGTGATTCGCATAGTGACTCATCACGGCTTAGGCTCGTGGCCCCGTTCATAGAGCTGTATGTCGTTCTTCGATGCTCACCATCATTATCCGTCGCCAACGACTCCCTCCCTTTATATGGTTCAAATTATTATTCTAGATCGGAATTTTTAGTATGTGTTCTTTATGGTCAAACATGGATTTATATTTGAATAAGAAGTCGTTTGCCATTATATCGTCATATGGCAGATTTATCTGTTCGGTAAGTAGGTGGAAAGGATGGTCCAAAAACATGGTGTGGTCTTCGGTGTTAAACTCTAGGGTACTACATACCGACCCCAGGGTTTTCAATGAATCACCTGTTAGTCGATATGGTGTAGAGTTTATCTTCGTTTTCCTGACTTATTAGGGAAGTTGATTTTAAGAGGCATATGTCGGCTCCGGTATCAATCAGAAGGGTCGTATATCTTTTATCCAAGGCTCTAAATCTGAGATGAAAATGATATGTGGAATCTCAAATCTAGTTGTTCGTTTCATGTATTTCGGACGTGGTAATCATTCGAGAATGGCGCAAGGCTAATAAACTTGCCCGCAAAAATAAATTATTATGGAAAATTTAACAAGCCTCGAGACTTACTAAATAAGGCCAAGACCGGCTCCCGGTTGTAGTGCCGATGATGATGATGAATCATTCGAGAGAAATTGCTGCACATCTCCTCCCGATGATGGTGCCTGATTGATATTTGAATATCGGACACCGTGGTTATCGTTGTGCCTTGTAGTATTTGCGGGTCTGGAATTCTCGCCGAAACGGTTATCCGCGGTTGCAGTGTTATTATTAAGTGGATTTCGCGCTACACTTTGATTGTAGTTCAAAAGCGGTCCATTCCTAGATAACCGTAATCTACACTAATTTTGCGTGTGATTAGGTTTGTGGGGGTTCTTTAAGCATTTCCGAAGAACCACGCACCGTCCTAACCAACTCCCCGTCCCCAACTTGCAAAATTACCTTCAATTCAACCCATGGTAAGATCATCATCTTGCCACAGCATTAACCACATCACTGTATTTCCTTAAACATATTCGGTTCCTCTGGTCGGCACCCATGACCATTGCAAACCAACAAGGAATCTACCCGACTCCCCTTGCCGGCGTCCATGCCTACCATATACACAGCAATCCCACTGTGTTTGCTTTTCTCCAGCCATGGCAAATCGCTTGCTTATACAACTGCAGCCAATTACCCCTGATCGGTTGCATAAGCGATAAACCGACATCGAATCGGACATGATCATAATTTGTTTACTCTAAACAATCTTGCAACGGTCACGTCCCACCAGAAAGATCGATTTCCCTTCTCACCACACGAGTGGAAATCCACCTCACCCACCGGGGTGGTTCTGCATCGAGCAGCTCTCGAGGGTTCAGATAGTAACCTTCGAACCGCGCACACGTACCGGGGACGTGGTGCGAGTTAGATCTGAATCGCACAATCGATCACACGCGTCGAGTCGATAATCAGGAGTCTAAGTGAGAAGCCTGTCGACGTCGGGTATGCACTTGTTACCGCGAACCGTGTGTAAATATTACATTTGTTGATATAATAATATGCGAGTGTTTGACGTCCTTTTTGTTGGAAAACTGTACGGTTTCGCAATAAATAAGGAGAAGTGTTTCTCTACAAAACAAAACTGCTTTTCAAAGAGAACAAAAGTAACGTTTAAAATGTAAAGTGAAATAAAACTGTATGTATAAAGTAACATTAATGTAAAATACTGCTTTTCAAAGAAAACAAAAGGTACAAATAAAATGTTAAGTGAAATAAAATTAGTTTGAATAAAGAGAACGTTAATGTCGAAACCACCCGGAGCCTTTTATTCGTCCTTTTAACTGGTGTTTGATTTTTGGGACAGACATTTTTTGCAGCGTGTAGTAGGTGGTGTTTTTATTGAACCCGTATCCTTGCCGATACGAAATAAAAACCGCCACCGGTTTTCTGAAGTAACTAGACGTGCCGAGGAAAAAGCCACTCTCCTCTCTTTCTTTGAAACTCCCTTTTTAATGCTCGCACAGAGCGACGCCCACAACTCACTTCCCAAAGTCAAGCGTCGTATGTGTTATGGAAAACCTAAGGAAAACCTGCCGGTCAGGGTTTTGCGTGTAAACAAATGCGTGTGAAAAAAAGTGTGGTATCATATATTGATATGCACTCGTATCATAGTAAACACTAGGATGGGTATACGTGGTAAAAAGTGTGTAGGATGATATGTTCGATATACTTTCCTAGCATAATAAACATTAGGATGCGCATACGTGGGAAAAAGTGTGTGAAAAGTGGTTTTTGATATGTCGCCGCAGCTTCCGTGTGCAATGCTGTTGCAGTGTGGGTATGATAACGGGCGCGAATCAGCATATAATTTATTACCCAATACCCATTATGGATATGAATTGTGTTATAGGAAAGGAAAAGTGTCATGTGTATGGCGGAGAGAAATGGTAGGGCTTCGTGAGCACTACACTACGAACAAAATTAAAAGTCTTCAATGACAACAGTGGGGCTCGTAGATTGGCGGATTACCTCGTTTTTTTTTACTCCAGAACCAAACATATTGATGTTTAACATTACTTAATCCGGGAAGTCTTAGAAATCGGAACTTTGACTATTGACCACATTCCAATAGAACTTTTTTTTTAAATCCACATTTACAATTACAGATTTTACCCAAGACTAAATGTAAAATTATATTTTATACGTATCATTCTTACATTAACTTATTGGCTCTTGGCAAGCACCCTATGTCCTGGTTACCTCAGGTAAGCTAAGATTGTTCTTTAGCTCTCTAGTTTCTAACTTTAGATGTACGCAATTATGTTACTTGAATTAAGCCAATAAATGGGGTGTTAGCCCCACTAAACTGTATTATACAATATCAATTTGTTTTCTTATTGCTTTCGGCGTATAATTACTTTTTGTTTTTTAACGTATGATAATAATCGATGTGTCTATGTGTATCCGCAAGATAACCGTTTACAACAGTCTTACTTCTGTTAAGCCTCCTTGTTATTTTCCGGCCTGAGAGTCCTCAATCCTTGAAAGCATATATTTGTCCTCTTTCTGTCGCTGTGAACGTCTTTTCAGAGCCCATTTGTGTTTCAAATTAATAAAACAGTGCTTTTCAACGCTTTTTTAAATATTCTAAGCAAACGTTTTTAAAAAAATTGCTCATGTGCCCTCCTGCAACTAAATAATCGCAATGGCCCCATCCTAGTGACGCACTTTTTTATACCCTTTTTAAGTAGTTTATTATTTGATCTTAGGAAATTCCAACGGACATTTCTTAATTATTCTTTAATTTTATGGATTTCTTTGGGGAAAATATCGGGTTTTCCAATAGGGACGTGACAACTTTTTTTTAAAATAAAACACAAACCATTTCCGATATTTTTTTTCAAAAACTTTATTATCGGCTTGAAGTACAATCAAAACATTTGTGAATGGAACTCGACTTCGTTCATATGGCCACCGCGGGTACGTTTGCAGCGGTCGATTCGTTGGACCCAATTTTCGATGACTCGACCACACATTTAGGCCGAAACGGCCGCTATTTCGCGTACAATGTTGGCTCTGAGCTCTTTCAACGTCGTCGGCTTGTTGGCATAGACCAATGACTTGACGTAGCCCCAAAGAAAATAGTCTAGAGGCGTTAAATCGCACAAACGAGGCGCTCATCAAACTTACTCTTCAATAAATCGATTGTATCGTGTGGCGAGTGGCATGTGGCACCGTCCTGTTGAAACCACATGTCGCCCAAGTCCATATCCTCCAATTCGGGTCACAAATAATCGGTAATCATGGCGCGATGGCCATTCACAGTAACGTGACGATCGTTATCGTCGACGAAAAAATATCGCTCAATCATGCCGCCGGCATGCAAACCGCACCAAACAGTTATTTTTTGTGGATGAAGTGGTGATTCATGAAGCCCATGTGGATTTTCCCCCGACCAATAACGCATGTTGTGCTTATTGACGAACCCATTGAGCCATAAACGAGCTTCGTCACAAAAGATGAAATTCATCATCTTGGCGCATCTTTACCAGAGCCCAATCGGAGAATGTACCGCGCTTCAAATGGTCCACCAGCTTCAATTCTTGAGTCAGCTTGATCTTGTATGGGTGTAAATCAAGATCCTTACGCAAAATTCGCCATAAAGTGGTCTGGGCGCTGCCGAATTCTTGAGAACGCCGTGGAATTGACTGGTTTGGATCGTTTGCTACGGACGCCTGGACGGCAGCGATATTTTCGACACTTCGACCAACCCGTTGTCTCATTGGCACGCCAACATCACACGACGAATATGTAGACTCAAATTTTTGCATTAAACTTGTTATTGCCTGTCTACTAGGGCTAGAAATACGATCGAAAAGTGGAGTTAATGTAGTGCTCTAAAAAGCCCTACCACCTTTTTCCCCCATTCCTACATCCAAAATCGTCTCAAAACCCGAATTAACCCAAACATGATCCAAAATTCACAATAAACGAATCAAACATTCTTTTATCGCCTAACATTTGCCCCCTGCGGCATAATTATAACCAAAATCCCAAATTAAAATCAAATTAACAATAAATGAATCTAATATTCGTTTATTGTTCTACATTTGCTCCACGGCATCATCAAAACTCAAAATCCAGAGATCATTATCTCTATCTGGAAAAATTCTTAATAAATTGAACAAACAAAAACCCAAAACCAGATACATATCCACATCTGCGCAATAGTTTCGTAAGAATGCAAGAAATTGAATTCTTATCTTAAATAAACACTAAGCTTCCCACTCAGGATACCAAAATCGGGATTTTTGAATGAAATTGTATATTTTCGAGATAAAAATCTCGACTAGTTTCTCTTTATAAGGGCGATGGATTTTTTATTCGAGGATCAGTCTCTAGGTTGGCGTCCGACGTCTAAGGTTGTCAATCATATCATATAAATATCAAAATTAATAAAAGTAGTTGCAGATTCCAAAAACTGCATTTTTATTGGGCCTGGCCGATTCCCAGGACCCATATTCAACGATCGGTAGCTGCTCTTCCCTCAAGTGTTGAGGAAGCACGGCAGCAACCACAACGGGTCCCCTCAGGAGCTCCCTGAGAGAAGGATCACAACATTAACGCTCTTAAAGTTGCGGTCACCGACTCCGAATTTCGGTAGTAAATTTTTATAATTCACAGACGTTGTTTCGTTCGTGAACTTAACCGTAATGAAAATGTTGAGTTTACTGAATAAATTGACAGTGAGAGTTTGATGATTAATGAAGGGGTGTGTTCACAAATTAAATTCAAAGTTGGAAAACCCGATACTAGGGCATTTTGATAAGTAGTGATTTTTTTGAATTTCCCGCGCAGTAACTTTAAATATCAACTGGCATCTATAAATAGAACACTGTGAAAATTTGAGTAACCCCAGTCATTTAGTTTGTGTTTGACAGCCATTGAAAGTAGACAACCTCGTGAATTTTAATGAAAATGGAACAAAAGTGAATTTCATGTCTGTTGACACAGCATAAACATCCAGTACAGATCCGGTAGTAAATTTTTATAATTTGCAGACGTTGTTCGTTCGTGTACTTAACCACGATGAAGATGTTGAGTTTACTGAATAAATTGACAGCGAGAGTTCGATGATTAGTGAAAGGGCGCGTTCACAAATTAAATTCAAAGTCGTCAAGTCCCTATTGGAAAACCCGATACGTACCTATTCACAGGTGGTATATGTTTCCGGGTATAAAATTTCCAACAGGTATAAAGAGCGAAAATCAATTGCAAAATTTGTGGCCTCGTCTTAGTGATTGGGAGTGTACATCGTTTCCATAGAATTGGTCACAATTGTTATTATGACTGCACAATCTGTGTTTTATTTATTTATGTGCCGTCATAGGAATATTTTAGATGTGGCACCTGCATTCTATGATCCAATATATGGGAGTTCACGTTAAGATGAATGCGATTAATGGTGAGCATGGCCCCAATATGGTAAGTATAAGGGGATGGCAATTTTTGCGTGTAATGTACGCCCGTTCAATATGGAATTTAACGTGCTCCGACTGTGCCTTGGTTCAGTTCCATATATATATAAAGTCAGGACGGACGTCACTCTTCTTCTCAGTTTCATCGAGTAAGGACCTTCAAGGAACTAAGTCATAATTTACGAGGGTAGGCCAATAAGTCCTTAGAAACGCCGACGATGGCGCTCATAGCATCGCTAATGTCTGTTTTTAGTAAGCGTCATTCCTCACTAGCTATCTGCCAATTTTCAATTTTTTTCGCCTTTCACTTTTGCATGATAGATTGGGTACGAAAAAAATTTGGTCTCAGCTGAGAACTTTTGGAGTGCATATGGAGTGAATGCGTCCCAACCCAGATCAGTTTCTGCGTAGATTATTAACTTTAGATGAAACATGGATACAGAACAGTCAAAACAGTAGATTGTTAAAGGGGAACGGGCTCCAAAGAAAGCAAAGACGGCCAAATCAGCTGGAAAGGTAATGGATAACGTGTTTTGGGATGCACGTGGTATTATCTTCATTGAATATTTGGAAAAGGGACAGACGATAAGTGGGCAGTATTATGCGTCATTATTAGGTGAGCTAAATGAGAAAATAAAAGAAAATCATCCTCATTTTCTAAAGAGTTATTGACCTGCCCACGTAGTACGAGGACAGTTTGATAAGTCGGTGATTCTTCGAATAAAAAAAATTTTGTTTTGCCAAATAAGCTTTTTATTTTTCAATATAGACTCCTTTTAACTCGATACATTTATCTAGCTGTTTTCCTATTTTTTTACTCCCCCAAATAGTAGGGTTCGTCAAGGCCCTCAAAGTAGACGTTTGTGTCTGTAATGACTTCTACATTCCACCCAAATATCTTAACGGCCAGCCATTTCTTCAGGTTTGGAAACAGGGAATTGTCGCAGGGGGCTAGATCTGGGAATATGTTGGATGCGGTAACAGTTCGTAGCCCAATTTATGGATTTCGCTTGATTATGCTTAATCGGCACACGAAATTCACATGAAAGACATTAACCTGCCCTCGTATACTAATCCATTCTCTTTTCCCTTCACACATATTTTCCCCTACTTACAATTGTCGACACCTTTATTTAAATAAATCCTGTTACACGTGGCGTCGCACTGTGTTTACTCCACTGTATTATCTTATTTTGCACATGGGACGCTTCTCTTTTTCTCCACCCTCTCAATAATTATGATACCTAAACATCCTTTTATTTTATCATTTAAAAAGTTGCAAATTTAAAATTGGTTAATATAAAATTCAGCATTTTTGTCGATTGATATTGTTTCGGATTTATAACTATATGCTCGGGGAAAATCTAGTACATCGGCTAGTACTTTCCCCGACAAATATTCACCACACCTGCGGCAACACGATGACAGTGCAAAACAACTGCCAATCAACTTTCAACGAGGCTAACGTGTTGTTTACTGCTTTTGGTGCTGTTTCAAGATATACTAACGTGCTTATTAAGTTTTTTGGTTTTCGAGATATTCTGCAACTGTGATAACATACTGTTTTTTGGTGCTCGATGGATAACTTCTTCAACGATCAATTGGATCAAGCCGTAACTGAGAATTGAATTTGGTTTCGCACGCCACCATGTGGCTTTTGTATAGTCGGAGAACTTAAACATAGACTTGTTAGTTAATCGTAATTCTCAATTATCGTGGCATATTTTTTAGTACCTTGTAATAAAAGTTAGTTGATTTTAATAACTTGCGGTTTTGCTTGCTGGAAACAATAAGATTGCTGTGATTTACAATTTGCGGTTCGAATGCTGTAGACGAGCTGCTAAGCCGAATAGCAGTTGCATCATCACATTGGCGCCCTCATCACGGACTCAAGTACTACATATTACAAACAAGGATTTCAGGATTTCTTCAACAGGTATTGCTGTGCCTTTCTTATAACTTTTGGTTTCAGGCAACGTTGGTTTCGTCGTCATCAACGTGCTCCATCGCTATTCCCCAACGACATTCCCCGTTCGGCGGAACATCATTAGCAACGATCTCGGCCGACGACATTCCTCGTGCGGCATCGAGATTCATCGCACAGATATTATCGATCACATGCTTGATTATAACAAATATTAAGACATACACATGATGTAACCCCCCCCCCCCCCCCCCCCCCCCCCCTTTTTTTCTCCGTAGACATCAGACTGATCCCATCCGCTAGAAGCGCCTCTTGCTTATTAAAATACCGTTTAATCAGGAATTGAAAAGGCTTTAATATGTTACAAACATTCTCTCGTTTCTTTTTTGTTTCTTTGTTAATCACTCAATCTCGAAATATCCTCAAAACAAATGGTTCTCCATTGCTTTGCTTTTCCATCATATTCCGGCCCCAATTTGTTTTCATCATTGAAAGGAGTTTAAGCTGGTTACCATGAAGTGATCAAATCCAGAACAATTAATATCTGACCGGTTTACTGCCGCCTTTTCATTACCGCACATAATATATTCTAGATTGCTCTCTAGCACACTTCTTAGTCCTGTGACCATAGCAAAGAGAATTAAAAAGGATAAAGGAGTTAAGAGAACGTAAATCCAATCACCCAAGCTTAAGAGTCTTTTACACAAAGGAATAAAGCATATCACACAAGGACCCGGCAACAAACCCTACAGCAAACAACAGCATGATTAACCTTCTGGTGATTAAATTTGCTTAACGCATTATCCCCCTCATTGGTGGGGATGTTCTTGTCAGCTCAGAGTGTGTCAGACCTCTTCAAAAGCGGTAAAACAAAAATCAGAAAAAGCTAAAACTCGGCCAAGTCTCTTAGTACTACGTCGTCATAAAATACATTACACAGACACGGGAATATACAGCTAACACCTGAAAGGATTTGCTCACGGGAATGGATCATAAAACTTTCCTGAAAGGTAAGCTAAAGTCCCATCCCTCTATTGTGGCCGTCCATTTCTAAGGCTTGCATTCAGCCGTTAAAAACAAAGAACGGCGTTCGAATAGAAGAGAGTTTATTGTGCTGCATTAGGACGGGATCTCCTCTCCATTTTTTTAAATCAACCTAGTATCCTACAATGTACAAGGAAGTGGAATATATTCTGCTAGTGTCCGTAATGCTTGTGAGTAGTGTAGCTGCAAAGACAAAACGTTATAATACTTTGTACACTGTTGTGAGCGATACTATAATTTCTACTACGCCTGGCGTTTTATTTACGATTTGCTAAAATTTATTTATGACCCTTTTAGTCATAAATTACATTGGCAGCCTGATAAAGGTTTCTATTATAGAAATTACTATCGGAGATCAAATTTCAATAACATTTCGATGAGCATTGGAATTGGTACTCCTTCAGGGGGTACTCAATTTTACGACTGTGATATTGATACATGATCCATATGTTACATCTCTCACATCACCCACAACTTAATAACTTAAATGTGCCGAAAATAGGAGACAAGAATCGAGAGAAATCTTTTTGATTTCTCTGGATTATATCTCGGCTGATATCTAATACTGGAGACTCCTTTCTCGGCACCGTCGGCAATTTCCAATTTCACTTTTTTTCATGTAATAATTGCCTTAGGCGAAAGGTCAACGTTTTTCATGGCCATCCTCTCGAAATACAATTTTAGATTCACCCAACTTCCCTATGATGAGTATATCTAGCTATGAGTCGATATACTTTTTGATTGCTTCGAGGAAATTGGTTATGCTGGACTTTAACAGAAACGGATCAGTTTAAGTGAATCAACTGAAACAGGACATCATCATCGTAGACATTTGCGTTTATTAAAGACTTGGGCGTCATGGGAAATTAGAAACTGAGAAGCGTTCTCCCTGGAGTCCATTATTTTAAGGAATTCTTGCTTATGATGTTGTATTAGCCTCATAGCTTCCGGATTGCGAGTAAACAAGTAGATTGGACAGATGGAATATGAAATAAATTCATCTGTATTACGCCATTTATTTTGCAGTTTATATTCTAAAACGATATTGCCAAGATTGTTTATGGTATCAGATGCACCATTAAATGAGCGCATCATTTTCCCAAGGCCTGCCATACAACAGAATATGGAATAGCTCTCGAATACATCACCCTTACATTTTAACACTTATTCCACATTTTCATTTCAATATATTTGAGTATTTCGCTAGCGTTATCCTTGAGATTTCTTTCTTGACAAATGAATGTATGTTTAAATCCAGCAGATGTGACAACACGGAAAACAAGTCGCTTGTTCAGGGTCATAATTTAATTAAGCTAACCAATGTAAATGATACAAAAGATAAGACGTTAGTATGATATTTAGTAGCAACCAAATTTAAATTATACAGGGTGATTCTATTCACACATTCAAAATTTCTTTCCTCGAATTATACACCGTCACTTTTTATATTAGGGGTCTTTCCCACCACGTAACATTTCTAGGTGGCTGCCGGTGACGGGTTTGTGGGGGATAGGAAGAATATGCGCCAAGACACGGCCACTTGGTTCACTTCCTTCCCACTTTTCTATTATTCGCACCGACGAGGGGAAGAAGGAATAAAACACGTTCAGTAATTGGTAATGTTGTGTTTCTTGTAGGGATATTTATTTCCGGGAAGCGTGTCTCCTGGTCCTTAAAAGGACAAGGCGATCTCTCAAAATTTGACCGCTCCTAAAAGTTTGTCCTACAAAAGGGGTCGTTGCTGTGCTTCCTCTGAGTTCAAAGGGAAGAGCAACGTCCTTTGATTCGGCCTTCGTCCTGATGTCTTCACTTGGTCTTCCGTGGGGGCCAGGTGATATTTAGATATCCGTGGAAATTAAAAGTCGTCTAATTTCCTTTTCGAATATGATTTTATTATATTATTCAGGATTTTCCTGGGGTACTTCCTCCAGGGACTGTGAATTTAGACTGCGGCCAGGAGAAAAAAAAAAAAAAAATGGTGGCGAGGAGGCCGAATTTGGCGAGACAGGACATATGTGTCCTTCATCTTGTCTCTGACTTCTGGTCATCTTGCGATAACCAGAATCACCCACATCCGTGAGGATGTTGGGCTCGGTCTCGCGGCATCTGAAAAGAGAAGAAAAAAGGGGGGGTATCCAAGGATAGTGTGGACAGTGTTAGTCCAAGTGTTCTCTAACTACTTTTATAGAGGGATGGTGGGAAAGAAATCTTACAAGACCGGTGGGTCTTGGGTGCGGTAGTAAACGCAGATCACGTCTTTGGCGTCTGATAATCTGCTCTTTGGTCGGTGTGTATGTTTGTGTTTGTGCCGTCTTGTACTGTGCGTTCGTGTGTTAATTGTAGACCCTATGGGATGGGTCCAGGAATCCTCTATTATAGAGGGGAATGTTGTTGGGAAGGGTGCTTTCTTCAGTTTTGTACTGAAGAAGAAATTGTGGGGGTTTGATCCGAAGAGATCGAGAGAGAGAAGGGTCAAGAACGCAAGAGTCCCGTACAAGTAGGTTCTCGCTGTTCTGAATGTTTTCGAGGTACTTATATGCTAATTGAAGCAAGTACTCGTCGATAGGGGTAATGGAGGCGCCTTCGTATAGGTGAGAGTTGGGGTAATGACGACCGTCAGGCCTTCTAGGATGATTGGTGCATCTTCTTAGGAGTTTCCTTTCGAAAACCCGAAGTCTTTCCATTTGAGCCGAAGATATGCAGGACCATATGGAAAAGGCGTACGATATTCCAGATCGGATTAGCTGCTTATAGCAGAGAAGCTTAACTTTGGTGTCAACTTTGTTCCCCCACTTCAAGATGTTGTGCAGTTGCTTAGACCGACCGAGGCCCCTTTGTAGAATGTGGGTCACATGTTTGATGAAATTCATTTTTGGGGTATAAGTGACCCCGAGATATTTCATCTTGTTCTGTGGTCTAATCGTAGTATCTCCCATTTTTATTCGAATATTCTGTGAATATCGAGAAGTAGGTTGGGAGTGTTTACTACTCAGAATTATGGCTACTGCTTTGGATGGATTAAGTCGTATTTTCCATCGACTGTAATACTGATACAGTTCGTCCAAGTGACGGTTGAGTCGATTTGTTGTGAGGTTAGGGCCTTTGGTTGACGTGTACACCAGGACGTCATCCGCATAGCATATTTGGTTTACTCTCCCGTCCGCGGGGCGGGGAATATCGGAGGTGTAAATATTGAATAAGATGGGGCCTAGAATGGAGCCCTGTGGTACGCCTGCAGCGGCGTGAAAAGTTCGGGAAAGCTTTCCATTCATTCTAACTTGGAACGTTCTGTTTAGAACAAACTGGTAGATGATGCTACATAGCGTTCTACTGAGGCCAGTATTCAGCAGTTTAAAAGCGAGACCTTCGATCCAAGTCGTATCAAAAGCTTTTTCAATGTCTAGGCTTACCGCAACGGTGGGTTCCTTATTAAACAGCCGCACGCAGACGTGGTCTGCGGCCAGGAGATCACTTGACTATTCCTTTATAAAGGAAAAGGAATCGAAAATTGTATCCCAAAGATACACATTTTCGTGCAACAATCTCGATCTTTTGGATATTTCGAGCGAGATGTTGTATTTACATAAGATAAGACATCAATTTCTTGAATTCTTATGCAACTATCGCGCAGATGTGTGAATGTATCTGCTTTTGAGTTTTTTGTTTGTTTAACTCAATGGAATTTTTGGGATAGAGGTAACGATCTCTGAATTTCTGGATTTGGGTGATGCTGTGGAGCAAATGTAGAACAATAAACGAATATTGGATTCGTTTATTGTGAATTTTAATTTTAATTTTGATTTTGGATTTAATTATGCCATGGGGGCAAGTGTTATGCGATAAACGAATGTTTGATTCGTTTATTGCGAATTTTGGATCATGTTTGGGTTTTTTTCAGGTTTAGATAGGATTTTGGGTTTTAGGGTAATATTGCTGGGATTTTGGATTAGGAATGGGGGAAAAATATGGTAGGGCTTTTTTTGAGCACTACAGTAACATAGTAGGGTGGCTTTTATAACGGTGCCCCATGGGGTCGCTTTCGCTGACTTAATACACTACGCTGTAGATTAAATATATCTAGTTGATAATATAGTTCTTTACACATCCGATAATTGTCCAAAATACTGTCTGTGTGAAGTTTTTACACTCTACATTAAGTATATCTAGTTGGTAATATAATTTTTTTTTACATATCCGATAATTGTCCAAAATACTGTTTGTGTGATATTTGCGCAACGCAATGACTATCCGGACATTAGGAAGCCGAAATGCACGTCACGTACCGACAACGGACTACCGAAGTTCACCGTCAGCGCCGACTGAGTGGACCGGACGGAAATATTCGAACTGTGGTGATCGGATGTAGACTCCTTGTGTGCCCCGGGTGGCGGTTGAAGATCGACTCACTGGCAGATGATAAGAGGGGGGAAGCGCATTTGATGGCGGTTGGACAACGACTGACTAATGAAATGGGAAAAAATTCATGACAGAAATCAACTTACTGTCACTTCCGAGGAATTTCGAGAAGAGTTGCTATGCTCGCATAAGAATCCAGTTCCAGCGAATTCTCGGCGTACAAGCTGTGTTGGATTCGTTGGTTGGGTGTACCGGGAAATTGGCTTTGGGAACTCGAGCCAGTATGGGCATGCATTTTCGGGGGAAATTGGAATTGCTTGAGTGCAAGCAAGGAATATCATCTAGGTAAAATATTAACCGAAGTAATTTCGGGGAAATGT
Organism: Microdon myrmicae; assembly: GCA_963931805.1. Taxonomy (NCBI): domain Eukaryota; kingdom Metazoa; phylum Arthropoda; class Insecta; order Diptera; family Syrphidae; genus Microdon; species Microdon myrmicae. The sequence continues at coordinate 28,593,255 of OZ007497.1, read as the reverse complement.
ACGCGGCTTAGTATAATTGGTGGCGATGGCTGATGTTCCGTTATGGGTTTGAATATGAGTTTCGTTACAACATATGAATTTCGGGGAAATTACGATTGCTTGTTTGCGATGAGAAAATATAACTTGAGTAGAGAGTTGACCGAAGCAATTTTGGGAAAATGTATGTGAGGTGATGTAATGGGGGAGATGGTTGGTATTCCATTGTAGGTTGGAATATGCATTTTTTTATGGCTTATGTGTTTCCGGGGAAATTAGGATTGCTTGGTCGCAAGGAGGGAATAGAATTGACCGAAGCGATTTTGGGGAAATGAATGCGGGGATGATTGGAATATATTCTGTTGGGAGTTTGGAAAATGTTTTTTATTGCAGGTTGGGAGATGTATGCTATTGCGGATTTGTTTTTGCATGTTTACAGATTAGGATTGTGGGTTGGTTTTCCGTGTGATATAGAGAACCCCACAGGTTAATCTGACGTTATGTTGTGGTACATGGGGGTATCAGCAAGCACAGGACTATTGAGGGTTGTGGAGCTACCACCCCATTTATTAGATCAGAGCAAGCTTAAAAAAGATTCTTACAGGTTACCTTACGAGGTAACTTAATTAATCTGAATATCAGTTGATACCTTAACTAACGAGGGGTGGGACGGCAGATGGAAGGAGGTTAGAGGAAGACGGTAAGGAGGCGTGGTTTAATATTCATATTAATTAATGAACACGAATATTGAGGTGAAAAATGGATAACACTTCACAGCATTCGGGAGATATGTTGGAGAGTAATTGTTGTGTGTGGTGCGTTTGCAGAAGGGGGGGGGGGGGGGGGGGTCGAGGGGCGACGATCAGTAAAGTGTATTGTGGGGGGTTGTGTTGAAAAGGGTTAAATTGAGAAGATTGGCGCAGTCGACCGGTCCAATAAAATGAAAAAAGACGGGACAAAATTGCGCGTTCGACCAGGGTTTTCAGATTAACAGATTAAGATAATATCACCTTGTGTGTTCACTACATTTCACATGATTTTCTGAAGCGTACCACGAAGAGTACGAAAGAGATAGAGATATGAGGATTTGTGCATTTGAAAATACTAGTCTGTAACTAAAAAAAAAACTTTTATTTTAATTTTAGAATACAAAATGACAGCACGGCAGCGCACGCAAAGAAAATAAACCCGATTGGTCGACATGGGCGTACACTTCACACTTTATAATCTGCAGTGGAAAAAACAAACAGAAAGTTTCTTAAACCTTAGCCCAAAATCTACTGAACCGAACACGATTGTTTTCAAAAAATTTAATTAAGAGAAAGGCTTTAATTTGAACTTCTTTTCCTTCTTTTTTTTCGAAAAATCGGCTGAAAATCGTTTACGAAATCTTTAAAAATCAATTTATCAAAAACAGTAATTACAAAACATTCTTCAATTAACCTAATCACATATATCCTGAGAACATAAGAAAAAAAATTATTACTTTATATCAAAATGAAAATTTTTGAATGAAATGCTTCCTTCTAATACAATGTTTAATCAACGTGAAGAAAAAAAACACATAAATTCTATGAAATTTTAAACCAAATATCTATGGTACACACAACAAAAACCAAACTAAACCGAATATACCCTTGACTCAAAATGGAATATTTTAATTAAGATAAACTTTATTTTTGGATAACCAACAACTACTATTAAACACATTAATACTAAGAAAAGTAAAACCAAAATTCAAACTTTAATAACCACAATTTTATTTGTACAAAATTTCAAAAGAAAATATTTTATTTTATAATATAAATAACCATCGAAGTTACCACGACTATAAATACAATATAAATACAAATACATTAATATTAAGAATGAAACGAACTACAAAAATTACCCAAATTTATAATAATATTGTATACCTAAAGCTACTATGTTAAAAGAAAAGCTCAGGCCTATGTAACGGAATCGCGATAGCATCATCCTTTTACGTTCAATCTCACCACTTTCCACAAAACTAATCTCATAAAGATTAATTTTCTTTTTCAAAGAAGAGGAGGATGTACTGCTGCCCTACAATTTGATTACCCCATAGAAACAATCTCCCTCGCCACATACAAATCCCTACACCCAATTCAACATTGAATTCAATGTCAACCAAACCGAACTAAACGTTCAAACTCTCAAACATTGAATTCAATTCAAATCACATTCCTAAAAGATGCAAAGCCCAAAACGTGCATGTGTCTAAACAAAGGCATATCTATTTTCCGCCGACACAATTCGAGCAATCATCAACATCCCAATGCATATGTTTACATGCCAGATGTTTCATGACTTGTAAATGCAGCAATTCAAAAACCAATACCTAATTCCCCTGGATCTTGTGTTACCCATCCCAAGGACACGCAAACTCTTGTCTGCATAAGCCGGACGGATAACAAAAACAAAAAACCCAAATTCCAATGCATATCCTAATTATGCATAATAGTTCTATGAGAACTCATAAAACCGAACCATTGCCCTAATGAACACATTGAACACCACACCCGAAATCGAGATTTTCCATCTGAGGAGACCATCAGGATAATAAATAAAAGATTTGACAAAATAAAGAAGACCTGTACGCCTAAATAAAAAGGAGTTTTATTCTGATATGGTGAGTAGAGCTGTGGCTCTCGCCCCATTCGATTTCCTTCACAGATGCTGATGCTGAAGATCACTTGCCCCACGGAAGCCAGCAGAACCCCCTGGCGGTTGCCCTCAGAAGTTTGCGGCACTAGAATCGACAACGTTCGATCGCTACTCTTCCCTCAGGTTTGAGGAAGCACGGCGGCGACGGGAACGGGTCCCCTCAGGAGCGGTCAATAGAGATCCCTCATCCTATTCAGGACCAATAACTAAAAACAACAATAGGACAAAGTGTTCTCCAAACGATGTAATTTTCTTACAATTGGTGATTGAGATTAATATTTCTACAATTTTTTCTCGCTACTACATTGACGATAACGTTAACCACTCTATGTGGGTCCCTATCTCCAATTCCACCCCCCTCTTCGACCTCAAAACAGGCGCGAAGTATTCCAGCTTCCACAGGTCACACGCTCTCAACCCCGTCCCCCCACCAGGGAGCCAACTCGAGGCTCCCCTCGCACCACCCCCCACACCCAGTTCGCGCCCGGTCCACCCCCCCCCCCCCTAGACCTTTAATCGACCCACTGATACCCCCATCTGTCAAATTCACTCAGCAAACCATTCATTCTTCTGACAACCGGTATGCCTTGTCTAAATTGAGGAACAAAACGACCAAATAGATATCCACCTCTATCTTTCATACCTCCACGATAAATCTGACTCTGTCTATTATGAAGGTAAAACGAAAACCAGCGTAGCGGCCTACAACCGACAGGAAGGTCTACCAACCGACTTTCCTGGCCAACGCAGCCTGTTCGTTAAGTTCCATAAAAATCTCGATATGCTCCCTAATAAGGTGCTAAAAGATCTCTCGACAACAATGTGACCTATCCCAATAATGGCAAGCACTTTTGACCCTAATCAGTCGCCCTCTCATTCCTCCTATCATCTCAATACCCCCAATATGCTCCCCCTAACCGTCTACTATCAGAATGTTAGAGGTCTCCGCTCCAAAACACATTCGACTCTGGAAAAGGCACATTCCCTCCCCCTTCGACATATACGCTCTGACTGAGACCAACCTTACCCCTAGTATTAATAGTCTTGAACTACCCCCCCCCCCCCCCCTCCAATGTTTTTCGTGATGATAACGCTCATCGAGAAGATCCCAATTCTCCATGCCGTGGAGTGCTGCTTGCCACTCCTAACAGACTCGCTTCGTCTCTAATTGCCATCTCTTCTTCTCCGGATCTTGACTACGTCGCAATAAAAATCGACCAACGCCCTAAGTCTCTTTTCATTATCTGCTCCTATATATCTCCTTCGCGACCCAGCGTGTCATACGAACTCGCAATAGAAGCGGTAGATAACCTAACCGAGTTAAGCTCCTCAATAGACGATATCGTCGTTCTTGGCGATTTTAACCTCCCCCATCTCCAATGGACATTGGCTGACGAACAAGCCTTCTAGGTCTCAAACCCCACTAGCTCCAAGGAACGTATTTTTATAAACGGTCTCACCGACTCATGCCTCCATCAAGTAATCAATGTCCCAAATCATATGGGGAGACAACTGGACCCCCTGTTCACAACGGACCCACACAAGTCCTCAGTTGCCCCTAGTCCACACGCCCTCTCCACCATTGATAATTACCGCCCCCCGCTGCTCTTATCCATATATCCTGATCATGACACCCAGCCTTCTCTACCGCATTACAGCTTTTCCTACAACTTCCACAAAGTTAACTTCCGCTCTTTTAAATGAGCATCTTAGCAAAAGAGCGTTTCGCTTTGATCATTTGGGGGTAGAAGAAGCTACTGCCACTATCTATAAGGAGGTGTACTATGCCGTCGCCTTATATGTCCCTTATTCTCATCACAGGTCATCGGTTTCATCGCCGCCATGGTACAACCGCACACTCCGCGCTCTTAGGGATAAGAGAAATAACTTGTGGAACATTTTCCTCAAAACCTATCCCAACTCCCTTTCTTATGGCGCGACTACTTCAGCCGACCCTCTAACTACTGCCAATATATTCGCTTCGTTTTTCAATAAATCCTTGACAGACATCTCCTTCGAACCCAATCCGTCTCACTTCAAAGACTTGCCCGAATTCTCCCTCGGCCCCCTCACCTCTCAAATTATTCAGCGTCACGTAGTTGAGGAGAAATTAAACTTACTCAAGGACGAGTTCAGCCCTGGGCCTGGTGGACTCCCGGCTGTATTTTTAAAGAAATGTTCCACTTCTCTTTCCCTCCCGATATCAAAGATATTCAATATATCCCTTTCACAAGGGATCTTCCCTAGTATTTGGAAACCCTCCTATGTCACCCCTATACATAAAAACGGACCTAAAAACGGTATAAGCAACTACCGTTCCATCACCAAACTGTCTCATATCTCCAAACTGTTCGAAGGAATTCTTTATAACGCGTTATATTTCCGTTGTAAATACATCATCTCATCCAACCAGCATGGTTTCCTTTCGGGCAGGTTGACCACAACGAATCTGGTCGAGTTCTCATCCCATACTCTCCGTGCCTCAGAGAATAGCAATGAAGTCGATGTAATCACCACCGATTTCAGCAAGGCCTTTGACAAAATCCCCCATAATCTCACCCTTTTTAAGCTGTCCTCCGTAGGTTTCGAACCCCTGTTGATCAAGGGGTTATCTTCTAATCTGAAAGATCGACCCTACCGTGTGAAATTCAGATCCTCGCTGTCCAATCCTTTTCTTCCCACTTCAAGGGTTCCGCAAGGCAGCCATCTAGGTCCCCTCCTATTTATCCTTACCGTCAATGATGTTGACTCCATTATTAAATACTCATCCATCTCCCTCTATGCGGACGACGCCAAACTCTACAAAACGATCATCTCTCCTCTCGACTCCTCACTTCTCCAAGCGGACCTCGACAGCTTCTCAACTTGGTGCCGTAATAACCGCCTTGAACTCAACGTTGTCAAATGTCACTTCATCACCTTCTCCCGCAAACGTCCCCCTGCCCCCCACGTCCCTACTTCTACTAAACCAAAAGATATCATCTGTACCCTCGATACGCAACCTTGGGATCTTATTTGACAGGGAGCTTAGCTTCATCCCGCATATTGATGATATCATTCTTAAGGCCAACTCTGTCCATGGGTTTGTGAAACGCTGGTCTAAAGAATTCTCTAATCCCCACGATTCCCGTTCTCTCTAGATAGCCTCCGCCGGCCTCCTTCTTGAATACGCCAGTCAGGTCTGGTCCCAACACTACTCACCCCATGTACGCAGAATCGAAAGCGTGCAACGTCGTTTTCTGCGGTTTGCCCTCCACGGACTGAACCGGGCTAATCCTCGGATTCTCCCCCCATACACAAGCCGGCTCCACCTGATCACCTTCAACACACTTGAGGAGCGCAGAACTCATGCCGATATCCTTTTCGTCCACCGTCTCCTTTCAGGCACAATCAACTGCCCAAGTTTGCTCTCCATCATTCCACTTTACACTAACCCCCGTAACCTGCGAAACCCTCATCTCTTCTATCAGCCCACCCACCACACTTCTTACGCCTCTAATGAACCCATTTCACGAATGCTGCGGCGGGCAAACTCCTACCCTACCTCCTTCGATTTCAACTTTACCTCTCATCATCATCATCATCATCGGCACTACAACCGGGAACCGGTCTTGGCCTCATTTAGCAAGTCCTGAGGCTTGTTAAATTTTCCATAATGATTTATTTTTTCTGGGCAAGGTCATTAGTCTTGCGCCAGGGGCTCCCCGACGGGGAATCGAACCCCGGTCTCCCGGGTGACAGGCGGGTGTACTAACCACTATACTATCGAGGAGCCCGATTGCAACTTTACCTCTACTGCTCTCAAATTTCATCTCCTCTCTTTCCCCTCCTGACCTCGCCCACTCCCGGTCTACACTCTTACATCCTGTACTAAGCGAGGTGAATGAATGAGTGATAATTGATGGATAAACCCAGTAACCAACTCGCCAAACATACCCCCCCCCCCCCCCCCCCCTCCTTTTTTTGCTTTTTAATCATAGTTCATATATATAAGAATAGTTTTAAGATAGTTGTTAAGTTTTATCGCCTGTACTAAGCTGACTATATGAGGGTTTTGCCCTCACTAAACCATAAAACTATAAACTACCCAAAGTAGAGACAATAACATTTACGTTATTGATCGTCCTTAAATCAGTGTAATTAGTTAATTGAAATGAATTGGTTGGAACCCTGACGGAAGTTTGCTTTGCTTTCTAGCCCATCAATGAACTTCTCCCGAACCTCTCGGTTACATTTAATGTTAAAACATTATACTTTCTCCACAAAACCAGAACAAAATGTAGACACATTTGATATGTCTAAAGTCACTTATGAATCTTTAAACTCCACTGCTCCCCGTTTGAATATAATCTCCTGAAAAAATGTTCTCAATTTCATGAGTTTCTGCCTCCATTAGCAAATTAACTGTTGACATCCGTCTCCTGATATTCTACAATAACTCCATTAATAAAATGCAAAAATCGGGTCTCTGGTATAACGATAACATCATTGAACGGGTACAATGTGCAATCCAAGGTTCATATTTTGACATCCTTTTAGTGGCATTAAATAGAGAAACTCTGGCAAGTGGTATTTGAACAAAAGGCAAATATCTATTGTATTGAACCTTAAATCTCTTTAATGTTGTCCAATTGTGTGGGACTGAATAGTGATACTCCTTTGCAAAACGGACAATTCGCTAACAGTGCAAGTGGGTTTTGCTGGGGCGTTTTTGCCGACCGTAAAGCTAATATCTTGACTTTATGATCTTTCTCCAGGATACACTTCACAAATACAATTTCCAATAATACACAATCGTCCCTATTGTTGTCGTCCGTGTTGCAGATACTCGAATTCACAATTAAGTTATCTTATCTTTGTTGTAGAGAGCGCGAAGGGATATTCGGTTTCGGGTCAATGAGTGGATATTGTTTTCATCACAACACTTTGATGTATGTTGAAAAACTCCGGAAGTGAGGGCGTATAAAGGGTTGTATAAAAAGTCACATCCCTATGAATGTGTGTCAAAGAGCATACGGGCAATATCTTGCTGAATATTGTATTTGCTTTAGTGTTGGAAATTAAATAGGAGTAAATAGAATTTTTAAATAGATTTGTGAAGCGGAAAGGAGTCACTCTGTTAAGAGCTCGATGTGCTTTAAGGATCCATGTTGCTGATACCGAAAGAAAGCAAAACATAAAATAAAGGTCATGCGTCATGTGAATGGTATACTGGTTACTATGGTTACTCGGACCATTACCGAGATGTATGGTTTAATAAAAATAAACCATCAGATTTTTATCTGCAAGAAAATATATAGGTGTTTGTTTTTGGCTTTAAGGATTTTCGTGTAGTATTTTCTAAATCCATGAAAGTATGTACCAAGGCATAAGCAAAACAACCAGTACATCTGGTCGTTGTATTGCTACACATAAAAATATGTAAATTTTCACAGTTTAGGTAGATTTTATTTCACTTAAGGCTTAACTGGATTCACCGACTGCATCCATATACAGTACAAACTTACACACATTTTTCCACAAGTAATTTTTAGCCACACAATTATTCTCTTGGTTCGAAAAAAAAAGAAGAGGAATTAACGGAGTAAAAAAGGACAAAGGCAAAGTTATGGGTATGAGATCACAATTTAAAAAACAAAGCTCATCCCACGGCCATTAACTTCTATATGTGTTTAATTAAATGTACCAGTAATAAAAGTTTCTGGGGAAATAATTTGAAAATATCTTTGTGGCGGCTCTGTCGAACGCCACTGCTTACCTCCTTATTGATGATCCGAAGACTCCCACCTGGAGCACTTAAATCTTGTAAAAAACCTTATTAAAAGTGTATTAGGGTAATTCAAATGTGAGCGCCATTATTTACCTGGAAAGTAGGCATGGCAAATCTGTCATTCACTGCAATTGTGTGTGGACATTGCTATCCGTACGAGTTTTTCTCTACAAGATGCATTCAATGCATCTCCAAAAACTCCCTGAAAGAGAAATCTCATTCATATATTTGTGGCGTCACCATATGGCGTCATCAATGTCACCCAAATTATAATTGTAGCAAGCGCATCACTTTCTTAACGAAATACGGTCGCATCAATGGGCAACCAATAGAACTTGAAATGTATTCGGGCGCGCTTATCTCTTGTCCAATTCCGTCGAACACGTGCTGAGGATATTTCTTCTCTTCCTGGCCATCCCAAACATCTCGGTCGCCTAACTGAGCGACAGACGACTTGGAAAAACACACCAGGCGGCACTAACAATGCAAACAAGGGGCAACACCAATGAATTGCCAAATAAGGATATACAATCATCGAAAATGCTGTATGCATTAGCCGATATCATAAACATCCAACATTCCCCCTATGCACCATATTGCTCAGCCGCCTCCCTTTCAGCGGTGATTGCTGCTTCCTGATGTTTGGCCTATATGTGGACATGCACAGCGAAACGGCATAAATGCTGTACGCTGTGTTACTTAATGTAAACATGCTGATGCCCGTTCAGGATGACTTCCCCAGCTGCAGATCATTGCTCATAGTGTTCCCCTTACGGAATTGGTTAATCCACGGTCCGCATACTTGTGGACACACACACCGCGAGCAACAGAGGCAAACTTCGTTTATGTTTCACGCACCTGGTCACAAAAGGGAATCGAGTTCTCGTTAGTGTAAATACACACACGAGATGCCTTGTGCAGTTACTGATCGGGTAACCACCCCAAGTATCGTCTTCATGATACTTGCACAGATGCAAACATATCCTTTTATGGAATTATTATATCCACGGTTCGCATGCCGATGGACATAGCATGAGCGTGCGAGGTAACCGCATCTGTGTGAGTGCACATCCTCTCTGTGATCATCATCTAAGATCTTCCCTTATTGGTCACCGAGGCGATGGATGGAATTTTTGGTATTCTGTCGCTTCGGTGACAATAATTAATCTTAAAACAGATTCCGTGGAGGAAGGTCGGGTCCTCCACGTTAAACGCCAGTCGAGAGTGGAGTGGCGACGCGAGTGTTGTGCGTTAATAACGTCTTCTCTGTTTTTTTATATTGGCTTAATTTTTATTAACTATTAAATATCCTGGAGTAAAACATGTATTATGCCTGTTTATTTTTAATTTAATCATTGTTAATGACCCTCGAATAAAACAATATTGGAGCGACTAGTTTGGACTGATCAGATCGGGAAGTGTGTTGCTCGCCATGGAAATTCCTTGACGTTTATCCTTTTGCTACTTCTTGGCCAAGTGATCCATCTTTATTAATGATGTGTCGTTTCATTGTATTACGATAGACGCGATAATAGTGCTATAGAGAAGCCCATCGACAAGATGCCCAGTGTCTCGAAGCGGCGATTGTTTACAGAAGTAAAATGTTTCAAACTTAAGAATATCAGCCACGGCAGTTGCATTCCACAAAGTGATCGTCATCTCCATTAATAACCAAGCCGAAACCGGAACTTTTACCCCACATTGGTGAAAATCTACGGGGTAACTTAGTGGGATAGGAGTAGAGCCCGTGCCAACGACGGTACACATACGTCCTACCCCATATCTTCTTCCGGTTTGAGACAAATATTTTGCAGTTGAGAATATACTTTTGAAATGAGATAAGATCTTGGATATTCACGGAAAGCTAATACTCTTTTACCGAAACAAAGAGGTCAACACACACTGCTGCTTGAACGCAAGATGGGAAGGTTTTTTTTCTAGACTGCCTTCTTACTTTGATTATAATGGGTGATTACATTTATATTTATATTTATTTTTTCGGCAAATAAGCATTATATTTCTCAATATAGTCTGCTTTTAGCTTGATACGTTTAGTCCAGCGTTTTTTCAGTTTTTTTATTTCTCCCAAATAATAGGTTTCCACAAGGCCCTCTGAACAAGCTTTAATTTCCGTGATGACATCTCCATTCGGCATAAATCTCTTACCGCCCGGCCATTTCTTCAGGTTTAGAAACAAGAAATAGTCGCGGGGGTCTAAATCTGGAGAATATACTTGGTGGAGTAACAGTTCATTTGATTATTGCTAATCCGTCTCCAACAATTATGCTTAATCAGCACATGAAATTCACTGCTGCTCCGTCTCCCACAATTTTGCTTAATCAGCACATGAAATTCACTTTTGTTCCATTTTCGCTAAAATTCACGAGGTTGTCTACTTTCAATGGCTGTCAAACACCAACTAAATGACGCAGGTTACTCAAAATTTCACATCATCATCATCACCATTGGCACTACAGCCGGGAACCGCTCTTGGCCCTATTTAGCAAGTCGTGAGGCTTGTTAAGTTTTCCATAATGATTTTTTTTTTCGGGTAAGGTCATTAGTTTTGCGCCAGAGGCTCCCCGACGGGGGATCGAACCTCGGTCTCCTACCAACTGGCATCAATTTATAAATGCCAGATGATATTTAAAGTTGCTGCGCGGGAAATTCAAAAAATCACTGGCTTATCTTTTTCTGAACGCACCCTTTCACTAATCATCGAACTCTCACTATCACTTTATTCAGTAAACTCAACATTTTCATCATGGTTAAGTACACGAACGAACAACGTCTGCAAATTATAAAAATTTACTACCGAAATTTGGAGTCGGTGACCGCAACTTTAAGAGTGTTAACTCCAATGTTCGGTCGTAATTCTCGTCCTAGTAGACAGCCATTAACAAGTTTAGTGCAAAACTTTGAGTCTACATATTCGTTGTGTAATGTTACCGTGCCAGTGAGACAATGGGTTGGTCGAAGTGTCGAAAATATTGCTGCCGTTCAGGCGTCCGTAGCAAACGATCCAAATCAGTCAATTCCACGGCGTTCTCAGGAATTGGGCATCGCCCAGACCACACATGGTGAATTTTGCGTAAGGATCTTGATTTACACCCATACAAGATCAAGCTGACTCAAGAATTGAAGCTGATGGACCATTTGAAGCGCGGTACATTCTCCGATTGGGCTCTGGAAAAGATGCGCCAAGATGATGAATTTCATCGCAAAATCATCTTCACTGACGAAGCTCATTTATGACTCAATGGGTTCGTCAATAAGCAAAACATGCGTTATTGGTCGTGTGAAAATCCACATGGGCTTCATGAATCACCACTTCATCCACAAAAAATAACTGTTTGGTGCGGTTTGCATGCCGGTGGCGTCATTGAGCCATATATTTCGTAGATGATAACGATCGTCACGTTACTGTGAATGGCCATCGTTATCGCGCCATGATTACCGATTATTTTTGGCCCGAATTGGAAGATATAGACTTGGGCGACATGTGGTTTTAACAGGACGGTGCCACAAGCCACACAGCACATGATACAATCGACTTATTGAAGAGTAAGTTTGATGAGCGCGTTATCCCAAGAAATGGGCCAGTCGGTTGGCCGCCTCGTTCGTGCGATTTAACGCCTCTAGACTATTTTATTTGGGCCTACGTCAAGTTATTGGTCTATGCCTATAAGCCGACGACGTTGAAAGAGCTCAGAGCCAACATTGAACGCGAAATAGCGGCCGTTTCGGCCGAAATATGTGGCGCGTCATCGAAAATTGGGTCTAACGAATCAACCGCTGCAAACGTGCCCGCGGTGGCCATACAATTACAAATTCAATTTTGATTCACAAATGTTTTGATTGTACTTCAAGCCGATAATAACGTTTTTGAAATATCTCATGGTTTGCGTTTCATTTAAAAAAAAAAGTTGTCAATTCCCTATTGGAAAACACGATAGATACAAAAAAAAAATTTAATTTTATTTAAGCCTTATTATCATACAATGGAACCATTCTATACATATAATTTTTAATAATTAGTAGAGAACTTCAAATCTTATTTCTACATAAAAATCTCATTTCTACAATATTTAAAAAAAAATCATGACTTAAAATTTTCTAAACTAAACCCCTTTTTCAATTAATCATTAGTTGTTTCAATTTGTAGGCTCGGTCCTGTGGCGACTCTAACAGATACACACAATTCACAAGCAAAAATAGTGAAGAACACGAACGAAAAATCGAATAAGAAAAATACATCAGAACCATATACCAAGCGATAACAAAAATAATTCACATCAGTGGAGTATAGTCGAGTTTGGAAATCAAATTCTAAACACGGTCAGTAGCCTGATGGGTAACGCTTAGGTAAAAATTTTTTCGTGATTCAAGCTGTCATAGCGTCAGTTCGAATCACACGATCTTCTTCACTATTATTTCAAAGGCTATAGTCCTCCGTTTTGTTCCCAAATGCTGTATCCGTTTGTATTGCTTTCCTATTTTGCAAATTGTTGCGGTTTGGTTGCACTATTATTTATTATTTTTATTTAAAACTCCGCACCAACTGCACAAACACACAAAAGTGTCAATAATTATAAGTCCTAAGTGTGCGCTCTATATCTCGTGATGACGATGTTCATCGATCCAGCCCTGACTCCCCCTGTTACATAATTAACCTAAGTTAATTATCACGCCCCCTGTAAATCCTTAAAACTCTTACTAATTCATATCCGTATCCACACCCAGCACATTTTTAGCACACAAATAACATCCCCACAATGAAATAGACACATTTTATAAAATGATTACCCCTTAAAATACAAAATCCCATCCCACATAAAAAGGATTATGAGTTGGTAAGGGGTCGAAAAGGACAGTCAGCTGAAAATAACTTGTGTGCGCGTAGGTCGGAGGTCTTTGGTGTCGTGCGTACGATTTGTTAAGTGTTGAAAAAAAATTGTATATGCGTTCGATACTTAAGTACATAAAAATAAAAGAAACAATTAAAGAAGTAGATCGCCACCACAACAGCCATCCGTTAGGATTTCAATAACCAAAACGGATCTAAACAACTAAAATCAACACAAGACAACATACCACCTACAAAAAATCATCAAGGAAACTCTTACAATCAGTATGAGCCGATAGCAGAAGTCACGACCGCGCACAACAGCCCCCCCCCCCCCCCCTAAATTGCTTAAAGTCATTATATGTCATCTTTTATACCACCTTCGCAAACTATCAAGTCATACGAACTCATAATGCCTGTAATCGGCCGCTTAAATGGCGATTTTAACCTTTTTTCTACTTCATCAAATGCAAACTCAAATCTGATGCCTATCCCAACTTTCTCTCCTACGGTTCGACTACTTCAACTGACTGCCAAACCATCCCCAATCTGTTCGCATCCTTCTTCAAAGAATCCTTGGGGGACAACTCTTTCGAGCCAAAACGTTCTTACTTTACTGGCCTGCCTGAATTCTCCCTCGGCCCTCTCATCCCACTACACATTCAGCAACACCAAGTTGTAGAAAAACTAAAACAACTGGGAGACTAATTCAGCCCCGGCCCAGGCGTATCCCTTGATATCCTCTTAAAATAATGTTCCTCTTTTCTATCTGTCCCGCTGGCTTTAATCTACAATCTATCCCTTGCACAATCTATCCCCTGACATTTAAAAGTCATCTTATATCATTCCCATTTACAAAACGAGACCAAAAACGATATATCCAGCTATCACCCCACATCGGCCAAGGAAAGTCTCTTCATTGATCGACTGGATGATTCGTGCATCTGTCGGATCAGCAGCTTTCAAAACCTCGTAGGCAGCTAGACCACATCTTTACAACAGACCCTACCCTGTCTTATCCAAAACCTTCTTCCAGCTCGTCAATCATAAACGTAAATCCGATAGTTACCTCATATCGCTTACCTCATATGACCATTGTTACTGTGGCTAACTTCTTCGCCACTCACTTCAATCAGTCATTCACTAATAACTCCTTTGGTCCTGATCCGTCATATTTCAACTACCTACCTAACTTTTCTTTAGGGCTCCTTCTCCACAACTCCTTTGATCTCTAACATTAATTGAGTCCAAGCTACCGCAACTCAAAAACGAGTTTACACCGGGCCCTGGTGGCAATTCTGCCCCCGGCCTAAGGAATTCTCCGACCATTACGTTACTCGATCCCTTTACCTTACCTTCGTGGGTCCGCTGCTTGAATATGCTACCCAGGTATGGTCTCCTTATCACAAGTTCCATATCTGTAGAATCGAAAGTATTCAATGTCGCTGCCTTCGGTTCGCCCTCCGATGGGTAGGATGGGAAAACCAAACCCTCGAAATACGCGTAATCCTCGCCCACGCACTGCACCTCTTATGGTATAAATAAACCTCTTTCAGGGATACTGATAAATGTCTACTCCAATTCCACCTTGTTCGACTTTGACCTCTCTACCCATACTCTCAAGCACGGCCTCCTAAACCCTTCTCATCGCCAATCTTAAGCGGCACATCTACAGGTTACTATAAACTGCCCGCACCTCTCGCCCTGGTTACCTTGGGTTACGCCTAGTTAAGATGGTTCCTAAACTCTTTAATCTGTAAGTTATATATACTTTAGTTGTAGGTAATTATGTTGCTTGAATTGACTAAACTACCCCATTGCTAAGCTTCCACACATTCCAAAACAATTGGAAGGTCTTCTATATGATGCGTTATGTTTCCACTGCAAACCCATCATCTTCTCCAACGGCATGGTTTCCTCTCCGGAAGGTCTACAGCGTTAAGCAAAGATACTGAAGAAGGTGAATTAAACATACAATGAAACGGGTGAGAGGTATAGCATTGAAGCATCAGGCTACTGCTGCGTGTACGAATTCGATTTCTAAACTCAAATACACCCAACTGAATTGTTATGTTATCGCTATCGTATACGGGTCTGATACTTTTGCTTATGAGAATTTACTTCGGTGTTCTTCACTATTGGCTTGTGTACTGTGTGTGCATTTGTTATAAACGCCACACTACTCCCTCGTCAGTAACTTTGTTACGATCAACTTCGTGTGGGAACGACGGAGCGAGGAATGAGCGATCGACAGGACGTCGGAGCAGACAAGTGTCCCGGTGCTCTATGCGGAAGTCGGGAACGAGTAGTAAAGGTCTGTTTACATATTGGGATTCTGTGTTGTGTGTAAACACAGTTCACGTCGGGGTCAACAATTATAGCGTTTTGCGACGATAGTGAAGAACGTGCGATTCGAACTGACGCTATGGCAGTTAGAATCTCTAAAAATTGAACCAATGCTCAACACATCAGGCCACTGCCGCGTTACGAATTCGATTTGTAAACGGAAGTACACTCAATTGATGTAGAATTGCTATGTTATTGCTTGGTATACGGCTGGTGCATTTTCTTATTCGATTCCCTTTCGGTGTTCTTCACTATTTGCTTGTATATTGTGTGTATATCTGTTAGAAACGCCACAGGTCCACTACTACCAAACTTGAGGAATTCTCACACTCTCCTTTCTTTAGTAAACGCCAATGAAGTCGACGTAATCCCTATCGATTTGAGAAAGACCTTCAACTAAATCCCCTACAGCCTCAATCTCTTTAAGTTATCTTCCCCCGGGTTTGAACCCCTACTGATTAAATGGATTTCATCATCATCATAATCATCATCGGCACTACAACCGGGGATCGGTCTTGGCCTTATTTAGCAAGTCCTGAGGATTGTTAAATTTTCCATAATGATTTGTTTTTTTTCCGGGCAAGGTCATTCGATTTCATGCTATCTTAATAATCGGACCGGCCGAGTGGGGTTTAGATTCACCCCCTCCAATCCTTTTTTTCAACTACAGTTGTTCCCACGTGGCAGTCACTTGGTTTCCTCCCTATTTATTCAAACCATTAAAGCCATTGGCCCCAGTATAAATCTCTGCTCTATCTCGCTTTACGTGGGTAATACCAAACTTTTCAAGACATTCCGTAGACTCCTCACTGTTCCAATCTGATCGTGGCAGCTTTTCGATTTGGTGCTAAAACCACTTCGTTGAACTAAATATCGCCTAATGTCACTCAACTACCTTATCTCGGAAAGGCTTCTCCACCCCGCCGTGTTCATATCTCTTACTTAACCACCCAATAACATCGGCTCAATCCATTCATGAACTGGGCATCCTATGTGACAAGGAGCTCAATTTTACTGCACATATTGACGACATAATCCACAAGGCCGACACCACGCTGGTTCTGTGAAACGCTGCGCGAAAGAATTCGTAAATCCCTACGTCTCATGCTCACTTTACATAACCTTCGTCCGTCCTCTTCTCGTATATGCTAGTCAGGTCTGGTCCCCGTATCATTTGTCCAACATTCGCAGGATCGAAGGCGCTCAAAGTCTTTTCTTGCACTTTGCCCTCCAATGACTAAATTGGGAAAATCCCCTGATTCTACCTCCATGCACAAGCCGGCTCCTTTTAATCAATCTTAATACGCTTGAATGGCGCAGAATCCATGCCGACATTATCTTCAATCACCGCCTTCTCTCGGGTTCAATCAATTGCCCAAGCATGATCTACTGCATAACATTTCCATAAACTCCTGTAACTTACGTAACCCTCAACTCTTCTACTTGCCCGCCCGTCACACTTCTTATGGCTCTAACGAACCCATCTCGTGTATGATATGAAGGGCCAACTCTTTTCCCACCTCCTTGGACTTCAAGCTCTCCACTCCGCATCTCAAACACCACCACCAAATTTTCCATAATGATTTGTTTCTTCCGGGCAAGGTGATTAATCTTGCGCCAGATGCTCCCCGACGGGGAATCGAACTCCGGTCTCCCGCGTGACAGGCGGGTATACTAACCACTATGCTATCGAGGAGCTTATCAAACTTATACTGTCCATAAGGGTTCTTGATGTGAATAAGCAATGCTGTCGAAGACAAATATTCTACGAAAACGTGCTAAAGGAGATTTTTTTTCTCGTTTGCTGAGACAAAGACTTCCATTGATTAAACAATGTTCAAATATACAAAACATCAACTTTCATACACAAAAGTAGTTTAAATGCGTAAAAGACTTCATTATCAAATGCTTATAAAATTGGCAGCTCATTGAAAACACAACTCACACAATGGCGTTCAACGCCTTCACAATCTTAGGTAAAAAACTCATCCAATTTGAATGGCGGAAGATGCGCTCACAAAACTTACAGCGGTGCCAGACAACATTTTATTTCCAACCAACACAGAATGTGTTGTACACTGGCAGTGTAGCGATCCTAAATCGCCACTCCCGTCCAAATCCCCAACATACCTAAATAATCCCATCCAAATCCCCAATACCTCCCATAACGCAAATCCCTATTTCATATTGAATCATATGAGCGATAAATTAAACCAAAAGTTAATTTGTCGCACATTGATTCAATTTCACATTAATTCAAACCCCAATCCATATTGAATCACATGAACAACGAATTAAACCAAAAGTTAATTCAGCGTACATTGACTCAATTCCCAAAATCCTGACATTATGAAATGCTTAATTCAAAACGCATTTCATGATTCCCCTTCCAAGAACCTATCCAACCAAACCTCTAACCAATTCCCAGAACACAATTTCAATTGAAGCACACAAAGTCTTGTGTGTGCTTCTTGGAATTTTGACACTAAAATAGTTGACAATTCTCAACTGAAAAAACAATAAAAGGGCAGTAACTTTCGATTTCGCGATCAGTGGATCTCCAGAGGCAGAACCGCTGGCCAATAGAATATAAATACGAATTCATAATTAGTAAAGTTCTGAAAGGCCGCACCTCTGGTCCGATACCGATTCAAAATAACCTAAAAAGGAAAAATAAAGAAGAGACTTTAAAAAAGAAAAGAAAATAGAAGCCCAGTATTTCATTTGCCAATGGAACACTCTCTCCGGTGGGAAGTAACCAGACACACAACAAAGAGATCTTAACTAGATGCTGCGGACCCTAGGGTGGGAATCCCCCCCCCCCCCCCCCCGGCAGATTAAGCTCTGCCATTCCCTGCAAGAAGAGATCGCGGAGACCGAGCCCTAACTTAGTAAGCCCACACGCATAAAAGGAGGAAGTTGCGAGGGCACATGGGTTTTCACCCCATTCACGTCACCCCCAAAAGCAGCCCAGCAGAATAGCATCAGTAAAGGGAAACGACCCACCGGTTATTGAAAGCACACAAAAGGAGGTAAGCGAAACCAATTTTACTTCCCCCCACAGATTGTCCTCAACAGCGGCATCTCTTTGTCAGCCTCATATTTGATGAGTCTCATCAGCAATCTAGAAATATTGAAATGATCGTCGGTACCGCAGCGTCTTCCTTGGATCTCCAGGCGGAGTGGACAGTTTTTTGTGGGCCTCAAAAAAATAATTTATATAATATAATTGAAGAATTAGTCTCAATGTCGGCCATAACTGTGGCTAAGGTTCCAATCTCCAATGACGCGTTCGACCACTTCGAGTGGTGTTTGATGAATAGCACGAGTAAGCTTCCAATTCCTCAATCGTAGACAGCTAATTCATGAAGACCTTAAACTTAAAAGGGCATATTTGTACACCAAACATAAGCGAGTCAAGCCAGGCTACCATTCCGCACAATCACATCATGATGTTCTATATTAAGGGTTGCTATCTGTGTCATGTTCTAATGGTTCCCATTTAGTACATTGCTATTTAGAAAATGGTCTTCCGTTCAAGTGTGGTTTTCTTCCAATTCCATTTGAATTGCTCTTCTAATCTACATTATGGGTCGTATTAAAATCGATGAATCTTCTGGATTAGAATGGGTATCTAACTTATTCTGGTCATTTTCAAGTAATCAAGCACGTAGAGGCCTATAAATTGGTATCGGCATTTAACTCTTTCTCTTCCTGCACGTTCTCGTCTTGTATTATAGATGTGTTCATTATGATCAAATATCTTGAGTTTCTCTTGTGGAAGTTGGTTATGAGTCCAAAAGGATTGGTACGTCCTGGCGAAGTCAAGGGTCAAATGTTCATGATTAAAAGAGGGAATGTAAAAATGTCTCAACTGGTTGTGGCACCACACATTGTGCAAATGCCATTTCGACGTAATGGTTTGCGAATGTGTGGTAGTTTAAGAACATCGACTTGAGGACCTTTGCAAATAGACGTAAGTCCCGTGCGTTACCCTTAAATATAGTCACATCGTTTTCCCCATTCACTGACGATTCAAAACCAACGTAACTGAGCCTTTGTCATTTTGTGGACGTGCCTTGTGTCCTTTGAACGTCTAAAGGCGATCATAGCTCTACAATGTTTACATTCGTTTTCCTGTCACGATGAATTCAAAGTCTTCATATCAAGAATATGGCACACACAAAAAGATTCTTTTCATAAAATCGAATACCACATACAAAGATGCTGTTGCTCCCGCCGATACTGATTCCACAATTTAAGTGTGTGACCAATTTAAGGAACTTTTGAGCTGTCCTCTACTTCATTCTGAGAGGATTAATTTTCTGAGGCCGTTGTTACCTTAATGCGAGGTTACTAAGTGAATATAAAACAGTGGAAATGAACACTTGTTTTATATAAAGAGAACCTCAGTCGGACGTGAAATGCAGGCTTTAAATAAATAAGTTGGTATTTAAATTAACAAAAATGAAAACATTAGCAATATAAACTGAATTGTACTATAGTCTTAAATATAATTTACAGTAATTCTATATCTGTAAAAATTTGGCGGACTGATTATAATGTACTTTTGAGGCCGAATATAGTAGTAGAGTCATCGTGCTTGCCCAACTTATGAAAAACGGAATCATCCAGATTCGATTTTAAACAACGAGCGTTAGTATTAAGGAAGATCGACGGCAGTCTCTAGTCATGCAGTCAATATTATTATTCAATTCTCGATATAATTGTAATGTATCGTTCCAGGTTTCTCATTTTTATTTCCTGAATAACGTTTGTATTAAAGGAACTTTTACTAATTCTTGGTGATGCACACCATGTTGATGGACATGAAAACAAAATCATACACATGCCTAAGAGCGACAGAGCGGATATGTGACGCGTTGCCATTAGAACAAAATAACAACAAAACAAGGGTACCATTGGCGACTAGGGCTCTGAATACATTTCAAAACCAACCTGGTGAGCATATATATGTAAATTGAGAACGCCTTTCTCTTGGGCTTGATCAAAGGCCTCGTTTTCAAACTAGTGAGCACTGTTTGCAGTACAATGCTATGTGATATCATCTACCAATTCATTCGAAATAGAACTTTTCAAGTTCGGGTGAATGATCCACAATTGTTCACACCTCCACAGGTCTAGTCCAAGGCTTCATTTTAGGGCCCACCCTATTTAATATTCACACATCAAATCTTCCTTATCATATTGACGAGAAAGTAAAGGAAATATGCTAGGCGGACGATGTTTTCGCGTCATTATAAGCCATGAACTCGCAACCGATCGTTTTTCAACTGTACCGGTACTACAGTCGGTCGAAGATTAGGGTTAAACCAAGAAACGCAGACATTATAATTGTGAGTATTAAACGCTTCTAACGTACTTTACGATCATCACAGAATATTTGAATACAAATAGGGCTTTCTACGAACTGTCCTCAGGGCACGATAAAATAGCGCTAGAACACTATATGTTTTTAATGACGGTATGAGTTTAAGCCGGCTCAGCACTCCTTCGCTAATGATGAAGTCAGGAAAATTGTAAGCTATTTTAGTGACGTGTTCCGGTCGGTTAGGCTTGTATCTGTGGCGGAATTGGGGAGGGCCCAGAACAATTGATTGGGACTTTTGGATAGTCATGTGCTTGATTGGTGGAGAATATTCGTGTGAGGTAATACGAGGATAGGTCAATAAGTCCTTAGAAACGACAACTTTAGCGCTTCTAGCATTGCTAATGGTCTGTTTTTAGTCAACATCATTCCACACTAGGTATCTGTCAGTTTTCAATTTTGCATGATAAATTTTGTATGGAAAAAATATGTGTGAGATGGGTGCCCCATTTGCTCTCTGAGAACTTTTGGGGGGAATGCGTCGCAACCCAGATAAGTATCTGCTCAGATTAGTAACTGTAGATGAAACATAGATACACCACTAAACTCTCGAGACAAAGGAACACTTAAAATAATGGATTGTTAAAGGCGAACAGGCTATAAAGAAGGCAAAGGCGCTGAAATCAGCTGAAATGGTTATGGCTACTCTGTTTGGCATGCACGTGGTACTATCTTCACTGAGTATTTGGAAAAGGGACAGGCGATAACTGGACAGTATTATGCGTCATTATTAGGTCAACTAAATGAAAAATTAAAAGAAAATGGTCCTCATTTTTTAAAGACTTATTGACTTATGAGGGATGCTTCGCCTGCTTCTAGGAGTTAGGTCACCAGAATCAGGACACGTGTGGTCGGGAAAATGAATTTATTGGCTATATCCTCTTTTCTTAGTTGCGTAGGCTCGGTCTCAGGTCAGGCCTAAGCCGCGTGGAGTTACTTCGGCTGAATATAACGGTATCTCACTGATTCTAGAGAAAGCGTCCGGATGATCCCTCGCCATACGCCTCGTTGGCGTACGTCGCCCAAAAACAGAATCTCAGTAGTTTCGGGCGGCTCCGACCCAGTAGACGGGCGTGGAGCAGTACCTCAACCTAAGTATGTGGTGAAATGTGTGGCTGTTTGATACTGCCTTGATATCTATATATAGCCACGTCGTATACCCAGTGTCGAAAAATCACTGACGTGAAGGTGTTCGCAGGTCAACTACCTTATTCCCATTATTCTTGCGCGAGGGGGATCCTTACGAGATTTGGAGCGTGCATGTGGACGACTTTTTTTTTTAAGCTAACACTCGCACAAAAATGGATTTCGAAGTCCCATTAAATGTCAGAGCACAGTATCAATGGGAAGAAAGGAAGTCGATACGGAAAAGAGGTATCGTCGTACATTGGTCTTAAATGACATTACAACGAAAAGGACAGACATGATCTGGTAGAGCATTTCACATTCGTGTGGTTCGGCTAAAGAAGGACTCTCTCAGGCTATATGTGCACCTGACGTTGACTTTCGACGTGAAGTGATGGGCATTTTCAGACTGATGCGGATCGAAAATGCTTAAAGAGGTTTAACACATTCAGCAAGTTCCGTTGAGCAACAGTCGTGATAATACCAATAGAACACACAGAGGCATGATACGTTGCGCCTATGTTCTGACGATGGAATTAATCGACTTACGGCTGGGTCCCCAATAAGTTTCACTGCTCTTTTTGGTATCCTTGCAAGGCGCAATATGGATGCAGCTAGAACTTCAGGGACAAGTGCATGAAGTCCAACATTAACCACAATCAGATGCTTCAGCAGTAACTTGAACCCTGTCAGGTTCCGAATATATGTATTGGGAAAATCATTCAAGTCATCACAGGTTGTGAAGCCATAGTAGCAACTCAGAACAAACCAAGGATGACACCACGTGTCGCAAGATGGTGATTCAAATGCCAGGAATTTGAGTTTCCAACGGCTCATCAACCTAGGAGTAGAGAAGGATATGTGGATACCATGAGTCGGCGGTCAGTGAAAAAAGAACGGGATATGGAAGAGGCATCCGCTAATACGAGTATACTCCACAAATGCACTGACGACGAGGATTGGTTAGCCACCATGCAGTGGCAAGACGAGCAGATACGCAATATCATATACCAACTTAAAGAAGCGACGAACTGCACGAATGGAAGGAACCTCCATGGAGAATACCAGCTAGACAGAGAAAAACTGCTTAGGCGCAACGGCAACCAAAGAAAGTGAGTGGTGCCGAAACGAGTTCGCTGGCCCGTTCTTCCGATGCGCCACGATGAGGTGGCGCACATGGGCTTCGACAAAACCCTCGGAAGGCTGAGAAGGACGTACGGGTTGCTAAGGATGTGAAGTTTTGTCAGGGGCTATGTCGAGGGATGTGTGAAATGTGCGTATACACAGAAGACCAACCACATATGTTATAAGGCAAATGATTTAGTACTGGTAGAATGGGAGCTCGCAGCAACCGATGAGTCCCGGAAGCTTGCTCCAATTGATAGGGGACCGTACGTCGTAGCGAAAGTATTGGAAAATGACCGATATGTTTTGAGAGATGTCCCACGAACGCAACGGATCCAAAAGAAATTTGAGTTCATAGAAAGTTTAGGCAGGATGAAGACGGCGTGCGGCCCTTTTGGTGACGGCAGCCATTCCGAGGGGGAAATAGACGATACGGAATCAAGATACCTGGACATCGACGCGCCCGATCCAAGGATTCCAGAAAGACTCAAGAACGAGCTGTAATACACCTTTCCGCCAAATGCCGTAATTTTAAATGGTGAAGAACAATTTGGTTCAGTGTAACTCTGACTCTGGCGCGGCTGAGGTCTACTTGTATTGTCGGGCACTGAACGAACGCCAACTTCATTGTTCGTTGAAAATGCAGTATAAAAACTCGGTATTTTTTCCGGAGGTGAGTGTCAGGGTAATTATTAGAAATATAAGACCGTTTGTTAACATTGTTATAATAAATAGAGAAAACTAATCTTTTACAAATGCTTTATACTAATATTAACAGGCCTACACATTATCATTACAATTGAATAAAAATTTCTATATAAAAAGACATTTTAAATGTGTTTTTTTAACTTGTCTAATTGTATAGCTACCTTTAAGTTGTACAAATTCATTTCGGAGTGATTCGTTGGGCGCTCGAAAGGACCTTATAATTTGTTTGTGAGGGGTTTGCTCAGAAATAATTTAAAGTTATTTCGTTTTTGTTTTGCTTGAAGGGTCTTACAATTATTTTATTTCAGTAATCGATTGGGTTGAGGTTGGGTAGCTTAGAATGAGATCACCGGAGTCGCTTGTTCTTTGGTGGCTCGGAAGGAGCTCCCCCAAATAGGGAAAGCGAAAGTAGTGTCCAAATCATGAGTGTGCTTTTTGTTTTCTGGTGTCGTCCTCTGCCTTTGGACATTTTAAGCTCGTCGGATTGTAATATGTAGAATGTAGACATCGACCGATTTACACTACATTTGTCCTCCCTCGACCCGCATATGCTAGTTAGGCCTGGTTCGCTCGTTACATGATCGACATTCACAGAAACGAAGTATTCAAGGTCCTTTCTAATTGCATTTTCCTACCCTTATATAAAGCTTATTCATAAAAACACTCTAATTATAAATATTATTATTGTAGAAACAGGAAACTGATTTTATTCAAAAACATCTATACTTTTTTCTGTTACTTGCCGGCCTTTAAAAATCAGGGGCCGCACAAACCTTGCTATCGAAAATACCAAATCACAGTATCCCTCCGGTTACCCACTTCCATTGCAATATGCACATCACAGTTTCAATGGACAAACAAATATAACTAGACTCAAAGTCTCTTTGTGAACACCACAAGTGTCCTGTAAATAGTTTTCTTAAGTAAAGAATCTCTAACAATACTCTCCTAACATCGGAAAAAGTTTGCAGTGATAGGAAATGCAAACAACTTCCGAAGGCTTTACTTCAGAGAACATTCCTCCTCAACATCCTCGAAAGGCCCGAATAAAAAGTAAAACAATGACCATGGTCACAAAAAGGGAATAATCTCTTCAGGGCACAGAATTATTCCTTGCCGATGAAAATTCTTTGAAAAGTGCCTCCAGGTTCTACACAGTACCTTCGTTGAAACTTTCAATTCCAGTCCTGCATCTGTTGAAAGGATGTTCTAATGGCAATAATATTTAAATTCGATGAAGGTAACCGGACTTTTTATTGGCAGAAAAACTTTGTTCATCTTGTACAAAGTGTGATCTTAGGACTTTACACTGGCTTTGAAGTATCTTTTTATCGAGTATTCTAATCTCTCAAAGTAGAGATACGAGTTGGAATAGCATTCGTTTATTTCTATAATATTTTTATGAAATTAATTCGAGTTTGGAGTCCAGCATATTGCTACAGAAGAGACTTCTTGTCATAGCATAAGCGTTTTTAACCGCGGTAAGAACGGCTGTTATGTGCTTATCAAAGTAAAGATACTGATGTACCTAGGTATCAAACTACAGATTATACTTGAAGGGGAAAATTACAACTCCCTACCATGGACTTTTTTCACATCCGGGATTTCTGAAAAGGATAGTTTCGGCTTTCTAGAAATTGTTCCTTCATTTCCAGGCATCGCAAAAACGATTGATTCTATCGAAGTTATAATGTTAAATCTGTAAAGAAAACTGATAGCCACAGCAGGGACATCATAAAAAATTGAGTAAGGTTGTGAGTCCAAACAAATAACGAATGAGGTCCCCGAGAAAAACTATCGAAACTTGTGGTGTCGCAGTATGCAACTAGTGGTGACGAGAGTATTCATTGTCATACTTATTGAAACAATCCTTCACACTCTACACTCGACGTGTTAGCTTGTGTCACTACCATTGAACTCAACATCTACTACATTTGTTGTGACACAACAGTACTGCTCTTGATTGGTAATAAGATGACACGTACGGTAGAGAATAGGGCCGATGGATCACGGGAGACAAAAGAATAAAAAAGAGCGGTAAAGCAAAGAAGATTAGCGGCGATCAATCGACACGACTTCGACACGAGAGAGGAGAACAGAGCGTACAAGAGAGAGCAGTGCTAAGAGGCTCATGTAATGTATTAGAAACATTAAGTAGTTCATATAGTCTATTTTAAATCGGTGTGAAATTCTCCAGGTCTTGTGAGCTAATAACTACCGGCAAGCGTGTGAGTTTAGTGTAAAACCTTTAGAGTCTTTGCGAATCGTTTCATGGAATGTGCACAGAGGAGAGAGAGATTAAAGAAGGTGCAGCTAATATTAAAAAAGCGAGAACAGAATGGATCAGTACAGTGAAACAAACAAGGATGATACTGTGGCGGTTCTAGGAATTACACAAACCACCATAGGCTGAGATGTCCTTTCCACCAAGGAACATACTTACCTTTATCCATTACACGTGTCCCAAAAGTCCTTACTGCCACTTGAAACAAAAGGTAACATTACATACACCAACATCGAATTCAATAGCGAAAATCAATCGAACTAAACGTTCAAAAGTTTCTAATATTGAATTCAAAGGATTCAATCCAACGGATCCAATTTAGGGCATCAATGCAATACATCCATTAAACGCGTTCTTCGGCAAACAAACCGAACAACGAATATCTCCGCTTGTAGTTAATAGCAATTAGCACCTAAATTCCTAGCATGACCCAAAACCTAAAAGGCGCACTTGTGCAAACAAAGGCCTAGCGATTCACCCACCGATCAACAATTCTTGCGATCATAAACATCGTAAACGCCTATCCCACGCTCGATGTTTATGATTAGGAAATGCGATCTACAAACCAAATCCCACGGTTCCTTTGTTACCCATCTGAAGCACACAAAAACTCTGTTGTCGTAAGTCAGATGGGTAACGTAAACAAAGCCCACGATAGGATCAAGAAAGAAGTGGTAGTACGCTTGATCCTTCGAAACAAGATTCCGATAAGAAGTTGGAATTGAAAACCAAAAAATAAATTTTCTCTTGAAGATAAGAGACAGATGGGATGGATAGGAAAATTTAGATAGGACAGTCGTCTTAGGGAAAATGAATTCGAACAAAAAAGTCGACATAGAGAAACCTAACAAGGAGGTCGGTCCGCGTGTGTGCCATTCGAAATAGAAATTTAGCTACAAAGTCTGAAGGAGAAATAGTGCCGAAGTCGTAACCGAACGACAGACCACTGGTGTAAACTCCGTGTAGTAAAACGTTGAATGCTTTTTGGTTTAAAGGATGATCTATGTTTTTTTTTTAAATCCGCGTAATCGTTTCACTGAAACTAACGTTTATCGTGTACTCCCGTAACGTTGCGAAATATAAATACTTAATAAAGCAAAAAAATATATATAAATAAACGCTTCAGAAAACAACTTAATAGTGTTTCATTTGTGTGCTGAAATTATTTGGTGTTTTGTTGGTGTTAAGTATTGGACACTGTTCGGCGGAACACTTCTTACGAGCAGAGACAGATGACACAGCTGCAAAGTCTTCTCGTGAATGTAAATTCACGAATAAGAACGGTCGCAATCTTTATTAGAAAAGGGATCAATCATAAAGTAATATATAGTGGAGAAGCGCGCAGCTTCCGGGTGCTGGAAGCCTGTATCGTACGCATACCCCTTCAGCAAGGAAGGGGTTTGTATGCGATTGCGGTCTACGCACCTGAGGAGCACCAACATAACCTATTTATAGCAGAGCTCGAGACAGTCTTTCGATGGTTACAATTGCACCTTTATCCTAGGGGGAGATATGAACGCCAAGCATAGAAAGTGGGGAGATTATATAGCTAATGCCAGAGGAAATCAGTTGGCTGGTTGGTTAGATCGGTTTCATATTGAATATAGAACTGACCTGCTAGCTACGGAATATCCATCCATCCCTAGAGGTAGATCGTTCCTAGATATCTTGCTAATCGACTTACGACTAAGATTACTTAACACCAACAGACGAAACACAAACAGTTTACGGACAGTTGAATACGACAGTGAGCACTGTGCATTCACGGCAGTAATAAAGCTCCCGAGCAGATCTGGAAGAATTAGTGATCGCGCAACCCTACAACTACAGGGCAATGCGATGGCCGCGGTTCACCAGACCATTAACAAGAGAACGTCGTTCGAATGACTTTAATCTGCCAGTAACCAGAAACCTGACAAATGACGAAATCGACAAATACATTCAACTAATGGACGAAACCGTAAAACGAACAATGGACAAAACAATTCCCAATACAACTGTTACAGATCACATTAACATGTACAGAAACACAGCAATAAACGCACTCCACAAGAAAAAAAGCAGACTACTATCGAAACTAAAACAATTACACAGACAGTTTACAGACAGACAAGACTAGGAGATAATATCACTGAAATCCCGATTAAAAAACCACCAACAACTACTTAAAGCTAATTATAGATTAGCAACAAATTTGTATTGGAACAACAGAATTCGAGCTATAAAAACTGTGTCTCCAAATCCCACGTACTCAGGTAAACAAGCAGCTGCTAACCAACATTGGCATAGATACAGAGAACGCTATCCTCAATAGTGAGCTCTTCGTGATCGAAGATCCTTTGGGAAAGGTGAACGCTGTGGGCGCTGTCTTTCAGGAAATGTGCAATGTGAATTAAAGCATTCACCGAAATCACGACCTGGAGGACAGAGTTCTACTCAATCACCTCCACTTCCGGAATGAAATTTCACTTTGGCAATCGGAGAATCCGCGTTTTACCGAATTCGGAGACGATAATCTGTTAATTGACATTAATGACAATGGTGAGGCTAATAGCCTTTTAATTACAAGGGAAGGAATCCAGAGTATCTTCGACTCATTAAGAAGCAAAAAGTCAGTGGGAATAGATGGAGTACCTAACATCGTACTCAAGAACCTGCCCCCAAAGGCAATAGATATATACACGGTCCTGTTTAACAACGCGTTAAATAATGCATATTATCCCGCGCGTTGGGAAACGGCTATCATTCAGCCCATCCAAAAAAAGGGCAAGGACTGTACAAACCCAATGAACATGTGTTCTATAAGTTTACTCCCAAGGATCAGTAAAGTATTTGAAAAAACTATTAACAAAGCTCTGCTAAAATGGGTAGACGATAACAGCATTATTCCAAATAACCAGTTTGGCTTTAAGTCGAGTCATGAAACCACACATGCTGCAGCTAAACTGGTCTTCGACATACAATGGAATAAATGTAGGAATCAATGCACAGGTGCCTGTCTGATCGACCTGGAAAAAGCCTTTGATACCGTCTGGATCGAAGGGTTATATGAAAAACTGGTCAGACATGGCATACATAAGCCTTTACTATATGTACTTTGCGATATGTTAAAGGACAGGAGGTTCGTGGTCAAAAATGGTAATGTGACTTCTAATAAAACGTATAATATCAAGAAAGGATTGCAACAGGGCGCGGTATTTTTCCGATTCTTTTTAACATTTACATTAGCGACTTATTAGATGCACTTCCGCAGGCTATTGCGTACGCAGACGATCTCATCATTTACAGAACAGCTCCGAAAGTTGAGATCATAAATAGTTTAATACAGCGAGACTTCAACAACGTGCAGCGCTATTGCGGTGACTGGAAATTTAAGATCAACTTCCAGAAATGTGAAGCCATCCTTTTTAGAACTCCATTATATAAAGCCAGGAACGACACAAGGAAAAACTGGCGAAAGCTAGTTATCGTGGGACCGCATGGAGATAAACTGGAAACCAAGAGTTTAGTTAAATACCTGGGCATCTGGCTAGACCAATATCTGTATTTCAACAGACATGTAGAGGCTGCTTTGCTCAAAGCGAGGAAATCTTTTGCTATTGCAAGGAGGCTATTTCACAGTAGCCAACTTGACAGCAGGGTAAAAGTCATATGCTACATGACGCTAATCAGGCCAATGCTCATATATGGTTGTCCAGTATGGTTTAACATATGTCCAAATTTGATGGAAAAGATTCGGGTGTTCGAAAGAAAGTGTCTCAGAAGTTGTCTCAGATTATATCGGACACCGGAATCGGACTATAAAAAGTATTATTCAAATGAGACTTTATATAATGAACCGTACATAAATAGGGTGGATCATTTTATAATTAAATTAATCAGAGGACATATTGCGAGAGCAATAAGCTCGTCCAATGGCCTGATTTTCGGGGCTTATTATCCAAACACTCTGTACTATGAGAGCATGCGTCGCAACGGCTTTGTTCCACCAGATTTGGACATGAAAGGGCTTATACAGGATAGATTCGGAATTCCGCTTATCTATCATGTAAGTAGATCATCCGAAGACAAGCGATTGTGCTACGACCGGGAAGTAACGCGCACCGAAGGAGAGCTCTTGCGTTTCAGTAGGTCTATCTCCTACAGAGACCGGGACCATAGTATTGGGCAGCGTTAACAGTTCTAGTGGTTGAATGGCATATAAAGACCTGGATACCAATGTCGGTATAGAATCACACTATCATCAGCCAGCTTACATAGACTTAGCTTTTCTAGAATTAGGGTAGTATAAGATTTAAGTTAAGTTAAGTTAACTGCTTTTAAATAAAATTAAAAAAAAATTAGTTAAATTTTAAGAAAAAAAAACAAAAAAAAAACGACACAAAGTTTTTCAAATTTTTCTTTGTCTTTCAAATAATCCTAAGTACTGCCACAAAGTTCTGTCGCCGAAAGGCAAATTATACAATTGTTAAGTAGTGTTTAGCTTAGAGCGTCTGCGAAGGACCAGTAAGTTATAATATAAGATAATTAAGCTAGAATTTAAGCATTTTTTGTCTAGAATATAAATTAGAAAAAAAGAATATAAAATGAAATAAAAAATGTTGTAAAAATGAAATGAAACACTTCTTGCGACGTGAAGACACGGAAGGCCGCCAAAAAGTGCATGAAGAAAGAGAAATTACGACAGAAGAAAAAGGTGAGTGCACGACTTAGAAATCCAAGATATGATTATTACACTACACAGAGGAGATCGAAAGAGTACAGTGCATCTGAATAATATTGGGACTAAAATGATAACTATCTAAAACTACATTGAATTACTGCATAGTCAAGTTTGTCTTAGTTTAGATTTTTGAGTTGGGAATACGGTCCACTTACCGAACACGGCACGTAAAACCACAGTTGATCATTACACTTGGACCAGACGGATATTTTCGAAGCAACGTCACATCTGTGAACATCAGTTCACCGCTGGATCCAATCAACGACATCACTAAGAGGTCGCAGTAAGTCGTAGCTTTTAAGGCTGTATTGTTTGGTTAAGTTAAGTTGGAATAGTGGAGCACAATGAGAAAAATTAGAGTGAGGCCCCGTGGTCGCTTGTTGTTAGGTTTTAATATTTCAATCCCAGTCGAATGTATTTAATACAAAAAAATGCATACAATAATCTCCCCCATTCGAGATAACATTCATAGGCGAATGTTTATTTTCAACACTACACAAATATATATATATATCGGCCGAATGTTTATCTTCTCAACAATCACACAACTAATCCGACTGAGTATTACTCAACACATTTGACAACACCCCTCGACTGGAAGCTACTCCACACAGAAAACCACATTTACATGTTCTGATACGTTCAACCCTACATAATCCACTTTACATAGAGATTCCCGCATGGATATCTAATATATAGGGTGGGCCATAAATATTGGCAAATGGCAACACTTGATTCCTTAAAAACCGTTAGAGGGATGGGGACGATGTCATTTAAAAAAATTAATTTCAATAAACGTATATTACGTTAAATAAAAGACCAACCAAATAACATATGTAGTTTTATTTCTATTCAGGTTTCAAATGTACAAACATTTATGGCCTACCCTATATATAGACTGAACAGATCTAATACTAAATAATAGACTTAAACTAGAGAACATGATACTGATTTCAAATAATATAATATTTAGATTGGTGTCGGCAAGGAACCGAGGCAACGAACAAGCGGAAAAGGCTGAGTAAGTACTCGTAGTAGTGATTTACTATCTCAATCCTACAATGAGCAAACTCCCCATAGACATACTAGGGCAGATGAGCAGAGACCAGGCGAACTTCCTGCTGGCCAACCAGGCTTCGAAACGTTACCTCCAAGCACGCATTGCCTCACTGGAGCCTAATATCCTGGCGAGAGTCGCAGCCAACGCCAACGCCATCAACGAGGTTGAACTGTGTCTGAACGAAGTAACTTATGGAGAGATCTGTGGCGGTTCCGCCAGATCCCACAATACGCTTTCCTTAAAACCCCCATACCACCCATCTTCCCATATAATTTCGCCAATGCAAATCGCATTAGGCACCTGAAAACGCTACACGCATTAATTGGAGCAAAGCTATAGTCGTAAAGCTTCTGCAAGAGAATTCTTACGTTTTCAAACATTCCTTCGCTTACAAATCCCCTGTAAGAGCTCTTACTTTCCTTATCATAAATTATCCTCAAAAGAAAAACCCCGATTCACATATCATGTAACCATTCCAGCCAGAGATAATTAGCATAGCCTCGCCTATTCCCACCTTCATTCATGTATATGATAAATTTCTTTATGCATACATTGGCTGCCGACGTTTTTCTCCCAGCAATAAAATTCCCTGACTCGCACAATGTGCAACCCAAAGCAAATACGCATTCCGCGTCCTTTGGCATCAATTGAAATCCAAGCATAAACAATGCAAATAGGTATTCAATACGTACCCTTACTAGCGATGCCATAAACACCATTTCCCAGTAACCTAGCTAAAACTAATTAGCACATTTCCCCATTGCATCGTGGTCTCTTGGTTTAGCTGCTACGCACATGCATCCGACGATTTCGGTTTTATTTGCTTTACCGAAATCGTATCCTAGGAATGCACTTTATGTCTTTCTTTGTTCTAGGCACACATACCACCATGATCACGATGAGCGAGTGAGCTCTGAACGAGCAAGATATCGTTCAGTCGTAATTCAACCAGCAAAGCGGTAGGGTCGCCTGCCATCCACCGTACCGGCGCCGGTACGGTGGGTTATCTATGGGTCCTTTTCCATCTGCCGACGATAATAGTCGTGCGGGCTTCCGCGGTCTGTAGCGCTGCAGACACGCACATACATATATTTCCGAGTCGTGGTAGTGTTGAGCACGTTGGCCAGTGTCACAGCCACCGAATATTCTTCATGGCGGACCAGTTCATTTTAATTAACTTTGCCTTGGTGTTAACCGTTCGTGGGTAATTAAAATGTTTGTCCTTCAGTGTTTGTTTAAGGTTAATTAAAAATAAAAAAAAAACTTTCACTAATAATAGTGACCAATGTTTCGTTTTGTCTTTCCTGTTTCTGTGGACGTTGTGTTGCAGTTTTCGAGCGTTTTCCGCGGAGCTTTTGTGTTTCCTCTTGTTGCGACGACGGGCCAATTGATTAATTTATGATGGAGGAGGAAGTGAACCGAGTGTCCGTGTTAGGCACATTACTTCCTCCCCACAGATCTAGGAAGTATTCGTCATTTACCGAACGTATTTGTTCGGCGCCTTGGACATGATCCCCGATACTGCCTCAATAGCCATCAGTTATGCACTCAATAACAAAACGCTTGACGAGAGACACCCCAAGAACAGGGTGCCTCCCATTTCTGGCACTCATGACCGCCCGAGGTTGTGGAGGTTATATTTTTAGTTAATTTTGGCTTACCTCCCTCCCATGTGTCTGTGGGGTACGAGATCGCGACGCCAGCATGGGCGAGAGTTCTACCTCGTCTCCACCGTCACTAAAAGAAGGAACCGCTGCAGTAACCGTTCGGGTGAAATCGTCACCAAGGCACGAAACAAAAACAAAACACACACAGGTAGTAACCGCCAGAAATAAGAACGCACAAGATATTGTTAGTTGTCAATAATTTTTATTTATAAATCGTTCGTTAACTTTAACACGATTGCCAACCGTCTGCTAGTTGTCATACGTTCACCACTTTACGAAAGTACTTACAAACATCAAATGTGAACTAAGAAGGTTGAGTCTTAGCTTTCTTCACGAAAATAACTACCGTTTATACAGAAACATAACAATTATTTATTTAACACTCGCGGATTTAACTCTACGACTCGACTATAGTCACGTCACCGTTCGCATCGGTGAGCGGGAGACCGCGTGACCGTGGCGGTCACTGGGTGGAAAACGACTCACCGAGGATAGAACTCTGATATGAATTCCATCCTAGGTTAGGGTTAAGAACAAAAGAAGAGAGAGAAAAACTTTCCTCTTAAGGGTGCGGCTGCCAAGGAAATGCACTCTTTCAGTGCAATGGTATGCGTGTGTGACCGTACAGATCGATGTTATTTACACGTGCTCGAAAGCAGTGGAACAACGAAACGGGCAAGCGGCAAAGACAAAGGAGATTTATGATCAGTGTCTATGCTGTGCATTGCAGTTATCATAGACAGCAGCTCATCGGAGAAATGTGGTAAAAGCAAATAAGGGCATAATCACAGACATGGATGGAAACCGAGCTGATTGATGTTAATGCTTTTAGGTAACAATTTTTCCAAGGGATCATAAAATTGCTGGCGCGCATTTTATGAATCTCAACGAATCGTTTGAAGAAAGGCATCTGGTCCGCACATTTGGCTCTTACGGGATATTTGTTGCGAACCTTTAGTTCGATTATCCTGTCTACGTTTTTTAATGTGAGCAAATTGAATTGTAGAATTCCTAAAAAAGCAATGAAGAAATCTTACAGAGAATTGTATGCGAAGAGATTTTTTTTACAGAAGCTTTGAAATGAATAAATTCGATAAGCTTGATGCGTGCAGCATTTACAGGTGCTAATACAATTGTATTAGCGAAGTTAAGAGATTGAATGGGAGCTATGGGGAGTTTTTTCGGTAAGTGAACCGTGGGGTTTGGCGGAACCGCCACAGATCCTTAATGGCTGGGTTGCTCCCGATGTGGTTGTCCGGGCCTGGCGGGGCGCACAACGAACTGTCCTGTAGCTTTTTAAAAAAGAGGGAGGAAGGCGCGCGAAACCGTGCGGGACTACTCGCGTTATTTAATGAAAGACCTATTTTTCTTTTTGGCTTTAGTTATTTATTTTATTTATAATCATTGGCTTGTTGGTTTACGATACCAGACTCAGCTCTGGACGAGAGGTAAGAGAGTCTTGCCCAGTACGTTTGAGGTAGGTGTATAGCGTTTGAAATAATAGTGAAGAAGGACGTGTGATTCGAACTGACGCTATGAATTTTAAACTCGACTATACTCCACTGATGTGAATTGTTATGTTATCGCTTGGTATACGGCTCTGATGTATTTTCTTATCAGATTTTTCGTTCGGTGCTCTTCACTATTTGGCTTGTGAATTGTGTGTGTATCTGTTAGAGATGCCACGGGTGTACTTTATTTTATTTATTCATTTCTATTTTGTTTAGATTTTGGTTACCATATCGTACGTCCAAAGTTTACGGCCCTCTAGCTACCAGAAGCAGCCCGGGCGCGATATCGATTGAAAATTAAAAGTTTTGTTTTATGATTCAAAAAGTTTCAGTTGTGTATCTTACATACTTCTTTACTTATGTATAGTAAAAATCTTAAATAAAAAACTCAATGTGAGTAAATCAAAGGACCTTTTAATTTGGAAACTAAAATCGACAACGGTAGCCCACTCTTCCCGGCAAACCGGGAGCACGGTGGTGCACCGGGAATTTTATTACACTATGCACTCAATTTAATGAAAAAATTATGGTACTGTTTGTATTGCATTGGCAAAAAATAATTGACCAATGCAATAGCATTTATGTTCAGTGCCACTTTTCTATCAAATGTACAGATTAATAGGGTAAGTCAATCAATTTAAATATTATATTAGAGTATACGTAGGGTCTTTAGTGAATGTAAATAAAACAACATCAATTGAAAAACTTACCTCTTCAGGAAAAAATGATTTAAAAATAGTATTTTCACAAATAGAAATATTTTTTCCCGAGTAAAATTGGAAATTAGATGTTATTGATTTCTAGGAACATGTAGACTCAACAGGTTCAAATACACCTGCCACTTAAATAAATAAGCTAGAATACTACTCCGATTGGGGGCCTATTCGGTGCCTAATTCAATTCGTTAAAATCTCAGACTTATAATAGTTCCATGTTGATGGTTGTAAATGCCAGCGAATCAAATTATTTGAATCATTGAGGACCGTCCCTTGGTGACAATAATCGAAAGGGAAACTTTTACGTTAAGTGCCGCCTTGTTGCTTTTATGGTCAGATCTCAGCGTTTATTATGCTTCTCTTATGACCAAGCCTGCTGTACAGTTGTAGAAGGGCGAGCCCCAGAACAGTTCTTTGGCTTGTTTATGTGATGTACAGATGAACGAATCCCACATCAGGCGCAGCAACGGAACAGCACGAGGTCCACACCAGGCGCAGAAGTTCTACCAAATTATCCGCAGTATGACACGGTATACACCACGCTGCACTTACTGCAAGGATAAAGTGGGTAA
Source organism: Microdon myrmicae (assembly GCA_963931805.1). Lineage (NCBI taxonomy): Eukaryota > Metazoa > Arthropoda > Insecta > Diptera > Syrphidae > Microdon > Microdon myrmicae. The sequence continues at coordinate 28,556,749 of OZ007497.1, read as the reverse complement.
TCTGATCACCGATCCTGGAGGCATTCTGGGCCGATGGGAAGTGCACTTCAATGAATTGGTAAATGGTCACCTCGTGGCGGTCCTGCGAACCGCACAAACCACTGTGGGGTTAAATACCTTTCACCCAGCCAAAGGGAACATACTTACCGTGTCCGCAACCCCACTTACCGACAGACACGTGGGCCCAATTTACATTTCCGCCAAGCTAAAGGGGACATGCATACGGGCCTCCTCGACCACACGTATCCACAGACACGTGTCGCCAATTTCTCGACCGATTCCTCATGCCTGCGCGGCTATCGAAAGGCACGACCATGGAATGAAATTGCTTAACGACCCTTTAGCTGGGCAAACGCAAGGGCAGGCGCAGCTGCGCCAGATGTCGACAAAACATCAAATCCCAGGCGATAAGCAAATGACCAAGGAACAAACAATTGTCGAAAATGCCTACAACCAACCGCCATGTGTTTCGCCTTATCAAAAGGCCTATTGTGGAGGAACAGTAATTAAACAAACCAACACTGTTTCTGCAAGGAAATTTAAACCCAATTATCGAAACCGAATATAATGACCGCCGCCGAGTAAAGTACCAGGGCAATAAACCACACGCGGATAATATACACAACGAATACCGCAGAAGGTGTGAAAATCCTGGCGATCCCAGACTTACCTCCGGCGACACAGGCAGCATCGTTCGCGTCGTTGTGTGTGGATGCATCTGCACATTTGGCCTACGAACAATGAAAAATCGTAGGACCAGAGAGAGGGCTGTTACGCGGTAAACTCCCCCACCACCATAGCCCCTCCAAAAAAAAAAAAAAGAAGAGATATAAAATAAAAGTGCGTAAAATTAAAGACAAACATACGTTTTAAATCGAATATATAACATAAAAAATAAAATACAATATATTAAATTGGACTAAATGCATTTTAACACACATTCTGCTTTTAATTTACATTTGAATACTAGCGATTGCACAAACCTGCATCGTTAAGTTATTGATCTTCTAAGGGACAGTGGGGGCGATGATTGCTTTCGAAGGGTAGCGGGATAACGGCGAGTGGAGAGAGAGTGTGTCTACAGGAGTCGACGAAAAGACCTTCTAGCGTCTCTAACAGATACACACACGATACACAAGCAAATAGTGAAGAACACCGAACGAAAATCAGAGGCGTATACCATAGCGATAACATAACAATTCACATCAGTGGAATAGACTTGAGCTTAAAAATCGAATTCTAAACACGGCCAGTAGCCTGATGGGTTGCGCTTAGGTAAAATTTTTGGTGATTCTAACTGTCATAGCGTCAGTTTGAATCACACGCCCTTCTTCACTATCATTCCAAACGCTATAACCTCCTCAGAGAAGGTCGTGTTTTGTGTTAAGCGCTTTCATTAAATAGTTTTTTTTTATTTCCTTTTTTCTTATCGTTAATTTTGTCTGTAAGTTTTTGTTCTAACAAATTAAATTTGTGGAAGTAATATAGTATGTGCAGTGAATAAGCAAAAGAAAAGAAATCGGAAGCCTGTTTTTTTTTTTTTGTTGGTGATCTAGACGCATCCTCTTCTGGCGGAGGAAGTGGGAGCACATGGGCGTCGGAACACTTAGCGGCCCGAATTCCTACCAGCACTCAGACGATTCCCGGAATTTGCGGATAAGAAAAGGTGTTTCCAGAGACCTGAACAACGGGGAGTTGTAGTCGTCGGCAAGGGACACCGCTGGTTTTCCCCGCTACGGTGAAAGAGCGACCGCCACCATCACGTAACGGACGGTTATGTGGTAGCCTGATGCCCATGCCATGCGGTCAATTGATAGCCTTAACTGAAGTCCGCACCCGAAGCCGGTCCATCACCACCGTTTCTAATGCTTAAACTCCTGGGAAAGAATCTTCCAACAACTGGCTCGGCCACTCGACTGCAGAAACAGAAACCCATATTAATTGGTGTTGGAAAAATTACCCCAACACCTGGCGCAGCCTTTTATTCTTCTTCTTATTCTACTACTATTACAACTTATTTTCATTACCATTATATAACATTGCAATCACCATTCAACACATTACAATTGGCGCCGCCTTCGCCGACGTATTACTGTGACATATAATTGTAACAATTCAACAATCATCACATTTTCATAACAATCAATTATCACCATTTTTGCTATAATTTCCCCGGCGTTGGTTGCTACGTGTTTAATCATCATTATTACGTAACCATACCCGCAGTCACTTCCAAAACTAAACACATATTTTTGCAACAACAGACAACCACAACAATATCATCATTTATTTGTTACAACTGACCCAGCCGGCGCTCCTCATCATCTTTTAATATAAGAATTGGCGTAGCCGGCAATCATCAATTTTTTGTAACAGGGCGCGATCTCCTGGAAAGGAGAGACTCTTTGGGAGAGAAACATTTCCAAGGCAAAGGCGGCGAAAGGAAGGAACAAAGAATTGGGTGAGTTTCCATCCCCGAAGGGATTGGAAAAACAGTTCGTTCAGAGATATGAGGGCGTGCAGTTCGTTTCCGCCGGAGTGGTCTTTCGTGGTTGTTAAGAAAAGTGCGGCATAGTAAGTGAACCGATGTTCGTACATTAAACGAAGTAGACATTTCATCTGTATAAATTGTTGATAAAAGTACGACATAGTAAGTGCAGCCGATGTTCGTACAGTAATCGAAATAGACATTTCCATTCTTGTAAATCGCCACAAAAGTTCGGCCAATTAAAGAGAAGCCAATGCTCGGAACGTAGATTATAAGAGGAAGTCCTGGCTCTAATAGCATACAAAGACACGGCCATAGCCAAACCACCGTTTCATTCGATGCCTAGCCCCTAAGTTTACGTACAATAAAAACTGAATAAAAATAAATTCAACAAGTGCGTTTGCTGTTTTAAATGGAATGTGGCTTGTGTTCGGCGGAGCACAAGTAGACGATGAGCAATTATCAGGTAAACGATACCCTACTGCCAAAAGCTCACAGAAGAATTGGAGGCTCAACCAATGCAAAATCAAGACCAAATACTGCCGTCACCAAGCATTGAGGAAACAGTACAAGCCATAAGACAGCACAAATCAAATAAAGCCCCAGTAGCTGATGGCATGCCAGCTGAGCTGATCAAACAAGGAGGGACAGCGTTACATCACGCAATTCATGAGATACTGGTGCACGTATGGGAGCAAGAGGAGATGCCGGAAGATTGGCGTTGCGGAATAATTCCCCCATAGGTAAGAAGGGCGATATCTCACTGTGCAGCAACTATAGGGGTATAACATTACTGAGTACCCTGTACTAATTACTCTCCTCTACCCTACAAGATCGGATAGCCCCATACGGTAGAGTCATCATTGGTCAATATCAGTGTGCCTTCATCCCAGGCAAATCACCGATTGATCAGATATTCACCCTTAGGCAGGCGATGGAAAAATGTCTGGAATTTAAGATTCCATTATATCATCTGTTTATTGACTTTAAGGCCGCCTACGACAGCATAGAACTATATAATGCCATGAGAGAATTCGGCATTTCAAACAAATTGATACGACTTTGTAGGTTGACCATGACCAACGCAACTAGTCAAGTAAAAATAGCGGGATTGCTCTCCAAACCAATAAACATCTATCATGGACTCCGACAAGGGGACGATCTGGCCTGCCTCCTCTTCAACCTGGCGTTGGAGATAGCAATCCGTGACTCTAGCGTTACAACAAGAGGGACTATTGTCACCAAGTCCAGCCAGATACTTGCCTACGCAGATGAGATCATTGGTAAATCCGATTTGGCTGTACAGGATTCCTTGACCCAGATCGGGCAGGCCGCACAAAAACTAAGTACATGGTGGCAATGTCTGCGAAGAAAAGACCTAACGTTGGTTACTATCAAGGTAGCGGCGCCCGAATTCGAAGTAGCGCAATCCTTTAATTACCTTGGGTCAATAGTATCAGCCGATAACAATATGGAAGAAGAAATACGCGAACGGCTGATTAAATCCAACAAAGCCTACTATGGTCTATCAAGGCTCTTTAAATCCCGAAATTTATCCAGAACATCCAAGCTACTACTGTACAAGACCATGGTCTTACCAGTACTCCTGTATGGAGACGAGACCTGGGTGTTCAATAAAAGGCACTCTGAACTCTTAGTCGCGTTCGAGAGAAAGATCTTAAGGAGAATTGTGGGCCCCGTATGTGAGGAAGAACGATTCCGGAGACGCTACAACCATGAGTTGTACGCGATCTACCTTGAAGCTAATGTTGTAAGAAAAATCAAGCACGGTGGACTCCGGTGAGCGGGACACCTAGCTCGAATGAGCGAAGTGGAACGTGCCCGGAAAATCGTTTGTGGCAGGATGTATGGAAGGAGACAGCGCGGCAGACCTTGTCTGCGATGGAGGGATGGCATAGACCAAGCCGCCCAGAGCCTGGGAGTGCCAAACTGGATGACATCGGCTTGAAATCGGGACCGGTGGAGAGAGTTGTTAGATAAGGCCAAGACCGGATCGCGGTTCTAGTGCCGATGATGATGATAATTGTGAGTAGCACAACTTGTGTTATTTGTTTTGGTTTTTATAGTGTCATGGTGTTTCCAGGTGTGATGTCTGGATTCTATGGTTTCCCTGCGAGTGCATTTAAGGTTTTGCGGACTTTCACAGGTCCTTATAAAAGTATTTGGCATTTTAATTAATGTTAATTGATATATGGATATTCAGGTTAGTGAATCTACTTAATAGTGGGGGATGCGACAAAGGTAAGTATTTAGAGGTGGCAGGTTTTGCATGTAACAGTGTTAGAAATCCCCAAATAAACCAAGCAACAATTCGCTCCTCGTGGATAAAAATAGCAATATATTTCTCTTTAGTTCAGATAATGTAATAGCGTATCACATTTCTGAAATTGTCATAATGTCATACGTTTTTAATTTGATATCGCAGTCCAGTAATGGTTTTACTCACCGCAATAGCTCAAAGTTGATCGATGAAAATTGGCCCAAGTAAAAGTTGACCAATATTTTTTTTTTCACAAAAATGTTACTAATACTATTTATTGGACTGTAGGAACCCGGAAGTTTATGACCTTGTGGGGTTCTTCAAGGCGCCGAAGAGCCACGCATCGCCCCAACCCCATATAACCTGCAAATACCTGCAATTACCATTACCATAGCTTACCTGCACCTGTTCTACGCAGCTTACCTTTTTATGGGCCGTTCCAAGCCCTCCTTCGAACGGTCATACCTGGAAACATAAATTCATGACAAGATTATCATCTTACCATGACATCAAACCATAGCATCAACCGAGCTACCTCAGTGCATCCGTCATGAATCGACCGAACAATGGACGGCACATGTCCACTAACACACACCAACCTTTCCGTGTGTTATCTTTTCACCCATCCATTGTCCAAGAAGACATGCCGGGCTGCTTGGTGGCATGCACATCTGCAAGCCAGATCTCCAACGGCATACCTGCGATCTATTTTTCGAAAGGAAAGAAAGATCAAATAAACCATTGGCCTTCAAGTACGCATATTTGTTTGCATACCGGCATGACCACGATCACCAGCATCGGTCATGACTATGGATATGTTACCCAAACAACGAATAGCCACGATTCTCACGTTGGCTATCGAAACGGCTTTCGTTTACACAAAGTAAACACAAGAAAATATTTTCGACCGACCTCAACATCTCTGGGATTAACATATCCTAAAATAATATGCACCCATGCATCGTTACCTCGATCGTCTCCTCGAGGTTTGTTGATATAAGACCAACAGAATAGGAAACCAATTCCTATGATTTATGACGGTATGTTCCGCCAGCCTCACTATACCATCTACCCTGTGCCTAATCAGCGTGGGCAAAGGCTCTATTGACTTAACGTCAATCATGGATTGTATCCTTATCGGACGGCGGCAATATGCCCGGTCCATGCATCGACCGGCGTGTTTGACCTGTGGCATATGTGTTTTTCCCTTTTTTTTTCCTTTCCTTCGCTAAAGACATCCGATTGTTTTGGATAATATTCATGCGAACCTTCCAATGGAATGAAAATCGTTTTCATTGACCATATCGTCATCGCATAACCGGGCTCGCTCTCGAGGCTCGGCCCACGCTCGATTGGTGACGGCATTTTAACATCAGGGGCGTCGGTTTCACCAGTACGAATGTAAACACCGTCCACCAATATTTGCAAACAACGAAACCTGATATCCTTGCCCTAACGGAAACCCAGGTCGATTCGTCAACTGATTCGACATATCTACGTTGCTCAGGATACGACTTACATTCGAGATTCCGTTTTAAGGGCGGAGTCTGCGCCTTCGCGCGGTCCAATCTGGCTTGCCAGAGGATGGAGGCCTCGGAACCCAATAATATGGACATCATGTGGTTAAGGGTCGTGCTGAGGAATTCCGTTAAATTTCTTTTTTGCCTTTACCGCTCCCCGAATGACGATCGACCGGCGACATTTTTCGAACATCTTTCATATACCGTCGACTGGATACAGATCAACCACCCAGCTTCTGAAATTGTTGTCCTTGGCGATTTTAATGTGCACAATTCCGGCTGGTTGTTACATTCTAACAGAACCGACGAGGCTGGGAGGCTGGCCGAGATGTTTGCTGTAAGCCACAACTTGACTCAACTCGTAGGGGAGCCAACGCGAGTGCCGGATACCAGAGGCGATTATGCGAACACCCTGGATCTGTTTTTGACATCCGAACCGAGTATTTATACCGTAGAGGTTTCTGCACCACTGGGAAACTCAGATCACTGCTTGGTATTTGTCGGGCAAGCACTTGTATACCAAGCGAATTACCGGCCTAGGCAGCTTCGCCATGTATGGAAGTATGGGGCTGCTAACTGGGACGATTTGCGAGATTCCTTCGCATCCTTTCCATGGTCCGAGGTGTGCTTCGGAAACTCCGATGTTAACACTTGCGAGGAGTCAGTGTCAGAGATTATTCTTCTGGGGATGGAGATGTAAATTCCACATTCCATCAAACGAAGTTCATCTGATAAACCTTGGTTTGACAAAAATAGAGCTATTAAGCAATGGCGCTCCCATCCCACCGATGTTAACACAACGAGTTTTGTTAGAATCAGAATCGCGTGCAACCAGGCCATTAATACCCTCACAACGACAGGGTGATCAATAAGCTCCTTCGGTGTCCAACTGGTTCGCGCTCCTTCTGGTCAATGGCAAAGGCTGTCAGCGGTGACTTCGCATCCTCCTCTTTACCTCCGTTGGTGACAGACAGGGGGACGTTAGTCACGAATCCAAGGGATAAAGCTAATGTGTTCGCGAATTTATTTTGGCGAATTCAAACCTCGATCCCGGCCTTTTGGAGTCAACTGTGATCGCGCCGGTACAGTCTTCCATGCGGGATGTGAGATTTCGTCCGCGCACTATTCAACGCATTCTACGTGAACTGGATTCTAGGAAGGCAACCGGCCCGGACCGAATACAGAAATAGTCCTTAAGAACTGTGCTCCTGAACTGTCGCCGGTTCTTGGCAGACTCTTCCGCTTATCTTATGCACGGAGGACCTTTCCGGCCTGCTGGAAAATCGCTCGAGGTCAGCCAATCCCAAAGACGGGAAAAAAGTGTCTCCCACAAAATTACCGTCCGATAGCATTACTGTCTACTTTATCTAAGGTAATGGAAAAAGTCATCAATACAGAGTTGGTTAAATATTTGGAGTGCAACGGACTTCTGAATGATCGTCAATACGGATTCCGTGGCAGGCGGTCCACGGGAGACCTTTTGACACTTATAACCGATATATGGACATCTGCGATTGAACGGCATGGTGAGTCGAGGGCGGTCGCATTGGATATCTCCAAGGCTTTTGACCGCGTCTGGCACGGGGCATTGCTGAGCAAACTTCGTTCATATGGACTTTCACAACAGCTGTGCGACTGGACGAGGAGCTTCCTCGAGAATCGATCGATCCGGGTTGTTGTGGCCGGCGAGTGTTCGGATCTGTATCCTGTTAATTCGGGGGCGCTCCAGGGTTCTATTTTGGCTCCAACCTTGTTCTTGCTTCACACAAATGATTTGTTGGAGACAACGGATAACAAAGTGTTCAGTTTTGCGGATGATAGTACGCTTGTTTCCTCCTTTTCGAGTGATCGGCCGATTGGTGCATCAACGTCACACCATCTGAGATGTAGACAGATCGACTCTCTGAATCGGGGTTTCGATAAAGTGCTGCAGTGGGGAAAGGCCAATATTGTAGACTTCAATGCAACGAAGACCCAGTATACAACATTCAAAAAGAAAACTGGATCATCGGTTCCACAGCTGATGATGAATGGCCGGGCCCTCGAGGCTGGGTAAAGTTTGAGATTGCTCGGCGCCACGGTCTGTGGGAATGAATCATGGCATAAACACGTGTCGAGTATCGCCAGGTCAGCCTCAGGAAAACTGAGTTAACTTTTTAGAGCCAAACAATATTTTACTCCGGCCCAACTTCTTCTCCTGTATAAATCCCAAATTAGACCCGCTCTCTAATATTGCTCTCATGTTTGGAGCTCGGCTGCCAAACATACCCTCGACCTACTGGAGAGCATACAGAGACGAGCGATCCGCCTGATCGGGGACTTGGCGCTGACGTCGGGACTACAGTCGCTATCACATCGAAGGCGCGTAGCCGACCTCTGTCTGTTTTACAGATATTATCACGGGTGCTGTTCTTCGGAGATTCTTGGTATTGTTCCACGCAATTCGGTTTATATGTGCTCCACAAGACAATCCGACGGATCGCGCCCGTTTGTGGTTCATCTCCGCACGGCGCGAACATCCATTCATCAGAACTCGTTCCGTTACAGAGCTGGGAAGCTGTGCAACTCCCTTCCCACGTGAGTGTTCCCGGAGCATTACAACTTGCAACTGTTCAAAAAGAACTGCAACAGTTACTTGATGGCATCTCGGGGCGCCCACTCGGCGCTATAGGTTCGCCTCTCCCGAGAGAAGTCTAATAAAAAAAAAAAAAAAAAAAAAATAGGGGGCGAAGGGAGGATTGTTTCTCCTGCGATGGTGAATTGAAACCCATCGCAATCACCGAGGCTGGGTCAATGTCGCTCAGCTAAGGGCGGTCAGATTGGAGTCTTCGAAGAGTATGCACGCCTCGAAAATAAAAATTCTACCCCCGGTGCAATTTCACCACAAAATACGAATTGTTTCGGCGATCTACGGAGTATCTTTCTTGTCAAAGTCAGTGAAGTTAAAAATATGTTTACTGAGTTGACTATTTGAGACACATTTAGTGTGTTTCTAAAACCCCGCAGATTTTTGGAATGTACTGAACCGTCAAATGGGAAATCTTCAGCTTTCGATTGTGAACAAGTAATAAATAAAAGTTATACCGTAGTGCGAAATGAAAACTAGATTAAGTGCACGAGAACTTTGTAGTTCCAGACAACATTTGTAAAAAAATAGATTTGGAAATTAAAAATAAGGAGTGTACCGCTAACAACAGAGTGATTTTCATTTTCTTCCGTTTATTTGTGGAATTTGATAAACAGTTTTCTGCACAATAGAGCTGTGGAAGTTTAGTGAATCCTGCGCCCTTGCCGGCTCCACGACTAAACTTACGCCACAACCCCACCGACTCGACTCCGCCATGGTTCCCTGTCCTGTTCAGTCTCCTTCTACGCTTGACCATCCGATCCAATCTCCTCAAGGTCAAACCTAACATTGTCCTCCCATCTCCATCGCGGACATCCTGTCGGTGTCTTTCCCGTTGGTCTACCGTCGAGAATTCTATGCACGGTCCTATCCTTGCCCATTCGCGCCACGTGTCCGGCCCATCTTAATCTTCGCGACTTGATTACTCTCACTATTGTAGGTTTGCGATATAGTTCTTCCAATTCGCGGTCATGGAGTTTCGTCCATTGTCCTGCCTCCTCGTCATATTTACCTCCAGAGATACCCCTTACAACTTTATTCTCGAATACGCGGAATTCGTTTTCTTCCCGTTTTGTGAGAGCCCATTTTTCGCATCTCTATAGAGCAATCGGGCTCCTCGATAGTATAGTGGTTAGTACACCCGCCTGTCGCCCGGGAGACCGGGGTTCGATTCCCCGTCGGGGAGCCCCTGGCGCAAGACTAATGACCTTGCCCAGAAAAAATAAATCATTATGGAAAATTTAACAAGCCTCAGGACTTGCTAAATAAGGCCAAGACCGGTCCCGGTTGTAGTGCCGATGATGATGATAGAGCAATCGGCATGATTATGGTTCTATAGACACGGAGCTTTATATTACGTGATAGCAGTTTGGTTTTCAGGAGTTTACTGGCTGCATGCCAACTAGCGCTGCTGGAGTGCAGTCTTTTGTTAATTTCCTTCGACATTTCGTTACTGGCTGTCAGCATTCCGACATACCGACAGGACGGCCACGACGGAAAGGGAGGACAATGTTAGGTTTGACCTCGAGGAGATTGGATCGGATAGTCGAACGTGGAGGAAGAGCGCACAGGGCAGGGAACAATGGCGGAGTCGAGTCAGTGAGGCCATGAACTTCCGGGTTCCTACAGGCCAATAAATGGAATAGAAGTCTAAAATACTACCTCTTGTTAACAATAAAAGGAAGCGAACAATTTATGTGCTTCATAACTTAGGCACCTATTGGCCAGTAAATAAATACTCAATCATTCAGGAAACGCCGGTTTTAACATTAATCATTTTTATTCAGTACTTGCCTCGAAATCAGTTTACTTGGAATTTACTACTAAGTCGACTACTCAGTACGGGCCATCAAATGTTTTCCGACATGGTTTGGATATTTTGAAATGGTTGGGAGAAATCCTTGAGTATCTCTCGGAGCTTGGCTGATGGACCCAGTCGAGAAAAAAAAAAATCATCTCAGGGCGGTAACTCAGAGCTATAGATTCGTCTTTCCTGGGAGAAGTAAAATAAAAGAAAAAAGAATGCATTCTCCATTATTTAGAGGGAAGACATTTTGGATTGATTTTCTCTATTTTCAGGTATCGAAGAGCACTTCACCCACAGGCGGTAAGGGACGCCTTACGGGGGAAAAGAAGAATAGATGATACGGCACATCGAACTAGTGGCACGGGGTAGAATCTAGAGCGTGATAGAGTTAAACATGGATGGTGTTTTTTCCCTGTTGGTTTTTTGACAGGTTCAATTTGAATTTTTAGATATCTTTTGACTAGCTGGGCAGGAAGTTAATTACTTCCACTATTACAGTTCAGTAGAGAAGAGGTTTGCGCACACTCTGAGAGCCAGGGGCTCGTTTAATCGCAATAATTTGTGCTTTTAACCAGAGGTCCAGCAATAATTGATCCTTCGGACTGGAGCCCAACAAAAGATTCTATTAGAGTTGGGTTGTACATTTTTGCATTCTGTCAACGATCACCGCTAATAGGGGAACACAGTCCGAAGCACACATTTTAGACTGCTTCCAAGCATCCTAGGCTGTCATAAAATAGGACCCCGTATCATCCTGCATCTAATAGTTGGCAACGCCCATTTAAAGCGACACTAAAATGTACAACCGGATGTGCTACCCATCATTTCTTGAGGCTCAGGAAAATGGTCAGAAACTGCGAGCATCCGTAGTAGAGTTGACATTCGTCACAGACCAACAAGCAGGGAAAAGCGAAGGAAAGTTTTGCACCACCCACTCCCAAACTTCAACCACACCCGAACGAATAGTTGTTTTTAGAACTTTTTACAAATCCTACCGAGGAAATCATACATAGTATAGTGGAAAGACTTTAACAGACTAAGAGAATCACTTATTATTTTCCCTTCCCTGTGTTAACGCCATCGTTGGAGTTTCCTTGAAAATTTTGTAGAGTCGGAATATTTTTAACTATAATGGAAGAAATTCACAGGAACTTATTTTATGCGAGGAAACGGCTCCCAAAGAAACGCCCAAACATCAACATCAAATAACTTCAACAAAAAGTATCTGCCATACAAATTCCCCAGACAAATCGAAAAGGTATGAAATTCAATGTAGATTGTAAACACAACCGATTTCTACCCACCACCCTGAAACCAGCCCTAGGCAGCGCCTCCCTAGCAGAGCAAACATATTACATAAACAAAACACACAACTTAATGTAACTTTGCATTCACCAGGAGTTTTTTTGCCCTTCCGTAGGTAGTAAGGCTTGGTTACCCTATACCACTTCTATTAACAATACAGTGCCCTGAACATCTATACCAGTATATAGAGTTGAGAGGTAAAGAGAAACAATTGGTACCAAATCACCATTAGTTTCAGATGCTGGGGTCAGAGAACTAACTCATCTCACTAGTCAGGAGTCTATATTACGTTGATTGAGTGTTCAGGGTGTTATGGATTTCAATTATGATTATTGCCATAATTAGATTTGACAGGGACCACGTTGTAAACTAAAGAAGACAATTAGTGTAAATGTTATTGATTACCACCCTCCCATTAGTGATGCCCTAAACTCATCCATCCTCATGAACCTATTATTCATTACTCTAACTAGTAGCCTCAATTAATTCCACTAAGGAACATGAAAGTGAGCATTTACTTATAAATCGGGTATCAACGTTTTTACAAAAAGATAAATGAAGTCAATGGCAGTCGATTATATTCCGTAAGTAAATCAATAACGTTACCCTCATCATTTCGTTGGCAGATTTACTCAGGAAATCAAAGCAATAACCCGACCCCCAGCATGATGTCATCAATTTCTAACGTATGATTCAATTCCACTTTGACATTCTGTCATAAGAGTAATAAACACCAAAGAGAAATTCACTATCCATCGACCTTTTTCATGATGTTTTACTATATTGCCGACCTCGTGCTCCTTTGTCGATACTTCTTTTGGTTACTAAGGATCAGTGGATGTATGACAGGAACCCAATTTCCAACAATTTTTTTTTTAATGAGGATATGAAAATTTACGACTTTTTCATCCTAAAGAATTCTTCCTGCACAAGTGTTTTCAAGTCAATGGCCAGATGTCAATAAAGCCCATAGTCTCAAAATTTGTCTGTTTCAGGCAAGTACTATATAATGATGAGCTAACATGTGGGGTTGTCTAAAGAAAAGGTATTTTTGGTGTTAAAGTATTTCGGATTTTGCTTTTAATTATAATATGTTCCTACAGACTCATTAATAGAGTGAATAGAATAGATATAATACGTGTACAAAAATGCGATTTTTTTTACACCAATGTCTATTCAATGAGTAAATGAGATTGTAACGGAGAAGGAAAGGCGTTTTAGATAATAGAAAGTTATGATTCTCATCACTGTCACTATATTCAATACAGAATTGTTATTCTTGAACGTTGAATTAAATTGACATCGACAAATATCACTATAAACATGAACTAGAAATAATGTGATGGCATTTTAAAATGAAATTGTAGACTGCCCTTAGAAGCAAGTGCGCTGGAAGCCCAGAAGAAGAAAATAAAAAACAAATTTAGAATATCCAAGAAATTACCATAAAGGATTTTTTTAACACAAAACGGTTTGATCAAATTGGACCTTCTGTTGACCTCACTATATCCAGTTCTTCAGACGTTACCGAACCTCTGCTATGTAGGATAGTAATGAATGGTACAAATTACAATGACAAATGGAGACATTTAATAAGTGAGTAGCACCTTTTCATCGAAAATGGCATATGCTCTTTCAAAAATGACAAGGCCTATTGGTACACATGTACAATTTCAGGCAATTGAGATTGACCTTCCTTTTTTTTAATGCTCTATTGTGTTATTCGCCTTCAGTTGAAGTGGATATATTTTTGTATCACTTCCGTAGGTGTCAACAATAAACATCTATCACACGAGGGAAAGGTGAAAAGTTACGCCCTAGTCTGTAGATGGTACTGGCACAAATGAAATTACCATTTTGTTATGTTGATACACGTGTTGCGAAAATAAATACGACATATGAATTTCATATGTTAAATAAATTTATTTTATAAAATTATTTAAAGTATGTGTGTTGAGTCTTTTTGACAAAGTGAATACACTTGAAGTATCGTGTAGTGCTCTGAAAAGCTCCACCATCTCCTTCACTCACATATACATGCAAATCCCTACATCTTAACTTAAATTCGCAATAAAGGAATTCAACATTTGTTTATCGTCCTTACATGAAAATTGCCTATAACCCTTAACTCAAATCCACAAATACATTCTCCGATAAAATAAAATCCCTGACAAACGAATCAAATAATCGTTTATCAAACCAAACCCATGGCAAATCCTAAAACAAAATTCTAATTCCAGTGCATATCCGCATATGCACTGCAATTTCATTAGAATTCATAAAACTGAATTCTTATCTCAAAACAAACATTGGGCACCACACTCAGTGTATCTAAATCGAGATTTTGCGTTCGAATCGATCATTTCAAGATACAAATCACGATTTGTTTCCGTTTAAAAGGAGCATGCATCGTGATCTCCACGGCCTCGACAAGTACTTGCTACAATTAGCATATAAGTACCTCGAAAGTATTCAGAACAGCGCGAACCTACTTGTACGGGAGTCTTGCGTTCTTGACCCTTCCCTCTCTCGATCTCTTCGGATCAGACCACCACAATTTCTTCTTCAGTACAAAACTGAAGAAAGCACACTTCCCAACAACATTCTCCTCTATAATAGAGGATCCCTGGACCCATCCCATAGGGTCTATTGCTGACACGCTACAAATACGCACGCACAGTACCTGATATAGAAACATGGGTGAAAAGAAAACATGGCGAGCTGAACTACCACCTGACTCAGCTAATATCAGGACATGGATGCTTTCGGCTGCTTGTACTGCGAAGGCAAAATAGAAAATGCGGAACACGTGCTCACAGAGTGCGTGAGATTCGAGACCGCCGAACGATTTTGGAGAGACATATGAGACGGGCAGTTACTCCGGGAGGAGTAATAGAATACATGCTTAGTTCAAAACAGGTTTGGTCCGTAACAAATGGTATTCTCTGTGAAATGATGCAGCAGTTGCGACGCGAAGAGCGGAGTAACAGGTAAACTCCGTCTCGCCCCGCGATGGAATATTTAAAAGAAAGTTCCGCGGGGATCAACGGGAATATGAGCCTGGCGGGAGGTGGTTTTAGTCGGTAAAAACCCGGCATGCCTCTGGATCGGTCAAGAAGCATCTTTTGAAGATTTCAACCTTCCTACCGAAACCACAAAAAGTACAAGACAGCACAATCACACACAAAAACACCGACCAAATCGCAGATTATGAGACGCCAACGACGTGATCTGAGTTTACTACCACACTCAAAACCCACCGGTCTTGTACGATTTCTTTCCCACCATACCCCCATCGAAGTAGTTAGAGAACACTTGAACTAACCGCGTACACACTATCCTCAGATACCACATTCCCCTTTTTTTCAGATATCTTGAGACCGAGTCCAACATCCTGACGGATGTGGGTGATTCTGGTTATGGCAAGATGACCAGAAGCCAGAGACAAGATGAAGGACACATTTGTCCTTGTCTCCCTAAAGTCGGCCTCTCGTCACCACGTTTTTTTTTTTATTAATATTTTTTGTTTAAATTTCCGCGGCCAGTATTTTGATGTTCATTGTCCCTGGAGGAAGTACCCCAGGAGAACATCTGTAAAAAAGAAATAAAAGGAAATCTAGATACTTGAAATCGTTTTGTTTTATTGAACTGACTGGTGAGTTGAGTTGTGGCATCCCCACGAACACCCAATTCTTTTTAAATAATCCATGTGTCGAGCAACCCCAGCGGAGGCTGGTGGCTGTGGAAGCCGGAAATAGCTACGTTACTCCCTACGATCGGTCGCTACTCTTCCCTCAGGTTTGATGAAGCACGGCGGCGACCACAACGGGCCTTCTCAGGACCGGTCTAAAGAGATAAGTAAAAACTGTAGTTAGATAGCACGGTATGGCTTGATATGTGTCTTTACTTTGATAAGCATATGGCAGCAGCTCTTATCACAGCTAAACGCGCATATGCTCTGGCAAGAAGTCTTTTTTGTTCCAGTCTTTTGGACCCCGCTTGATAGAAAAATTGACTTGGTGCGGTAGCTTAAACTACAATGAATCACTCAGGCTATTCTGACGGAAGCATATGCTTCCAGTAGGGCCACCCATGTCAGACAGGCTAGCGAGGAGTAACACACAAAGATCTACCACCCCTAATACATGGTGTTACGCGTCACCGTGCCCATTGGTTGGTGTGCAGCCAGGGGTGTACCTGCTGTATGATAACGGCGCCTCTCTGACACCGGGTCAAATCAGAGCAGTAAGCAGATCTTACCATATCAAAGCGAGGCTCTGATGTGGCGGACTATTTGACACCCCAAGACTCGTGGGATCAAAAATTAATAATCAATATATACAAAACAATCCCACGAAAAACCCAGTAGGCGTAGGTGTGATGAGCTGACACTACCATAAGGGAACAAATCATCAAGAAAACACCGACTCGGCAAAAAGAAGACGTAGGGAAAATGGAAAAATCGGGATATACCCGTCGGGACGTGGAATGTTCGAGCGTCATATAAACCAGGCGCGATACAGGCGGTCGTAGAACGCGAAACAATACAAAATGGACGTCATCGCGCTTCAGGAATTCCGAATCCCACATCAAGTAATCGAAACTAACGGGTTTACACAGGCATGTGGAGGTACCGATACATATGACCTCGGGACCGGCTTCATCATAAGCAAGAAGATTACGCCGTATGTGAAAGATCTGAGATTTATTAATAACCGAATGTCGGTGCTAAAAATACAGGGCACATGGTACAATTATGTATTTATAAACGTACACGCCCCAACAAAATCTACCGACGAAGAAAGAACTACACATTCTACGAGACCCTAGAGGAAATATTTGATGGGATCTCATCATTCGATATTAGAATCCTCCCCGGGATCTCCTCTCTATATCACGCTGAGAACCAACCCACAATTTCACCCATAATTCTAGCACACGGGTCCACACACAATTCTACCCGCAATGACAGCCCCAACTCCTTACGTTGCCTGCAGTTACCTGCAAACATTCCCGCTTCCCAGGTTCCTCCCATAACATGCATTCGACGCATTTCCAGAACCTCCCTGGAACCAAACCCCGTTCATACATTTACTGCATCACTATAGGGCAACATCCAAATTCCCCGAAAACGAAATATCGTTCGCTCATATGTTGCATCACCATAATTCCCTGAAAAGAATTACCTACATGCAATATACATCGGGAAACCAATCGGCGACCCTTGTTAGCTGCTTACCCAGCCACACGCGTGCGCAGCACATTTCCCTGACTTATTTACAGTCACCACCAGCTTTTGTCTAACCGACAAAGCCGGTCCACGCATCGCACGTCTAACAGCCGAGAAACAAATTCTGCAGCAGGTATACACGCACACAAGAATACGACATAGGTCACCGGCATCGATACGGTGCACAATCATCGTTGTGCAAATATCCTAATTGCTAGGGGCACAAGTTGCTCTAATGGCTCGCCGCCTATTTGCGCAGCTGCAAACCTTCCATTATGATGCCCCTAGTACCAATTCCCTTTTTCTTGCCTTTCGTTTTTGTTTGCCCACTGCCTGGCAACACGATTAATCACGCATCCTCGCTGTGATCAATTCAGGGAGATCCTCTCTGATTGGTCACCGCAAGAGAATCTTCATGTTTCTCGCAAGGAAACGAAAACCCACCCTTGCCTTAGCGGATGGCTGACTCTGCACGAGTCATTTTAATAACGAGTCACGTTTCAACCACCACAGCGGTCGGACATCTTTTTAAATATGAGTCGCGTTTCAACCACCACCGCGGTCGGACATCTTTTTAAATAAGAGTCCTTTTACAACCACCATCGCGTGCGCACGAAAACAAGCCGTTTTCCAACACCCAATTCGAGCGTCGCTTTTTCAATTAATTGAGTGGACGAGTACGGCGCAATTGTTATACGTATTCCCGCGAAGGGATACAACCAAATTAAAAATTGAGTGGTTATAATAAAAAAAAAATCCATACCATTGTTATTGTTCCTGTGAAAACTAATGGAAATCATTGCTGTACTTGTTAGCCTGGATTTGTTATAGAAAGGGGCGAAGGGTATGCAACGACACCATTCTTAGAACAGCAAGTAGCAGTTTTGCTAGTGGTAGCAGTAGCCGAAGCAGAAGTCGCAGTCTTGAGATGCTTGCTATTCCCACGGAAACAAACGGTGCTGCAACCACCACCAGTGGCGCCCGCGACACCCTGGCGCACTCCATCGATACTTGAGTGTCTCCTTAGTTTATCATCACAACGGTCACAGTACTAGTGCGTGGCACAATATGCTACGAAATTATACTGTAGAAGGCTTCCTCGAAAACCGGAAATTCTCTTAACGCAGCGTAAAAAATAGTCCACTTCCTGATACGAGGAATACAACCAGAGAACTCAGGTGACTCTTAACAGTATACTTACCAAACCTCTCCATTTTCTTTTTGCGCAACACATTATCATTCTGCGATCGAAGAATTATAAAATTCTCTACACGAGCTTCAAGGCCAATAATAGGAAACATACCCACAATTGACCCTTTAGTTTTGTTTTCTGTTGTAAGCAAAACGAAATGATCCTCCCACAATATGTGTTACTCTCCTCTCCCTTACTTTTTCATATGCAGGTGTTCGTGGAATGTGACTAAACCAGCGAGAGTTTACTCATATTTGTTTAATTGGAAAACGGGAAAATTGGGGTGAGTAGGAATCGATATAAAAGGACGCGAATTGCTTAATGGGTATTCATTTCTACTCGTATTTGAGTACATGAGTCACGGCGTTGTCATTGTTTGATAGCTGTGTTTTCATTTAGAATATATAGTATATAAATAAAATAAGAAAGAAGAAAACAAAATAATTGATTACACTGTTAAACATTGAATAGTTGTAAATTTTGGCTCTAGTTATTTGTTGTTATTATTGTGCCTCGAGGTTGGGATATATTACAAAATCGAGAGTGCGTACGGTTTGAGGTTGGCATGTGAAAGATCGAAAGACGTTGGTTTTCGTTGACTCAAATGTTGACTCAATATTACTTTGTTGGACCGAAGGTATTAACGGTAATTAGAAATTACGTAGGTACACCAGGTATTTTTTTATTTTTTTTATTAGACTTCTCTGGGGAGAGGTGAACCTATAGCGCCGAGTGGGCGCCCCGAGATGCCATCAAATAATAGTTGCAGTTCTTTTTGAACAGTTGCAGGTTGTAACACTCCGGCAACACTCGCGTGGGAAGGGAGTTCCACAACTTCCCCGCTCTGTAATGGAACAGGGATGTTCGCGCCGTCGGGAGATGAACTACAAACGGGTGCGATCCGTCGGATTGTCTTGTGGAGCGCATATAAGCCGAATTGCGTGGAACAATACCAAAAATCTCCGAAGAACAGCACCCGTGATAATATCTGTAAAACAAACAGAGGTCGGCAACGCGCCTTCGATGTGATAGCGACTGTAGTCCCGACGTCAGCGCCAAGTCCCCGATCAGGCAGATCGCTCGTCTCTGCATGCTCTCCAGTAGGTCGAGGGTATGTTTGGGACCCGAGCTCCAAACATGAGAGCAATATTAGAGAGCGGGTCTAATTTGGGATTTATATAGGAGAAGAAGTTGGCCGGAGTAAAATATTTCTTTGCTCTAAAAAGATAGCTCAGTTCCCTGAGGCTGGCCTGGCGATACTCGACACGTATTTATGCCATGATACATTCCCACAGACCGTGACGCCGAGCAATTTCAAACTTTCCCCAGCCTCGAGGGCCCGGCCATTCATCATCAGCTGTGGAACCGATGATGCACTTTGCTTTATGAATGTTGTATATTGTGTCTTCGCTGCATTGAAGTCGACGAGATTGGCCCTTCCCCACTGCAGGGCCCCATCTAGATCCTGATTTATAGAGTCAATCTATCAACATCTCGGTAATCGGCCGAATATCCGAAAAGGAGGAAACAAGCGTACTTTCATCCGCAAAACTGAACACTTTGTTATCCGTTCTTTCCAACAAATCATTTATGTGATGCAAGAACAAGGTTGGAGCCAAAATAGAACCTTGGGGCACCCCCGAATTAACAGGATACAGATCCGAATACTCGCCGTCCACAACAACTCGGATCGATCGATTCTCGAGGAAGCTCCTCGTCCAGTCGCAAAGCTGTTGGGAAAGTCCATATGAACGAAGTTTGCTCAGCAATGCCCCGTGCCAGATGCGGTCAAATGCCTTGGAGATATCCAATGCGACCGCCCTCGACTCACCAAGCCGTTCAATCGCAGATGTCCATATATCGGTTATAAGTGTCAAAAGGTTTCCCGTGGACCGCCTGCCTCGGAATCCGTATTGACGATCATTCAGAAGTCCGTTGCACTCCAAATACTTAACCAACTCTGTATTGATGTTTTTTTCCATTACCTTAGATAAAATAGACAGTAATGTTATCGGACGGTAATTTTGTGGGAGACACTTTTTTCCCGTCTTTGGGATTGGCTGAACTCGAGCGATTTTCTAGCAGACAGGAAAGGTCCTCCGTGCATAAGATAAGCGGAAAAGTCTGCCAAGAACCGGCGATAGTTCTGGAGCACAGTTCTTAAGTACTATTGCTGGTATTCCGTCCGGGCCGGTTGCCTTTCTACAATCCAGTTCACGTAGAATGCGTCGAATAGTGCGCGGACGAAATCTTACATCCCGCATGGAAGATCGTACCGGTGCGATCACAGGTGGCTCCAAAAGGCCGGGATCGAAGTTTGAATTCGCTGAAAATAAATTCGCGAACACATTAGCTTTGTCCTTTGAATTCGTAACTAACGTACCGCTGTCTATCACCAACGAAAGGAATGAGGAGGATGCGAAGTTACCGCTGACAGCCTTTGCCATTGACCAGAAGGAGCGCGAACCAGTTGGGCACCGAACGAGCTTATTGACCACCCTGTCGTTGTGAGCCTTCTTCGCGACATCAATCGCCTGGTTGCACGCGTTTCTGATTCTAACAAACTTCGTTCTGTTAACATCGGTGAGATTGGAGCGCCATTGCTTAAAAGCTATATTTTTTGCCGCTGTAATCAGCTCGCATTTTTTATCAAACCAAGGTTTATCAGACGAACTTCGTTTGATGGAATGTGGAATATACATCTCCATCCCCAGAAGAATAATCTCTGATACCGACTCCTCGCAAGCGTTAACATCGGAGTTTCCGAAGCACACCTCGGACCATGGAAAGGATGCGAAGAAATCTCGCATATCGTCCCAGTTAGCAGCCCCATACTTCCATACATGGCGAAGCTATCTAGGCCGGTTATTCGTTTGATATGCAAGTGCTTGCGCGACGGATACCAAGCAGTGATCTGAGTTTCCCAGTGGTGCAGAAACCTCTACGGTATAAATACTCGGTTCGGATGTCAAAAACAGATCCAGGGTATTCGCATAATCGCCTCTGGTATCCGGCACTTGCGTTAGTTCCCCCACGAGTTGAGTCAAATTGTGGCTTACAGCAAACATCTCCGCCAGGCTCCCAGCCTCGTCGGTTCTGTTAGAATGTAACAATCAGCCGGAATTGTGCACATTAAAATCACCAAGGACAACAATTTCAGAAGCTGGGTGGTTGATCTGTATCCAGTCGACGGTATGTGAAAGATGTTCGAAAAATGTCGCCGGTCGATCGTCATTCGGGGAGCGGTAAAGACAACAAAGAAATTTAACGGATTTCCTCAGCACGACCCTCAACCATATGATGTCCATATTATTGGATTCCAACGCCTCCATCCTCCGGCAAGCCAGATCGGACCGCGCGAAGACGCAGACTCCGCCCTTAAAACGGAATGTCGAATGTAAGTCGTATCCTGAGCAACGAAGATATGTCGAATCAGTTGACGAATCGACCTGGGTCTCAGTTAGGGCAACACGCCTAGTTGTGAAATACAGAATTGTCTACGACCCGAGATGTACGAAAGATTAATACCGCACCGGGCACAAGAAATCGTGCAGACGATTGCATCGATTCATCCGATCGGCGAGAATAAAAGCAGAATGTGCACCTAGCGCAACAATAGACACTTTCCCGAACCTAGAACACGACCAGGACAAGGAAAAATGCTGAAGGTAATTTAAGAAGCCAAATTTGGAACGAGTGAAGGTCGTCATCATTGGAGATGGAAGCCTTATAAGAGTAGCCGAAGAACAGAGGAGCAATGAAGTATGACGATGAGCCATGCACATAGTAGCATCACTAGCCATGCCCGAGGACTCCACTCTAAAATACGGTTACGACACCCACGAAAACCCTCCGAAAGCGGCTCTAGACGGTATTAAACACAAAAATAGGACAGACAGCACAACTTATTTAGAATTAGCTCAGAGAGTTCAATGCGGGGACGACGTTAATATCAACGACCATCTACCTCACCATTCAAATGTCATGCTGCAAACATTACAATGCCCCTTGAGTCGTCCAAGGACGCATGCCATGACCATATATTTGCGGCATCACTGACTTCGGTTCCAGAGCTGGCGATAGATCACACCTGCCGACGACGACGATCACGAGTCGCCAGCGAAGGAATCATGCAATTATCTGTGTGGGTGAAAAGAAACAAACGAGCGTACCAGTAGTGTACCAAAATAAAACGATTGCGGTGAAACCGGGTGATTTATGGATGCAATAGGCGGTTGTAAGATTAGGATAACAAGTTAGGATGACAATTTTGTTTATATATACTCCTGTGAGACGAAATAAACTTTACTTGATAAGGAATAGCCTCAAGAGTCATTAGGAATAATCTTTCTTGTTAGGGATTTCAAGCACACCGAGTTGTTTCCCGCCTCCCGTGGTAAGAGGCAACTCAAAACGGGCCACTTTATGTCTTTGTTTTCAGACATTGCGAATCGTTTCGTAGTACAGTATCACTTATCTAAAATTTCAGACAGGTTTATCAGCAAACTTTCAAAATGAAGCAAAAAATTTCTTCGAACAGTATCGTGAAACCTATCGCATTATGTGTTGTGCTGGATATCTCCCAATGGATCCAAATTGATATATACGATCCAGTGGACAAGCTCCGATAACTAATCAAAGATCTGTTCCAATCAACACATGTAATGTGACGGAGGTAGCACCCAAAAGCACTTCCAAAGAAAACTGAAACGTATAACAAAACCATCTACAAATTTCAAACATATAAGGAAGGAAGGCCGCACTGGGATTCTTATCGAAAAAAAAACAAGAATGGCTCATGATTAGCATTATAGTATATGCCAATCTAAAATGTTTTCACATATCACTGGAATTATTTACCATAATATTGCGGTAATCTTAGTCCTGAGATTTGAAAAAACGAAAAACAACAAATCCCACGAATACTAACCTCATTCCAGAACACGTCCCCCCTGTTATTAACATTCAGAGGCGCAATTGCAAGTCTCGGGACAGAAATAAATTACAAAAAGTCAGGACGGATTTTCTAGTTGCGGTAGCGAAGTAGAATTTCCAAATATTCAGAGGATTTAAAAGCACATTCAAGTAATTGAGCCTCGCAGAAATGTTGAAACTTCTAGAAGAAAAACACGAACAAAGAAAAAAAAAACATTTTTGAATTCCATATTAGATTCCATGACAGGTTTGGAATCTTTATATACCCGTTCCCAATTTATTTGTAGCAAAAATAACGCAAAAAGCATCCGAAGGACATCTGAACAAAACAACTGAATCACAGGAACTCTTCTCCGCATTCCTACCCCTTGAGCTACTAAATGTATTAACCAAAATTCTAATTTGCTCGCTTGCAAGCAGCTCAAAAAGGATCCTTCGAGGAACATCGAGGTCTCGAATAAGGAATTATTAAAATATCTGCAAAGTCTTCACAATACCAAAAGTTTTGAAGCAGCTCTACATCTTGTCGTTTGTAAGGGTATCGGACGCCCTTTTACGTACTGCGATTTAGGTAACATGTATCTGGAAGATTTTCTTATCACGTGCACAGTTTCTTCTTATCTCATTTATTATACGGTATTGTTTGAAAATATTTTTCCAATATTAATCCCCGCTATGAGATTTTGTTTATTTTCCATAGATGATAAACTGAGCTCCATGATGGTGATGTGGGTTTCAACACAAAGCCGAAGCTCGGTTCGTTTTAACTTAAAGGGGATTTTTCCTCCACGGCTGGAAATATGTAGGGAGACTCCTTAAGCAGCACCAGGTACCATGGAAAGCATATACATAAGGCATATTTCGTTTGTTTTATTGATAAAAAAAAAAAAAAAAAACAGAGGGTCTAAAGCATCGTTTCATGGCAACAATGTCATGTGCCTAAGGTGTAAACGGGAAATGAAAAAAAAAAAAAAACGTTTGTAGGTACAGGGGAAGTGAGCTACGGAATTGGACTGCATCCTTTGAATGGAAGAGGGAATCCACTGTGTGTTTGATTAAGGGCTGATTTAAATTTTACATACATGTCGCTTTACGTAACCAAGGACAATTGGAGTATTGAATTGCTTAAGCTTAGTGGAAGCCCTAACCTTTTTTAATTTTCTTATTTCTAGTGTTACATCTACTTTACAACTAATTCCTAACTTAAGGCTAAGGATCAGTAATGGTTGTGTGGAAGAGATGTTTTTAATGACTTTTTTAGGAGTTCAAATGTTCCCATCGAATCGTTGCTTTTATTCAACAATCTGGCAATCGGTACGTGGAAACCATGTTCGGTGTCAATTGATATGAAACAGAGGGCCAATTCTCAGTATATTATGGGAAATAGTTTTAAGGGATACCGCACATTCATTGTCAACATTCAGTAGTTAATCGGCACAATCACGCCTCGTACTCAAATGTTGCATTTCGATCAGGTTTTTTTTTTTTTTTTTTTTTTTTTTTTTTTTTTTTTTTTTTTTTTTTTTTTTTTTACATTTCTGTATTTATTGACCATCAATAATTTTTACAATAAGCAATACAGATAACTTATGATACTTTAGCTATAATTGTTTACATATACTTACTAGTACATTTTTCAAACAATTGGATAGAAGTTATATATTGATTATGGATTAAGATTGTAGTGGGTAGAGCTTCCTGGAAAAGGTCAGAAAACCAGGATATAGTTATTTACTTAACATATGCTAATTTGCTTAACTTAACTTAACTTATCTTAACTTAGTCTAGTCACCTAATTATTATTGAAATAAGTTAGTGTGGTGTGGAAGGGGGAAGCATAGTGATCAATAGGTAGGTTATGGGTTAGTGAGGATATTGTCAGTCAGGGATGTGGGTTGGGGAACTACTTTCCGTTTGTTCGTTGAAACGCAAAATATTGGAGAAGGGTTGAATATAACTATATTTAAATTGGTGAGGTGAACGCTCTGTTTTTTCATTTTCATTTTTAAAACATTTTTTATTTTTCTTTTTATATTCTTAATTTCTAAATTAAAGGCTAGACAAAAAATGCTTAAATTCTAGCTTAATTATCTTATATAATAACTTACTGGTCCTTCGCAGACGCTCTAAGCTAAACATTACTTAACATTTGTATAATTTGCCTTTCGGCGACAGAACTTTGTGTTAGTACTGATAATTAGTTGAAATACAAAGAAAAATTTGAAAAACTTTGTCAATTTTTTTGTTTTTTTTTTCTTAAAATTTAACTTACTTAACTTACCTAATATATATATATATATATTTTTTTTTTTTTTTTTTTTTTTTTTAAAGTAAAAGCACTTAACCTAACTTAACTTAAATCTTATACTACCCTAATTCTAGAAAAGCTAAGTCTATGTAAGCTAGCTGCTGATACTATGATTCTATACCGACTTTGGTATCCAGGTCTTTATATGCCATTCAACCACCAGAACTGTTGACGCTGTCTAATACTATCGTCCCGGTCTCTGTGGGAGATAGCCCTACTGAAGCGCAGGAGCTTTTCTTCGGTGCGCGTTATTTCCCGGTCGTAGCACAATCGCCCGTCTATAGATGATCTACTTACATGATAGATCAGCGGAATTCCGGATCTATCCTGTATAAGCCCTTTCATATCCAAGTCAAGGAACGCCTCTGGTGGAACAAAGCCGTTGCGACGCACGCTCTCATAGTACAAGGTGTTTGGATAATAAGCCCCGAAAATTAGGTCATTGGACGAGCTTATTGCTCTCGCAATATGTCCTCTGATTAATTTAATCATAAAATTATCCACCCTATTTATGTACGCTTCATTATATAAAGTCTCATTTGAGTAATACTTTTTATAGTCCGATTCCGGTGTCCGATATAATCTGAGACAACTTCTGAGACACTTTCTTTCGAACACCCGAATCTTTTCCATCAAATTTGGACCTATGTTGAACCATACTGGACAACCATATATGAGCATTGGCCTGATTAGCGTCATGTAGCATATGACTTTTACCCTGCTGTCAAGTTGGCTACTGTGAAATAGCCTCCTTGTCATAGCAAAAGTTTTCCTCGCTTTGAGCAAAGCAGCCTCTACATGTCTGTTGAAATACAGATATTGATCTAGCCAGATGCCAAGGTATTTAACTAAACTCTTGGTTTCCAGTTTATCTCCATGCGGTCCCACGATAACTAGCTTTCGCCAGTTTTTCCTTGTGTCGTACGTGGCTTTATATAATGGAGTTCTGAATAGGATGGCTTCACATTTCTGGAAGTTGATGTTAAGTTTCCAGTCATTGCAATAGCGCTGCACTTTGTTGAAGTCTCGCTGTATTAACCTATTTATAATCGCAACTTTCGGAGCTGTTCTGTAAATTATGAGATCGTCTGCGTACGCAAAAGCCTGCAGAAGTGCTTCTAATAAGTCGCTAATATAAATGTTAAAAAGAATCGGAGAGAGTACCGCGCCCTGTTGCAAGCCATTCTTGATATTATACGTTTTGTTAGAGGTCACATTACTACTTTTGAACACGAACCTCCTGTCCTTTAACATATCGTAAAGTACATATAGTAAAGGCTTATTTATGTATGCCATGTCTGACCAGTTTGTAATACAACCCTTCGATCCAGACGGTATCAAAGGCTTTCTCCAAGTCGATCAGACAGGCCCCTGTGCATTGGTTCCTATATTTATTCCATTGTATGTCAGAGACCAGTTTAGCTGCAGCATGTGTGGTTTCATGACCCGCATTAAAGCCAAACTGGTTATTTGGAATAATGCTGTTGTCGTCTACCCATTTTACCAGAGCTTTGTTAATGGTTTTTTCAAATACTTTACTGACGCTTGGGAGTAAACTTATCGAACGCATGTTCATTGGGTTTGTGCAGTCTTTGCTCTTTTTTGCGATGGGCTGAATGATAGCCGTTTTCCAACGCGCGGGATAATATGCATTATTCAACGCGTTGTTAAACAGGACCGTGTATATATTTATTGCCATTGGGGGCAGGTTCTTGAGTACGATGTTAGGTACTCCATCTATTCCCACTGACTTTTTGCTTCTTAATGAGTCGAAGATACTCTGGATTCCTTCCCTTGTTATTAGAAGGCTATTAGCCACTACACCATTGGCATTAATGTCAATTGACAGATTATCTTCACTGTATTCGGTAAAACCCGGATTCTCCGATTGCCAAAGTGAAATTTCATTCCGGAGGTGCAGGTGATTGAGTAGAACTCTGTCCTCCAGGTCGTGATTTCGGTGAATGCTTTCATTCACCTTGTACATTTCGTGAAAGACACCTCCCACAGCGTTCACCTTTTCGATCACGAAGAGCTCACTATTGATGATAGCGTTCTCTGCTTCAATGCCAATGTTGGTTAGCAGCTGCTTGTTTACCTAAGTACGTGGGATTTGGAGACACTGAATCTCATTTTGATTATTTCCCCTGAATATTTTATTTATTTGTGGGAACATATTCGGGTTATTAGTTTTTATAGCTCGAATTCTGTTGTTCCAATACAAATTTGTTGCTAATCTATAATTAGCTTTAAGTAATTGTTGGAGGTTTTTTAATCGGGATTTCAGTGATATTATCTCCTGGTCTTGTCTGTCTGTAAACTGTCTGTGTAATTGTTTAAATTTCGATAGCAGTCTGCTCTTTTTCTTGTGGAGTGCCTTTATTGTTGCCTTTCTGTACATGTTAGTGTGATCTGTAACTGTTGTTTTGGGAATTGTTTTGTCCATTGTTCGTTATACGGTTTCGTCCATTTGTTGAATGTATTTGTCGATTTCGACATTAGTCAGGTTTCTGTTTACTGGCAGATTAAAGTCATTCGAACGAAGTTCTCTTGTTAATGATCTGGTGAACCGCGGCCATCGCATTGCCCCGTAGTTATAGGGTTGCGGGATCACGAATTCCTCCAGATCTGCGAGCTCGTTCGGAAGCTCTATTACTGCCGTGAATGCACAGTGGTCACTATCGTATTCAATTGTCCGTAAACAGTTTGTGTTTCGTCTATTGGTGTTAAGTAATCTCAGTCGTGAGTCGATTAGCAAGATATCTAAGAACGATCTACCTCTGGCGAACGATGGATATTCCGTAGCTAGCAGGTCAGTTCTATATTCAGTATGAAACTGATCTAACCAGCCAGCCAACTGATTTCCTCTGGCATTAGATATATAATTTCCCCAATTTCTATGCTTGGCGTTCATATCTCCCCCTAGAATAAAGTAATTTTTGCCCAGGTGCAATTGTAAGCATCGGAAGAGAGTCTCGAGCTCTGCTATAAATAGATTATGTTGGTGCTCCTCAGGTGCGTAGACCGCAATCGCATACAAACCCCTTCCTCGCTGAAGGGGTATGCGTACGATACAGGCTTCCAGCAGCCGGAACCTGCGCACTTCTCCACTATATATAACTTTATGAGGGATCCCTTTTCTAATAAAGATTGCGACACCCCCCCCTTGAGAGGAGTTAGGTCGGTCTCTTCGTATAATATCGTAGTTTTTATGCCACATCTTGTGTCTCTGGTTTAACTTTGTTTCCCCCGACAGAAGTACATCAGGCTGTTCAACTTGCAACAGGTTGAAGAGATTGGCCCTTCTCTCAGTTCTTATTAGTGAATTTACATTCACGACAAGAGCTTTTATTGATGTTGCGGTTAGAGG
Organism: Microdon myrmicae; assembly: GCA_963931805.1. NCBI lineage: Eukaryota > Metazoa > Arthropoda > Insecta > Diptera > Syrphidae > Microdon > Microdon myrmicae. The sequence goes on along the minus strand of OZ007497.1, from coordinate 28,527,687 downwards.
GTTTATATTGGCGTTTTGTTTAGATTGGGCAAATGCGAGTAGATCTCGTTTATTTGACTTTGCAGCTGTGTCATCTGTCTCTGAAGATTGAGCAGAACCGTGACCATGTCTGCTTGCGATGTTGTTTCAGTCTGTGTGGGAGTATTTGTGGCTACCAATGTTGTAGGCTGGTTTGATGGTCTCCCACCCGACGCAACTTGTGCGTACGACTGCTGCGATGTTACGGGCATTGTTGTAGTACGAGCTGGCTCTGTGTTTTTTGCCGGGTCACACTTCTTGCCATTATTTCTCGGAATTTAGGACATCCTCGATAATTAGCGGGGTGTCCCTCATTCCGGCACACTGCGCACTTTAGAAGGGCTTTGTCTTCTACCCTTTCTTTTCCCAGAGGTCATTCTTCTGCCTTATGGACTTTTCCGCATTTTACGCAACGGTGCTGCATTTCACAGTTCGCCGCCGCGTGACCAAACCTTTGGCAGCGGACACATTGCAGGATGTCTCTGCCTTTTTTAACTTGTCCCATGTGACACTTTGATGGTCCAAGACTGTAATCTTTCTTAGACCACCAATTCTGCTGCTGGGCGTTAGTTGAACCAAAAAGAAGGGTAGCTTGCGGTTTTCCCTTCTTGCCTTGGTTGTGGTGAACGGTTTTACGGAGATAAACTCGAGATCGTCGTGCCTCAACTTTTGAAGCATCTCGAGCAGAACCTCCGGTTCCACCTCAGGGTCATTGTGGTATACAATCTCATTAGAGTTATTAATCAACCTGCCAGAGGTGAAGAACGTTCTGATGTGGAGACAGTTCGGGAAGGCAGTTCGGTTATCTGACGGACTCGATGTGAGCGCGTTTATTATCGGATTATTGGGAAGATTTTCGATAAATTTGATGGACAGCTCGAGGAAGCGTTGATCTATACGTTGAATATTATCGGCATAGTAGAGCAAACCACTGTTGTAATATTTGTGGGAGTTGGGATATCGGTAGGCCAGTGATAAATCTGAAGCATTTCTTTTCGAAAATGCGTAGCTTCTCCATTTGGGCGGGTGTGATATGGTACCATATCGGGCATGGATATGTGAGACTGGGTCTGATTATCTGTTTGTAGATAAGTGATTTAACTTTGGGAGAGAGACAATTCGGCTTGTACATCACTTTTCTGCAGAGATTAAGTTGAATTGTCACTTTGCGAATCGAGTTTTTGGTGTGGGCGGAGAAGGACAGATTGTTGGTGAAGGTTATTCTCAGGTACTTTAAGGTTTTGGAGGGTTTAATTATATTGTTATTTAACTTGATTCTGATTTTGTTATGGCAGCGTATGGTGTTGTTAGTACAATTCGCATTTCTGCCTTTAAACACTATAAGTTGAGTTTTGGCTGGGTTGAGTCGGATTTTCCACTTAGTAAAATATGCTGAGAGATTCGGGAGATAGCTGTTAATACAGTTTCTTGCCTCCTTGACAAACTTGTTGCTTGAATAAATTAAAGTGTCATCGGCATAGTTCAGCATTACTGTATTAGGTGACAGTGGCTGCGGTGTGTCTGAAGTATAAAGGAGGTATAATAATGGTCCGACAGGGGAACCTTGAGGAACAAAGAGTTGAATTTATTTTCACCATGAACTTTCTATCAGAAAGGTAGGAAGCGAGAAGTTTAATGGTGTGGGTGTTTAATCCGAACATCGAATGTAGCTTGTATAGCAGTCCTGCAATCCAAACGCAATCGAATGCTTTTGCTATGTCGAGGGAGACGCATATTGTTGGGGATTGGTTTTGGAGATTCATTGTAGCATCATGTGTCAGTTTTAGCAGAGCATGACAAGTTGAGTGTTGTGGACGAAAGCCAAATTGAAAATTCTCGATAAGGGAGTTATCTCTAGCAAATGAAAGAAGATTTTTGTATATCTTACATTCCAAAACCTTACTAAGCGAATTTAGCTGTGATATGGGACGGAAGTTCTATCAAGGCTCTTTAAATCCCGAAATTTATCCAGAACATCCAAGCTACTACTGTACAAGACCATGGTCTTACCAGTACTCATGTATGGATCCGAGACCTGGGTGCTTAATAAAAGGCACTCTGAACTCTTGGCCGCGTTTGAGAGAAAGGTCTTAAGGAGAATTGTTGGCCCCGTATGTGAGGGAGGACGATTCCGGAGACGCTACAACCATGAGTTGTACGCAATCTACCTTGAAGCTAATATTGTAAGAAAAATCAAGCTCGGTAGAGTCCGGTGGGCGGGACACCTAGCTCGAATGAGCGAAGAGGAGCCTGCCTGGAAAGTCCTTTGTGGCAGGATGTATGAAAGGAGACAGCGCGGCAGACCTTGTTTGCGATGGAGGGGTGGCGTAGACCAGGACGCCCAGAGCCTGGGAGTGCTAAACTGGATGACATCGGCTCGAAATCGGGACCGGTGGAGAGATTTGTTAAATAAGGCCAAGACCGGATCCCGGTTGTAGTGCCGATGATGATGATGATGGGACGGAAGTTAGCCGGGTTGTTGGAAGAACCGGATTTACTAATAGGGACTATCACCGCTGTTTTCCAACATTTTGGGAAATGTGAAGCGTTTATTATGTGGTTGAGAAGAACGAGAATGGGGGGTAAGTTCTCCGGGTCAAGTCTTTTAAATAGAAGGTTAGGGATTCTATCCAAGCCTGTTGATTTTTTATTGTTACGCGAAGTAATCAATTCAGATAATTCTGTAAAGCTTAGGAATGTGTCGGTTGCCATGGGATGCGCCGCTTTATTGGTTTCGTTGAATTCAGTAATGAATGGTGGGAAGGATGGCTTCAGTGTGCGTGAGATGAATTCATTCTCGGTGTCGAGGATTTTAGTGACTGGGAGGGAACCGTTTTGTTTATGAGTTTTACAGAAGTGTTCAGCGAGACAGTTTGCTATATCAGTGTCCGATTGTGCGATGTTACTGTTAGTTGGTGGGATGAGATAGTCTATTCGAGGCTTGAATTTACGGCCAGTTAGTCGATTTATATTTTTAAATAGGTCACGGTTTGGTTTGATACTGTTTAGAGTAGACGTGTAGGTCTGATCGGTGAAATTTTTAAGTTGTCCATTTATCAGGGTGGTCAAAAGCTGTATCTGTTCTTTGATAAAGGGTGAGTAGCTAATATGCAATTTACGTCGGAGTTGTTTTTTATGCGCAATAATTTTGTGAGGAGGTTGGGTACTGGTTTTCCTAAGCGGTTATGAGGGACGTTCGTGGGGGTATGGCTGAAGAGAGCATTTCCCAGTATTTGCTCTATTTTTACAGCTGCCTGGTCAATTTCAGTAGGGGATAGATTTGAAGATTCCGGTAAGGAATAATTTGAAAAATTGGCAGCAATATCGTTATTGACTATTTTTCCAGTTTGTTTTGGAAACATTTGGAATAGGATTCAATGTGTAGAGTGGTTCGAGCGAAGGGATTTGAACCGTGGAGTGGACGGACCCATGATCGGATGGGAATGTAAAGGACACTGCAGGGGGATTAGATGAATAGATATCTGTGGATTTTAGGAAGAAATCGATTGTTGATTTCGTTGAACTACAAATTCGAGTAGGTTGCAATGGACAGTCTGCGTAAACATATGGATGAAGTGGGAGGAGATCTAGGAATTGGTAGCCGTATTTGTTGCACTTGATGTCATTAAATGATGTATGTCGATCATTCCAGTCTCCCCCTATGATGAAGGGTGCCGGCAGAGACTGCTGGATTATTTGAGAAATGTCTGCACTAGGGAAGTTAGGTTCACGAGAAGGGTGAATGTATATAGACGACAAAACCAGTACTTTATTACTTCTGCAGAAGAGTTTAACTGCCGTGTATTCGACATTAGTGATGTTAGTGAACCTAATTTCAGTAAATTGGAATTTCTTGTGTATTAGAATTCCAGTACTACCATGAGGGCCAGTAGTTCGCGGGTTGGACACAAATGTATAATTAGGAATGTATACTCGAGAGTTTGATTTAAGCCAAGGTTCTGAGAGAAGAAGAACATCTGGGGAGAACTTTTCAACAAACAAACGGAGATGTTGTCTACGAGTGTGGGAATATATGGATTCTGTGTTGAGGGAGACTATGGTTAAACTATTCATTAAGGGAAAGAATGTGGGAAGTTATTAAATCTAAGATCTGACCTTTTTTTTTTCTATTTCCGAGCTGTGTTTCAGGGTGGGTAGCAGCGTATGCAGGCTTCTAATATAACCCATAATGTCCAGGTTGAGAACTTTGGAATTGGGTTGATGAGGTTTAGTCCAGTTTCCGGAATCTTTCGTAACTTATGCATAGGATATTCCTGATCCCACGAAATGGGATGGTTGAGGTGATGAGGGTTTAGTTGCAGTTGCTTTGGTTGGTGCTGGTTTATTCGTAGCTTTTCGGGACATTGGGAAAAGTTCGCTGGGTGTGGGCCTCCGCAGTTTCAGCACGTTACTGTGATTTTATTTGTGGTTGTTGATCCATCAGCGTTTGTTTTTTGGATTGTTGTTGGTTCTGTACCAGGCGGGCTTGCCTTGCATTCTCCAGGTGTATGCTGTTCGACACATTTCCCGCATCGTGCACTTAAATGCCACGCAGCTGCTAAGTGACCTGAAACTTGACATCTTTTGCAATGGATAACGTCCTGTTTGTGTGGTTCCTCAATCGCAATTCTATGCGTAAACAAATATTTTATTTGTTTAACCCGGCTAACATCTTCATTCGGTGGAATCTGTACGATTCGTAAACTCCGAATAGTGTTTTCTCTCATATGAGGAGTTTGAAAGTAGTCCAATCCGTGTATACTCAGTTCCGGGCAGATCCTCGATATTTCGAGTAGAAGTTCCTCATTCGTCCATGCTGGGTCAATGTGCCTTATGATGAATGTCTTTGGTTTCATCTGGGCATGTTGAAAAGTTAAGAACTCATATTTTTTTCTGTTTTTTTACTGTCGTGTCGTGGTCCGTCAAAGTTGTTGTCATGACCGAGATCGAGGAGCCTTTGGAATTTGTGGTAAAGTTTCGATGTCCTAGGGCGTTCTCGAGCATCTTGATTACTTCCTTGATGGTAGTTGCATTTTTGATGTAAATTGCTGGTGGCCTCACCTTATTTGTAATTTTGTGTCCAACTGGTCCTATATTTTGTTAGTATATTGGGACGTCGGCGGTTTATGTGATGACAATGGTTTGATGTTGGTTGTTAAGGAGATGCCTGATCGTTGGGGATGAACTTCCTTCATGTTTTGGTCGGTGATTGAAGAGAGCGTATTTTGTCGTGGAGTTGGTTCATTTGGGCTATAAGCAGCGTTATTTGTTCCATGGTATCATTGTATTTCTTATGGTAGTCGATGGTTGGCTGAGTAGTCATTGTAGCGATTTTCTTGGGGGCGTTTAAGCTACTGTGGATGGTTTTTTTCTTCCGTTTTATAGGTAATTGTTTGGCAGCACTGGGACCGTTGCCCGGCATCTGCGAACGTAAAGTCCGGATACAGTCATTGATTTTTTGTTTTAGTTTGCCAATTTTAGAATATTTTTCACAAGGTATCACCGAAATTTACGAAATTTTCACTAGCACTTTAAACAATAGACAAATGTTCAGTCACAGACCGTTCTTAATAACGGTACCACATTTATAGTCCACACGCGCACACGTGTTTTTTTTTTCTTTCTTTCAACAAGCAGTAAGCAGTGGCAAAACGCGTCTACTTACTAAGACGATCAGAGTGGGAATGTTTCGATCAGTAGTAATCTATTTTCATACGACGGAAGTGATATTGGTTCGATCTAAGGAAAACCTGGCAGAGCAAATCGCAGGAACCTAGGTTGGCTGGATTCGATTTTGCAGATATGCCCCCATACTTAGTTTGCATTTTCAAGGATTAGCCGAACGGATATCGCATAGTGTTAAAAACACCACCAAGGAGAGCGACCAATCTTCCCGTGGTTAATGTCCACCCAACAACACAGAATCAGTTGCTGACACGTCCTTCTCAAATAAGCGAAAGAAACCAATAGACAGGAAGATAGGATTGCTAACTAAACGCCGACGAGTTAGCACGTGACTTAAGTTTATCGCCGTGGGAGGAAAGAAAATGATCGAAAATTACTTTTATATTTAAGTTTATTTTGAAAAAATATAAGGCTCCTCTACAGTACGTTTACTTCTCTTCAACAACCGAACTCAATTAATTCTTCCAGCCTCTTTTTCTGCCAGCACCAGCTCCTGTCACACAGCTCAGTCATTCCAGATGCACACATACACGTGACAGCGTAGCAAGACCCGTCATGAATTGGTTTTCGTGTGTGTTTTTGGAAAGCATTCAGAATCTGATCACCCACCGATTGTACGGATACTCCTGTCCGCGAGAAAAGTAATCAAAACAACTCTGCCGTAGTCTGATCATCTTAAGGGTGCGGATTAAGGTTGTAGCCTCTGCAGCTGGCTCGAGTTTCCTAGATCGTGCAACTGCTTGACGAGGGTCATAGTCGTTTGACACCATATACTTCGATAGGATTGGGAATGGCCATATTTATTTGATGTTTTAATTAGGACAGCCTTTGGTTTGAGTTGCCGGACTAAATTATGTGAACGCTGTTGGTGTTTTGTGTTTTGAAATCTGGTGGGGCCTTGGTGAGGGTAATGTTGATTATCGTGGTCTTGTTGCGGCTTTGGTGGGTTGTGTGGGGTGGCCCGATGGGAGTCGTAACTCGTGCGCTTCTGTCTCGTGATCTGTACCACCGGATCAATTGTGCAATCCGTTTAGGGTATCTTAAAGAAACACAAGATGCCCATTTGCACTATCGGTTCGCGCGAGTTATTACACTCAACTAAGGTAAACACAAAAAATATATTTTCATGGGACCTACGGTACTTTATTAGATTAATATACTTTTGCTTATCTAGACTCAAGTCGACCAGATTCTATGTTTACGGTTCATAACTACGGCAAAGAATACTAGCCGGCGTCATGCAAAGATATTTATATCAGAGTTGGATCGTGGGTTATCTATCTTGATGTTGGATTTTTTGTGTTGGTTGTTGAATATGTAGTTCTGGGATTGATGCTGATGCTGTGTTCCCAGTGCGGCCTTCCTTCCTTATATGTTTGAAATTTGTAGATGGTTTTGTTATATGTTTTATTTTTCTTTGGAAGAGATTTTGGGCGCTACCTCCGTCACATTACATAAGTTGATTGGAACAGATCTTTGATTAGTTATCGGAGCTTGTCCACTAGATCATGGATATCAATTTGGATCCATTGGGAGATATCCAGCACAACACATAATGCGATCGGTTTCACGATACTGTTCAGAGAAATTTTTTTGCTTCATTTTGAAATTTTGTTGATAAACCCGTCTGAAATTTTGGATAAACCCCACTGTCTACTTACCATAAAACCCCCATAACATTCAGCAAAAATCCTGACTTCGCTAATGCAACAGCATTAGCAACTGAAAATGCTTCACGCATCATATAGATCAAATCTATGATCTTAAAAAGTCTCTGTAAAGAAAACTTACCTTTTCATGCATCTCTTCGCATACACTTTTCCGTAAGATTTCCTTCGGTACCAGACAAATTCCCGTAAACAAAATGATTCGGTTTGCATACAATGTAACCGTCATGACAGGGACCATAAATATTGGGCCGTCTATTTTCCCAGCCGCGCCATGTGTACAACAATGTTCCCTACATACACATTGACTGGCGACTTACACTCATGGGACCAAAGCAAATGCGCATTCCACGCCTCTAGGCATCAATTAATTCCTACAGCATAAACAAATGCAAATAGGAATCCAATACGTACCCTTACTAGCGATGCCATAAACACCATTTCCCAGTAACCTAGCTAAAACCAATTAGCACATTTCCACATCGCATTGTTGTCTCTTTGTTTAGCCGCGACGCACATGTTCCAACAAAGATCCCATCAGCATCCGACGATATCGGTTTTATTTGCTTAACCGAAATCGTATCCCATGAATGCTCTTTATTCCCTTTCCTTGTTCTAGGTTCGTTTTCATCCATGAAAGGACCATACGCACATACATTACCAAGTATTTCTTTCTTGGGCAAACTCACCCAAAAACGATAAAATATTGTTGAGTCGTATTTCAACTAGCAAGGCGGTCGGGTCGCCTGCCATTCGCCGTACGGTGTGTAAACGATAGACGGAATTCGAGTGGAGTCAGTCGGTTGCGCGTACGGTAGCACATGTTAAGTAAAAACAATTGTTGTGAGTTATCGCAGTGTTCCACTGTTCTGTCGTTGTTTCCGGTGATCGTGTTTTGTATTCGGCGGTATTTCTGATGGTGGAAGAAATGAACCAAGTACCCATGCTGGTACATACTTCTTCCCCACAATACTGTACTTCGAAACGATTCGTAATGTCTGAAAATTAAGACATAAAGTGGCCCATTTTGAGTTGCCTCTTACCGCGGGAGGCAGGAAACTACTCGGTGTGCTTGAAATCCCTAATAAGAAAGATTATTCTTTATAATATATTATATATATAATGACTCTTGAGGCTGCGAATAGAGCACCAGACGGCGTTATGCAAAAATATTTATCGTGGCTTATCAATCTTAATGTTTGTTTTTGATGTGTTGCTTGTTGAATGGCTGATTCTGTGTGTTAACTCCCCTCTTCTTAAACAAAGACGTCCCATCTTTCTTTTCTATTGTAGGTTTTTTTTTTGGTTTCGGTAGGAAGCTGGAAATCTTCAAAAGATATCTCTGGACCGAGGTCAGGTGGTAATTCAGCTCGCCATGTTTTCATGCATCATGGCATCATGGTGTGCGTCCATCTTTCTTTGGTGGAAGAATCCCACCTTCGTTGCCATTTTCTTAAGCTTGAGAGCTCTAATTGTGACCGCATTCTCCGACGATTCTCTTTCTATATCAGGCATCATGGTGTGGGTCCATCTTCCTTTGGTGGAAGAATCCCACCTTCGTTGCCATTCTCTTGGGCTTGAGAGCTCTAATTGTGACCGCATTCTCCGACGATTCTCTTGGGAGACCTTATGCAATGCAGCGTTTTTCTTTAGCTGCAATGTCAGGTGGCGTCCTCCCGGCCAGAATATGTATAGCTTCTTCGGATGCCGTTCGGAATGCACAACATACTCTTAGTGATGCCAGCCTAAGTGTGGAGTTCACTCCCCTCATGTACGACTTATACTATGCAGCTCCTGCCTTATTGTAGGTGTGTGGCGGTTTCGCCGAACCCCACTGTACACTTACCCGAAGAACCCCCATAACTACAACTCAGCCATCATAACTTTCTGCTAATGCAATCGCATTAAGCACCTGTAAATGCTTAACGCAACAAATGGCCAAATGTATTTAGCTAATAGCTTCTGGAAAAGAATTCTTACCTTCATTCATTAATTCGAATTAAAAATTCCCTATAAGAATTCTCTCCAAACTTATCATAAATTCCCTGAAAGAAAACTCATTGGTTGACATATAATGCAACCGCACCATCAGGGAATCTTAACCTTGAGTTGGCTATTCCCAGCTTCAGCATGTGTACAATGAATTTACCTACCTACACATTGGCCGGCGACCCTTTTACCCAACGATAAACAGTCCAACGCAGCTGCATACAATTAGGAATAGACGCTGAAACTAATTCCCTAGCATGTACCATGTACAAACAAAAGAACGCTGTTCTTCAGCAGGCATTCTGGCGCTACGGCAAACAATTCAAACCATTCAAGTATTCCAAATGCATCTACTATCTAATTAGTTGCTACTTGTTTACTCAGTTGAACTCTCAAATCATAAATCCCCTTTGTCCTACACATTCCTGGCCTTCTTACATAAGCAAACACAAACCCAATTAGCATCCAATGAGATTCGGCTTATTTGCTTAGCCGAACTAACATCTCATGGATGCACATTATGCCCTTTCTTTGTTTCAGTTTCGTTCTCATGGGTTTGTCCAATGAATTAACCAATGTACACACATACATGTGTACCACCACGATCTTTAATACGAGATCTGGTTTTCTGTTTCACAGAGAGAGACTTTACGTCTCTCTTGTGGTAAGTAAAAGCATATCCTTAGCGGAGAGGATATCCACCATCACCGAATCGAGGAGGAATCAAGATCCAGATTCCAACCCTCGATTGAGTCGCATTACAACCATCAAAGCGGACAGGTCGTCCGCCATCCACCGTGCCGGCGCCGGTACAGTGTGAAACAAAAAGTCGAGCTCGAGCCGAACGCGTATCGATTAATATAATGTAATTCACGTAGCGTACATGGTCTTTCGTTTTTTTGTTTTAGCATAAGATATTAATAAATAAGGAAGAGTTCGATAGCTGCTCCGATGTGGGCAAAGAATTCATTCTTTTCATTTGCGGACTTTCGTTTTAAATGCATTTTGTTTATTTTTTTATTCATAAGTTGTTGTTCTAAAATCTTACAACTACGGGTATATGAAAGACTATTTTTTAATTAAATGAATAAAACAGTGTGCAACGTCACAATACTAAAATAAATTAACATTAAAATAAAAAGACAATAAAAGCAACCACCACCAACAATCTAGTGTGTTTTAATGCATTTTAATGTGTTTTCCTTTCCCTCGGTGGCATGCAGAGTTTTAGCGCCGAGTGGGACGAAGTATAACATCGGGTCGAATCAGAGCAGTAAGCAGACCTTACCATATGAAAGAGGGCTCTGATATGGCGGACTATTTGAAACGCCAACGCTGGTCCCACGAAATGAATAATCAATATACAAAAAACAATCTCACGAAAAACTCGGTAGGCGTAGGTGTGATGAGCTGACATTACCATAAGGGAACAAATCATCAAGAAAACACCTACTCGGAAAACGGAAAAAGCGGGATTTACGCGTCGGCATGTGGAATGTTGGAACGTTATATAAACCACGTGCGATACAGACCGTCGTAGAAAACGTGAAACAATATGAAATGGACATCGTCGCGCTTCAGGAAGTCCGACTCCCACATCAAGTAATCGAAACCAACGGGTTTACACTAGCGATAGACATAACCCCGGAACCGGGTTCATCATAAGCAAGAAGATCACGCCGTATGTAAAAGATGTGACACTTATTATTGACCGAATGTCGGTGCTAAAAATACAGGACACATGGTACAATTATGTATTTATAAACGTACACACCCCAACATAATATACAGACAAATAAACGGACACGTTCTACGAGACCCTACAGGAAATATTTGATGGGATCTCATCAATGTTCGATGTTAAAATTCTCTTCGGGTACCTCATTGCAAGTATTGGAAAGGAAGATATCTTCTAACCAACTATAAGTAAAGAAAGCCCATACGACGTTTCAAATGATAATGGAATTCGAATTATCACATTCGCGACGCCAAAAGCTCTGGTAGTGAAAAGTACGATGTTCAAGAACAAGCAAATTCATAAAGCCACATGGATATCACCCGGCGGCGTAACGCGTAACCAAACAGACCACTTCCTCATAGACAAAAGTAAACCAATCGAATATCCTTGACGTAAGATCATATAGAAGAGCAGATTGCGACCGCGATCATCTTCTAGTGATGGGCAAAATCAGGAGTCGGCTCGCAGGAAACCCACATGGGCAGTCAGGGGAGACGAGCAAAAAGTTCGACACTGATCAACTAAAAGACTTGCCCAAAAGGGCTGAATATCAAGACGGACTAACGAATAGATTAAGCATCCTAGAGAATGGGAGCAGTGAAGAAGATGGAAATGGATTTCGATCAGAGACACAATCAAACAAACAGCCCAAAAAGTATTAGGATTTAAGAAAACAATTAAGTGCAAACCTTGGTTTGACGATGAGTGCAGATCGAAGATCGAACAACGTAAACGCCTCGGAGTGATCCACTTAGAAAGATATGACGAAGTCAGCCAAGAAAGGTACACGACCATACGGAAAGAGACAGTGAGACTTTTCAAACGCAAAAAGCGCGAATGGGAGAAGACTCGGATCGAATAAATCCTAGAAAATGCCAGAGCAAAAAATATCAGAGGTATGTATTCCGGCATAAACTCAATTAGAAATAGCCAGCAAGCAATTATAAATGGCTGTCTGGTCACAGAAACAAAAAAAAAAAAAATACTGACAAGGTGGGACGCATTTGCATTGGCACCTGAAGACATTTTCCTTTTTCAAGGACATTAATGCATACAACGCATTATCGGGAAATTCCTGTAAAGAATTTTTCCTTCAAGGGCTTTCATACATATATCAATGTATCTCTGCATTAGCGACCAGGAACCGAATTTCCAGTTAGTGTAGATATTCACACTTTAGTTCGATTCTGGCGTCGCCATAGAAGATATGCATAATTGACACAGATGGTATACACAAGCGCCATTGTGTACCCATCTAAATTACTCTCCGAAGACTCGCAACTATTGATTCAGCTGCAAGCACTTCTCGCGGGAATATTTCTTTGTTTGAATCTTCAAACAATCACCGGCGTCGCGCTTTGCCGTCGGATTGGATTCAATAGCATAAACAAATGCAAACAAAAGAATCCGATTCTCCCAGTCGGCAGAGAGATGATATACGATCTCTATTGTATAAATTATCGCAATCCCTTTAGGATCTAATGAGTGGCTGCTATTTAGGCAGCTGACCCTCATTACCGAACGATGCCTTATGTCGTTTCCCCTTTGGTCTTTTTTTCCTCGTTGTAGGTTCCGTTTATCCTTGGCTAAACGCATCGATAAACACGGTGATGTGTACGAACACACACATACACCACCACGTCCCAGACATCGCCTTCTATTGGTCACTGGTCAAAGGAAATTTCATTTCCTTTTCACCACACCACCAAGATCATCCCAAACGTGGTTTGAATCTTTAAGTCGTTTGCCACTATCCAACCGAGCAAGTCGGTTCGGCTTCCGCTCTACGGTGGGCACGGAGACGCGTACATACCCAAACTCCTCATTCGTGTTAATTGAAATCGATTTGCGAAATTTCGTTGTGGAAATTAACCCAAAATTAAGTGCTCGTGGAAATGTAGTTTAGGTAAAGTATGAAAACGTCAACATATTTAATTATGGCAAGGAGCAGTGTGATTAATGAAAGTGAAATAAATTAAAAATCAATTAAGGACAACTCGTGTTTTCACTTACTCCTGGTGTGGACGTTGCGTCGTCGAGTTCGGTTTGTGCTTTCAAGTTTACTTTCCCGCGGCTGAACTTTCGATTAGTGATGGGGACGGAGTAGAACTCGCACCCATGCCGGTGCCACGAACCCGCTCCCCACACGTTCGATTGACTTATCGTATTACTCCGCTCTAGTTCGAGAATATTAACTTTCGTCATAATATTGGACCTGCTATTTGTCGTTTCATTTGCTTGTAAATCGGCGTAGTGCGAACCGACGGTAGTTGACGTAGATCACCAATTAAAATTAAATCTAATCCTTCAAGACTTACTTGAAAATTAGCGGTGTTTCGCTTTAATCTCGAGTCTATTTGAGACAACAACTCAGCTGGTTTCATCGATAATCAATACGCGAACGTATTTAAACAGTGATCTACCATATATTGTTGTGCTACTTCAATTGACAAAGAAAGCAACTTTAAAATACCCATAGCAGCGTTGCAAAATACATAGTTTTCAAAATGTCTATTATAAATTTCCATCAATAGTCTAATCACAAACATTTTACCGCATCCGGAAGATGTAATACTCACTATACAACGCCTTTTCTCTGAGATAATAAGAAAAGAAGTAAGCCGGAGCGAGGACGTGCGGGCGTGACTGCGATTTCCGAGGGAGATGTTTAGCCATGTTCAAGTACAACGTGACTACTCCAATACAAAAGGCTGGTGTCCCAATTGTGACGAATAGCCGTGACAAAATGGCCTGTTTTCACACCAGACCAGAAAAGACCTCTGCGTTTCTTTAACCCATCATCCATGGGCTCTTATCAGAGTCCTCAGCAATTTCTAGAGGCAGATTGCAAATATTGATTATACTTCCAACCCGGAAACTGGAACCCAAAAAAAAAAAAAAAAAAAAAAAAAAACCCCTGTGCGACCTCAGATAAGGGAAGTTCGACATGGATGCCATTATGTTGGTGATAGACAATCAATGATGTTAACCCGGGATAATGTATTCTATCTCATTCTCTCCCAGGCTAAATCCTATACCTGCAAGTGTTTGTCTCTTTTATAGTGTCGCATTTTCGTTTCATCGAGTTCCAGAACACAGCGGTGCTAAAGAAGTTTTCGCTTGAAAAACAAAAATAACCACAGTTATATCGGGTTTTCCAATAGGCACTTGACTTTGAATTTAATTTGTGAACGCACCCTTTCATTAATCATCCAACTGTCACTGTCAATTTATTCAGTAAACTCAACATTTTCACCGTAGTTAAGTACACGAACGAACAACGTCTGCAAATTAAAAAAATTTACTACCGAAAAAAAGTTGTCAAGTCCCTATTGGAAAACCCGATAGTTACATTATTAGACGTTTGGCTATCTTAAATGCAAATTGTAGATTTTAATGTGAGGAGAAGTCGATTGTGAGAAGTTTAATAAGGTTGTACGGAAGATTGTCTAAAGTTAAATAAAAATGTTTTTGTCCCCATCAGAAATTAGGAAATCTGGATTCCACCTCAGAAGGTTTTCGGTTTCACTTGGTTTATAATGCCATTGGTCCACAGGTTTTTAACAGGTGTTATGTTAAATAAGTGAGATATATGTGTACCCAATTGATCGTATGTCCAATTGTTCAATCGCATTTTTATTCCTGATAAAGTCGCACTCACAGAACCTGATTTCAAAACTCTATATCACGAGAACCTTAATACATATACAGATTGCTTCTTAACGGACGTGTATTCATATGTGAATTTTGTGCATATTTACAAATTTCACTAGAGCGTTCACTATTGATGACTGTCAAACAAGTAACAAACAACGTGGCAACATCAAACTTGAAACTTCATCTTTCTAACCACAGTAATTATATTTTAGTAACTACCGTCATCCTTGGGTCAGGCCGATTAATTCTGGGACTGCCCTCGTAAATAGTTTTTTCAACAATCTGCAGCAAATACTAGGGAGTCATTTGTTTGGTAAATTTAAAGTCTAATCAACTTTATAGAAAGATTTAAAAAATAATCCCCATCAAACCCAAGAAATACGTGAAATTATTGTCAGACACACTCATTTCTGAGTAAACTATTCTTTGTATGTCTTTATCTACTCACTTTACAATATTTATGTGGCCGAGTTGAAGAGCAACGGAGGATCCCAAGTAATGGTTTGTCTTCAGCTAAGGACTTATCAAACTCAGTTGGCGCTCAAAGGGGAAATATCTTTGTCGAAATACAATAAAGCTTCTCCTGACCATTTTGACAAGCATTCAGAGGACTCTCCGCCATATCATGTGCAAAATCAAAGGAGGACATCTCATGTATGTCCTGCGTTCCAACGATTCAATATCAGAAATATTTCATATAACCTTGAATGCCTTGCAGTGCTTTGTTGCCTCGGTTATGTAAGCTTGGGTTATTAGTTTTGTATGTATAGTTTGCCAGTACTCTCAGAATTTGCCTGAGTACATACGACCTTTGAATGCAGAGTAGGAGAACAATGACTAGTATGTCACAAGGAGTCGAGCTTTCAGAACAGCATGACATGCAGTTGAATTAGTTCTTTAAAATAATAAATAATTATTAAAAACGAATACAAAATATAATTTTTGGGGGAAAATCCATACGACATCAGCGAAGAATAACTTTCAACAGAAAAATACTTTTCAATTGTCCGGTCTAAGGTGTGTGTATTTTTTTTTTAAGTATACAAGATAGTAGAGACGAACCTGAGCTGGAGTAAAATACTTCTTGGCTCTAAAAAGATAACTCTATTTTCCAGAGACGGACCAGGCGATGATCGACATGGGGTAATGCCACGATACATTCCCACAGACCGTGACGCCGAGCAATTGCAAGCTTTCCCCAAATTCGAGGGCCTGGCGATTCATCATCAGCTGTGGAACCGATGATCCACTTTTCTTTGTGAATGTTGTATACTGTGTCTTGGTTGCATTGAACCCGACTAGATTAGCCTTTCCCCACCGCAGGACCTTATACATTCCCCTAATCAGAGAGTCAATCTGTTTACATCTCAACTGGTGCGACGTTGATGCACCAATCGCCCGATCACTTGCAAAAGAGGAGGAGTACTATCATCCGCAAAACTGAACAGTTTGTTATCCCTTGACTCCAACGAATCAAAAATAAAGTTGGATACAAAATAGAACCCTGAGGCACCTTGGAATCAACATGATCCAGATCCGATGTTCGCCGTCCACAACAACCCGGATCAATCGATTTTCGAGGAAGCTCTTCGTCCAGTCGCAAGGCTGCTGGAAAGTCCATATGAAAGAAGTTTGCTCAGCAATGCCCCGTGCCAGACGCGGTCAAAAGCTATTGACATATCCAATGCGTCCGCACTTCACTTACCATGCCTCTCAATCACAGATGTCCATATACGAGGGTTGCCTCTTATGTTTCGGGATTTGGCAACCCTAGTGTTGCAATCCGGCAATTGACAGCTCTGTCGTAAAGTTGGACATTTTTGAGGTTATACGCACTCAGAACGCTTTGACATACGAGCGCTATTTGTGTTGTTTACAATAACTTAAAAGATTAATCTCGGCCCAAAAATGGAATTAAATCGTCAACATTTTCGTGCGATTATTTTTTACAACTTTCAGCGTGGATTAACTCAGCAACAGTGCATGGATGAACTTAATTCAATTTTTGGCGATGAAGCTCCATCAAGGACCAGTGTTTATCGATGGTATGGTGAATTCAATCGTGGTCGTAGTTCACTCCAAGATGAATTTCGTGAAGGTCGTCCAAAATCAGTTGTTGTTCCAAAAACCATTGATGCTGTGCGCGAACTGATATTGGAAGATCGTCATGTGACCTATCGTGAGATTGATACAATCTTAGGCGTTAGTGGGACCAGCATACATTCAATATTGCATAAACATTTGACTGTCAAAAAAATTTGTTCGCGTTGGATCCCACACAATTTGTGAATCGCCCAAAAAAAGGCTCGTGTCAATTGGTCGAAAGAAATGCTCAAAAAATACGGTCGCGGTGTTTCGAAACACGTCTATGACATCGTGACAGGTGATGAATCGTGGATTTACGCGTATGAGCCCGAAAGTAAACAGCAGTCGACTGTCTGGGTGTTTCAAGATGAGCCAAATCCAACAAAAGTTGTTCGCGCACGAAGCACTTCCAAGCAAATGGTCGCCTGTTTTTTCGGAAAAACTGGACATGTCGCAACCGTACCACTAGAACAACGCAGAACAGTTAATTCTGAGTGGTACACAACCATTTCTTTGCCAGTTGTCTTCCAGGAAATCAGGAAAACCAACCGCCGAAGACGGATCACTCTTCACCACGACAATGCGAGCTCTCACACATCGGCTGCGACAACTGCATTTTTGATCACCCAAAACATCGATTTGATGGGTCATCCGCTGTATAGTCCTGACTTGGCACCGAATGACTTCTTTTTATTCCCGTACGTAAAAAACAAACTGAGAGGTCAACGTTTTTCGACACCTGAAGAAGCGGTTGCTGCATTCAGAATGCTTGTGTTGGAGATACCTCAATCAGAGTGGCAAAAGTGCTTCGACAATTGGTTCAAACGCATGCAAAAGTGTATAGATCTTCATGGGGAATATTTTGAAAAACAATAAAGTGATTTTCGATGATCAATATTTGTTTTTGTTCTCTAATCCAGAAATATAAAAGGCAACCCTCATATCAGTTATGACGATCAAAAGGTCTCCCGTGGACCGCCTGCGATGGAATCCCTATTGCGATCCGTCAGAAGTGGTCTCCAAATACTTAATTAACTCGGCGTTGATGACCTTTTCTATCACCTTAGATAACATAGACAGTAATGCTATCGGTCGGGAACTTTGTGGGAGACACATTTTCCGCTCTTTCGTATTAGTTGAACTCGAGCGATTTTTCGGCAGGTAGGAAATGTCCTCCGTGCATAACAGAAGCGAAGGGATATGCTGTCCACGAAAACAACAAAAGACACCGGAGCGAATGCCGTCACTAATTAAAAACAGAGGTAGTTTTTTGAATTTTAATTTTTATTTTTACTCCTTGTTTGTATATTTAGTTGTTTTGTCAATGGTATGTTGCGGAATGGAAACAACACAATTTTCACTACACCTCATCTTACATACACCTTCGTCTTACATTTAAGATGTTCTTCTTTCTTCCTGGCTATTGCATATAGCCTTACACTTAATATTTTCCCCACAATTACAAACGAGATGAATTAGAATCGCACACAATACGAGTACCACGAATGGGGTCGCGACGAGGATAACTTGTCAGTCTCATAATCTATGGTACTCACTTCATTTAATTATTTCTGCGAAGAAAGAGATTAACGATGCACTTTTCGGAATGTCGGGCGTTGAACGTCGGATCAATATGTTTTGATCTATTTTTAATACGTTGCGCGGATCGACCTCATCGGTGAAGTTTTCCTGTGACGACTACTGTTCGAAGTAGACTAATCTTCCTTTTCTAATTAATTTTCCTTTTCATCTACCATTCGCTCCCCCTTCATATGAAATGGAAATTCCCCTTCTCGATTCTCATTTCCCTATCTGTATCTTGTTCGAAGTATCGGGCGTATCGTAACTCATTTCTCGATGCTTTGATTTGTTTGCGTTACCCATCTGGCTTACGACAACAGAGTTTTTGTGTGCTTCAGATGGGAAACAAGGGAACCGTGGGATTTGGTTTGTAGATCGCATTTCCCAGTCATAAACATCTAGCGTGGGATACGCGTTACGATGTTTATGATTGCAAGAATTGGTGGTCGGCGGGCGAATCCCTAGGTCTTTGTTTGCGCACGTGCGCTTGTCGGTTTGGGATCTTGCGAGGAATTTAGGGTGCTAATTGCTATTAGCTACATGAGGAGATTATTCTGTTTGTTTTCAGAAAAATGCGTATAATGGATGAATCGAATGGGCGCATTGGATGGATGCATTGAATTCAATATTAGGAAATTTTGAACGTTAAGTTCGATTGGGTTTTACTATTGAATGCAAGGATGGGTATTTGGAATGTTACCTTTTGTTTCAGGTGGACGAAAGGACTTTTGGGAATCGTGTCTGTGGGCACGTGTAATGGACATAGATGAGTATGTTCCTTGGTGGAACGACGATATCTCAACCTATAGTGCGTTGTGTGGTTCGTGGAACCGATACAGTGTAGCCACCAAGGAAATGAAATCTTTCCTTTATTCTGGTGCCCGATGGAAAGCGAGGGCATAGTGTGCAATGAAGTTGAGCTAAGTAAATAGCTGCATTGCTATTGAGAAGAAAAAAATGCTAAAAGGATTCGGCATACACAGTGGGAATTGGATGTTTATGGCATCGCTGCCGAGGGTAAGAAAAAAATTCTTGTCTGCATTTGGTTATGCTATAGAGCTTGTATTTGGCGGGTAAACGCGAGACTAGTGATAGTTTGTCGATGGACAAAAGGATCTGGATATTGCAGCTGAGTCAACATTTGCGAGTCATTAAGATGCAATTTAGATGGTTACACAATGAGGGTTGTGTATAGCATCAATGCTGATCGTATATGGCATCTATGGCAACTCAAGGATCGAATTCTAGTGTGAATATTTACATCAATATAGAATTCGGTTCTTGGTTGCTGAGATGCCTTGATGCCTGCAAGAATGCCCTTGTGGGAGAAATCCCTTTCAGAAATTTTCAGGTAATGCGTTGAATGCATTAATTGTCCTTGAGAAAGGAAATGCTTTGGATGCGGGGTATGTTTGCAGGTGCTAATGCAGTTGCATTAGCAAAGAACCATGGGGCTATGGAAGCTTCAGGACTGGAAGCGTTTAGGTAATTTGGGAAGGTGAGTAGTGGCGTTTAGTGGGACCGCCACAAACACATACGACACCTCTAAATGACCGCAGCCATCTCATTTTTTCGCTTACACAACAACAAAAACCAACGCCATACAATTTTTTAGAAAATGTTAAGTCTCCGTCGTGGATTGACTAATGTTTTCTCAGTCTCGGTAAGTCTGTGGCGGTTCCATGAACCGCTAAAATCACCATAGGCTGTGATACCTTCGTTCCACAAAGAAACATACTCCCATATAACTAAACTTCACGTGCCCCCAAAGTCCACCTTTTCATCTGACCAATGGTGACATCCATACTGGTGTCAACAACCCTACGTATCCACAAGTCCCGAACAATTTCCCGACGCCTGCACGGCGATCGAAGGACACGACCCCGTATGGAAATTGTATACCGATCCATTAGCTGGATAAACACAAGTGGTTGGCACAGCTGCGCCAGATGTCGACAAACATCAAATCCCCGGCCATAAGCAAATTGTCGTAAAACAATCCATCGGCTAAACCGTTGACTCTACCGCAATGCACTTCGCCTAAACAAAGGCCATTGCAGAGAAACAGCAATAAACTAAAACGCTGTTCCCATAGGGCAAAAGCAAATACAATTATCACAACCAACGATAATTACCACGATCCCAAGATCGCTAAGAAGAATAAACCACTCACCCGAATATATACAAAAGGGATTCGGCAGAAGCTGTGACAATACTGGCGATTCCAGGAAAATCTGCGGTCACACAGGCGGCAACCTCCGCGTCTGTGTGTGTGGGTACATCCGCACACGTGACCTGCGACGAAAAGGAAAACCGCAGGACCGAAAAAAGAGTGCGATCTTCCCTGGTGGAGAGATTCTCGATTAAGAGAAAAGCGACAAAGAGAACTGTGGGGTGAGTAGAATCATCCCCAAAAGGATTTCTTTAATTCAGTTACATTGAGAATCTCAACGAGTAAGTTAACTAGGAATAGGCAATGAGAACGTCGCGCGAGTGTAATTTTACGACTGTAACCAAAAAAACAAATTAAATGGAATTAGAAAAACGTGACTTGTGAGATTCAAATTCAGAAGATTGTCGTTTTCGGTTATTTATAGTAACAAAAGAAAACAGAACAAGAATTAAGTGTATTTATTTAAAACCCCAATTTAATTGACTTACTATTTACGACTCAGTTTGAAGCCGGAAGAACAGCGAACTCTAAACATTAATAAAGAACTTTCAACCTGGTCAAATTGCACCTGTTACACGAGATTGTTAAGAAAATATACAACCAGTGCTTGAGTGTCCTTTCCTAATTATTTTTTTTAATCCGATTGAAGTGACTTGCTATAAAATTACGAATTTGTGACTGTTGCGGATTCCCTGGATACAACCAGCGAATTCGCAAGTGAACGCAACCATAACAACCAAATAACAAATGTCAGCAACTAGCTGACATATTCAATGTTGGTTGTTAAGGAAACGACAAAAAAAACAAACTTCTTCGTAAACCTTTAGGTGACACAGTTCGCAGTAATTATAATCCGAAGACATCGAAACAATCAATTAAATAAAGTCCATATTTTACTAACAATAAACCAACTCGTTTTATTGTAGCTTGCTGGCGAAGTATTAGTTGTGGAATTGCTGCAGGTATTCTTTTCCTTTCATTTCTTCACTTTTCTGAGTGTTTTAGAACATAACACTTCCCCAACGACATCCCTAGGTCGGCGGAACTTCAGAGATCTTCTCCGACCACATTTCTCGGTCGGCAGAGATCAAACATGTTGGTCCTTCGAGCCGGATCCAGTTTGTGGGTCCAATCACTGCTGTCAGGTCGCAGCTTATAACAGGTTCGCGGGACATTTAAGTCCAGACGCAAAGACCCGCCAGAAGTTTGAATTTGAGAGGAAATTCGGTCAAATTCGAAGACAAGGCCGGCGTCATCGACCAACGCCAGATCGGAAACGCCTAAGGCCGCATTGGGTGAACGCCGGAGCCTGACCAGAGTGGAAGTATATCCTGAATGCCAAGACACCGCTCCCTACCAAGCCGAGGCTCAAAACAATGGCCAGGATAGCGGGAATAAAGACCAACTCATGGCCGAACAATTAATCAGCGCCCAGTTCGTCGGCCAGGAACGGGTGTTAGGTGCATTCCGCAATCTGGAAAAGAGAGGTCGCCAACGTTGTTCGCGGTGGAAATGCGCCTACATAACATCCAGCTCAAATGGGAGGACATCCGAAGGCGAAATGAAGAAATAATCCGCCTGCGCAATCCAGAGACGTTTAAGGGCCACCGCTACTTCGTGGAAGGATTCTATGGGGCAGCCGGCGAGACTTACCTGGAAGAAGCCACAAAATTCGCCGAGGTACATGACGCCCTTACCGCTGAGCTTCCGACCACGTCCAGAGCTGCGACAGACACTTTCAGTCGGCCACATGTCAAAAAACTTCCCCCAGTGCAGATGCCAACGTTTTCAGGGAAATATTCGGAATGGCGACCCTTTAAAGATCTGTTTCTAGCAGTACTGGCAGACCACCCGAACTTGTGGATGTGGGGACTTAAATCCCCAAGGATAACCGACATAAATACATTTTAGGCAGCTTACCTTTTTTGGGGGCTGTTCCAAGCCTTTTCTCCACGGTCATTCCTGAAAGGATAATTCATGGCAAGATTGTCATCTTGCCATGACATCAATTCAGCACCACCATCAGCTTCCGCGACCGAACAATGGATGGCACATATCTACCAACACACGCTGATCTTTCCGTGTGTTATCTTTGTACCCATTCATTGACCTAGCATCATTTCGGGTTGCTTGCACATCTGCAAGCCAGATTTTCAACGGCACGTCTATGATCTATCTTTGCTACCAGTAGAGAAGATCAAATTAAACACTGGCCTTTCAGGCGCGCATATTTGCTTGTATCTCAGCATGACCGATTTTATGAACCGTTGCCGTTTCTCGGAACGATCACCAGCATCGGTCATGACCACCAATTTTAGTTTACACAAAGTAAACACTCAAGCGGATACTTTCGCCTGACAGTCCCTTCAACGTGATCAACATATCCATAAGACAACATACATCACCGAAATATGTTTATTTTAAATGATCTGGCAACGGCCATACCCAATGCTTGATTCATTATTCCAAGACTCACGTCAATCAAAGAATCTATCCCTTGCGGATGGCGGCAGTTTATCTTGCCCAAACATGTAGCAGCAGATTCGATCTGCTACATGAGTTTTTCCCTGTTTCCTTTTGTTTTGGACCTTCGCCATTGGCGGCCCTTCGTCGGCGAATCCCGGTTCGTTTTGTTGGATGTCTGTTAAGAGACATCCAATAGTCAGTCAGATATTATACACCAAACTTGTCTCACGCATCAGGAGTCGGAGTCGAATGTTAGTAGTCAGTGGAGGCTGTAATTGCTAACTTACTGTTTCACGGAGTAATTTTTACCTGATTAAATTCATTCGTAAAGAGTGTCGTCCTCATCCAAAGACCGTGTATATTGTTATACCCTTAAGTGACATTGAATAGTGTAAAAAATTTGATAATACGTTTCGGAGAATTGTTAACAAGTGTTTCGAACTGAGTGATCACTGCCTTGGTCATGTATTTAAATAAATTCATTTATAAAAAGTGTCAGACTCTCCCTTAAAGCAGTCAAATAAAAAGTTTATAATATACCAACGTTCAAGATAAAGTGTTTTATTTTGTTCAATCGTTTCGTTGCTTTCCTCGGTGCGGCATTGACAATTTTTTATCCGCGGTGTGGTGATTGCTTTCTCTGTCGCTGGAAAGTTGGTACAACCGGTGCCCGTGTTTTGGCACAATATCAGCTAACCCACAGACCCTCCTTGCTACTGCACGTGTCCTCATCAAGTCAGGGGACCAACGCCGAGTCGAGGACCGCGTCCTGATGGACCCATGTTCCGAGGTAACATTTATCTCCGAACCTCTCGCTCAGCGTCTGTGTCTCCGCCGTCGGATAACGTTAAACCTCGCCGTCGCAGCAGGCCTGGACTTTCCGGACCCGGACATCCCCTTCAGAGAAATGGTGGATCTGATCATCGGCGCCGATGTATACCCGGCCATCATTAAGGCAGGACTGAGGAAGTCCGACCACTCGGACATCATCGCCCAGGACACTCATTTGGGGTGGATACTGACGGGTGCAGATTAGCTAGGCCCAGGCACCTCCAACAATAAACAACGCTTAACCAGTCACATGGCCGATCCTCGTGAGTTGCGAAATTACAACTCCGACCCAGACGAACTGGTCGACCATACGACTGCGTACCGAGCCCATCAGAGGACAAAAAGAAGACATCGTCGAAGTCGACACTGGAGACACACGCGGTACATGCACCCAGCTATCGTCGAACCCAATCCTGGATCATTCACCAGACATGTCTCTCGCCCACTGAACCGCCGCATGGACAAGGGGCAGTTGAAGACCCAGAAGCCTGCGCACCCAAGGGATTCAAGACACCACTTCAAAACGGAGACACCGGGTGGCGAAGCTACTGTCAAGGATGAGAATCACCGAAACCAACCGCTACCAAAAGCAACTATTATAATAGACCAAACAATAGAACAAGGAGTGCGCAAGGTCGCGGTTGGCGGGCACCGCTCCCCAGTATCCAGGGACCGACCGAGTCCCAATAAACCAGCACTCGTCATCGTCACTGGTATCGATGTGGTGAGACCAATCACCAGCCAGTATATAGTCACTGATCGTGGGTTGCGGCTTTACAACTCCAACCCAGATCGCGTGGCCAATTTCGGGACGATCAATAACGGCCTCCAGCGACGAACAGGAGAGCGCAATCGACATCCTTTCACTGGAGGAGGATCCCCCCGACCAAGCTCCGGACGGCCACTGGAGCCAGAAGATTCCCCAATGATTGGCGAAGGCGGGCGGAATGTTGCGGATTCACTGGATGCAAGCAGCGAATTCGCAAGTGAACGCAACCATAACAACCAAATAACAAATGTCAGCAACTAGTTGGCATATTCAATGTTGGTTGTCAAGGAAACGACAAAAAAACAAACTTCTTCGTAAACCTTTAGGCGCCTAGTTCCATAAACCAACTCGTTTTATTGTTTCTTGCTGGAGAAGTACTAGTTGTGGGTTCATCATGTGGATCCTTTCTGCACTTTTCTCAGTGTTTCAGAAGATAACAGTCCCCCGACGACATTCCTAGGTCGGCGGTACGTCAGAGATCTTCTCCGACGACATTTCTCGGTCGGAAGAGATCAAACAGTGACCATTCCTTAACAGCCGATTATTTGGTACACTTAAAAGGTAAACAACAAAGTCTGAAATAAAAACAAAAATCTCATGTTTCATTTTTGTGGACACTGTTCGGGGGAGCACATTACCCAATCGAGAGTTTAAAAATCCACCAAAAGTCCGTTCAGGATTGAATGTTCTGGATCGTGGTGTAAAACTACGGTATAAAAATCTGAATTTTAAAGGAACAAAAATAAAGCCGCTTTAGGTATCATATTGCTGGTGTTTATAATGCCCACAGTTATTTGTCCAAGCTAAATCTGAAGAAAAAACTTCGGAGGGAGCATATTCTTCCACGTTGGTGAGTTCTGTGCTGCCAATACTATAATACCATTATAACAAATCCCACAAACATCAGAATTATGTTCATTACCAAATTGTCGAAACAATATTATTTAATACCAATAAAACTATATTACTACTTGTTGCAGTTCCGCAACATGTATTACACTATACCAGTCGGAAAAACATACCACACGGCACGCCACCTATTGCTGAATAGACAAAAGCAAAATTGTCTATTCATGTGACGTTTTACATGTTACTGTTTTCACACAGTTCTTGTTTTTACTGTTTTTTACACAGTATGTTGTTTAACGTTATTAATTGAAATTTTTGTACGGTGCTTACAGCACCTGTGGTTTTTTGGTGGTAAATTGATTCGTGGAATAAAGTGAATTTTAATGTAGTAAAAAGAATGTGTAATTTTTGCGTGTTTTGTTGGGCTATAACGCCACATTTTATGCTGGGCTTTCTACGCCAAACATTATTTGCTGTTCTCCCACGAGGATACATTTAGCTGTTTCCCAGTTGGCGAACCATCGGCAACATCGGAGTTACGGTTCGCAGCTGGCGAAACATTTTGGTCCTTCGAGCCGGATGGCTGGAAGTGTGCAGTGTTCCGGATTCTGACATCCGCAAGAAGACATCAACAAATTGGAAGACTACCAAGGAAATATCACCGAAACCAGGTAGGTGGCAATCATTTATATTATAATATATCCAAATTAATTAACCATCCGAATGGATCTTAACTAAAAGGTGTTGTGTGGTGTGTTCATCAAAGAGTTTAACTATCGTCGACATTCTACCGCCGGGTAGTAATTGTCATTCCCCTTAATTAACATTAATAATATTAGGGTGATATTTGTTCGGGACTGTTCTAGTTTCTAATTGAGCCGTGTGGAATCAATAACGGCAATTACAAACAAGGCCGCAATAGTTAGATCTGTTCGAAGTGCCAATCAATGTTTGTCGAACGCAATCAGCAATTCCTTGAAACAGCCGAACATATTAAGAATGAAGGCAACCGCCTGATGAAGGAATGCAAATATGAAGAAGTGGTACTTTAATCAACCGGGCCATTAGTTTCGATCCGAAAAACCCAATGTTCTACTGTAATCGAGCTGCAGCATATATCCGTGTAACAGAAAATGATAGTGCGATTAAAGACTGCAATTCTGCGTTGTTCGACAATCCAAATTACAGCATAGCATATGGCTGAATGGGAGATGTATATCTCAATACAGGAAAGTACGATGAAGCCATAGACGCTTATACGAAAACTATTCAATTGGAACCTGATAACAACGATTAAAAATGGACCTGAACAAACGGAAGGAATTGATACGAGCCACAATAGCTGCTGTTCCTGAGCAGCGAAAGCAAGCCGAAGAACAACTATCCCAGATCTACTAAATTATGTGATTAGTTCAAACCATTTTACAAATCGTTATGAAGAACGATGTTAAACTTAGCTACCGCAAAGGTTCATTTTTTCCCTCTGGTCCGACAAGGGGACAAAACCTAATGAAGCAATTACTTTCTCAATTCTTGAACATGATCGTGCACTGATTCGGGCAATATTATGAATGCAATTGTGCATGCTACCGACATAATGGTGCACATGTTTGAAAGATATGGAAGTCCCAAAAACGTTAATAACTATCGGAAATTAGCGGAATAGTATCTTCCTAAGTTCATGTCAAGTGTTCTGGATTTCAATCAAGGATTTCGACCAAACTCGTAACCACGGAGCTTTGTCACAGCGAGCCTTAACACATATTATGATGTACCTAAAATGCTGTGATTCATGTATTCCTGGAAGTTAATTAAACCACACATGGTTGCAATTATTAAGATGTTCTATTTCCAGTAATGTTCTTCACGGAGTCTGATCAAGACCTCTGGGAAAGCGACGCACATGAATTTATTCAATTGAATTTCAATATTTAACATTTCTTAGGATTTCGGTTGTCTGGTTCCTGCAGCACGAATATTTCAATATTTGGCATGTTTAAAGATTTTATCTATCCAGTCTCTGCAACACAAATATTTCAACATCAGGTAGAACGCAGAAAGGAATTTTACCGAAAACAATAGGAAGCATGAAGCAGGTTGTTACATCACCAAGCGCTGATGATAATCAAAGGGATGGAGTACTTCATATAATTGGAACTCTGGCAAATGTGCTTCTGAAAAACGAAGACGTCGTGGTCAAGTAGAATATGCTTACCACATATCTATTTCCAGAGTTTCACATCGGGCAGACATATGCGAACCGTAATGGTTGGATAGTTCATTACCTTGGTGAACTACCTGAAAACTAGCTTCTGCTTTATTTAATTAATTTGCTTTTTGTAATCGGCGAAAATAAAATGATCAACGCTTCCTATTTTCCCCATCTTACGACTCCAATATAAATAAAACAACATTTTTTGCGTTTCTTACGAGTGGAACGCATATGAATTTACGATCCAAATTAGAACTAAGTTCAAGGAATCATCGATGACATGAGGGATTCACGACCCAAAAGAGGACTACGTCCGAGAAGTCATCGATGACATAGATGGATTTACGATCCATCAAACATCATTTCAATTTTAACACAGTTAAACAATAATTTAACTAATAATCAACTTTACAAAACCAAAATACAGTCCACTTATAATATCCGAGGTTGTTTCATTTCTCTTCATTCTGCAGAAGTCACCACAGGAAAATCAGGAAGTTTCTATTGGTCTCAGTATTGAGGACATCATTCGGCTCCTCGTTTAATTAAGTTTCAGGTACTTGACACGACCACGATACATAACTCAGATACGCTCCGCGTACACTGAACGAACCTCAAGAAGAGGACGATGGCCCATCGGGCAGAAAAGTCGAGAGGACAATTCAATTAACTCTAAGCGTGTTGAAATCAAAGTCAACGAAAGACTTAGAAGCTCTCATGGTAAAGCAAGCGTCACCAGCAACAACATCAGGGAAACGGGAGAGTTTTGGAAACTTCCTTCCGGTAGAAAACTAAGCTTCAGCGTTTCAATCTAAGCGGTCAGTATTAGGACAAAGTTCGTCAACGAAGACACTCCCGGTCCTATACCTGCAAGTATCATCTCAAACATCGAACTTGCAGATGAATAAGTCCAAGAACACCGTGAATTGCCATTTATTATCTCATTTTCATCCGTTCCTGGGGCATCGCTTCTCGAAATCTGGATGCATTGTTCAGGCATTCCTGAATTTTTTCGCTTCTCGCCACCCAGGCACATCGCTGTTAAGTGTCTGGGGTTCTTCGCTTTCGCCGCCTAGACGAAATGTTCTGGGGCCACCCTCTTAATACCGCCCATTGCACATAGCTGCCATGGGGGCACCACTCCAACGGAGTCGGTGTCGAAGACAAGCTTTCGGTTATAAGATTAAGGGAAAAAGGAAACGAGGAACAGGAAAGATACCGGCAACCGTCAGAAAATCATGTCAACGGAAAGCTGTCACCGTTTAACATAGAGTGCACCGCTTCTCGTCACCTGGATTCATCGTTCGAGCATCCTGAATTGGCCGCTCTCGCCACCCAGGCACGCTGTCAAGTGTCTGGGGTTCTTCGCTTTTCGCCGCCTGGACGAAATGCTCTGTTATATTCCAGAATACTACCCTTTATTAAATTTAACACTGAATCTCCTTACACATCCTTAAAAACTTCCCTTAACATATAATACATTCTCACTTAATACATTCCATTCATAAACATTCACAATATTCTATATCATTTAATAACATGCACATTTAGTAGCCTGCACCTTTTTATTCATTCAAGACATAGTAACTTTGATTTTCGTTCAAATTTTATTCAATTTAAAAGTCACAGAGACTTTGTTAAAATTTGTTTTGTTCATGTTATAATTTCCAGTAACTTAGAACACAATGTTCTATGAGTAGAGAAAAAATTCATTTGTAAAATCAGTTTGAGATTGGAAGTTAGAGAGAACAGTTTGAGTCATCAGTTAGAGAGTAGAGGTAGTAAGTTGAGTTAGAGAAGTAAAATTGAGAGTTCGGGTTATTAAGAATAGAATTACCAGAAGGAAGAAAGTTATTAAGAATAGAATAAACAGAATAGAATAAAAATTAAGAAATATAAAAGGAAAGTAAAACCAATATTTAAACCAGAAAGAAGATGTACAGAAGACGTCTTACCATCCTCAGGAAAAGAAAAGGTCCCCGCTCTTCCCTCATTCCGAGGAAGTACGGCGCCGGACGTCAACAGCTCTGGGAGCACCCTCTTCATCATCATCATCATCGGCACTACAACCGGGAACCGGTCTTGGCCTTATTTGGCAAGTCCTGAGGCTTGTTAAATTTTCCATATGGGGGGAGCACCCTCTTAACCCCGCCCATTGCACGTAGCTGCCACTGGGGCACCAGTC
Organism: Microdon myrmicae; assembly: GCA_963931805.1. Taxonomy (NCBI): domain Eukaryota; kingdom Metazoa; phylum Arthropoda; class Insecta; order Diptera; family Syrphidae; genus Microdon; species Microdon myrmicae. The sequence goes on along the minus strand of OZ007497.1, from coordinate 28,497,782 downwards.
CAACGGACTCGGTGTCTAGGATAGGCTTTCGGTGCCAAGATTAGGGAATACAGAAGGAGAAGAACAGGAAAGATGCCGGCACCCTTGAGGAAATCAGACCAATGGAAGGCGAACGGTGTACACAAGGTCCAGCCACCAGTCAAAGCAGAAAGTAGCTGGCTTTGGGACTATTTCATCCTGCGACACAATTAAACGAAGGCGTCTATTGAACAACAGAGTTATTCTTCTTAATAGCAACCCGGATGCGCAACCTTTCTGGCTTACTCAAGTGCCAGTCTAAGTCAATAAATTATGCCGCTAGGATTCGACCACAACGTTACAAAAGCAAAAGACACCATGTCCAGCACCATCATTCTATCAGTGGATCAAATACTCCACCAGGTAACGCTGCCGACAGAGAGTTCAGTTCCCATCAAGAAATTCGCCCAACGCCGAGCATTGGTTTCGCGGCGTAGATGGGACATATCCCCAACTGCAACAGCATCAGCCAGAGCAATCAACTTGGATTCGAAATGCAGATGATTCTGGACAGTTGGCGGTATACCTAACATTTCTGGTAGCGGCACAGGCTGGACATACTGAGAAGATGGTGGAATTACAACCCATCACTTTCAACATATTGACGTCTAAAATACACTTATATTCTACTAATGGATTTACGATCCAATGGGGACTACGTCCAACATACTTATATTCTACGTACAGATTTACGATCCGACATGGGACTACGTCCAACATATTGATACTTCATACAAATGGATTCACGATCCAAAGAGAGGACTACGTCTAAGAAGGTCATCGATGACACAGAGGGATCCACGATCCAAGGAGAGGACTACGTCCAAGAAGTTCATCGATGGCACCAGGGATGTACGATCCAACCAACATTTAACACTAAACACACAAATCACATCGCTACCGCAGCTGACGCGGCAGATATCGCCTTTCAGGCACTTCTCCACATCATGTCGGAGACTATCAACAATAAACAACCACACACACACTAACACCGATAATTGACTAGAAATTGAAACAATAACTAAGTATATTTTATAACAAATTAAGTCAATTAATAGTCAGTTCTAGTCAACATAATTAATTATTGCCACCCTACCGTTTTACCGTACCGGTGTTTGAGCAACACGAGCATTAAGGTCTCTGAGCTCAACCACAAATACCAACCGCCACTTCCCACGGCGCTGACACGAAACGTTGGTGACGCCAACTAAGGAGGACTACTGGGTCCATTGTCGAAGCCCGGGAAGATGCTGCAGTTCCGCAACATGTATTACATTATAGCAGTTGGAAAAACATACCACACGGAACGCCACCTATTGCTGAATAGACAAAAGCAAAATTGTCTATTCATGTGACGTTTTACATGTTACTGTTTTCACACAGTATTATTACACAGCATTACCACAAACTACAACCACAGCATGATGAAGTTTAGCAAAACCATGACGAAGTTCAATAGTGACGTGTACAAAGGATATGGTGCCCGCTGAGCTGAGTCTGTAGACTACGTTTGGACTGCATGCGCACCAACCCAACAAATCGCATAATTCAGTGAAATTATTGAACTTTTGAATAATCCATCACAACTCTATTACGAAAGCATGCGACCTTTCCCACAAACTGTTGCTACATTCCGGGAGAATCGTTCACTTGAAAAAAATTGTCGACTCCCTTCCTTTTTTAAATATTGATTCTTGTTCCTCTAGTATAACGTACACATGTTATCCTTTAAGACTGTGATGTGGGAAGGTGAATGCAAATGAATACAGATAGTCCCAGATCTACATCAAAACTTTTCCAACATTTTTGGTTTACATACTTGAATCAACATGAGACATGACTCTTTTGGAGTTTTCTTTAACCTTCTACGTCTGAAATTTCGTAATATTATGCAAAGAGTTTTTGCAAATCCCATTTTCCCAGCTATGGTTTTGTGGTGGTAAGAATTGCAAATAATTTATAACGGATTAACAAAACAAACCAAACACGAATAAATATTAAGAAACCAATTAAACTCAAGAGATATCTTAATGAATTGAATACACAAAAAAAAATGGCAAAGGGATGTCCTTTCCGTTATATTAAGAGAGTTTGCATGAACTCCAAGATGAAAGTACTTTACATTCCGAGGGGATGGATGTATCTAATAACGAGATATTAATGTAGTCAATTGAAGTGCAAGAGCTGGTGGTAAGACTTAATTGAGGGGTAACGAATAATATGTTTTAATAAGCGAAGCATTTCCAAAAACATTCATCTTATCGTCCTCTGGAGAGTTTTTCAGGATGTTGAATGAATGAGTAAACGCGTCATCACGGCAGCCACTGCGGAATGAGAGACACTGGAATATAATTAACATTTAATTCGCATTTAGAAAACGTCCGCTTTCATTATACGTTTTAAGCAGCTTTCTAGAAGGAACATTTATTCTTAGAACTGAACTACGAAAACTGAAATAAGAAATCAAGGAGATGGTATCATTCGAATTTTATTATTAAGTAGGCGATTTTATTGTCACTACCAAAGGATGCATTTTCTGAGCAACCTTGTTGTTATTATGTTTGACCCTTGAAGGAATATCGGCCAAGCTTGGAAGAACTAGCCACATTGATTACCTGGAACAATATGTTGTAGGTTTAAAGCGATTCATTTCCATTCTTCTTGTGGGCTTCTTTAATATTCTGCTCGCTCTAGAGTGTTTATAATTATCCCTCTTATTATATGTGCTATTAAGTGAAGATATGATAATTCGAGTAGGCAGAAGGGAGAAGGTGATTCGTTCACATTAAAGTGCTTTATAATTATCCTTATAATGGAACAAGATGTATCGGGTGTTATATGATATTTCGCGCTATCGAAAGACAAACAATGTTTTGGATGTATTAAGGTGATTAATAATGGTCCTCATACAGTCGTAAGGAATAAACCACTACAGGATTTTCCCATAATCGTACATAAGCCCGGTAGAAATCTTGGTGTGGTGCGGGGGCTTAAATCACAATGAATCACTTGAGCTATGCTGTCGGAAGCATCCGCTTCCAGGAGGGTCACCCATGTCAGACAGGCTAGCGAGGCTAGCGAATAGTAACATACAAAACTGCCAGTCTCAATTCAGTATAGTTGTGAGGGGTTCTCTATACTATATGGAGAACCAACCCACAATTTCAACCATAATTTCCGCCTTATTTCGACTGCCAACAGCGTGTCAAACCAACCCCAATTTCTCCTACTTACCTATTCGGCTGAAAAGCATGTTGCAATAACGGACGCATAGCTGAAATAATTATTCTATGCAAGTAACGCATAATTGAATTCAGCTACCTTTCCGCCATACAGCAACTCCAGTCCTCTAACCATGAGATTTCCACCGGAAATTCCAATCAATGCGGTTAGCAACAACAAGTCGAATCAAACGACGCTGTTGCATAATCATGCAATCGCTGGGGAAATTATCAAAATATTTAATTAGTTCTCACGTTAATATTACCCTAGCCAAAGTAGCGTTACTTCGACTTTCCCCAGACACTCCATTTGCTGGGGATCAATGATCTCTTTTCACAGGTGAATATCACCAGCTACATTTTCCTCTCCTTCACAGTTCTGTCTTCCTACAGTTCAATACACTCTGAGATCACCATATTCACCGAATTTGGTCAGTGGGTTATCCTCAGAGCTGCATTGATTCATGCACACACAACAAAACCCACCCGAGATCATAGTACACTGTGTTTCTATTCTCTCATTCATCCATGTTCGTCGACTATAGAATTAACCGAAGTGTTCGCCACACCTCGACGGGCGTGGCACATGCGAGAGCAGAAGCAATAAGATGATCTCTAGTGGTTGTCCGATGTGCAAAATTAAATTACCCATCATCATCCCTAATTCAAGAGTCTTTAAATATCCACCGTCGCGTATACACGCTACATCGAGCGTTCACCCAGTATTCAAGAATTGGTCTTCTCAAGAATTGGACTTCATTTTAAGAACACCGGCAATTTCATCTTACGTGTAAAGTTTTATATTTGCCATGAAAAGTGGGTTTAATTATCTTCAAGAAAACAGTTAAATTTTATTAATTAATTTGTACATGTGGAATCATTGACTGATAAATAAAGAACAAATTCAAACTGTAAACTTGGCATCGTTTCTCGTGCGCCAAGTACCAAGTAATGGGTTCTCGACACATTTTTTTCGGTAGTAATTTTTTTATAATTTGCAGACGTTGTTCGTTCGTCTACTTAATCATTATGAACATGTTGAATTTACTGAATAAATTGACAGTGACAGTTCGATGATTAGTGAAAGGGTGCGTTCACAAATTAAATTCAAAGTTGTCAAGTCCCTATTGGAAAACCCGATAAAAGTATCAACTTTCGTGTCTTTTCTTAAAGGTATAAACACCAAAATTAATTGAGAACAATAAAAAAAACGCATAAACAAAAATATAACAAGAAATAGATCTACAACTAAACCAAGTGGCTTTTATTTCTTTCCTTTCGGCGAGTTGGATTTTCAGTGAACAATAAGTGGGAAGGAATTGAGCCGTGTGCCCGTGTCTTGGTGCAATACTTCCTTACCCCCACAGTAGCCTACTCCTTGGGGACTGCGTCTCCTTGCCCTTAAAAGGACGAGGGTTTCTTTGATAGACCACTCCTGCGAAGGCTCGTTGCTACCGTTATCGTTCTTCCTTAGCCCTGGCGAAAAAGTGATGCTCGATTGTTCTTGAAGTCTGTCTGGGTCCAATGAGATTAAAAAAGCTGTATTGTTTGGTTAAATTTAGCTAGTTTATGGCGTTCTCATATACGAGTCCCTACTTAATATTTGATCATTACTTTACATTAAATTTGAACTTTTTAGTTCATGTTTTATTTGATCTAATCGATTTATTGGCAACCTCACACATTGGACGGCAATTGAGACTGAGCGCCGAAATAAAAATAAATAAATAAATAAATAAAAGAGTGGCGGGAGGTAACGAGACAAGGGCAAATGTGTCCTACATCGTGTCTCTGGGTTCTGGTCATATTGACAAAACCAGAATCACCCACATCCGTGAGGATGTTGGGCTCAGTCTCGAGATATCTGAAAAAGAGAAAAAGGGGAGGTATGTGAGAACAGTGTGTACAGGTGCAGTGCTATGAAAAGCCCTACCATCTCCTTCCCCCACACATACATCCAAAAATTCAAAATTCGTGATAAACGAATCAAATGTTCGTTTATCGCCCTTACTCCCAACCCGCCATAATCTTTAACGCAAATCCACAAATACATTAACCCCATCCAACAAAATTCCTGGTAAACGAATCAGATATTCATCTATCATCCATACATTCAATCTCCCATGTTCCTCAAACAAAACCAAACATATGGTAAGTTGAACCAGATGTTCAATTACCATACTTACACGCATGTTTCCGATAATTTGCCTAACCGAATTCTTATCTCATAATATTACCATTTGGCTCCGGCCAAAGTATCTTTTTTCGAGATCCAGCTCGCATTTTGATGCATTTGGGATACAAAATCCCTAGAAGATGTTTTATAAAAGGGTGATGAATTTCAGATTCGGAGATCATCCGATCTGCAATATCGTACGCCTTTCTCATATGGTCCTCCATATCTTCGGCTCAAATGGAAAGACTTCGAGCTGTCGAAAGGAAACTCCCCAGAAGATGTACCAACCACTCTAGAAGGCCTGACGGTCGCCATTACCCCAACTCTCACCTATACGAAGGTATCCTTGTGGCGGTTCTACGAACCACACAATCCACTATAGGTTGAGATATCGTCGTTCCACCAAGGAACTAGTCACCTATATCCAAAATTACACATGTCCACAGACACGTGTCCTCAAAAGTCATCCTTTCCACCTGAAATAAATGTAACATGCATCTGGAAGGCAACAGCCCCACGTATCCGCAGATACGTGGGTCACAAGTCCGACCAATTGTCCTATGCCTGCACAGCGATCGAAGGACATGACACAGCATAGAAACTGTGTACCAATCCATTAAATGGATATACACAAACGGTTGGTTCAGCTGCGCCAGGTGTCTACAGACAACACTTTTCCGGCGAAAAGCGAATTGTCGGAAATTCAATCCGCTGATTAAACCTTTGTCTCTGCCGCAATATACCTCGTCCAAACAAAGACCAATGCGAGCACCAGCATTAAACCAATGCTGTTCCCATAGGGATATGTAAACAACGATAACTACATTATCCCATGAACGGCTAGAAGAAAACTCTCACCTGATTGTTTACGTAAACAATTCATTAGATGTGTGAGATTCGGATCACAGAGTGATCAACACCATGCCGGCAATAACCTCCACGTCTGTATGTGTGAGCGCGATTCTCTCTGGTAAAAAGATTCTTGGTCGAGAGAAAGTCACCACCAGAAAAAGGGAAAGGAAAACTCTGGGGTGAATGGAATCATCCCCAGAGAAAGTAACCACAGTACAGTTACAGAACCCCACCGTGGAGGTCGGTCCGCGCGCGTAATATAATTAAAAAGAAAAAAAACAACGTAAATATTCCACGTTCACGCCCAACAATGTAGTGCTCTGAAAAGCCCTACCATCTCCTTTCCCCACTCATATCCAAATCCCTATACCCAAACTCATATTTACAAAATCCATTACCCCGATCCAATACAAAACCCCGATAAACGAATAAAATATTCGTTTATCATCCATACTCATATTTCCAGAACTTCCTAAAAACAAAACACCACAATTCATATCTTCGTATGAAAACAAACTCATGTTCCTACAAATCCTTATCTTTATCTCCATTCTTGCCAGATGTGTAAATTCTAAAAATAGATATCACATTCCTTTTCTCCAGTACTCGACTCCAGTCGAAGTACATTTCGAAAATCTGCTTGCATTTCGATGCATCCGCGACACAAAATCCCGATAAGATTTTGTATATAAGGGTGATGAAATTCGTATTCGAGGATCAGTCTCAATTGGCGTCCGAAAGCGGTAGGACGCCAGTAAATTAAATTAAAAATAAAATAAATTAACAAAATAAAAAGTAGTTTTTATTGGGCCTGGCCGATTCCCAGGACCATATCCAACGATCGGTAGCTGCTCTTCCCTCAAGGTTTGAGGAAGCACGGCGGCACCGCAACGGGACCCCTCAGGAGCTATATTAAAGAGATCCCTCGTCCTTTTCAGGACGAGACACGCTCCCTGAGGGAAGGACCACTACAGTAACTCAAGGCGCTCAGCCCTGTGATCCTCACTACGGAAATTTTTGAAAAGTGTGTATCGGGCAATTAACTTGTGTTGTAAAATAATTAAGGAAGGTGGACAGTAAATACGAAGACTGAGGCGGTTACACTTTCGTGGTATCACAACGTGTGTGAATGATTATGTGCGACATACCGAAATAAATAAGAGTATTGTTAATTGTTAATGCGATTTAGGTCTTAGTGGAAGTTGTTGTTCTTGTGTTAATCTACTACCCGAACTACTAGTATAAGCCAAAATCAAAAGTGTGTTCTAGACGTAAGTGGAGACCGAACTCTAAAACAAAATTAAAAATTCAAAAACAATTCTCTTGGTGTTGCGTTTGTAACCGTGTTTGCTCTGTGTGTGTTTGTTTTCTCTGCGGGAAGCAGTGTTCGGCGGAACACTCCAACATAATTACTCAATCGACAGTTTGTATAAAATCCGCCAAACCCCCATTACCCCTATCGACGACTACTTGCTACAATTAGCATACAAGTACCCCGAAAGCACTCAGAACAGCGGGAACTTTATTTGTTCGGAAGCCTTGCTTTCTTGATCCTTCTCTCTCTCGATCCCTTCGGACCAGACCACCACAATTTCTTCTTCAGTACAAAACTGAAGAAAGAACCCTTCCCAACAACATTCCTCTCTATAATAGAGGATTCCTGGACCCATCTCATAGGGTCTAATGCTAACAAACCAAACACCCACGTGGACGCACAGTACAAGACGGCATAAACATAAACAGACACACCGACCAAAGCGCAGATCATCAGACGCCAAAGACCGGGTCTGCGTTTACTACCGTACTCAAGACCTACCGGTCTTGTGTGATGTCCTTCCCACCATTCCTCCATCCCTCCATCCAAGTAATTAGAGAACACTTGAACTAATACTGTCCACACTATCCTTAGATACCCCCTCCCCCTATTTCTTTTTCAGATATCTCGAGACCGAGCCCAACATCGTCACGGATGTGGGTGAATCTGGTTATCGCAATATGACCAGAAGCCGGAGACAAGATGAAGGACACATCTGTCCTTGTCTCGCTAAAGTCGCTCTCGCCACCCCATATTTATTTATTTATTATTATTATTCTCGATTGGTGTCCGATAGGCAGGGACGCCAATAAATCAGTAAAATTATAAATTGTAGATTCAGTTTAGATCAGCATCCGAACCAGTGGACAGTATTATTAAACACAACGTTTCGAACATTTCATGTCAATAAAACTTTTATATTCGATTTTTGAATCAATAAATAGTTATCAAAGATTTTAAATCAATAATCATTTTAACATCGCCATACTGAGGTATCCAGGATTTTCATTTAACTGAACGGTCGTCACTCTACCCTCGGGGGTGAGGAAATACGTCAACGACCGCTACGAGCCTTCTCAGGAGCGGTCTCAAGAGATCCCTCGTGCTTTTAAGCACAAGGAGACACGCTTCCTGAGCGAACAGCTAAAACACAGGATTAGTTTAAATATAGTTTTACTACTAGGATGGATGGATGGTGGGAAAGAAATCATACAAGACCGGTAGGTCTTCAGTGTGGTAGTTACGTCTTTGCCGTCCGATAATCTGCCCTTTGGTAGGTGTCACGGTGAAGAACGCAAGACTCCCGTACAACTAGCCTCTCGTTGTTGTGGATGGTTTCGTGGTACTTGTATGCTTTAGCAAGTACTCATCGATAGGAGTAATGGAGGCACCTTCATATAACTAAGAATTGGGGTGATGGGGACTGTCAGGTCTCCTAGAGTGGTTGATGCATCTTCCGAAGAGTTTCATTTCGAAAACTCGAAGTTTTGCCATTTAAGCCGAAGATATACAAGACCATATGGGAAAGGCGTACGTTATTCTAGATCGGATTAGCTGCTTATAACAGAGAGTTGGTGTCAACTTTGTTGCTCCACTTCAAGATGTTGTGTACTTGCTTAGACCGAGTGAGGACTCTTTGAATAGTGTGGGCCACATGTTTTGACACGTTAAACGAAGTGGTTTCTCTATTTGGGGGAAGGGTATTGAACGGGGAGTTTACGAAGGAAAGGTCGACAATATTTTTAAAATAATTTTCACTTTATTGACTTTCGACCTCTTCTCGGGACGGTCTTCACAAAACTGCTGCTTATAACCCATTCACTATATTAGTGAACTACCGTGTGCCATCCATTCTCTCATTCAGGATTCGCAAATTCGAAAAGGAAAAGAAAGGAACTAGAAGTCAGAAATGCACTTCCGCAGAAAACAGGAATTTTATATAGACAAAATATAGAGGTTCTACAAATGGGTATTTAATGACCCAAAACGTTTTATAGCGTTTCTTGTGGGAAAATAAAAAAAAGGTGTCTAGACCAAATTTATTGTGAGTAGACTAGAAATGTGTCGAGGGAGTTTTTTTAAAGGAATTTTGCGGATTCGCAAATAAGACCAACGGGGAGAATCTAGTACGTTCATAGTCTAGTACTCTCCCCGACCACCATACTCACCACGCCTGCCAACCACCAGCTGACAATGGGTCACCTGCTTAGGGATGCCATCGAGCTGTCACATTGATTCAAATGTGACCCACGGTTTTCAGTCAGTCTGTCGCCACCACCAGCGCTTGCACAACCGCCCGACTAGCAGAAGACAAAGATTATTAATCAATTAAACAAGTAAAAAAGTAAGTTCCTCGAATCGTTTTGGTCTTTTATTTGCATTTGTTGATTCAAGAATAAATAGGAATTTGTGAAAACATATTCATGGAAGATCATGAAAATGCATATGCATATCATATGATCTTAAATAAAATTAGCAAATGAATCTATGCCTGAACACCTGATTCACGCATGGAATTTTTGGAAATTTGAGGATATATATGGATGTTATGGGGATATTAATTTGTATCCATTATGAATATGAAGTGGGTTGTACGAAAGGAAAAGCGCGAAATGTATGGGGGAGGGAAATGGTACGTCTTCGTGTTGCACTACAATGCCAAGATATCCCGTCCTGTGATCTAATAGTAGCGCCTCATATTTGTATTCGAATATTCTGTGAGTATCGAGAAGTAGGTTGAACCGATTTACTACTCAGAATAATAGATATTGCTTTAGAGGGATTAAGGCGAATTTTTCATTGGCTATAACATGAATGCAGTTCGTCCATGTGGCGGTTGAGTCGATTCGTTGTGAGTTTAGGGTTTTTGGATGATGTGTGCACTAGGACGTCATCCAGAAATCATATCTGGTTTACCCTCTCCTCTACATGGCGGGATATGAAATAGGATGGGGGCCGAGAATGAAGCCCTGTGGAACGCCTGCATTGGCGTTGAAAGTTCAAGCAAGCCTTCCATTCACCCGAATTTGAAAAGTTCTGTTTCATACGACCGGGTAGATGATACTACACAACGTTCTACTGAGACCAGTGTTTTATAATATAAATACGAAACTGTTGGTTCACATCAATGGTGGGTTCCTTATTAAGGAGACAAGATCATCGACACTCACAAGCAAGTCCTAACAGTCAACCAATACAAGAAGAGTGGAGAGGCAACACGTCATCACAATATGCAGCGGCCGGCAATTAACAACGGCCTTAGCAGCGGCATCATGACAAGACCAGAACCATACAAGCAAGCAGCAGCAGTCAGCTACAAAAATATGCTCGAAATATGGGTATACACTACACTATGCAGCTTGTTCAGCAGTGGGGAAAACATGAAAGCGATGTGGTAAGTTCAATCACTTTGCCAATATGTGTCTATCAAAGAGCACTCGAGCGTTGCTGGTTATCGAAGAAACCGACAATAATCCAGTAAGTGAGGAAGATGAATTTTTTATTGGTGTAATTCAAATTTATAAAGTTAATCTAAAAAAACAATAACGATATTTGGCTAGAAAAATTTGAAATTACGAATAAAATGTTAGAATGTCAAATAGACGCAGGTGCTCAGGTAAATTTAATTTTACTATAAACTTTAAAAAAAATTGTTAGAACAAATAAAGTAATAAATGACTGTAAAGTCAAATTGCAAAAATTTAGTGGAGAAAATATGTAGATCTGTAATAGGAATCTGGTTCATAAATACATGAAGTCAGAAAAGGTTTTATTATTTATTGTTACGAACCGGAAAGCAAATGCAATTATTGGATAAGGTGATTGCGCAAATTAAAATACATATTGCAGTTTGAGAATAAAAGTTGTTTTATTTATTCTTACTCGCTAGCGTACATTGATTCTTAGGGTGTAAGTATTACCGCGGCTATTTAAGGGCTTTCCATTCAGTCACCAAGGCTAGACTCGATAAGAATGCTGGTGGAGGATTCGCCATATTAATAGTAAAATGATTCCTATGTTCTGGAATATTTTATCGTTAATTAGGAATGTTGGCTATTGGTTATTCATGGAATTGTGCAGCTAAATGAAGTGTGGCATCCGGCTGGTCGTGGGAGAATGTTGATAAGACTGTCCAAGTTTAGGCTGAGCCATGATGGCTCATATACGTCAAGGATTATCAAAGACATTAAACTCGCACGTCTGCGATTTATTAATTTTGATTCAGATGTCAAATCTGCACCTTATAACGATGGTGAATTGCATGTTAATGATGTTATATATTTAAAGTCCTCCCGAATCATTAATCGATTTGCACCCTTTTTGCCTTTAAAAACTTGAATAACCTAAATACATCATGCTGTTTTGCAACAGCAAAACATGTGTTGACGATGCTGTTTCTACATAGCGAAACAGCTTAGTCTATCTTTGAATTCCAAAGCATTCCAATGCAAAATAAGACCCCAAGCTATATTCCCCTGCCTGATATAAAAGTACAGGCAATAAGCTTTTGGACAGTTTCTACCAGAAAAGTATGCAAGAGTATACATCTCGACCCTGCGCATTCCCCTTCCCGGTCTGCACTTGTAGTTCTGCACCCCGAGAATTACCACCAAGCCGATGTTCCCCTGTTTCCTGAATAAAAAGTACAAGTTATTCGTTTGGGAACAATATCAATGTCCAGTGGTAAATATGCATGAGTATACTTTTCAACCCTTTACATACCACCTTTTCGGAACAGACTTGTGGCTCTGGATTCCAAAAATTACCCAAACTTCAAAAGGAGATCGGGAATCGACTCAATGTTGATGCGGAGTTCTTTAATGCACAGTGGTATGAAGCGCAATTCTCGCATGCCAAATTCGTTGTGCAGATAGCAGCTAAAACACAGGATTAGTTTAAATATAGTTTTACTACTAGGATGGATGGATGGTGGGAAAGAAATCATACAAGACCGGTAGGTCTTCAGTGTGGTAGTTACGTCTTTGCCGTCCGATAATCTGCCCTTTGGTAGGTGTCACGGTGAAGAACGCAAGACTCCCGTACAACTAGCCTCTCGTTGTTGTGGATGGTTTCGTGGTACTTGTATGCTTTAGCAAGTACTCATCGATAGGAGTAATGGAGGCACCTTCATATAACTAAGAATTGGGGTGATGGGGACTGTCAGGTCTCCTAGAGTGGTTGATGCATCTTCCGAAGAGTTTCATTTCGAAAACTCGAAGTTTTGCCATTTAAGCCGAAGATATACAAGACCATATGGGAAAGGCGTACGTTATTCTAGATCGGATTAGCTGCTTATAACAGAGAGTTGGTGTCAACTTTGTTGCTCCACTTCAAGATGTTGTGTACTTGCTTAGACCGAGTGAGGACTCTTTGAATAGTGTGGGCCACATGTTTTGACACGTTAAACGAATGGTGGCTCATATACGTCAAGGATTATCAAAGACATTAAACTCGCACGTCTGCGATTTATTAATTTTGATTCAGATGTCAAATCTGCACCTTATAACGATGGTGAATTGCATGTTAATGATGTTATATATTTAAAGTCCTCCCGAATCATTAATCGATTTGCACCCTTTTTGCCTTTAAAAACTTGAATAACCTAAATACATCATGCTGTTTTGCAACAGCAAAACATGTGTTGACGATGCTGTTTCTACATAGCGAAACAGCTTAGTCTATCTTTGAATTCCAAAGCATTCCAATGCAAAATAAGACCCCAAGCTATATTCCCCTGCCTGATATAAAAGTACAGGCAATAAGCTTTTGGACAGTTTCTACCAGAAAAGTATGCAAGAGTATACATCTCGACCCTGCGCATTCCCCTTCCCGGTCTGCACTTGTAGTTCTGCACCCCGAGAATTACCACCAAGCCGATGTTCCCCTGTTTCCTGAATAAAAAGTACAAGTTATTCGTTTGGGAACAATATCAATGTCCAGTGGTAAATATGCATGAGTATACTTTTCAACCCTTTACATACCACCTTTTCGGAACAGACTTGTGGCTCTGGATTCCAAAAATTACCCAAACTTCAAAAGGAGATCGGGAATCGACTCAATGTTGATGCGGAGTTCTTTAATGCACAGTGGTATGAAGCGCAATTCTCGCATGCCAAATTCGTTATGCAGATAGCAGCTGCCCAGTGTGTTGATATTGTGCTAGTAACATTTTTCCGGTATTCGATACAATGTTGTTTTGATGCATTGTATGATGTAACAACTCATATGTGTTCAAAAACTATGAACATATTTTTGATGGTCTCGGTTGCGTTCAATTGAGATGCAATTAAAATTAATAGAAAATTGTATACCCAGAAAACCACCTCTATGAACCGCGGCGGCAACTCCAACATACAATAGTGAGATTAATCAGGTCGCGACGATTAAGATGGGCCGGGCATTTGTCGCGAATGGGCAACGATAGGACTGTGCGTAGAATTCTTGACGATAGACGAACGGGAAAGAGACCAGACCAAAGTGTTGATATCATATGTGCTGAGATTCCTGATCCCGAAACCGATCCAGACCTATGTACATGATGTTGTAATTACGACACTATGATTCACACAACGATACACACTGACCGAGTGCGTGTTTTCAATTCGCCGAGCGAGCTAAATGTAAAAGTTACTTTTATGAGTCGCGAGTGAAATTTGAAATAATAAGACTATTTATAAATAAATCAATTCTAGTGACAAGATCAGTCAAAACAAAGTTATTATACATAAATATAAACAAATAAAAGAGAACGAAGCCACGTGTTTTGACAGTGAAAGCAAACACCGTTTAATACTAACCAACTGTGAGAGTGTATGTGAACACATGTTTAGCGAAAAAAAATTAAAGTAAAAGAAAAACAAAACAAAAATAATAAATATAAATAAAAAATAAACAAAAGGAACTAAAATATATAGTGAAATTATAAAGTGAAGCCAACCTAATAACTAGTTTACAACAAAGACTGGCCAGCTATCTTGGATGCAACAAGATCGGTGTACTGACCCTCAGCATGCAGAATGGCAGACAAAAAACAAAATATTAAAAAATTGAAACCAAAGTCCGCGTTAATAAAACGCCCGGCGAGCCCCCCACTAACACGAGCGACAACAAAAGTCAACAAGCCAAACGAGGCAATAACAGACTTGCTCGAAAAGGCGCAAAAAATAGAAGAGGGCAATACATTCCTCCCAGCCCCATATAATGACGGCCATGTAACCAATAACATGTTTGCATGTTTAGCAGGCCAGGGCAAGGAAAGCTTATGCTATGACAAAACGACTGTTTCATAGTAGTCAACTGGACAGCAGAGTTAAAGTTATATGCTACATGGCTCTCATCAGACCGATGATCATATATGGATGCCCAGTATGGTTTAATGTGGGACCTAGCTTAATGGAAAAGATTCGGATTTTTGAGAGGCAATGCCTTAGGACGTGTCTTAACTTATATCGGACTCCTGAATCCGATCACAAAAAATACTATCCCAATGAAACGTTGTACAGCGGGGCTGTAATGTAATTTTTATTCACTTGCTTTAAACACCACGCACCCTTTAAGTAAAACACTGTTTCTTTATTTCAAACTTTTATTTAAAGCGTAATTGTTAATGTTATGGTTATTTTTTTAATTAAACTTATCTTCAATTCTCTATTTAAACTTTTCAGTTTACCACATTATACTTAATTTCCGGACTATATTTTATAAATACTTTTTAACTCACTACCCGGTTGACCAACACACTAACTCCGAAAACAAACACGGGACCGCCTTATGCAAACGACTCGAAACGCGGACGTCCGTCTCGGTCAGCTTTCAGAAACCAACTCCCGAAAAAAATCTCCTGTGTCCGTTCTGGACTAATTCACAAAACCAACTCCTCTATCTCGATCGTATGATCGTTTGATCGGAAGGAAACCTTTTTTCCACGTTGCCTCAAAGCAACGTGTTATTTTCCTTTTTTGTTTTCTCGCTGACCTCACATAAAATCCTTTGTATCCGGATCTCTATTGTGAGCCAGCGATATTTTGTTTGATCCTTCGGTAATTTTCCTAGAATCGACAATTTTCATAGGTCATTAAGCATTACTTGGGTTTTTTAGTAATGTTTCGGACTGGTATTTACTTTTTGGTAATTACTTTTTAATGGACAACGGTGCCAAAGATATTTTGTACATCTTAATGCTATTGTTGTCCATCAATCCTATTTACATGCACCGCTCTTTTTCCGTTTAGGAAACGTATCCTTAGAATGGATTGAAGGAAACGGTGTCGCCACTGAGTATTGTTTTCAGATGTATGTCTGGACTCTATGGTTATATTTACTTAGCTGATTGGTACATTAATCAATCTGCCTGGGATTCACTATATGTGATCCGAAATTGATTGGGGCTTCGCCCGGTATGAATGTTTGGTGGGGGGGGGGGGGGGGGGGGGTGGTTTTGGTACGTAACAGGGCCAATATAAACAGAGTGGATAACTTTATGATCAAGCTCCGAGGGCATATCAATGAGCTCCCCGAACGATTTAATTTTTGGTGCATATTACCCAAACAATATGTATTATGAGGGGGTACGTCGCAATGTCTTTATTCTACCAGAAGCATTCCTTATTCTTGAAATGAACGGCCTTATACAAAATGAATCCGCTATACCGTTGATTTATCACGTGCGTTGGTCGGGTACAGATAAACGAATATGTTATAATCGAGAGGTTGCGCACACAGATGAAGAGCGCCTGCATTTCAGTAGGGCAGTAGCACAGAAAGACCGAAAAGACACGAATAAGCAACACCAGAGATTTTGGTGGCTGAGTGGCAATTAAAAACCTGTTTCCTTATAAAACTGGCAAAAAAAGGGAAGTAATAATAATAATAATAATAAAGCCCAACAAACTACGGAAAGCTTACATAGATTTAGCATTTCGAAGTCTTGATATTAGGTTTAGGATAGATTAAAGTTTAAAAAAAAAAAAATTAGTTTAGTATTTAAGTTAGATATAAGTTTTTTCTATTCTTCATTTTCTTTGTATCTAATTAAGTTCCATAAAAATTCATGTAAACAAAATAATCATAATGTCGAAAGACAAATTTTCATGCTTTAAGCGTATGCATGTAACTTAGTGAGTCCGCAAAGGACCAGTAAGTTAAGAAATAAGATAACATAAGCTAGAGTTTAATCATTTTTGTCTAGCAAGTAAGTAAATTATAATAATAGGAAGAAATAAAAAATAATATATTAAAAAAAAAAAAAAAAAAAAAAAAAAAAAAAAAAAAAAAAAAAAAAACGACACTATGACTCATGGATCGTGTGGCGGCATCAACCCCCGATCCCAGTGCATGGTCGACGGCAAGTATTTCAAACGTTATCCACCAAAATTGACGGCGGAGACCATCATTGGAAATGATGGTTATGCACTGTATCCGACTATCACAACGAAACTGAAAGGATCGTGGTCGACAACAGTTGGATTGTTCCATATTCGCCACACTCATGATAAATTGTAACGTTGAGTATAGCAATTCGGTGAAGCTCATCAAATACATCCGCAAATATGTCACGAAAGGCAGCGATATGGCGGTTTTTGACATCTAAACCTCCAATACCAACAATGAAATTACGCACTATCAAATTGGTCGATATGTGCACCGCAATGAGGCGATTTGGTATATATTCTGGAAAATGGTCAGCGGTGCAACTGGAAAAAGGTCAACGAATATATTTAACCACGTCGAATAGTGCTCAACGTGCTGAAGCACCTCCAGCGACATCATTGACCAGTTTCTTTCCGATTTGCCAAACGATCCGTTTGCCCGAACGTTGCTTTACTCGGAGATGGCACATTATTGGAACGCTTCATGGAAGAAATTTCAACGTCGGAAGCAAGGCGATGCGATTCCTGCTCATCCGGATGTGCGTTCTACTGATGTTCTTGGTCGTATTTACACGGTTCAACCGAATAATGATGAATGCTTCTATTTGAGGTTTTTGCTAGTGAATGTTCGTGGGTCAACATGATTTGAATCACTATGGACTGTTGTATAGTGTGCCCAACATTTTATGCGGCATGTCAAGAGCTCAATTTGCTTGAAAGTGATACTCACTGGGACACGACAATCGATTAAGCAATTATTTCTGCATCTCCAAGTCAGATACGAGCATTATTTGTTACCATCATTTCGACAAGAACCTATAGATATGAGATTTCAACGCTTGGGAAGTAGAATGGGGAAGCACAAGGACCAACAGTAGAGGCCAGGCACTACCCATAGCCATCGCAGTGTTAGATGTGGTGTTACTTAATGATGGTGCTGATGGAACATTCATAAACGAGAGAGGCCGGTCCAAAATCGACATCACATTTGCCAGCTCCATGTTGGCAAGAAGTATGGAGTGGTGACTTTTGGACACCTACACCCATAGTGACCACTGTTGTATATTTTATTACACGTGTGGTATATCGAAAATCAAATTTTCGTACGGTTTGCCGTTTCGGTTGTGCTTTGTTACCTGCTAAACCAGCACGTATATGGCTTATAAATATCGGCCACTCAGGTAACTATCTCCAGTAGGTGTCGGCTACGTCAACGGTTCTCCCAGGTGTGGTTACCTAGTTGTTCCTCTTGACGTCCCGTTGTTGAGCCACGATCTATCGGCTCCCGGTTCCAACTTTGGTATTAGGATAATTGAAAGACATGTGTCGGAGTATCATAGGGCACAACCAAGTTTTATTTTAATAGTACGTTCGTCATGCAATTACACCTATTGTTCTTTTACAGTACGGTCTTCCAATCTCGTTTTTCTGTTGCTTATCATACCGTTCATATCTAATATCATTTTCCGTTCTATTGCACGGTTAATATACGGTCAACTGTGTTTGATTTTTTACTTTCCGTATTAGAATACACATTTACACGAGACGTTTTAATTACAATGCTTTAATTCGACAACAACCATTCGCGTTTTTATTACAGCTAACTTCTCGCATCGCGTTTTTCTTCTTTCGTGTTAATTTTTCTTATATATTCCTTTAATTATTTCCGCGCCTCGCTTTACTTTCTTCATTCACTGCCCACTCCGCCACAACTGCTCTTCTTTAATTCTAGCACACGACTGCTTCAAAAAACTCTCCCTCTCTCAATCTCCAAAAATCGAACTCGAACCCGCCCACGATCCACACTCGAATCGGGGCGTGTTCGAACACTCACAAGTGGATCATGCACTTCTTCCACCACCTTACCATCACACCACATTACCATCACACCACATTAAAACAAATTATATTGAAATTATAAATTATTAAATGATGGCGGTGGCGGGAATCGCACGTAACATACCCCCCCCCCCCCCCCCCCCGGCACCACAAGACCGCGTGGCATTCTTAGGAGAGGAATGCCACGCCGGAGAGCAAACAACCAAACAATCAACAAACCAACAAGCAAATAAGTAAATAAATAAACAAATAAATAATCTAACAATTACATATATATGAATAAACTAGGTGTTAAGGTTAGTAAGGATTATACTACTTATGTATTAGTGTTAGTAGGAAATAAATAAATAAGTCATGCTTAAGTGCTAATGTTAGTACGTTTTAGGCTACCTATATACTAGGGTTAGTAAAAACAAATAACTAAATAAATAAATAAATAACACGTAGGTATTAACCTAAGAGGGGGAACAACAGACAAGCGCTCCACAAAACCAATGACAATACAAACGCCCGCGGCGGGTCCGACACTTAAACCGATGGTCCGACAGAAAGCTCGACCGCCCACACGATCCGGTTAGGACACCCCCGCCAAGGCGAGGTGATCCCCTCTCGTCCAACCCCCGAAATGCCACCCGGCCGGCGAAAACGTCCCGCTCCTATGTATTTTCTTTAATCCTCCTATTTTGGACTCGGTACTTGCCCCGGTCCATGGGTTGGTAGATCGGGGGAGTTTGTCCCGTTTCGGCGGCAAAACCTACCATCACCCGACATTATAGTGCGCTTTCGCACTTGCTAGTTGTGATCCAACCCCCAGCACTGGGGTTTGCCTCTGCAGTCTGCGCTGGGACTGCGCCTGCAGCATTAGGCCTGGCCTTAAAGACTTTTCGTCAGACTCTCAAGTTGGTATCCCTCGACGAAGGTCCTTTACAAGGACGAAGATTCCGGAGGCTAACCAGAGTCTGGCCAGTTAGGATCAGGGTCTCCAAGTTACAGGAAGGCTTATCCTTTCCTTATTTGTTCTTTTATAAAAAAAACGTTGTCTATAACTATATGTTATTAACGTCCACTGTTTGGGGTTCATGACCACGTGGGTAGCACGTGGTTGAACAGCTTTTCGCAGCCCTCCCCTGTATGGGTAGGGTCTCCGGGCGAGTACCTGCCGCCGTATCGACGTTAACAGGTTCCTTTGGCACGTCTCCCTGTTTGGCTGCCACGCGCTGAACCCTTCCCGTCCCATGTTGACAAATTGAATGGAGAATGGCACGGGATTTACGGTTGTTCGGGGAAACACCAAACAACCACCCGGCCCGTCTACCTTACAATTCCGAGACAGGAAGTCGTACCCCAACAATCCGTCTTCCTCCAAACCCGGCAAGGAGTCTACTATTTGGAAACTGCAGGGAATCTCATGGTGCAACTTGAAATTCCCAGTGCAGCATCCCCTCGACTTGCCTTTGACAAACAGCGCTTGGAGCGTTGTAGATGTATGCACATCCATGCCATATCTAGGATGGAGTGCCTTCAGCTTCAACAGGCTGATCTCAGCGCCGGTGTCCACGATTAGGCGCGTAGGGTTCCTACGGCCAATGTCTAAAGGGAGAGCGACAATCGGGACCTGAGTCGGCGAAAACTGAGAACAGGTGGAGCCGGGTTGCTTTTCTAGTGCGGTCAGGTAGGATCTTGCCGACCCGACCTTGGGGAGTTTCGCGAACTCTCCCATTTTGCCTTATGTCGACACTCTGCCGCCCTATGAGTGTGTCGACCGCAAACTCGCACAATGTCCCGCTCCTCCGTTCAGGAATATTCCGCTCGGGAGTCCCACTGGACTCCGAACTAGCGGAACTGGAGCTATTCTTTCTACCCAATTTGGGCCCAATGCGCCGGGGCTGCCATTCCGGGCTCCCCGCGCTGCCTGATGCGGCTTCAAGGCTCGCATCCGTTTTTGAGGACTTCGAGTCCATGGAGTCGGGTCGCTTACCGCCACCGCTCGACACGGACGATCGTCGCCCATCATCTCTACCTACTTTCCGGGAATCCCCACTCTCCGCGCTACTATTACCGGCTTTCCGATTTCGTCGACGCTGCCTCCGACGCTTACCGCGCCTATTTCTCGCGCTTCCCCCAGTCTCCACACGGGTGTCCTGCTCTCGGCTCGCAACAGGTGCTGTTCCGGCGTGCCGCTTATGGGGACAACCCTGGGAACTCTGTTGTTGTTCCCACATTTGCCTGTATTCACACCCGCGCAAGCTATGACCTTGTCGGCCACAAAACTCGCAACAGCATCGGACGCTGAATACTCTGGGGCCTGATGTCGCCGGCCAGCCATCCGCTGAGGGGGCTTGCGGCCCCGGTAGGGCTCTCCGCTGAGTCTGTGGCCGCTGGTGGTGCGGCCCACGCCGCGCGATTCCGCCCTGTTGTCCACCACCCCTGTATGGAGTCTGGGGTTCGCGCGTCCGTCTCGGACGATCCTGGCAGTCCACTATATCGTGGCCATACCGCCAGCATTCTCGACAGAAGGGAGTGTTTCATCGGACTCCTGAATCCGATCACAAAAAATATTATCCCAATGAAGCGTTGTACAGTGGGGCCAATATAAACAGAGTGGATAACTTTATGATCAAGCTGATCCGAGGGCATATTGCGAGATCAATGAGCTCACAGAACGATTTGATTTTTGGTGCATATTACCCAAACAATATGTATTGTGAGGTGGTACGTCGCAATGGCTTTATTCCACCAGAAGCATTCCTTAGTCTTGACATGAACGGCCTCATACAAAATGAATCCGCTATACCGTTGATTTATCACGTGCGTCGGTCGGGTATAGATAAACGAATATGTTTTAATCGAGAGGTTGCGCACACTAATGAAGAGGGACTGCAGTTCAGTACGGCAGTAGCACAGAGAGACCGAAAAGACGCGAATAAGCAACACCAGAGATTTTGGTGGCTGAGTGGCAAATAAAACCCTGTTTCCTTATAAAACTAAAGAAATAATAATAATAGTAATTAAAAAAAAAAAATCCCCGACAAACAACGGAAAGCTTACATAGATTTAGCATTTCGAAAATTTAGTTTTGATGTTAGGTTTAGAATAGAGTTAAGTTAAAGAAAAAAAAAAAAAAAAAAATTCTATAGATAGTTTAGAATATAAGTTAGATATAAGGTAAAAACAGTAACAAGAACAAAGTTTTTTCTTTTCTTCATTTTCTTTGTATCCAATTAAGTTCCCTAAAAATTCATGTAAACAAAATAACCATAATGTCGAAAGACAAATTTTCATGCTTTAAGCGTATGCATGTAACTTAGAGAGTCCGCAAGGGACCAGTAAGTTAAGAAATAAGATAACATAAGCTAGAGTTTAATCATTTTTGTCTAGCAAGTAAGTAAATTATAATAATAGGAAGAAATAAAAAATGATATCTATAAAAAAAAAAAAAAACTCTGGGGCCTGATGTCGCCGGTCCGCCGTCCGTAGACGGGGTCTGCGGCTCTGGTAGGGCTCTCCGCTGAAACTGTGGTCGCTGATGAGGCGGTTCTTGCCGTACGAATCCGCCCTGCTGACCTCTACCCCTGTATGTAGTCTGGGGACCGCGCGTCCTCGTCGGACGATCCGGACAGTCCACTATGTCGTGGCCATACCGCCAACACTCGCGACAGAGGGGAGTGTTTCGTCTTTGTAGACACTCGTCGTATACGTGACCCCCCAGATTGCAAAAATTGCATATGGTCTGGGATTCCAGGGGGTGCGCCGATCGACCAACTGGATCCCTGAACGGATTGTCGCGACCCGATCGATCCTTAGGCGCATACGTCCCCCGAGCCAAACTCTGCGACTCTCCACTCCGGCTCGAAGGAGGCACGGTATTTGACCACGCCCCCTCGCCAGAGGAGGCCGGAGCATAGGCACCAACATCCCGTCGATAATTGAGAGGTCCGTACGACCGCTCCCGAACGAAACTATCCTCCCCCCGTCGACGACTATCAGGCTCTTCGGCCGGCAACACGAATGACATCGCCCAGGGATTTAAATTCGATAAAACCGGCGCCGGCGCCGCGGTGCAATCCCTAAAAGTGGAGGATGGATTTTCCAAAAGGGCCGAGCAACTTCCCAGTCCTAACTCTAATGTCTCCGACGTTCGCTCGGCGATTCCGTGCCGCGCATCCACAAACAGGTCGTCCTGTCTCAGCATTTCCCTACGAGCTCGTTCAAACCCGGTTAGGTGGTCCACCAGGCTTCGAAAAGGGACATTACCCAACGTGAGGAGGAAGTGCTTTAGTCCTTCCTCCCTCAGACCCCTTACCAACACCGGTTTGGCCATGCCCTCAAGCTGGCTGGCGAAGACGGACCTACCCTGGCGACCATAAAAGCGCTCAGCTGCCCCCTCGCACCGTGCCACGGCCCGCTTCACTCGGGAAACGAAACTTGTGGCATCCTCGGAAGGAAGTTGTCGCATTTTGGAGAGTTGAGCACACAACTCCTCATACGACACCCGAGGTTCGTAGGCCTCTCTGAGACGCTGTTCCGCTGCGAGGAAGGTCGTGGTCTCTCCTCGAACATTCGATAGGCCTAGAGGGCAGCCACCGGAGGAAGGTATGTTCCTCTTCCACTGCCAGCCCATCCAAGGTCCTTCTACAGCCTTTGAGAAACGAAGAAAGTCTCTCGGCTGTATCCGGGCCCTCCTGTCCCGAAAACATGGGGACCGCCTTCGACACAAGGTCGAAAACCCTATCCGTGCCCAACGTGGTCCGTACAGGACATGGCTGCGGGCCCAGCTTAAAATATGAGGGCATCGGCGTGTCCTCCATGCTCCCAACAGGCCGTTTACTGGCGGTGGGGGGGGGGGGGGTCGCGTTGGCGATCGGTCATCCACAAATTCGTCCCGCCAATCGTGGAATGCCTCCGGATCCACCTCGTCAACCGGCGGCTCGGGAAATGCTTCGGGCCGTGCCCGGGCAGGGGTGCCCTCTCGAACATCTCTTTGACGTTGCCTTGTCTGCATCTGCAGGCCGTCTAACAAAACTCAAAGTTTCTCGCTACAAAACGACACCCGAGATCTCGCGAAGAAAAAAAAAACAACTCCGTCGCCGACAGTACCAACTAACAGAAAGGGTGCGAAAAACAAAAACAAACACGCTCCCAATATACAACAGGACGCCGGCCAACGAGCCTTCCTCTCTCGCAATCACTATATGGACCTAATGTATAACAAGGAAACCCGGAACAACAGAGAAGGTCACCCCGTAAACAAAAACCTCGAAAACAAAACGCTCAATTCACACTCAATTCCAGAACAAAACGTCAATCGAAACACCAAGAACAAAATTCACCAATATCCATTGGGAGTACACGATGGGCCGCCAACGGAATCACAAAAACGGAATCACACAATCACAAAACAAATAAGCTCACAGCGAAATCAGGAAAAACGCGATTCTTCACAGTTGGAAGAGAGTCGGGGAGAGAGAGAGACAGAAAATTTCGCATTAATTTGTAACCGACAAAAAAAAAAAATTTTTTTTTTTTTCCTTTTTAAAACACCAAACTATATCAAGACTCGCAATAAAATCTGAAAATCCCACGATGCGAGATCACAATACACTTTCGCCAGAAAATCACTCTTGTCTTTCCTGACCAAAACAAACCAGTAGCTTAAATTAACATCAGTACATCTTGAAAAACATAACTTAATCATCAACATAACTTAATCATCAAAACTTATTCAAACACAATAATTATTAACTTACAAACTAGAAACTACAATTATAATGAAATAATTAATCTAATAAACAATAATTTTTCTAAATTTCAAGCATATTAAAATTATAAATTATTAAATGATGGCGGTGGCGGAAATCGCACGTAACACCACCAAGCCGTCATGTACGAAATATTTCCACACGGGGGATCCATCACTGGCAAATTGGCGAAGAAAGCCCAGAAAAATGGGTGGAAAATGAAGGACCTCGGTACGGAACTGCTCGATTATATATTGGAAGACCAAATCGCACAGTTTGATGCAGAGGGCAATGCGAACAGACAGGCTGAACAAGTCATGAAGTGGCTAACTACCGCATGAAATGCTTTGGCGGATGTTTTTGTCCTTCAGCTCGATGGTTGTTGGTTGCGGTGTTCCGCCGAACACTGCTAACACAAAGAACACAACGGAGCGAAACAGCACAATGAAACACGGAAAAATATTGTTTTTTCTATTTGGAATTTTTAATGTTCTCGTTTTGTACACTACGTAAAACATAACTACTTCACACACCGGATTTCGCTACACCGCAATACACGACTTGAAATACATCCAGCTTCGATGATAGTAAGGTTCACGACTCTCGATATGTTTTTAGTTAAGTTTCATTGAAACGCGATTCTTTACATTATCGTTTTCATGCGTTATGCAGATGACCTTCTCGTTGAGGTTTCTCAATGTCAACCTTTTACTTCATTTTCCGCTACGCGGATACCTCCTCGTCGCAGTTCTCTAACTTGACTCCCTACACGATGACTCCTTCTCCTAACTGTTCGATGAAGACTAATTTTTCCTATCCGAAAAATATCCCATTCCAAGTACTTCCTCGCCTCTGCAAACGAAAATCTTTCATCCTGTCTGCTAACAGATTTTCCCATCGCATCTGTTAGCAGCATAAAATGTTCCCTTTGCATCTCAAAAGGCGAATTTCCCATAGGATCTGGAAGGAGAAATCTTACCTAATCATCATCATTATCATCATTCGATGGTGGTGGTCGGTATCTCGTTTCTTCCTTTGTTTGCGGATCGGATGCCGCTCATCTGGCATGCGGCAAAGGGTCGCCTGCATTTCGGATGTGTACACGGATTATGGGATGCAAGGCTTTGTTTGCCTTTTCTATCCTACACATCTATCTGGGATAGTGTTTAGAGTTTATGATTGTTCGCCTGCTAATCAGCGGCGCAACGAATTGATTGTCTGCGCAAGTGTGCCTGGTTTAGGTGCTAATTGCATTTAGCTACCAGCGTATGCATCCGTTGTTCGGTCTATTTACGGAAAATGGTATTTCTTTGGAAACATCGCGTTGATGTTTAGGACGGGAGATTTATGACCTGTATTTTGGGATTGGTTTTGCATACGATGAATGGATGCGTTGACTCGATATTGATTGGTTTTTGATATCAGGTTCAACATTTTTGCAGCTTCCTATGACCCTTGTTACAGGTATGATTAAGAGCTTTGGGACACGTGTCTGTGGGCACATGTAATGTATAAGGTAAGTATGTTCCTTGGCGGAAAGGACATCTCCACCTATAGTTGGTTGTGGTGGTTCGTAGGACCGCTACAATGCTTCTATGTCACGAAAAAGACAACCAGCAGGGGCTATCAAACCAGTGTATTGGTGAAACTCAGAAGACGCCCATGTGCGATCGGAGTGCAACAGGTTAAGACGCTTGCAACAAAGAGCAAGAAACCGTAACACCTACCCACAGTTGCATGCGGAATTCGTCAACAAACGGAAAGAGTTGAGGAATGTGATCCGCAAAAGTAAATATGACGCGTTCTGCTCCCTAAGGGATGAATTATATAACAACCCATGGGGCAGCGCTTACAGGATAGTCATGAAAAGACTACAGAGTAACAAACGCAAAAAAGGAGAAGTGACATGGCCAGAATCGTTGCTGTCCTCTTCCCGCAGTGTGATGAGAAGTTGAGAGTACAAATGGAGTGGAATATCACTGAACGGAGGTATACTTCCCGTGACCACCGAAGAGGCAGCTAGGATTGTCAAAAGAAACACAAAACCCCAGGACTGGATGGTATCCCTAACTCTGTAGTGAAGACTGCTTTAACAAAAGATCCGGAAGTCTTCAGCAGTCCCTTCACAACCTGCCTTCAAACAGGACAATTTCCCAAATGATGGAAAAAACAGCGACTTGTGTTTATACTAAAAGGATTCAAGAATCCAGAAACGCCATCGTCCTATCGACCGTTGTGCTGGACATAACAGGACAACAACTTGAGTGTGTAGTTGCCACTCGTCTGAAACAATTCACTGAGGGGACATCGGCGCTCTCTGATTGGTAGTATGGGTTCCGGATCAATCGAAAAGGCACTATCTGTGGTGTGCGACATCGATTGCAATGCGATAGCTGAGCACGATGCCTAGAAGGTACGAAAAAATATTGCGCGGTGTTGACACTAGATGTGAAAAATGCATTTAACTCTGTGACAATCATTTAGACATGCCAGCGAATCCACGACACCTGTAGAACAAATACAAGGATACCATGTCAGAAGACATTTTCCATCGAATTCGTGTCAGTTCAAGAAATCCCGATCTTGAGGTAAATGAGGAGATGTATAATCAGGTTTTGCTCTTGATCGAAGACATGTGTTACCTCATGTGCGGCATTTTGTTAGTCAGGTTAGGAATGCCAGCGCCAGATCGTGGAATGAATAACGCATTAAATCTAGAATTGGAACGTGAACGTCGATATGTTCGACATGAATTAGACCAATCAGTTCAAACGAGTGTTCCCCTGTTGGGCCACCAACAGAAGAAAGTGTATGATACATTAATGAAGCCAATTGATGATGGAAATGGTGGCTTCTTTTTCCTGGATGCCACTGGTCAAACTGGGAAGATGTGGCGTCTCTAACAGATACACACACAATTCACAAGCAAAATAGTGAAGCACACGGAACGAAAATCGAATAAGAAAATACATCAGAGCCGTATACCATAGGGATAACATAACAATTCACTTCAGTGGAGTATAGTCGAGTTTGAAAATCGAATTCAAAAATTGGCCAGTAGCCTGATGGGTAACGCTTAGGTTCAATTTTTGGTGATTTAAACTGTCATAGCGTCAGTTCGAATCACACGCTCTTCTTCACTATTATTTCAAATGCTATAAAGACACCCCTTATGTCATTGATTTTTGCCACTGTTCGTGCTAGATCCGATATTGCAGTAGCAGTTGCTTCTTCTGGAAAAGCGGCCACATTGTTAGAGGGATACTGAACGGCTTATTATGTTTATAATAAGCTGTACGTATTTTATGTTTTGGTGGCACTATGATTTTACTGTCTGGCGATTTGCGCCAAACACTGCCAGTCATTCCAAGATCGACTGCTGCCGATGAAATAAACGCTTGCCTAAAATTATCAATTCAGTGGCGCTATGTGAAGAAACTTCAGCCGACAGCAAACACGAGAGTTGCATTGTTGAATGATCCATCTGCTGAAGAGTTCTCTAAGCAATTGGTGACTATCGGTAATGCCCGTGTTACTATCGACGAATCAAGCGGATTTATTTCATTTCCTCCGAACTTTTGCAATTTCATCTCATCGAAAGACGAGCTCGTCAGCAAAGTGTTCCCGAACATCTTGCTAACCACAAAAATAATAGATGGTTGAGCGACCGAGCAATTTTGGCAACTAAGAACAAATATGTGGATGACTTAAACTTCGTAATTCAGAATCAAATTGTTAGTAGTCTGCATTCATTCAAATCCATTGAGTGTGTAACAAGCGAAGACGAACCCACCAACTATCCAACTGAATGAAGTCCTTAGATGTGCCTGGCTTACCATTGCATTGAAATACTTGATTTTTGTACTTTTGTTGATTTTTTATTTTTTTTATATATATTATAATAAACTATTGAACTTAATCAATTTTTTGTATTTATTTTATTACGTTTTTAAAATCCTAAATTAGGTTTAGTTAAAAGTTAGCACGAAATTCATTGGCGTGGTACGCAGTTCGCCGAGTCAACTAGTATATATAAATAAAGTAAAAACAAAAAAAGGACATGTGAAATATTATACATTATAACGTATAATTGGCAACGCTGATGTGCCTACATATATCATATGTACAATACTTAATGATGAATTATATAGGTAGTTCATTACCCCACATGTAAATTTAGTCAAATACTTGATGTAATTTATAAATTTAGAAATAGAACTCAAGACGTAAGACAACTTCTTAAAAAAAAAAAACCGAGTAGCTCCAACTTGCCATCACAATTTTGTTCTAATATGGGTTTGTGGGGGTTCTCTAAATACATGGAGAACCAAGCCACTATTTCCGCCTAATTTCGACCGCCAACAGCATGTCAAACCAACCCAAATTTCTCCTACTTACGTATTCACCTGAAAAGCATGTTGCAATAACGGACCCATAGCTGAATTCATTATTCTATCCAAGTAATGTATAATTGAATTCAGCTACCTTTCTGCCATACGGCAACTCCAGTCCTGTAACCATGAGATTACCACCAGAAATTCGAATCCATGTGGTTAGCAACAACAAGTCGAATCAAACGACGCTGTTGTATAATCATGCAACGGCTTGGGTAATTATCGAAGTCCATAACATATATCCCACGTTAATATTACCCTCGCCAAAGTAGCGTCACTTCGACTTTCCCCGGACACTCTATCCGCTGGGGATCAATGATCTCTTTTCGCAGGTGAATAGCACCAGCTACATTTTCCTCTCCTCCACAATTCTGTCTCGCTACAGTTCAATGCACTCTGAGATCACCATATTCACCGAATTAGTTCAGTGGAACACCTCGGAGACTGCATTAATATACGCACACTAACCCAGATCAACCCTGTGTTATTCTGCTTTCCTTTTGATTTCTTCATCCTTTCTACGCCCATCGACGTCGAACGAATACGCAAGTACTTATCCACCTCGATGAGCGTGGGGAATAGAAGGATGCACAAGAGACCACGATTACCATTGGTGGATCGTTATGCGAAAGCAGAAATTACCCATCTCCATCCCTAATTCAAGTCAGTCGTTATTCAACTACCACAGCGTGTGCACGCTGGTGCACACGCTCGAGTGAGAATTAAGAGGGAACTGTTGTCAGACGAACGTAGTGTCCCGTTAGTTAATCGAGAAAAAGAAACGCGTTGCCCTTTTAAAATAGACTGGTTTGCAATTATATATTTGCCACGGAATGATAAATGAAGGCATAACCAAAATGTTAGAGAAAAACATAAGTTAAAACAAATAAAAGAAATACTAAAACAATTAAACTACACAACAGTGCATTTCAGTTCTTTCCTTTTGGTGCTGGAATTTTTGGTGACAATAAAGGAGAAGAAATCGTTGGTGGGTGATAGAGAATCCGTGCCCCTGACCGGCACATCTACTTCTTAACCCCAACAAGTTCCATTACTGTGCCTGCCACACGTTGCAACGACAGTGAAGAGGAAACGATTCGAACCAACGCCATGTTGGTTAGAATTACTAAAAGATAGGATCAATTCCTCAACACATCAGACCACTACCATGTGTAGGAAATCTATTGCTATTCTCAACTACACTTTATTGAAATTATGTAATAATGGTAATGTGTGTATCTGCTAGCATCGCCACAAAGTGACCTGTAAAATAAGTGGCGGTTATTCTTTTAAAATATTCGGAAAATTAACTCGTTCGATACTGTTTTTAAACGTGTAAAGGGTAACAGTTTGAAATAGTTGGTTCTACAAATTAAAAAAAAGTTGAATTGATAATCTTCGATATTTTATTATTTTATTTTTGCTGAGTTCTGACACCAAACAGAGGGTGCTATCTTTGGAAAGGCAGCATCGATAGTCAAAAGTTACTCTAGAAAGTGTATTCCGTTAGCCAAAAGTCATCACTTCGAACTCAAGACCAATATACATCGATATCTCCTTTCCTTATTATCCACTTCCTCTCCCTCGACTCACAATGAGCTCTGACAGGTAAGGGTACTTTAAAAGCTCCTTTCGTGCACGCGATTATGTAAAAAAACACTGTCCAAATGGTGTAGTAACAACTGTTTTTTGGGGGGCTTAGTGAGGTCGAGTGTTTTAAAGATAGTGCACACCTGCAATGTGTACGACTATTGCAGGTGCGCTATTGGGTGAGGATTGGGCTTTGCAACTGTATTTAGCGACCTGTTACATGGTCATCGCTCTCCACCTTAAAGTATTCCGCACTGCACTAAGGACGTGTAAGGAGATCCGTTTGTTTAGACGGAATTCCACACACAACTTATCGTACGAACCGATAAGTGCAATTGTTTAGGAAGCCTTCGACGGATTACACTAACTATCGAAACGTTGGATTTATATGACTTGAGTGCGCATAGTATTACCATCAATTACAGAGTGTTTATCAGTTCGATTTAAAAGAAATTAAATTCGAATATTCCGGCAAGCGTGAAATGCTGTACCATGTGCTCACTTGATATTACAATCTTCAGACATTCAAGACCAATGTAGACATGCATTCCTTATTCTTTCGTGTATCTTCCGTCCGCAGTTTATGTGTAAAAAAAGAAAAAAAAATGCACTTGGAATTACAAAGTGGAGCAAAAAATACTTGACTTCTTCTGATGTACACTTATAAATTTATTTTCCAAAACGTATCCTTCTTATGAATGTGGGTGATTCAGGTAGTCGTAATACACCCAGAAGCACGGGCAAAGATGAAGAACATGGATTATATTCCACGTCAGCATTCATCCCACTTTTTGTTTATCTATTTCTTTATTTATTTACTTATTTAATACGAACCGATAAGTGCAACTGTTTAGTCTAAATTTGTTTACGAAGCCCCCGACGGATTTCAAGAATTATTTAAACGTTGGATTTATGAGAGTTGAGTGCATATGGTACCCTGTTGGTATTACCATCAATTGCAGAGTATTGACGGGTTCGTTTAAAAAAAAATTAACTCGGAATATTCCGGCAAGCGTGAAATAATTGCCATGTGCGTGTGGGGTAGGCTTAACTTGTGCACCTGCACGGGCACGGATTCAGAAAACACCCACTGGCTGTCACTGAAAACTGTTTGTACAATAAAACACTCAACGCTTCTTTATTTATGTATCATTTCTTTATTGTCCGAATGGTTATCTTGTATTTCACTTTAGTACATGTATCTCATAAAATGGTTTTCACGGTTGACTATTAATAAATGTTAGTTAACTGAGTTAAACGGGTTGGATAGATGATCGTACACCGGGATAAATTTATCATAACTTGTATATCTTATAAGATTTCACGACATTCTCTCTGTTGTTGTTTTCAGCACGCCACTATCACACAGTACTTTGTCGTTTACACCGATTAATTATTTATTCGACACGGGGTCCACGATTGAGTGATTAAACGCAACTCTCGGTTATTAGACCACGACCGTACTCCTCTGGCGTTACAGATTGTATCTTTACCGCCGTTCGATTAAAAACTCCACTTCGACTCTTTTTCGGGTGTGCACGTAGCGGTGGTTAGGATCTGACTCTCGCGGCGATTCTAGATGTTGTTTCGCGCGGATATCACTATTCAAGATGCACACAAACAGGAAGAGGGCCTGTGGGTAGTTATTGGTCCGTGCGTCGGCATGTACGCGGATTCCACCATCAACCCCACTAGTCCGCTAAAGATCCAAAAATGTGTTCAGCCTAAATTCGCGGGAAATGGTTCCGACGAACACCAAAGGAAGAGCACAACAAAACTCCACGACGACACCGTTCGCAAGGAGGAATAAGAATTGAAACATTGGTTGTAGTTCTGCAATGATTTTGATTTATTTAAATTGATTAAAATCCGGGGTGTTAACAATTATATGGTTATTGGTTTTATTGTTCTTAATGTGCACTGAGTAAATATTTAAACTCTTCGACTCCGAGCACTTCTGTCTATCCTCTTGTAGTTCACTTTATCCGCGACCTTTGTAATTCCAATTATAGTTAAAAGTTCTTTTGTCTACACTAGTGGTTGCAACACTCCACTGTGTACGATCCACTTTAAAACTTTAGGTAAAACTCGATTTGGTAGGTCAACGCTTCTCCGCAGCGGAGCGGACGTGGCGATAATCATCTCGTGCAGATCTGAATCGCTAAGGAGGGAAATTTTAGATGCATTTTCCCTGAGAGAGAAAGTGTTCCCATCCACTAGGAAAAAGATTTACCTACCACCCGAGAAACGTAAAGTCTCTCTTATGGGAACAAGCAAACCAGATCTCGTAATGGAGTTCCTGGTGGTGTGTGTGTTATCGTTCAGATCCGATGTTGTTTACACGTGCTCGAAGGCAATGGAACAACGAAGCAGGCAGTCGGCAAAGACAAAGGAAGAAGCGACAAATGCTTCGTTGGATAATGAGGGTCATGTTTACGCTGTGCATCGTCGCTATAATAGACTTTGGGAAAAAGGTGCTCATTGGATTGGTGGCAGAAACGAATCCCTTGCCTGCATTTGTATATGCAGGGTTAGTTGCGGCTGAAAAAGAAATTGAAGATTGTTTGTTAGTGGGAAAACAAACGATGAGTTGCATATTTACATGCGTAGGAATATGCGTAGGAATATGGTTTATGGCATCTCCGATTGGTATGGGAACCGAGTTTTTGTTTATACTAGACAATACTAGAGGATTCGGTTCCGATGATAATGATTGGAATGCGGGAATTGTGTGTCGATTGGACAAACGAATCGCGGATCGGTTTATTGCAGCTGTAAAAACAAGCTGTCCGACATAGCATTTTAAATGATAACAAAGGGTGTCGAATGATTTGGTAATCATGGTGCATATACACATTAAAGAATTATTTTTAGGAATTTTAGCTAATGCGTTGTATGCATTAGATGTCCTTGTAAAAGGAAATGTGTCAGGTATGCTGGGTGGAGATTGCGGTGCAGGTGTGGGAAAGTTGAAATTTGCCTGGGAACCGAAGGTACCGAATAGATTTAGGGATTCCTGAAAAGGTAGAAAAGAAATCTTACAGGAAATTATATGCGAAGAGATGCATGAATGGTAAGTCTTCTTTTAGAGGGACTTTTAGATTGTAAATTTGATAAGCTAGATGCGTAAAGCACTTAAGGTGCTAATGCGCCTGAATTAGCGAAAACTTATGCCAATTGGGATGTAGTTATGGGACTTTTTCAGGTAAGTGGGCCGTGGGGTTTGGCGGAACCCCCACAGGCCTGTACATGGGAAGAATAGTATTTCATATATCGGCTGCGGTTGAATAAGGAAAAGCGACACAAAAACTGACTAAACGATATTTGAATTCAAATAGGTCAGCTGTGGAAATAGATGGTCGCTCGTATAGCGGCCGAAAAAGGTTGCTATGTTTAAACTAGCGATTCGTTGATGCAGGATTATTATGTCAACAGAAACGCTACTTCGGGGGTCGTACGCTAAGATACGCGTTT
Organism: Microdon myrmicae; assembly: GCA_963931805.1. Taxonomy (NCBI): domain Eukaryota; kingdom Metazoa; phylum Arthropoda; class Insecta; order Diptera; family Syrphidae; genus Microdon; species Microdon myrmicae. The sequence goes on along the minus strand of OZ007497.1, from coordinate 28,463,797 downwards.
GTTTGCCGTAGCTAATGGTACATGGATTGTTTAACACTAAACCTACCATGGGCGGGTCAAATGACCCGTGCGGTGAACGTACATAAGCTTTATACATTATTTATTTCCAAATGTATGTTTCCTTCAATTTAATAAATTAAGAAGATGGATTTGAAAATGTTTTATTCATACGCTAAATTGGACTAAGAGTTGTTACATGCTATAAAACTTAAAATAGATCATATTTAAAACACGGGTCATTTGACCGCAAGTGGTAGAAATAGGTATATATGAAATGTCGGCAGCTTTAGTGTTAAAAGAACTATACCGTGGGACCTGATCTCGTGATCAGGGTGATTACACAATGACGGTTGTGTATTTATCCTCGTCAATTGTGCATTGCATCCATAGCGAGTCAAGGGTCGAATTCCAATGTGAATATTTACACTGGCAAAGAATACGGTTCTTGGCAGTTAGGTGCGAGTTGCGCTATGCTTTGTTTTAGTGAACAAAACATGGGACGTGACCATTGCTAGATTGTTTAGGAAAAACAAACGATCATCACGTCCAATTCGATGCCAGTTTATCGCTTATGCAATCGATCGGGGACAATCGGCTGCAGCTGTATAAGCAAGCGATTTGTCATGGCGTGTCTTTTGGACCAACGGATTGTTGGAACAAGAACACTCGGGAGAATTGGCCTGTGTTTGATAGGCATGTGGTCGCCCATAGTAACCGATCGGTTAATGAAAGATGAACCGAGATGATTTAATTGATGCCATTTATTTGATGCCATGGCAAGATGGTAATCTTGCCGTGGACTTATGTTTCAGGTATGAAATGGTTGAATAGAGCTTTGCACTGCTCGCAAACAGGTAAGCTGCTTATGGTTGGTGCAGGTATTTGCAGGTTGGGGACGGGGAGTTGGATTAGGACGATGGGTGGTTCTTCGGGAATGCGTAAAGAAACCCCACATGCTCCCTCGATACTATAATCTTCAGGCATTCAAGACCAATATACACATGCATTCCTTATTATTTCACTTGTTTTCCCTCCGCAGTTTATGTGTAAAAAAAGAAAAACAAATGGACTTGGAAAGACAAAGTGGAGCAAGAAAAACCTGACTTGTTCTGATGCACACTTATAAATTTTTTTTTTCCAAAATTGAGCCTCTCCTTCTCATGAATGTGGGTGATTCAGGCAGTCGTAATACATACGGAACCACAGACAAAGATGAAGAACCTGGTTTACATCCCACGTCAGCATTCCTCCCACTTTTTGTTAATTGATCTATTTATTTATTTATTTGTTTATTTATTTATTTATTTACCTATTTATTTATTTACCTATTTATTTATTTATTTATTTAATTTATTTTTTATTTAATTAATTAATAATTAATTAATTAATTTATTTATTTTTTATTTTTTTAATTACCTAATTAATCATTAATTAATTAATTAATTAATTTATTTATTTATTGATTATTATTATAATTTTTTTTTTTCAGATCCTACGGCTAACTCAGAGGTGTTGGTACCCAACCTAATGAGATAATCGGTTTTTGAAACAAAATGATGATCCTTAAACGAAACTTGTATTTTCTGACAGCCAACAATTAAAGAGAGAAATAGAAGTAAGGAATAGGAGTCGCGGCTGTCGTGTTTGGAATATAAAAACAGTAACACGACTCTGCACCTAAAAATTCGTAAAAAAACACTGGTCGCCTTTTTTCATAATATACGCGCACGGAATTTGTTAATAATAGTCCTTATATTTACCAACACAAACTGTGTGTTGAATTAACATTTCTTTACTGTGCCTATTAAATTTAGTAGTTCAACCTTATTCAACATATAATTTTTGAAGGAAAATGTGTACGTTTTTACCTCTTATGTGAAACGTATCAGTACTAACATTTCTATCGATTTCTTATTCAATTCATGAAAGAGGAAAATTGAATAAACAACTTTTCCTATTCTTCTGTGGATTATTACAATAATGACACGCGTAATCAGCTTTTCAATAAATCAGTAATGTATTGCGAATAATATCTTACCCATATAATAATAAATATGTAATGTGATCCAGAACAAAAATAATTATCAACCACCTTAAGCCTTAAAAGCATTTTCACCAAAGCCATTAATATATGTTAACTCTTTAAAGATACGGACAAAGTCAAATCAATTATTTTTCGGCAAAATATTGAAGATAGGTGAAATCAGATGACTGCGAGCACAGCACAAATCACTAAATGAATAAAATCCGACTTACCAATTATATGAATCGTAACTAGTGATCTTATCAGCTTAGGCAGCAGCTATCTTTGCAATTTTCTTGAAGCCCGACTTTCCAAACGAAGGAACAATGATTTAAAAATAACCACCAGTTAATTACACATATGCTAAATACAAATACGTAATCACGTATATCATGTTAAAACCAGCACCACAAAACAAACGCTCTAAATTATCGCCATAAAACCAATAGCCTACCAATGGTACATATGGACTCCGAACGCTTCCTGTAGAATACCACCGATTCAATAACAATCACAAACTACACATAACATTGATGTGGTCGACCACAATTTGCGGTCACACTTGAGTTGCCTGTAAATACCGCACTAACTATTCGTCCAATACGTATCCAAAACGCGAACCTCTCGATGGGTAAGATTTATCGCCCGACGTACGTATGTGGCTAACGTTTCAGTGACCAAAACTTCCGATAATAGCACAGGATTTGTAGGCATCCACCTGATTCCGAGCTTAATGGTAGGTCCACTTGTGATGCTGCATCCATGAAGGTGACATTAAATTCAAGGATACAGATAAACTTCATCCAACTGACGAAACGAATTTTTTTTCGAAACCCTTGTTGGATTAAAGTCCATACACAACGCAAAGTATCGCTAAATACGGCAGAACCCGAAACTGATATCACGAAAAGCCGCGATAAATCTCGTACGACATCCAGTTGCACAGCTAGCACATACCACCGCGGCAGATGCAGGATTTCGACTATCTATGATGACACTTATCAAGTACCCAGCATCCTTGGTATGCCGGCAAAAGGTGATTCCTATAAAAACGCCAGACGCAACTTGTAGGCGGGCTTACAAGGACTCTAACTAAACAAGGCACATGTAGAGCTTTATTCTCTTTACGACATCGCCGTTACTCTCTTTAGTTCTGGATAAAGTTTTGGGAGTTTTCGCTCTTTGGTGGTCCACTCTAAAAGATGTATCGACCTTAGCTTTAGCCGGATGGCCGGGTAGTATCTATAAAGTATGTGAGGACGTTTAGAGCATTAGCTTATTAATTTGGCTGACGGCACTCGTGTCTCTGGTGTTTCAATTATTTCCTAGCCTACCAACGGTGCATTGTGTGCGGTTAGTAAGTTATATTTAATAAATTTAGCGTATGGTGTAGATACCATAATCAAGTCACGCCTCGGGCGAGTGAGGAGTTCACAATTTATTGAACATCTTGGCAGAGGGTTAGCTAGTGGATTAGAGAATTATGAGTTAAGCAGTTTTGTTGTGATGTTACCACGTTCGTGTTCGGAGTGGAAGATTTATGATATTTAATCCTGGAATAGTTAAGATTATCGGCTCATATATATATATATATATATATATATATATATGTGTATATATATATATACGTTATTTTTGACCATACGATAGTATCGTTTTCTAAACGGCATGTGATACAATTAGTCATTTCCTATGTGTCACATGATACATTTAACGCCATAAAAATGCCCACTCTAGTGAAGTTGCCAAGTGGATCGCAGCACAGATGGCCAAATAAGTTATTTCTATTTGATTGTTCGTCGAAGAAATTGAACACGTTTTACCACATACGGGTGACACAGTGATGAGAAAATGCAAGGACAAACTGTTTATAGCGCATATATCGGGTTTTCCAATAGGGACTTGACAACTTCAACTACTCATCGAACTGTCATTGTTAATTTATCCAGTAAACTCAACATTTTCATCGTGGCTGAGTACACAAATGAACAATGTCTGCAAATTATAAAAATTTACTACCGAAAAAAAGTTGGAGAACCCATTACTAGTTTTTGGTGCCATTTCGCTCCTTGTCGTTTGAATATATTTATTTTCATAATGCTGCAATCAGTTGTAGCATTGAAGGCAAATATAAACAGTCCAAATGGTACAATTGTTTCCTCGCGAATTTGTTCTCTAATATATTTTACAAGATAAATCTAGTCGGAAGAGGTATCCAGGGTGCTGAACTCCAGCAAAAAGGATTTCTGAAATGTCTATTTTGCTCCACATACCTGAACTTTGACATCAAAGGATTTTTAAAATACCTATGTTGTTCGGGCTTACTACATCAAAAGATTTCTAGAAGTTGCTCTTTTATTTGCTTTAAATGTATGCACCGATGGGTTTTTAAGGTACCTTTAATGATGGGCGGAAAAAAAAGGAAGCGCATACGGAAAAGAGATATCGACTTGTATGGGTCTTGAATGCCCACCGATTCAAATGACTACGTAAAACACTATCTGGTGCGACGGTAGTGCGAAAAATAATCGAATTCACATATAGATGATGGTTATGGTTTAACATAGCTTAAAAAGAATGTCTTCGATGGAGAGTGTCAAAAGCGTAGGGTTAAATTTAGCATATGTCGACGCTAAGTTGTTCAGTATTTTCATTACAGTTGTTACCTTCCGCGACAACGAGTTGAAGGAATTTGATAATTCTTTATTATTTGTTAATTCCTGATCTCTCTGGAGCTGGTCTTGATCAAGACCGATTGGGTAGGAGTTCCTTCGATGACTCCTACTGCTTTAAAAAAAAAAATGGGTTGGCGAGAGGGCCGAGACAAGGACAGATGTGTCCTTCATCTTGTCTCTGGCTTCTGGTCATCTTGCGATAACCAGAATCACCCACATCCGTGAGGATGTTGGGCTCGGTCTCGCGATATCTGAAAAGAAAAGAAAAAAGGGGTGTATCCAAAGATAATGTGGACAGTGTTAGTCCAGGTGTTCTCTAACTACTTGTATAGAGGGATGGTGGGAAAGAAATCATACAAGACCGGTAGGGCTTGGGTGCGGTAGTAAACGCATATCACGTCTTTGGCATCAGATGATCTGCACTTTGGTCGGTGTGTGTATGTTTGTGCCATCTTGTACTGTGCGTCCGTGTGTGTGTGGTTTGTCAACAGTAGAGCCTATGGGATGGATCCAGGAATCCAATATTATAGAGGGGAATGTTGTTGGGAAGGGTGCTTTCTTCAGTTTTGTACTGAAGAAGAAATTGTGGGGGTCTGATCCGAAGAGATCGAGAGAGAGAAGGGTCAAGAACGCAAGAGTCCCGTACAAGTAGGTTCTCGCTGTTCTGAATGTTTTCGAGGTACTTGTATGCTAATTGAAGCAAGTACTCGTCGATAGGGGTAATGGAGGCGCCTTCGTATAGGTGAGAGTTGGGGTAATGACGACCGTCAGGTCTTCTAGAGTGATTGGTGCATCTTCTGAGGAGTTTTCTTTCGAAAACTCGAAGTCTTTCCATTTGAGCCGAAGACACGCAGAACCATATGGGAAAGGCGTACGATATTCCAGATGGGATTAGCTGCTTATAGCAGAGAACCTTAACTTTGGTGTCAACTTTGTTGCTCCACTTCAAGATGTTGTGCAGTTGCTTAGACCGAACGAGAACCCTTTGGAGAATGTGGGTCACATGTTTGATGAAATTAATTTTTGGGGTATAAATGACCCCAAGATATTTCATCCTGTCCTGTGGTCTAATCGTAGTATCTCCATTTGTATTCGAATATTCTGTGAATATCGAGAAGTAGGTTGGAAGTTTTTACTACTCAGAATTATAGCTACTGCTTTAGATGGATAAAGTCGAATTTTCCATCGACTATAATACTGATACAGTTCGTCCAAGTGACGGTTGAGTCGATTTGTTGCTAGTTCAGGGCCTTTGGATGACGTGTACACTAGGACGTCATCCGCATAGCATATCTGGTTTACTCTCCCGTCCACAGGGCGGGGGATATCGGAGGTGTAAATATTGAATAAGATGGGGCCTAGAATGGAGGCTGGTGGTACTATAGCGTTTGAAATAATAGTGAAGAAGAACGTGTGATTCGAATTGACGCTATGACAGTTTGAAACACCAAAAATTGTACCTAAGCGTTACCCATCAGGCTACTGACCGTGTTTAGAATTCGATTTCGAAACTCGACTATACTCCCCTGATGTGAATTGTTATGTTATCGCTTAGTATACGGTTCTGATATATTTTCTTATTCGATTTTTCGTTCGGTGCTCTTCACTATTTTGCTTGTGAATTGTGTGTGTATCTGTTAGAGTCGCCACAGTACGCCTGCAGCAGCGTGAAAAGTTCGGGAAAGCTTTCCATTCGCTCTAACTTGGAAGGTTCTGTTTCCAACGAACTGCTACATGATACTACACAGCGTTCTACTGAGGGCAGTATTCAATAATTTAAAAACGAGACCTTCGATCCAAGCCGTGTCAAAAGCTTTTTCAATATCCAGGCTCACCGCAACGGTGGGTTCCTTATTAAAGAGCCGCACGCAAACGTGGTTTTGAAATATCTTGAGAGCCATAGTGGTGCTGTGCGCTCTTCGAAATCCAAATTGGAAATCAGGTATTAGTTTCCTGGCACTGATAAAGTTATTTAGTTTCTCGTATATGAATTGTTTATATATTTTGCTGATGCAAGTGAGAAGCGAGATAGGGCGAAAACTTGAGGCGTGATACGTTAGGTTCCCAACTTTTGCTATTGTTCAAATAATAGCGTGCCTCCAAGCTTGGGGAAAGTACCCCATGTTGTAAGCATGGTTGAACAGAATGGAGAGCTTTATAAAGAATAAGGCAGAAAGCCTTCGCAACGAGTGGTATGACATGTTGTCGATACCAGGTGACTTCTTAGGGTGTCGAGATTTAACCAGACTCTGTAGGGTATTTGGTGTGATGAAACCGTGACCATTACCACGTGTGTCATCGAAGTATGCACTGCTACTTGGGTTAAAGACAACAGTTGGCTCGTTGAAGTCGTCCAACTTACTGTGGACCTCTGAACTAATGATCGCATTAGTATCCGGGTCGCCATCTTGGAGAGTAAGTTTGTGATTGTTTTCGAAGGTCTCTCCGATGATATTTGCTTTATTGGTGTCGTTATTAACAACATCACCATTGTGTATGATTGGCCCAGTGATACGAGAAGTGCCACATATCTTTTTAACATTTTTATAAACGTTCTGGTCCATCTGAATACCCTTCAGCTTGTTTTCCAATTGTCGGGTACGATTGTTTTGGATTCTTTCTTTTATCAGTGTACCAATATTGCGAATAATGGATCGCAATAATTGCTCCCTTTGCGTAAAGCGGTGACGATACGAGGGTTGCCTCTTCTGTTTCGGGATTTGGCAACCCTAGTGTTGCAATCCGGCAATTGACAGCTCTGTCGTAAAGTTGGACATTTTTGAGGTTATACGCACTCAGAACGTTTTGACATACGAGCGCTATTTGTGTTGTTTACAGTAACTTAAAAGATTCATCTCGGCCCAAAACTGGAATTAAATCAACATTTTCGTGCGATTATTTTTTACAACTTTCGGCGTGGATTAACTCAGCAACAGTGCATGGATGAACTTAATTCAATTTTTGGCGATGAAGCTCCACCAAGGAGCAGTGTTTATCGATGGTATGGTGAATTCAATCGTGGTCGTAGTTCACTCCAAGATGAATTTCGTGAAGGTCGTCCAAAATCAGTTGTTGTTCCGAAAACCATTGATGCTGTGCGCGAACTGAGATTGGAAGATCGTCATGTGACCTATCGTGAGATTGAGACAACCTTAGGCGTTAGTGGGACCAGCATACATTCAATATTGCATAAACATTTGACTGTCAAAAAAATTTGTTCGCGTTGGATCCCACACAATTTGTCGATTGCCCAAAAAAAGGCTCGTGTCAATTGGTCGAAAGAAATGCTCCAAAAATACGGTCGCGGTGCTTCGAAACACGTCTATGACATCGTGACAGGTGATGAATCGTGGATTTACGCGTATGAGCCCGAAAGTATGTGTGTTTCAAGATGAGCCAAATCCAACAAAAGTTGTTCGCGCACGAAGCACTTCCAAGCAAATGGTCGCCTGTTTTTTCGGAAAAACTGGACATGTCGCAACCATACCACTAGAACAACGCAGAACGTCAATTCTGAGTGGTACACAACCATTTGTTTACCAGTTGTCTTCCAAGAAATCAGGAAAACCAACCGCCGAAGACGGATCACTCTTCACCACGACAATGCGAGCACTCACACACCGGCTGCGACAACTGCATTTTTGAGTACCCAAAACATCGATTTGATGCGTCATCCGCCGTATAGTCCTAACTTGGCGCCGAATGACTTCTTTTTATTCGCGTACGTAAAAACAAACTGAGAGGTCAACGTTTTTCGACACCTGAAGAAGCGGTTGCTGCATTCAGAATGTATGTGTTGGAGATACCTCAATCAGAGTGGCAAAAGTGCTTCGACAATTGGTTCAAACGCATGCAAAAGTGTATAGATCTTCATGGGGAATATTTTGAAAAACAATAAAGTGATTTTCGATGATCATTATTTTTTTTTGTTCTCTAATCCCGAAATATAAATGGCAACCCTCGTACAACCGCTACGGACGCGTCAGAGACGCCAAAAAAGAGGCATCGGCGACAGACGAACGGTGAATGGTGCACATTTTGCAAGCGACAAAACCACATGGCGACAGTGTGTCGACTAAAAGCAAAATGGGAGAAGTCGGAAAACTCCCAGAGGTCGGGCCGGAATTCCCCAACCCGGCCGAATTAAAGCCGCCAAATAAAGAAAACTGTCCTCAACCACCAACAAAAGTTCCAATAGTCCAGCTCCCATTAGACATTGGATGTAGAAACACTACATGTCTAATAGTGGACACAGGTGCGGAGATCAGCCTTCTTAAGCTGAAGGCACTCCAAAATGGAACAACACTGGATACCAAAAAGGCAACTACTCTCCAAACGCTTTTTGGAAAGGGAAAGTCTAGGGGCTTTTGTAAGGGAATATTCACACTGTCCCAACCAATCTCCTGTAACTTTCAGGTAATGGACTCCATACCGGGATTGTCAGAAGATGGGTTATTAGGAAAAGACTTCCTAGCTAGGAATTGTAAAATCAACGGACCCGGAAATTGTTTGGAATTCTCCCAAACCAATTTAAATCCGGTAAATTTTTCCGTTGAATTCACAAAAGGTAGGAAGCGGACGACAAGACACAAGGCAACCAGTCGGGAACCCGAGCCAAGGGGATCCATAGAGGTCCAGACCGCGGCCGGAAATACACCGGATACCCTACCCAAACAGGGGAAAGGGGGCGATATTTTGTCAGGTTCCAAGCATTCCAACCCCACTTTAATAGCTGACAAACCAAAGAAAGATAACAAAGAAGTAACAGTGGTAGAACACTCACTGCCAAACGCTTCGGAGGTAGAAATTGTTCTGAACAAACCGGCAATAATACCGGCACGTTAACGAAAATTGCCGAGACTTCCCATAGAAATTCGGGAAGAGGTAATGCTAGTACCTAAATCAATGCAATCAGGGATTTTCATATCCAATTGTATTGTAGCGAAAGCGAAGAGTGCCCAAGCAGAGGTACTCAATATCGCAAACTACCTCCAAACCATAGACCGAATCATGGTGGAGTTACATCCAATGAAGGACTTTTCCACCTTTCCGCTGGAAAATGAGGACAACCGTTCTACGGAATACAATGCGGATAAAAAACCTTCGGAGGGAGAAAACCTCCAATATATCCGACATTTATTCTCAGAGGAGGAATTACCAAAAGATCCAAGGTTGACACAATTACACGAGGAACTCCACTTAGGTAAAAACCTAAGTCCTCAAGAGTGTCAATCCATAGTGGAAATATGTGAGGAGTTCAACGATATTTTCCACCTTAAAGGTGACCTCCTAACATATACCAGTGCAATAACGCATGAGATACCGGTGATACAGGATCAAGCACCGATAAATCAACGAATGTACCGTCTGCCTGAGTGCAAGAAAGAGGTGATCAACGAGCAAGTACGGGATATGCTGGAGAATGATATCATTCAACTAAACAAAAGTCCGTGGAACTCACCAATCTTGGTAGTTCCTAAGAAAGCGGGCCCCGATGGAAAAACCCGATGGAGAGTTGTGGTCGAAAAACTGAACGACAAAACCATCGGTGATGCGTACCCTCTCCCTCGAATAGAGGATATCTTAAACCAGCTCGGTCACTCACGCTATTTTTCCACGCTCGATTTAGCCAGCGGCTACCACCAAGTCTTAGTAGATCCGAAGGATCAAAGTAAGACAGCGTTCAGCACAAATTACGGGCACTATGAGTTCAAACGTATGCCATTTGGTCTGAAGGGAGCACCAGCTACGTTTCAGAGACTCATGAACCATGTCCTAACCGGGTTGCAAGGAATCGAATGCTTTGTTTATCTGGATGACGTGGTCATATATAGGAAAAACCTAGAACACCATAATGACAAACTCCGGAAAGTATTCGAGCAAATTAGATACCACAACCTCAAGTTGCAACCGGAGAAATGCAAGTTCCTCCAGAAGGAAGTAGTATATCTGGGACATGTTTGTTCCGAAAAAGGGGCAATGCCAAATCCAGACACGACAGCTAGTGTCAGGGATTTCCCCATTCCCAAAACGGTAAAGCACGTCCAATCGTTTCTAGGCTTGGCGAACTACTATCGAAAATTTGTTCAAAATTTTTCGAAGATAGTACGCCCCTTAACAAATTTGTTAAAGAAGGACGTCAAATTCACCTGGTCAGACAAATGCCAACAAGCGTTTGATAACATAAAGTAGTTATTGGTCTCGCCGCCACTGTTAATCTATTCAGATTTTACCAAACCCTTTAATCTGACCACGGATGCGAGCAACGAAGTACTGGGTGCCGTACTGTCGCAAGGCGAAATCGGTAAGAACCAGCCAGTCGCATATGCCAGTCGAACCTTGAATAAGGCGGAAAAGAACTACTCTACGATCGAGAAAGAGTTACTAGCCATTGTTTGGACGGCTAAGAATTTCCGGTGTTATTTACAAGGGAGAAAATTTAATATATACACGGACCACAAACCGTTAAAGGGAGTATTCAACGTGAAAGACCCCACGTCACGTTTACTAAGGTTCAATCGCAAACTACTGGAGTACGACTACCAAATCGAATATAAACCCGGTAAATACAACACTAATGCGGATATCTTGAGTCGTATCCCGCAAATTTGTGATGAGACTCCCACACTACCAAGGTGCAATGTACTAACACGCGCCCAAGCTAAAAAGTTAAGGGCAAGCGAAGGAACTCAGGATAGTCCAAATGACGATAAGTCCTCTCTTAACGACGATCCCATTCCGGCCTGCACGGAAAAAGGAATGGAGATAACCAATCCTGAAGACATTCAGTTCCTACTCCGGGAATACCATGATCCCCCTTTGGGCGGACACCAAGGAGTGAGTAAAATGTACCACAAAATACGTAGACATTTTTGGTGGAAGAACATGATGCGCGACATTAAACAATACATCAAAGTATGTAAAACATGTCAAACCATGAAATCTTCACCGAACATACGTATGCCCATGGTAATAACCGACATTGCAAAGAGGCCTTTCGACAAAGTATACTTAGATATAGTAGGTCCTCTTGATCGCACTCCAACCGGCAATCAATATATACTTACATTCCAAGACAACTTGTCGAAGTATATAGATTGCTACGCTCTCGCAGATGCGGAGACAGAAACGGTAGCCACCGTCTTTTTCGACCAAATAATTGCTCGGTATGCTGTTCAGAAGCAACTGGTCACCGATCAGGGAAGCAATTTCCTAAGCAGTTTGTTTAAAAGCGTGTGCAAACTGCTCCGTATTCAAAAACTACAAACCTCAGCGCACCACCCACAATCGAATGGAGCCTTAGAAAGAGCCCATCGTCCACTCGTAGATTACCTGCGGAGCATTGTGGATGGGAATTCCCAATCATGGGACCAGTACCTGAGGACGGCAACATTCGTATACAACACCAATGTACACGAAGGTACTAAACTTACGCCAATGGACTGTCTATTTGGGTTCACCCCGGAGGTACCGACGAGCATAAAACAACCTCCGGAACCGGTATACAACCATGACAGTTACCATAAGAGTAGTATGTTTTCGCCGGTTCCAGGACAGTTTTGGGGCGGTTCTGGCACAGGAAGTGACGTAATCACGAATGCTCAGTGAAAGCTCTACGTCAAGGTTGAGATATGTTTGATGGATGGCGAAGGCTGTTTGCGGGTGTGATTCATGGTCGGCATCGTCTTGTGTGTTCTTATCAGTTGTAGTAATTGTTGTAGTTTGTAGTATTCTTATCAGGTGTAGTAATTGCTGTTCTTATTAGGTGTAGTAATTGTTGTAGTTTGTAGTATTCTTATCAGGTGTAGTAATTGCTGTTCTTATCAGGTGTAGTAATTGCTGTTGTTTGTAGTATGTTTCTTATCAGGTGTAGTAATTGCTGTTCTTATCGGAAGTAGTAATTGTAGTATTTTGTAGTGTTCTTATCAGTTGTAGTTGGGAATGATTCATCATCGTCATCAGCGGGGTCGTTGGATGTTGTTGTTGGATTTGTGCTTTTGATGTTATTGTTTTTTGCAGGTGGTGGATGTTTTTGCTGAGTATCGGAGCTTTTTGCTATGGGGTTTGTGCTTTTGATGTTATTGTTTTTGCAGGTGGTGGTGGATGTTTTTGCTGAGTATCGGGGCTTTTTGTTAATGGATTGTCGGGCTTTTTGCTAATGGTTTGTGCTTTTTTTGTTGAGTCATTGGATAGAGTAATATATATATGCGAATTTTGTGTTGTTCGTGTATTTGTATAGAAATGGTTCATCATCGTCGTGGGAATTTTTGGTGATTCTTTATAGCGGTTCTGGGACAGTTTTTTTGTATGGGAAAAAGAGCCATGCCCATATATGGTAATTCCGGAAGTGGCCCCCTAGGAAATGAGGTAATCGGAGGTGGGGCGGATGATTCATGATCGTTGTCTTTGTGGGATTGATATTTTTTTTAATTTTGGGTTGTGATTAATGGTTGTTACAGTATTTTTTTCAATTTGAGGTGTGTGATTCATGGTTGTTTTGGCTTGTTGTGTATTTGTTATCAGGTGTGTACATCTTTAGTGGGTTGTGGATTTGTACTTGTTATCAGTATTTTTTCAATTTGAGGTGTGTGATTCATGGTTGTTTTGGCTTGTTGTGTATTTGTTATCAGTTGAGCAAATCTTTAGTGGGTCGTGGATTTGTTATCTCGGTAAGTGAATTAAGTATTAGTTTTGGGTGATTAGCGTTCAAGGTTAATTGTGTGACATGAGCAGTTGGTATTTTTGAATTGGGTGTGTGAATAGGTGATAGGTGTTTCATGATTGTTTGGCAGTGAATATATTATTATTTAGTCATTGAGTTTGAGTAATATATATGGGATTTTTTTTGGGTGATTCTATGTTGAAATGGATGTATGTTTTAGTTGTTTCTTAATATATGGGAATTTTTTGGTGATTCTATCTTGAAATGGATGTATGTTTTAGCTGATTCTATTTTGAAATGGGTGGATGTTTTTTTCTTAGAACAGCTCATTTGCCCATGAAAAAATTCTCTAAGACGCAACCTAAGCCAGTACCCAGCAACTGCGTTAACAAGGCGAGGTTCGGGCTTTTTGCTCTATACTGAAATGGTACCACTTGATAGTAAATCTATGTTGAAATGGACTTTTTTGCTATATTGAATATATGCTTTTTTGGGGATTGTCTGGGGTGCTAAAGGCTTTTTTATGAATATATCACTTGGCAGTAAATCTATGCTGAAATATATATAGAAATACTGGCTTTAAATTTGAAAAAAAAGAAGAAAAAATCATCATTAAATCCAATATTCGACGTGGGATTAGCTCGGAATTAAAAAAAAATCATCATCATCAACTGGTGAGTTACCTTATATATATATTAATTGTTATTCCTTTTTTTGACGCGGTGCTACTATTTATTTTTGTGTATTGTATCGTGAGTCTAGCAATAATAATAATAATAATCCCGATGTTTTTGCGATTGCTGCATAATGTATGGAAATGATTCATCACCATCGCCTTCGTTATCAGTTGTGTATGTGAATAGGTGACAGGTGATTCATGGTAGTTTGACTTGTTGTGCTGTTATCATTTGTAGTAAAATAGAGGCGTGTTATCAGTAGTTGTTCGTGGATTTTGTATGGAAATGAGTCGTCATCGTTTGAAGGCGTGGGTTTTTTTGGGATTCTTTCTTATCTCAGTATGTGAATTAATTCTTAGGTTTGGATGACCAGCGTTATTTTTAAGGTGTAATTATTAGTATACTGCTCGAATGTTTTTTTATTTTCTAGTGTGGTTATATTAGATTATTGTTTTATTGTTTAAAGTTTTTGAGATCTTTTGAAAGTTCATTGTTTGCTTATAAGGTTTGATTGACCAGCGTTCAAGGTTCAGCAATTGTTGTGAACATTTACTTATCAGTATATAAGGCGTTAGTGTTTTTTTAGAGAGTTTATCAATAATAATAATATTGAGTTTAAATAATCCCTCTGTTTTTGCGATTGCTGCATAATGTATGGAAATGATTCATCATCGTAATCATTTGGGTTGTTGTTGTTGTTCTGTTACTAGTTGCGACCATCTTCAGGTGTGTGTGAATAGGTGATAGGTGATTCATGATCGTTTGGATTGTTGTACTGTTTTCATTTGAAGTAAAAAATAGAGGCGTTGTTGTTAACAGTAGTTGTTCGTGAATTTGTATGGAAGTGATTCATTGTCGTTTGGGATTCTTTCTTATCTCAGTATGTGAATTAAGTCTTAGGTTTGGATGATCAGCGTACAATGTTAAAGTTTGGCGTAGGTTAATTGCATGACATGGTTGGTCGTCGATTTGTCTGGAAGTTGTGAATATATATCATTTGACTGTAAATCTATGCTGAAATATAGTATCAAATATTAGTATTTTTGAAATGGATGTGTGAAAAAAGCACATTAATAACGAATATATTATTATTAGTCATTGGGCTGAGTAATATATGGGAATTTTTGTTGTTCGAGGGATATGGTATGGAAGTGATGATATAAGACTTAGATTTGGATGATCACAGCGTTCAAGGTTAAAGTTTGGGGATAGGTTAATTGTATGGAAGTCATTCATTGTCGTTTGCCGTCGTGGTTTTTGGGATTCTTTCTTATCTCAGCATGTGAATTAAGTCTTAGGTTTGGATGATCAGCGTTTTTTTCTAATCTGTATTTATTGGTATATTGTTCGAATGTTTTTATTATTATCTAGTGTGGTTATATTCGGCTATTGTTGTTGCTGTATTTAGTTTATTAATGATGTTATGTTTTATTGTTCAAAGTTTTGAGATCTTTTTGAAAGTTCGTTGTTTGCTTATAATCATATGGGTTATTTTTGAAAAGCACAGGCAGTTTTTATATGGATATATTAGTATGTGTAGATTTTTTAGCGCTACAATTTTGTTAATAGCGAATATATTATTATTAGTCATTGAGCTGAGTATTATATGGGAATTTTTTTGTAACTTGTTATATTAATTATGTGTGTATGTATGTGTGTGTGTGTATTGATGGGCAAATATCTGAATTTCACCTGTTGTGCTGTTATCAGTTGTACACATCTTCGGTTGTAGTGGCGGTGTTGTTATCAGTAGTTGTTCGCGGATTTGTGTGGAAGTGATGAATTAAGTCTTAGGTTTGGGTGATCAGCGTTCAAGGTTAAAGTTTGGGGTAGGTTAATTGTGTGACATAGTTGTATGGAATTCTTTCTTATCTCAGTATGTGAATTAAGTCTTAGGTTTCGATGATCAGCGTTCAAGGTTATAGTTTATAATTATGTGTATGTATCGGCGTCAAGAGAGAAAGAGAGAAAGAGAGAAAGAGAGAAAGAGAGAAAGAGAGAAAGAGAGAAAGGGAGAAAGAGAGAAAGAGAGAAAGAGAGAGAGAAAAAGAAAAAGAGAGAAAGAGATAATAAGAAAAAGAGAGAAAGAGCGAAAGAGAGAGAAAGAGAGACTATTTGTCGACGAATGAGATGTGTGTATGCGTAATAATGAATGAATTTCGGTATATATATAAGACCATCTTGACTAGTTAGAAATCATTGCGTCACTAAACCATTAAAGAAAAACACAAAAAGTTTCCATTGTGGTATATATTTGGCTGAGCAGGAAAATTGTTGCAAGAGGATTAAAACAAAAAACAACAACAAAAAACGGTAAGTTATATTATATTATTAATCATTTTTAGGATGTTTAATTTATTTGTTCAAATGTTATGGGTTATATTCGGGGGATTTTAATCATCGAGACAGCTGTTTTTTTCTGAAAGCGTAACAAAGCAAAAGAATTAACAGTAAATTTTTCATTACTTTTTTAGAGAAAATATGTCTGCTAACGAGAGCAACACCAGCAACAACTACAGTATTAACAATAATAATGTCAGAAAAAGACTGAGGCAAGTTTTGGAGGAACGCTAACAACAACAACAACAACAAGCTGCAAAGAAATAAAAACAACAGAGCTATAAAAGATACTTGTTTTGTGATGAGGATGTTGAGGAATAGCTTTGGGTCCAACATCAAAGAAAAAATGCCCACAAAGCAAACGCCCAACAAGCTCTTAATGAAAACGTCTCCTTAATAGCAAGCGCCTTCCAAAATCGTATCAAAATATTTGCCATTACCAACAAAGATGAGAGTATGGTAAATGTGAATACGTTATTTGAAAAAAATATTCCATTGATTAACGAGTTACTACAATATGAATTGACAGTTTTGAAAGCTTTTAAATTTAGTATGGAGCTTTTTGCTAAGTTTGCGAAACTATCCAAAGAATGTGATGAGATAATGCAAATAGATGTAATGCAAACTAAAATGTACACGATTGAGAAAGAGGAAGACATAAGAGAAAATTTGAACACGGCAATTGATAATATCAAGGCAAAATTGGAAGAGTTCCAAGAAAAAGATAGCGGATGGGCGTTGTTAACATTTCAGAGGATCGAAATTAACATCAACAAATACGAGCCATTTCGAGCTAGATAGATAAGGGCCGATATAATAAATCTTTTAAAGAACTTGTAGCTGCATCAAACAGGAATAAATAAAATATATTTATGTATTAAAATTAATTGATGTTTTTTCCTTTGGCTAATTTTGTGAGAAAATTATTCGAATATTGGTCATTCATTTTTCCCCCATGAGTCTTAGAGTATCAAATATAGCCCCACCATACAATCATATGATAAGACCTGCTTACTGCTTTGAGTCGTCGCGGTACCAGAGAGGGGTGATACATAATACAGCCTGTTTGAAAAAAAAAAACGCCCTATTTGAAGAAACAGCCTGTTTGGAACCGCCCTGTTTGAAGAAACCGCCTGTTTGCAACCGCCCTGTTTGAAGAAACCGCCTGTTTGGAACCACCCTGTTTGAAGAAACAGCCTATTTGGAACTACCTGCTTATAATACAGCCGGTACATAGAGAACTGTTTACTGCTTTGATTCGATGAGGTATCAGAGAGGGGCGGTTATAATACAGTCAGTATATCTTTGAATGCAAACCATCTAATGGATACGATGACGCATATTTCCTTGGATTAGGTGTGATAGAACTTTATGTGTTACTGTATGATCAGCATACAAGGTTAAAGTTTGGGGTAGGTTAATTGTATGACATAGTTGGTCGTAGATTTGTATGGAAGTCATTCATCGTCGTTTGGAATTTTTTCTTATCTCAGTATGGGAATAAAGTCTTAGGATTGGATGATCAGCGTTATTTCTAAGGTGTAATTATTGGTATATTGTTCGAATGTTTTTTTATTTTCTAGTGTGGTTATATTAGACTGTTGTTGTATTTTAGATTATTGTTTTATTGGCAAAAGTTTTGAGATCTTTTGAAAGTTCGTTGTTTGCGGGGTTATCATCTGGGAGGGGGAATTGGGTAATTGGTTCAGCAATTGTTGTGAATTTGGACATGTCGCAACCGTACCACTAGAACAACGCAGAACAGTCAATTCTGAGTGGTACACAACCATTTGTTTGCCAGTTGTCTTCCAAGAAATCAGGAAAACCAACCGCCGAAGACGGATCACTCTTCACCACGACAATGCGAGCTCTCACACATCGGCTGCGACAACTGCATTTTTGAGTACCCACAACATCGATTTGATGCGTCATCCGCCGTATAGTCCTAACTTGGCACCGAATGACTTCGTTTTATTCGCGTACGTAAAAAACAAACTGAGAGGTCAACGTTTTTCGACACCTGAAGAAGCGGTTGGTGCATTCAGAATGCATGTGTTGGAGATACCTCAATCAGAGTGGCAAAAGTGCTTCGACAATTGGTTCAAACGCATGCAAAAGTGTATAGATCTTCATGGGGAATATTTTGAAAAACAATAAAGTGATTTTCGATGATCAATATTTGTTTTTGTTCTCTAATCCCGAAATATAAAAGGCAAACCTCGTATATATATATATAAATATATATATATATATATATATATATATATATATATATATATATATATATATATATATATATATATATATATCTATATATATATATTCATATATAAATATACATATATATATATATATATATTATTTTTATTTTTTTTATTATTTACTGGCCCGTAGGAACCCGGAAGTTTATGACCTCACCGACTCGGCTCCGCCATTGTTCCCTGTCCTGTGCGCGTTCTATCCACGTTCGACCATCCGATCCTATCATCTGCGTCGCGGACGTCCTGTCGGTCTCTTCCCCGTTAGTTTACCGTCAAGAATTCTATGCACCGTCCTATCATCGCCCATTAGCGCTACGTGTCCGGCCCATCTTAATTTTCGCGACTTGATCACTCTCACTATTGTAGGTTTGCGGTATAGCTCTTCCAATTCGTGGTTGTGGAGTTTCCTCCATTATCCTGACTCCTCGTCATTTACCGCCAAATATATTCCTTAAAACTTCATTCTCGAATATGCGGAATTTGTTTTCTTCTGGATTGGTGAGAGCCCATGTTTCGCATCCGTATAGAGCAATCGGCGTGATTATGGTTCTATAGACACAGAGCTTTATATTACGTGATAGCAGTTTGGATTTTAATAGCGTTGCCGGAATGTAGTCTTTTGTTAATTTCCTTTGACGTTTCGTTTCTGGTCGTCAGTATCGTTCCCAGATATTTGATTTCTTTGACATTTTCAAATATCTTGCCCCTGACGTTTATATGTGTTCTCTGAGGTCCATCTGCTCTCGTCGTAATCATGTATTTCGTTTTGTCTTTGTTTATTTCTAGGCCCACCTCTTCTGCTGCTTGCATGATGATTTCACAGTTTTTACTTATAGTTTCGAGATTATCGCCCAGAACGGCGATGTCATCCGCATACGCGAGCACTTGTGTGACCCCGTTCAGGGATGATCCGGCCATGTTGTCGTCTTGTACCTTTCTGATAACATACTCGAGGACGAGGTTAAAGAGACATGGTGAGAGGCCACCCCCCTGTTTTAGTCCGTCCCGGATTTCAAATTGTTCTGAGAGCTGGTTTTCTATTCTAACTCGCCCCTTGTTTTCGTTCATGCAGATTTGAATGAGGGCGGCATATTTTTTCGGGATCCCCAGCTCAACCAAACTATGGTAGGCTTTTTTGAAGTCAACGAACAGTTGGTGAACCGTCTCTTCGTATTCGCACTTCTTTTCCAGCAGTTGCCTTATTGTGAACATTTGGTCGCTTGTTGACCGGTTCCGACGGAATCCGCATTGGTAGTCTCCCAATATTTCTTCTGCGTACGGTGTGATTCTCGCCAGTATGACATATGTTAGTATTTTGTATGTGATTGGGAGCAATGATATTCCTCTGTAATTTGCGCAGTCAGATCTGTCGCCTTTTTTCCGGAATGACTTCCTTGTCCCATATTATTTTAACCAGTTGGTGGATCTTTCGAGCGGTTGCCCCTCCTCCATGCTTCACAAGCCCTGCCGGTATGCAATCGATTCCGGGAGCCTTGTTGTTTTTCAGTTTGTCGCGTCTACACCTTCGTCGAAAGAGGGCTCTGGGAACTGGGGCTCGGCTGTATGTACGTCTGGTGCGTTTATTTGTAGTTGATGGGTGCGACATTGAGCAGGTTTTCAAAGTACTGGTTCGATCTTGTCACGATATTTTTTGTTTCTGTCACCAGACAGCCGTTTGTGTCTCGGATCATTTTGGCTCGCCCTCGGTAGCCATTTCTAATTGAATGCCGGCGTACATACCTCTGCTGTTCTTTGCTCTGGTATTTTCTATGATTTTTTCGATCCGAGTCTTCTTCCATTCGTGTTTTTTTGCGTTTGAAAAGTCTAGTTGTTTCTTTCCGAATTGTCGCGTATCTTACTGCGTTGATTTCATCATATGCTTCTTAGTGGATCATTCTGAGGCGTTTACGTTCTTCGATCTTTGCCCTGCACTCATCGTCAAACCAAGGTTTGCACATAGTTGTTTTCTTAAATCCTAATACCTCTTGGGCTGTTTGTTTGATTGTGTCTCTGATCGATGCCCATTTAGTGTCCACACTGTTGGCTTCCTCTTCCTCACTACTGTCATTCTCTCGGATGCTAAATCTATTCGTTAGTTCGTCTTGATATTCAGCCCTTTTACGTAGGTCTTTTAGTTTATCAATCTCGAACTTTTCGCCCGTCTCCTGTGACTGCCCATGTGGGTTTGCTGCAAGCCGACTCCTGATTTTCCCCATCACTAGATGATGAACGGAGTCGCAATTTGCTCCTCTATATGATCTTACGTCAAGGATATTCGAGTGGTGTCTTTTGTCTATGAGGAAGTGGTCTATTTGGTTACGCGTTACGCTGTCGGGTGATATCCATGTGGCTTTATGGATTTGGTTGTGCTTGAACATCGTGCTTTTCACTACCAGATCTTTTGACGCTGCGAACGTGATAATTCGAATTATATTATCATTTGAAACGTCGTGTAGACTTTCTTTACCTATAGTTGATTGGAAGATGTCTTCCTTTCTAATTTTCGCATTGAGGTCGCCGATGAGGATTTTAACATCGAATAATGAGATCCCATCAAATACTTCCTCTAGGGTCTCGTAGAATGTGTCCTTTGTTTCTTCGTACGTAGATTCTGTTGGGGGGGTGTACGTTTATAAATACATAATTGTATCATGGTCCCTGTATTTTTAGCACCGACATTCGGTCATTAATAAATTGCACATCTTTTACATGGGGCATAATCTTTTTGCTTATGATGAAGCAGGTCCCTAGGTTATGTGTATCGGTACCTTCACACGCCAGTGTAAACCTGTTGGTTTCGATTACTTGATGTGGGAGTCCCGGGAATTGCTTATTACGTTCTTGTTGGAATTGTTTATACGTTTATTACGCCCCACCACCCCCCCCCCCGCAACTCTAACGGTTTTTAAGAAATTAAGTGTTGCCATTTGCAAAAAAGTGTGGCCCACCCTATATACAAGACACACTGACATGAAAGATGGCGCACCCTATATACATATATACCTAAAACGATTTCTACTCATCATTGGTTTCGCAAAAGAGCAAATGCGATTAAAAATATATGGGAGTCTGCATCAGGTCGTCAGGAAGTAGTTGTTCGAAGTTTAAACGCAGTGATAGATCGAATCACAAAAAAAAAATTTGTGTGCAAATCAGATAGTATTTTTCAAAAATTTATCCACAAAGAAGAGAATGTTCCAAACTTGTATGATTGTGGCTTGAGAATAAAAATCCCTGAAAAAGCCGACAGTTGAAGGGGAGAATTGGTCCTGTAGACATAGCCTTTGAAGATACTTATCCTGTGCCGCCAATCTTCCTCCAGAAAGTCGATTTCCTCTTTGCTCCTTCGATTTACTCAAAGGTGACAAGTGATTGTGAAATATTTTTCTTATTAAGAATACGTAACTTTGATTTTCGACCTTTTTATTACCTTAATATTGAAATAAGTTTCCTTGCCCACACCCGATGACGTTTATTAGGTTCAAAAGACAATTCCCCTTTTCTATTGTATGCATCGCTAACCTCATTCTCCGTGACAATCCGCCAGATGGTCCATGGCAGCTGCCACGCAACTGGTATACTGCGAATGTACTAGATTTCTCCAGCACATCCAACTGCCAATCCGCAACAGTCCAAAAGATCGTAGCCGATAGTTCTGTGAAGTATTGTGAAGTTACCACAGGAAATACCACCTCTACCAGAAACTGCTGATTCCAAAGCGTCTATAATTCATCAACTTCCAACTGGGACTGGAACTTTAATAGGAGATTTTGGGCGTGTGGAACGTTGAACGCATAATTAAGTGAAAAATTGATTTTATACCTACAACATCTAGTGAATTTCCTGGGCGACTTCATCAGCAGCAAAACCGTGAGTAGACTTTTGTTTTTACTTTCATTGCACCAGATACCGCTAGACCTCACACTTTTTCTGTATCCGCTGGGATGGCACAATCTGTGATCCCTTGTCCGTAGCCTGAAAAGTTTAGGCATTGACTTTTCGTATCAGAGGGATCATGAGGACGTATTGTTTGAAGATACTTGTCGACGAAGACTTGGACCGATTGTCGTACCACTGTAGTTGGTTTTGGTTCAGACAACATGAAGCCCTTGACGACACTTGACAAGCGCCGTGCACAAAACCAAGTTAATGTAATCCTCGGATCAGTTTTTATGAATATTTTTTTAAAAAACAAGAGAAGGAAAAATAAATGGACTTAGCCACCTGAAGTGAATTACTTGCTCCGAGAAGCAACTCCGTCGCTGTGTGTCTTAACAGGCGTGCTAGTTAAAATTTCGCAAATTATTGAAACTAGTTCTAAAGCAGACTTTTTGTTCCTGTTCCTAGGTTTACACCTTCTTTTATAAGCGTTATACCACGACTTTTTCTGAACTCTTCCCGAGGGCATTTTCCGCCCAAACATACTTTTCCGGTTAGGTATATTGGTCTTTATCGTTGGTTCAAGGTATCTGTTTCTTGAAGGTGTCCGGAAGTGATTTAAGGGCTGGCGTAGTCATCGTACTACGTTCGTAGCTTCATGTATAAAAACCTTTACAGCCTCCAACTATGTTGTGTCTATATGTTGCGTGGGAAAAATCATACGTATATTGCACAGTGTTAGCACCAAATTACGTCGGTTTTTAATTCCAAAGTTTTATGCAATAATCTAACGAAACCCACATTTCCACTTTGTTCACTCCTCAATAGAAATATACTATAAAGATATCGGAAATTCGTTTTATATTAACGTATTATATATTAACAGAAACATCTGCACGCTGATGGAAGATGAATTTATTGAACATTGAATAGTCAAAAGGAATACTTTGCAATGCCTGATGGCTTACTTTTCCTCTTCCTTAAGTGCGCCAAAATTAATGAATGTGTCAAAACCTGGTACACATAAAATTCCGCACTAAATGATTTTAGATATTTTTCCCACCAAACAGGAAATTTATGTATTCGTCGGAATTACTTGCGTTAGAACAAACAACGTGCCCAACAAGACAGTATATCTGCCGAATCGATGAGAATGCTTCGACTTTTTGTCATTGCTCTATAAACCACATTCCCAATGAATTCAAGTCAAAAAATAACATTCAAACTCGCTTCATATTCAGAGTTTCTTCCTACTTTACTCAATTGAACTTGGAGTGAAGGAATGTAGCAGATAATTCCATTAAAATAATCGAGGAAAGTTATAAGCCACCCTTCGATATCCTTCTGATTAACTATTGAAGTGCGTCCAAGATTATTTTAACAACTATGTCTGTGTTACCGACCGGCCTAAGGGACTTTTTGTTTATTGGTAAACAAAAATCAGTGAGCTTGCAATAAGAAGAAACATTTAAGTCAGCGAAGGGTTATGTTATTTGCCATTGTACGACGCCTCCCATCAATCCGGAAGCAGAGTGCCGACGTTAATCTTTTTCGTCTGGATCTATATGATACAACATGGGGGGACATCCAACCATAACAATACCTTTGTCGCCGACAACAATTCTAACGTCTGTTCCTCGATCTTTGTTTATGTTTTCTTTATTAGTATTATTATATTTTCCTGTATCCTGTTCCTCTCAGATTGCCTTATCCAGGCGTTAACACCCCCAGGAAACAAAGAACTTAGGGGAGAAATAAACCACCAGGTCTGTCCCATGTCAACGGATTCGTTTAATTAATTTTTATTTTATTTATCTCTTTTCTCCAATGGTAAATTAACAGTATCTTAAACACGCAAACGAAGGCATCTTAAAGTGAACTGTTCGATCAATATATGCGGCTGGCAATGAACTCTATAGGTAGGTCCTTACATTTGTGCCTGTGATATATGTGTATTGTCTGGCCACCTGCGTAATTTTTTTATTTATCGTCACACGCGAGCGAATTAATGACAATCGAGTCAGGTAAACAAGCCGGGGTGTTTAACCACAACTGTTTCATGGAAAGACGGGACCCTGCTCAAGTTTGTTGCAATTTAAGAATACTCGTTTAAAGTATTTTGTCATGTAAATTTAAACGAATTTACTTTGTTGGGGATACCCTTGCCAGGAGATATCTAAGAGAAGAATGTCGTACGAATTTATCCAAGACGTGGTTTGTATTTGCATAATCCATTTTGTGTTCAACAATACGTAATCTTTCTCATTGCCGAATGTCCTTTGTTGACATCTTAATCTATTACAAGTATGCGACGGGTCTGTATGCCAAATTCCATAAACGTTGGTCTCATCACGGAGCAGAAGAATGTAAGAGTTTGCAAATGGAAACGATTATCCTCTAGAGCGTGCTACTCGAGACGTTGAGAAAACTGCGCCATAAACGAGATTAAGAAATCAATTTAAAAGGATTGCTGTTTATATTTTACACAAAATGTTTAATTTTTTAATTTGAAAAAGAGTCTTGTTGCTTTCCAAAGTATTCTCCGCGAGGATCAGTGCGTTTTTCCTCACTCAAACCATTTATTATAACTTTCATGACACATCCAAAGAGATCACATTGTGCAGAATCCAACGCAGATAAATTTATTTTAGCCCAAAATGTTTGTGCAATTTCTCATGCCTGCTCATTATACTAATACGAAAGGATGCCCCAATTTCATGGTAAATCTGTGGGGGGTACGAAGTCGTGTGCCGGCGTACGACACGGGATTCTACTTCGTCCCACCGTCACTAAAAGAAAGTTCCGCCGAACACTGTGCACCCAGAAGCAATGAAAACCAAACACTCTTGTAAAGTTATTAATAATGTCTCGATATTTATTAACCATAGTTGACGACAATTTAAACTTAATGCTGGTGACATACATAATCAATCAAATAACGATAAATAGCAGGGATGCGAATACAATCGTGAAATAATAGGTTGTTACAACGAATTTAATTCACACAATATTAGAACTCCGAAATACATTTAAGGACACACACGAATCACGAGGAGGACGAAAAACTGGAAAGGAAAAACGACTTCTAGAGAGCCCACCGTACCGGCGCCGGTACGGTGGATGGCGGGTGACCCGACCGCCTTGCTGGTTGAATTAGGACTCCTAATGTCCTTGGAAAAGGAAATGTTTTCAGGCGGGAGACAATGGGAGTTGGATTGCGGATATGGGGGGTTTTCAGGTAAGTGGGCCGTGGGGTTTGGTGGAACCGTCACAAATCACCTGTGCATCTTATATGAGGGTGAATCAAATATAAACAGTAACTTCCCGTTTTTGCTTAGCAACAAGTTGCGAGCTAGATAATCTTGTGCGTGGCTGTTGTTTGGTTTATGAAGAGTAGGGAAATTGGCTTGGCTAGCGGTTGTGCTCGATATTCTAGTCAGTACAACCATAAGCGAGTAAGAGTTCTGTTACACAATGGATTATTATAAAATGTTTAACAAATTAAGGCGTTAAACTCTCTGATATTTTTTCTCGATTGAAAGCACAGTTTGGTGATGATACACTGTCTGAGAATCGTGTGCATATATGGGCCAGATAATTAAAAAGTGGGCGAGAACGTATCGAAAACGAAATTCATGATCGACGCTCAAGGACAAGTCGTACAGATGACAACATCCGTGCCCTTCGACAGCTTACTGAAAGTGATCGGCGCTTAACTGTTGGAAAAGTCTTACCAAAAGTGGGTATCAGCTATAAAAGTGCTCAATCCATTATCGCTGACGAGCTTAGCTTCAAACAAATTACTGCACGATGGGTTCGGAGGTTATTGGCTGTAAATCAAAAACGTATCACCTCGGAGATCAGTGGAAGAATTCTGGGTCGATTTCGGCACGAAGGAGAGGATGTTTTGAACCGTATCGTTTAATGGGACGTGGGTCCTTCATTATACTCCCGAGACGAAGGTGGCAAGTAGGAGTGGCAATGGAAGGATGAAGGCTGCCCAGTGAAGACCAAAACTCGGCTCTCAGCTGGAAAAATGCTTGCAACGATTTTTTTCGACTCAAAGGGAATTTTAATCATTAATTTTCTTCACAAACAACGAACAGTAAATGTAGCTTACAGTCAGTTGTTGCAATCGGCAAAAACGACTTATAATTCGAGATGTCATCCTTCTGCATGACAACGCCAGGCCTTCCACTGCGTCACACATTGAAAGAAATGGGGCGGGAAACCCTTAAACACCCTACTTATAGCCAAGACCTGTCTGCCGGTGACTCTTTTTTGTTCGCACCCTTGAAGGAATCACTTGGAGGAAAAAAAATCGAAAGTAATGCAGAAGTCCTGCGCAATTGGCTTACAACTCGCCCTAAATCTTTTTACAAACACAGGATATTAAAGCCTCCAAATCGATGGCAAAAGTGTGTAGACAACGCAGGAGACTATGTTGAAAAATGTTGATAACATAGTTAATGTGTAACATTATCCAATAAATGTATAAAAAGAAATTGTATTTGATTAACCCTCATATTAGCTGTTTATGCATCGATTTTTGATACAACACCACTCGTAACCTGTGGGGAAGAAGTATGGTGCGATTCGTTTATTCAATCGACAAACAAGGAACCCATCTTCGGCATTATCAGCGAAGCCGAATTCTCCCACGTTTCCTAATGCAAACACGAAACCGGTTTCTACTGCAGGCAGAAGTCACATAAACAGCTAAAACCTCAATTAGCACAATTTCCACGATGCATTGCGGTCTATCTATATAGCTGCAATGCACAGCATAAACAATGATCTACACGATCCCTTTGTCTTTCAATGTTTCAGGAGTCGTTCTCACGACCTTGTTGGATGAGTAAACAGTGATCCATTAGCACATTGCTAACATCAACACACTCACACCACGGCATACAGAGATCGCCGTCCATTGGTCGCCAGGCATTAAGGAAAGATTTCATTTCCTTGGTGGCCACACTCTAAAAAGAAATGTTCGCTCTCTTTATACGAATCTCACCTTTAACTGAGGATTGAATACAAGTCGGAGTTGTGTGGGGGTAGGGGTGGGGGGGGGGGGGTGTATGGCGCCAAAACACGGGCACCTGGTTCGCTTCCTTCCCATTTATTGTTGACTCAGAATTGGTCGCTTATTTAAGAAAACTCCCGGGGCAAATACCGCAACAGCAATCCTTTAAAGGTTTTCCTTCTGCACCAACGGGATGTACGCAACGTCCGCACACAAAACAATACACCAACGGCGAAGGGAAGGAGGAATAAAACGCGCTGGGGTCGGTTTTCTTATTGCTAAGTTTTTTCTTCTTTATTATGTTTTCACTTAAAATAGTTTATAAATTAAATTCACACTAAATAATTCTCCATAAGTTTATAAGCCCGCTGGCGGTTCTTGACACCCTCTACGTTGAGTCCTAATCGGTATTTAAATGGTCTCTGAACGTTCACACAGTTTCCAGCTTCGTAACTTTTCTGTGGCGCAAAAGATTTAAATCAAACCAGCTCGGTGGTTGTGATTGTTCACCGTTCGGCGAAATCATTCATCGTGTCGTGGCGGTTGAGTCATATCTAAAATAAACTCACTGCCACTTACTATGAACTCGAAAAGGGTAGCTATGCGTGCATAGGGAATTTAGTTCCAACGAATCGCTGCCGTGCAGGCTGAATTGGTTTCCTCTGTCGCTATGTATACGGGGTAATTGGTTTTGGAAACACGACCAAGTATGGTCATGAGTTGTCGATTAGACGGGGGAATATGGGTCTTGGTCGTTGCGATGGTTGTTTCGTGGAACTGCAACGCATCGTACTGGTGACTTACCAGTAAGGAGAATTGGTATTGGGTAGGATGGGAGCCGAAATGATTTTCGGGAAAGTAAATGTTGCTTGGTCACAAGCGACAAATATAGTTTAAGGAGGAAATGAACCGAAGTGGTGTTGGGGAAAATACGTGCGGTTTGATTGTAGGGAATTGATGTCGTTTTACATCTTTTAGGTGGAATAGGAACCGAACTGGTTTTCGGGGGAAATTGATGAACGATATAGTTTAAATGGGAAATTGGCCGAAGTGGTGAAAAAATGAATGCGGTTTGATGTAGTTGAGGGAGATGATTAATATTCCGTTGTAAGTTTGAAAATACATTTTATTACAGGTTGGGAAATGCATTCTGGGCATATTAGGAAGTGTATTTGTGGCATCTCTGACAGATACACACAATTCAGAAGCAAAATAGTGAAGAACACGAACGAAAAATCGAATAAGAAAAATACATCAGAGCCGTATACCTTAGCGATAACATAACAATTCACATCAGTGGAGTATAGTCGAGTTTTAAAATCGAATTCTAAAATCGGCCAGTAGCCTGATGGGTAACGCTTAGGTTCAATTTTTTGGGTGATTCAAACTGTCATAGCGTCAGTTCGAATCACACGTTCTTCTTCACTATTATTTCAAACGCTAAATATTCTTTGCATGTTGCGAATGTGTGCTATTGCAGGTTTGGTTTATGGTGACGCGCTGGTAGCGGTCGAAGTTAGGTAGGGATTGCGGGTTGGTTTGTGGTGTCTTCGTGGTATGGCATGGTACCGGGTGCCACGGGGGCACAGGTTCACCACGTTTGTCCCACCGATTTTCTTCTGTCCCTGACTACACGATTTAAAACTCCGTCTTGTATATATTCGTCCTCACTTTATTTATTCCTTTTGGGGTTAACTTAAATGTTCACATTCAGTATCAATATATAATTTCAGGACACGAATTTAAATTAAATGTTCGTTTACAGTATCGATATATAATTTCAGGACACGACTATACATTAAATTAATTGTTCACATTCAGTATCGATATATAATTTCAGGACACAACTATACATTAAATTAATTGTTCACATTCAGTATCGATATACAATTTCAGGACACGACTATACATTAAATTAATTGTTCACATTCAGTACCGATATACAATTTCAGGACACGACTATACATTAAATTAATTGTTCACATTCAGTATCGATATACAATTTCAGGACACGACTATACATTAAATTAATTGTTCACATTCAGTATCGATATACAATTTCAGGACACGACTATACATTAAATTAATTGTTCACATTCAGGACACGACTATATATTAAATGTTAACCATTAGGCGCACCATATCCGACTCAGCACAAGTGTCTTTTTACCTAACTTCCTCGACCGCAATTAACGACTGACTCTAAATTCTTCAACGATCCTCAAAAGTTACGTCTTTGCTTTTTTTATCTAGGCAGTCAATGCCATTTCATCCTTGTTCCTTCCTTTTTTTTGCCGTCCAAGCGCCAGAACCCAAAAATCCCAACCATCGCTTCGATGACCATATATGGCGCGATTCTCCCTAGCATCGGCACATAGAAGCGCGAAACATAAATAAAGTTTCCTTCTGGGGCTCATGGTGTGTGTGTATGTCCACAGTAAGCACACCGTGGATCATCGAATCCCTTAGGGCAACACCATGAGCAACGGATTCACAGCTGACACCAGCATCCCAACGAAGGGTTGGAATGTTTACCTTACGTAAGAGGCACACACGATGCGTGTGTCGTCGCACCGATGATGGTGGCCCAACCAAATTACTCATGTGCACAATACGATGTTGCCTCCGACGTCTGGGCGAGAGATGAAGGAGCAACCTTGCTGCTTGGTTACTTTGCCGTGTATTTGCATGCATGACACGATCCTCGCGCAGGTACGTAGCAGTGCAAGTAAATAAGGGTAGCGCCGAATGTGTTTCCCGGATGTATGGCCCGTTTACAATTCTTTACCAGAATTTTGGTGATGCAACACACAACCGGTGAATTACTTCTAGGGACTGATATTTAATGCCGATGCTGTTTGTGTCGGCCAGGATTATTGGCTCCAAAATTCCTGCGATGCCAGGTATAGCGACCACCTTATTGAAATAGTGACGTTCAATGAGACTGTCAGTAAACCCGCTTCTTTATGCCTTTAGCATGCCCTCGGTGGGGTTTTTAACCAGGTAAATGGAAAGGTGGATTGTGGCGTTCAAAAGAACCCCCACAGGTTCTTCGTGTGGTATAGAGAACCCTCACAGTTCACTCCTCAGTGAGTATTTTTCCATCACCCGACCGAGCCAGTCGGGTCTCCACTCCGCCCCCGTAGCGCTGCGGGGCGCGTACATCTCTCATTCGCGAGTTAACACCCCCTAGTTTAAGTGGACTTAATAATGTGTGTTACTTCCATTTCCTGGTCCCCTTTGGTTCGCATAACTGTTATTCAGCGAAGGTTTGAACGTTAAATACGAACCGAGTTTTAAAATAATTACAAATAATTTTACCCAAAATAGAACATTTGAACATTCAATAAAGGATCCTTTGAACAAAATAAACGTTTTGCTGCGTTTTTTTTTTATTTCCGTGGTTTTGCGTCCGCTCCTCCTTCTCTAATCAACTGTCAGACCATCTTCGCCGTGCAGCAACAATAGCAATTAATTTGGTGATCGTTCCGTGATCACTCAGTGTCTCATACGGTGTGTTGTGGAGTTTCGTTTCTCTCGGGAGAACAGTTTTCTTTTGGTGTCCGGTGGAACTATTACAATTGGTGAAATATGATGGGGAAAGAGGTGAAACCAGTGCAGTACGTCTGCACACAAAACTTCTTCCCCACAAACCTAACCGCCAAGGGGACAGTACGTGGGAGATAAATGTTGTTAGTTACGTATTCGTTCATAAAAACACAACTTTTAGTTTTTCTTAATAAACTTTTTCACTTATAACTAATTTCCTTTTATTTTAAACTACTTCCGAGACTAGTGGACGACTGCCTCTTCATTTCAACCTGAAAACCTTTTCAACCCGTACCATTAAAGACACAACTAGTTTACATATTCCAGAGAACATTTGGTAAATAGAATTGAATTCGGGTATTGTTTACATATTCGGAATAACGAAGATAAATAATTAGGTTCAAGTAATGTTTGCATATTATATAAGATAACATAGGATGAGGCAATTGCGTACATACATATTTTAGAAAACATAGGATAAAGGAATAGAATGGAAATATTGCTTACAATGTGTGAATGCAATGTGAATAAGATTGAAGATAATGTTACTATAACTTGGGAGTTAAGATAAATAGGTTGGGAGGAAATTATATGTATTCTTATGCTGTGGAAAGTGTTGTCTGTGGTATTCGAAGTAATCAAATGGATCTCCATGCACGTAGTTTAGTGCTGTGGAATGTGCGAAAATTGTGTGAGAGTATGCAGTGCGGAAAATCCTCATACTCTTTCCTTTCATTGCGTTTGCTTTTCCTCTTTTGCGTCCCTCAGTTCAATACTGCCGATTGATTTATAATCTTTGCTGGGTTTTTGGTATTTGAGTGGCGTAATATTCCGTTCGCCCTGCGTTCTGAGATTTAAGGGTACTCCAAAATCCCCCTTTGTGCTTGGGTTAATGTAAAAAAAAAATCGTCATGGAAAGGACGTGTACTGGATTTCGGCACGGATGTAGTGGAGCACCTACTACTAGGGCATAACACGTGTAGTGCTTGCTTTCACTCATCCATCGCTGGTCTTGAGTCGCATCCTTTTCTGAGGCGGTGTTGGTTTTCTGTTCCGGGCCATTTCAGGTAATAACTAATTCATACATTCTTGATTTCAATCTACCTGGCTATAAGTTAGTGTCCCTGTTCTTTTCATGGTCTAGCCACATACATACGAAGTGATATTGATTATCAGCCTCTGCCACAATATGGACTCTGTTCCAATCCAGGATTTTAAACTGAACCTTCGTAAGCATATATACATCACTCTTTATTTTTTTTTTACAGAAGTGCGAACTTAAATAGAAACGCATCCTTTAGTGAATTTCATGCTCTGTCTGATTCTATCGATAGGATCTTGACTTTATATCCGCACGCTGAAGTCGTAATTGTGGATAATTTCAATGTGTATAACTCTTAGTGTTGCACCGTAAATTTGGGTGCCACAAAATAAATAAATAAATTAGGAAAGAGTGCGTACTCATTGTTGTGCCCCAGCGTTTGGCTCGACGGGGCTTCGTGCCGCTGTGTTAGCCTCGCTGGCTTTCTCCTATGTGAGCTGCTGATGTTGATTTGCTCGATTTACACTTCAAGTTCACTAATTGCTTCTTGGTGTTCGGTCTAGAGGCACAACAATGTCTAAATGGACTTTTTCGAAGGGCTTCTTTGCAATGTCGCTTATTACCATTGGTAGGGTTGGTGAAGATTTCATGCGTTGATATGTCTTGCATACTTCTGGAATGCAGCCGGTGCTCCCTTTAGACCGAACGGCATACGTTTGAACTCATAATGCCCGTAATTTGTGCTGAACACCGTCGTATCTCGATCGTTCTGATCCACTAAGACTTGGTAGCGAATCATCATCATCATCGGCACTACAACCGGCATCCGGTCTTGGCCTTATTTAGCTGAGGCTTGTTAAATTTTCGATGATAATTTATTTTTCCGGGCAAGGTCATTAATCCTGCGCCACTTGGTAGCGGATACCGCTGGCTAAATCGAGCGTGGAAAAATAGCGAGAGTGACCGAGTTGGTCCAAAATGCCCTCTCCTCGATGGAGAGGGTACGTATTGCCAATGGTTATGGGGGGGGGGGGTGTAGTATGGTGTACAGGCGTACTGCACCGGTTCACTTCATCCCTCCATCATCAGTTCACTAAAGAAACACTGGTCACGACGCCGAACATGGAAGTGTGTGTAGGTCTCTCAACACCATCTTAGTGTCATGAAAGAAAACAAGGACTCTTCGTCTTATTCTTAGTTTTATTAACTCGCAACATAAAATCGAACATAAATGAGATAAATTGAATACACTGTCAGCGCGTAGAATAAATTGTATAAACTAGTCAGTACATTGAATAAATTGAATAGATTTGTATAAACTTTGACTAAATTTAATCTCTTTCACTTGTTTGTTTACTCTGGTAGTTGTAGCACCCCACTATATACGATCCACTTCCGCACGTTTGAACGAATAAAAGCTGACTGAAACTCTGTCCGTATGATTACTCTATTCCGACAAGGCTAGAATGTGTGTGTATACTTTGGACTATGAAATCTGACTGACTGCGTGCAGAAGCGGCGGTGGATGAATCTCGACTGACTCGGACTCTGGTTTGAGGAAGTGACGAGAAGGAGAAAAATGGGGATTTGTTGCTGGTGCGCACTAGCCAGCCGACGTGACTGCGCTCTCTCTTGTGCGCTCTTCGTTTCCCCATGCGCACCGGGGTGAACAAGTGCTGGCGCATTCGTTGCACCCCGATGTGCGCGGAGCGGACGAAAAGCACAAAGCGAGGAGCGCAATAACTCGGGTTGATCTGGCTTAGTGTGCGTGTGATAATGTGGCCTCCGAGGTGTTTCACACTGGGGTAGTGTGGCGTGGTGATTATCCCGGACACGCATGGCTATAGAAAGGAAGAAAATGTGTTTTACGCTATTCACCTGGGTAAAGAGATGTTTAATCCCCAGCGTATGGAGGAACTGGGCAAGGGCCAAGTGATGCTAGGGAAATATTATCGTGTGATTCAATCGAATGTTTTGATAATTTTCCCAAGCGGTTCTGCAATGATGCGACAACTTCGTCCTGCTGGATTTGGTTGTCGCTAATCGACATGAACAAGAGTTGCCGTATGGCGAAAAAGGGAAGCTAAACTCTTTTATGCGTTCTCCGCATGGAAAAATGAGTTTAGCTATGCGCCCTTGGAGGTAACATTCTTTGCAGGTGAACAGGTAAGTAGGGGGAATGGGGTTAGTTTGACGCACTGTGAGGCGGTCGAAATTGAATGGGATTGGCCGGGAATGGTGGGTGGTTCTCCGTGTAGCTTAGAGAAACCCCCATAGTTATATCGTTCAGTTTCCTGAAATCGACCACAACTGCCCATCGGGCTTTTCAATCGAGGCCCACTTTCTTCGGAATTACCAAGGGGGGTAAGTTCCACGGACTTTTACTTGGTTGAATGATACCATTCTCTAGTATATCCAGTACTTGGCCATTTATCACCTGGTTCTTGCACACAGGCAGACGGTACATTCCTTAGTTTATAGGCGCTTAGTCCTGTACCAAAATTATTTCATGTGTCATCGCACTGGTATAGTTCAGGTGGTCGCCTTTGTGGTGGAAAATGTCGTTAAACTCCTCACATATTCCCACTATTGATTGACACTCTTGGAGACTTCGGTTTTTTCCAAGTGGAGTTCCTTATGTAATTGTGTCAACCTTTAATCTTTTGGCGATTCAAGAGGTGACGCATGCTCCGGAAAAATCTGTCGATGTATTGCAGGTGTTCTACCTCCGAAGATTCTTTATTAGAATTAATCCCGGTTGACGTATTTGCTCCCCCACTGGTATGAATATTCTCCTGGTTTTCCAAAGGAAAGACGGAAAAATCTTTGGTTGGAAGCAACTCCACCTTGATCCGGTCGATGGTTTGAGGATAATCTATGATATTGAGTGCCTCTATCTGGGCACTTTTCCCCTACTTCAAAATATAATTAGGTAGAAGGATTCCTGATTGTACTTCTTTAGGCACCAGAATTACCTCTTCCCAGATTACTATGAGGAGTCCAATCACCTTTTATGTGGGCCGTGGTACTATGACCGCTCTGTTCAGAAAAATGTCTACCTCCGAAGGGTCTGATGGTAGGCGCGCTACTAACGCTTCGCCTTTCATGTCGTTTTTCGGCTTTTGGGATATTGCCTTGATGTTGGAGTAACTGGGGCCAGGCAAGTTTTCGCAGCGCTTCCACTGTGTGGGTAGGATTTCCGGGTGACTACCGACCGCGGTCTGGATCTGCTCAGATCCCCTTGGTGCGTATTCCAGTTCGGCTGCCTTCAGCCGTGGCATCCCCTTCCTATCATTTGTAAAGTTAATGAAAAAACTTACAGGATTAATGATTGTTTGGGGGAATTCCAAACAATCTCCCGGTCCAATAACTTTACAATTTCTAGACAGAAAGCCGTTACCCAACAAGCCGTGTGCAGACAACCCCGACAAGAATTCTACTATCTGGAAGCTACAGGGGATTTCTTGATGTAATTTGAATATCTCCTGGTAGTAGCCTCTAGACTTGCCCTTCCCAAAAAGCGTTTGTAGGGTTGTTGCCTTCTGGGACTTTCGTCGGCGGAAACTGAGAGCAGTTTTTTTCATTGTGCGAGTTTAATTCGGCTGGGTTGGGGTCTTCCCACCCGACCTCTGGGAGTATTGCGACTCTCCCACTTTGCCTTTGTCGACATACTGCCGCCATGTGGGTGTATCGTCCGTGAAATGTACACCCTTCTTTGATCGATCGCTCTGTTTTGGAGTCTCCGAAGAATCCGTGCTAGTAGAACTGGAGTGAATACGGTCCGTTTTGGGTTGACGGTGTTGTAGTCGATGTTGTCAGCGTATCAAATCCGTAGTGGGGTTCTTGCTCTGCTTTCGAGCCTCGGAAGGACTAGTACTCCCAGAACTGATACGGTTCGGGCATGTAGTTTTTGGCCACCTTTGTCGCGGGAATGTCTGTGGCGCTGTGATTTATTCTTCATCTGAACTTTCTTCCATTCTAAATTGACTGTGCAGATCGGTAGGATATGCTGGTGACCTAAATCCTTGGGTGTTGGGTGTACAGGTTGATAACCTCTGAGTTTTCTCCCATTTGCTCCTGTTGCTACACCATGTGACGTGTGACTCTTTCGGCCACAAAACTCACAATAATATAGAATGCTGTATACCCTATGATATCGTATGTAGTTTGATATAGAGGGTTGGACTTTTCCCCGATTTGACGTATTGGGGGACACCATGTCTTGATACTGTGGCCTATTTTTTATAGGTCCGGGAGTGCGTGGATGTGGTTGTTTATCTGATGCATGCCAATCCTTTATATCATGCCGGTTTTGTCTGCAATCCCTGCAGAATGTTGGGTTTCGACGTCTTAGACGCTCGTCGTATAAATGTCCCTTCGTATTACAAAAACTGTACGTCACGCGTGCAATTAAAGGGTGTTGCGCACGAGGGTCTATGTGAATTTACAAATGAGTCCCCCTGGGGTAAAACATTGATAAGTTAAAGGAACGACAAAAGAAAAACGATAGCACTGTAGACGTCCTCTCATATTATTGTCCGGTTTACTTCCCACACACTGACTACTATTTTTGGCGATATATTCGCCCGAAATAATTTTATCCAATTAAATAAGTTGCGCGATAATGAATTAACGACAAACCGCGACCCTACCGACACTCTTGATTTTTAACGTTGTGTGTCCACACACCGCTGGGGATGAAATTCGACTTATTAAGCGGCGTGAGTCGCCGCTGTGGTGGTTGAAATCTGACTCCTCGATGCCATCCATATCCGTCAGATTCATCGGTGGTGGATCATATCGATGTAGGAGGGGCGAAACGGATCAACTTGACAGCAGCCAATGGTGATAGAGAAAGGGGTTAAATGGGAGGATTCCCATTTGTCCGTATAGGACGAGTACGATGCCCCTTAGCATGCAATACGGACAACGATCGGCCGACACCTGATCAAACAAGTGTACGAGCATATTGGGCTGCAGGCATTGCAGCCATAAATCATCGATACCGCACGCCTGAGAACGAAATAGGATTTTGTATTCTAAGTAAACAGAAACGCTATTTCAAGGGTCACGATGAGATGCACATCGTGTTTACTCATGCGTCCATGATAATGCCGTTGCAGGCTATACATTCTTCAGTGACGATAGGTCAGCCGAAGATTTGGGTCTGGTTTACATGACGGTGCCGGTACATGAGTACAGTGGCGAGGAATTAGCCTTGCAAATGTGCAAGCGTACGTCTCGCCCAGGGTGGCCATGGACCAGCGGTTAGTTAATAGCATAAACACAGTGATGCTACTGTGTGCTTGTTTGGTTTACAGGCCGGAACATCATTAGGCATGATCATGGGTATGATTGTCTAAACGTCAATCATATTCGTGCCCAAATCCCATGATCGGTAGATAACCGATAAAAGGAAATTAGTCGCAACTATAGCGAATCTTAAGGAATAGGAGTAATGTATGTTTATTCATTGGCCATTGCGTACAGTATCAATTAGCTTGTACTCAGATTGCCAACGTCCCATCGGGCGGTGTGTCGGGTGTGTTGTTTGTGTTAAAACAACACTGGAAATTTCTATAGACGGCTAGCAATGGCTGCGCTGTGGGTTGCTGTTTTTACAATCAATCGATGACTTGGTAATGAGGATGAACATGTGGTGCACATCTAAGAGAAAATGCTTCTTCGCACAGAGCATTGGCATGTGCATGCATTGGTACTGGTTACCTAATGAAGTAATGCGGAATTAGCTTTTGGGGACATGGTGGTTTGTATGCAAGCATGCTCCCGGAGTGGGAATTTGATGCTTATGTTTTCAGGTGGAAGGTGATGCAGAGTAGGTTACGATACTCATTTGCAGGTAAGTAGAAGGCAGGTAATTTATGGAAATGGGTGGTTCTTTGGAAGCGGGTTAAAGAACACCCACAGACTCATTGTGGTAATAATCTACATGGCCCTGGTGAGGTCGTCCCAGGTCGTCTAGGTGTAGACCCTGTTGG
Organism: Microdon myrmicae; assembly: GCA_963931805.1. Lineage (NCBI taxonomy): Eukaryota > Metazoa > Arthropoda > Insecta > Diptera > Syrphidae > Microdon > Microdon myrmicae. The sequence continues at coordinate 28,425,664 of OZ007497.1, read as the reverse complement.
TCCTTTGAATGAACGTAGTAAAACTTGAAACCTAGCCGGCTTCTTTACAGGTTAGGGGGGTATAACAGTTTGGGGTTGTTCTGTGAAGGTAGTAGGCGATTTATTATTATTCACCACAACTAACCGAGGCGCATCGTTAACAGGTAGATGTTGTCTCTGGAACGACTCCTGTGGGTTTGGCAATAATTTCCCGTAGGCCTGGTCTGAAACGCTTGTCGTTTGCGTGTGCTTGATCTGGTTTGCCACCCCAATAATAAAACGGGTTCGTACTATGAATGATCGGTTTGTTGATCATGGTAGACCCATAGTTTAGATCAAACACGTTAGGCGGGAGGATATTGTATGTTTAAACATTCTATGAGTTTCCCATACTATAAAAATCTCTTTTTTTAAATATCTCCTATGTTTTCTTCAATTGGAGGAGTCGTGCGATGATTTGTTTGGGAGTATTTTCTCCTGAGTCCAGTAAACGATGTCGGAAGTGGTACTCTCTGACCCCAACCATTAGTACAGATTTACCCAACCTTTCGATTTGGATGGGGAATGCGGCACTGGTGTCCTGTCCGTATGAGCTAGTCGTCGCTCCCTTTATACGAGCAACGAGACCTGGGATGTCCTCTTCGTAGGATTGTCGCATTCGAGAGAGTTGTGAGTGTAACTTCTCCTATGACTCTCACGGTAACAACGCGCTCCAAAGTCGTTGTTCGAACTCCTTGAAGGTTAGCGGGGTTTATTCCTTAAGGATGCGGTAGGCTTCTCCACCCAATCGCATGGGTAACCATTGAAAAAAATGTTGCTCTTCTCGCGTGGACAAACATTTAACTGTGGCGGTTCCGCCAAACCCACGGTTCGCTTTCCTAAAAAAACCCCATCCCTGCAACCCAATCTGCATAAGCTTTCGCTAATGCAATCGCATTAGCACCTTAAACGCTTCACGCGTCAAATAGATCCAATTATATTACCTAAAAGTACCTGTAAGAGAATTCGTACCTGCATTCATTTCTTTGAGTTCAAAATCTTTCTCAAGAATTCTGTTCCAAACAGCATATCCCTGCAAAGAAAACTTATCAGTTCACATATCACGTAACCATCCCCACTAGGGATAATGATCATTGCGTCACCTATTCCCAGCTTCATTCATGTGTACAACAAATCCCTTATATACACTATATACTGGAAGACCAAATAGCACGGTTTGACGCAGAGGCCGGGGCGAACAGGCAGGCTGGAAAAGTCATGAAGTGTCTAACTACCGCATGTGATGCTTCTATGTCACGAAAAAGACAACAAGCAGGGGCTATCAAACCAGTGTATTGGTGGAACTCAGAAATCGCCCATGTGCGATCGGAGTGCAGCAGGTTAAGACGCTTGCAACAAAGAGCAAGAAACCGTAACACCCACCTACAGTTGCTCGCAATGCAATAGCTGGAGCACGATGGCTAGGTGGTACCAAAAAATATTGCGCGGTGGTGACGCTTGATGTAAAAAATGCTTTTAACTCGGTGAATTCGCATCGGATTCTAGAAGCGTTGGGCGATCTACAAGTCTCACCCTACTTGGTGCGAATATTAGCAAACTATCTCTCGGATAGAAGACTGCTCTATGACACAGATGAGGGACCACAGGAATATAAAATAACAGCGGGTGTACCTCAGGGATCTGTATTAGGTCCGCTGTTATGGAATATTATGTATGATGGTGTGCTCAGAGTCAACGTACCAGAAGGGATTAGAATCAGCTAAACATCTAGATGACCTGGAGAATATTTGCTCCCAAGCAATCCAGAGCATTAAATGCTGGCTAGATATGTCCGGACTGAAACTAGCTGGAAATAAGACGGAGGCAGTTTTAATAAGCAGCCGCAAGAAAGTTTAACACCTTGATTTGGAAATAGAAGGACAAATAATCAGATCTAGTCCCTATATTAAATATCTTGGTGTTATACTCGACAACAGGTTGAGCTTCAAGGAACACCTGAGGAAATCGAGTGAAAAATCGGCAAGAGTATGCAAAGTTTTGGCGAGACTGCTACCCAATGTTGGAGGACCCCGGCCCCACATAAGGAAACTCATAACCAGTGTCAGCACCTCCATTATAATGTTTGCAGCTCACATATGGGCAGAAGCCGCACAGTATAAGTCGTACATGAGGGGAGTGAACTCCGAACACAGACTGACATCACTAAGAGTATGTTGTGCATTCCGAACGTATCCGAAGATGCCATAAATATTCTGGCCGAGAGGACACCACTTGACATTGCAGCTAAAGAAAACGCTGCATGGCATAACGTCTCCCAAGAGAATCGTTGGAGAATGCGGACACAATTAGAGCTCTCAAGCCTAAGAGAATGGTAACGAAGGTGGGATTCTTCCACCAAGGGAAGATGGACCCACACCATGATACCTGATATAGAAACATGGGTGAAAAGAAAACATGGCGAGCTGAATTACTACTTGACTCAGCTAATATCAGGACATGGATGCTTTCGGCAATACTTGCACAAGTACAAGCATGTGAATCACCCATACTGCTTGTATTGCGAAGGCAAAAAAGAGTATGCGGAACACGTACTCACAGAGTGCGTGAGATTCGAGACCACACGAACGATTTTGGAGAGACACACGAGACGGACAGTTACTCCGGCTGGAGTAATAGAATACATGCTTAGTTCAAAACAGGCATGGTCCGTAACCAGTGGTATTCTCTGTGAAATGATGCAGCAGTTGCGACGTGACGAGCGGAGTAACAGGTAAACTCCGTCCCGCCCCGCGATGGAATATCTAAAAGAAAGTTCCGCGGGGATCAACGGGAATATGAGCCTGGCGGGAGGTGGTTTTAGTCGGTAAAAACCCGGCATGCCCCTGGATCGGTCTAGAGGTATCTTTTGAAGATTTCCACCTTCCTACCGAAACCAAAAAAAAAAAAAAAAAAAAAAAACACATTGGCTGGGTTTTTTTTCCAACAATAAACAACCCAAGAAGCTGCATGTAATTAGCGCAATCGACGCTGAAGCCAATTTCCCTAATTCGCACCAAGTGGAAACAAAGAACGCTGTTCCTTCACAGGCTTCCTGGCGATACCATAAACAATCCATATCGTTTATGGTATCCTAAACACAGTTTTCATTTAATGAGTAGCTGCTATTTATCCAGCTGACTCTCATTATCTAACGATGCATAGGTCGCTTTTCCCTTTGTATTGTAATTGCCCTGAATGTATTCCTCATGACCTCGATGCATAATCAAATACAAACCCATTAGCATCCCACGAAATTCGATTTGTTTGTTTCAACGAACACACATCTCCTGGATGCACATTATGCCCCTTCTTGCTGTTTTAGATTCGTTGTCATGGTGTGTTCCATGAAAGAACCCACGTACACACATACATGTGTACTACCAACGATCTTCACCCCAAACAATTGAATATCGTTGAGTCCTTTTACATCCATCGACCGAGCAGGTCGTGGTCGTTGTCGCTCCCGCTCTTCGTCGCACGGCGGAGTAGCGCAGATAATTAAGTCGAGTGGAGTAAGTGTGCTTTCAATTAAAGTGAGTTTTACGCCTTATATGTTGTTTCTGTCCGTTCTTGTAATCGTGTGTGCAGTAAAGTCGAGTAGCATCGCGTGAATCTGCTGCGCGAGTTCTAATTGTTAAGTGGTATTATCAATCGCGCAAACGCGAAATAAAAAACATTAATAATAACAAATCTGTGCGTCAGTGTTTTATTTGTTCGGGTGATGACTTTCTGGGTGAACAGTTTTCTGACAGTGTTTGGCGGAACATTGTCGAAACTTTTAGTGACGGACGGATGGGAATAGGACTGAAACGAGTGCCCGTGTCTGGCACATTACTCCAATGAACATTTGTAGTTCGAAAGTTCCGTTAGAGCGTTTTGGTCCGGTTCTATGGACTAAGTCCAGAGTTTTGTCCACTCCCAACATGGTGTCTATGGGTTGTTCCATCCCGCGTTCAGGGGAGTTTCTATTCGATTGGTGCTTCCTCTGTATCGAGGGATTAATCTAACTAATGTAAACCGTAGAGGACAGAACCAAAGGCGAAGAAAAGAAATAGCGAACAAGGAAGAACCAGAAGAGAGTCACCAAGAAGCCAGATATCTGTAAAAGAAAAGAAAAGAAAAGAGCAGACAAAAAGCTGAAAAGAGAAATACAAAAGAAACAACAGAAAAACCCGACGGAAACTTATCCCGCTCTCTCCTGTGTGATAAAAAATTATATATTTTATTTAATTTTTTATTTATATGAATATATATATATATATATATATATATATATATATATATATATATATATTTTTTTTTTTAAAGCCTAACCATTAACAAGGCTAATTGGTGTAGATCCGCTAGATCGTCAGGGCTCTACCCACCAGTGGACCTGTACCTCCATGTATTCTCGGATTTAAAGAGTTCTTAACTCTAGTACAGTCCGCAGTTTTTGGTTACAGCCCGCGCCAATTTATTATATTTATTATGAACAAATGAATATTTTGGAAGGGACTTACTTGAGAACTGTCAAACTGCTGGTTGGTTGGCGTTCACCGGTATTATTGGTACAGGGGGTGTTGAATTCTTGAACCTCCTGTGTCTTTACTTTTGTTGTTATAATTATTGACGTTCGGGTTTTTATATTTATTCACGTTCGGGTTTTTTTTTGCCGGCAGCTTTTTATTTTAATCATTACCAAGTAGTTTTTTTTTAAATATATTTTCTACATGTTGTTATGATTAATATTATTATTTATTAAGATAAATAGATAGATAGAGATACAGATAGAGAGAGAGAGAGAGAGAGAGAGAATGCCTGTGGGTCTGAACATTGTATTCCACAGAAAAGTGATATTCCGCACACACAAAAAATCCTCGCGAGTCTTGATTTCTCGATTTGCTTGTCAATATAGAAGGCCACACATAACAATAATGGTTCTCCAGAGAGCCCAGCACGTCGGTTGGTAAATTTGCATTAATTCTTCTTATTGTTCATACCTAGTGATCACCATCTTTCTTTATCATTGCAAAACTTTGTTAGTGATAAGAAATTGTTAACAAGAGAAGATTGCGGGCATAGTGGGGCTTATCACCAATTGGGATTAGTGCTCCCTTCAGAGAACATCATGAAGTTGTCTACTAAGAGGCAACAAAATACAGGAAAAGTAGTGATAGAATGGCGATGAATATACTCTCGTTCAGTGGGATTAAATGATGCACTTTATTTGATTCAGATTAAGTTACAGTACATATTTTCTAAGGCGAGTGAAAAAGAAAGATAAATGGTTTCAATGAAGATGTCCAGTGCCAACAAAATGTCGTATAATATCGGGTATCGTCTTTGGTATTAAGGTGGAAATGAAACCGTAATGGAAATTTAATGAAAGGATTGCTTTATTTTCAACAGACCCGAATTGGATAATCCGAAGCATTTTAAACAGAATCTTGAAATAAAAGCAAACATAATCGATTTCTTTTTCCCCAAATGTACATAAATTAACGCAACCTATGCATTGAAATAGTAATTCTCTTTGAATTATTTCACAGAAACGCTGTCAAGGGCACACCAAGGTTGTTGGTATAATGCAATTCTATCTCGGAAATTTCTGAAGGTGAAAGGCATTTGCATGTACTGTCTGAATATGTAATCACTTCGTCAAGGATTTTTTCAAGGGCTGGTTATAAAATATGAACAATGGCTTGTACCAATGGAATTTGAAACGGACGAATTCTCTTCACACATTTATCGTTTGGCGCAATTAGACGAATCAAATATTCACGTAAATTGATAAGGTTATTTATATTATCATTTCAAGATAAGGTTTTCAAAGTCATCTCTTTGTATGAATTCTATATTAACTGCCGCAAACCATCAAAACCTGAATGTAATTCTTCGCAGACCTCAAAACGTCTACCCCTTTATCATGTGTGCTGAGTCTGTAAAAGCCTCTTCATGAGGATGGCTATGTTCACATGGCGCCCGTAACCTATTTATACCTCGTCTAATTGAATGAAATAAGTTCAGGAATGATGAGATGTTCTTCAATCCCACAAATAGGTGTACGGATGTGTGGACGTTGCGGGTTTCAGGATTTAATCCTCTTGCTTCTGTGATGTATATGATTCCCCATCCGTGAGCAGGTCCAGAAATGTAATTTTTGTCTATTGTGCTTTTGTCCTTGGAATTTACGAACCACAATGAATTATCAATTTACAATTCAGATTGAGAGAGATCTTCCCCAGAGGGTAAACAAAGGTGCGACAGGGTAATTCAGATTCATTAGTCATGTCGGATAACAAATTGAATGTGAACTTTTACGACGGGTAAACAATCAACCGGCAAGTGAATGAATAAGCAAATTGAAATGATAGCCTAACAGGTGTGGCATTGTTGGAAATCTGGGGATGATTGTGTGCCAATGGATGATCCTGTTGATTAATTGCAAGGCAAACGGAAGAAGAATGATAAAGTAATCATTTCAAGGTTTACCTGTTGGGTTACCGGAATGCAGTGAGTATGTATAATACAATATATAGATAAATAAGGGATAAGAGGTGTTTTTATAAAATGGGATAATACAGAAAATTTACGATAGACTACAATGATAGAGAAAATTTGGGATATGACCCTGATAACAGTTGCCGTCAACTTGTCAGCTAGTCGAAGAAGTACTTTTCTTCCGAGCCAAATCAATGCGATGAGATAAAAACAATAATATACGCAATACAATATTATAACATTTTATTTTTAATATTTTATTTATTGTTTAGTTATAACAATCGAATCTCCAATCAAGTCACATCGTTTTAGAGTATTTACTTCATAATGATTAGAAGTTTTATATCTGGTGCATTTTACGATTGGGTATTTCGTCTATAGTTTGTCTAGCAATTTGTTAATGAATTTTGTATAATTCACAACATTTTTCCCAGATATAACTTTTTTTTTTAACGTATTTATTTGCAAAAGAAAAAGAAGTATGTAGGGTACGAGGTCGTGGCACCGGCATGGGTGCGAGTTCTACCTCGTCCAACTAACACTCCGTTGTTTATCAAGGTCCAAGACACGCAGATGTCGGCCGAGAGAAATAAAACACTAGCGTTGTTCCTTTTTTATTGGTGCCGTTTCGTTTAGTTTTTTTCTTTACATAAAACAAAACCACTACTTTAGTTAACAATATCGGACGTGATGCCAACCAATATTAACACAAACTCATATAACATATCTCTTTTATACCGTCGATGAAATGTATACTTTAACGAAAACCTTCGGAGACAAATACCCGAGAAACTACCGCTCAACTTAATGGATGATGACTAAAATTTACTACGCCAACGACTCCGTATATTATCGCGTCTCCGGGCGCACCGGAGAGCGGAAGTCGGCATGACCGTGGTGGTCAGCGGATGGAATTTGACTCCGGGAAAATCATCTCGTGCAGATCTGATTCGCTACGAGGGAAATTTTTAGGGGCATTTCCCTGAGAGAGAAAGTATTTCCCCCCACTAGGGAAAAGATTTACGTACCACCAGAGAAACGTAATCCGACATGACTAATGAATCTGAATTACCCTGTCGCACCTTTGTTTACCCTCTGGGGAAGATCTCTCTCAATCTGAATTGTAAATTGATAATTCATTGTGGTTCGTAAATTCCAAGGACAAAAGCACAATAGACAAAAATTACATTTCTGGACCTGCTCACGGATGGGGAATCATATACATCACAGAAGCAAGAGGATTAAATCCTGAAACCCGCAACGTCCACACATCCGTACACCTATTTGTGGGATTGAAGAACATCTCATCATTCCTGAACTTATTTCATTCAATTAGACGAGGTATAAATAGGTTACGGGCGCCATGTGAACATAGCCATCCTCATGAAGAGGCTTTTACAGACTCAGCACACATGATAAAGGGGTAGACGTTTTGAGGTCTGCGAAGAATTACATTCAGGTTTTGATGGTTTGCGGCAGTTAATATAGAATTCATACAAAGAGATGACTTTGAAAACCTTATCTTGAAATGATAATATAAATAACCTTATCAATTTACGTGAATATTTGATTCGTCTAATTGCGCCAAACGATAAATGTGTGAAGAGAATTCGTCCGTTTCAAATTCCATTGGTACAAGCCATTGTTCATATTTTATAACCAGCCCTTGAAAAAATCCTTGACGAAGTGATTACATATTCAGACAGTACATGCAAATGCCTTTCACCTTCAGAAATTTCCGAGATAGAATTGCATTATACCAACAACCTTGGTGTGCCCTTGACAGCGTTTCTGTGAAATAATTCAAAGAGAATTACTATTTCAATGCATAGGTTGCGTTAATTTATGTACATTTGGGGAAAAAGAAATCGATTATGTTTGCTTTTATTTCAAGATTCTGTTTAAAATGCTTCGGATTATCCAATTCGGGTCTGTTGAAAATAAAGCAATCCTTTCATTAAATTTCCATTACGGTTTCATTTCCACCTTAATACCAAAGACGATACCCGATATTATACGACATTTTGTTGGCACTGGACATCTTCATTGAAACCATTTATCTTTCTTTTTCACTCGCCTTAGAAAATATGTACTGTAACTTAATCTGAATCAAATAAAGTGCATCATTTAATCCCACTGAACGAGAGTATATTCATCGCCATTCTATCACTACTTTTCCTGTATTTTGTTGCCTCTTAGTAGACAACTTCATGATGTTCTCTGAAGGGAGCACTAATCCCAATTGGTGATAAGCCCCACTATGCCCGCAATCTTCTCTTGTTAACAATTTCTTATCACTAACAAAGTTTTGCAATGATAAAGAAAGATGGTGATCACTAGGTATGAACAATAAGAAGAATTAATGCAAATTTACCAACCGACGTGCTGGGCTCTCTGGAGAACCATTATTGTTATGTGTGGCCTTCTATATTGACAAGCAAATCGAGAAATCAAGACTCGCGAGGATTTTTTGTGTGTGCGGAATATCACTTTTCTGTGGAATACAATGTTCAGACCCACAGGCATTCTCTCTCTCTCTCTCTCTCTCTATCTGTATCTCTATCTATCTATTTATCTTAATAAATAATAATATTAATCATAACAACATGTAGAAAATATATTTAAAAAAAAACTACTTGGTAATGATTAAAATAAAAAGCTGCCGGCAAAAAAAAACCCGAACGTGAATAAATATAAAAACCCGAACGTCAATAATTATAACAACAAAAGTAAAGACACAGGAGGTTCAAGAATTCAACACCCCCTGTACCAATAATACCGGTGAACGCCAACCAACCAGCAGTTTGACAGTTCTCAAGTAAGTCCCTTCCAAAATATTCATTTGTTCATAATAAATATAATAAATTGGCGCGGGCTGTAACCAAAAACTGCGGACTGTACTAGAGTTAAGAACTCTTTAAATCCGAGAATACATGGAGGTACAGGTCCACTGGTGGGTAGAGCCCTGACGATCTAGCGGATCTACACCAATTAGCCTTGTTAATGGTTAGGCTTTAAAAAAAAAAAAAAAAATATATATATATATATATATATATATATATATATATATATATATATATTCATATAAATAAAAAATTAAATAAAATATATAATTTTTTATCACACAGGAGAGAGCGGGATAAGTTTCCGTCGGGTTTTTCTGTTGTTTCTTTTGTATTTCTCTTTTCAGCTTTTTGTCTGCTCTTTTCTTTTCTTTTCTTTTACAGATATCTGGCTTCTTGGTGACTCTCTTCTGGTTCTTCCTTGTTCGCTATTTCTTTTCTTCGCCTTTGGTTCTGTCCTCTACGGTTTACATTAGTTAGATTAATCCCTCGATACAGAGGAAGCACCAATCGAATAGAAACTCCCCTGAACGCGGGATGGAACAACCCATAGACACCATGTTGGGAGTGGACAAAACTCTGGACTTAGTCCATAGAACCGGACCAAAACGCTCTAACGGAACTTTCGAACTACAAATGTTCATTGGAGTAATGTGCCAGACACGGGCACTCGTTTCAGTCCTATTCCCATCCGTCCGTCACTAAAAGTTTCGACAATGTTCCGCCAAACACTGTCAGAAAACTGTTCACCCAGAAAGTCATCACCCGAACAAATAAAACACTGACGCACAGATTTGTTATTATTAATGTTTTTTATTTCGCGTTTGCGCGATTGATAATACCACTTAACAATTAGAACTCGCGCAGCAGATTCACGCGATGCTACTCGACTTTACTGCACACACGATTACAAGAACGGACAGAAACAACATATACGGCGTAAAACTCACTTTAATTGAAAGCACACTTACTCCACTCGACTTAATTATCTGCGCTACTCCGCCGTGCGACGAAGAGCGGGAGCGACAACGACCACGACCTGCTCGGTCGATGGATGTAAAAGGACTCAACGATATTCAATTGTTTGGGGTGAAGATCGTTGGTAGTACACATGTATGTGTGTACGTGGGTTCTTTCATGGAACACACCATGACAACGAATCTAAAACACCAAGAAGGGGCATAATGTGCATCCAGGAGATGTGTGTTCGTTGAAACAAACAAATCGAATTTCGTGGGATGCTAATGGGTTTGTATTTGATTATGCATCGAGGTCATGAGGAATACATTCAGGGCAATTACAATACAAAGGGAAAAGCGACCTATGCATCGTTAGATAATGAGAGTCAGCTGGATAAATAGCAGCTACTCATTAAATGAAAACTGTGTTTAGGATACCATAAACGATATGGATTGTTTATGGTATCGCCAGGAAGCCTGTGAAGGAACAGCGTTCTTTGTTTCCACTTGGTGCGAATTAGGGAAATTGGCTTCAGCGTCGATTGCGCTAATTACATGCAGCTTCTTGGGTTGTTTATTGTTGGAAAAAAAACCCAGCCAATGTGTTTTTTTTTTTTTTTTTTTTTTTTGGTTTCGGTAGGAAGGTGGAAATCTTCAAAAGATACCTCTAGACCGATCCAGGGGCATGCCGGGTTTTTACCGACTAAAACCACCTCCCGCCAGGCTCATATTCCCGTTGATCCCCGCGGAACTTTCTTTTAGATATTCCATCGCGGGGCGGGACGGAGTTTACCTGTTACTCCGCTCGTCACGTCGCAACTGCTGCATCATTTCACAGAGAATACCACTGGTTACGGACCATGCCTGTTTTGAACTAAGCGCGTATTCTATTACTCCAGCCGGAGTAACTGTCCGTCTCGTGTGTCTCTCCAAAATCGTTCGTGTGGTCTCGAATCTCACGCACTCTGTGAGTACGTGTTCCGCATTCTCTTTTTTGCCTTCGCAATACAAGCAGTATGGGTGATTCACATGCTTGTACTTGTGCAAGTATTGCCGAAAGCATCCATGTCCTGATATTAGCTGAGTCAAGTAGTAATTCAGCTCGCCATGTTTTCTTTTCACCCATGTTTCTATATCAGGTATCATGGTGTGGGTCCATCTTCCCTTGGTGGAAGAATCCCACCTTCGTTACCATTCTCTTAGGCTTGAGAGCTCTAATTGTGTCCGCATTCTCCAACGATTCTCTTGGGAGACGTTATGCCATGCAGCGTTTTCTTTAGCTGCAATGTCAAGTGGTGTCCTCTCGGCCAGAATATTTATGGCATCTTCGGATACGTTCGGAATGCACAACATACTCTTAGTGATGTCAGTCTGTGTTCGGAGTTCACTCCCCTCATGTACGACTTATACTGTGCGGCTTCTGCCCATATGTGAGCTGCAAACATTATAATGGAGGTGCTGACACTGGTTATGAGTTTCCTTATGTGGGGCCGGGGTCCTCCAACATTGGGTAGCAGTCTCGCCAAAACTTTGCATACTCTTGCCGATTTTTCACTCGATTTCCTCAGGTGTTCCTTGAAGCTCAACCTGTTGTCGAGTATAACACCAAGATATTTAATATAGGGACTAGATCTGATTATTTGTCCTTCTATTTCCAAATCAAGGTGTTAAACTTTCTTGCGGCTGCTTATTAAAACTGCCTCCGTCTTATTTCCAGCTAGTTTCAGTCCGGACATATCTAGCCAGCATTTAATGCTCTGGATTGCTTGGGAGCAAATATTCTCCAGGTCATCTAGATGTTTAGCGACGGCTACTATTGCCAAATCATCTGCGTACTGAATGATTCTAATCCCTTCTGGTACGTTGACTCTGAGCACACCATCATACATAATATTCCATAACAGCGGACCTAATACAGATCCCTGAGGTACACCCGCTGTTATTTTATATTCCTGTGGTCCCTCATCTGTGTCATAGAGCAGTCTTCTATCCGAGAGATAGTTTGCTAATATTCGCACCAAGTAGGGTGAGACTTGTAGATCGCCCAACGCTTCTAGAATCCGATGCGAATTCACCGAGTTAAAAGCATTTTTTACATCAAGCGTCACCACCGCGCAATATTTTTTGGTACCACCTAGCCATCGTGCTCCAGCTATTGCATTGCGAGCAACTGTAGGTGGGTGTTACGGTTTCTTGCTCTTTGTTGCAAGCGTCTTAACCTGCTGCACTCCGATCGCACATGGGCGATTTCTGAGTTCCACCAATACACTGGTTTGATAGCCCCTGCTTGTTGTCTTTTTCGTGACATAGAAGCATCACATGCGGTAGTTAGACACTTCATGACTTTTCCAGCCTGCCTGTTCGCCCCGGCCTCTGCGTCAAACCGTGCTATTTGGTCTTCCAGTATATAGTGTATATAAGGGATTTGTTGTACACATGAATGAAGCTGGGAATAGGTGACGCAATGATCATTATCCCTAGTGGGGATGGTTACGTGATATGTGAACTGATAAGTTTTCTTTGCAGGGATATGCTGTTTGGAACAGAATTCTTGAGAAAGATTTTGAACTCAAATAAATGAATGCAGGTACGAATTCTCTTACAGGTACTTTTAGGTAATATAATTGGATCTATTTGACGCGTGAAGCGTTTAAGGTGCTAATGCGATTGCATTAGCGAAAGCTTATGCAGATTGGGTTGCAGGGATGGGGTTTTTTTAGGAAAGCGAACCGTGGGTTTGGCGGAACCGCCACAGTTAAATGTTTGTCCACGCGAGAAGAGCAACATTTTTTTCAATGGTTACCCATGCGATTGGGTGGGGAAGCCTACCGCATCCTTAGAGAATAAACCCCGCTAACCTTCAAGGAGTTCGAACAACGACTTTGGAGCGTGTTGTTACCGTGAGAGTCATAGGAGAAGTTACACTCACAACTCTCTCGAATGCGACAATCCTACGAAGAGGACATCCCAGGTCTCGTTGCTCGTATAAAGGGAGCGACGACTAGCTCATACGGACAGGACACCAGTGCCGCATTCCCCATCCAAATCGAAAGGTTGGGTAAATCTGTACTAATGGTTGGGGTCAGAGAGTACCACTTCCGACATCGTTTACTGGACTCAGGAGAAAATACTCCCAAACAAATCATCGCACGACTCCTCCAATTGAAGAAAACATAGGAGATATTTAAAAAAAGAGATTTTTATAGTATGGGAAACTCATAGAATGTTTAAACATACAATATCCTCCCGCCTAACGTGTTTGATCTAAACTATGGGTCTACCATGATCAACAAACCGATCATTCATAGTACGAACCCGTTTTATTATTGGGGTGGCAAACCAGCTCAAGCACACGCAAACGACAAGCGTTTCAGACCAGGCCTACGGGAAATTATTGCCAAACCCACAGGAGTCGTTCCAGAGACAACATCTACCTGTTAACGATGCGCCTCGGTTAGTTGTGGTGAATAATAATAAATCGCCTACTACCTTCACAGAACAACCCCAAACTGTTATACCCCCCTAACCTGTAAAGAAGCCGGCTAGGTTTCAAGTTTTACTACGTTCATTCAAAGGACCAACAGGGTCTACACCTAGACGACCTGGGACGACCTCACCAGGGCCATGTAGATTATTACCACAATGAGTCTGTGGGGGTTCTTTAACCTGCTTCCAAAGAACCACCCATTTCCATAAATTACCTGCCTTCTACTTACCTGCAAATGAGTATCGTAACCTACTCTGCATCACCTTCCACCTGAAAACATAAGCATCAAATTCCCACTCCGGGAGCATGCTTGCATACAAACCACCATGTCCCCAAAAGCTAATTCCGCATTACTTCATTAGGTAACCAGTACCAATGCATGCACATGCCAATGCTCTGTGCGAAGAAGCATTTACTCTTAGATGTGCACCACATGTTCATCCTCATTACCAAGTCATCGATTGATTGTAAAAACAGCAACCCACAGCGCAGCCATTGCTAGCCGTCTATAGAAATTTCCAGTGTTGTTTTAACACAAACAACACACCCGACACACCGCCCGATGGGACGTTGGCAATCTGAGTACAAGCTAATTGATACTGTACGCAATGGCCAATGAATAAACATACATTACTCCTATTCCTTAAGATTCGCTATAGTTGCGACTAATTTCCTTTTATCGGTTATCTACCGATCATGGGATTTGGGCGCGAATATGATTGACGTTTAGACAATCATACCCATGATCATGCCTAATGATGTTCCGGCCTGTAAACCAAACAAGCACACAGTAGCATCACTGTGTTTATGCTATTAACTAACCGCTGGTCCATGCCCACCCTGGGCGAGACGTACGCTTGCACATCTGCAAGGCTAATTCCTCGCCACTGTACTCATGTACCGGCACCGTCATGTAAACGAGACCCAAATCTTCGGCTGACCTATCGTCACTGAAGAATGTATAGCCTGCAACGGCATTATCATGGACGCATGAGTAAACACGATGTGCATCTCATCGTGACCCTTGAAATAGCGTTTCTGTTTACTTAGAATACAAAATCCTATTTCGTTCTCAGGCGTGCGGTATCGATGATTTATGGCTGCAATGCCTGCAGCCCAATATGCTCGTACACTTGTTTGATCAGGTGTCGGCCGATCGTTGTCCGTATTGCATGCTAAGGGGCATCGTACTCGTCCTATACGGACAAATGGGAATCCTCCCATTTAACCCCTTTCTCTATCACCATTGGCTGCTGTCAAGTTGATCCGTTTCGCCCCTCCTACATCGATATGATCCACCACCGATGAATCTGACGGATATGGATGGCATCGAGGAGTCAGATTTCAACCACCACAGCGGCGACTCACGCCGCTTAATAAGTCGAATTTCATCCCCAGCGGTGTGTGGACACACAACGTTAAAAATCAAGAGTGTCGGTAGGGTCGCGGTTTGTCGTTAATTCATTATCGCGCAACTTATTTAATTGGATAAAATTATTTCGGGCGAATATATCGCCAAAAATAGTAGTCAGTGTGTGGGAAGTAAACCGGACAATAATATGAGAGGACGTCTACAGTGCTATCGTTTTTCTTTTGTCGTTCCTTTAACTTATCAATGTTTTACCCCAGGGGGACTCATTTGTAAATTCACATAGACCCTCGTGCGCAACACCCTTTAATTGCACGCGTGACGTACAGTTTTTGTAATACGAAGGGACATTTATACGACGAGCGTCTAAGACGTCGAAACCCAACATTCTGCAGGGATTGCAGACAAAACCGGCATGATATAAAGGATTGGCATGCATCAGATAAACAACCACATCCACGCACTCCCGGACCTATAAAAAATAGGCCACAGTATCAAGACATGGTGTCCCCCAATACGTCAAATCGGGGAAAAGTCCAACCCTCTATATCAAACTACATACGATATCATAGGGTATACAGCATTCTATATTATTGTGAGTTTTGTGGCCGAAAGAGTCACACGTCACATGGTGTAGCAACAGGAGCAAATGGGAGAAAACTCAGAGGTTATCAACCTGTACACCCAACACCCAAGGATTTAGGTCACCAGCATATCCTACCGATCTGCACAGTCAATTTAGAATGGAAGAAAGTTCAGATGAAGAATAAATCACAGCGCCACAGACATTCCCGCGACAAAGGTGGCCAAAAACTACATGCCCGAACCGTATCAGTTCTGGGAGTACTAGTCCTTCCGAGGCTCGAAAGCAGAGCAAGAACCCCACTACGGATTTGATACGCTGACAACATCGACTACAACACCGTCAACCCAAAACGGACCGTATTCACTCCAGTTCTACTAGCACGGATTCTTCGGAGACTCCAAAACAGAGCGATCGATCAAAGAAGGGTGTACATTTCACGGACGATACACCCACATGGCGGCAGTATGTCGACAAAAGGCAAAGTGGGAGAGTCGGAATACTCCCAGAGGTCGGTTGGGAAGACCCCAACCCAGCCGAATTAAACTCGCACAATCATAAAAACTGCTCTCAGTTTCCGCCGACGAAAGTCTCAGAAGGCAACAACCCTACAAACGCTTTTTGGGAAGGGCAAATCTAGAGGCTACTACCAGGAGATATTCAAATTACATCAAGAAATCCCCTGTAGCTTCCAGATAGTAGAATTCTTGTCGGGGTTGTCTGCACACGGCTTGTTGGGTAACGGCTTTCTGTCTAGAAATTGTAAAGTTATTGGACCGGGAGATTGTTTGGAATTCCCCCAAACAATCATTAATCCTGTAAGTTTTTTCATTAACTTTACAAATGATAGGAAGGGGATGCCACGGCTGAAGGCAGCCGAACTGGAATACGCACCAAGGGGATCTGAGCAGATCCAGACCGCGGTCGGTAGTCACCCGGAAATCCTACCCACACAGTGGAAGCGCTGCGAAAACTTGCCCGGCCCCAGTTACTCCAACATCAAGGCAATATCCCAAAAGCCGAAAAACGACATGAAAGGCGAAGCGTTAGTAGCGCGCCTACCATCAGACCCTTCGGAGGTAGACATTTTTCTGAACAGAGCGGTCATAGTACCACGGCCCACATAAAAGGTGATTGGACTCCTCATAGTAATCTGGGAAGAGGTAATTCTGGTGCCTAAAGAAGTACAATCAGGAATCCTTCTACCTAATTATATTTTGAAGTAGGGGAAAAGTGCCCAGATAGAGGCACTCAATATCATAGATTATCCTCAAACCATCGACCGGATCAAGGTGGAGTTGCTTCCAACCAAAGATTTTTCCGTCTTTCCTTTGGAAAACCGGGAGAATATTCATACCAGTGGGGGAGCAAATACGTCAACCGGGATTAATTCTAATAAAGAATCTTCGGAGGTAGAACACCTGCAATACATCGACAGATTTTTCCGGAGCATGCGTCACCTCTTGAATCGCCAAAAGATTAAAGGTTGACACAATTACATAAGGAACTCCACTTGGAAAAAACCGAAGTCTCCAAGAGTGTCAATCAATAGTGGGAATATGTGAGGAGTTTAACGACATTTTCCACCACAAAGGCGACCACCTGAACTATACCAGTGCGATGACACATGAAATAATTTTGGTACAGGACTAAGCGCCTATAAACTAAGGAATGTACCGTCTGCCTGTGTGCAAGAACCAGGTGATAAATGGCCAAGTACTGGATATACTAGAGAATGGTATCATTCAACCAAGTAAAAGTCCGTGGAACTTACCCCCCTTGGTAATTCCGAAGAAAGTGGGCCTCGATTGAAAAGCCCGATGGGCAGTTGTGGTCGATTTCAGGAAACTGAACGATATAACTATGGGGGTTTCTCTAAGCTACACGGAGAACCACCCACCATTCCCGGCCAATCCCATTCAATTTCGACCGCCTCACAGTGCGTCAAACTAACCCCATTCCCCCTACTTACCTGTTCACCTGCAAAGAATGTTACCTCCAAGGGCGCATAGCTAAACTCATTTTTCCATGCGGAGAACGCATAAAAGAGTTTAGCTTCCCTTTTTCGCCATACGGCAACTCTTGTTCATGTCGATTAGCGACAACCAAATCCAGCAGGACGAAGTTGTCGCATCATTGCAGAACCGCTTGGGAAAATTATCAAAACATTCGATTGAATCACACGATAATATTTCCCTAGCATCACTTGGCCCTTGCCCAGTTCCTCCATACGCTGGGGATTAAACATCTCTTTACCCAGGTGAATAGCGTAAAACACATTTTCTTCCTTTCTATAGCCATGCGTGTCCGGGATAATCACCACGCCACACTACCCCAGTGTGAAACACCTCGGAGGCCACATTATCACACGCACACTAAGCCAGATCAACCCGAGTTATTGCGCTCCTCGCTTTGTGCTTTTCGTCCGCTCCGCGCACATCGGGGTGCAACGAATGCGCCAGCACTTGTTCACCCCGGTGCGCATGGGGAAACGAAGAGCGCACAAGAGAGAGCGCAGTCACGTCGGCTGGCTAGTGTGCACCAGCAATAAATCCCCATTTTTCTCCTTCTCGCCACTTCCTCAAACCAGAGTCCGAGTCAGTCGAGATTCATCCACCGCCGCGTCTGCACGCAGTCAGTCAGATTTCATGGTCCAAAGTGTACACACACATTCTAGCCTTGTCGGAATAGAGTAATTATACGGACAGAGTTTCAGTCAGATTTTATTCGTTCAAACGTGCGGAAGTGGATCGTATATAGTGGGGTGCTACAACTACCAGAGTAAACAAACAAGTGAAAGAGATTAAATTTAGTCAAAGTTTATACAAATCTATTCAATTTATTCAATGTACTGACTAGTTTATACAATTTATTCTACGCGCTGACAGTGTATTCAATTTATCTCATTTATGTTCGATTTTATGTTGCGAGTTAATAAAACTAAGAATAAGACGAAGAGTCCTTGTTTTCTTTCATGACACTAAGAGGGTGTTTAGAGACCTACACACACTTCCATGTTCGGCGTCGTGACCAGTGTTTCTTTAGTGAACTGATGATGGAGGAATGAAGTGAACCGGTGCAGTACGCCTGTACACCATACTACACCCCCACATAACCATTGGCAATACGTACCCTCTCCATCGAAGATGGAAATTATGTTGAATATAACAAAGAATACCTCTCAACTGAGAATCAATCCAGAATGCAATCCAGAATATCGCAGTAATTCTTGGGAGCCCTTTTCTGCAACTCGCAACCCCGCAATTAGAAAAATGAATTACACTCAAGCTATTTAACATTTAAAGACTCAACTTGGAGTCACAATTTTTACTTTATTTAATATGATTACTTTGGTTTTATGGGATGAATATGCTTGCGAACCGTTGTCGCCCAAAAGTTTACGAAGAAGAATGAGAAAATAGAAAAGGAAAATGGTTGTCGTTTGACAACCAACAGAATTTCATATAAAATGTCAGCTGATTGCTGACATTGTTTAGGGTGGTGCCACAGGTAGCATTTGATTGCGAATTCGCCGGTTGTGTCCTGGGCGAATCCGAAACATTCCGCCCGCCTTCGCCAATCATCAGCGAATCGTCTGGCTTCAGCGGGTAGTCGTCCGGAGATGGGTCGGGGGTTCTGATGAATGGTCCAGGAGGGGGTATCTCCTCCAATGGAAGAATGCCGGTTTTGGCGATGGTACCCGTAAGTGGACTGGTAGCGGTCCTCCGCAGTCCACCGTCACGTCGATGGTCGATTATGAGAGAGCCGCCCGCTCTGAAAAGTGTTCAAGACGGGAGTGTCTTGGACGGCCCGGTGGGTTGATGATGATTATAGGTTGGTCCTCTTCGGTGCTGGCGGCCGTGATCTTTGCTGGTCATGGAACTGGCCACGCGATCTGGGTTAGAGTTGTAAGTTCGCAACCCACGATCGGTAACCACGTGATGGCTGGGAATTGGTCTCACTACCTCGAGACAAGTGGAGTTGAGGCCGCAGCGTTCATTCGGATGCAGCGGTTGGGACTCGGTCGGTCCCTGGATACGGGGGATCGCCGCCAGCCAAGCGGGGCATTGTGTGCTCCTTGGTCTATGGTGGTAGCTGGGTGGTGCATTGAATCTGGTCTCCGGGATAGACGTTGGCAATGTCTTCTATTTGTCCTCTACGGGGATCTGTCAGCAGTCGTATGGTCGAACAGCTCCTCTGGGTTGGAGTTGTAAATTCGCAACCGCCGAACACCGGCCATGTAGTGGCTGCTAACAGGACTGGTCACTTTTACCGTGGATGCTTTGATGGGTGCTGCGGTTGGCACCTGCAGCAAGGTAAGATGTCTTCGATTACATCGTCTGCACACCTTGTTGGGGAGGCAGTCGCCTATGAGGTGGCAACCCAAGCAGTTTAGGCACAGTTTCTTTTTTCGGGCGACAGACTTCCGATGAACAGGTGTGAGGGAGCGAAAACCCTCGCAAAAGTAGTTGTAGTGGTGTGCCTCACAGAACATGCATGGCGATTGTCTTCGTGGGGGCTGCGGCGGTGGTACGTGTAAAATAACAATGGTCGGGTTGATCTCTGGGCAGGCGGCTCTTCGGTCAGCGGCCTGCTGATGCTCACTGACTTGGGAATGGTGTGACTCCTTTTCCACTGACTTGGTGGTGACTGCTTGCGGATGCATTCGCCAATCATTGGCGAATTCGTTTGTTCCAGGGGCCGGAGGCCCAGGGCCGTGGACTTCTAGTGATGCGGATGTTTGGAGAGAGCCGTCCGCCTTGAATTGGTGATGGTCGAAAGATTGGTGACGGCATGAGTTCCGTCGTCGATGTTCGGTACCTTTGGCCGCAGAACTGACCATTTGATCTGGGTTAGAGTTGTAAATTCGCAACCCACGATCGGTGACCACGTAATGGCTGCTGGTCGAAAGTACTGAATCGAAACTTACCGATGGGATGAGGCATTCGGCATGTGATGCCGCAACGTTGAGTTAGATGTGGATTCTTCCATGGCACCGTCCACGGGTCCTGGCGGAATGACAGGTGCGGACCCAGTGCCTACTGGACTGAGAAAAGTACCGTCTCTTCTTGGTTACTAATAGGCATGCTGGTTGATTCTTGAATGATAGGGAGCACCGCCCGCTGAGCGGGACATTGCGATATCCTCTCCCCATTGGGGAGGCTACATGTGTTATGAGCTCGTCTTTGATGATTGTCATTGGCCGGAGGTTGGCCACTCGGTGTCTCGGTTTGGTTGCTTTTACTACTGGAAGTTGCTGCGAGACCATCGCTTGATGGAAGACATCCATCCGAGTCGTGCAGAGAATTAGAATTGGCTGGGTCGATCGACATCACTGATAAGTTGGTGAATGCCGAATGCGTTTGGCCCGCTTCTCGGCCAGTTCCCGGTGAATGTTTTTGCTGATGCTTCGGTAGTTGTTGCTGTTGCAATGGCTGTTGCTGATGAGACTGACTATTAAACGGATTCTGTACTTGGTCATGGTCACTGGTGACATTGGGCGTGGCTACTGTTGCTGGGACAGTTGATGGCGTCTTCGTGAAATGCATTGGTTCAAGGTGGACCAGTTCCTCTGGGTCGGAGTTGTAAGTTCGCAACCCACGAGGAACGGCCAGGTGATGGGCCTGCTGGTGATTCTTCACTGGGAGTGTGTGCGGTTCCTTGACCGCTTGGTTGTTGGCGACTTCTGGCAACTGCACTGAGGACAACTCGCTAATGTCGAGTTGATCGGCGTGGTCCACAGTAGTTGAGGAGACTGGGTCGAGCGCAAAATGGGCCTCGAGCAGCCTCTGTAGTTTTCTATTCCCTTGATCGGCGGTGTTTGTCTTAACTGAGGAGACTGGATCGAGGGCAAGCTGAGCCTCGAGCAGTCTCGTTGATTTGATATCATTGCCTTAATCGGCGAGTTTCTTTGAAGCAGGCTTTTGTCCTTCTTGGGGTGCATCGGATTTCGTGTCACCTTTCTTCGCTGGTGCTGATGCACTGGCAGCTGTTGGTGCCTTCTTGATGTCCTTGCCGGCGTTAGTTGCAGGGTTTGGAACAGTTTTCTTCTGAACCGTTCCTCCTTTGGCTGTCTTGATTTCGGCAGCACCTGCCTTGGCTGGCTTTTCGGTGTCTGTCGTCACACCTTTGTTTGTCAGATGGATTATGGATTCCAGGGGGAATCATCCGTGATGGTAGACTGGAAAGATGGCCAGGTGGCATATGCATGCCTGATGTTGATGGAGTTCCTGGCCACCAAGGTGGTTGTGACATCAATGGCGGCAAACGACTGTTGGGTGGATACATGGTGTGCGTCGCAGTCTTATAACCGGCCGGGCAGTTGGCGATCAGTACGTGCCGTACCTCAGCAAGCTCCGTGGCCTCATTGAGGTATGTTTCTTGGGCCTGGTCCATGAACCGCTCTTCAAAATACGCTGACGGATGGCCGTCCATGCAGTGATCAGGCATATGCGATCTTCATGCCGATTCCGCATCTCGTTCCAACTCCGATGGAGGTCTCGTTCTTGCGCCTCCACGGTGGCCAACGTCGGTGGCCCTCTCTTGATGAACATAGTGAAAGTTCCTATCATTTCTTCCTGTGCGGTTAACTGGGCGCTGATGAGTTGTTCTGCCAATGTAGCTGTCATGTTTGACTTCGCTGACATTGCACTGCGCTCTGGGGTCTGGGCTAACTGTTATCACGAACTTCATAATGATGGGTCTTCGCGTCTGGACGGCAATGGCCCGCGACCTTCTCTATGCTGCGAGCTGCCAGCAGTGGATTGGATCCACAGACTGGCTCCGGATGCGCCGTGAACTGGTATCGGTGTGGTGGTAAGTAACTGATGGGGTCAGCTGTTTGTGCCACGAATTTGGCGGCGGCAATTTAGTTGTAATTGCAAAACGTCTTACCTGTGGGTTCCGGCAGGCTGTGCCGCAAACTGGTCGGATGATTGCCCCGCGATCTTGGTCGCGGTTTTGTTGTAATGTAGCTGCGCTGCGGGCAGCTTCTTTATACGCCACTAACCTGGCGGCGGTCGATCCTTAAGCTGGGCGGGGGCTGCTTCTGATCAGCGGTTCATGCGCCACTAATTTTGCAGCTAAAGGTCCTTAGTTCCACTGCGAACGGCCAGCAGTGGATTGGATCTACAGACCGGATCCGGCTCGAAGGACCAAATTGTATGCTCAACACACGTTGAACACACCTTCCACAAACACCTGGTTCTCGTTGTGTTGTGGGCTGGGTGCTAGCGTCAGGAACACGATGGTGTCTCCTGACGTGCAGTGATGCTTCTGAAATGTTGATGAAACACGATGGTGTTTGCTGGCGTGTAGTGATGGCTCTAAACTAATCTGGAAATTATGTTGAATATAACAAAGAACACCTCTCAACTGAGAATCAATCCAGAATGCAATCCAGAATATCAAGCTATTTAACATTTAAAGACTCAACTTGGAGTCACAATTTTTACTTTTATTTAATATGATTACTTTGGTTTTATGGGATGAATATGCTTGCGAACCGTTGTCGCCCAAAAGTTTACGAAGAAGAATGAGAAAATAGAAAAGGAAAATGGTTGTCGTTTGACAACCAACAGAATTTCATTTAAATTGTCAGCTGATTGCTGACATTGTTTAGGGTGGTGTCGCAGGTAGCATTTAATTGCGAATTCGCCGGTTGTCTCCAGGGCGAATCCGCATCACTGTCACATAAAAAAAAATCGATCGCTAATACGTGTCCTTATCCATAGAAATACGCACCACATTCCTGAAAATAGTACATTTCCTCCATGCAATAGTCACATTTTAAAATCATCATCCCTTCCAATACAAAATCCCATCCCAAAAACTTGACATTCTGTGGCCAAAACTTTCCGTCGCATTTTAATGCAAAAACTTATCATTTTCCCACATCAAATCGCAGGTGTTCAGATTCCGACACCAAATAGGAATTTCTCATAATCTAAACGATTGGCCAAAATATCAAGTATACACGAAACCAACATCAACTCCTCTATCCGGAAATTTACCGTTGCAAACGAGTCGTTTGCATAACGTGAGCATTTTTGCGAGCTCTCACCCCTAATGCAAGGAATCGGTTGACGGTGGAAAGGGAGCAAATGGAATCAATAAATGGGGAAAGAGAAAGTGAGTTAAGAGTTGAAAATAAAAATGTACGCGTGCGGTCGTGATAATAAAAGGAAAAAGAAAAAATAAATAAAAAGTGAAGAGAAGAAAAAATGTGTTTAAATAATATGTGGTGACTCTGTAAAGAAATCATCAACATAATGGATTCATTCGGATTGTGACAGTGAAACTGTGGTCTATTTGGTCAACGCTAATCATCATCATCATCGGCACTACAACCGAGAACCGGTCTTGGCCTTATTTGGCAAGTGCCGAGGCTTACATTTTTCCATATTGATTTGTTTTTTCCGGGCAAGGTCATTAGTCTTGCGCCAGAGGCTCCCCAACCGGGAATCGAACCCCGGTGTCCCGCGTGACAGGCGGGTGTACTAACCACTATACTATCGAGGAGCCAATAAGAAATGTAAATTGTTCCCCCTAACAATTAAGAATAATTGCTCCCACAAACAATTAACAATAATACTACATCAAAATTTAAGCTGATTGACGTGCAAATATAACTATTCAAACATAATACTAACTAATAAGTACAAGCGGTGCTACATTGACAATCTACCTGTAGCAGAAGCCACGACACACATCACCACCAAGTGAAAACACGGGGAAGGTAAATTTATTTAAAAAAAAAAAAGATTTAATTGTGTGCATCAAAAATATATGCCACAAACCCTTTAGAAATCGTGAATTAATAAAGGCAGGAAAGCCCAATTCCATGAAAGTAGAAAGACAATTTTTAACATTCTCCTGAAATGACTATTTTTAAATTCTCGCCATTGAATTATTTATCAGTTAGGGCACATGGTTGCAAGTTCCGTATCAGGCTTCCGCAAGCAATGTTATTCGAAGCTGCATTACGACTCCCTCTTTTCTTTTTTGGTCTGCACAATGCTGAATGTTTAAAAGTATCCAAAAAGTAAACGAATCCCTCCAAGAATCGGCAGGGTGTCGTCGAATGGTATCAATACATTTATCAGGAACATGGAAATCGTTCTTCGTTAACGAAAAGGCGGTCGGCGGATGAAACAGAATTTATGGTTCATAAAATAAATCTTAATTTCCGGCAAAACTCGAATAAAGTCCACCGGAATATTGCCTTTTGTCAACGAGTGTTTCAGATATACTACTCAGGACGATTTTGTACATCGATCCGGTATCATCGGCAATTCAACTGAAATATATTTTTTTTAAATCCACCAGTGGACGCTACGTTGCGCCATGTCGAACAACATACTTCTTCAGAGACATGTTCCGCAAAGTACTTCCGATTCGGGTAACAACGAACAATACAGTGCACTAGTCTCAAGCTTCCACTCAACCAACAATCCTTCGGGTGTTATCAATTAAAATTTGTTAGTATGATCGAGTTCTGCACTGACGGTATTTTTGTAATTTAATATGCTTTTACATTTATTGGATGTCTCGAGACTGTTGTCATGTTATTCTCTTCTCCAAATCCAATTACTTTTTGATGTAATATTCATTTTATGGAATCCAATGTTTCAAGAGAAAGTAGGAGCATCATCAATTAAACCCCCAGGAACAGTTGGACCTCGGGTAATAAATAAGTGTTGCGTTTGTTTAGGAATGTTGAAAGAATTAGCCTGAAGTTGAATGTTTTTTTTTCTCATGATTTTTTTTTCTCTTCACAAATTAAGTAAGGTGTTCAAATCAGATTTATTGCTATCTAGATAATTGAAGATTGTGTTGAGTTGTAATACCTCTAGGAATACCAGCTAATTAACTGAAACAAGAAGAACACTGATGATAACCCGAAGAATGTAATGTACTGCTTATCCAATTTTAGCTTCGAAAATCGCAACAACAAAAAAAAACATTATTTTGCGCTCCTGCTATAAAATATATTGTAGCGAGCTTAGGGTTCGCTGGATTAATTATTTTTAATAAATAAGAGTCGTTAAATCGATTTTGAATTAATGTAACACTTTATTAGTCCGTTAATAGCAAGTAACGGACTTTTACCGTACACTTAACGATTTCTTGACTTATCGCTTCCGTACTTCCGCCTCTCTGACACCGGGTCAAATCAGAGCAGTAAGCAGACCTTACTATATCAAAACGGGGCTCTGATGTGGCGGACTATCTGAAACCCCAAGACTCGTGGGATCAAAAATGAATAACCAATACACAAAAGCCAATCCCACGAAAAACCCGGTAGGCGTAGGTGTGATTAGCCAACAATACCATAAGGGAAAAAATCATCAAGAAAACACCGACTCGGCAAAAAGAAGACGAAGGGAAAAACTGAAAAAGCGGGCTATACGCGTCGGCACGTGGAATGTTCGAACGTTATATAAACCAGGCGCGATACAGACGGTCGTAGAAAACGCGAAACAATATAAAATGGACATCGTCGCGCTTCAGGAAGTTCGACTCCCACATCAAGTAATCGAAACCAACGTGCTTACACTGGTGTGTGGAGGTACCGATACACATAACCTCGGAACTGGCTTCATCATAAGCAAGAAGATTACGCCCCATGTAAAAGATGTGCAATTTATTAATGACCGAATGTCGGTGCTAAAAATACAGGGCCCATGGTACAATTATGTATTTATAAACGTACACTCGCCAACAGAATCTACCGACGAAGAAACGAAGGACACATTCTACGAGACCCTAGAGTAATTATTTGATGGGATCTCATCATTCGATGTTAAAATCCTCCTCAGCGACCTCAATGCGAAAATTGGAAAAGGAGATATCTTCCAACCAACAATAGGTAAAGAAAGCCTACATGACGTTTCAAATGATAATGGAATTCGAATTATCACGTTCGCGGCGTCAAAAGATCTGGTAGTGAAAAGCACGATGTTCAAGCACAAGCAAATCCATAAAGCCACATGGATATCAGCCGACGGCGTAACCCGTAACCAAATAGACCACTTCCTCATAGACAAAAGACACCACTCGAATATCCTCGACGTAAGATCATATAGAGGAGCAGATTTCGACTCCGATCACCTTCTAGTGATGGGCAAAATTAGAAGTCGGTTTGCAGCAAACCGACATGGACAGTCACCAAGATAAGCGATAATTCGGAAAGAAACAACTAGACTTTTCAAACGCAAAAAACGCGAATGGGAGAAGACTCGTATCGAAAAAATCCTAGAAAATTCCAGAGCAAAGAACAGCAGAGGTATGTATGCCGGCATAAATTCAATTAGAAATGGCTACCGAGAGAGAGCCAAAATAATCCGAGACACAAACGGCTGTCTGGTGACAGAAACAAAAAATATCGTGACAAGATGGAAGCAGTACTTTGAAAACCTGCTCAATGTGCGCACCCATCAACTACAAATAAACGCACCAGACGTACATACAGCCGAGCCCCAGATCCCAGAGCCCTTTTTCGACGAAGATGGAGACGCGATAAATCGACTGAAAAACGACAAGGCCCCCGGAATCGATTGCATACCGGCAGAGCTTGTAAGCATGGAGGAGGGGCAACCGCTCGAAAGATCAAGGAAATCATTCCCGAAGAATGGAAAACCGCAATAGTCATCCCCATTTTCAAAAAAGGCGACTGATCTGACTGCGAAAATTACAGAGGAATATCATTGCTCCCAAATGTCATACTGGCAAGAATCACACCGTACGCAGAAGAAATATTGTGAAATCATCATGCAAGCAGCAGAAGAGGTGGGCCTACAAATAAACGAAGGCAAAACGAAATACATGATTACGACGAGAGCAGGTGGACCTCAGAGAACACATATAAACGTCAGGGGCAAGATATTTGAAAATGTCAAAGCATTTAAATATCTGGGAACGATACTGACGACCAGAAACGAAACGTCAAAGGAAATTAACAAAAGACTACATTCCGGCAACGCTAGTTGGCATGCAGCACGTAAACTATTAAAATCCAAACTGCTATCACGTAATATAAAGCTCCGTGTCTATAGAACCATAATCATGCCGATTGCTCTACACGGATGCGAAACATGGACGGCCGCGACGGAGATGGGAGGACAGTGTTAGATTGGACCTCGAGGAGATCGGAGCGGATGATCGAACGTGGAAGGAGAGCGCACAGGACAGGGAACAATGGCGGGCCGAGTCGGTGAGGTCTTGAACTTCCGGGTTCCTACAGGCCAGTAAATAATAATAATAAAAAAAAGAAAAAAAAAAAAGAAAAATGGTTTTTTATTTTCAAAACGAACCGCGAACATTAACTGGCGATCCTGCCACCCATTCTAAAAGTTTAGATTGAGGTGGACCAAAAAAAAATGTTATTCTGGGAAGAATAGAAAAACATCGACAAGAAAATTATAAATTTTTTCATCAGTTCCGGAACAGATCGGCTGCAAATATCACAGGAAGGAACAACGCCTAGCGAAGGAGGCGGTAAGATAAACAACTCTTTCCGATTAATTGAAATTTACAAAGTGAAAAAATTGAGAGATCAAAGTGCCACAAGGAAAAATCGACTTCAGTGAATGAAACTACTAAAACCAAATCAAAAACAAAAAGAAGGATCATTCTACAGACCTACCGACGAGAGCTCAAGTGACACAGAAGACACACAAAACATGGCGACAGAAAATGCTAAAATTAGGGTAGATATTACGCACCTGGCTCAACAGATACAGGCAATCGCCAAAAACCACTAATGGCCCCATTAATCCCGAAGATATCGGCAAACTAATAAGGACCTCGTGGCATACACCCTTCATCATAAGCGGCGATTTTAACTCCAGACATCCCCACTTGAACAACTCTGTCTCTTGCCCAAATGGCACAAAACTGTACCGATGGTACACCGAAACCACCTATGACCTCAACTTCGAAATAGTCGCACCTACGGTTGGTACTCGAGGTGACTCAATTCTGGACATATTTTTTGTGTCCAAAGACTTAGTTCCACAAATCACTCCTCCTCAAGTTTCAGCGGGTGTATCTGACCACAACGCTGTGACCACATTCATTCGCGGCTATCGAGCATCCCGGGCTCATATCAGATACATACCCGATTATGGGCGGACAAATTGGGACAACTTCAATATTACATTGAACGATAAACTCCACCATCTCTCTCTTCCCACTGACAGGAACCTAACGACGGTTGAGATAAACAACGCTGCAAAACGACTTCACGAGATTCTAGTTGAAACTTCGGAGACTCATGTCCCGAAGTACAAACTTGAAAAGACTTATCAGATTCCCCATGACGACATCACTCTTCGTCTCATCCGGGAGCGTAAAAAGCTCTGCAGAATGAGATATCGTCACCGCTTTACGCAAAGGGAGCCATTATTGCGATCCATTATTCACAATATTGGTACACTG
Source organism: Microdon myrmicae (assembly GCA_963931805.1). Classification (NCBI taxonomy): domain Eukaryota; kingdom Metazoa; phylum Arthropoda; class Insecta; order Diptera; family Syrphidae; genus Microdon; species Microdon myrmicae. Next base: position 28,396,482 of record OZ007497.1, on the reverse strand, counting down.
ATAAACAGAGAATCCAAAACAATCGTACGCGGCAATTGGAAAATAAACTGAAGGGTGTTCAGATGGACCAAAACGTTTATAAAAATGTTAAAAAGATATGTGGCACTTCTCATATCACTGGGCCAATCATACACAATGGTGTTGTTGTTAATAACGACAACAATAAAGCAAATATCATCGGAGAGTCCTTCGAAAACAATCACAAACTTACTCTCCAAGATGGCGACCCGGATACTAATGCGATCATTAGTTCAGAAGTCCACAGTAATTTGGACGACTTTAACGAGCCAATTGTTGTCTTTAACCCAACTAACAGTGCATACTTCGATGACACACGTGATAATGGTCACGGTTTCATCGCGCCAAATACCCTACAGAGCCTGGTTAAATCTCGAAACCCTAAGAAGTCACCCGGTATCGACAACATGCCATACCACTCGTTGCGAAGGCTTTCTGCCTTATTCTTTATAAAGCTCTCCATTCTGTTCAACCATGCTTACAACATGGGGCACTTTCCCCAAGCTTGGAGGCACGCTATTATTTGTCCAATAGCAAAAGTTGGGAAACCGACGTATCACCCCTCAAGCTTTCGCCCTATCTCACTTCTCACTTGCATCAGCAAAATATATGAACAATTCATATACGAGAAACTAAATAACTTTGTCAGTGCCAGGCACCTAATACCTGATTTCCAATTTTGATTTCGAAGAGCGCACAGCACCACTATGGCTCTCGGCATATTTCAAAACCACGTCTGCGTATGGCTCTTTAATAAGGAACCCACCGTTGCGGTGAGCCTAGACATTGAAAAAGCTTTTGACACGAATTGGCTCGAAGGTTTCGTTTTTAAATTATTGAATACTGGCATCAGTAGAACGCTATTTAATATCGTCTACCAGTTCGTTCGAAACAGAACCTTCCAAGATAGAGTGAATGGGAAGCTTTCCCGAACTTTTCACGCCGCTGCAGGCGTACCACAGGACTCCATTCTAGACCCCATCTTATTCAATATTTACATCTCCGATATTCCACCCCCTGTGGACGGGAGAGTAAACCAGATTTGCTATGCGGATGACGTCCTAGTGTACACGTCATCCAAAGGCCCTTAACTCCCAACAAATCGACTCAACCGTCACTTGGACGAACTGTATCAGTATTACAGTCTATGGAAAATTCGACTTAACCCATCCAAAACAGTAGCTATAATTCTGAGTAGTAAACACTTCCAACCTACTTCTCGATATTCACAGAATATTCGAATAAAAATGGGAGATACTACGATTAGACCACGTGACAGGATAAAATATCTTGGGGTCATTTATACCCCAAAAATGAATTTAATCAAACATGTGACCCACATTCTCCACAGGGGCCTCGGTCGGTCTAAGCAACTGCACAACATCTTGAAGTGGAGCAACAAAGTTGACACCAAAGTTAAGCTTCTCTGCTATAAGCAGCTAATCCGATCTGGAATATCGTACGCCTTTCCCATATGGTCCTGCATATCTTCGGCTCAAATGGAAAGACTTCGAGATTTCGAAAAGAAACTCCTCAGAAGATGCACCAATCACTCCAGAGGGCCTGACGGTCGTCATTACCCCAACTCTCAACATTGAAACATTTGGCCAACGTTGAACCCGACACGAAAAAGCAAGGAACTGAACGTCTCAAAGCTTTCAATGTCAAGCTCAACAGTTCGAATAAAGCATACCTGAAACAAAGGAAAACATTCATGCATCCGATCCTCAAAGACTGAAATGCGCCGCATTCCAGCACTGCACAATCGGAAATCTTATCGTCAGCAAATTAGCCGACCAACGGATGCACTTGCGGGTGGTCTGCCACAAAGACCACCAAAATCCATCGGCAAACAAAACAAACGGCAACCGTAATTATTTCAACGAGATAATTCGAAAAATGTATGAGGTTTAAAACCTACAAAGGAACTACTCCGATCCCACAGTTCCTTCTGAATTTCACATGTGGTATAAAAAGCCACAAAAAATTTTATATTTTGCATACAAAATCGGTTACCTGTGGTTACTCCTGTTTAGGTTCTCCCCCTCTTCGCGAACAGTGCGGCCGCCGTCAACTGGTGATTCTGGAGTGAAGTCGATGTGCCTCTGTAGTTCCAAACGCACCACAAGCGATGGGATTTTCCCATCCTGAGTTGACCAGTCCAATTTCAAACGCTTGAGCTTTAATCGGCGCTCCAAGAAATCAAAGAAAACCCTTAATTCTTTGTCCTCTCCAATTTCACACACTTGTGCTTTAATCGGCGCTCCAAGAAATCAAGGAAAACCTTTATTCTGTTCTCGCCACGCTTTATTTCACAAACTTTTCTTTTTCCAAAACGTTTTTTTCTCTTTCTGTTACTTTTTCCCTCCTTTCTGACTTCTTTGAAACTGTCTTTCTTCACATTCACCGTATTCAATCATAATCCTTTGTCTCCAATCAACAGTATCCAGAAAACAAAAACAAAACAAACGGAATTAAAATGTCTCTTTTTCTTTTTCTCCCTCTCCATCAACATCCACTTCGAAAACCGAATTCGAACTCGAAGAGTTGCACGATCCACACCCGAATCGGGGCGTGTTCGAACACTCACTTGAGGATCGCGCAACTCTTTCACCACCTTACCATCAGACCATATTAAAACAAAATTATATTATAATTACAAATTATTAAATGATGGTGGTGGCACGTAACACACCATCAGAAGCATCTAATGGATTTCGGTGTGTTTACAAAAGGCAAACAAACCCACGGACTGTACGTCTTAACAATCATCTCTGTTCTGCGCACCAGATGGACTGCGCAAACAGAAGACCGTTGGGATGAAATGCTATCACCACCACTGATGGTGATGATGATGTATGTGTGGAGCGACTTTCTCCTTTTCGGGCATCTAAATTACCCTTGGGACGTAATAACATGCTGCTAACAGAGATTCGGCAATTCTGTTAGCAGAGCGAATAGGAAAATTCTCTGTGCAGATATAGATACGATCTGTATCAGGTTTAGTTTTTGGAATTGAGATAGAGTCTAAGTTGGATCGCCATCGAGAGTACACATCGATATAGAACTTTCGAGGAGGAGCTCGAGTCGCGTTAACGGGCATTAACTGCGTTTAAACTTAGAACATCGTAGCTTGTGTTGACATTGACCGTATGTCCTTAAGACCATACATTGTTTTATGTAAACTATTAAAGGTTATACTAAGTGACTTGTAATTAATACTTCGTGACGTTCACCTCAGCGAGGATTTGTCATATTGTAAGACAATATAAACGACTTGTGCAAAATAAATAAAGTTAAATTGAAAGCCGACGTCCGTGTTTTATTAGTGGCGGTATTCGCTCCAGTGCATTGTATTTACGTGTTGCGCACTTCATCGGCATTTGATTAGAAAGACTAACTCATCATCAAAGTGGCAACAACATATACGTCAAACCCCTATCGGCAAGTACTTGCTTCAATTAGCACACAAGTACCTCGAAAGCATTCAGAACAGCGAGAACGTATTTGTACGGGACTCTTGCGTTCTTGACCTTTTTCTCTCTCGATCTCTTCAGATCAGACCACCACAACTTCTTCTTCAGTACAAAACTGAAGAAAGCACCCTTCCCAACAACATTCACCTCTACAATAGAGGATTCCTGGATCCATCCCATAGGGTCTACGGTTAACAAACCACACACACACGGACGCACAGTACAAGACGGCACAAATATACACACACCGACCAAAGCGCAGATCATCAGACGCCAAAGACGTGATCTGCGTTTATTACCGCACCCAAGACCTACCGGTCTTGTATGATTTCTCTCCCACCATCCCTCTATACAAGTAGTTAGAGAACACCTGGATTAACACTGGCCACACTATCCTTGGATACCCCCCTTTTTTCTTTTCTCTTCAGATATTGCGAGACCGAGCCCAACATCCTCACGGATGTGGGTGATTCTGGTTATGACAAGTACGTCCCGAACTAAATTCACTGGTCTCCTGGGTTAACAAAAGTCGCCAGTCGGTCACGATGTACCACTTTCATCTTGGCGTTCGGTCTTCGCTGAATCCTATAGGCAACGTCGTTAATTCTTGTGAGAATCTTATACGGTCCTTCCCAATGTTGCTGCAACTTCGGAGACCTTCCTTTTTGCCGATGAGGGTTATAAAGCCACACGTTATCGCCTGCATTAAATTCGGATGCATTGGCTCGAACGTCGTACCTTGTTTTCATCCTGTCACTTGATACCTTGATTTGCTTTCGAACCAAATGATGAATCTCATCGAGGTGATTTCTCGATTCGGCTACGTAGTCTTCGGTCTTATCTATGGCGTCTGGTATTCGGTATTCGTCTGGTATTCGGTATTCCGAATCTCAGATCGGCTGGTAATCGTATCTTTCGTCCAAATATAATTCTTGCTGGAGAATGGCCTGTCGTGTCGTGATTAGCCAATCTATAAGTCATGAGAAAGGTTTGTACACATTTGTCCCAATCTCGCTGGTGATCACTAACGACCTTCGATAAGTGCTCTTTCATTGTTCGGTTGAACCTTTCGACCATTCCGTCTGACTGCGGATGTAAGGGTGTGGTCCTGGTTTTCCTTACGCCCAGTGCCGCACAGATGCCTTGAAATATCTGTGATTCGAAATTTCGGCCTTGATCGGAATGCTGCTCACAGGGAACTCCATATCTGCTGATCCAATTATTGATAAGCTGCTCAATGACGGTTGTTGCTTCTTGGTTTGGAATTGGAAGGACTTCCCCCCACTTGGTGAAGTAATCCATGATAACCAACATGTATTTGTTGTTGTCGTTGGTTTTTGGAAATGGTCCTGAGATATTAATCGCAATTCGCTCGAAAGGTGCGCCCACGTTGTACTGCTTCATAGCGCTCCTTGGTTTTGCCGTTGGTCCTTTGGTCGCAGTGCAAGTTGTGCACTTCCTACACCAAGACTCGACGTCATCTCTCATGTGAAGCCAGTAAAAACGAGATCGTAATTTTGAAAGTGTCTTATTAACTCCCAAATGTCCACCGGAGGCCCCGTCGCGCATTTCTGTTAGAACATCTTTCACTTTTGATGGTGGGACTAGAATTTGCATTCGATGGGATTTTCCATCCGCGGCTTCCCATTTACGCTTTAGAATTCCATCTTCCACCAGCAAGGAATTCCATGTACCCAATATGATTTAAATGTTCCACTCTTGTCGGAAATATTGTTCCAAGTTGGCCGCTCGTTCTTTTCTTTGTATTCCAGGATTAGTGACATATCTTCATCCTGAAGTTGAGCTGCGCGTATAGCATCACTCGCCCACCCATCTAGTACTTCTACCTGTACATTCCGCAGGTCGTACGCCTCTTCTTTCTCTTCCGCTCTATGACAATGTTTACAATCTGGCTTACATGGTCTTCTTGATAGAGCATCAGCGTTATTATGCACCTCCCCCTGACGGTGGGAAATTTGGAAATCGTACGTTTGAAGTCGTTCAATCCATCGAGCTATTTGCCCTTCCGGATTCTTAAAACGTAACAACCATTTCAGGGCGGCATGATCCGTCCCAAGGTGGAATCGACCTCCGTAGAGGTATTTATGGAAATTCTTAACGGCTTCTACGACAGCCACCAGTTCCTTTCTTGTTGCGCAGTAATTTCTCTCTGGCTTAGATAGAACTCGACTATAATATGCGACAACTCTCTCTTTACCATCGACTTCCTGTGACAACACTGCTCCGATTCCTGTGTTACTTCCATCAGTATCCAATATAAATGGGCAATCCGCTCTTGGGAATGCCAATGTTGGTGTCTTACATAACTCGGCCTTCAATGTGTTGAATGCTGCCTCACAGTTTTCTGTCCAATTGAATTTCTTGTCTTTACCCGTTAGTTCGTGTAGGGTTCTAGCCACATTGGCAAAACCTTTAACAAACCGTCGGTAATATGTGGCTATTCCCATAAAGCTTCTCAACTGCTGCTTGTCTTCTGGAGTAGGCCACTCTCGGACGGCTGCTATCTTATCAGGATCCGTTTGAACTCCTGCAGATGAAACGATGTGTCCCAGAAATTTTACTCTTCTTTGGAAGAGTTCACATTTCTTCGAATTGAGCTTTAAGTTGGCCTGTCTTAGTCGTTCGAAGACGGAGCGCAGATTATTGATGTGTTCTGGTAAATTCTTTCCAACAACGATGATATCGTCCAAGTACACAAGACACGTCTTCCATGTAAGTCCCCGTAGAACACTCCATTAATCGTTCGAACGTTACTGGGGCATTACACAATCCAAAAGGCATCACGTTGAATTGATAAAGTCCGTTTCCGGTAGTAAACGCTGTCTTCTCCTTGTCCTCCTCCTTCACTTCCACTTGCCAGTAACCGTTTTTTAGGTCCAATGTTGAGAACCACTGAGCTCCAGAAAGGGTATCTAGTGTGTCGTCGATTCGAGGAAGTGGGTAACTGTCTTTCTTCGTAACGTCGTTTATCCGGCGGTAGTCGACACAAAATCTAGTTGTCCCATCCTTCTTCTCGACGAGCACTACCGGCGAAGCCCATGGGCTCGATGATTTCTCGATGACTCCTTGCTCTTCCATCTCTCGAATCATGTTGCCTACTTCTGATTGTTTGGCCAACGGTAGTCGACGAGGTGGCTGTCTTATAGGCTGTCTATAGGTCTCACCCGTGTCAATGCGATGTTTAACTATACCGGTGCGTCCGAATTTATCATGTGCTGTCACAAAAATATCAGAAAAATCGTTCAGGAGTGATTTAACGCTTGTCTTTTCTCTGTCTGTTAATCCGATTTTCTGGGACATCAACTTATTAACCGCAGAGGATGCACCAGAGGGCTGTTGGATTGAATGGTCCTCTCCCCTTGTCTGAATTGAGTTTATCATTGACATGGGTGCACATTCTGCGATTACCTCTCCTTTTCTTATTGCGATCGGCTCCTTGGACGCGTTTAGTACTCTGACGGGTACGATGTGCTTCTTCGCATCGATAAGGGCTTTCCCAACAAGGATGTTCCCCTTGCGCTGATTTTGTACAGCTTCGGTGTTGTAAAACCGATTGTCACCGGGATCACTCTCGAGACTGGTCCAAATTACCGAGTCTGAACGAACTGGGATCTCATCCTCCTCACGCACATAACATTTCCGCCTTCGCAATTGTTCGTCCTGCAGTGTAATAGCAACCTCCAAGTTACCGATTCGCAGTGTTCTTTGCCCGATATCTAGAACAACTTGGTGCTCCTTCATGAAATCCATTCCAAGAATACATTCGTCCGTAATATCGGCAACCAAAAATTTGTGGGAGATGGAAATATTGCCCAGCACTATTATGCTCTCGACTTCTCCGTAGACTGTAGAACATTCTTCTATTTTTATTAAGGGCAATTTGGGCCACGACATCCGGCCGAATTATGGATCTCGTTGCTCCAGTGTCGATTGTCACTGTTGTTGTCCTTCCATTAACAATCATAGTTATAACCAAACTTTGGTTATCCCGTTGGAGTTGCGATGCTGGGACTGCAAATTCCACCAGGCGACTTTCGCCCCGTAAAGTCTGCCCTTACAAGTTTCCCGAGCTATTGATCTCAGGTTGGTCCGTTGATAGTCTCCTCTTATAATTAGCGCATGAACGACAATTCTCACTTGATGTTTCATTCGTTCGTCGACGTTTCCTACAGTCAACAGCGATGTGGCTGACTTCGCCGCATGTCCAACAATTCATGTCAGTTCTCGGGGTTCTCCGTTGTACATGCCCTATTCTTTGGCAGGAACATTCTAGGACGGACGTTTCTCGAACTCTATATGTACTCCTGGTAGCCAGTTTAGCAGATTCATATGCCAATACGAACGCCAGTATTTCATTAGTCGTCTTCTTTCCCGCCAAACGAACGGCTTGTTGCAAGTCCCGATCTTGGAGTGCGTTTATAAATGCATCCATTGCTACCTCGTTTAGAAATTCCTTAGTCATATTTGAATAAGACAAGTTTGCCAATTGCTCAATGTCTGCCTGCAACTGTTGAAGATTTTCTCCAGGTTTCTGCGTTCTGCTCCGCAGTTGCATGCGGTAGACCTGCTGCATGTGGTTGTCGCCATACCTAGCTTCAAGGCCGTCTCTTATCGCTTGGAAATCTGTTTGCTTCTCTGCTGGTATGGTTTGTAACAATTCTGCAGCCGCCCCGCGGAGTGACAAGATTAGTGATGTTGACTTTTGCTCATCCGACCACTTATTATAATTGGCCACGGCGTCAAACTGACGTGTAAATACGGAGAAGGGTCCCGTTCCATCGAAGGTTGGCGGTTGCATCCTTGTATCTTTGTAGTCATGTTGATTGCTAGGCGATGTCTTATTTCTCTCAACACACTCAAGTCTCTTTTCGATTCGCGTTATTTCATCGGTGACTTTTATATCCAGATTTTCTACTTCGTTTCGAATTTCTTCCTTAAAGTGTTGAAAATTACATTTCATCCACTGCATTTGGGCATCCAACTTTGCATTTTGGGCGTCGAATTTTGAATTTACCGCGTCGAATTTTGTGTTAATGTCTGTAGCTTGTGCTTCCAATTTTATCATCATCATCCTGAGCATCTCCGAAATGTCCAACTGAGGCGAACTCTCCTCCGTTACATTGGCACCATCTTGACTCGCTGTTTCTTCTCCATCCGGGCAGTCTGGCGCAATCGCAAAAACATATGTGTCGACATCAATACCCTCTTCCTCCATTGCTGCTTGCAGGCGCTGTCGAAGAATTTGCTTCTGTCCTCTGCTATCCAGATTCCGGTCCTCAAGTTCAACTCAGGAACGCGAAGATCCTCCAAATGTCGATCTGACAACGTCACAACACACTTTCACACACTAATTCACTTAAACAATAATTAATCCCACTTCTGACACCAATTGTAGCGAGCTTAGGGTTCGCTGGATGAATTATTTTAAAATAAATACGAGCCGTTAAATCGATTTTGAATTAATATAACACTTTATTAGTCCGTAATACAACCGTTACTTATACCGTATACTTAACGATTTCTTTACTTATCGCTTCCGTACTTATCGCGTCTTTTACTGCTTACTTCTCACTCGAGACTTATCGCTTGCTTCACTGTCTTACTTATAACTCAACTCCCGATCTGCGTGCGACGTATTTATACCGTTTTTCCTCATTCTGATTTGGTGTATCGTTTCCGTCCGTTCCATAGTCTTGAATGTTCTATTCCAGTTTTCCAGTACTTCCTAAATTAATCTAGTACCTTGTTTCGGACTTTCTCGAAGATTCCAGTACTGATTGTCATATGCGTCACAATATATATATATATATATATATATATATATATATATATATATATATATATATATATATATATATATATATATATATATATATTTTTTTTTTTTTTTTTTTAATAATAAATATAAGGTAAAAAAGTTTAATAACAAAAAAAAAAAAATTTTAACAAAGACATTTTAAAACGAAAAGGAATCTAAATGAAAAATGGAAATGAAAAGGAAGAATAAATAAATATGAAAAGGGAAAATGAGGAATGGGAAGGGAAAGTGTAGCGTCTGAAGATCTTACTATATTTGGGGATATTAAATCCTTTCTTCATTGTCAAACCACCACCAGTTGGGATGGGATGGGTCATTCATAGATTTATCTCGATCGCCTCTTGCCATGCTAAAGCGCAAGTGAACTCCAGCATTTGATATATCACTGTTATAAAGAATCCGTTTGTCCCTGGCACCACGAAAAGTGTGGTAAATAATAGGGACTCCGTGCTTGTTTTGGATACGACCTTTTCTATCCAAGAGAGGGAACGCTTCTGGTGGGATAAACCCATTTTGGAGTGTATTCTCCAGGTACATGCCATTGGGGTAGTATTTTCGCTGCACATTGCCCCTGCCGTGTGACCACGAATCATTTTGATAATGAAATTGTCTATCCTATTCAATCCTGATTTGTCATACAGTGTCTTATTAGGATAGAATTTCCTGTATTGAGACTCAGGTGCTCTATGTAATCCGAGGCAGGAACGCAAGAACTGCCTCTCGAACATGCGAAACTTTTCCATGTAGGATGGGGAAACGTGTAACCATACCGGGCAACCATACACTAATATTGGACGGATAAATGCTGAGTACGAAATTATTTTATAGGATAGTGATCTAGGAGACTATTTCGAAACAGACTTCTTGTCATTACATATGCACTTTTAGCTGCGGAGAGGGCAGCTGCTATGTGCTTATCAGAGTATAGGTATTGGTCCATCCAAATACCAAGGTAGCTGACAACAGTTTTCATTTGCAGCGGAAGATTATTGCTTCCTACAATGGAAAAGTATCTCTTGAAGCTGCAGAAAGAGGTGTTCTGAAAAGGATGGTTTCTGTTTTTTTGAAGTTAATTTTCAATTTCCAATCGTCACAAAAGCGTTTGATTTTATTGAAGTCGTCTTGAAGAAGTCTATTAATGGCATCTATATTTTTTTCTGATCTGTACACTACAATATCGTCGACATATGCAATAGCATGATTAAGAGACCCAACTAGATCACTAGTATAAATATTGAAGAGAATGGGAGAATTCACGGCAGCCTGCTGTAACCCATTTTTAATGTAGAAAGTTTTATTGGAGATTTTGTCCCCTAATTTAACCACAAATTGCTTATCCAATATCATATCGTAAATGATGTATAGCAAATATTCAGGCAAACCTAGATTTCATAACTTATATACAAGTCCTTCTAACCATACGGTATCGAAGGCCTTTTCAAAGTCAACCAAACATACGCCTGTGCATTGTCGTTTTGCCTTGTTCCACTGTATATCGGAAACAAGTTTTGTAGCTGCATGAACTGTGACGTGCCCCGCTCTAAAGCCAAACTGGTTGTTCGGAATGATGTCGTTTTCATCACACCAGTTTATCAATGCCTTATTTATGATTTTCTCGAATATTTTTCTAATGTTTGGCAGCAGACTAATCGAGCGAAGGTTAGCGGGATTGCTCCTGTCCTTGCCCTTTTTGGGGATGGGATGGACTACTGCTGTTTTCCAACGTCTTGGAAAGTATGCATTATTTAGAACGTTATTGAACAAAGTAGTGTAAATGTTCACCGCTTCCGGAGGCAGATGTTTAAGAACTGTATTCGGAATACCATCTGTTGCAGAGGATTTCTTGTGTTTAATGGATCTAAGGATGTCCATGAGTTCATTCTTATACACAAATATAGTTGTGTGCAAATTTCTAAGCGGCGCATCCGCTCTATTGTTTTCACTGAAGATGGTGAAACTTTTGTTTTCGGAATGCCAACTTTGCCGTTCATTGCAAAGTAGCGAAATATGGTTTTGGATAGCTCTGTTTTCGATATCGACGTTAGAATAAAGGGATTCATTCACTTTGTGTACTGCCTCGAAACAGGCGCCAATGGAGTTCGCTTTCTCTTGCGGATCCTCGACTACTATTAGTTCTTCGTTGGAGTTGATATGTTCCGGGGTGAGTCCTGCGTATATTAGCAATATTTGACAATTCTCGGGAGTCCTCGGAACTCGAAGGCAGGGAATGTCATTATGATCTTTTCTTCTAAATACTTTAGTTATTTGCGGAAACATATTCCCACCACTGGTTTTAATGGAGAGAATTTTACGTTTCCATTCTTCATTAATTACTGATCTGTAGTTGTCACGGATCAGCTTTTGAACGTTTTTAATCAATGACTCAATTATCTTTATTTCTTGGCTATAAGGATCGCTGAACTGTCTGTAGAGCAGTTTGAGCTGGGAGAGCAGAGCGCTTTTTTGTCTATACAGGGCATCAATAATTGAGTTTCTGTATCTATTAAAATTCTCCTCCATGTGGTCCGCTTTTGGAATGGAACGGTACATTGTTTTGATGACAATGTTGTCCATCGTTGAGAGATAATGATCTATTTCCTCATTTCGAAGGTTTCTATTAGTTGGAGGGTCTACGCCATTAGAGCACAGTTCTCGTTTTATTATGCGATCAAAGCGCGACCAATGTGCTTTTCGAAAAACGAACGAATGTATCTGGTCGTACTGCTCAAGTATTGCATGTTCGTTTGGAACATGTAAAACGGCGCCGAGGCCGTAATGGTCACTATCATACCCGATTGTGCGTAGGCAATTTCGAGTATTTAGGTCCGTGCCTAATAATTGTAGTCTCTCGTCCATCATAAGTAAGTCCAGAAAGGAGTTTCGTCTTGGATAAGATGGTGTACTTGTAGCGTACAGTTCTAATTTATATTCTGTTGCATTTGCTTCCCACCAGTTGAATAGTGCATTACCTCTTGTGTTCGGCGTGATATCACCCCAAGCACTGTGTTTGGAGTTGAAATCTCCCGCCAGAACAAAATAATTGTTTTCCGAGTCTAACTTGAGATTACGAAAAAGGGTATGCAGTTCGCTGATAAATTGTGAACACTGAGGAGCTTCAGGTGCATATACGGATACCACGTATAGATGCCTTTGACTTTTCAAAGGTATATCTATAGTGCAAGCTTCCAGCAGCTGAAATTTGTGTACGGCTGTGCTGTAAATGACCTTGTGGTGAAGGCCTTTCTTAATTAAGACAGCAACTCCACCTCCTTGTGTGGCGTGTGGGCGATCTCGTCTAATGACTTTATAGTTTTTGTAGGCCAATTTGTGCCTCTGGTTTAGCTTGGTTTCGCTAGCTAGAAGCACATCGGGGCGTTCGGCTTTAAGCAGGTTACCGAAATTATACCTCCTTTCCACGAGAATTAGTGAATTCACACTCACAGCAATCATTTTTAGTGTTAAATAAGTTGGATAGTTCTATAGCGTTTGAAATAATAGTGAAGAAGAACGTGTGATTCGAACTGTCGCTATGACAGTTTGAATCAGGAAAAAAATTGACCCTAAGCGTTACCCGTCAGGCTACTGACCGTGTTTTGAGTTTGATTTCTAAACTCTACTATACTCCACTGATGTGAATTATTTTTGTTATCGGTTGGTATACGATTCTGATGTATTTTCTTGTTCGATTTTTCGTTCGGTGTTCTTCACTATTTGCTTGTGAATTGTGTGTATCTGTTAGAGATGCCACAGTTCATTGTGGTATGTTGGGTTGTCTGAGAACAAGGACGAGTAAATAATATCTATTCGGGCCGCTTGTTCAGTAAGTTTTTTTTTTTTTCAAATCCAGCAATCTGTCCTTGTATGGCTAACAGGATTGCTCTTATATATTAGAATTTGCCTCTGGAGCGGGCGCTTTTATGACGTTGCGTGAAAGTTCCGCCGCCGTTGTATTAATTGGATTACTAGCCATTTGAGAAAATGATATGCTAGGTGCGGAAGGTTTTGTGATATTACTTCCCTGTGCCGCGAAGTTTGAGTTTAATGGACTACCGGCAATTTGAGCGAATGATACACTAGGTGCAACGAAGTTATTATAAGAACGAACCCTCATTTGTTTCTCTTCTTCAAGTTGTTTTTTTTTTTGTAAATTCCAACTTGGCTTTTAGATTAGGTTCGGCACTACAACCGGGAACCGGTCTTGGCCTTATTGGCAAGGTCATTAGTCTTGCGCCAAACTTGGCTTTTAGTTGTTGGAATTTCGGACACCCTCTAAAGTTGGCTGGGTGACCTGTATTTTTGCACAGGACGCAAGATAGTTTGCTCCTATCCTGAACCTGTTCTTTACCTAAGGGGCATTCTCCTACGGTATGATTGTTTTGGCACTTTACACATCTAAATTCCATACAGCAGTTAGATGCAACGTGGCCGAATCTTTGGCACCGCATGCACTGCAACACCCGGTCAACTTTCCTAATTTTTTCCCAAGTTATTGTTTGGTGGAAAATAACTTTAATATTCCTAAGTGCATCGACTTTGCTGTTGGGACTTAGGGAGACAATGAAGAACGGCAACTTGCGGTTGCGACTTCGGGAGAGAGAAGTGGAGAATGGGTTCACATCAGTGAATTTTAAACCGTCATTTTCGACGGTTTGTAGTTCCGAGAGGAGGTCTTCCGAGGAAAAAGAAGGATCAACTTCTTTAAGTAACATGGAGATAGTTTTCTCCGATTTAGGTGTGTACGTGAAGTACTCACTACTTGCTTCCCGTAGGGCAGATTTAATTTTATGATAGTCATCTAAACTAAAAAAAACTTATTTTATTGTTACTTACATTTTTCGTTTGAAATTTCTGCATGTTAACTTCCCCAATTTAATTGGGTCCATAGCATCCATAAAGCTTACTATGATGGGAGGCACTTTCTCCTTCTTATTGGCTGCTGCTTGTTGTTTTTCCAGCAGTTGTTGCTGCTGCTGTTGCTGTTGCTTCTGCTGCTGTTGTTGTTTCTCCTCTTGCTGTTGAATGTTGTTTTCCGATAAGCCTTCTTTAATTTGTCGCTCCAAATCGTTCTTCTTTTTGGAGAGCTCCTCTTTCTTTTTGTATAGCTCCGCAATAAATTGAGCACGTTCGACATCTTTGCCACTCATTTCAGTATTGCTGGTTTTGTGGTCTTCAGTTGCCAGTTCCTTAAATTTATTCCCTTCTCCGGAATAATGTGGCTTATCAGGAGTGGTCATTCCTTCTCTGTGAGTTTTTTCTTTGTTGGTTGGATTAGCTTTATGCCGTTTGGCAAGGAGGTTTGGCTGGGCTTTGGGCCTCCTCTTTGAAATTACTTTTAACATTGCTTTTCTTTTTTCCATTATTTGTTTCCACCGTTAATTCAATTGTTTTATTTGTGAAGCAACATGCAGAGAACATCTGCTTTCACACGCGTACACATTAACACACACACACAGTTTTTTATTGGCCGTTCGGTATATACACGGCGGTAGACACGCCAGCACACACGTGTACGCGACAGTACTGTAAGTTTGTTGTGGACGAGCGGCGAACGATGTGTTTTCAACGAGAGTTTTATACGGGCACTTGGCACATTGTCGTTTCATTTAAAGGTACACCCTATTTTTGGGTTTAATTAATGTTAATTATATGTTTTACGCGAACCTTGCACAACACTTTGGCTACGAGTTCAATGACTATACAGCCGTTCTCAGTGACGGCCACACTGTTTGACCTTTTCAAGCATTCCTTCGTTTACAAATCCCCTGTAAGAGTTCTTACTTTCCTTATCATAAATTACCTGAAAAGAAAAACCTCGGTTCACATATCATGTAACCATTCCAGCCAGGGATAATTATCATTGCGTCGCCTATTCCCAGCTTCATTCATGTGTACGATAAATTTCTTTATGTACACATTGGCCGGCGACCTTTTTCTCCCAGCAATAAAATTCTCTGACTCGCACAATGTGCAAACCAATATAAATATAGAATCCGTTTCCCATAAACGGATTTCCCTGCATATACAAATGCTAGCAAGGGATTTGTTTCGTCCGCCGACCAATTAGCACATTTCCACATCGTATCGTCGTCTCTTTGTTTAGCCGCACACGTTCCAACAAAGATCCCATTAGCATCCGACGATTCCGGTTTTATTTGCTTTACCGAAGTCGTATCCTAGGAATGCACTTTATGCCCTTTTCTTTGTTCTAGGCACACCCAGCACTGCACTAAAAGAGTGCATCTCTGTGGCGGCCACACCCTTACGAGACAATTTTCTCTTTCTCCTCCATATCTCACCCTTAATTGAGGATGGAATTCAAGTCAGAGTTCTATTCTCGTGGAGTCGAATTCCATCCATTGACCACGCAGGTCACACGCGATCTCCCGCTCACCGGTGGCCACGGTTACGCGACCATAGTCAAGGCGTAGAGTTAAATTTCTGAGTGCTAAATAAATAACTGTATTATTATAATTTTGATTTATTGTTCAAGTTTATTTCAACATGACCTAAGAAAACATAATTAAAGTATTTCCCAAATGCCAGACATGCACCAGTTTCACCAAAGTCGCGTCAATCTTACTATAATTAATAAATGTATAAAAGTGAACTGTCCAACAAAAGGTTTATAAACATTTTCCTTTTGTGTTAATATAAATAAAAATTATTGACAGCTATTCATATCCTGTGCGTTCTTATTTCTGGCGACTATTACCTGTGTGTTTTTTTGTTTCGTGCCTTGGTGACGATTTCTCGTGTACAATTAGGATGGAGGACGAAGTGAACGGAGTACCCAAGCAGATACAATACTTCTTGCACACATACCAATAATAAGAGACAATTACAGCTGCCTTTACCGGACGATGCTTTGGAATATTTGCAAAAATCTCTTAACGAAGTAATAAAAGAAACACATAGTATACAGGAAAACTACAATATTTTGGTAAAAGAGCTAACAGATATACAAAACAAATATAACACAATTTTGAAAGTAACAGATAAAATAGGAAAAGAAGCAAAAGATATAATAATGAAACGTCAAAGTCCTAGACTACAAAGACCAAGAAATAGAACACAAATATCATTGATAAGCAAAAAAATAAACGAGGGTATAAGGAAACATAGATTTAAAACAAGAACAGAAAACATTATGTTCCACTTAGAAAGTACGGGAGGAGTACAGAAAGCATGGAAAGAACTACAAGAAAATACAGATTGAATACCTAAAATGCAAGAAAGACAAAATAAAAAGAATACAACAAAAAGAAAAGATATATTAAGAATTGCCACTGATTTTTATAAAGATTTATATAGTGATGCCTCATTAATACAAAATCCTAACCTAGAATTAAATACCGATGATGAAACGGTACCACCAATCATACGATCGGAAATGGAGCCTGGGGAGACCTATCATCATCATCATCATTCGGCACTACAACCGGGATCCGGTCTTGGCCTTTTTTAGCAAGTCCCGAGGATTGTTAAATTTTCCATAATAATTTGTTTTTCCGGGCAAGGTTATTAGCCTTGCGCCAACTTTTCTCAGGATGTCGCTGCATGCATTGGAGACCTATGCTGAACAGCAAAACAGCCTTTAGTGTTTTTTTTTTTGTAACCAATGCCATTAATTTTTGTAAAATAGTATATAAGGTTGTAAATAAAGGTTATTTGATTGATTGAACGATTTGCTTGAAAACCTCCCAAAACACTAAAATATTTGGGAGTAACTCTTTCCAACGACTGGTCATTCTCAAACTACATCAAAAATTCCCTTCATAAAGCCCCAATACAGCTTAACCTCTGCAGACGAGTGTTGTGGAAAACTAAAGGGCTCTCTCCCAAGGTCAAACAGCTCATCTACAAACATATGATCAGACCCACTCTTACATACGCCTGCCCATTATGGTACCACATCTCTCCCTCCCAAATGGAGAAATTACGAGTGTTTGAACGAAAATGTTTCCGGTTTATCATTGGCTTACACCGCAAAACCATCTCATATACATACCATAGTAACAACGACCTTTACAACACCGCAGACATCGAACGACAGGATAGACGGATCCTAGAACTGTGGATAAATTTCATAGAAAACCTTCCTAACAATCCCAACCCGATAATAACAGACCTACCATCATCCTCCTCCAATACGGGAACTCACTACCTATACGAGGGTTGCCTTTTATATTTCGGGATTAGAGAACAAAAACAAATATTGATCATCGAAAATCACTTTATTGTTTTTCAAAATATTCCCCATGAAGATCTATACACTTTTGCATGCGTTTGAACCAATTGTCGAAGCACTTTTGCCACTCTGATTGAGGTATCTCCAACACATGCATTCTGAATGCAGCAACCGCTTCTTCAGGTGTCGAAAAACGTTGACCTCTCAGTTTGTTTTTTACGTAAGGGAATAAAAAGAAGTCATTCTGTGCCAAGTCAGGACTATACGGCGGATGACCCATCAAATCGATGTTTTGGGTGCTCAAAAATGCAGTTGTCGCAGCCGATGTGTGAGAGCTCGCATTGTCGTGGTGAAGAATGATCCGTCTTGGGCGGTTGGTTTTCCTGATTTCTTGGAAGAGAACTGGCAAACAAATGGTTGTGTACCACTCAGAATTGACTGTTCTGCGTTGTTCTAGTGGTACGGTTGCGACATGTCCAGTTTTTCCGAAAAAAATAGGCGACCATTTGCTTGGAAGTGCTTCGTGCGCGAACAACTTTTATTGGATTTGGCTCATCTTGAAACACCCAGACAGTCGACTGCTGTTTACTTTCGGGCTCATACGCGTAAATCCACGATTCATCACCTGTCACGATGTCATAGACGTCTTTCGAAGCACCGCGACCGTATTTTTTGAGCATTTCTTTCGACCAATTGACACAAGCCTTTTTTTGGGCGATTGACAACGCGACCAAATTTGTTTGACAGTCAAATGTTTATGCAATATTGAATGTATGCTAGTCCCACTAACGCCTAAGGTTGTCTCAATCTCACGATAGGTCACATGACGATCTTCCAATATCAGTTCGCGCACAGCATCAATGGTTTTCGGAACAACAACTGATTTTGGACGACCTTCACGAAATTCATCTTGGAGTGAACTACTACCACGATTGAATTCACAATACCATCGATAAACACTGGTCCTTGATGGAGCTTCATCGCCAAAAATTGAATTAAGTTCATCCATGCACTGTTGCTGAGTTAATCCACGCCGAAAGTTGTAAAAAATAATCGCACGAAAATGTTGACGATTTAATTCCATTTTTGGGCCGAGATGAATCTTTTAAGTTACTGTAAACAACACAAATAGCGCTCGTATGTCAAAACGTTCTGAGTGCGTATAACCTCAAAAATGTCCAACTTTACGACAGAGCTGCCAATTGCCGGATTGCAGCGCCAGGGTTGCCAAATCCCGAAACATAAGAGGCAACCCTCGTAGTAATTTACTAAAGTCATAGGAATAATTTGCTTTGATTAAGTATAGTTTACCATGTTCTATATAATTAATCACTTAATGACAACATATATTTATCTGATAATTAAGCTATTCTAAAATAATCCCAAAATTACCAATCAACCTTGTAAAACTTATATCCCTAGTTGTCGGTCTGTCTATATTGTGCACCTACTTATCCTAGGGAAGAATTTCTAAACAAAAATAATAATCTTAACACTCGCCCTTGGGATAGCAAACATCTGAAACCCATATACCTGTACCCCTCTCTCCCGTTTATATTGCTACTACTATTTTATTTTCTCTTTTGATCTATGGAACAGGGAACCACCTCAAACCCTAATATTTCCCGCGACCTTGCACCCCCTTCACCGAAAAAACTTCGCAGCGGAACCATAATCGAAGCAAACACTCCGATCAAACCTCGCGACCCCAGCCCATCCTTATCGGAAATTCCAGTTCTTCAGCACCAAACGGACCTCGCAACCTTTGAAACAATGGCCATTGATTACACAAAGGTTGCGAAGCTGTCAGCACAGCTAATCCCCATCTTCTCCGGGGAACCCAATCCGCATATAGGTGCAGAACTGGAAACCTTTTTGGATTGCTGCAAGAGGGTTTTAAACTGCCTCAGGACTGAAGAACACGGGGCTTTCTTACAAAAATTCCCTACTAGGCTACGGGGTGAAGCTTCTGCCTTATTCGCGTCCACTACGTTCGCATATTTTCAGGAAGCCGAGGATTTGCTAAGAAAGGTTTATTTACCAGTAGAAAACTATCAGGACCTGGTAAATAACCTATTAGCTACTCGGCAAAATCCGGCAGAAGCCACTATCCTATTCCAATTACGACTAAAGAAGTCGTTAAGGGAATGTAAGAAAGCCGCGGAACTAAAATACGGTCCCATATTGTCTGAGGCCGTAAAGATACAATTAGATGACTTTGCAAAAAGCATCTACAAAAAGGGGTTGTTAAATCCGTACCATCGACAATTTTTATTACTGAGGGGCGATGTACCAATAGATTCCTTAATGGAAACAACATTGGAATTGGAACAAATCCAACAACCTCAGCTGCCATTAATCTCTTCGCAGGTTTCATTTAATTCTCCCTCGCCTTGTACAACAACAGTACCTTCAGAAGCCTATAAACCGACTCTAGGTACCCAGCTGGGACAAACTCTAACTCAAATAATGCTCAGTATTCCAAATATAGAAGGGTTGCCACACATCCAGCCCACTACACAGGGGATTCCGCAACTTCAGGCGCAAATACCGCCAGCCGACCAAACATACAGGGGAACCGAAGGGGTAATGGAATCAGACCCTCGCAACATATCATTGACACACGATGCCCCCCTCAGCAGAATAACCTGCAGTTATTGCAATAAAAGGGGGCATGTCTATGAGGATTGTGTGAAAAGGAAAAATACGCCCTTTTGCACACACTGCCAGCAATTAAATCACGATATTCGTGATTGCCGGATTACGGGAGAGAGCGACGATTCTCCACATAAGGCAGATTTACGACTTCTGTGGCCAAAACGCCCACAATCTAGGATCCTGTCAGCAAAAGCTGAAATGGGAGTCGCGAGTTCAACGCCAACCTGCAAAGAATTCCCCCACTTCGAGCCCAAAACGAAGAAGGTCAAAACCCTCGGTGGCAAAAAGGACCTACCATGTAAGGACTCTACTCTCGCCGTTAACCAGCATACCCATCGTCCAACTATCAATAGATGTAGGTGTTAATAAAAACACAAGACTAGTAGTAGACACCGGTGCGGAAGTAAGCCTGATTAACAAAAATTGCCTTAGAAAATCAGATGCCAAAATAAATCAGCAAGAGGCTTGCACCTTAGAGACGCCATTCGGAACCATTAGGACCTTGGGAAGCTGCAAGGTCAACTTCCAGTTAAAAGGTAGGTCTAAACTCCCATGCAAGTTCCAAGTAGTGAGCAGTATGCCCAGTCTACCAGAAGACGGTCTGCTTGGAAATGACTTTTTGTCAAAATATTGCAATGTGGAATGCCCCAAACAACGCGTCACTTTTCCTCGCACGGAAATAAACCCCAAAGTATTTAGTGTGCCAATAAGGTTCTCACACGTCGAGAAAAAGGCACCTGAAAATAAATACGCTAAAGGGAAACAGGAGCAAGCCCATGGTAAGTGCAAAATATTCAGGTTAAATCTTAACCATAAAAAGAGGAACCCCAAGGAGCTAAGTGGTAACATCAAAAGTATTAATCAAATAACTGACACTTCGTCAGCTAATCCACAAAACTCGTGCCCCAGCTCCTCTCAAAATACAAACTTTTTGCAAAAGCCCAACACACCCGAAAAAATAATAAACCTCGATGAGATCGTGACGATACTCAGGGTTTATCACAATTCCCCTTCCGGTGAACATCTGAGCATCACCAAGTCGTATAATAAAATACGACAAAGATACTGGTGGCCGTCCATGCTCTCCGACATTCGGAAATATAAAAAGCAATGCGAGGAATGCCGTTCTTCGAAGGCGCCCGCATGCTGCGGAAGTAAAACGAAACCGCAATCGTTTCAAGTGGGAACCAGGGTGCTAGTAAGGTATAAAAACCGCAAGGGCAAACAAACATCCATTTGGAAGGGCCCTTTCCTCATTACAGGAACAACCCAGCCAAATAATACAACCATTCAAATTGGTCAAAAATCAATAAAGATAAACAATAGGAGATTAAAACAATATTCCCAGGTTGATTAGTTTTGATCTTCACCCTAGTTTCACATTCCTTTCCACTATCAACCCCAGACATATACTATCCCCAGGGTGTATTATAGTTCAATAATTAGTCACTTAAAAATACTAATAGATACACAATATTGACAAAGATGACAGATGACAAAAAAGTGGTAATAATAAATGTCATATGGAATGAAATACAAAAAGAAATCACATACAAATAAAACAAAACAAATATTGACCCCCAATGAGGAAGACAATTTATAAATACTAAATTGTAAATAACGATTTAAAAAAAAGAAGTATGTAAAGCCTAATTAAGATTTAACGATTTCCAAACCCTAAAACATTAAAAGTTCGAAACAAACAAAAAAAGAAAGCGAATGCAGCTATAAAGAATGCTAAACAATATTACAAGATATACCTATATTTACGCATAGGCAACATGTATTACTAGTGTAAGACGTTTTTAAATATAAATACACTTTTATTAATCTAGCATTAAATGAACAACAACAACAAAATAAATATTAATGGCTTAAGTATAGATTAGAAAAATAACATAGTAAAATACGAACCCAAATGAAAACAATTACTAATTTAAGAAATCTATTTACTTATTCTTATAATACATATGTCTATTTTTAAAATTCACTTTCATTAATATACTTAAATGATAAATGTAAACATGACACCAGCCACAATTATTTCATAAATACCATACCATTCTTTATACAAACAAACTTAAGAAGCATTACCGCAAAAGAGAAAATACAACATGTAGCACACATATTAAACATAACGAATTAATGCATTAAATGTTAAACTAAAACAAAAAATGTAAACTATCGCGAATTCAAAATGCCACCGCCCCTTGCTTTTCACTCATTCTAGAAAATTAACCTCTTCCAGATTAATTTTCTTTTCTAAAGGGGGGAGGAATGTAGTGATCCTAAATCACTACTCTCACCCACTTACCTATAATCCCAATCCAAGTGAATCATATGAGCGACAAGTTAAACCAAAAGTTAGTTTGCCGCACATTGATTCAAATTCCTAATTACCTCACCCATAATCCAATTGAATCATATGCGCGATAGATTTAAACCACAAGTTAATTTGTTGCGTATTGATTCAATTTCCAAGTACCTTACATCCCAATCCAATCATATGCCCGACAAAATTAAACGAAAGTCCATTTGTCGTGCATTGATTCAATTCTCTATAACTATTGAAATTATGAAATGCGTAATACTAAATGCATTTCATGATTTCTCCTTCCGGGAATTTGGTCAAATAAAATTCGTATACACTTCCGGGAATCCTATTCCAATTGAAGCACACAAAATTTTGTTTGGGCTTCTTGGAATGTTTAAGTAATATTTTTAACAAATCTCTGTTGCCACAGAGTATAAAAGGAGAGTGCATTTTGCATTCGAGATGAGTTGGGATCCAGAGGTCATAGGCAACGGCCACAAGTGAATTATAAGAAAATAAAATTAATAAATTATTAAAACCGTCTTTCACTATTGGACAGCGGAAATAACCGAATCTCCCCAAGAAGGTAAGAAGTAATATACCAAAAAATATAACCCTACAGGGCGTGAGTTTACCAAGGAAATATACACGAACCTTCTCATGTTATAAATTTATACATATATCGTCTTATTGCGTTAAATATGCTACTTTGTCAAAAACAAGAACGAAGCCACGAAATAGAAAAGGAGTGACGTGACGTGTGTGACAATTAAAACAAAGTGCAACAACAACAAACAAACAAAACAAATGCTAAAAGAGAAAAAAAAACGTGCTCACAAAATCAATTCAGTGAGGTGCAAAAACAACGTCAGACAATTAAATTATATTACCTCAGTCGTAAAAGTGAAAATTAAAATACACAATATATTGCTAGTTAAGCAAAGAGTTTTCAAAGCATCATTTGGCGCGAGTGCAAGATTACTGACTCTTAGCCGAGGATTCCCGAGTTCGAGTCGGCGTGCGGAAGAAAACGACTTCGTGGTTCGTATTGCGGTCGCCTTTGTTTTTTTTAAATGAAAACAATCTGGAAAGAACCAGCATGAACACGGAGGAAGACAAAAACGTGACAAACAAACGAAAAGGTACACCGAAAATCTCCATTGTGACGCGAAGTAAATCCGCGAAATTAACAATGGAGAAAAAAGGTCAGCAAATGGAGGACGACAGAGAGCGCCCCTCCCCCTACAATTTTAATATGTACGGGACAAACAATTCGTTCGCTTCTCTTGCATCCTCAGAGTCTGAGGATGAAGAGGAGGAAATTACTGAATTGGAGGCGAAACTTGCGATGGCAAGAGCCCGTCTAGAAGAGAGACGCCGAAAGAAAAAAATAGCGGCACTCGAAAAAGAAAAAGACACCGAACAACAACAAAAGCCGAAGGCAAAAGTCAGCCAACAGCAACAACAACAGCAACATCAACAGCAACAATCAACACAAAATCGACCACAGCAAGCAACACAACAGCGGCAAAGCAAGAATAACAACCAAAAAATAAAGATGCCACCAATCAACACTATAGATATTGAGTGTAAGGAATTGGTAAGTCTTTGTAAGCTAGCTATAGGAAACAATTTTGTAGTTAAAAGACTGGCTGGTAATAGGCATGCCATTCAAACCTATGCGGTGGCAGACCACGATAAAATTAAAGAGGTCTTAAAAAGGGCCACCGCGGAATTCTACTCGTTCACGCCGAAGCAAACAAAGAGGGTAACGGTTCTATTAAAGGGTGTCGACCCTGAGGTGGAACCGGAGGGTCTGCTCGAGATGCTTCAAAAGTTGAGGCACGACGATCTCGAGTTTATCTCCGTAAAACCGTTCACCACATCCAAGGCAAGAAGGGAAAACCGCAAGCTACCCTTCTTTTTGGTTCAACTAACGCCCAGCAGCAGAATTGGTGGTCTAAGAAAGATTACAGTCTTGGATCATCAAAGTGTCACATGGGACAAGTTAAAAAAAGGCAGAGACATCCTGCAAGGTGTCCGCTGCCAAAGGTTTGGTCACGCGGCGGCGAACTGTGAAATGCAGCACCGTTGCGTAAAATGCGGAAAAGACCATAAGGCAGAAGAATGCCCTCTGGGAAAAGAAAGGGTACAAGACAAAGCCCTTCTAAAGTGCGCAGTGTGCCGGAATGAGGGACACCCCGCTAATTATCGAGGATGTCCTAAATTCCGAGAAATAATGGCAAGAAGTGTGACCCAATCTGTGACGCAATCTTTATTAGAAAAAGGATCCCTCATAAAGTTATATATAGTGGAGAAGTGCGCAGGTTCCGGGTGCTGGAAGCCTGTATCATACGCATACCCCTTCAGCAAGGAAGGGGTTTGTATGCGATTGCGGTCTACGCACCTGAGGAGCACCAATATAATCTATTTATAGCAGAGCTCGAGACTCTCTTCCGATGCTTACAATTGCACCTGGGCAAAAATTACTTTATTCTAGGGGGAGATATGAACGCCAAGCGTAGAAATTGGGGAAATCATATATCTAATGCCAGAGGAAATCAGTTGGCTGGCTGGTTAGATCAGTTTCATATTGAATATAGAACTGACCTGCTAGCTACCGAATATCCATCGTTCCCTAGAGGTAGATCGTTCTTAGATATCTTGCTAATCGACTCACGACTGAGAATACTTAACACCAATAGACGAAACACAAACTGTTTACGGACAATTGAATACGATAGTGACCACTGTGCATTCACGGCAGTAATAGAGCTTCCGAACGAGCTCGCAGATCTGGAGGAATTCGTGATCCCGCAACCCTATAACTACGGGGCAATGCGATGGCCGCGGTTCACCAGATCATTAACAAGAGAACTGCGTTCGAATGACTTTAATCCGCCAGTAACCAGAAACCTGACAAATGACGAAATCGACAAATACATTCAACAAATGGACGAAACCGTAAAACGAACAATGGACAAAACAATTCCCAAAACAACAGTTACAGATCACACTAACATGTACAGAAACGCAACAATAAACGCACTCCACAGGCAAAAGAGCAGACTGCTATCGAAATTAAAACAATTACACAGACAGTTTACAGACAGACAAGACCAGGAGATAATATCACTGAAATCCCGATTAAAAAACCTACAACAATTACTTATGGTTAATTATAGATTAGCAACAAATTTGTATTGGAACAACAGAATTCGAGCTATAAAAACTAATAACCCGAATATGTTCCCACAAATAAATAAAATATTCAGGAGAAATAATCAAAATGAGATTCAGTGTCTCCAAATCCCACGTACAGAGGTAAACAAGCAGCTGCTAACCAACATTGCCATAGATGCAGAGAACGCTATCCTCAATAGTGAGCTCTTCGTGATCGAGAAGGTGAACGCTTTGGGAGCTGTCTTTCAGGAAATGTACAAGGTGAATGAAAGCATTCACCGAAATCACGACCTGGAGGACAGAGTTCTACTCAATCACCTGCACCTCCGGAATGAAATTTCACTTTGGCAATCGGAGAATCCGGGTTTTACCGAATTCACTGAAGATAATCTGTCAATTGACATTAATGCCAATGGTGTAGTAGCTAATAGCCTTCTAATAACAAGGGAAGGAATCCAGAGTATCTTCGACTCATTAAGAAGCAAATGGGAATAGATGGAGTACCTAACATCGTACTCAAGAACCTGCCCCCAATGGCAATAGATATATACACGGTCATGTTTAACAACGCGTTGAATAATGCATATTATCCCGCGCGTTGGAAAACGGCTATCATTCAGCCCATCGCAAAAAATGGCAAAGACTGCACAAACCCAATGAACATGCGTTCGATAAGTTTACTCCCAAGCATCAGTAAAGTATTTGAAAAAACCATTAACAAAGCTCTGGTAAAATGGGTAGACGACAACAGCATTATTCCAAATAACCAGTTTGGCTTTAAGTCGGGTCATGAAACCACACATGCCGCAGCTAAACTGGTCTCCGACATACAATGGAATAAATGTAGGAACCAATGCACAGGGGCCTGTCTGATCGACTTGGAAAAAGACTTTGGTACCGTCTGGATCGAAGGGTTGTATTACAAACTGGTCAGACATGGCATACATAAGGCTTTACTATATGTACTTTACGATATGTTAAAGGACAGGAGGTTCGTGGTCAAAAGTGGTAATGTGACCTCTAATAAAACGTATAATATCAAGAATGGCTTGCAACAGGGTGCGGTACTCTCTCCGATTCTTTTTAATATTTACATTAGCGACTTATTAGACGCACTTCCGCAGGCTATTGCGTACGCAGACGATCTCATAATTTACAGAACAGCTCCGAAAGTTGAGATCATAAATAGTTTAATACAGCGAGACTTCAACAACGTGTAGCGCTATTGCGATGACTGGAAACTTAAGATCAACTTCCAGAAATGTGAAGCCATCCTATTTAGAACTCCACTATATAAAGCCACGAACGACACAAGAAAAAACTGGCGAAAGCTAGTTATCGTGGGACCGGATGGAGATAAACTGGAAACCACGAGTTTAGTTAAATACCTGGGCATCTGGCTAGATCAATATCTGTATTTCAACAGACATGTAGAGGCTGCTTTGCTCAAAGCGAGGAAAACTTTTGCTATGACAAGGAGGCTATTTCACAGTAGCCAACTTGACAGCAAGGTAAAAGTCATATGCTACATGACGCTAATCAGGCCAATGCTCATATATGGTTGCCCAGTATGGTTCAACATAGGTCCAAATTTGATGGAAAAGATTCGGGTGTTCGAAAGAAAGTGTCTCAGAAGTTGTCTCAGATTATATCGGACACCGGAATCGGACTATAAAAAGTATTACTCAAATGAGACTTTATATAATGAAGCGTACATAAATAGGGTGGATAATTTTATGATAAAATTAATCAGAGGACATATTGCGAGAGCAATAAGCTCGTCCAATGACCTAATTTTCGGGGCCTATTATCCAAACACCTTGTACTATGAGAGCGTGCGTCGCAACGGCTTTGTTCCGCCACAGGCGTTCCTTGACTTGGATATGAAAGAGCTTATACAGGATAGATCCGGAATTCCGCTGATCTATCATGTAAGTAGATCATCTGTAGACGGCGATTGTGCTACGACCGGGAAGTAACGCGCACCGAAGAAGAGCTCCTGCGCTTCAGTAGGGCTATCTCCCACAGAGACCAGGACGATAGTATTAGACAGCGTCAACAGTTCTGGTGGTTGAATGGCATATAAGACCTGGGTACCAAAGTCGGTAAAGAATCATACTATCATCAGCTAGCTTACATAGACTTAGCTTTTCTAGAATTAGGGTAGTATAAGATTTAAGTTAAGTTAGGTTAAGTGCTTTTACATAAAAAAAAAAATAAAAAAAAGCAGGTAAGTTAAGTAAGTTAAATTTTAAGAAAAAAAAACAAAAAAAAATTGACAAAGTTTTTCAAATTTTTCTTTGTATTTCAACTAATTATCAGTACTGCCACAAAGTTCTGTCGCCTAAAGGCAAATTATACAAATGTTAAGTAATGTTTAGCTTAGAGCGTCTGCGAAGGACCAGTAAGTTATAATATAAGATAATTAAGCTAGAATTTAAGCATTTTTTGTCTAGCCTTTAATTTAGAAATTAAGAATATAAAAAGAAAAATAAAAAAAATGTTTTAAAAATGAAAATGAACCCTACAGGGCGTTTTCTCTTAAGTATTCGTTTAATGTCCTCTAAAATGGGTGTTGAGGCCATTGCGGGAAACTTTGCGACTAGTTTGGACGACCGAGTTTTTATCCTATTTTCTATGGCCGGGAGTCCACTTTCTGTTAGGATGTTCGTAAGCCCTTGTACTTATGCGCGCTGCTGCGTGGTAGGGAGATTTAATTGTCTGTAACGTTGTTTTGCTGCAATTACCGTATATTAGTAAGCCATAGTCTATTTTTGACAGTAGGAGAGCTCTAGTAATGTTTATTAGTGTGTTTGTATGGGCTGAGCCGTTTTTAGATGACAAATATTTCAGTATGTTTAACCTTAACACTAGATTTTTTTAAGGGCTAGACAATGATTCTTAAAATTATATTTACAATCGAATTGTAGGCCGAGAATTTTTAGTATATCTACATTCCTAATGTAAGTGTTTTCAAAATTTACTAATAAAGATTTGTTACAATGTTTCTTTTTGCATATATGTAATATTTTAGATTTCACGCTCGAAATTTTTGAGCCTGAATAGTTACACCATTTTTGTATGTCTGACAGGATATTTTCGAAAGTTTTGCTAGCTACTTCTAGGTCGTTTACATTTGTGCATAATATAAGATCGTCGGCGTAGAGACAATGTTTTACATTTTTGTGTTTAGAGATAATGCTATTTAACTCTTCAAACGCTGTCTTAAATAATACTACTGATAACGGTGATCCTTGGGGGATTCCAGTATATATATTATGGACGCCAGAGAACACGCCGTTACATTTGATCCTGAATTTTCTATTATTCAGAAAGGATCTAACAAAGTTATACAATTGATGTCCTATTTTCCATTTTTGTAATTTGTGAAGGATGACGTGTGGACCGATGCGGTCGAATGCTTTTTCGAAGTCTATTGATAAAATGGATGTATGTTTCTTGCAGGAAAGGGCACCAACAATATGGTTATCTATATGAAGAAGCGCATCCATTGTTCCCCTGCTTTGTTTGAAACCGACTTGTTTGGTACTTATCAGATTCTATTTTTCTAGGTACCAGTTTAGTCTCTTAGCGACAATTTTTTCCAATGCTTTTCCTAAACAAGGCAGTAAAGAAATGGGGCGGTAGCCGTGGATTGTATCAGTTTTGTTATTATGCTTTGGTAGAGGGATAATTGTGGATAGTTTCCACATTTGAGGAATGGTGCCAGTTGTATATATGGCATTAAACAGATTTAGAAGGCGTTGTTTCAAAATCGTTGGCCCGTTTTTTACCATTTGGTAGTCAATTCTATCAAAGCCTGGTGTCTTACCTCTTGCGGTATGAAGACCAGATTCTAGTTCTATCTGTGTTATGGGAAGTTGGATAACGCTATTATAGGAATTACTTGGGTTGCTTGGGGGCGTTGGATGCGCCTCTATTTGGTTTTTGGCAGTTTGGAAATCTGGGTCGAAGTTGAAGTTGGAGGACGTATTTGCCCAAGTCTTGGCGAAGTATTTGGCTATTTTGTCCGGACATGTGAGGGCGTCGGATCCTGTATGTATTAAATTGATAGTAGATGGGTTATAGTTGCCTGTTAGCGTTTTTATGTTGGCCCATATCTTTTTGGGGGTGTATGTTGGGTTTAGTTTTTCCGTGAAGGACTGGAAGGATTTTGCTTTTTCGATTTTGGCTTTTCTTCGGAACATGGCGTTAAGCCTTTTGTACCTTAAGAGATGTTGGTCGGTTGGGTGCTTCTTAAAAATGTTCCATGCCAATTGCTTTTCTGCCCGTAGCTTTGCCAGATCTGGATTCCACCATGGTACGGCGGTTTTGTGATACCTTTTCGTTGTCTGTGGAATGGAGCCATTGGCGGCTGTTCGAATAGCTTTTGTGATAACGGCAGCTTCTTGATTTATGTTGGATTTTGTGTTATGTAGATTAAGGAATTGTGTGGTGATAGATTGAAATTTGTTCCAATTTGCTCGGTCAGATTTGAATTTAGGTAGGAGTTTGATTTTTCCCTTTTTATTGTTGCCGGTTGAAATACAGATTTTTATTGGAAAGTGATCACTTCCATGTAGATTATCTAGTATTTCCCAGTTTGTATTAGGCGACAGTTGAGATGATACGAGGGAAAGGTCTACATTTGTAAACGTCTTGTGTGTGGAAAAATGAGTGTGATTGCCGTTATTCAATATTACCAATTGTGATTGTAGTAAAAATTGTTCCACGGTTTTCCCTATTTTATTTGTTGTTTGTGATCCCCATATTGTACTCCAAGCGTTGAAGTCTCCCATTAGAAGAATGGGGGTGTGTATGTGTTGAATTATTTTATTCAAGTCAGACAGGGTATATGGTTGAGTAGGAGGAATGTAGATTGAGATCACGGTTAGCTTTAGTTTGCCCGTTAGTTCGACTGCCGTGGCCGAGAAAGGGGTATTAAGACTGATATGGTTATGGTTTAGGGCCCGATGTATTAATATCCCGGACCCTTGTTTACAGGAGTTATTTTCTTTAAGATTGTTAAAGTAGGCTGAGTATTCGTGAGGCATTTTCACATTTGAAGAGTGGGGTAAGTGGGTTTCTTACAGTGCTATGATGGACGGTTTGAGTTTTTTTATAAGGAGCTGTAACTCGTGATAATTGTTATGAAACCCCTTCAGTTTCCATTGAAGTATTAAGCAGTCTGCGGGGTTATAATTGGATGTTGCTATAGAGTTCGAGGTGGGGGTATAACGGTGGTTATTTTCCTGACTCCGCGCCACACAGCTCGTCCCACTCAGTTTTCCAATCCACTCGAATTGATTTGAGTGAGAAGAGCTCCGTGCCGCGGAGTCAATAGGCTGTTGAGAGAGGTTAGAATTATATATTTCCATTTTCAGGTAGAGGGATATTCCCGATTTGATCTAACTGGGATTTTTGTGTTTGTGTGGTGGTAGGTTTGGATTTGCTTGTATGTGTTTGAGTTTCTAGGGAGGAGGAAGATTGATCTTTAGTTTTAGTTATATTTATTCGTTGAGAGATGGGATACTTTCTCTTTTCAATTTCTTTTAGAGCTGTATAGGAAGAGGAGGGAAATATATTTGTTTCTTTGTTGGGAGATTTGTTTACGGCTATTGGATTTTGAATTACTTTTGGTAGTAGTGTATTGGAACTGGTTGGAGTTATAGGCGCAGACGTGTGTTTTCTAATTTGATCGGAGTAAAGATCGTTATTTGTTGTTTGTATTGTATTCTGTTCCCTATATATGCGTTTAGCGTCAGCTAGGGTTGTTTTGTTTTTTGTTTGAATTTCTAGTACTTTTTGGTACTCAATATATTTAGGGCAGGTAGAGGAAGAGGCCGGGTGCGGACCTAGACAGTTAGCACACATTGTTCTTGTGCATTCAGTTTCGGGATGTGGTGGCAGATTACATGTATTACATGCTGTTGTGCGTTTACACCATTTTGCCGTATGGCCGAGTAATTGGCATTGCCGGCACCGCATTGGCCTTGGAATGTATTCCTTGACCTTGGCGTTGTACCAGCCGATTTCTATTGTTGTTGGTGGTTGTAGCCGATCAAAAGAAAACAGCATCAATCCTGTGGGTAATCGTTCTTCGTTGTTAATTTTTGTGAATTTGAAGACATTTACCACACCTTGGGAACCCATTTCTGATATAATGTCGGCTTCTGGGACGTTAATTAGGCAATTAGCATACACAACCCCATTGGAAGTATTTAGTTTGGGGTCCAGTCTAATATTGACCGGACAGATTGTGTCAAAACGCGTAGACTGGATGAATCTATCAGCGATTTCTTGGTCTTTAGCTAAAATTAGGATAGAACCATCCCTAAGAAGTGTAATTTTTTCGTACTGCGTACTGATAGAATCAATGATTCTTTTTAGTACAAAGACATTGACGGATGTAAGTGGCATTGATGCTTCGGTTGGGTAGATTTGAACGAACCGTGGGTTTTTTATTGCGGTTTTGTTTGGGAGAGCAGGGAAATTGAAAGACAATGGGCTGCGGGATTGTCTTTTCTTTTTTGTTGGCACGTTGGCTGTAGAGCCTGAGAGTGAGCATTCTCCCAGTTCTACGAACCTATTGCCGGAATGATGGCTTGGCCCTAGGGCCATGTTTTTTTTTTTTTTTGTTTCTTACCTGGTGTATCCTTGTTGTGTTTTGTTTGTGAGTTCAAGGGAATTTACGATTTTTAAATACTTTTACTCTAGGACAATTCACTTCACTTTTTTAACTATCGCATTGTTAAAAAATTGTGTTCTCTGTAAGAGAGTTCGCGGGTGACTGAATTTTTTATTATTTTGAACCTATTGCTGGAAAGGGTTGCAACCAGGCCATACGGAGTAAGTGGATGATGAATATCCATGCGATTGTCGACCGCACACAGCATCACTGCCGATCGCATATCGTTCGTAGGATAACTTGGTGCAGGTGGTGTTTCTTTGGTCTACTTCATTGAGTAGTCAAGCTTTATTCCTACATTGTATGTAGTTAGTTTTGCAACCGAAATACTCGCTGTAACGAGATGGTAAAAGGACGTAGTTTGCATGTGCGTGACGATACCGCACCGAAGATATGGGTGTCCGGCATATCTTGATTTATCGGTTGGTTAAAGATGCGACCATTTCTTCCACACGAGAAGATGGTGCATGTTGGTGGAAACCAAATGGTTGGGATATTTTCGTTGACTTTTGGCGCCGGTTGAAATTCCTTGGTGTGCGTTGCATGTTGGGCGATCTGCTTCGAGAAATAATGTTATGCAACGCACAGACAATCGATTCGTCGTTATAGGAATAATGTTTTGTCTTGTCCAATAGAAATACGATGCTATGCAAAAACCAGGTTTCTGATTGTTCCTGCTACCATGACGATGTCATGAAATCTACGTTCTTAGGTGCATTTTCTGCATGCCCGATGAATTTGGACAATGCCCGTTACCTTGGTTATTGTCTCCTTTTGGGGTATTACCCCACAATAGGTGCGACGGGGCAGTGGCGCTGCATGAAACCGCCACAGACCCTCTTTACCTCAGGCAGACTGGTTAACGATCTAAACGAGGTCGTGTACCACAACACCAATCAATTCGAATACAGCAACATCCAACCATTCTCCAAGATTTTTACTTTTAACACAGAACCGAATGGCACCCCACTCCTTCAAGAACATACCTGATCTTATCCCTTACTCCCCTCAATCAAAACGAGAAATCCCACATCCACAAATCAAATATTGTAAATTGTATATAAGATTATATGTGTCCACACTCAAGCCCAATATTACAAGGTATAATCAGTTGTAAGTTTACTGATATAATGGCCATTGAACTAAGCATTAACACCCAATATTGAACATTATTAATTACATTAGACTTTATGTCATTATATTTTATTTAGCTACAAGTACAAAAAATACGATTTTCTCGACTTTTTGTATTGTATA
Organism: Microdon myrmicae; assembly: GCA_963931805.1. Lineage (NCBI taxonomy): Eukaryota > Metazoa > Arthropoda > Insecta > Diptera > Syrphidae > Microdon > Microdon myrmicae. Next base: position 28,362,861 of record OZ007497.1, on the reverse strand, counting down.
TAATTGTATATAATCGTTTAAAAAGTGTAATTAAAAGTTAAATGTAATTACCACAAACTTCTACTCCACATGCTTAATCGAGTTTTTCAATTTTTTTTCTTTGTTTTTTTGTAATGTTTTTAAACTTTCCACTTTTAAAATAATAGGACGGACTGGAGACAGCATGATCGTAGTTCTACTGTACTCAAGTGGCACTAAAGTTTCCTCCGTTATTGAAAACTTGAAATTTCTAATCAACAAAGTCAAACCGATGTTAATTTGCATCTTGGCGAACGCTCCAGTGATGCACATTCGGGGTCCCTGCCCAAATGGTAAATATGTCATTGGATGTCGCTTTTCTATTTCCTCTACAGAAAATCGCTCAGGATCAAATACCTCAGGATCAGTATAGTATTCCGGATCGTTATGAATAGCGTGTACCGGCACCACCACCAAAGTCCCTTTCGGAATGATGTACTTTGGATCACTCATTGGATAATCAGCAGCAGCTTGTCGTACCAAAAATGTAATTACCGAGTGCTTCCGTAAGGTTTCTAAAACATACTAAATTGAAATTGTTGCAAAACAAAAACCAACTTCAACTGACCACTGACTACTTTTTTTAAATAAGTCATTTCACTTATGGATTCATAAGTTAGTTCTCCTCCATGTTTGACGATGACATCGTTAATTTCCTGCCTCAATTTGTTTTGAATGGTTTGGTTGTAAGCCAATTCGTATAGTGCGAAATCCATAGCTGTCGGTGAGGTCCCAAAGCCGGCGGTAAAGAACAGAAATGACTGTGCAGCAATTTCTTCCAAACACAGCGTGTTGTTTTTTAATAAATCAATGAGAATATCCATAAAGTCCTTCCGTCTAGTTGTTTCATGTTGTCGCATAGTTATGATTTGTTTCACGATGCTGGAGTAAAATGATGAAATGTCTTTAGGTATTCGTTTAACGTGCATAAATCGTGCAAGCTTAGGGAAATTGTCAGAAAAGATCTTGAGCGGATTCCAAATATTAGTTAAGGATTTTAACCCCATTTCTCGAAGTTCAGGATTTTGATTTTTCAAGGTGTTACACTCTATTCCAAATGCGCAGGCACCTATCACGTCCGATGAGAATCTTCTTAGCAAGTCCTTCATGTTCACATTCGGATCGTCTTTAATGTTTTTCGAAATGGATTCCACTAGAGACTCACCTACATTCACCATTGTTGAAAACATTAACTTTATTTTACTTGATGTGAATGTTGGAGTCAATTTGACTTTAAGATTACTCCACTTGTCATCCTCAAGAAGGAACAGATGTCCTGACAAGGGATCATCACGGTCATTATAATAGACACCCCGATTAACGAAGTTACTGAAATCTTTGACGAGAATATTTTTAACTAATTCCAAGTCAAGTAAAATAATCGCCGGTCGCATAAATTGGAAAAATCCTGTGAAAGGTGCCGTACCCTTGAATTTTTTGTATATTCTATTATTTATCTCATATTGCCCCACATCTTTCGAGACACCTTTCATATTTCCAAACAGCAAGTGCGGCTTTTCACCAGGAATATTACGTCGTTTCCAATAACTATAATATTGTTTCAGGTAGATGTAGAACAATAATGGCATAAGAATACTCGCGCACACCACAAACGAAGCGATCTCCATTTTTACTATTCTATTACTAGCTTGGAAAATACGAGCCGCTCTATTAAATACCCCCTATCCATCTTAATATCATCTTATAAAAAATACTTCATATTGTCTTGCTGTTGTAACATTCTAAGGGAAAGTGTTTAGATTTTCCAAAGAATTAGACAGATAATAATTTGAGATAAGCTTGAAACTGTGTCAGTTAGAGCGGCAGAAAGGTCGCTGCTTCAACAAAACGCATAAAAAACACGAACTTTTTGTTATAACAAGGACACTTAAAGATCGGAAAATAAAACAAATAAGGAAAGGCGTTTTCTAAACAATGGAATGTTAAGTGATCCACGTCAATATTCCTATACGCTTAAACACGAACTTTTTGTTATAACAAGGACACTTGAAGATCGGAAAATAAAACAAATAAGGAAAGGCGTTTTCTAAACAATGGAATGTTAAGTGATCCACGTCAATATTCCTATACGCTTAAGCACGAACTTTTTGTTATAACAAGGACACTTGAAGATCGAAAAATAATAATTTAAACGTGTGGCCGTGAGAGCTTGGGAGACAATGAACATTCGGGACGTCCAAAAACTGCAACAACTGACGAAAACATCGCTAAAGTTCACCAAACGGTGCTATACAACCGCCGAATTGAAGTGAGAGAGATAGAAGAGGCTATGAAAATGTAAATGCCAGGTTGGAACAGATGAGATAATTTCGTAATCAAAAAGCTGCTTCTTTTTTTTTTGTAAGCAAATGTGTATTCAAATTTAAAAAATCATGAGCTCCCACAAAGTAAATGTTTGACTGTCAAACACTCCAAACATGTGTAGTTGACGCACTTCGGATGTTCGGTTATAGAATGAGTTATCATACAATAAATGTATAATAAGCAAACACGTCCCCCATCTGCTAATGATGGAATCTACTTTATAAATAAAACACAAATCATCCAATATCTTATAAGGAACTCTAGAATGACTGATTTGTATCTCGTTCGGCAGAGAATGCCATTGCAAACCGATAGTGAAAAGATATTCAACAGTGAGTTTGCCGATTAGTTTGACTTCGAATCTGTTGATAAATGTAACAAACGAAACTTGTGTTTTTAGTGGAAATCACTTTTGTATTATGTTATCATCTTTTACTGGAACAATAGTGCATTATATTGGGTGTAATAAATAAGTTTTGGGGGTTTTGTTTTGTAACTTTGGAGCGTTTCTCAGAGAAATTGGTACAATCCGTTTTATTCAAAATATTGTTCACCGTTAGTGATGATTTTTCACCATCGTTCCTCCCTATGCTGCGGATTACACCTTGAAAAAATGTCTTGTCTTTTGAGGTGATTCCAGAATCAAGCAAATTTTTCGCTTCGGCGTAAGAAGTGAAGTGCTACTCGGTCCGGGCATGAGTCATAGACTAAAATCAGTGTTAATCGAAAGCAATGCATGGTGAATACGATGGATGTGGTGGGACACACCATTGAAGCGCCTCCAAAATTTCCCTGACGACTTTTGCAACATATGGCCGTTGTAGTGCTGAAAAATTATTCATGTCATGTGGAGAAAACATTGCCAGCAAAACCCTTCAATACAAAGGGTTTCGAATCGATGGTGTTAATTTGTGCTAGTGATAAAATTGGTGATAGTGACACACAATAAATACAACACACGTGTTAACAAACTTACCGGGCCGTATTGCTTTGCTTTGTTCACTGAACAGTTAGTAAGTGACTCAAGGACAGTGCTTCACTGACCGCTGAACCGTTAGTGTATGTTCCTTACGATATTTACTTTGATCCCTTGCCCGGAGTGGGGGAAACGGAGTCGCTCCGCTTCGCTGGTGTCTGATGGCAGGATCGGTGCTGAAGTGGGTGCCAGTCCCAGCTGGTGGCGCGGGGGCAGTTTAAATGGGTACGTCTAACCCTTTTTGACGATGGTGGGAGCCTACCTGACCAAGTAACGGGCGCTTCCTTCAGGGGTTCGTTGTTCCAGGCGTTAGCCCCCGGCAGGTGATGGATGTCAATGGTGGTGGAGTGTGAAACAATAGAAGACGGTTCCCTTTTATTGTTTATTATGATCTGTGTTATGTTATAGTTGGGGGTCTGAATAAAAACGCGTTTTGTCTATTGTCGATTGATTTTTGGTTAAAGGATTTAATTATTCTTTATTTATTTTAACATCGGTTCGACTATTTTTATGGTGGCATTTAAATTGTATTTTTTTGATACTGCGTTGGCCATAGGTTCGGCCTCTGGAATTGTATTAATCCCGAAATCGAAAATTACTGCCCTTTTATTGTTTTTTCAGTTGAGAATTGTCAACTATTTAGGTGTAAAAATGCCAAGAAACACACACAAGACTTCGTGCGCTTCAATTGGAATTTTGTTCTTGGAATTGTTTAAGAATTTGGTTGGGTAGGTTCCTGGAAGGGAAATCATGAAATGCGTTTTGAATTTACCATTTCATGATGTCAGGATTTTGGGAATTGAGTCAATGTGCGACAAATTAACTTTTGACTCAATATGGAATTTGGATGTAGGTTAATGGTGATATTGGGAATTTGGATAGGAGTAGTGATGTAGGATCGCTACAGAACGAACAACATCGTTGTCGTTCGTTGTTGCAGCACTAAGCAGCAACAGCCCACAATAACGACCAGATGAATCGGTTTATCAAACGATAAACTTCAAAAATCAAGTCATTTGCCATCAGAACACTCCAAACTCACCTCGTCGCGGTCAGCACCGCCAGAAGGTATGCAACAGAGATCGGTCGCAGGTTACAAGCATTTGCCATCAGAACACTCCAAACTCACCTCGTCGCAGTCAGTACCGCCAGAAGGTATGCAACAGAGATCGGTCGCAGGTTACAAGCATTTGCCATCAGAACACTCCAAACTCACCTCGTCGCAGTCAGTACCACCAGAAGGTATGCAACAGAGATCGGTCGCAGGTTACCGTTTGTGCTAAGGTGTTACCCTGATATTCGAATGCACTCAAAATGAGGTGACCTCCTAAGCAGCGGCAATTCACAAAGCACTGGTTCTATAGAACAGTTCATTTGCCTATGAAAAATGCCTGTTCTGTAATACGGTGCTTTTTGGTCAGCGAAATTTGCTGTTTCAACGGACAAAACGGAGAAAATAAACCAGTCGAGACTGCCTATAGAAAGGGGCACTACTATATAATGAGTTAATTGGTGCTTTGTGTCTTTTAATGAAATCAGTTGTTCTGGACTTAAATTTTTAACTTTCGGTTTATCATTGTCTCCTTGTTCAGATGGCCTTCAGCCTCATAAATATAAATATGATCATTGAATTTAAGTTAAATAGAAATATATGTGAATTGAATTTAATTTGAAGGTAAAAGGTGGCAACAATAAAAATCCAGTGCGGTTAAAGACAAAACCTCTTTTAGTTAGTTTTTTCTTTTGTGATGTTTTGGTCAAGTGAACGATCACGGCACCATTCAAATTCGGCTGTGTCCGTAGCGACATAAACTGGTCCTTCGAGCCGGATCTAAAAGATCCGAGGCACAATAAAACGGATTCTAACATCCGCAAATATCATCAAGCAGTGATCCGGATTCGAACATCCGCAAATATCATCAAGCAGTGAGCCGGATTCTAACACCCGCAAAGTTCATCCGGCGAATTATTGGCCATTTGAGGAGTCGGACATCCGCCAATGCAACAGAGGATTACGTCCAGAAGGCGAAATGCAGATGTGTGTATCAAGGTGGGTGGCAATATATCATTTTTCTTTTATTAATTAATTCTGATCCGAATTGGATCTTAACAAAGAAAGTGTTGTGTGGTGTGACCAAATAGAGTGCTTGTACATCGGTGATTCAAGATATAAGGCCTTGTTTCGGAAAGTAAGGAGTCAATATTAAACCTCAATCAGACATATTAATAAGTTATAACAATTAAACACAACGGATTAGGACATTGTTTCTACGTACCACCTGGCTACTACATTTAGGCTGGCCAGGGGAATGTTTTACATCGATTCATGTCATTATACATCTAGGATCTTGATTGCTGATTTTATATAACAATACAGTGTGTTCAAATAACCGATAAAATAAGCTTATAGGAACGAATTTTTAAATTGTAAAATCATATTGTGTACTTTACTGGAACTAGAATTACTTTCGGAACAGGTTGATCATTTGGTTGCTGAATTTGTGATAATGAAGTGCTAATTTGGGCCATATACAGACGTCATAGTTTTACTCCGGGAAATAGTTGTTGCACTCATTTTAACGTAATTCTAAATTGAAAAATTATATTGTATACCTTACTGGAACCACAATTACGTTCGGAACAGTTGATTATTTGGGCGCTGGATTTGTTTGAATGAAATGCTAGTTGGGTCATACGAACGCTATAATTTTGTCTTTGCCGATAAATGTTGCCGTGCAACAGGTTCGAAACAAATCGCTTTGCATCATCCCCGTGAAAATTATACGCAAACGCAAGTAATTCATAAAATTAAAAAATAAAAATATATATACACAAACCAAAACGTTGTTTTTTAATAAAATAAAAATAAATTGACAATAACTATCCACGATCGTACTGGGCAAGACACCCTTCCCCTTTCATCCGGAGCTGAGTCTGGCTTCGGAAGTACGAAGCGCGAAACACAAACCATATCATCAAGGGCAAACATACATTGCAACCAACAAGAAGAATTCTACCAAACAATATTATAGTTAGCAGCAACTCAACATACAGTCCACTTCTAAAACTACATATTTGTCTACAATCTACAAATTTCAGTGGAGGTAGATCTGTAGAAATCTTCCTATAGGTCCCAGCATCTTCGGTTGTGGGCATCATTCTGCTCCATTTATTTTGACGGTGTTGCAGGTACTTTTACGACCCACCAGTTCAATTATAAAAGTTGCCTCGTCATCTCATCGCACGTGCCAGCATCATATAGATATTCTCGGTGCCGGTTCTAATCTCTAGGAGGCAAGATGAGCAAGACAAAGATCTCGATGCTAATTGATGGCATACAAAATGCCTGCGTCGAATTGACAGCCGATTATAAATCATATGCGGCTTTGGAGCAGTCATTTAAGTCACGACACATGAACGAGGCTCGTCTGAAAAACTTGGAGCACTCGTTCGGAGACGCGAGAGGACTGCACCAAAGTATTATTGCAGCTCCAACTGATGATGCCAAATCGAAATATATGGAAGAACTGGTCTTCCACAAGCTGAAAGAGCTGTATTATACATATTCAGCGGAGCTCATCTCACAATTGGAGCAATTCGAGATCAATTCATTAGGACACCATTCTTTTGACGGCTCAATGGGACGAACAAAGGCGCCAACGGCGGAATTATAGCTTCCCCCCATCAACATTTCAACCTTCTCCGGCTCCTATCAGACTTGACCGGAGTTCAAAGGCTTGTTTGAGAGCCTCATTATTAGAAATACCTCCATCTCCGATGTGCACCGGCGGCATTACCTCAAGGTGAACTTGAGTGGAGAAGCGGAGCGTCTTCTGCGAAACACGGCGATAGTCGACGGCAATTTCGACTCAGCATGGGCAACCCTGGTCAAAAGATATGAAAACCTGCGGTTGCTCAAGGATAACCAGTTCGATCTGGTGTTCAATCAGACTGCACTCACACATGAGTCGGCTGGAGGAATTAAGGAACTCATAGACACTACCAATGAAGCCAAGCAGTCGCTGCAGAACCTTGGGGTTTCGGTCACTGCCTGGGAGGACGTGTTGATCTACCACACGGTCCAGAAGCTTCCCCCCAATATGCGCGGTTTATGGGAATCGCACATTGCATCGTACGTCGACTATCCAGCTCATGACGTACTGGAGGACTTCTTGATGATGAGGGCAAGAGCCTTGGAAGTGATGGGCCCATCGGCAACAGAATTATCGCAACCAAGACCAAAGAGGCACACACAAGGTACAGTTCGCGCATTCAATTCAACAGTCGGCAAATGTCCCATGTGCCAGGCGTTACATTCCATTCAAAATTGTGACAAGTTCAAGGCATTGAACCGGAACAAAAGACAAGAGGTCGTTCGGAAAAACAAACTGTGTTTCAACTGCTTGTCAGATGCGCATACTGTACGAAATTGCACTAGCATGTTCACGTGTTGGACATGCAAAAGGAAACATCATTCGTTGTTGCACACAACTGATCACAACGAAATACATGCTAATGAACCCCGTTCAACGGTGGATAGCCAGTCACCGTCTCGATCCACTTCCTGTTCCACTCAACATACACCATCGAACCAGGTTCAGAGTTCTATACCCCCTCCAGGACTGCTTCAATAAATAATACGTACGTAGCCGAAAACCATAAGTTACAAACGGTTCTTCTGGCTACTGCTTTAGTCAAGGTCTTCCCAAATGTTGGACAACCTGTGGTGCTGAGAGCTTTACTCGATCCTGGAGCGGAGGCTTCGTTCATCTCTGAGTCTGCTGCACAACTGCTAAAGCTGAAAATGGAGGAGAATCGTGCTAACATCCGAGGCGTCGGAGAAGACAATACCAGTGTATCCAGGCATGCGGTATCATTAACGATACATTCGAATGTGAATAAGGATTTTAACATTCAGCTGAGGGCATTGGTCTTACACAAGCTTACGTCTACGCTCCCGACGCAGAATATCTCGTGTGACAACTGGAGTCACATCCAAAATATTCAGCTTGTGGACCCATCGTTTAGTAAACCGAGTGAGGTCGACATGGTACTTGGTAGCGATGTGTATCCAGCTATTCTACAAGAAGGAATTATCAAGGGACCATCAGGAACCCCCATGGCCCAGCAAACAGAACTTGGCTGGGTGCTTTCGGACGGAGTCAATTTCAATGTCCCCCCAACAGTAACATCGCTGCATACAACCATTGAGAAGCAAGGGGGAAAATATTTCTATAGGATTCATCCAGCAGTGCAATATTTAGCCGATGCTCCTCCTGGTCAGCGAACTGTTCTTCCTAATGGAAACCTAATTACGCTACCTGTCTCCCTCAGTCAAATGCCAGTTCCAGTTCAACAAAAACCAAACCACAATGCAGTTTCTGATGGGCACCAGGCGCCGTCACAGAATATGCAGCAGCAAATACATTTTATGAAAAATCATCATGGAGATGATGGCGGTTCTCAAATAACGACTACAACGCATGGCCGCATTATACCTTCACCAAACCAAGGTTGGGTTCAATGACGTCGACGGCGGAATTACGAATCGAGTGATGGAAACAATAATTCAAATTCTAGAGTGACCACTAATGCTGGAGGACTAACTTCTACGATCCAGTATCAAGGGAATAAGACAAAGAATTCTGGACGAAAGAGGAAATTCAGCAAACTCTAGCAATTCGAAGAACGCAGCGGCTTCGTCTGGTCATCAAGGCCAGCAAGGTTATCTCAATGGCTGCCATCATAAGAAACACCGAAATGGTCATTTTCGATACCATCACTCTACCAATGGATCGAATTCACCGTCAGGCAATGCTAGCAACGCAAATGATAGTCGCCGTCGAGAGAATCACCCAAGGCCAATCAGTGGCGTTAGCGGCGTAAGTGGGGCACATCCTCAACTGCAACGACCTCAGCCACAGCAATCACGTTGGATTCTAAACACAGACGGCGCTACGCAGTTAGCGACTACTTCAACATTTCGGGCTTCAACACAGGCTAACCGTACGCAGCAGACGGCGAACGTGCAAGCGGTCAATAACAATCTTACACGACCGGCTGTAACCCCAAACGAGCACTATCTACTTGAGCAGTACGACCAGATATACTCTTTCGATTACCGAAAAGTACATTGGTCGCGTTTCGATAGCATAGTGAAAAGAGAAATACGCAACATTGGCATAGGCCCACCGACTAAGAGAAACCTCAGTAATGATGAAATCGATCATTGCCTCCTAACTATGAACGATATTGTTACTAACACAATGAACCGTTCCATCCCCAAAGTAGCTCATATGGATGGCTATACCCGCCGATACAGAAATGCAACTATCGATGCTTTGTATAGGCAAAAGAGCACCCTGCTCTCTAAGCTGAAATTGTGCTATAGGCAGTTCAGTGACCCAAATAGCAATGAAATCAAAACAATCAAGTCCTTGATTAAAAATCTTCAAAAACTGATCCGGGATAATTACCGAGCAGTAATAAATGAGGAGTGGTGCAACAGAATTCGAGCTGTTCAAGCAAACGAACCGAACATGTTTTCACAAATCAAGATCAACAATGACATTCCCTATCTGCGACTTCCACGGACTCCCGAGAATTGTCAGATAATGCTGAACGCAGGACTCACCTTAGAGCAAATCAACTCCAATGATGAAGTAATAGTTGTCGAAGATCCGCAAAAGAAAGCGAATTCAATTGGAGCCTGTTTCGAAGCAGTGTACAGAGTTAACGAATCAGATCATGCTAATGTAGTGCTCTGAAAAGCCCTACCATCTTTTTCTCCCATTCAAAACTCAAAATCCGATCAAAACCCACAAAAACCCAAACATAACCCAAAATTCGCAATAAACGAATCAAAATTCGTTTATCGCATATCATTTGCCCCCACGGCGAAGTTTAATCCAAAATCCGAATTAAAATTAAAGTTCACAATAAACGAATCTAATATTCGTTTATTGTTCTATATTTGCTCCACAGCATCACCCAAATCCAAAATTCAGAGATTGTTATCTCTATCCTAAAAATTCCATTGAGTTAAACAAACAAAAACTCAAAAGCAGATACATTCACACATCTGCGTAATCGTTTCGTAAGAATTCAAGAAATTGATTTCTTATCTTGTGTAAACACAACATCTCGCTCGAAATATCCAAAAGATCGAGATTGTTGCACGAAAATGTGTATCTTTGAGATACAATTTTCGATTCCTTTTCCTTTATAAAGGAATGGTTTCGTGATCTCCGGGCCGCAGTTTAAATTCGTATCTTGTCCCTGGAGGAGATACCCCAGGGGGAGAAGAAATAAAATCTGAAAACTAAAACACCCGGTTTTTCATTTCACCTGGCCTGGAAGACCAAAAGAAGAAAAGGACATTCGACCCATATCGAAGGACGTTGCTCTTCCCTTTGGACTCAAAGGAAGCACGGCAAACGAACCCTGTTGTGCGACAGGTTTTCGGGAACTTTTATAAGAGATCTCTTAGTCCTTTTAAGGATTAAGACACACGCTCCCCGAAACCAGAAGTACAACAAAAAATTATGGTGGCAGCGGTTTGGGATCCCAACATCCCCTACCAATAAAATACGAACTAGGCAGTGGATTAGACTGGTCCAAACATCCCCTACCAGAGGGAGAATACACGAGTGGGATATCTATAGATCCCGCTACCAACAGGAAAATTAATTCCGATAAAAACAGCGTGCCCGGGGCTAAACACCGGCAATAGTTACAAAATAGTAAATTTTAAATATTCTAAAGTGGTAAAAGCGTTCCTCTGGGGCATACACCGAGGAGAGGTAACAGTGTGAAAAATAACAACGAGCAGCCAAGGATAGACCGGGATTCCTGATGCAGCGGCAACACCAGGACCAAGCAGCTAGTGACGACAAACAACAGGACACCCAACAAACCTGCAGCTAGAAAACACAGGTATTAAATTTTTATTTATAGTAAAGTGAAAAGTGAAAAAAAATTAAATCATACGATTCCGGTGATAGTGATTGGCTCCCAAATAAGTAAATTTTTAAATGTTTGAATTGTTAACTAAAAGGGGACGCCAAGAATAAATTGAATATTTATTTTAATTGTTCTTTTACACTGGGATAAAGCTTATTAATAATTTGTGCAAGTGCATTTAAATTTAACTTGTTTTTCTAAGAATAATAAGCAAAGTTGTCCTCATTTTTCCAAGAAGAGTATACGCATAAAAAAGCCCAAAGTGATAAATATAATTAATAAAAGAAATTTTTCTCTCACACAAGCATATACAATATACAAGTACGCACTTACTTTTCGGCTAGTAGAGGCAAACATTTTAAATACATTTTTCTTAATAAACGTATCTTTCTTAAACGCATTTTTAAAAAACACATATTTTTGACAATTTTCAAAACTTTCTTCACGAATATATACATATACACATTTTTTCCAAAAACTTTTTCCCAAAATATCAACATTTTATTCTTCAAAAGGGGACAATATAAAAGACCCCACACAAAAATTAACTACAAATTTGGTTTTATTATTTATTTTTTGATATATATTTTAATTAATTATACAAATAAACATATATACATACATTTTCTTTTGGGAAGATTTTTCTTACGTGACAAGCTAAAACAATAACGAACAAAATTTAAATTCTTGGTCCTTGTCCTTAGCGTCTAGTTTGGAAAATTTTCTTTGGGTTGAATCTTTTCCTTTGACTCATCTGTGGCTCTTCGGAAATCCATTTTAGGTTTAGACACTTTTTCCATAGGGCGAAAGGGTGGATTCTCTCACCTTAAGTAGAACAAAGGCTTTCTAATAGGATCAAAACAAAAAATTTTTGAAGACATTTCTCTTGTCGTTGGTCTGGTCTTTTCTCTTGGCCATCTTACCCAACAATAATGAAGATCTCATCTCTTGGTTCTCTACCCCTTTTCACCATCATTTGGGAAGGTCTGTTTCACAAATATGTCGTGAGCGACAAAAATAAACCGGGTACGCGTTCGCAGAGACCTGAGCCCGAGCTCATACAAAATCGCGAGGACGAAACGTCGGAAACGTTACGTACGGAAATACACGAACAAAGTTCTAGAATGAACTATGGATTCGGATTAAGCGACATACTGGGACTCGTGCCGGTATTTAACGGTCATCCTGACGAATTAGAGGGTTTCATCTCTTGTGGAGACATTTTGTTCTCACAACCACAAGATGACAACCAGAAGTCCTTTATTCTAAGGGTGGTCAAAACCAGATTGCAGGGACCGGCGCGTGATTGTATCAGGCATAAAATCATTTCTACCTGGGAAGATCTTGTTTCAGAATTAGAGGGAGAATTTAAAGCTCTCATCTCTAGGTCTGCTGCCCAAAATAACTTAGTGGCAACAAAACAGGATAGCAAGGAGGGTGTGAAAGAATTTTCAACTAGACTCACACACCACCTGCATGAATTGGACAGCGCCACATACGCTAGTTCATCTGATCCTGCAGTCAGAACTTATCTTCTGGCTGAGAATCAGAGACTCGCGTTGAATACGTTTGAGGATGGGATACGAAATTCCAGCCTCAGAATCTTGGTGAAGTCTCACAACGCCCCAAATTTAAAAGCAGCCATTAGCTACGCTTTGGAACAATCTCAAAGATTGAACAGCGATAACACAATGGTAACTTCCACTAACAATTTTAGAAGAAATAACCAACCAATTGTTTGCCAAACATGCAACAAGAGGGGACATACTTCTGCGACTTGTTATCGCAACACAAATTTTTCTAATTTCGTCCCCCAACGCATTAAGACAGAGGTTGAACGTCTCCAATGCACATACTGTCGGAAGTATAATCACACTCAGGCAGAGTGCAGAACCAGGTTAGCTCATATGCGAAACCAGGACCAACCTTCAACGAGTAGAAATCCTTTCAGAACTCAGCCCAATCAATCTCAAAACAGGACAATGAGAAACTCGCCCCAGATTGAAAATCGAAATACACGACAAAATCAAAACATTAACAGGGTATCAAATTCACAACAGGGAAACGAACTCACTCGGGCAGCGAGCAACGGCAATCCTTCTCGAGTACAGACAATCGCCGATATACACCCCACCCCGATGTAAATTTTGAAATGCGCGTATTTTTCTGCCCTGAATTTAAGGAGCCAGTAATACGTGTAAAATTTAATCCATCGGATAAACAATACTCGACTTTCCTTATCGATACAGGCGCCGACATCAGCCTGATCAAATTAGATAATCCTTATATTGAACAATCTGTAGACAATTCAGACCCAGTGACTATATCCACCATTGCTGGGAAAACGGTCAGCACATGCGGAAAGGTATTGGGGGAGTTCGAATTCAGAACTGATAGGCACTCCATACCCTTTAAGCATAATCTATTTGTAGTGGGAAGCAATGTAGACTTCCAACACGATGGCATACTGGGAAGCGATTTCCTCACGAAGCACCAGTGCCACATTAACTTTGAAAAGGGATTCCTTAAATTCGCTGTGAAGAAGAGAACCATGGTAGAACTCGAGCAGCCTTTAGGGAACAAAAATGAGGTCAAGGAAAATATTCAGAATGCCACGCCTTACGAGGTGTCTTCCACGGATAATACAGGCATTCTTGAAAAATTGGATAACACCGTTCGTGAGTCAACATCCGAATCCGTTTGTCTACGGGCCGGATCTGATGCTGTGACAAACACAACGAAACCAACCACCCTTGAATCTTCCTCTCCCCATTTAAATAAAGTTTGTGGTAACGAAAAAGTTAAGGAAACTGCTGAAAAACTGAGTTCAGGAAAACATGAACCTGAAACTCTAATATCCCCAGAAAATTTAAAACGAAATGCCAAAATCGATTTCATAAAATTGCATTCACGATCTCAACAGATAATGGAGATTCCATTTAAAGGAAAACTTAGTCAAAAACTGATAATAAAAAAATCCGAGATCATGCCAGGGATATATCTGGGTAATAGTTTGACAACACCACAGGACAACAAAATAAAGGTATTACTAATGAACACATTAGACACCGATCAAGAAGTAAGCACCAACGACATAGAAGTCGAATGGGAAGATCTGGATGACTACAATGTGTTACAGGCGGATGAAACTAAGAACTTTCTAAAAAATAGGCTTGAACGGCTAGAATCACTCCTAGAATTGCGTCATTGTAACCAGGAGGAAAGGATATCTATCCTAGACATCTGCCGCAGATTTAACGATCTCTTTTACTTAGAGGGCGACCATCCCACACACACTGACGCCATAGAGCATCAGATCATCACTGAAGAAGGAAAGCCCCCACTTTACATAAGACCATATCGCCTCCCAGATAGCTCGAAGCAAGAAATCCACAAACAAGTGAATGAAATGCTTCAGGATGGCGTGGTACAACCAAGTTTCAGTCCTTGGAATTCCCCTCTCTTACTAGTACCCAAGAAGGCCGGACCTGATGGGACAAAACGGTGGAGAGTGGTTGTCGACTTTAGAGCCTTAAATAAAATAACAGTCGGAGATGCATATCCATTGCCCAATATTACAGATATTTTGGACCAGCTAGGAAAAGCTAAATATTTTAGCACTTTGGATCTAGCAAATGGGTTTCACCAAATACGCATGGACAATAGAGACAAGGCAAAAACAGCGTTTAGCACACCCTTCGGACATTACGAATATAATCGAATGCCCTTCGGACTTAAAAACGCACCTGCCACATTCCAGAGGCTTATGAATAACGTACTCATGGGTCTCCAAGGAATAGAATGTTTCGTCTATGTAGATGATATTGTAATTTACGGATACGATCTGAACGATCACAATTCCCGACTTACCAGAGTTTTCGAGCGATTACAAAGGCACAATCTGAAAATACAACCAGAAAAGTGTCACTTCATAAGGAAGGAGCTCACCTACTTGGGGCATGTTATTTCAAAGGAAGGTATAAAACCAGATCCAGAAAAAACTAAAGCGGTGAAAACGTTTCCAACGCCCAAGAAACAAAAAGACGTAAAATCTTTTCTCGGTTTTGTAGGCTACTACAGAAAATTTATCCCAAATTTCGCCGAACTGGCAAAACCTTTAAGCAAATTACTCAGGAAGAATGTTCCATTTCATTGGGATGCCTTTTGTGATGAGGCATTCACAGCTTTAAAAAGAAAGGTTATTACCCCACCAATATTGGCATATCCAGACTTTAACCGGGAGTTTATAATAACCACGGATGCTAGCAATGTTGCGTTAGGAGCAGTCCTATCTCAAGGTACAATAGGACAAGATAAACCTATTGCTTTCACTAGCCGAACCCTAAACGACGCCGAAACACGGTATACAACGTCTGAAAAGGAATTACTAGCAATCGTTTTTGCATTAGCACAGTTCCGACCATATGTCTACGGACGAAAGTTCACAATAGTAACTGACCATAGCTCTCTACAGTGGCTTATAGGACGAAAGGATCCTACATCCAGACTTATGCGATGGAGAATTCTACTCGAAGAGTATGAGTACACAATCGTCCATAGAAAAGGAAAGCAAAATGCAAATGCTGATGCTCTCAGCCGTATAACAACGACTACCCCAGTCGATCCCATCAAAAATAGTATCCTCGTCACCACACGAAGTAAAGCCAAACTCGAAGAAGATGTGGCTGCACAATCATACAAAGATACTACCAATCTTGTATGGCAAGAACAAACAGGGTCCATCTATACCAAGAAGAAACTTGGACTACGTATTATAATCCTCCCATTGATAGACTCTGCTGAGGAGGAAAACCTGGCAGGAAGAATCCCAAACTTCACCAAGCCAGACGTAGGTAAAATTACGTTTCATGAGCAAGATGGGTTATGCGCCACCACATTGCCATTGCCTTTCAGAAACCTAAGCGACCAGGAAACCGCTAAGAGTTCCCTTATTGATCTGAAGAAGATTTGCGAAGACCGGAATTTCAATTCCATTGGAATTTTAGTGCCATTCATAGAAAACGAATCAAAAGTAACACTTAATAACTTGCTAAAAGAAACTTTTGCTCACCTCAACGTGACAATGTACGTTTTCTCCAATAAAAAGAAGCTTCTAACAGATCCTAACGAAATACAAAAGTTACTCGCGGAATACCACAACTCACCTTTCGGAGGACACCAAGGAGCCACCCGAACAATCAATAGATTGAAGCAAAAATATTACTGGCGCACAATGACCGCTGACGTCGCGGCGTATATTCGAAAATGTGCTTCCTGCCAGATAAACAAAAGTGGAAGGAATCCTAGAATTCCTATGAAGATAACCACAACAAGCTCAAAACCTTTCGAAAGAATTGCTTTAGATATAGTAGGACCATTACCAGTCAGCTATAATGGAAATAAATACCTACTAACGTTTCAAGACGATTTGACTAAATTTTCAGCAGCTTACGCACTGGCCAGCGCCGAAACCAAAGACGTGGCCAGAATTTTCGTTGAAAATATCGTCTGCCAGCACGGCATACCATCTTCTCTATTAACTGACCGAGGTGCAAATTTTCTCAGCGCACTTTTTAAGGACATTTGTTCCTTACTTAAAATGAGAAAACTAAACTCAGCACCCTACCATCCACAAACGAATGGAGCACTAGAACGGAGCCATAGAACTCTGGTGGAATACCTCCGCCACTATGTAAACCAGGATCCTCTCACCTGGGACACCTGGATACCGTACGCAATGTTTGTGTATAATACTACACCCCACAGTAACACAGGCTACACGCCGCATGAATTACTATATGGTTTCCCAGCCGAAATACCCAGTTCTCTCAGACAAAACCCCGAAAGCACTTATAACTACGACCATTACGCAAATGAATTAAAAATGCGATTACAACATGGTTATCGTACAGCTAAGGGAATACTGATAGAGAAAAAACAAAAATCTAAGGCATACTACGACCAAAAAGTAGACCGTAAGAAATTTAATGTTGGCGACAAGGTTCTATTAAAGAATCACTCAAGACCTAACAAACTAACCTCCCTGTGGAAAGGCCCCTACGAAATTGTAAAGATCCTATCCGAAGAAAATTCAATCCTCAAAATAGGAAAAGGAACTCGAATAGTCCACAACAATAATATAAAACCATTTGCGGATTAGGCAATCACAAATAAGAAACTCAAAATAAAAGAAAACTAAAAGTTGAAGAAAAAATGTATATATGTATAGATAACAAAAAAAAAAAAAAAAGAGAAATAAATAAATGCATACACGTATAGTAAACACAAAAAAAAAAAATTATAAACTAACACTGTACCAAAATACCACGGTAATGTATTTAAAATTTGCGAAAAAATTTTCTATTCAAATAATTGTATACGAATAAAATAATTTTGTAAATAGTATACAACACTTTTAATACAAAAAAAAAAAAAGAAAAAAAAACAAACAAAACACAAAAAAAATAAATATATAGATAAAAACAAATATTAACGCACTTAATAAAATAAGTTTATATCATGTTTTAAATAACCACCACTAACTTAAATAAATAAACAACAACAACAAAATTTTGTAATAATAATAAATAATCTTAGGTTATAAGAAAAAACACATTATATATATATGAAAAAACGAAAATACAAAAACAAAACTTACAAAACAGTGTTAAAATAAGAACTTCTAATATTTATATAAATTCAAAACAGTTTTCAACTAAGAAAATACTAAGAAAGTAAGAAAATTTTTATATAACAAAAAACAAAAAGGAAAAGTTATAGAATTAAATTGTACGTCCAAATACATGGAAAAAATTATATAAATAAATAAACGCCCGACTAATAAGGACAATGAAAAAAAAAGAACAAAAATAATATATGTAAATAATGAAAATTTATACGAGTATATAAACAATGAAAATTCTATGTAATATACAAATTGTAAGAATAAACCATAAAAACCTTACTTATCTATGTATCTTTTTACAAATAGTACTTTATAAAAATAAAAACAAAAAAATCACCCAAAGTTAAATTTAATATAATGAATTCAAATACTTATGTAATTATAAAACATTCTACAATTAACCTTACACGCAGAAAATAAGAAAATATTTACTTTAAATCAAAACGAAAATTTTTAGAATCAAATGTTTCCTTCTAATACAATGTTTAACCAACATGAAAAAAAAACAAATTATATGAAATTTTAAAACCAAATGTCTATTGTACATATAACCAAAACCAAACTAAATGAATATACCCTTAACTCAAAATAAAATACTTTATATAAGAAAACTTTATTTTGGATAAACAACAATTACTGTTAAACACACCTATACTAAGAAAATTCAAAACTTAAAAACAAAATTATATTTGTACAAAATTTCAAAAGAAAATATTTTTATTATATAAATAACCATTGTGGAAACTTGGATACACGACCATAAATATGAATACATAAATATTAAGAAAAAAAACAAAGAACAAAAATTACACACTTATAATAAATATTGTATACATAAAGCTACTATGTTAGAAAATATCAGGCATATGTAACGGAATCACGATACTATCATCCTTATTCCCAATCACACCATTTTCCAGAAAATTAATCTCATAAAGATCAATTTTCTTTTTTTCAAGGAGGGGAGGAT
Source organism: Microdon myrmicae (assembly GCA_963931805.1). Classification (NCBI taxonomy): domain Eukaryota; kingdom Metazoa; phylum Arthropoda; class Insecta; order Diptera; family Syrphidae; genus Microdon; species Microdon myrmicae. Next base: position 28,343,925 of record OZ007497.1, on the reverse strand, counting down.
GTAGTGCTCTGAAAAGCCCTACCATCTTTTTCTCCCATTCAAAACTCAAAATCCGATCAAAACCCACAAAAACCCAAACATAACCCAAAATTCGCAATAAACGAATCAAAATTCGTTTATCGCATATCATTTGCCCCCACGGCGAAGTTTAATCCAAAATCCGAATTAAAATTAAAGTTCACAATAAACGAATCTAATATTCGTTTATTGTTCTATATTTGCTCCACAGCATCACCCAAATCCAAAATTCAGAGATTGTTATCTCTATCCTAAAAATTCCATTGAGTTAAACAAACAAAAACTCAAAAGCAGATACATTCACACATCTGCGTAATCGTTTCGTAAGAATTCAAGAAATTGATTTCTTATCTTGTGTAAACACAACATCTCGCTCGAAATATCCAAAAGATCGAGATTGTTGCACGAAAATGTGTATCTTTGAGATACAATTTTCGATTCCTTTTCCTTTATAAAGGAATGGTTTCGTGATCTCCGGGCCGCAGTTTAAATTCGTATCTTGTCCCTGGAGGAGATACCCCAGGGGGAGAAGAAATAAAATCTGAAAACTAAAACACCCGGTTTTTCATTTCACCTGGCCTGGAAGACCAAAAGAAGAAAAGGACATTCGACCCATATCGAAGGACGTTGCTCTTCCCTTTGGACTCAAAGGAAGCACGGCAAACGAACCCTGTTGTGCGACAGGTTTTCGGGAACTTTTATAAGAGATCTCTTAGTCCTTTTAAGGATTAAGACACACGCTCCCCGAAACCAGAAGTACAACACTAACACTGAAATTGAAAGCAATGCCCGTCAAAGACATTGCTCGCTGCGCAATCAACTTCACAACTGGCGATCCGAAAACCATAGTTTCATCACATTCGGCGAAAATAATAGGGCGGATTCTCCCGTCAGAAATGAAAATACAAATATGTTTGTGCGCAAGGATGAACTTAGAAACATACTTAGCTCAATAAAAAATAAGAAATCATCTGGAATAGATAGCATTCCAAATGTGGTTCTAAGGCACTTGCCTCGCGAAGCAGTGAACATATACACTACTTTGTTTAACAACGCTCTAAACAATGCACACTATCCCATTGGAAGACTGCAGTAGTCCACCCTATCCCCAAAAAGGGTAAGGAGAAGAGCAATCCAGCTAATCTGCGCTCGATCAGCCTGCTTCCCAACATCAGCAAGGTATTCGAAAAAATTATAAACAAAGCACTGATAGGTTGGTGTGATGAAAATGATATCATCCCCAATAACCAGTTTGGCTTTCGAGCGCGAGATGATACAGTTCATGCAGCGACGAAACTTGTTTCCGATATACAGTGGAACAAGGCAAAGCGACAATGTACAGGTGCACGTTTGGTTGACTTTGAAAAGGCTTTCGACACCGTATGGTTAGAAGGACTTGTCTATAAGTTAACAAACCTGGGTATGCCGCAATATTTGTTATACATCATTTATGATATGATAATGGACAAACATTTTGTGGTGAAATGCGGGGACATACTCTCCAACAAGACCTTCCAAATTACAAATGGCTTACAGCAGGGAGCTCTGAATTCTCCCATTCTATTCAATATTTACACTAGTGATCTAGTGAGTTCTCTCGAAAACGCCATTGCGTACGCCGATGACATAGTGGTGTACAGAACAGGAGGAAAAATAGACGTCATCAATAGGCACCTTCAAGATGACTTCAACAAAATAAAACAATTTTGCGACGACTGGAAATTAAAGATTAATTTCCAGAAAACCGAGACTATCCTTTTAAGAACGCCCCTATCCAGGGCCTCGAGGGATACAAAATACAACTGGAAACACTTTTCTATTGTAGGTAACAATAACCTTCCACTGCAAATGAAAACTGTAGTTAGATACCTTGGTATCTGGCTAGACCAGTATTTATATTTTGACAAGCACGTAGCAGCGTCCCTCTCCGCAGCTAAAAGCGCATATTCTATGACAAGAAGTCTATTCCGGAGTAGCCTTCTTGACCCCAGAGTCAATATAATTTCGTACTCGGCATTCATCCGACCAGTTTTGGTTTATGGCTGCCCAGTATGTTATAATATATCTCCACTTTATATGGAGAAGTTTCGTGTGTTCGAGCGGCGGTGTTTGCGTTCCTGCCTCGGACTTTATAGAACACCAGAGTCGCAATACAAAAAATTCTATCCCAACAAAATCCTGTATAACAAATCAGGGTTAAATAGGATAGACAATTTCATAATTAAAGTTATTCGTGGTCACACAGCAAGGGCAATGTGCAGTGACAATAATCTTATCTCGGGAGCATTCTATCCCAACGATATGTATCTGGAGAATACCCTCCAGAATGGGTTTATTCCCCCAGAAGCGTTCCCTTTCTTGGATCTTATCCAAGACGTGCATGGAGTCCCGATTATTTACCACGCTCTCCAGGTGCCAGGGACAAACGAATTCTCCATGATAGTGATATCTCCAATGCCCCAGACCGCATGCGTTTTAGCACGGCGATCAGTGAAAGAGATAAATCAGCCAAAGATCGAACATCTCCCAAATGGTGGTGGCTTCTCAACGAGGACACGACTTCACTTCCTCAGATATAGTATGCCTCTCAAGAGCAACGCTCTCGTTCCTCTTATCCCCCCTCACCCTGTCCGCCTTTCCCCATTACTTTTGTGTAGCTATTCTATTTTATTTTTTACTTCTTATTTTATGTTTTATTCGTTTCGTTTTGAAGTTTTTGTTTGTTATAATAATAATAATAAAAAAAAATAAAAAAATTGTAATAATAATATATACACATAGATGTAAACGAGGAGTCCCTCTAATATATGACTTATTTCATATATATATATATATATATATATATATATATATATATATATATATATATATATATATATATATATATATATATATATATATATATACATATATATATATATATATATGTATATATGTATATATATATAAGAAACAAAAAAAAAAGATTTACGCCGAAAGGCATATATAAAAATCAAGTTGTAATGTGTAATTTAGAGAGCTCGCATAGAGCCAGTAAGTTAATTTAAGGATTGTGATTGTAGAAAAGGGTTTAACATTTACCCCTAATATTATATATGTAAAAAGAATTAGGAAAATAAATGTGGTTTAAAAACTAAAAGCAAAAAAAAACTTAAATTTTTAACGTTCGGTTTATCATTGTCTCCTTGTTCAGATGGCATTCAGCCTCATGAATATAAATGTGATCATTAAATTTAAGTTAAATAGAAATATATGGGAATTGAATTTAATTTGAAGGTAAAAGGTGCCAACAATAAAAATCCAGTGCGGTTAAAGACAAAACCCCTTTTTGTTAGTTTTTTCTTTTGTGATTTTTTGGTCAAGTGAACGATAACGGGACCATTCAAATTCGTCTGTGTCCGTAGCGACACTCGTCAATGAAAAATAAATAAAATTATTATTCGTGTACACGTGCGTGTGTGTATTCCGCAGTAGCAAACTGAACACCATCCGGTAAACATCGTTAGCAATAATTAAAAAACAATTAGTGCCGATACGCGTTGTACGAAGTGTTTCTTTGCATGGGTGTGCGCACACTATAAATACTTTAATGTAAATGCTCGAATGTAAGGCGTCCGACACTTGATGTCCTTTCCTTAGACATTGTATGCACCACTGGCCGATCTTGGTGGCTTCGAAACGCGCTTGCAGAGTTAGCGACGTAAATCTGTCAAGTGTAGATTTGATGACTTGTGTCATTGCAGAGAACACAACTCCGAGTCGCAGCCATGCAATAAGTGCAATCAACGTCACCATGCTTTGTTACATTTTGAAAAGACAAATAGCCTAAATACGGTTGCGTCACATTTCGCAGTTGACGACATGAGCAGGCAGGCTCAAACCCTAACTCATGGAGTGTTAGCCACCGCCCTAGTTGACATTGCTAATAGTCAAGGCAGGAGCAAGCTATGCCGCATATTCCTGGATGCAGGTTCTCAAATGCATTTTATAACGCAGGAAGCAGAGGATCATCTAAAACTCGTCAAAAGGTCGTGCCACGTTTACGTCTCAGGAATCGACAACACCTTTACGACGGTTACACATTCGACCCGGGCAACATTGCGATCGCGGGCCACTAAATATGAGAAAGCCATTGAATTTTTAATCGTACCGCAGATTGGGCATCCAATGCCTTCAACTCCTATAGATCCGAATGTTCTTGATCTGCCAAGATACATTCCATTGGCTGACCCAGGGTTTTTGAAGTCGTCGAAAATCGATGCCTTAATAGGCGTCAAATTATTTTACAAGTTGCTTTGCATTGGCCAAATATCGTTGAGGAATCAGCCAAATGTATTGTTGCCAAAGACGCAATTAAAAAGGATTGTTGCTGGCGATCACGATCACAATTATCGGACAGCTAACATGTCCTGCCATCTTTCGATACAATCCAACCCCCCAGATGTGAATCTAACTCGGTTCTGGGAATCTGAGGAGATCTCAATTGAGAAAATTCGTTCGCCTCAAGAAATAGCTTGTGAGGATCATTATGCTCTTCACACCACTAGACTTCTTGGCGGGAGATATCGGGTAAATTGCCTTTCAACCAGAAAAAGACCGCATTAGACGAGTCTTATACTATGGCATTGAGACGCTTTTATGCCTTGGAGCGCAAACTCCAAGCCAAGCCCGAGGTGCAGCGTGAGTACACTGCATTTCTATATAAATACTTGTCATTGGGGCACATGTCACTTGCAGTGAATCAAGAGCCCAAAGGTTTTCTCCTTCCTCATCATGCGGTGGTGAAGGAGAGTAGCATAACAACCAAGATTCGGGTTTTCTTCGATGGTTCCGCAAAAACGAAAACGGGTATCTCATTAAACGACACCCTCATGGTAGGTCCCAAACTACAGGATGACTTATTTGAATTGCTCTCACGATTGCGTTTTCACATTTTCGTCCTCATGGCTGACATCGAAAAAATGTATCGACAAGTTCAGGTAAATTTAGCCGAGGCAGAGTATGGCAAAGTCGACAAAGTCTATAATGATCTGGCTCGAAGGACCATGTTGAATTCCGATTCGTTTACCGGGAGCGAACGACGACGACATATAATAAAACAAAAAGTTTCCTATTATGAAACTCTTTATTCACAACACAATGTTGGCAACGAACGAAATAATACAATTATTACTATACGAACGAAAACGAAAACTATCTTTTATTATAGCAACGAATTGCTACGATAACGAAACTATAACGAAAAACTAGCTAATTGCTACGACAACGAAAATATATCTAATTTACATAACAAAATGACAAGCAAAAACTAAACAACAAAAATGGCAGCAACTCACACAAACAGTGCTGCCAAAACATGAAGGTATTTACAAAAACTATAAAGAATTAATACTAACAATTAATAATAAGAATAAATATAAACTATAATAATTAATAACAAAAAATAATAGTAATTATTCAATGGCTTCAACTAATTAGGTTAAGCACGACGCGACAACTTGAATGTAAATACTTGAATGTAAATACGTGTGACGATAATACTTATAAAAATCGAACGTGTGAACCGTGCTTACGTGTGAGCGCGCGAACATTGTGTATGTGTGCGCGAGTTTAAAATCTATTTGTCCTTCGCGCAATAAAAGAAAAAACGAGAATTAAAAAAAAAGAGCACGCGTGGTCCATATTATGGACGATAATCAAAAATGCAAAATGGTCATTAAAAAGCTAAAACCAAAGTCCGTGTTAATAAAACGCCCGGCGAGAGACAATAATAGACTTTCTCGAAAAAGGGCAATGGAAGAAGACAACTCATTCCCCCCTGTTCCATATAATGACGGCAATGTAACAAATAACATGTTTGCATGTTTAGCGACTACCGAGACTGAGGACGAGGAGGAGGAAATCAGCGACTTTGAAGCAAGGCTGGCACGAGCAAGGGCGCAATTAGCTGACAAGCGTCTCAGAAAAAAAGGAATTTGCTGAGAAGGAGCAGCTTATGGTGAAACAATAGCAGCAGAAAAAACAACAACAATGAGCACAACAAAACACTAACTACCAAAAACAATGGCCACCGCAACAGATGACGCAACAACAACCACAACAAGAGCAACAGGCAGCAGAAAGGAAAACGAAGAGGCCACTCATCAACACTACAGAGATAGACTGTAATGAACTGGTAAGTCTATGTGAGCTTTCTATTGGGGAAGATTTTTCAATTACAAGACTGACAGAGAACGGGTTTGCCATACAGACAAATTCGGTGGAGGGCTTTGAAAAAATGAAAAGTGTGCTAAAAAGGGCCACCGCGGAATTTTACACGTACACCCCGAAAGAAATAAAGAATATAACGGTTCAACTGAAAGGCGAAGAACCAAAAGTTCTATTACAAACGCTTCATGAGCTTGACTGGGAGAATCGTAAATTACCATTCTACCTGGTGCAGCTGGGCCCCGGTAGCAAAATTGGTGGACTTAGGAAAATCACTATCCTGAACCATCAAATTGTCAATTGAAAAAAGGCAGAGATATAATCCAGTGTCTTCCCTGCCAAAGGTTCGGACACTCAGAGGCAAACTGCGAAATGCAGTATCGATGCGTAAGATGCGATCAGGGCCACAGCGCAGAACAACGGATGTTAGGTAAAGAAAGGGTATACGACAGATCTCTTCTAAGGTGTGCAGTCTGTGAAGGGGTGGCGGTTACGCCAAATCCCACGGTTCGCCTTCCTGAAAAAACCCCAATAACTGCTACCCAGTCTGCATAAGCTTTCGCTAATGGAATTGCATTAGCATCTTAAATGCTTCACGCATTAAATAGTTCAAATCTATAATCTTAAAAAGCCCCTGTAAAAGAATTCTTACCTTTTCTTGCATCTATTCGCATACAATTCCTGTAAGAGTTCTTTATTAACTTATCATAAATTACCTGAAAGAAAATTCATCGGTTCATATATAATACAACCGCATATCAGGAAATATTACCCTTGCGTCGCCTATATCCAACGTCATTCATGTGTACAATAATTCCCTTTCCTACACATTGGCTGGCGACCTTTTTTTTCCGATCAATAAACAACCCAAGCAGCTGCATATAATTAGCACAATAGACGCTGAAATGGATTTCCTTAGCACGCAATGTGCAAACAAAAGAACGCTGTCCTTCAAAGATTTTCTGGCGATACCATAAACATGGTTTGTGGTACCCTACATGCAATTCCCATGTAATGAGTTCCAGCTTATTTATTTAGCTGACCCTAATCACAGACCGATGCATTAGGTCGCTTCTCCTTTGTTCTTTTTCCTGTAGGTTTTGTTTATCCTTGCTGGAATGCATTGATAAACACGATAATGTGATCTTCACTCACACATACCACCATGGTCAAGATTAGCGAGTGATCTCTGCACGAGATAATTGTCGCTGAGTCTTAATTTAACCATCAAGGTGGTCGGGTCGTCCGCCATCCGCCGTACCGACGCCAGTACGGTGTGCGCAAAAAGGCCAGTTTGAATCGTTGAGTCTGCTGCGCGCGAAGAAAAGTTAAAGTGTAAAAATGCGTACCTCGTACATTACCTAATCCCCTTTTAATTGTCATAATTTTGTCTCAGTGAATTCGTGTACTTCCAAAGTATCTTTGTCAACCTGCATTCCAATAATTGTTAACCCAATTTTAAGTAAAACCATAATAAACAATAGTGTGAAAAATCCCAACCAACAATAAAACAATTAAAGAACCAATAGACAGTGTGTTATTTCTTATCCTCCTGTGCTGCAGTTTCATGTGTGTTATCGTTCATCCTTCCGCGTTTGTGGACAATTTGGGGGCTCGCATTGGCAGCGGAACAGTGGAGCTTTCTTTTGGACCTCGTGACAGTGATGTCGGGAGAGGAAGTGAACCAGTGCAGTACGCCCACACAACAGACTTCCTCCCCACAAAGCGAGGAACACCCCGCTAATTATCGAGGCTGCCCTAAATTCCGCTAACTATAGGAAAAAAGTTTTCACGGCAACGAAAAATAGAACGCCCCATTGTTCAAACTCGACCAGCACTAAATAACACCGCAGTTCTCGTATGGTCAAGTAACAGCTGGTAGGAGAAATACGCCACAACCTACCACGCGGGTACCGCCGACACATACTGCGCCTCCAGACACAATAACACTAGCAAATGTGCTCACAGCTTTGTTGGCTATTCAGACGCAGGTGACACAAATGCAAAAACAAATAAAGGACCAGGACACTAGACTAGAGTGGGTCTTTGGCGTATTAGTTCACTTTGGCGGATGTTGTAGAGTCGACTGTTGGAGTGTTCCGCCGAACACCGTTCACCACAGAGGAAATTGGACAAACCAGAACACGGAGACAGTAGACCACTAATCAAAACACAGTTTCTGCTATTTATTGTTTATGTTCTTTTTATTCCATCGTATGTTTCTTTCGTATCACTTAATCGACTAAGACAGTTTTGATAATTTTGGTTGCGCTCTTTAGCCCTATGGTTGCACCGATTCAATATTTCAATTAATGTTCCTTAACAGTATTTGTATCGTTAAATATTCATATCAATTATGTTCGTTAGCACTCTATTTGTCGTTCAATATTTCGATTAAGTTTGTTATATCGGTATCGTCCAATATCTATATCAATTATGCTCGTTAGCACTCTATTTGTCGTTCACTATTTCAATTATGTTCGCTAGCACTATATTTGTATCGTTCGATATTTACATCCGTTGTGAAGCTAAACTTGCGACTATATTCACGACAATCAGAACAACTTTATCAATCGTAATGCGCGGCGCGGACCGACCTCCTCGTCGAGTTCTCTGTGACGGGACTCTTCTGGACCGATGCTCGATATCAAACTCACTGTCTTGCAACCTATCGAATACCGTTTTTTCAGTATCTGTGTGTTTTGTATCTGCAGTTGTGCAGACACAATTTCCTGTAAGGCGAAAATTCTCACGCATACATATGGAAGCTTCACCGTCGTTGTTGACGGTGGATTCTATCCCCACGCTGCTTGGTTAGGTCGACCATCTGGTGTTGACGATCGCCTGGACGTCTAGTCCGCTGGTATCTATTGGATTTGGAATTCAAGAGAGTTTTTCACATGGTGTGAAAAACAAACATTCCGCTGATGCATTTCTGCTTGGCGGACAGTGGCAACGGCGCAATGCTGTGCCGTATTTATTTATTGCAGCTGGCCTTCGTAATACTCCAAACAAAGTATTATTTGGAGTTACGTGGTGCTTGGTTTTTCGCGCCATCTGGGTGTTTACGAGGCTAAGGAATGCGCTCCTTGTTTGCGGTGACTATTTGGGTGATCTAATGTTTAGATCAACCGCACCACGTCCGTTGGTCGGTTAATTGTTTTGATTACAATTCCCTGCATCCCGTGCAGATGTTCAGGGTTGCCGACTTGTGGTGCTGGCCCTCACTCAGCTTGCGATTGCACACGTCGAAGGATGCATGGATGTTTCTCCTTGTTTCAGGTCGTAGGTTTTAGGTATGGAGCGTTTAGCTCGGTATTAGAGGCTTTGGGGCCGTTAAGTTCCTTGCCTTCTGGTGTCGACTCAACGTTGGGTTACTGGTGGCCTCCGCTGGGCTTGGGACCGCGTCTGTGGGCGTGATGTTGTCCCGGTAAGTGCGTTACCTCAAGTTGGTCTGGACTTTTCCTGTGGGGAATTTGTACGTTCGCCACAGGTCTATTCGCAGTTGTCTAGCCAGCCGTCAATATAAACCCCCCAACAGAAAGCACAATTAAGGCTCTAGTGGTGAATGTAAATTCACTTTTCAGAATCGAGAGAAGAGCTGCTCTCTTTAAAGGGTTGCTACACGAAAGTCTTGACGAGCTTCTGCCTAGCGAAACCAAGTTGTATCAGAAGCATAAACTATGTCACACAAACTACGACATTATACGAAGAGACCGCCCCAACTCCACGCAAGGAGGAGGGGTGGCAATCTTTGTTAAAAATGAACTTTAACATAAGGTAATATATAGTGGTGAGATACGCAGATTTCAGGTGCTTGAAGCGTGCATCATCCGCATACCCCTCCGACAAGGTAGGGGAATGTATGTGATATCTGTCTACGCACCAGAAGCACATCAACAAAATCGATTTATAGTGGAGCTAGAAACTCTTTTCTGATGTTTACAACTTCACTCTGAACGGAACTATTACATCGTAGGTGGCGATTTAAATGCTAAACACCCAAATTGGGGAAATAGGATATCCAACACTAGCTGCTTAGCTAGATCAACATCACATTGAATATAAGGCTGACCTGCTAGCTACAGAATATCCTTCTTTCTCCAGAGGGGGATCGTTCCTAGATATTATGCTTATTGACACACGACTTAAACATACACATACTAACAGACAAAATATAAACTGCCTACGCACAATTGAGTATGACAACGACCATTGTGCATTATCAATCGCGATAAAAACACCAAGCGAAGTTGCAGAACTCGGTGAATGTATGATACCGCAACCCTATAACTATGGGGGTATGCGATGGACGCGTTTCACGAGGACCTTAACAAGAGAAATTCGCTTAAAATATATTAACCCTCCTACCAACAGAAACATACCCAACGATGACATCGACAAATACATACAAAAAATGGACGAAACCATAAAACAAACTATGGACAAAACAATACTAAAAACCACACCTATGAACAACATGAACATGTACCGAAACGCCACAATCAACGCACACCACAGAAAAAAAAAGGAGACTTCCGTCTCAACTAACACTGCGGTACAGACGATTTATTGATAGGCACGACCAGGAGATGATATCACTGAAGTCCATATTAAAAACTCTCCAAGACCTGATAAAAGCCAACTATAGGCTATCAGCAAATTTGTATTGGAACAACAAAGTTCGGGCGGTAAAATCCAACAAGCCTAGTATGTTCCCGCAAATTAATAATATACTTAGACGGAGTAATGAAAACGAGATTCAGTGTCTCCAAACACCACGAACTGACGAAAACCAACGAATGCTGGCAAACATAGGCATAGACAAAAACAAGGCCATCCTAAATGATGAACTTTTTGTGTTTGAAGATCCCTTGGTAAAAGTGAACGTTGTAGGGGCCGTCTTTCAAAAACTGTACAAGGCAAATGAAGTAATTCGCTCCAACCATGACTTGGAGGATAAAGTCCTACTGAAATATCGTGATCTTCGAAATGACATTTCACAGTGGCGATCAGAAAACCATGGTTTTATCGAATTCAGTAAAGAAAATCCGGCAAACGCCGAGATCACTGTCGAAAGCGTCAACAGCCTTTTGATCACTAGTGAAGACATCAATGGCGTCTTTGCATCATTAAGAAACAAAAAATCTGTTGGAATAGATGGAGTATCCAATATAGTACTCAAACATCTTCCTCCAATCGCAATTGACATATATGCAGTCTTGTTTAACAACGCTCTAAACAACGCACACTATCCAGTACGTTGGAAAACGGCCATCATCCAACCGTTACTAAAAAAAAGGGAAAGATAGAACAAACCCAAAAAATCTGCGATCGATCAGTTTGTTACCGAGTATCAGTAAAGTATTCGAGAAGGTTCTAAACAAGGCTCTACTTAAATAGGTTGAAGACAATAATATTATTCCAAATAACCAGTTTGGTTTTAAAGCTGGTCATGAAACCATCCATGCCGCAGCTAAACTGGTTTCAGACATTCAGTGGAATAAACATCTGAAACAGTGCACAGGTGCCTGTTTGATTGACTTGGAGAGGGCCTTCGACACCGTTTGGCTAGAAGGGTTCAAGCTAATGAGACTAGACATTCATAAACCACTACTACTACTATACGGCATGTTGAATTCGTCGTTAAAAGTGGCAATGTGACCTCCTACATTAGGATCATCGCGTATGCAGACGATCTGATAATATATAGAACCGCACCAAAAAATTGAAATCATTAACGGATTATTACAAGAGGATTTCAATGATGTTTAGCGATACTGCGACAACTGGAAACTCAAAATCAATATCCAGAAGTGTGAAACCATCCTCTTTAGAACATTGTGGGGATTTTAAGTAGTGTGTCTGGCACGACACTGATTCACTTAAATCCCACTTAAAATTGGGCCACTACGATTGACTGTGGTCCTCGCGATGGAAGTCAACTTAGTTCGTCGACGGTGTCTAACAAAAGGCCGAAGGATCTGTATGCACCAAGGAAATAAAGAACAATTAAAACGCTTTGAGCTGTCTGTGGTGTTAGCTGCTTTTATTGTTACCATTCACTTTCGTCTATTCGAATTTAACACAAGTTTCCTCTCAAGAATACATTTAGTTTCACTATTACGAACAATTGACTTAATGTTTACTTAACTTCTTGTTTCCACATTTACAGTATATTACTTGATGTTCATTTAACGTTGCAGTAGTGTAAGGCACGATTTAACGCCGACAAACAGACTGTGTGTACTTCAACTTGTATAAGCACCTCGGGGGAATGACTTGGCTTTATCACTAGGGAGGAAACTCGACTTCACCAGCACGTTACCGGAAAGTGTATCTGCTTGCGCGACTCAAATCTGACTCCTCGATGCAATTTATCAGATTCGATGCCGCGAATTGTATATGTGTCCGTATAGGACAAGCACGTTGCCCTTCAGCCTGCATATCGGCAACGAGGAAAATGCACCTGAATAAACATGGGCTGGTGTAATGCATTGTATGTACTATAGAGATACGCGATAGCGGAGATCGCCGAAGGGAGAAATAGGTTTCTGTGTCTTAAATAAACAAAACGCTATTTCGAGGGCCATAAATCTTTGATGACCTGCGCCTGAGAACGAAATAGGTTTTTGCTTTAAGATACACAAAAACGTTATTTCAAAGGTCACGATGATATGCACATCGTGTTTGTTTGTTTAACAGGCCGGACCATCGTTAGGCATGATCTGGGGTATGATTGTCTAACGTCAATTGTATTAGTGCCCAAATCCCATGATCGGTAGATAACCGATAAAGGAAATTGGTCGCAAGTGTCGCGAACCTCGGGACTGGGGCAATAAATGGTTATGAACCGTAGCAAAACCCATCGGCTACAACTGTGTCAACAATTACGCAAGTATTTATCTATTATAATTGCTGATAAGCCAAGCCGATGGAGATATGGTATGGTTCATATAATAATTCAAAGTGATGCATGCCTTGATGAGGTTTAACTTTCAGGTGTGATGCTGCAGGGGAGCTTACGCTGCCCCTAATTGCTGGTAAGTACTATGGGTTTGGAAGGTGGTTAATTTAAGAGGGTGGGCGGTTCTTTGGGAATGTCACAACATCACTGGCGCCAGAGACAGCAGGAAAAACAGGCGAAAGCTAGCTATTATGGGACCACACCAACAAACCTTGGAAACCAAAAATGTAGTCAAATACTTAGGCATCTGGCTGGATCAGTATCAATATTTTAACAAAGATGTGGAACCTGTGCTGGCCAGGGCAAAGAAAGCTTATGTTATGCCAAGAAGACTGTTTCATAGTAGTCAACTTGACAGCAGAGTTAAAGTTATATGCTACATGGCTCTCATCAGACCGATGATCATATATGGATGTCCAGTGTGGTTTAATGTGGGACCTTGCTTAATGGAAAAGATTCCGATTTTTGAGAGACAATGCCTCAGGACGTGTCTCAACTTACATCGGACTCCTGAATCCGATCACAAAAAATACTATCCCAATGAAGCATTGTACAGTGGGGCCAATATAAACAGAGTGGATAACTTTATGATCAAGCTGATCCGAGGTAATCTTGCGAAATCAATGAGCTCACCGAACGATTTAATTGTTGGTGCATATTACCCAAAAAATATGTATTATGAGGGGGTACGGCTTTATTCCACCAGAAGCATTCCTCAGTCTTGACATGAAAGGCCTCATACAAAATGAATCCGCTCTACCGCATAGATAACCGAATATGTTATAATCGAGCGGTTGCGCACACAGATGAAGAGCGCCTGCAGTTCAGTAGGGCAGTAGTACAGGAAGAATGACCGAAAGAAAACCTGTTTCCTTATAAAACTGGCAAAAAAAGGGAAGTAATAATAATAATAATAATAAAGCCCAACAAACAACGGAAAGCTTAGTATTTAAGTTTTTTCTGTTCTTCATTTTCTTTGTATCTAATTAAGGGGGTATTCTGGTCTAGACGCACGAATTTAACGCAATTTTTGAAGTGCTGTAAAAAGATAACAATCAATATTTTTACTATTCATTTTTTTATAGGATGTTTATTGATATTTCAAGAATACAGTAAAAAAAATTTAAAGTAAAAAATTCAAAATTCAAAAAGTTAGCAGGTGATGAAGCGGGGGATCTCCAAAAATTGGCACGTGGCCATACCCACGATTCAACCCTCCTAGCAATCTGAAAAAAAACAAAGATTATTAATTTACAGAAATGCCTCTATGAAAAAAAAATATTTTTGTACCACTTTTTTTTAGTTTTTCGAATTTTTTAAAAATAGTTAACATGGAAATTTGGGGATGAGGATAGTTCATGCAATAGAAAAGCCTATAAAGAAGACATATACTAAATTTGAGGTGAGTAGAACTTGAAAAATCGTGGGTATTGTTTTAAAAAAGACAGTTTCGAGAAAAACGCATTTAAGGTTTCACGTAAACCCGAGCCGGTATAGACGGCGCGTCAGCAAAACAGCCATATCTCCGAAAATAATTTGAATTTTCTAAAATCCTCTTAAAGACATATTGTTAGAGGGTTAAGCTTTGAAAATATGATGAAAAAAAATAAAAAATGACATAAAAACGAAAAATAAATGAGAACTCTTGCGCTTCAGTAGAGCTATCTCCCACAGAGACCGGGATGATAGTATTGGACAGCGTCAACAGTTCTGGTGGTTGAATGGCATATAAAGATCTGGATACCACAGTCGGTATAGAATAACAAAGTAATCAGCCAGCTTACATAGACTTAGCTTTTCTAGAATTAGGGTGGTATAAGATATAACTTAAGTTAAGTTCTTTTAAATATAAATATAAAAAAAATTATGTAGGTTAAATTTTAAGAAAAAAACACAAAAAAATTCAACACAAACTTTTCAAAAATTTTCTTTGTCATTTAAATAATTATAAGCACTGCCACAAACAAAGTTCTGTCGCCGAAAGGCAAATTATACAAAAGTTATGTAATGTTTAGCTTAGAGCGTCTACGTGGAACCAGTAAGTTATAACATAAGACAATTAATCTAGAATTTAAGCATTTTTTGTCTACCATGTAACTTAGAAACTGAAAAGATAAAAAGAAAAGAAAATTTTTTTATTAAAATGGAAAAAATATCACCATTTCAGTTAATGTTCCATTTTTCACTTTGGCCATGGCCCAGAATTCAGATTAATTTTCTTTTCTGGAAGGTAGGAGGATGCGATGCTCCAGAAAGCCCTATATATTATTAGTATACTATTACTATTTATTGGCCAGTAGGAACCCAAAAGTTCATGACCTCGCTGACTTAACTCCGCCATCGTTCCCTGTGCTATGCATTGACCATCCGATCAGATCTCCTCAAGGTCACACCTAACATTGTCCTCCCATCTCGGCTTCCCGTCAAGAATTCTATGCACGGTCCTATCGTTGCCCACATGTCCGGCCCATCTTGATCTTCGCGACTTGATTACTCTCACTATTGTAGGTTTGGGGTATAGCTCTTCCAATTAGTGGTTGTAGAGTTTCCTCCATTGTCCTGCCTCCTGGTCATATTTACCGCCAAAGATACCACTAAAAACTTTATTCTCGAATACGTGGAATCTGTTTTCTTCCCGTTTTGTCAGAGCCCATGTTTCGCATCCGGATAGAACAATCGATATGACTATGGTTCTATAAACACGGAGCCTTATACGAGGGTGCTGAAAAGTTTCGGACCTAACAAACATACAGACATTTTTTCTTAAAATTTATTTTTATCTTTCTACATAGTCTCCTTGTAACTCCTTGTAATAATTTTACCAGCGATGCTCCCATCTCTCTAACCCGTCCAAATGGTACTCGGCGTTATTCTCTGCAAGATAACTGTTCACGAAGGTGATTACCTCCTCATTTAACGAAAATCTCTGTCCTCCAAGCGCAATTTCTAGATAAGGGAACAAAAAGAAATCACTTAGGGCTAGATCTGGTGAGTAAGGCGGATAGTCAAGCAGTTCAAACTGTAATTCGTGGATTTTCGCCATGGCAACCGCTGAGGTGGGAGACGGCGCGTTGTCTTATTGAGACATGGGTTCCTTTTTCTGCAAATGTGGCCATTTTTCCGCAATTCCTGCCTTCAGTTGGTCAAGTAATGATGCGTAGTATGCTCCTGTAATGATTTTTCTTTTTTAAGATAATCGATTAAGATAACTCCATGACTATCCCAAAAAACGGTTGCCATCACTTTCCCAGCCGAAAAAAAAAACAGTTTTTGCTTTTTTTTTGGAGCCGTTTCCCCTTTGCAGTCCACTGTTTTGACTGTATTTTTATTTCGGGCGTATAGTGGTGTAGCCAAGTTTCATCGACAATAATTAATCGGCACCAAAAGTCAGATTTATTGCGCCTAAACTGTGCGTTGGAAATGTTTATTCAAACACGTTTTTGGTCTAATGTGAGCAAACGTGGCACCCAACACACGGACTGCTTTCTCATACCTAAATCTTGATTTAATATGGACAGACACGTTCCTTGGACATTTTCATAGCCTCTGCTATCTCTCTCACTTTAATTCGGCGGTCGTCTAGCACCATTTGGTGAACTTTAGCGATGTTATCGTCAGTTGTTGCAGTTTTTGGGCGCCCCAAACGTTCATCGTCTACCAAACTCTCACAGCGACGTTTAAATTCAGCTTCCCCAAATTTCACTGTGGTAAATTATGGTGCAGGGTTCCCATACACAGAGTCCAACTCATCTAGGCGCATTGCCTTCCAAAAACAAAAATTTAATGACAGCTCGGAATTCGATTTTGTCCCTTTTCACAAAAACTCACTCAAACGACTGCCAAATAAAAACTACGCCTCTAAAATGGCTGAAATTTTAGTAAGTAACTGCCAAAGGAGGCATAATTACATTATTTATTGACGAATGCTGCTATCTTCACGTTGAGGACGAACACTTTTCTGCCCACCCTCGTACACTCCCGCAACTTTATATTATCATATGCCATCATCATCATCATCGGCACTACAACCGGGGCCGGTCTTCGCCTTATTTAGCAAGTCTCTCCACCGGTACCCGGTCCATATCCGAGACTTGTTAAATTGTCCATAATAATATGTTTTTCCAGGCAAGGTCATTAGCCTTGCACCACCTATGCCATCATATCCTAATAATAATTCAACTCAGTATAAACAGTTCCCACTGGCAATGTCCAAAGCACCCGAAACCATGGCAGCTGTAAGGTAACAAACTAAAATACCGTCAGCAAAAGCGATATCAGTGCGCGGAAGCATGAATCTAAAGGATTCCCATGAGCACCCGTAGCAGATGCTCAAATATGATTGGGTTAAAATAACTTACATGTGCTTCAGAAATTGTAGTATTTAAAGAAAAACAAAGATGAGATTAGGAGATGTATTGCGAAGAACGTCCGAGCGTACGGACAAAAATATATAATAAAATAAAATAACAGAAATCGTTTTTCTTCTTAATCAAAAAACTCAGTCCCACAACGCCCTTCCCTCAATTGCGAGGAGTCACGGCATTTATGAATATTAAGTATAACAATATGATGCAAAACTTGCGCATTTGGCTTCTATTGCATTGTGGACAGCGATAATTGGTGACATAGTGACCGAGTTCGGAAGTGTTTGCAATTCGCTTTTTGAGTGAAATTAAAAAGTTGTTTATGTGAGTCCGGGAGCGTTTAGAACACAAAAACTATTTATAAATAAATGCCATCGATAAAACAGTCGAAGCAAAATGAAGATATATCATTTCATTTAGTCGACCAAAATAAAAAAAAAGACAAGACAGTCAAAACAAAGAGACTGCAAATCAAACAAACAAAACATATAATAAAAGTGAAACAGTCCAGTGAAGTGCAAAAAAAAAAAAAAATTTAATCCAAAACTGATCTCCGCTGTTATACATACTTCGTTCATTTCGTGTGTGTCTCCACCAAAGAGGAAACAAAAGTGTGTGCTGGGGTGTCTACCGCCGTGTGCATACCGAACGATCAACAAAAAAAAGAAGAAAAAAAACGGTGTGTGCGATAGTGTGTATGTGTGTGAAAGCAGATGTCCCTGCATTTTGCTTCACAAATAAAACATTATATCTAACGGTGGCAACTAATAATAATGGAAAAGAGAAAAGCTGTGCTAAAAGTGATTTCAAAAAGGAGGCCTAAAGCCCAGCCAAACCTCCTTGCCAAACGGCATAAAGCCAACTCTAGGGTAAAAACTTTTATAGAAGGAATGACCATTCCTGATAAGCCACATTATTCCGGAGAAGGGAATAAATTCAAATAACTGGCAACAGAAGACCACCAAACCAGCAATAGAGAAATGAGTGACATAGATGTGGAACATGCTCAATTTATTGCGGAGTTATACAAAAAGAAAGAGGAGCTCTCCAAAAAGAAGAACGATTTGGAGCGACAAATTAAAGAAGCCCTATCGGAAAGCAACACTCAGAAGAAAGAGCAGGAACAACAACAGCAGCAGAAGCAACAGCAGCAGCAGCAGCAACAACTGCTGGGAAAACAACAAGCAGCAGCCAATAAGAAGGAGAAAGTGCCTCCCATCATAGTTAGCTTTATGGATGCTATGGACCTAATTACATTGGGTAAGTTAACATGCAGAAATTTCAAACGAAAAATTTAAGTAACAATAAAATAAGTTTTTTTGTGATAGTTTAGATGACTATCATAAAATTAAATCTGCTCTAAGGGAAGCAAGTAGTGAGTACTTCACGTACACACCTAAATCGGAGAAAACTATCTCCATGTTACTTAAAGGAGTTGATCCTTCTTTTTCCTCGGAAGAACTCCTCTCGGAACTACAAACTGTCGAAAATGACGGTTTAAAATTCACTGATGTGAACCCATTATCCACTTCTCTCTCCTGAAGTCGCAACCGCAAGTTGCCGTTCTTCATTGTCTCCCTAAGTCCCAACAGCAAAGTCGATGCGCTTAGGAATATTAAAGTTATTTTCCACCAAGCAATAACTTGGGAAAAAATTAGGAAAGTTGACCGGGTGTTGCAGTGCATGCGGTGCCAACGATTCGGCCACGTTGTATCTAACTGCTGTATGGAATTTAAATGTGTAAAGTGCTAAAACAATCATACCGTAGGAGAATGCCCCTTAGGTAAAGAACAGGTTCAGGATAGGAGCAAACTATCTTGCGTCCTATGCAAAAATACAGGTCACCCGGCCAACTTTAGAGGTTCTCCGAAATTCCAACAACTAATAGCCAAGTTGGAATTTAAAAAAAAAAAAACAACTTGAAGAAGAGAAACGAATGAAGGTTCGTTCTTATAATAACTTCGTTGCACCTAGTGTATCATTCGCTCAAATTGCCGGTAGTCCATTAAACTCAAACTTCGCGGCACAGGGAAGTAATGTCACAAAATCTTCCGCACCTAGCATATCATTTTCTCAAATGGCTAGTAATCCAATTAATACAACGGCGGCGGAACTTTCACGCAACGTCATAAAAGCGCCCGCTCCAGAGGCAAATTCAAATATAAGAGCAATCCTGTTAGCCATTCAAAGACAGATTGCTGGATTTGAAAAAAAAACTGACTGAACAAGCGGCCCGAATAGATATTATTTATTCGTCCTTGTTCTCAGACAGCCCAACATACCACAATGAACTATCCAACTAATTGAACACTAAAAATTATTGCTGTGAATTCACTAATCCACGTGGAAAGGAAGGATAATCTCGGTAACCTGCTTGTAGCCGAACGCCCCGATGTGCTTCTAGCTAGCGAAACCAATCTAAACCAGAGGCACAAATTGGGCTACAAAAACTATAAAGTCATTAGACGAGATCGTCCACACGCCACACAAGGAGGTGGAGTTGCTATCTTAATTAAGAAAGGCCTTCACCACAAGGTCGTTTACAGCCCAGCTGTACACAAATTTCAGCTGCTGAAAGCTTGCATTATAGATATACCTTTGAAAAGTCAAAGGCATCTATACGTGGTATCCGTGTATGCACCTGAAGCTCCTCAGTGTTCGCAATTTGTCAGCAAACTGGATACCCTTTTTCGTAATCTCAAGTTAGGCTCGGAAAACAATTATTTTGTTCTGGCGGGAGATTTCAACTCCAAACACAGTGCTTGGGGTATATTACGCCGAACACAAGAGGTAATGCACTTGTGGGGTTTCTCTATATTACATGGAGAACCAACCCACAATTCCATACCTTATTTCGACCGCTTTCAGCGTGTCATTCCTATCTATTCCCCCTAAATGGTTTTCACCTGAAATAATATGTTTTCCCCAAGGAGGTATAGCTAAACCGATTATTCTATGCAGATAATGCAAATTGAGTTTAGCTAACATTTTCGCCATACGGCAATACTATTCATCTAACCATGAGATTTCCACCGGAAATCCCGTTCGTATTGGTTAGCAACAACCAAGTCGAATCAAACGACGCGGTTGCATCATCATTCATTGGCTTGGGTAATTACCAACACCCTTAGAGTTTTTTCCACGGTACCATTACCCTAGCCGATGTAGCGTCCTATCGATTTTCATCAGATCATCCATTCGCTTGGCATCAATGATCTTGTGGCGATTCCGCCAGATCCCACGGCTCGCCTTCCTGAAAAAACCCCCATAACCATAACCCGGGTCTGCACCAGCTTTCGCTAATGCAATTCGCATTAGCATCTTAGATGCTTCACGCATCAATCATCATCATCATCGGCACTACAACCAGGAACCGGTCTTGGCCTTATTTAGCAAGTCCTGGGGCTTGTTAAATTTTCCATAATGATTTATTTTTTCTGGGCAAGGTCATTAGTCTTGCGCCAGGGGCTCCCCGACGGGGAATCGAACCCCGGTCTCCCGGGTGACAGGCGGGTATACGCATCAATCAGACCCAATTATTATAACCCTAAAATCCCTATAAAGAAAACTTACCTTCATGCATCCCTTCGCATACAATTTTTCATAAGATTTCTTTGTTTGCTTATTTGGTATTCTGAACCAATTCGGTACCAGACAAATACCATAAATATCGCGCCGTCTATTTTTCCTAGCCGCGCCATATACCTTTTCATATACATTGCCTGGCAACCTTTTTTGTTTGTCTTACCAACAAACAACCCAAGCAGCTGCATATAATTAGCGCAATAGACGCTGAAACCAAATTCTCCAGCATTTCCTAATGCAAATATGAACCCGGTTTCTATTGCAGCCAGAGATGCCATAAACATCCAATTTGCTTTTAGCACCTTTTTCTCCTAACGTCGAAAATAGCGACGAGGCATCGTATAAACATGACCCTCATTAAAGAGCGAACCATTTGGTCGCTTTTTCTTTTGTCTTTGCCGCCTGCCTGTTTCGCTGTTCCTCTGCACGTGTGAATAGCATTGATCTCAACGATCCCACCTATACCACCATGAGAGACTTTACGTTTCCCTGGTGGTAGGTAAAAAACGATATCCTTATTGGAGAGGATATCGTTTGAGTCCTATTTCAACCACCGTTCACGACGGTTGGTTCACTCCCGCTCTCCGCCACCAGCGGGGACGCGTAAATATTCACCCTCGTATGTACCCCGGAGTCGTGTTTGTAGTCACGTTTCATTATATAAGTGTTATGCCGAGTTGTCAGAAAAAGTTAAATACCGAAACAGTGTATGTCCATAGACGACGTAAAATTATTAAATAACTGTTTTTATTAAATAAATTACATCAAATAAGAGATTATTCACTACCTTGGATAAACATAGTGTTTTATTTTCACTCCCGCGACTGTGTTTTAATCATATCCGGAGCGAACAGTTTAATTAGTGACAATTGGATGGAGGAGGAAGTGAACCGTGTGCCCATGTCAGGTACTATACTTCCTCCCCACAATCTCTTTTTGCAGGCGAATAGCACCAGCTAAATTGTCCTCTCCTTCGCAATTCTGTCTTTCCATAGTTCAAATCTCTCTGATTACACAATAGCCGTAAAACTGGGTCAGTAGGTCATGTCAGTAGCTGCGTTTGATACCAGTACACACAGCCTACCCACCTCGAGATCACAGTACATCGTGTTTCTCTGTTATCATTCTCCACGTTCGTCAATTATCAATCAACCGAAGTTACCACACTTCGACGAGCGTGACGCTGAGAGAGCAGAGGCGTGGTCTCTTTTGGTTGTCCTGTGTGTAAAATGAAATACAGTATTTCACCCCTAATTCGACAGTCGCATCTCAACCTCAATTGCGTTACGTCACGCCGCTCGAGGCTAAATTCCTTCGCCGCGTAAGGCAATCTTCGCACCTCGCGAGACGTCGTTTAAAGAAAATCTGATTAACAATTAAAACGTTATTTACGAATGGAGACGTACCGTGAAATCAACCGCGAGTTAATACTTAATAATCAAGAACTTCATAGTCCGCTACTTGAATCGAAACGCGAGAATTGCTATTTATATTCGTCGCTTATCGAGCAACGAGAAAACTATCTCATTGGATACTGTGTAAAAATAAAGAACAAATAAAAACTAATTGAACACAGAAACAATCAGTGCCTTTTTAATTGGATATTCTAGTGAACAATCTTCTGCGAATCGTTGGGAAGAAGTGAATACTTGCCATACGTTGGCATCCGAACTTTCTCCTCCACACACTGTTCAAATGGTGGCAAACAAATGCAACAGAATATAAAGTAGAATTGTACGCTACAAGTACACCATCTTATCCAAGAGGAAACTCCTTTCTGGACTTACTTATGATGGACGAGAGACTACAATTATTAGGCGCGGACCTAAATACTCGAAATTGCCTTCGCACAATCGGGTATGATAGTGACCATTACGGCCTCGGCGCCGTTTTACATGTTCCAAACGAACATGCAATACTTGAGCAGTACGACCAGATACATTCCTCCGTTTTCCGAAAAGCACATTGGTCGCGCTTTGATCGCATAATAAAAAGAGATCTATGCTCTAATGGCGTAGACCCTCCAACTAATGGACACCTTCCGAATGAGGAAATAGATCATTATCTCTCAACGATGGACAACATTGTCATCAAAACAATGCACCGTTCCATTTCAAAAGCGGACCACATGGAGGAGAATTTTAATAGATACAGAAACTCAATTATTGATGCCCTGTATAGACAAAAAAGCGCTCTGCTCTCACAGCTCAAACTGCTCTACAGACAGTTCAGCGATCCTTATAGCCAAGAAATAAAGATAATTGAGTCATTGATTAAAAACGTTCAAAAGCTGATCCGTGACAACTACAGGTCAGTAATTAATGAAGAATGGAAACGTAAAATTCTCTCCATTAAAACCAGTGGTGGGAATATGTTTCCACAAATAACTAAAGTATTTAGAAGAAAAGATCATAATGACATTCCCTGCCTTCGAGTTCCGAGGACTCCCGAGAATTGTCAAATATTGCTGAACATATCAACTCCAACGATGAACTAATAGTAGTCGAGGATCCGCAAGAGAAAGCGAACTCCATTGGCGCCTGTTTCGAGGCAGTACACAAAGTGAATGAATCCCTTTGTTCTAATGTCGATATCGAAAACAGAGCTATCCGAAACCATATTTCGCTACTTTCCAATGAACGGCAAAGTTGGCATTCCGAAAACAAAAGTTTCACCATCTTCAGTGAAAACAATAGAGCGGATGCGCCGGTTAGAAATTTGCACACAACCATATTTGTGAATAAGAATGAACTCATGGACATCCTTAGATCCATTAAAAACAAGAAATCCTCTGCAACAGATGGTATTCCGAATACAGTTCTTAAACATCTGCCTCCGGAAGCGGTGAACATTTACACTACTTTGTTCAATAACGTTCTAAATAATGCATACTTTCCAAGACTTTGGAAAACAGCAGTAGTCCATCCCATCCCCAAAAAGGGCAAGGACAGGAGCAATCCCGCTAACATTCGCTCGATTAGTCTGCTTCCGAACATTAGCAAAATATTCGAGAAAATCATAAATAAGGCATTGATAAACTGGTGTGATGAAAACGACATCATTCCGAACAACCAGTTTGGCTTTAGAGCGGGGGACGACACAGTTCATGCAGCTACAAAACTTGTTTCCGATATACAGTGGAACAAGGCAAAACGACAATGCACAGGCGTATGTTTGGTTGACTTTGAAAAGGCCTTCGATACCGTATGGTTACATCATTTACGATATGATAATGAATAAGCAATTTGTGGTTAAATTAGGGGACAAAATCTCCAATAAAACTTTCTATATTAAAAATGGGTTACAGCAGGCTGCCGTGATTTCTCCCATTCCCTTCAATATTTATACTAGTGATCTAGTTGGGTCTCTTAATGATGCTATTTCATATGCCGACGATATTGTAGTGTACAGATCAGAAAAAAATATCGATGCCATTTACAGACTTCTTCAAGGCGACTTCAATAAAATCAAACGCTTTTGGGACGATTGGAAATTGAAAATTAACTTCCAAAAAAACAGAAACCATCCTTTTCAGAACATCTCTTTCTACAGCTTCAAGAGATACTTTTCCATTGTAGGAAGCAATAATCTTCCGCTGCTAATGAAAACTGTTGTCAGGTACCTTGGTATTTGGATGGGCCAATACCTATACTTTGATAAGCACGTAGCAGCTGCCCTCTCCGCAGCTAAAAGTGCATATGCAATGACAAGAAGTCTGTTTCGAAATAGATCCTCCTAGATCACAAAGTTAAAATAATTTCGTACTCAGCATTTATTCGTCCAATATTAGTGTATGGTTGCCCGGAATGGTTTAACGTTTCCCCATCCTACATGGAAAAGTTTCGCATGTTCGAGAGGGAGTGCTTGCTTCCTGCCTCGGATTACATAGAACACGTGAGTCACAAAACAGGAAATTTTATCCTAACAAGACACTGTATGACAAATCAGGATTGAATAGGATAGATAATTTCATTATCAAAATTATTCGTGGTCACATGGCAAGGGCAATGTTCAGCGAAAATAATCTTATCTCGGGAGCATACTATCCCAATGACAGGTACTTGGAGAATATACTCCAAAATAGGTCTATCCGACCAGAAGCGGTCCCTCTCTTGGAGAGAAAAGGTTGTGTATCCCGCCACAGAAATTTGGATATATATATAAAAGATTACCTGTTGTTAAGGTGACTAGTTCAGCAACTGGCTATGGCTTCCAATTCCTCGTGAACTAAGTTGGAGACAATTTCCAACGCACTCGTGTTAATTCTTCACACTTCCGGATCAGCAGCTACCTTTTCTTCCTCTATGCACAATTCCTTCCATTGGTGAATGTATAAATGAATGAAGGTGCCATAGTGCTGGAAGAACTGAAACCAAAACCTCTGGGTTCTTCAGCTCGCTCGAGCGGACGCCACTGGATCCTTCGCCGCAAACCATAACGTCCTCGTCCGTGCAACTCAATTTAATGGTTCCTTGCCATCTACCCACAAAACCGCCACCTTCCAATGTCTCGGTTGGAACAACTTACACACGAAAGAAGAACACAACAATCCGATTCGCTTAACTTTATTAACTTTTAATTAACAATACTTTTTAACAAACATAACCAAAAACGCGCCTTTCTTGTCTTTTCTACTTGTTAACAACAACGGAACAAAACAAAACCGTCACATTACTCTACTTTTTCTTTTTTCTTGCAACTGTTCACACCAACCGTCACTCATCATCTCCTCTTTCCTTCACATTCAAAAACGGAACTAAAACTTGTTGCTCTTTGCTCAGCTAAGCACACTAAACCCTTTCTCTCTCTCAGTCTCCATCCACTCCGAAAAGGAATCCAGCTTCCACACGATCCACAATCGAACAAAAGTATGTTCGTACATTCAACATGTGGATCGTGTCTTTTTTCACCATCTTACCATCTACAATTATATTATATTTAAAACAAAACAAACGATGGGGATGGCGGAAGCCGCACGTAACAAGGTCTTATCCAAAACTAGCACGGAGTCCCTATTATTTACCACGCTTTTCGTGGTGCCAGGGACAAACGGATTCTTTATAACAGTGATATATCAAATGCTGCAGTTCACTTGCGCTTTAGCATGGCAAGAGTCGACCAAGATAAATCTGTAAATGACCGACCCCATCCCAGCTGGTGGTGGATTGGCAATGAAGAAAGGATTTAATATCCCCAAACATAGTAAGATCTTCAGACGCTACGCTTTCCCTTCCCATTCCTCATTTTCTTGTCTCCATTTTCATATTTATTTATTCTTCCTTTTCATATCCATTTTTCATTTAGATTCCTTTTCGTTTTAAAATTTCTTTCTTTGTTATTATTTTTTTTTGTAAACTTTTTTACCTTATATTATTATTATTATTATTATTATTATTATTACAAAAAAAATACAGAGCGAGAACTTCTTCTTCTAAAATATTCGGGTAATAGGTAATATATAAAAATATAAAAATATAAAAATATTATTGTACGCCGAAAGGCATTACACAAAATTGTATCGTGTAATTTAGAGTACTCATGTAGAGCCAGTAAATTATTTTAAGAATAAGAAAAGATTGTAAAATAGGATTTAGCATTTTAGTCCTAAGTCAACATTTGTTAAATTATTGTACAATAAATGCGTTATTCAACAACAACAACAGCATTGTGGACAGCTGAGTTGAGGTAAAGATATGTTCTTTTATTTCGCTGTTAGAAATGTTGAGATTCGTGGGAGGTTGTAGAGCATTTATATCCCTACCTTGGACTGTTGCTAGTTTATTTTTATGTAGAGTGGCTGGTGGCCAGAGACTGAGGCAATCGTTTTTAATGTTTCCTCTTCACTGAGCAGATGGGGAGAAACAAATAATTTTAGATTAGTATTATTTTGTTAGATGAGACAAACGATCTTTTAGTTTTTTTAAGTTCATAATTGGAATTATATATTGTTACGGCCACAACCATCCATCCCATAAAACTTACCCCATTTGGACCCAGTCTCCACCACTAGCGGCGATACACGCCTAAAACATCCACTTGAAGAATATGACACTACCTAAACAAAAACATTAGCCCATACAACAAATGGTCCCACATAAATGGATAGCAAGCAAATCGAACTAAACGTTCAATTTGCGCTAATCAATTAAACTCAAAGCAAATTGAACTAATCGTTCAATTTACTCACATAAAAAACTTGGAAATATAATAATAGAACCAGAGGTTCGACACAAAATTCCCCTAGGATCCAAATGTGCGGACCAGATGTCTTTCTCCAAAATGCGCGCCAGCAATTTTATGATCCTCTAGAAATATGGTTACCCAAAACCATTAACACAATCAGCGTCGTTTTCCGTTTTAACCAAACGAAGTTAAAACAAACAACTCGCGCCATAAAACGAACTACATGTACGTTTATCGCCGACTGACACAAAGGATCCTAAATGCTCCTCGGCAAGATCCTTTGTTGATTGTTCTTTTGTGTTTCCTCTTTCGATCCCAAATTTGGGAAAGACAAAGAAAGGAAAATCCCTTTATCTGCAAGATAAGAAAAGTTTTCGTCCGATGAAAAAACGGGCATCGAGAGTGGGTTAAAAATCTTGAAAGGAGTTGAATTTTGAATCTCGACCGAGACGGTGAGATAACGGGGAGTTGGTTGTAAGACTTCGTCCGGAACGGACAGAGAGAGGTTTTTGAGTTCGTCTACGAGGAGTCGGTTGATAATAGTAATTCACTTTCGACTTTATAATCGATGTGAAATTAAAAGTTGGTGTCGTGTGTTAATAGCGTAAATAAGTTTTTTTAAATAACAAATAAATAGTTATATGAATTGGAAGATCGGTTTAGTTTAATTATTTCTTTCTCCGTCATCATCGAATTGATCAAAACGATTTGTGGAGATTCAAAAAATAAAAACTATTTCATGCTACGGATTTGCAATCTTTATTATTCGTTCCAATTGCTAAGTGTGTTGTTTTCAAATGTGTATAAAGTGTGTGTGTGGTGTGCAAAGTGGGTGACGAAAAGTTTCATTACAATATACATACCATACATTTTAATGAAATTTCATAAAAATACTTCAGTTTATCTACATTCAGTAATATATCAACAATTGTCGGTGTCGTATAGTAAAATCGATACATCAATTTAATCGAGTGCCGTAGGAATAGGCATTGATAAATATCGGTTAAACAAAGTGTCCCTTTCTATATAGAACCAAGAGTCATCTCCGTTGTGCGGAATTGCATATGTTAACATCCTGCCACTCGGGGGTTGGTTGATTATCAGTTTGTGTTTGACAGCCATTGAAAGCAGACAACCGCGTGAATTCTCGAATAAGCTACCCTTGTCGTGTATTCCGATATCATAAATGAATCAACTACCCCTTGCCAAGTTTAGAAATGCCGTCAAACGGACAACCCAGTGTTAACAAATAGAACACATTAAATAAAAGTTATTTTAATATCTCAAGAAACAGTTTCGTGCCCAATTATGTTCTCGGTGAATGTCTGTACTGAGTTTTAATATAAACACAAACTACAATAAATATAAAGTACAATAAATCAATAAAACAACAAAAACGAAAGTTAAAAGTGACAAATCAGTATCTCGCAGTGCATTAATAATCAAAAAGAAGTGCATATAAAAACAGTTGAGTGGGGCGCAAAAAGTGTTTGAGACAATAAAAACAAAAACAATAAAAAGATAACACTTCGGTCGCAAACGCGAAAATTAAAACAAATAATATATTGCTTGTTAAGAAAGCAATTTTTAAATCATCGTTTGACGCAAGTGCAAGCTTAATGACTCTTAGCCGACGGTAGGCGAGTTCAACTCAACCTGCGGGAGAAATCGAGTTGCTGTGGTTCAAAAGGTCGCCTTTGTTTTTTTTTTAATGAAAACAAACTGGAAAGAACCAGAATGAACACGGAGGACGATAAAAACACAACGCACAAACGAAAAGGCGCTCCGAAAAACTCCATTGTGACGCGAAGCAAAACCGCGAAATTGACGATGGATAAAGGAGATCAACAATTGGCGGACGACAGTGAGCTGCCCTTCCCCTCCAACTTTAACATATATGGGGCAAATAATTCATTCGCTTCTCTTGCATCCTCAGAGTCTGGGGATGAAGAGGGAGAGATAAGTGAATTGGAGGCGAAACTGGCGATGACAAGAGCCCGATTACAAGAGAGACGCCGAAAGAAAAAAATAGCGGCGCTCGAACAAGAACAAAACCAGCAACAACTACAAAAGCTAAAGCCAAAAGTCGGCCAACAGCAACAATTTCACCATCAACAGCAACATCGACAGCAACTACCAACACAAAAGCGATCAACGAACCAGCAAGCAACACAGCAGCAGCAAAACAACAATATCAGCGGAAAAATAAAGATGCCACCAATCAACACCATAGATGTTGACTGTAAGGAATTGGTAAGTCTTTGTAAGCTAGCCATAGGTAACAATTTTGCAGTGAAAAGACTGACGGGTAACAGGCACGCCATTCAAACATATACGGTGGCAGACCACGACAAAATTAAAGAGGTCTTAAAAAGAGCCACCGCGGAATTTTACTCGTTCACGCCGAAACAAACGAAGAGCGTAACGGTTCTATTAAAGGGTGTCGACCCTGAAACAGATCCGGAGGCTCTGCTCGAAATGCTTCAAAACCTGAAGCACGAAGATCTCGAGTTTACCGCGGTAAAACCATTCACCACACCCAAGGCAAGAAGGGAAAACCGCAAGCTACCCTTCTTTTTGGTGCAATTAACACCCAGCAGTAGAATTGGTGGTCTAAGAAAAATTACAGTCTTGGATCATGAAATGGTCACATGGGACAAATTAAAAAAAAGGCAGAGACATCCTGCAATGTGTCCGTTGCCAAAGGTTTGGTCACGCGGCGGCTAACTGTGAAATGCAGCGCCGTTGCGTAAAATGCGGAAAGGACCATAAAGCAGAAGAATGCCCTCTGGGAAAAGAAAGGGTAGAAGACAAAGCCCTTCTAAAGTGCGCAGTGTGTCGAAATGAGGGACACCCCGCTTACTATAGAGGATGTCCTAAATTCCGAGAAATAATGGCAAGAAGTGTGACCCGGCAAAAAAACACAGAGCCAGCTCGTACTACAACAATGCCCGTAACATCGCAGCGGTCGTACGCACAAATTGCTTCGGGTGGGAGAACACCAAATCAGGCTCACAGTCGCTCGTCGTTCGTCAAGCAACAAACATCGTAAGACGGTGAGCAGTTTTAAAACAAAGAATATCGAGTGCGTGTGTGCGTGAATTCGTGAATAAACTGTGTTTTTCGCAGTTCGGCCGGCGTTGCACGGCGAAAAAAGAAAAAAAAAACGAGTGTGTGTGTTTCGAAACCCAAATGGGCAAGACGAAGAGCGACGAATTAAAAATGGCACACTCATGTGTAGTCGCTAATTCAAAAACAATCAAAAAAATTACGAAAAGGAAAAACGAAGTGTCAATTATAGATGACAGCCCAGTGGCAAATAAAGTCCGCTCAAACCTGTCAATGGAAACACAAAAATCAAATGTGACGAAAAAAACCGTCACAGAAGAAAATATACCTGCCAAGGATACTTGTTACTCAGGAGCAGGGAACAAATTTAAGGAATTGGAGATACTAGAGTCAAACATTCCCGAAGGAGACGATGACCTAAACAGCTTAATTGCTGATCTCATCAAAAAACGAGAAGAACTTTCCAAACAAGTACGAGCAGCCCTGGAAGAGCGAAACAAAAGACGGAATGAAACCGAAGCAAAAAGAGAGCAAAAAACAAATCACCAGCGGCAGCATCAACATTCGCTACAAATAAGCGAAACAATGGACGCTCAACACCAGCATCACAAACAACTGCAGCAGACAAAGACAGCCAAGGACGAGCAACAACAGCAACCAAAAAAGGAAAAAATACCTCCAATTGTCATCAGTTACATAGAAGCGAAAGATTTAATGAAGTTGGGTGAGTTGACTTGTAAAGATTTTAAAACAAAAAGAATTAATGCTGAAAAAACTAAAATTTTGTGCGAAGATCTAGAAGGTTACAATAAAGTAAAGTCTGCTTTGGGAAGGGCAAAAACCGAGTACTACACGTACACCCCAAAATCAGAAAAATCAATATCCATACTCTTAAAAGGAGTTGATCCTTCGTTCTCCCCAGAGGAGATACTCGAGGAATTAAAAACGGTTGAAACAGCTAGTTTAAAATTTACAGGTGTGAAACCGTTTTCAACTGCGAATTCTAGAAAATGCAACCACAAATTGCCTTTCTACATTGTATCTCTAAGTCCTAATAGTAAAGTTGATGCGCTTAGACATATAAAATGTCTAAGCCACCAAATTATAAGTTGGGAAAAAATTAGAAAATCTGAGCGCGTACTGCAATGTATGCGCTGTCAAAGACTTGGACACGTTGCATCAAACTGCAATATTAAATTCAGATGCGTAAAATGGCTCGCCGACCATAACATGGGCGAATGTCCGCTGGGAAAGGAACAGCTTCCGGATAGGGAAACACTGTCATGTGTCCTATGTAAAAATACAGGACACACGGCAAATTTTAGAGGCTGTCCCAAATTTCAACATATGAAGTTAAAGTGGGAATCAAAACAAAAGCAAGTGGCAGAAGAGAAAAAAATTAAAACTCGTTCTTATAATAATTTCGTTGCCCCGCGTGTATCATATGCACAAATCACGGGCAATTCTATGCAACGAGTCCCCATGGAATCCTTACATACCAATGGGCGAATACCGGCAGTAGATGCGCAACCTGAGATATTAAATATGATATCGGCCATGCAAACACAATTTGCTAATTTTCAAAAAATACTGACGGAACAAATGGCCCGAATAGATATGCTCTGTTCGGCTGTGTTTTCAAATAACTCCTTCCATCAAAATCTTCAACCCTCTAACTGAACTAAAACTAAAAATTATTTCGGTGAACGTAAATTCACTAATACACATAGACAGAAGAGATAATCTAGGCAACATGCTTGAAGTCGAATCCCCTGATGTACTTTTGGCTAGTGAAACTAAGCTAAACCAAAGGCACAAAATTGTCTATAAAAACTATAAGATAATCAGACGTGACAAGCCACATTCTACTCAAGGGGGTGGGGTTGCAGTTTTAATTAAAAAAGGTCTTTATCATAAGGTAATTTATAGTACAGAAGTACACAAATTTCAGGTGCTGGAAGCCTGCATAATAGATATTCCGTTGAGAAGTCAAAAGCACCTGTATGTGGTCTCCATTTATGCCCCTCAAGCTACCCAGTGTAAGCAATTTATCAATGAAATTGATATGCTATTTCGACACCTGAAATTAGACTCGGAAAACAACTATTTCCTAATAGCGGGTGATTTCAACGCCAAGCATAGTGCTTGGGGTAACTTAACCACGCACACAAGAGGCAATGCTTTATATGATTGGTGGCAAATGAATGCTATCGAGCGCAGATTAGAATTGTACGCCACAAGTATACCGTCTTATCCTAAAGGGAATTCATTTCTGGATTTATTTATGATAGACGATCGAATAAACTTGCCAGGCACAGATCTAACTACGCGAAACTGTCTTCGCACAATCGATTACGATAGCGATCACTACGGATTTGGAGCCATAATTGAAGTCCCAAATGAACAATATTCACTAGAGCAGTTCGACCAGATCCACTCTTTCAATTTTCGAAAAGCTCACTGGTCACGCTTTGATCGATTAATAAAAAAAGAACTTCGTACCAGTGCCATAGACCCACCGACTATTAGAAACCTCCATAACGACGAAATCGATCATTACTTAACAACATTGGACGATATTATTACCAATGCAATGAATCGTTCCATACCTAAAGTTCCCCATACCGACGGTTATACTAATAAGTACAGGACATCAGCAATTGACGCTTTGTATAAGCAAAAGAGCATTATGCTCTCAAAGCTGAAAAGACTTTATAGACAGTTCAGCGACCCAAATAGTCAGGAAATAAGAACACTTAAGTCCCTAATCAAAAATCTCCAAAAATTGATCCGTGGCAATTACCGTTCAAGAATAAATGAAGAGTGGAAGAACAAAATACAAGCCATTCAAGCTAGCAGATCGAATATGTTCTCACAAATCAATAAAACTTTTCGAAAGAAAGATCACAATGACGTTCCATATTTGCGGGTCCCACGGACTCCTGAGAATTGTCAAGCAATGCTGAACTCAGGACTCAATCTGGAGCATATCAACTCCAACGAAGAAGTAATATTAGTCGAAGACCCGCAAGACAAAGTGAACTCAATTGGTGCATGTTTCGAAGCAGTATACAGAGTGAACGAATCTACTCACTCCAATACGATCCTCGAAAACAACGCATTCCACACCTACATCATCATCATCATCGGCACTACAACCGGGGACCGGTCTTGGCCTTATTTAGCAAGTCCTAAGGCTTGTTAAATTTTCCATAATGATTTATTTTTTCTGGGCAAGGTCATTAGTCTTGCGCCAGAGGCTCCCCGACGGGGAATCGAACCCCGGTCTCCCGGGTGACAGGCGGGTATACTAACCACTATACTATCGAGGAGCCCAACACCTACAGCTCACTGAGAAATCAACTTTGTACCTGGAGGAACCAAAGCCGTAGTTTTACCACATTCAGTGAAAATAACAGAGCGGACTCCCCCAGGAGTAACCAGAATATGAATATGTTTGTGAGTAAGGATGAACTTACGAACATCCTTAAGTCAATCAAAAGCAAAAAGTCTTCTGGGATAGATAGCATCCCAAATGTAGTTTTAAAACATTTGCCTCCTGAAGCAGTAAAAATCTACACTACGCTATTCAACAACGTCTTAAATAAGGCATACTATCCAACCCACTGGAAAACTGCAATAGTCCACCCCATCCCTAAAAAGGGTAAAGACAGGACCAATCCAACCAACCTTCGAGCGATTAGCTTGCTGCCAAATATCAGCCAGGTTTACGAGAAGATCATAAACAAAGCACTGATGAACTGGTGTGATGAAAATGAAATCATCCCCAACAACCAGTTTGGCTTTAAAGCGGGACATAGTACGGTGCATGCCGCGTCAAAGCTTGTTTCCGACATACAATGTAACAAGACAAAGCGCCAATGCACAGGTGCCTGCTTAGTTGACTTTGAAAAGGCTTTCGACACCGTATGGTTAGAAGGACTTCTTCATAAGTTAGAAAACCTGAGAATGCCTCATTATCTATTGTACAACATTTACGAAATGATAACGGACAAGCAATTTGTGGTAAAATGCGGAGATATATTCTCAAGCAAGACCTTCAAAATTACAAACGGTTTACAACAAGGGGCGGTGAATTCTCCCATTCTGTTTAATATTTACACCAGTGATTTAGTGGGTAAGCTTAACAATGCCATTGCATACGCAGACGACATTGTGGTATACAGAATAGGAGAGAAAATAGATGTCATCAATAGACTTCTCCAGGACGACTTCAATAAAATAAAACGTTTTTGTAATGACTGGAAACTAAAAATTAATTTCCACAAAACCGAGACTATCCTTTTCAGAACACCTCTCTCCAGGGCCTCTCAGGATACAAAGTACAATTGGAAAAACTTCTCTATCGTAGGGAATAATAATCTCCCACTACAAGTGAAAACTGTAGTCAGATATCTCGGTATTTGGCTTGATCAGTATTTATGCTTTGACAAGCATATAGCAGTCACTCTCTCTGCAGCAAGAAACGCATTTGTTGCCACAAAAAGTCTATTCCGAAGCAGCATTCTCAATCCAAAAGTTAAAATAATTTCATATTCGGCATTCATCCGACCAGTGTTGGTCTATGGCTGTCCAATATGGTACAATATATCCCCATTCTACATGGAAAAGATTCGCGTGTTCGAGAGACAGTGTTTGCGTTCCTGCCTCGGACTTAATAGAACACCAGAGTCACGATACCAGAAATTTTACCCTAATAAAACCCTGTATGA
Organism: Microdon myrmicae; assembly: GCA_963931805.1. Lineage (NCBI taxonomy): Eukaryota > Metazoa > Arthropoda > Insecta > Diptera > Syrphidae > Microdon > Microdon myrmicae. The sequence goes on along the minus strand of OZ007497.1, from coordinate 28,308,799 downwards.
TAAATCAGGACTAACTAGGATAGACAACTTCATTATAAAAATTATTCGTGGCCCCATTGCAAGGGCAATGTGCAGTGTAAATAATCTTATCGCGGGAGCATATTATCCGAACGATATGTATCTGGAGAGTACCCTCTAGAACGGGTTCATTCCCCCAGAGGCGTTCCTCTTCTTGGACGGAAAAGGTCTAATCCAAGATGAGGGTGGAATACCTATTATATACCACGCTTTCCGTGGTGCTAGGGATAAACGAATTGTCCACAATAGTGATATCTCTAATAGGCCAGACCGACTTCGATTCAGTATGGTGATCAGTGAAAGAGATAAATCAATAAAAGACCGAACCAACCCCAACTGGTGGTGGCTCCAAAACGAAGAAAGGACTTCACGTCCTCAGATATAATATTCAGCTCTGGCGCAGCTTCCTCCCTTCCTCTTCCTTTGCCCTCCTTCCCGTTAACTTCTGTTATTTTATCTTTTTTGCTTTCATTAAGCACTTATTGTTTTGTTTTTAAAATTTTTGCATCCTCAAAAAAAAAAAAAAAAAAAATCTTTATTTTTTTTTGTCATAATGCTTCGAAAAGAAGAAGAGGTAGACCTCTAAGATAACAGTTTATTTTTTTTATAATGTATGTGTATTATATTAAGAATAATTAAAAGAAAATGTAAGCTGAAAGGCATAAATTAAGCATATAATATTGTATAATTTAGAGTAGTGAAGAGCCAGTAAATTACATTATGTAGTAAAATTATGAAGATAGGTTTAGCATTTAGACTAAAATTGTAAAATATAAAAAAGACTTTGTGAATAAATGCGTCTGCAAACAAACAAAAAAAAACCAAATCAGGCCACATCACAGGTAGCCACAAATACTCCCACACGGACTGAAACAACATCGCAAGCAGACGTGTTCGCAATCCTGCTCAATCTGCAGAGACAGATGACACAGCTACAAAGCCAAATAAAGGAGATCTACTCGCATTTGCCCAGTCTAAATAACAAGTCGATATAAACCCTCTAACCACAACATCAATAAAAGCTCTCGTCGTGAATGTAAATTCAATAATAAGAACTGAGAGAAGAGCCAATCTTTCTAACCTGTTGCAAGAGGAACAACCTGATGTACTTCTGGCGGGGGAAACAAAGTTAAACCAGAGACATAAGATAGGACATAAAAACTACGATATTATACGAAGAGATCGACCTAACTCCTCTCAAGGGGGGGGGGGGGGGGGGGGGGTGTCGCAATCTTTATTAGAAAAGGGATCACTCATAAAGTAATATATAGTGGAGAAGTGCGCAGGTTCCGGGTGCTGGAAGCCTGTATCTTCCGCATACCCCTTCAGCAAGGAAGGGGTTTGTATGCGATTGCGGTCTACGCACCTGAGGAGCACCAACAAAACCTACTTATAGCAGAGCTCGAGACACTCTTTCGATGCTTACAATTGCACCTAGGCAAAAACTACTTTATCCTAGGGGGAGATATGAACGCCAAGCATAGAAATTGGAGAAATTATATATCTAATGCCAGAGGAAATCAGTTGGCTGGTTGGTTAGATCAGTATCATATTGAATATAGAACTGACCTGCTCATAACTCAGCTAACGTTCGAAGGATACGGATCGTTCTATCGTTCTATCCCGCGTCTTTCTAGTGTGTGCACCTGTGTGTGAAAGTGTGGCCGTCACTGAGAACGGCTGTATAGTCATTGAACTCGTAGCCAAAGTGTTGTGCAAGGTGCGCGTAAAAGATAAAATAAATATTAATTAAACCCAAAAATAGGGTGTAACTTGAATAAAACGACAATGCGCCAAGTGCTTGTCTAAAACTCTCGTTGAAAACATTCGTTCGCCGGTCGTCCACACAAATTTACAATATTGTCGCGTACACGTGTGTGCTGACGTGTCTACCGCCGTGTATATACCGAACGGCCAATAAAAAACTGTGCGTGTGTTAATGTGTATGCGTGTGAAAGCAGATGTTCTCTGCATGCTGCTTCACAAATAAAACAATTAAATTAACGGTCGAAACAAATAATGGAAAAAAGAAAAGTAATGCTAAAAGTAATTTCAAAGAGGAGGCCCAAAGCCCAGCCAAACCTCCTTGCCAAACGGCATAAAGCTAACCCAACCAACAAAGAAAAAACTCGCAGAGAAGGAATGACCACTACTGACAAGCCACATTATTCCGGAGAAGGGAATAAATTTAAAGAACTGGCAACTGAAGACCACAAAACCAGCAATACTGAAGTGAGTGACATGGATGTCGAACAAGCTCAATTTATTGCGGAGCTTTATAAAAAGAAAGAGGAGCTCTCCAAAAAGAAGAACGATTTGGAGGAAATTATAGAAGCCCTATCGGAAAACAACATTCAACAGCAAGAGGAGAAACAACAACAGCAGCAGAAGCAACAGCAACAGCAGCAGCAACAACTGCTGGAAAGACAACAAGCAGCAGCCAATAAGAAGGAGAAAGTGCCTCCCATCATAGTTAGCTTTATGGATGCTATGGACCTAATTACATTGGGTAAGTTAACATGCAGAAATTTCAAACGAAAAATTTAAGTAACAATAAAATAAGTTTTTTTTAGTTTAGATGACTATCATAAAATTAAATCTGCCCTAAGGGAAGCAAGTAGTGAGTACTTCACGTACACACCTAAATCGGAGAAAACTATCTCCATGTTACTTAAAGGAGTTGATCCTTCTTTTTCCTCGGAAGAACTCCTCTCAGAACTACAAACTGTCGAAAATGACAGTTTAAAATTCATTGATGTGAAGCCATTCCCCACTTCTCTCTCCCGAAGTCGCAACCGCAAGTTGCCGTTCTTCATTGTCTCCCTAAGTCCCAACAGCAAAGTCGATGCACTTAGGAATATTAAAGTTATTTTCCACCAAACAATAATTTGGGAAAAAATACGGAAGGCTGACCGTGTGTTGCAGTGCATGCGGTGCCAACGATTCGGCCACGTTGCATCTAACTGTTGTATGGAATTTAGATGTGTAAAGTGCCAAAACAATCATACCGTAGGAGAATGCCCCTTAGGTAAAGAACAGGTTCAGGATAGAAGCAAACTATCTTGCGTCCTGTGCAAAAATACAGGTCACCCGGCCAACTTTAGAGGTTGTCCGAAATTCCAACAACTAAAAGCCAAGTTGGAATTTAAAAAAAAACAACTTGAAGAAGAGAAACGAATGAAGGTTCGTTCTTATAATAACTTCGTTGCACCTAGTGTATCATTCGCTCAAATTGCCGGTAGTCCATTAAACTCAAACTTCGCGGCACAGGGAAGTAATATCACAAAACCTTCCGCACCTAGCATATCATTTTCTCAAATGGCTAGTAATCCAATTAATACAACGGCGGCGGAACTTTCACGCAACGTCATAAAAGCGCCCGCTCCAGAGGCAAATTCAGATATAAGAGCAATCCTGTTAGCCATACAAGGACAGATTGCTGGATTTGAAAAAAAACTGACTGAACAAGCGGCCCGAATAGATATTATTTATTCGTCCTTGTTCTCAGACAGCCCAACATACCACAATGAACTATCCAACTAATTTAACACTAAAAATTATTGCTGTGAATGTGAATTCACTAATCCACGTGGAAAGGAGGGATAATCTCGGTAACCTGCTTGTAGCCGAACGCCCCGATGTGCTTCTAGCTAGCGAAACCAATCTAAACCAGAGGCACAAATTGGGCTACAAAAACTATAAAGTCATTAGACGAGATCGTCCACACGCCACACAAGGAGGTGGAGTTGCTGTCTTAATTAAGAAAGGCCTTCACCACAAGGTCGTTTACAGCCCAGCTGTACACAAATTTCAGCTGCTGAAAGCTTGCATTATAGATATACCTTTGAAAAGTCAAAGGCATCTATACGTGGTATCCGTGTATGCACCTGAAGCTCCTCAGTGTTCGCAATTTATCAGCGAAATGGATATCCTTTTTCGTAATCTCAAGTTAGACTCGGAAAACAATTATTTTGTTCTGGCGGGAGATTTCAACTCCAAACACAGTGCTTGGGGTGATATCACGCCGAACACAAGAGGTAATGCACTGTTCAACTGGTGGCAAACAAATGCAACAGAATATAAACTAGAATTGTACGCTACAACTACACCATCTTATCCAAGAGGAAACTCCTTTTTGGACTTACTTATGATTGACGACAGACTACAATTATTAGGCACGGACCTAAATACTCGAAATTGCCTTCGCACAATCGGGTATGATAGTGACCATTACGGCCTCGGCGCCGTTTTACATGTTCCAAACGAACATGCAATACTTGAGCAGTACGACCAGATACATTCGTTCGTTTTCCGAAAAGCACACTGGTCGCGCTTTGATCGCATAATAAAAAGAGAACTATGCTCTAATGGCATCGACCCTCCAACTAATAGGAACCTTCGAAATGAGGAAATAGATCATTATCTCTCAACGATGGACAACATTGTCATCAAAACAATGCACCGTTCCATTCCAAAAGCGGCGCACATGGAGGAGAATTTTAATAGATATAGAAACTCAACTATTGACGCCCTCTGTAGACAAAAAAGCGCTCTGCTCTCCCAGCTCAAACTGCTCTACAGACAGTTCAGCGATCCTTATAGCCAAGAAATAAAGACAATTAAGTCATTGATTAAAAACGTTCAAAAGCTGATCCGTGACAACTACAGATCAGTAATTAATGAAGAATGGAAACGTAAAATTCTCTCCATTAAAACCAGTGGTGGGAATATGTTTCCGCAAATAAATAAAGTATTTAGAAGAATAGATCATAATGACATTCCCTGCCTTCGAGTCCCGAAGACTCCCGAGAATTGTCAAATATTGCTGAACGCAGGACTCACCCCGGAACACATCAACTCCAACGAAGAACTAATAGTAGTCGAGGATCCGCAAGAGAAAGCGAACTCCATTGGCGCCTGTTTCGAGGCAGTACACAAAGTGAATGAATCCATTCATTCTAACCTCGATATCGAAAACAGAGCTATCCAAAACCATATTTCGCTGCACAATGAACGGCAAAGTTGGCATTCCGAAAACAAAAGTTTCACCACCTTCAGTGAAAACAATAGAGCGGATGCGCCGCTTAGAAATTTCCACACAAATATATTTGTGAATAAGAGTGAACTCATGGACATCCTAAAATCCATTAAAAACAAGAAATCCTCTGGAACAGATGGTATTCCGAATACAGTTCTTAAACATCTGCCTCCGGAAGCGGTGAAAATTTACACTACCTTGTTCAATAACGCTCTAAATAATGCATACTTTCCAAGACGTTGGAAAATAGCAGTAGTCCATCCCATCCCCAAAAAGGGCAAGGACAGGAGCAATCCCGCTAACCTTCGCTCGATTAGTCTGCTTCCAAATATTAGCAAAATATTCGAGAAAATCATAAATAGGGCATTGATAAACTGGTGTGATGAAAACGACATCATTCCGAGCAACCAGTTTGGCTTTAGAGCGGGCCACGACACAGTTCATGCAGCTACAAAACTTGTTTCCGATATACAGTGGAACAAGGCAAAACGACAATGCACAGGCGTATGTTTGGTTGACTTTGAAAAGGCCTTCGATACCGTATGGTTAGAAGGACTTGTATATAAGCTATCAAATCTAGGTTTGCCCGAATATCTGTTATACATCATTTACGATATGATAATGGATAAGCAATTTGTGGTAAAATGTGGGGACAAAATCTCCAATAAAACTTTCCATATTAAAAACGGCTTACAGCAGGGAGCCGTGAATTCTCCCATTCTCTTCAATATTTATACTAGTGATCTAGTTGGGTCTCTTAATCATGCTATTGCATACGCCGACGATATTGTAGTGTACAGATCAGAAAAAAATATCGATGCCATTAACAGACTTCTTCAAGAAGACTTCAATAAAATCAAACGCTTTTGTGACGATTGGAAATTGAAAATTAACTTCCAAAAAACAGAAACCATCCTTTTCAGAACACCTCTCTCTACAGCTTCAAGAGATACAAGGCATAATTGGAAAAACTTTTCCATTGTAGGAAGCAATAATCTTCCGCTGCAAATGAAAACTGTTGTCAGGTACCTTGGTATCTGGATGGACCAATACCTATACTTTGATAAGCACATAGCAGCTGCCCTCTCCGCAGCTAAAAGTGCATATGCAATGACAAGAAGTCTGTTTCGAAATAGTCTCCTAGATCACAAAGTTAAAATAATTTCCTATTCAGCATTTATTCGTCCAATATTAGTGTATGGTTGCCCGGTATGGTTCAACGTTTCCCCATCCTACATGGAAAAGTTTCGCATGTTCGAGAGGCAGTGCTTGCGTTCCTGCCTCGGGTTACATAGAACACCTGAGTCTCAATACAGGAAATTCTATCCTAATAAGACACTGTATGACAAATCAGGACTGAATAGGATAGACAATTTCATTATCAAAATTATTCGTGGTCACACTGCAAGGGCAATGTGCAGCGAAAATAATCTTATCTCGGGAGCATACTACCCAAATGACATATACCTGGAGAATACATTCCAAAATGGGTTTATCCCACCAGAAGCGTTCCCTGTATTGGATAGAAAAGGTCTTATTCAAAACAAGCACGGAGTCCCTATTATTTACCACGCTTTTCGTGGTGCCAGGGACAAACGGATTCTTTATAACAGTGATATATCAAATGCTGCAGTTCACTTGCGATTTTGCATGGCAATAGGCGATCGAGATAAATCTATAAATGACCGATCCCATCCCAACTGGTGGTGGATTGACAATGAAGAAAGGATTTAATATCCCCAAATATAGTAACATCTTCAGACGCTACGCCTTCCCTTCCCATTCCTCACTTCCCTTTTCATATTTATATATTCTTCCTTCTCATTTCCATTTTTCATTTAGATTCCTTTTCGTTTTAAAATTTCTTTATGTTAACATTTTTTGTTTTTTTGTTATTAATTTTTTTATGAATGAAATTTCACATTGGCAATCGGAGAATCCGGGTTTTACGGAATTCAGTGACGATAATCTGTCAATTGACATTAATGCCAATGGTGGAGCTAATAGCCTTTTAATCACAAGGGAAGGAATCCAGAGTATCTTCGACTCATTAAGAAGCAAAAAGTCAGTGGGAATAGATGGAGTACCTAACATCGTACTCAAGAACCTGCCCCCAAAGGCAATAGATATATACACGGTCCTGTTTAACAACGCGTTGAATAATGCATATTATCCCACGCGTTGGAAAACGGCTATCATTCAGCCCATCGCAAAAAAGGGCAAAGACTGTACAAACCCAATGAACATGCGTTCGATAAGTTTACTCCCAAGCATCAGTAAAGTATTTGAAAAAATCATTAACAAAGCTCTGCTAAAATGGGTAGACGACAATAGCATTATTCCAAATAACCAGTTTGGCTTTAGGGCGGGTCATGAAACCACACATGCCGCAGCTAAACTGGTCTCCGACATACAATGGAATAAATGTAGGAACCAATGCACAGGTGCCTGTCTGATCGACTTGGAAAAAGCCTTTGATACCGTCTGGATCGAAGGGTTGTATTACAAACTGGTCAGACATGGCATACATAAGCCTTTACTATATGTACTTTACGATATGTCAAAGGACAGGAGGTTCGTGGTCAAAAGCGGTAATGTGACCTCTAATAAAACGTATAATATCAAGAATGGCTTGCAACAGGGTGCGATACTCTCTCCGATTCTTTTTAACATTTACATTAGCGACTTATTAGATGCACTCCCGCAGGCTATTGCGTACGCAGACGATCTCATAATTTACAGAACAGCTCCGAAAGTTGAGATCATAAATAGTTTAATACAGCGAGACTTCAACAACGTGCAGCGCTATTGCGATGACTGGAAACTTAAGATCAACTTCCAGAAATGTGAAGCCATCCTATTTAGAACCCCATTATATAAAGCCACGAACGACACAAGGAAAAACTGGCGAAAGCTAGTTATCGTGGGACCGCATGGAGATAAACTGGAAATCAAGAGTTTAGTTAAATACCTGGGCATCTGGCTAGACCAATATCTGTATTTCAACAGACATGTAGAGGCTGCTCTGATCAAGGCTAGAAAAACGTTTGCTATTACAAGGAGGCTATTTCACAGTAGCCAACTTGACAGCAGGGTAAAAGTCATATGCTACATGACGCTAATCAGGCCAATGCTCATATATGGCTGTCCAGTATGGTTTAACATAGGTCCAAATTTGATGGAAAAGATTCGGGTGTTCGAAAGGAAGTGTCTGAGAACCTGTCTCAGATTATATCGAACACCGGAATCGGAATACAAAAAGTACTACTCAAATGAGACTTTATATAATGAAACCTGCATAAATAGGGTGGATAATTTTATGATTAAATTAATCAGAGGACATATTGCGAGAGCAATATGCTCGTCCAATGACCTAATTTTCGGGGCTTATTATCCAAATACTCTGTACTATGAGAACGTGCGTCGCAACGGTTTTGTTCCACCAGAGGCGTTCCTTGATTTGGACATGAAAGGGCTTATACAAGATAGATCCGGAATTCCGCTGATCTATCATGTAAGTAGATCATCCGTAGACGGGCGATTGTGCTACGACCGGGAAGTAACGCGCACCGAAGAAGAGCTCCTGCGCTTCAGTAGGGCTATCTCCCACAGAGACCGGGACGATAGTATTAGACAGCGTCAACAGTTCTGGTGGTTGAATGGCATATAAAGACCTGGATACCAAAGTCGGTATAGAATCACACTATCATCAGCTAGCTTACATAGACTTAGCTTTTCTAGAATTAGGGTAGTATAAGATTTAAGTTAAGTTAGGTTAAGTGCTTTTACATAAAATTAAAAATGAAAAAAAAAAAAAAATAGGTAGGTTAAGTAAGTTAAATTTAAAAAAAAACAAAAACAAAAAAAATTGACAAAGTTTTTCAAATTTTTCTTTGTTTTTCAAATAATTATAAGTACTGCCACAAAGTTCTGTCGCCGAAATGCAAATTATACAAATATTAAGTAATGTTTAGCTTAGAGCGTCTGCGAAGGACCAGTAAGTTATTATATAAGATAATTAAGCTAGAATTTAAGTATTTTTTGTCTAGCCTTTAATTTAGAAACTAAGAATATAGAAAGAAAATAAAAAAATTTTAAAAAAATGAAATGATGGGTTGGTTGATTATTATTTCGTCGATACGACTATTCAACTAAAAACTAAGAGTATCTGCTTGCCGTTAATGTTGGAATTTATTTAAGTATATTCTATAGTATGTTGTTAACAAGTACAAAAAATGCAGTTTTACCGATTAACCAACCATTCCCTTCCAAATATATAAGCAGGACACATGCTCTTTCTGCTATTGTAATTTCAATTAATATTTTTAACCCATTGTTAACAATCATCACCTATTATACTAACTGGACTTTTAAGATAATAGGCCGTAGTGGGGAGAGCATGGCTCCAGTTTTACTGTACCTCAGTGGCATTAATGTTTCTTGAGTTACTGAAAACTTGAAATGCCTAATCAACATAATCAAGCCAATGTTGACTTGCATCTTGCCAAATCGATCAGCGATACAGTGTCGAGGTCCCTCCCCAAACGGTAGGTATGCCATCGGATGTCTCTTTTCTATTTCCTGTGGAGAAAAACGCTCGGGATCAAATACTTCTGGATTAGGATAGTATTCTGGATCGTTATGAATCGCGGTAATAGGCACCGTCACCAAAGTCCCTTTCGGTATAATATAACTTGGATCACCCGTTCGGTAATCAACGACAGCTATTCTTCTTAATTGTGGGACTACTGAGTGTTTCCGTAAAGTTTCTGCAAAAACACATATGCAGATGTTGCAAAATCGATATAAAATGTTACTTACCACTAACTACTTTTTTTAAATAAGTCATTTCATTGATGCCTTCGTAACTTAGTTTTCCTTTATGTTTATCTATAACAACATAAATTTCCTGCCTCAATTTGTCTTGAATCGTTTGGTTGCAAGCCAATTCGTATAATGCAAAATCCATAGTGGTTGACGAAGTCTCGAAACCGGCGGTAAGGAAGACAAATGATTGTGCAGCAATTTCTTCCAACGACAGTGTGCTATTTTCCAAAAGATTAATAAGATTATCCATAAAGTCCTTCCGTCTAGTGGTTTCTTTCTGCCGCATAGTTATTGTTTGCTTCACTATGTTGAAGTAGAATGATGATATATCCTTAGGCATTCGTCTAATGTGCATATATCGAGCAAGGTTAGGAAAATTTTCGGAAAACACTCTAAGTCCATGTACAATATTGGTTTTGAAAATGCTCGCCCCCATTTCAAGAAATTCATTATTTTCATTTTTCAAAGTATTACACTCTATTCCAAAAGCACATACACCTATCACGTCTGTTGTAAATTTCATCAGTAAGTCCTTTATGTTCACTTTCGGATTCTTTTCGATTCTCTCCAACATGGCTTCAACTAAGGATTCACTTATACCTATCACGGTTGAGAACATAAATTTAATTTTACCCGAAGTAAATGTTGGAGACAATATAGCTCTAAGACTTCTCCACTTGTCATTCTCAAGAAAAAATAGATGTCCTGATAAAGGATCATCACGGTCGTTATAATATAAACCCCGATTAGGGAAGCAATTGAAATCCCTAACAAGAATATTTTTAATTAAGTCCAAGTCAAGTGGAAGAATCGCTTTTCGTAGAAGTTGGAAATATCCAGTGAAAGGTGCTTTGCCTTTGAATTTTTTGTATATTTTATTATATATTTCATAAATGCCCTCATCCTTCATAGCACCTTTCATATTCCCAAGAATCAGATGCGGCTCTTCACCAGGAACATTACGTCGTTTCCAGTAGCTATAATATTGTTTCAGGTAGATGTAGAACAACAATGGTATAAGCACACTCGCGTACACCACAAACAAGCCGATCTCCATTTTGTCACTAATTCGAAAAATACATTCAGTGTATTGACTAGCTCCTATGAACGTTAATATCATCTTATTAAAAAAAGTAGGCTGGAATATATCCAGAGATAATTCTTAACTGAGACAGCAATTATCTATTCTAATCTAATATAACTTCATGAATACTGTCTACGAACACGCATTCAAACTCATATCCAAATAACAACGCTTTAACTTGATTGCAACAATAGTGTGAGATAAGATCGAAATTGTGTCAGTTATATTGGCGGAAGTGTCGTGGCTTCAACAAAGCGGTGAAAATGATCTTCCTTTTATAATAAGAAAATTAGAAGATCGGAAAAAAGATAAGAAACGAAAAGCGTTTTCTAAATGCATACCACATTTTCGATTACATAAAACCACAAGTATAAACCCTAATTAACTGGAAAAACTAATATTTAGATCGATTGAATCGATAATACGGGCTTAAATATCCAAAAAGTCGCACAGTTTTAGGTCAAGATTGAAAATATGTTTGACACCAAGTTTAGCAATATGCTTGACGATAAGTCAGGTTTTAATACATATTGATATTATTTCCAATTGATTATAAGTGTTAAAGGTATGCCCCAAATTTAGTTGTGCATAATAAGGCAGCTGATATATTCGAGGGCAAGTTGAACAATAGTGGCTCGTCGATAGTATAGTGGTTAGTATACCCGCATGTCACGTGGGAGACCGGGGTTCGATTCCCCGTCGGGGAGCCTCAGGTGCAAGACGTTTGACAGTAAACTGATCGATGAGTCTCACCAGAAGTTACATTTTAATACTTTTTATTTTTTACCACTATTCTATTCTATTTATTGGCCTGTAGGAACCCGAAAGTTCATGATTTCACCGACTCGACTACGCCATCGTTCCCTGCCCCGTGCGCTCTCCTTCCACGTTCGACCATCCGATCCGATCTCCTCGAGGTCCAACCTAACATTGTCCTCCCATCTCCGTCGCAGCCGCCCAGTCCTATCGTTGCCCATTCGCGCCACGTGTCCGGTCTATCTTAATCTTCGCGACTTGATTACCCTCACTATTGTAGGTTTGCGGTATAGCTCTTCCAATTCGTGGTTGTGAAGTTTCCTCCATTGTCCTGCCTCCTCATCATATTTATCGCCAAAGATACCGCTTAGAATTTTTTTCTCGAATACGCCGAATTTGTTTTCTTCCCGTTTTGTGAGAGCCCATGTTTCGCATCTGTATATAACAATCAGCATGATTATGGTTCTATGATACGGAGCTTTATTTTACGTGATAGCAGTTTGGATTTCAACAGTTTACTGACTGCATGCCAACTAGCGTTGCCGGAGTGTAGTATTTTGTTAATTTCCTTCGACTGACTGGCCGTCAGTATTGTTCCCAGGTATTTAAATGTTTTAACATTTTTAAATAGCTTGCCTCTGACGTTTATATGTGTTCCCTGAGGTCCGCCTGCTCTCACCATAATCATGTATTTCGTTTTGTCTTCATTTATTTCTAGGCTCAACTCTTCTGCCACTCGCATAATGATTTCACAGTTTTTACTTATATGCGAGCAGTTGTGTGACTCCGTCCAGGCATGATTGGGCCATGTTGTCCACTTGTACCTTTCTGATAACATACTCGAGCACAAGGTTAAAGAGACATGGTGAGAGTCCATCCCCCTGTTTTAGTACGTCCCGCATTTCGAATTGTTCTGAGAGGTGGTTATCTACTCTAACTCGCCCTTCGTTTTCGTTCATGCAAATTTGAATGAGGGCGGCATATTTTTTCGGGATTCCCAGCTCAACTACAATATGGTAGAGTCTTTGTCTTGCTACTGACTCGTAGGCTCTCTCCGTATTCCCACTTATGTTCCAACCATTGCCTTATTGTGAAAATCTGGTCGCTCGTTTTCCGGTTCCTACGCAATCCGCATTGGTAGTCTCCCAGTATTTCTTCTGCGTACGGTGTGATTCTCGCCAGTAAGACATTTGTTAATATTTTGTATGCGGTTGAGAGCAATGATATTCTTCTGTAGTTTTCGCAGTGAGATCTGTTGCCCTTTTTGAAAATGGGGACGACTATTAAGATTTTCCATTCCTCTGGAGTAACTTCCTTATCCCATATTGTTTTAATCAGTTAGTGGATCTGTGGGGCTTTTCAGGGCCCGAAGAGCCATACATCATTCGATCCCCACTATTCCAGGCGAAGCGACTTACCTCTAAGTCGAACCTTCAGCAAGGTTGCGTAACCTTGCTACGGCATTTACCGCCAGCCAAATCGCTGGAATTAATTCAGTTACCCAATAGGATAACTGACATGAATATCTTTTAGGCAGCTTACCTTTCTTTGGGGGTTTTTCTACCAAATCCCTTTTTCTCCATTACCATATCTGAAAACATTAAGTCCACGGCAAAGACTATCACCTAGCCGTGGCATCGAAAATTTCATCCTCGGGCATGCATTACCATATCTGAAAACATTCAGTCCACGGCAAAGATTATCACCTAGCCGTGGCATTGAAAATTTCATCCTCGGGCATGCATTGTACCCAGTGCATCTCGTTTCCATAGCCTTATGCCATGGAAACAAAATCAACAAAGAGTTCATTGATTACTCGTTGTTTTTGTTTGTCCATGGCACCCCTAGCATGCGGCTATCAGGTCCCATCTGTTTGCCACCGCCGACAAAGTTTCGGCGGATGCAAACCAAACATTTCCCTAATTACCAGCAATAGCTGGTTTCCTATTATCGGTCTCCACCGATCAGGGACCGCAAACAAGCAACGAATTGGATGCAGCCATCAAGTGTTTACTTTTAACATCTGGCAATGGCTGCACCCTAGATTCGTTGCAATACCTAAACATTGCATTGCATCTCAGATGGTTTACGGTATATCCAATTCCCTATTAACGGCCGCCAACCGTCGGCGGACCTAGGAAAATTCACACCCATTAACCAAAATGTTGATTTATGGCCTCTCCTAGGATGACCAGATCTTCGGCTCGTGTTGTTTTTACCCCAGATGGTTCTGTTGCTGGCATGTATTGCACAATCAATTGTGTACACAGCCGCAGGCCATGCATTGTTTGCATTCGTGGAAGATGCAGTTGCGACGCTGGCATCCATCCTCGGTCACCGGACGATCGTATGCGATGCATACACACACATGTGAAATGTATGCCTATTCCCCGGTCCAATCACGATTGACTACCTCGAGTTAATCGTGCAGCTCCTCCCCTTTTGCGGTTTTCTTTGCGGTGTCCCTTTTCTTTCGTCGGCAGTGAATGTTCAGTCAGATTTTATCCACAGTCTGGTGCCAAGACACGGGCACTGGTTTTACTAATTTTCCAACTTTAGTCTGTACTCTGCCAGCCGGCGTTGATTCTTTGCAATCGACTCCGGGAGCTTTGTTGTTTTTTAATCGATTTATTTCGTCGATAACTTCGTGGAGGAAGTGCTCTAGGATCTGAGGCTCGCCTGTATGTACGTCTGGTGCGTTTGTTTGTGGTTGATGGGTGCCCACATTGAGCAGGTGTTCAAAGTACCGCTTCCATCTTGTGACGATACAGTTTGTTTTTGTCACCAGATGGCCGTTTCTGTCCCGGATTATTTTGGCTCTCCCTCGATGGCTATTTTAAATCGAATTTATGCCGGCGTACATACCTCTGATATTCTTTGCTCTGACAATTTCTAAGATTTTTTCGATCCGAGTCTTCTCCCATTCGCTTTTTTTTTTTTGTTGCATTTGAAAAGCCTCGTTGTCTCTTTCCGAATTGTCGCGTATCTTTCTGCGTTGACTTCATCATATCTTTCTAAGTGGATCACTCTGAGGCGTTTACGTTGTGCGATCTTCGCCCTGCACCCATCGTCTAAGTAAAGTTTGGACTTAATTGATTTCTTTAATCCTAATACCTTTTGGGGGTATTTGTTTGATTGTGCCTCTGATCGATGGCCACTTAGTGCCCAGATTATTGGTTTGCTCATCCCCACTACTCTCATTCTGTAGGATGCTAATTCTATTCGTTAGTTCCTCTTGATATTCAGCCCTTTTGCGTAGGATTTTTAGTTTATCAATGTCGAACTTTTTGCATGTCTCCCGTGATTGCCCATGTGGGTTTGCTGCGATTTTTTTTTTTTTTTTTGTTTGAGGGGGGATGTGAACATGAATGAACTGATGGACATCCTTAGATCCATTAAAAACAAGAAGTCCTCTGGAACAGATGGTATTCCGTATACTGTTCTTAAACATCTGCCACCGCAAGCTATGCAAATGTACACTACCTTGTTCAATAACGCTCTAAATAATGCATGCTTTCCAAGACGTTGGAAAATAGCAGTAGACCATCCCATCTTCAAAAAGGGCAAGGACAGGAGCAATCCCACCAATCTTCGCTCGATTAGTCTGCTGCCAAACATTAGAAAAATATTCGAGAAAATCATAAATAAGGCATTGATAAACTGGTGTGATGAAAACGACATCATTCCGAACAACCAGTTTGGCTTTAGAGCGGGATACCACACAGTTCATGCAGCTACAAAACTTGTTTCCGATATAAAGTGGAACAACGCAAAACGACAATGCACAGGCGTATGTTTAGTTGACTTTGAAAAGGCCTTCGATACCGTATGGTTAGAAGGACTTGTATATAAGTTATCAAATCTAGGTTTGCCAGAATATCTGTTATACATCATTTACGACATGATAATGGATAAACAATTTGTGGTAAAATTAGGGGACAAAATCTCCAATAAAACTTTCCATATTAAAGATGGCTTACAGCAGGGAGCCGTGAATTCTCCCATTCTCTTCAATATTTATACTAGTGGTCTAGTTGGGTCTCTTAATCATGCTATTGCATATGCCGACGATATTGTAGTGTACAGATCAGAAAAAAATATCGATGCCATTAACAGATTTCTTCAAGACGACTTCAATAAAATCAAACGCTTTTGTGACGATTGGAAATTGAAAATTAACTTCAAAAAAACAGAAACCATCCTTTTCAGAACACCTCTTCCTACAGCTTCAAGAGATGCAAGGCATAATTGGAAAAACTTTTCCATTGTAGGAAGCAATAATCTTCCGCTGCAAATGAAAACTGTTGTCAGGTGGATGGGCCAATACCTATACTTTGATAAGCGCGTAGCAGCTGCCCTCTCCACAGCTAAAAGTGCATATGCAATGACAAGAAGTCTGTTCCGAAATAGTCTCCTAGATCACAAAGTTAAAATAATTTCCTAATCAGCATTTATTCGTCCAATATTAGTGTATGGTTGCCCGGAATGGTTTAACGTTTCCCCATCCTGGATGGAAAAGTTTCGCATGTTCGAGAGGCAGTGCTTGCGTTCCTGCCTCGGATTACATAGAACACGTGAGTCACAATACAGGAAATTCTATCCTAACAAGACACTGTACGACAAATCAGGATTGAATAGGATACACAATTTCATTATCAAAATTATTCGTGGTCACACTGCAAGGGCAATGTGCAGCGAAAATAATCTTATCCCGGGAGCATACTATCCCAATGACAGGTACTTGGAGAATATACTCCAAAATGGGTTTATCCCACCAGAAGCGTTCCCTCTCTTGGATAGAAAAGGTTTTATCCAAAACAAGCACGGAGTCCCTATTATTTACCACACTTTTCGTGGTGCCAGGGACAAACGGATTCTTTATAACAGTGATATATCAAATGCTGCAGTTCACTTGCGCTTAAGCATGGCAAGAGGCGATCGAGATAAATCTACGAATGACCGCTCCCATCCCAACTGGTGGTGGATTGACAATGAAGGAAGGGGTTAAATCCCCAAATATAGTAACATCTGCAGACGCTACGCCTTCCCTCCCCATTCCTCATTTCCCTTTTCATATATATTTATTCTTCCTTTTCATTTCCGTTTTGCATTTAGATTTCTTTTCGTTTTAAAATCCCTGTATGTTAACAGTTTTGTTAATATATTTGTTAATATTTTTTTTGTTAACTTTTCATTTTATGTTGTTATTTAAAAAAAAAGAAAGAACTTTTTCCAGGAAATATATAAAAATATAAAAATATAAAAATATAAAAATATAAAAATATAAAAATATAAAAATATAAAAATATAAAAATATAAAAATATAAAAATATAAAAATATAAAAATATAAAAATATAAAAATATAAAAATATAAAAATATAAAAATTTAAAAATATAAAAATATAAAAATATAAAAATATAAAAATATAAAAATATAAAAATATAAAAATATAAAAATATAAAAATATAAAAATATAAAAATATAAAAATATAAAAATATAAAAACATAAAAATATTATTGTACGCTGAAAGGCATTACTTAAACTTGGATCGTAATTTAGAGTGCTCGTGTAGAGCCAGTAAATTATTTTAAGAATAAGAAAAGATTGTAAAATAGGATTTAACATTTAGTCCTAAGTCAAGATTTGTTAAATTATTGTACAATAAATGCGTTATTCATCATCATCATTGCTGCGATACCTTAGTCAACCCTGAATCTGTTAAATTTTACATATCAATGTTGTTAGATTTAATAAAAAATCCGGAGGTCATCAGGAGTCTCTTCATAACCTGCCTTCAAGCAGGACAATTGCCTAAACGATGGAAAAAACAGCGGGTTGTGCTTATACCAAAAGGAATCAGGTATCCAGAAGCAATGTCGTCCTATCGCCGTTGTATATGCTGAACACAACAGGAAAACTGCTTGAGCGAGTAATTGCCACTCGCCTGGAACAATTCACTGAGGGGACATCGGGGCTCTCTGCATGGCAGTATGAGTTCCGGAAAGGTAGATCTATCGGTAAGGCACTATTTGTGGTGTGCGTCACCGTTCGCAGTGCGATAGCTGGAGCACGATGGCTAGGAGGTACGAAAAAATATTTCGTGATGCTGACACTAGATGTTAAAAATGCATTTAACTCTGTGAACTGGAATCGGATTCTAGAAGCCTTGGGCGATCTACAAGTCTTACCCTACTTGGTGCGTATACTAGCAAACTATCTCTCGGATAGAAGACTGCTCTATGATACAGATGAGGGACCAATGGAATATAAAATTACAGCGGGTGTACCTCAGGAATCTGTATTTCGTCCATTGTTATGGATTATCATGCATGGTGGTGTGCTCAGGGTCAATGTACCAGAAGGGGTTAGAATCATTGGGTACGCAGATAATTTGGCAATAGTGGCCGTAGCTAAACATCTAGATGACCTAGAGAATATCTGCTCCCAAGCAATCCAGAGCACTAAATGTTCGCTAGATATAGTCGGACTGAAACTAGCTGAACATAAGACGGAGGCAGGTTTAATGAGCAGTCGCCAGAAAGTTGAACACCTTGAATTGTAAATAGAAGGACAAATAAGCAGAATGAGTCCCTATATTAAATATATTGGTGTTATACTCGACAATACGTTGAGCTTCAAAGAACACCTGAGGAAAACGAGTGAAAAAACGGCAAGAGTATGCAAAGTTTTGGTGAGAAGGAGCATCGCTAGGAGAAGTGGGTAGAGTTACGAGGAGACTATGTAGAAAAATAAAAATAAATTTTAAGAAAAAATTCATATTTACCTTGCCAGTAAAAACGAATTATTTTGGCAAATTTAACAAGCCTCGGATATTGAGCGGATACACGACGACCACCAAGGAAACGAAAATGGCTAAACGATTTGACAGTTTTCTCATGGAACATCCGCTCACTATACAGAGCGCGAGCTGCACAGCAGCTCGCCGGTGCCCTGTCCGAATATAAGGCTGACATAACATTATTACAAGATGGACGGGGGGTGGTGTTATTCAAAGAAATGAGTATGACATTTATTACAGCTGTCATGGAAAACACCATGTGCTCTGGGTAGGATTTCTAGTCAGTCAAAAACTGAAGCCCGCCATTGTCTGTTTAAATACAATATGCGAAAGGCTATGCGCTCTTCGCGTGCGAGGCAAGTTTAAGATCATAAGCCTCATAAACGTTCACGGACCTGCAGAGGAGTCTTCTGACGACGAAAATGAAGAATAGTGCGCGAACGTCGAACGTACCGACGTGCCAACGTGGACGTAGGTCCCTATTTTGTTGGTACAGTTTTCCGAACGCGTATTGCTTTGCGGAGACGTATTGCATCAGCGGATCAGGTTCAAATCAACACGGCTGCCTCACGCAATGAGAATACCAGTAAGATATTTGGTCATGCGCTAGGACTCGCCTTCGAAGAGCTCGACGGAGGGAGAGTAACTAGACGTAGAGATCGGAGCGACTGGTTTCATGATGAGTGCAAAGTAGCGACTGAACGTAAGAATGCTGCATACCAGACAATGAAGCAGTATCATAGGACGCGGGTACGCGAGGAGAAATACAAAGACCTCAGAAGATCTGAAAAAAGGCTTCACTGACAAAAAAAAAGTGCCTGGCAAAAAAATTGAGAAAAATAGGGAGCGAGGTCCGCACCAGGCGCGGAAGCTCTACCAAATAATTCGCAGTTGACCCGGTCACACCACGCTGCACTTACTGCAAGGATAAAGAGGGAATCTGATCACCGATCCTGAAGGCATTCTGGAGCGATGAGAAGTGTTCTTCAATAAATTGCTAAATGGTCAGCTCACAGAAGAATTGGAGGCTGCACCAATGCAAGATCAAGACCAAATGCTGCCGCCACCAAGCATTGAGAGAACATTAAAAGCCATAAGACAGCTCAAATCAATCAAACAAGGAGGGGCAGTGTTACATCACGCAATTCATGAGATCGTGGTGCGCGTATGGGAGCAAAAGGAGATGCCGGAAGATTGGCGTCGTGGTATAATTTGCCCCATACATAAGAAGGGAGATATCACAGCGTGCAGCAAGTATAGGGGTATAACATTGCTGAGTACCGCCTATAAGATACTCTCCACTATCTTACAAGATCGGATAGCCCCATACGCTAAAGTCATCATTGGTCAATATCAGTGTGGCTTCATCCCAGGCTTGATCAGATATTCACCCTTAGGCAGGCGATGGAAAAATGTCTGGTATTTAAGATTCCATTATATCATCTATTTAAAGACTTTAAGGGCAGCATAGCCAGGGTAGAACTATATAATGCCATAAGAGAGTTCGGCATTCCAAACAAATTGACACGACTTTGTAGGTTGACCATGACCATCGTAACTAGTCAAGTAAAAATAGCGGGATTTTTGTCCAAACCAATAAGCATGTTTAATGGACTCGGACAAAGGGGCGGTCTGGCCTGAGTCCTCTTTAACCTGTCGTTGGATTAAGCAATCCGTGAGTCTGGTGTTACAACTAGAGGGACTATTGTCAATCGGCAGAACCGATTCGGCTGTGCAGGACTCCTTCACCCAGATGCTCAAAAACTGGACTGCATATTAATGAGGGAAAAACTAAGTACACGGTGGCAACTTCTGCGAAGAGAAGACCTGACTTTGGTCAAACTATCAGCGGAGCCTGAATTTGGGGTAGTGCAATTCTTTAACTACCTTTGGTTAATAGTAGCAGCCGATAACAATATGGAAGAAGAAATACGCGAACGGCTGATCAAATCCAACAAAGTCTACTATGGTCTATCAAGTCTCATTAAATCCCGAAATTTATCCAGAACATACAGGCTACTACTGTACAAGACCATGGTCTTACCAGAACTCATGTATGGATCCGAGACCTGGGTGCTCAATAAAAGGCACTCTGAACTCTTAGCCGTGTTCGAGAGGAGGGTCCTAAGGAGAATTGTTGGCCCCGTATGTGAGGGAGGATAATTCGGGGGACGCTACAACCATGAGTTGTACGCGATCTACCTTGAACGTTGAACTATCATTGTAAGAAAAATCAAGCTCGGTAATCTTCAAATCGCGTTCGGATAGATTAATGTTAAATTAATCAATACGTCTGAGAATCAAATCTCTATGACGGCATTAAAGTAAGAATAACAAAGATTGTGCTAGTCAAACAATAATAACCAATTCCATGGGAACGATACATTGACATTGTTAACCATAAATGAACACTTTGCTGTAGCCTTTCTCTCAGTGAGCGTGTCTTCTTGTCCCTAAAGGGAAGAGGGATCCCTTTAATATACCGCTCCTGAGAAGGCACGTTGCGGTCGCATTGTTGAATAGGAGGAATCGGCCAGGCTCAATAAAAAAAATGTTTTTTAAATTAAAATAGACGATTTATTACTGTATAAGATTTAATTTTATTTTATTTAGATACATTTATCGGCGTCCTTACACCTAGGACGCCAATTGAGACTGATCCTCGCATCTATTTTTTTTTTATGACTGCATTTATTTGACCAAAAACTAAGAGTTACAATAAGTAATACAGTTAACTTATAATAGATTGGTTACACACAATAAATGTTTACATGTTATTGGATAACATTTTTCAAACAGTTCTTTTTTACACGTGCTTAAGATTTAATGGGATTTATATAGATTGGTAATTTTGTTTTTCCTGGAAAAGGTGAGAAGAGAAACCAAGAACTCTGTTTATTTTAAATTAGCCTACTTAAAATTACTTAATATAACTTAATCTAATTGACTCTAATCTTATGTACAATTTACAATATTTGATTTGCGGATGTGGGATTTCTCGTTTTGGTTGGGGGTAGTAAGGGATAAGATCAGGTATGTTCTTGAGGGAGGGGGGTGCCATTCGGTACTGTGTTAAAAGTAAGAATCTTGGAGAATGGTTGGATGTTGCTGTATTTGAAATGATTGGGTGCCAGTTCGGTATTGTTGTAGTGCTCCAAAAAGCCCTACCACCTTTTTTCCCCCATTCCTGCATCCAAATCCCAGCTATAATACGCTAAAACCTAAAATCCAATCAAAACCCACAAAAACCCAAACATGATCCAAAATTCGCAATAAACGAATCAAACATTCGTTTATAGCCTAACATTTATAACCAAATAATTATAACCAAAAACCTAAATTAAAATTAAAATTCACAATAAACGAATCTAATATTCGTTTACGTTTCACATTTGCCCCACGACATCATCGAAATCCAAAAATTCAGAGATCATTATCTCTATCTGAAAATTTTCCATTGAGAAAAGCAAACAGAAAACCAAAAGCAGATACATTCCCACATCAGCGAAATAGTTTCGAAAGAATTCAAGAAATTGAATTCTTATCTTATGTAAACACAACATCTCACTCAAAATACCCAAAAATCGAGATTGTTGCACGAAAATGTGTATTTTCGGGATACAATTGCCGATTCATTTTCCTTTATAAAGGAATAGCAACGTAACATCATATCTACATACATACGTTATACACTTCACACTTCATTCTTCATTTCACAGTGAGAGCTGAGAGAAGACACATCCTGGACAGTGATACATACAGTGATACATTCAATTTAAAGTTACTTAAAACAAAATAAATAAATAAAAAAGAATTATAATTTAAATTTAAAAAAAAAAAAAAAAAAGTTTGAAAAAAAAAAGTTGGAAAAAAAAAGTTTGAAGAAAAAAAAGTTTGAAGAAAAAAAAAAAAAAGTTTCTTAGTGAACAGGAAACAACTTTAGGTTCGTTTATTTTTAAATTTCACCTATATTCACCTATATTCCCAAATTTATATTTGTTTCAATTTAGAAGGATTTGTTTTTAGGTCTACTTGTTTCCCTTCTTGGTTTTTGTTTGTTCCTCTTCTCTTTTCCTTGCGTCCCACGCGTTTTTTGTTTCTTTTTTTCTGAGCTCGATGTTTGCAACATCGAAATAAATTGACACCTGCTCTTCTCGTGGTGTGGGCCATCAGCTCGATCAGGGCATGATGGCTCTCATAAAGAGATTAAGGGAGGACCTCGAGGCTCTCAAGGCAGACAACGCTGTCTTGAGAGATAAATTGTCGCGACTGGAAGCCGCACCACCCGCATCCCCGTCCAGTGCCAGTTCGGAGGCTTCTGATTCGGAATCGGAGCTCGAGCCCGAGTTGGAAAGTCTCGCTGAGAGTTCCGACGAAACAATGGACGACGGTGACTCGCGCACCCCCACCCCAAACTCATCTAGAACCCCTAAGCGGAAAACACCGCTTCCAATAATAAACTGCGAAGGAGGACCCTCCAATAAGCGTGTGGCCACCGGCTCCCCGCCAACGCCGCACCCCAAACTGTTGTCGAACCCCGCGATAACACCAACTCATGTGAGGGTCGTACCTCCGCAGGAGCCTTGCCCACCACGGCCAACTCCATTAATTAACCCAAAACCAAAGGCTGCTGGTGTTACCAACACTGTTCAGCCAGAGGTCGGGGAACGCCCACCTGTTTCTCAGAAGAAACAGCAACCCGGGGCCTTGGCACGAGACCTTAATTTAAAAAATTTCGTCGGTGACATGAACCGGCTAGGGATTTCTAACTTCAAGGCAAAAACCTTAAGTCCATCCCTAAATAAAATCATAGCCTACGATAGGGAAACCAATCGCACGGTTAACGACAACCTCAAGGCCAAGGAGGTGAATTATTACACCTTCACTCCGGCCGACGAAAAGTCGAGGACAATCCTCTTAAAACGAGTCGCTGCCTCTTGGGAAAAGGACGACATCGTAACTGCTCTTGAGGCAACATTTCCTAACGTCAAATTCATTGACGTCAAAAAATTCTCCCCCCAGAGCGGTTTGTGAACATCAGACCGCAAAGATACACCAAGCTGAACATATGGCAGCTTCTCCTTGCCACAGGAACCGACATAGATTCCATAATACGGACAAAGTCGCTTCCAACTTTGCATCAGCAAGTTGTCTTCGAGGTATTTCATAACAGAGAAATACCTCAATGCAGACGTTGCCAACGTTTCGGGCATGTCTCCCGAAACTGCAACATGAGTCGCCGTTGCGTTCGTTGCGGAAAATCCCACGATATTGGCAAGTGCGAACTACCGCTAGCGAAATACGATCCGGCAACAAATGTGCAGGATGAAATAACACTGCCAACTTGCTGCAACTGCGGCTACAAAGGGCAGCCGGCCAGTTATAGAAATTGTCCTAAATATAAGGAAATTAAACGAAGATCCAAGGAGACTCGAGCTAAGCAAACAGCCAAGTCAGACTTCGGAAAACAGGCCACACAAAACCTCATCCAAAATGGATTCACATTTGCCGACATGCTTAGGGGTCAGCAGGCAAGGAATACAAAAACCCTTTCAACTCCTCCCCCTCAAAAACATATTCAAGTCCCTAAGCGAGCCCCGGTAAAGGCCAACACGACGCCTCACATTCAAGCGGTGGTGCAAAAGCCTCCGAGGGGGCAATCTTCAAAGCTCGAGAAACTACTTAGTTTCTCCCGCTTAATTGACGATATCCGACCCCGATATGAGAAACTATCAACCGAGGCAGAGAGGGTGGCCCTCCTTTTCACTTCATATGCAAGACATACCCTCCACAATGGATTCCAAAATTAAAGTTATCCTCTTAAATGTCAACTCCCTTGTTTCGCATTCCAAGCGTATGATAGTCTCTGACTTCATAAAGGAAAGCCGGGCGGACGTGGTACTTGTAACCGAAACTAGGTTGCATCCATGTCACCGTCCCGTATTCCCAAACTTCTCCATGATTCGAAGAGATCGAACCCTCACTGGCGGTCCCACCATCAACGGAGGTGGAACTTGTATACTGGTTAAAAGCGGACTTCGCCATGAAGCTATTGACCTCCCACACCTAGAGTCCACAGAGGTATCTGGAGTTGAACTGCATCTGGCTAGTAATGCTAGAGTGAATATATACTCCGTATACCACTCGTATAAAACCAATAATGGCCCCATTAATCCCGAAGATATCGGCAAACTAATAAGGACCTCGGGGCATACACCCTTCATCATAGGCGGCGATTTTAACTCCAGACATCCCCACTGGAACAACTCTGTCTCTTGCCCGAATGGCACAAAACTCTACCAATGGTACTCCGCAAACATGTATGCCCTCAAGTGCGAAATAGTCGCACCTACGGTTGATACTCGAGGTGACTCAATCCTGGACATATTTTTTGTGTCCAAAGACTTACTTCCACAAATCACTCCTCCTCAAGTTTCAACGGGTGTATCTGACCACAATGCTGTGACCACATTCATTCGCGGCTATCGAGCATCCCGGGCTCATATCAGATACATACCCGATTATGGGCGGACAAATTGGGACAACTTCAATATTACATTGAACGATAAACTCCACCAATTCTCTCTTCCTACTGACAGGAACCTAACGACGGTTGAGATAAACAACGCTGCAAAACGACTTCACGAGATTCTAGTTGAAACTTCGGAGACTCATGTCCCGAAGTATAAACTTGAAAAGACCTATCAGATTCCCCATGACGACATCACTCTTCGTCTCATCCGGGAGCGTAAAAAGCTCTGCAGAATGAGATAGCGTCACCGCTTTACGCAAAGGGAGCCATTATTGCGATCCATTATTCACAATATTGGTACACTGATAAAACAGAGAATCCAAAACAATCGTACCCGACAATTGGAAGACAAGCTGAAGGGTGTTCAGATGGACCAGAACGTTTATAAAAATGTTAAAAAGATATGTGGCACTTCTCATATCACTGGGTCAATCATACACAATGGTGTTGTTGTCAATAACGACACCAATAAAGCAAATATCATCGGAGAGACCTTCGAAAACAATCACAAACTCACTCTCCAAGATGGCGACCCGGAAACTAATGCAATCGTTAGTTCAGAGGTCCACAGTAAGTTGGACGACTTCAACGAGCTAATTGTTGTCTTTAACCCAACTAACAGTGCATACTTCGATGACACACGTGATAATGGTCACGGTTTCATCACACCAACTACCCTACAGAGTCTGGTTAAATCTCGACACCCTAAGAAGTCACCTGGTATCGACAACATGTCATACCACTCGTTGCGAAGGCTCTCTGCCTTATTCTTTATAAAGCTCTCCATTCTGTTCAACCATGCTTACAACATGGGGTACTTTCCCCAAGCTTGGAGGCACGCTATTATTTGTCCAATAGCAAAAGTTGGGAAACCAACGTATCACCCCTCAAGCTTTCGCCCTATCGCGCTTCTCACTTGCATCAGCAAAATATATGAAAAATTCATATACGAGAAACTAAATAATTTTGTCAGTACCAGGCACCTAATACCTGATTTCCAATTTGGATTTCGAAGAGCGCTCAGCACCACTATGGCTCTCAATTTATTTCAAAACCACGTCTGCGTGCGGCTCTTTAATAAGGAACCCACCGTTGCGGTAAGCCTAGACATTGAAAAAGCTTTTGATACGACTTGGATCGAAGGTCTCGCTTTTAAACTACTGAATACTGGCATCAGTAGAACGCTGTGTAGCATCATCTACCAGTTTGTTCTAAACAGAACCTTCCAAGTTAGAATGAATGGAAAGCTTTCCCGAACTTTTCACGCCGCTGCAGGCGTACCACAGGGCTCCATTCTAGGCCCCATCTTATTCAATATTTACACCTCCGATATTCCTCGCCCTGTGGACGGGAGAGTAAACCAAATATGCTATGCGGATGACGTGCTGGTGTACACGTCAACCAAAGGCACTAACCTCGCAACAAATCGACTCAACCGTCACTTGGTCGAACTGTATCAGTATTACAGTCGATGGAAAATCCGACTTAATCCATCCAAAGCAGTAGCCATAATTCTGAGTAGTAAACACTTCCAACCTACTTCTCGATATTCACAGAATATTCGAATAAAAATGGGAGATACTACGATTAGACCACAGGACAAGATGAAATATCTCGGGGTCACTTATACCCCAAAAATGAATTTCATCAAACATGTGGCCCACATTCTCCAAAGGGGCCTCGGTCGGTCTAAGCAACTGCAGAACATCCTGAAGTGGAGGAACAAAGTTGACACCAAAGTTAAGCTTCTCTGCTATAAGCAACTAATCCGATCTGGAATATCGTACACCTTTCCCATATGGTCCTGCATATCTTCGGCTCAAATGGCAAGACTTCGGGTTTTCGAAAGGAAACTCCTCAGAAGATGCACCAATCATTCTAGAAGGCCTGACGGTCGTCATTACCCCAACTCTCACCTATACGAAGGCGCCTCCATTACCCGTATCGACGAGTACTTGCTTCAATTAGCATATAAGTACCTCGAAAACATTCAGAACAGCGAGAACCTACTTGTACGGGACTCTTGCGTTCTTGACCCTTCTCTCTCTCGATCTCTTCGGATCAAACCCCCACAATTTCTTCTTCAGTACAAAACTGAAGAAAGCACCCTTCCCAACAACATTCCCCTCTATAATAGAGGATTCCTGGACCCATCCCATAGGGTCTACAATCAACAAACCAAACACACGAACGCACAGTACAAGACGGCACAAACACAAACATACACATCAACCAAAGAGCAGATTATCAGACGCCAAAGACGTTTACTACCGCACCCAAGACCCACCGGTCTTGTATGATTTCTTTCCCACCATCCCTCTATAAAAGTAGTTAGAGAACACTTGGACTAACACTGTCCACACTATCCTTGGATACCCCCCTTTTTTCTTCTCTTTTCAGATGCCGCGAGACCGAGCCCAACATCCTCACGGATCTGGGTGATTCTGGTTATCGCAAGATGACCAGAAGTCAGAGACAAGATGAAGGACACATATGTCCTGTCTCGCCAAATTCGGCCTTCTCGCCACAATTTTTTTTTTTTTTTACATCATATCTAGTCCCTGGAGGAAGTGTGGGGGGCTATAGTTTGGTTGGCGACGTACGGCACGGTTCCTATCACCCACCAACGTTGCGTCGCCGAAAATTGTCCTCAGTAAATTGTTCGTGGGAGCGGCCGGTCCAACACACACTGTGCAATTCTAACGAGACGAAAATAAAACACACGACTTTGTCCAGCATGAATGTTGTTTAGTGTTCCTTTTATTTCTCGGGATAAATATTATTCGAGGGTTCTTTCTATTTTGTATAAATATTATTTAGGTGTTCTTTTTACTTTGGTTTGTACAATTTTGATCAAACGTTCCTTTTATTTGGTACTTATTTCCTTCAAAATTCAACTTTTGCGTAACAAGAGGGAATCCCGGCTCCCCAGGAGCGAAACGCTATACATTGCCAATCTTAGTCCCTGGAGGAAGTACCCCAGGAGAAAACCTCAACAACTTTATACTAGTAGATGCGGAGAATTGAATTGAAAATAAAACACTTTTTTCCTAAGAAAAGCGAGACTTTCAATTAACCGACAACTGGTGAGTAAAGCAGTGGTACCCCCGCAAAGATAAAAATTTCAGACAAGGACCGAATTCAACAATCGTTCGCTTCTCTTCCTCGTTGATCGAGAAGCACGGAAGCGAACCGTACAACATTGTGATACACGACCTCGTTTAGATCGTTAACCAGTCTGCCTGAGGTGGAGAGGGTCCTGATTTGCAGACAATTGCGGTAGTAAGTTCCCGTACTGGAGGAGGGTGATGGTAGGTCTGTTATTATCGGGTTGGGATTGTTAGGAAGGTTTTCTATGAAAATAATTCTAGGAACCGTCTATCCAGTCGTTCGATGTCTGCGGTGTTGTAAGGATCGTTGTTACTATGGTATCTATATGAGTTGGTTTTGCGGTGTAAGCCAGTGATAAACCGGAAATATTTTCGTTCAAAATGAGATGTGGTACCATAATGGGCAGGCGTATGTAAGAGTGGGTCTAATTATCTGTTTGTAGATGACCTGTTCGACCTCGAGAGAGAGCCCTTTAGGTTTCTACAACACTCGTCTGCAGAGGTTAAGCTGTATTGAGGCTTTATGAAGAAAGTTGTTGATGTGGGTTGAGAATGACCAGTCGTTGGAAAGGGTTACTCCCAAATATTTTAGAGTTTTGGAAGGTTTTATGGGGTGTTATTAAGCTTGAGTGTAATTTTGTTATGGCAACGTTTGGTGTTGTTTGTGCAGTGAGCGTTTTTTCCCTTAAACACTGTTAGCTGGGTTTTGGTTGAATTGAGACGAATTTCCCATTTGTTAAAGTATGCTGAGATGAGCGGGAGGAAGCTGTTTTTTGCCGCTTTGACAAATCTACTGCTAGAGTAGATATTAGAAAATGTCAAAGAATTTAAATAACTGGGAACAATACTGACGGCCAGTAACGAAATGTCGAAGGAAATTAACAAAAGACTACACTCCGGCAACGCTAGTTGGCACGCAGTCAGTAAACTGCTATCACGTAACATAAAGCTCCGTGTCTATACGAGGGTAGCCTTTTATATTTCGGGATTAGAGAACAAAAACAAATATTGATCATCGAAAATTACTTTATTGTTTTTCAAAATATTCCCCATGAAGATCTATACACTTTTGCATGCGTTTGAACCAATTGTCGAAGCACTTTTGCCACTCTGATTGAGGTATCTCCAACACATGCATTCTGAATGCAGCAACCGCTTCTTCAGGTGTCGAAAAACGTTGACCTCTCAATTTGTTTTTTACGTACGCGAATAAAAAGAAGTCATTCGGTGCCAAGTCAGGACTATACGGCGGATGACCCATCAAATCGATGTTTTGGGTGCTCAAAAATGCAGTTGTCGCAGCCGACGTGTGAGAGCTCGCATTGTCGTGGTGAAGAGTGACCCGTCTTCGGCGGTTGGTTTTCCTGATTTCTTGGAAGACAACTGGCAAGCAAATGGTTGTGTACCACTCAGAATTGACTGTTCTGTGCTGTTCTAGTGGTACGGTTGCGACATGTCCAGTTTTTCCGAAAAAACAGGCGACCATTTGCTTGGAAGTGCTTCGTGCGCGAACAACTTTTGTTGGATTTGGCTCATCTTGAAACACCCAGACAGTCGACTGCTGTTTACTTACGGGCTCATACCCGTAAATCCACGATTCATCACCTGTCACGATGTCATAGACGTGTTTCGACGCACCGCGACCGTATTTTTTGAGCATTTCTTTCGACCAATTGACACGAGTCTCTTTCTGGGCGATTGACAAATTGTGTGGGATCCAACGCGAACAAATTTTTTTGACAGTCAAATGTTTATGCAATATTGAATGTATGCTGGTCCCACTAACGCCTAAGGTTGTCTCAATCTCACGATAGGTCACATGACGATCTTCCAATATCAGTTCGCGCACAGCATCAATGGTTTTCGGAACAACAACTGATTTTGGACGACCTTCACGAAATTCATCTTGGAGTGAACTATGACCACGATTGAATTCACCATACCATCGATAAACACTGGTCCTTGATGGAGCTTCATCGCCAAAAATTGAATTAAGTTCATCCATGCACTGTTGCTGAGTTAATCCACGCCGAAAGTTGTAAAAAATAATCGCACGAAAATGTTGACGATTTAATTCCATTTTTGGGCCGAGATGAATCTTTTAAGTTACTGTAAACAACACAAATAGCCCTCGTATGTCAAAACGTTCTGAGTGCGTATAACCTCAAAAATGTCCAACTTTACGACAGAGCTGTCAATTGCCGGATTGCAACGCTGGGGTTGCCAAATCCCGAAACATAAGAGGCAACCCTCGTAGAACCATAATCATGCCAATTGTTCTATACGGATGGGAAACATGGGCTCTCATAAAACGGGAAGAAAACACATTCCGCGCATTCGAGAATAAAGTTTTAAAGGGTATTTTTGGCGTCAAATATGACGAGGAGACAGGACAATGGAGGAAACTTCACAACCACGAATTGGAAGAGCTATATCGCAAACCTACAATAGTGAGAGTAATCAAGTTGCTTAAGACGGTTAAGACATATGGCGCGAATGGGCATCGATAGGACCGTGCATAGAATTTTTGACGGGAAGCCAACAGGAAAGAGACCTAGAGGACGGCCGCGAGAGATGGGAGGACAATGTTAGGTTTGACTTCGAGGAGATCGGGTCGGATGGTCGATCGTGGAAGAGGAGCGCGTAGGACAGGGAACAATGGCGAAGTCGAGTCGGTGAGGCCATGAACTTAGCATTACAACACTAAGTGGAGACTGGAGATATCGGATGTGTATAGATGATAACATATAAAAGTGGTCCGAGAATGGATCCTTGGGGAACTCCCTAGGTTATGTTGCGAGTTTGTGAGAGGGAACTGTTTATTCTGATAATGAATTTTTTACCAGAAAGATATGATGCTAGGAGCTTTGTGTTGTTAGAATTCGGACCAAATAAGCAGTGCAGCTTATAAAGAAGTCCTGAGATCCAGACACAATCAAATGCTTAAGAAATATTGCGAGATATGCATACGGTAGGGCATTGAGTTTCCAGACTAGTTGTGACATCGTGTGTAAGTTTTAGTAGAGCATGGCAAGTGGAGTGTCGCTCACGATAGCCAAACTGAGAATTAGGGATAAGACCGTTATCACTGGCAAACGAGAGAAGGTTTTGGTAGATTTTATGTTCTAATATTTTGCTTAGGGTATTTGTGGGTTGTAAGATTAGTCAGTGCGTCGACACGGACGCGGGATTCACGAACTTCCACGACTTCACAACTGCTGGTCCTCTGGAATCACTTGCAATTCTGCGACGACGTCCCGACCGGAAAAAGAAAACGAAACACTTTGGTTTTTTTATTGCATTTATTTCCGTCACTTTCTATTTTCAGTCACACGTTCTTTATTGTAAAAAAAGGAGTAAAATTTATTACAAGGGAACATGCCTTGTATTGTTAATTGTTCGTTAACCACTATTTCGGTTACAAATATATAACTTTCCGCGCACAATTTTTTAATTAAAAAAACAAAACAAAACGTCTCGACTCAAGAGAATGGAGCTTTCCGCGCACAGCTCCTTGTATAAGACAAATGTATTTTCTACTTCGCGAACTCGTGTACGTCTTCGCTGGTGGCAACAATCTGTCTCCGTTTAAAATTAACCATAAAACGCCCAGTGCCACAGCGTATGTGTACGCGACGGAGGTTGCAATCTGACTCTAAGAGGGAATTCACATGTAATGAATAGCAGGCATTTTGAGATACGCGATAGCGAAGTCGCCGAAGGGAGAAATAGGTTCCTGTGTCCTAAACAAACAGAAACGATATTTCAAGGGCCATAAATCTTTGATGACCTGCGCCTGAGAACGAAAGAGGTTTTTGCTTTAAGATACACAAAAACGCTATTCCAAGGGTCACGATGATATGCACATCGTGTTTGTTTATTTAACAGGCCGGAGCATCGTTAGGCATTATCTGGGGTATGATTGTCTGACGTCAATCATATTAGTACCCAAACCCATGATCGGTAGATAACCGACAAGGGAAATTGGTCGCAAGTGTTGCGAACCTTGGGACTGGGGCAATAAATGGATATCAACCGTAGCAAGAAACCATCGGCTACAGCTATGTCAACAATTACGCTGGCCAGCTAGTATTTATCTATTATAATTGCTGACAAGCCGAGCCGATGGAGATATGGTACGGTTCATAAACGGAAAAATTCAATGTGATGCATGCCTTAATGAGGTTTAGCTTTCAGGTGAAAGTTATTTGAAAGACAGCTTAAGCTGCTCGAATGCAGGTAAGTATTATGGGTTTGGAAGGTGGTTAATTTAAGAGGATGGGCGGTTCTTTGCGAATGTATAAAAGAACCGCCACATATTCAATAAAGATATCGGACTATAGTTGGAGGTGGTATTGGTAGTCCTGGACTTTTTAACGGGACTTACTACCGCAATTTTCCAGTTCTCTGGAAAATGTTCAGCATCTATGACTAGAATGGTTAAGAAGGACTAGAATGATTTGGCGGGCGAAGTATTTTAAATAGAAGGTGTGCTAGTCCATCTAGACCGGTCGATTTTATGAACTTGATTAATTCATTTGTGGTTAGAAATGTGCTGGTGCCTGAAGGCTGTTTGTTGTTTGTGTCGTTAAATTCTCCAATGAAAAGAGTATAAGATGCGGATAATCTGTGTGAAATATATTCGTTGACAGTGTTTCGAAAATTAGGGACTGAGAGGGAATCATTTTGTTGATGGATATTTGAGAAGTGGTCAGCGAGGCAATTGGCTATGTCCGTGTCGAATTGAATTAGATTGTTGTTGAATGGGGTGGTTGATGAGGTGATCGATTCGTGGTTTAAACTTGCGACCAGTTCGTCGGTTGATGTTTTCGAAGAGATCACGGTTGGGTTTAATATTGTTAAGTGTAGAGGAATAGGTCTATAGCGTTTGGGATAATATTGAAGAACGTGTGATTCGAAGTGACGCTATGACAGTTAGAATCACCAAGAATTGAACCAATGCGTAACACATCAGGCTACTGGCCGTGCTTAGAACTCGATTTTTAAACGCAAGTATATTCCACTGATGTGAATTGTTATTTTATCGCTATGGTATACGGCTCGGATGCATTATCATATTCGATTTTCATTCGGTGTTCTTCACTATTTGCTTGTGTATTGTGTGTGTATCTATTAGAGACGCCACAGGTCTGATCCGCGAACTTAATTAAGTGTTTAGGGTGGCCAGGAGTTGGATCTGACATTTAATAAAGGGGGTGAATCTTATATGAAATTTTAGGCAGAGTTGTTTTTTGAGACGCAGCAATTTAGTTAGGATGCTGGGTAAAGGTATTCCTAAATGATTATGAGGGATGGTGATGGGTCTATTGATGGTGAGGGCATCCTTGAGCGTCTGCTCAACTTTTAGGGCTGCTCGATCGATATCAGCAGGGATTAGGTTAGAAGATTCGGAGATTTTCAAGTTAGAAAAACTTTCTGTGACGTCTCTATTGACCTTTTTCCAGTTAGTTTTAGAGAAGTTCGGGACAGGACTGTGTGAGTAGATCAGTTCGAAGGAGAGAACTTTGATCGAGGTGTGAACGGAACCATGATCAGAGGGAAAGAGGAAGGAGACTGGGGGGGGGGGGGGGGGCTTGTTGAGTAGACATCAGCCGACTTGAGAAAGAAGTATATTGTTGACTGCGTCGAGCTGGTGACACGAGTTGGCTGCAGTGGACTGTTGATGTACGTATATGGGTGAGATGAGAGGAGGTCCAAAAGTTGGCGCCCGTATTTTTTATTCTTTATGTCGTTGAATGCTGTATGTCGAGCGTTCCAGTTTCCACCGATTATGAATGGTGCGGGGAGAGACTGTCTGATTATTTGA
Organism: Microdon myrmicae; assembly: GCA_963931805.1. Classification (NCBI taxonomy): domain Eukaryota; kingdom Metazoa; phylum Arthropoda; class Insecta; order Diptera; family Syrphidae; genus Microdon; species Microdon myrmicae. The sequence continues at coordinate 28,274,805 of OZ007497.1, read as the reverse complement.
GATACGTCAGAGTCAGGGAAGTCTGGTTCTCATGTTGGGTGGATGTAAACGGATGTTATTATGATTACTTTTTTGTTTTCACAAAAAGTTTAACTGCCGTGTATTCAATATTGAAAACATTGGCGAACCTGATTTCGGTGAACTGAAGTTTATTATTTAGTAGGATGCCGGTACCTCCGTGGGATCCAGTAGTTCTTGGGTTTGAAATAAATATATAATTGGGGATGGATACTCGGGAATTGGACTTAAGCCACGTTTCTGAGAGGAGAAGGATGTCTGGGGAGAAGGTTTTAACAAACAACGGCAAGTGTTGCTTACGGATGTTGGAGTATATAGACTCTGCGTTGAGGGCGACTATAGTTAGTTCAGACATTGAGGGAAAGAATATGGGAGGTTGTAAGTGAGAGAATCTGACCTTTTATTCGATATCCGACATATGCTTCAATGTAGGAAGCATAGTTTGTAGACTCTTGATGTAGCCCATGATGTCCAGGTTGAGGCCAATGGAGTTGGGGTTGTTTGACGTCGGCGTTTTGATTGTTTTTGATGACATCCGCATATGATGTTCTTGGCCGTGTAGGTTGTAGTAATGTGTTCTGCGATGTGGATCTGGTTGGTGCGGATTTGCTGCTTGTAGTTGGTTTTATTCTTCTGTGGACAATTCTCAATTTATGAGGGTACTGAGAGAAATTGGCTGGATGTGGACCTCCGCAGTTACAGCATGTCACAGCGATTTCCTTAGTAGTAATGGATCCATCGGGGTTTGTGGTTTGGATTTTTCCTGGTTCCATACCCTGTGGATTGACCTTACATTCTGCCGGTTGATGTTCATCGGCACATCTGCCGCATCGTATATTTAGGTGGCAACCTACGCCAAGTGTCCCGAGCCTTGGCATGTCTTGCAATGAAGGATGCTTTGTTTATGAGGCTCCTCGATGCTGATTTTATGCGTAAGCAAGTACTTAATTTGTTTGAGCTTGTTGGTGTCTTCATTTGGAGGGATTTGGATAATCCGTAGGTTCCTTAAGTTGTTTTCTCGCATGTACGGAGTTTGAAAATAGTCCAGCCTGTAGATTTTCAGCTCTGGGCAAATCCTGATGATCTCCGATGCTAGTTCTGCGTTGGTCCAAGTTGGGTCAATGTGCCTAATGATGAATGTTGTTGGTTTGAGCTGATGATGTTGGTGTTGTAGTTCCGCAAGTTTTCTAACAGTTTTTTTTTTCGTGATCAACCAGAGTTGTTGTTGCAATGGAGACAGAGGAGCCTTTAGTGTTTGTGATGAAGTTGCGGTGTGCTAGGGCATTTTCTACTATTAGAATTATTTCCTTGACACTGGTCACATTTTTTATGTAGATTGGTGGTGGTCTAACATTTTTGTGCTGGGCAGGCAGGGGACTGGGTGCTGGCTTGGCTTGTTAGGTAGATTCCGTAGGGGCTGGTGATAGTTGTTTGGGTGGAGATGTTTGATGGTTTATGCTGGGCGAAGGCGTTATCTCCATACTGGCATCGTCACTGTTTTGGGTGGGTTGCTTTAGGAAGTGAATTTCCTCCCGTAGTTGCTTCACCTGTGTTTTAACTTCGAGGAATTTTTTTTCGTAGTCAATGTGTTTTCCTTGATTTTCCATGTTTGTGGTCTTCTTCGATGAGTTTTGAAGAGTTTCGATGACTCTTCTCTTCCGTTCTACTATATATTCCCGCGTAGCTCTCGGATCGTTGTCTGGCATCTGTGAAGAGAGATTTCGACCACGACATCCAGCGAAATTCCCACGTGTTTGTTTGTTGTTGTTGTTGTTGCAATTAACACAAAAGTTATACAAAGTCACAAGATTCGATACCAACCGCGATAGATCGACGACGACTTAACGTATACGAATTCAATTTTATTTATATACGAACACACGATGAATCTGATTGACTGTGTGGGGGTTCTCTACACCACATGGAGCACCAACCCGCAATTCCAACCAACCGTGACCGCTAACAGTGCGTCACTTCAACCCAACTCCCTATGCAAAATCCCCAATACCATACATTCCAAACCTTGCAATAAAACACATTCCAAGACTCTCAACAGAATACAATTCAACAGAATACATTCTAATCATCCCCGCATACATTTTCCCAAAATTGCTTCGGTCAATTCTTTACTTAATCCTATTCCCTGCTTGCGACCAAGCAATCTCAATTTCCCCGAAATTCCTACGTTGTAATAAAACGCATATTCAAATCTAGAACGAAATTTAACCATCACCACCAGCCATACCGTGCCGCATGCATTTCCCCGAAATTACTTCGGTTAATATCTTAGCTAAGTGATATTCCTTGCTTGCACCCAAGCAATTCCAATTTCCCCCGTAAACTCATGCCCACACTTGCTCGTGTTCCCAAAACCAATTTCCCGGTACACATAGCAACCGAGAAATCTAGCCCAGCCAGTACGGCAGGAATTCCCGGAAACAAACTCCCTATGCAAGCATAGCAACTCTTCTCGAAATTCCTAGCAAATGGCTGTGATTTTATTTCTGCTATGGCTCGACCGCCACGACGCGATGAATGGATTCTTTCCATTCATTAGTCAGTCGAGATTCAACCGCCACCAGGGCCGGACATAAAAAGTCGAATTTAACCTGCGAAAGAGGTCAGTGGTTGTCGTCTGAGTGCATCAGTTGCCGTACGAAAATTAAAAAGACTACGCGCGTTAAACTAATTAAAGTAATCATTAAAACCAAAGTATTTGTGTTAAGTTAAATGAACGAAACCAGTAAGAACTACATGCGTTAAACAAAAAAAAAAAGTCCGTATTCGATTACCCGGCACGTTTTATTCCTTCTTCCCTTCGTCGGTGGTCTATCCTCGTAGTCCGTTGTTCGTGGGCGACGCATCTGCACTCATTGTTCTCTTTCACCCGTTATAACATTGTCAGCAGAAGGTGGAGAGACAAGGAAAAACGGTATTTGTAGAGACACACTTTTCTACGATTCTAGAAACAGTTAATATTATTCGGTTCCAAATAACACGGTGACGCAGACGATTCTGGAGGCGCGGAAAATAAGAAGTGGGAAGGAAGCGAACCGAGTTTCCCTGCCGGCACAATACTTCCTCGCATCCACAACTGCATGAACAATCGGCGAGTGAATCCCTCGAATCTAAAATTCATCGCCCTTTTATACAAAATCTTATCGGGATTTTGTGTCGCGGATGCATCGACATGCAAGCAGAATTTCGAAATGTACTTCGCCTGCCGTCGAGTACTGGAGAAAAGGAATGGGATATCTATTTTTAGAATGTGCCCATTTGACTAGAATGCAGATAAAGATAAGGGTTTGTCTGGATATGAAGATATGCATTGTGGTGTTTAGTTTTTAGAATAGATTTGATATTTAAACACTGGATTGTTAGTTTCGGTATATGGATGCATGATATAGTAGGTGGATAGAAATGTATGTGGGAGGAAAATGGTAGGGCTTCTTGGAGCACTACAAATTGAGTAAATACGAAGTTCTAAAGATATATTGCGCACATCCACACAATCACGTCTCGCCGAACGTAAACATTTCCAATGTTAAACAAACAAAAAATGTGCGGCAAGACATGCATATCTTGTGTAATAGAAATACATCTATTGTGTGTTTCTAAACCAAGAATAAGTGTAAACAAAGAATGTATTTTTCGGTCTGCAGTATCGAAGGAGAAAGCTTTCTTTCGGTCGAACGATTTAAAATCGCGAGGATCTGGTTTTGAGATATTGACCGAGACGGTCAGACACAGTGAAAAATTGTCTAGTGTCGCGGATGTTACTATTAAAGAGTCACACAATCAAGTACTTGAGGTCGAAAACACGGTTGGACAAATCTAGAAACAGTTTGCGAGAGTGTTAATCAAAATATATAAAGTTAAAGTTCACCCTTTTTTGTGATTGTACTTAGTATAAAACAAATTGAACAGTTAAACAAAAAGTCGTGTTGTGAGAAGTGGCCGCATTCCTTACCAGTCGATTTGGACAAGATCAGCAACGGTCCCATTACTCCAGGAGACCACATGGGATTAGGAACAATCGCTCTGCACCAGAATCGTTGGCCTTTCAGCCGGACTAACATTCCCGCACCGAAAGGTAAGGTAACCACAAATACACTTTCAATTCAATTCAATTTTATTTGGCAGATAATTACATTTATGGTATATTTTATAACTAGTACTTAAGAGATTTAGGATAGCAATTCCTTTACAACTATAATCTTAGATCTATATAATGACAATAGCACAATTTTAATGAATAACAAATAATAAATTAAGGGAAAACTACAATAAAAAACCCTTATTTGAATCTTAAGACTAATATTGCACGGGCTTTCGGTTATTTTATATAGTAATGACCTCGATATAATTTTCATAGACAGAGTACATATGTAGTGATTTAGGATAACGCAAGACGGGAAACGTCTTCTTTTTGCCGAGTCGGTGTTTTCCTGATGATTTGTTCCCTTATGGTAGTGTTGGCTCATCACACCTACGCCTACCGGGTTTTTTTGTGAGATTGTAAATATGACGAGGAGGCAGGACAATGGAGGAGACTCCATAACCACGAATTGGAAGAACTATATCGCAAACCTACAATAGTGAGAGTAATCAAGTCGCGAAGATTAAGATGGGCCGGACACGTGGCGCGAATGGGGAACGATAGGACCGTGCATAGAATTCTTGACGGTAGACCAACGGGAAAGAGACCGGTAGGACGGCCGCGGAGATGGGAGGACAATGTTAGGTTTGACCTTGAGGAGATCGGATCGAATGGTGAAGCGTGGAAGGAGAGTGCCCAGGACAGGGAAGGATGGCGAAGCCGAGTCGGTGAGGTCATGAACTTCCGGGTTCCTACAGGCCAATAAATAATAATAATAACAAGACGGGAAACGAGAACATTGTCAGAAAAAGAACAATTGGCGAAAAAGTTTCGATTGATTTTGTCAATAAGGAACTCTACCGGTTTAACGTTAGCGTTTTCATGCAGTTCATGTGTCGAATAATGCCATGGCAAATTCAGCAACATTTTCAATATTTTATTTTGACACCTTTGCAATTTTATTTTGTGTCTGCGAGGACAATTACACCATACAGGGCGCCGTACAGGAGTATAACTTGAAAAATGGTTTTAAATATTATAATTTTATTTTCGATGCTAAGCTTTGACTTTCTACACACTAATGGATACATAACTCTTACGACTTTGTTTATTTTGTCAATTGTGGTAGTGATGTGTTTTTGAAAGACATTAGTGAATAAGGCACTCGAAGAGAAAATGGCCGTATCATCGGCAAACATAGCTACCTGAATGTTTTCACCTAGACATGGTAAATCTGCGACAAACAATGTGAATAATATGGGACCAAGGACCGAGCCTTGGGGTACACCATAGTGGATTTGGTGAGTAGAGGATATGTCGGTTCCTATACTCACAACATATATTCTCGAACGAAGAATTCTCTGGATAATTTTGATAAGCGGCATTGGCAGCTTAAGCTTCAGTAGCTTATAAATCAAGGCATCGTGCCATACCGTATCGAAGGCTTTTTCGATATCTAGTAGAACCAGTCCCGTTGACTCCTTGTCGATGAATTTACCAGCTATGTGGTTTTTAATGCGTAAAACTTGGTGGATTGTGCTGTAACCACTACGGAAACCGAACTGAAAGTTTGGTAAGATGTTATTGTCTTCCACAAAACGATCAATCCTTTCCTTAATGATTTTTTCTAAGAGCTTACTTAGACAGCTAAGTAGACTAATAGGTCTATAGCGTTAGAAATAATAGTGAAGAAGATCGTGTGATTCGAACTGACGCTATGACAGCTCGAATCACGAAAACAATTTTACCTAAGCGTTACACCCCAGGCTACTGATCGTGTTTAGAATTTGATTTCCAAACTCGACTATATTCCACTGGTGTGAATTATTTTTAATTTATCGCTGGGTATACGGTTCTGATGTATTTTTCTTCTTCGATTTTTCGTTCGGTGTTCTTCACTATTTTTGCTTGTGAATTGTGTGTGTATCTGTTACAATCGCTACAGGTCTGTAGCTTTCGGGGCTGTTCTTCGGTTTGCCGGGTTTCGGGATAGGTATTACTTTTACTGTTTTCCAACAGTCCGGAAAATAACAATTCTTAAGACAAGCGTTGAAAATGAACGTTAAATAGTTACTTTCAGCAGGTGGAAGTGCTTTGATTAATTTGTTGTTAATATTATCAACATCAGCAGCCTTTTTTGATTTCGATTTTTTTATCAGTTCTTAAACTTTGCTAATATTAGTTGCGTAAGTACTTTCAGCTGGTGATTGAGAAAGTACATGGATAGTGTTATCAACTTCAGTCTCAGTATACCCGTCGGCTAGATGCATAGATATGGAGTGGTTCTTACTAAACGTGTTAGCAAGTAGGTTCGATTTCTCCACTGAAGAAATAAACAACTTGTCGTGAACTTTAAACGGAGGAATACTTGACCCTCTCTTTTTCATAATTTTTGATATTTTCCAGAACGGTTTGCTTGCTTTGTCAAGAGAGGAAAGGTGTTTATTCCAACACTTGTTCCTATATGTTGAGATTTCGTTTTTAATGATATTATTTAAGACTTTAACATTAACTAGAAAACAATCGATTCTATAACGCAGCCATTTTCTTCTTTCAGAGTTTCGTAGCCTAATCAGATGTAAGATATTTTCAGGAAGCAGTGCCTTATCAACTGGAGCAGTGGAACATTTAGGTATCGCAAGATCGGCCGCTCTATTGATAACAGAAACAAAATTGTTACATAGGTTATCGATGTGCTCGCTACAGGTTATAGAATTTAGGCTGGTATCACCTAGAACCAAGTTCGTGTTTATATATGATTTATAACAATTCCAGTTGGCGGCGGAATAGTTGTGGTATAAACTGGTACGATTTACAACTACTGTATGATTCACTGTGAGGCTGATCAGAAGGTGGTCTGAACTTAACGCATTTAGAGTTAATGGTACTGTGCAGTAATTTGGAATATTAGTGATATATAGATCAAGAGTTGAGGAGTTCTTGTTAGCACTCGCTGGGATATAGGTGGGGAGAAGTAGATACAGTATGGAAAAACTTGGGTTGGATTCAGTAACATCTAGTAAAATGTTACCCCAGCAGTTTGCCCTAAGACAATTCCACGACTGATGTCTGCAGTTTAGATCACCAATAATGACCTTGTTTCGAGTGTTGACTCTATACAATTTTTGCAGATCCCGCTTAAAGTAAGTAGATTTCTCAATGTTTCTATTTCCACCAGGGAAATAGACCGAGAAAAGACTCACCTTGGAGTTATCACTTAATGTTACATCTATACTAATTTCCTCAATTAACTTAAGGTGCAATGAAGGACGCAAGGAATGTTCTATACATTTTTTCACAACAATGGCGACACCTCCACCACTAGCATGTACCCTGTCTAGGCGATGTCTTGTCTGAGGCAGGTTTCTGAAACAAGTGCAATGTCAATATTAAAATTTATCAAGAAACTAAAAAATGCATGCTTTTTGTTTTTGATGCTTCTCGCATTCCAAGTTATGATGTTAAGAGAGTTTCTTAACATGTTTTTTCCGAGTATATGTACTTAATAGCTAATGAAGTAATGACGTTAACTTGGTCAGCTTTGGTTTGACAAGCACTAAGCTTGGTTACAACTTCATTAAGAAGAGAGTTTATCTCGCTAAATGAGAACAAGTAATCATTAGTTATAGTTTCAGACGGATTTTTCTTCGTGTGTGTCGTATCACTGTTGGAAGGTTGCTGGGTTTGATGGAGGCCAGAAGCCCAGGTGGATGAAGGAGGTGGAGGTTGACGCACAGATCGGGGAAGTGGTAATGACCTCATTCGTTTTGCAGTCGGATGTTTTATGGTTTCCCGAACAGATTGCACAGAAGCTATTTATGTGACAATGCATCGAGCCGTGACCGTAAAGCTGGCAATTGTGGCATTGTGTGACCTTACCTGGATGACGTTTTTTAAAATCCCAGCGAACGATGGTTTTGAACAAGGTTGAGTAGTTCCGTTTTAGTTCGTTTAATTTAACAGTACCGCGTTGAATATAGACGATGTACAAGTAGTGTTTGTACAGGGCTTTTGTTGACGAATTTAATGTGATGGTTTTAACATTTAGGCACTTTATCCCGAGTGCAATTAGTTCGTTTTTCACTATATCGTTGCTAATTAAGTCTAGACCGGATAACACTACCTTTAATGGAAGATTTTCCTTACGCGAGTGGGTGAAAAACTCACATTTTAACCGTAAGAGTTCGGTTCTGATTTTGTTGTATATGTCCATTGTTGGGGCACATATTTTTTGCCCAAGCGAAATGTTTTTGATTAAGTATTTGTCTATCTTAATGTTGCTCAAAATATCACGCACTTTAGCACTAGTTGTTTTTAACACCACAATTGGTGGAACGGTTTCTTTAGGAAGTTCTGCGCACTGTTCGTCATTGGTCGGATCCATTTCAGGAGAGTCTTCCATCAGACTTTGAAGTGGTTGAAAGAAGTTAGTGTTTGAACACATTTTAGATTTTTCTAGCACTTTATTGTTCACTTTTGAAAGTTTATCGGGAGGAGTTTGACCTCCAATAACGGGGTCGTAACGCAACCGTTTGCGCTTAATTTTGTTTAACACACGTGGCCCAGGGGCCATAACTTAACGGTTTTGACACTTGTTCAAATTCTTGTATGCGGAAAACGAGGCAAAGAAAACAAGATAATGGTAATTAAATTGTGATAATTATTGTGAAAATAACGGTTGATTAAGATAAATAGCACGAGCAAAATTGTGAGACAAGTTGTCTGTTTGAAAGTCAGCCAGGTACTGCCCAAATACACTTAATTTAAGAAAAAACTTAACATTCATTATACAAATAACTATGTCCACTAATGATTTCTATCAACTCACCTGAAATTGTTCTAATATACCTGAAGACTGTTTTTATATATCTGTTAATGTCTAGTATATGAATCGAAATGTTTTTAAATATTTTTTTTTTTATTTGTAGCACGAAATTTTATGTATTTTACTCGCATTAGCCATGAAGACATTTCCTCAGACCCGTGAGATACTTCAGTTTCTGTCCAAACATTATTAAAATCAGCTGAAATTATAAATACATAAATTAAATACTATAATCAATTTTAAAATATCCATTTTCGGTGTATATAGTGATTTGATTATAATTTTATTACGATTTACGTTAGGGTATAGAGTTAATCAGATTTACTTCTGAAATAAATTATTTTTAATTCAATGGTTAAAAATTTCGTCATTAGTTATTATCGGGGAAATTGGGGTCAAACATATGCTTTTAACATTCCATAAAGTATTTTGACGTCAAAATTAAAAAAGTCGAGTCAGTCTATGTACCAAGTGACACATTCTTTAATTGAACAGATCTTGATGGTGAGTAAGGCTCTTAGCCTTTCTGTAATCCAAAAATTTGGTAGGACCATAGTAATATCGATTTCAGCCACATTATTTGAAAAAAGCATAGTTTTGTTTGCCGATCTTCTACTTTTCTTATTCTAAGAGCTCTTGTTGCAGACATTTACTGATGGTGCGACGTTATAACTAAGAATGTTTCAGCTTTATCTCAAATTATTTTATAAGTCAAAATAAAAGCATTGCTATCTAAATATCACATAGAGAGATAAAGACAATCTCAGTGTAAGAATATTCCTCGAAATGCACACAGACATTATTTGTCGTATGTTTACCAAGTCTGGACCTAATTTTGAAATAAGTAGGTTGACAAGATGTAAAAGAGTTGAGTCTCATTAGTACAATGTAAAGAAGCAGACAATAGGCTTTTCAACTTTTATTGGGACTGTCGCATATAGCGAATCGTGGTTTTTGAGTTAGTGATAAAAGGATTAAAATGGAGAGCAGTTGGTTTGTGCTCTACGCGAGTTTCCTTATAATTTCGTTGCTCTATATTCACCTGAAACAGCATTATAGTTACTGGAAACGACGAAATGTTCCTGGTGAAGAGCCGCACCTCCTTTATGGAAACTTTAAAGGTGTTTTGAAAAATGTGGGCCTTTCGGAAGTTTATGCGAGAATATACAAAAATTACAAAGGTAAGGCACCTTTCACTGGATATTTTCAATTCATGCGACCGTCGATCATTCCAACTGACTTGGAATTGATTAAGAATATCCTTGTCAAAGATTTCAATAATTTTCGTAATCGAGGTTTATATTACAATCGCCGTGATGATCCTTTATCAGCACATATGGCGGTTGTTGACGATGACGAGTGGAGGATTCTTAGAACGAAATTGAGCCCAACATTCACTCCGGGTAAAATCAAGTTGATGTTCTCAACCATGATGGATGTAGGTAATTCTTTAGTTGAAGCTGTGTCGAAGAAAGTTGAAGACAATCCAAAAGTGGACATGAAGGTATTTGCTTCAAAATATAGTATAGATATGATAGGTATGTGCGCCTTTGGAATAGAATGTAACACATTGAAAAATAAAAATTCCGAATTTGGTGAAATGGCCGAAAAAGCTTTCCATTTTGATATTCTGCGTCCACTCAGACTGTTTACAGAGAATTTTCCACGCCTTGCACGTTTTATGGGCTGCAAAAGATTTCCTTCGGACATAACATCATTTTACTTTAACGTCGTGAAACAAACAATAGCTATGCGGCAAAATGAAACCACTAAACGTAAGGACTTTATAGATACGCTTATGGATTTATTGAGAAATAACAAACTGTCGTTGGAAGAAATCGCTGCTCATTCATTTTTTTTCTTTGTTGCCAGTCTTGAGACTACTTCAACAAGTATGCTTTTTTCGTTATACGAATTGGCTTGCAACCAAACGATTCAAGACAAATTGAGACAAGAAATTAATGATGTTATAAATAAACATAATGGACAACTTACTTACGAAGGTATCAGTGAAATGACTTATCTAAAAAAAGTAGTCAGTGGTAAGTAGAAGTTTATATGCATTTTACAAAGTCTGCTAACCAGTTGTTTTACAGAAACTACACGGAAACACTCAACAGCACTACAATTGATAAGAATGACTGCTGTTGACTATCCAACGAATGATCCAAAATATATTATACCAAAAGGGACTTTGGTGACGGTGCCGGTTCACGCTATTCATAACGATCCGCAATATTATCCTAATCCAGAAGTATTTAATCCCGAGCGATTTTCTCCAGAGGAAATAGGAAAGAGACATCCGATGGCGTACTTACCATTTGGGCAGGGACCTCGAAATTGCATCGCTGCACGATTTGCCAAGATGGAAATATACATCGCCCTGACTATGTTGATTAAGAATTTTAAGTTTTACACAACCCAAGAAACATTACTTCCAATGGAGTATAGTAAAACAACGATCATCTCCGCCCCGATCCGTCCTATTATATTAAAAGTGCAGTCATTGTAATAGGTTAATAGAAATGTGTTAACATTCTTAATTGAATATAACAGTAAGAGCATGTTTTCTTTAATTATGTTTTGTACTGTTGGGGTACCGGGCGTTATGCCGGTACCCGCCAATATTTACTTTATTAATTATTTTCTTGCGGTGCTTACCCCCGGGGCCAAATAGGAATAATCGTTTTATTTGTTTAATTTTGGTTTGTTTTATTAGTTTAACTTTTCTTTTGTTGCTTTTCTTCTTAAAGCTGGATTGCGACTGGCGGTGATCAGTCACTAACTGCCGCGAAACAAAAAAAAAAAAAAACCAAAAAAAAAAAAAATTGGTGGCAAGAGGGCCGACTTTAGCGAGACAAGGACAGATGTATCCTTCACCTTGTCTCTGACTTCTGGTCATCTTGCGATAACCAGAATCACCCACATCCGTGAGGATGTTGGGCTCGGTCTCGCGATATCTGAAAAGAAAAGAAAAAAAAAAGGGGGGGGGGGGGGTATCTAAGGATAGTGTGGACAGTGTTAGTCCAGGTGTTCTCTAACTACTTTTATAGAGGGATGGTGGGAAAGAAATCATACAAGACCGGTAGGTCTTGGGTGCGGTAGTAAACGCATATCACGTCTTTGGCGTCTAATGATCTGCGCTTTGGTCGGTGTGTTTGTGCCGTCTTGTACTGTGCGTGTTAAGTGTGTCGATGACATCATAGTCAAAGATGATGTACAAGAGATCATTGACACACCTAAACCTAAAAACGCCATCCGATTTCAAACTCAGATGACCCCACAAAACGATAATGCAAGTAAGTCCATATTCCGACGCAATTGGCAAATCGTGTAAAAACGATTTGTTTTGTTTTCCAAAGCTATTAACTGCATATTCCGGAACAATTACTGCATGTTCCAGCCCAATCAGCAGAAATAAAATTAATTGGGTCCATTCGCAATCGCAAAGGTTGAACTGGAAGTTTAAATCAATGAAGGAATATTGACTGGCTCAGCGATATGAAGCGATCGCAAATCGAAGTTGAGAATCGGTAATTGGGTTAATTGAAAGTAAATTGCAAGGTAATATGGAAAAGGTGTTAACCCCGGGAAGTAATGAGTAAGTGGTGGAAGAAAAAGTAAAGGCTTTTTTGGCGAAAGGGTCGGCAGTTAATGATAGATCGTGGAGATAGAAACAATAAGAAAATTTAATCGGAAGAATCGGGTGTTGGCTACAAGAGAAGAAGTTGAAGTATAAGATAATATTACAATAACGTAAAGAAGAAGTGCCTTAACGTAACAGTTTAATACCAATTGGGACTGAAGTAAAAGGAGTTAATGTAGAGGTATAATATTGCAATAGTGTAAAGAAAAGAAAGTGCTGTAGCTTTATACTTAAGTACCATTTGTGACTGTAGAAGAAGAAGCTAATACATAGCGACGAAATTATAATTGTGTAGAGAGAAAAAGTGCTGTAACTCTATGGTTAAGTACCATTTGTGATTGAAAAAGAATAAATTAATGTATAGAGACAATATTACAACAGTGTACCGAAAAAGGGCTGTAACTTTATAGTTAATAACCAACAGGAACTAAAAAAAAGGAATTAATGTATAGATATAATATTACAATAGTGTAAAGAAAAGAAAGTGCTGTAACTTTATAGTTGAATACTAATTGTGGCAATAAAGTAGAAGTTAATGTATAGCGACATTATTACAATGGTGTAAGGACAAAATACTGTAATTTTAGAGATTTATAATAATAAAAGGAATTCGTAATTTAACTTTTCACTGTCTTATCTACTCGTTTGGTATCCTAATGGTTATTTCGACATAGACATCTAAAAACCATAACTTGCGCGTCCGTATGTGTGTGGTTTGTTAACAGTAGACCCTATGGGATGGATCCGGGAATCCTCTATTATAGAGGGGAATGTTGTTGGGAAGGGTTATAGCGTCTGAAATAATAGTGAAGAAGAACGTGTGTTTCGAACTGACGCTATGACAGTTTGAATCACCAAAAATGGTACCTAAGCGTTACCCATCAAGCTACTGGCCGATTTTAGAATTTGATTTTTAAACTCAACTATACTCCACTGATGTGAATTATTTTTGTCATTTTTAAAACATTTTTAGTTTTCTTTTTATATTCTTAATTTCTAAATTAAAGGCTAGACAAAAATTCTAGCTTAATTATCTTATATAATAACTTACTGGTCCTTCGCAGACGCTCTAAGCTAAACATTACTAAACATTTGTATAATTTGCCTTTCGGCGACATGAATTATTTTTGTTATCGCTATGGTATACAGCTCTGAGGTATTTTCTTGTTCGCTCTTTCGTTCGGTGCTCTTCACTATTTTTGCTTGTGAATTGTGTCTGATTTCTTCAGTTTTGTACTGAAGAAGAAATTGTGGGGGTTTGATCCGATGAGATCGAGAGAGGGAAGGGTCAAGAACGCAAGACTCCCGTACAAGTAGGTTCTCGCTGTTCTGAATGTTTTCGAGGTACTTGTATGCTAATTGAAGCAAGTACTCGTCGATAGGGGTAATGGAGGCGCCTTCGTATAGGTGAGAGTTGGGGTAATGACGACCGTCAGGCCTTCTAGAATGATTGGTGCATCTTCTGAGGAGTTTCCTTTCGAAAACCCGAAGTCTTTCCATTTGAGCCGAAGATATGCAGGACCATATGGGAAAGGCGTACGATATTCCAGATCGGATTAGCTGCTTATAGCAGAGAAGCTTAACTTTGGTGTCAACTTTGTTGCTCCACTTCAAGATGTTGTGCAGTTGCTTAGACCGACCGAGGCCCCTTTGAAGACTGTGGGTCACATGTTTGATGAAATTCATTTTTAGAGTATAAGTGACCCCAAGATATTTCATCCTGTCCATTTTTATTCGAATATTCTGCGAATATCGAGAAGTAGGTTGGAAGTGTTTATTACTCAGAATTATTGCTTCTGCTTTGGATGGGTTAAGTCGAATTTTCCATCGACTGTAATACTGATACAGTTCGTCCAGATGACGGTTGAGTGGGTTTGTTGCGAGTTTTGGGCTTTTGGATGACGTGTACACTAGGACGTCATCCGCATAGCAAATCTGGTTTACTCTACTATCCACAGGCGAGGAATATCTGAGGTGCAGATATTAAATAAGCTCCTCAATACTATACTGGTTAGTATACCCGCCTGTCACGCGGGAGACCGGGGTTCGTTTCCCCGTCGGGGAGCCTCTGGCGCAAGACCAATGACCTTGCCCGGAAAAAACAAATCATTATGGAAAATTTAACAAGCCTCAGGACTTGCTAAATAAGGCCAAGACCGGTTCCAGGTTGTAGTGCCGATGATGATGAGATATTAAATAAGATGGGGCCTAGAATGGAGCCCTGTGGTACGTCTGCAGCAGCGTGAAAAGTTCGGGAAAGCTTTCCATTCACTCTAACTTGGAAGGTTCTGTTTCGAACAAACTGGTAGATGATACTACATAGCGTTCTACTGAGGTTAGTATTCAATAATTTAAAAGCGAGACCTTCGATCCAAGTCGTGTCAAAAGCTTTTTCAATGTGCAGGCTCACCGCAACGGTGAGTTCCTTATTAAAGAGCCGCACGCAGACGTGGTTTTGAAATATGCTGAGAGCCATAGTGGTGCTGTGCGCTCTTCGAAATCCAAATTGGAAATTAGGTATTAGTTTCCTGGCACTGATAAAGTTATTTAGTTTCTCGTATATGAATTGTTCATATATTTTGCTGATGCAAGCGAGAAGCGAGATAGGGCCAAAGCTTGAGGGGTGATACGTTGGTTTCCCAACTTTTGCCATTGTTCAAATAAAAGCGTGCCTCCAAGCTTGGGGAAAGTGTGGGGCTTTTCAGGGCCCGAAGAGCCATGCATCGCTCGATCCCCACTATTCCAGGCGAACGACTTACCTCTCGGTCGAACTTCAGCAAGGTTGCGTAACCTTGCTACGGCATTTACCCCCAGCCAAATCGCTGGAATTAATACGGTTACCCAATCGGATAACTGTTTTGAATTTCTGTTAGGCAGCTTACCTATTCTGTGGGGGGTTTTCCTTCCAAACCCTTTTTTCTCCAACACCACCCCTGAAAGACATTAAGTCCACGGCAAAGCTTATCACCTTGCCGTGGCATCGAAAACTCACCCTCGGGCAGGCATTAATTCCTAAAGAAACATTAAATCCACGGCAAAGCTTATCACCTTGCCGTGGCATCGAAAACTCATCCTCGGGCAGGCATTAATTCCTAAAGAAACATTAAGTCCACGGCAAAGCTTATCACCTTGCCGTGGCATCGAAAATTCACCCCCGAGGCGTATATTATCTCCTAAATAAAAAAGCATAAGTCCACGGCAAAATCATCACATTGCCGTGGCATTTGAAATCCTATCTTTAGGCATACGTTCTGCCAGGGCAGCTTGTTTCCATAGCCTTATGCTATGGAAACAACATCAACAAAAAGTTCCTTGTTGACTCGTGTTATTTGTTTGCCCATGGCACTTCTTGCGTGCGGCTATTTGGTCTCCATTGGTTTGCTACCGCCGACAAGGTTTCGGCTTACGCAAACCAAACATGTCCCTGAGTACCAGCAATCGCTGGCTTCCAATTATCGGTCCCCACGTTCAGGGATCGCAACCAAGCAACGAACATGATGCAGCCGGAAAATGTTTACTTTCAACATCTGGCAATGGCTGCACCCTATGTTCGTTGCAATGTTTAATCATCGGCAACCGAAATGATGATTTATGGCCTCCCATTAGGATGACCAAATCATCGGTTTGGGTCTTTCACACCCCAGATGCTAGTATTTACATTCTTGGAAAATGCACTAGCGATGTTGCCCTCCATCCACGGTCGCCGAACGATCGTATGCATGGCATACGCACACATGCGTAATGTATGCCTATTCCGTCCGGTCCAATCACGATTAATCCCCTCGAGTTAATCGTGTGGCCCCTCCTCCTTTTGCAGGTCTTTTGAGGTTTTTCCGTTTCTTTGGTGAGCTCTAGTGGGCAGTCAGTCTTCTTCACATTCGCCTATCAGTCGACGGTTTTAGACTCGCGAATAACAATAGCCGATAATTCACAAGATCGTCGGGATTTTGGTGTGGCTGATGTGTCGTGTTGTGTTTGCGTTTATGTCAATTTAATAGACAAACAAAAGTATATAACTGTGTAGTTTAGAATAATGTTCAAAATCTTTCTTAATCAAATTTCCCGAGAAGAACACAGTCTAATCCCATCTCAAGCTTTAACTAAATCGATGTGAATTTAAGAAACAAACAAAGTATATAACTGTGTAGTTTAAAATAATGTTCAAAATCTTTCTTAATCAAATTAACTAAATCGATGTGAATTTAAGAGACAAACAAAGTATATAACTGTGTAGTTTAAAATAATGTTCAAAATCCTTCTTAATCAAATTAACTAAATCGATGTGAATTTAATAGACAAACAAGCTGATATAGTCGCAGACTAAATGAATATTGTTGCAGCCATTGTATCACCAGTGCTTCATTCCAAATAAAGAACATTCAACGAAACAACAACACGTGTGTTTTTAATTTCCTTTTTGGTGAACATTTTGCTTTTCGTGATAATCTCCCGTGAACAATCCGTGGGTGTTTACTGAAACCGCGCCCGTGTAGGTGCATAAGTAAAAATACACCACATTGGTGACCCGCGACTTTAGAACAATCGCGCCTTCTGATCGAAAAATAAAAACTTTTCACTACAAATTAAATTCGCGCAACCTTCGAGTTTCGGACTTCAAACGTTGACTTTGATGCTACGCGACATTTTTTTTTACCGTGTTGTGAAAAAGTGCCGAAAAAGACAATTGAAGGGTACGCCCCAACGCCAGCCCAACAACAGCACCTGGCATAACATCACCATCAGCAGAGCAACACCACCTCAATTTGTGCAGTGCGAGTGCCCCCAACATTATCGGACGAGAAACACCTCCCACCTCAACAGCTAGGTAAAAGTACTCTCTGTCAGTTTCAGTATATTTTCTTTTTTCTTTTTTTTTTTTAAAAAAAAACAATAGTTTACATTTTTATAAATTCGTTAGTTTTTGTTTATTTTATTAGTTTTCCAAAATTTCTAATTTTCTTTCGTTAATCGAATATAGCATATAATGTATAAGGCAACAATTGTATTATGAATTTGTCGGAATAAACTCAATCCAACTATATAGAGTGCCTAATAAGCAATAGCAATATAATATACAAGATTGAAAGTAGAGCAAAATAATAAAAACTACACTTATAGCTCACAAGTAACAAATATTTAAACGAAGTAATTAAATAATTTAGGAACTAAATCAAAACTAAGAGGTGAACTTAAGATAGATTATGAATTAATAAGTAACTTACAATTTTTAATAAAGCAAACACCTACCCAAAACATACAACATATCAATACACCAACAGTTTTACTAAATAATATACTTTATGCGCAAACGTTTTTTTTCTCTTTTCTTTTTTTAAACATTTGTTCTATCAATAGACGTGTATAACGAGTATATTTTCGACTTGTACTTGAGCACAGACAATTTTGAATTAATTCTATTTACCTAATAATAGGCATTAAGTAAGCAATAAGCTAACGTCTCTTGGTCATTGTCATTAACCATAGATAAAAACATACATTTGTAAACCATAGCACAAAAAAATATTTTCTGTTGTGTCAAGTGTCCCCAGTAGTCAAAAAGAAATTATTACTGGTTATCATCTCTGTCCATTAACACTTGTATTATTAAGTTTAAACATTAAATCACAACCATAGCAACAAAGGTTCAATCGAATTACCCGAATCCAAAAATAACCTTATCGTTCCAATACAATTGTAAACCCCTTCAGGGTATCGAATAACATATAATCTCGTTCGGCAGTACTTAAGACACGACTTCAACGTTTCTCAACGCCTTGGGACACACACACGCCAAACTAACTTAAACCCTTCCCAATTTAATTCTGTTTTGATTATTTAATTAAAGTTTTCACCATTTTTAAATTAACTAAAGCAACATTACAGCCCTGCCTGTCCTTGTTAACGACTGCACTCGACTCTCAGCGACTCCCTTAGGTGACACTCGACTCTCTTAAATTCGCAGCATCCTTTGGCGACTTTTCCCCAATTCCTCGCGTCCTCTCGTGACCCATTGGCCTCCCTTCACCTTTCTTCGCGTCCTCTTACGCTTTTAACTTTAGTTTCGCGTCATACAACCCACAATGGTTAACACGCGGAACACCATGGCCAAAAAGGCTCTGGAACAATCCGAGCCTCTTGAATTTCACGACGCCTCCAGCGTCGATTTCCCCACTGAGCAAGTCGATGCTGACCTAGACTTGCCCGGACAATCTACTCCTCTGGCACCACCCGTTGCCCCCAGCGTCGTGAACCGACCCCAGCCTTCTTCCACAGACACACTCCCGACTGCTCCTAACGCCCCTGGTACCGGCCCTTTGGTAGATTCCGGCATTTTTATGCCCACAACTAGTGCCGGTACCTCACAACAAGCTCATAGGCACCCAGAGTCCCAAGAATTCCGCGATGCTTCCAGCCTCGGGAACGGGACTCGTCATTTAAATATAGGACTTCCCCCCTTCGATGAGGAGGACCCAGACCTTTGGTTTGCAGTGGCAGACCGCATCTTCCAGGCCTCAGCTTTGCACGACGAACAACTTCGTGCAGTCGAGCTGTTGAAAGTGCTTGACCGCACTCAGCGACCGCATGTTGCCCACATAATAAGGTCGGCCGGCCGCAACCCATATAGCAACATGCGTGAAGCTCTGCTCGACGCATTGGACGAGCCAGGAAGTATGCGGCAACAACGTTTAGCCGCTGTAACCAACCTTTCTGGGATGAGACCATCTCTTTTCCTGAC
The DNA here is from genome assembly GCA_963931805.1 of Microdon myrmicae. Classification (NCBI taxonomy): domain Eukaryota; kingdom Metazoa; phylum Arthropoda; class Insecta; order Diptera; family Syrphidae; genus Microdon; species Microdon myrmicae. The sequence goes on along the minus strand of OZ007497.1, from coordinate 28,255,481 downwards.
CCATTTACGCTCTATAGCGGGGACCAGGATTGGGGACGACCTAATAAAGCCTCACTTTTTGAGGTGTCTTCCCCAACATGCCCGTTCGGCACTTATAGCCCAACCCAATCAGAGTTTGGGCTATTTATCCAAAATTGCGGACGCAATTATGGAAAGCTCAGATCAGTATTCTGAGCCTCCTGCGTACCAGGTAGCGGCGGTTTCTCAACACGCCGCCCAGCCTGCACGGCACCCTCGTCTGCCTTTCTCAGCCCCTCAATTGGTCCCGACTCCCGATTCTCCTCAAGCTCAATTGCCTCTTAGAGGGCCCGCCTCAACCAATTTCCCTCAGGGGAATCCAGAGGCAGGCCCCAACGTATTTAACCAGAGAGGTCCGCCACCACAATTAACCCCTGCTGACCTTCGGGCGCTCCAAACCTCACTCCTCCGCGAGATAACTCAATTGCGTGCGGAGGTGAGGAACAATCCTCGAAGCGCCCAGAATCGAGCCATGCCGAGCCGTCCTATTAATCGGCAAAATTTCTCCCAAAATGCCCCTCAGAGGGCCTATATCCCTCAAAATGCCCCACAGAGGGCCAATCCCACCCAAAATGGCCCTCACCGGGCCAACTCCCAGCGAGCTCCGGCTCGACCTCCCCGTAACGGCAATGCCAATAGGCAGAATATCCCCGATAATGCCGTTACTCTGCCTTGGTGCGCCAATCACCAACGATATGGTGATCGCGCATTCAATTGCAAAGCGCCTTGTGGTTGGACGCAACCTTCCACCAACCAGAGGCGCTCTTTAAACTAATTTTGCCGACCGACACCCTCGCGCAATCGGCCGGCACACATACGATAAGTCGCCTAACCATCCGGGATTCAAAACTGAATATCGCTTTTACTGTCGATACCGGCGCCGATATTTCAGTCCTCCCGCGATCGTTTGCTCCGCGCAACCGCGTGCCAGCCGCACTTAAATTGTCAGCTGCAAATAATACGCCGATACTTACGTACGGACGTAAAAAGCTGACACTTCACTTGGGTCTTTGTCGTCCGATCACTTGGCGTTTCGTCATTGCGGACGTAAATGAACCCCTGATAGGTTCCGACCTATTAGGTGCACATAATCTGTTGGTCGATTCGACCCATAACAGACTTGTGGCTCCAACCGCACCCCCCTTGCCCATGACGGCATCACCAGCGGCAACTTCAGGGGCCACAGAGTGCACAGACCCATTCCAGGTTATGGTACAGGAATTTGTGAGTACAACAATTCCTCTACCTAACCAACGCCGACATAAAGCCACGGTGTTTCATCATATAGAAACACGTGGTCCCCCGGTGAGCCAGCGTCCACGTCGACTGGCTCCGGAAAAATTACGTGCGGCGCGCGCGGAGTTCGAGCATATGATCGAACTAGGTATCTGCCAACCGTCGGACAGTCCCTGGGCAAGCCCACTCCACTTAGTGAAGAAACGTTCTGGTGAGTGGCGCCCATGTGGCGATTACAGGCTGTTGAACGCAGCAACTGTCCCGGACAGATACCCAATAGCACACCTCTACGATTTTTCGTACAAGTTACGAGGGTGCAATGTCTTCACTACCCTGGATCTCACCAGGGCATACCATCAAATTCCGGTGGCACCAGAAGACATCCCCAAGACCGCAGTCATTACACCTTTCGGACTCTTCGAGTTCAAAGTGATGACTTTCGGCCTCAGGAATGCCGCACAGACATTCCAACGTTATATCGACACGGCTTTACGTGGTCTTAATTGCTGCCATGCATACCTTGATGACATTCTCATCGCCTCCAAAGACCACGCCGAACATAAACGCCACTTACGTCAGGTCCTAGAGCGCCTCCGTGAATTCGGTCTTGTCATCAACCCAGATAAGTGTCAATACGCCAAGGAGCAAATCACCTATCTGGGTTATGTCGTTGACAACCAGGGCATTCGCCCACTACCAGACCGTGTGGAGGCCCTCATGAAGTATCCCCGGCCTACTAACGTGAGTGAGCTTCGTCCATTTTTGGGCATGCTGAACTTCTACCGTCCTACCCTGAAGAATGCTGCCCAGATTCAAGCTCCGCTCAATGAATTTTTAAAAGGAGCTAAGCGCAATGATAAGCGCCCCATTAATTGGACAGAAGTCTCTGATAGAGCATTCCAACTGTCCAAAGAACAATTGGCAAATGCCACCTTACTCCGATACCCTCTCGAGGGAGCGGCACTTTCTATCCAATGCGACGCATCGGATACCGCAATCGGAGCCGTCCTTGAACAGGACATTGAAGGCCGTCCGGAACCACTTGGTTTCTTTTCAAGGAAGCTGAGTCCCACTGAGCGACGTTACAGCGCCTACGACCGTGAATTGCTCGCGATCTACAGCGCTGTTAAGTACTTCCGTCATATGATAGAAGGTCGCTCACTCTCCATCTTAACAGACCATAAGCCATTGGTCTATGCGTTCCGGAAGAAGTCGGGAAACGCCTCCCCCCGACAAGAGCGTCAATTAGACCTCATTGGGCAATATTCTACGGAGATCAGGCATATCTCCGGTAAACAGAACATCACGGCGGACGCCCTGTCTCGAATCGATACGATTCATTTGCGTACCGCCTTGAATAACACTGACCTTGCCCTAGCTCAAGAGGAGGACGTACAGCTCAAGTCCCTCCTAACTGCCGATACGGCACTAGAGCTCAAGAAAATTACCCTTCGCGACCCTTTGGGCGAAATCTGGTGTGATGTCTCCACTGGAACCGCTAGACCTTACATTCCCGAGAAACTTCGTAAGGGCGTGTTCCAGGTTTACCACAACCCAGCCCACCCCAGCGGCCGAGCAACGGCCGCTGCTGTCCGTCGCAAATTCATTTGGCCCCGGATGAACAAAGACCTCACCGGTTGGGCCCGTGCTTGTCTCCAGTGCCAGCGCTGCAAGGTAGCGCGACATAATGTACTGGAGCCAGCGCAATTCAAGCTTCCCACGGCACGCTTCGCCCATGTCCACATAGACATAGTGGGACCGCTTACTCCATCAAGAGGATTTTCTTATATCCTCACTATGATGGATCGCTGCACGCGATGGCCAGAGGCGACACCTCTCCGGGCAGTTACTGCCGAATCAGTCGCCAAGGCCTTTTATTCAACTTGGGTCACACGCTTCGGTGTACCAACCACCATAACTTCGGACCGAGGTCCACAATTTGAGGCGACAATTTTTAGGCAGCTAACAAATCTTCTCGGCTGCCAAAGAAGTCGTACCACCGCCTACCACCCGCAATCAAATGGGATGATAGAGCGCTGGCACAGATCTCTAAAAGCCTCACTCATGTGTCATAATGACACACAATGGTTTGACGCCCTACCAACCGTCCTCCTCGGCCTGAGGACAAGTATTAAGGAGGACCTGGGTGCTTCGGCAGCAGAGCTTACCTACGGTACCAACCTCCTTCTTCCAGGAGAACTTTTCCTGAACGGCGAAACACCGCGTGACCAACTTCGTGAATTGGGACATCTCCGTGACCTGCTACGTAAGGTTAGGGCAACCCCTGTAACCAGGCACGGCTCCAAAAAACTTTTCGTCCACCCTGAACTGCACAGCTGCACGCACGTCTTTGTCAGGGTGGATAAGGTCAAAAAACCCCTCGACCCACCTTATGATGGCCCATTCAAAGTCTTCCGCCGCATCAGTGACCGCGTCTTCGAGATCGACATTAGAGGCAAGCGATCCACGGTCAGCGTCGAAAAACTTAAGCCCTGTTTTCTGGAAGCTTCCGTTCCAGAACCACCCGCATCTGCTGATACCACTCCTACACCACCGGCACAACCTCCCCGTACTCGCGCTCAAACGCGCGCCCATAACCAACTTACCACCCCCTAACCTGCCTTACCTGTTTCGTGACTACGTCACTGGGGAGGGAGTGATGTGGGGCTTTTCAGGGCCCGAAGAGCCATGCATCGCTCGATCCCCACTATTCCAGGCGAACGACTTACTTCTCGGTCGAACTTCAGCAAGGTTGCGTAACCTTGCTACGGCATTTACCCCCAGCCAAATCGCTGGAATTAATACGGTTACCCAATCGGATAACTGTTTTGAATTTCTGTTAGGCAGCTTACCTATTCTGTGGGGGGTTTTCCTTCCAAACCCTTTTTTCTCCAACACCACCCCTGAAAGACATTAAGTCCACGGCAAAGCTTATCACCTTGCCGTGGCATCGAAAACTCACCCTCGGGCAGGCATTAATTCCTAAAGAAACATTAAATCCACGGCAAAGCTTATCACCTTGCCGTGGCATCGAAAACTCACCCTCGGGCAGGCATTAATTCCTAAAGAAACATTAAGTCCACGGCAAAGCTTATCACCTTGCCGTGGCATCGAAAATTCACCCCCGAGGCGTATATTATCTCCTAAATAAAAAAGCATAAGTCCACGGCAAAATCATCACATTGCCGTGGCATTTGAAATCCTATCTTTAGGCATACGTTCTGCCAGGGCAGCTTGTTTCCATAGCCTTATGCTATGGAAACAACATCAACAAAGAGTTCCTTGTTGACTCGTGTTATTTGTTTGCCCATGGCACTTCTTGCGTGCGGCTATTTGGTCTCCATTGGTTTGCTACCGCCGACAAGGTTTCGGCTTACGCAAACCAAACATGTCCCTGAGTACCAGCAATCGCTGGCTTCCAATTATCGGTCCCCACGTTCAGGGATCGCAACCAAGCAACGAACATGATGCAGCCGGAAAATGTTTACTTTCAACATCTGGCAATGGCTGCACCCTATGTTCGTTGCAATGTTTAATCATCGGCAACCGAAATGATGATTTATGGCCTCCCATTAGGATGACCAAATCATCGGTTTGGGTCTTTCACACCCCAGATGCTAGTATTTACATTCTTGGAAAATGCACTAGCGATGTTGCCCTCCATCCACGGTCGCCGAACGATCGTATGCATGGCATACGCACACATGCGTAATGTATGCCTATTCCGTCCGGTCCAATCACGATTAATCCCCTCGAGTTAATCGTGTGGCCCCTCCTCCTTTTGCAGGTCTTTTGAGGTTTTTCCGTTTCTTTGGTGAGCTCTAGTGGGCAGTCAGTCTTCTTCACATTCGCCTATCAGTCGACGGTTTTAGACTCGCGAATAACAATAGCCGATAATTCACAAGATCGTCGGGATTTTGGTGTGGCTGATGTGTCGTGTTGTGTTTGCGTTTATGTCAATTTAATAGACAAACAAAAGTATATAACTGTGTAGTTTAGAATAATGTTCAAAATCTTTCTTAATCAAATTTCCCGAGAAGAACACAGTCTAATCCCATCTCAAGCTTTAACTAAATCGATGTGAATTTAAGAAACAAACAAAGTATATAACTGTGTAGTTTAAAATAATGTTCAAAATCTTTCTTAATCAAATTAACTAAATCGATGTGAATTTAAGAGACAAACAAAGTATATAACTGTGTAGTTTAAAATAATGTTCAAAATCCTTCTTAATCAAATTAACTAAATCGATGTGAATTTAATAGACAAACAAGCTGATATAGTCGCAGACTAAATGAATATTGTTGCAGCCATTGTATCACCAGTGCTTCATTCCAAATAAAGAACATTCAACGAAACAACAACACGTGTGTTTTTAATTTCCTTTTTGGTGAACATTTTGCTTTTCGTGATAATCTCCCGTGAACAATCCGTGGGTGTTTACTGAAACCGCGCCCGTGTAGGTGCATAAGTAAAAATACACCACAAAAGTACCCCATGTTGTAAACATGGTTGAACAGAATGGAGAGCTTTATAAAGAATAAGACAGAAAGCCTTCGCAACGAGTGGTATGACATGTTGTCGATACCGGGTGACTTCTTAGGTTTTCGAGATTTAACCAGGCTCTGTAGGGTATTTGGTGCGATGAAACCGTGACCATTATCACGTGTGTCATCGAAGTATGCACTGCTAGTTGGGTTAAAGACAACAATTGGCTCGTTGAAGTCGTCCAACTTAGTGTGGACCTCTGAACTTATGATCGTATTAGTATCCGGGTCGCCATCTTGTAGAGTAAGTTTGTAATTATTTTCGAAGTTCTCTCCGATGATATTTGCTTTATTGGTGTCGTTATTAACAACAACACCATTGTGTATGATTGACCCAGTGATATGAGAAGTGCCACATATCTTTTTAACATTTTTATAAACGTTCTGGTCCATCTGAACACCCTTCAGCTTGTCTTCCAATTGCCGGGTACGATTGTTTTGGATTCTCTGTTTTATCAGTGTACCAATATTGTGAATAATGGATCGCAATAATGGCTCCCTTTGCGTAAAGCGGTGACGATATCTCATTCTGCAGAGCTTTTTACGCTCCCGGATGAGACGAAGAGTGATGTCGTCATGGGGAATCTGATAGGTCTTTTGAAGTTTGTACTTCGGGACATGAGTCTCCGAAGTTTCAACTAGAATCTCGTGAAGTCGTTTTGCAGCGTTGTTTATCTCAACCGTCGTTAGGTTCCTGTCAGTGGGAAGAGAGAATTGGTGGAGTTTATCGTTTAATGTAATATTGAAGTTGTCCCAATTTGTCCGCCCATAATCGGGTATGTATCTGATATGACCCCGGGATGCTCGATAGCCACGAATGAATGTGGTCACAGCGTTGTGGTCAGATACACCCGCTGAAACTTGAGGTGGAGTGATTTGTGGAAATAAGTCTTTGGACACAAAAAATATGTCCAGGATTGAGTCACCTCGAGTATCAACCGTAGGTGCGACTATTTCGAAGTTGAGGTCATAGGTGGTTTCGGTGTACCATTGGTAGAGTTTTGTGCCATTCGGGCAAGAGACAGAGTTGTTCCAGTGGGGATGTCTGGAGTTAAAATCGCCGCCTATGATGAAGGGTGTATGCCCCGAGGTCCTTATTAGTTTGCCGATATCTTCGGGATTAATGGGGCCATTATTGGTTTTATGCGAGTGGTATACGGAGTATATATTCACTCTACCATTATTAGCCAGATGCAGTTTAACCCCAGACACCTCTATTGACTCAAAGTGTGGGAGATCAATAGCTTCATGGCGAAGTCCGCTATTAACCAGTATACAAGTGTCACCTCCGTTGATGGTGGGACCGCCAGTGAGGGTTCGATCTCTTCGAATCCTGGAGAAGTTTGGGAATACGGGACGGTGACATGGATGCAACCTAGTTTCGGTTACAAGTACCACGTCCGCCCGGTTTTCCTTTATGAAGTCATAGACTATCATACGCTTGGAATTCGAAACAAGGGAGTTGACATTTAAGAGGATAACCTTAATTTTGGAATCCATTGTGGATGGTATGTCTTGCATATGCAGTGAAAAGGAGTGCTTTTCTCTCAGCCTCGGTTGATAGTTTCATATCGGGGTCGAATATCTTCAATTAAGCGGGAGAAACTAAGCAGTTTCTCGACCATTGAAGATTGCTCCGATTGGGTTCGCTTAGGGACTTGAATATATTTTTGTAGGGGGGGGGGGGGGGGGGGTTATATTCTTTGCCTCCTGTCCCCTAAGCATGTCGGCAAATGTAAATCCATTTTGGATGAGGTTTTGTGTTAGCCTGTTTTCCGAAGTCTGACTTGGCTGTTTGCTTAGCTCGAGTCTCCTTGGATCTTTGTATAATTTCCTTATATTTAGGACAATTCCTGTAACTAACCGGATGCCCTTTGTTGCCGCAGTTGCAGCAAGTTGGCAGTGTTATTTCATCCTGCACATTTGTTGCGGGATCGTATTTTGCTAGCGGTAGTTCGCACTTGCCAATATCGAGGGATTTTCCGCAACGAACGCAACGGCAACTCATGTTGCAGTTTCGGGAGACATGCCATTAACGTTGGCAACGTTTGCATTGAGGCATTTCACTGTTATGAAATACCTCGAAGACAACTTGCTGATGGAAGCGACTTTGTCCGTATTATGGAATTTTTGTCGGTCCCTGGGGCAAGGTGAAGCTCCATATGTTCACCTTGCTGTATTTTTGCGGTCTGATGATCACAAACTGTTGCGGGGGGGGGGGGGGGGGGGATTTTTGACGTCAATGAATGTGACGTTAGGAAATGTTGTCTCTAGAGCAGTAACGATGTCGTCCTTTTCCCAAGAGGCAGCGACTCGTTTTAAGAGGACTGTCCTCGACTTTTCGTAGGCCGGAGTGAAGGTGTAATAATTCACCTCCTTGGCCTTGAGGTTGTCGTTAACCTTGCGATAGGTTTCCCTATCGTAGGCTATGACTTTGTTTAGGGATGGGCTTAAGGTCTTTGCCTTGAAGTTGGAAATCCCTAGCCGGTTCATGTCACCGACGAAATTTTTTAAATTGTGGTCTCGTGCAAAGGCCCCGGGTTGCTGTTTCTTCTTAGAAACAGGTGGTCATTCCCCTCTGGCTGAACAGTGTTGGGACCGCAAGCAGCCTTTGGTGTTGGGTTAATTACCGGAGTTGGCCTCGGTGGGCAAGGCTCCTGCGGAGGAACGACTTTTACATGAATTGGAGTTATCGCGGAGTTCGACAACTTTTTGGGGACAGCTGATGATGATGATAGGGGTGGTGTTGGCGGGCAGCCGGTGGCCATACGCTTATTGGAGGGTCCTCCTTCGTAGCTTATTATTGGGAGTGGTGTTTTCCGCTTTGGGGCCCTAGATGAGTTTGGGGTGGGGGTACGCGAGTCACCGTCGTCCATTGTCTCGTCCGAGCTCTCAGTGACACTCTCCAACTCGGGCTCGAGCTCCGATTCCGAATCAGAAACCTACGAACTGGCACTGGACGGGGATGCGGGTGGTCCGACTTCCAGTCGCGACAAATTATCTTTCAAGGCAGCGTTCTCAGCCTTGTGAGCCTCGCTGTCCTCCCTTAATCTCTTTATGAGATGCCCTAATCGGGCTGATGTCCCACACCACGAGAAGAGCAGGTGTCCATCTACTGCGAGTAGGTAAACATCGAGCACGAAAAAGAAACAAGACACGCGTGGGGCGCAAGGAAAAGAAAAGAGGAACAAACAAAAACCAAGAAGGGAAACAAACAGACCTAATCAACCTATATTGGGGAATTAAAAGAATTTATTAATGATACTTCTAAATGAATAAAATTAAAACAAATAGTAAAATATAAATTAAGAAAATATAAATTAAATTAAAAATATTCAAACCACAAGTTGTTTCGCGTTCACAATCACAAAGTTTTTTTTCAAACTTTTTTTTAAATTAAATTTTAAATTTTTTATTCATTTATTTTGTTAAAAACAAATTTTTAATGTTGACTATGTATGTGTCTTCTATCAGCTCTCACTGTCGACTGTATGCTGCTTTTCCACTCGTTTTTGGCGCATTTTATTTTTATCTGAATGTATCTTCTATCAGCTCTCACTGTGAAATGAAGTCCAACTGCCGCGAAACCAATATGTGCCGCCCTTTTATACTGTGGCAAATCGAGATTTGTCCACAAGTGTTTGTTCATTGGCGAAGCACAAAACCGATTTTTGTGCTTTCAAATAGAATTGGGTTTTGGGAATTGAATGATTAGGAAATAGATATCAAATGGATTATGATTTAACAAGGGTAAGTATGGATTTTACAAAGGGTAAGTATGGATGAGTGGAAGTCGGTATTTAGGTTTAGGTAAGTATGAATGAATAGGATATTGGGTTAGGGGTTTTAGGTAAATGGAAAGGTGTAGTGATTTAGAATCACTACATTTCTCCGCCCTGTAGAAAAGAAAATTAGCCAAGAAGAGGTTAATTTTCTCGAACGAGTGGAAACATCAAGGCCGGTGGCATATTGATTTCGCGTTAGTTTACATTTGTCGTTTTAGCAGTTTTGTTTATAATGCTTATTTTAAATTTTAACAGTAGAAGTAGGTATGCTATATATTTCAGTCTTAACAGTTTTGCTTATGTTACCTATTTGAATTTTAACAATAGTAGTAGGTATGATTTATATTTCAGTCTTAACAGTTTTGCTTACGATGCTTATTTGAATTTTGACGGTAGTATGGTATGCTTTATATTTCAGTTTTAACCGTTTCGTTTAAGGTGCTTATTTTAATTTTAGCAATAGATATATATATTTCAGTTTTAATATTTTCGTTTATAATAGTATCATCATCATCGGCACTACAACCGGGGACCGGTCTTGGCATTATTTAGCAAGTCCGGAGCCTTGTTAAATTTTCCATAATGATTTGTTTTTTTCCGGGCAAGGTCATTAGTCTTGCGCCAGGGGCTCCCCGACGAGGAATCGAACTCCGGTCTCCCGCGTGACAGGCGGGTATACTAACCACTATACTATCGAGGAGCCCTTATAATAGTATGGCATTTCGTAATTTTAGGCTTAGTAGTATGACGTATTGGGCGGATGGGTGCGAACATACAGGGCAAAGTCTCTGATTGCTTTCAACCCGGCGAAGGCCAGGACGATCCTTGTCCCTGTTCAATCCAAGTTGACATGCAGTCTCCACGTGACACCCCTGGATAGCTACTTTGACACCCGCCAAGTAGTGAACCAATGCATGCAGCGACTTCCTGAGAAAGGTTGGCGCAAGGCTAATAACCAGGCCCGTAAAAATGAATTATTATGGCAAATTTAACAAGCCTCGGATATGGACCGGATACACGACGACGACCACGGAAACGAAAACGGCTAAATGATTTAAGGATTTTTTCATGGAACATACGCTCACTATACAGAGCTCGAGCTGCACAGCAACTAGCCGATGCCCTGTCCGAATATAAGGCTGACATAACAGCATTACAAGAAATAAGATGGGCGGGAAGTGGTGTTTTTCAAAGAAAAGAGTATGACATTTATTACAGCTGTCACGCAAAACACCATGTGCTCGGGGTAGGCTTTCTAGTCAGCCAAAAACTGAAGCCTGCCATCATCGGCTTTAATGCAATAAATGAAAGGCTATGCACTCTTCGCGTGCGAGGCAAATTTAAGAACATAAGCCTCATAAACGTTCACGGGCCTACAGAGGAGTCCCCTGACGACGAAAAAGAAGAATACTATGAGAACGTCGAACGGGCCCTCAATGCCTGCCGAAGATACGATGTGAAAATCGTTCTTGGGGATTTGAATGCGAAAATAGGTCGGGAGCCGGTTTTCAGGCACTACGCAGGTTCCCATAGTTTGCATGAGAACACTAATGACAATGGACTACGAGTCATCGAACTGGCAGCATCGAAAAACTTGGTCGTTGCGAGTACCAGGTTTCCGCGTAAAGATATCCACAAAGCCACCTGGGTATCACCTGATGGAGCCACTCGCAACCAAATTGACCACGTGTTGATAGATCGCCGCCACTCTTCGAGCCTGATGACGGTACGAACGTACCGAGGTGCCAACGTCGACTCGGATCACTATCTTGTTGGTACAGTTTTCCGAGCGCGGATTGCCTTACGGAGACGTATTGCATCCGCGGATCAGGTTCGAATCAACACGGCTGCCTTACGCAATGAGAACACCAGCAACACCTTTGGTCATGCGTTAAGACTCGCCCTCGAAGAGCTCGACGGAGGGAGAGTAAGTCCTGGGGCCAGAATGCCGGGCGTAGAAGAGAAATGGACACGCCTTAAGAATACTGTCATTAGTACTGCCAACTCCATCTTAGGCAGTAGTCGTAGAGATCGGAACGACTGTTTTGATGCTGAGTGCAAACTAGCGACTGAACGTAAGAATGCTGCATACCGGGCAATGCAGCAGTCTCATAGGACGCGGGTACGCGAGGAGAAATACAAAGAGCTCAGAAGAACTGAAAAAAGACTTCACAGACAAAAGAAAAGTGCCTGGGAAAAAAATCTTGTCTGTGAAATAGAGAAAAGTAGAGAGCGAGGTCCGCACCAGGCGCGGAAGTTCTACCAAATAATCCGCAGTATGACGCGGCACACACCACGCTGCACTTACTGCAAGGATAAACAGGGTAATCTGATCACCGATCCTGAAGGCATTCTGGAGCGATGGGAAGTGCACTTTAATGAATTGCTAAATGGTCAGCTCACAGAAGAATTGGAGGCTCCACCAATGCAAGACCAAGACCAAATGCTGCCGCCACCAAGCATTGAGGAAACACTAAAAGCCATTAGACAGCTAAAATCAAATAAAGCCCCTAGAGCTGATGGCATACCAGCTGAGCTGATCAAACAAGGAGGGGCAGCGTTTCATCACGAAATTCGCGAGATCGTGGTGCACGTATGGGAGCAAGAGGAGATGCCGGAAGATTGGCGTCGTGGTACAATTTGCCCCATACATAAGAAGGGAGATATCACACTGTGCAGCAACTATAGGGGTATAACATTGCTGAGTACCGCCTATAAGATACTCTCCACTATCCTACAAGACCGGATATCCCCATACGCTAAAGCTATCATTGGTCAATATCAGTGTGGCTTCATCCCAGGCAAATCAGCAATTGATCAGATATTCACCCTTAGGCAGGCGATGGAAAAATATCTGGAATTTAAGATTCCACTATATCATCTATTTATAGACTTCAAGGCCGCCTACGACAGCATAGCCAGGGTAGAACTATATAATGCCATGAGAGAATTCGGCATTCCAAATAAATTGATACGACTTTGTAGGTTGACCATGACCAACCTGACTAGTCAAGTAAAAGTAGCGGGATTGCTGTCCAAACCAATAAACATCTATAATGGACTCCGACAAGGGGACGGTCTGGCCTACCTCCTCTTCAACCTGGCGTTGGAGAAAGCAATCCATGACTCTGGCGTTACAACTAGAGAGACTATTGTCACCAAGTCCAGCCAGATACTTGCCTACGCAGATGACATCGACATCATCGGTAGAACCGAATCGGCGGTACAGGAATCCTTCACCCAGATCGAGCAGGCGGCACAAAAACTGGGACTGTGCATTAATGAGGGAAAAACCAAGTACATGGTGGCAACTTCTGCGAAGAGAAGACCTAACGTTGGTCAAACTATCAGGGTAGTGGAGCACGAATTTGAAGTAGTGCAATCCTTTAACTACCTTGGGTCAATAGTATCAGCCGATAACAATATGGAAGAAGAAATACGCGAACGGCTGATTAAATCCAACAAAGCCTACTATGGTCTATCAAGGCTCTTTAAATCCCGAAATTTATCCAGAACATCCTAGCTACTACTGTACAAGACCATGGTCTTACCAGTACTCATGTATGGATCCGAGACCTGGGTGCTTAATAAAAAGCACTCTGAACTCTTAGCCGCGTTCGAGAGAAAGGTCTTAAGGAGAATTGTTGGCACCGTATGTGAGGGAAGACGATTCCGGAGACGCTACAACCATGAGTTGTACGCAATCTACCTTGAAGCTCATATTGTAAGAAAAATCAAGCTCGGTAGACTCCGGTGGGCGGGACACCTAGCTCGAATGGGCGAAGAGGACCCTGCCCGGAAAGTCCTTTGTGGCAGGATGTATGGAAGGAGACAGCGCGGCAGACCTTGTCTGCGATGGAGGGATGGCGTAGACCAGGACGCCCAGAGCCTGGGAGTGCTAAACTTGATGACATCGGCTCGAAATCGGGACCGGTGGAGAGATTTGTTAAATAAGGCCAAGACCGGATCCCGGTTGTAGTGCCGATGATGATGATGAGTATGACGTATTGAAATAATTTTAATGGCTTTATAATCTTAACTAAAGAAATCATTTTAATAGTTTTAGTTAAGTATTTACATAATTTTAGTGATTTTATTTAGAAATAATCTGTGAAATCATAATTCTGAACAGTATTGAAACTAATAGTGGTAATCATCGTACATTGGTGATTGTATACTAATTTTGCCCATGTATTTCATTTCTATGGTGCTTAATTGCATTTTAGCAGTAGTGCTTGATATAATATGTATTTAAGTTCCAACAATCTATGAAGTTATTTTCCTAGTATCTCCGGGCTATGTAGTACATTTTTCATGCGTATTTGGGCCCTTTCATTACAAAGCGAATTTAATAGTTTTGTGGTAATAATAGTTTTGGTAGAAGAAATTATTTAGTGGTAATACTAGTTTTAATTTTAATAGTACTACTTTATGTATGGAACTAATTTTATTGATTTAGTGAACTGGTTTTGCGTATATATATATATATATATATATATATATATATATATATATATATATATATATATATTTTTTTTTTTTTTTTATTATTATTTTTTTTTTTTTATAATAATAATAATAGTTTTGGTTTTAATTGTGTATGAAATTGGTTTTGTTAAGTTATTGATCTGGTTTTGCTTACGAACTTTTTGTTTTTAGTGATAAATAGTTTTTATTTCTATGGTATGATAATTAATATCCATTAGTTTATTTGTACTAGAAATAATTTTGCTTTACTGGTATGTGATATTATAAATCAGGAAATTTTATTTACAGTCAGGCTCTAGTTTTGATAATTTTGTATGTATTACTTTCTTATAAATTTACATTGTTTTGAGGAATTGATTTTCTCTTATTTTCTTTTTGTATTTATAGTATTTAATTTTAATTTGTTTCTATATCCGGCCATATTGTGCATTTTTTGTATATTGGCGTTGTTAGAGATTGCAAATGTTTGGGATTGATAGAGATAAAGTTTCAGCCTACTATTTTTGACTATTATTCATCATCATCATCATCATCGACACTACAACCGGAAGCCGGTCTTGGCCTTATTTAGCAAGTCATATTGTTAAATTTTCCATAATGATTTGTTTTTTCCCGGCAAGGTCATTAGTCTTGCGCCAGAGGCTCCCCGACGGGGAATCGAACCCCGGTCTCCTGCGTGACAGACGGGTATATATTTTTGACTATTATTAGTTCTTGGAAATTCGTCTTGTCTGGCCTTGTTACTTCTGTAGCGAGTAAGATTAACCACATCATGTTTCCCTCATGATATGTTTCTGTGTTTGGTGCCTTACCGCCGTAGGTTGTATCCCTGATTACGCGGCACTGAATTTGCGACCGCACAAGCATGAAAACAGTCTTCCCTAAAAGTGCCTCCAATGGTGTGTTCTGTACCCCTGTCGCTAAGGTTTTGCAGCCAGGTTCCCGAGTACGACAACCCTTGGAGACGTCACATGCGGCATTTTGGACCTCTTCGGGTCCCGCTGTGACTTGACCTACTTCGACTGCCCCTGGGCGATATCGGCTTTCCTTTTTAAACTCCAGGGGAATACTCAATTCTTCCGGATTCTGCTCCGTGCGTGGTAAGGTTATTACTTGGTTGGGAAACTCTATAATGCAATTTTTTGGAAGGAAGTCGTTCCCTAGTACACCGTCTTCGGTCAAACCGTGCATATTGCGCAAATTAAGTAGTCCGATTGTGGGTTTTTTAATAAAAAGATAACTTTATTATTTCTTTAACTTAAATTTAGGACTACTTATTTTTAGTATTATAAATTGTGGCTATGCCGATCGGTGTCTCTAAGCGGAGTGAGTTACTTAAAAAAGAACCATGTAGCAGAAAAAGGAAGTAGAGTCGCTCTACCACCATTATCTGACTGTCGATTCGTTAGGATTATCTGAGGCGACATCTAGTAGTTTGGATGGTGATGCATTTTCGTTAAATTGTATGGAATTAGACGATTCGTCTTTTGGGTGTCAATAAATGATCACCGCTTGGGTGATTCATATTTTTATATAATTCTATATGTTCTATAGTCCCACAATGATATATATAAATGGGGCCTTAACTCGCGCAGGTCCCTGCAATCTGGTCTTTACCACCCTTAGAATAAAGGATTTCTGATTGTCATCTTGTGCCTGTGAGAACAAAATATCTCCACAAGAAATGACACCCTCAAGTTCGTTTGGGTCGCCGTTAAATACCGGTACGAATCCTAATATGTCGCTTAACCCGATAGGTCAGTTCATTCTTGAACTCTGTTCGCGTATTTCCGTTCGCAACGTTGCTGTTGTTTCATCCTAGCGATTTTGTATGAGCTCGGGGTCAGGTCTCTGTGAACGCGTTCCCGGTTTATTTTTGTCGCTCACGACGTATTTATGAAACAGACCTTCCCAAATAATGGTAAAAAGGGGTATAGAACAAAGAGATGCAATTTTCATTTTATCGTGATAAGATGGCCAAGAGAAAAGATGAAAACAACAAGAATAATGTATCCTCAAACTTAGTTAGTTTGATCCTATTGGGTAAAGTGTATTTTACTCCTAAGGTGAGAGAATCAACCCTTTGCCCTATGGAAAGAAGAGTCGCAGATGATTCAAAGGGAAAGATTCGACCCAAAAATTTCCCTAAAAGACGCTAAGGACAAGGACCAAGAATTTTAATTTGTCCGTTATTGTTTACCTTATCACGTAAGAAAAATCTTCCCCAAAAGTTGAAATAATTTTAAACAAATGTATATATATATATATATATGTATTTGTGCATATTAAATTCAAATATATCAAAAAATCAAAAAAATAAAAACCAAATTTATAGTTTATTTGTGTTGATATTTTTGGAAACAAATTTTGGAAAATAAAATGTGTATATGGATATATGTGTGTAAAAAGGTTTTGAAAATTGTTTAAAATGTGCGCTTAAAAATATACGTTTATTAAGAAAATGTATTTAAAATGTTTGCCTCTACAAGCCGAAATTGTTTAGGAAAAATAAGTGCGTATTTGTAAACAATGTTCTTTTATTAATTGTATTTATCACTTTGGGCTTTTATGCGTATATATGTCTTGGAAAAATAAGAACAAGCTTGTTTATTATCATTAGTGTTACGGCCACAACCACCCATCCCATAAAAATTACCTCTTTGGAGCCAGTCTCCACCCCTAGCGGCGATACACGCCAAAAAAACATCCACATAAAGGATAAAGAAACTGCCTAAAACAAGAGATTACCCCATACAGCCAATGGTCCCACATAATTTGATAGCAAGCAAATCAAACTAAACGTGCAATTTGTGCTAATCAAGTAAATGCCAAGTAAATTAAGCTGAACGCTAAATTTACTCACATAAAAGCCGAAAATGTAATCATTGAACCAAAAAACCCACTAAAAGGCAAATGTGCGAGCCAGATGCCGCCGTCCGAAGCAAAATCGATGGGAATCAAAAAAATTGCGCGCCAGCAATTTTATGACCCCTTCAGAAAAATGGTTACCTAAAACCATTAGAACAATCAGCGCCAGTTTTCGTTCTAACCAAATTAAGTTAGAACAAACGAAAAGGAAATAAAACAAAATAAACATGCGTCGCAGCACGATTGATCCCCCTTCATGAGTTTCCCACGGAAAAATCCATTAGGCAAAAGAAAAACAATAGGCGATATAAACGCGCTATTGATTTTTCTTTGAGTGTAACACACAAATAAAAGGGGACCAGGAAAAAAGGAAAGATCATTTGAAAACGTGAAAGAAACCAGGTTTCACACCTAGAAAAAAAAAGTACAATGGAAAACGAACAACGATAGTGGGATGAGAGTTGTTGTTCGGGCCATTGTTGAAGACGAGGCTGGTTTTGGGATGGAGTCCAAAAAAGGACAATAGAGTTGTGTTTGGAATTTGGACCGGCACGGTGCGTTAAGGAGTGCTTGGTTTAGTGTAACGAACTTATGTACATATATTTGTAAGTGAATATCAAAACCAAAAAAGTTAAAGAGTATAAGATGTAACGAACTAATGTACATATATAATGTAATGTGAATATCAAAACCAAAAAGTTAAAGAGTATAAGTGTGAACGAGCTAAACTGCATATATTTGGGAAGTAATATCAAAAACATCGAGTTAAATAGTATCATCTTGAAAAAACGAATGTACATATATTCCTAAGTGAAATTTAATAAAAGTGATCGCTTAAGAACAGTAAAGTGTGTTTCAATTCACATAAAGTGTTTTAAGGGTGCAAAGTGGGTGGTGCTGAGGAAAAATAACATTACATTAGAAAAGCAAGTTAAATTTAAATCAAGGAACCTGGCTGACTTTCAAACAGACAACTTGTCTCACAGTTTTGCTCGTGCTATTTATCTTATACAACCGTTATTTTCACAATAATTTTCACAATTTAATTACCATTATCTTGTTTTCTTTGCCTCGTTTTCCGCATACAAGAATTTGAACAAGTGTTATAACCGTTAAGTTATGGCCCCTGGGCCACGCGTGTTAAATAAAATTAAGCGCAAACGGTTGCGTTACGACCCCGTTATTGGAGGCTAAACTCCTCCCGATAAACTTTCAAAAGTGAACAATAAAGTTCTAGAAAAACCTAAAATGTGTTCAAACACTAACTTTTTTCAACCACTTCAAAGTCTTATGGAAGACTCTCCTGAAATGGATCCGACCAATGACGAACAGTGCGCAGAACTTCCTAAAGAAACCGTTCCGCCAATTGTGGTATTAAAAACAACTGGTGCTAAAGTGCGTGATATTTTGAGCAACATTAAGATAGACAAATACTTAATCAAAAACATTTCGCTTGGGCAAAAAATATGTGCCCCAACAATGGACATATATAACAAAATCAGAACCGAACTCTTACGGTTAAAATGTGAGTTTTTTACCCACTCGCGTAAGGAAAATCGTCCATTAAAGGTAGTGTTATCCGGTCTAGACTTAATAAGCAACGATATAGTGAAAAATGAACTAATTGCACTCGGGATAAAGTGCCTAAATGTTAAAACCATCACATTAAATTCGTCAACAAAAGCCCTGTACAAACACTACTTGTACATCGTCTATATTCAACGCGGTACTGTTAAATTAAACGAACTAAAACGGAACTACTCAACCTTGTTCAAAACCATCGTTCGCTGGGATTTTAAAAAACATCATCCAGGTAAGGTCACACAATGCCACAATTGCCAGCTTTACGGTCACGGCTCGATGCATTGTCACATAAATAGCTTCTGTGCAATCTGTTCGGGAAACCATAAAACATCCGACTGCAAAACGAATGAGGTCATCAAGTGTGCAAATTGTAGTGGGCCACATAAATCCACCGATCCAGAATGCATAAGCCGAAAGCAGTACATAGGCATTCGCCGCAAATTATCCCCACGTGGACGTGGTACATGAAATACAACGTCCCTACAGCCTCCGAGTGACAAACAGCAGCCACTGCACGACCGATTATCCATTGATAATTTTCCTCCACTACCCCGATCTGTGCGTCAACCGTCACTTCCTTCATCCACCTGGGCTTCTGGCCTCCATCAAACCCAGCAACCTTCCAACAGTGATACGACACACACGAAGAAAAATCCGTCTGAAACTATAACTAATGATTACTTGTTCTCATTTAGCGAGATAAACTCTCTTCTTAATGAAGTTGTAACCAAGCTTAGTGCTTGTCAAACCAAAGCTGACCAATTTAACGTCATTACTTCATTAGCTATTAAGTACATATACTCGGAAAAAACATGTTAAGAAACTCTCTTAACATCATAACTTGGAATGCGAGAAGCATCAAAAACAAAAAGCATGCATTTTTTAGTTTCTTGATAAATTTTAATATTGACATTGCACTTGTTTCAGAAACCTGCCTCAAACAAGACATTTCTTTCTCACATCAAAATTACATATGTTATCGCCTAGACAGGGTACATGCTAGTGGTGGAGGTGTCGGCATTGTTGTGAAAAAATGTATAGAACATTCCTTGCGTCCTTCATTGCGCCTTAAGTTAATTGAGGAAATTAGTATAGATGTAACATTAAGTGACAACTCCAAGGTGAGTCTTTTTTCGGTCTATTTCCCTGGAGGAAATAGAAACATTGAGAAATCTACTTACTTTAAGCGGGATCTGCAAAAATTGTATAGAGTCAACATTCGAAACAAGGTAATTATTGGTGGTGATCTAAACTGCAGACATCAGTCGTGGAATTGTCTTAGGGCAAACTGCTGGGGTAACATTTTACTAGATGTTACTGAATCCAGCCCAAGTTTTTCCATACTGTATCTACTTCTCCCCACCTATATCCCAGCGAGTGCTAACAAGAACTCCTCAACTCTTGATCTATATATCACTAATATTCCAAATTACTGCACAGTACCATTAACTCTAAATGCGTTAAGTTCAGACCACCTTCTGATCAGCCTCACAGTGAATCATACAGTAGTTGTAAATCGTACCAGTTTATACCACAACTATTCCGCCGCCAACTGGAATTGTTATAAATCATATATAAACACGAACTTGGTTCTAGGTGATACCAGCCTAAATTCTATAACCTGTAGCGAGCACATCGATATCCTATGTAACAATTTTGTTTCTGTTATCAATAGAGCGGCCGATCTTGCGATACCTAAATGTTCCACTGCTCCAGTTGATAAGGCACCGCTTCCTGAAAATATCTTACATCTGATTAGGCTACAAAACTCTGAAAGAAGAAAATGGCTGCGTTATAGAATCGATTGTTTTCTAGTTAATGTTAAAGTCTTAAATAATATCATTAAAAACGAAATCTCAACATATAGGAACAGGTGTTGGAATAAACACCTTTCCTCTCTTGACAAAGCAAGCAAACCGTTCTGGAAAATATCAAAAATTATGAAAAAGAGAGGGTCAAGTATTCCTCCGTTTAAAGTTCACGACAAGTTGTTTATTTCTTCAGTGGAGAAATCGAACCTACTTGCTAACACGTTCAGTAAGAACCACTCCATATCTATGCATCCAAGCGACGCGTGTACTGAAGCTGAAGTTACTAACACTATCCATGCACTTTCTCAAACACCAGCTGAAAGTACTTACGCAACTAATATCAGCAAAGTTTAAGAACTGATAAAAAAATCGAAATCTAAAAAGGCTGCTGGTCTCGATAATATTAACAACAAATTAATCAAGGCACTTCCACCTGCTGCAAGTAACTGTTTAACGTTCATTTTCAACGCTTGTCTTAAGAATTGTTATTTTCCGGACTGTTGGAAAACAGCAAAAGTAATACCTATCCCGAAACCCGGCAAACCGAAGAACAGCCCCGAAAGCTACAGACCTATTAGTCTACTTAGCTGTCTAAGTAAGCTCTTAGAAAAAATCATTAAGGAAAGGATTGATCGTTTTGTGGAAGACAATAACATCTTACCAAACTTTCAGTTCGGTTTCCGTAGTGGTCACAGCACAATCCACCAAGTTTTACGCATTAAAAACCACATAGCTGGTAAATTCATCGACAAGGAGTCAACGGGACTGGTTCTACTAGATACCGAAAAAGCCTTCGATACGGTATGGCACGATGCCTTGATTTATAAGCTACTGAAGCTTAAGCTGCCAATGCCGCTTATCAAAATTATCCAGAGAATTCTTCGTTCGAGAACATATGTTGTGAGTATAGGAACCGACATATCCTCCACTCACCAAATCCACTATGGTGTACCCCAAGGCTCGGTCCTTGGTCCCATATTATTCACATTGTTTGTCGCAGATTTACCATGTCTAGGTGAAAGCATTCAGGTAGCTATGTTTGCCGATGATACGGCCATTTTCTCTTCGGGTGCCTTATTCACTAATGTCTACAACTCATTGCAAGCAGTTCTTGACAAACTAGCAGTATATTACAGGAAATGGAAAATAAAAAGAAATGGTAATAAAACACAAGCTGTCTGGTTTTCGAGATGTAGGAAACTCTGCTACTGGCACTAAACTCAGTATGTGTGCAGTTGATATTGATTGGTCCGAAGACTGTAGATATCTAGGTATTATTCTAGATAAAAAACTCATCTTTCAAAAACACATCACTACCACAATTGACAAAATAAACAAAGTCGTAAGAGTTATGTATCCATTAGTGTGTAGAAAATCAAAGCTTAGCATAGAAAATAAAATTATAATATTTAAAACCATTTTTGAAGCTATACTCCTGTACGGGGCCCCTGTATGGTGTAATTGTCCTCGCAGACACAAAATAAAATTGCAAAGGTGTCAAAATAAAATATTGAAAATGTTGCTGAATTTGCCATGGCATTATTCGACACATGAACTACATGAAAATGCTAACGTTAAACCGGTAGAGTTCCTTATTGACAAAATCAATCGAAACTTCTTCGTCAATTGTTCTTTTTCTGACAATGTTCTCGTTTCCCGTCTTGCGTTATCCTAAATCACTACATATGTACTCTGTCTATGAAAATTATATCGAGGTCATTACTATATAAAATAACCGGAAAACTGTGCAATATTAGTCCTAAGATTCAAATAAGGGTTTTTTATTGTAGTTTTCCCTTAATTTATTACGTGTTATTCATTAAAATTGTGCTATTGTCGTTATATAGATTTAAGATTATAGTTGTAAAGGAATTGCTATCCTAAATCTGTTAAGTACTAGTTGTAAAATATACCATAAATGTAATTATCTACCAAATAAAAATTGAATTGAATTGTTAAATTTAAATGCACTTGAACAAATTATTATTATGCTTGGGGGGTTATAATTTATCCCCATGTAAAAGAACAATTCAATACATTCTTGGCGCACCCTTTTAATTAACGGTTTCGAAATTTAAGAAAAAATGTTTTAATTATTTTGGGAGGCCGCAAAAAAAATGACCAAATTAAGTAAATCTCTCTCTATTTTGTCAACATAATTGATTTCACTTTTAAATGATTATAAAATAAAATATAAGTACCTGTGAAAATCGCTGAGTACGCTGCTTACTCTGTGTGTTGCCGCTGCATCGGGAATCGGTCTATCTTTGGCTGCTCCACTGGATATTGTTGTTTTTATTTGCTTATTACTTTTTATTGCCTCCAGTGATGTCGTCGCTACCATATCTGATGTTTATTTTTCACTATTCCCTATCCTCGGTGTATAGCCCCAGAGGAACGCTTTTACTACTTGTAAAAATTCGCTTATTTTCCACTATTGCCGGTGTTTAGCCCCAGGCACGCTGTTTTTATCAAAATTTTGTTTTTAATTATTTTTCACTGTTGCCGGTGGTTCTCTGTAACCTTATGTGCTGCTACTGTGCTCTATTTTCTTCCTGGTGTAAGGGATATTTGGATCAGTCTAATCCACTGCCTAGTTCGTATTTTTTATTTTATTGGTAGGGGATGTTGGTATCCGCTTGATCGAGAAGTCCTTCGTTTTTAGTTGGTAAAGGATGTTAGAATAATCCCATTGGCACTAGTAGGCTCCTTTATTTTTTGTTGTTGGTAGGGGATAGTTGGAAAATCCCACCGCTGCCACCAAACATTTTGTTGTAATAGTAGATGTTACTACTCGCCTCGCTCTCAGGTAGCGTGTCTCCTTGTCCTGAAAAGGACGAAAGATCTCTTTAAGACCGCTCCCGAGGGGGGCCCGTTGCGGTCGCCGCCGCGCTTCCTCAAACCTTGAGGGAAGAGCAACAACCGATCGTTCGTGAGACGTCACTTTGGGAATAGCGTCCCTGTACCATGCAACCTTAGTACCCTCTGTTGGTTTCCGTAATCGTGGACGCTATAAGGGTTAAAACTTTGGTCTTGACACCACTCTACTCACCGGTTCCCTTTCCAATATTTTGGAGTCGTCCTGGTACCCAAAGAATCAGCCAACGTTGGTGACGATGGACAATTTCCAAAATAATAAAATATGATGGTTTTAATTTCAGTTTCGTTTTATTGAATGTTGATTTTCCTGGGGGCGATGCCTCCAAGGCAAGATATAAATTAAAATCAGAGCATTTCTGCAGATGTAAAATTAAAATTAGAGTATTTCTGCTCTGTGGCACGAGGATTAAGATACTGCGGCCCGGAGATCACTTTTCTATTCCTTTAAAAAGGAAAACAAATCGAGATTTGTGTCCCGAAAATACACATTTTCGTACAACAATCTCGATTTTTGGGTATCCTGAGTGAGATGCTCAGTGTTTACTTTAGATAAGAATTCAATTTCTTGAATTTGTCATATACCAACGCCGTGCTTCCTCGTCACGACCGAGGGAAGAGCGTGGAATGTATTTAGAATCAAATTTAACTTTTATAATAAAAAAACTTTTAATTTATATTTATCACGAGAGGTCCGAACACGTCTGTATTTGTTTTATTTTTTCTTTTTAATTTCTCTTCTTTCAATAAAATATTACACGTCACGACCTTCATGGTTGGAAGTCTGATTATTTCTCCTTTCTCAATCAAATATTACAAAACATTCTTCCTTTTCTTATTTACGATTTCGTATGAACGAAATCAATCTGTTACCCCTAGTTACCTACATGGGGGTGATTCATCATTCTAGTTAACTGAAACTATTGCAGCTGTTTAGGAATTTCGGATAACGGGGATTGTGTGCGATGTTATTATGTAAGGGATAGTTTGAAATTTTGTATGTGTATGTTATGTTATGATATGAAATTTGGGAATTAGGGATGATGAAATGTATTTCTAATGTAATGGAAATATGGAAATAGAATTGATATGCAAATGTATGAACTAATGAAATTGAATTGATGAGAAATTTATTTGAGATAAAAAAACATATTAAAGGATATATTTACTAATATAAAGCGTATAAATGTATATTATGGGATTTTATGGTGAAATTGACATGTTAGGATTGAGGTTAGGATTTTGGGAAGACAGTAGGGCTGCGCAGCACTAAAAATTCTTACGAAACTATTTCGCAGATGTGGGAATGTATCTGGTTCTGGTTTTGTATTTGTTTTTCTCAATGGAAAATTTTCAGATAGAGATAACGATCTCTGAATTTTGGTTTTCGATGATACCGTGGGGCAAATGTGACCCGATAAACGAATATTAGATTCGTTTATTGTGGATTTGATTTTAATTTATGATTTTGGATTTAATTATGCCGTGGGGGCAAATGTTAGGCGATAAACGAATGTTTGATTCGTTTATTGCGAATTTTGGATCATGTTTGGGTTTTTTTGGGTTTTAATAGGATTTAGGGTTTTTGAGTAATATATCTAGGATTTGGATGTAGGAATGGGGGAAAAGGGTGGTAGGGCTTTTTGGAGCACTACAATATCACTGAAATCCCGATTTAACAACCTCCAACAATTACTAAAATCAAATTATAGATTAGCAATAAATTTGTATTGGAACAACATAATTCGAGCTATAAAATCTAACAACCCGAACATTTTTTTTTTATTAGATTTCTCTTGGGAGAAGCGAACCTATAGCGCCGAGTGGTCGCTCCGAGATGCCATCAAATAACTGTTGCAGTTCTTTTTGGACAGTTGCAGGTTGTAACGGTCCGGGAATACTCCCGTGGGAAGGGAGTTCCACAGCTTCCCCGCTCTGTAACGAAACGAGTTCTGTTGCAGCGATGTTCGCGCCGTCGGGAGATGAACTGCAAACTGGTCCGATCCGTCGAATTGTCTTGTGGGTCGCACATAAGCCGAATTGCGTGGAACAATGCCACGATTCTCCCAAGAACAGTACCCGAACATGTTCCCAGAAATTAATAAGACATTCAGGAGATATAATCAAAATCAGATTCAGTGACTCCACATACCACGTAATGACGAAAACAATCAAATATTAATCAACATAGAATCTCGGTTTTCTCGAATTTGATGACGATAATTTGGCAAATGCTGTTAACGTTAATAACAGGGCTAATAGCCTATTAATACCGAAGGAGGAGATCCAGGGTATCTTCGACTCACTAAGAAACAATAATTCAGTGGAAATAGATGGAGTACCAAATATCGTACTCAATTATCTACCAGCATTATCAATAGAGATATACATAGTTCTATTTAACAACGCGTTAATTAATGCAAATTATCCCACGCGTTTCAAAACAGCAATCATTCAGCCTATACTAAAAGGGGGCAGTTACGAACCTCGTGTCCATGCCCTCGCTCAACTAATAAACTACTTTATGCAAATTCTACTTGGCAAAAATAATAATAAAAAAGGCGTTGGCGCCGAATAAAAAATAATAACGTCAACGGCAAAAAAATACAATAATTAATAGAGAACCAGATATGACATAGAACTGATGTATTACAAGTATTATAAAATAAAGGATAACCTTACTCCAAGCTTTGCTTAAATGGGTTGATGACAAGAACATTATTCCAAGTAACCAGTTTGGCTTTAAGACGGAAATTTTCGGGTGTGTTTATGTGGGTTCTGGGTCACTTGTGACGTCATCAGCGACGTCACCCTGAAAGCTCTCTTGTGAGATCTTTGGATTGTATTTTATTTTAGAGCATACTGTTAGGTGTGGTGAAAGCTCTCTTGTGGGAGCTTTGAATACTTTTAGGAGTACTGAAAACTCTCTTGTGGCTGCAACATCGTCAAATAAACTCAATTTTTAAAGTCGAAATCTTTTGTTTATATTAATTGTGTGTGAATGAGTGAATGTGAGAATTTCATCATATTACACGGAGTATAGGATGAAAGGGATTATGGAGTATAGCTTAATGATGGAGTTTACGTATGGCATAATTACGGTGTTTGGTTACTATATAAGTGGTAGGGCGTATAGGTAGGTAGACATTAGGGTGTATAGGTAGAGGTAGGCATTAGAGTGTATAGGCAGATAGGGATTATGGAGTATAGCTTAATGATGGAGTTTACGTATGGCATAATTACAGTGTTTGGCTGCTACATGAGTGGCAGGGCGTATAGGTAGGTAGACATTAGGGAGTAGGGGTACAGGTAGGCATTAGAGTGTATAGGTGGGTAGGGATTATGGAGTATAGGTAGCGGTATGCATTACAGTGTATAGGCGGGTAGGGATTATGGAGTATAGGTAGTTTGGAATTATGGAGTATGGGTAAATAGGAATTATGGAGTATAGGTAGATGGGGATACCTGTTATATCTATTACTACAATGTTTGTAGGTGTAGAATAAAACCGCTGCTTTGATATTGAAAAATTACGGAGTTAGATGTAGAATAATTACGGCATTTGATATAGAATAATGGTGGAGTTTACGTATGGCATAATTACGGTGTTTGGCTGCTACATAAGTGGTAGGGCATATAGGTAGGTAGACACTGAGGTGTATAGATAGTTAGGAATTATGGAGTGTAGGTAAATAGGGAACATGGAGTTTAGGTAGATAGGGATTATGGAGTGTAGGTAGTTATGAATTATGGAGTATAGGTAGTTCGGAGTTAGGGATTATAGGTAGTTAGGAATTATGCTGTATGGGTAAACAGGGATTGTGGAGTGTAGGTAGTTAGGAATTATGGAGTATAGGTAAATAGGGAATATGGAGTATAGGTGGTTAGGAATTATCGAGTATAGGTAGTTAGGAATTATGGAGTATAGGTAGATAAGGATTATAGAGTATAGTTAAATAGGGATTATGGGGTATAGATAGGTAAGAATTATGGGGTATAGGTAGATAGAGATTATCAATTATTGGTAGATGGGGATTATGGAGTATAGGCAGATAGGGATACCTGTTTTATATATTATTACGATGTTGGTAGGTGTAGAATAATACCGCTGCCTTGATATTGTCAAATTACGAAGTAAGGTATAGAATAATTACGGTATTTGATATAGAATAATGGTGGAGTTTACGTATGGCATAATGATGGTGTTTGGCTGGCACACAAGTGATAGGGCGTATAGGTAAATAGGGATTATGGAGTATAGGTAGTTAGGAATTATGGAGTATAGGTATATAGGGAATATGTAGTATAGGTGGTTAGGAATTATCGAGTATAGGTAGTTAGGAATTATGCAGTATCGGTAGTTAGGGATATAGAGCATAGGTAGTTTGGGATTATGAAGTATAGGTAGTTTGGGATTGTGCAAAGGTCAAAGTTTTATTATAAGTTTTTATTAATAAGTTTTAGCGGTTAAGGTTAATGTTGAGGTAGGTTAATTGTGTGACACTTTTGTGTTTTACGATTATATATAAAAGAAGATACTTGAATGAATGGGGGTAACCCATAATGATTAATGTTCTACGAGAGCAGAGATAAAGAAATTGAGTTTGATTTAAGCGAAGTAGGAAGAGATTCAATACGTTTTAAAAAGCATTTTAAGGAGCATAAAGTTCGGCTCAGGTTGAATATGAAACCGCTGAGGAGATTATTCCATACTTTATTACGGAAGACTTGTATTCGTTGCAGACTTGTGAAATAGTCATGTTTTGGTGTGAAACTTTAAAAGATCCTCACAAGTTGTGTGCTTGTAGTCAAGAATGATGAGAATTATCGTTTGGAGATGTCACAATAATTGGAAATGTATTAGAAATGTATGCGACGCCAGAAGATGCAAATCGAACACTATTGGCAAAAAAATTTTAAATGGTGAATGTGTTGATTGGTTATTGAACATTTTTAAGTCCCATTAAGAATCGCAGCAGTATTTATATTGAACATGTTTTCAAATCGATTCACAAATGCGTACTACTAAATGCACACTTGTTTTTTTTATAAAATACTAATAAAGCATTTATTCGGTTCACCACTCTTTTAATTCTATGACACGAGCAAGTATCGGGACCCGCTTTACAAGTATTGGAAGACCAAGGGCAATTGGTGTAATGGCATCCGTGAATAGTCTCGACGGAAGGCAGGTTTCCAAATTTTCTTAGAAACGCAATACATTTTAAGATCTCTTTGTAATGCTCCTCAAGTATAGTGTGTTTATTGTTTAGTAAAAAATTTAAAATTTCATCCAAGATTAAAGAAGACATGGTTTCAAATTGAATTTCCAATGATAATATATAATGTTTGCTTCGCGAAGTTCTTCAACAATTGGGTTTATTTCATTTTGGAGATTGTTATTGCCCGCTCTTTGTGATGCAATTAAAAGTCTTAGTCTATGAACGAGCTCATTGGGGTTAACCCCATAGATATAATCAACAGGATTATTAGAGTATGAATTGTCATTGTATACTTTTCCAATTTTCTTCTGCGTTTGAAGTAAAGGTTGAATAATATGCTCATATTTATGTCCTCTATTACCTTTAATTTGTGAGCTACTATCGTAATTTTTCAAGTGTGCTTTTGTTTTTTGTAAAATCTTAAGGTATTGATCCATTCTTCATTGACATATCGATCTTTTCTATTGTTGTATTCCAGAATACTACCCTTTATTAAATTTAACACTGAATCTCCTACACATCCTTAAAAACTTCCCTTAACATATATTACATTCTCACTTAATACATACCATTCATAAACATTCACAATATTGCCAGTTACAGCACATTTAATAACATGCCCCTTTTCATAACTTGCCCCTTTTTATTTCAAAACAGAGCACTTTGATTTTCGTTCAAATTTTATTCAATTTAAAAGTCACAGAAACTAAAGGAATACTTTGAGAAAATTTGTTTTGTTCATATTATAATTTACAGTAAATTAGAACAATATGTTCTATAAGTAGAGAAAAAATTCAATAGTAAAATCAGTTTTGAGTTTAGAGTTGAGTTCAGTTAGTTGGTTGCCAATCAAAGAGT
The DNA here is from genome assembly GCA_963931805.1 of Microdon myrmicae. Taxonomy (NCBI): domain Eukaryota; kingdom Metazoa; phylum Arthropoda; class Insecta; order Diptera; family Syrphidae; genus Microdon; species Microdon myrmicae. Next base: position 28,226,187 of record OZ007497.1, on the reverse strand, counting down.
TGAGGAAGTTGAGAAGTAGTTTGAGTTTTGTTATAAAAAAAAAGAAGGAGAAGCTCTAATAAAAATAAACAAAGTAACACACAATAAAAGAAAAGAAACATTTTTCAATTCAAAACCGGACAACTTTATATCAAGAATTGAAATAAAACAAAACGCGAATTGAAGAAAGAAGATTTAATAAAGGAATAATAAAAGGTCCCCGCTCTTCCCTCATTCCGAGGAAGCACGGCGGGGCTTCAACACTATGAGTTTTACGTCACTGTTTTTCTTCAGGAGAGCTTTGGAATTGTAATCGTCGTCGTCGTCGTCGTTGTCGTTGATGCTTTACTTTCACAATTATATAGGCATCGGCAGCAGCAGTATTACCACTATTCACATTTTTCACGAGGTCTTTTAAGGGTTCGACTATAAGCTTAAAAGTATTTTAAAATTCCATTCCCTTCATAGTTTTTTCAGCTTTAAGAAACATATCTTCTTTTCAAAGATTTTTTAGTCTGTGCGAGATCCTTAAGTAAATTTTCATTAACTTCCATATTTGGGTAAAACAGGGTGGTTGAAAACAGGGGGCTGTTCTGATGTTATCATATAATCATCATCATCATCGGCACTACAACCGGGAACTGGTCTTGGCCTTATTTAGCAAGCTTGTTAAATTTTCCATAATGATTTGTTTTTTCCGGGCAAGGTCACTAGTCTTGCGCCAGAGTCTCCCCGACGGGGAATCAAACCCCGGTCTCCCGCGTTACAGGCGGGTATACTAACCACTATACTATCGAGGAGCCTTTATCATATAAACAGTTGTTTAATAACTGAACAGCTTTATACAGATACAATTTCTTTAAAAGATTTATTACACCGACCTTTATCTTAAGTAGATTCTTTATTAATAACCAAGAAACCATATGCATCTTTGCAACATTTTGTGCACAATTCTCTGAATCGTATATATATATATATATATATATATATATATATATATATATATGTGCTTCAGATTAAGTCCGTCTTGTTTAAATATAACTATATAGTTTGCATTGTCTCGAATCAAATGTTTTGGTATATGCGTATACGATTGACACAAGTGTAATGAACTTGTTGTCACTCACTTTAAACACCACACACACGTTGGAATCCCTTTAAAATCAAACACATATTTTTCTTTACGGTATTTTATTGTTTCTGTCTTAATTACTAGCCAGCACTATTTTAAACGTTATTATTTTTGGCCTTGTTACTAGCCAACGCTATTTTCCACAAACACCCGACACAAACCAACTCAGATATTTTACCCACTCCATCAATGTTCGTTTTTTCATCGTACGAAAACTTTTCTTACCCTGCAGATAAAGGATTTTCCTTTCTTTGTCTTTCCCAAATTTGGGATCGAAAGAGGAAACACAAAAGAACGATCAACAAAGGATCTTGCCGAAGAGCATTTACGATCCTTTGTGTCGGTCGGCGATAAACGTACATGTAGTTCGTTTTATGGCGCGAGTTGTTTGTTTTAACTTGTGTTACGTCCGGTTTCCGCCACCACCATCATTCGATAATTAGTAATTTTAATATAATTTGTTTTAAAGTGGTCTGATGGTAAGGTGGTGAAGGATTTGCACGATCCACAAGTGAGTTTTCGAACACGCCCCGATTCGGGTGTGGATCGTGCAGCTCTTCGAGTTCGAATTCGGTTTTCGAAGTGGACGTGAATGGGGAGCGAAAGAGAGAACTGGTGAATGTTTTTGATATACGGTTTTGCAATTCCGTTTTCGATTGGATTGAAAAAGAGCAAGAAGAAATACGGTGGTTGGTCGTCCCGGTGCATTTTTTGGGAGCAAGGAAAGAAAAGAAACCCGTGCCCTTTTTTTTGGCTTAAAATTAAAAAGTAAAACTAGAAAATTAAAAAAGTAAAAGGAATGTTTTCAAAAACACACTAGATTCCCAAAAGTGTTAAAATTGTTTGAAGACTTTTAAATATATCTCATAATTACTTAAAGTTCTCAGTGTCAGTTTCTTTCAATTGATTCGGTCGCCAAAATTTACCCTTCATATAAATCCTAACCCAGATATGACCCGAGTGTGAACGTGCAAAACCAATCAACTATAATTTTTTTTACAGTGTCACGAACATCTATTTGCAATTAAATGCTGATCACTGACCTGGAGAGCTGTTTCTAAAATATCAAATTGTTTCAATGGTGCCCATGGAAATAGAGGAGCTTCAAAATATGATCTATGGATTCTAACTAAATCATTCACCATTGAAAGGACTAATCTGGCCGAGAGTGGGAACACTGTACATTCTTGACCATTGCATTCTAAAATTACAGGTAAAATAAAATTAAATTAGAATTGATTTTCTGTGGCAGACACCAAAATACTGTCACACTTGGTTTAGTTAAAACGGAAAACGATGCTGATTGTGTTAATGGTTTTGGGTAACCATATTTCTAGATGATCATAAAATTGCTGGCGCGCATTTTGGAGAAAGACATCTGGTCCGCACATTTGGATCCTAGGGGAAATTTGTGTCGAACCTCTGGTTCGATTATTATATTTCCAAGTTTTTCATGTGAGCAAATTGAATGTTTAGTTCAATTTACTTTGAGTTTAATTGATTAGCGCAAATTGAACGTTTAGTTCGATTTGCTTGCTATCCATTTATGTAGAACCATTTGATGTATGGGCTAATGTTTTTGTAGTGTAGTGTCACATCCTTTAAGTGGATGTTTTTGGCGTGTATCGCCGCTAGTGGTGGAGACTGGCTCCAAAGGGGTAAGTTTTATGGGATGGGTGGTTGTGGCCGTAACACAAGTAGAAACTATCCACCTCGTTATGTCGTCCCATACGGAAATATTCTTTTGTTTATCACACGCAACATCATCAAATATAAATACTGAATTTCGTGTTGCTTCAGAAGGCGCAATAATTTCACAATTTTTTGAAAATTCATTGTATACCACACCCTTGATAGACTTTATTAGCCTTCTCAAGTATGTATACTTTGGTTGATGCAAAGACTCTGAGTATATGTAAAGGTTTTCAAATTTTAAGCCATTGGGATCGAGAATAATGCTCAGCATGATATTATTTTTTCCACAGTTTGTTGGTGCAACAATTATTCCTCGAACGCTATTTGGGTAAAATGCTCCATGTTTCCTATGTTCTTTCATTTTAGTATCAAAATATTTAACTTTAATAATATTTTTGTTGTTTTATGAATCGCATTTTATTACTGAATGAAATTAAAGAATATAAAAGTGACAACGTTTTATAGGCAAACATTTAATAATTGAATATGAATCAGGGGATTCTGGGCCGGAAAGTGACATCATCCCGGGGATTTCCTGTGATCCTAGGGGGGTCCCCTGTGACGTCATCCTAACAAATCACCCTAGACCCTGACTCCTGACCCCTACACCCTGACCCCTAGACCCTGACCCCTAGACTCTAGACCCCTGATACCTGACCCCTAGACCCTGATCTCTACACCCTGACCCCTAGACCTTGACCATGAGCTCGGCCCTTTAGGGTCGAGATCTTTCTAACTTCGAGCTCGACCCTTTAGGGTCGAGATGTTTGACCCTTAGGTCAAAAGTCGAAGGTCAGTGGTGACGGGTCTGGGTGCTAGAGGTCAGGGGTCGGGGGTCTAGGTCTTTTTATCTTCTTAGTTTCTAAATAAGATGCTAGTCAAAAATGCTTAAATTCTACCTTAATTATCTTATCTTATAACGTACTTTTATAAGAAACATTTGGAAAACTTTGTGTCGAATTTTTTGTTGTTTTTTTCTTAAAATTTAACCTACATAGTTTTTTTAATTTTTTTATTTTATTTAAAATAACTTAACTTAACTTGACTTAAATCTTATACTACCCTAATTCTAGAAAAGCTAAGTCTATGTAAGCTGGCTGATGATACTGTTATTCTATTCTTCTTTATATGCTATTCAACCACCAGAACTGTTCACGCTGTCCAATAATATCGTCCCAGTCTCTGTAGGAGATAGCCCAACTGAAGCGCAAGAGCTCTTCTTCGGTGCACGTTACCTCCCGGTCGTAGTCTGGGGTTTCTCTATTCTACATGAGAACCAACCCACAATTCCAACCACAATTTCCACCTTATTTCGACCGCTTTCAGCGCGCCATACATACCCATTTGAAATAACATGTTTTCTCCAAGGACATGTTTTCTCCATCATCATCCACTGGCTTGGGTATTTACCAACACTCCATAGAGTTTCTCCCACGGTATTATTTCCCTAGCCGACGCGCCGTCGTATTGACTTTTCCCAGATCACCCGTTCGCTTGGGATCAATGATCTCTTTTTGCAAGTGAATAGCACCAACCAGGTTCTCCTCTCCTTCGCAGTTCTGTCTTTCCATAGTTCAATGTTCTCTGAATACACCATAGCCGTAACACTGGGTCAGTAGGTCATGTCAGTAACAGCAGTTGATACCAACACACACAACCAAAGCTACCTCGAGATCACAGTACATGGAGTTTCTGTTCTCTCATTCTACCACGTTCATCGATTATCAATTAACCGAAGTTACCACACTTCGGGGAGCGTGACAATGAGAGAGCAGAGGCGTGGTCTCTTTTGGTCGTCCTGTGTGTAAAATGAAATACAGAATTTCACCCCTAATTCAATGTCACATCTGTCACTGTCAGTGTCACTGTCTGCATAAAAACGTATGTTTTCGATCATTAATTTAGGAGCGCAGGGTAGTTAAGAGTGAGTTTTTAATCTAGTAATAGGGAACTTGAAATAAGTCCCCTCGATACTTAATAAAAGCAGAAGAAAAACCTAACACACGGAGTTTCGTTTAATCAAAATATTGGTCCGTTTCCCAACACAACCCAAGCAAAACAACATCGTTACGCAGAAGGTCGCAGCGTGTTGTTGAATGGTTTACAACATAAACATTCTTAGAACACGAGTTATAGTTTTCTGGTCCTATTTGAAATCCGAGAATCACGACTCGAGGGGAAAGTCGACCCAATCTTCCATTAACACCAAAATAGAAAAATCCAGGAAATCAAAACTCGTAGTTTTCTTTCTTTATTGTCACTTTTTATTATATCTTATATTTACACTAACTCTCCTATTCATTCGTCTTTCTATTTTATTCAGTTTACACTTATTTCTATTTTTCTTTAAGTCTATTCACAATTCTTTCTGAGCAAAGGTTTAATATGCACCCTACTTAGTTCTTTGTTTGTAATAAGTAATGTTCGTTTCCTTTTTTTTCTGAATCTATTTGCTAACTTCTTTTAGAATCGGTTTGACATCCACTCTGCTTATTTTTTTGTAGCAAGTAACATTCACTTCGTATTCCTTGATCTATCCACTTTGCTTGGTTTTTTTTTATATTTACATTAAGTAACATTCATTAGATCGCTTGGTCTAACCACTTTGCTTAGTTTTTTTATTTACATCAAGTAACATTCACTTCGTATTCTTTGGTCTATCCACTTTGGTTAGTTTTTCTGTTTACATCAAGTAACATTCACTTCGTATTCTTTGATCTATCCACTTTGCTTAGTTTTTCTATTTACATCAAGTAACATACACTTCGTATTTTTTGATCTAACCACTTTGCTTAATTTTTTTATTTACTCCAAGTAACATTCACTTCGTACTTCTATTTTATTTTTGACTTAATATCCAACCTCCACTCTTACGACCAAACACCGACTTTCATGACCAACCCCAGACTGACTTCTTACCGGCTTTCACCTCTTCTCGACAGCTCGGGGTCAACACTTCCCGATTACGATAATGCAATTTCATTTCGCAGTTGCCTAATTTCCGATTTTCGATTTCAATCCGCAATTGCTTTGTACTGTGGTGTCAGCCAATATTTCTTCATTGATTTGCACCACAGTTCAACGTCCGCAATTGCGAATTGACCCACTTAACTCTTTTGCAATAATTTTTTGCGTTTTGTGATTCGTGCCGAAATATGCAATTAATTGCTTTTGTATTATTTGGTAATCGTTTCGGAATATGCAATTAATTGTTTTTATGCGATTTCTCAATTGCTCTTAAATATGCAATTAATTGCATTACCGTTCTGGGTGTCATATGAGTTTAGAATCGGGTGGCGTTCTTTTGCTTGAGTGTATCAATGACCTCATGTAAATCATCTTTGTCTATGATGTCACTGACACATTTAACACACGTGAACATTATAAATGTACCTATATACATGACTCCAATTGTTGTCGAGTTTATTTTTTATTAAATCGGTTCAACCTATCAAAGTCAAATTGTTAACAAACGAAAATTTGGTATATTTTACAGTGCAATCATGCCGCGCCGTGCTTCCTCGTGAAATTGAGGGAAGAGTCGCGTTCACGGAGTTTTCTTTAATAAAAGAAAAGGGTTTTTACTTCTTTAATAATATTTTTATTTTAAAATATATGTCCATTCCTCTGGACGTTCTACACAAAACTGAAACAACAACTATCGACAAAAAATGAAACTTCGGTGCACCATCCTTTTCTTTAATGGATTTTGTGTAATTAAAGGAAACATGGAAACCGGTTTTTTTTTATCTGCGCTACGGCGGCGTCAGAATTTTGTGCAGACAAAAGTCTTAAGAGATGATCTCTAAATGGGTATTGAATGACCCGAAATGTAGATGTTCAATAAAACGAACATTAGTTAGGAAATTCTGTATAAATGGTTGTGAAGAATATTTTCTTTAATGATGCGTCTATGGGTAAGCATCTGGTTTTACCCATTTCGTTTTATTTAACGTTTTTGGATGTTTGTTTGGAAGAATTGAAACCATGTGCGACAATTGAACGTTTGGTTCAATAAGTTTGACATTGGATTCAATTTGAGGATATGGATGGATGATATGGGGGAAAATGGAATATGTATGGGGGAGGAATATGATAGGGCTTCATTTGGTTGGTTGGCATTGTTGATTCGAATATCTGGCAGAAATTTTATGATATGTGTATCATTAGCTTAGAAATTGCAGGGTCTTTTGTGTTTCATCATCATCATCATCGGCACTACAACCGGGATGCGGTCTTGGCCTCAATTAGCAAGTCCTGAGGCTCGTTAAATTTTCCATAATGATTCGCTTTTTCCGGGCAAGGTCATCAGTCTTGCGACAGTCTTTTGTGTTGGATGAACATTATTGTCGGCGATTTTTTAAAATTGATAAATTGATTGACTTACAACACGATATTCTCTAGAGGGTTAAGCTGTATTTCATAGGTCTCACATCAGGTCATTGTGCATGTCAGATCATCATCAAAGATAGAAAGCATCGCCCCAGGTCTGTGGGGAATTTAAGTTCTGTAATTATCTATTGTATTCAATCAATTTCAGTACCGAACATGTTAATTAACACTCATTAAAAGTATTATTACTCAATTATCTGATATTGTAAATAGTAGATGATGATCTGTAATGTCACACCGAAGGTATCTGTAATGTCACACCGAAGGTATCTGGAAAGAACATAACTCTTATCATTTTGATAGACGAAGTCAATCCCTTTCTCTCTTAGAGACATACCATCATCTCGCTAACCATTCTAGAGTGAAGTAGACCAGTCGTACTTTATCTATTTAAAAGATTGAATTTTATTATTCCAGTTAGTGATAGCCAGGTAAAAATGGAGAACGGTTCGTTTTTGTCATTCGCGATTATCTTTATACCATTGTTGTTCTATTGGTGTTTGAAATGGCATTATGGGTATTGGACACGACGTAATGTTCCTGGTGAGGAGCCGCGCTTGCTTTTTGGAAATATGGAAGGTCTATCGAAAAAAGCGGGACCATATGAATTGAATGCTAGAATATACAAGAAATTCAAAGGCAAGGCACCACTTGCTGGATATTTTCAATATCTGCGACCGGCGATTATTCCACTTGACTTAGAATTAATTAAGAATATTCTTATTAAAGATTTCAAATGCTTCCCTAATCGGGGTTTATATTATAACGAACGGGATGATCCTTTATCAGGAAATCTGTTTTTTCTTGAGGACGAGAAATGGAAAACTCTTAGAGCTAAATTGACGCCAGCATTCACTTCGGGTAAGATAAAGTTGATGCTCTCACCGATGGTAGGTGTAGGTGAGTGTTTAGTTGAAGTCTTGTCGAAGAGGATCGAAGACAATCCGAATGTGAGTCTAAAGGGCTTATTAAGAGGATTTTCACTAGATGCGATAGGTGTGTGTACTTTTGGGTTAGAGTGTAATACCTTGAAAAATCAAAATATGAAACTTAGAGACATAGCACTAAGCGCTTTCCATAATTATAATTGGAGTCCGCTCAGAGTTCTCTTTGAAACTTTTCCTAACTTTGCACGATACATGCACATTAGACGAACACCTAAGGGCATGTCCTCATTCTACATCAATGTAATAAAACAAACTGTAACCATGCGGCAAAATGAAACCACTAGACGGAATGACTTTATGGATGTTCTCATCGATTTGTTGAAAAATAACTTTCTGACGTTGGAAGAAATTGCTGCTCAATCCATACTGTTCTTTAGCGCCGGTTTTGAGAGTTCGGCAACTGCTATGGATTTTGCGTTATACGAATTAGCTCTTAATCAAAATATTCAAGATAAATTGAGGCAGGAAATTAACGAGATCATCGGCAAACATAAAGGAGAACTAACTTACGAAGGCATGAACGAAATGACTTATTTAAATAAAGTAGTCAGTGGTAAGTAAAAGTTTATTTGTAATTTGGAACAAGTTGAATTCAGATTTCTGTGTCCTTTTTAGAAACATTACGGAAGCACTCAGGAGGTATACATTATAGACGAATAGCTGCCGTTGACTATCCAACGAATGATTCAAAATACATTATTCCGAAAGGAACTTTGGTGATGGTGCCTGTTCAAGCAATTCATAATGACCCCGAATATTATCCTAATCCAGATGTATTTGATCCCGAACGATTTTCATCAGAGGAAATACAAAAGAGACATCCAATGGCATATTTCCCATTTAACGATGGACCTCGAAACTGCATCGGTTTACGAATGGGCAAAATGCTAGTTAACGTCGGTTTAATTATGTTGATTAGGAATTTCAACTTCTCAATAACAAAGGCAACTTTAGTGCCACTAGAGTATAGTAAATCTTTGTCCACGCTTGCCCCTGCCCGTCCTATTGTGTTAAAGGTACAGGCAGTATGAAAGTTGTTGGTTTTTAAAAATGTGTTAGAAAGCTTCAGGGAACATGTGTTGGCCAATTACTTTTCTTAAGGGATTAAGGGATTACTTACCGTAGTTACTGGGCTGTTTCGTAATGCTTGCATTTTCAAAAGAATAAACTCGAATAAAGTCGAATGTGACTAGCCCCGATTGTGACATGTTTTAGTTCAAGATTTGCTATGTCAGTGAGTAACGAATCTTTTAAGAAAACCTTTTGGAACAATTTGTAAGTTATGATATGTTTTTTCATGTGTCATAATTGAAAATATATTCGAATTCACTTATTTATTTATTTATTTATTTATTTATTTATAAATTTTTTTTTTGTCACTACACAGACAATTTTGTGAGTAAATTTAAGTTATCTCTGTTTTTTTTTTTTTTGTTTCCATTTATTGTCTTTGTTGTCATTCATTTCATTTTTCAACATTTTTTATTTCCGTTTTTCTCTTAGATTCTAAATTATAGGCTAGATAAAAAATGCTTAAATTCTAGCTTAATTATCGTATGTTATAACCTACTGGTCTTACGCAGACGCTCTAAGATAAACTTTACATGTTTATTGTAAAATTTGCTTTTCGACAACAGAACTTGGTTTTTTTATTATACTTATTTTAATAGCAACGAAAAACCAAAAATACTTTGTGTCAATTTGGTTTTTTTTTTTTAACTTAAATTTAACTTACATCTATATCCTGATCCTAGAAAAGCTAAATCTGTGTAAGCTGGTTAATTTTGGAGTTACTTTACCGACTTTGGTACATAGGTCCTTCTTTGCCATTCAACCACGAAAACTGTTGCTGCTGTTTAATAATGTCATCCCGGTCTCTATGAGAAATAGCTCTATTAAACCGCAAAAGCTCTCCTTCGATGGGCGTGACTTCTCGATAGTAGCACAATCGCCCGTCTACGAAAGATCTACCTACATGTTAAATCAGCGGAACTCCAGATTCATCCTGTATAAGATCCTCATATCAAATTTAGGAACGCTTCTGGTGGAACAAAGCGATTGCGGTGCACCCTCCCAAAATACAAAGTATTTGTATAATAAGCTCCGAAAATTAGGTCATTGAACGCAACTATTGCTCTCGCAATATGTCCTCTGATTAATTTGATGATACAATTATCCACCCTGTTTATGTAGGCTTCGTTATATAAGGTGTCATTTGGATAATCCGTTTTGTAGTCAGATTCCGGTGTTCGATATAATCTGAGACAAGTTCTAAGACATTTTCTTTCGAACATCTAAATGTTTTCCATCATATTTGGGCCTATATTGAACAAGACTGGACATCCATATATAATCATGGGCCTGATTAGTGTCATATAGCATATAACTTTTACCCTGCTATCAAGTTGGCTACAATGGAATCGCCTCCTTGCCATAGTAAATGTTTTCTTGGCCTTGATCAAAGCTGCCCCCACATATCTGTTAAAACACAGGTACTGATCAAGCCAAACACCAAGGTATTTAGCCACACTCTTCAATTTCAATTCAATTTTATTTGGTAGATAATTACATTTATGGTAGATTTTACAACTAATATTTCAGAGATTTAGGATAGCAATTCCTTTACAACTATAATCTTAAATCTATATAATGACAATAGCACAATTTTAATGAATAACAAATAATAAATTAAGGGAAAACTACAATAAAAAACCCTTATTTGAATCTTAAGACTAATATTGCACGGTTTTCCGGTTATTTTATATAATAATAACCTCGATATAATTTTCATAGACAGAGTACATATGTAGTGATTTAGGATAACGCAAGACGGGAAACGAGAACTTTGTCAGAAAAAGAACAATCGACGAAGAGGTTTCGATTGATTTTGTCAATAAGGAACTCTACCGGTTTAACGTTAGCGTTTTCATGTAGTTCATGTGTCGAATAATGCCATGGCAAATTCAGCAACATTTTCAATATTTTATTTTAACACCTTTGCAATTTTATTTTGGGTCTGCGAGGACAATTACACCATACAGGGCGCCGTACAGGAGTATAACTTGAAAAATGGTTTTAAATATTATAATTTTATTTTCGATGCTAAGCTTTGACTTTCTACACACTAATGGATACATAACTCTTACGACTTTGTTTATTTTGTCAATTGTGGTAGTGATGTATTTTTGAAAGATAAGATTTTTATCTACAATAATACCTGGATATATACAGTCTTCGGAACAATCAATATCAACTGCACACTTACTGAGTTTAGTGTCATTTGGTAGGTAGCAGAGTTTCCTACATCTCGAAAACCAGACAGCTTGTGTTTTATTACCATTTATTTTTATTTTCGATTTCCTATAATACACAGCTAGTTTGTCAAGAACTGCTTGCAATGAGTTGTAGACATTAGTGAATAAAGCACCCGAAGAGGAAAAGGCTGTATCATCGGCAAACATAGTGTGGTGTAAAATGTTTGGCAGGGTCGCCGTGTGGTGTAAAATGTGTGGTGTACAAAGGTACTATGGAGGTGGTGTTTCTCCAAGTGAATTTGGTCGTGTACCGTCGCTGGTACCGGTTCACGAAAATGACCTCGCTCTTAAGTCCAGAGTGCTCTTTTTACAAAATTACGCCACTCGCCGTAACAATGCACCAAAAGGGAGTGAAACACTAGATTCAATTTAAATGGCTGCTCTTTATTGTCACTAATCCTTTTGATTAAATATGCAATACTATTTTTCATTTTTGATTTAACTTAATAATTGTTCAAAGAAAGCACAATACGATTTCAGTTAATATAATAAATTGTTCGGAACAAGCACAATATCATTTTGGTTTAACTTAATAATTGTTCAGATCAAGCACAACATCATTTTGGTTTAACCCAATAATTGTTCAGAGCAAGCACAATATCCTTTTGGGTTACGTATTAAGTGTTCAACAGTACAACCTCCACCGGTGAGCTAGTTCGGGCTAAACTTTTTCTCGTTTGCTGATGCCATTCGTATCTCACACACTTGGTCATCGATTTCATGACCATATATGGTAAGATATCCCTTTTGCGTTTAAGTTCAACGCAAAAGGGGTTGGAATGTACACACGATGGTTGATTTTGCTACTCATTGTGTGCGTCCGCGAATATGCAGACATTGCATAATTCCCCCTTCTAAGTTCGCAACAGGTGTGTTGGAGACGGAGCAGCACACGACTGCCGACTGGCAGACTGAGCATCGCACATTTTATACTCTGGCTCCTTGTTCCTGTGACAACATGCGAACGAGGGAAAAGAGACAAAAAAGCGAATATAAGCAGCGGCAGTTGTGGAGTTGGCACCTTACCGACCAAAGAGCAGATTATCAGACGCCAAAGACGTAATCTGCGTTTACTACCGCACCCAAGACCCACCGGTCTTGTAAGATTTCTTTCCCACCATCCCTCTATAAAAGTAGTTAGAGAACACTCGGACTAACACTGTCCACACTATCCTTGGATACCCCCCCTTTTTTCTTCTCTTTTCAGATGCCGCGAGACCGAGCCCAATATCCTCACGGATGTGGGTGATTCTGGTTATCGCAAGATGACCAGAAGTCAGAGACAAGATGAAGGACACATATGTCCTGTCTCGCCAAATTCGGCCTTCTCGCCACATTTTTTTTTTTTTTTTTTTTTTTGGAGTTGGCACCAGTACAAGTCAAGCAGTCAAACGCTGCACATCAATATTGATAAAGAGATTAACGGATAGATTGGTTATATTTAAATAAATTTGAATTAGTAAATCGAGTTTACAAATTGGTCCTTAGACCCGGAGCAAGTCATCGAGGGAAACACAGCAGCTGCCGACTGGAGAACACAAGCTGTGCAACGTGGGATCCAAGTGTTTCAACTACAACGCATTGAAGCACACCCGCTGCGACCAAGCAGACAGACGGTCGTGCAGCCTAACCAGCCAGCAGCAAACAGCAGCGCACTCAGTTACGTAAGCTACAGCCGATCCACAAGCATCGGATTCAAGTAGCTAGTGGCAATTTCGATCCACAAGCATCGAAAGGAAGGCAGCTAACTCACAATGGGTACGAGTGATTCGCCAAGCAAGGCAATGGCGGATCAGACTGTTCCGGCAAGCAAACGAAGACGAGGAGTCCTTAAGGGATTCCTCACGCGGTTGGAGGAGTTCGCCACCAAGGCGAATGAAGTGACCAGAGAGGAAGTCGCATGCCGACTAAGCAAGCTGGAAGACGCGTTTAAATCCTTTGAGCGCCTCCAAGAAAGCAACGAGGAGAACGACCCGGACCTGGACATCGACAGGGAGAACGAGGAGCGAGCAGCCTTCGAGGAGCGATACTTTCCGCTGCAAGGCAGACTCACCCAGCGTCTGAACGCGTCCACAAGCACGGGCGCCACCACATTGGATACATCAGGAGACACCCTGGGACCGTTAACTACTCCAACGCTAACAGCAGAGCAACCAGGAATGGAGAGGTTGCTTGACACACTAAATTCCAGCCAGACGCTCATGAACAGCTTGGTGAAACAATTGGTTACCCGGTCAACAGACCTGACAGCAACAGATTCCACCGTTGGAACGGCAACCCGACCGACCAAATTGAGGCATATCGACGTGCCTACCTTCGATGGGGACTACCAGCAGTGTGTAACGTTCCGAGACCTGTACCAACCACTCATCCGCGACAACCCCCAGTTATCAGCAGTCGAGAAATTCCAATTTCTCCGGACTTCTTTAAGAGCGGACGCACTATCAGTGGTTCGCAATGGTCTCGCGCTATGACAAGAAGAAGCTCATCGTAGAGGCACATCTACGAGCACTAATGCCGATTCCAGCTATGCGATTACCAGGTGCTACGGAGTTCCGCAGATTCACAACGGCCTCTTCGAGCAGGTTCGGGCTTTGCGAGCCTTGGAGCTACCAGTGGAGCACTGGAGTTGTTGGCTAGTTTTCACCACAGTCGAGAAACTCGATAGTGAGACTAGGCAGCTATGGGCTCGGGAAACCAGCAGGAACGAGATGCCGACATTCGAAGAGCTGAGCGAATTCCTGGAAGCTCGACTCACCGAACTAGAGAGCATTCCGACAGCGAAGAGCAATTCAAAGGGTCACTTTGTTCGGGACAGAGGTATAGCAGCTGGTCCATCCAAGAAGACGTACTCGGCAATCACATCACCAGGGACGGCTAAGTGCCCCAGATGTGCGCAGCCGCATCCATTGTTCCGATGCAGTGCATTCAGGAATCTCTCAGCGCTACAGCGAGATCAGTTTGTCCGCCGCCACAAGCTATGCAGAAATTGCCTCAGCCCCGACCACAGCATTGACAAATGTGAGACCATCAGAGGGATCTTGCGCGACAGTACAAACCCAGGATTCACTACTGCCTACAGCAATAGTAACGGTGATGGACGACAGAAACCAGTTGGTTCCTTGCCGGGTGCTGCTGGACTCAGGCTCGACCACATCCTTAGTCCGAGAATCATTCATTCAGCAGTTGGGCCTGCGACGCACGCAGGCGAAGGTGAAGATAAGTGGCATAGGGGAAGCGAATCCACAACTCAGCCGAGGAAAGGTCGAGATGCTGCTGAAAGGCCGAACAGGGGAAACAAGTATTCGGATAACGGCATTGGTGATGAGACGATTGACTTAGGATCTGCCGTCAAGGTCACTGGAACATGACTGGAGAAGCTTTTCATCGCTGGCGTTGGCCGACCCGCTATTCCACAAATCAAGACCCATTGACTTGTTGCTGGGTTCGGACACTATCTTCCAGATCCTGCGCGATGGACGAATAATGGATCCCGATAGTAATATGATGGCGCAGAACACCATATTCGGCTGGGTAATCGCAGGGAGTGGACCAGCTCTGCTCGATCAGGAACAACATTGCTGCACTGTCACCCAACAAGTCGACCCATTAGAGGGTACACTGCCAATAAATATGTCGGCAACGGTAAAGCTGCGAATACGAATTATCAGCAAGCTCCTTATGTTCCGACATCGGTGTATCAAGGTGGAAATGAACTCGGTGCTTCTCCATCATCTTCCACATATCCACAGCAACAAAAATTCCAAAATTATAATTCACCACCTGCTTCTAATATAACTCAGCAACCCTATTCCTCTGGTGCCACAAACACAATGACGGGCACTACGTACATAACCTCTCAAGTAACATATGAAGCACGGAGTTCTTATCAGGTATCTTCACAACCTTATTCAAATTCAGGGACTCTGCCCAATGGGCAAATGCAAATTCAACAACAACCACCACCACTGCAACAGCATCAAACTTTGCAACAGCCACAATCGTTGCAACCACAAATTATTCAACAACAGTCTGCGCCACAACAGTCTGTACCACAACAGTCTGTACGACAACAGTCGGTGCCACAACAGTCTGTACCACGGCAGTCTGTGCCACAGCAGTCTGTACCACAGCAATCAATGGCAGAGCAGTCTGTACCGCAGCAATCCATGCCACAACAATCTATGGCACAGCGGCATGTCTCTCATCAAACCTTGCCACAGCCTATGACTCAGCAATCGGTGCCACAACAGCATATGACACAGCAAAGTATGCAGCAGCAATCTATACCACACCTATCTAAAGGCCATCAAAATTATGTACCGACTGCGTCAAATCTAGCGGATTACTTATCAAGGGGCCTTAAAGCAAAGGAGCTCACCGGAGCAGAGCTGTGGTGGCGAGGATCCGCTTTTCTGCGAGACAAGGAGCTGAAGTTGCCCCGGGCGCCCGCTCACCAAGTCCGAGAGACGGACACCGGAACACCGGTAGACCCCGAGGAGCGAAAGCCATCGTGCGTCGTAATACAGCAAGAGGAGCTGTCCATTACAAGAAGGGTCTCCAGCTTCACTCGAACGGTGCGAACAGTAGCGTGGCGGAAGGCGGACCTAACGGCCATTAGAGCCGGGAGACAAGTATCAAGACGAAGCGAACTGGTTGCGCTCGACCCATTCATCGATGACCAAGGTACCCTCAGGGTGGGCGGAAGACTAGAAGCAGCAAAGATGGAATACAAACGCCGACATCCACCAATCTTACATCGGCAACATCACCTGGCAAGGATTATCGTGAGAGATTTGCACTTGAGACTGATGCACGCTGGAAGCCGGTTACTGCTATCCGCAGTTAACTCCCGGTACTGGATCATAGGAATTCGAGAACTTGTTCGGGGGGTCATCGCTGAATGCACGGTTTGCGTTCGTCACAAGGGACGGATGCTATCTCAACAAATGGCCGCATTGCCAGCCAGTAGGATTAATCCCGCACGGCCATTTAGTAACACCGGCGTCGATTATGGAGGTCCTATCACTCTTCTGACATGGAAAGGAAGCGGCGCGAAGCGAGTCAAAGGCTACATCTGTCTCTTCGTATGCTTGGCAACCAAGGCAATACATCTCGAAGCGGTTAGCGAGCCTTCCACCGAGGCTTTCCTGGCAGCATTAAGGAGAGTTCTCGCGCGTAGGGGTTTTTGTCACACTTTATGGAGTGATAATGGTACCAATTTCGTGGGGGGGATGCCGAGAACTGCGAGAAGTTTATGAACACATAAACCGGAAGGCTACCCAGGACCGGATCATGATGGAGTTGGCCACCAACGGCATCACTTGGAGATTCATTCCCCCGGCAGCTCCCTACTTTGGTGGGTTGTGGGAGGCAGGAATCAAGTCCGTGAAGCATCATCTGAGGCGAGCTATTGGAAATGCGTTTCTGACGTTCAAGGTGGTGTTGGCCCAGATCGAGGCTTGTCTGAATTCCCGACCGCTGGTACTCCTGCCAACGGAGCCTGGCGACCCCGAGGTGTTGACCCCCAGTCATTTCTTAGTTGGAGGACCGGCTATGAGCGTCCCAGAAGTCGATGCGGGAGAGAAAACAATCACTTGGCGGTCCAGATGGAAGTACTTGCAGGCGTTGCATCGAGCATTTTGGTACCGGTGGAAGAACGAATACCTCCACATGTTGCAGGCTCGCATCAAATGGTATCATCCGGAACCAAACCTAGGAAATGCGGTCGTGGTGCTTCTGAAGGACGAGCAACTATCTCCGACCTATTGGCCCATGGGAAGGTTTATCGAGCTTCATCCTGTCAGAGGTGGCAAGGTGTGGGTGCCAACTGTAAGGATTCAGCGGGGAACCCTTAAGCGACCCGTCACGTAGGTGGTCCTACTCCCGGTTGCGGAAGATAAGTCGGTTGAACCGACAGTTCAAGGTGGGCGGACTGTTGGAGACGGAGCAGCACACGACTGCCGACTGGCAGACTGAGCATCGCACATTTTATACTCTGGCTCCTTGTTCCTGTGACAACATGCGAACGAGGGAAAGGAGACAAAAAAGCGAATATAAGCAGCGGCAGTTGTGGAGTTGGCACCAGTACAAGTCAAGCAGTCAAACGCTGCACATCAATATTGATAAAGAGATTAACGGATAGATTGGTTATATTTAAATAAATTTGAATTAGTAAATCGAGTTTACAAGGTGCGAGCACCTCGACGGCAAAAGGGTTGCAATGTTTACACGATCAGTGGCTACGAGTAGCGTGATGCTGATCGTGTGCGTGTTGTTGGTGTATCCTCGCAGTCGACCTCTAATGGTAATTTTCTATTTGCGAATTCGACTGCTGGGGCGCCAGCCGGATGCCCTCATGTATCGATCGTTCGATGTGGGCATCTTTGTTAAGGCAAAATACTTTTTTCTGCTGGTGTGCAAGAGGATATCGCATAAATATTGCACAGGCAATATTGGTTGGTTGGTTATTAAACCAAATTGCCTTGACGGATGTAGCATTTGATGCCGCTGGAGTTTCACATCAGCGCGACTTAATGCTTCGCAGGTTTTTTCTTGTATTTTGCAGGTAGCGTGCAGAAGGTAAGTACAGGCTTTTAATATATTTCGGGGAGCTGTTACCTTGTGTACCTGCAAGGTAAGTAGTGGCGTTCAATAGAACTGCCACGGTACTTGTTTGTTATATTAGTGTGATTGCCCCAAATGGTGGTTTTCTACCTCATATGATGGGTTAATGGATGATGGCCTTCGGGAGAATCGCCACAGTACAACCGCCATGTAATATTATTTTTGTATTACAATATATGCTTTGGGTGACCAGTACGTGATCTTTAACCGATAAAAGAGTTGTTTCTGACCTAACTTCCCTAAGTTTGCTGTTTTCAAAGCGCAGCACGCTACAAGTTAATGGCGAATGCGCCGCAGTTGGTTGAATCAAGAACTTGTGGTTAATGATTGATTTATTTCCGAAAATGCTGGGGTGTTTATACTCCCAATCAATCGCTCAATTATTTACAATTCTCATATAAATATTGCTTAATATGCTATTCTGTTCTTAATGGTAACTTCACTCATACAAATTTTGTTTACTTAAGCTATTTCATTCCTTACAATCAATTAAGTGTGTAATGCAAAAACCACTATACGAATTGACCCAATTAATTCATTAATTGCTTGCCAATGATAAACTCATAAACGTTTCTTCGTAACCGCAGCTATTCGTTTGTTTATGAAAATGAAATGAGTTGACCTTGAATTTATGGTCAACAAGGAATGCTGGTTATTCGATATTCGGAAATTGTGACACGGGCAATTAATGCATTTGATAATGTTGTCTGTGGTCATGTCGTGCGTATGTTGTTACACTACAATAGCTACCTGAATGTTTTCACCTAGACATGGTAAATCTGCGACAAACAATGTGAATAATATGGGACCAAGGACCGAGCCTTGGGGTACACCATAGTGGATTTGGTGAGTAGAGGATATGTCGGTTCCTATACTCACAACATATTTTCTCGAACGAAGAAAGCTTAAGCTTCAGTAGCTTATAAATCAAGGCATCGTGCCATACCGTATCAAAGGCTTTTTCGATGTCTAGAAGAACCAGTCCCGTTGATGAATTAGTCCTTGTCGATGAATTTATCAGCTATGTGGTTTTTAATGCGCAAGACTTGGTGGATTGTGCTGTGACCACTACGGAAACCGAACTGAAAGTTTGGTAAGATGTTATTGTCTTCCACAAAACGATCAATCCTTTCCTTAATGATTTTTTCTAAGAGCTTACTTAGACAGCTAAGTAGACTAATAGGTCTGTAGCTTTCGGGGCTGTTCTTCGGTTTGCCGGGTTTCGGGATAGGTATTACCTTTGCTGTTTTCCAACAGTCCGGAAAATAACAATTCTTAATACAAGCGTTGAAAATGAACGTTAAATAGTTACTTGCAGCAGGTGGAAGTGCCTTGATTAATTTGTTGTTAATATTATCGAGACCAGCAGCTTTTTTTGTTTTCGATTTTTTTATCAATTAACTTTAACTTTGCTGATATTAGTTGCGTAAGTACTTTCAGCTGGTGTTTGAGAAAGTGCATGTATAGTGTTAGTAACTTCAGCTTCAGTACACGCGTCGCTTGGATGCATAGATATGGAGTGGTTCTTACTGAACGTGTTAGCAAGTAGGTTCGATTTCTCCACTGAAGAAATAAACAACTTGTCGTCAACTTTAAACGGAGGAATACTTGACCCTCTCTTTTTCATAATTTTTGATATTTTCCAGAACGGTTTGCTTGCTTTGTCAAGAGAGGAAAGGTGTTTATTCCAACACTTGTTCCTATATGTTGAGATTTCGGTTTTAATGATATTATTTAAGACTTTAACATTAACTAGAAAACAATCGATTCTATAACGCAGCCATTTTCTTCTTTCAGAGTTTCGTAGCCTAATCAGATGTAAGATATTTTCAGGAAGCGGTGCCTTATCAACTGGAGCAGTGGAACATTTAGGTATCGCAAGATCGGCCGCTCTATTGATAACAGAAACAAAATTGTTACATAGGTTATCGATGTGCTCGCTACAGGTTATAGAATTTAGGCTGGTATCACCTAGAACCAAGTTCGTGTTTATATATGATTTATAACAATTCCAGTTGGCGGCGGAATAGTTGTGGTATAAACTGGTACGATTTACAACTACTGTATGATTCACTGTGAGGCTCATCGGAAGGTGGTCTGAACTTAACGCATTTAGAGTTAATGATACTGTGCAATAATTTGGAATATTAGTGATATATAGATCAAGAGTTGAGGAGTTCTTGTCAGCACTCGCTGGGATATAGGTGGGGAGAAGTGGATAGAGTATGGAAAAACTTGGGCTGGATTCAGTAACATCTAGTAAAATGTTACCCCAGCAGTTTGCCCTAAGACAATTCCACGACTGATGTCTACAGTTTAGATCACCACCAATAATGACCTTGTTTCGAGTGTTGACTCTATACAATTTTTGCAGATCCCGCTTAAAGTAAGTAGATTTCTCAATGTTTCTATTTCCACCAGGGAAATAGACCGAAAAAAGACTCACCTTGGAGTTATCACTTAATGTTACATCTATACTAATTTCCTCAATTAACTTAAGGTGCAATGAAGGACGCAAGGAATGTTCTATACATTCTTTCACAACAATGGCGACACCTCCACCACTAGCGTGTACCCTGTCTAGGCGATAACATATGTAATTTGGATGTGAGAAAGAAATGTCTTGTTTGAGCCAGGTTTCTGAAACAAGTGCAATGTCAATATTAAAATTTATCAAGAAACTAAAAAATTCATGCTTTTTGTTTTTGATGCTTCTCGCATTCCAAGTTATGATGTTAAGAGAGTTTCTTAACATGTTTTTTCCGAGTATATGTACTTAATAGCTAATGAAGTAATGACGTTAAATTGGTCAGCTTTGGTTTGACAAGCACTAAGCTTGGTTACAACTTCATTAAGAAGAGAGTTTATCTCGCTAAATGAGAACAAGTAATCATTAGTTATAGTTTCAGACGGATTTTTCTTCGTGTGTGTCGTATCACTGTTGGAAGGTTGCTGGGTTTGATGGAGGCCAGGAGCCCAGGTGGATGAAGGAAGTGACGGTTGACGCACAGATCGGGGTAGTGGAGGAAAATTATCAATGGATAATCGGTCGTGCAGTGGCTGCTGTTTGTCACTCGGAGGCTGTAGGGACGTTGTATTTCCTGTACCACGTCCACGTGGGGATAATTTGCGGCGAATGCCTATGTACTGCTTTCGGCTTATGCATTCTGGATCGGTGGATTTATGTGGCCCACTACAATTTGCACACTTGATGACCTCATTCGTTTTGCAGTCGGATGTTTTATGGTTTCCCGAACAGATTGCACAGAAGCTATTTATGTGACAATGCATCGAGCCGTGACCGTAAAGCTGGCAATTGTGGCATTGTGTGACCTTACCTGGATGATGTTTTTTAAAATCCCAGCGAACGATGGTTTTGAACAAGGTTGAGTAGTTTCGTTTTAGTTCGTTTAATTTAACAGTACCGCGTTGAATGTAGACAATGTACAAGTAGTGTTTGTACAGGGCTTTTGTTGACGAATTTAATGTGATGGTTTTAACATCTAGGCACTTAATCCCGAGTGCAATTAGTTCATTTTTCACTATATCGTTGCTAATCAACTCTAATCCGGATAACACCACCTTTAATGGACGATTTTCCTTACGCGAGTGGGTAAGAAACTCACATTTTAACCGTAAGAGTTCGGTTCTGATTTTGCTATATATGTCCATTGTTGGGGCACATATTTTTTGTCCAAGCGATATGTTTTTAATTAGGTATTTGTCTATCTTAATGTTGCTCAAAATACGCACTTTAGCGCTAGTTGTTTTTAACACCACAATTGGCGGAACGGTTTCTTTAGCAAGCTCTGCGCACTGTTCGTCATTGGTCGGATCCATTTCAGGAGAGTCTTCCATCAGACTTTGAAGTGGTTGAAAGAAGTTAGTGTTTGAACACATTTTAGATTTTTCTAGCACTTTATTGTTCACTTTTGAAAGTTTATCAGGAGGAGTTTGGCCTCCAATAACGGGGTCGTAACGCAACCGTTTGCGCTTAATTTTGTTTAACACACGTGGCCCAGGGGCCATAACTTAACAGTTTTCACACTTGATCAACAACAAGATAATGGCTTGTGATAATTATTGTTAATATAACGGTTTATGTAATTAAGAAAAATAGCACGAGCAAAACTGTGAGACAGGTTGTCTGTTTGAAAGTCAGCCAGGTACTGTGTAGCCACACTCTCTGTTTCCAGTTCGTGTTTGTGAGGTCCCATGATAACTAACTTTCGTCCATTTTTTCTTGTGTCGTTTGTTCCAAATAGAATAGCTTCACCGTATGAGACCAGCCGAAACTCCTCTTATTTCAACTTCTTCTCATCCTTACTCAACTTCAAGTTCCACTCGTCCAATTTTCGCCCAGTTCCTTCCTCCAGTGGTAAAAAACACTCAGAAACCCTTGACCCGCCCGATTGTCGCTACACGCTCTCTAAACTAAGAAACAAAAACACATACGAAAATATTCGTCTCTTCCTGGCCTATCTCCATGACAAACCGGACACAGTCTGCTTCACGACATGGAGGACAGAGCTCTACTGAATCACCTGCGATGTGCGATGCTAGCCGCAATTTGACTCAACTTGAGGAGAAACGTACGCGAGTGCCGAACACCCGAGGTGATTATGTGGACACCCTGGATCTGTTTTTGAGATCCGAGGCGAACATTTCTATCGTGGCAGTTGCTGCGCTACTGGGAATCTCAGATCAATGTATCGGTCGCACAATCACTTGCACCTCAAACGAATAACCGACTAAGTAGGGTGAACGCATACCTGTTCACCTTGTACATTTTCTGTCTTTCAGGAAATGCATGAAATGCACAAGGTGAATGAAATCATTCACCGAAATCACGACATGGAGGACAGAGCTCTACTGAATCACCTGCACCTCCGAAATGAAATTTTACTTTGGCAATCAGAGAATTACGGTTTTACTAAATTCGATGACGGTAATTTGTCAAATAACATTAATGATAATGTTACGGCTAATAGCCTTTTAATTAGGATGGTAGAAATTCAGGGTATCGTCGGCTCATTGGGAAGCAAAAAGTCAGTGGGAATAGATGGAGTACCTAACATCGTACTCAATAACCTCCCCCCAACGGCAATAGATATATGCGTGGTCCTGTTTAACAACACGTTGAATAATGCATGCTTTCCCGCGCGTTGGAAATCCGCAATTGTACAGCTCATCCCATAAAAGGGGAAAGACTGTACAAACTCAATGAACATGCGTTTGTTACGCGAATTAATAATAGTCGTCTTATTTAATTAAAAAAATGTTTACACTTTATTTTCTTAAAACTGTATTTACAATATAGTCTAGATACTAGGTGTATCTGAACACATCAGTCGATGAAACCTTACTGACTTATTCCACCGTTCGCCTATATACCATTTCCAGTCATTTTTTTTTTTGTTTCTCCAATTTCTTATCTCACACTTCATTTGGGTGGTGGGATCGTTTTGATAATCCTGTTCGATGATTGGTTGGACAGCTGTGTCATGTCGGGTGCAGCACTGAATCCTATCTTCAATGCTGAAGGTTTATCTGTTGCACTGTTTGGACAGCTGCATCAGTGAATCGTATCTTCAATGCTGATCACGTTGGAGGTTATCATTTCTATTACATTGTGGTGTAGGTTTGTGATTTGATGAATCTTATCTTCTGGTTGGGAGTTGGATTAACTTGTTAACTCACGCAAAACCGTTCACCCCTTAATACTCATCTCTTTGGAGCCAACCTCCACCATTAATCGCGGTACACACAAAACCGGGGGGCAAAAGGAATGAGAGCGTTGCGCTTGAGAGGCATACTATATCTGAGGAAGTGAAGTCTTCTCCTCGTTGAGAAGCCACCACCATTTGGGAGATGTTCGATCTGAGGCTGATTGCCGTATTAAAACGCAGGCGGTCTGGGATATTGGAGATATCACTATCATGGAGAATTCGTTTGTCCCTGGCATCACCGAGGGCGTGTTAAATAATCGGGACTCTATGCACGTCTTGGATAAGGCCTTTTTGATCCAAGAAGGGGGACGCTTCTGGGGGAATAAACCCATTCTGGAGCGCATTCTCCAGATACATATCGTTCGGATAGACTGCTCCCGAACTAAGATTATTGTCACTGCACATTGCCCTTGCTGTGTGACCACGAATAATTTTAATTATGAAATTGTCTATCCTATTTAACCCTGATTTGTTATACAGGATTTTGTTGGGATAGAATTTTTTGTATTGCGACTCTGGTGTTCTATAAAGTCCGAGGCAGGAACGCAAACACTGCCGTTCGAACACAGGAAATTTCCCCATATAAAATGGAGATATATTATACCATACTGGGCAGTCATAAACCAAAACTGGTCGGATGAATGCCGAGTACGACATTATGTTGACTCTGGGGTCAAGAAGACTACACCGGAATAGACTTCTTGTCATAGAATATGCACTTTTAGCTGCGGAGAGGGACGCTGCTATGTGCTTGTCAAAATATAAGTACTGGTCTAGTCAAATACCAAGTTTTCATTTGCAGTGGAAGGTTATTGTTACCTACAATAGAAAAGTGTTTTCAGTTGTATTTTGTATGCCTCGAGGCCCTGGATAGGGGCGTTCTGAAAAGGAAAGTCTCGGTTTTCTGGAAATTTATCTTTAATTTCCAGTCGTCGCAAAAACCTTTTATTTTCTTGAAGTCATCTTGAAGGTGCCAATTGATGACGTCTATTTTTCCTCCTGTTCTGTACACCACTATGTCATCGGCGTACGCAATGGCGTTTTCGAGAGAACTCACTAGATCACTAGAGTAAATATTGAACAGAATGGGAGAATTCACAGCTCCCTGCTGTGTGCCATTTTTAATTTGGAAGGTCTTGTTGAAGAGTATGTCCCCGCATTTCACCACAAAATGTTTGTTCATTATCATATCATAAATAATGTACAGCAGATATTGCGGCATACCCAGGTTTGTTAACTTATAGACAAGTCCTTCTAACAATACGCTGCCGAAAGCCTTTTCAATGTCAACCAAGCAGGCGGCAGTACATTGTCGCTTTGATAATATAACTTAACACGTTCGATAAGTTTAGTTCCAAGGATCAGTAAAGTAACCGAAAAGACAATAAACAAAGCTCTGCGAAAATGGGTAGACGACAAAAGCATTATTCCGAATAACCAGTTTGGCTTTAAGACAGGTCATGAAACCACACATGTCGTTGCTAAACTGGTCTCCGACAGTTTATAAATGTAACACAGTGGAATAAATATAAGACCCAAAGCACAGGTGGCTGTCTGATCGACTTGGAAAGAGCCTTTGATACCGTCTGAATCGAAGGGTTATATTACAAACTAGTCAGACAAGGCATATGTAAGCCTTTACTATACGAGGGCGGCTGAAAAGTTTCCGACCTAACAAATATACAAGACATGTTTTCTTAAAATTTATTTTAATTTTTCTACGTACGAGTAGTCTCCTTTCAACTCTACACACTTCTCCCACCGATGCTCTCAATTGTTCACGAAGGTGATTGGCTCCTCATTTGACGAAAATTTCTGTCCTCCGTGCGCAACTTTTAGATTAGGGAACAAAAAAAGTCGCTTGAGGGTAGATCTGGTGAGTAAGGCGGATGATCAAGCAGTTCAAACCGTAATTCGAGGATTTTCGCCATGGCAACCGCTGAGGTGTGAGACGCCCCGTTGTCTTGGTGAAACTGGATTTTCTTTTTCTGCAAATGTGGCCATTTTTCCGCAGTTTCCACTTTCAGATGGTCAAGTAATGATGCGTAGTATGCTCTTGTAATCGTTTGTTCTTTTTGAAGTTAATCGATTAAGATAACTCCATGACCCAAACAGTCGCCATTACTTTCCCAGCCGGAAAAACTCGTTTGCCTTTTTGTGGAGCCGATTCCCCTTTGCAGTACACTGTTTTGACTGTATTTTTGTTTTGGGTATATAATGGTGTATCCAAGTTTCATCGACAGTAATTAAGCAGCGCCAAAACTCGGATTTATTGGACTTAAACTGCGCCAACAGAGCGTTGGAAATGTTCATTCGAACACGTTTTTGGTCTAACGTGAGAAAGAGCGGCATCCAACGCGCGGACAGCTTTCTCGTGCCTAAATCTTGATTTAATATGTGACAAGCCCGTTTTTTGGACATTTTCATAGCCTCTGCTGTCTCTCTTACTTTAATTTGGCAGTCGTCTAGCTCCATTTGATGAACTTTAGCGATGTTATCGCCAGTTGTTGCATAGACAGAGTTCAACTCTTCTTTGATTTTCGTACGCGTATTACCTTTCAAAAATAAAAATTTAAAGACAGCTCGATACTCAATTTTGTCCATTTTCACAAAAACACTCACATCGACTCACTCAAATGACTGTCAAATAAAAACTACGCCTCCAAAGTGGCTGAAATTTTGGCGAGTAACTCTCAAAAGATGCGCAACTACATTCACTAGCTTTTATTGACGTGTGCTGCCGTCTTCACGTTGCGGTCGGAAACAGACCACCCTCGTATGTACTGTACGATATGTTAAAGGACAGGAGGTTCGTGGTCAAAACTAGTAATGTGACCTCTAATAAAACGTATAATATTAAGAATGGCTTGCAACAGGGAGCGGTACTTCCTCCGGGTCTTTTTAAAATTTACATTAGGGACTTATTAGATGCACTTTCGCATGCTAGTGCGTACGCAGAAGTATCTCATAATTTACAGAACAGCTCCGAAAATTGAGATCATAAATAGTTTAATACAGCGAGACTTCAACAAAGTGCAGCGCTATTGCGATGACTGGAAACTTAAGATCAACTTCCAGAAATGTAAAGCCGTCCTATTTGAACCCCATTATATAAAGCCACGAACGACACAAGGAAAAATTGACGAAAGTTAGTTATCGTGGGACCGGATGGAGATAAACTGGAAACCAAGAGTTTAGTTAAATACCTTGGCATCTGGCTAGATCAATATCTGTATTTCAACAGATATGTAGAGGCTGCTTTGGTCAAAGCTAAGCAAACTTTTGCTAAGACAGGAAGATGGTGAACGTTTTGGACATAGTGATAACGAACATCGATGTGTGTGGTTCTGTAGTGAAAAAAAAGGATCATCCGGTCACCATTGCAATAGAGAAAGCGAATTTTCTTGTTGCACATTTTGCAATGGTGCCTGATATCACATGAGTTCCGCCTCAACGTGAGCACAAGCAGCACACCATGAGATTCACTTTCGATCGCGGACTGTGGTTCGCGAACTCAAGGAGCTTAACGCACACAAATCTGCTGGTCCGGATGACATTCCCCCAATGCTCTTGAAGGGATGATCATTTGGCGGATTTTTAGTCTATGTCTCTGAAGTGTTCTGCCGAACACTGTCCTCAAACAAAAGGGAACAACCTGGAACAAGGAGCGAATGCAGCACAAAATAAAACACGAAACTGAGTTTATTTAGCCTTGCCTTTTATTCTTTCTTGATTCAATATTTATTTTTGTTGTTTATAAGATAGTTCGGATTGTATACCAAAAGAAAACCACAACTTCCACGACACCTCAAATCGTCTTAATTTTTGAAACAGCGCTTAATTTAATTGTTCGAAAAACACAGCGCAATTCCGCAGGTGAGGATTGCTTCGTAAAACCACGAGCTCGTTCGTCACTGGGTGTACTTTTAAACCACCAAACAAATTCGCGTCGGCACAATCAATAACATAAGCCTCCCGGAAATTCGGTCTTAACACCACCGTTCGTAAAATGCAACTTCCTACTCTAGATTATCTATGTCGACTGTC
This sequence comes from Microdon myrmicae, assembly GCA_963931805.1. Classification (NCBI taxonomy): domain Eukaryota; kingdom Metazoa; phylum Arthropoda; class Insecta; order Diptera; family Syrphidae; genus Microdon; species Microdon myrmicae. Next base: position 28,198,325 of record OZ007497.1, on the reverse strand, counting down.
GTTTCTTATCTGGGGGTGATTCCATTCACCCCATAGTTTTCGTTCTCCTTTCGCTTTCCCTGGGTGGTGACTTTCTCTCAATCGAGAATCTCTCCACCAGGGATGATCGCGCTCACACATACAGACGCGGAGGTTGCCGTCTGCTTGCTGTAGATCATTCTGTGGTCGTCAGAATTTTCACACTCCTGTTGCCTTGGTTATGCAAACAATCGAATGTGTGGTTTACATTAGGCGATCTTGGGATCGTGTTTACTTTGCCCTATGGGATCAGCGCTTTCGTTTATTGCTGTTGCTCCGCAATGGCATTTGTTTAGGCGAAGTGCATTCCGGCAGGGACAAAGGTTTTGTCGACGGATTGGTTTTTCCGGCAATTCGCTTATCGCCGGGGATGTGACGTTTGTCGACATCTGGCGCAGCTGTGCCAGCCGTTTTTGTTTATCCAGTTGATGGATCGGTACACAATTTCTGTGCTGGGTCATGTCCTTCGAACGGCGTGCAGGCGTAGGAGAATTGTTCGGGACTTGTAGCCCACGTATCTGTGGGTACGTGGGGTTGTTGATACCAGTATGAATGTCACCTTTGGTCGGGTGAACAGATCGACTTTGGGGACACGTGTCTGTGGGCACGTGCACTTCAGATATAGGTGAGTATGTTGCCTGGTGGAACGAAGACATCTCAGCCTATGGTGATTTGTGCGGCTCGTGGAACGGCCACAACCCTCTTCACTCGCCAAACCACTACTTTTTCCTCTTTCTTATTATATTGGCTGGATTGCTCCGGTCTTTACCCTTTTTGAGGACGGAATGGACTACTGCAGTGTTCCAACGGGTTGGATATGCATTGTTTAGGGCGTTGTTGATCAAAACTGTGTAAACCTTCACTAAGGCAAGTGCCTTAGAAGAATATTTCGAATACTATATATTCCAGAAGACTTCTTGTTTTTAATACATCTTAAGATGCCCGTAAGTTCATCCTTGTGCACAAACATACTCGAATTTGGATTTGTTCTTATGCCTTCGACGTACAATAACTAATGTTCTTATAAGATTTCACAATAATTGATGTTTTTTTTAAAATGTATTACTTTTTTCTTTTTTTGTTTAATTACATATATGGGGTGTTGACAAGCAAAATAAAAAAAAACCGAAACAAAACGGACAAACATAAATGAATACAAATAAAAATAACAAAAAATAAAAATAATTGGGAACTGGGTATAGGGGGAGGAAAGCGGTCCGCCTGCGAGGCATACTATGTTTGGGGACGTATAGTCCTTTCTTCATCACTGATCCACCACCAGTTGGGATGGGGTCGCCTTTTATTAATTAGTCTCTTTCACCGATCACCATACTAAAACGCATGCGATCTAGAAAATTAGATAGATCGTTATCGTGGAGAATTCGTATGTCTCTGGCACCACGGAAAGCGTGGTAAATAATAGGGACTCCACGTTTGTCTAGGATAAGTCACTTTGCATCCGAGAAAGGGAACGCTTCTGGGTGAATGAACCCATTCTGGAGAGTACTCTCCTTATACATGCATGTCATTGAGATAGAATGCTCCCGATTTGAGATCATTTTCACTGCACATTGCCCTTGTTGTTTGACCACGAATAATCTTGATAATGAAGTTATCTATTCTGTTTAGTCCTGAATTGTCATACAGGACTTTATTGGGATAGTATTTCTTATACTGCGACTCTGGGGTTCTAAACATTCCGAGGGAGGCACGCAAACACTGCCTCTCGAACACCCGAAACTTCTCCATGTAAAATGGGGATATGTTGTACCATATAGGGCACCCATACACTAATATTCGTCGGATGAATGCTGTGTATGAAATTATTTTCACCTTGGGGTCCAGAAGACTACAACGGAAGATACTCCGTGTTATTGCACATCCGTTTTAGCTGCTGTAAGAGCAGCTGCTGTATGCTTATCAAAGTATAGATAATGATCAAGTCAGATGCCTAGTCTGACAACAGTTTTTACTTGTAGAGGAAAATTATTACTACCTGCAATGGAACATTTTTCCAATTCCGTTTTGTATCCCTTAATGCACTGGACAGGGGTGTTCTGAAACGGATATCCTCTGTTTTCTAGAAATTTATTTTTAATTTCCACTCGTTGCAAAAACGTTTGATTTGTTGAAGTCATCTTGCAGAAGTCTGTTTATGACATCAACCTTTTCTCTACATTTATACACCACAATGTCATCGGCATACGCAATTTCATGGTTGAGAGAAACCACTAGATCACTAGTGTAAATGTTAAATAAAATGGGAGAATTCTGCTCCCTGTTGTAGTTCGTTTTTGATGTGGAAGGTCTTGTTTGAGATTATATCTCCACATTTCACCACAAATTGTTTACCCATTATCATATCGTAGATAATGTATAGTAAATACTCGGGCATACCTAGATTTGATAACTTATATACAAGCCTTTCCAACCATACGGTGTCGAAGCCTTTTCAAAGTCAACCAAACAGGCCCCTGTGCATTGTCGCTACGCCTTGTTCCACTGTATGTCGGAAACAAATTTTGTTTCAGCAGGAACTGTGAATGTTGCGGTGGAAAACCAAACTGATTGTTCGTAATAATACCATTTTCTTTACACCAGTTAGTCAATACTTTATTTATAATTTTCTTGAATATCTTGCTGATGTTCGGAAGCAAACTAATCGAGCGAAGATTGGCTGGATAGTTCCCGTCTTTGCCCTTTTTGGGGATGGGATAGACTACTGCAGATTTCCATTGGGTTGGATAATATGCATTATTTAGAGCGTTATTGAACAAAATAGTGTAAACCTTCACTACTTCCAGAGGTAAATGCTTTAGAACAATGTTTGGAATACTATCTATTCCAGAAGATTTTTTGTTCTTAATGGATCTGTAGGTATGTTTTGCTAGGGGCGTCAGCACGGACGCAGGTTGAGCAAAACACCACAGTCTTCTCCCAAAAGTTGTTCACAAGCATCCAATGGTCACACACCGAACACCGCAGCAAAACGTTCACCAAGAGAAAGTTCCAGAATACACAGTTGGTAGTTACAAGAAATAAAACGCACGGTAATTTATTTTGTTTTTATCGTTTATGTACTCAAATTTACAATTACCGAAGGTGATACTAAAATGGCACTCTTATGTTATAATATTTATTTTAGTTATGTTCTGCACCCCCGCTTGGTAGAAAACTTGACTTGGTGCGGGGGCTTAAACTACGATGAATCACTCAAGCTATGCCTACGGAAGCATACGCTTCCAGTAGATCCACCCATGTCAGACAGGCTAGCGAGGAGTAACACACAAAGATCTACCGCCCCTAATCCAGGGTGTTACGCGTCACCGTGCCCATTGGATGGTTTGCAGCCAGGGGTATACCGGCTGTATTATAACGCCGCCTCTCTGACACCGGGTCGAATCAGAGCAGTAATTAGACCTTACCATATCAAAGAGGGGTTCTGATATGGCGGACTATTTGAAACCCCAGAGTGATCCAATGAAATGAATGATCAATACACAAAAAACAATCTCACAAAAATCACGGTAGGCGTAGGTGTGATGAGCCAACACTACCATAAGGGAACAAATCATCAGGAAAACACCGACTCGGCAAAAAGAAGACGTAGGGAAAAACGTAAAAAGCGGGATATACGCGTCAACACGTGGAATGTTCGAACGTTATATAAACCAGGCGCGATACAGACGGTCTTAGAAAACACGAAACAATATAAAACGGACATCGTCGCGCTTCAGGAAGTCCGACTCCCACATCAAGTTATCGAAACAAACCGATTTACACTGGTGTGTGGAGGTACCGATACACATAACCTCGGAACCGGCTTCATCATAAGTAAGAAGATTACGCCCCATGTAAAAGATGTGAAATTTATTAATGACCGAATGTCGGTGCTAAAAATACAGGGCCGATGGTACAATTATGTATTCATAAACGTACAGCCCCAACAGAATCTGCGGACGAAGAAACGAAGGACACGTTCTACGAGACCCTAGAGGATGTATTTCATGGGATCTCATCATTCGATGTTAAAATCCTCCTCGGGGTCCTCAATGCGAAAATTGGAAAGGAAGATACCGTCCAACCAACTATAGGTAAAGAAAGTCTACACGACGTTTCAAATGATAATGGAATTCGAATTATCGCCTTCGCAGCGTCAAAAGATCTGGTAGTGAAAAGCACGATGTTCAAGCACAAGCAAATCCATAAAGCCACATGGATATCACCGGACGGCGTAACGCGTAACCAAATAGACCACTTCCTCATAGACAAAAGACACCACTCGAATATCCTTGACGTAAGATCATATAGAGGAGCAGATTGCGACTCCGATCATCTTCTAGTGGTGGGCAAAATCAGGAGTCGGCTCGCAGCAATCCCACATGGGCAACCACGGAAGACGAGCAAAAAGTGCGACATTGATAAACTAAAAGACCTACGCAAAAGGGCTGAATATCAAGACAAACTAACGAATAGATTTATCATTCTAGAGAATGTGAGCAGTGAGGAAGAGGAAGCTAATAGTGTGGACACTAAATGGACATCGATCAGAGACACAATCAAACTAGCAGCCTAAAAGGTATTAGGATTTAAGAAAACAATTAAGTCCAAACCTTGGTTTGACGATGAGTGCCGGGCGAAGATCGAAGAACGTAAACGCCTCAGAGTGATCCACTTAGAACGATATGATGAAGCCAACGCAGAAAGATACGCGACAATTCGGAGAGAGACAATGGGGCTCTTCAAACGAAAAAAATCAGTGGTATGTATGTCGGCATAAATTCAATTAGAAATGGCTACCGAGGGAGAGTCAAAATAATTCGAGACGCAAACGGCTGTCTGGTCACAGAAGCAAACAATGTCGTGACAAGATGGAACCAGTACTTTGAAAACCTGCTCAATGTACGCACCCATCAACCACAAATAAACGCACCAAGCGTGCTAACAGCCGAGCCTCAGATCCCAGAGCCGTCTCTCAACGAAGTTGTAGACGCAATAAATCGATTGAAAAACATCAAGGCTCCCGGAGTCGACTGCATACCGGCAGAGCTTGTGAAGCATGGAGGAGAGGCAACCGCTCGAAAGATCCACCAGCTCATCCAAACAATATGCGATAAGGAATTCACTCCGGAAGAATGGAAAACTTCAATAGTCATGCCCATTTTCAAAAAAGACGACAGATCTGACTGCGAAAACTACCGAGGAATACTCGTATCATTCCTCCCAACCGCATACAAAATATTAACAAATGTCATTCTGGCGAGAATCACACTGTACGCAGAAGAGATACTGAGAGACTACCAATGTGGATTCCGTAGGAACCGGCCAACAAGTGACCAAATGTTCACAATAAGACAACTGCTGGAAAAGAAGTGGGAATACGGAGAGACGGTTCACCAACTGTACGTTGACTTCAAAAAAACCTACGACTCAGTCGCAAGGCAGAGACTCTATGGGAGTTTTTACTAGTGGAGCCAGCACCGGCGCGCGTTAAGAAAAATACCGCAGATAGTTCACTGCAAAATGATGACTGCTTAAAGCTCTGATGATGTTGTTCCGCAGCAGCACACAATTGATAAAAACATCCAGCCTTAAATGAAACACTACACTGTTGAATTTGTTTTGATTGTCGATCTTTATTATTATTTAATATACACTCCAGTCGTGTGTACTTAGAGGTTTTCACATTGTGTTAAACTTAGATATTACTAAAAGGATGGTGACGTTTCGCCTCTAATTGTCTAATCGAGAACACAACTTAATTAAAAGTGATTTAAAATACAATTTGTCTTTAGTTCTTTTTTTTTGTTAGCGGACCGCACGAAACTGAATTTAAACTGACACGGTCTTAACACGATTTCATGAGCACTGGCGATAACTAAATTTTCCGGACTCTATTGTCTCCCTACCCACACTGACTTTTGCGACACAATGGCTGGGCACGTGTGTGCTGTTTGGCGATACAAAACTGACTAATTTGACACCGTAAAATTGACCCAGCCTCCGGCGATTGTGATGGATTTCCACCGCACACCATCGCAGGAGAAACATCCCTTCCGACATGCATGGCCAATGGGAGCCAATCAGCATCCCATTGGAAAGTCCATGCACAATATCTTTTCTCTTGGAACGAATGTCTTCCTCTTGGAAGGAAGGACAAACGAACGCACATAGAAAAACGAATAGAAGGGAGATATGCAGCTGGGTGTCACGTACGTCGGCCACCACCATCATTTGATACTTTGTATTTAATATAATTTTGTTTTAAGCTAGTATGATGGTAAGGTGGTGCAGGAATTGCACGATCCAGACGTGAGTTTTTGAACACGCCCCGATTCGGGAGTGGATCGTGCAGTTCTTCGAGTTCGAATTCGGTTTTCGAAGTGGACGTGAATGGAGAGCGAAATGAGAGAGACAGGAGGATGTTAAAATTCGGTTTTGTTATGGTTCCGTTGTTGACGGTTGTCGAGGAGAGAACGTTGGTTAACGGAGAAGCAGGAAGGCACAGAGAAATTGTCCCGTGTTAATTTTTGGTTTTGTCGGATCAGCATCGTGTTAATTTTTGGAAAAGAAAAAGTCTTAAATTAATAAACAAATTGAAAACCCTTTTGTTGAAAGTACTAAGATGTGTTAACTCTTTGTCGGACTGTAAATTGTTTCATGTAAAGATCATTGTTAATAAATCGAAATACGTTGGAAGTGTTATCTCTATTTACTGTTCCTGCTGAGTTACCCAAGCATTGGAGCCGCAAGCTGATGAATCTTGGCCCGGCAGCAGGCTGCGAGTAGAGTGGTTGTCCCCCTTTGGGAGTGTTTGTTTGCCTGTTCTAGAAATCGTATTCCTTGTTGTTTTTCGCGCCCTCTCGACTCGTGTGCGATCTTTAGCAGTCGGAAAATTTCGAAATAGAACGTTGTTCGGAACAGACATTTTGGGTTTGTGTCCGATATACGGCCGGCTCGTGTACGGATTGGTTCTGCCGCGTTCGGGGTGGATCTCTGTTTGGATCCCGGGCGTTGTGTTTGTTGCTGTGTTTCTGTCGCGTTTGGGGTGGTTCTCTTGTTGGATCTCGGAGTTGGACTGTGTTTCCTACCACTAAAAATTTTTTTTTTCCCCGGCTTTACTGTTTGCCGTAGGGTTTGTTGAGTTTCCTGTTTTGGGCTTAATATCTTGGAATTTTAGGTTTAGTTGGACGGCCGGCAGATGCAGACAAGGCAGCGACAAACGGATGTCCGAGAGGGCACCCCTGCCCGGGCACGACCCGAGGCATTTCCCGAGCCGCCGGTTGACGAGGTGGATCCGGAGGCGTTCCATGATTCGAGGGACGAATTTGTGGACGACCGATCGCCAACGCGCCCCCCTCCCACCGTCGGTAAACAGCCTGTCGGGAGCATGGAGGACACGCCGATGCCCTCGTATTTTAAACTGGGCCCACAACCATGTCCTGTACGGACCATGCTGGGCACAGATAGGGTTTTCGACCTTGTGTCGAAGGCGGTCCCCATGTTTTCGGGACAGGAAGGCCCGGATACGGCCGAGAGACTCTCTTCGTTTCTCAAGGGCTGTAGAAGGACCTTGGATGGGCTGGCGGTGGAGGAGGAACATACCTTCCTCCGGTGGCTGCCCTCTAGGCTGAGCGGCGAGGCCTATCGGATGTTCGAGGAGAGACCACCCACGACATTCCTTGAAGCGGAACAGCGTCTTAGAGAGGCCTACGAACCCCGGGTGTCGTATGAGGAGTTGTGTGCGCAACTTTCCAAAATGCGACAACTTCCTTCCGAGGATGCCACAGGTTTCGTTTCCCGAGTGAAGCGGGCCGTGGTACGGTGCGAGGAGGCAGCTGAGCGCTTTTATGGTCGCCAGGGTAGGTCCGTCTTCGCCAGCCAGCTTGAGGGCATGGCCAAACCGGTGTTGGTAAGGGGTCTGAGGGAGGAAGGACTAAAGCACTTCCTTCTCACGTTGGGTAATGTCCCTTTTTGAAGCCTGGTGGACCACCTAGCCGGGTTTGAGCGAGCTCGTAGGGAAATGCTGAGGCAGGACGACCTGTTTGTAGATGCGCGGCACGGAATCGCCGAACGAGCGTCGGAAACATTAGAGTTAGGACCGGGAAGTTGCTCGCCCCTTTTGGAATATTTATCCTCCACTTTTAGGGATCGCACCGCGGCGCCGGCGCCGGTTTTATCGCATTTAAATCCCCGGGCGGTGTCATTCGTGTTGCCGGCCGAGGAGCCTGATAGTCGTCGGCGGGGGGAGGATAGTTTCGTTCGGGAGCGGTCGTGCGGGCCTCTCAATTATCGACGGGATGCTGGTGCCTATGCTCCGGCCTCCTCTGGCGAGGGAGCGTGGTCAAATACCATGCCGAGCCAGAGTGGAGAGTCGCAGAGCTTGGCTCAGGGGACGTATATGCCACAGGATCGATCGGGTCGGGACAATCCGTTCAGGGATTCGGTTGATCGATCGGCTCGCCCCCTGGAATCCCAGACAACATGCAGCTTCTGCAAAGTGAGAGGTCACGTATACGACGAGTGTCTACAAAGACGAAACACTCCCTTCTGTCGCGAGTGTTGGCGGTATGGCCACGACATAGTGGACTGCCCGGATCGTCCGACGAGGACGCGCGGTCCCCAGACTACATACAGGGGTAGAGGTCAGCAGGGCGGATTCGCACGACAAGAACCGCCTCATCAGCGACCACAGTTTCAGCGGAGAGCCCTACCAGAGCCGCAGCCCCCGTCTACGGGCGGCGGGCCGGCGACATCAGGCCCCAGAGTATTCAGCGTCCGGTGCTGTTGCGAGTTTTGTGGCCGACAAGGTCATAGCTTGCGAATACAGGCAAAGGTGGGAACAACAACAGAATTCCCAGGGTTCTCCCCATAGACGGCACGCCGGAACAGCACCTGTTGCGAGCCGAGAGCAAGACACCCGTGTGGAGACTGGGGCAAGCGCGAGAAATAGGCGCAGAGGGCGTCGGAGGCAGCGTCGGCGAAATCGAAGCGCCGGTAATGGTAGCGCGGAAAGTAGGGATTCCCGGAAAGCAGGCGGAGATGATGGGCGACGATTGTCCGTGTCGAGCGGTGGCGGTAAGCGACCCGACTCCATGGACTCAAAATCCTCAAAGACGGATGCGAGACATGATGCCGCATCAGGCAGCGCGGGGAGCCGGGAATGGCAGCCCCGGCGCATTGGGCCCAAAGTGGGCAGAAAGAATAGCTCCAGTTCCGCTAGTTCGGAGTCCAGTGGGACTCCCGAGCGGAATATTCCTGAACGGAGGAGCGGAACATTGTGCGAGTTTTGCGGTCGACACACTCACAAGGCGGCAGAGTGTCGACATAAAGCAAAATGGGAGAGTTCGGGAAACTCCCCAAGGTCGGGTCGGCAAGATCCTACCCGACCGCACTAAAAACGAAACCCAGCTCCAGCTGTTCTCAGTTTTCGCCGATTCAGGTCCCGATTGTCGCTCTCCCTTTAGACATTGGCCGTAGGAACCCTACGCGCCTAATCATGGACACCGGCGCTGAGATTAGCCTGTTGAAGCTGAAGGCACTCCATCCTAGATATGGCATGGATGTGCATAAATCTACAACGCTCCAAGCGCTGTTTGTCAAAGGCAAGTCGAGGGGTTGCTGCACTGGGAATTTCAAGTTGCACCATGAGATTCCCTGCAGTTTCCAAATAGTAGACTCCTTGCCGGTTTGGAGGAAGACGGATTGTTGGGGTACGACTTCCTGTCTCGGAATTGTAAGGTAGACGGGCCGGGTGGTTGTTTGGTTTTTCCCCGAACGACCGTAAATCCCGTGCCATTCTCCATTCAATTTGTCAACTATGGGACGGAAAGGGTTGAACATGTGGCAGCCAAACGGGGAGACGTGCCAAAGGGACCTGTTAAGGTCGATACTGCGGCAGGTACTCTCCCGGAGACCCTACCCATACAGGGGAGGGCTGCGAAAAGCTGTTCAACCACGTGCTACCCACGTCGTCATCCGGATGAACCCCAAACAGTGGACGTTAATAACATATAGTTATAGACAACGTTTTTTATAAAAGAACAATTACGGAAAGGTTAAGCCTTCCGGTAACTTGGAGCCCTTGATCCTAGCTGGCCAGACTCTGGTTACCCTCCGGAATCTTCGTCCTTGTAAAGGACCTTCGTCGAGGGATACCAACTTGAGAGTCTGACGAAAAGTCTTTAAGGCCAGGCCTAATGCTGCAGGCGCAGTCCCAGCGCAGACTGCAGAGGCAAACCCCAGTGCTAGGGGTTGGATCGCATATATGAAAGTGCGAAAGCGCACTATAATGTCGGGTGAAATTCGGTTTTGTTATGGTTCCGTTGTTGACGGTTGTCGAGGAGAGAACGTTGGTTAACGGAGAAGCAGGAAGGAACAGAGAAATTGTCCCGTGTTAATTTTTGGTTTTGTCGGATCAGCATCGTGTTAATTTTTGGAAAAGAAAAAGTCTTAAATTAATAAACAAATTGAAAACCCTTTTGTTGAAAGTACTAAGATGTGTTAACTCTTTGTCGGACTGTAAATTGTTTCATGTAAAGATCATTGTTAATAAATTGAAATACGTTGGAAGTGTTATCTCTATTTACTGTTCCTGCTGAGTTACCCAAGCATTGGAGCCGCAAGCTGATGAATCTTGGCCCGGCAGCAGTTTTACCAGGCGATGCAGCTGGACCCAGGTAAATGGTGAATATCTAACGTTCCAATCACAGGAAATAAAGGGCTACTCGGTGACTGTTGAGTGCTGATTGGCGGCCGTTAAGAAAGAACGTCGGCTCGACGCCACTACGGTGCCTCACAACAACGTTACAAGTGATTGACAACCGGTTACCGGAATATTTTCACGAGCTAAGGGACTATAGAAGTCCCCAAATTCGATCTTCTACACGGTTAAATATGAGTTGAGTACAGAAACTGGCGAATGCAAGAACCCAACAGGCATTGTTTCCGAGATTGTGATGTTGAATGCTGATAGATGTCCCGACGGATTATGAAGAAAGTGAGTCTTAATTCAAACTAGTAATTACCCACACAAAAAAAAAACACAAATACAACATGGGTACACATAAACCTTGGTAGCCCTAACATCTCTATCCTAACAATAGAGGATATATTGAATACCGAAATGGAATCCAATGCTTAAGCGCTAAAATGCGGCTTATTTGAACAAGCCAATAAAAATACATTAGGATTGTCTAAGAAGTGGTGATCCGTGATAATTGGATGCAGCGGCATGGGCATCGATTTGCATGATATGCTCGTGGGATCGGTGATTGCTTGACAAAAGCAAACACAGAAGGATTTCTGTGAGCATGATTGCAATGAATTGCGATAAGGGGACTGCGGAAGATTTCCCAATGATTGGCTATGAGCATGGGTGCCTACCAGAGGAAACAAAAATGTTTTAAAAGGACACCTGTGGCAAGGTGATGATCTTGCCATGGAATGTTTTGCAGGAAATTAAACTTGCAGGTAGCTTAATGCTGCCTAATTGCAGGTAAGTACCATGGGGTAAGATGGAAAGAGGAAGGTTTAAGAGGGTTAAAGCGATGGGGGCTTCTTCGGCGCCTTAAAGAAACCCCACAACTCTACCATATTCTAGTTGAGCTGCGAGTCCCAAAAAAATATGCCGCCCTCATTGAAATGTTCATGAACGAAAACAAAGGGCGAGTCAGAATAGAAAACCACCTCTCAGAACCATTTGAAATCCGGGACGGACTAAATCAGGGAGATGTCTCTTTAACCTTGTGCTCGAGTATGTCATCAGAAAGGTACAAGACGACAATATGGCCGGATCATCCCTGAACGGGGTCACACAAGTGCTCGCATATGCGGATGACATCGCCGTTTTGGGCGATAATCTAGAAACTGTTAGTAAAAACTGTGAAATCATCATGCAAACGGCAGAAGAGGTGGGCCTAGAAATAAACGAAGACAAAACGAAATACATGATTACGACGAGAGCAGGTGGACCTCAGACAACACATATAAACGTCAGGGGCAAGATATTTGAAAATGTTTAAGAATTTAAATATCTGTGAACGATACTGACGAGCAGAAACGAAACGTTAACGGCAACGCTAGTTAGCATGCAGTCAGTGAACTATTAAAATCCGAACTGCTATCACGTAATATAAAGCTCCGTGCCTATAGAACCATAATCATGCCGATTGTTCTATATGGATACGAAACATGGGCTCTCACAAAACGGGAAGAGAACAAATTCCGCGTATTCGAGAATAAAGTTTTAAGGGGTATATTTGGCGGTAAATATGACGAGGAGTCAGGACAATGGAGGAAACTCCACAACCACGAATTGGAAGAGCTATACCGCAAACCTACAATAGTGAGAGTGATCATGTCGCGAAGATTAAGATGGGCCGGACACGTAGCGCGAATGGGCGATGATAGGACCGTGCATAGAATTCTTGACGGTAAACTAGCGGGGAAGAGACCGACAGGACGGCCGCGACGGAGATGGGAGGACAATGTTAGATTAGACCTCGAGGAGATCGGATCGGATGATCGAACGTGGAAGGAGAGCGCACAGGACAGGGAACAATGGCGCACCCGAGTCGGTGAGGTCATGAGCTTCCGGGTTCCTACAGACCAGTAAATAATAACTAAAAAAAAAAGAAAAGAAAAAAAAATATGTATATATATATATATATATATATATATATATATATATATATATATATATATATATATATATATATATATATATATATATATTGATATACAATAACCGATGGTAACCTTTATGTATTTTTAAATTGTATTTTATATTCAGTGTGAGCTTACATCCAGTTGCGAACAGTTGAGTTCTAACCTTCAAGCCAAATGAACGCGTGTGCTGTAAGTAAAATAAAAATATTTCAAGTGAGTTCAAGTGAAATGGATCGAAAATCTTCAGCGAAAAGGATTACGCGTCCGGATCGAGGTGAAAATGGGTCCAGAAACTTATTTATTCGCTGGGAAACGAGACAATGCCCGGATTGACCGCTCAGAGATACGAGCGTCTAACGCATCAAAGGAGGCCAGAACTGCTCAGTTGGAAGAGAGAAGCGCGAAAGATGTTTATTTCGAAATCGAGGAAGGTCCAATGTATGCAGCAGGAATGGCAGATTGAATAAACGTAAACCTAAAATGTCATTTCATGACTTAGACCACGAGAAACTTTACGTGAAACTTTAAACGCGTTTTTCTCGAAACTGTCTTTTTTAAAACAATACCCACGATTTTCCAAGTTCTACTGAACCGATTTACTTCAAATTTAGTACATGTCTTCTTTGTAGGCTTTTCTATTGCTATATGAACTATCCTCATATGAACTATATGAACTATCCTCATCCCCAAATTTCAATGTTAACTATTTTTTTAAAATTCGAAGATCTAAAAAAATGGGTATAAAAATAAATTTTTTCTTCAAGCAGCCGCCATTTCTTTAAAAAAACAGTTTTTTTTAACTTTTTTAGTTCCAACGATAGAGGCATTTCTGTAAATCAATAATCTTTTTTTTCAGATTGCTAGGAGGGTTGAACCGTGGGTATGGTCGCATGCCAACTTTTTGAGATCCCCCACTTCATCAGCTGCTAACTTTTTGAACTTTGAATTTTTGCTTTCAAGTTTTTTTACTGTATTCTTGAAATATTAGAATACGGAATATAAAGATGGAAACTAAACATTCTCTATAAAAAAAAGTAAAAATATTGATTGCTTTTTTTTTTACAGCACTTCAAAAATTGCGTTAAATTCGTGCGTCTAGACCAGAATACCCCCTAAAACATTTTTAATTGAAAAATAAATAACAATCATTTTAAAAAGTTAATCGTCAATTGAAGTATCACAATTCATGGGGAAATGCGTGCTAGTTAAGCGGATAGGACAAAATACTTTGAATATATTTTTCTACAGCAGCAAACAATTATTTCGAGTTTTTCTGTGTAAAAAAAATCTAAATTGTGCACTCCGAATTGAAATAATTAATTCGGTTTTCATATAGCGTTAGATAATAATGCATTCAATGCATAAATCATGGTTAGTTATTTCCACACGACTCCGCGTGCCTAGTTTTATTTGCGGTCTATTCTTTAGTTCATACGATTCTTTTTATCATTTCGTAGCCAGCCAGTGTTGCAGAAGTTTATTTCTTCGCTATGATTCAATTAGATAACCCTGAATTACTTTTCCATTTTTTTTTAAATCTTTTATATAAGCAATGAGTGCTATCCAGATCTACTAATATAAGACACACTTTTTCATTTATCAAGGCACCATAGTACGTATTTGTGTAAATATACACTCATGAGGAATTTTAAGTTGAAATTGTACCTAGGCATGAGTTTTTTCTAATAATGAAATAATTGCTGCATGAGTATAAAACACTTTTCATGGCTATCAGGCGTACACACGAATAATATCTTCGCACCACGAGCATCTTTTTTATTATACAGTAAAATCTCATATCGTCTAACATAAAATTGAAGTTTAAATCTCTTAAGTCTAACTCGTCACGAAAAGATAAGAAAACCTTAATTTCTTAAGTGCAATTTGACACGAATAGATAAGAAATCTTTATGATCCTAGATTGGATGTATAAAACCTGTATTCGGCCGCTAACATAGCGAAATAAGCGATGAAAGTGCTGCAAATATTTTTTGTTTGTTTTTAATATTGGGTTATTAAGGATATGGATCAACTATTCCCAATAACCTTGCCCGTAAAAATAAATTATTATGGAAAATTTAACAAGCCTCGAGACTTGCTAAATAAGGCCACGACCGAATCCCGGTTGTAGTGACGATGATGATGATCAACTGTTCCCAACAAAATTCATCCATGACGATCCATATAATCAACATAGAAAAAAATAATTTCCTTCAAAAGAAAAAAAATTCTTTACTCCATCCGATTATCACTAAAACTGCCCGGAGCTGCGCAATAATTTGGCATTCCCCTGTAACTTCAAAATGGCATGTCATGAGTGCACAAATGTAAGGGAAAGCGAGAATTGTAACCAGTATATAACGTATCATGTACAAACCAAACTGTTCTTATCATTTTATTTCTCTCTTAAAAAAAAGCACGTTGGTGAATGGCTTAACACCATTCCAGAGCTAAGGGTGGGCATTATTGCTTGCATCAACACCGTGTGTGAGCAATTTTGTCACCAGGTCATTGGAAATGTGAGAGATCCATCTCCGAAGTTAGCACGAACATTTGTTAACACCTTTTTGACATCAAACAATCATTCGGATAAAATAAAATATTTATATCAGATAAAAAGTCGCTGTCTTACTATAAGGTTTCATCATATAGCTCAACAAACGATGTCCATGAAGTGGAATTACCCGTTGCACTGCTACTATTACTCCTACTTATTGGCCTGTAGGAACCCGAAAGTTCATTACCTTGTGGCGTTTCTAACAGATACACACACAATACATAAGCAAATAGTGAAGAACACCAAACGAAAATCGAATAAGAAAATATATCAGAGCCGTAAACCATACCGATAACATAACAATTCCACATCGGCTGAGTGCACTTGAGTTTAGAGTAGGCTGATGTGTTAAGCTGTTGCGGATTCGCTCTGAATGCAGTCAGTGAATTCGCATCTGAATGCAACCAACGACAATGAATAAACAACTGTCAGCAAACAGCTGTCAAAACAAATGAAATTAACAAACGAACTGTCATCAAATCTCTTCTTCGTTAGCCGCTTGACAAATACAGATCGCAATTAATTTTAATCAACAAAAATCATAGGAATCATTGGAAATAAAACGTAGTATTTCACCATATAAATTAAAATCAACATTGTTTGCATTGTCTGGAAGATGGTTTTGGGATTACCACCAACGAATCGAGGTAATCATTTCCTATTTTGAAAACATTTACAGCTATTGTTCCAGCCAACAGCAAATAGTGTCACTGCACGCCAGCAGGGCATATCATTGTTTTTGCCGTCATTTCCCCGGCCCACCAACAAGATACATTGGGTGGTAGTGTGGATTTGGCCACATCGTTGCACGTCAGGAACTGCGCATTTCGGTCCTGACGTCATCCCTCTGCCCACCAACGAACTACATTTATTGGTGGACAATTGCAGTACGCAATTCAAATATTGCTCCTTCGAGCCGGATCCAGACTGTGAATCCAATCCACCACCGCCAGAATACCGGCGTAATAAAGGGTTGTCCCGAAGTGCTGCTAAATTGACGCCGCTAGGTTCACGGCCCAACAACGAGCAGTTCCCAAGTGCAGCTGCCTTAACACTGCCAGGTTCACGGTGCAACCGGGGACGTCCTTCAGTTTGTTGTGTGAACGAATGTTAATTCATCCAAACGGAAGAGTTCTGGGGGGATTCCATTGGTCTTAATTACTGCGATACGGATTTAACGTCCACAAGCAGTGTAATTCCGTTAGTTCACCGAAGAGCTACTCCAGCTCATTATTCTTTATCGAAAGGTGCTTCAGTTCGGGCAGATGTCCTGTGTGTATTTTAAATATATTCTTAGTGGTAAGGTGCCTCAGGGGCACAGGTTCACTTATATTACCCTGTCGCCTGTCACTGCTCTCACTACAGTAAGTAAAACTGCGTAGTTAATCTGATCTTATCCATTTATTATTTATTCGCATAAAAAAACAAACCAAAGTCTAACAAAAAGCGTAGTTACAATGGCGATTAAAACAACCTTACAATTACTTAACACTATGTAAAATACCGGGGGGGTGGGTGCGAACATACAGGGCAAAGTCTCTGATTGCCTTCAACCCGGCGAAGGCCAGGACGATCCTTGTCCCTGTTCAATCCAAGTTGACATGCAGTCTCCACGTGACACCCCTGGATAGCTACTTTGACACCCGCCAAGTAGTGAACCAATGCATGCAGCGACATCCTGAGAAAGGTTGGCGCAAGGCTAATAACCAGGCCCGTAAAAATGAATTATTATGGCAAACTTAACAAGCCTCAGATATGGACCGGATACACGACCACGACCACGGAAACGAAAACGGCTAAACGATTTAAGGATTTTTTCATGGAACATACGCTCACTATACAGAGCTCGAGCTGCACAGCAACTAGCCGATGCCCTGTCCGAATATAAGGCTGACATAACAGCATTACAAGAAATAAGATGGACGGGGAGTGGTGTTTTTCAAAGAAAAGAGTATGACATTTATTACAGCTGTCACGCAAAACACCATGTGCTCGGGGTAGGCTTTCTAGTCAGCCAAAAACTGAAGCCTGCCATCATCGGCTTTAATGCAATAAATGAAAGGCTATGCACTCTTCGCGTGCGAGGCAAATTTAAAAACATAAGCCTCATAAACGTTCACGGACCTACAGAGGAGTCCCCTGACGACGAAAAAGAAGAATACTATGAGAACGTCGAACGGGCCCTCAATGCCTGCCCAAGATACGATGTGAAAATCGTTCTTGGGGATTTGAATGCGAAAATAGGTCGGGAGCCGGTTTTCAGGCACTACGCATTAGTATTCTCATGCATAGTTTGCATGAGAATACTAATGACAATGGACTACGAGTCATCGAACTGGCAGCATCAAAGAACTTGGTCGTTGCGAGTACCAGGTTTCCGCGTAAAGATATCCACAAAGCCACCTGGGTATCACCTGATGGAGCCACTCGCAACCAAATTGACCACGTGTTGATAGATCGCCGCCACTCTTCGAGCCTGATGACGGTACGAACGTACCGAGGTGCCAACGTCGACTCGGATCACTATCTTGTTGGTACAGTTTTCCGAGCGCGGATTGTCTTACGGAGACGTATTGCATCCACGGATCAGGTTCGAATCAACACGGCTGCCTTACGCAATGAGAACACCAGCAACACCTTTGGTCATGCGTTAAGACTCGCCCTCGAAGAGGTCGACAGAGGGAGAGTAAGTCCTGGGGCCAGAATGCCGGGCGTAGAAGAGAAATGGATACGTCTTAAGAATACTGTCATTAGTACTGCCAACTCCATCTTAGGCAGTAGTCGTAGAGATCGGAACGACTGGTTTGATGATGAGTGCAAATTAGCGACTGAACGTAAGAATGCTGCATACCGGGCAATGCAACAGTCTCATAGGACGCGGGTACGCGAGGAGAAATACAAAGAGCTCAGAAGAACTGAAAAAAGACTTCACAGACAAAAGAAAAGTGCCTGGGAAAAAAATCTTGTCTGTGAAATAGAGAAAAGTAGTGAGCGAGGTCCGCACCAGGCGCGGAAGTTCTACCAAATAATCCGCAGTATGACGCGGTACACACCACGCTGCACTTACTGCAAGGATAAATGGGGTAATCTGATCACCAATCCTGAAGGCATTCTGGAGCGATGGGAAGTGCACTTTAATGAATTGCTAAATGGTCAGCTCACAGAAGAATTGGAGGCTCCACCAATGCAAGACCAGGACCAAATGCTGCCGCCACCAAGCATTGAGGAAACACTAAAAGCCATTAGACAGCTAAAATCAAATAAAGCCCCTGGAGCTGATGGCATACCAGCTGAGCTGATCAAACAAGGAGGGACAGCGTTACATCACGCAATTCACGAGATCGTGGTGCACGTATGGGAGCAAGAGGAGATGCCGGAAGATTGGCGTCGTGGTATAATTTGCCCCATACATAAGAAGGGAGATATCACACTGTGCAGCAACTATAGGGGTATAACATTGCTGAGTACCGCCTATAAGATACTCTCCACTATCCTACAAGACCGGATATCCCCATACGCTAAAGCCTTCATTGGTCAATATCAGTGTGGCTTCATCCCAGGCAAATCAGCAATTGATCAGATATTCACCCTTAGGCAGGCGATGGAAAAATGTCTGGAATTTAAGATGCCACTATATCATCTATTTATAGACTTCAAGGCCGCCTACGACAGCATAGCCAGGGTAGAACTATATAATGGCATGAGACAATTCGGCATTCCAAATAAATTGATACGACTTTGTAGGTTGACCATGACCAACGTAACTAGTCAAGTAAAAGTAGCGGGATTGCTGTCCAAACCAATAAACATCTATAATGGACTCCGACAAGGGGACGGTCTGGCCTGCCTCCTCTTCAACCTGGCGTTGGAGAAAGCAATCCGTGACTCTGGCGTTACAACTAGAGGGACTATTGTCACCAAGTCCAGCCAGATACTTGCCTACGCAGATGACATCGACATCATCGGTAGAACCGAATCGGCGGTACAGGAATCCTTCACCCAGATCGAGCAGGCGGCACAAAAACTGGGACTGCGCATTAATGAGGGAAAAACCAAGTACATGGTGGCAACTTCTGCGAAGAGAAGACCTAACGTTGGTAAAACTATCAGGGTAGTGGAGCACGAATTTGAAGTAGTGCAATCCTTTAACTACCTTGGGTCAATAGTATCAGCCGATAACAATATGGAAGAAGAAATACGCGAACGGCTGATTAAATCCAACAAAGCCTACTATGGTCTGTCAAGGCTCTTTAAATCCCGAAATTTATCCAGAACATCCAAGCTACTACTGTACAAGACCATGGTCTTACCAGTACTCATGTATGGATCCAAACCTGGGTGCTTAATAAAAAGCACTCTGAACTCTTGGCCGCGTTCGAGAGAAAGGTCTTAAGGAGAATTGTTGGCCCCGTATGTGAGGGAGGACGATTCCGGAGACGCTACAACCATGAGTTGTACGCAATCTACCTTGAAGCTCATATTGTAAGAAAAATCAAGCTCGGTAGACTCCGGTGGGCGGGACACCTAGCTCGAATGAGCGAAGAGGACCCTGCCCGGAAAGTCCTTTGTGGCAGGATGTATGGAAGGAGACAGCGCGGCAGACCTTGTCTGCGATGGAGGGATGGCGTAGACCATGACGCCCAGAGCCTGGGAGTGCTAAACTGAATGACATCGGCTCGAAATCGGGACCGGTGGAGAGATTTGTTAAATAAGGCCAAGACCGGATCCCGGTTGTAGTGCCGATGATGATGATGATGTAAAATACCGTGGTGGTTTACAGTCTTAAAACCAAATGAACACAACTTGTTTAAAATTGAATACATTTAATATGGTAAGAACTTGGTATTTCACTGGTCAAAATGAACGCAACTGTTTAAAATTAAATACATTTAATGTGGTGAAAACTTGGTATTTCACTCGATACTATGAACAACACTGTTTGAAATTAAATACATTCAATACAGTACGAAAGATCCGATGCTGGTTTTACGAGATTCATTTAATAAAAGGGAGGACTCTTTGTTTCATACCGTCCACTGACTGATACTTGACTCGACTGCTCGATCCCATCTTCGATCTTCGCTTCATCGGTCACCCAAACACAGTATCTGTAAAAATTTGAAGTAGTGCAATCCTTTAACTACCTTGGGTCAATAGTATCAGCCGATAACAATATGGAAGAAGAAATACGCGAACGGCTGATTAAATCCAACAAAGCCTACTATGGTCTGTCAAGGCTCTTTAAATCCCGAAATTTATCCAGAACATCCAAGCTACTACTGTACAAGACCATGGTCTTACCAGTACTCATGTATGGATCCAAACCTGGGTGCTTAATAAAAAGCACTCTGAACTCTTGGCCGCGTTCGAGAGAAAGGTCTTAAGGAGAATTGTTGGCCCCGTATGTGAGGGAGGACGATTCCGGAGACGCTACAACCATGAGTTGTACGCAATCTACCTTGAAGCTCATATTGTAAGAAAAATCAAGCTCGGTAGACTCCGGTGGGCGGGACACCTAGCTCGAATGAGCGAAGAGGACCCTGCCCGGAAAGTCCTTTGTGGCAGGATGTATGGAAGGAGACAGCGCGGCAGACCTTGTCTGCGATGGAGGGATGGCGTAGACCATGACGCCCAGAGCCTGGGAGTGCTAAACTGAATGACATCGGCTCGAAATCGGGACCGGTGGAGAGATTTGTTAAATAAGGCCAAGACCGGATCCCGGTTGTAGTGCCGATGATGATGATGATGTAAAATACCGTGGTGGTTTACAGTCTTAAAACCAAATGAACACAACTTGTTTAAAATTGAATACATTTAATATGGTAAGAACTTGGTATTTCACTGGTCAAAATGAACGCAACTGTTTAAAATTAAATACATTTAATGTGGTGAAAACTTGGTATTTCACTCGATACTATGAACAACACTGTTTGAAATTAAATACATTCAATACAGTACGAAAGATCCGATGCTGGTTTTACGAGATTCATTTAATAAAAGGGAGGACTCTTTGTTTCATACCGTCCACTGACTGATACTTGACTCGACTGCTCGATCCCATCTTCGATCTTCGCTTCATCGGTCACCCAAACACAGTATCTGTAAAAATAGATAAAAAACATACATGTTCGCGCGCATCTTTTACCACCCCAGTCACCCATGCTGGGCATACCGCAGCATGCGAACCGTGAAACAACGATACTCCGTGTTCTCGTTAAAGGATACGCTTGCTGCTTAGGCAAACCGTAGAACACGCAGGTGTTCATGTCGTCAAGCACGATACTCGTTGGGGTTCTATGACCGGCCAACTTGCACACAATTTAGTGTACATAAGACATAGCGGACGATCGATAAGGGTTTCTGCTTTGCCTATCGTATAAAGGGGCGTCGGATGTTTATACGATGGGAACTGCGTACAGCATTTATGCTGATCGTAAATCCCTCGTTAGCAATTGGGGCAGCATTTTCGCTGGTGCTATGTTGGCTTGGTTCTCTTGGGGCAGCTAGGCATGGTTCATACATTGCCTGTGGATTGGTTTAGCGACCGAGATGCTCGCTGTAAAACAGAAACAAGAGAACACTTCCTGCACGTGTGCGGTGGTATTGGACAGGAGATATGCGCGTCCAAATATATTTCAGGTTGCATCAGTTGTTTAGTGATGCGACCGCTTTTCTACACAAGAAGATGGTGCACTTGGGTGGAAATCGTGCTTGGGATAAATATCGTCGGCGCCATATAATGCTGCCGTAATATTTGAATGGAATCTCTTTCTCAAGGATTTTTCGAAGATGCATTGCATGCATCTTGTGGGGAAAACTCATAAGACTAGAAATGCCTGCATGTAATTGCAGTGAATGGAAAATTGCTGTGCCCATCTTCCAGGTAAGCAATGCCGCTCAATTATACCTGCCAGGATACTTGTAGTATAGGGTTTTCGTAGGCTTTTGGGATGTTACCTAAAATATAGGTGAAACGGTAAGCAGTGGCGTTAGAAGGAACCGTCACAGTCCCATTTCTTCCGGAACTTCTTGAATTTGCGTATGGTCCAATTTCAACTATTGGAAACGTGTCATCAACCGCAAGGTGTTTGGGAAGTTGTCTTCACTAAAATCATTGCCCATACAATAACTACAGTACTGCCGCCAGGTACGATGCATACCAACCAAGCTGCCCCAAGTACAAGTTCGCAGTCCCGGGGATCCATCTGTAGATCATTTACCGCTGCCCAGTTTGTAGCCCCGCGGTCCAGCCTAAGGACCGACCGCCGCCAGGTTAGGCCGCAACAACGAGCTGCCCCTAAGTGCAGCTACTTTAGTGCCAGGTTCGCAGCGTATCGACGAGCTGCCCCCAGCGCAGCTACATTACCACCACACCGGTACCAGTTCACGGCGTAATCGAAGATCCAGATCTGTGGATCGGCTACCACCGACCAGGTCGCGGTGCAGCCCGGGATCCAATAGTCCAGTCATATCGCCACCAAGTTCGCGGCGCCACTGCACAAGATCCAGATTGTGGATACTGTTTGTTGCAACTGCAAGGATCTAGACGTAAGGATCAACCGCTGCCAAGTTCGTGGCAATCACCGGATCCAGACGTAAGGATCAACCGCCGTCAAGTTCGCGACATACTAAAGGATCCAGATTTAAGGACCGACTGCCGTCAAATTCGCGGCATACTAAAGGGTCCAGATTTAAGGACCGACCGCCGTCAAGTTCGTGGCATACTAGAGGGTCCAAACGCAAATCTCAACCGCCGCCATCTTGAGAAGAGAGGGCCGCCAACGTTATTCACGGTGGACATACGCCTGCACAAGCCTCGGATAACACGGGAGGGCATCAGACTGCACCATGATGAGATAAAACTCCTGGCCACCCCAGAGATGACCAGCGGCCACCGCTACTGCGTGGAAAGATTTATCAATCAGGCCGAGGAGATATATCTGGTCGAGGCCACCAAGTTTGTTGAGGCAAGGCACGCCTTCGCCGCCGACTGTCCGACCGCATCTAAGACTGCGACGGACACCGTCATTCAACCACAAAGTCATTCGCCGCCAATGATGTCGCAACCACCTGCAACTAACGCCGCCTAGGGCGTCAACAAGGTTCCAGAGGCAGCGAAAGAAGTGAAAACTACTGCAGCAGCACAACCCACCGCTAACGCGACACTACAAAGGAAGGCTGAGTTCAGCACGAATGCACCAGCAGCTGCCAATGCACCAGCGAAAGAAGCCTGCTGCAGAGAAACCTGCCCAACTACCGAGGCTGCTCGGGGCCCAGTTCGCGCTCGGCCCAGCCTCCCCAATTACGGCAAACAGCGCCGAGCAAGGCAATGATGCCAAACTACCGAGGCTGCTCGAAGCCCAGTTCACGCTCGATCCAGTCTCCGCAACTACGGTGAACAGCACCGACCAACTCGACGTTAGCAAGCTGCTAGAAGTCACCGCCAAACAAGCGGTTAAGGAACCGCACATACTCCCAGTGAGTAAGAATCAGCAGACCGCCGACCGGAGCGCCGCCTGTCCAAAGCTCAACCCGGCCCATGTCCCGATGCTCGGACCAACGCCGAAGCCCCAACGGGACCGACGCCCCGCACGTGTTGTGGGGCACAACACCACATGGCCGTTCCTCGTGGGCTGCGAACTTACAACTCCGACCCAGAGGGCTGGTCCACCGAAAAGACACGAATAAGTAACACCAGAGATTTTGGCGGCTGATGACAATTAAAAACCTGTTTCCTTATAAACCGGGAAAAAAAGGGAAGCAATAATAATAATAATAATTAAAAAAAAAATAAACCCGCAGCAAACAACGGAAAGCTTACATAGATTTAGCATGTCGAAAATTTAGTTTTGATGTTAGGTTTAGGATAGAGTTAAGCTATAACAAAAGAAAAAAAAATAGGAATTGTTAGTTTAGTATTTAAGTTAGATATAAGGTAAAAACAATAACAAAAACAACGTTTTTTCTGTTTTTCATTTTCTTTGTATCTAATTAAGTTCTTTAAAATCCATATAAACAAAATAATGTCGAAAGACAAATTTTCATGCTTTAAGGGTATGCATGTAACTTAGAGAGTCCGCAAGGGACCAGTAAGTTAGGAAGTAGGATAACCTAAGCTAGAGTATAATCATTTTTGTCTAGCGAGTAAGTAAATTAGAATAAGAGGAAGAAATATGAAATGGTATAAAAATGAAATGAAAAAAAGAACGTCTCCCACGCCACCTTAAAGGGGTAGGCTTTTTCAACGTCAGAACCAGCAAGGTAAGAGTTAATTACAAACATCATCTGGCACGAATTTACAATGGCACACAAACGTGCATTGGAAGTGCTTGTCCGAACATTGAAACACAACTTTTTTTTTTTTTTACATTTCTGTATTTATTGACCATAAATGATTTGTTACAATAAGTAATACAGATAACTTATAATTAGCTTAGCTTTAATCGTTTACACATACTTGCTAGTACATTTTTCAAACATTATTATAAAGTTACATATTTCATGGGTGGACAAGATAGGAGTAGGTGGGGCTTCCTGGAAAAGGTCAGAAAACCAGGATATAATTATTTACTTAACCTATAACTAATTTGCTTAACTTAACTTAACTCAGCTTAGCCTAGCTTATCTAATTATTAAATCTATTATTATTACAATAAGTTAGAGTAGGGTGGGGCGGGAGGTATAGTGGTCGATGGGTAGGATTTGGGTTAGGGTGGGTACTATCAGTCGGGGATATGGGTTGGGGGAACACTTTCCGATTGGTCGTTGAAACGCAAGATATTAGAGAAGGGTTGTATATTACAATATTTAAACTGGTGAGGTGAGAGTTCAGTATTGTGGTATACAATCTCATTGGAGTTGTTGACCAACCTGCCAAAGGTGAAGAGGGTTCTGGTGTGGAGACAGTTCGGGTAGGCAGTTCGGTTGTCTGACGGAGTCGATGTGAGCGTATTTATTATCGGATTGGGATTATTGGGAAGATTTTCGATAAATTTGATGGACAGCTCGAGGAAGCGTCGATCTATACGTTCAATATTGGCGGCATAGTAGAGCGAACTACTGTTGTAATATTTGTGGGAGTTAGGATGTCGGTTGAGGCCAGTGATAAGTCTGAAGCATTTCCTTTCGAAAACGCGTAGTTTCTCCATTTGGGCGGGTGTAATATGGTACCATATCGGGCATGCATATGTGAGAGTGGGTCTGATTATCTGTTTGTAGATAAGTGATTTAACTTTGGGAGAGAGACCATTCGGTTTGTACATGACTTTTCTGCAGAGGTTCAGTTGGATTGTGGCTTTACGAATCGTATTTTTAATGTGGGCGGAGAATGACAGATTGTTGGTAAAGGTTATACCTAGATACTTTAAGGTTTTGGAGGGTTTAATTATATTGTTATTTATTTTAACTCTGATTTTATTATGGCAGCGAATAGTGTTGTTTGTACAACTCGCGTTTCTGCCTTTAAAAACTATGAGCTGAGTTTTGGTTGGATTTAGTTGAATTCTCCACTTGGTAAAGTAGGCTGACAGGATTGGGAGATATCTGTTAATACAGTTTCTTGCCTCCTTGACAAGCTTGTTGCTTGAATAAATTAAGGTGTCGTCGGCATAGTTGAGCATTGTTGTATTGGGTAACAGTGGCTGCGGTGCGTCTGATGTATAAAGAAGGTATAGTAGTGGGCCGAGGATGGATCCTTGAGGAACTCCTGCGGTTATGCTATAAGGTGTCGATAGAGTTGAGTTTATTTTCACCATGAACTTTCTATCAGAGAGGTAAGAAGCGAGAAGTTTTGTGGAGTGGATGTTTAATCCATACATTGAATGAAGTTTGTATAACAGTCCTGCGATCCAGACACAGTCGAATGCTTTAGCTATGTCTAGGGAGACACATACCGTTGGGGATTGGTTTTGGAGGTGGGTCGTCACATCATGTGTCAGTTTTAAGAGAGCATGACAAGTGGAGTGTTGTGAGCGGAAGCCAAATTGAGAGTTCGGAATGAGGGAGTTATCCCTGGCAAATGAGAGAAGATTTTTGTAGATTTTACATTCAAGAATCTTGCTAAGCGAGTTTAGCTGCGATATCGGACGGAAATTATCCGGGTACTTGGAGGGCCCAGATTTGCTAATAGGGACGATCACCGCTGTTTTCCAACTTTTAGGGAAATGTGAAGCGTTTATTATGTGGTTGAGAAGAACGAGAATCGGGAGCAAGTTGCCTGGGTGGAGTCTTTTGAATAGGAGGTTAGGGATTCCATCTAGGCCAGTCGATTTTTTATTGTTACGTGAAGTAATGACTTCGGATAGTTCTTCAAGGCTTAGGAATGTGTCGATTCCTACGGGGTGTGATGCTTTATTGGTTTCGGTGAATTCAGTAATAAATGGTGTGAGGGATGGCTCCAGTGAGCGTGGAATGTAATCGTTCACGGTATCGTGGAAATTTGTTACTGGGAGGGTATCGTTTTGCTTATGGACTTTGCAGAAATGTTCAGCGAGACAGTTTGCTATATCAGTGTCCGACTGGACGATGTTATTATTAGTTGGGTGAATAAGATAATCTGTTCGAGGCTTGAGTTTGCGACCCGTTAGTCTGTTTATGTTTTTAAATAGATCGCGATTTGGTTTGATACTGTTTAGGGTGGATGTGTAGGTCTGATTAGTGAAAACTTTTAGTTGTCCATTTATCAGGGAGGTCAATAGCTGGATCTGTTGTTTAATAAAAGGTGAGTAGCTAGTGTGCAATTTTCGTCGGAGTTGTTTTTTTATACGTAATAATTTTGTGAGTAGGTTGGGTAGGGGTTTTCCTAAGTGATTATGAGGAACGATAGTGGGAGTATGGCTGAAGAGAGCATTTCCCAGTATTTGCTCTATTTGGGCCGCTGCTTGGTCAATTTGTGTAGGGGGCAGGTTAGAAGATTCCGGTAAAGAAAATTTTGAAAAGCTAGCAGCAATATCCTTATTGACTTTTTTCCAGTTTGTTTTGGTGAAATTTGGAATAGGATTCAGAGTGTAGAGTGGTTCAAGCGAGGGGATTTGAACCGAGGTGTGGACAGAGCCATGATCCGAAGGGAATGTGAAGGACACTGTGGGAGGTTTAGATGAATAGCTATCTGTAGACTTTAGGAAGAAATCGATTGTTGACTTGGTTGAGCTGCAAATTCGAGTAGGTTGCAACGGGCAGTCTGCGTAGACATATGGATGAAGTCGGAGGAGATCAAGGCAGCCGTATTTGTTGCATTTGATGTCATTAAATGCAGTATGTCGTGCGTTCCAGTCTCCTCCTATTATGAAAGGTGCTGGCAGAGACTGTTGGATTATTTGTGAGATGTCTGCACTAGGGAAGTTTGGTTCACGAGAAGGGTGAATGTATATGGAGGACAAGACCAGTACTTTATTATTTCGACAGAAAAGTTTAACAGCCGTGTATTCGACAGTAGTTATATTAGCAAATCTAATCTCAGTAAATTGGAATTTTTTATGTATTAGGATTCCCGTACCTTCATGAGGGCCAGAGGTTCGTGGGTTGGACACAAATGTGTAATTAGGTATGTAGACTCGAGAAGTGGATTTCAGCCAAGTTTCTGAAAGCAGAAGAATATCTGGGGAGAACTTTTCAACAAACAGTCGGAGGTGTTGTCTACGGGTGTGGGAATAAATGGACTCTGAGTTGAGGGAGATAAGGGTTAAGTTATACGTTAAGGGAAAGGATGTGGGAAGTTATTAAATTTAGGATCTGACCTTTTTTTTCCAATTCGGAACTGTGTTTTAAGGTTGGTAGTAGTGTCTCCAGGCTCCTGATGTATCCCAAGATATCCAGATTGAGAACGTTGGGGTTGGGTTGTTGAGATTTCGGGCAGCTACGGGAACTTTTCGTAATTTCTGCATATGATGTTCCTGACCCCCTGAGATGGGATGGTTGTGGTGATAAGGGTTTCGTTGCATCTGGTTTGGCCGTATTAGTTACCGTATGTAACGAACGTCTCTCCAGAATCCGTAGCTTTTCGGGGCATTGTGAAAAACTAGCTGGATGTGGGCCTCCGCAGTTACAGCAAGTTATGGTAATTTTTTTCGTGGATGTTGATCCATCGGCGTTTGTTTGCTGAATTATTGATGGTTCTGTGCCAGGCGGGTTCACTCTGCACTCTCCTGGTATATGCTGTTCGGCACATTTTCCGCATCGTGCACTTAGGTGGCACGCAACTGCTAGGTGTCCTGATCCTTGACACCTTTTGCAATGGAGAATGCTCTGTTTATGTGGCTCTTCGATCGTGATTTTGTGTGTGAACAAATATTTTATTTGTTTAAGTTGGGTGACATCACCATTCGGTGGGATCTGTATGATTCGCAAGCTCCTAATATTATTCTCCCTCATGTGTGGGGTTTGAAAGTAGTCCAATCTGTGGATTTTCATTGACGGGCATATCCTCAAGATTTCGAGTGTAAGTTCCTCGGTAGTCCATGCTGGATCAATGTGCCTTATGATGAATGTTTTTGGTTTCATCTGGGCATGTTGGAATGTGAAGAACTCGTGTTTGTTCTCTGAGAGTTTTCTTATTGCCATGTCGTGATCCGTTAGAGTCATCGTCTTGATAGAGATCGAAGATCCTTTTGAGTCCGTGGTAAAATTTCTGTGTCCAAGGGCATTCTCAAGCGTCTTGATGACTTCTTTGGTACTATTATGATTTTTAATATAGATTGGGGGTGGTCTCACCTTATTTACAGATTTCTGTCCAACTGTTTGCCAGTGGTCTTCTGGTTTGTGGGTATCTTGGGGCGGTGGCGAGGTATTCGATGATGATGGGTTATTGTTGAATGTTAATGAGTTGGGTTGGGGAGGAACTTCCTTCATGGGGACGTCGACATTGGTTTTGGTTTGCGCTTGAAGAGAGCGAATTTTTTCTTGTAGTTGTTCCATTTGGGCTGTTAGTATCCTTATTGTTTCCATCGCGTCATCGTATTTTTTGTGGTATTCCGTTGTTAGTTGAGTAGCCATTGTAGCTACTTTCTTCGGTGCATTCAGAGGACTGTGAGTAGTTTTTTTTTTTCGTTTTTTAGGTAGCTCGGCAGTACTGGGGCCGCTGACCAGCATCTGCGAACGCAAACTCCGGATGCGGTCGCTGATTTTATGTTTTGGTTTACCAATTTTACTTAAATTTTTAAAATGTCGCGCAGAAATTTCCCAAAATTTTCCACTTATACTTATACCACTATACACGATACACTATTGTTCGGCCACAGACCGTTCCTAATGACGGTCACACATTTATGTCTGCACGCGCACACGTGTTTTCTTTTAATTTTTCTTTTCACTTTTATTTTTCAAAATCAGTAGTAGGACGCGTCTACACACTTCCACGATCGCAGAGAGAATGATTGAAACACAACTATGGTAACGTTCGAAGGATACGGATCGTCCTATCGTCCTATCCCGCGTCTTTCTAGTGTGTGCACCTGTGTGTGATAGTGTGAAGTGTGCAAACAGTGTGGCCATCACTGAGAACGGCTGTATAGTCATTGAACTCGTAGCCAAAATGTTGTGAAAGGTGCACGTAAAACATATAATTAATATTAATTAAACCCAAAAATAGGGTGTAACTTTGAATGAAACGACAATGTGCCAAGTGCCCGTATAAAACCCTCGTTTAAAACACATCGTCCACAACAAATTTACAATAAAAAACGATGTGTGTGTTAGTGTGTATGAACTCCATTGGCGCCTGTTTCGAAGCAGTACACAAAGCGAATCAATCCATTCATTCTAACCTCGATATCGAAAACAGAGCTATCCAAAACCATATTTCGCTGCACAATAAATGGCAAAGTTGGCCTTCCGAAAGCAATAGAGCGGATGCGCCGCTAAGAAATTTGCACACAAATACACATCTTTAGATCCATTAAAAACACCAAAAACCTCTGGAATAGATGGTATTCCGAATACAGTTCTTAAACTTCTGCCACCTGAAAATTTACGCTACCTTGTTTAATAACGTTCTAAATAATGCATACTTTCCAAGACGTTGGAAAAGAGCAGTAGTCCATCCCATCCCCAAAAAGGGCAAGGACAGGTGCAATCCCAGTAACCTTCGCTCGATTAGTCTGCTGCCAAACATTAGAAAAATATTCGAGAAGATCATAAATAAGGCATTGATAAGCTGGTGTGATGAAAACGACATCATTCCGAACAACCAGTTTGGCTTTAGAGCGGGGCACGACACAGTTCATGCAGCTACAAAACTTGTTTCCGATACACAGTGGAACAAGGCAAAACGACAATGCACAGACGTATGTTTGGTTGTCTTTGAAAAGGCCTTCGATACCGTATGGTTAGAAGGACTTGTATATAAGTTATCAAATCTAGGTTTGCCTGAATATCTGTTATACATCATTTACGACATGATAATGGATAAACTATTTGTGGTAAAATTAGGGGACAAAATCTCCAATAAAACTTTCCATATTAAAGATGGCTTACAGCAGGGAGCCGTGAATTCTCCCATTCTCTTCAATATTTATACTAGTGGTCTAGTTGGGTCTCTTAATCATGCTATTGCATATGCCGACGATATTGTAGTGTACAGATCAGAAAAAAATATAGATAGAATTCAAGACGACTTCAATAAAATCAAACGCTTTTGTGACGATTGGAAATTGAAAATTAACTTCAAAAAAACAGAAACCATCCTTTTCAGAACACCTCTTCCTACAGCTTCAAGAAATAGAAGGCATAATTGGAAAAAGTTTTCCATTGTAGGAAGCAATAATCTTCAGCTGCAAATGAAAACTGTTGTCAGGTACCTTGGTATTTGGATGGGCCAATACCTATACTTTGATAAGCACGTAGCAGCTGCCCTCTCCGCAGCTAAAAGTGCATATGCAATGACAAGAAGTCTGTTTCGAAATAGTCTCCTAGATCACAAAGTTATAATAATTTCGTACTCAGCATTTATCCGTCCAATATTTGTAAATGGTTGCCCTGTATGGTTACACATTTCCCCATCCTACATGGAAAAGTTTCGCATGTTCGAGGGGCAGTGCTTGCGTTCCTGTCTCGGATTACATAGAACACCTGAGTATCAATACAGGAAATTCTATCCTAATTAGACACTGTATGACTAATCTGGACTGAATAGGATAGACAATTTCATTATCAAAATTGTTCGTGGTCACACGGCAAGGGGAATGTGCAGCGAAAATAATATTATCTCGGGAGCATACTACCCCAATGACATGTACCCGGGGGATACACTCCAAAATGGGTTTATCCGACCAGAAGCGTTCCCTCTCTTGGATAGAAAAGGTCTTATCCAAAACAAGCACGGAGTCCCTATTATTTACTACTCTTTTCGTGGTGCCAGGGACAAACGGATTCTTTATAACAGTGATATATCAAATGCTGCAGTTCACTTGCGCTTTAGCATGGCCAGAGGCGATCGAGATAAATCGATAAATGACCGATCCCATTCCAACTGGTGGTGGATTGACAATGATGAAAGGATTTAATATCCCCAAATATAGTAAGATCTTCAGACGCTACATTTTCCCTTCCCATTCCTCATTTTCCCTTTTCGTATTTATTTATTCTTCCTTTTCATTTCCATTTTTCATTTAGATTCCTTTTCGTTTTAAAATTTCTTTATGTTAACATTTTTGTTAATATGTTTGTTATTATTTTTTTTTTGTAAACTTTTTTACCTTATATTATTACTATTATTAAAAAAAAATTAATACAGAGAGAGAACTTCTTCTTCTAAAATATTCGGGTAATAGGAAATATATAAAAATATAAAAATATTATTGTACGCCGAAAGGCATTACACAAAATTGTGTAAATTATTTTAAGAATAAGAAAATATTGTAAAATAGGATTTAGCATTTTAGTCCTAAGTCAACATTTGTTAAATTATTGTACAATAAATGCGTTATTCAACAACAACAATAACCGAACATTGAAAGATCTGATCAATGACTCGAGATATTTTGGGTGCTCTATGATTTTACTGTCTGGCGATATCCGCCAAACACTGCCAGTCATTCCAAGATCGAGTGCTGCCGATGAAATAAACGCTTGCCAAAAATCATCAATTTTGTGGCGCTAAGTGGAGAAACTTCAGCTGGCAACAAATATGAGAGTTGCATTGCTGAACGATCCATCTGCTTAAGAGTTCTCTAAACAATTGCTGACTATTGTAGGGTTATTTTCTGTGTTAATTTGTTATTGGTGTTGGGTCCTAATTATTATGTGGGGGGCCTCGTTGTATTTCTCTTTGTTACGCTCAGAGTTTTTACGTCCACCAAAATGCACAAAATGCACACTAAAACAATCTTGCCCTTTTTCTTTTTGTATTAAGTTTATTTACAATAATTTTTTAGCGGTTTATTACGTCTTACTTATTGGTAGTCATGTTCTAGAATCAATTTACTTAAACTGGTTTGTAATAATGTTCGAACTTCAGTTTAACTTAACTGGTTTGGAATAATGGTCTGACAACTCCTTAACTTAGCTTATTCGTGATTATGTTATAACGTAACTTTAATTTAATTTGTTTGGTATAATGTTCGCACTTCAATTTAACTTAGCTCGATTGGAATAATGGTCTAACATCACTTTAACTTAACTTGTTCATAATTATTGTTCTAAAGTCACTTTATTTTAAATTGTTTGCAATAATTCTCGAACTTCCCTTTACTTAACTTATTCGTGATTATGTTATAACGTAACTTTAATTTAATTTGTTTGCAATAATTCTCGAACTTCCCGTTACTTAACTTATTCGTGATTATGTTATAACATAACTTTAATTTAATTTGTTTGGAATAATGCTCGAACTTCACTTTACTTAACTTATTCGTGATTATGTTTCTAACGTCACTTTATTTTTCCTCGCCGTCTCTCGTCCATTCTCGCAACCAACTCGCGTGTCCGTTCTGGACTACTATCAAAAAACAACTCTTCAAAACAAACTGCCCTGACCGCCTCGGTCAAATCTCTCTAATCCACCCGTCTCAATTTTTTTTTATTTTTATTTTCCCATCGGAAAGAGATCCTTTGTTTCCTCCCGCAGGTAAAAGAATCTCTCCTTTTCTCCGCCTGATGTTTTCTTTAGCCGGATGGGCAAGGATCTTGTGGGGTAGGAAGAATGTGCCAGACACGGGCACACGGTTCACTTCACTCCCCATCCTCACCGAAACAATGTTCCACCAGTTAACAAATTGAAAAATTGTCACACACAAGAAGTAAAACTCCGCCACAAGACAGTTAAATGAAATTTATAAATTGTTTATTGTTTGTCTTTTGCATTTTTGTATGATTTATTCTTTTTCACAAAAACTATTGAACACTTTCGTATGAACTTAAGGATATTGTTTTATCAAACAGACTATTGCATACCGATTTTTTTTTTGCCGCACTATATGTTTTCAATAATAAACAATTTGGGATCAATAAATTTACGTTATTTCATAGATTCACGGATAAATTTATGTGGAAAAATAAACTAAAACTTCCAAGAGTTGAAAAATAAAACACACACGACTCCGGGTATATATTGGCGTAGGTTACTGTTTACGCTTCTCCGCTGGTGACGCGGAGAGCGGGAGTTTCACCGTGCGACCAGCGTGGTCGGAGGATGGAATTGGACTCAAACGATATCCTCACCAATAAGGATATCGTTTTTTACCTACCACCAGGGAAACGTAAAGTCTCTCCTGGTGGTATAGGAAACCAGATCTTGTAATACAGGTCATGGTGGTATGTGTGGGATCGTTGAGATCAATGCTATTCATACGTGCAGTGGAACAGCGAAACGGGCAGGCGGCAAGGACAAAAGAAAAGGCGACCAAATGGTTCGCTCTTTAATGAGGGTCATGTTTATACGATGCCTCGTCGCTATTTTCGACGTTAGGAGAAAAAGGTGCTAAAAGCAAATTGGATGTTTATGGCATCTCTGGCTGCATTAGAAACCGGGTTCGTATTTGCATTAGGAAATGCTGGAGAATTTGGTTTCAGCGTCTATTGCGCTAATTATATGCAGCTGCTTGGGTTGTTTGTTGGTAAGACAAACAAAAAAGGTTGCCAGGCCATGTGTATGAAAAGGTATATGACGCGGCTGGGAAAATAGACGGCGCGATATTTATGGTCCCTGTCATGACGGTTACATTGATTGCAATCCGAATTATTTTGTTTACAGGAATTTGTCTGGTGCCGAATTGGTTCAGAATACCAAATAGGAAAACAAAGAATTCTTATGAAAAATTGTATGCGAAGGGATGCATGAAGGTAAGTTTTCTTTATAGGGATTTTAGGGTTATAATAATTGGGTCTGTTTGATGCGTGAAGCATCTAAGATGCTAATGCGAATTGCATTAGCGAAAGCTGGTGCAGACCCGGGTTATGGTTATGGGGGTTTTTTCAGGAAGGCGAGCCGTGGGATCTGCCGGAATCGCCACAATCTCTTCCGTGGGAAATCGATACAAAGGAAAGATCAAATAGAGAATTGTGCTAATGTACATTTATGATTCTCTATGTTATTTATTTTAGCCGAATGGGCAAGGATTTCTTCTATGGGAACGTGCAGTTCGTTTTATTTCCTGTTGTTTGTTTTAACTTGGTTTGGTTAAAACGGAAACGGGACTGGTTGTATTAATGGTTTTAGGTAACCATTTTTCTAAGGGATCATAAAATTGATGATGTACATTTTATGATTCTCAACGGTTTTTTTTTTTTTGAAGAGAGACATCTGGTCCGCACATTTGGATCTAAGGGGATTTTTGTGGCGAACTTGTGGCTAGATTATCCTGTCTAAGTTTTCAATGTGAGCAAATTGAAAGTTTAGTTCGATTTGTTTGGTATCAATTGATGTGAACCATTTGATGTATGGGATAATGCTCTGGCTTGGGTATTGTCTTATCCTTTAAGTGGGTGTTTTTGGCGTGTATTGCCATTAGTGGTGGAGACTGGCCCGAAAGGGGTAAGTTTTATGGGATGGGTGGTTCTGGCCGTAACTCTACCAAGAGTTATCAAGAGGATTGATTGCATTTCCTCGCAATTTTTGCCCTTTCATCTCATCGAAAGACGAGCTCATCAACAAAGTATTCACGAACATCATTGCTAACCACAAAAATAACAAATGGTTGAGTGAGCGAACAATTTTGGCAACTAAGAACAAAGATGTGGATGACTTAAACTTCGTAATTCAGAATCAAATGGTTGATACTCTGCATTCATTCAACGAAGCCACCAGTTATCCAACTGAATTTTTAAACTCCTTGGATATGCCTGGCTTACCACTGCACAATTTACAATTAAAGGTTGGTCCGGTAGTCATCACGCTTCGAAGGCTAAACCAACCAAAACTATGCAATGGATTGCGTTTAGTGATAAGAAAACTTATGATCAATATGATTCGATGTG
The DNA here is from genome assembly GCA_963931805.1 of Microdon myrmicae. NCBI lineage: Eukaryota > Metazoa > Arthropoda > Insecta > Diptera > Syrphidae > Microdon > Microdon myrmicae. Next base: position 28,162,675 of record OZ007497.1, on the reverse strand, counting down.
ACGATACCCAAAGGAAAATTCAAAGGTTAAGAAATTCTCATTCCGACGATTCCAATGATCCCAATTAATATGCCCTTTGAGGTTTAAAGAATTATATTCCCGATTTGTGTTGCATTCGTCATGACGATTAACAAATCGTTCCTTAAGTGTTTGTGGTGTGAATCTAGAAAATGCATTTTTTACTCATGGTCAATTGTACGTGACATGTTGACGTGTCGGCAAAGCATCCGCTTTATTTGTTCTTGCGCCTGATAAGAAAACGAAAAATGTCGTATATAAAAGGGTGCTTCAATGAAGAGAATCAACCGGAGTGCAACCCATGCACCAAAATACATAGCTTAAATAAGGCAAATGTCTTGCTGACACGCCATTGAAATACTTGATTTTTGTACTTTTATTGAATTTTAATTTTCTTTATATATATTATCTTAATAATCTATTGAATTTAATAATTTTTTTTGTATTCATTTTATTACGTTAATAAAATCCTAAATTAAGTTTAGCTAAAAGTTCTATGGGGGGGTGGGTGCGAACATACAGGGCAAAATTACTGATTGCTTTCAACCCGGCGAAGGCCAGGACGATCCTTGTCCCTGTTCAATCCAAGTTGACATGCAGTCTCCACGTGACACCCCTGGATAGCTACTTTGACACCCGCCAAGTAGTGAACCAATGCATGCAGCGACATCCTGAGAAAGGTTGGCGCAAGGATAATAACCAGGCCCGTAAAAATAAATTATTATGGCAAATTTAACAAGCTTCGGACATGGACCGGATACACGACGACGACCACGGAAACGAAAATCGCTAAACGATTTAAGAATTTTTACATGGAACGTCAGCTCGCTATACAGAGATCGAGCTGCACAGCAGCTAGCCGATGGCCTATCCGAATATAAGGCTGACATAACAGCATTACAAGAAATAAGATGGACGGGGAGTGGTGTTATTCAAAGAAACGAGTATGACATTTATTACAGCTGTCATACAAAATACCATGTGCTCGGGGTAGGCTTTCTAGTCAGCCAAAAACTGAAGCCTGCCATCATCGGCTTTAATGCAATAAGTGAAAGGCTATGCACTCTTCGCGTGCGAGCCCAGTTTAATAACATAAGCCTCATAAATGTTCACGGACCTACAGAGGAGTCCTCTGGCGACGAAAAAGAAGAATATTACGAGAACGTCGAACGGGCCCCCAATGGCTGCCCGAGATACGATGTGAAAATCGTTCTTGGTGATTTGAATGCAAAAATAGGTCGGGAGCCGGTTTTCAGGCACTACACAGGTTCCCATAATTTGCATGAGAACACTAATGACAATGGACTACGGTTCATCGAACTGGCAGCATCGAAAAACTTGATCGTTGCGAGTAGCAGGTTTCCGCGTAAAGATATCCACAAAGCCACCTGGGTATCACCTGCTGGAGCCACTCGCAACCAAATTGACCACGTGTTGATAGATCGCCGTCACTCCTCGAGCCTGATGACGGTACGAACGTACCCAGGTCCCAACGTCGACTCAGATCACTATCTTGTTGGTACAGTTTTCCGAGCACGGATTGTCTTATGGAGACGTATTGCATCCACGGATCAGGGTCGAATCAACACGGCTGCCTTACGCAATGAGAATACCAGTAACACCTTTAGTCATGCGTTAAGACTCGCCCTCGAAGAGCTCGACGGAAGGAGAGCAAGTCCTGGGGCCAGAATGCCGGGCGTAGAAGAGAAATGGACACGCCCTAAGAATACTGTCATTAGTCCTGCCAACTCCATCTTAGGCAGTAGTCGTAGAGATCGGAACGACTGGTTTGATGATGAGTGCAAACTAGCGACTGAGCGTAAGAATGCTGCATACTGGGCAATGCAGCACACTCATAGGACGCGGGTACGCGAGGAGAAATACAAAGAGCTCAGAATATTTGAAAATAGACTTCACAGACAAAAGAAAAGTGCCTGGGAAAAAAACCGTGTCTGTGAAATAGAGAAAAATAGAGAGCGAGGACCGCACCAGGCGCGGAAGTTCTACCAAATAATCCGCAGTATGACGCGGTGCACACCACGCTGCACTTACTGCAAGGATAAAGAGGGTAATCTGATCATCGATCCTGAAGGCATTCTGAAGCGATGGGAAGTGCACTTCAATAAATTGCTAAATGCTCAGCTCGTGGAAGAATTGGAGGCTCCACCAATGCAAGATCAAGACCAAATGCTGCCGCCACCAAGCATTGAGGGAACATTAAAAGCCATTAGACAGCTCAAATCAAATAAAGCCCGCTGAGCTGATGGCATACCACCTGAGCTGATCAAACAAGGAGGGACAGCGTTACATCATGCAATTAATGGGATCGTGGTGCACGTGTGGGGGGTGGAGGTCCTGGCCCAAACGTATGGCGCGGGGTCCACTCTCACCCACCAATGAGGGAAAGGCATATCACCGAACGAACAAGAGGTCGGAAAAATGTCAAGATGATGAGACGCTGTCTCCAATTCTACTCCGCCGATTAGGTTATGTTTGCGAGGACAGATCGTTTTACGTTAACCAACTAAACTGAGTGCACTGCGTGTGACCGACTCAGGAAGGAAAAGCAATCGTTCCACTTTGGGTTTTTCGTCAAAAGGGTCCTTATTCGGTTCGCGTCTCCTTCGCAACACTTTGTTCTATACAATCGACGCGGAAAGAAAAGGCGATTGTTCTATTTTTGTCCTTTTGTCACAACGGTTTTATTCAGTTTCGTTGTTTTTTAAAACACTTTGCTCTCGGCCAATGCAAGATACTCATGGGTTATTATGCTTCACATAGAACTTAATAATTAGTATGATTAAATGGGCTTCTTAAACTTTAAACAATAGTACTGCTAGGAAGATTTCAAAACGCGTTCTTTCGACTTATTTTACTCCGACCCTGTAGCTTCGCTTGCTGTTCAACTTGACTCCTTGGGGCGAACCCTGGTAAGGTAAAAACTCGGCGGTGGGTGATGCGCGCTTGATGGCGGTTGGCCAGTGACTGTGGGGGGGGGGGGGGGGGGGGGACGAAGTGCGCTCGAGGGTTGCTGGACAAGGACTGACTTATGAATGAAAATAATTCGTTCATTGCGTCGTGGCGGTGCGTCATAGCAAAAATTCGGCTCGCCACCAATTACAAGGAATTTTGGAAGAGTTGCTATGCTCGCATAAGAACTCAGTTCCACCGAATTCTGGCCGTACAGGCTGGGTTGAATTCGTTGGTTGGGTGTACCGGGAAATTGGCTTTGGGAACGCGAGCAAGTATGGGCATGCAATTTCGGGGGAAATTGGAATTGCTTGGGTGCAAGCAAGGGAATATCGTTTAGATAGAATGTTGGCCAAAGTCGTTTCGGGGAAATGTATGCGGCTTGGTTAGTTGTTAATGTTCCGTTGAGGATTTGGGTATGCCTTTTGTTATGGCATATGGATTTCGGGGAAATTAGGGTTGCTTGGTTGCAATAAGGAAATATAGAGAATTCACCGAAACAATTTTGGGAAAATGAATGCGGGGATGATAGGAATATATTCGGTTGGATTATATTCTGTAAGGAGTTTGGAAAATGGTTTTTATTGCAGATTGGGAGATGTATGCTATTGTGGAATGGTTTTTGCATGTTAGGTTGGGATTGTGGGTTGGTTCTCCGTTTGATATAAAGACACACGTATGGGAGCAAGAGTATGTGCCGGAACATTGGCGTCGCGGTATAATTTGCCCCATACATAAGAAAGGAGATATCACATTGTGCACCAACTATAAGGATACGAGGGTTGCCTTTTATATTTCGAGATTAGAGAACAAAAACAAATATTGATCATCGAAAATCACTTTATTGTTATTATATTCCCCATGAAGATCTATACACTTTTGCATGCGTTTGAACCAATTGTCGAAGCACTTTTGGCACTCTGATTGAGGTATCTCCAACACATGCATTCTGAATGCAGCAACCGCTTCTTCAGGTGTCGAAAAACGTTGACCTCTGAGTTTGTTTTTTACGTACGGGAATAAAAAGGAGTCATTCGGTATCAAGTCAGGACTATACGGCGGATGACCCATCAAATCGATGTTTTGGGTGCTCAAAAATGCAGTTGTCGCAGCAGATGTGTGAGAGCTCGCATTGTCGTGGTGAAGAGTGATCCGTCTTCGGCGGTTGGTTTTCTTGATTTCTTGGAAGACAACTGGCAAACAAATGGTTGTGTACCACTCAGAATTGACTGTTCTGCGTTTTTCTAGTGGTACGGTTGCGACATGTCCAGTTTTTCCGAAAAAACAGGCGACTATTTGCTTGGAAGTGCTTCGTGCGTGAACAACTTTTGTTGGATTTGGCTCATCTTGAAACACCCAGACAGTCGACTGCTGTTTACTTTCGGGCTCATGCGCGTAAATCCACGATTCATCACCTGTCACGATGTCATAGACCTTATTTTTGGAGCATTTCTTTCGACCAATTGACACGAGCCTTTTTTTGGGCGATTGACAAATTGTGTGGGACCCAACGCGAACAAATTTTTTTGACAGTCAAATGTGTATGCAATATTGAATGTATGCTGGCCCCACTAACGCCTAAGGTTGTCTCAATCTCACGATAGGTCGCATGACGATCTTCCAATATCAGTTCGCGCACAGCATCAATGGTTTTCGGAACAACAACTGATTTTGGACGACCTTCACGAAATTCATCTTGGAGTGAACTACGACCACGACTGAATTCACCATACCATCGATAAACACTGGTCCTTGATGGAGCTTCATCGCCAAAAATTGAATTAAGTTCATCCATGCACTGTTGCTGAGTTAATCCACGCCGAAAGTTGTAAAAAATAGTCGCACGAAAATGTTGACGATTTAATTCCATTTTTGGGCCGAGATGAATCTTTTAAGTTACTGTAAACAACACAAATAGCGTTCGTATGTCAAAACGTTCTGAGTGCGTATAACCTCAAAAATGTCCAACTTTACGACAGAGCTGTCAATTTCCGGATTGCAACACTAGGGTTGCCAAATCCCGAAACATAAGAGGCTACCCTCGTAAAACATTGCTGAGTACCGCCTATAAGATACTCTCCACTATCCTACACGATCGGATAGCCCCATACGGTTAAGCCATTTTTTTCATTTTTCAAACATTTTTTTATTTTCTTTTTATCTTCTTAGTTTCTAAATTAAAGGCTAGACAAAAAATGCTTAAATTCTAGCTTAATTATCTTATATAATAACTTACTGGTCCTTCGCAGACGCTCTAAGCTAAACATTACTTAATATTTGTATAATTTGCATTTCGGCGACAGAACTTTGTGGCAGTACTTATAATTATTTGAAAAACAAAGAAAAATTTGAAAAACTTTGTCAATTTTTTTTGTTTTTGTTTTTTTTTTTTAATGTAACTTACTTAACCTACATATTTTTTTTTTTTTAATTTTTAATTTTATGTAAAAGCGCTTAACCTAACTTAACTTAAATCTTATACTACCCTAATTCTAGAAAAGCTAAGTCTATGTAAGCTAGCTGATGATAGTGTGATTCTATACCGACTTTGGTATTCAGGTCTTTATATGCCATTCAACCACCAGTACTGTTGACGCTGTCCAATACTATCGTCCCGGTCTCTGCGGGAGATGGCCCTACTGAAGCGCAAGAGCTGTTCTTTGGTGCGCGTTCCTTCCCGGTCGTAGCACAATCGCCCGTCTACACATGATCTACTTACATCATAGATCAGCGGAATTCCGGATCTATCCTGTATAAGCCCTTTCATGTCCAAATCAAGGAACGCCTCAGCTGGAACAAAACCGTTGCGATGTACGTTCTCATAGTACAGGGTATTTGGATAATAAGCCCCGAAAATTAGGTCATTGGACGAGCTTATTGCTCTCGCAATATGTCCTCTGATTAATTTAATCATAAAATTATCCACCCTATTTATGCAGGGTTCATTATATAAAGTCTCATATGAGCAGTACTTTTTGTATTCCGATTCCGGTGTGCGATATAATCTAAGACAGGTTCTCAGACACTTCCTTTCGAACACCCGAATCTTTTCCATTAAATTTGGACCTATGTTAAACCATACTGGACAACCATATATGAGCATTGGCCTGATTAGCGTCATGTAGCATATGACTTTTACCCTGCTGTCAAGTTGGCTACTGTGAAATAGCCTCCTTGTCATAGCAAACGTTTTTCTAGCCTTGATCAGAGCAGCCTCTACATGTCTGTTGAAATACAGATATTGGTCTAGCCAGATGCCAAGGTATTTAACTAAACTCTTGGTTTCCAGCTTATCTCCATGCGGTCCCACGATAACTAGCTTTCGCAGGTTTTTTCTTGTGTCGTTCGTGGCTTTATATAATTGAGTTCTAAATAGGATGGCTTCACATTTCTGGGAGTTGATCTTAAGTTTCCAGTCATCGCAATAGCGCTGCACGTTGTTGAAGTCTCACTGTATTAAACTATTTATGATCTCAACTTTCGAAGCTGTTCTGTAAATTATGAGATCGTCTGCGTACGCAATAGCCTGTGGAAGTGCATCTAATAAGTCGCTAATGTAAATGTTAAAAAGAATCGGAGAGAGTACTGTGGCGATTCCCTTGAACGCCACCTATCATCTTCCTATTGTCCCACTTAAAACTCCCACCTGGGGCATATGGAAGCCTGAAAAGAATGATTTACCTGCGCATAACGACCAACCACCTCTGAATTGCTTAACCGCGCTGAGGTAAAACACCATCAGCAACACAAGCGTTTCTATAGGAAGAGCAAACTGGTCGCACATCTAGCAACCAACATTACATTGGTTCCTACCAACGAGGTATCTCCTAAAGAAGACGGGTACAACGCCGCAGGAGATATTTCGTACCTTGGTTTCTAAACCACGTCACAACGGTTGGTCACATGAACGGCAGATACATAGTAGCATACGGCGGTCAACCCAGGCCTTCGGGTTCTTTAAATGGAAATTTCTCAGCAAGATTCCGATTGCTGGAAGTTGCCGCCAGTGTGTACACGATCAGCAAAATTGCTATAGGCAGTCGCTGATCGTACGAACATCAAAATATGTTTCGACGGTGTGTGCTGCACCAGCTGCAGACATGCCAACTCATGTTCCCCTTGTGGATTTGCTTAATCCACGTTTCGTTTGACCACGCACACACAGCATGAGCTTGTGGGGCTTTTCAGGGCCCGAAGAGCCATACATCGCTCGATCCCCACCTTTCCAGGCGAACGACTTACCTTTCGGTCGAACTTCAGCAAGGTTGCGTAACCTTGCTACGGCATTTACCCTCAGCCAAATCGCCGGAATTAATACGGTTAACCAATCGGATAACCGTTTTGAATTTATGCTAGGCAGCTTACCTATTCTGTAGGGGATTTCCATCCAAACCCCTTTTCCCCAGCATCACCTCTGAAAACATTAAATCCACGGCAAAGCTTATCACCTTGCCGTGGCATCGAAAACTCACCTCGGCCAGACCATATTCCCTAAAAAACATTAACCCCACGGCAAAGCTTATCGCCTTGTCGTGGCATCGAATATTCACCCCCGAGGTGTACATTATTTCCTGAAAAAAACATTAACCCCACGGCAAAGCTTATCGCCTTGCTGTGGCATCGAAAATTCACCCCCCGAGGCGTATTTTATCTTCTAAATAAAATGCATAAGTCCACGGCAAAATCATTGCATTGCCATGGCATCCGAAATCCAAACATGGGCATACATTCGGCCAGGGCATCTCGTTTCCATAGCCTTAAGCTATGGAAACAACAATCAACAAGAGTTCCTAGTGACTCGTTGTATTTGTTTACCCTCGGCATAAATGCATGCGGCTATTTGCCCTATTGTTTTGCTATCGCCGACAACGTTTCGGCTGACGCAAAACAAACATGACCCTAATAACTAGCAATCGCTGGTTTCCCGATTATCGATCCTCACCAGCAGGGACCGTAAAACGAGCCGCGAACTGGATGCAGCCAGAAAATGTTTACTTTTAACATCTGGCAATGGCTGCACCCAATGTTCGTTGCAATGTTTAATCATCGGCAACAGAAATGATGATTTATGGCCTTCCATTAGGATGACCAAATCATCGTTTTGGGTCTTTCACACCCCAGATGCTATTATTTGCATTCCTAGAAAATGCACTAGCGATGTTGCCCGCCATCCACGGTCGCTGGACGATCGCATGCATGGCATACGCATACATGCGTAATTTATGCCTATCTCACCCGGTCCAATCACGATTAACCACCTCGAGTTAATCGTGTAACTCCGCCTCTTTTTCAGTCTCTTTGAGGTTCCCTTTTCTTGGATGATTTCCAGGCAGTCAGATACCAACACCCGGAGAGTGCGCGCGAGCCTTACTGTGTCGAGTAATTTTAATCCGTAGTAAATGTCAGTGCCATTAAATGTAAAAAACAGTTGTTCCAGTCAGATTTTATCCACAGTCGGGTACGAAGATATATGTTTTAGTGTGCAGGATTAACTCTTTATCTAGCCAGACACTCAGATCGAGACCGCGGTGTTTAAAAGAGTCGCGAGCAGTAGTTCGGTAAACAAAGGAAGTCGAGTTTCTCCGTTTTTTTTGTTTTATCATCCACGGTGCGTCGATATAATTCGTGTGTTCAAAGACTCGCTGAATTTCAAAATCAGCAATAAGTTTCGAAGTCCGTCAAACATTAATACTAAATCTAAGAACAGTTTAAACAACGTTGTGCAATGAAAGTCAAACATAAATACTAAATCTAAGAACAGTTTAAACAACGTTGTGCAATGAAAGTCAAACATAAATACTAAATCTAAGAACCGTTTAAACAACGTTGTGCAATAAAAGTCAAACATTAATACTAAATCTAAGAACCAAGTAAACAGCATTGTGGAATAAAAACGTGACGTCAAATAAAGAACATTTGATACAACTAAAAGAATAGTTTTTCTCTTCTCATCTTCTCTTGTGCGTTGGTGATTTGTCTCCCCCTCGGTGGTGTATTTATTCCTCCGGCTTTTTCTTGGATTTGGTGCGTCGTCAACAGCGTCAATCGGTGGGTGTTGGCTGAATCCGCACCCGTGCCTGGTGTATAGCCCAACACGACCACATTGGAGACCCCGAATTAGAACACGCCACCTCGAGATAAGTTGGTGCCAAAACAGCGCGAACCATATTGGTGACACCTAGTGGAAATACGCCACCTCTTGAACATTTTTTTTTAAACTTTCCCGGTGCCAGAGAAGCCTAAGAACAATAACCAGTATCAGTGAGTGCTAATTATCCAATGACGACTACCAGTTTACCAGCTCAGCGTTGCCGCAAGTAACTAGGATTCCCCAGCAGGACAAAAACCCCAGCCTCTCCAAGATCGCCGGGCCGAGGACTTCCGGCATTTACAAAAGCAGCTTAACACCAGCAACCGCAACATTACACCAAGACCAGGTACTTTCGTTTTTTTTTTTTTTTTTACCTTCATTTATTCTTTTACAAAGAACCCGTGCAATAGCACAATCTTTAATTAAGTGATCACCAGTTAAATAAACTATTATATATGTATTAGTGCTCTCTTAAATTATTGGTACGCAAAGTAAGATGTAACATTTTTTTCGCACAAAATTAAAGAACGTAATACGCAATAAATATACAATACCTACGGCATTAGACTTTATAAAATTAAGCAGGCACGATGTTAGAATATCCTCTCTAATAAATAAGTAGTTTAACCGTAGTAAGACTCAATAGTATGCTATTAAGTGTTCACACCGCGTACAATATTGTAAAAGCCGAAAGAAAATACCAACCTGTCCTGTGAAAGTTTTGCTAACACTTAAATGAATAAGTCAAAACACGCGTGTCCTACCAAATGTTTTACTTTAAATTAAAGAGGAATCGTTTTGATACAGCCGCATAAGCCGTCTAGGCACTTACAAAAATAAGTTGAGACAGGACATCTGTTGAAGTATTCGGAAACCTAGTTTACCTAAACGCAATAAATTTACACTGTCAGCGCCATCACTACTATAGTTTTCACCGGTCACGACCTATTCTTTTTTTTAGTAATTAAAGATAACTAAGAGGAGAGTTAACACTGTAAACAAACAATAACATCCTTAATAATTCGCAGTTCCTGTTCTTGTTTTTCTCTCTAGTATTATTAAGTTTTTATTAGTGTCTTTAAAATTTTTTTTTAATTTTTATTTTGTCTTTTACCAAATAAAAAAGGAACTCGACTGACTTTTACAAACGCTACGCGTAGTAAAAAGGTCCTACACTTTGATCTAGTTGTTCTGAAATTTAAATAAAAAGACAGAAATAATCCTACAGCAACTAGAGAAAATCTTGTAAGCTCCTTCAGAGCTCCCAAATACGAAATTGAAGAAAAGTAAAACAATATTTACCAACAATACTAAACTTTGTAAATTAATCATACATAGCTGTTCAAAAAGAAACCGCCCAAGAATACAAAAAATAATAATTCACATAGAATAAATTTCATACTGTTAAAAAGGCTGCAAATAACGAAATTTGTAATTAATTGTCATACTATAACTGGCGTTCCAAACTTTAATAAAATAAGTAAGATATATCTGCAGCACACACAAGGAGACTTTAACGTTTCTCAACACTTAGAGACACACACGCGCGAAAGTAACTTAAATATTTTCCAATTCAATCCCGTTTTAATCATTAAATTAACGTTTTCTTCAGTTTGAAATTAAGTAAGACAACACTATAGTTCCGCCTGTCCTCGTTAACTACTCCACTCGGCTACTCTCGACTCCCCGTGATTTTTTTTTTTTAATATCATTGGCCCCTTTTCCCTAACCACGAACTCCAACTAGGGGAGTTTACTAAGTTTTTAAATCGAAATCTCATTAAGAGATAAATAACGGTAATATCCCCAATTACAACCCGCATTACACGACTTTTCTTTGGCGATCTCTCCCATTTCTCCGCGTCCTCTTACGCCTTTTATTTCAGTTTCGTGTTACTATCCATAATGGTCAACACGCGAAACACCATGGCCAAAAAGGCTCTGGAACAACCCGAGCCCCTTGAGTTTCACGACGCATCCAGCGTCGATTTCCCAACCGAGCAAGTCGATACTGACTTAGACTTGCCCGGACAATCTACTCCTCTGGCACCACACGTTGCCCCCAGCGTCGTGAACCGACCCAAATCTTCTAACGCTCTCCCAACCTCTCCCAACGCCCCTGGTATCGGCCCTTTGACAAATTCCGGCATTTTAATGCCCACAACTGGTGCCGGCACCTCACAACAACCCCAAAGACCTTCAGAGTCCCAAGAATTCCACGATGCTTCCAGCCTCGGGAATGGGACTCGTCACCCTAATATAGGACTTCCCCCCTTCGATGAGGAGGACCCGGACCTTTGGTTTGCAGTGGCAGACCGCATCTTCCAGGCCTCAGCCTTGCACGACGAACAACTTCGTGCAGTTGAGCTGTTGAAAGTGCTTGACCGCACTCAGCGACCGCATGTTGCACACATAATAAAGTCGGCCGGCCGCAACCCATATAGCAACATGCGTGATGCCCTGCTCGAAGCTTTGGACGAACCTGGAAGTGTGCGGCAACAACGTTTGGCCGCTGTAACCAACTTATCCGGGATGAGACCATCTCTTTTCCTGACCCATTTACGCTCTATAGCGGGGACCAGGATTGGGGACGACCTAATAAGGCCTCACTTTTTGAGGTGTCTTCCCCAGCATGCCCGTTCGGCACTTATAGCCCAACCCAACCAGAGTTTGGGCTATTTATCCAAAATTGCGGACGCAATTATGGAAAGTTCAGATCAGTATTCTGAGCCTCCTGCGTACCAAGTAGCGGCGGTTTCTCAACACGCTGCACAGCCTGCACGGCACCCTCGTCTCCCTTTTACAGCCCATCAATTGGTCTCAACTCCCAATCCTCCTCAAAACCAATTACCCCTTAGAAGGCCCGCCTCAACCAATTTCCCTCAGGGGAATCCAGAGGCAGGCCCCAACGCATTCAACCAAAGAAGTCCACCCACACAACTAACTCCTGCTGACCTACGGGCGCTCCAAACCTCACTCCTCCGCGAGATAACGCAATTGCGCGCGGAGGTGAGGAACAATCCTCGAAGCGCCCAGAATCGAGCCATGCCGAGCCGTTCTCTCAATCGGCAGAATTTCTCCCAAAATGCCCCTCAGAGGGCCTATATCCCCCAAAATGCCCCACAGAGGGCCAATCCCACCCAGAACGGCCCTCACCGGGCCAATTCCCAGCGAGCTCCGGCTCGACCTCCCCGTAACGGCAATACTAATAGGCAGAACACACCTGATAATGCCGTTACTCTGCCTTGGTGCGCCAATCACCAGCGATATGGTGATCGCGCATTCAATTGCAAAGCGCCTTGTGGTTGGACGCAACCTTCCACCAACCAGAGGCGCTCTTTAAACTAGTTTTGCCGACCGACACCCTCGCGCAATCGGCCGGCACCCCTACGATAAGTCGCTTAACCATCCGGGATTCGAAACTGAATATCGCTTTTACTGTCGATACCGGCGCCGATATTTCAGTCCTCCCGCGATCGTTTGCTCCGCGTAACCGCGTGCCAGCCGCACTCAAATTGTCAGCAGCAAATAATACGCCGATACTTACGTACGGACGTAAAAAGCTGACACTTCAATTGGGTCTTTGTCGTCCGATCACTTGGCGTTTCGTCATTGCGGACGTAAACGAACCCCTGATAGGTTCCGACCTGTTAGGTGCACATAATCTGTTGGTCGATTCGACCCATAACAGACTTGTGGCTCCAACCGCACCCCCCTTGCCCATGACGGCATCACCAGCGGCAACTTCAGGAGCCACAAAGTGCATAGACCCATTCCAGGTTATGGTACAGGAATTTGTGAGTACAACAATTCCTCTACCTAACCAACGCCGACATAAAGCCACGGTGTTTCATCATATAGAAACACGTGGTCCCCCTGTGAGCCAGCGTCCACGTCGACTGGCTCCGGAAAAATTACGTGCGGCGCGCGCGGAGTTCGAGCATATGATCGAACTAGGTATCTGCCAACCGTCGGACAGTCCCTGGGCAAGCCCACTCCACTTAGTGAAGAAACGTTCTGGTGAGTGGCGCCCATGTGGCGATTATAGGCTGTTGAACGCAGCAACTGTCCCGGACAGATACCCAATTGCACACCTCTACGATTTTTCGTACAAGTTACGAGGGTGCAATGTCTTCACAACCCTGGATCTCACCAGGGCATACCACCAAATTCCGGTGGCACCTGAAGACATCCCCAAGACCGCAGTCATTACACCTTTCGGACTCTTCGAGTTCAAAGTGATGACTTTCGGCCTCAGGAATGCCGCACAGACATTCCAGCGGTATATCGACACGGCTTTACGTGGTCTTAATTGCTGCCATGCATATCTTGATGACATTCTCATCGCCTCCAAAGACCTCGCCGAACATAAACGCCACTTACGTCAGGTCCTAGAGCGCCTCCGTGAATTCGGTCTTGTCATCAACCCAGATAAGTGTCAATACGCCAAGGAGCAAATCACCTATCTGGGTTATGTCGTTGACAACCAGGGCATTCGCCCACTTCCAGACCGTGTGGAGGCCCTCATGAAGTACCCCCGGCCTACTAACGTGAGTGAGCTGCGTCGATTTTTGGGCATGCTTAACTTCTACCGTCCTACCCTGAAGAATGCTGCCCAGATTCAAGCTCCCTTAAATGAATTTTTGAAAGGAGCTAAGCGCAATGATAAGCGCCCCATTAATTGGACAGAAGTCTCAGACCGAGCATTCCAACTGTCCAAAGAACAATTGGCAAATGCCACCTTACTCCGATACCCTCTCGAGGGAGCGGCACTTTCCATCCAATGCGACGCATCGGATACCGCAATCGGAGCCGTCCTTGAACAGGACATTGAGGGCCGCCCGGAACCACTTGGTTTCTTCTCAAGGAAACTGAGTCCCACTGAGCGACGTTACAGCGCCTACGACCGTGAATTGCTCGCGATCTACAGCGCTGTTAAGTACTTCCGTCATATGATAGAAGGACGTTCGCTCTCAATTTTAACAGACCACAAGCCATTGGTCTATGCGTTCCGGAAGAAGTCGGGAAACGCCTCCCCCCGACAAGAGCGTCAATTAGACCTCATTGGGCAATATTCCACGGAGATAAGGTATATCTCCGGTAAACTGAATGTCACGGCGGACGCCCTTTCTCGAATCGATACGATTCACTTGCGTTCCGCCTTGAATAACGCTGATCTTGCCCTAGCTCAAGAGGAGGACGAACAGCTCAAGTCCCTCCTAACTGCCGATACGGCACTAGAGCTCAAGAAAATTACCCTTCGCGACCCTTTGGGCGAAATCTGGTGTGATGTCTCCACTGGAACCGCTAGACCTTACATTCCCGAGAAACTTCGTAAGGGCGTGTTCCAGGTTTACCACAACCCTGCCCACCCCAGCGGCCGAGCAACAGCCGCTGCTGTCCGTCGCAAATTTATTTGGCCCCGGATGAACAAAGACCTCACCGGTTGGGCCCGTGCTTGTCTCCAGTGCCAGCGCTGCAAAGTAGCGCGACATAATGTACTGGAGCCAGCGCAATTCAAGCTTCCCACGGCACGCTTCGCCCATGTCCACATAGACATAGTGGGACCGCTTACTCCATCAAGAGGATTTTCTTATATCCTCACGATGATGGATCGCTGCACGCGATGGCCAGAGGCGACACCTCTCCGGGCAGTTACTGCCGAATCAGTCGCCAAGGCCTTTTACTCAACTTGGGTCACACGCTTCGGTGTACCAACCACAATTACTTCGGACCGAGGTCCACAGTTTGAGGCGACAATGTTTAGGCAGCTAACAGATCTTCTCGGCTGCCAAAGAAGTCGTACCACCGCCTACCATCCGCAATCAAATGGGATGATAGAGCGCTGGCACAGATCTCTTAAAGCCTCACTCATGTGTCATAATGACACACAATGGTTTGACGCCCTACCAACCGTCCTCCTCGGCCTGAGGACAAGCATTAAGGAGGACCTAGGTGCTTCGGCAGCAGAGCTTACCTATGGTACCAACCTCCTTCTTCCAGGAGAACTTTTCCTGGATGGCGAAACACCGCGTGACCAACTTCGCGAATTGGGACATCTCCGTGACCTGCTACGTAAGGTTAGGGCAACCCCTGTAACCAGGCACGGCTCCAAAAAACTTTTCGTCCACCCTGAACTGCACAGCTGCACGCACGTCTTTGTCAGGGTGGATAAGGTCAAGAAGCCCCTCGACCCACCTTATGATGGCCCATTCAAAGTCTTCCGCCGCATCAGTGACCGCGTCTTCGAGATCGACATTAGAGGCAAGCGATCCACGGTCAGCGTCGAAAGGCTTAAGCCCTGTTTTCTGGAAGCTTCCGCTCCAGAATCACCTCCATCTACCGACACCGCTCCTACTCCACCAGCACAACCCCCCCGTACTCGCGCTCAAACGCGCGCCCAGAACCAACTAACCACCCCCTAACCTGCCTTACCTGTTTCGTGACTACGTCACTGGGGAGGGAGTGATGTGGGGCTTTTCAGGGCCCGAAGAGCCATACATCGCTCGATCCCCACCTTTCCAGGCGAACGACTTACCTTTCGGTCGAACTTCAGCAAGGTTGCGTAACCTTGCTACGGCATTTACCCTCAGCCAAATCGCCGGAATTAATACGGTTAACCAATCGGATAACCGTTTTGAATTTATGCTAGGCAGCTTACCTATTCTGTAGGGGATTTCCATCCAAACCCCTTTTCCCCAGCATCACCTCTGAAAACATTAAATCCACGGCAAAGCTTATCACCTTGCCGTGGCATCGAAAACTCACCTCGGCCAGACCATATTCCCTAAAAAACATTAACCCCACGGCAAAGCTTATCGCCTTGTCGTGGCATCGAATATTCACCCCCGAGGTGTACATTATTTCCTGAAAAAAACATTAACCCCACGGCAAAGCTTATCGCCTTGCTGTGGCATCGAAAATTCACCCCCCGAGGCGTATTTTATCTTCTAAATAAAATGCATAAGTCCACGGCAAAATCATTGCATTGCCATGGCATCCGAAATCCAAACATGGGCATACATTCGGCCAGGGCATCTCGTTTCCATAGCCTTAAGCTATGGAAACAACAATCAACAAGAGTTCCTAGTGACTCGTTGTATTTGTTTACCCTCGGCATAAATGCATGCGGCTATTTGCCCTATTGTTTTGCTATCGCCGACAACGTTTCGGCTGACGCAAAACAAACATGACCCTAATAACTAGCAATCGCTGGTTTCCCGATTATCGATCCTCACCAGCAGGGACCGTAAAACGAGCCGCGAACTGGATGCAGCCAGAAAATGTTTACTTTTAACATCTGGCAATGGCTGCACCCAATGTTCGTTGCAATGTTTAATCATCGGCAACAGAAATGATGATTTATGGCCTTCCATTAGGATGACCAAATCATCGTTTTGGGTCTTTCACACCCCAGATGCTATTATTTGCATTCCTAGAAAATGCACTAGCGATGTTGCCCGCCATCCACGGTCGCTGGACGATCGCATGCATGGCATACGCATACATGCGTAATTTATGCCTATCTCACCCGGTCCAATCACGATTAACCACCTCGAGTTAATCGTGTAACTCCGCCTCTTTTTCAGTCTCTTTGAGGTTCCCTTTTCTTGGATGATTTCCAGGCAGTCAGATACCAACACCCGGAGAGTGCGCGCGAGCCTTACTGTGTCGAGTAATTTTAATCCGTAGTAAATGTCAGTGCCATTAAATGTAAAAAACAGTTGTTCCAGTCAGATTTTATCCACAGTCGGGTACGAAGATATATGTTTTAGTGTGCAGGATTAACTCTTTATCTAGCCAGACACTCAGATCGAGACCGCGGTGTTTAAAAGAGTCGCGAGCAGTAGTTCGGTAAACAAAGGAAGTCGAGTTTCTCCGTTTTTTTTGTTTTATCATCCACGGTGCGTCGATATAATTCGTGTGTTCAAAGACTCGCTGAATTTCAAAATCAGCAATAAGTTTCGAAGTCCGTCAAACATTAATACTAAATCTAAGAACAGTTTAAACAACGTTGTGCAATGAAAGTCAAACATAAATACTAAATCTAAGAACAGTTTAAACAACGTTGTGCAATGAAAGTCAAACATAAATACTAAATCTAAGAACCGTTTAAACAACGTTGTGCAATAAAAGTCAAACATTAATACTAAATCTAAGAACCAAGTAAACAGCATTGTGGAATAAAAACGTGACGTCAAATAAAGAACATTTGATACAACTAAAAGAATAGTTTTTCTCTTCTCATCTTCTCTTGTGCGTTGGTGATTTGTCTCCCCCTCGGTGGTGTATTTATTCCTCCGGCTTTTTCTTGGATTTGGTGCGTCGTCAACAGCGTCAATCGGTGGGTGTTGGCTGAATCCGCACCCGTGCCTGGTGTATAGCCCAACACGACCACAAGCTTCCAAAGGGATCACCGTGTGTGTGTGCGCGCACATTTCCTGCGACCGATGGGGGAATCATCCCCTATTGGTGTGGAAGCGATAGAATTTAGTATTCTGTCGTTTTCAAACAGAATTCAAAAGATGAAAATTACCATATATGGTCATCGGAGCAATAAGGGAATGTTTCGTGGTTCTGTTGCTTCGGTGGCGGTCTGAAGGAGTCTTCTGAAAACTGTCAGTGAGTTAAAATGTGCCCAGAACTACATCATTCGAAGTATCATTCGTTTTGCCTTTTGACTATCTTGTATACAGTGATAAATTGCGTTGAGCTACTTAAATTATTAACCCGAACCAATGCCCTTTGACTGTCTTGGATACTGTGCTTAAGTCTTAAACTACTTTAATTAAATATAATCTCTGTGTGAACAATTGCAAAGTTATTAACTGAATGTAAATACATTTGGATACTGTGCTTAAGTCTTAAACTACTTTAATTAAATATAACCTCTGTGTGAACAATTGCGAAGTTATTAACTGAATGTAAATACATTTGAATAGTGTGTTTAAGTTGCGAACTACCTTAATCAAACAATATAATCTCTGTGTGAACTATTGCAGAGCTGTTAACTAAATATAAATGAATTTGGACCTTTCGCTTAAGTTGTGAACTTTATTACCACTGTATCCTGAATAAAAGCTAAAAAATAATTGTAGTTGTTTGTTTAATCTAATAGTGACGTGCGGGGACCGACCACAGAGTTCTTAGTTCCTGCACCCGTGATCCATGACTAGGAAGTTGGGGAAGCCGTAGTGAACTTGTGCCCCTGTGACACACAACTGCACAAAAGTCTACGCCCCAACCCACAGTACCGCGCCCTGTTGCAAGCCATTCCTGATATTATACGTTTTATTAGAGGTCACATTACCACTTTCGACCACGAACCTCCTGTCCTTTAACATATCGTAAAGTACATATAGTAAAGGCTTATGTATGCCATGTTTGACCAGTTTGTAATACAACCCTTCGATCCAGACGGCATCAAAGGCTTTTTCCAAGTGTATCAGACAGGCACCTGTGCATTGGTTCCCACATTTTATTGATGAAATTTACGACCCGACCTTGCACTCAAACGATTGAGATGTGACTTATTATAAAAATTCGCGAATTTAATTTTAGGTTGAGCAGCAGTGTGACTACTGTGCCAGTGGTTGAGATGCGACTGACTTGAATTAGGGTGGAAATTGTGATTTCTGCTTTTACACATCGATCCGCCAATGGTAATCATGCTCTCTCGCGCGTTCCCCAACTCACCACACTCATCGAGGTAGAAACGTACTTGCGTATTCGCTCGACGTCAATGGGCGTAGCAAGGATGGAGAAATCAAAAGGGAAAGCACAATAACCCAGGGTTGATCTGGCTTAGTGTGTGTGCATCAGTGCCGCGTATGCGACTGGTCTACTGACCTAGTGATGATCTCATAGGTCATCGCACTATCGAAGGACAGAAATAGGAGGGAGAGGAAAACCTAGCTGATGTTACTCCCCTGCAAAAAGAGATCATTGATCCCAAGCGAATGGGTGATCTGAGGGAAAGTCGATAGGACGCCGCTGATGCTTGGGAAATAATCCGCCTGAGAACCAGACTCTAAGACGCTGAAATAACCCCAGCGATTTTGCTATGATGCAACAGCGTCGTTCCTTTAGTTGCAAGCCGACATTGTGAGATTTCCGATGGGAAACTCGCGGTTAGCAAGATTGGAGTTGCCGTTTAACAAGAATGTAGCTAAACTCAATTGTGCATTATCTGCAAAGGATAATGAGTTTAGCTATACGTCCGTTTGACATGTTTTACAGGGGAATAACATATAAAGGAAATGGGTAGGTATGACGTGCTGAAAGCGGTCGAAATTAGGTAGGAATTGTGGTTGGAATTGTGGGTTGTTTCTCATGTAGAATAGAGAAACCCCCACAGTACTCCCCCGTCAGTGACGTAGTCACAAAATAATGGTAGGGCGGAAGGAGTAGTTTGATGGGTGTCGGAAGGAGAGTCGTGTGTTTGGAGTATGGCTGGTTTGGATGAACCCAGTAGTCGTGGTGGTAAGGCTTGGCTCTGTCGTGCAGACGAGTTCCTGGGTCGTGGCTGGGCTTGGCTCAGTAATGGAAGTGGACCTGGTTGGTACCGCGTGTGTTGCCGACGGGGACAAATGGGTTGCGGTGCGGTCCACTGGCCTGTTGTGGTTTGCAGGGACCAACAGGTATGACATCTCAGTAGGTCATGACCTATCGGTAGCTCGCTCGCATCCGCAGTGTCGAAGTTGCGTGTGCGGGATGGAGGAGCTTCATGCCCAGTGTCAATTTTTTCCGCATCGACGGGGTGCCGTGTGCGAGATGGAGAAGAACCGAGTCTAGGGTCGGCACATATGCAGCATGTCTCTGCCTTTTTTTAATTTGTCCCATGTGACCATTTGATGATCCAAGACTGTAATTTTTCTTAGACCACCAATTCTACTGCTGGGTGTTAATTGAACCAAAAAGAAGGGTAGCTTGCGGTTTTCCCTTCTTGCCTTGGATGTGGTGAATGGTTTTACCGCGGTAAACTCGAGATCTTCGTGCTTCAGGTTTTGAAGCATTTCGAGCAGAGCCTCCGGTTCCATTTCAGGGTCGACACCCTTTAATAGAACCGTTACGCTCTTCGTTTGTTTCGGCGTGAACGAGTAAAATTCCGCGGTGGCTCTTTTTAAGACCTCTTTAATTTTGTCGTGGTCTGCCACCGTATATGTTTGAATGGCGTGCCTGTTACCCGTCAGTCTTTTAACTGCAAAATTGTTACCTATGGCTAGCTTACAAAGACTTACCAATTCCTTACAGTCAACATCTATGGTGTTGATTAGTTGAATCTTTATTTTTCCGCTATTATTGTTGCTTTTGTGTTGGTAGTTGCTGTTGATGTTGCTGTTGATATTGCTGATATTGAAGTAGATGTTGCTGTTGATGGTGAAAGTGTTGGCCGATTTTTGGCTTTGGCTTTTGTTGTTGTTGTGTGTTTTTTGTACTTTTTTGTGTGATTTTTGTACTTTTATTGTATTTTAATTTTCTTTATATATATTATCCTAATAAACTATTTAACTTAATAAATTTTTTTTATTTATTTTATAACGTTAATAAAATCCTAAATTAAGTTTAGCTAAAAGTTAACACGACATTCTTTGACTGTTAGGCGGTAAGAAGTTCGCCGGGTCAGCTTGTACGTGATAAAAAACAATAGTAATTGTACGCCGAAACTCATAAGACAAAAGTGTATATGCTGTGTAATTTAAAGTGTAAGAACGATGCTTATAAAATAGAATTTAACATTTAGTCTTAAGTAAAATTTGTAATTGTATTGGAAATAAATGCGGATTTAAAACTAAAAAAAGAACGTCTGTGCCAATTACCTGTTTTAAACGAGCGTTTGAATGCTTTGGATCGAAGGTCGATTTAAATTATGTTTTCACTGTTGTGTACTAGTTATATGTTTAGATACTTTTTGGTTTTTGTACTCTAATACTTTGATTCTCTTTTTAATCATCAAAGTATTATTATATTTATTCTCGTAGTATATTATGTTACCACATTCTATATTCACTAAATTGATAAAAGGTACGAAGAAAAGTATCTCATTTATTTTCCACGTTAAGGTAGATCATAAGATGCCTAATTTACTCTTACCAACAACATGGCAACCGATTAGCATCACATCAAATGACTTTGGTTTTGCTAACTTAACCATCGAACTATGAGGCTTTTACTTGTCAATAAAATCACATATTTTCCAAAGAGTTAAGTTGGGGGAATAATTATGTGAACTATAATGCTATAATAAGTAACTGAGAAAGCGATACTATTCGCCCAACATCAGTACTTCGTCTTTATTTCAGAACGAACTTTTAATGCCAGAAAATGACAATACTAATATTTGCTATTTATCAAACCTTGACATTCTTTGCGATTCAGCTAAGTCTATAAAACTGTGTTTAAGTTCTTCATAGTTAAAATTAATCAACTTTTTGAAAACGTCCCCATGCCAGAATACAGTCCCAATTCGATTTAGTTTTCATACTGCTTCCACAGCAATTGTTATAGTGGTTATAGAATCTCATCCTATCTCAACTCTCGAACCTGCCGTGTGCGATTTAGATCCACCCTCTCCGATCCTTTTTTTCCAACCTCAGGTGTCCCCCGGGGCAGTCATCTCGGCCCCCTACTATTTATCCTAACCATAAACGACATAGGCTCGTGCATCAATCACTCCCTTATCTCGCTTTACGCTTTACGTATCAACTGTCTCACATTCGAAGGATCGAGGGCGTTCAACGTCGTTTCTTGCGCTTTGCCCTCCGTGGACTAAACTGGGAAAACCCACTCATTCGACCACCATACATATGCCGGCTCCTTCTAATCAATCTCAACACACAGGAGCGCAGAATCCATGCTGACATCATCTTTGTCCATCGCCTTCTGTCAGGCTCAATCAATTGCCCAAGCTTGCTCTCCACTTTATCATTTCATACAAATGTGCGGAACCGTCGTCTGATTTACGTGCCCGCTCATCACACTTCTTACGGCACTAACGAGCCCATCTCGCGTATGCTACGACAGGCCAACTCTTTCCCCACCTCCTTCGATTTCAACCTCTCCACTCCTGCCCTCAAACAACGACTCAGAAGAAACCCGTCCTAACCCCGCCCCACCCCAATTTCAACCTCTCCCACCAGCTCACCAACACCGGCCCCATACTAGTACGTAGACGTGCCCTTCACTGTTACTGTCTCACAAATGCCGAATTTGCCCCCCCTACATACACTTCCTCTTCCCTAGCCTCCTACCCCCCCTATCGACCAGTCATTTTAACCTCTTGGTTTTTCTTTTTTCTTTTTTATTCTCCCTCTTACTCTAGATTTTAGATAGTCTGTAAGGTTTTTTTTTTTATATTAATTAATTTAAGTTTAATTTAAGCTTGCATTAAGCAAAATAAATGAGGGTTCTGCCCTCACTAAACTTCGTAGGCTAACAACAGGCTTAATTTGTTACTGACGTTACACACCCCACAGATAGTTGTTACTGACACTACGACTTATTACTGACTCCTACGCCTGTACCTCTATCTGAAACTCACTTGATCGCGTAGATTTTTAGAAGTATATTGCATATTGTTGTAATATTTAATTTTCCTTTGCAGTTATGTCCGTGGTGACAGTGTGAAAAATATTGTTATGTTTTGTAGGGGTGGTCCAGCAGCATATGTTGACCGCCCTTATTAACGTTGTTATGGAACTTATTTAAAACCTACCCACTGTGGTGTTGTGCTTAATAATCCATTTTCTTGTAGTAGAAATATTGTTATCTTTCAATCACTTTCACAAGCCAAATTATTGTTATGGATTCTAGGGGTGGTGGTTGATTATGATGATGATGATGATGATGATGATGATGATGGTGGTCGTTGTCTCTCAGGAAATTGTTACACGAACCAGAACAAAACCTCAGAGTGCTGAATGGCGGTTATCAGATGACACAAAAGAAAAAACGTATTTGACGAAGTTAAAAATTAAAACCACTACCAAACGTTATTCAATATTTTATTCTTTCTGCCGCTTCCTGTAACAATCCAATTTTTTCGAACAGCACCAATCTCATTTATTTCAGGAATTCTCTCTTATAAAATAATATTCTTTTCTAACAATCCAAATTCACGCTCGGTTGAAGAATTTTTCCGCTTTAAATGGGTTTCGCCGATACAGCACCCGGTGCATCGAATCACAATTGTTTTCTTGGTTAACCGGGTTGAGTCTCCTTATTATTCATTAATAATTTTCATCAACTCTTACAGTCTGTTATTTTTGAAAAACCCTCCTCTATCGCCACCGAACATTCCCTTTTTCTTCGATCTACTCATATAAATCCTTCTTTTCTCCTTTTTCGTCAAATATGTGTAAACTCTCACCTGTTAGACATATACACAATTATCATATGCATTCAAGAGCTTGTCACGATCACCTCGGTCGACAACAACCGATCCCGTCCGCAGCGCCAGTTGTGACGTTTCCGCCACAGAAAATTGGATATTTAAACACAAATTGGTTACCTGTGGTTCCTCTCCAGGTTCTTCCTCTGGTTCTTCCTCTGGTTCTTCCTCTTTACACGACCTGGGCGGCCACCGCCAAATGGTGATTCTAGAGAGACGTTGATGTGTTTCCGCGAACCCAATCGCACCACAAACGAATGGATGTTCACCTCCTGCTTCTAAACTTGAGTGTGTCTTTTTCGGATTAAAACATGTGCATGATGGATATGTTTGGCCAATCCAAGTTTAAACACTTGCGTTTTGACAAAATGTCTTTATTTTGCTTTTTCTCCACGTTTAATCTCCAAACTTTACTTTGGCAAAATTCAATAATTTTCAGTTTTTCCTCTCTTTTAATTTTAAACTTTACTTTGACAAAATTCAATAAAAGGGACGGGCGTTACTTCTTTTTTTTTTTCCTTTTACTGCTGCTGACCAACTGTTCTTCATCCAACTGTGCCAAAAACAAACAGTATCCAGCAAACAAAATCAAAACAAACGGAATCGAAATATCATCTTGCTGTTTCTCTCTCTCCCTCCATCAACATCCACTCCGAAAACAGAAATCTAACTTCCACACGATCCACACTCGAACAGGAGTATGTTCGCACATTCAACATGTGTATCGTGTGTTTTTCTCACCGCCTTACCATCTACTATTAAATTATATTAAAAGCAATGAAATGATGGGGGTGGCGGAAGCCGCACGTAACAGTGGGGAAAACCTCCGGTTTTTCCTTTAGACTAGGAGAGACTGTAGCAAAGGGATGAAAGCTATACACGGCCGTAGGAATTTTTTTCTATGTACAGTTTATTTTAATCTTAATTAATGTTATTAAACACAGCTTAATACGGTTTATAATCTTATTGTAACTAATATAATTTTACAATTATTGTCAATTCTAATTAATAAAATTTACAATTAACAACAGCAACTTACAGTTTATAATCTTATTGTAACTAATATAATTTTACAACTACTCTCAATAGTAGTTAATACAATTTACAATTAACAATAGCAACTTACAGTTTTATAATCTTATTGTAACTAATATAATTTTACAATTATTGTCAATTCTAATTAATACAATTTACAATTAACAACAGCAACTTACAGTTTATAATCTTATTGTAACTGAAATAATTTTACAACTACTCTCAATTCTAATTAATACAATTTATAATTAACAACAGCAACTTACAGTTTTAATCTTATTGTAACTGATATAATTTTACAATTACTCTCAATTCGAATTAATATAATTTACAATTAACAACAGCAACTTACAGTTTATAATCTTATTGTAACTAATATAATTTTACACTTACTCTCAATTCTAATTAATACAATTTATAATTAACAACAGCAACTTACAGTTTCAATCTTATTGAGGCAAACCTAACCTCAGCGAGGTTCCTGGGCCGTTGTGTTATCACATATGTTGACAATCTCTCCCGGAGACCATTCACAAAGACCGAAAGGGTCTCACTCTGAATGTATTCGATTTGGCCCACTTTGTGTTCACGCTTCACGGCGGACAGCTTACTTTGGAGGAGTCGTCTTTGCAGGGTCTCGACTCGCTGCAAATAGTGCACCACGGACTCGTCCCCATTCTGCCGGATCGAAATCAACTCCCGGTGCAGTTGCAGCGCACTGTGAGGTTCCCTAAACACCTCTATCAGCTCCCTTTTCAACGCCTGCCAGTCGATGACCTCCTTGTTCATCAAGATCGCTGTGGCATTGCCACGAACTTTGGTTTTGATATACTTGAAGAGTACATCTTTCTGCGCATCAGATGCCAATTCGATGGCATCATCGCACGAATCAATAAAAGTGCAAAATTCATCGCTGGTACCACTGAAGGTAGGGATGAAAGAGGTCAACACACTGATGGGAATTTCCGTCATATTGCCGGTGGAACTGTGTTCGGCGCGCGAATCCCTACGTTCGCTGTCGCTATCTAAACACGGATTTTCGCCTTCACCGACTTCAGCATCACTCACGGGGGGTTGACTACTACTAGTGTTAAGGGTACCCAGAGAAGCGCGCAGATTTGAGAACATGAATGGTCTTTAGTCTCCAGTCCCTTATTTTCCTAACCAAAAAAAATACTTGCTTTTCCCCTCCTCATGAAGCTATCAACAACGTCAAAATCAAGATGGTAGTACAATAAAGTAACTTGAACAAAATAATAATCACTTATACTATGATGCGCCACAATAGCTACTTGCAGAGTTAGTCCCATGAAAAGCTCCATTTGTCTTCTGCAGATGTAGAGCTGGATTCCACCACTGCCACCAAAAAATAATATTATGCCTCAGTACGGCTTTACATTTAGCGCCACTGCGTCTTCGGGCAAGATGTGGTTCGTGGGGAAAACCTCCGGTATTTCCTTTAGACTAGGAGAGACTGGAGCAAAGGGACGAAAGCTATACACGGCCGTAGGAATTTTTTTCTATGTACAGTTTATTTTAATCTTAATTAATGTTATTAAACACAGCTTAATACGGTTTATAATCTTATTGTAACTAATATAATTTTACAATTATTGTCAATTCTAATTAATAAAATTTACAATTAACAACAGCAACTTACAGTTTATAATCTTATTGTAACTAATATAATTTTACAACTACTCTCAATAGTAGTTAATACAATTTACAATTAACAATAGCAACTTACAGTTTTATAATCTTATTGTAACTAATATAATTTTACAATTATTGTCAATTCTAATTAATACAATTTACAATTAACAACAGCAACTTACAGTTTATAATCTTATTGTAAGTAATATAATTTTACACTTACTCTCAATTCTAATTAATACAAATTATAATTAACAACAGCAACTTACAGTTTTAATCTTATTGTAACTGATATAATTTTACAATTACTCTCAATTCTAATTAATACAATTTACAATTAACAATAGCAACTTACAGTTTTATAATCTTATTGTAACTAATATAATTTTACAATTATTGTCAATTATAATTAATACAATTTACAATTAACAACAGCAACTTAGAGTTTATAATCTTATTGTAAGTAATATAATTTTACACTTACTCTCAATTCTAATTAATACAAATTATAATTAACAACAGCAACTTACAGTTTTAATCTTATTGTAACTGATATAATTTTACAATTACTCTCAATTCTAATTAATACAATTTACAATTAACAATAGCAACTTACAGTTTTATAATCTTATTGTAACTAATATAATTTTACAATTATTGTCAATTCTAATTAATACAATTTACAATTAACAACAGCAACTTACAGTTTATAATCTTATTGTAAGTAATATAATTTTACACTTACTCTCAATTCTAATTAATACAATTTACAATTAACAATAGCAACTTACAGTTTTAATCTTATTGTAACTGATATAATTTTACAATTACTCTCAATTCTAATTAATACAATTTACAATTAACAATAGCAACTTACAGTTTTAATCTTATTGTTCATTTTATAAAATCTTCTTTCATTTCCATCAAAAACTCACTATTGGACTTTGTTCAAAATTCATTATTCTTTTTATAAAATTCTTCTTTTCATTTCCATCAAAAACTCACTATTGGACTGGAGACTATTTGCGATCCAAACCACGTCTGATTGCCCCATCAGAATTCCCATCCACTCTATGCCTCGCTTGCCCCGCCGGCCGCCCGTGATCGCGTTGCTCTTTGCTAATCACGCAAAACGGTCGTTAGGGGCTCCCATGGGGCTCGTATTCCTGAATAGGCTACTTTGTATATCAAGCAATATGCTTCTTATGGATCACGTTACTATGGGACTTGGAATCTTTTGTGGATGTTTGTTAGCTGTTTCTATGGGACCTGGGCTTCAGGGTAGGTTACTTGCAATTAAGGCAAAATGATTTTTATGGATCGATCACGTTACTATGGGACTTGGAATATTTTGTGGATTAAGCGGATATTTCTTATAGATGGATACAGGGTTAGGATTATATTTTATCATGAGAATATTTCGTGAATCAAGCGGTCATTTCATTTTTTAAACGTTTTTTTATTTTCTTTCTATATTCTTAGTTTCTAAATTAAAGGCTAGACAAAAAATGCTTAAATTCTAGCTTAAATACCTTATATAATAACTTACTGGTCCTTCGCAGACGGTCTAAGCTAAACATTACTTAATATTTGTATAATTTGCCTTTCGGCGACAGAACTTTGTGGCAGTACTGATAATTATTTGAAAGACAAAGAAAAATTTGAAAAACTTTGTCAATTTTTTTTTTTCTTAAAATTTAACTTACTTAACTTACCTAAACTTATCTACTTTTTTTTTTTTTTATTTTATGTAAAATCACTTAGCTTAACTTAACTTAAATCTTATACTACCCTAATTCTAGAAAAGCTAAGTCTATGTAAGCTAGCTGATGATAGTATGATTCTATACCGACTTTGGTATCCAGGTCTTTATATGCCATTCAACCACCAGAACTGTTGACGCTGTCTAATACTATCGTCCCGGTCTCTGTGGGAGATAGCCCTACTGAAGCGCAGGAGCTCTTCTTCGGTGCGCGTTACTTCCCGGTCGTAGCACAATCGCCCGTCTACGGATGATCTACTTACATGATAGATCAGCGGAATTCCGGATCTATCTTGTATAAGCCCTTTCATGTCCAAATCAAGGAACGCCTCTGGTGGAACAAAACCGTTGCGACGCACGTTCTCATAGTACAGAGTATTTGGATAATAAGCCCCGAAAATTAGGTCATTGGACGAGCATATTGCTCTCGCAATATGTCCTCTGATTAATTTAATCATAAAATTATCCACCCTATTTATGCAGGCTTCATTATATAAAGTCTCATTTGAGTAGTACTTTTTGTATTCCGATTCCGGTGTTCGATATAATCTGAGACAGGTTCTCAGACACTTCCTTTCGAACACCCGAATCTTTTCCATCAAATTTGGACCTGTGTTAAACCATACTGGACAGCCATATATGAGCATTGGCCTGATTAGCGTCATGTAGCATATGACTTTTACCCTGCTGTCAAGTTGGCTACTGTGAAATAGCCTCCTTGTCATAGCAAAAGTTTTCCTCGCTTTGAGCAAAGCAGCCTCTACATGTCTGTTGAAATACAGATATTGGTCTAGCCAGATGCCCAGGTATTTAACTAAACTCTTGGTTTCCAGTTTATCTCCATGCGGTCCCGCGATAACTAGCTTTCGCCAGTTTTTCCTTGTGTCGTACGTGGCTTTATATAATGGAGTTCTAAATAGGATGGCTTCACATTTCTGGAAGTTGATCTTAAGTTTCCAGTCATTGCAATAGCGCTGCACTTTGTTGAAGTCTCGCTGTATTAACCTATTTATAATCGCAACTTTCGGAGCTGTTCCGTAAATTATGAGATCGTCTGCGTACGCAATAGCCTGTGGAAGTGCTTCTAATAAGTCGCTAATATAAATGTTAAAAAGAATCGGAGAGAGTACCGCGCCCTGTTGCAAGCCATTCTTGATATTATACGTTTTATTAGAGGTCACATTACCACTTTTGACCACGAACCTCCTGTCCTTTAACATATCGTAAAGTACATATAGTAAAGGCTTATGTATGCCATGTCTGACCAGTCTGTAATACAACCCTTCGATCCAGACGGTATCAAAGGCTTTTTCCAAGTCGATCAGACAGGCACCTGTGCATTGGTTCCTACATTTATTCCATTGTATGTCGGAGACCAGTTTAGCTGCGGCATGTGTGGTTTCATGACCCGCCCTAAAGCCAAACTGGTTATTTGGAATAACGCTATTGTCGTCTACCCATTTTAGCAGAGCTTTGTTAATGATTTTTTCAAATACTTTACTGATGCTTGGGAGTAAACTTATCGAACGCATGTTCATTGGGTTTGTACAGTCTTTGCCCCTTTTTGGGATGGGCTGAATGATAGCCGTTTTCCAACGCGTGGGATAATATGCATTATTCAACGCGTTGTTAAACAGGACCGTGTATATATCTATTGCCTTTGGGGGCAGGTTCTTGAGTACGATGTTAGGTACTCCATCTATTTCCACTGACTTTTTGCTTCTTAATGAGTCGAAGATACTCTGGATTCCTTCCCTTGTGATTAAAAAGCTATTAGCCCCACCATTGGCATTAATGTCAATTGACAGATTATCGTCACTGAATTCCGTAAAACCAGGATTCTCCGATTGCCAATGTGAAATTTCATTCCGGAGGTGCAGGTGATTCAGTCGAATTCTGTCCTCCAGGTCATGGTTTCGGCGAATGCTTTCATTCACCTTGTACATTTCCTGAAAGACAGCTCCCACAGCGTTCGCCTTCTCCAAAGGATCTTCGATCACGAAGAGCTCACTATTGAGGATAGCGTTCTCTGTATCTATGCCAATGTTGGTTAGCAGCTGCTTGTTTACCTCGGTACGTGGAATTTGGAGACACTGAATCTCGTTTTGATTATTTCTCCTGAATATTTTATTTATTTGTGGGAACATATTCGGGTTATTAGTTTTTATAGCTCGCATTCTGTTGTTCCAATACAAATTTGTTGCTAATCTATAATTAGCTTTAAGTAATTGTTGGAGGTTTTTTAATTGAGATTTCAGTGATATTATCTCCTGGTCTTGTCTGTCTGTAAACTGTCTGTGTAATTGTTTTAATTTCGATAGCACTCTGCTCTTTTTTTTGTGGAGTGCGTTTATTGTTGCGTTTCTGTACATGTTAGTGTGATCTGTAACTGTTGTTTTGGGAATTGTTTTGTCCATTGTTCGTTTTACGGTTTCGTCCATTTGTTGAATGTATTTGTCGATTTCGTCATTTGTCAGGTTTCTGTTTACTGGCAGATTAAAGTCATTCAAACAAAGTTCTCTTGTTAATGATCTGGTGAACCGCGGCCATCGCATTGCCCTGTAGTTATAGGGTTGCGGGATCACGAATTCCTCCAGATCTGCGAGCTCGTTCGGAAGCTCTATTACTGCCGTGAATGCACAGTGGTCGCTGTCGTATTCAATTGTCCGTAAACAGTTTGTGTTTCGTCTGTTGGTGTTAAGTAATCTCAGTCGTGAGTCGATTAGCAAGATATCTAAGAACGATCTACCTCTGGGGAACGATGGATATTTCGTAGCTAGCAGGTCAGTTCTATATTCAATATGATACTGATCTAACCAACCAGCCAACTGATTTCCTCTGGCATTAGATATATAATTTCCCCAATTTCTATGCTTGGCGTTCATATCTCCCCCTAGGATAAAGTAATTTTTGTCCAGGTGCAATTGTAAGCATCGAAAGAGTGTCTCGAGCTCAGCTATAAATAGGTTTTGTTGGTGCTCCTCAGGTGCGTAGACCGCAATCGCATACAAACCCCTTCCTTGCTGAAGGGGTATGCGGACGATACAGGCTTCCAGCACCCGGAACCCGCGCACTTCTCCACTATATATTACTTTATGATTGATCCCTTTTCTAATAAAGATTGCGACACCCCCCCTTGAGAGGAGTTAGGTCGATCTCTTCGTATAATATCGTAGTTTTTATGTCCTATCTTATGTCTCTGGTTTAACTTTGTTTCCCCCGCCAGAAGTACATCAGGTTGTTCCTCTTGCAACAGGTTAAAAAGATTGGCTCTTCTCTCAGTTCTTACTAGTGAATTTACATTCACGACAAGAGCTTTTATTGATGTTGTGGTTAGAGGGTTTATATCGACTTGTTATTTAGACTGGGCAAATGCGAGTAGATCTCGTTTATTTGGCTTTGTAGCTGTGTCATCTGTCTCTGCAGATTGAGCAGGATTGCGAACACGTCCGCTTGCGGTGTTGTTTCAGTCCGTGTGGGAGTATTTGTGGCTACCTGTGATGTAGCCTGATTTGGTGTTCTCCCACCCGAAGCAACTTGTGCGTACGACCGCTGCGATGTTACGGGCATTGTTGTAGTACGAGCTGGCTCTGTGTTTTTTTGCCGGGTCACACTTCTTGCCATTATTTCTCGGAATTTAGGACATCCTCGATAGTTAGCGGGGTGTCCCTCATTCCGACACACTGCGCACTTTAGAAGGGTTTTGTCTTCTACCCTTTCTTTTCCCAGAGGGCATTCTTCTGCCTTATGGTCCTTTCCGCATTTTACGCAACGGCGCTGCATTTCACAGTTAGCCGCCGAGTGACCAAACCTTTGGCAACGTACACATTGCAGGATGTCTCTGCCTTTTTTTAATTTGTCCCATGTGACCATTTGATGATCCAAGACTGTAATTTTTCTTAGACCACCAATCCTACTGTTGGGTGTTAATTGCACCAAAAAGAAGGGTAGCTTGCGGTTTTCCCTTCTTGCCTTGGATGTGGTGAATGGTTTTACCGCGGTAAACTCGAGATCTTCGTGCTTCAGGTTTTGAAGCATTTCGAGCAGAGTCTCCGGTTCCATTTCAGGGTCGACACCCTTTAATAGAACCGTTACGCTCTTCGTTTGTTTCGGCGTGAACGAGTAAAATTCCGCGGTGGCTCTTTTTAAGACCTCTTTAATTTTGTCGTGGTCTGCCACCGTATATGTTTGAATGGCGTGCCTGTTACCCGTCAGTCTTTTAACTGCAAAATTGTTACCTATGGCTAGCTTACAAAGACTTACCAATTCCTTACAGTCAACATCTATGGTGTTGATTGGTGGCATCTTTATTTTTCCGCTGTTATTGTTGCTTTGCTGCTGCTGTGTTGCTTGCTGGTTCGTTGATCGCTTTTGTGTTGATTGTTGCTGTTGCTGTTGCTGTTGATGGTGCTGATGTTGAAGTTGATGTTGCTGTTGATGGTGAAATTGTTGCTGTTGGCCGACTTTTGGCTTTAGCTTTTGTAGTTGTTGCTGGTTTTGTTCTTGTTCGAGCGCCGCTATTTTTTTCTTTCGGCGTCTCTCTTGTAATCGGGCTCTTGCCATCGCCAGTTTCGCCTCCAATTCACTTATCTCTTCCTCTTCATCCTCAGACTCTGAGGATGCAAGAGAAGCGAATGAATTATTTGCCCCATATATGTTAAAATTGGAGGGGAAGGGAAGCTCACTGTCGTCCGCCAATTGTTGATCTCCTTTATCCATCGTCAATTTCGCGGTTTTGCTTCGCGTCACAATGGAGTTTTTCGGGGCGCCTTTTCGTTTGTGCGTTGTCGTGTTTTTATCGTCCTCCGTGTTCATTCTGGTTCTTTCCAGTTTGTTTTCATTAAAAAAAAAACAAAGTCGACCTTTTGAACCACGGCGACTTGATTTCTCCTGCAAGCTGAGTTGAACTCGCCTACCGCCTGCTAAGAGTCAGTAAGCTTGCACTCGCGCCAAACGACGATTTAAAGATTGCTTTCTTAACAAGCAATATATTGTTTGTTTTAATTTTCGCGTTTGCGACCGAAGTGTTATCTTTTTATTGTTTTTGTTTTTATTGTCTTTTTGCACCTCACTCAACTGTTTTTATATGCACTTATTTTGATTTTATTTAATGCATTTATACCGGTACACCTGGTGAATACAGATTGCTTAACGAGCAATATATTTTAATTTTTGTTTTTTGCGCTTGCGACCGAGGTGATATATTATGTTTCTTATAGTTGATTATTATTTTATTTTTCGCACTTCACTGCAATATGCACATTTGCTTTTAGGTTTTATTTTAATTTATGTGTTTTTAATTCACTTAGTATTTACAATTAAGTTTTTACGTTTATTATTTGTTTTGTTTGGTTTCTGAATTTCATTGTTTTGACTATCTTCACTGTTTTAATTTTGGTCACCACATGTCTATTGAATTTAAACTTTTGGCGTGAACTCGAGTATATTTATTGTTTGTCGCGCTTGTTACATTAATATTTAGTTTACTGGTGTGTCCTTGTTGTCTTTTGTTTGTGAATTCTTATGAATTGTATTTGTTGTCAAAAATTGCTTTTGACATACTTTTACTTTTTAAATATGTAGTCACTTCACTTTTTAACTGGCGCACTGTTAAACTGGTGTTCTCTGTAAGAGAGTTCGCGGGTGACTGGTGAATCAAGCGGTTATTTCTTACGAATGGATACAGGGTTAGGATTTGGAATGTTTTATGACTAATCGGATATTTCCTATGGATGATATTATTTTGTTCTGCGATGGATTCGCAGCATCCATAACAATATATATATATATATATATATATATATATATATATATATATATATATATATATATATATATATATATATATATATATATATATATATATATATATATATATATATATATATATATATATATACTAGGGGACTAAGCCCCCTGCTCGATACGCTAGCCAACCCCCGTATCAGTTTTAATGTAATTATCAACAATTTTAAATTAATTTTCAATTTAAATGTAACGATCAATGTTTTAAAACCATTTTTTGAATTTTAAAGTAACGGGTCAAAAAAATATAATTCTACTCTTGAAGCCAACTTTGTTGAATTTTTTTTTCATATTATAGTCACTCACGCAGTGCTGGATTACCCATTAGGCCGGACTAGGCCATGGCCTGGGGCCCCTGGCGAGCAAGGGCCCCCAAGAAAATTTGTCATGATTGTTTTTAATTTATTTTTAATTTTAATTAAATTTTTTTATATTTTTTGGAATTTGTAAACAAAAATTTTTTTAAAGACCATTCATTTATCTTATGTAATTGATTATACAAATGTATTTTCAAACAAAAATATTTAAAAATCTTAATTGATTTATTCTTTTGATTGTTATTTTAAGCTACGATTTAAATTTCAAATCGCGCGCTAAATAACCGAAACAGCGCTTGCAAACTCGAGCTTGTTTATATAAACAAAAACGATTCATTTCAGTGTTTTAAGCAAAACAAAACTATCTGTTGCTTTGTCGTTTGTCAAATTACATTTGTTCGTTGTTCTTAGAGAAAAAAAGAACGTTTTTTCAATTTGTGACGAATCTAGATGTTAATTAATGTGAAATTGTGCTATTGTGTGTAATGAACATGTCGAAAACTACGCATTTGTTGAAAAAGGTAGGTTCTGTTTTATATTGTATCTTTTCACACAACACAAAAAACATCACCAATCAAATTGTCTTTTTTTGTTATCCAACAACAATAATGAAAGTGAGTTTGTATATTGTTTTCGTTTTAAATTTCTTTTTTAAGTTTCGTTTAGTTTTTCGAAATTTGTTTTGTTGTTTGATTTTGCTTTTGTAAACTGATTTAGTTTTAGCTATTTCGATAATTTAACATTTTGGTTTTGTTTTTTTGATTTATTTTTGAGTTCGATTTTTTGATTTTAAACTTTGTTGTTTAATTTCAAATGCAGAATTTGATGTTTGCTTTTCCTATCAGAATGTTACGATTTAAGTATGTTTGTAGATTACATAATGCGGCGATCCTATCAGAGCGGGGCTCAAAAAAGAAAAATTGCGGATAAAAAGAAAAAACGAATTGAGACAGATTTATCGACACTACCAAAATTGACGTCATTCTTCCAAAGTTCCACTGCACATGCTTCTTCATCAGCTAGTGAACAGGTCGAATCTAGTAATGAAGATGTAAGAATCGAAATATAATTTACTGTTGATATTTATAAATTATAACTTTCTTATAAAATATAAATTAAAGTGTTTTTAGAGCAAATGTGATTCTTAAAACTTTTGAATTCAAAATTGTTTTATCAAATTTGCAGATTCCATCTGAAACAGAGCAAGTCGATCATCTCAAAACCTCTGAATCTTTGGATCAAGATGATGGATCAAACTCGCAGCGTGATGTTAGTCTGAACGAATACGAAGAGCTCAGAGCCGCGGATTTGGGTACTTTTGAAACTGCAGCGAACAGTGACAATTGTTCGAACGATCCAGGCAAGTGGGGTGATTTCATTGACGATGACGCCAATTTTTGCATCAATCGTGGTCCAAGCATGTGCCAAAATCACTCTGGACCGTTTGAGCCGTCTCGTAGATTTTACGATGCAGAAGGTAGAGCAAGATATTGCTCAGAAAAAACGTTTTTTGGAAGAAAGGCAAATCAAGAACGGTTCAAGCGCGAATGGCTAATTTATTCTCCCACGACTGGTTGCGTGTATTGTTTTGTATGTAAAATTTTTGCTTCCAAAGACAAACAAAACAAACTGACCAGCGATGGATTTAATGATTGGAAAAATGTTTCCCAATTACATCAACATGAGAATGGATCTCTTCACAGGGAATGTATGTTGACATACATTCAAAGGCGACAGAACTGCGTCGATGTTTCCGACAACCTTCAACTTGAATACCAGAAAGACAAAAATTATTGGAAAAATGCAGTGCGACGATTGATTCCAGTCATCATAACGTTGGCTGAACGAGGATTACCTTTCAGAGGCACAAACGAGCATTTCGGCGTTCCAGATAATGGAAATTACTTAGGTTTACTCGAACTAATTGCACAGTTTGACCCGTTCTTAAAAAGTCACATTGAAAATTTTGCGGACCGAGGCAAGGGGAATCCCTCGTAATTATCAAAAACAAGGAGGAGTTGATCAGCATTATGGGTTCAAAAGTAAAACATCACATTATACAAGAGGTTTTAGCCGCGCGATATTTATTTTGGTCTTTCAGTCGATTCAACTCCGGATATCGCTCACGTTGATCAACTCAGTGTAGTTGTCCGGTATGTTGCTAAGAATGGAAAGCCCGTTGAAAGATTTTTGACTTTTTTAAACTTTGATAGCCATAGAGGTGTTGCGATGGCTGAAGTGGTTTTAGAATTTCTTGCGATTTGCGGCTTAGATTTTAAATACTGCAGGGGTCAATCTTATGATAATGCTCCGAATATGTCGGGTATTTACTCAGGTATGCAATCGATCTTGTTAAATCTCAACGAATTTGCGATTTATTTACCATGTGCAGCGCATTCGCTTAACTTAGTTGGAGAAACTGCTGTAAAGTGCTGCTTGTTTGCAGTGAACTTTTTTTCTATTGTACAATTATTGTATACATTCTTTTCAAGCTCAACCCACCGGTGGGACGTTTTGAAGGAACGTATCGGAAACGAAAAGGTACTGAAATCGTTATCCCAAACTCGTTGGGAAGCTCATGCAAACGCCACTGAGGCAATTCAAAAATCTTTCAACGAAATCGTAGCAGCATTGTAACATATGAAATTGCTGATGATTTAACACAAAAAAATGACTGTAGACACGAAGCTGAATGTATCGCGAATAAAATTCAAACCTGCGAATTTGTTTTCATGCTTGTTTTGTGGAGCGATATTTTGAACAATTTTCGGGCAACGAGCAAAGCATTGCAGTCAGTAGAAATTGATCTGAAAACGTGTGCGTTAATGTACTCGTCAGTAGAAAATTTGTTAGATGAGATGAGAGATAAGTTCGAAGTGTTTGAAAACAAAGCCAGATCCATTTTACCTGAGACAGATTATGCGAATGTTGCATCGCGAGTTCGACGAAGAACAAGACAGCCAAACGATGGCGATGCTCCAGAGGTCGCATTAAGTCCGCGCGACTATTTTCGTGTAAACGGTTTTTTGGTAATAATCGATACGGTCAAGATTGAAATCAACAGACGAAGCAAAGTTTACTTAGAGGTTTCGGAGAGATTTTCGTTTTTGGCTGATTTTGATTTGACCGAAAATGTGTGTTCCAAAAAGATTTCCGATTTAGTTGACTTTTACTCTGACGATTTAGAAGAATTTTACCCTGAACTCATACAGTTTCACGCATTCATTAAATCAAAATTCCCAATGAAACTTAAGTTCACTCACTCTGACCTCTACGAAAGTTTTATTCAAGATCATCTTGAATTAGTTTTTCCGAACGTTGAAATTGCTCTTCGCATTTTTTTAACTCTTCTGATCACGAATTGTTCGACAGAGCGCTCTTTTTCAAATTTGAAACGCATCAAAAACGAGCAAAGAAGTGTTATGCGTCAAGAACGATTAGACATGCTAAGTCGGATGTCCATTGAAACGGACATTCTTCGTCAAATTGATTTTGATGAAATCATGCATGATTTTGTTGATCAAAAATGTAAAAAAAAAATTTGTTGAAAACGAGCGTCGCTTTCATCTTCCAAAGAGATGTCCAAAGATTATTTTATAATTTAATATACTGTTAATTATTTTTAATCAAAAAATATATAATTCAATTGAAAAAAATGATTTCCTTTATTTTATTGTATTTGAAAACCTTAAAATGATATGAACTAGTTGTTTAAATTATACAAATGCATCAATAACGATTAATTTTACGATTATTAAAAAAAAGAGGGCCCCAAAATTTGAATGGCCTAGGGCCCCCGATTGGCTTAATCCGGCACTGCACTCACGACAGTGCCTACTCGTCCACTATAGCCAACTGACGCGCGAGTTAACACGTGTAAGGAACACAACAACAAATACCTCACCCACCTCTAAAAGCATGAATCAGCAATCATCCTCCCTTTTCATATAAAGAATATCCAAACAATCATCTAACCACATTATCACAATCCATATCACAACTCATATTTACTCTATTCATCAAATGCTTAAGAACATAGATCACAATCCATATCACAATTAATACAATCCATATCACAATTCATATTTACTCTATTCATCGAAGACCCAAAACCCCGATTAACGTAGACCCAAGACCTCCTTATCACAACCGAGATTGGCTCTATGCTATTTCACAAAGACGCATCTTTATCACGACGCAGATAACAGTGGCCCCAGGACAGGGCTATAAATACTACGAAGAGCCCAACAGTAGCAGCTCTATCTACAAAGCGAGAACATGAAATTAATTAATAAAAACATTTTTATATAAAAAAATAAAGTTTAGTTAATTTACTGGCGATCCTGTCAGGAGGAACTTTCGGCGAATTAAACGGTGTGTCTGAGTATCTTATAAGTAAAAAGACAACAAGCTCCAGCTGGAAAACATATCCTCCGGACCAATTTGGCGTAGAAGAAGACAACTCCTTATTAATCATCCCATCGCTGGACTGGAGCAATCCTTCACGACGACAAGAGGGGACTCAATCACAACTCATCAGCAAGAAGACGAGAAACTCCAACCTACCGACTGCATAGCAGGTGTTGTATTCCAGAATACTACCCTTATTAAATTTAACACTGAATCTCCTAACACATCCTTAAAAACTTCACTTAACATATATTACATTCTCACTTAATACATACCATTCATAAACATTCACAATATTACCAGTTACAACACACTTAATAACCTGCACCTTTTTATTTATTGAAAACATAGCAACTTGGATTTTCGTTCGAATTGAATGTGAAAAGTCACAGAAGAAAAAACAGAATAGAGAAAAATTCAGTTCCGAACGAGTTGAGTTCGAAAAAAAAGTGAAAATAAAATGAAACCAGATGAAAATAATGAAAAGAGTTAAATTTTAAACATTTTAATTAAAACTTTCATATGTAGACAAATTTAAATAAAACCAGAAAAAAAAGTTAATATGCAGTGAAAATTGGATCTAGTTATCACTAATTCAGTGCGTTGCAACTGGTTTTGTCGGAGTGGTATACAAGAAAGGAGAAAAAATTGGTTAATTAAATTTCGCCAATCTATAAAAGGACTAGTGAATATAGAAAAAAGTGTATTAATAAATCTTCGCTGGGAGAAGAATAAAAAGAAATAAAAGGTCCCCGCTCTTCCCTCAACCGAGGAAGCACGGCGTCCGGACCTCAACACTGGTGGCAGCGGTGGGATACAACCAAAGGATCCCAAATAAAAAGAAGAAAATAAGAAGAAAAAAAAAACAAGAAAAAAAAATTTTTTTTTTAACAAAACAAAATTTAAAACAACAAAAAAAAATGTTTATAAGAAGAAGAAAAAAGTAAACATAAAACAACGAAAAACAAAGTAAACAAAAAAATTTAAAACAAAAAAAAATTAAAGTGAACACAAGAGAAATAACCAAATAAGAAGAAGAAAAAAATTTTTTCAAGAAAAAACAAAAACCCGACAAAACTACGAAAAAAAAAAAAACATAAAACAACGAAGAAAAAAAACATAAAACAACGAAAAAAAAATCCAGCAAAAGACCAGGATATTCAACTTCTAGGGCGTGAAGTCTGCCTGGCAAGAATAACAAAATAATATAAAATAAAGAAAGGAACACAAAGAGGAACTCTACGACACAACAAAGAAGAAAAAAAGGGACAACAATAAGAAATTCAACAAGACTTCTATCAACATCTAGAGTAGTAAGAAATTTTTTCAATATTTTGTTTTTTCTCTCTAAATTTTTTAGGAATATTTTCTACTTGGAAGCTTTCCTTTTTACTAACATACATTTTTTTCGATAGAAATTTCTATCTATATTCTTTGAAAATTCTCTTTTCAGTTTTTTTTCGACGACATTTCCGTTTCTTTTCCTTCTCGTCGAAAATTTTCTTTCTTTTCAGTTTTGGGTCCAAACCATATCGTTTCCATATATATATATTGAATAATAACATAAAGGCCAATTTTTCCATAACCATATTTTTTCATAAACCATATTTTTAAGAATTGATAACGAATTTTCGCCTTTTATTTTAAACTTTCACTATTACGAGTCCATATTACACGAGACAGGCGGCTAGGCA
The DNA here is from genome assembly GCA_963931805.1 of Microdon myrmicae. Lineage (NCBI taxonomy): Eukaryota > Metazoa > Arthropoda > Insecta > Diptera > Syrphidae > Microdon > Microdon myrmicae. The sequence goes on along the minus strand of OZ007497.1, from coordinate 28,122,532 downwards.
GGGGGAAGAACAAATCCACTATCAACCGATACACATTAAACCCCCTGAAATGGCTCTTTCTGTCGGAATTTCTGAGGTTTTCAGAATCGTCCCTACCTTTGACGGGAAACCGTGCGACTTAGGTAAATTTATTTCCGGGGGAGACGTTTTATTTAGATCCATAAAGAAGGCAGACCCGGATATATACGAGACGTTTTTAGAGCTAGTCAAAAATAGACTAGAGGGTCATGCTTACGATCTGATTAGGTATAGCCAAATCGCAAAGTGGGAGGATTTAAAAGATAAACTCGAATCGGAATATAAAGAGGAGCAATCTCGGTCGACGGCACACAATGAGTTGATTTCTCTGAAACAACGCTACAGAGAAACCGTCCGGGAATACGGCGATAGAGTCGCGAATGCTCTAAGGACTTTAAACTCTGCCACGTGTGAAGTCACAGCAGACGCGGTGGTTAAGGAATACTTAATTGAAGAAAACAAAAAATTGGCCGTACAAACATTTGAAGATGGACTAATGAACGAACAGCTAAAGATACTAGCTAAAGTCCATGGGGGAAATAATTTAAAACAGTCGATTGCACATGTAGTATCACATGGTGCTCGAATGGACAACTCTCCCAGGTCATATCAATATAACGAAAAACCTACATTCAATAGTATAGTCTGCCAAACCTGTGGTAAGCCAGGGCATACACAGGACACATGTTATCGGAACATGCAATCCAACTTTTTTCCGAATAGACAACCCATAAAAAGGGAATATAACATTGTATGTAATTTCTGTGGACGGAATAATCACACAGAGAATGAGTGTAGATACAAGATATCTAGGAATGGATCGGCTTCAACAAATTACCAACAAGGTACAACAACGCGTAACCCATTCCGAAATAATCCTACAAACTCTGAAAATCGTTTTGGTGAAAATTCTAGGAGCACCAATAGACAAAACGATAGACAAAATGTTCACTTTTCTCGGGTGCAAGAGTCGGAAAACGAGGCCTGACGCCAACCAAAATTTATGGAAGACAGACCAAAGTTTTCTATTTACAGCATTAGATCTTTGGAAATAGATAACGACCATTTTAATGAAGCTCCTAGCCAAATTTACCCTGAGCCCACATACTCCTATAAACCAAGCCATATAAACGAAGATAATCCTGTCCCTAATATAAAGACTCCGATTCATACTCCCATTCTGGAAAACAATTCAGCAACACAGACTGAAAATCCGAAATTTTCAGCAGTATTAAAGACTGAAATCGCTAATATCTCAGATATCCCTATTGACAACGCAGACACTTCAGCAACCAAGACTGAAAACTCAGCAGTATTAAAGACTGAAAATTCGGATCCTGCAGAAAATATACAAACAGAAACCCCTAATATTCCGGCTATCCCAATAGACAACCACGGCACTTCAGCAACAAAGACTGAAAATTCAGCAGTGTTAAAGACTGAAGACCCAATAGTTGCAATAAAAGTAGAAACCCAAGTCAGTTCAGCAGCTAATACTGATGAACAAATCTTTTCAGCAGCAAAGACTGACGGATTAAATGTTTCTACAGCAGATATAACTGAAGAAATAGTTCAAACAGCAAATAGGACTGGGAACCAAGATGTTCTAACAGCTAATAAGTCTGAAGAACTATTCGAATCAGTAAATGAGACTGAGAAACTAAACGATCCATCAGCAGGGAGTAAGACTGAAAAGGTAGACGTTCCGACAGCAGTTAAAGCTATGGGCAATGACAACACTAAGCCGAAAACAATAAATATTTTAAACAACGAAAACAAACACAAACACTTACTCAAACACGAAATAATAAAAAATGAAAATAATAATTTAACTAAAATAGGTATTGTAAAGAGTAACTATATAAATACATTACAAGTCTTTTTTTTCAACAAAAAAAATTTATTCCAATGCAAAATACAAAAAAATAAAAGGTTACACCGTCATTTAAATTATTTAAGATCATTTTTCAAGAAGATTTTTGGTAATAATCATCTTTATTCAATCATCATAGTAATAGGCCCAGAAAGGTTTTGGAAACTTTTCCATAAATTTAAGGAAAAGATAAACACATAACAAATGGCCTTTGTTGTATTATTCAATATATATGAAATAATCTAACAATTGTAGGAAATGACGGAAATGAAAAAAAAAAAAAAAAAAAAAAAAAAAAGTTAATGAGGGGGACGAAAGAAAGAAAATTTTAGAGGTAATATATATTGGAAATTTTAGAATTTATATATATTCGAACGGAAAAGGAAAGAAAGAAAATTTTATTGGTAATATATATATTAGAAATTTTGGAATTAATATATATACGGAAATGAGAATTTTGAAACAATAATATTAATATTATATATTTAATATAATAAGTAATAATGATTTTTAGATAAGAAAAGAAAAGGTTCCAAGGAGAAATATTTAAATTTAGTTAATATATAATGTAAATAGACTATTTTGGACTATTTTTCTAGTGTTAAGAACTTTTTGATTATTGAAAAAATTTAGTTAATATATAATGTAAATAGATTATTTTTCTAGTATTAAGAACTTTTGATTATTGTAACCTTTGATGAAAGATTAATTTTGAAAACCTTTGTAATGTAATTGAACGAAAATCCAAGTTTTTAATTAATCTTAATTTAATATATAGTTACTAGAAAATTATTCTCTTCAAGGATAATTTTCTTTCTCGAAGAAGGGTGGGATGTTGTATTCCAGAATACTACCCTTATTAAATTTAACACTGAATCTCCTAACACATCCTTAAAAACTTCACTTAACATATATTACATTCTCACTTAATACATACCATTCATAAACATTCACAATATTACCAGTTACAACACACTTAATAACCTGCACCTTTTTATTTATTGAAAACATAGCAACTTGGATTTTCGTTCGAATTGAATGTGAAAAGTCACAGAAGAAAAAACAGAATAGAGAAAAATTCAGTTCCGAACGAGTTGAGTTCGAAAAAAAAGTGAAAATAAAATGAAACCAGATGAAAATAATGAAAAGAGTTAAATTTTAAACATTTTAATTAAAACTTTCATATGTAGACAAATTTAAATAAAACCAGAAAAAAAAGTTAATATGCAGTGAAAATTGGATCTAGTTATCACTAATTCAGTGCGTTGCAACCGGTTTTGTCGGAGTGGTATACAAGAAAGGAGAAAAAATTGGTTAATTAAATTTCGCCAATCTATAAAAGGACTAGTGAATATAGAAAAAAGTGTATTAATAAATCTTCGCTGGGAGAAGAATAAAAAGAAATAAAAGGTCCCCGCTCTTCCCTCAACCGAGGAAGCACGGCGTCCGGACCTCAACACAGGTACCCAAGAATCAAACCCAAAGGAAAACGGTGAGTAAAGTGTTCCTTACTATTCCTAGTACAACGACCCCAAGATATTAGTGAAAATCAAAAGCAAAGTGAAAAATCCCTGTCAAGTGAGAGTTTCTGATGCAACTAAGGAACAACAAAGACACCGGAAATATGACAACATTAAGTGAAATCCAGACCCAAATGTCTCAAATAAGTCGTGAACTCAAAAAAATACAAAGTGAGAACCAGGAGTTAAAGGGCTTGGTCAAAAATCTGCAAAAATGTGAAAGCAATGATACAAGCGACCACGAATCAGAAACCTTTCCCATCAGGACGGTAGATCAGATCGAACTTGAAATATTTAAAAGTCTACCCACCTTCGATGGCATAACATCAAGCTATAGACCTTGGCGAAACACCGTGTGGACGATTATGGAAAACATAAAGGAATTCCGCGGTACCAGCAAGTACTACACCTGCTTAACGATTTTGAAAAACAAAATCCAAGGACCAGCAGCAGAATTATTGGCAACGAATGACACCCCAACGAATTTTTATGCCATAATAAAACATCTCGATGCAAAATATTCCGATCAACGCCCACTTTACGTCCTGGAAGACAACATGAGGAACCTTACCCAAGGAAGACTTACACTACAGGAATTTTATGAAGCAGTAACTCGTTCCCTAAACCTAGTGATGGGAAAAATCGAAATACAGGAAGGCGACCAAGGAGACCCACTACGAAAAAACGCAATAACAAACGCAGTGAGAACATTTATACAAGGCTTGAACTGTCATTACACCCGAGGAAAATTATTCGCCCATAATCCAGAAAACTTAAGAACTGCATATACTATAGCAAGAACCATAGCACAAATAATCGAGGATACAGATTCAACCACAACACGTACAATAACTCCTCTCCACAAAACCAATTCAGACAAGTGTATAGTAACAATCCGAATTACTCGAGACAGTCTAGCTCACCGAACCAAAATTATCATCAACCATCCACAACTTATAATAATCAAAGCCTCAAACCCACAGACAGCAGTGGAATACTCAAGCACAGACATACAATCCGTTCAGACAAAATCCTGTGATCCTTCCCCAAACAAATACACAACCCCAACCCTATAAACAAGAAATAAACAGTATATCGCAACATAACACCCCCGACGACAATGATGATTTGACAACCGGAAGTACTTTTTTAGGAAAGTGCACGGCCTCCCGTATCTAGTACTCGAAACTAGGGATAAAGGGAGACCAACACTTAAGATCACCATACTGATCGACACAGGTGCCACTATGAATTATGTTTCTACTTCCTACCCATATGGTATATCGATACCAATCATACCCACTAAAATCAATACCCTACATGGCAGCTCTTTGATTAAATCAAAAAAACAACTGAACCTTTTCAACCATAATATTCCATTTTATGAAACTGATGACCTAAAAGACTTCACAATGATCCTAGGCGATCAAGGCCTTAAACAACTTAAAGCCGAAATAAGTCTCGAAGCCTACGAAGTGAAGTACAAATACAGGCCAAACAGAGAGAACAATAATCCTATAGGAAAATCTGAAGAAACGAAGATTAAACACAACATGAATTTCACAGTAGAAAACCAGAATTTAAAAAAAAAGAATCGAAGAAATTATGTACCACAATGAAATATCCAACCCCCCGTTGCCCGTTCTAACCAAAATATAGGCGGAAATAAAAACAGGCTCCTCGATAGTATAGTGGTTAGTATACCCGCCTGTCACGCAGGAGACCGGGGTTCGTTTCCCCGTCGGGGAGCCTCTGGCGCAAGACTAATGACCTTGCCCGGAAAAAACAAATCATTATGGAAAATTTAACAATATGACTTGCTAAATAAGGCCAAGACCGGCTTCCGGTTGTAGTGTCGATGATGATGATGAAAAACAAAAAACGAAAACCCGATATTCTCAAAACAGTACCCATACCCAATCAGTGACAACAACTTTGTTAACCAAGAGATAGACAGGTTACTAAAGGAGGGTATCATCCAAAGGAGTTATAGTCCACACAACTCCCCGGTTTGGATCGTGCCAAAGAAAGGAATAGATGAACAGGGAAAGCCAAGGAGAAGAATGGTAATCGATTACCAGAAACTTAACAACGAAACCATTACTGACCGATACCCAATCCCCGATATAAACCTCACCGTGCAGAACTTAGGCAAGGCCCGAGTAATTTCAAGTCTCGACCTAGAATCCGGCTTTCACCAGATAAAAATTAAGGAGTCAGATCGAGCCAAAACAAGCTTTTCGATTAACGGAGCCAAATATGAGTTTATCCGAATGCCGTTTGGTCTAAAGAATGCACCAAGCATATTCCAAAGGGCAATAGATGACATTCGACGACCTTTTATCGGGAAATTCGTTTATGTCTATATGGACGACGTCCTAATTTATTCTAAAAATGATGAAGAACATATGAAGCATATAGAAATGACGATAGACGCTCTGCAAAAAGCTAACATAAAAATTTCGTCGGAAAACTCACATTTCTTTAAGAGATCCATAAACTATTTGGGACACATCATAACACAGGGAGTCATAACAGTACATCCGGAAAAAATTAAAACAATAAAATCTTATCCAGAACCAACTCAATTAAAGGAGCTAAGATCATTCCTAGGACTAGCAGGTTACTATCGAAGGTTTATTAAAGACTACGCGAAAATAACTAAACCCATGACTGATTCTTCAAGGCGACGGACGGGTTTCAAAAAATAAAAGCAAAAATATGAAAATCAAATTCGATGCTCCCGCAAAAGAAGCATTCAACATCATCAAAATCAAACTCCAAGACCAAATGGAACTGTACCAGCCAGATTATGACAAACCCTTCAATCTAACAACAGATGCGAGCAACTTTGCAATATGTGCAGTCTTGAGTCAAAATAGAAACCCTATAACCTTTATCTCAAGAACATTGAGTCCTACCGAAGTAAACTATTCTACAAATGAGAAGGAGCTACTCGCAATCGTCTGGGCACTGCAAAAATTACGAAATCTACTCTATGGAATCTCCGATCTGACGATCCATACAGATCACCAATCTTTAACATTTGCGATATCCGAAAAAAACCCCAACACAAAGCTAAAAAGATGGAAAAACATAATCGGAGAGTACGGGGCGAAACTTGTACGAGGGTTGCCTTTTATATTTCGGGATTAGAGAACAAAAACAAATATTGATCATCGAAAATCACTTCATTGTTTTTCAAAATATTCTCCATGAAGATCTGGACACTTTTGCGTGCGTTTGAACCAATTGTCGAAGCACTTTTGCCACTCTGATTGAGGTATCTCCAACACATGCATTCTGAATGCAGCAACCGCAACTTTTGTTGGATTTGGCTCATCTTGAAACACCCAGACAGTCGACTGCTGTTTACTTTCGGTCTCATACGCGTAAATCCACGATTCATCACCTGTCACGATGTCATAGACGTGTTTCGAAACACCGCGACCGTATTTTTTGAGCATTTCTTTCGACCAATTGACACGAGCCTTTTTTTGGGCGATTGACAAATTGTGTGGGATCCAACGCGAACAAATTTTTTTGACAGTCAAATGTTTATGCAATATTGAATGTATGCTGGTCCCACTAACGCCTAAGGTTGTCTCAATCTCACCATAGGTCACATGACGATCTTCCAATATCAGTTCGCGCACAGCATCAATGGTTTTCGGAACAACAACTGATTTTGGACGACCTTCACGAAATTCATCTTGGAGTGAACTACGACCACGATTGAATTCACCATACCATCGATAAACAATGGTCCTTGATGGAGCTTCATCGCCAAAAATTGAATTAAGTTCATCCATGCACTGTTGCTGAGTTAATCCACGCCGAAAGTTGTAAAAAATAATCGCACGAACATGTTGACGATTTAATTCCATTTTTGGGCCGACATGAACCTTGTAAGTTACTGTAAACAACACAAATAGCGCTCGTATGTCAAAACGTTCTGAGTGCGTATAACCTCAAAAATGTCCAACTTTACGACAGAGCTGTCAATTGCCGGATTGCAACGCTAGGTTTGCCAAATCCCGAAACATAAGAGGCAACCCTCGTATACAAGCCCGGTAAGCAAAATAGTGTAGCCGACGCCCTATCCCGGCAACAAATCAACGCAGCCACAGAATCTGGCAACTGAGACGAGGACTCACTTACTAACGACTTTTTTAAAAGGACAGGAAAGGCTTTAAATTTCTACAAAAACCAGATAATACTGGAAGAATCGGACACAGACAGCATAGAATCTACGAACTCATTTAAAAACTTTCGACATAATATAGGCTTCACGAAAGAAAAAGGTTTGATAGAATCCCTCAAGAAAACCCTTAATCCTGACAAAATTAACGCCATCAAAACAAACAAAGAATTATTACCAAAACATAAAAATAAAATCAAAGATCAAAGGTTATCAACGAAATTCTCACATTCTCACATCCACTCATTCATTCATTAATACACGCACAATTATTTGCTTTCGAAAAAGTAAGCTCATCCTCTCACCCCATATACGAAACACCTAGTTTTGCTAAAGAGAAAAGTTACAAACCTGAATTTTATGCAATAGGAACAGTAAAATTCCAACACCCAAAAGTTGTACTCCTAAAAAGTATTTTGGCGGAAGTTAGGGTCCGGTTATTGTGTGTATTAAACTTTGACGAATGTTTATTGTCCTTCGGTTGAAGGTCCGGGTTGCAGTGCTCCGGCGCACACTGCTAGCACACAACGATTCCACCGAGCGAAAAGCACAAACAAATCACGCAGATCGTTTACGGATTTAATTCTTTTTTTATTTCGTACCACTAATTGTTCCTTAATTGCGCACTAGGCCGGATTCAAACTAAATAAGTGTCTCGACAATATTTTAATTAACACGCAGCGAAACACATGCACGAAACACACGTTACTCCCTTCGATTAAATTAAAAGCAATTCGGATACGGAACTAAAAACGCCTTACATTTAGTTTCCCAACCTCCTCGACGTGATAATTGTCGTCCCGTTGACGATTGAAATCTGACTGTCTGAACAATACCCCGATACATATTGTCCATCTGTATCTGCACAGGAGAAAATTTCCCATTTCATCTGCTAACAAAATTTTCCACAGTATCTGTTAGCAGCATACCATATTCCTTTTCGTCTCACAAGGAGAATTTCCCACAGGATCTGGGAGGAGAAACCTCCGCTAATCATCATAATTATCGCCATTCGATGCTGGTAGTCGGTATCCCGTTTCTTCCTTTGTTTACGGGTCGGATGCCGCACATCTGGCATGCGGCAAAGGCTCGCCTGCATTTCGGATGTGTACCGGATTATGGGATGTAAGGCTTTGTTTGACATTCCCATCGTACATCTATCTGGGATAGTGTTATGAGTTTATGGCTCTATGGCTGCTAATCAGTGGCGCAACGAATCGCTTGGTTGCGCAAGTGTGCCTGGTTTAGGTGCTAATTGCATTTAGCTACCAGCGTATGCATCCGTTGTTCGGTCTATTTACCGAAAATGGTATTTCTTTGGAAACATCGCGTTGATGTTTCGGACGTTGAGTCGTAATATAACCATCAAGGCGGGCAGGTCGCCCGCTATCCACCGTACCGGCGCCGGTACGGTGTGTAAACGATAGACGAAATTCGAGTCGAGTGAGTCGGTTGCGCGTACAGTATGCACATATAAAGTGAAAAGAATTGTTGTGGGTTATCGCTCAAAGTAATATACCAAATTGCAAAATGCGTCACGTCGAATTAAGTAGAAAGTGCGTGTTTCATAGTATAAAAATGTTCAATCAAAAAGAATAAAACATTAACGTACTCGAACCTTGTGTTTCTTTTACCGTGCCGCAGCTTCCCTGGGTGTTCCAATGTTCTGTCATTGTTTCCGGAGATCGTGTTTTGTATTCGGCGGTATTTCTCCTCACAGCATGCTCCAAAATAAAACACAATTCAAAGATCTCGCAAGAGAGCTTTCACCACTAACGAAATGTTCACATTCATTCATTCATTAATACACGCACAATTATTTGCTTTCGAAAATGTAAGCTCATCCACTCACCCCATATCCAAAACATCCACCCAACACTCCCGCAAGAGAGCTTTCGAGGTGGCGCCACCAATAAGTACAGTCACGGACACTCACCCAATAGCCGAGGCACCAACCCCCGAAAGCCCCGCGGTAAGCCAGGCCACCTGTGGGGAGGAAGTAATGTGCCTAACACGGACACTCGGTTGACTTCCTGCTCCAGCATATTAATTATTGGCCCGTCGTCGCAACAAGAAAAAACACGAAACGATCACCAGCCGGGAATGAAAACATAAACACTGTGTTTCTATTGATTATTTTATTCGCAATTAATTCTTTAATTTTAGTTTACACGTTGGTTTCGGGATCACAATTAAACGAAAAGCTTGTGTTGAAAAGTAAAACTATAATATAGTCGAATATCATGTATTTAGTTGAGAAAAATTAATACCGACTCGCGGAGACAACGACTCGAGCGATTATCGCTCCTCTGTGCGCACCAGGGTAGCGATAGGAGACACGACCTGTTCAGGTCGAAGGATGGGAAAGGACTCATCGAAGATAGAACTCTGACCTGAATTCTATCTTCAATTAAGGGTGAGATATGGAGGGGAAAGAGAAAATGTTCTCTTAAGGGTGTGGCCACTAAGAAAATGCGATCTTTTTGGTGCAGTGGTGTGTGTGCCCGATCGAACAGATTCAATGTTGTTGTACGTGTTCGAAAGCAGTGGAACAACGAGAAAGGCAGTCGGCGAGAACAAAGGAAAAGGCGACCAAATGGTTCGCTCCGTAATGAGGGTCATGTTTATGCAACGTCGCTATGACGGACTTTGGTAAAAAGGTGTTAATGGGATACGATACTTTATACAATGGAAATTGTATATCGTATCTTGGGTTAATTGCCGATACGCATCCCTTGCTTGCATCCCAGGTATGCCAAGCAATTAGTGGTGGCGATGAAAGAAATGCATCATTGTTTGTCTATTGAATCGCTAGTGTTGCAGCTGTAAAAACAAGCTGACGACATAGTATTTTAACTCAGACAAAGGGTATCGAACGTTTGGTATTTATGGTGCATATCCACATTAAGGATCAATTTTAGGAATTTCAGATAATGGTTGAAAGCATTACATGTCCTTGGGAAAGGAAATGTTTTCTGGGGCAAATGCAAATGCATTGGCGGGAAACAATGGGAGTTGTGGAATTCCTAAAAAGGTCATGAAGAATTCTTACAGAAAATTGTATGCGAAGAGATGCATGAAGGTAAGGTTTCTTAACAGGGAATTTAAGATCATGGGTTTGATCTCTTAAATGCGTGCAGCGTTTTTGTGTGCCGAATGCGATTGGATTGGTGAAATTATATGGGAAGATGGGTGTTATGGGGGTTTTTAAGGAAAGCGTACCGTGGGGTTTGGCGGGACCGCCACACACCCACCCGGTAGCCGAGGTAGCCGTCGCTGTGTGACGTCACTGAGCCAGAACCGGCCAAAAAGTCAGCCAGAAACGGTATAAACACACTATTGGTTTGTTTAGTTTAATGATCGCACTCACTTCACTTTCGTCTTCACCGGTCGACGGGCAATTTTGTACTGTATTGAAGCGCTTGCTACGTCATATTTGTCACCTTCGTCCTGAATATCGAAAACATGCAGCTGAAAATGATTGCATGATAATGCAGCTTCTAATTGTGTGACAATTATCATCCTTTTTTAAATTAAAAAATCAAATTTGTTTCCTTCACTATTCTCCGTAGTCCTTTATGTCCTATTTCGTAAAATCCATTTGAAAGGAAACCATTTGACACTAACTGAAGACATTCGTCGGCCAATGACCACCATTTCCAACCACATCCCAATTGACGACAAACAAAAAGATTTTTGATTCAGTTATCAGTCGAGCAAATCGATGCATTTCAGGAAGATTATATCGAAAAAATAAAATGATTTTTGTAAAAATTCAGTGATGGTTCGGGTACACTAGAGACATGTCGCCGGAAAATACACTTACAGGAATCCAGGCATAATAAATGGAGACCGCTTTCGAAAAAGTAATCAGTTTCGCGCCTCACTTTGCCGGAAGACTTCTTTATAAAGAGAAAATTAAATATTTTATCCTATAGAACAATAAATATGAATTTTTTAAATATTAGAAATACTTTGTATTTTCCTTTCTTTTTTTAAATCAATCAGTAGAATATTAACTAACCAGCCAGACAATATACAGTGCTCTTTTACAAGTTTACATTCGTAACTTCAATAATAGTATGGATTCAATTGGGAAGAATGGTATCGTGAGCGTGGTAGGTTTATATTTACAGACCTACACTCACGAATCACAAGTAAAATTGCATAGGTCCAGTAATGTTTTTCGGTAGCGATTTCGATTTCCAATCTTCTGCTTTTCTTATTGTAGCAATTCGTGTGTCTGCGATTTGCTGATGCTGCGACTTTTGGAGTAATATTAGTCTAGATAACGCTAGTCTCCATTATAGGTAATCTCTTCTAAATTTACTTAGATTGTTTGCCTACAAGCTTACACATTTTTTTTCTTTTTTACATAAAATAATAAAACCGCGTGTTAAGATCAATCAACATGCAAATAAACATATTGTATAACATAAAGTCGTGGAAGATATACTAAACACCAAAGATAGGGCACGGGCGCGAGAAGAACGATGAAGCGTATTATTTAGCTCGTCTACCCTAATCTCTTTTGTTATCTTGTTAGTGGTTCAAGGTTCCAACAAAGTTCATAATGTATTTTATTGCAAGAACTGCCGAGTAAATTGGAGGTGGGTTATCGAGTTAGTACTAGAAAGATAAGAATGGAGATCGGTTCATTTATACTCGTAGTGTGTGCAATTATCCTTGTAGCCTTGCTGCTCTACATTTATCTGAAACACCATTTTGGTTACTGGAAACGGCGTAATATTCCTGGTGAAGAGCCGTATTTACTTTATGGGAGTTTTAAAGGTATCTTGAGAGATGTGGGCATTCATGGAGTGTCTGATAGAATATATAAAGAATTCAAAGGCAGTGCACCTTTCTCCGGATATTTTCAATTCACGCGACCATCGATTATTCCAACTGACTTGGAATTAATTAAGAATATTCTTGTCAAAGATTTCAACAAGTTTCCTAATCGTGGCTTATATTATAATGAACGTGATGATCCGCTATCAGCGCACTTGTTCGTTCTAGAAGATGAGAAATGGAAAAATCTTAGAATCAAACTGACCCCCACATTCTCTTCGGGTAAAATGAAACTTATGTTCTCAACAATGATGGGAATAGGCGAATGTTTAGTTGAAGCCATATCGGAGGATATCAGAGACAATCCGAAAGTGATAATGAAGGATTTACTGTGGAAATTTACAACGGACATAATAGGTCAATGTGCTTTTGGAATAGAATGCAATACCTTGAAAAATCAAAATACCGTTTTTCATGAAATGGCAATCAAATCCATTAATACAAATGTTGTGAAACCCCTCAAACTGTTTTCGCAAAATTTCCCTGAGCTTGCACGATTTATGCACTGTAAAAGATTTCCTACGGATTTAACATCGTTCTTCTTCAACATAGTGAAACGAAACGTAACTATACGGCAGAGTGAAACCACCGGACGGAAAGACTTTATGGATATTCTCCTTGATTTATTAAGAAATAACACACTGTCATTGGAAGAAATCGCTGCACAATCATTTCTGTTCTTCCTTGCCGGTTTGCAGACTTCATCAACTACTATGGATTTTGCGATATACGAATTGGCTTGCAACCAAACGATTCAAGACAAATTGAGGCAGGAAATTAATGATGTTATCGATAAACATAAAGGAGAACTAACATACGAAGGAGTCAGTGAAATGACCTATCTAAAAAAAGTTGTCGGTGGTAAGTACAAGTTTATATACATTTTCTAACATCTGCCAATAATTTTTTTTTTTTAGAAACTTTACGGAAAAACCCAGTAGCCATACAATTAAGAAGAATAGCTGCCACTGATTATCCTACGAGTGATACGAGATACATTATTCCGAAAGGGACATTGGTGACGATACCTGTCTTCTCAATTCATCATGATCCAGAATACTACCCTGATCCAGAAGTATTTAATCCCGAGCGATTTTCTCCAGACGAAATAGAAAAGAGACATCCAATGGCATTTTTACCATTTGGAGAGGGACCTCGAATCTGCATTGCTACACGGTTTGCCACGATGCAAGTCAACGTTGGCTTGATAATGTTGATAAGAAAATTCAAATTTTCAATAACGCGGGAAACATTAATGCCACTAGAGTACAATAAAACTACGTCTACGCTTTACCCAGCCCGTCCTATTATCTTAAAGGTTGAGCTAGTATAACACGTGATGGTTATTAGAGACCGGTTAAAATGCTTAATGGAGCAGAGCTGTTAAATCATGTATTAGTCAATTATATTATATTTTATGAGGAATTAGTTACGGATGTTCATCGATAAAAATGTACTTTTAGCACTGTTTGTTTTTACAGAATGTAACAATATCTTTAGATATCCAATATTTGTATTGTTAAGAACTTGTTGAGTTTGCAACAACTCCTTTTATAAAAACCACATTTTTCTTATATGATTACTTCGATTTATTTAGATTATAAAATTTAAGTACAAGAAGCCATGATGGGATGGGCCAAAAATGAAGAATGGAGAAGAATGGTTAGCTTTTTATCTCAAATTCAAATATGTACGTCATTAAAATTGAAAGGAGTACGTCCCCAAGGAATTGCAAGACTTTCTTCGGCGAAAAGGAGTGGAGCATCAATTCACGGTCGCATACACGCCACAGAAAAACGGAGTGGCGGAACGGAAGAATGGGACGCTGGTCGAATCCGCGAGGTGCATGCTGTTTGAAGCTGGACTGGACAAACGGTTCTGGGGAGAAGCAGTGCTGACAGCGACATATCTGCAAAACAGGATGGCGAGCAGAAGCATCGACAAAACACCGGTGGAACTGTTTACAGGCGAAAAGCCAGACCTGTCGCGCGTAAGAACCTTTGGCTCCAAGGTTTTTTCGTTCATCCCAAAAGAAAAACGAAGAAAGTGGGATGTCAAGACACGAGAAGGAGTTCTGGTGGGGTGCAATGGCAACACTACAGGATATCGAGTTCTGGACGCCTCAACGAACGAGACCTGGATTAGCAGATCAGTCAAGATCATCGAAAACTCAATTGAGCGAAAGAAGAGCTGCCATGAAGAGAAGAAGAACAAGAAGCCACCAGAGCGATACGTCACATACGAGATGCCAGGCGGTGAGGAACCACAGGGAGAAACTGACTCTGGGGAAGAAGGCCAAGACTCAGATAGAGAGACAATAGACTGTAGAGGTCAAGAAGAGCAAAGGGAAGGCGATTCCGCAGACGAACAATTCCAAACACCCCCATCAGTACAAAGAAGAGTTTCTCAACGAAGCAACAAAAATCTACCACCACCGAGGCTGGGGTACAAGGTGAGAGCCTGCATCGTAAGAGAACCAAAGGATTGGAAAGATTTGTCACAGATGTCACCCAGAGAGCAGAACCCGTGGCGAGTGGCAGCCGAAGAAGAGATGAACTCACTGAGCGACCACCAAGTCTGGGAAATAGCGGATCTTCCTCCAAACAGAAAGGCAGTTTCGTGCAAGTGGGTTTTCAAGGGCAAGACCGATGGCAATGGAAAAATCTACACCCACAAAACTCGTTTGGTCGGGAGAGGGTTCTCGCAGCGGTACGGCGAAGACTACGACGAGACGTTTGCTCCCGAGTCCTACTCATACTGGCAGCGCAGCAGAATTTTCATGTCCGGCACCTGGATGTGAAGAGTGCGTACCCGAACGGCGAGCTAGACGAAGAGATTTTTATGGAGCAACCCGAGGGATTTGTTATGCCAGGACAGGAGAAGAAGATGCTAAGACTCAAAACGAGCCTCTACGGTTTGAGGTAGTCGGCAAGGGTCTGGAATTTGAAGGCAGCGGCAATCATTGGCAAATTGGGTTTCAGCTGTGGTTGTGCAGACAGGTGTCTGTACTTAAAGGAAGAAAAAAATGGAAGGATGTCCTACATTCTACTCTACGTTGATGACTTGCTGGTGGCTGGAGGAACACCTGAGGTGACAAGAGCAGTGAGCAAGCAGCTGAGCAGACATTTCCAGATCAAGGACTTGGGAAACGTTAGCCATTACCTGGGGATTCAAATTGAGCGAGACAACGACGGTTCATTTTTGCTGAATCAAAGGCCAAAAATCGTCAAATTGATGGAAGAAAACGGCTTGCTGGACGCGAAGCCGGTTACCACACCGATGGAGACCGGATTCCTTGCAGCTCCCAGAGAAGATGGCGTAAAGCTGGAGAACAACAAATTGTATAGGAAAGGGATGGGGTCGCTCCTATACATAGCCACTGTGTCGAGACCAGACATCGCTGTTGCAGTCGGGTTGCTGTGTCGAAGAGTGAAACACCGAAACCAAGCTGACTGGAGCGGAGCCAAGCGGGTGATGCGCTACCTGAAAACTACCGCGGATACAGTGTTGAGACTACACTCAGCGAAGGACGCCAGTCTCACTTTCTATGTGGACGCGGACTGGGCAGGCGACAAGGCGGACAGGAAGTCAACAAGCGGATACGTTTTCCTGTTGGGTAAAGCAGTGATCGCTTGGTGTAGTCGTAAGCAGACCCCGGTAGCAATGTCCTCCAAAGGGGCAGAGTACATTGCCGCGTCGTTCGCGAGCAGAGAGCTGCTATGTTTGAGGGAGTTGTTCAAGGATATGAAAATTCCATTGAAGGAACCAATAACCATGTACGAACACAACCAAGGTTGTATTAGATTAATCTCAGGTTCGGGATCAGCCAGGACCAAACATATTGACGTTTGCTATCACCAAATGCGGGACCTTTTGGGGAAAGCGATAATAAATGTTTGTTATTGCCCATCCGAATAAATGTTGGCAGATATCCTAACGAAGCCGTTGGCCGGGGATCGGTTCGAGGAACTTGCAGAAAGACTGGGACTGCATAGACCGGAACATTCTGAAGCGAGAAGGAGTGTTGGAAAGGAAACGCTTACAGAGTGTTC
This sequence comes from Microdon myrmicae, assembly GCA_963931805.1. NCBI lineage: Eukaryota > Metazoa > Arthropoda > Insecta > Diptera > Syrphidae > Microdon > Microdon myrmicae. Next base: position 28,106,017 of record OZ007497.1, on the reverse strand, counting down.
TGGTAACAACCTTAGTAGTTCTAGCGCCGGATAGGTGGCGCTTAGGTCAACAAGCAGGGCATATATCAACAGTGGCACCGATGACTTTCTCTCTCTCTCTCCTTTCGCCGCTGAACCTGTCGTCAACACAACTTAATTCAAGATTTACCTTAAGACTAAATGTTAACTTCTGTTTTACAAATATCATTCTTACAAATAAAGTCTCATTTCCAACAAAAATGTAGTAGACTTCAGTAGAATATGGCTGACTTCACACTAAATACTCAAAATCCAGTCTATGATAGTGTCAATGCTTGTGTCTGTGATAGTAAAATATGTTGCTCCGGGATAACATTTGTAGCGCACATTCTTAAGTGATCTATATGGGGCTTACATTGTGTTTTGCCCTGAAAGTTTTAGAACGTATCCCTTAATCCAATATTTTTATTACTTTTCTACAATCTTACCCACGTTGCGTCACTCATGTTTTAGTTTAGTTTAGTTTTAGTTTAGTGAGGGCAGAACCCTCATATATTTAGCTTAGTGCAAGCGATAAAACTTAACAACTATCTTAAAACTATTGTTAATTTAAGTATTTGTATCATCCGTTAATTTAAGTATTTGTATCATTTGTTAAATTCAGTATTTGTATCATCTTGTTTATCGAATCATAGGATAAGTTCATTTTATGTGTCACTACAAACATCGTACATCACCACGTGGGTACAAAATTATCCTTTTGAGTTTTTCCAATTATCTTTTCACACAATACCAATTTTTATGACGGTTCCCTTTTCTACGCAATTATCTTAGCAGATAATTCTCGTCTCATGAAACGACCTTGATGCGCACATTTTTTATGACGCAGGCAAAGGGATTTCCATTAAGGGTTTTCCCAGATGCAGCCGCGGCGGTATCGGTTTGTAGTGATACACAAAATGAACAAAGGAATTAGGTGATTAAGAAAATGTGCGACCCGTCACTTTGACGTAGTAAGAAAATGTATCTTTTGATATTTGATCGTCGCCATATGATTATATGACTGGTTTGTATTTTTATTGTAGGTACATTGGAAGAAATCTTGTTTTCCAACTGTACCAGAATTATTAAGTAGTAAGTTTATTCTTAGATTTTGTATATAAGGCGAAATGTTTTTAGAATAAATGTGATTCTTCTCTACTTGTCACGATATAAACGTCTACCATTTGTTTGAGGTCCACCGCTTCCTTTCAGCATTTTTACCAACACCTTATGAATTCCTCGATCAGCTGTTGGATCACCAAATAATTCACTAACGCATAGGTTGAAGAGCCTAGGTGTAAATAACAAAAATCACGTCACGGGTTTATGTGCTCTGACGAAAACTTAAAATAAATAATAATAAATTAGGTCACGGGTTTATGTGCCCTGATCAAAAATAAAACAATCACGTCACGGGTTTATGTGCCCTGACGCCCGTTTGTCAGATAGGAGTAATTTATAATCAAAAGAGGAAGGTCAAAAGAGGCCTTATACCTCTATAACTAATAAACAACTATGTATAAGAATATAAACTATGGTTAAAAAGAAAAAAAAAGAGGGGGGGGGGGGGGGTATGTTTGGCGAGTTGGTTACTGGGTTTATCCATGTTAAAAATAGTAACTAGTAACCTTTTTACCATAAGTTTCAATCCGCTGCTTCTGTTTTTTTTTATAGTATCCTGTTGATAACACGGATACTAAGCTCCTTAGTATTTTTGCTTGGCCTTAGTAAATCAAATTTCGTTCGAACCTGCCTATCCAATAACTCTGGTTTTCTGGTTTCTCTGGTAGTGCTGTAAACCGTTTCTGTGTAATCGATTAAATATCTCAGAATTGCGATATCTATTTTTTGTCCTTACAAAACAAATTTTTTCATAGCGGCCGTGTGGATTTAACGTAATTTTCTGCCTGGAAATTCGATGCTAGGTGATACGGTGGAGTCGTAACATGCTTTACGCCATTCTCAATACAAAACGCAAAACTGTCTGCTATAAAAGTGCCACCATTGTCTGTAACAATGACTTAAGGAAAACCAAATCTAGTGAAAATCTCCCATAGCTTGTTTATTGTGTTATCTGTATCTGCCCTCAAATACCCACTTAGAGAAAAGCTATCAACACACACTAACAACATTTTGTTGTGAAAAGGCCCGAAAAAATCTAAGTGAAGACGTTCCCAAGAATCAGTTGCCGGTTGACATGGCGTAAGTTTCTGCCCTCGGAGGGTAACTTTGTTGGGTGGGGCTGATCTCACATGCTTTGATAACAGCTTCAATATCTTTTCCTAAGCTTTTCCAAGAAAGAAAGCTCCTTGCAAGAGACTTTATAGCGTGTGGAATAATGACAGCGAAGAACGTGTGATTAGTTAGAATCACCAAAAATTGAACCAAAGCGTAACACACCAGGCTATTGGCCGTGTTTTAAATTCGATTTTTAAAATCAAGTATATTCCACTGATGTGAATTGTTATGTTATCGCTATGGCATACGGCACTGATGCGTTTTCTTATTCGATTTTCGTTCGGTGTTCTTCACTATTTGCTTGTGTATTGTGTGTGCATCTGTTAGAGGCGCTACACTACTCCCTCCTCAGTAACTTTGTTACATCAGCTTCGTTTGCGAACGACGGAGCGAACGAGAGAACGTCGGAGCAGGCGAGTGTGCCTAAGAGCTGTATGCGGAAAACATGATCGTGTGTGAAGGTCTGTTTACTACGGGAAAGCGTGTGCTGTGTGTACAGATCATGTCGGCAAGTAACCAATTATAGCGTCCGGGATAATCCAATTTGGCGGTGTTTAATTGTTGTCCGAGTATTCCGCCGAACACCGTTTACCGCCGAAAAACGAATACACCAACGGAGCGACCACAGCACAAAATTGAAACACGAAAAGAATTGTCTTTATTTTTTACTTTTATTTTTGTTTTAGAGTTCGGTCTCCACTTACGTCTAGGACACACTTTTGGAAACACTTAACTTAGGTTACCCCGTTTTGAAACTAACTTGAACCATACATTCTACGTTTCTTATTTTTGCGATATCGCAGCGCGGACCGACCTCCTTATTGGGTTCCTCTCTGTTCGACTATCTCGGATGCTCGAAGACGACCTTTCGGTTCGACTGTATTCTCTAGACTCCGTGTCTCTATCTATTCAGTTCAGTATGAACCTCTCATCCCGCATCTGCAAAGGAAATTTTCCCCATCCAATCTGCTAACAGACTTTCCCATAGTATCTGTTAACAGCATAAAATTTTCTCAAAAGGAGAATTTCCCATAGGACCTAAAAAGGAGAAATCTTACCCCATAATCATCAACACCATTAGCTGTTGGTTATCGAAATCTTGTTCCTTTTGTTTAAAGATCGGATGCCGCCGCTTATTCTCCGATCTTTCCGTGGGATAAGTTAAGGTTAGCCATCTGGCTTAAGCTGACAATTTTCTTGTGTGTTTCAGATGAGTAATAAAAAGGAACCGTGGGATGAGTATAGTTCCTTTGTTAGGATTTTCGAATTGTAGTTATCCTAAATCACTACTCTCACCCACGTACCTATAATCCCAATCCAAGTGAATCATATGAGCGACAGGTTAAACCAAAAGTTAGTTTGCCGCACATTGATTCAATTCCCGAATACCTTACCCTTTCTCATAATTCCAATTGAATCATATGCGCGATAGATTTAAACCACAAGTTAATTTGTTGCGCATTGATTCAATTTCCAAGTACCTTACATCCCCATCCAATTGAATCATATGCACGACAAAATTAAACGAAAGTCCATTTGTCGTGCATTGATTCAATTCCCTATAGCTATTGAAATTATGAAATGCGTAATACTAAATGCATTTCATGATTTCTCCTTCCGGGAATTTGTTCAAGTAAAATTCGTATACACTTCCGGGAATCCTATTCCAATTGAAGCACACCAAATTTTGTTTGGGCTTCTTGGAATTTATAAATAATATTTTTAACAAATCTCTGTTGCCACAGAGTATAAAAGGGGAGTGCATTTTGGATTCGAGATCAGTAGTAGCCATAATTCTGAGTAGTAAACACTCCCAACCTGCTTCTCGATATTCACAGAATATTCGAATAAAAATGGGAGATACTACGATTAGACCACAGGACAGGATGAAATATCTTACCCCAAAAATGAATTTCATCAAACATGTGACCCACATTCTCCAAAGGGGCCTCGGTCGGTCTAAGCAACTGCACAACATCTTGAAGTGGAGGAACAAAGTTGACACCAAAGTTAAGCTTCTCTGCTATAAGCAGCTAATCCGAGCTGGAATATCGTACCCCTTTCCCATATGGTCCTGCATATCTTCGGCTCAAATGGAAAGACTTCGAGTTTTCGAAAGGAAACTCCTCAGAAGATGCACCAATCATTCTAGAAGGCCTGACGGTCGTCATTACCCCAACTCTCACCTATACTAAGGCGCCTCCATTACCCCTATCGACGAGTACTTGCTTCAATCAGCATATAAATACCTCGAAAATATTCAGAACAGCGTGAACCTACTTGTACGGGACTCTTGCGTTCTTGACCCTTCCCTCTCTCGATCTCTTCGGATCAAACCCCCACAATTTCTTCTTCAGTACAAAACTGAAGAAAGCACCCTTCCCAACAACATTCCCCTGTATAATACAGGATTCCTCGACCCATCCCATAGGGTCTACTACGAGGGTTGCCTTTTATATTTCGGGATTAGAGAACAAAAACAAATATTGATCATCGAAAATCACTTTATTGTTTTTCAAAATATTCCCCATGAAGATCTATACACTTTTGCATGCGTTTGAACCAATTGTCGAAGCACTTTTGCCACTCTGATTGAGGTATCTCCAACACATGCATTCTGAATGCAACAACCGCTTCTTCAGGTGTCGAAAAACGTTGACCTCTCAGTTTCTTTTTTACGTACGGGAATAAAAAGAAGTCATTCGGTATCAAGTCAGGACTATACGGCGGATGACCGATCAAATCGATGTTTTGGGTGCTCAAAAATGCAGTTGTCGCAGCCGATGTGTGAGAGCTCGCATTGTCGTGGTGAAGAGTGATCCGTCTTCGGCGGTTGGATTTCCTGATTTCTTGGAAGACAACTGGCAAACAAATGGTTGTGTACCACTCAGAATTGACTGTTCTGCGTTGTTCTAGTGGTACGGTTGCGACATGTCCAGTTTTTCCGAAAAAAGCGGCGACCATTTGCTTGGAAGTGCTTCGTGCGCGAACAACTTTTGTTGGATTTGGCTCATCTTGAAACACCCAGACAGTCGACTGCTGTTTACTTTCGGGCTCATACGCGTAAATCCACGATTCGTCACCTGTTACGATGTCATAGACGTGTTTCGAAGCACCGCGACCGTATTTTTTGAGTATTTCTTTCGACCAATTGACACGAGCCTTTTTTTGGGCGATTGACAAATTGTGTGGGATCCAACGCGAACAAATTTTTTTGACAGTCAAATGTTTATGCAATATTGAATGTATGCTGGTCCCACTAACGCCTAAGGGTGTCTCAATCTCACGATAGGTCACATGACGATCTTCCAATATCAGTTCGCGCACAGCATCAATGGTTTTCGGAACAACAACTGATTTTGGACGACCTTCACGAAATTCATCTTGGAGTGAACTACGACCACGATTGAATTCACCATACCATCGATAAACACTGGTCCTTGATGGAGCTTCATCGCCAAAAATTGAATTAAGTTCATCCATGCACTGTTGCTGAGTTAATCCACGCCGAAAGTTGTAAAAAATAATCGCACGAAAATGTTGACGATTTAATTCCATTTTTGGGCCGAGATGAATCTTTTAAGTTACTGTAAACAACACAAATAGCGCTCGTATGTCAAAACGTTCTGAGTGCGTATAACCTCAAAAATGTCCAACTTTACGACAGACTGTCAATTGCCGGATTGCAACGCTAGGGTTGCCAAATCCCGAAACATAAGAGGCAACCCTCGTATTAACAAACCAAACACACGAACGTACAGTGCAAGACGGCACAAACACAAACATACACACCGACCAAAGAGCAGATTATCAGACACCAAAGACGTGATCTGCGTTTACTACCGCACCCAAGACCCACCGGTCTTGTATGATTTCTTTCCCACCATCCCTCTATAAAAGTAGTTAGAGAACACTTGGACTAACACTGTCCACACTATCCTTGGATATCCTCCCTTTTTTCTTTTCTTTTCAGATGCCGCGAGACCGAGCCCAACATCCTCTCGCTAAATTCGGCCTTCTCGCCAAATTTTTTTTTTTTTTTTTTTTTTTGATTCGAGATCAGTTTGGATCCGGAAGCCAGAACGGCTACAACAAATAAAATAATTAAATAATTAAATAGATAGAAGCATCAAATCGCCTTTTAATTTGGCAGGCTTTGGCTCTGAGGTAAGAAAACCATTTAAATACAAATATAACCCTACAGAATCATAAACATCTAGCGAGCGATCTACGTTAAGATGTTTATGATTGCATGACTATTGGACGGCAGCGAAACGATATGCCTTGTTTGCACAAGTGTGCCTTTTGCGTTAGGGTCATGCAAGGGATTTAGGTGCTAATTGCTAATAGCTACCAGAGTATACATCCGTTGTTCGAATTATTTACCGACACTGGTATTTCAAGGGAAACATCGCGTTGATGCTTAGAATGGGTGAGTGATTTTCATGCGACGCTTTCCTGTATGGCGAATTTGCTTAGATGCGATGCTTTGCTGCATTCTTGAAATTGTTCTTGAATACGATGTATGGATGCGTTGAACTCGATATTGGAAGCTTTGGAACGTTAAGTTCCTTGATATTTGATATAGGGTTCAACGTTACTGCAATGTCATATAACCTTTTGCTGCAGCTATGGTTACTGACTATTGGGACACGTGTCTGTGGGCACGTGTGCTGAAAAAGGTGAGTAAAGTTCCTTGGCGGAAAGGATACTTCAACCTGTAGTGAGTTGTATGGTTCGTAGAACCGCTACAACGATGCCAAAATGAACGAGTGAAGTGGTTGGAAAATTTCTGATCGAAGGGATGTAGATATGACAACCCTATACCCACACATTACACAGCCGTTTTCTAATGACAGCTCGCATCGTTTTCAAAGTGGGGTTTTATATCTTTGTTTTCTTTGCTTGGCCACCCTTGTTCGATGGACTTCTTTACCTGCACAATGAACTTGTCTTTACACTATTCTACAGTGATCTTTCCACCATCTATAGAAATTTGTTAGCCACTCTATACACAATTTAAGTGCACGCTTCACATAATTTTATTTACTTAAAATCGTCACTATCGATCACTTTATATATTTTTAAGGAAAGGCGTGAGAGAAAATCTGCACCACTTTCATTTGACTTTCATCGTCATCATCATCATCATCGGCACTACAACCGGGATCCGGTCTTGGCCTTATTTAGCAAGTCCTGAGGCTTGTTAAATTTTCCATAATAATTTGTTTTTCCGGGCAAGGTTATTAGCCCTGCGCCATTTCATTTGACTTTACATATTTTATATTGAATTTATATCCCGAGAGAAATACGGTATAACACTCCAATCGATTCATTTTCATTTGTTTTTCTTTAATTTTTGCAACATTTTTTATTTCGCTTTTTATTATTAGTTTCTAAATTATAGGTTAGACAAAAAATGCTCAAATTCGAACTTAATTATCTTATATTATAACTTACTGGTCCTACACAGACGCTCTAAGCTAAACATAATAAGACTATTGTGCAATTTGCCTTTCGGCGACAGGAATTTTTTGACTTTACTTCTGATTTATTGTCTAACGAAGAAAAATTCGAAAAACGTTGTGCCAATTTTTTTACAGTTTTTACTTAAAATTTAACTTAATTCTATTATTATAATTCTTTTATTTATATAATTTTATTTACTTAAAATAATTTAACTTAAAACTTATACTACCCTAATTCTAGAAAAGCTAAGTCTGTGTAACCTGGATGATAATGCAGTATTTCTACCGACATTGGTAATCGGGTTTTTATTTGCCATTCAACCACCAGAACTGTTGACGCTGTTTACTATTATCGTCCCGGTCTCTTTGGGAGATAGCCCCACTGAAGAGCAAGATCTCTTCTTCGATGCGCGTGACTTCCCGGTGGTACCACAATCACCCGTCCACGGATGATCTACTTACATGATAAATCAGCTGAATTCCGGATCTATCCTGTATAAGCCCATTCACGTCCAAATCAAGAAACGCCTCTGGCGGAACAAAGCCATTGCCACGCATGTTACGTCAAAGTATCCTTGACGACACAAAAGCCCATCAACCAAAATGTGTAACCTAATTACACATTTTATCTAGACATTTCCTCCAGATGAACAAACTCAAAGATAATTAGCAAGAACTCGTGGAAACACGAAAATGAATATTACACTAATTGCAATATAATATCCATTGTGATAAAGATATTATATTGCAACGTAGAGAAACAAACCTAGATATAAGATTTTAGGTTAGAGTAAGTTTAGTTTACAAAACGGCACTCTGAAGAGCAGACGTTTGTTAAATTCGAAATTGAATAAAATATAAATTTTATTTAAAAGTGTTTTCCTTCATTTCACTCAAGTGGAGTTTAAGAAAACATAATTGGCGCAGTCGGTTAACTTATCATCCGAAGATAAATCGAACATATAACTTACGCGATAAGTACTGTAAGTGTATTCCAACTCAGCAAAAGTAGTGAATCGTGAACTTATAAATCCGGTTCGAAATGTGAAAGACGCTGAAGCCCAACAAATTGAACATCAACGATGGAACTCAGCAACGAGACTTGAAAAATACAATACAATTAGTTCCAATTCAAAATTTATCTTTTTATTGAAACGAATTCACCTTTCACAAACTTTCAGAGCCAATCCATTTAACAAAAACTGTCATTAAACCCGAACAAAAAGCAGTACCGAACAACTTAATTTTACCGAATATCAAAACGAGTAAAAACTGCACCTTAATTCCGTTACCGTATTTATTTTTCGGTTCTTCAGAAGCAGCCGTTGAGCCACCAAAATCTTCTTCGCCACACCGTTGTGCTGATCTCTTTTCAAGACTTCAGCGATTCCAGCAACGGGGTCTGCTATCAGGTAGCTGAATGTCTCCGTAGTCAGCGAGCACTTCGAAAAGCATCCCGCAGCATGAACGAGTCTCTGGCACAATTTATAGTTGCATACTTCCCGGCGTTGTAAGGTGATATTTCGCCGAGTCAATTGAATTGCTTGACTCAATTATTTGATGCAAATTGTTTTCCAATTGTTATGCTGTTGCTTCTGCAACATCTTCCCGGGCCGGCGACGGTGGACGAATAGGTTTTTTTTTTTTCTTTCCCGTGTTAATGAGATGTATCAGCGCAATGATCATCTTGGGCGCGGTTAGCCCGAAATGTTGCAATTGAGACTGTACTTTTAAATGTTGTGTCGATCGTGAACCGGCACGGTGCAACGGTAGGGTGGCAATTGTTTGACATTGGTTCCATTAGTGGGTCTAGATTATCAATTATATTTGACTTTGTTATAGTGGCATGTGTATTTCAAATTACAAGTGTGTGTGTGTGGGTGTGTGTGTGTGTGTGTAGTAGGCCAAGTTGGCCATAGGGTGCTAACGTAGTTGTCTTTCTTGCTATTGGTGGCATTCTACTTCCGTGTGGAGTTTGGAAACTAAATAGTGCATGGTTGGGTCGAGTCCCTTGATCGATCCTTAGACGATATCATGTTCCCATCAACCGCGCTTTCGGATTGTAATCGCATGTCTGATTATGACTGATGAGATTCACCAACCGTTTGCTGATTAGAGGTGATGAGAGTAAAATATAAATGGGATGTCGCTGTTTTGGCTCGGAATCGTTCTCATGATATCATGGGATGATTGTGTATTCCTTGATTGATCTTGTGGCAACGATTGTGCATTCTGCATTTCCATCAAGGTCCATAAAATCTTCTTCGTCTTCCATAATGCCACATAGCTATTCCCGCGATCAAGTTTTGTACGTGCTACTGGTGGTGAAGATGTTCCTGATTAGTAAGTATCGGTGTTAAATTGGTAGCTGTTGAATTACTAACCGAACTTGGAAGATGTGGCTTGAGATGATGCCACCGTCATTGTCGTTGAGGCGATCATTCAGATGATAGAACTCGTGGACACAGCTATATAGAGAGGATTTGGTTTTCTCTTCCCTTTATGCGGTTTAGGATTCCGCAACTTAACCTCGTGTATGGGGTTCTCGTTTTTCTTTGTTTGCGATGGTGGAACACATTCGCTAATTTACCAGTGCTGATGTGCTGTGAGCTTGACGTCACATTTTTCAAATTAAATGGCGTAGAAATTTTAACCGGTTCAGGAGTTTCTGATTGAACCATTTGCAATTGACGAGAACCTGGAACAAACAACTGGATAGTCTGGGCTGGCATAATAGCGGAGGTTGTTGACATTTGTAAATCTCCTGCATGTGGTGGAGGAGGTGCCTGAAAGGCGATAATTGCCGTCTCGGTCGCGGCAACGATTTGGTGAGTATTTATATTATTCCAATGGTTGAGGTCAATATTTGGGTTGATTTGATTAAATCCTGGTAAGCTCCGTTGAAACTGCGTCGGCAATTGTGCAACGATCGGACCAGTGAGACCATTTGACATTTGTATTTGAGCGATGTGGTTGTCATTAAGTTGACGTGGTAATTGTGCAGCCACACCTTGGTTCGGAATGTGGCCCTTTAGAACCAGCTGAGATCGAGGTGCATAAGATAAAGCCGATGATTCAGCATGAAATCCACTTCGTTGTGTTAAATTTGGCCGCGCAACGTTGTAATTGATAGATTGTGAATTCGCCATCTTCTGAGTATGGCCAACCTGTGCCGATACCAGAAATGTTGGAGTAGCTGCCAACTGCATAGGACCGTCTGTGTTTAGAGTCCGAGACGATCGCTGTGTCTGATGTTGTTGTAGTTGGGGTTGTGTCTCTCTTACGCCGCTAATGCCATTGCTTGGCGTTGGGCGAATTTCTCGATGAGAACTGATCTTTATGTCGGCAGCATTGCCTGAAGCCGTATTCGATCTACTGGTTGAGTGATTGTGTTGAAAATGATGTTTTTGGTGGCTATTGCGCCCGCCATAGAGGTTATCTTGCTGGCCTTGAGGACGTGACGAAGTCAATATGTTCCTTGAATTGAGAGAATTCTCTGAATTTCCCATAAGACCAGAATTATTTCTATTGTCCGCTTGATATTGATTTGTGGGGATTAATTTTCCGGTATTGTTGAATACTCTGGAATTGCGGTTGCCATCAGATGATTCGAATTTCCGACGTCGCAGTCTCAGAACGTAATTCTCAGTTGATGAAACCGGACTATGGCCATGACGTGCAGTCATGGTTTGGAGAGCAACATTATCTGCATGATGAATTTCATCGCAAAGTACATGCTGCTGCTGCGATTGGATTTGCTGTGGGTCCTGTAACCGCATGTGATGTGCATCAGGAACAGCATTGCTGCTTAGATTTTGATGGTGTTGAGGTTGTAAAATAAGTTGAACATCTTGCGGCATATCCCTTTGAACTGATGTGAGATTAGGTAAGAGATGCTGCGTGCTTAGGTTATTAGTCGGAATCACAATCTGCTCACCAGCAGAAGCCTTCGTTGACAATTGTGCCGCATTCGCCTCCCGCTGTTGTGAATTCTTGAAGGGTGAATGTATCTTTCGTCGTGCCACATCTTCTATCTCCTCGAATTTTGTTAACCGAGAGTCCAGCTTAGAAGGTTTTGTCCTTACGTGAAAGGATTGGTTATCAATGATGCTACCGGAGACCACCCATCCTAATTCGGTTCGTTGCGCCATGGGGGTGCCGGGCGCTCCCTTGATCATTCCGTCCAGAAGAAGCGCCGAATAAACATCGCCCCCAAGAAGGATGTCGACTTTGCCTGGCATGTAATAAGTCGGATCAGCCAGATCGATACCCTTTAGATGGTCCCAGTTAACGCGTTGAAGATTGCGCATGGGTAGCGCTGCAGTGAGTTTGGGCAAAACAAAGGCTCGAACCTGCAACGTGAAGGGTTCGTTGATTTTAGAGTGAATAACGAGTGATACCTTGTGCGCCGATGCACTCATCCTTGTTTCCCCTATGCCATAGACGGACACGTGGCCTTTCTCTCTTTTGAGCCTTAACAACCGTGATGCTGATTCGGTAATGAAAGATGCTTCCGATCCAGGATCCAGGAGAGCTCGTAGCGTCAGAGGCTGTCCCACAGCTGTATAGACCCTGACGAGAGCAGTAGCCAGAAGAACAGTCTGAACATTATTGTTTTTGACAATGCAAGCGTTGAATACTGAGGATCTTCTGGTGGAGACCGCTGAATCCTCCGTTGATTGTGCCTGATGAGTTTGGTCAGCAGATGTTCCAGATGGAGTCATCGTCGCAGCAGAGTCACCTCTGAATATGGAATCGTGGATATCGTCTATGTGCAACGACGAATGATGTTTCTGCTTACAGCGCGTACAGGTGAACTTGCTGGTGCACTCTTGAGTTCTGTGCGTATTTGACAGACAGTTGACACACAAATGGCGTTTGGTTGCTATGTCCCGTCTCTTGTGAGGGCTAAGTGCTCGAAAATTGAAGCAGTTACGAATGAAATGTGAGCCTGAACACATCGAACAATTGCTTGTGGTTGCATTATGGACACGGACGTCATGATGTTTGTTTCTAGAAATTCCGTGAGAATTTTGAGACGTTGTTTGTCCCATGACATCTAAAATTCGAATCCTTGTGAGTAGAAATTCTTCCAATATATCGTATGTTGGATAATCCACATATGACGAAATGTGAGATTCCCACAAACCTCGCGTTTTAAGGGGGAGCTTCTGGACTGTGTGGAAAATTAACACGTCCTCCCACGATGAGACCGGAACTCCTAGGTTCTGTAATGATTGTTTGGCCTCACTTGTGGTATCCACCAAAGACCTAATCCCATCGGCCGACTCATGGCCCTGCGAAGGTTGACTGAACAGCAAGTTGAATTGGTTGTCCTTTAACAACCTTAAGTTCTGGAAACGTTTTACCAGTGTTGCCCAAGCCGACTCGAAATTACCCTCAACAATGGCAGTGTTCCGCAGCAGACGTTCTGCGTCTCCGCTCAGGTTTGCCTTCAGGTAATGTAGCCGTTGTACATCAGATATAGATGCATTTCTGATGATGAGGCTCTCAAATAAATCCTTAAATTCCAGCCACGTCTGGTAAGAACCGGAGAAGGTAGGTATTTTAATGGGGGGCAACTTCAATTCCGCCGTTGGTGCCTTTATTCCCATTGAGTTGTTAAATGAGTTGTGCCCCAGCGGATGAGTGTCGACTTGCTCTAATTGCGACCTAAGTTCTGAGGAATAACTGTAATACAGTTCCTTCAGCTTATGGAAGTGGAGTTCTTCCATGTATTTTGTCTTGATGTCGTCGCTGGGAGCCGCTATAATTTTTTGGTGCAGTCCCTTTGCCTCCACAAAGGACTGCTCCAAATTCCTCAACCGTGCCTCGTTCATGTGCACAGATTTGGATGTTGGACTTAACTCCGAATATGCCTTGTAATCGGCTGTTAACTCGCTTGCTATGTTCTGCAAGCTGTCGATTAAGTTGGACATCTTTGTCTTACTCATTGCGATGTTGTCAGGACAAAAAACAACCAGTCTTTCCTTTGAACTGTCTGTTAGACATGCAAGTCGGTTTGCTCACAAGTGTTCGTTACGCCACCTCGCTCAATCAACCAAAAAGAACTCACCCAATCGAATCCGCAGCGTACCGTGTGAATTGTACTTTATCTCTGCTCAATCTTGCAGATAACGAACACTATTTTAAGTCACCGACTTTTTCAATTAAAGGCCTTTTTTTCTGTATGTTGACAAGATTTAATTTATTCGGCAACACAGTCTCTTTAATAACCTTCAGCTTAATATCATCCAAATGCAGCCAAATTCCATTGGGCAGTCACCGTTGAACGACCACCTCGTTGAATCTGAATGAATTACAAGTACCGCGTTAGGTATGTAATCGATCTCTTCGCAATTTTTTCAACAAATTAGTGCAGATATTGAGTCAGCGAGTTTGAATAAAAGGGGTTGTACTCTCGGCAAATAAATATTATTTTACTTAACAACAGTCTCTTTAAACATTCAGCCCAATATTTTCCAACTTTCACCCTTTGTCCCCTTTTTCATTTCTCAGTTAAAGCAACACACAGCCACAATTCCCGATGAAATTCAAAATTTTCTATTGAATCACCCGTGCACCACTTCGCCGAAATCACACACAACTACCACTTTGGAATTATATCCACTAAGATTTGTAATTGAGGAAACTAATTGCCACCTACCTTATATTTTGTTGTGGCTCACTCGTTGTCTTGATAAGCGTTGAATTCAGTCACAGCGCCACAGTGATTGTCCTCGTTGCTTGTTGGATGCAGTCAGCACCTTGTGGAACTCCCTTCCGTTCGTGATGTTGTGTTTGCTCTACCTTGAGGAATTCCAAATTCTTCTCTATGATGATTGGTGGACGTAATCCTCCTTGATTCGTTGGATCGTAAGTCCTCGATTCCTCAATTCCTCGGATCGTATACATCCGGCTCGAAGGACCAATGTAAGTGTATTCCAACTCAGCAAAAGTAGTGAATCGTGAACTTATAAATCCGGTTCGAAATGTGAAAGGCGCTGAAGCCCAACAAATTGAACATCAACGATGGAACTCAGCAACGAGACTTGAAAAATACAATACAATTAGTTCCAATTCAAAATTTATCTTTTTATTGAAACGAATTCACCTTTCACAAACTTTCAGAGCCAATCCATTTAACAAAAACTGTCATTAAACCCGAACAAAAAGCAGTACCGAACAACTTAATTTTACCGAATATCAAAACGAGTAAAAACTGCACCTTAATTCCGTTACCGTATTTATTTTTCGGTTCTTCAGAAGCAGCCGTTGAGCCACCAAAATCTTCTTCGCCACACCGTTGTGCTGATCTCTTTTCAAGACTTCAGCGATTCCAGCAACGGGGTCTGCTATCAGGTAGCTGAATGTCTCCGTAGTCAGCGAGCACTTCGAAAAGCATCCCGCAGCATGAACGAGTCTCTGGCACAATTTATAGTTGCATACTTCCCGGCGTTGTAAGGTGATATTTCGCCGAGTCAATTGAATTGCTTGACTCAATTATTTGATGCAAATTGTTTTCCAATTGTTATGCTGTTGCTTCTGCAACATCTTCCCGGGCCGGCGACGGTGGACGAATAGGTTTTTTTTTTTTCTTTCCCGTGTTAATGAGATGTATCAGCGCAATGATCATCTTGGGCGCGGTTAGCCCGAAATGTTGCAATTGAGACTGTACTTTTAAATGTTGTGTCGATCGTGAACCGGCACGGTGCAACGGTAGGGTGGCAATTGTTTGACATTGGTTCCATTAGTGGGTCTAGATTATCAATTATATTTGACTTTGTTATAGTGGCATGTGTATTTCAAATTACAAGTGTGTGTGTGTGGGTGTGTGTGTGTGTGTGTAGTAGGCCAAGTTGGCCATAGGGTGCTAACGTAGTTGTCTTTCTTGCTATTGGTGGCATTCTACTTCCGTGTGGAGTTTGGAAACTAAATAGTGCATGGTTGGGTCGAGTCCCTTGATCGATCCTTAGACGATATCATGTTCCCATCAACCGCGCTTTCGGATTGTAATCGCATGTCTGATTATGACTGATGAGATTCACCAACCGTTTGCTGATTAGAGGTGATGAGAGTAAAATATAAATGGGATGTCGCTGTTTTGGCTCGGAATCGTTCTCATGATATCATGGGATGATTGTGTATTCCTTGATTGATCTTGTGGCAACGATTGTGCATTCTGCATTTCCATCAAGGTCCATAAAATCTTCTTCGTCTTCCATAATGCCACATAGCTATTCCCGCGATCAAGTTTTGTACGTGCTACTGGTGGTGAAGATGTTCCTGATTAGTAAGTATCGGTGTTAAATTGGTAGCTGTTGAATTACTAACCGAACTTGGAAGATGTGGCTTGAGATGATGCCACCGTCATTGTCGTTGAGGCGATCATTCAGATGATAGAACTCGTGGACACAGCTATATAGAGAGGATTTGGTTTTCTCTTCCCTTTATGCGGTTTAGGATTCCGCAACTTAACCTCGTGTATGGGGTTCTCGTTTTTCTTTGTTTG
Source organism: Microdon myrmicae (assembly GCA_963931805.1). Lineage (NCBI taxonomy): Eukaryota > Metazoa > Arthropoda > Insecta > Diptera > Syrphidae > Microdon > Microdon myrmicae. Next base: position 28,089,799 of record OZ007497.1, on the reverse strand, counting down.
CGATGGTGGAACACATTCGCTAATTTACCAGTGCTGATGTGCTGTGAGCTTGACGTCACATTTTTCAAATTAAATGGCGTAGAAATTTTAACCGGTTCAGGAGTTTCTGATTGAACCATTTGCAATTGACGAGAACCTGGAACAAACAACTGGATAGTCTGGGCTGGCATAATAGCGGAGGTTGTTGACATTTGTAAATCTCCTGCATGTGGTGGAGGAGGTGCCTGAAAGGCGATAATTGCCGTCTCGGTCGCGGCAACGATTTGGTGAGTATTTATATTATTCCAATGGTTGAGGTCAATATTTGGGTTGATTTGATTAAATCCTGGTAAGCTCCGTTGAAACTGCGTCGGCAATTGTGCAACGATCGGACCAGTGAGACCATTTGACATTTGTATTTGAGCGATGTGGTTGTCATTAAGTTGACGTGGTAATTGTGCAGCCACACCTTGGTTCGGAATGTGGCCCTTTAGAACCAGCTGAGATCGAGGTGCATAAGATAAAGCCGATGATTCAGCATGAAATCCACTTCGTTGTGTTAAATTTGGCCGCGCAACGTTGTAATTGATAGATTGTGAATTCGCCATCTTCTGAGTATGGCCAACCTGTGCCGATACCAGAAATGTTGGAGTAGCTGCCAACTGCATAGGACCGTCTGTGTTTAGAGTCCGAGACGATCGCTGTGTCTGATGTTGTTGTAGTTGGGGTTGTGTCTCTCTTACGCCGCTAATGCCATTGCTTGGCGTTGGGCGAATTTCTCGATGAGAACTGATCTTTATGTCGGCAGCATTGCCTGAAGCCGTATTCGATCTACTGGTTGAGTGATTGTGTTGAAAATGATGTTTTTGGTGGCTATTGCGCCCGCCATAGAGGTTATCTTGCTGGCCTTGAGGACGTGACGAAGTCAATATGTTCCTTGAATTGAGAGAATTCTCTGAATTTCCCATAAGACCAGAATTATTTCTATTGTCCGCTTGATATTGATTTGTGGGGATTAATTTTCCGGTATTGTTGAATACTCTGGAATTGCGGTTGCCATCAGATGATTCGAATTTCCGACGTCGCAGTCTCAGAACGTAATTCTCAGTTGATGAAACCGGACTATGGCCATGACGTGCAGTCATGGTTTGGAGAGCAACATTATCTGCATGATGAATTTCATCGCAAAGTACATGCTGCTGCTGCGATTGGATTTGCTGTGGGTCCTGTAACCGCATGTGATGTGCATCAGGAACAGCATTGCTGCTTAGATTTTGATGGTGTTGAGGTTGTAAAATAAGTTGAACATCTTGCGGCATATCCCTTTGAACTGATGTGAGATTAGGTAAGAGATGCTGCGTGCTTAGGTTATTAGTCGGAATCACAATCTGCTCACCAGCAGAAGCCTTCGTTGACAATTGTGCCGCATTCGCCTCCCGCTGTTGTGAATTCTTGAAGGGTGAATGTATCTTTCGTCGTGCCACATCTTCTATCTCCTCGAATTTTGTTAACCGAGAGTCCAGCTTAGAAGGTTTTGTCCTTACGTGAAAGGATTGGTTATCAATGATGCTACCGGAGACCACCCATCCTAATTCGGTTCGTTGCGCCATGGGGGTGCCGGGCGCTCCCTTGATCATTCCGTCCAGAAGAAGCGCCGAATAAACATCGCCCCCAAGAAGGATGTCGACTTTGCCTGGCATGTAATAAGTCGGATCAGCCAGATCGATACCCTTTAGATGGTCCCAGTTAACGCGTTGAAGATTGCGCATGGGTAGCGCTGCAGTGAGTTTGGGCAAAACAAAGGCTCGAACCTGCAACGTGAAGGGTTCGTTGATTTTAGAGTGAATAACGAGTGATACCTTGTGCGCCGATGCACTCATCCTTGTTTCCCCTATGCCATAGACGGACACGTGGCCTTTCTCTCTTTTGAGCCTTAACAACCGTGATGCTGATTCGGTAATGAAAGATGCTTCCGATCCAGGATCCAGGAGAGCTCGTAGCGTCAGAGGCTGTCCCACAGCTGTATAGACCCTGACGAGAGCAGTAGCCAGAAGAACAGTCTGAACATTATTGTTTTTGACAATGCAAGCGTTGAATACTGAGGATCTTCTGGTGGAGACCGCTGAATCCTCCGTTGATTGTGCCTGATGAGTTTGGTCAGCAGATGTTCCAGATGGAGTCATCGTCGCAGCAGAGTCACCTCTGAATATGGAATCGTGGATATCGTCTATGTGCAACGACGAATGATGTTTCTGCTTACAGCGCGTACAGGTGAACTTGCTGGTGCACTCTTGAGTTCTGTGCGTATTTGACAGACAGTTGACACACAAATGGCGTTTGGTTGCTATGTCCCGTCTCTTGTGAGGGCTAAGTGCTCGAAAATTGAAGCAGTTACGAATGAAATGTGAGCCTGAACACATCGAACAATTGCTTGTGGTTGCATTATGGACACGGACGTCATGATGTTTGTTTCTAGAAATTCCGTGAGAATTTTGAGACGTTGTTTGTCCCATGACATCTAAAATTCGAATCCTTGTGAGTAGAAATTCTTCCAATATATCGTATGTTGGATAATCCACATATGACGAAATGTGAGATTCCCACAAACCTCGCGTTTTAAGGGGGAGCTTCTGGACTGTGTGGAAAATTAACACGTCCTCCCACGATGAGACCGGAACTCCTAGGTTCTGTAATGATTGTTTGGCCTCACTTGTGGTATCCACCAAAGACCTAATCCCATCGGCCGACTCATGGCCCTGCGAAGGTTGACTGAACAGCAAGTTGAATTGGTTGTCCTTTAACAACCTTAAGTTCTGGAAACGTTTTACCAGTGTTGCCCAAGCCGACTCGAAATTACCCTCAACAATGGCAGTGTTCCGCAGCAGACGTTCTGCGTCTCCGCTCAGGTTTGCCTTCAGGTAATGTAGCCGTTGTACATCAGATATAGATGCATTTCTGATGATGAGGCTCTCAAATAAATCCTTAAATTCCAGCCACGTCTGGTAAGAACCGGAGAAGGTAGGTATTTTAATGGGGGGCAACTTCAATTCCGCCGTTGGTGCCTTTATTCCCATTGAGTTGTTAAATGAGTTGTGCCCCAGCGGATGAGTGTCGACTTGCTCTAATTGCGACCTAAGTTCTGAGGAATAACTGTAATACAGTTCCTTCAGCTTATGGAAGTGGAGTTCTTCCATGTATTTTGTCTTGATGTCGTCGCTGGGAGCCGCTATAATTTTTTGGTGCAGTCCCTTTGCCTCCACAAAGGACTGCTCCAAATTCCTCAACCGTGCCTCGTTCATGTGCACAGATTTGGATGTTGGACTTAACTCCGAATATGCCTTGTAATCGGCTGTTAACTCGCTTGCTATGTTCTGCAAGCTGTCGATTAAGTTGGACATCTTTGTCTTACTCATTGCGATGTTGTCAGGACAAAAAACAACCAGTCTTTCCTTTGAACTGTCTGTTAGACATGCAAGTCGGTTTGCTCACAAGTGTTCGTTACGCCACCTCGCTCAATCAACCAAAAAGAACTCACCCAATCGAATCCGCAGCGTACCGTGTGAATTGTACTTTATCTCTGCTCAATCTTGCAGATAACGAACACTATTTTAAGTCACCGACTTTTTCAATTAAAGGCCTTTTTTTCTGTATGTTGACAAGATTTAATTTATTCGGCAACACAGTCTCTTTAATAACCTTCAGCTTAATATCATCCAAATGCAGCCAAATTCCATTGGGCAGTCACCGTTGAACGACCACCTCGTTGAATCTGAATGAATTACAAGTACCGCGTTAGGTATGTAATCGATCTCTTCGCAATTTTTTCAACAAATTAGTGCAGATATTGAGTCAGCGAGTTTGAATAAAAGGGGTTGTACTCTCGGCAAATAAATATTATTTTACTTAACAACAGTCTCTTTAAACATTCAGCCCAATATTTTCCAACTTTCACCCTTTGTCCCCTTTTTCATTTCTCAGTTAAAGCAACACACAGCCACAATTCCCGATGAAATTCAAAATTTTCTATTGAATCACCCGTGCACCACTTCGCCGAAATCACACACAACTACCACTTTGGAATTATATCCACTAAGATTTGTAATTGAGGAAACTAATTGCCACCTACCTTATATTTTGTTGTGGCTCACTCGTTGTCTTGATAAGCGTTGAATTCAGTCACAGCGCCACAGTGATTGTCCTCGTTGCTTGTTGGATGCAGTCAGCACCTTGTGGAACTCCCTTCCGTTCGTGATGTTGTGTTTGCTCTACCTTGAGGAATTCCAAATTCTTCTCTATGATGATTGGTGGACGTAATCCTCCTTGATTCGTTGGATCGTAAGTCCTCGATTCCTCAATTCCTCGGATCGTATACATCCGGCTCGAAGGACCAATGTAAGTGTATTCCAACTCAGCAAAAGTAGTGAATCGTGAACTTATAAATCCGGTTCGAAATGTGAAAGGCGCTGAAGCCCAACAAATTGAACATCAACGATGGAACTCAGCAACGAGACTTGAAAAATACAATACAATTAGTTCCAATTCAAAATTTATCTTTTTATTGAAACGAATTCACCTTTCACAAACTTTCAGAGCCAATCCATTTAACAAAAACTGTCATTAAACCCGAACAAAAAGCAGTACCGAACAACTTAATTTTACCGAATATCAAAACGAGTAAAAACTGCACCTTAATTCCGTTACCGTATTTATTTTTCGGTTCTTCAGAAGCAGCCGTTGAGCCACCAAAATCTTCTTCGCCACACCGTTGTGCTGATCTCTTTTCAAGACTTCAGCGATTCCAGCAACGGGGTCTGCTATCAGGTAGCTGAATGTCTCCGTAGTCAGCGAGCACTTCGAAAAGCATCCCGCAGCATGAACGAGTCTCTGGCACAATTTATAGTTGCATACTTCCCGGCGTTGTAAGGTGATATTTCGCCGAGTCAATTGAATTGCTTGACTCAATTATTTGATGCAAATTGTTTTCCAATTGTTATGCTGTTGCTTCTGCAACAAGTACGGTGAATTATTTTATTAAATAAATATAAAACAAACAAAAAACTAGCTGAAATTTAAAAGTGCTTCAAATCGAACGAAATTCACAACATTCCCGGTTAACCATTAAAATAAAAAATAAAAATAGTGTACCGTGAGGAATTAAATGAACAATATTCAAAGTAGAAGACTTAAAGTTAAAATTAAAGGTGTCTTATTCTTATAAAGATAAAATAAAGAAGAAAACATAATTCGCGTGGTATTTTATCAAAAGAGAAACAATTATAGAAAATTATTAAATACAGTTTTGGTGTTTAATCAAAAGACAAATCAATTATTGAAAATTATTAAATAAACAGTAACATTTAACTAAATTATTAAGTAAAAGTGACGGAATTTTGGAAATAGTAACAGTTTCTAGAAAATTAGTAAATAAAGTTTTGGTGTAAATAAAAAAAAAAAAAGAAAGACAATTAAAGGGTGACAAACACCCCAACAACAACAACAACAAAAAGAATTCGTGAACAACAAGGGTAAGAAGAACCCCACCTCATCTCTAATTGCAAGCCGTACAACACCAAGAACACCACTACAAAGGAGGAAGTAAAAGTGACCAACACTTATTTTAAATATTAGATTTATATTCATAAATTCATACATTGTACATTTATATTCATAAATTCATACACTGTACATTTATAAATTCATACACTGTTTAGAAAATAAGTTAGTTTCATGTCTTTTGGTTTTAAATAGTGCTATCGAGAAAGAATTTTTTTTTTTTTCTTAAAAATATAGAAAATCTATTTACAAAAAAAAAAAAATTTCAGACGAAATACCGGCAGTCGAATTAATAAGGTAAGCCGCGAAAATAAAAGAATTTCACGGGGATGTAAAATATGACTTGTCCTCCTTTATAAGGGACGTAGAGCTTATCCTGCCACTCTTTAATGAAAACCATGCGTTGAAAAAATTTCATTTATCAACGACATGTCCGCAATAAAATTCAAGGAGCCGCTCTCCATTGCATAAGGACATTAGGACCCAATCCCACGTGGGAAGGGATAAAAACAGAATTAATTAAAAACTTCGGAATGAGGGAAACATATCACAAATTGCACCATGAAGCAGTGACATGTAACAATTCATCCGTAAGCTCATACTATAGGGATCTCCGGAGAATATTAGACAAATTAAACGGTAAATACGAATTTGATGAGAAAAAACCTAGCGAATTTTCCCCAACGTCGAATGAATCCCTTATACTAAAAATATTTTTAAATGGAATTAATTTATCAAGTATAATTTACAGTAGGAACATAGAAACACTTAGAGAAGCATATTATACTTTAGAAGAAACAGGAATGCTTAGACATTATAACAAACCAAATAATTACGAAAATAGAACAAATAGACCTAACAACCAAAATTTTAATAGAAATCAATACTCCAGACATAATGACTATAGAGAAAACCTACAAAGAGACAATAACGACCCAACACATTATTACAATAGAAATAATACATACCAATACAACAACACATATAAAAACAATTGTAGGCAAACTAGACAAAATAATAACAATACATACGAAAACAATTCCAACCAAATGAGACAACATAATAACAATAACTACAATATGCAATGCAAGCGGACCATATCTACAACACAAATCAAAACTTGGACCATCAACATTTTCAAGTGACCAGTTTAACAGTAACTTTACCAGTAATCGAATTGACAATAGGTAATGACAAATTAAAATGCCTATTAGACACAGGGTCAACAACCACTTTTCTAAACTCAGACAAACTGCCATATTACAAAAGAATAAAATTAGAAAACACAATCCCCTGTAACACTCTTAACGGACAAATCTCAATAAACACTGAGATAATAACACCATTGCCAAACGAGTTCAATGAGAAGAGCTATATGCGTTGGAAATTAACTCCTTTTTATAATAAACCATTCGATGGACTTATAGGTCAAAACCTACTCAAACCTCTGCAAGCAATAATTAACTTAGAAGAGGAATACATAGAAATAAATAACACAAAAACGAAATTCATTAACTCTTGCCCACTCAAATACGAGGAAATACATACATTAGAAGAACCTAAACTAAAACTAGAAAAATTAGAACGCGAAGACATAAATAGGGAAGAAAAAAGGGAACTACGAAAATTAACTAACAAAAATAGAGATCTATTTTACCAAGAAGGACAAAAACTTTCACATACTCACGAGATCCAACATGAAATTATAACCTCTGTAGAAAAACCTATATACTCAAAAATATACAGAATCCCCAAATACATGAAACAGAAATAAATAGACAAATAAAAGAAATGTTGTCACAAGGTATTATCAAAGAAAGTAATTCACCATACAACTCACCATTATGGATTGTTCCGAAGAAAATCGATAATTCTGGTGAAAAGAAATGGAGAATAGTGATCGATTATAGAAAACTTAACGAAGTTTCTATATCAGACAAATATCCAATCCCTAACATAGAAACTATATTGGAAAAATTAGGGCGATCACAATACTTCACTACCTTGGACCTTGCCAAAGGATTTCATCAAGTATTAGTCAAAGAAGATGACAGAAAGAAAACCGCATTTTCAACGCCTCTTGGACATTATGAGTTTATACGAATGCCGTTTGGACTCAAAAATGCCCCTGCAACTTTCCAAAGACTAATAAATGCAGTTTTAAGAGAGCACATTAATCGAATTTGCGTAGTTTATCTGGACGATATTCTTATTTTTAGTACGACCTTAGAAGAACACACTGTAAATATAGAAAAAGTGTTCAATAAACTTAGAGAACATAATCTGAAGATTCAAATTGATAAGTGTAATTTCTTTAGTCGAACTACAGAATATTTAGGTCACACTCTGACAACAGAAGGTATTAAACCGGAATTCCGGATCTATCCTGTATAAGCCCTTTCATGTCCAAATCAAGGAACGCCTCTGGTGGAACAAAACCGTTGCGACGCACGTTCTCATAGTACAGTGTATTTGGATAATAAGCCCCGAAAATTAGGTCATTGGACGAGCATATTGCTCTCGCAATATGTCCTCTGATTAATTTAATCATAAAATTATCCACCCTATTTATGCAGGCTTCATTATATAAAGTCTCATTTGAGTAGTACTTTTTGTATTCCGATTCCGGTGTTCGATATAATCTGAGACAGGTTCTCAGACACTTCCTTTCGAACACCCGAATCTTTTCCATCAAATTTGGACCTATGTTAAACCATACTGGACAGCCATATATGAGCATTGGCCTGATTAGCGTCATGTAGCATATGACTTTTACCCTGCTGTCAAGTTGGCTACTGTGAAATAGCCTCCTTGTCATAGCAAAAGATTTCGTCGCTTTGAGCAAAGCAGCCTCTAAATGTCTGTTGAAATACAGATATTGGTCTAGCCAGATGCCCAGGTATTTAACTAAACTCTTGGTTTCCAGTTTATCTCCATGCGGTCCCACGATAACTAGCTTTCGCCAGTTTTTCCTTGTGTCGTTCGTGGCTTTATATAATGGGGTTCTAAATAGGATGGCTTCACATTTCTGGAAGTTGATCTTAAGTTTCCAGTTGTCGCAATAGCGCTGCACGTTGTTGAAATCTCGCTGTATTAAACTATTTATGATCTCAACTTTCGGAGCTGTTCTGTAAATTATGAGATCGTCTGCGTACGCAATAGCCTGCGGGAGTGCATCTAAGAAGTCGCTAATGTAAATGTTAAAAAGAATCGGAGAGAGTACCGCACCCTGTTGCAAGCCATTCTTGATATTATACGTTTTATTAGAGGTCACATTACCACTTTTGACCACGAACCTCCTGTCCTTTGACATATCGTAAAGTACATATAGTAAAGGCTTATGTATGCCATGTCTGACCAGTTTGTAATACAACCCTTCGATCCAGACGGTATCAAAGGCTTTTTCCAAGTCGATCAGACAGGCACCTGTGCATTGGTTCCTACATTTATTCCATTGTATGTCGGAGACCAGTTTAGCTGCGGCATGTGCGGTTTCATGACCCGCCTTAAAGCCAAACTGGTTGTTTGGAATAATGCTATTGTTGTCTACCCATTTTAGCAGAGCTTTGTTAATGATTTTTTCAAATACTTTACTGATGCTTGGGAGTAAACCTATCGAACGCATGTTCATTGGGTTTGTACAGTCTTTGCCCTTTTTTGCGATGGGCTGAATGATAGCCGTTTTCCAACGCGCGGGATAATATGCATTATTCAACGCGTTGTTAAACAGGACCGTGTATATATGTATTGCCTTTGGGGGCAGGTTCTTGAGTACGATGTTAGGTACTCCATCTATTCCCACTGACTTTTTGCTTCTTAATGAGTCGAAGATACTCTGGATTCCTTCCCTTGTGATTAAAAGGCTATTAGCCCCACCATTGGCATTAATGTCAATTGACAGATTATCGTCACTGAATTCCGTAAAACCCGGATTCTCCGATTGCCAATGTGAAATTTCATTCCGGAGGTGCAGGTGATTCAGTCGAATTCCGTCCTCCAGGTCATGGTTTCGGTGAATGCTTTCATTCACCTTGTACATTTCCTGAAAGACAGCTCCCACAGCGTTCGCCTTCTCCAAAGGATCTTCGATCACGAAGAGCTCACTATTGAAGATAGCGTTCTCTGTATCTATGCCAATGTTGGTTAGCAGCTGCTTGTTTACCTGAGTACGTGGAATTTGGAGACACTGAATCTCGTTTTGATTATTTCTCCTGAATATTTTATTTATTTGTGGGAACATATTCGGGTTATTAGTTTTTATAGCTCAAATTCTGTTGTTCCAATACAAATTTGTTGCTAATCTATAATTAGCTTTAAGTAATTGTTGGAGGTTTTTTAATTGAGATTTCAGTGATATTATCTCCTGGTCTTGTCTGTCTGTAAACTGTCTGTGTAATTGTTTTAATTTCGATAGCACTCTGCTCTTTTTCTTGTGGAGTGCGTTTATTGTTGCGTTTCTGTACATGTTAATGTGATCTGTAACTGTTGTTTTGGGAATTGTTTTGTCCATTGTTCGTTTTACGGTTTCGTCCATTTGTTGAATGTATTTGTCGATTTCGTCATTTGTCAGGTTTCTGTTTACTGGCAGATTAAAGTCATTCGAACAAAGTTCTCTTGTTAATGATCTGGTGAACCGCGGCCATCGCATTGCCCCGTAGTTATAGGGTTGCGGGATCACGAATTCCTCCAGAACTGCGAGCTCGTTCGGAAGCTCTATTACTGCCGTGAATGCACAGTGGTAGCTGTCGTATTCAATTGTCCGTAAACAGTTTGTGTTTCGTCTGTTGGTGTTAAGTAGTCTCAGTCGTGAATCGATTAGCAAGATATCTAAGAACGATCTACCTCTGGGGAACGATGGATATTTCGTAGCTAGCAGGTCAGTTCTATACTCAATATGATACTGATCTAACCAACCAGCCAACTGATTTCCTCTGGCATTAGATATATAATTTCCCCAATTTCTATGCTTGGCGTTCATATCTCCTCCTAGGATAAAGTAATTTTTGTCCAGGTGCAATTGTAAGCATCCAAAGAGTGTCTCGAGCTCCGCTATAAATAGGTTTTGTTGGTGCTCCTCAGGTGCGTAGACCGCAATCGCATACAAACCCCTTCCTTGCTGAAGGGGTATGCGGACGATACAGGCTTCCAGCACCCGGAACCTGCGCACTTCTCCACTATATATTACTTTATGATTGATCCCTTTTCTAATAAAGATTGCGACACCCCCCCTTGAGAGGAGTTAGGTCGATCTCTTCGTATAATATCGTAGTTTTTATGTCCTATCTTATGTCTCTGGTTTAACTTTGTTTCCCCCGCCAGAAGTACATCAGGTTGTTTTTCTTGCAACAGGTTAAAAAGATTGGCTCTTCTCTCAGTTCTTATTAGTGAATTTACATTCACGACAAGAGCTTTTATTGATGTTGTGGTTAGAGGGTTTATATCGACTTGTTATTTAGACTGGGCAAATGCGAATAGATCTCGTTTATTTGGCTTTGTAGCTGTGTCATCTGTCTCTGCAGATTGAGCAGGATCGCGAACACGTCTGCTTACGGTGTTGTTTCAGTCCGTGTGGGAGTATTTGTGGCTACCTGTGATGTTTGATTTCCGCATTTTACGCAACGGCGCTGCATTTCACAGTTAGCCGCCACGTGACCAAACCTTTGGCAACGGACACATTGCAGGATGTCTTTGCCTTTTTTTAATTTGTCCCATGTGACCATTTGATGATCCAAGACTGTAATTTTTCTTAGACCACCAATTCTACTGCTGGGTGTTAATTGCACCAAAAAGAATGTTAGCTTGCGGTTTTCCCTTCTTGCCTTGGGTGTGGTGAATGGTTTTGTGGGTATTTCACTGGTATTTCTCTTGGTTATATGCCGGCCTTGGCAAGGTTCACCAAGATTTCCTAACGATAGTTCCGCCGAACACTGTCCTCCAAGGAAACAAAACTCCGCGACGGACCGTCCACAAGAAGTAAAACACACAAGCTCTCTCTGAGATTAACTTTATTACCGGTCCTTAATTTGTTTTATGTAAATTAGGAACCGCACTATTACAGAAAATAAATTGTTTCGATCATGAACACAGTTGTAGACTTTCTTATCACTAATGAAATATAATTTTGGAGTTAGGAGACTTGTGCAAAGAATGCCGCAGCCTAGTTTGTTGTTCACGGTAATAATGGACTCCAGGAGACTCGACTCCTTTGCAACACTTTCATCGACTGAACTACTTTGCGCGCGGATCACCTTGTTGGCTCGTGATGCGAGCTCATGGGTGGTCGAACCGTGGGAATGAAAATTCCTGAAAAAGCATCTTCGGGATAAGTATTTGCAGTTGTCCAAATACTACGTTAGGGATTAGGATACATTTGGGATAATTACACAATGATGGTTGTGTTTACAACCATGTTAATTGTGTATTGCAATCCTAGGGAGTCATGGGTCGAATTCCAGTGTGAGTATTTACACTGGCATTGAATTCGGCTCTTGGCAGCTAGGCGCGAATTGCGCCGGTGCTTTGAAGATTGCATAAAAGCCGCCGTTAGTACTGGTGCAACATGAAAATCTGTTGCGCACGTGTGGGACAGTAAATGCAGGCAGACAGGGGTTCTGCTGATTGTTTTTATAATCCACTTCGGTTAACTAGTATGGCAACCGAAATGTTTTCCTTTTAGAACAATGCTGAGATGCATTGATGTATGCGGTACTGGCGTACCGAATTTCTTCTAGGGAAATTTATATAACGCGTTAATTGCGTGAATGTCCTTGATGGGCAGATGCTTGATGTTGGATGCTATTTGCATAACCGAAAGGTAATGCAATCGGTAGGAGAATGCTTGGGGAAGTTATTGCGCTTGCATGGTAAAATTATGAAATTAATGGAGCTTTAGGAGAGAAGATTTTGAGGTAGATTGAAAAGGTAGCAGTGGCGTTGGTAGACACGCCACAGTTTTACCGCGGTAAACTCGAGATCTTCGTGCTTCAGGTTTTGAAGCATTTCGAGCAGGGCCTCCGGTTCCGTTTCAGGGTCGACACCCTTTAATAGAACCGTTACGCTCTTCGTTTGTTTCGGCGTGAACGAGTAAAATTCCGCGGTGGCTCTTTTTAAGACCTCTTTAATTTTGTCGTGGTCTGCCACCGTATATGTTTGAATGGCGTGCCTGTTACCCGTCAGTCTTTTAACTGCAAAATTGTTACCTATGGCTAGCTTACAAAGACTAACCAATTCCTTACAGTCAACATCTATGGTGTTGATTGGTGGCATCTTTATTTTTCCGCTGATATTGTTGTTTTGCTGCTGCTGTGTTGCTTGCTGGTTCGTTGATCGCTTTTGTGTTGGTAGTTGCTGTTGATGTTGCTGTTGATGCTGCTGCTGTTGAAGTTGATGTTGCTGTTGATGGTGAAATTGTTGCTGTTGGCCGACTTTTGGCTTTAGCTTATGTAGTTGTTGCGGGTTTTGTTCTTGTTCGAGCGCCGCTATTTTTTTCTTTCGGCGTCTCTCTTGTAATCGGGCTCTTGCCATCGCCAGTTTCGCCTCCAATTCACTTATCTCTTCCTCTTCATCCTCAGACTCTGAGGATGCAAGAGAAGCGAATGAATTATTTGCCCCATATATGTTAAAATTGGAGGGGAAGGGGAGCTCACTGTCGTCCGCCAATTGTTGATCTCCTTTATCCATCGTCAATTTCGCGGTTTTGCTTCGAGTCACAATGGAGTTTTTCAGGGCGCCTTTTCGTTTGTGCGTTGTCGTGTTTTTATCGTCCTCCGTGTTTATTCTGGTTCTTTCCTGTTTGTTTTCATTAAAAAAAAACAAAGGCGACCTTTTGAACCACGGCAACTTGATTTCTCCCGCAGGCTGAGTTGAAGTCGCCTACCGTCGGCTAAGAGTCGGTAAGGTTGCACTCGCGCCAAACGATGATTTAAAAATTGCTTTCTTAACAAGCAATATATTGTTTGTTTTAATTTTCGCGTTTGCGACCGAAGTGTTATCTTTTTATTGTTTTTGTTTTTATTGTCTGGAACACTTTTTGCGCCTCACTCAACTGTTTTTATATGCACTTCTTTTTGATTATTAATGCACTGCGAGATACTGATTTGTCACTTTTAGCTTTCGTTTTTGTTGTTTTATTGATTTATTGTACTTTATGTTTATAGTAATTTGTGTTTATATTAATCTTTAAAACTCAGTACAGACATTCACTGCGAACATAATTGTGCACGAAACTGTTTCTTGAGATATTAAAATAACTTTTATTTAATGTGTTCTATTTGTTAACACTGGGTTGTCCGTTTGACGGCATTTCTAAACTTGGCAAGGGGTACTTGATTCATTTATGATATCGGAATACACGACAAGGGTAGCTTATTCGAGAATTCACGCGGTTGTCTGTTCGGTTCTTGATCGCTAACGACTGGCCCGAATTAATCATTTTAGACAACCAATTCAATTCAATTAACATCAAGGAATTTTTAAGGTTAGAAGAAGTAGAAACACACTTCACAAAACCAAATAGTCATACAGGTAATTCAGATATTGAAAGATTTCATAATACATTAGGAGAAAAACTTAGAGTTTTGGAAACCGAAAAATCCGAATTATCAATTCAAGAAAGACTTTTCAAATGTGTAGAATGGTATAATAAATCTATTCACTCCGTCATTAAAGCAAAGCCAATAGACGTAATAGAAGGGAAAGTCGATAGAAAACAAATAGAAAAACTTTTAAAAGACTAGAAAGAAAAAACCATTAACAAGCGCAATGAAAAACGAGAAACCTATAGACCAAACCAAGATGAAGGTTACGTAAGAAATTATAAAGCATTAAGACACAAAGACCAACCTAAATATAGAAAACTTAAACTAGAAAATATACACCCGACAAATATAAAACGACCCACGAAATTTTTAGATCAACTAGACGTTAAGACTTACAATAATAACAGTAACAACACTGATCCACACAACGACAGGAACATTTGGGAATAATTGACGAAAATAATCAAAGCATAATCACCAACTTAATAAAATATAGATATTAAAGATCATTTCAACTTAAATTTCAAAAAACAAAAAAATTTATATCAGACTCGGTATCGCAGAATACAAGAAAGAAAAAATAATATTATTCACAAAAATCCCAAAAGACGTAATAAGAACTAAATATTCATTTATAACAACTCTATCCAATAAAAATTATGAACAACTTTTTTTCAATAATAAAAAAAAAAAAAAAAAATTTGTTTGTAATTTATAACGATAAAGAAAAAGACTTTGTACAACATTTTGTAATGAAGACTAATTTGAATTAAATATATAAATATAATACCACACTATCATAGAAGAACTAAAATTTAATAAAAAAAAAAAGAAAAAAAACAGTATATTTGGTATAATTGGACAATTATAATTGTAATAATCATAAGAATTTTTACTACCTGTTCTTATTTTTTATATAATTGGATTAAAAACAAAACTCAGGAGAGTTTCGAATTAAAAGGGGGAGGTGTTACGTCAAAGAATCCTTGACGACACAAAAACCCATCAACCAAAATGTGTAACCTTATTACACATTTTGTCTAGACAGAAATATTATTAAGAACAAAACTCAAAAGGTTACTAACTACAAAAATTCAAAGAAACGTAAAATATGGAATAACCAAATTAGAATATAATGTATATCACAACATATGTTACCTAATTGCACATTTCATCCAGATGAACAAACTCAAAGATAATTAGCAAGAACTCGTGGAAACACGAAAATGAATATTACACTAATTGCAATATAATATCCATTGTGATAAAGATATTATATTGCAACGTAGAGAAACAAACCTAGATATACGATTTTAGGTTAGAGTAAGTTTAGTTTACAAAACGGCACTCTGAAGAGCAGACGTTTGTTAAATTCGAAATTGAATAAAATATAAATTTTATTTAAAAGTGTTTTCCTTCATTTCACTCAAGTGGAGTTTAAGAAAACATAATTCGCACGCTGTCAGAGTACAGGGTATTTGGAAAATAAGACCCGAAAATTAGCTCATTGGGCGAGCTTATTGCCCTCGCAATATGTCCTTTGATTAATTTGATCATAAAATTATTCACCCTATTTATGTAGGCTGCATTATATAAAGTCTCATTTGAGTAGTACTTTTTATAGTCCCATTCGGGTGTTCGATATAATCTGAGACAACTTCTGAGTCACTTTATTTCGAACACCCGAATCTTTTCCATTAAATTTGGTCCTATGTTAAACCATAATGGACAACCATATATGAGCATTGGCCTGATTAGCGTCATGTAGCATATGACTTTTACCCCACTGTCAAGTTGGCTACTGTGAAATAGCCTCCTTGTCATTGCAAAAGTTTTCCTCGCTTTGACCAAAGCAGCCCCTACATGTCTGTTGAAATACAGATATTCATCTAGCCAGAAGCCAAGGTATTTAACCATACACTTGGTTTCCAATTTTTCTCCATGCGGTCCCACGATAACTAGCTTTCGCCAGTTTTTCGTTGTGTCGTTCGTGGCTTTATACAATCGAGTTCTAAATAGGATTTAATTATTATTATTTATTGGACTGTAGGAACCCGGAAGTTCATGAGCTCACCGTCTCGACTCCGCCATCGTTCCCTGTCCTATGCACTCTCCTTCCACGTTCGTGGCTTTATATAATGGGGTTCTAAATAAGATGGCTTCATATTTCTAGAAATTGATCTTAAGTTTCCAGTCATCGCAATAGCGCTGCACGTTGTTGAAGTCTCGCTGTATTAAACTATTTATGATCTCAACTTTCGGAGCTGTTCTGTAAATTATGAGATCGTCTGCGTACGCAATAGCCTGCGAAAGTGCATCTACTAAGTCGCTAATGTAAATGTTAAAAAGAATCGGAGAAAGTACCGTTCCCTGTTGCAAGCCATTCTTGATATTATACGTTTTATTAGAGGTCACATTACCACTTTCGACCACGAACCTCCTGTCCTTTAACATATCGTAAAGTACATATAGTAAAGTCTTATGTATGCCATGTCTGAACAGTTTGTAATACAACCCTTCGATCCAGATGGTATCAAGTCGATCAGACAGGCCATTGGTTCTTATATCTATTTCATTGTATGTCGTAGACCAGTTTAGCTGCGGCATGTGTGGTTTGATGCCAAACTGGTTATTCGGAATAGTGTTTTTGTCGTCTATCCACTTAGCAGACCTTTGTTAATGGTCTTTTCGAATACTTTACTGATGCTTGGGAGTAAGCTTATCGAACGCATGTTCATTGGGTTTGTACAGTCTTTGCCCTTTTTCAGAATGGGCTGTATGATGTGCTGCATTATTCAACGCGTTGTTAAACAGGACAATACATATATCTATTGCCATAGCGGGCAGGTTCTTGAGTACCATGTTAGGTACTTGTTGGCGATGCGATCAGCATCGGCGCACAAGCACTCAAGAGGGAGGAGCATGACAGTCAGCTGTATACCAGTCGCGATAAATCACTCAACAGGAAACGAGTGATTTATAGAAAACAAGCGGACGAGGAGACAGCTGCTAGCAATAAAAGGCGAGCGTGGCGCTGAAGCAGCGGGAGTCGTCGAAGGAACTCCTACCCAATCAGTCTTGATCAAGACTAGTTTCATAAAGAGAAACACATAATAATATAAAAATTCCTATTCATAAAATTCAGCGAATAAAGAATTAGGCAAAGTCTCGTTCTAATCGCACTGGCGTTTGTATTGCAACGCATTATCTAGCTCAACTTCTCTGCTTGGTCGTGCTGTTTTTCTTATAAAGAATTAGGTCGTAGTGAATTGTACTGGGCAAGACTCCAACGCCCGTTTTCATCCAGAGAAGAGTATGGCTCTGGAGGTACAATCCCGGGAAATTGAGAAAGCATCGTTGGCCGGCCAGTGCGGGAAAATACAGTCCACTTGAAAGAGAAACCGAGGCAACGCTAGAGAAGCGCCGGTTGTTGGTTTCGGTTTTCTTTCTTGACAGCAACATTGTTGGTCCTTCGAGCCGGATTTTCGGCGATAAAACGATGAATGCCAGTAAAAAGATCGACCAAGGCTAAGAGGACACGGCCACCCTCTGCGGGAAGACCGCCCACTCAACCTGGAGTGAGCAGCACCGGACCTGATGGAGACGCCACCGGAGAAGAATCTCCCACACATCTTGGGGGAGATCATGACAGACCTGTCGGAGCGCTCGCTAGAAGGGGATCAGCGCACGTGACCCAAGAGACAAATACGATGAAGATGCCGATAATGAGATCGGCCGAAGCAAGGGGGACCCAATCCGAACCCCACACCCCCAGGCGGGGAACGGAGTTAACGTACGAAGCGTTAACCCAGAAGACCAACGTATCCGGAGAGGACAGGACCCGAGAAAACCGTGCCTAGATCGAAGCGCGGCGCGGAATACGAGGCACTGTCTCCAGAGGAAGCTCGATAAAGTCTTTCGAGGCGAGCTGACGACGCAGCGAGTTTAGAAGGCTCCATGCGAGAACTGGAAGCGGCCAAGGCGAAGGCAAAGGCGACCGAGGCGAGGGCGAAGGTGGCCCAGGCGAAAGCGAAGGTGGCCCGAGAGAAGCCCGAATTGCTGAGGATAGACTCCGAGGACGAGGCGAGCCAGAGCGAGGCTGACGAAGACGAAGACGAGTACAAGCGGAACTGTAGGGTTTCTCTATTCTACATGAGAACCAACCCACAATTCCAACCACAATTTCCACCTTATTTCGACCGCTTTCAGCGCGTCATACATACCCATTTCCCTTATATGCTATTCACCCGAAATACATAATTTCCCCAAGGACTCATAGCAAAGCTCATTATCCTATGGAGATAATGCATAATTGAGTTTAGCTACTATCTTCGCCATACGGCAACATCATTGCTCTAACCATGGGATTTCCACCGGAAATTCCATTCGTATTGGTTAGCAACAACCAAGTCAAACGAAGCGACGCAGTTGCATCAGCATCCATTGGCTTGGGTATTTACCAACATTCCATAGAGTTTCTCCCACGGTATTATATCCCTAGCAGGCGCGGCGTCCTATTGACTTTTCCCAGATCACCCATTCCCTTGGGATCAATGATCTCTCTTTGCAGGTGAATAACATCAGCTAGGTTTTCCTCTCCTCTGAAATTCTGTCTTTACATGGTTCAATGCCCTCTGACTACACCATAGCCGTACCACTGGGTCAGTAGGTCATGTCAGTAGCTGCATTTGATACCAACACACACAACTAAAGCTACCCCGAGATCACAGCACATAATTTTTCTGTTCTCTTATTCCCCATGTCCGTCAATTACCCAATTAACAAAATTTACTCACACTTCGGCGAGCTGAGGTTGAGAGAGCAGAGGCGTGGTCTCTTTCGGTTGTCCTGTGTGTGGAATGAAATACGAATTTCACCCCTGATTCGAGTTAGTCGCTATCCAATCTCCATCGCGGTTAGACACGCTGCCGCACGAGTCCGAATTTAAATACATGTTTAACTCAGTCGCATCTCAACCATTGACGTTGTAGTCACGCCGCCGCTCGAGGCTAACAGGATTTCGGGTTTATTTTATTCAATTGCCATCGCGAACAGACACGTACCAATAATTGTCTTAAACGCCATCCAACATACTCGCTGCAGTCCCCATAATACTTTTAGTTCTTTGTGTATTATTTGCCAAAGCGCACCCTTTCGAGAGTTACATTGAGTTGTGATCCTTTTCTGTGTAAACACAGTGTTCTTCTATTTAAATCTAGTGAAAAGTTATGTTACATATAAGTTAAACCAAATCAAATAAAAATAATTACCCAAAATAAAAAGAACTCCTAAATCAAAATAAAGAACATAAAAAAACAGTGTTTTCTTTTCCTGGGTTTTCTTCGGGCGAACATTTGTTTTTCGTAGTGACGGTGCAGTGGGCAAGAAGTGAATCGTGTGCCCGTGCTTGGTGCAATACTCCTTACCCCCCACAGAAACCCTTCAACCAATGGGACGAACTGCCGAGACCGCCCGGAGAAAGGCAGGAGGAGCTAGCCCAAGAAGACAGGTCACCACATCGCGAACAAGGAAGGAGCGAAGCAAGTACTTCGTGGCAAATGGTAAACTACCTGACTTCAATGGTGCCAGCGAAGAGTGGCTGGCTTTCAGGAGATCGTTTGTGGATACCTCCGTCGGACTCACACACGCGCAGAACTTGGTGCGTCTCCGGAGAGCTCTAAAGGGAAGAGTGGGAGAGGCAATTGAAAGCCTCCTGTTTATTGCCGAGGACCCCCAGGAGGTAATGGAAGGACTGGAAGCTCGCTTTGGAAGGCCGGGGGCGTTGGCCCTGGCGGAGTTGACACAGCTGAGAGGCCTGCCTCGGGTCACCGAAGACACGAGCGATATTGAAGTCTTCGCCAGCCGGGTTATGAACTCCGTGGCCACCATCAGAGCGCTCGGCAAGCAGCAGTTTCTGAATGCACCTGAGGCAGTAAAAGAACAGGCAACCAAGATGCCGTCATCCATGAGGTACAGGTGGTTCGCGTACTACAACAGCCACGAAGGAGAGGACCAGCCGGAGCTGAGCGTTTTGAGCGAGTTCATGAAGCTGGAGGCAGACATGTGTGCCAATTTCGCCCCACCAGAAATATCATGGGAGCCGAGAGGAGGCTACCTTCAACGAGCATCATCCCAAGGACGACGCGATTCAGAAAGGAGACCGATCCACGCCGTTCGAGAGAATGACGCACTTGGCAACGGAAGCAAACCAGAGTGTCCGGCTTATCTAAAGGACCACGATATCCCCAGGTGCCCCACGTTCGAGAAGGCCAGTGTTAACGCAAAATGGTATCTGGTGAAAAAGGCAAGGCTTTGCTTTAAGTGCCTTCGATCCAAACATCGAAGATCGGATTGCTGGAAACCACCGTGTGATAAGTGCGCAAGAGAGCACCACGTCACCCTCCACCCAGACGAATTTTCCCCGAGGATGGCACCAAGAAGAGACGGAAGATTACACGATGACATCTCTCCATCGAACAACGATTGCGAAGAAGCCAGAGGAGAAGTAGTTACTGTCATGCGCACCGTTAGTGGCACCAAGACATACCTGAAGATGGTTCCAGTGGATCTCTACGGACCCAAAGGATCGGTCCGGGTATTGGCTCTGCTAGACAAAGGGTCAACCATTTCGCTGCTGGACTCGTCAATCGCCGAAAAGATCGGTGCGAAAGGAGGACAGGAAGCGCTCGTTCTGGAGACAGTCTGTGGATCCGCCATCAAGAGGAATGATTCGCAAAGAGTCCAAGTACGAATAAAAGGAGCCCACAGCCGAAATGAAAGATCGATCGAGGTAAGAACCATTCTTAATTTCAAACTTTCAAAGCAGGACGTGATGGAAGAAACAATCGAGGGATGCGAGCACCTACGAGACGTCGGGGACCAGTTGACCTACACGCAGCAGGAGCCTAAACTACTCATCGGGCAGGACAACTGGGGCCTGATAGTTACGAGGAGGCTGAGGAAAGGGAGAAGCACCGAACCAGTGGCTTCACTTACAAGTTTGGGATGGGTCTTGCACGGATGTGAGAGCAGGAACAGCGCGGCAGAGAGATCAGTTAACTACGGAAGAACAAAGAAACACGAGACGGAATTGCTAGTTAGACGTAACTTCGCAAAGCAAGCAATAAGAAGTAAACCTGAACCACCAACAGAACGAGCCCCAGGTAGACCCAGGAGGGGAAGAAGGAAGAAAAAATTGACAACTCCGCGTACGGTACATTCCATCGGAACTTCAAATTGGCGAAACGAAGCAAATAACGTATCCTACATCAGTGAGAGAGAAGCCGCTTACACCGACCCAACAACCATCTAAGAGAAGTGGCTGCCGAGGCGAGAACATGAGGGCCAAGCGGACGACAGTGCAAATCAACTGATGAGTCTTCACGAAAACGAACACTGGTGCGGGAAAACAAATCAATGAATCCCAAAAGGTCTTGAGACGAACGGTGAACATCTTGAAACTGAACGTTATCGTTGGGATGTTAACAAGAATCAGTGGATACTGAAAAATCAGATATCCGTGAATGAAAATAGGTATGGTTTTGAAAATGGTGTACGGACATACACGGACGAGAATGGAGCTATATTCCTTTGGGACACCGCGAAGAAAGCATGGATTCCGAAAATCGATGATGACGTTACGGCAAGGTATCAAAGCAGTTATGGCCTTATTGACAACACGACACCAACGGCGGGACAGCAGACAAAGAAACGAACAAAACCGCCAGACCGGGTGGTGAAGGGAGCGGTCAAAACGATTGCACCTGCAGAGATTGGACCTGGTGAAAGAAAGCCTGCTACAGAACCACCACAATGGTTCGATTTGGAATCGAACGACAAAGAATGCTTCACGTCGAACCACTCCCTGGTGGGGCGCTCTTGCCGTGCGACGGCACCCGATGACTTCAATGACCACGAACTTGTTGATCGGACGAGCTGGAGAACAGCGCAGCGGCTGGCGGACCATCTTCCAGAGAAGAAGGGTAAGGCAATACCTGCCAACCCTGATGACAAGGAGAATCTACGGACGAGATACCACCGACCCACAAGTTGGAGATGTAGTCCTGGTGGTGGATTCATCGCTGCCCCGCAGTACCTGGCCCCGTGGGGAAGTGCAAGCGGTGTATCCCGGACCCGACACAAGGAACGGAGTCCTGGGCACGAAGAGGACATGAGGAACGCTGCGAAAACCAACGCGCGGAGTCGTGGTGCTGATTCCAGTGACAACAACGCCATTACAAGAGGGAGTGCTGCGCAATGCGGGGGAGACTGTTGACGATGCGATCAGCATCGGCGCACAAGCACTCAAGAGGGAGGAGCATGACAGTCAGCTGTATAGAGGAGACAGTTGCTGGCAATTAAAGGCGAGCGCGGCGCTGAAGCAGCAGGAGCCCTCTCGCCACCCATTTGTTTTTTTTTTTTTTTTTTTTTTTTTTTTTTGAAGCAGCAGGAGTCGTCGAGGGAACTCCTACCCAATTAGTCTTGATCAAGACTAGCTTCAGAAAGAGAAACACACGGAATTGTAAAGAATAATAAAACTTATTAATAAACGTTAGGAAAATAAGCAAGCGAATAATTGGGTCGCGTTTTTAAATATATCCTCTTGATTGCGTTTATAGTTTTGGTCGATTAGGGATTTGTACTGGGCTAGACTCAAACGCCCGTTTCATCCAGAGAAGCGTCCGACTCTGGAGGTACAATCCCTCTGAATTGAGAAACCATCGTTGGCCGGCCAGTGCCGGAAAATACAGTCCACTTAAAAGAGAGACTAAGGCGTCGCTGGAATAAGCGCCGTTTGTTCGTTTCAGTTTTTTCTTTACGTTTCAGCATCAGTACTCCATCTATTCCCACAGACTTTTTGTCTCTCAATGAGTCGAATATACCCTGGATTCCTTCCCTCGAAAGTAAAAGGCTATTAGCCCTTACCATTGGCATTAATGTCAATTGACAGATTATCGGCCCTGAATTTGGTAAAACCGGGATTCTCCAATTGCCAAAGTCAAATTTCATTTCGACGGTGCAGGTGATTCAGTAGAGCTCTGTCCTCCAAGTCGTGATTTTGGTGAATGCTCTCATTTACCGTGTACATTTCCTGAAAGACAACTCCCACTGCTTTCACCTTTTCCAAAGGATCTTCGATCTCGACGACCTCATTATTGTCGTTCTCTGTATCTATGCCAATGTTGATTAGCAGCTGCTTGTTTACATCAGTAAGTGGAATTTGGAGACACTGAATCTCGTTTTGATTATTTCTTCTGAATATTTTATTTATTTGTGGGAACATATTCGGGTTATTAGTTTTTATACCTCGAATTCTGTTGTTCCAATACAATCTTGTTGCTAATCTATAATTAGCTTTAAGTAATTGTTGGAGGTTTTTTAATCGGGATTTCAGTGATATTATATCCTGGTCTTGTGTGTCTGTAAACTGTCTGTGTAATTGCTTTAGTTGCGAGAGCACTCTGCTCTTTTTCTTGTGGAGTGCGTTTATTGTTGCGTTTCTGTACATGTTAATGTGATCTGTAACTGTTGTTTTGGGAATTGTTTTGTCCATTGTTCGTTTTACGGTTTCGTCCATTTGTTGTTAATGATCTGGTGAACCGCGGCCATCGCATTGCTCCGTAGTTGTAGGGTTGCGGGATCACGAATTCCTCCAGATCTGCGAGCTCGTTCGGAAGCCCTATTACTGCCGTGAATGCACAGTGGTCACTGTCGTATTCAATTGTCCGTAAACAGTTTCTGTTTCGTCTGTTGGTGTTAAGTAGTCTCAGTCGTGAGTCAATTAGCAATATCTCTAAGAACGATCTACCTCTAGGGAACGATGGTTATTGCGTAGCTAGCAAGTCGGTTCTATATTCTGTATGATACTCATCTAACCAGCCAGCCAACTGATTTTCTCTGGCATTAGATGTATAATATCCCCAATTTCTATGCTTGGCGTTCATATCTTCACCTAGGATAAACTAGTTTTTGTCCAAGTGCAATTGTAAGCATCGAAAGAGTGTCTCGAGCTCCGCTATAAACAGGTTATGTTGGTCCTCCCCAGGTGCATAGACCACAATCGCATACAAACCCCTTCCTTGCTGAAGGAGTATAGGTACGAGTCAGGCTTCCAGCGCCCGGAACCTGCGCACTTCTCCACTATATATAACTTTATGTTGGATTCATTTTCTAATAAAGATAGCGACACCTCCCCCTTTGAGCAGAGTTAGGTCGATCTCTTCGTATAATATCGGCGTTTTTATGTCCTCTCTTATACTTCTGCTTTAGCTTTGTTTCCCCCGCCAGATGTATATCAAGGCTTTTATCGTGCAACAAGTTGAAAAGCGTGGCTCTTCTCTCAGTTCTTATTAGTAAATTTACATTCACGACAAGCGCTTTGATGGATGTTTTGGTTAAAGGGTTTATATTGACTTTTTCTTTAGACTGGGCAAGTGCGAGTAAATCTCGTTTATTTGACTTTGCAGCTGTGTCATCTGCCTCTACAGACTGAACAGAATTGTGAATATGTGTGCTTGCGATGTTGTTTCAGTCTGTGTAGCCTGTTCTGTTATTCCCCCGCCCGACGCAACTTGTGCATACGACCACTGCGATCTTACGGGCATTGTTGTTGTTCGAGTTGTCTCTGTGTTTGTTTGCCGAGTCACACTTCTCGACATGAACTCTCGGAATTTAGGACATCCTCGATAGTTAGCGGGATGTCCCTCGTTCGGTCACACGGCACACTTTAGAAGGGCTTTGTCTTCAACCCTTTCTTTCCGCATAGGGCGTTCTTCTGCCTTATGGTCCTGTCCGCATTTTACGCAATGATACTGCATTTGACTGTTTGCCGCTGCGTGGACACTTTGGCAGTGGACACATTACAGAATGTATCTGCCTTTTTTTTAATATGTCCCATGTGACAATTTGATGATCCAGGACTGTAATTTTCCTTAGACCACCAATTCTGCTGCTCGGTGATAATTGCACGAAAAATAAGGGTATATATATATATATATATATATATATATATATATATATATATATATATATATATATATATATATATACAATTGTTTTTTTATGATAAATTATAATTATATTTCCGGTTGCGTACCCCACTCCAATTCCCGTTCAGTCGTTGACAAAATTAATGATGTTACAACACAATTTCTGTTAATAATTTTTTATTTGTGTGTTCCAAAACCTTTTCTATTAATTTTTGTTCTTTGCAAAAATAAAACGGTTATTACTGTTTTCACAACTTCTGTTAATTTTAGTGATTTGTATATTTCAAAACGTTTTCTATTAGTTTTTGTGCTTTGTATAAATTAAAACTGTTATTACTGTTTTCACACCGCAACACTGTGGGACCGCTTACTCCGTCGAGAGGTTACATGTACGTCCTGACGATGATCGATCGTTTCACACGGTAGCCTGAAGCAGTGCCACTATGAACAGTGACCGCAGAGAATGTAGCCAAAGCATTCTATTCGACCTGGATCACACGTTTCGGTGTCCCGGCTACCCTCACAGCCGACCGAGGACATCAGTTCGAGGCAGCGATCTTCAAGCAGCTGACCGATCCACTCGGCTGCCAACAAAGACGCACGGCCGCTTATCACCCCCAGTCCAATTGGATGATAGAACGATGGCATCGCTCACTCAAAGCCTCACTGATGTGTCATGACGACAATCAATGGCTCGACGCCCTACCAACGGTACTTTTACGCTTGCGCACAAGCATAAAAGAAGACCTGGGAGCCTCAGCAGCAGATCTGAATTACGGAACCAAAGTGCGCCTCCCAGGAGAGTTCATCGCCGATGGAGAACCACCACTCGAACAGTTGCCAAACTTGGAAGACCTACGCAAACTCATGCGAAAGGTCAGGCCAACACCGGTCGCCAGACACGGTTCCAAGAGGATATTTGTTCACCCAGAAATGGACAGCTGCACTCACGTCTTTATCAGGGTGGACAAAATTAGGAGACCTCTAGAACCCCCCTGCGAAGGGCCATACAAGGTGCTGGATCAAATAAACGACCGAGTTTTCTCCGTTGGCATCGACGGACAACCATACACCGTCAGTGTCGAAAGACTGAAACCGTGCCACTTAGAACAACCGCCCGATGTGGTACCAGGAGAAGCATACCAGCAAACAGGGGCAGCAGCCGAAAGCTGCCCCGTATGCCATCCGTCACACTTCTCCGAAACGCAAGGCACGGCAGGCACTGAAATTCAACCAAACCCTCGCGAAATAGCTACACACGAGGCTACGTAAGTCCTACACGGACCCATAACGCGGCAGCGCGCTCTCGATCAACGCGCCAGAGAGGACGCCGCCAGATTCCTTCGCTCCCTTACCACCCAAGCACCGACCAAGATGGAAGGGAGCACGCCCATAAAAGCCAACAATTCACCCCAGGCAACATCAGCCTACTACGTCACTGAGGGGGGGGGGGGCAACCAACTATAGGTTGCGATGTCCTTTCCGCCAAGGATCATACTTACCAGTATCCATTACACGTGCCCACAGACACGTATCCCAAAAGTCCTCACTCCCACCTGAAACGGAAGGTAACATTTCACACACCAACATTGAATTCAATAGCAGAAATCAATCGAACTAAACGTTCAAAAGCCTCTAATATTGAATTCAACGCATTCAATTCGATGCGTCAATTCAACGCGTTGCACCCATTAAATGCAATTTTCGGTAAGCAAACCGATCAACGCATATCTCCTCTTGTAGCTAATAGCAATTAGCACCTCTAATTCCTTGTAAGATCCCAAACCGAAAAGCGCACGTGTCCAAACAAAGCCATTACGGAGAAACAGCAATTGACTAAAACGCTGTTCTCATAGGGAAAAGCAAATATAATTATCACAACCGAAGATAATTATTGTGGCCAAAAAGAGATCGCTTCGACAGAATCGACAGGTGTGAACTCCGGGTTCCCAGGAAGATCTTCGGCCACACAGGCAGCAACATACGCGGCTGTGTGTGCGGGTGCTACCGCACATCTGGCCTGTGACAAAACAGGAAACCGAGGAAAAGAATAGTCTTTATCGAGGAGTCTACTTCGAGCATCCGTCACGTGAGTACAGTTACAAAATCCCTTAGACGAGGTCAGTCCGCGCCGTACCGAAGTTGAAAGTAACGACGTTCAACGTACACTAAGTTCCGCGAGTAATTAAAGTATTTGGCTGAACTGCCACCGACGGCAACATCAAATCATATATTCGATTTTTCAACGCGCGCCGGCTCACTACCCTCGTTGATATACGTTGCCACCTTTTGTGCGGAAAGCGATCGTAAAAGCCTATGTGCGATAAATCAGAATAAAATAGAATCTTAAAGTAGAAATATGGTTCGAGGTGTGTCGGAAGTTTTGTGTGTTTTCTGTTAGATACTAGCCGAACTATTATAATAACAGGAGTAAAGGAATATTGTGTCCTAGAGGATTAAGTAGTGATAAAATAAAAAACTGAGTTAATAAAACAAAACTACCACCTCGGTGTTTAATTAGTGACGGCATTCGCTCCGGTGTCTTTTGTTGTTTTCGTGGACAGTGCTGGCAGAGCACAACATTTGCTCTGGGTCGTTGTGTTTTTCTGCGGTAAATAGTGTTCGGCGGAACACTCCAACATCAACCTTCGACCAACGACAAATCCGCCAAAACACTACTTGAAGTTTTTTTTTTCTTTTATTTTATTTTAATTCAAACTTATTTCGTTTCAACAGTCAACCGCCGCGCTTCACACTTACTTTTCAACTCTTATTTCTTTTTCTACTTCTTTTCTTTTTTCTCTAATCAGTGGATCAAAAACCAACTCTCTCTCCGTGGGCACTCACCCCTGGCGCTCAGGGTCTGTCCTGCTCACTCCACGGGAAGTCAGCCCTTGAATCCTTGTGTCCGACAATTCATATCCCTTTCTTCGTTTCTTTGTTCAATGCACCGTTATGTGCACCCTGATCCAATGGTCATAAGCAGTATCGACTGTCCTTATGGCATACGGATGATTTTTCTACAAGGGCACATCTTACAAAGGAAACTTTTTGGGGGAAGTGTTGTTGTATTTAGTGTATAATTTTTGGGACCTAGTGGCAACCAAATATTAATCTATTGAGATAGGGATCATGTATTTCTAGGGATGGTATTTTGTTTTAAAATTTGTCCATTGCTTGGTGGGAATGTGCTATTGTGTTTTTAATACGATGCTTTGTTATAAGGAAAGGATATGGATTGGCAAGAATTTTAAGTGTAATTTAGAGAGGGTGGAGGGGGGGGGGGGGTGATAATTAACTGATGTTAATTATATAACAAGGGCAGCTTCCGGTTTTCCTTTCTTGCCTTGGTTGTGGTGAGCGGTTTTGCCGCTTCAGATCTTACTGCTTCAGATTTTGAAGCATTTCGAGCAGAGCCTCCGGTCCCATTTCAGGGTCGACGCCCTTTAATAGAACTGGTACCCTCTTCGTCTGTTTCGGCGTGAACGAGTAAAATTCCGCCGTGGCTTTTTTAGAACCTCTTTAATTTTCTCGTGGTCTGCCACCGCATAGGTTTGAATGCCATGCATGTTACTTGCCAGTCTTTTAATTACAACTAGCTTACACAGAGTTCCTAATTCCTTACACTCAATATATACCAGATGTACCGGTATGAGTTTTTAATTTTAAATGGGAAAGTAAAAAACATTTTATTCGAAGTATTGGCCATTGCTTTCTACACATTTCGACCACCTTTCTGGCAATTTGTGGATACCACGCCAATAAAACTGGTCGTCTTTTGAGGCAAACCATTCGGAGACCCAATTTTCGACTTCTTCGTAGGAATTGAAATGCTGCTCAGCCAATGCGTGTCCCATCGATGAAAACAAATGGTAGTCGGAAGGCGCCAAGTCTGGTGAATACGGCGGGTGGGGTAACACTTTCCTGCCGAGAGCTTTTATTGTTTCTTTGACGGGTTTTGCTGTATGACTCGGAGCATTATCATGCAACAAAATTACCTTTCCGTGTCTTGTGCCCATTCCGGTCGTTTTTCCTTCAATACGTGGTTCAAATTGATCATTTGTTGTCGGTAGCGTTGCGCATCAACAGTTTCGCCAGGTTTTAGAAGTTCATGATACACCAGCCCCTTCTGGTCTTGCCAAACACAGAGCATTGTCGTTTTTCCGAACCGACCAGGCTTTGCAGTCAATGTTGACGCTTCTCCTGGATGTACCCATGATTTTTTGCGTTTAAGATTTTTAAAATAAATCCATTTTTCATCACCAGTCACAATTCGATGCAATACCGACTTCCTTTCGTGTCGTAGAAGCAACGTTTCACATGTGGTGTTTCGCTTTTCCATCTGCCTGTCATTCCATTCATGTGGCATCCAGTTTCCACACTTTTGGATCTTTCCTATAGCTTTTAAACGGTCAGAAATTGTTTGCTGTGCAACATTTAACATTGTGGGAGTTGTAGTAGTGCAGCCAAGACACGGGCACTGTTTCACTTTAATCCCCATCAAGGTGTTCCGACGAAAATGTTGAAATTCAAGAACTCAAACCCCAAAGGTAAAAATGAAGGAAATAAAATAAAAAGGAAACGCATTGTAGTAGTTTTATTAAATGTTTTTATTTATTTATTTTTATTTATTTTTTTTTTTTGTTGAAACTGTCTCTTTGTTTTATTTTTTTATTTTTCACTCAAAATTCTTTAAAATAACATTGGTTAAGACAGGAAACGGTCGATGGGCGTAGAAAGGATGAAGAAATCAAAAGGAAAAAACTCAATAACCCAGGGCTGATCTGGCTTTGGTGTGCGTATATCAATGCAGCCTCTGAGGACGACCCACTGACCGACTGTGGTGATCTCAGAGTACATAGAACTGTTGTATTCCAGAATACTACCCTTTATTAAATTTAACACTGAATCTCCTTACACATCCTTAAAAACTTCACTTAACATATATTACATTCTCACTTAATACATACCATTCATAAACATTCACAATATTACCAGTTACAGCACATTTAATAACCTGCACCTTTTTATTCATTCAAAACATAGTAACTTTGATTTTCGTCCAAATTTTATTCATGTTAAAAGTCACAGAGAAAATCGAATAGAAAAAAATTCAGTTTGAGTTAGAATCAGTTCAGATCCAGTTGAGATTTGGAAGTCAGAGAAACAAGTCAGAAGTCAGGAGTTCAGGAAAAGATAAAGATAGAAGTTATTACAATAGAGAAGAAGTTATTAGTTCAGAAACAATAGAGACAATAGAAGAAAAGAATAAACAGAAAAATTCTGAGAGAAGATAAATTAATTAATTCCTGCGTTTTAATTAAGATTAAAAATAAAAGGTCCACGCTCTTCCCTCGAAAGAGGAAGCACGGCGACGGACGTCAGCAGAACTATGGGAAGATAAAAACGGAAAGGAGAGGAAAATCGTTTTATCAAAAAGAACTTGGTTGTTCAACTGGTTTCCACACCACTTCCTATACAATTTGTTATCGTAATATGCTTTGTTCTTTTTATAATTTGACAAAGGTAAGAATTTGCTTACCGTTTAACATTAATTTGTTTTCTATTATTCTTTAAACTTGAGTTTGAGTTTTTCTTACTTCCTTTTTTTGGTGAATAACAAATTATTGCTGGCTATTTGGTCAGACAGAACAATGCTTTGCAATTTATTCTTAATTAACTATTAGACTATTTAAAAATTACGGTCTTAAAGTTAACAATATGATCGAATATTTTAAGATTTTTTAAATTTTATGAATGAGCTCACCACAAGGAGAAATGACACTTCGAAAACAAAATAAAAACTGAAAGAAAAACCTGAGGTCCAACGCTGTGCAGTCTAGAGATGGGCGGTATCGGCGCGTCGCCGTGGTGCTTATCGAGACGATGGGGTTTGGTTACCTTTTTCCACTGTTATCTGGAACTGTTGTGTCCTGGTGTGGCGTTGATGCTGTTCTGCTGGTGATGTGTGTCGCTGGTAAACTCGACGTGTTAGAGTTGTGGTGGGGCTCTACTTGCCCTTTTAATATCTTTTTAGGGTTTCACTTTAGTTATTTTGTTGAAAAATTTTATTGTCTTTTGGTTTTTTGTATTTGTTGGCAATTTATTTTAAATATTTCCTTTTTTTTTTAAATGTACTTTTTTTAATAACTGTTTTTGAATTGATTTAATTAAGTTTAAATGTTGTTTAATTGTTTGTTTTTGTTAACGACCCTCAACCATATGATGTCCATATTATTGAGTTCCAACGCCTCCATCCTCTGGTAAGACAGATCGGACCGCGCGAAGACGCAGTCTTCGCCCTTCAAACGGAATCTCGAGTGTAAGTCGTATCCTGAGTAACGAAGAAATGTCGAATCAGTTGACGAATCGACCTGGGTCTCGATTAGGGCGGAGATATCAGGTTTCGTTGTTTGCAAATATTGGTCGACGGCGTTTACATTCGAATTGGTGAAACCGATGTCCCTGATGTTACAAAATGCCGCCACCAGTTGAGAGCGAGCCCGGTTATCCGATGACGAACCTCTTAAAGTTCCGTTATTTATCATGATATCTGCACGATGTTCCCCCTGACATAGTAATGATACTCTAACAGAGAAATCTACATGAGTGCTAATGTTACCCCTTAAATGGACTATGTCGCTAGAGCGATGGTAACCGGAATCGCAACGTTGTCCGATAGTGAAAACCAGGTGACTAGAAATTGACTTGATAAACATGTCAGTAACGGCTAGGAAATATCCCATTACCCAATTTCAATAGGAGCACCCAACACGAGGCTCAACGATGAATTTCTTACTCCAGAACCTGGCGAGCTCTTACCACCATATTACAACAAAGTAATTCCTGGTGTAAACAGGCGCTAATATACGCCCTCAGTAAGCGTTTCACTAAGTACATACATATATATATATGTATATATATATATATATATATATATATATATATATATATATATATATATAAATATATATATCATCATCATCATCAGCACTACAACCGGTCTAGGCCTTATTTGGCAAGTCCTGCGGCTTGTTAAATTTTCCATGATAATTTGTTTTTCCGGCAAGGTCATTAGACTAGCGGAATGGAAGTGACAGAGGTGAATTTGAGATAAGCTTATAAATAATAAACAGTCACATGGCGACAATGGAGACCGGCCGAATTTTGTTTAGTCTTAGAGTTCACAGTCTGATTGTGACAATGTAGACAGGGCGAATTTAGTTTTGTTGGGTTCTTAAGAGTTCAACAAGAAAAACAGTTTTCTTTTCTCACTTTTCATCATCATCATCGGCACTACAACTGGGATCTGGTCTTGGCCTTATTTAGCAAGTCTCTCCACCGGTATCTGGTCCTTATCCGAGACTTGTTAAATTGTCCGTAATAATTTGGTTTGCCGGGCAAGGTTATTATCCTTTCCCAGGATGCCGCGGCATGCATTGGTTTACTACTTGGGGGATGTCAAACTAGCTATCCAGGGGTATCACGTGGAGACTGCATGTCAACTTGGATCAAACAGGGACGAGGATCGTCCTTGCGTTCGCCAGGTTGAAAGCAGAGACTTTACCCTGTACGTTCGCCCCCCACCAGCCCCCCCCCCCCCCCCCTCCGTTCTCACTTTTACTTTTATTTATTATGTATGTATTTTTACCCACTATCACTTTTTTATTCACTTCGAGCCATTGAAATACACGTCCGCACATGGTTGTGTGTGCTCACAAGTTTGGCCCCAGGTTTCCCTCGCCGGGGGGATTAGTGCCGCAGTGATAGCCTCGCTGATTCTCTCCTGAGGGAGTGGATTTACTTCTTCCGGATTTTCTGCAACTTTGACCTATTTGCTGGAACGGTGTTGTCTTCTAGCTGAAGCGGTGTTGGTAAGTGGAGGGAAGTTCTCCTAATGGCAATAAAATATTTTATGCGAATAAAGCAAAGCAGTAAGATTGTAGGTGATATTATTACTTACATTTTTAAATTATAATATTTATTTTACTTATATTCTGCACACACACTCTCAAAAATCGACCTTTTAAAATAAACTGCCGTTTCAATGGCTGAGTTTGTAAGGAGGTTGTGTCTTGGATTTGATTGTGCAAACCTAGGTTCAACTGACGACTCTTGCTATTGTGAGTGGTAGGTAGAGTCCCACAGCCCAGCCATCCGATGAAATAGTATTCCTTTAAAGTATAAGCTTCGTGAATTGGTTGGAAGAAATCCTTGACCATTTTTCGCAGCTTGGCTGTTGGACCCGCTCGAGAAAAAATAGCATCTCAGGCCGCTGACTCAGCGTTATAGGTTTGCCTTTCCTAGGAGAAGTAAAATAAAAAAATTAAAAAAATTGAAAAAAGCCACTCTAGACTCTCGACTTCTTCATTCTTTCGTTCTTCACATCGACTGTCTGTTCTAACAGTGCGGTACCACCGACTCATTTGTTTTTTCTTCCTCGCCATTATCCCAACGAGAAAACTGGATCATACTACGTAACCGTGATCGTATGGCCCAACCAACGGCGAGGATCGATCTCAAGTTTATCGAAGATATCATCATCGGTGTAATAACAGGGCGTTTGTATGCGCTAGTTTAATATTTAATGCTTTAACTCTATGTTTTAAATGTTAAAAATGCAATGTATGTTTTACATGTAATTTAATGTTTTGTGCATTACGGTTAATTTGAAAAGTGTAAATTGTGTTTTGTATTTAAGTTTATGTATAATATTTTTGTGTGTATGAAAAAGTAAACATTAATGTTTTGGGTATTATGGGTGTAAAATGAAAAATGTATTAATGTTTTATATGTTATATGTTTAATGCGTAATGTAAATTGTTTTGTCGGCAGGACAAGGGAGGTGGGTGAGTTATTACGTAACAATATGTCCAATTATATTTTTAATCTACATCAAATCATTCTCTGTTATTAAATAGAAGAGTTCACCAACTGCTGTTAATTATAACATTGCTTAGGTACCTTTTTGAACCGAATGCCCAAATCCGTTTCTAGCTAGTAATTGGAATCGAAATACATATATTAAAGAACTGGCTTGGTGAAGTAAGTTTATTACTAAACTCCAGAATACGAATTTATATTATCTCATACATTTCGAAGGAAAATGTACTTACACGCACATAAATGATCAAGCTATCTAATTCTTGTGTTCGTCTGGTTTTCTCTCCATTATTCTATTATATTTGTTATATTTTGAACTACACTCTTACAAATTTCCCTGAGTAGAGAGTAGGTGTATATTTGGAACTTGCCCTTTCTTCCAAAACGAGTTTAAGAATACACATAGATCCTCTGAAAAAATAGATCCCAGCATTGATCTACACTTTTGTTTGCCTAACGTTTGAAATGCTAAGAATGTTTCGTCTTTTCTATTGCCTTCTTTTAGACAGCTCTAAAAATTTAATGAATTTCCATTGTGTCTTGTCTGCTTCTAGGCACATACTAAATTTTTAAATATATTGTAAAGGATTATTTTTAGTCTCTGTACAATTGCTAAGTAACTGAGCAGCTACATCAATATATATTAAATAAATAATAGCTGAGTGATGAAGAAAGGACTTTACGTCCCCAACGCTCATATTTCTGTGCCTTAGATATAGTTTTAGTATTATTTCCTTCCATTCAGTTTTATTTTAATACCTAATAACGTTTCGTTTGGTTCTAAAATTCTTGTGTTCTGCTAAAAACAAAAAAAAAAAAAAACAAAAAAACTTTAAAAAAATAATATTAGAGTTACATCTTAATTTTTATACATGTATATAAAACGTACTTTCAATATGTGGACTTGGTATATTCAAATTGCTGAAAGGTGATAAATACAATTTTGTGTTTTGTCTATTTAAACATGATGTGTTATCGCGGTGGAAAAAGCAAATTTGAATCCACCGGTCGTGGATTAAAAAAAAAAAAAAATGAGTTGGTGAGAGGGCCGACTTTAGCGAGACCAGAACAGATGTGTCCTTCATCTTGTCTCTGGCTTCATCTTGCGATAACCAGAATCACCTACATCCGTGAGGATATTGGGCTCGGTCTCGCGATATCTAAAAAGAAAAGAAAAAAGGGGCATATCCAAGGATAGTGTGGACAGTGTGAGTCCAGGTGTTTTCTAACTACTTGTATAGAGGGATGGTGGGAAAGAAATCATACAAGACCGGTAGGCCTTGGGTGCGGTAGTAAACGCAGATCACGTCTTTGGCGTCTGATGATCTGCGCTTTGGTCGGTGTGTGTATGTTTGTGCCGTCTTGTACTGTGCGTTCGAGTGTGTGAGGTTTGTTAACAGTAGACTCTATGGGATGAATCCAGGAATCCTCTATTACGAGTATAGAGGGGGGAATGTAGTTGGGAAGGGTGCTTTCTTCAGTTTTTACTCAAGAAGAAATTGTGGAGGTTTTATCCGAAGAGATCGAGAGAGAGAAGGGTCAAGAACGCAAGAGTCCCGTACAAGTAGGCTCTCGCTGTTCTGAATGCTTTCGAGGTACTTGTATGCTAATTGAAGCAAGTACTCGTCGTATAGGTGAGAGTTGGGGTAATGGCGACCGTCAGGCCTTCTAGAATGATTGGTGCATCTTCTGAGGAGTTTCCTTTCGAAAACTCGAAGTCTTTCCATTTGAGCCGAAGATATGCAGGACCATATGGGAAAGGCGTACGATATTCCAGATCGGATTAGCTGCTTATAGCAGAGAAGCTTAACTTTGGTGTCAACTTTGTTCCTCCACTTCAAGATGTTGCGCAGTTGCTTAGACCGACCGAGACCCCTTTGGAGAATGTGGGTCACATGTTTGATGAAATTCATTTTTGGGGTATAAGTGACCCCGAGATATTTCATCTTGCCCTGTGGTCTAATCGTAGTATCACCCATTTTTATTCGAATATTCTGTGAATAGCGAGAAGCAGGTTGGGAGTGTTTACTACTCAGAATTATAGCTACTGCTTTGGATGGGTTAAGTCGAATTTTCCATCGACTGTAATACTGATACAGTTCGTCCAAGTGACGGTTGAGTCGATTTGTTGAGAGATTAGGGCCTTTGGTTGACGTGTACAGCAGGGCGTCATCCG
This sequence comes from Microdon myrmicae, assembly GCA_963931805.1. Classification (NCBI taxonomy): domain Eukaryota; kingdom Metazoa; phylum Arthropoda; class Insecta; order Diptera; family Syrphidae; genus Microdon; species Microdon myrmicae. The sequence goes on along the minus strand of OZ007497.1, from coordinate 28,053,683 downwards.
CGTAGCGTATCTGGTTTACTCTCCCGTCCACAGGGCGGGGAATATCGGATGTGTAAATATTGAATAGGATGGGGCCTAGATTGGAGGCCTGTGGTACGCCTGCAACGGCGTGAAAAGTTCGGGAAAGCCTTCCATTCACTCTAACTTGGAAGGTTCTGTTTAAAACGAACTGGTAGATGATACTACATAACGTTCTACTGAGGCCAGTATTCAGTAGTTTAAAAGCGAGACCTTCGATCCAAGTCGTGTCAAACGCTTTTTCAATGTCCAGGCTCACCGCAACGGTGGGTTCCTTATTAAAGAGCCGAAAGCAGACGTGGTTTTGAAATATGTTGAGAGCCATTGTAGTGCTGTGCGCTCTTCGAAATCCAAATTGAAAATCAGGTATTAGGTTCCTAGCACTGATAAAATTATTTAGTTTCTCGTATATGAATTTTTCATATATTTTGCTGATGCAAGTGAGAAGCGAGATAGGGCGAAAGCTTGAGGGGTGATACGTTGGTTTTCCAACTTTTGCTATTGGACAAATAATAGCGTGTTGTAAGCATGGTTGAACAGAATGGAGAGCTTTATAAATAATAAGGCAGAAAGCCTTCGCAACGAGTGGTATGACATGTTGTCGATACCGGGTGACTTCTTAGGGTTTCGAGATTTAACCAGGCTCTGTAGGGTATTTGGTGCGATGAAACCGTGACCATTATCACATGTGTCATCGAAGTATGCACTGTTAGTTGTTTGGATTATCTGTTTTATCAGTGTACCAATATTGTGAATAATGGATCGCAATAATGGCTCCCTTTGCGTAAAGCGGTGACGATATCTCATTCTGCAGAGCTTTTTACGCTCCCGGATGAGACGAAGAGTGAAGTCGTCATGGGGAATCTGATAAGTCTTTTCAAGTTTGTACTTCGGGACATGAGTCTCCGAAGTTTCAACTAGAATCTCGTGAAGTCGTTTTGCAGCTTTGTTTATCTCAACCGTCGTTAGGTTCCTGTCAGTGAGAAGAGAGAATTGGTGGAGTTTACCGTTCAATGTAATATTGAAGTTGTCCCAATTTGTCCGCCCATAATCGGGTATGTATCTGATATGAGCCCGGGATGCTCGATAGCCGTGAATGAATGTGGTCACAGCGTTGTGGTCAGATACACCCGCTGAAACTTGAGGAGGAGTGATTTGTGGAAGTAAGTCTTTGGACACAAAAAATATGTCCAGAATTGAGTCACCTCGAGTACCAACCGTAGGTGCGACTATTTCGAAGTTGAGGTCATAGGTGGTTTCGGTGTGGCATTGGTACAGTTTTGAGCCATTTGGACAAGAGACAGAGCTGTTCCAATGGGGATGTCTGGACTTAAAATAGCCGCCTATGATGAAGGGTGTATGGCCCGAGCTCCTTATTAGTTTGCCGATATCTTCGGGATTAATTGGGCCATTATTGGTTTCATGCGAGTGGTATACGGAGTATATATTCACTCTACCGTTATTAGCCAGAACCGGTCGTGGATTATTGTTGTTTCGCCTTATACACTGGTTCCGCTGGTTTCCAATCCTTAACGAGACAGCTTTCACAAAATGCAAACAATTAAAATGAAAAACGAAACTCTTGGTGACGTTAAAATTAGTTTATTTTACTATTAATTAATTTCACTTTAACTGTCACAACTCAAGATAACAAAAAATGCTGAAGGCCAACTGAACCAGACCATAACTAAACGGAACACTTTTAATTGTGTCAACTCAAAAACAACAGAAAAATAACAAGTACCGAATACACCACTGGTGTACCTTTTCTTACTTACAGCAACTGTTGTTGTCCTCCGTTGTTTGTGGAAACACATTCAATGGCAGCAGCGGGGTCATCGTCCAGCAAATACCCGTTCGGCTGACAACGGATCTAATCGAAGGTCGTCTTCAATGCTTTCTCTCAATTCTGATGACTCTTGTAAGCTCGACTTTGACTTCGAACTTGCTAGAGTCCGCTCACCGTTGCCCACCATGAGGCGTTGTCGAGATGAGTGTTTTCCTTTACTTTGTCACGGTTGCTTTGAATTTACTCGTTGAGTTGTTCGTGCAACATCTTCCCGCGCCGGCAAATGATGGGTCAATAAAGGCCTTTCCTTTGGGCTATCAACGAAGGGGCATGCCAGCGCCCACTGGGAACAGCAAGACCAACTCCACTAGTTGGTTCAATAAATGTTCGCCCACTGGGCACAGCAAGACCAACTCCACTAGTTGGTACTCGTTAAGACAGCCTTATCCTTTGCCTTGAAAACAGCGAATCCAACACCACTAGTTGGTTCAATGAATGTTTGCCCACTGGGAATTGCAAAACCAACTCCACTAGTTGGTTCACGTTGAGACCTGTCGCTGGTTGTATAAGGATGTTGTGGTTGAGAGCCGAGGCTTCAAAGCTCGTGTTGCTCATGAACCGGTACGGTGCAGAGGTAGGGTGGCAATAATTAATTATGTTGACTAGATCTGATTTTGTTAATTGATTAGATTATGAGATATAATTGGTTATGGAACAGTAGTATTATTTGTATTATAAGTGTGTGTATGATGTGTGTGTATGATGTGTGTGTATGTGTCAGACCGAAGGCCCAGTTGGCCATTGAGTCCCAACGTGTCGAGGTACACGCCGTCGTTGTTGTTGTTGATATTTGTTGATAATTGGAATGTTGGTTGGATCGTAATCCGTACGTAGAGTTAGAATTTCTTGGACGTAATCCCATGTTGGATCGTAAATCCGTAGGTAGAGCATCAATATGTTGAACGTAGTTTCATGTTAGATGGTAAGTCCGTGAGTAGAGTAAGAATATCTTGGACGTAGTCCCATGTGGGATCGTAAATCCCTAAGTAGAATAAGAATATCCTGGACGTAGTCCTATATTGGATCGTCGACCATTTGAAAGGTAATTGAGCGATGTGGTCGCCAATATGTTGAAGTGTTTGTGTTTGTCCTTGGTTGGAAATGTGGCCATTTAGAATTAGTTGAAATCTAGGTGCACTAGATGGAGCTGTTGATTCAGTCCAAAGACCGCTTAGTTGGGTTAAAGTCGACCGTGTAATGTTGTATTTTCACCATCTTCTGAATATGGCCAGCCTGTGCCGATACTAGAAGTGTTAGAGTTGCCGCCAACTGCATAGGATCATCTGCGTCTCGAATCCAAGGTGATTGCTGTGGCTGATGCTGTTGCAGTTGGAGATTTGTCCCATGTACACCGCTAATACCACTGCTTGGCGTTAGGCGAGTTTCTCGATGGGAGCTGAGATTGACGCTGGCCACATTGCCTAACGGAGTGTTTGATCCACTGATAGAGTGATGATCCTCCAAATGATAATTACGATAATGGCCACCATAGAAATAATCTTGCTGGCCTTGAGGATCAGAAGACGTCGATATGTTCGTTGAATTGAGCGAATTCGCTGAACTTCCCATAAGATCAGAAGGGATTGTATTGTTCCCTTAATGGTATTTCGTGGAAGTTGATTCGCTAGTATTGTTGGATCTACTGTAGTTTCCATCATCTGACTTGTATTTCCGCCGCTGACTTCGTCGCGCGTGTCCATCAACCCATCAACCGAAATGTATAACCTAATCACACATTTCCTCTAGAGGGAAACATAATTGCAGGTAACAAATAATAAAATTCAATAGAAACATTAAAATATAAAATAAGAAAATTGCAATGTAATGTCTATCGCAATATATGTTCCGACAATACCTTATTACACATTTTCTCTAGATGGAAATCCAATCTATTAAGAACTCATTAAAAGGCAATTAACAAGAATTCGTGGACACACGAAAATAGGTAATTAAGCATATTGCAATGTAGAACGATAAGCATATATATATATATATATATATATATATATATATATATATATATATATATATATATATATGTATATATATAAGATTTAATGTTAAAATAAATTGAGTTTAAGAAACGACACTCCGAAGAGCTGACGGTTCATATCCTCGAGAAAATTAAATAAAAATATAAATTTTTATTTGAAAGTGTTTTCTTTATTTCATTTAAGTGCAAATTTAGAAAAACTCACGTTCCAACGCGTGTATCCCGCTTTTTCTGTTTTTCCCTACGTCTTCTTTTGCCGAGTCGGTATTTTCTTGATGATTTGTTTCGTTATGGTAGTGTCGGCTCATCACACCGGGTACCTTTCCCCTAATTACGAATTAAAATATACACAGGTAGACGTTTTGTATATCGATCCTGTTTTCTTGTAACTACCTGACGTACATTCTGTTATCTATCAAGATGTTAAATTTTAAGTGAAAATAAAAATATAAGTTAGTCTTAAGAGAGATTCCTTGGAGGTAAGATAGATCCCCCACATAAACTATAAATAAAAACGTCCCGCGGAAGATTACAGGATGAAAAAAAAAAGAAGCAAGTGTTTTTTTTTTTTATTTTACCCGACAAACTCGAGATCTACCTGCTTTAGCTTTTGCAGCATTTCTGGCAGAACCTCCGGTTCAGTTTCGGGGTCGACGCTCTTTAATTAAACAGTTATGTTCTTCGTTTGTTTCGGCGTGAATTTGTCAAATTCCACGGTGGCTCTTTTTAAGACCTCTTTTATTTTATCCTAGTCTTCCACCGTATAGATTTGAATGGCATGCCTGTTACCTGCCAGTCGTTTAAAAATTTGTCACCTACAGCTACCTTATAAAGACTTACCAATTCCTTACAATCAATATCGATGGTGTTGATTGGTGGAATCTTTATTTTTTCGTTGATCTGCTGCTGTTGTTCTGCTTGCTGTTGCTGTGGGTGATGTTGTGTTGGTAGTTGCCGTTGCAAATGCAACGTATCCAACCATTTTAAATGCATATCTCTTCCCAAAGTTTTAATCGTAAGTTTTGTATTGATAATTCCCTACATTCTTATCGAGTACTTCAGAGCAAACAGACGTTCGCTCATATTATAGCTGAAACTCGTGTTTGTGAAAGTGTGTAACGCACTTGGGTGAAGTGCACGTGTAAAAATACTTTTAGTAATAAAACAGTGACAACTAACAGTAACGCGTGCTGGGCGACGGCACCAGTGATGTCCAACAATTCATCATAGAGCGTAAAAGAAGAACCACCGACGATTTACTTAGCGCAACAAAGAAACCAACAACCATGGAGACACAAGCTATGGACTACCAAAAAAAGTATCTGGAAGCCGTGGATTATATCAATATACTTCGACTCCAGCTGAAACAACTCCACGAGGAAATTCGCTCCCTAAAAACAACCAATAAAATCAGAGATGACGTCTGCATGGAAGAAACGCCTGCTCAACACCCCGGACTAGCCCCATCATCTCCAAAGCAACAATTAACGTCCCCCGAAACACCATCTCCCCAACAAAAGAAGACAGCCGGGAATCAAATGCCTAACGCACACGCCAAAAATACAAGAACACCACCCATCTATATTAAAACAATAACAAACATCAAAGAACTAATTAGAATGCTCGAAAGTACCTTAGGCCTCCGCAATTTCACCACAAACACAAGAGGAGCTTCGACTTCAATCACAACAACAACTTTAACGGATCACAAAAAGGCGGTAGAAAAACTCGTGCAACATAAGCTTGAATTTTTCACTTTTCAACATGGACAGTTGAAACCAGCGACTTTCATCTTAAGACATATTGATCCAGCATGGACCATTGAGGAACTTGCAGCAGAAATGTTCAGGATCTGTCTGGAACTGAAAATAAACAGGTTGGACTACTTCCAAACGCCATACATGCAGACTGATGTCACCCGGCTCAAACAAATAAAATATCTGTTCACGCATAAAATTGCGATGGAGGAACCACATAAACAAAACGTCCTTCATTGCAAAAGATGCCAAGGCTCAGGACACTTGGCGGCCGCATGTCATCTAAGCGTACGATGCGTAAAGTGTGCAGAGCAACATCAACCTGGAGAATGTAAGGTCAGCCCGCCTGGGATGGAACCAGGAACAATCCAAACAACAAACCCCGATGGATCCATTACAACGAAGAAAATCACAGTGACATGCTGTAACTGCGGAGGACCCCACCCTGCCACCTTCTCGCAATGTCCTCATAAGCTGAGGATTCTCCAAAGGCGAACAACACCCATGGCAACGAGCAAACCTTCACCAACCAAAACAACATCACCTCAACCAATAAATCCTACAAGTCCAGGAATGTCATACGCTAAGGTTGTCAAGGATTCCCATAACATGACAAGAAATCACAAATCCAACAGTAACGATCTTAATCTGGACATCACAGGGTACATAAGTAGCTTACAGAAGATGCTCCCCACGTTGAAGTACAGCTCAGAAATAGAAAAACAGGTCAGATTTTATCTTTTATAACTTCACATATGCTCTCCCTTAATGGGTAATTTAACCATAATTTCCCTCAACTCAGAGTCCATATATTCCAATATTCGCAGACAACACCTCCGATTGTTCGTTGACAAGTTTTCTCCAGATATCCTCCTCCTCTCAGAAACGTGGCTTAAACCAAACTCCCGAGTATCTATCCCGAATTATACACTTGTTTCCAATCCACAAACCACTGGACCTCGTGGAGGTACTGGAATTCTAATACACAAGAAATTAGAATTTTGCGAAATTAGGTTCACCAATATAAATAATATTGAGTACACGGCAATTAAAATGTTTTGCAAACGCAACAAAGTGCTTGTACTGTCGACCGTATACATTCACCCTTCTCGGGAACCAAACTTCCCTAGTTCCGACATTACTGAGATAATCCAACAGTCTCTACCTGCACCTTTCATAATAGAAGGAAACTGGAGTGCTCGACATACTTCATTTAACGACACTAAGTGCAATAAATACGGTTGCGAACTTCTAGCACTCCTTCAACTCCATCCATATATCTATGCGGATTGTCCATTACAGCCAACACGAATCTCCAATACTACTAAATCAACAATAAATTTTTTCCTAAAATCCGTAGACGTCTACTCACCTAGCCTCCCTACAGTATCCTTCGAATTCCCTTCCGATCATGGGTCCGTCCACACCACTGTTCAAATCCCAGCCTTCGAACCATGTTACTCATTCAATCCGATCCCGAATTTCTCCAGGACAAACTGGAAAAGAGTGAATAGGGACATTGCTGCCAGTTTTACAGACCATACTTTGCCAGATACTGAAATTGATCAAGCAGCCTTAAGAATAGAGCAAATACTAAAAAATGCCCTCTTCAGCCACACACCTACATCCATCCCTCATAATCACCCAGGAAAACCTTTACACAACATCCTTACAAAACTGTTACGCGTAAAAAACCAGGTTAGAAGAAAACTACATAGCAGTTACTCCCCTTTTATTATTGACTACGCTGATAAATGGACAACTAAAACAATTTTCCGACCAGGCTTACACGTCTATACTTAAAAATATTAAACTAAACCCAATCGTGATTTATTCAAAAATATCAACAGACTGACGGGTCGAAAATACAAACCTCGAATCGATTATATCAACCCTACTAACAATCAGCCAGTCTAATCAGATATTGACATAGCAAACTGTCTAGCTAATCACTTTTATAAAGTCCATCAACAAAACGACCCCTCCCAGTCTCCAATTTTCAAGATACTGTAAACGACTACATCTCACACTCAATGACCCCACCCTTCACCCCGTTCATCGCGGAATTCAACGAAACAAACAAAGCGTCTCATCCTCTGGATAATGTGACCTTCCTAACAGCAGGCGAATTATCTGAATTTATAACATCACGCAACAACAAAAAGTCGACAGGCTTAGATGGAATTCCAAACCTTCTCTACAAAAGACTTCTCCCGGTAAATCTTGTCCCTATTCTCGTTCTTCTCAACCACATAATTAACGGATCACATTTCCCAGATAATTCGAAAACCACGGTTATAGTCCCTATCAGTAAGTTCAGTCCTTCCAACAACCCCAGCAACTATCGTTCGATATCGTTATTAAACACATTAAGCAAGATATTGGAATGCAAGATATATCGCAATCTTCGTTTATTTGCTAATGACAACACTATTATCCCAAATTCCCAGTTTGGCTTTCGCTCACAACACCCCACCTGTCATGCTCTGTTAAAACTAGCGCACGATGTCACAACTAATCTTCAAAACCAAAGCCCGACGCTCTGTATCTCTCTTGACATATCTAAAGCAATCGACTGTGTTTGGATCTCAGGACTGCTTTACAAGCTGCACTACATATTTGGATTAAACACCCAAACTACCAAACTTCTTACTTCCTACCTCTCTGGTAGAAAATTCAAGGTCAAAATAAATTCTTATATCTCCCAATCGTATAATATAACCGCAGGGGTTCCGCAGGGTTAAATTCTTGGACCACTATTATACTTCCTCTCTACTTCAGACATACCGCAGCCTCAATTACCCAATACTGTAATGTTTAAATACGCCGATGACACCATAGTCTACTCCAGCAGCAAGTTTGTAAAAGAGGCAAGAAACCGCATTAATAACTTCCTCCCAAATCTATCAACATACTTCAATAAATGGAAAATTCGCCTAAATCCTGATAAAACCCAACTTATAGTGTTTAAGGGTAAAAATGAGCACTGCACAAACAACACATGGCGCACCCACAACAAAATTAGACTCAAACTAAATAACACCCAGATAAAACCTTCTAAAACTTTAAAATATCTGGGAATAACTGTGGCGGTTCTTTCGAACGCCACTACTTACCTGCTCATTTACCACCAGGTAACCGTTTCCTCGCGCGCCCTACAACATGAAAAGCGTGTACTTACCTTCCATTAGAAAAACCTGTAAAACAGTAATTCTTGCTGACATGAAAAGCCACCAGCAAGAAATGCTAAATTTCAAAAGCAGTTTGGTCGCACCATCACCCGACCAACATGAACCCAACCAAATACAATATACATGTCTCGGGTCGCATCCTCCGCACGTAAACGCAATTTGGTTGCCCCTACTAGCGACCAATATTGCCCGTGCAATATCTACACGATATTCTTTTGCGCGCCAGCCGCACACCTGCAGGAAATGTGTATCTTTCCTCAGCATAGCATGCCCACATCGATCGGTCACCCGACCGACCAATACATGAGGGCATCCGGCCGACGCCCATGCAGTCGAGTTCGCAAATGGAAATTTACCATCAGAATTCGACTACGAGGATATGCCAGCAAAATGTACACGATCAGCTATAATGATTTACGCAGTCGTTGATCGTGTAAACATTTCAACCCCTTTTTGATGAGATACCCAGCAGCTGCAATCATGTAGATCGAAACGATCCTATGTCTGCATACTTGTGGATATGTGGCGGTTACACTTGGGGCCACGACTTATCCTTTTACCTAAAAGCCCGGAATCATGCCGAATGAGTTTCGGAGGACAAATATTTCAGGTTTAGCGGCAACCACGCTGAGTGTCATTACTTACCTGGAAAGTTGGCATAGCTAATTTTCCTGTCACAACAATTACATGTATAATATTCCTTCTTGCTAGTTTTCACAATAGGATGAATGCATGCATCTTAGGAAGCTCGCTGAGGGAAGAAAGTACATGCATAAGTGACAATGGCATCACATGGCGCCAGCTATATTGGCCGAAGCTTGGTTCCTTAAAACGCACAATCTTCTCGTAAGAGATACGGTTGTGGCTCTAGGCAACCAATTAATTTGAAGTGTTTGCGGGCGCACATATCCCTTACGCACTTCCGCCACACACATAAAACAGAAGTATTTCTTCTTTTCTTGGCCATCCTAAATATCTCGGCCGCTTAGCAGAGCGACAATTGAATAGGAAAGCAGCACGCCAGGCAATACAAATACAAATACGTAAAGCCGGCCGCGGCACCAACGCATAGCGGCTAAAAGATACACAACATCGGAATTGCGGCGTGCATACGTAAGATAACATAATTAATCGACGTCCGCTGTAATTCGTATTGCACAGCAACAACCCTTAAAAGCAGTGACAGTGAGTAGACACCGCACATCTGCGTGCTTGTGGGTCAATCTGAAAACCCTAACGAAGTACCTATCGCAAAAGGGTTACGACGTTGTGCACAATTCCACACTGTGTATCGGTACACCGATGGTGCGAGATTATTAGGCCAATGTCTAAAGGAAAAGCGACAATCGGGACCTGAGTCGGCGAAAACTGAGAACAGCTGGAGCTGGGTTGCGTTTTTAGTGCGGTCGGGTAGGATCTTGCCGACCCGACCTTGGGGAGTTTCCCGAACTCTCCCATTTTGCCTTATGTCGACACTCTGCCGCCTTGTGAGTGTGTCGACCGCAAAACTCGCACAATGTTCCGCTCCTCCGTTCAGGAATATTCCGCTCGGGAGTCCCACTGGACTCCGAACTAGCGGAACTGGAGCTATTCTTTCTGCCCACTTTGGGCCCAATGCGCCGGGGCTGCCATTCCGGGCTTCCCGCGCTGCCTGATGCGGCTTCATGCCTCGCATCCGTTTTTGAGGACTTCGAGTCCATGGAGTCGGGTCGCTTACCGCCACCGCCCGACACGGACGATCGTCGCCCATCACCTCTACCTACTTTCCGGGAATCCCCACTCTCCGCGCTACTATTACCGGCTTTCCGATTTCGCCGACGCTGCCTCCGACGCTTACCGCGCCTATTTCTCGCGCTTCTCCCAGTCTCCACACGGGTGTCCTGCTCTCGGCTCGCAACAAGTGCTGTTCCGGCGTACCGCTTATGGGGAGAACCCTGGGAACTCTGTTGTTGTTCCCACATTTGCCTGTATTCGCACCCGCGCAAGCTATGACCTTGTCGGCCACAAAACTCGCAACAGCACCGGACGCTGAATACTCTGGGGCCTGATGTCGCCGGTCCGCCGCCCATAGACGGGGGCTGCGGGTCTGGTAGGGCTCTCCGCTGAAACTGTGGTCGCTGATGAGGCGGTTCTTGCCGTACGAATCCGCCCTGCTGACCTCTACCCCTGTATGTAGTCTGGGGACCGCGCGTCCTCGTCGGACGATCCGGGCAGTCCACTATGTCGTGGCCATACCGCCAACACTCGCGACAGAAGGGAGTGTTTCGTCTTTGTAGACACTCGTCGTATACGTGACCCCTCAGATGGCAAAAATTGCATATGGTCTGGGATTCCAGGGGGTGCGCCGATCGACCAACCGGATCCCTGAACGGATTGTCGCGACCCGATCGATCCTGAGGCGCATACGTCCCCTGAGCCAAGCTCTGCGACTCTCCACTCCGGCTCAAGGAAGGCACGGTGTTTGACCACGCTCCCTCGCCAGAGGAGGCCGGAGTATAGGCACCAGCATCCCTTCGATAATTGAGAGGTCCGTACGACCGCTCCCGAACGAAACTATCCTCCCCCCGTCGACGACTATCAGACTCTTCGGCCGGCAACACGAATGACACCGCCCGGGGATTTAAATTCGATAAAACCGGCGCCGGCGCCGCGGTGTAATCCCTAAAAGTGGAGGATGGGTTTTCCAAAAGGGCCGAGCAACTTCCCGGTCCTAACTCTAATGTCTCCGACGCTCGCTCGGCGATTCCGTGCCGCGCATCCACAAACAGGTCGTCCTGTCTCAGCATTTCCCTACGAGCTCGCTCAAACCCGGTTAGGTGGTCCACCAGGCTTCGAAAAGGGACATTACCCAACGTGAGGAGGAAGTGCTTTAGTCCTTCCTCCCTCAGACCCCTTACCAACACCGGTTTGGCCATGCCCTCAAGCTGGCTGGCGAAGACGGACCTACCCTGGCGACCATAAAAGCGCTCAGCTGCCTCCTCGCACCGTACCACGGCCCGCTTCACTCGGGAAACGAAACTTGTGGCATCCTCGGAAGGAAGTTGTCGCATTTTGGAGAGTTGTGTACACAACTCCTCATACGACACCCGGGGTTCGCAGGCCTCTCTGAGACGCTGTTCCGCTGCGAGGAAGGTCGTGGGTGGTCTCTCCTCGAACATTCGATAGGCCTAGAGGGCAGCCACCGGAGGAAGGTATGTTCCTCTTCCACTGCCAGCCCATCCAAGGTCCTTCTACAGCCTTTGAGAAACGAAGAGAGTCTCTCGGCTGTATCCGGGCCTTCCTGTCCCGAAAACATGGGGACCGCCTTCGACACAAGGTCGAAAACCCTATCTGTGCCCAACGTGGTCCGTACAGGGCATGGCTGCGGGCCCAGCTTAAAATATGAGGGCATCGGCGTGTCCTCCATGCTCCCAACAGGCTGTTTACTGGCGGTGGGGGGGGGGGGGTCGCGTTGGCGATCGGTCATCCACAAATTCGTCCCGCGAATCGTGGAATGCCTCCGGGTCCACCTCGTCAACCGGCGGCTCGGGAAATGCCTCGGGCCGTGCCCGGGCAGGGGTGCCCTCTCGAACATCTCTTTGACGTTGCCTTGTCTGCATCTGCAGGCCGTCTAACAAAACTCAAAGTTTCTCGCTACAAAACGACACCCGGGATCTCGCGAAGAAAAAAAACAACTCCGTCGCCGACAGTACCAACCAACAGAAAGGGTGCGAAAAACAAAAACAAACACGCTCCCAATATACAACAGGACGCCGGCCAACGAGCCTTCCTCTCTCGCAATCACTATAGGGACCTAATGTATAACAAGGAAACCCGGAACAACAGAGAAGGTCACCCCGTAAACAAAAACCTCGAAAACAAAACGCTCAATTCACACTCAATTCCAGAACAAAACTTCAATCGAAACACCAAGAACAAAATTCACCAATATCCATTGGGAGTACACGATGGGCCGCCAACGGAATCACAAAAACGGAATCACACAATCACAAAACAAATAAGCTCACAGCGAAATCAGAAAAAACGCGATTCCTCACAGTTGGAAGAGAGTCGGGGAGAGAGAGAGACAGAAAATTTCGCATTAATTTGTAACCGACAAAAAAAAAATTTTTTTTTTTTTTTCTTTTCCTTTTTAAAACACCAAACTATATCACGACTCGCAATAAAATCTGAAAATCCCACGATGCGAGATCACAATACACTTTCGCCAGAAAATCACTCTTGTCTTTCCTGACCAAAACAAACCAGTAGCTTAAATTAACATCAGTACATCTTGAAAAACATAACTTAATCATCAACATAACTTAATCATCAAAACTTATTCAAACACAATAATTATTAACTTACAAACTAGAAACTACAATTATAAAGAAATAATTAATTTAATAAACAATAATTTTTCTAAATTTCAAGCATTTACAACGATACTATTAAAATCAGCTCTCAAACAGAAGAAGAAAAATAAATAAATAAATAAATGAACAAATAATAATTAAATAATTTCACCATTTGGGGTCCGTCCGATGCGGGAACGCAGGTGCGTACGGATGTGGTCCCCTCACCACTGGGTAAGTACTTCCAAAGACGACTCCACAGTACCTCCTCAGATGATGAGCTCCGGCTGCGCCATTTGTTGTATATTTTATTACACGTGTGGTATATCGAAAATCAAATTGTCGTACGGTTTGCTGTTTCGGTTGTGCTTTGTTACCTGCTAATCAAGCACGTATATGGCTTATAAATATCGGCCACTCAGGTAACTATCTCCAGTAGGTGTCGGCTACGCCAACGGTTCTCCCAGGTGTGGTTACCTAGTTGTTCCTCTTGACGTCCCGTTGTTGAGCCACGATCTATCGGCTCCCGGTTCCAACTTTGGTATTAGGATAATTGAAAGACATGTGTCGGAGTATTATAGGGCACAAACAAGTTTTATTTTAATAGTATGTTCGTCATGCAATTACACCTATTGTTCTTTTACAGTACGGTCTTCCAATCTCGTTTTTCTGTTGCTTATCATACCGTTCATCTCTAATATCATTTTCCGTTCTATTGCACGGTTAATATACGGTCAACTGTGTTTGATTTTTTACTTTCCGTATTAGAATACACATTTACACGAGACGTTTTAATTACAATGCTTTAATTCGACAACAACCATTCGCGTTTTTATTACAGCTAACTCCTCGCATCGCGTTTTTCTTCTTTCGTGTTAATTTTTCTTATATATTCCTTTAACTATTTCCGCGCCTCGCTTTACTTTCTTCATTCACTGCCCACTCCGCCACAACTGCTCTTCTTTAATTCTAGCACACGACTGCTTCGAAAAACTCCCCCTCTTTCAATCTCCAAAAGTCGAATTCGAACCCGCCCACGATCCACACTCGAATCGGGGCGTGTTCGAACACTCACAAGTGGATCATGCACTTCTTCCACCACCTTACCATCACTCCACATTAAAACAAATTATATTAAAACTATAAATTATTAAATGATGGCGGTGGCGGAAATCGCATGTAACATATAAAAAGTTGAAAATAATTTTTCCTGTTGCAACGAATACCAAGTGTCAACGTTCGTTTTGTTCTATTAATTAATAACCAATAAACTATAAGTGACCATATATTAAGTTGAATGTAATTTTTCCTGTTGCAACGAATACCAAATGTCAACGTTCGTTTTGTTCTATTAATTAATAACCAATAAACTATAAGTGACTATATATTAAGCCGTATATTTTTACCTGTTGCAATAAACAATAAATTCCAACGTTTATTTGAAAAGTTATAATTAATGAACCTTTTATACAACAATGAAGAGAACGTTTTAAGTTGGATGAGCCGTGTTTACTTCCGTTGTCTAATTTGCGTGTCCACACTGGTATCATATAACACCAGCCCAAATGGAGAAGCTACGCACTTTCGAAAGGAAATGCTTCAGGCCACTGGCCTTAATCGACAACCTAACTCTTACAAGTATTACAATAACAGCTTGCTATACAATGCGGCTAATATTGACCGTCTCCATAGACGCTTCCTAGAGCTGTCTATCAAATTTATTGAAAACCTCCCAAATAATCCCAACCCCATAATAACTTCACTACTACCAACTCCTCTAGATAACAGGGCTCACTATCTGAATTGTCTCCACACCAGAAGTCTCTTCACCACTGGAAGATTGGTTAATGACTCCAACGAGGTAGTGTACCATAACAGCGAGCTAGCACCCAATCAATTCAAATACTGTAACATACAACCATTCTCCAATATTCTGCGTTTTAACGAACAACCGGAAAGTGTTACCGCACCCGAGAACACTAACTGACCATATCCCACGCCAACCTACCTCCTTAACCATCAATACCTATATTCCCCAATTCACATTCCATATTTAACTTATTATAATATAAATTAGGTTAAACTAGAATAAGTTAGAGTTAAGTTAAGTATTAGATTAGATTAAATTGAAAAATAAAAATCCTGATTTTCTGACCTTTTCCAGGAAAGCTGTTAATATTAAAACCTATAATACTCGAATAGTTATTCACACATTCAGTTATGTTTGGAAAATGTGTAATGTATGCATGGAAATAATTGTATCACTACAATTATAAGTTAGCTGTAGTACTTAATGTAAACATTGATTATAGGTCAAATAAACACAGTATGTTAAAAAAAAAAAAAAAAAAAAAAAAGAAAAGATAACTCCACTACTTGTATGATCTTCAATGGGATTATGGACATTTTATTTAGCTGACGTGTGGAATTCATTTCATTACTTTGGATTCCACACAGTTTAAAATGTATACCAAAACATATTTTAAGCATACGTGTTAGTAACAAACTGCGCCTATGATGAACTACCTGTTCAGGTGTTAATGTTGAAAGAGGCGTTCTGCACCACCATCTAGATCCTACACACTTCGTACAGATGTCTGATGAATGGAAGTGACTGTGTTGCGGATTCACTGGATGCAGCTAGTGAAGTCGCAATGGAATGCTGCCCTTGACAACACTATAACAAATGTCAGCAATTAGCTGACATAATCGAATTTGGTTGTCATGCAACCAATAACAAAATAACAACTTTCTTCCTCGTTAACTGCTCTGCCTAGTCAGATGTCTTAAATAATCGTTGTAAATCCGATGAATCAAGATAAATAAACACATTAACTAATAAGAAACCTATGGGCGTCGAGTTCTTTTATCAAGAGGGACGAATCTTTCACGAATTTGCTGCTACAATTAAAGCTATTCGGTTCCCTTTTTCTCTTTAAATAGCGATTGGTTCCAGGTATCAGTGTTGCGGTTGCCATTGCTTTGGCAAATCCAGTTCATATTGTGTGTGACCACATCTGAAGATATTTCGCAACGATATTCATCACGTCAGGAGAACGCATTGTTCCTGACGCCAGCCCACAACACAACAAGCACCCGGTGTTAGTGGAAGGTGTGTTCAACGCTTGTTGGACACACAATTTGGTCCTTCGAGCGGGATCCAGTGGAGAGGGACCTAGAAACTGTATCGGACTTCGGTTTGGTAAAATGCAAACCAGCATTGGCTTAACGTTGTTGATCAGGAACTTTAGATTTTCAATATCAAATGAAACTCTATGTCCCCTAGAATATAGTAAGAACAGTGTGGTCCTTTCACCAGTACGTCCTGTTGTCTTAAAGGTTCAGAACGTGTAGCTTTCAGTCAAGTTAGTATTATAGATTCATTCATCCAACCGATATCAAATAAAGTTTAGCTAAATGAAAATAAAAACTACTTTCAGTTGCTGAACATAAAATAATAAAGTGTCAAAACACTGTTGTGAGTTTTTATCGGCTGATGGAGAGACTGATGTGAATTTTTTTTTATACTAACGCACGCACAAATGGCGATTTTGAAGAACCCTTAAATGTCAGAGCATAGTGACTGTGGAAGGAGAAGGAGTGGATAAGCAAAGGAGTTATCGATGTACATTGGTCTTGAATGCATGGATATGTTGGGGTATCATCCGTGAAAGCTGAGGAAGGGGGGCGGCTTACCTTCTTTTGTAGAATATTTGTGTCGTTTCTGTAGACGTTCCTGAGAAACAAATTCCGATATACCGCCTTTGTAATTACCGCTAGGAGCTCGTTCTACAGCGGCATTGCCGCCTGTTCCAGCAGGTTTAAAGTTAGTTCTGTGGATCCAGTTTCACTGCTGCCAGCTCGCAGCATAGAAGACGGTCGCGGGACATTCAAGTCCAGACACCAAGACCCCAAGGATTGTGTTTGACCAAAAAAGTTCAGTGAAATTAATTTAAATGCCGGCGTCATCGAGTAACGCCAGATCTAAAACGGCAAAAGCTGAACGTGAACGCCAAAGTATTACTAGAGTGGAACTACATCCTGATTGCCAAGATAATGCTCCCTGCCCAGGTGAAGCACAGAACAATGGCCAGGATCGCTGGAATAAAGACCAGCTCATGGCGGAATAATTAATCAGCGCCCAGTTCGCCGCCAAGGAACGAATCTCGGGTGCATTCTTCAATTTAGAAACGAGAGGCCCGCCAACGTTGTTTGCGGTGGAAATGCGCCAGAATAACCTCCAGCATGAATGGGAGGATATCCGAAACCGACACAACGAAATAATCCGCCTGGCCAATCAAGAGACGATTACGAGCCACCGCTGTTTCGTGGAAGACTTCTATGGGGCAGCCGGGGAAACCTACCTGGAAGAGGCCACCAAATTTTCAGAGGCACGTCGCGCCCTTACCTCTGAGCTTCCGGACACATGCAAGGCTGCGACAGACACTTTCAGTCGGCCACATGTGCGAAAACTTCCCCCGGTGCAGATGCCAAAATTTTGCGGCAAATATTCGGAATGGCGACCATTTAAGGATCTGTTCCTGGCGGTACTGGCAGACCACCCCGAACTTGTGGATGTGGAAAGACTGTATTACTTGAAGTCCAGTCTCCGGGACGTGGCCGCCAAGGCCATTCAAAATATTCCCGTGACGGAGGACAACTATCACCGAGCTTGGGATAAGCTGGTGGACCACTATGACAACACACGCGCCTTGATTCACTCTGCCCTGACTACGCTCCTCAACGTACCTGCCCTGGCTAAGGAGTCAGCCGCAGGTCTGCGCACACTCTTGGTCGCCCCGTAAAGACCTGGGATGACATTTTGGTCCACTTGACCATCCAACGCGTGGACCCCCGAACTAGTCGGGATTGGCAAACCTCCCAGGGCAACACCACGGAACCACCGACCTACAAACAACTGGACGCGTTCCTAAAAACAAAGATTGAGGCGTTGGAGTTCGTGGAGCTGCCCCGAAGCAACAGCGAGCACCCTCATCGACATAAGAGCGGTCACCAGCCAAACATCCAAAGGACGCGTCTCTCGGCCTACACCGACTCAACCTTAGTCCAGAGCCCTCGGCTCATCTGTCCATATTGCAGCTCATCACATTCTTTAGGCTCCTGTGCAGGATTTAAAGAACTCCATCTGAACCAGCGAAAGTCCGTTGTCAACCAGCGACGGCTGTGTTTCAACTGCATGGGATCATATTTGTTCCGCGGTTGTCCCTCCACCAGCCGATGTCGACATTGCCTGGGAAGACACCATACCCTGCTCCACGCCAGTACGACAGCATCACCGCAAAGTCTAAACGTGGACGCTGCCCCGAATCAACATAACTACCAGACTCCTTGAGTGTCTTCGCATACCTTAACCGCCCATCAACCGCGGGAAACCCTCCTTGCTACTGCACGTGTCATCATAAAATCAGGGGACCAACGCCGGGTAGAGACCCGTGCCCTGGTGGACCCTTGTTCCGAGGTAACGTTCATCTCCGAAGCTCTCGCTCACCATCTGCGTCTCCGCCGTCGGACATCGTTCATCCCAGTTCACGGAGTCGAGGGCGCCCCATGCCATACCGCGAAGGCCCAGTCGTCAATCGCGATAATGTCTCGTCACGACGGCGCTGGGGGCTGGACGGCCAACGCTCTTATCTTGCCTCACCTGTCGGAGTACGTGCCACCCCCTCGACTCCTGCCTAGCGACCTCGCCGTCACAACAGGCCTAGACCTTGCGGACCCGGACATCCCTTCCAGGGAAAAGGTGGATGTGATCATCGGCGCCAGCCTATACCCGGCCATCATTTAGGTAGGATTAAGGAAGTCTGACCACTCGGACATCATCGCCCAGGACACCCATTTGGGGTGGATATTGACGGGTGCAGCTTCGCTCGGCCCATACACCTCTAATAGAAAACAAATCTTGACCAGTCACATGGCCGGTCCTCGTGGGTTTCGAATTTACAACTCCAACCCAGAGGAACTGGTCGACCATACGACTGCTGAGAGGTCTCCACAGGGGACAACGAGGAGACGTCGTCGACGTCGACACCGAAGAACCCGAATGCAGTACATACGTCCCGCTACCACCATGAACCACGAAACGCGCAATGCCCCGTTTGGCGGGTGGCGCTCCCCAGTATCCAGGGAGCGACCGAGCCCCAACCGCTGCATCCGAATGAACGCTGCGGCCTCACCCGCAACCGACCGCATTGTTCCAGCCGCTAACTTCGGACAGGCGCCAATGGACGCAGCCCCAGATCACACGGCCAGCAACGATAACCGCATCCAACACCGAAGGGGGCCATCTCGTCATCACGAACCTCCCGGGCCGCCCAAGACCCTACCGTCTTCAACACTCTTCAGGGCGGGTGGCTCTCTCTTAATCGATCATCACCGACGTGAGGGTAGACTGCAGCGGACCGCTACCAGCCCACTCACGAAACCCATCGGCATCCTTTCACTGGAGGAAGGAAAACCTAACCAAGCTCCGGAAGACCACCCCCTGGAACCAAAGGGTTCCCCAATGATTGGCGAAGGCGGGCGGAATGTTGCGGATTCACTGGATGCAGCTAGTGAAGTCGCAATGGAATGCTGCCCTTGACGACACTATAACAATTGTCAGCAATTAGCTGACATAATCGAATTTGTTTGTCAAGCAACCAATAACAAAATAACAACTTTCTTCTTCGTTAACTGCTCTGCCTAGTCAGATGTCCTAAATAATCGTTGTAAATCCGATGAATCAAGATAAATAAACACATTAACTAATAAGAAACCTATCGGCGTCGAGTTCTTTTATCAAGAGGGACGAATCTTTCAGGAATTTGCTGCTACAATTAAAGGTATTCGGTTCCCTTTTTCCTTTTAAATAGCGATTGGTTCTAGGTATCAGTGTTGCGGTTGCCATTGCTTTGGCAAATCCAGTTCATCGTGTGTGTGACCACATCTGAAGATATTCCCCAACGATATTCATCACGTCAGGAGACCGCATTGTTCCTGACGCCAGCCCACAACACAACAAGCACCCGGTGTTAATGGAAGGTGTGTTCAACGCTTGTTGGACAGACTGATTCATTAAGTGATTAAGACTGATTAACTTACGTTACATTAAAAGCCCCCGTTTGAACAGAAAAAAACGTTTTATTTAAAGCAGTGAAGATCCGGACGGGGACACATCATACAATTAATTTCAAATTCTTTCCTGTTAACGCTGTAAAACGGATAGCCGCATAAAAAAATGGTTGAATGTAACAATTCTTTATGTTACAATATGTAAGAAGTGTTTATGTCACACAATAGTTTATTCGACAGCACTGGCAATTACCGCCTCGTCAATTAACAATTTAATTATTTTAAAATTAGAAAAGGCATGGGAAGCTTCGAGAGTACCTGTCACTCCCCCTCAAATCTTATGGGTAATAATTGTTAGTTTGGGATGTAAATCTTTTGAAATACTGGCCTTCGCATCTAGGGAAATCATTCTAACAAAAGAGGTAGGTTGTAAAACCTGATCATACTGACAAAGCTTTGATAACTAATATTACACAATGTTGACTGTTTTCAAGTTTATCTGGAATGACATGGCGTAAAACATACAACTACAGTTAAATAAAACGCATTATCAGTGTCGGATTCAAATATATTTTGTTTTATCAGACACTTCAGATTCTTCTACAATCTATCTATCGGAAAGAGAGAACCGGTTTTTTTAAGACCCTCAACCTCCAGATAGTGGCGTTTAACGATGTAGTCTCTTCATATCAATAATGACGATGCTGTTTTGTCGTTCTCAGTGTCCATTATAAATCACTCGAGTAGGAGTACCATAGTAGAAGAGTAGTTGCGACGAGTGGATAGAGCAGTTGTGTTCGTATCGCGGTCAGTGATCAGAAAGTAATAATGGGCGACAGTTCGTTTGTTCTCGGGGCAGTGATTCTAATAGTCTCGTTACTCTACATCTATTTGAAAACACATTATGGTTATTGGAAAAGGCGGAATATTCCTTATGAAGAACCGCATCTGTTTTACGGAAACATGAAAGGTGTTTTCAAAACTGTTGGTTTGCATGAAATGTTCAGTGCGACGTATAAAAAATTTAAAGGCACTGCGCCTCTATTTGGTGTGTTTTCGTTTCTGCAGCCTTCAGTTGTCCTACTCGACTTGGAATTAATCAAGAGTGTTCTTATCAAGGATTTCAACAACTTTAGCGATCGCGGTTTTTATTATAATGAGCGCGATGATCCGTTGACGGGCCATTTATTCTTAGTCGATGGGGTAACATGGAAGAGTCTTAGAGGCAAATTGACTCCAACATTCACTTCTGGAAAAATGAAATACATGTTCCCAACAATGATGGGTGTCGGTGAATCATTGGTCGAAGTAATGTCGAACGAAGTAAAAAATAACGCAAATGTTAATATAAAGGATCTACTGTCAAAGTTTACAACAGATGTAATAGGTGTGTGTGCATTTGGAATCGACTGCAATAGCTTGAGAAATCAAGACAATGAATTCCGTCGTATGGGAGAAAATTCCTTCAAGACGGATTTAGTCGCTATCTCCAGAATTATTTCTGAGAACTTCCCGAACCTCGCACGTGCAATGCACATCAAACGAATCCCGACGGAAATATCTAGTTTTTATCTGAATGTTGTCAAGCAAACCGTGGCTATGAGGCAGAATAACAACATTAAACGAAATGACTTCATGGACATTCTCATTGACTTGTTTGAGAAAAACTCATTATCATTAGAACAAATTGCTGCTCAATCGTTTGTGTTCTTTCTTGCCGGTTTTGAGACCTCTTCTTCGACCATGAATTTTGCATTATATGAATTGGCTCAAAACCAAGGGATTCAAGACAAACTGAGACAAGAAATTAACGATGTCATAGAGAGACATGAAGGAAAAATAACATATGAGGCCATCAATGAAATGACTTACTTAAAAATGGTGATTAACGGTAAGCGTAACTTCATTTGAATTTACAATAAGTAACGACTTTCACTTTTGTAGAAACTCTACGCAAGCATTCAGTGGCGTCAAATTTAAGACGAAAAGTTCTAGCTGATTATCCGACTGCTGACCAGAAATATGTTATACCCAAGGGCACTATTGCTTTGGTGCCAATTTCTCAGATTCATCATGATCCTGAATATTATCCCAACCCTCAGGTTTTCGATCCAGATCGGTTTTCTCCCGAAGAAGTAAAGAAACGACATCCGATGACTTTCTTACCATTTGGGGAGGGACCTAGAAACTGTATCGGACTTCGGTTTGGTAAAATGCAAACCAGCATTGGCTTAACGTTGTTGATCAGGAACTTTAGATTTTCAATATCAAATGAAACTCTATGTCCCCTAGAATATAGTAAGAACAGTGTGGTCCTTTCACCAGTACGTCCTGTTGTCTTAAAGGTTCAGAACGTGTAGCCTTCAGTCAAGTTAGTATTATAGATTCATTCATCCAACCAATATCAAATAAAGTTTAGCTAAATGAAAATAAAAACTACTTTCAGTTGCTGAACATAAAATAATAAAGTGTCAAAACACTGTTGTGAGTTTTTATCGGCTGATGGAGAGACTGATGTGAATTTTTTTTATACTAACGCACGCACAAATGGCGATTTTGAAGAACCCTTAAATGTCAGAGCATAGTGACTGTGGAAGGAGAGGGAGTGGATAAGCAAAGGAGTTATCGATGTACATTGGTCTTGAATGCATGGACATGTTGGGGTATCATCCGTGAAAGCTGAGAAAGGGGGGCGGCTTACCGTCTTTTGTAGAATATCTGTGTCGTTTCTGTAGACGTTCCTGAGAAACAAATTCCGATATACCGCTTTTGTAATTATCGCTAGGAGCTCGTTCTACAGCGGCATTGCCGCCTGTTCCAGCAGCTTCAAAGTTAGTTCCCCGAACAGTAATCACCTTGATGGGATCTTCCGATTTAAGTGTAAGGATTGCATTGCCTGCATATATTGTTCTAACGAAGGTGTCCTCAGGTTTGACAACGATGATCTCTGAAATAGGGGGCACGTCCACTTGGCTGCAATTCGGGGTAAGACAGCGAGGATTGTCTTTCGATATAGTTGAGTGAATAGGGCAATTCTTTTGTATTTTAAATTTTTGTTTTATTAGTTTAAAATTTTCTTTTACAGACGGCCAGCGCTTCTGCCTCTGGTGATCTACCGATGTCGAAATTTAAATTCACTGCCCTTTTATAAATTTTGTAGTTGAGAATTGTCAACTATTTTATGGTCAAAATTCGCAGAAGCACACATAAGAGTTTGCGTGTTTCAATTTGAGTTGTGTTCTGGGAATTTGTTAGAAGTTTAGTTGGATGGGTTCTAGGAATGGGAATCATGAAATGCGTTTTGAATTAAGCATTTCATGATGTCAAAGTTTTGGGAATTGAGTCAATGTACGACGAATTAACTTTTAGTTAAATTCGTTGTTCATGTGACTTAATATGGAATTTAATGTGGAATTGAATTAATGAGCGATAAATTAACTTTGGGTTAATTTATTTTTCATATGATTCAATATGGAATTGGGAGTTGCGTTATTGGTGGTATTGGGGATTGGGATGGGGTTATTTGGTAATATTGCGGGTTTGGATAGGAGTAGCGATTTAGGATCGCTACAGACATTACAATGACAAGGAGACACATGATCAGGCAGAGCATTCCACATTCGTGTGGTTCAGCTCCAGAATGACTCTCTAAGTTTATTTGTGCGCCTGAAGTTGACTTTCAACGTGGACTGATGCACATTTACAGATTGACGGGTGTCGGGGGAAGAGGTCTGGAGAGGCGAAAGCCACGGAAACGAACGTGATAATACCTTTAGAGGAGAGATAGTCATGATACGAGGGCAAGTCAATAAGTCTGGTAAAAGATAGAATACACTTCTAGTTCAATCCACTTTGACAGAGGTCCATCCAACTTGTTTAAACCTTCAGAAAAGTATAATTGTAATAGTTCCTCAAAATAAGCATTTGTGTGTGCGATGATCGGCTCATTTGATGTAAACCGATGACTGCTGAGCGATTTTTTCAAATTAGAAAATAAAAATAAGTCATTCGGGCTTAGATCTGGCAAATATGGTGGATGATCTATGAATTCAAATTTCAGTTCCTCAATTTTAGCCATTGAAACTGCACACGCATGCGCTCATGCATTGTCCTGTAGAAAGAGGACTTATTTTTTCTTCAAGGGAGGAAGATTTTCTTTTATATTCTTATTTAGCTGTACCTAATAATGCCGCATAATACTCCTGTTATAGTCTGTTCCTTTTCCAAATAGTCAATGAAGTCAATACCACAGGCATCCCAAAACACAGTAGCCATAATTTTTCCAGCTGATTTCGCCGTCTTTGCCTTCTCTGGAGCCCGTTGTCCTCCAACAATCTACTGTTCTGATTGTTTTCTGGTCTCAGGGGTGTAGTGGTGTATCTATGTTTCGTCTGCTGTTACTAATTTGAGCAGAAACTCATCTGGGTTGCGACTCATGCGCTCCAAAAGAGCCCTAGAAGAGACAACTGTTGTGGTTTTACTCCCCGAGTTGTGAGCAAAAAATGTATATATGTGTATTTGTTGGGATAATGTATTAATGCTTGAGCTGTTTCAGACTGTTATCCACACTTGTCTTCGACAAGTTGCTGTATGCAGTCAAATGGCTTCCCGCCTTGTTGAGCACAAACTTCCTCTGTTTCTAGGAACCTATTCAATGACCGTAAGGGGCTTACCCGAACTCTCCAATATATATAGTGCTGGATTCCCTCCAGCTCCTGGGCACTAACAAGGTCCAACTAGGTACAGGGCAGCCAGCCTTCTTGTTGTCAGCAGCCTCAGCTGTTCGCCACTGTCTCCGGCCAACTCAAACTATGACACCAAACAACAACTTTACTTCAGTCCTTCATGGACGACTTCTCTCTTTATTAACTATTAACTTAACAACAAATTATTTTGAATTCATCTTTTCAACTTCAAAACTAATAACTGTCTCCATTACGGGTTCTTTCGACTTCTTTCGTTTTCTTACTCGAACAAAGAAACTCCTAAAAACAACAGAAAAGACTCTAAAAAAGGACCACCCTCTCTCTCTCTATCGCTCGCCATCTCGCCTCTACTCCGAAAGGAAACTCTACCTAACCGACCCAACACGATGTCGGTTCGTGCCTCAGCTCGCAGTTAATTGTAGAATTATTAGTATAGAATTTTAAGTTAATGTGGAGCATCAAATAATAATTTAGAATTTTACGTTAATGTGGAGCATCAAATAACAGCAGATCCAAATAGATCCAAAGAAAATAGAAACAAGTCCTTACTGCCTCTGGGTGGGGCAATGGTAATGGGGGTTACGCAACACAACGCAGTTGTATTTGTTCTCAGCTGAGAGCAAATGCGGCATCCACATCGCAGACACTCTTTCCATACCCAAATTATCAGATACCTACAAGATATTTATAATATATATATTGTATTTGGCGGATGCCTAGTGAGGAATGATGCTTTCTAAAAACATACCATTAGTCATGCTACGAGCGCCGTCTCTTAGATTTTCTAAGGACTTATTGACCTGCCCCCGTACGTTGCGCCTACGTTCTAACGACAGGATTGAACGACTTACGACTGGGTCCCCAATAAGTTTCATTGCTCGTTTGTGCATCCTAGCGCGAACGTCTAGTACACTTTTGGACGCACCTGACCAAATATGGGAGTTGAATTCCACTTTGGGACGAATGCACGTCGTGTAAATAGTCTCCAGGTTGGATGAAGTGAAGTAATTTTGGTATCTCTTAAGGAACCCCATACATTTGTCCGCACTTTTCGCAGCTTCAAATATTTGGTCGCTCCAATTAAGAGTCAAATTAATTCGAGTGCCAAGCATTGATAGTTCTTTGACTCCGTCGTTGCAAGTGCTGTTCATCGACAATATATTAACTTTGAGGTTCGCCTTCTACGACTGAGTTTTTACGACTTTGAATTCTACTCGGTTAGATAATCCTCATTGATATATCTGGTTGAGGTCGGGATTGACTGTATTAAGCATATCCTGCTGATTGGTAATGAGGTGCGATAAATTTGGTCGGAACGTTCGTATGAGTTGAAAAACTCAATGGACTATCATCAGAATTGAGTTGTGGGTAGTGGACCATTTATGAAGATGAGGAAGAGAGCAGGTGAACTCTGGGGAACACCTGCATTAATTTGTTTAGACACAGATTTTGACACAATCAAGAACCACTTGGATTGAACGACAATCTGTTATCCTTTAGATCAATTGTCCACGCCATAGGAATGTAATTACGACAAAAGAGCTGTATGTCAAACTCGTATCCAAGCCGACAGCCTTTGCCTTCATTCACCAACTTCAGTATAACAACGGTCATGATAATAGCTAGAGAAAGGATAGGCACGATTTGTTGCGCCTATGTTCCAATGCCGGATTTGAACGACTTACGTCCAGGTTCCCAATAAGTTTCATCGATTGTTTTTTTTTTGCATCCTTCCAGTACGTGTAGTTCAGATACTTTTTTTATTTTTATTTTTTTATTAGACTTCTCTCGGGAGAGGCGAACCTATAGCGCCGAGTGGGCGCCCCGAGATGCCATCAAAAAAATGTTGCAGTTCTTTTTGAGCAATTGCAGGTTGGAACGCACCGGGAACACTCGCGTGGGAAGGGAATTCCAAAGCTTCCCCGCTCTGTAACGGAACGAGTTCTGATGCAGGGATGTTCGCGCCGTGAGGAGATGAATCACAAACGGGTGCGATCCGTCGGATTGTCTTGTGGAGCGCATATAAGCCGACTTGCGTGGAACAATACCAAGAATATCCGAAGAACAGTACCCGTGATAATATCTGGAAAACAGACAGAGGTCGGCTACGCGCATTCAATGTGATAGCGACTGTAGTCCCAACGTCAGCGCCGAGTCCCCGATCAGGCGGATCGCCCGCCTATGTATGCTCTCAAGTAGGTCGAGGGTATGTTTAGGAGCCGAGCTCCAAACATGAGAGCAATATTCGAGGGCGGGTCTCATTTGGGATTTATATAGAAGATTTATATGGCGATACTCGACACGTGTTTATGCCATGATACATTCCCACAGACCGTGACGCCGAGCAATTTCAAACTTTCCCCAGCCTCGAGGGCCTGGCCATTCATCATCAGCTGTGGAACCGATGATCCACTTTTCTTTGTGAATGTTATATATTGTGTCTTCGCTGCATTTAAGTCCACGAGATTGGCCCTTCCCCACTGCAGGACTTTATCTAGATCCTGATTCAGAGAGTCAATCTGTCTACATCTCAGCTGATGCGACACAGATGCACCAATCGGGCGAACACTCGAAAAGGAGGAAACAAGCGTACGATCATCCGCAAAACTGAACACTTTGTTATCCGTTGTCTCCAACAAATCATTTATGTAAAGCAAAAACAAGGTTGGAGCCAAAATACAACCTTGGAGCACCCCCGAAATAACAGGATACAGATCCAAACACTCCCCGTCCACAACAACCCGGATCGATCGATTCTCGAGGAAGCTCCTCGTCCAGTCGCAAAGTTATTGGGAAAGTCAATATGAACGAAGTTTGCTCAGCAATGCCCCGTGCCAGACGCGGTCAAAAGCCTTGAAGATATCCAATGCGACCGCCTTTGACTCACCATGCCGTTCAATCGCAGATGTCCATATATCGGTTATAAGTGTCAAAAGGTCTCCCGTGGACCGCCTGCCACGGAATCCGTATTGACGATCATTCAGAAGTCCGTTGCACTCCAAATACTTAACCAACTCTGTATTGGTGATTTTTTCCATTACCTTAGATCAAATAGACAGTAATGCTATCGGACGGTAATTTTGTGGGAAACACTTTTTTCCCGTCTTTGGGATTGGCTGAACTCGAGCGATTTTCCAACAGGCAGGAAAGGTCCTCCGTGCATAAGATAAGCGGAAGAGTCTGCCAAGAATCGGCGATAGTTCTGGAGCACAATTCCTAACGACTGTTGCTGGTATTCCGTCCGGGCCGGTTCCCTTCTACAATTCAGTTCAGGTAGAATGCGTCGAATAGTGCGCGACGAAATCTCACATCTCGCATCGAAAACCGTACCGGCGAGATCACAGGTGGTTCCAAAAGGCCGGGATCGAGGTTTGAATTCGCGGAAAATAAATTCGCGAACACATTACCTTTATCCTTTGAATTCGTGACTACCGACCCGCTGTCTGTCACCAACGGAGGGAAAGAGGAGGATGCGAAGTTACCGCTGACAGCTTTTGCCGTTGACCAAAAGGAGCGCGAACCAGTTGGGCACCTAACGAGCTTATTGGTCACCCAGTCGTTTTGAGCTTTCTTCGCGGTATCAATCGCCTCGTTGCACGTGTTTCTGATTCTAACAAATTTCGTTCTGTTAACATCGGTGGGATTGGAGCGCCATTGCTTAAAAGCTCTATTTTTTGCCACTGTAATCAGCTCGCATTTTTTATCAAACCAAGGTTTATCAAACGAACTTCGTTTGATCGAATGTGGAATATACATCTCCATCCCCAGAAGAATAATCTCTGATACCGACTCCGCGCAAAAGTTAACATCGGAGTTTCCGAAGCACACCTCGGACCATGGAAAGGATGCGAAGAAATCTCGCAAATCGTCCCAGTTAGCAGCCCTATACTTCCATACATGGTGAAACTGCCTAGGCCGGTTATTCGCTTGATATGCAAGTGCTTGCGCGACAGATACCAAGCAGTGATCAGAGTTTCTCAGTGGCGCAGAAACCTCTACGGTATAAATACTCGGTTCGGATGTCAAAAACAGATCCAGGGTGTTCGCATAATCGCCTCGGGCATCCCTGGCTACCCCACGAGTTAAGTCCAGATGTGGCTTGCAGCAGACATCTCCGCCAGCCTCCCAACTCCGTCGGTTCGGTTAGAATGTAACAACCAGTCGGAATTGTGCACATTAAAATCGCCAAGGACAACAATTTCAGAAGTCGGGTGGTTGATCTGTATCCAGTCGACGGTATGTGAAAGATGTTCGAAAAATGTCGCCGGTCGATCGTCATTCGAGGAGCGGTAAAGACAATAAAGAAATTTAACGGAATTCCTCAGCACGACCCTCAACCATATGATGTCCATATTATTGGGTTCCAACGCCTCCATGCTCTGGCAAGCCAGATTGGACCGCGCGAAGACGCAGACTCCGCCCTTAAAACGGAATCTCGAATGTAAGTCGTATCCTGAGCAACGAAGATATGTCGAATCAGTTGACGAATCGACCTGGGTCTCAGTTAGGGCAAGGATATCAGGTTGTTTGCAAATATTGGTGAATGTGATATGAATGCGCCTGACCAAATATTAGGATTGCAATCCGTTTTAAGGAGAATGCACAACTTGTAAATTATGGCCAAGGTGGATGCGGTGAAGTTTCTTCTTAGTACACTAAGAATATAAATAAACATCAATAAACTTTCTCATCATGTACCGGCAATCAGTGTTTCATTGACTCTGAGTGAGTTTCAAATAATTTCCTCAATGTGTGACCTTTGCTCTGGCGAAGAATTTTGCGCGGAAATTATCGGCGGCGTTTAAAGAACTTATGATGGAGGAGGAAGATAATCAGCGCCGTACGCCGGTGCACTACGCTTACTCCCCACAAATCCATTACCATCGAGAGATCGGTAGTTAGTCCTATGGGATGATAAAAAGAAGGAGACGATTTGTCAATCTTTTTGGGAATCGGTTGGATATTTGCTGACTTCCATCTACTTCGGCAACGGCTGGTAGAATAAGACAGATCGATTCATTTCCGACGCAGGTTAGCGTGTGAAGAAAAACATCTCTTCAAGAGAATTGGGGGAATGCCATCTGTACCAGCGGATTCGCTCCTTGAGTGAACCGTACGTGTTTGAAAATAAATCATCAGCCAGAATGTACAGCAAGTAGATTCGCTTTCTCTATTGCACTGGTGACCGATCTGTCATCGGCTATAAGCGAAGGAATGGAGGAGAAGGCCGAGTTTTGGACGTTTCTTTTTACGAATGCCAGATATTTTGACTAACTGCGGAAGAGTGTGGTATTTTTTTTTCTAGCTCTCTGGTTATGCCAGCAACTTGCGTGTATTCAGCACTGCAGTCATTTCTAGTGGTTTTCTTCAGTATTATTTGAATTTTACAGCCGGTACCTGTGTTGGCTCATCGACGAGTGGAGTTAAACTATTTGAATCGGGAAAGAGCGGGGCATACTGATCTTCAGGTGTTGTGTGTACGGAGTAGCGAAGCCACAGAGATTTATGCACATCGAAATCACCCGCAATAATAATTTCAGTGTGCGGATATAGGGCCAAGGTCTTATCGATAGAATCAGATAGAGCATTAAATTCATTAAAGAAAGCAATAATGTATGATATGCTGACGAGCGTGAAGAAGCAGAGGCTGATAAGCAATATCAGTTCGTATGTATGCGGCTAGACCACGATGTGGAAAGATCATATGCACTAAGTTATAACCGAGTATAGTAAAGTAGGAAATGTCTGTATTAGTTTTACGTGGGTTTCGATAAGTGCAAGGATTGCTGGTTTCTGATTTAATTTGGTCCATTGGTCATCACCATCCACAAGTTAAATTATGGCGCAGCCGGTAGGATCAAGGAAGCCCAAGTTCAATACTTGTAAGCGATTGAAAAGCCTCGATCTCTACAATAAACTCGAACGTACTGGGCAAGACTCCTTTACCCTACGTCCAGAGCTGAATCTAGCTCAGAAGTACGATTCGTAAAACTATTAAAAAAAATTGATGAGAAAAAAAAAAGTAATTTACAATTTCTAATAATAAACTACCTCAATCGTGGTCCTCGTCCGGAGGTACGATTTAACAACTAAACTATCAAAATTAAAAATAAATCGAAAAAAAAACGCTACAATACCACCATCAACCAAAGCGGTTACCACAGCAGCAGCAGAGAACAACTACAGATAAGTGACCTTTTTTTTCTTTTTCAATTAATAATTTTTGAAAACAATTGTGGAATTAGACCGTGGGGATTGTAACTATAGATGTCAACGTATGACACTGGTTCACTTACACCCACCAACGTCACGGTGGGTTCCGCCACAAACAGTTCACCAAGGAGAAACAAAATTGAAATACTAAAATTTGTTTTGCTGTGATTTGTTTTTTTGTTTTATTGTTTTTTATTTCAAAATAGTTTTCGTTTATATACATAAATACACTTCAATTACTACTTTTAATTTAGGTACAATAACGAGTTTTAATGTGTAAATTCTGATACAATAACGAATTTCGGTCTCTGGCACATATTCACGGAAAAGTTAATTTTGTAAATGCCTCCCGCCAACAGATAACACTCGACTTAGTGTGCTGTTTGAATTTCCACTTCTCTGACCGAACCCGGTGGCGATTAAATCTCGACTCCTTGCGGCGTGACCGGCCGCGGTGGTGATTGTAAAGCGACTGATCCCAATTAGGGATGGAAATTGGGATTTGCACCTCAAGCCAACCAATCAAGATCATTCTTACATCTGTGTTCTCTCATGTTCCCCGCCTATCGAGGTGAATAGTCAACGGACAAGAGAGAATGAGAGAATCAGACCGTAAAGTGCAATGATCTCGGGGTGGCTTGGCTTGTGTGCGTATACCAATGCAACCTCTGAGGATGGCCCACTGACCTAATTCGGCGACTGTGGGGATCTCAGAGTGCATTGAACTATGGGAAGATGAAAATGGAAAGGAGAGGCAAATGGTTTGTGCTATTCACCTGCAAAAAGAGGTCATTGGTCCCCAGCGAATAGAATGTCTGGGGGAAGTCAAGGGGACGCTAAATCGGCTTGGGAAATATTACCTTGGGAAACACGCTAAGTAATTCGGTAATTACCCAAGCCGTTGCACGATGCTGCCACCGCGTCGTTTGGGTCGACTTGGTTGTTGCTAACCAACACGAATTGCAATTTCCGGAGGAAATCTCGTGGGTTAGCGAAATGGAACTGCCGTATGGCAAAAAGGTAGCTAAACTCAATTATGCATTGTCTGCATAGAATAATGAATTTAGCTATGTGTCCTTTTGGAAAACATGGTTTTCAGGTGGAATAGCTTGTAGGGGGGGTTGGAGTTGAGGTGACACGCTGTTAGCGGTCGAAATAGGGCGGAAATAGTGGGTTGGTTCTCCATGTAGTATAGAGAACCCCCACAAGACATATTTTACATTTTAAATAAAACTAATTGACATCATAGCCATGTATAACATACTCTAATTTTAAATAGTCGTTATTTATTTTCTGCGGTGCATATTTTCTTGTCATGTGATATAATAAATTAAAAGATAAGCGGGATGTATTTCAACTTCTATATATTTAACAAAGCGACTTGTCACTAAATTGTGTTCTTTGACGTCTGTGTCTATCATCATCATCATCGGCACTACAACCGGGAACCGGTCTTGGCCTTATTTAGCAAGTCCTGAGGCTTGTTAAATTTTCCATAATGATTTGTTTTTTCTCCGGGCGAGGTGATTAGTCTTGCGCCAGAGGCTTCCCGACGTCTGTGTCTATATTTGTGTATATATTAATGGTTAGATAAATAAAATACTACACAGAATACCCTTGCCCCCCCCCCCCCCCCCCCCCCGCTACCCTCTATACTTCTATACACCCGGTTTACACATAACCCTACCCCTGACCGTGTATAGAAGGCCACAACTCTAGCGACGTATCACCCAACTCACCAAAGCGACTTTGAAGCTGAGCAAGGTAAGTAAGAGAAAATTATAATTTAACAATTTGGATTTAACTCTTACCACATCCACGGAGCAACCAGCTATAATTGATTCGAAAACACACGAATTAAAACGTGAGAATATGGCGGTCGATGAGACCAACGTTGTGATGTTGTCAGCACAACTAATCCCAATCTTTTCTAGGGAACGAAACCCACATATAGGGGTAAATGTTGCAGAAGGACCTTGAGCTGTCTCCGGTTAGAAGAACATGAGTTTTTCTACAAATCCTTCCTACCACGTTGCGTGAAGAAGCTTCTACATTGTTCGAGTCCACTCCGTTCTCGTCCTTTTAAGAAGGCGAGGATCTGCCGAGGAAAGTTTAGCAGATTTTGTCAATAAACCCAGCGGAAGCAGTCGTCTTGTTCCAAATAAGTTTAAAGCAAACATTGGAAAGATGCAAACGGGCGGTGGAGAAGAAATATGGATCCGCGTCTACTGAGGGTGTAAACGTACAGCTGGATGACTTTGCCAGGAATGTGTACACACAAGGGCTGGTAAATCCATACCATCGACAATTTTTATTGTTGATGGGTGAGGTGCTCCTTGACTTTCGAATGCAAAGGACGTTGGAGTTGGAACAAATACAACAACCTCTACTGTCAATAAACCCTTCGTAGGCTTCCTTGAACCACCTTTCCTCTATGCACCAATAACACTCCCAGAAAACCAAAAGCCAATTTCAGGCGACGAGTTAGTACAAATAATGCACAACTCTCTAGATGTGGAAATGATACTGTGGCGGTTCCGCCAAACCCCACTGTCTACTTACTCGAAGAAGCCCCATAACTACAACCCAACCTTCATAGTTTTCCGCTAATGCAATTGCATTAGCACCTGTAAATGCTTCACGCATCAAGTATCTAATGTATTTAGCTAAAAGCTCCTGGAAGAGAATTCTTACCATCATTCATTAATTCGAATTCAAAATTACCTACATGAATTCGGTCCAAACTTCATAAATCCCAAGTACAATTCGGCACCTTCGGTTGCCAGGCAAATCCCAATCTTATCATACGCATTTTCCCTAGACGAATTCCTGAAAACGAAACAATTTGGTTTACATTAATGTAACCATTATAACAGGGATAATAAACATCGCGTCGCCTATTCCCAGCCTCATCATGTGTACAATAAATCCCTTTACATACACACTGGCTGGCGACCTTTTTCTCCCTATAAACTATCCAACGCAGCTGCAAACAATTGGTGTAAACGACGCTGAAACCAAAACCTATAGCATAGGCAAATGCAAATAGGAATTGTGTACTTACCCTTGGCAGCGGTGCCATAAACACCAATTCCCTATGACTATGCTAAAACCAATTAGCACCATGTCCACCAGCATTGCGGTCTATCAATACAGCTGCAATGCACATCATAGACAATTATCTATACGATCTCTTTGTCCTACAATATTTCTGGATCTGCTTCCCATGACCTTCCGACATGAGCAAACAGAAATCCATTACTAACCAATGAGATACGGCTTGTTTACTTAGCCGGACTCACATATCATTGATGCACATTATTCCCTTTCTTTGTTTTCAGATTCGTTCTCATGGCCTTGTCCCATGAAAGAACCAATGTTCACACATACATGTGTGCCACTACGGTCTTCTCTATGAGATCTGGTTACCTACCCCCAAAGAGAGACTTTACGTTTCTCTTGGGATAGAAAATGCATCCTCAAATTAAGAGAGCCAGTACCACTGGCCGAATTTCCTTTGCCACCGAATTCATATCGCGGAGTCTAAGTCCAACAACCGACCGCGACGGTCGTTTTTCACACTCCCGCTCTCCGGTGCGCACGGGGAGGCGAATAACCATAAGTCGACTCGAGAAAGCGCGCTTTTAATTAAAAAAAAGTTTAATGTCGCATACGTTGTTGCTGTGCGTCCGTTTTATCCTTGGTGTAATTATTTTGTTTCTATAATCTAATTAAGTCCAGTAAGATTTATGGATCAATAAAAATGATAAAATTAAAGAATTAACTCCGAACAGCATACACGGGTGGTGGGGTGTAAGTTGGTGTGCCAGACAGGGGCACGGATTCGCTTTAATCCCCGATACTTGAACGCCGAAAAATTATCACCAAAAGGAAAGATAAGAAATGAAATTCACTGTTGTGTAGTTTAATTGTTTAGTATTTCTTTTATTTGTTTTAACTTTGGGCCATAGACCCATCAGTTTGGTGTGGAGAATTGCCTCCTATAAACTCTTCTTGAAATACGTCTCTAATTATATACTTGTAACTTTTTTGTAGTTCAGCAACAATACGATTCTTCAGCCGAGAATATTTTGTTCGTTGTTCCATAAGCAACGAATTTAAATGTGTGCACACGCGCTGGTAGTTGAATAACGACTGACTGCAAAGGGGATGAAGATGGGTAATTTAATTTTTGAACACAGGACAACCAATAGAGATCATACTTCTGCTCTCTCATTGCCACGCCCGTCGATGTGTGGTGAATACATCGGTTAATTCAATAGGCGACGAACATTAGAGAAAAAGGAAACAGAAACACGATGTATGATGATCTCGGGGTGGTTTTGGTTATGTGCATGAATCAATGTACTTTGAGTGATCTCAGAGTACATTGATCTGTACGAAGACAGAACTGTAAAGGAGAGGAAAAATAGGCTGGTGCTATTCACCTGCGAGAAGAGAGCATGGATCCCCAGCGAATGAAGTGTCTGGAGAAAGTGGAAAGGACGCAGACTTGGCTAGGGAAATGTGATCATGGGAATTAAACTAAATGCTTTGATAATTTCCCCAGCGGTTGTATGATTATGCAACCGCGTCGTTTGATCAGACTATGCCCTTGCTAACAGACATGATGCGAATTCCGGTGGAAATCTCATGGGTTACCGAAATGGGGTTGCCGTATGGCGAAAAGGTAGCTAAACTCAATTATGCATTATTTGCACGGGATAATGAATTTAGCTATGCGTCCGTTTAACATGATTTACAGATGAAATCGCTTATAAGGGGAATAAGGGTAGAAATGACGCGCTGAAAGCGGTCGAAATAAGGTTTGAAATTGTGGGTTGGTTCTCCATGTGGTATAGATAACTCCCACAGGTGTTTTATTTGTCCAGGTGATTGCTTTTCTGGTAAACAGCTTGCTGCGGTGGAACTTTTGATTCGTAATGGGGATTGAAGTGAATCAGGGCCGTACGCCGGTGCGTTATACTTCATCCCCACAATACCGCACATGCAACCTATTATACAAGGGGGTTCTGCAACCACAAGGCCCCTTACCTCACGCCGACCAAACATACAGAGGAATTGAAGGAAAAACAGATCATCCCAGAATGTCAATGACACAGGATGCCCTCATCATCAAAATAACTTCTACGGATTGTGTGTAAAACGGAGAAACACACCCTCTTGCACACAATGCCAGCAAGTAAATCAACATACTCGTGACTCCCGGCAATTAAAGAGACAAAAAGACTCCGAAAGTCGAAACAATTTAAACAGGGAAGGTAACAAGGCCCCCCTTAAACATAGGGCAGGTTTGCGACTTCTGTGGCCATCAAGGCCACAATCTAGGGTCCTGTCAGCAAAAGCTGAAATGGGAATCGCGAATTCAATGCCCGTCTGCAAAAATTTTCATGTGGGAAAGATGGTTTTGATGAGGTATACAAGTGGCAAAGGCAAACAAACACCTATTTGGAAGGGCTCCTTTCTCGTCACAGCAGTAACCAGAGCGGACAATTCGACCATAAAAGTTGCTCGAAAGTCAATAGTGGTTCATAACAATAAACTGAAATCTTATTTCTAGCTTCCACCGTTAACCCAGCTCCAACCTTCACTCCACTGCTAATTTCTCTCTTCTTTGCTTAACCGTCGACCAAACCAGTTCAGTTCTTTTCTCAATCAGGAAAATTCCAATCAATCTTGTAAATAAAGGTCATTATTACTAGAAGAAAGCAACCAGCGTGTAATCTATTTATTTGGAGTAGGATTATTTCTGCATAAAGGTAATCTTTTGTCCATAGACAACAAATTTAGCATTTGATTCCACCCGCGGAAGCAACGTCGCTACACACCAAAGGAGCACCGTGTTCTCAACGCAACCACGCCAGGAGACCCCACCGTGTTCAAAACGCGTGTGTTCAGCGCCTGTCTGACACACAAATCTTTTTGGCCAGGAGACACCATCGTGTTCCTGACTGCGCGTATTCAACGCTTGTTGGATACATTTATTGGTCCTTCGAGCCGGATCCAGTCTGTGGATCCAGATTCGCTACTGCCAGTTCGCAACATATAAGATGGTCGCGGGACATTCAAGTCCAGACGCCAAGACCCCAAAGATTGTGTTTTTAGATAGTGTTTGTGAAAATAGTGTAGTGAATCCAGTGAAAATATCCAAATCACACGGAAATGTCGGCACCAATGTCAACGCCCAGAAGACTGAACATGACAGCTGCATTGACGGAAAACCTCATGGCGATCCAGTTCGCCTCCCAAGAACGGATATCCTGTGCTTATTTCAATCTCGAAAAGAGAGGTCCGCCAACGTTGGTCGAGGTAGAACTACATCAGCACAAGCTCCAGAGCCAATGTGAAGACATCATACGGAACCATGAGGAGATAAAACGCCTGGCCACTCCAAAGATGACCCGCGGCCACCGCTACTTCGTGGACAGATTCATCAATCAGGCCGAGAAGATGGTTCTGAACGAGGTCACAAAGTTCATTGAGGCAAAGAACGCTCTCAAGGTCGACCGTCCGACCGCATCCATGACTGCGACGGACAGCGTCATTCAACGATCAAGTAGTTTGCCGCCATTGACGTCACAACCACCTTGGTGGCCAGGAACTCCATCAACACCTGGCCTTCTAATGCCAAGTGACCATCCATCCAGATTACCATCACGAATGATGCCACCGGACCACACAACCCATACGGACGACAAAGGTGTGACGACAGACACCGGAAAGCCAGCCAAGGCAGGTGCTGCCGAAGTGAAAGAAGTGAAAACTGTAGCAGCACCCACCGCTGACACTACACTACAAAGGAAGGCTGAGTTCAGCACGAAGGCACCAGCTGCCAGTGCACCAGCACAAACGAAGAAATATGACACGAAACCCGATGCATCACAAGAAGGAAAGAAGCCTGCTTCGGAGAAACCCACCGATCAAGGCAATGATATCAAATCAACGAGACTGCTCGAGGCTCAGCTTGCGCTCGACCCAGTCTCCCCAGATACTATGGACCATGCCGATCAGCTCGACATTAGCGAGGTGCCGTCAGTACAGTTGCCAGAAGTCGCCAACAACCAAGCGGTTAAGGAGCCGCACACACTCCCAGTGAAGAAGCACCAGCGGGACCATCACCTGGCCGTTCCTCGTGGGTTGCGAACTTACAAGTCCGACCCAGAAGAACTGGTCCACCTTGAACCAATCCATTTCACGAAGACGTCATCAACTGTCCCAGCAACAGTAGCCGCACCCAATGTCACCAGTGACCATGACCAGGGACAGAATCCGTTTAATAATCAGTCTCATCAGCAACATCCATTGCAACAGCAACAACTACCGAAGCATCAGCAGCAACCTTCAACAGGAACTGGCCGAGGAGCAGACCAAACGCATTTGTCATTCACCAACCAATCGGCGATGTAGATCGACCCAACTAATTGTAATTCGCTGTACTACTCGGATGGAAATCTTCCATCAACCGATGGTCTCGCAACAACTTCCAATAATAAAAGCAACCAAACCGAGACAACGGGTGGCCAACCTCCGGTCAATGACAATCATCAAGGACGACGGCTAAAACATGTAGCCTCCCCGATGGGGATAGTAGATCGCAATGCCCCGCTTGGCGGGCGGCGCCTCCCATCATTCAAGAATCAACCAGCATGCCTCTCGGTAACCAAGAAGAGACGGTATTTTCCTCAGCCCAGTAGGCACTGGGTCCGCACCTGTCATTCCGCCAGGACCCGCGGACGGTGCCGTGGAAGAAGCCACATCAAACTCAACGTTGCGGCCTCACATGCCTAAGGCCACATCCCATCGGTAAGTTTCGTTTCAGTACTTTCGACCACCAGCCCTTACGTGGTCATTGGTCGTGGGTTGCGAATTTACAACTCTAACCTAGATCAAATGGTCAGTTCTGTGGCAAAAGGTACCGAACATCGACGACGAAACTCTTGTCGTCACCAATCTGTCGACCATCACCAATTCAAGGCGGACGGCTCTCTTCAGACATCCGCATCACTAGAAGTCCACGGCCCTGGGCCTCCGGCCCCTAGAACGAACGGATTCGCCAATGATTGGCGAATGCATCCGCAAGCAGTCACCCCCAAGTGAGCGGAAAAGAAGCCATACCATTCCCAAGACAGATGACCAAAGTGCCGCCTGCACAGAGATCAACCCGACAATTGTTCTGATGCACGTAACACCGCCGAAGCCCCCACGAAAACAATTGCCAGGCATGTTCTGTGAGGCGCACCACTACATCTACGTTTGCGGGGGTTTTCGCTTCCTCACCCCTGATCATCGGAAGTCTGTTGGACGAAAAAGGAAACTGTGTCTAAACTGCTTAGGTCGCCACCTCATACGCGACTGCCTCCCCAACAAGGTGTGTCGACGATGCAATCGAAGACATCTTACCTTGCTGCATGTGCCAACCACAGCACCCATCAAAGCATCCAGGGTAAAAGTGACCAGTCCAGTTAGCAGCCACTACATGACCCGTTCTTGGCGGTTGCGAATTTACAACTCCAACCCAGAAGAGCTGGTCGACCATACGACTGCTGACAGTTCCCCGCAGAGGACAAATAGAAGATATTGTCGACGTCTACCCCGGAGATCAGATTCAAGGCACCATTCAGCTATCACCATCAACCACGCGCAATGCCCCGTTTGTCGGGCGGCGCTCCTCAGTATCCAGGGGCCGACCTAGTCCCAACCGCAGCATCCGAATGAACGCTGCGGCCTCAACCGCAAACGACCGCATCGTTCCGGTCACTAAATTCGAAGAGGTACCAATGGACGCAGCACTCGTCACCACCACTTGTCTCGAGGTAGTAAGACCAATTCCCAGCCATCGCGTGTTTACCGATCGTGGGTTGCGAACTTACAGCTCTAACCCAGATCGCGTGGCCAGTTCCATGACCAGCAAAGATCACGGCCTCCAGCACCGAAGGGGAGCATCCCATAGTCATCATCAACCCACCGGGCCGTCCAAGACACCTCCGTCTTCAACACTTTTCAGAGCGGGCGGCTCTCTCATAATCGACCATCGACGTGACGGTGGACTGCGGCGTATCGCTATCAGCCCACTCACGACTACCATCGCCAAAATAGGCATTCTTCCATTGGAGGATATACCCCCTCCTGGACCATTCATCAGATCCCCATCCCCAGCTCCGGATAACCATCCCCTGGAGTCAGATGATTCGCCAATGACTGGCGAAGGCGGGCGGAATGTTGCGGATTCGCTCTTGACCATTCGGCGAATTCGCAATTAAATTAATTGTGGCACCACCTGAATCAGATAAGCGGCATCACCTAAGTAATGTCAGCAATCGGCTGACATTTTTTCTTTGAATTAATTCTGTTGGTTGTCAATTGACAACCACTTTTCTGTTATGTTATGCTAATTTCTCTGTTCTTTGTTTAACCGTCGACCAAACCAGTTGAGTTCCTTTCTCAATCAGGAAAATTCCAATCAATCTTGTAAATAAAGGTCATTATTACTAGAAGAAAGCAATCGGCGTGTAATCTATTTATTTGGAGTAGGATTATTTCTGCATAAAAGTAATCTCTTGTCCATAGACAACAAATTTAGCATTTGATTCTAACCACGGAAGCAACGTCGCTGCACACCAAAGGAGCACCGTGTTCTCAACGCAACCACGCCAGGAGACTCCATCGTGTTCAAAACGCGTCTGTTCAGCGCTTGTCTGACACACACATCTTTTTGGCCACCATCGTGTTCCTGACCGTGTGTATTCAACGCTTGTTGGATACAATATGAATGAATCATCATCATCATCGGCACTACAACCGGGAACTGGTCTTTGCCTTATTTAGCAAGTCGTGAGGCTTGTTAAATTTTCCATGATGAATGAATATGTACTCTTAAACATATATTAAGAAAATAACTTTTATTTACTTAATAAAACGTTAAGGGGGTATTCTGGTCTAGCCGCACGAATTTAACGCAATTTTTGAAGTGCTGTATATTTTTACTATTCATTTTTTTATAGGATGTTTATTAATATTTCAAGAATACAGTAAAAAAATTGAAAGTAAAAAATTTAAAATTCAAAAAGTTAACATCTGATGAAGTGGGGGATCTCAAAAAGTAGGCACGCGACCATACACTCAGCCCTCCTCGCAATCTGAAAAAAAATAAAGATTATTAACTTACAGAAATGCCTCTATCGTTGGAACTAAAATAAGGTGAAAAAAATTTCTTTTTACCAAATTGGCGACAGCTTGAAAAAAAAATTATTTTTGTACCACTTTTTCTTAGTTTTTCGAATTTTTTAATGATAGTTAACATTGAAATTTGGGGATGAGGATAGTTCATGCAATGGAAAAGCCTATAAGGAAGACATATACTAAATTTGAAGTAAATCGGTTCAGTAGAACTTGAAAATCGTGGGTATTGTTTTAAAAAAGACAGTTTCGAGAAAAACGCGTAATTGCTTACATGTAATTATTATAATAATATATACATTTTCCAAACAATATTTTATGAGATACTCGTATAAATCCTCGAATACGAATTTCATCACCTTTATAAATGAAACCAAATCGAGATTTTGTATCTCGAAAATACACATTTTCGTACAACAATCTCGATTTTTGGGTATCCTGAGTGAGATGTTGTGTTTACTTTAGACAAGAATTCAATTTCTTGAATTCTTACGAAACTATTTCACAGATGTGGATGTGTAGAAAGGGATTCGGGTTTGTTTGTTCTATTTGACGGGATTTTCCCAGATTGAGATGGGTTTTGAATTTTCATGATGCCGTGGAGCGAATGTAGAACAATAAACGAATATTAGATTCGTTTATTGCGAATTTGATTTTAATTTAAGATTTTGGATTTAATTATGCCGTGGGGCCAGCTAATAAGCGATAAACGAATGTTTGATTCGTTTATTGCGAATTTTGGTTTATGTTTGGGTTTTTTCGGGTTTTGATTGAATTTTGAGTTTTGGAGTAAAATAACTGGCATTTGGATGTGGAAATGGCGCGGGGGGGGGGGGGGGGGGTGGGGCTTTTTAGAGCACTACATCCTCCCCTCCTTCAAAAAAGAAAATTAATCTTTACGAGATAAATTCTCTGAAAAGTGGTATGATCGAGGGCAAAGGGTGATGTTATCGCGATTCGTTACATATTTTACGATTTAAATGGTTACTTTAAATTTTCATTGTAGTTACAACAGCTTGTTTCTTTTTTCAATTTTTGTTCTTGTTTTTATTACGAGGGTTGCCTCTTATGTTTCGGGATTTGGCAACCCTAGTGTTGCAATCCGGCAATTGACAGCTCTGTCGTAAAGTTGGACATTTTTGAGGTTATACGCACTCAGAACGTTTTGACATACGAGCGCTATTTGTGTTGTTTACAGTAACTTAAAAGATTCATCTCGGCCCAAAAATGGAATTAAATCGTCAACATTTTCGTGCGATTATTTTTTACAACTTTTGGCGTGGATTAACTCAGCAACAGTGCATCGATGAACTTAATTCAATTTTTGGCGATGAAGCTCCATCAAAGGCCAGTGTTTATCGATGATATGGTGAATTCAATCGTGGTCGTAGTTCACTCCAAGATGAATTTCGTGAAGGTCCTCCAAAATCAGTTGTTGTTCCGAAAACCATTGATGCTGTGCGCGAACTGATATTGGAAGATCGTCATGTGACCTATGGTGAGATTGAGACAACCTTAGGCGTTAGTGGGACCAGCATACATTCAATATTGCATAAACATTTGACTGTCAAAAAAATTTGTTCGCGTTGGATCCCACACAATTTGTCAATCGCCCAAAAAAAGGCTCGTGTCAATTGGTCGAAAGAAATGCTCAAAAAATACGGTCGCGGTGCTTCGAAACACGTCTATGACATCGTGACAGGTGATGAATCGTGGATTTACGCGTATGAGCCCGAAAGTAAACAGCAGTCAACTGTCTGGGTGTTTCAAGATGAGCCAAATCCAACAAAAGTTGTTCGCGCACGAAGCACTTCCAAGCAAATGGTCGCCTGTTTTTTCGGACAAACTGGACATGTCGCAACCGTACCACTAGAACAGCGCAGAACAGTCAATTCTGAGTGGTACACAACCATTTGTTTGCCAGTTGTCTTCCAAGAAATCAGGAAAACCGAAGACGGATCACTCTTCACCACGACAATGCGAGCTCTCACACATCGGCTGCGACAACTGCATTTTTGAGCACCCAAAACATCGATTTGATGGGTCATCCGCCGTATAGTCTTGACTTGGCACCGAATGACTTCCTTTTATTCCCGTACGTAAAAAACAAACTGAGAGGTCAACGTTTTTCGACACCTGAAGAAGCGGTTGCTGCATTCAGAATGCATGTGTTGGAGATACCTCAATCAGAGTGGCAAAAGTGCTTCGACAATTGGTTCAAACGCATGCAAAAGCGTATAGATCTTCATGGGGAATATTTTGAAAAACAATAAAGTGGTTTTCGATGATCAATATTTGTTTTTGTTCTCTAATCCCGAAATATAAAAGGCAACCCTCGTATAAGTATTCAAAGTTGATTTTCTTAGTTTACGGTAGAGTGTTCTTCAGTGTTTTGTTACATTTTTATAAATTCTAAATTTATGTGTTAAACTAAAGGCTTAAATTCACCATTTTTCTTATCGTGTATAAGTACATTTTTCAAGTTTTGATATTGCAATTACATATATTAAAAAATATTAATTACTTCTATAAAATAAGGTTATTTTAAATAAAGTATTAAATTCAATTCGTGATAATATATACGGATAAATATTAAGTAAGTCGTAATAATGTATTGTATTACTGCTTGTTTATTATATAGGAATTTACATTATTTACAGAGTGTATTTCTGTTTTCTTTTGATGACTTTTCGTTGTCCTTATTTGTCGTGTATATATTTATTTATTTTTATTTATTTTTTTTTTCATATATTAGAAAGTTAAACTTAATTCTTTTTTTGCTTTGTTTTTTTTAAATTCATTTTGAGTTAAGCTAA
Organism: Microdon myrmicae; assembly: GCA_963931805.1. Classification (NCBI taxonomy): domain Eukaryota; kingdom Metazoa; phylum Arthropoda; class Insecta; order Diptera; family Syrphidae; genus Microdon; species Microdon myrmicae. The sequence goes on along the minus strand of OZ007497.1, from coordinate 28,009,538 downwards.
AACATTTTTAATTCCTTATTTTGCTAAGGATATATGTGATTGGGTTAAGTGAAGAATGTTTCATAGATATTTGAAATTATTATATTTGTATTTAATATTGTATATTTCATAGATTTTGGTTTATTTAGTTAATTTTTTTTTATACTTAAATTTATATATGTTTTTTTGTTTACAAATTAAGATCATTTATTGTTAAAATATTTTTGTTCATTTATTTAAATTTTAAGTTAATGGCAATTAATTAAAATATTGTATAATATTTACAAAATTATCATATTGAGGGAGTTAATATTTGTTTCATCATTTATATGAATTTGGGGGAGATTCTCTTCATAATATAAGCTATTTAAAGATTTCTTTCTTTTATATTTTGCTTATTTTCTCCTGAGTTGTTAATACTGTTGTATTATTTACAAATTTTCTTTGTTTATTATAGACAATTTTCTTTTAGATACATAAATTACCCAAAACAAAGTTGGTTGTTTTATTTGATTTATTTGCGTTATTATGTATATGTATCTATTTTGTTTTTGTACAATAATTTGTTAAGAGGGGAATTAAATGTTATTAATTACATATTTTCTATTTAATTTACATATAGTATTATTGTATTTTTTATTTTTTCATTTTTATATGTGAGAATTAGTGTTTTATTTGTATGTTCATACACCTATACATATATATTTGAATAATAAAGAAAAGCCATTTGTTTCCTTTTAAGTTTGTCTTTAAATTTGTGAAAATGTCAGGGTTGGGTTGTGTAACATTTTTCAAAGTTCGGACAGTAAAACCATCTATGAAAGGCATTTTAAAGGATGCAGAATTCATAATAAATTTTTGAAGATCAACCATTGTTTTATTTGTAAAAGGGATTTTGATAATTTGTTTATTTTTATGTTTAATTTGTAGAACCCATTTTAAATTTGAAAAATTAGATAAACGAGGGAAACGATGCCGACAAACAAGAAATTTGAAAGAGGTAATTTGATACAGCTGTTCTTTACAGGCTTATATTCTACTGTGACTTCTTGTTCCCCAGTCTTACTTTTAGCTGGGAATCTTTGTTCCTCAGGCTGATTAGATGCTGGGAGTTCTTGTGGTTTTTGTAGCGATCCTAAATCGCTACTCCCATCCAAATCCCCAATTTTATCATTAACCTACATCCAAATCCCCAATATCATCATTAACCTACATCCAAATCCCATAAATCACATGAGCGATAAATGAAACCAAAAGTTAATTTGTCGCACATTGATTCATTTCCCATTAACCTACATCCAAATTGCAAATTGAATCACATGAGCAACGAATTAAACCAAAAGTTAATTCGTCGCACAATGACTCAATTCCCAAAATCCTGACATCATGAAATGCCTAATTCACAACGCATTTCATGATTCACTTTCCAAGAACCCATTCAAATAAATCCTTAACCAATTCCCAGAACACAATTCCAATTGAAGCACACGAAGTCTTATGTGTCTTTCTTGGAACTTTTACACCAAAATAGTTGACAATTCTCAACTGAAAAAATAATAAAAGGGCAGTAATTTTCGATTTCGACTATTAGTAGATCTTCAGAGGCCGAACCGCTGGCCAACAAAAATAAAACAAATCATCAGTAAGGTTCCGGAGGCCGAGACCACGGCTAGAAGGCATACGAAAAATAAATTTAAACCTTTAAATCAAAACTCATTGCTGTTTTTTGTCTTGCTCACCGTAAAAACAAATTGACTATACTTATCTTATATGTTGGGACGGACTACCACATCAGGACCGATCCTACCATTAAGGTGTTGTATTCCAGAATACTACCCTTTATTAAATTTAACACATCCTTAAAAGCTTCCCTTAACATATATTACATTCTCACTTAATACATACCATTCATAAACATTCACAATATTGCCAGTTACAGCACATTTAATAACCTGCACCTTTTTATTCATTCAAAACATAGTAACTTTGATTTTCGTCCAAATTTTATTCATGTTAACAGTCACAGAGACCTTGTTAAAAGTTGTTTTGTTCATGTTATAATTTCCAGTAAATTAGAACACAATGTTCTATAAGTATAGAGAAATTTATATTGTAAAGTCAGTTTGAGTTTGGAGTTGAGTTCAGTTAGTTGGTTGCCAATCAATGAATTGAGGAAGTTGAGAAGTAGTTTGAGTTTTGTTATTAAAAAAAAAAAAAGGGAGAAGCTGTAATAAAATTAAACAAAGTAACACACAATAAAAGAAAAGAAACATTTTTCAATTCAAAACCGGACAACTTTATATCAAGAATTGAATTAAAACAAAACGCGAATTGATGAAAGAAGATTTAATAAAGGAATAATAAAAGGTCCCCGCTCTTCCCTCGATAGAGGAAGCACGGCGCCAGACGTCAACAACGGACCAGCGACACCGTCTCCCCCAATCCGGGTGCCAGCAGACTCGAAAGGAACCTACCCGCTAGGGTAAGCAAAAATTAACATGAAACAATCATCATCATCATCATCATCATCGGCACTACAACCGGGATCCGGTCTTGGCCTTATTTAGCAAGTCTCGAGGCTTGTTAAATTTTGCATAATAATTTATTTTTACAGGCAATGTTATTAGCCTTGCGCCGCAACATGAAACAATAACCTTACAAAATGGCGCAGCCGGTAGGATTTAGGTAAGGCCACAGAGCGGACGGTTCTGGTAAGAGCCAATAAACCCTAAATCCTACAAACCTATCAAAACATCCAACTACATCACCAACAAAAAAAAAAAAAAAAAAGGAGAAACGACCACTGTCAAAGACATCCACACAAGGATTAAATGTAAATGTAAATCATCAAAAAAAGTACACGGGATTGGACCTAGAATAACCTGGAAATTAGTAAAAATCGAAGAGGACTTATTGACAAGAGGAGTTCTATATCACAATACGATCCAGAAAACTAAGGAAGAAATTGCGGAAATAAGAAGGAAAATCGAGAAGAAACGCAAGCAGAAGGAATACAACAAGAAAACCAAAAAAATAAGTGAAGAAAAGAAGAAAAAGAAATTGAATGCCAAATCACAGGGACAAAAACAAGACGAGAAGTACGACCAAACAGCCAATGGACAACAGTAGCAGCAGAAGCAGAACAACAGAGAATACCTAAAATAAGTAAGCATTTTTGTTATTTTCTTTAATCATTAGTTAAGACATTATTTAATTGAATCCCTTGTTTAAACACAAAAACATAAGCTTAACCATACTCTGCCCCCTCAACTCCGCTGGAACTATCTGTCCAGATTGTGCACCTACTTACAATTTGTATTTTGTATTTGTATATTTGAATTTCCAAACAAATTAATAATATTGAAACTCGCCCTTGGGATAGCAGACACCTAAAACATACATACCTGTACCTCCTCTTCCCCGTTCATATCGCCACTACAATTCTATCTTCTTTTGATCTATGGAACTAGGAACCACCCCAAACCCGAGTACGCCCCACGACCTTGTGCCTCCTTCACCCAAGAAACTCCGTAGCGAAACTATAATCGAAATAACCCCTCCGATCAAAACTCGCGACCCCAGCCCAAACCTATCAGAAATTTCAGCTCCTCAGCACCAAACGGATCTCGCAACCTTTGAAACAATGGCTATTGATTATACAAGGGTTGCGAAGCTGTCAGCACAGCTAATCCCCATCTTCTCCGGGGAATTAAATCCGCATATAGGTGCAGAGCTGGAAACATTTTTGGATTGTTGCAAGAGGGTCTTAAACTGCCTCAGGACTGAAGAACACGAGGCTTTCCTACAGATATTCCCCACGAGACAGAGGGGAGAAGCTTCTGCCATATTCGCGTCCACGCCGTTCGCAACCTTTCAGGAGGCCGAGGATGTGTTGAGAAAAGTTTATTTGTAGAAAATTACAAGGACCTGGTAAATAAGCTTTTAGCTATTCGACAAAACCCAGTAGAAGCTATTATCTTATTCCAATTACGACTGAAAAAATCGTTAATGGAATGCAAGAAAGCCGCGGAGCTAAAATATGGTCCCACACTGTCCGAGGCGGTAAAGACACAATTAGATGACTTTGCAAAAAGCATCTTCAAAAAGGGGCTAATAAATCCTTACAACTAGAATTGGAACAGGTACAGCAAACTCAGTCACCAACAACATTCTCCGTTCAACCCAATAGCACCGTGGCCCAACAATCTCATCCTTCTGTCTCAACCCTAAACCCACGGGCCCCTAACGTTAACAAATCTTTCGAAGCTATCTCACATACAACACAAGAAACTAAAGTGGTACCGTACACCCAACCAACCTTACAAGAACCGCCCTATAACCGAGAAGTGGCGAGATATCCCCAACAGGCAATGTATGGAGCAACAACAGCACTAACCCGAAGTCCCCCGCCCAGGTGAAGAAAACAAGATACCCGTGTAACCTGTAGTTATTGCAGAAAATTAGGACACACCTATGCAGAATGCAACAAAAGAAAAAACACCCCTTTCTGCACACACTGCCAACAGGCAAATCACGACATCCGTGACTGCCGACGGCTAAAAAGCCAAAACGAAACAACAAACAGGAATACAAACAGAAACAGCCCTACACGGCACCGTACGGAACACACACATGGACCCAGAGTATTACATATAAGCCAGGCCTGCGAATTTTGTGGTCAACCGGGCCACAGTCTGAATGAATGCCAACAAAAAAGGATATGGGAGTCTCGGGATCAAGCGCACTATTCGGGAAACGGTCCCCGGTCGGGCCAAAATCCCCAGACCCGACCAAATCAATAAAAAAATCAAGGGTGCCACCTCAGACGCCGACATTAGCCTGCCCAATTGTCCACCTCCCCCTGGACATAAGCAAAGACGATAAGGTACGCCTAGTAGTGGATACATGAGTTGAGGTAAGCTTGATCAAGAAATCAAAAACCAAGCAAGACAACGTCCCAATAGTTACCGGGGAAACCTGCACTTTAGAAACACCGTTTGGTAAGGGAAAAACCCTAGGAAGTTGTGAGGGAAATTTCAATTTGAAATCTAAAATTCCCTGCACGTTCCAAGTGGTGAGCGATATGCCCGATCTTCCAGAAGACGGTCTACTGGGAAACGACATCCTCTCGAAACACTGCAACGTGGAAGGCCCAAACCAACAATTGGTGTTCCCACCAACCACCTACAACGAGGAAGAAAATATAATCCCGTTCGAGAAAGCAGGCCCACCTATGCCCAAGGTAACAAAACTCAAAAAGATACTATTCGGTGTACAACTTTGCTTCCGCCATTTTTTTCCGAAATTCGAGGCTTTATTGTAAAAAAACTGGTTATACATTTATGATTCAAAGTATTGTCCATCGCTGGCCACTACTTTCGGGCAGCATACGAATCCATGTCTTCATATTAGGTGTACAACTTTGCTTCTGCCGTTTTTTTCGGAAATTCGAGGCCATCAATAGCGTCACCAAGACAAAACCCACACAAGCCAAGCCACAAACCAAAACGGACACAGAGCCAATGGAAGTAAAACTCGTTAAAAAGGCCTTTATTCCTGCACGGACTACAAAAATCATACGAATACCTGTAACAATAGAAGAACCCATGATCAGTTCAAAACGGGAAATAAAGAAAGGAGTGTTCTTGGCTGAAACCATTTTACCGGCAGGAAATAATATGGTCATAGGAATATTAAACACGGGGACCCAGCCAGTCAAAATCACCTCCTGCAAGCTATCCTTAACTCCGCTGAAAAATTACACAATAATGTCTCTAAAACAGGCATTTAATAAAAATCTGGATGTTGATAAAACTCTAAAGGCACCCTCTCCCAAAAAAGGAGCAGAGGGATGCATAATTAAAAAATGTTGTAATATACACCATTTAAAGCAACTACCCCAGAGGAAGAACCCTCAAAATATCGTAAACAACAGCTGGAGAACGAGCTCAGACTAAGCGACACCCTGAGCCAGGAGGAGCATGACTGTATTTTAAAATTATGCCAAGATCACGCAGATATATTTTACTTAAAGGACGATAAACTGCCATACACCCAAGCAATATCGCACAAAATACCACTCATTAGGGACCAACCCCCAATAAATCAAAAAATGTATAGGTTACCGCAAACACAAAAACAAGTAATAAATGATCAACTGGAGGAAATGCTGGCAAACGAAATAATTCAAACCACCAAAAGCCCATGGAATTCACCCCTCCTGGTGGTACCCAAAAAACCAGGACCGGATGGGGAAAAAAGATGGCGAGTCGTAGTAGACTTCCGAAAACTGAACGAAAAAACTATACGATATGCATTCCCATTACCTAGGATCGAAGATATCCTAGACCAATTGGGGCACTCCCGATATTTCTCTACCCTGGATTTGGCCAGCGGATACCATCAAGTCCCAGTACATCCAAGGGACAGAGAAAAAACCGCGTTCAGCAGAAACTTAGAACATTACGAATTTAAGCGCATGCCATTCGGGTTGAAAGGGGTATGGGGGTATTCGTGGTCTTGGTAGGTACCGGCCCGACACTGGTTCACCAAGACGGCCCAAACTCAGTATCGTTCGTCCAAGCTTGTTCACTAATGTCTGGTAGTTCAGGGAAAACAATCGATCTCCTCGTTTAATGTTTTTATTCTTAACTAAAACTTATTCAATATGGTACAAAGTATTATTTTCCTTGAGTAAAACTTAGTTATCATGAAACGTAGTATTTTAGTTCGGCTTGAACAAAACTTATTTTATATGGTATGTAGTATGAACAAAACTTATTTTATAAGGTATGTAGTATCGTAATTCTAGAACTAATTTTATTTATTTTGAACGTAGGATACACAGTATGGACAAAACTTCTTTATTATAGTATGTATGAACAAAGCTTATTTTATAAAGTATGTAGTATGAATAAAACGTATTTTATACAGTATATTGGTGTTTTACAACGGCTTGAACAAAACTTCTTTTATATGGTATGTAATATCGTATTTCCTGAACTAATTTTTTTTTTTTTTTTTATAGATATCATTTTTTATTTCTTCCTATTATTATAATTTACTTACTTGCTACACAAAAATGATTAAACTCTAGCTTATGTTATCTTATTTCTTAACTTACTGGTCCCTTGCGGACTCTCTAAGTTACATGCATACGCTTAAAGCATGAAAATTTGTCTTTCGACATTATGGTTATTTTGTTTACATGCATTTTTAGGGAACTTAATTGGATACAAAGAAAATGAAGAAAAGAAAAAACGTTGTTCTTGTTATTGTTTTTACCTTATATCTAACTTAAATACTAAACTATCTATAGATTTTTTTTTTTTGTGTTTAACTTAACTCTATTCTAAACCTAACATCAAAACTAAATTTTCGAAATGCTAAATCTATGTAAGCTTTCCGTTGTTTGTCGGGTTTTTTTTTTTTTTTTAAATTATTATTATTATTATTGCCTTAGTTTTATAAGGAAACAGGTTTTTAATTGCCACTCAGCCACCAAAATGTCTGGTGTTGCTTATTCGTGTCTTTTCGGTCTTTCTGTGCTACTGCCGTACTGAACTGCAGGCTCTCTTCATTAGTGCACGCAACCTCTCTATTATAACATATTCGTTTATCTATACCCGACCGACGCACGTGATAAATCAACGGTATAGCGGATTCATTTTGTTCATTTCCCCCCCCCAGGCACCAGTACACTGTTTAAGATTTTTATTCCACTGAATGTCTGAAACCAGTTTAGCTGCGGCATGTGTGGTTTCATGACCAGCTTTAAAACCAAACTGGTTATTTGGAATAATATTATTGTCCTCAACCCATTTAAGTAGAGCCTTGTTTAGAACCTTTTCGAATACTTTACTGAAACTCGGTAACAAACTGATCGATCGCAGATTTTTTGGGTTTGTTCTATCTTTCTCTTTTTTTGGTAACGGTTGGATGATGGCCATTTTCCAACGTACTGGATAGTGTGCGTTGTTCAGAGCGTTGTCTAATTTTATTTATTTCGAACATAGAATACACAGTATGAACAAAACTTGTTTTATATAGCATGTATGAACAAAGCTTATTTTATATAGTATGTAGTATGAACAAAACGTATTTTATACACATGAAACTTACTTTATGTCTGCTGGTAATTCATATTAACAAGGTATTTTAATTCGTTTGGTTTACACAAAGGCAAGTGTGTCACTATTCTTTTTAATTAAAATCATACATAGGTGAGTGCCCACTATTTTGATTGATTGGCTTTGCACGAAAGCAAGTATATCACTAATCTGTTCGATTAACTTTAAACAAGAGTAAGTGTCCACTAGTTTGATTGATTGACTTTGCACAAAAGCCAGTATATCACTAATCTGTTCGATTAACTTTAAACAAGAGTAAGTGTCCACTATTTTGATTGATTGACTTTGCACAAAAGCCAGTATATCACTATTCTGTTTGACGTCCACCAGCAAACTCGTTTAACGTGGGGCACTACTTGCCTTTACGGAATATGAAATCCGATTAACTTAGTTCATCGAAACGACAGAATACCACGTACTCAATCATCGCTTCGATGCCCATATTTGGTCATTTTAGCTTTTCGTGTTTGCTTTACCGAAGAAGGGTTGTAACACACACACGATGATCCGTTTTGCTGCTCATCGCGTGTGTCGCCCAGCATGCGAACCATAGACTTTGGATAAAGTAAAAATAAAAATAAACACATTCGCAGCTGGGGCATGTCGTTCTGGCAAGGGTTAAAGGAGCTTACACGATCAGGGACTGCGAGTAGCATGATTGCTGATCGTGTGCATGTTGTTATTGGCGTCCACAGAGGTCGACCCGTCGTGTGTGTATTTGCACTGACGAGTTCTGGATCCCTTTTTGTGGCCAGGTGCGAGTTTCCATCTAAGGAACCCGAACGCCTGGGTTGACCGCCGTATGCCACGATGTATTTGTCGTTCGTGTGTCCAACCGATGTGGGCATGCATAATGGAACCAATAGGAAGAAATATCTCTTGTGGCATTGTAGCCGTCTTCTTAGGAGACATTTCGTTGGTAGGAACTCATGTAATAGATGTGCGAACAATTTGCCCTTCCCATGGAAACGCTTGTGTTGCTGATGGTGTTATACTTCAGCGCGGTTAAGCATTGCGGTGGTGGTTGGTCGTTATGAGCAGGTAAGTCATGCTTTTCAGGTTTCTATATGCCCTTGTGGGGAATGTCTGTTATTGCTGATATAATTTTCGTATCAGCAGACATTGTGCTTTACAGGTTTTTCGTGGTTATAGGAATAACCAATGCAGGTAAGTACACGCTTTTTGTGAATTAGAACGCGTGTAGAAATGGTTACCTGGTGGTAGCTGAGCAGGTAAGTAGTGGCGTTCGCCAGAACCGCCACAGGGGCAACGGCTACCTTCCAACGATTAATGAACTATATCCTCACGGGTCTCCAGAGATTAGAATGCTTCGTATACCTGGACGACATAGTAATATATGGGAAGAACCTCGATGACCACAATAACAAACTAAAACGCGTCTTCGACAGGTTAAGACAATACAATCTCCGACTCCAACCGGAGAAATATTTCTTTCTACAAGAGGAGGTGGTATATCCACCACATATGCTCGGAAAAAGGAGCACTACCCAATCCGAATACTACAGCTAGCGTGCGCAATTTCCCCGTCCCAAAAACAGTCCGACAAGTGCAATCATTTTTGGGAATGGCAAATTATTATAGAAAACACATTCCCCAATTTTCAAAGATTGTCCGACCACTTTACTAACTTAATCCGAAAGATTATAAAATTCACGTGGACCGAAAATTGTCAACGGGCATTTGAAGACATTAAGGATCTTCTGGTAACACCACCCCTATTAATATACCCGGACTTCTCCAGGGATTTTATCTTAACCACTGACGCTAGTTCCGAAGCACTAGGAGCGGTCCTCTCACAAGGCCCGGTGGGAAAAGACCAACCAATAGTGTACGCCAGCCGCACGCTCAACAAAGCGGAGCGAAATTATTCCACGATCGAAAGGGAATTGCTGGCCGTCGTATGGGCGGTAAAGAACTTTAGGTGTTACCTACAGGGCAGGAAATTTACAATATATATCGACCACAAGCCCCTGAAAGGAGAATTCAACCTCAAGGACCCCACCAGTCGACTAACACGCTTCCACCGTAAACTAGCCGGATACGATTACAAAATCGAATATAAACCCGGAAAGTACAACACAAATGCAGACGCCCTCAGCCTTATACCATATGAAAATACCGAACCACAAGCAGACCTGAAACAATCCAAAGAACGCACCTCCCCAAACCCAAACAAACCCCCAGCTATTAAATGTAACATGGTCACCCGGGCACAAAAACCGTTGGAAAGAGATCAAAACAAGAAAAAGGAGACCTCGGAGGATACAGATAGTACGGCACAAAGTGATCCGAAAGGTGATTCGAACAATGACAAACTCCGGGCTAAGACCGAAATCTACCCCGAATTCATCATCAAACCCGAGGAGTGCTTAACCATCTTACGAGATTACCACGACTCCCCTTTTGGAGGACACCATGGAGTTAGAAAAACATACAACCGCATTCGTAAAAAATATCGGTGGAGCTACATGCTAAGAGATATCCGAAGATATATCAAAAAATGTAAAAAATGCCAGACGATGAAAACAACACACCAACTCCGAATGCCAATGGTTATAACGGATGTAGCCGAGAAACCTTTTGATAAAATATACTTGGATATCGTCGGACCATTAGAAAAATCTAACTCCGGAGACCAATATATACTGACTTTCCAAGATAACTTGACTAAAATGATGGACTGCTATGCCCGGATATCGTCGGACCATTAGAAAAATCTAACTCCGGAGACCAATATATACTGACTTTCCAAGATAACTTGACTAAAATGATGGACTGCTATGCCCTACCAAACGCAGAAGCACAAACAGTGGTTGAAACAGTATTCGACCAGATTATCTCACGATATGGCATCCCCAAACAAATAGTGACAGACCAGGGAACAAACTTCCTCAGCGATCTGTTCAAAAAACTGTGCAAACTCCTTCGAATAAAGAAACTGCAAACAACAGCTTACCATCCGCAGTCTAACGGAGCATTGGAAAGGGCCCACAGGCCATTGGTGGAATACTTAGGTACAGTAATTGACAAGAGCCCAAATGCTTGGGATCAATACTTACGAACCGCCACCTTCGTGTATAACACCAGCACACATGATAGCACCAAGTTAACGCCAATGGATTGTCTATATGGTTTCTGCCCAGTGGCCCCTCTAACTTAAAACGCGAACCCGAGCCCATTTACAACCACGAAAGGTATTACCAACTCCTTAGGTACAAATTGCAAAAAAAACCTATACGATAGCGAAACGTAACCAATTAGAAAACAAGCATAAATCAAAAGCCTACTATGACCACCAAATCAGATCACATACATTGCACGTGGGGGACCAAGTCTTAATAAAAAACGAAAACCGCAAGGGCAAACTGGCACCTATTTGGAAGGGACCCTTCCTAGTTACCGCCATAAAAGGACCAGTCAATACGGTCATCAAAATGGGCCGAAGAGCGGTGGTAATCCCAATAGATTAAAACCTTATTTCTAAACCGACACCGTCTCCCCCAATCCGGGTGCCAGGAGACTCGAAAGGAACCTACCCGCTAGGGTAAGCAAAAATTAACATATAATTATAACCTCACATTTGTCCGGCTTACGTTCTGCTGGGACTCTTTGTTCCGCAGGCGTACACTTAGCTGAAAGTTTTTGTTCCTCGGGCTTACAGTTTGCTGGGAGTTCTTGCTCATCAGGCTTACACTTTGCCAGGGTTTTCAGTTTGTGCTCTATGAACTTGGACGTGTTGTTGCTAGAAGTCGGAGCATTTAAGAATATGAAAGTAGAGAGAGGTGTTAGGATAGTATGTTCAGGGGTCTTTGTCGAATCATCAGATCCGGCCCGTAGACAAACGGATTCAGATGTTGACTGTTGGATACGATCTTTGGTCGCTACTCCCTTTATTTGGGGGGCTCTAGATCGTCCTCTGATTTATGTCCCTATTATCTCTAATGCCAATTTCATCCGTAGATGACACCTTGTTGTTTATACCCCTAGATTCTAGCGCTGTTTGTTCAAATTTTTCCGTATTTTGTTTCTCCGAATCAATTTTTATTAATTGCACCCTGTTCGTTTTGGTTAATACTCCACTTCTCCAAACGTTTGCGGTAGAAGTAGGCGGAGTTCTAAAATCGTTTTTATGATTAATTGGATTTTGGACCTGTAAGTGGGTAAGTTTTTCCCTGCATTGCGCTTCGGAATTTGTTGCAATATGCGCATTGAAAGCGTTCAACTTCTTCCTTAATTTGGGAAATAGCATTGCAACCATTTTCATTTCGACGACATGTCGCAGAAGTATGACCAGACCTATTGCACGATTGGCAAATTGTTGGTTGGCTATATTTGTCATTGCCTAGTCGTGCGGCCATTTGGGAATGGGGAAATCCCACACACTAGCAGTCGTGTCGGGATTTGGTATTGTGGAGGGCGAAGTCGTGGCACCGACATGGGTGCAGAGTTCTACTCCGTCCCCACAACCTCCGCTAAAGTTCCACCGAGTAAAACGCCGAAGAAAAAGGACGAAACGCCGCCACGTTTGTCCACAACCCAGAGTAAGGGGGAAACGCAGTCCACCGAGGAAATCGAATGAAACTCACTGTTTTAAAAGTAAATGTCCTTTTATTGTGTTGATTAAGTTTAATTGGCCTTTTAATAAAAAACACACTATTTTAATTCATTTGCGGGTTGCAGTATTTAGTTGAGCTTTAATATCTTATCTAAAAAAATTACACCGAAGATAAACGGGACGCACAGAAACAACATATAGGACGTTAAACTTATTTTGATAAAAAAAAAAGCGCTTTCTCGTCTGGACGGGTTTACGACTCGGGGGAATATTCGCGTCTCCGTGCCCACCGGAGAGCGGGAGTTCGTGCGACCAGCGTGGACAGCAAATGAAATTTGACTCCTCGAGGATAGAACTCTGGTTTGAATTCCATCTTCGGTTAGGGTTAAGGAACGGAATAGAGAGAGAAATTTTTTCTCTTACGGGTGTGGCCACCAAGGAAACGCGATCTTTTGATGCAGTGGTGTGTATGTGTAAACGTACACATCACCGTGTTCATCGATGCATTCCAGCAGGGATAAACAAAACCTACAGCTAGGGAAAAAGAACAAAGCAGAAGCGACCTAATGCATCGGTCTGTGATTAGGGTCAGGTAAATAACTACGCCGGAACTAATTAAATGGGAATTGCATTTGGGATACCACAAACGATGTGGATTGTTTACGGTATCACCAGAAAACCTTTGAAAGACTACGTTCTTTTGTTTGCACATTGCGTGCTAGATAATTAGTTTCAGCGTCTATTGCGCTAATTATATGCAGCTGCTTGGGTTGTTTATTGTGGTGAGAAAAGGTCGCCAGCCAATGTGTATGAAAAGGGATTTGTTATACACATGTTGAAGTTGGGAATATGCGACGCATTGATCATTATCCCTGGTTGGGATGGTTACATGATATGTGAACCGAATTGTTTTCTTTTCATGGATCTGCTGTTGAACAGAATTCTTAAGAGGAATTTTGAATTCAAATGAATGAATGCAGGTAAGAATTCTCTTACAGGCATTTTTCATCATCATCATCGGCACTACAATCGGGATCCGGTCTTGGCCTTAGTCAACAAATCTCTCCACCTGTCCCGATTTTGAGCCGATGTCATCCAGTTTAGCACTCCCAGGCTCTGGGCGTCCTGGTCTACGCCATCCCTCCATCGCAGACAAGGTCTGCCACGCTGTCTCCTTCAATACATCCTGCCACAAAGGACTTTCCGGGCAGGCTCCTCTTCGCTCATTCGAGCTAGGTGTCCCGCCCACCGGAGTCTACCGAGCTTCATTTTTCTTACAATATGAGCTTCAACGTAGATTGCGTACAACTCATGGTTGTGGCGTCTCCGGAATCGTCCTCCCTCACATACGGGGCCAACAATTCTCCTTAAGACCTTTCTCTCGAACGCGGCCAAGAGTTCAGAGTGCCTTTTATTAAGCACCCAGGTCTCGGATCCATACATAAGTCCTGGTAAGACCATGGTCTTGTACAGTAGTAGCTTGGATGTTCTGGATAAATTTCGGGATTTAAAGAGCCTTGATAGACCATAGTAGGCTTTGTTGGATTTAACCAGCCGTTCGCGTATTTCTTCTTCCATATTGTTATCGGCTGATACTATTGACACAAGGTAGTTAAAGGATTGCACTACTTCAAATTCGTGCTCCATCACCCTGATAGTTTGACCAACGCTAGGTCTTCTCTTCGCAGAAGTTGCCACCATGTACTTAGTTTTTCCCTCATTAATGTGCAGTCCCAGTTTTTGTGCCGCCTGCTCGATCTGGGTGAAGGATTCCTGTACCGCCGATTCGGTTCTACCGATGATGTCAATGTCATCTGCGTAGGCAAGTATCTGGCTGGACTTGGTGACAATAGTCCCTCTTGTTGTAACGCCAAAGTCACGGATTGCTTTCTCCAACGCCAGGTTGAAGAGGAGGCAGGCCAGACCGTCCCCTTGTCGGAGTCCATTATAGATGTTTATTGGTTTGGACAGCAATCCCGCTACTTTCACTTGACTAGTTACGTTGGTCATGGTCAACCTACAAAGTCGTATCAATTTGTTTGGAATGCCGAATTCTATCATGGCATTATATAGTTCTACCCTGGCTATGCTGTCGTAGGCGGCCTTAAAGTCTATAAACAGATGGTATAATGGAATCTTAAATTCCTGACATTTTTCCATCGCCTGCCTAAGGGTGAATATGTGATCAATTGCTGATTTGCCGGGGATGAAGCCACACTGATATTGACCAATGATGGCTTTAGCGTATGGGGCTATCCGGTCTTGTAGGATAGTGGAGAGTATCTTATAGGCGGTACTCAGCAATGTTGTACCCCTATAGTTGCTGCACAGTGTGATATCTCCTTTCTTATGTATGGGGCAAATTATACCACGATGCCAATCTTCCGACATCTCCTCTTGCTCCCATACGTGCACCACGATCTCATGAATTGCGTGATGTAACGCTGTCCCTCCTTGTTTGATCAGCTCACCTGGTATGCCATCAGCTCCAGGGGCTTTATTTGATTTGAGCTGTCTAATGGCTTTTAATGTTTCCTCAATGCTTGGTGGCGGCAGCATTTGGTCTTGGTCTCCAATTCTTCTGTGAGCTGACCATTTAGCAATTCATTGAAGTGCACTTCCCATTGCTCCAGAATGCCTTCAGGATCGGTGATCAGATTACCCTCTTTATCCTTGCAGTAAGTGCAGCGTGGTGTGTACCGCGTCATACTGCGGATTATTTGGTAGAACTTCCGCGCCTGGTGCGGACCTCGCTCTCTACTTTTCTCTATTTCACAGACAAGATTGTTTTCCCAGGCACTTTTCTTTTGTCTGTGAAGTTTTTTTTTCAGTTCTTCTGAGCTCTTTGTATTTCGCCTCGCGTACCCGCGTCCTATGAGACTGCTGCATTGCCCGGTATGCAGCATTCTTACGTTCAGTCGCTAGTTTGCACTCATCATCAAACCAGTCGTTCCGATATCTACGACTACTGCCTAAGATGGAGTTGGCAGTACTAATGACAGTATTCTTAAGGCGTGTCCATTTCTCTTCTACGCCCGGCATTCTGGCCCCGGGACTTACTCTCCCTCCGTCGAGCTCTTCGAGGGCGAGTCTTAACGCATGACCAAAGGTGTTACTGGTATTCTCATTGCGTAAGGCAGCCGTGTTGATTCGACCCCGATCTGCGGATGCAATACGTCTCCGTAAGGCAATCCGCGCTCGGAAAACTGTACCAACAAGATAGTGATCTGAGTCGACGTTGGGACCTGGGTACGTTCGTACCGTCATCAGGCTCGAGGAGTGGCGGCGATCTATCAACACGTGGTCAATTTGGTTGCGAGTGGCTTCATCAGGTGATACCCAGGTAGCTTTGTGGATATCTTTACGCGGAAACCTGGTACTCGCAACGATCAAGTTTTTCGATGCTGCCAATTCGATGACTCGTAGTCCATTGTCATTAGTGTTCTCATGCAAACTATGGGAACCTGTGTAGTGCCTGAAAACCGGCTCCCGACCTATTTTCGCATTCAAATCCCCAAGAACGATTTTCACATCGTATCTTGGGCAGGCATTGAGGGCCCGTTCGACGTTCTCATAGTATTCTTCTTTTTCGTCGTCAGGGGACTCCTCTGTAGGTCCGTGAACGTTTATGAGGCTTATGTTCTTAAATTTGCCTCGCAAGCGAAGAGTGCATAGCCTTTCATTTATTGCATTAAAGCCGATGATGGCAGTTCACCAGATCATTAACAAGAGAACTTCGTTCGAACGACTTTAATCTGCCAGTAAACAGAAACCTGACAAATGACGAAATCGACAAATACATTCAGCAAACGGACGAAACCGTAAAACGAACAACGGACAAAACAATTCCCAAAACAACAGTTACAGATCACATTAACATGTACAGAAACGCAACAATAAAGGCACTCCACAAGAAAAAGAGCAAACTGCTATCGAAACTAAAACAATTACACAGAAAGTTTACAGACAGACAAGACCAGGAGATAATATCACTGAAATCCCAATTAAAAAACCTCCAACAATTACTTAAAGCTAATTATAGATTAGCAACAAATTTGTATTGGAACAACAGAATTCGAGCTATAAAAACTAATAACCCGAATATGTTCCCACAAATAAATAAAATATTCAGGAGAAATAATCAAAATGAGATTCAGTGTCTCCAAATCCCACGTACTCAGGTAAACAAGCAGCTGCTAACCAACATTGGCATAGATGCAGAGAACGCTATTCTCAATGGTGAGCTCTTCGTGATCGAAGATCCTTTGGAAAAGGTGAACGCTGTGAGAGCTGTCTTTCAGGAAATGTACAAGGTGAATGAAAGCATTCAGCGAATTCACGACCTGGAGGACAGAATTCTACTGAATCACCTGCACCTCCGAAATGAAATTTCACATTGGCAATCGGAGAATCCGGGTTTTACCGAATTCAGTGGCGATAATCTATCAATTGACATTAATGCCTATGGTGGGGCTAATAGCCTTTTAATTGCTAGGGAAAGAATCCAGAGTATCTTCGACTGATTAAGAAGCAAAAAGTCAGTGGGAATAGATGGAGTACCTAACATCGTACTCAAGAACCTACCCCAATGGCAATAGATATCTACACGGTCCTGTTTAACAACGCGGTGAATAATGCATATTATCCCGCGCGTTGGAAAACGGCTATCATTCAGCCCATCGCAAAAAAGGGCAAAGACTGTACAACCCCAATGAACATGCGTTCAATAAGTTTACTCCCAAGCATCAGTCAAGTATTTGAAAAGACTATTAACAAAGCTCTGCTAAAATGGGTAGACGAGAACAACATTATTCCAAATAACCAGTTTGGCTTTAAGGCGGGTCATGAAACCACACATGCCGCAGCTAAACTGGTCTCCGACATACAATGGAATAAATGTAGGAACCAATGCACAGGTGTGTGGGGTTTTGGGTTCTACTGATATGCACAGTGGGCACTGGTTAGCAAAACTTGCACTTACTCCTGACTCCAAATTAGACGACGGAAGTAAACACGCACTGTCCAACTTAAAATGTTCTCTTTATTGTCGTATATAATTTATTGTTTATAGTAAAATATATATGTTTAATATACAAATGTAACACAAAATGAAAGTTGGCTTGATATTCATTGCCACGGAAAACTTATATTCGGAATAGTACATAAACGCTTATAATTTATTGTTTATAGTAAAATATATATATTTAATACACAAAGGTAACACAAAACGAACGTTGGCTTGATATTCATTGCCACGGAAAACTTATATTCGGAATAGTACATAAACGCTTATAATTTATTGTTTATTGTACAGTATAGCACTTAATACACAGTTTCTTGTGGTGTAACAGGCACGAATTAACCGAACTACATGGACGTTTTAGATCAAAAAGGCTCCGACGACCCTTAAACACACGACGCACGTAAACTCTGATCTCCACTCCACGATGGTCAATTTAAAACTCACTAACTAACTGTGATCCCTTGGGACGTCCCATGAGGGATGTATTTATTAACGTGAGGGCACAACCTGCCCTCACGGAATCCGAATGGCGATTGAAGAAGTCCATCGAAGCGATGGAATACCACATATTCAATCATCGGTTCGATGACCATATTTGGTCATAATCCCCTTTGAATTCTGTTTTACCAAAAAGGGGTTGAAACACACATACGATGATTGCTTCTCCTGCTCATCGTGTGTGTCCGCAAGTATGCAGACATAGCATCGATCGGATCGACATTTTCGGAGCAGGTGCAAGTATCTTATTCAAAAGGGGTTGAAACGTTTACACGATCAACGACCGCGTAAAGCATTATTGCTGACCGTGTACATTACATTTCCATAAAGGAAATGTTTATCCGACCAGCACTGTGTGGAACATTCATGCTGATCGGGCGCGCGTTGCTGGCGTCCTCTGATATGAATTGTCATGCACGTGTGTGGGAAAAATTCTTTCCTCTTGTGTGCATGGGCGACGTCACGGATTCATTCGGCTACATAATGTTGTACCGAGTTGTATTTCAGGGGCATTTCATTGGTGCCAATAAATTCGCTTGTCGATCGGGTGGTCGCTCGACGTGGATACAGGCGACAACAAAAAGGAAGAAATATCTCCTGTGGTATGTGGTAGACACATTAGGAGGTATTTCTTTGACACGATTTGGGCAATGTTGATTGCTGTTTTTGCAACCATATTGCCTTTAAGGGACATGGGTGCGTCTCGCGCGACTATGCCCTTGTGATAAATGTCCGTTTATTGCTGATGAAATTTCATGTCAGCGGGCATTATGTTGTGGGGGTAAAAGTATGATGCCAACGTATGGCACAGGATTCACTTGTGTCCCCAACGATGTTGCTGCGCGAAAATGATCCTCAGGAAGTCCACGAGATGAAATAATTAATGATGCACTGTGTTGATTTGATTAACTGTATTTTTATTTAAACGTTAATAGTTTTTTTTGTTCACAATTATAATTTTTTGATTGTTTACAATTGGTTAATAAAACGATGTTAAACTATATACAAAGGTCCGAACAACGACACAAAATAACGCTTTGGTTAACTCGAAATAAACTCTAAGCTACTCTTCGGTTAACTCGCGAAATGGTTTAATGGTGATTGAACCCGTGACGTGGTTGACGATAGACCTCTCTCGACTCTGGTAGGATAGCGACTCCTCATGCAGCGTAACGTGTGTACGCTGCTATAGTTGAATAATGACTGACTTGAATCAGGGTTGAAATTCGTATTTCATCCCACACACAGGACAACCAAAGAGACCACGCCTCTGCTCTCTCAGCCTCACGCCCGTCGAGGTGTGGGTAACTTTTGTTAATAGGGAAATTGACGGTCATGGAGAATGAGAGAACAGAAATATGATGTGCTGTGATCTCGGGGTAGCTTTGGTTGTGTGTGTTGGTATCAGATGCAGGTACTGACATGACCTACTGACCCAGTGGTACGGCTATGGTGTAGTCAGAGCGCATTGAACCGTGGAAAGACAGAAATACGAAGGAGAGGAAAACCTAGCTTATGTCACTCCCCTGCAAAAAGAGATCATTGATCCCAAGTGAGTGGATGATCTGAGGGAAAGTCAATAAGACGCCGCTGATGCTTGGGAAATAATCAGCGTGCGAACCAGACTCTAAGACGCTGAAATAACCCCAGCGATTTTGCTATGATGCAACAGCGTCGTTCGTTTAGACTTGCTGTTGCTAACCGACATTATGAGATTTCCGACGGGAAACTCATGGTTAGCAAGAATGGTGTTGCCGTATGGCAAGAATGTAGCTAAACGCATTTATGCATTATCTGCATGGGATAATGAGTTTAGCTATGGGTCCGTTTGCCATGTTTTACAGGGGAATAACATATGACGGAAATGGATATGTATGACGCGTTGAAAGCGGTCGAAATAAGGTGGAAATAAGGTGGAAATAAGGTGGAAATTGTGGATGAGAATCAATCATGTAGAATAGAGAAACCCCCACAATGTTTCACATGCATTTCTTGTGTTATGGTATGACTAAAGGCAGGTAAGTACGTGCTTTTTATGTAGTAGGACGCGCGAGGAAACGGTTACCTGGTGGTAAATGAGAAGGTAAGTAGTGGCATTCGAAAAAACCGGCACAGGTGCCTGTCTGATCGACTTGGAAAAAGCCTGTGATACCGTCTGGATCGAAGGGTAATATTACAAGCTGATCAGACACGGCATACATAAGCCTCTACTGTATGTACTTTACGATATGTTAAAGGACAGGAGGTTCGTGGTCAAAAATGGTAATGTGACCTCTAATAAAACGTATAATATCAAGAATGGCTTGCAACAGGGAGCGGTACTTTCTCCGATTCTTTTTAGCATTTACATTTGCGACTTATTAGATGCACTTCCGCAGGCTATTGCGTACGCAGACGATCTCATAATTTACAGAACAGCTCCGAAAGTTGAGATCATACAAAGTTTAATACAGCGAGACTTCATCAAAGTGCAGCGCTATTGCGATGACTGGAAACTTAAGATTAACTTCCAGAAATATGAAGGTATCCTATTTAGAACCCCATTATATAAAGCCACGAACGACAGAAGGAAAAACTAGCGAAAGCTAGTTATCGTGGGACCGCATGGAGATAAACTGGAAACCAAGAGTTTAGTTAAATACCTTGCATCTGGCTAGATCAATATATGTATTTCAACAGACATGTAGACGCTGCTTTGGTCAAAGCTAGAAAAAAGTTTGCTATGACAACGAGGCTATTTCACAGTAGCCAACTTGATAGTAGGGTTAAAGTCATATGCTACATGATGCTAATCAGGCCAATGATCATATATGGTTGCCCAGTATGGTTTAACATAGGTCCAAATTTGATGGAAAAGATCCGGGTGTTCGAAAGGAAGTGTCTCAGAACCTGTTTCAGATTATATCGAACACCGGACTCGGAACACAAAAAGTACTACGCAAATGAGACTTTATATAATGAAGCCTACATAAATAGGGTGGATAATTTTATGATCAAATTAATCAGAGGACATATTGCGAGACCAATCAGCTCGCCCAATGATCTGATTTTCGGGGCTTATTATCCAAATACCCTGTACTATGAGAACGTGCGTCGCAACGGTTTTGTTCCACCAGAGGCGTTCCTTGACTTGGACATGAAAGGGCTTATACAGGATAGATCCGGAATTCCGCTGATCTATCATGCAAGTAGATCATCTGTAGACGGGCGATTGTGCTACGACCGGGGAGGAACGCGCACCGAAGAACAGCTCTTGCGCTTCAGTAGGGCCATCTCCCACAGAGACCGGGACGATAGTATTGGACAGCGTCAACAGTACTGGTGGTTGAATGATATACGAGGGTGCCTTTTATATTTCGGGATTAGAGAACAAAAACAAATATTGGTCATCGAAAATCACTTTATTGTTTTTCAAAATATTCCCCATGAAGATCTATACACTTTTGCATGCGTTTGAACCAATTGTCGAAGCACTTTTGCCACTCTGATTGAGGTATCTCCAACACATGCATTCTGAATACAGCAACCGCTTCTTCAGGTGTCGAAAAACGTTGACCTTTCAGTTTGTTTTTTACGTACGGGAATAATAAGAAGTCATTCGGTGCCAAGTCAGGACTATACGGCGGATAACCCATCAAATCGATGTTTTGGGTGCTCAAAAATGCAGTTGTCGCAGCCGATGTGTGAGAGCTTGCATTGTCGTGGTGAAGAGTGATCCGTCTTCGGCGGTTGGTTTTCCTGATTTCTTGGAAGACAACTGGCAAATAAATGGTTGTGTACCACTCAGAATTGACTGTTCTGCATTGTTCTAGTGGTACGGTTGCGACATGTCCAGTTTTTCCGAAAAAACAGGCGACCATTTGCTTGGAAGTGCTTCGTGCGCGAACAGCTTTTGTTGGATTTGGCTCATCTTGAAACACCCAGACAGTCGACTGCTGTTTACTTTCGGGCTCATACGCGTAAATCCACGATTCATCACCTGTCACGATGTCATAGACGATTTTCGAAGCACCGCGACCGTATTTTTTGAGCATTTCTTTCGACCAATTGACACGAGCCTTTTTTTGGGCGATTGCCAAATTGTGTGGGATCCAACGCGAACAAATTTTTTTGACGGTCGAATGTTTATGCAATATTGAATGTATGCTGGTCCCACTAACGCCTAAGGTTGTCTCAATCGCTCGATAGGTCACATAACGACCTTGCAATATCAGTTCGCGCACAGCATCAATGGTTTTCGGAACAACAACTGATTTTGGACGACCTTCACGAAATTCATCTTGGAGTGAACTACGACCACGATTAAATTCACCATACCATCGATAAACACTGGTCCTTGATGGAGCTTCATCGCCAAAAATTGAGTTAAGTTCATCCATGCACTGTTGCTGAGTTAATCCACGCCGAAAGTTGTAAAAAATAATCGCACGAAAATGTTGACAATTTAATTCCATTATTGTGCTGAGATGAATCTTTTAAGTTACTGTAAACAACACAAATAGCGCTCGTATGTCAAAACGTTCTGAGTGCGTATAACCTCAAAAATGTCCAACTTTACGACAGAGCTGTCAATTGCCGGATTGCAACACTAGGGTTGCCAAATCCCGAAACATAAGAGGCAACCCTCGTATAAAGACCTGGATACCAAAGTGGGTATAGAATAACAGTATCAGCAGCCAGCTTACATAGACTTAGCTTTTCTAGAATTGAGGTAGTATAAGATTTAGATTAAGTTAAGATAAGTTTTTTTAAAAAAATATTTAATCAAAAAAAAAAAATTATAATATATATATATATATATATATATATATGTATATATATACATATATATACATATATATATATACATATATATATATATATATATATATATATATGTGTGTATATATGTATATATTAGTGTATATATATATACATTTAAGAAAATATGTATATAATATATACATATATATATATATATATATATATATAAATATATACATATTTTTAAAAAAATTAAAAAAAAAAAAAAACCTAGGTTAAATTTTAAGAAAAACAAAAAAAAATTGACAAAATTTTCAAAATTTTTATTTGTTATGTGCTACAAACAAAGTTCTGTCGCCGAAAGGCAAATTATACAATAGTTATTATAATTAAGCTAGAATTTAAGCATTTTTTGTCTAGCATCTAATTTAGAAACTAAGAATATCAAAAGAAAATAAAAAAAAAATGTTTTAAAAATGAAAAATGAAAACAGTGCCTAGTACGGCAGCCGACATGTTTTTCTTTTCAGAACAATGCTGAGATGCATTGTTGTATGCGGTAATGGTGTACCGATTTTTTCAGGGAAAATGGTATAACGCATTAAATGCGTGAATGCCCTAGTTGGTAGAAATACTTGAGGATTTTTTTAGGAAATCTTTGCCGATGCGTTGATGCATGGAAAATGCCCTTGTGAAAGGAAATGCTTTTGATGCGGGGAGATTGGGGTGCAAATATGGATTGCAAATATGGGGGGTTCTTCAGGGTTCTTCACCGACCGCATGGTGTTTCCCGACTTCTGATTTTTCACTTTTGGTCGACATCCTGCCGCCGTATGCTGGTACCGACTGCATTTTTGGCACCATTTATCGCCCTTATCTTGGGTAATGTCACTTTGGTCGGCGCTTTATTCTGTACCGTCAGAACTAGAACGGCTTCGCCCAGCCTTGTGCCTATGGCGTGCGTTCGGAGCCCATTTCGCGTGTGTTTATTTCGCGTGTTGTACCATTTAAAATCTCCCTCGATTCAAAGTTATCCATGCAAGTCGGTGGGGTATGACGGCGGCATACAATACCACCCGTTTTGCTGGATTCATAGGTGGGTGAATTCCGGTTTTTTCCCCATTTTTTTCCTGTAACCGCACCCTTTCCACGTGTGACCCTTTCGGTCTGTACTCTATGATTCAATGTTGCTGGTGATTTGGAAACAAGGGTTGGGATGGTCCCTGATTTGCTTGATTATGAAACTCCCTGTGCTGATATTGTAGCCTATTTCTTGGACGTCCGGATTTAAGTGAAGCTGGTTATGCATGTTGAGCACGGCAATCCCCAATATCATGCCCAAATTGTCTGCAATCTTTGCAGGACGGTCGTAAAGATGTCCTATATTGTTGCAGAAACTGCACGTCATACGTGCAATTAACGAATGTCTTCGACATAGGCGTGATAGTGATTATGGTAAAGCTCACCATCGCCCTGTTAAGGAGCTATTGTCGCAGGTCCTACGTGGGTAGACCGGCATGGTGGTTGAAATGTGTGGGAAGTTCGAATGACTTAAACCTGTTTCTCACTGGGGGCGCCTAACAGGTTGGGATTGACCTGTGAAAGTCCGAGTAGTATCGACCGACGTACTACGAATTTCCTCAACTATATGAGACGCATCATTCACAGGTAGATGTTGCCTGTTGAATGATTCCTGTGCGTTTGGTAGTATTTCCCCGTAAGCCTGTTTTAGCTCTACTGTCTTTTTAAAGTCAGCTGATGCGTCCTCGGGACGGCAAAAAGGGTGTAGACTATTGAGTCTACGAAGCTCCCCGTGAATGATGAGGTGGACTCGACAATGTTTGTTTCTATCTAGTATCTTCAGGACGGCCAAGGGGGTGTGGACTATTCATAGGGTGTTATTGGCTATACGAAGCTCCCTATGAATGATTTGGTGGACTCGACAAAGTTTGGTTCGATAGAGTTTCCCTATTCAAGAAAGCTGAAAAAGGGTTGGTACTGTGCATGGTCGATGTTGTGACTGTAGGTGTTTATAACGTTGGCATCAGCAAAGATGCGAGTTTGGTAAAAACACCACAGATTGTTCACGAACAGCAAAAGATGAAAACTAACACTCAGGAACTCTAAACTCGTGGTGACGTGTAAGCCAACGATCACTAAAAATTAACACCGGCGGAAATGATGGTCACTTCAATCTCCGATGTTGTTGTGCCGCAGCAGCACACTGGTGACAAGATATCCGTACGTAAATAAAACACTACACTGTAGAATTCGGTGTTATTCTTTATTATCACTCG
Source organism: Microdon myrmicae (assembly GCA_963931805.1). Taxonomy (NCBI): domain Eukaryota; kingdom Metazoa; phylum Arthropoda; class Insecta; order Diptera; family Syrphidae; genus Microdon; species Microdon myrmicae. Next base: position 27,984,294 of record OZ007497.1, on the reverse strand, counting down.
ATATACTGGAGCTATGAGTTCGAAATACAAATCACTTTTAATTGGAATCTTTAATGAAATAAATACAATTTTAATGTATGTCTTTAACGAGATAAATGCGATTGTTCACAGTATTCCCAAATGGGGAATATCGTTTTATTAAGCGACCGACTCTAGCAATTCACGACACTTGTCAACAGTATACAAAATTTAATTCGAGCAAACGACTGAACTCTCATACTGTGGATTAATTATCCATTGACCCTGTGGCACTTCCGCACGCTCCGAAAGAAGGAATCTGACTCCTGGTAAATTCGTCCTCAACATTCCTCGAAGCCACGGGGATGAGACGCTGATCAGTCAACGAGCCAATCCGATCGCTTCATTGGTGGTAACCCAAAGGCCATCGAACTGGAAACTCCCACAATGGAATTACTTCGGCAGCCGTACAGGCCAAGAAGGCACGCCCACTCGCGGGAACAGTGACTATGCCGATATCCGTTGATGCGTAAGGAAAATCCGAATGCACATCTGTTCAATTAGAGGGACGGAAATTTAGGCTGGCAGAAAATATGGCCATAAATCATGAGAATGGTTTTCCCATGATGGTGATATAATATCGACCGAAACACAAGGCTGCCTGAGAGCATGATTATTTCAGACGGTACTGGGTAAATATGGTGCCGATAGTGGCGAGAATGTTGTCCTCTGTTTATGTTTGGCAGACAGAAGTACGAATAGAGAAATAATGCGGCTACGGAATTGGCTCCTCGTTGATGTGAAATTCACAGAAGGTCGCTCGCCATAGGACCTAAGCCGGAAAGGTTTATTGTTTAGGTTTTATGATCCCGTTCGGTATTTCGTATTGCAGGGCTATTAGAAGTCTTGGTTGCAGATGTGCAAGCCAGCAAATAGCCCGGCATATATTTATGGACGCGGTGTTTGTATACCCGTTTGTTTTGCTGAACAATAACATTTCATCAGTCGATGTATCGAATGAGTGTTATTTTGAATAGTGCCCGATCGGTTGTAGGTAGCGAACGATGGCTACACTGAATATCATCGATAGGCCGATCAGTCGATGGGTCTGCAGTTAAACGGTAAGAATGACATGCCGGGTGTAGAGGCAAAGCTTCTCGGCTATGATGGGATATTAATGTCGGTTATCCCGGGGGGAACAACCGAATTGTTTTCAGCTATTTTTAAGGTGGGAAATGAATGCTACAGCAAGGTTGTGTAATCTTGCCGGGGTTTCAACTTACGGTAAGTATAGGGTTCATAGACTTTTATAGGTTAAAAATGATGCGAGGTTCTTCGGGCCCTGAAAAGCCCCACATGAACATCGTGGAGTTGTGACTAAGGTTGAAAGCTGTATCATTATTATTCATATCGTTTGGAAGTGGAAGGGTCCAGGTAACCGAAATGGCGACTAATATCACGAATGAATGTGATAAAAAACTCAGGCGAAACACAGTCATCTCAACGTGATTGTTAAAATACGGATGAAACGTATCCTATCTGTCCCCATTCTACAGATATTGCTGTAAACAAATACATTCACAGGTTAGGTGAACCTTCTCAAGTATTGTGGTTCTCATTCCGATCACAAGTAAATCTTAGCCGGAGTGGAATTATTTTTCAATCAAACAATACAAACTTGTAATGATGATTACAATGTAGAAGCCTTCAAGACATACATTGGTGACAATTCCTTCTCTATACTTTTTTCTCGAGTCACGATATGTGAATGGACGTTCAAATTTATAGTAAAACTTCACTTGTGCTTACTTATTGTTAACAAGCTGTGGCTGTGAGAATCTTACTGCTGTTTAAGGAGGTAAAAAGGTTCTCTACTGTAACACCATGTCTAAAAAATATTCCAAGTGGTGGGTAAGATCGACTTTGGGGGAAAAGTGGTTTCATTTAAAGCAGTGAAGCTCAAATACCTTTCTATTCATGTCGTAAAACCGGCAGTTAGAAAAATAATAGATACACAATGGAGAATATGTTACAAATAGTAGTTGATACGACTTCAAACGCGTTGCTGATCCAACATTAATGAGTGAATTATTTTTCAATTATAAAAAGCACGACACATTTCGTGCGTAGCTGATTCTTCTCCGTCAAATCACATAAGTGATAATTATTAGTTTTAAGATATTCGCCATCGCTTCCAAGGAAATCTGGTCTTTGGTCTGCTGATTGGCTAAATAAATGTACAAAGGTTACTAAATTTAAACAAACTTGTGTGTTTACAAAATTTAATCTTACTTTATCAGGGATGACAAGGCGGAATGCATTAAATTTCCATGATGTGAATTCATTGTTACAGTCTGAGGGCAATACATTTTATTACATCGGATGCATTCGACTCTTTAAAAATCCATTTACAAAAGAGAAAACTGGTCACCTACTAGACAGTGATGTTTAAGTTACTGCGATATACTCTCTTATTTTCTCATTATTAGCAATGACTATGCTGTTTCAGCGTTTGGATGGCTGTTATAAAGCGTTCGAAAACTATATTAGGCGAGGAGTAGTTTCAACGTGTGGTGTCGATATCTGTGAACAGAAAGTTACAATGGAAGACGGTTCGTTTGCCCTCGGCGCAGTGATTCTAATCGTTTTGTTACTCTACTTTTATATGAAAACACATTATGGTTATTGGAAAAGGCGAAATATTCCTTACGATGATCCACATCTGATTTTTGGAAACATGAAGGGTGCCTCTAAATCTGTCGGTCTGTATGAAGTGTTCGGTGGGATGTATACAAGATTTAAGGGCACTGCGCCTTTATTTGGTGTGTTCTCGTTTCTGCGGCCTTCAGTTGTCCTACTCGACTTGGAATTAATCAAGAGTGTTCTTATCAAGGATTTCAACAACTTTAGCGATCGCGGTTTTTATTATAATGAGCGTGATGATCCGTTGACGGGCCATTTATTTTTTATAGATGGGATGAAGTGGAAAAATCTTAGGGGAAAATTGACCCCAACATTCACTTCTGGAAAAATGAAATACATGTTCCCAACAATGATGCGTGTGGGTGAATCATTGGTTGAAGTAATGTCGAACGAAGTAAAAAATAACGCAAATGTTAATATAAAGGATCTACTGTCAAAGTTTACAACAGATGTAATAGGTGTGTGTGCATTTGGAATCGACTGCAATAGCTTGAGAAATCAAGACAATGAATTCCGTCGAATGGGAGAAAATTCCTTCAAGAGGAATGCACTCGCTTTGAATAGAATCATTGCTGAGAATTTCCCGAACCTTGCACGTGCAATGCACATCAAACGAATCCCGAAGGAAATATCTAGTTTTTATCTGAATGTTGTCAAGCAAACCGTAGCTATGAGGCAGAATAACAACATTAAACGAAATGACTTCATGGACATTCTCATTGACTTGTTTGATAAAAACTCATTATCATTAGAACAAATTGCTGCTCAATCGTTTGTGTTCTTTCTTGCCGGTTTTGAGACCTCTTCTTCGACCATGAATTTTGCATTATATGAATTGGCTCAAAACCACGAGATTCAAGATAAACTGAGACAAGAAATTAACGATGTCATAGAGAGACATGAAGGGAAAATAACGTATGAGGCCATCAACGACATTACTTACTTAAAAATGGTTATCAACGGTAAGCGTAAGTTTATTTAAAATTACATCAAGTAACGAATTTCCCCTTTGAAGAAACTTTACGCAAGTATCCAGTGGTGCCAAGCTTACAACGAAAAACTCTCGCTGATTATCCGACTGCCGACCAGAAATATGTTATACCAATAGGCACTACTGCTTTGGTGCCAGTTTTTCAGATTCATCATGATCCCGAATATTATCCCAACCCAGAGGCTTTCGATCCAGATCGATTTTCTCCCGAAGAAGTAAAGAAACGACATCCGATGACTTTCTTACCATTTGGAGAGGGACCTAGAAACTGTATCGGACTTCGGTTTGGTAAAATGCAAACCAGCATCGGTTTAACGTTGCTGATCAGGAACTTTAGATTTTCAATAACAAATGAAACTGGATGTCCCCTAGAATTGAGTAAAAAGACTGGGATCCTTTCACCAGCACGTCCTGTTATTTTAAAGGTCCAGACCATATAGCTCTCACTGAAATTGGTATTATAGATTCATTCATCCAACCGATAACAAAAAATGTGTAGGCAAATGGAGAAAAAAGAAATAAATTGTCAAAAAGTGCTGCGGCTTTTTATCGACTGATTGAGATACTGATATGAGGTATATTAAGTAAGTTGCAAAAATAGACATAGTGTCAGTTACAGCGATGAATGGGATTATAACGTTTTGCGACGATAGTGGAGAGTGCCATTCAAACCAACTCTACGATGGTTACAATCAGGACAAAATGACCCCAAAGCCGTACCCATCATGTTGTAATCTTTGGGGGAGTATCTCGGTGCGATCGCCCTCGTGCTTCCTCTATCCAGAGGGAAGAGTGGTTACCGATGTTGCGGGATAGTTGAAAGTTGAAACAAGCTAGTTATTTACTTACTTATTTACTTAACATTTGGAAAACTTGCCACATTGCTTGACGTTATCTCTGAGACTGATCCTCGAAACAAAACAAAAAAAAACTAACAAAAAAAAAAAAGAGAAGGGTGTGGCGAGAGGCCGATTTAAACGAGACAGATGTAACGTTGTATTTTTTGAATGTTTAAGTTTGGTATGATTATCTTACCTGTTGTGGGTCCTACCGGCCTATAGGATGGGCCGTGGTGTTCCGCAGTGCTCGGGGGATGGGGAAGTGTTTTCTTTGACCTCTTTAGGTTGCTTAGGAAACGTCCTTCTTGGACTTCCTCAATTGGGTATACGGCACACGCTTTTCTAGCCCCAAGCACTGGTCTTATTATGTTGTTCATCTATATAATAGATGCTGTGAGGTATCTCAGAACCTACTTAATTTGATCGAGACGCGAAACTGCACGAGGGGAACCACAAAAAACACAGAAGGTTTGTTGGTGTTTCCTTTGATAAGTGTCGGAACTTTAGTGACAGTCGGACGGGGATAGGAGTGAACGGAGTGCCCATGCCTGGCATAATACTCATAATCCCCACAGGTTACCTTCAGTCTATTTATTCCTTTCTTAGTTCTAACATCCGGTCTCTGTTCTAACACAACTGTTCTCATTCAAAAACTTTTCTGATTAAACACTTTTTGGATTCAACAATTTTTCGGATTCAACATTATAATTAGATTTATTTCTACTAACTGTTCGGACTCCTCCGCACAACCTTCCCGCTCGCCCGTTTCAATCCAACACCCTTTTTTCTGATCTTGATCAAAAGAAAACTCTGCACGATCGAAAGATACATTCTTTGTTTCAATTATCCCTTTACCAACCGGCATTCATTTTTCTTATCTTAGAAGGAGGAAGGAAAAGGAACCAAGGTTTTACGTGCACTTAAGCACGGAACAATAAACAAAGGATCTTGCGGATACGCATTTATGATCCATGATGTTGGTGGGCGATAAAATGAACATGTGGTTCATTTTATGGCACAATTTGTTTGTTTTCAACTTGGTTTAGAAAAATGATGTTGATTGTGGGAATGAATTTGTGAAAATAAATTTGTAGAGGATCAAAAAATTGCAGACGTGAATTTTATGATTCTTAACATTATTTGTTTGAGAGTGGGACATCCGGTCCGCAAATTTGGATCCAGGGACTTTTGTGTAAGCGAAGCAAATTTTGTGTATGCGAAGCAAATGAACGATTCCTCGATAGTATAGTGGTTAGTATACCCGCCTGTATCGCGGGGGTTCGATTCCCCGTCGGGGAGCCTCTGGCGCAAGACTAATGTCCTTGCTCGGAAAAAAAAAATCATTATGGAAAATTTAACAAGCCTTAGGACTTGCTAAATAAGGCCAAGGCCGGTTGCCGGTTGTAGTGCCTAAGATGATGATGATTATGATGATGATGGTGATGATGATGATGATGATGATGATGATGATGATGATGATGATGATGATGATGATGATGATGATGATGATGATGATGATGATGATGATGATGATGATGATGATGATGATGATGATGATGATGATGATGATGATGATGATGATGATGATGATGATGATGATGATGATGATGATGATGATGATGATGATGATGATGATGATGATGATGATGATGATGATGATGATGATGATGATGATGATGATGATGATGATGATGATGATGATGATGATGATGATGATGATGATGATGATGATGATGATGATGATGATGATGATGATGAAGCAAATGAACATTTGGTTCGTTTCTCACATGTTGGATTTTATAAATTGAATTCAATGTACCACAATTCAACATTTAGTTCAAAATTTCTGACATTGGAATCAATGTTGACTTGGAGATATGTTATGGAAAGTGCAAAAAGTATGGGGGAAATGATAGTCCCCACCCTTTAAGTGGATGGTTCTGTGTGTTCCGCTATTAACGGTGGAGGTTGGCTCCAAAGAAGAAAGTATTAAGGGGTGGAAGATTTTGCGTGTAACACAAGGATAAATGTGTCTTTCATCGTGTCTCTGGCTTCCGGACATCTTGCGGCAAACAGAGTCACTTACATTCATGAAGGTCTCGGGCTCGGTCTCAAGTTATCTGAAAAGAAATGAGGGGAGGTAACTAAGGGTTGTATCTATAGGGTTAGTTCAAATGGTCTCTAACTATTTGGAGGGTGGGATGGTGGGAAGAAATCATACAAGGCCGATATGTCTTGAGTGCGGTAGTAAATGCAGATTACGTCTTTGGCGTCTAATAATCTGCGCTTTGGTCGTTGTGTTTTTTTTTTTTTTTTTTTTTTGGTTTCGGTGTGTGTGTGTGTGCGTATATGTGTCGTCTTGTTCTGCGCGTGCGTGTGTAGTGTTTTAGAAGTAGACCCTATGGTATGGGTCCAAGAAAACTCTATTATAAAGGGGAATGTTGTCGGGAAAAGTGCTTTCTTTAGAAGAAGAAATTGTGGCCGTCGGATTCGAAGAGATCGAAGGAGACGGTGAGAAACAAGATTCTCGTACAAGTAGGTTCTCGCTGCTCTGAATGGTTTAGAGATACTTGTATGCTAATTGTAGCAAGTACTCGTCGATTGGGGGAAAAGAGGCTCGTCAGGCCTTCTAGAGCGGCTGATGCATCTTCTGAGGAGTTTCTTTTAGAAAATTCAAAATTTTTCCATTTGTGCCGAAGATATATAAGACCATATTGTAAAGGCCGTACGATATTCCAAATCGGATTGGTGCTTAGAGCAGAGACGTTTTGGGTTTAACTTTGTTGCTCTGTAGCGTTTCCGCCAAACCCTACGGTCTACTTACCTGACAAAACCCCCATAACTACTACCCAGCTCCCTTTAGTTTGCTAATGCAACAGTATTAGTACCTAAAAATGCTGCACGCATTTAAGATATCAAATCTATGATCTTTAAGTCCCTGTAAAGAAAACTTACCTTCATGCATTCTCTTCGCATACCATTGCTCCTTAAGATTTCTTTATTAACTTACCAGGAATTTCCAATCAATTTCGGCATCTACGTCGCCAGTCAAATTCCCTTAGATGAATTCCTGTAAACAAAATAATTCGGATTGCATTCAATGTAACCGTCATAACAGGGACCATAAATATCGCGCCGTCTATTTTCCCAGCCGCGTCATATACCTTTTCATACACATTGCCTGGCAACCTTTTTTGTTTGTCTTATCAATAAACAACCCAAGCAGCTGCATATAATTAGCGCAATAGACGCCGAAACCAAATTCTCCAGCATTTCCTAATGCAAATATGAACCCGGTTTCTATTGCAGCCAGAGATGCCATAAACATCCAATTTGCTTTTAGCACCTTTTTCTCCTAACGTCGAAAATAGCGACGAGGCATCGTGTAAACAATGACCCGCATTACAAACGGCGCATTTGGTCATTTTTCCCTATTGTCTTTGCCGCCTGCCTGTTTCGTCGTTCCACTGCACGTGTGAATCGCATCTATCTGAACGATCCCACACATACCACCATGACCTTTATTACGAGATCAGGTTTTCTTGTTCCCATAAGAGAGACTCTACGTTACACTTGTGGGAGATAAAACATATCCTTTGCAAGGATATATTCACACCCTTAAGAGAAGAGTTTATCTCTCTCTTCCTTTTTTTCCTTAGCGAAATCATCTCTGCATGAGGTGACTATCGCTGAGCCAAATTCAATCCTTCGACCTGATAAGGTCGTGTTTCCATCGCTACCCTGGTGCGCACAGGGGAGCGATAATCGCATGAGTTGGGAATCGTGATTCAATCTCCGTGGCGGTCGGGTCGCCTGCCATTCACCGTACCGTGCCGGTACTCTGTTAAACGTGTCTCAAATTGCTAGTATTAATGCCGTGACAAATCGTAAATACACAAATGTGACCAATAATGTACAATAAATACTAGGTATCTATTAAAGCCATAAATCAGATAATCAGTGCGTTTCTTTCATGCGCTGCAGTTTCCACCAGTATTTTTGTATCGTACTTTTCTCTTCTTGCGTTGGTGGATAGTGTTTTGGATTTCCTTCGGTGGAACATTTAGTGACGGTGCAGATGAGGTAGAACTCTCCCCCATGCTGGCGTAGCGATCTCGTCCACCACAGCTCCACTTCAAGATCTTGTGCAGTTGCTTAGACCGACCGAAGGCCCCTTTGAACGACGTGAGCTACATGTTTGATGAAATTCATTTTCAGGGTAAATTCATCCTGCCCTGCAGTCCAATCGTAGTATCTCCCATTTGTATTCGAATACTCTGTGAATATCGAGAAATACGTTGGGAGGGTTTACTACCAAGAATTAAAACTACTGTCATGGATGAATTAAGTCGAATTTTCCATCGGTTGTAATGCTGTTACAGTTCTCCAGGTGGCGGTTAAGTAGATTTGTTTGCGAGTTTATGGCTTTGGATGACGCGTAGACTAGGACATCACTTTTTTTTTATTTTTTTTTATTAGACTTCTCTCGGGAGAGGCGAACCTATAGCGCCGAGTGGGCGCCCCGAGATGCCATCAAATAACTGTTGCAGTTCTTTTTGAACAGTTGCAGGTTGTAACGCTCTGGGAACACTGGCGTGGGAAGTGAGTTCCACAGCTTCCCCGCTTTGTAACGGAACGTGTTCTGGCGCAGGGATGTTCGCGCCGTCGGGAGATGAACCACAAACGGGTGCGATCCGTCGGATTGTCTTGTGGAGCGCATATAAGCCGAATTGCGTGGAACAATACCAAGAATCGCGGAAGAACAGTACCCGTGATAATATCTGTATAGCAGACAGAGGTCGGCTACGCGCCTTCGATATAATAGCGAATGTAGTCCCAACGTCAGCGGCGAGTCCCCGATTAAGCGGCGAAGGCCTGGCCATTCATCATCAGCTGTGGAACCGATGATCCACTTTTCTTTGTGAATGTTGTATATTGTGTCTTCGCTGCATTGAAGTCGTCGAGGTTAGCCCTTCCCCACTGCAGGACCCTATCTAGATCCTGATTCAGAGAGTCAATCTGTCTACATCTCAGCTGATGCGACGCAGATGCACCAATCGGCCGAACACTCGAAAAGGAGGAAACAAGCGTACTATCATCCGCAAAACTGAACACTTTGTTATCCGTTGTCTCCAACAAATCATTTATGTGAAGCAAAAACAAGGTTGGAGCCAAAATAGAACCCTGGGGCACTCCCGAATTAACAGGATACAGATCCGAACACTCGCCGTCCACAGCAATCCGGATCGATCGATTCTCGAGGAAGCTCCTCGTCCAGCCGCAAAGCTGTTGGGAAAGTCCATATGAACGAAGTTTGCTCAGCAATGCCCCGTGCCAGACGCCGTCAAAAGCCTTGGAGATATCCAATGCGACCGCCTTTGACTCACCATGCCGTTCAATCGCAGATGTCCATATATCGATTATAAGTGTCAAAAGGTCTCCCGTGGACCGCCTGCCACGGAATCCGTATTGACGATCATTCAGGAGTCCGTTGCACTCCAAATACTTAACTAACTCTGTATTGATGACTTTTTCCATCACCTTAGATAAAATAGACAGTAATGCTATAGGACGGTAATTTTGTGGGAGTCACTTTTTTCCCGTCTTTGGGATTGACTGAACTCGAGCGACTTTCCAACAGGTGGGAAGGGTCCTCCGTGCATAAGATAAGCGGAAGAGTCTGCCAAGAACCGGCGATAGATCTGGAGCACAGTTCTTAAGGACTATTGCTGGTATTCCGTCCGGGCCGTTGTCTTCCTACAACCCAGTTTACGTAGAATGCGTCGAATAGTGCGCGGACGAAATCTCACATCCCGCATGGAAGACCGTACCGGCGAGATCACAGGTGGTTCCAAAAGGCCAAGATCGAGGTTTGAATTCGCGGAAAATAAATTCGCGAACACATTAGCTTTATGCTTTGAATTCGTGACTAACGATCCGCTGTCTGTCACCAACGGAGGGAAAGAGAAGGATGCGAAGTTACCGCTGACAGCTTTTTCCATTGACCAGAAGGAACGCGAACCAGTTGGACACCGAAGGAGCTTATTGGTCACCCAGTCGTTGTGAGCCCTCTTCGCGGTATCAAACGCCCGGTTGCACGCGTTTCTGATTCTAACAAAATTCGTTCTGTTAACATCAGTAGGATTGGAGCGCCATTGCTTAAAAGCTGTATTTTTTGCCGCTGTAATCTGCTCGCAGTTTTTATCAACCCAAGGTTTATCAGACGAACTTCGTTTGATGGAATGTGGAGTATACATCTCCAGCCCCAGAAGAATAATTTCTGATACCGACTCCGCGCAAGCCTTAACATCGGAGTTTCCGAAGCACACCTCGCACCATGGAAAGAATGTGAAGAAATCTCCACATGGCGAAGCTGCGTAGTAGGCTGGTTATTCGTTTGATATGCAAGTGCTGGCGCGACAGATACCAAGCAGTGATCTGACTTTCCCAGTGGCGCAGAAACCTCTACGGTATAAATACTCGGTTCGGATGTCAAAAACAGATCCAGGGTGTTCGAATAATCGCCTCGGGCAGCCGGCACTCGCGTTGGCCAAAACGGACCGCGCGAAGACGCAGACTCCGCCCTTAAAACGGAATCTCGAATGTAAGTCGTATCCTGAGCAACGAAGATATGTCGAATCAGTTGACGAATCGACCTGGGTCTCAGTTAGGGCAAGATATCACGTTTCTTTGTTTGCTAATATTGGTGGACGGCGTTTACATTCGTATTGGTGAAACCGATGCCCCTTATGTTACAAAATGCCGTCACCAGTCTGAGGTGTAAATATTAAATAGGATGGGCCTAGAATGCAGCCCTGTGGTACGCCTGCGGCGGCGTTGAAGCTTCGAAATAACTTGCCACCAACCCGAACTTGAAAGATTCTGTTAAGAACGAGCTGGTAGATGACTACACAGCGTTCTACGGTGGCCAGTGTTGAACAATTTAAAGACGAGACCTTTGATCCATGTCGTGTCCAAGGCCTTTTCAATGTCCAGGCCCACCGCAATGGTGGGTTCTTCATTAAAGAGGCGCACGCCGACTTGGTTTAGAAATACTTTGAGAGCCGTAGTGGTGCTGTGCGCTCTTCTAAATCCAAATTGGAAATCAGATGTTAGGTTCCTGGCACTGATTTTTCATATATTTCGCTGCTGCAAGTGAGGAGCAAAATGGAGAGAAAGCTTAAGGGGTGAAATGTTGTTTTCCAAGCGTTGGGTATTGGACAAAGGATAGCATACTTCGAAGCTTGGGGAAATTAACCCATGTTGGAGGTTGAACACAATGGAGAGCTTTATAAATAATAAGGCAGAAGGCCTTCGCAATAAGTGGTACGACAAGTTGCCGATACCGGGTGACTTCTTAGGGTATCGATTCGACATTTCGGCAGCAGTTCTTCTGCACTTCTTCATAGTTTATCTTGGAGGGACGACGCAGGTTTTTATAACAGTAATTCTCGCGATAGTTAATCCAAACATTATTCATTCTTGTTATTCGGTCGTCGCGTTCATTATCTCACCTAACATAAAGAGTCATTTTTTAGCCGAATCACACGAACGTTAGGAATGCTCTACCTGATCATGTGTTTCTTCCTCGTTGAAATATCCAGACATTCAAGACCAATATAAATCGACACCTCCTTCCCTTACCTTCATCCGCTCGCACTGTGCTCTAACATTTAACGGTACTTCAAAATCCCATTGGGTGCGCGCGTTAGTGTAAAAAAAACCACAAAGGAGAAGTGTTGTTCGTTCAGGAACAGATTTATTCAAACCTCATTCAACTAAAGCCGCATCTCTAACATTTGTTTGGTCCTGGGGCCGGATCGCTATCGTTTAAATAGTGCGCGATGAACTAGGTTTCGAATAAGAAGTAAAAGTGCAAGTGCGCATCAGTGCTGAAAAAGCCAAATATCAACGGCGTTAACTTTCCAACATATTTTATTTCCGTAACCCACTGGTCCGACTCGGCAAAAAGAAGACGTAGGGACAACGGAAAAAGCGCGATATACGCGTCGGTACGTTGAATGTTCGAACGTTATATAAACCAGGCGCGATACAGACGGTCGTAGAAAACGCGAAACAATATAGAATGGACATCGTCGCGCTTCAGGAAGTCCGACTGCCACATCATGTTATTGAAACCAACGGGTTTACACTGGCGTGTGGAGGTACCGATAGACATAACCTCGGAACCGGCTTTATCTCAAGGAAGAAGATTACACCCCATTTAAAAGATGTGAAATTTATTAATGACCGCATGTCGGTGCTAAAATACAGGGTCCATGGTACAATTATGTCTTTATAAACGTACACGCCCCAACAGAGTCGACGGATGAAGAAACGAAAGACACATTCTACAAGACCCTACCTCATTGTCAAAAGACACCACTGAAATATCCTTGACGGAAGATCATATAGAGGAGCAGATTGCGACTCCGGTCATCTTCTAGTGATGGGCAAAATCAGGAGTCGGCTTGCAGCAAACACACATGGGCAGTCACGGGAGATGAGCAAAAAGTTCGATATTGATAAACTATAAGACCTGCGCAAAGGGGCTGAATATCAAGACGAACTAACGAATAGATTTAGCATCCTAGAGAATGGGAGTAGTGAGGAAGAGGAAGCCAATAGTATGGACACTAAATGGACATCGATCAGAGACACAATCAAACTAACAGCCCAAAAGGTATTAGGATTTAAGAAAACAATTAAGTCCAAACCTTGGCTTGACCATGAATGCAGGGCGAAGATCGAAGAACGTTAACGCCTCAGAGTGATCCACTTAGAAAGATATGGTGAACTCAGAACGATGCACGACGATTCGGAAAGGGACAATGAGACTCTTCAAATGCAAAAAACGTGAATGAGAGAAGGCTCGGATCGAAAAAATCCTAGAAAATGCCAGAGCAAAGAACTTCAGACGTATGTATGCGTAAATTCAATTAGAAATGGCTACCGAGGGAGACAGCAAACGGCTGTCTGGTCACATAAACAAACAATATCGTGACAAGATGGAAGTAGTACTTTGAAACCTGCTCGATGTGCGCATCAACCACAGATAAACGCACCAGAAATACATACGGCCGAGCCTCAGATCCCAGAGCCGTCTTTCAACGAAGTTGTAGACGCAATAAATCGATTGCAAAACAACAAGGCTCCCGTAGTCGACTGCATACCGGCAGAGCTTGTGAAGCATGGAGGAGAGGCAACCGCTCGAAAGATCTTGTTACGTCCAAAACCACCCACCCATAAATACATACCCCTTTGGAGCCAGTCTCCACCAATTAATTGCGGTACACGCAAAATCATCTACTAAAATGATGAAGTACTCCCCAAGCCCTAGCAGTGCCCCATACACTAAATAATCATAAAAGTTCCTCGTGTTGAGTTTCCTTATCTTGTCGTGTTTTCTTTGTCTTCGTGGGTTGGTGTTGTCTTTGTTTTTGCTGTTGTTGTTGTAACATTTTCGTTTTTCGCTCATTCTGGTTCAAATTGTTTTTTAGTTTAACAACTTCCTCCATTTGCTTATCCAGCTCATGTTTTTTAAGACTAATCTCATGGCTGAGTGTGTTGAGGACTTCGACCTGATTCCCGGCGTCTGCATTTGTTTCGCTGCCAGCTAGTTCTTGGAATTGGATTCCAGCCCCTGAGTACTGAGCACCATGGGCCTTGTCTTCGTCGTGGCTGTTGACACTCAATGTGTCTGTAACCTTGTTTTTATTGATTTTAGGGCGGTTAGCCTTTAGATTTACGTCTGTATTTTGCCTTCTCCGAAGCACCGTTTTGGCATGCATTTGATTTATGTCCATATTCTGGACCACGTGTTCTCACTTTTTTTATGTTTTCTATTTTTTTATTGCGTGAGTGACAGGTGGCAAATCACGTTCAAGAGTTTATTTATAAGTAGTCAAATGGGAGTATTTCCATATATGGTCATCGTGGGGTATTGATGGGGCTATGGGGGCGAAGTCGTGGCGCCAGGATGGGCGCAGGGTTCTACCTCGTCCTCACAAATTGTTCGGCTATAAAACTCTGAGCAGCGCCGCGAAAATGCTCACCAAAAGTCACCAAGTTCAAAATACAGAGCGGACACAGCCCAGGAACAATAAAACACTCGATTGTTGATCGTTGAAATTTCCTTATTGTTCTCTATTTATTAGATGAGTATCGGATTACAAAAGTATGAACACACTGCACCAGTCGATTGTTAAGTTGTTACTAAAGTTTTACACTTGAGCTTAATTTGTTTTAGCGCGATATTACTTTACATCTGCGATTACACGTGTGTCGATGATACTTGTTATTTATTGTTTTGTTAAATTCACCAAATTTCGCACAAATGAAACGATTAAAGTTTTGTTACTGAAAGTGATACGACCCCGACTCGGAGTATGTACGCGTCCCTGGACGCCACGGGGAGTGGAAGACGCACCGACCGGATCGCTGATTGGAATACAACTTAGCGATATTAAATCGCTATCAATAGAAATTCGGCCAGTGAAACCGGCTCTCTCAAATTAAGGTACACATGTATATGTGAGCATTGGTTCATTCGTGGGACGAAACCATGAGAACGAATCTAAAACAAAGACAGGGCATAGTGTGCATCCATGAGATGTGAGTTCGGCTAAGCAAACAAGCCGAATATCATTGGATGCTAATTGGGTTTGTGTTTGCTTATGTGAGCAGGTCAATGGTAAACGGATCCAGGAATATGTAGGCCAAAGAGAATCTATGATCTGAGAGTTCAACAGACTAAACAAGTGGCGACTCATTAGATGGTAGATACATTTGGAATACTTGAATGGTTTGAATTGTTTGCTGTTGTTTGATTTGCGTTCTGCAAATCGTCTGAAATGGCGTCAAGAACAATGCGTCGTTCCTTTGCCGTGTAGTGTGCTGGTTCCTTGTGAATAACATCCGAAACAATGAAACCTGCTGGATTCAACTTTTAATAAACTTACTAAAAGGAAAAGATTACCTTTAAATTCCAAAACCGGATCTTCCAGATGATTGACAAAAATGACGCTCTTCAATTCGATTATAACTATAGTCTTTATTTATATGATGGATTAGATCTTTACTGATTACAAACAAAACGGACTGGATTCATCAAAATTCAAACAGAAGAGAAAGATAAAAGTAAAGATGGTTGTCAAGTGACAACCAACAGAAAATTCATAAATGTCAGCTGATTGCTGACATTGCTGAAGGTGATGCCACATATCTTCTTCAGGTGGTGCCACAGATTTTTAATTGTTTTAAAGGCGAATCCGCAACAGCCGTATCGCCAGAATGCCTGCTGAAGGACAGCGTTCTTTTATTTGTACATGGTACATGCTAGGGAATTCGTTTCAGCGTCTATTGCGATGATTATATGCAGCTACGTTGGACTGTTTATCGTTGGCTAAAAGGGTCGCCAGCCAATGTGTATGTAGGTAAATTTGAGGCTGGGAATAGCCAACTCAAAGTTAAGATTCTCTGATTATGCGGTTGTATTATATGTGAACCGATGAGTTTTCTTTCAGGGAATTTATGATAAGTTTGGAGAGAATTCTTAAAGGGAATTTTTAATTCGAATTAATGAATGAAGGTAAGAATTCTTTTCCAGAAGCTTTTAGCTAAATACGTTTGATCATTTGTTGCGTGAAGCATTTACAGGTGCTTAATGAAGGTTATGATGGCTGGGTTGTAGTTATAGGGGTTCTTCGGGTAGGTAACTGTGGGGTTTGGCGGAACCGCCACAGGGCAGTTCCCCTTTCGTAACTCCCACCGTTAGAGATTCTGTGGCCTTTTGGTAAAGGTTTGTCTCGTTCTTCTCACTTTTGGGGTCGTTTATGCGCTAAAGGACTCAATCAAGTCCTTCGCGTTTTTTTTTTTTCGTTTTCTTGTTGTGACGTTGGCTTTTCTAGTGCCTTCTTAGCGTCATTCAGATTTTGCAGCCCTTTTTCGTACAGATCACCTTTTACGGTGTTTCTATCGGTTGCTGCCTTGTCTGGGGGAGTTTACCCTGTAAGGAATTTTAAGACCCTTTCGTCGATTGTTGTCCCAAGTATGTGGACCAGGACAAGCGCGATATAAATAGCGAAAGAGGACACGATCAAAAGAGAAACAAATTAAAGATGATGAGGTCATCGAGGTTAATCAGTGGGCCTTTCCACCGATACTTCTAGGGGATGGTGTGAAGAACACCCTGCCTTGAGCAGAGGCTTTTTGGCGAATGTTTTATGTCTTTTATCATCCCAAACGCTATAGATTCACGGTGAAAACTTCTCTACTCGGATAGTTGAAGGATACTGCGGTATCCCCGCCACTGCATCTTGGTTGACACATGTGTTACATATTGACGAGGATACTGATAAGAATACTTTGTGGATTCATGCTTATAAATATTAACACATATTGTCTTCGCCGGCCAGCGGTGTCTCCGAAGACTCACAATGTGTTAAAACAATACCGAAATCAAAAAGACAATAAGATTGACACATACAGAAGAAAATAACACTGCCTTTTTAAATAATAATATTAAACAATATAAGCATTTTACACTCTTCCCTTCCAGCCTGCTCATTAATTGACCAATCTTTGCCTCAGGAATTGTCTGGCCATCTAAGTGTATTTAAAATGCGTGTCATTGTCTGCTACCTACTTCAAAAACGCCAATTTAGTGCCGCACTATAACGAAAACCAATCCTTATTCCGTCACTAAATAAAATTGCTCTCCGTTCACAGCATAGAAAGTTTTATCTAAGTACCATGCGGATACGGTCAAATGCTACATATCATATAACGTTAATGACAAAATCTCAACAATGGGATAGCTATTCTCGGCTATTGTTCCTGTTTAGTATTGTCCTTTACTAACATCTGCAAATTAGTCAAATGGGAGCAAATTCCGGCAATAAAATCAGCAAGCGTTGCAAACTGATCATTATCTAGATGAGCAAAACCCAATGCTAGAAAATGTTACCGCTTCCTGGGTCAACTCGTCGAAGCAAAGCAGCAGAGCTCCACAACAAGGACTCGGAAGTAATTATCATAAGAGCCGTTGTTCATAACCTCTGTCAAAGGATATAAAAAAGGCATATAAATACTTTTGCAAACAGTTTGTTGGCGAGCATCGGACAAAACCATCTAAACATCCTTTTCGAATGTAAAATAAGTTGAAACGGTCTTTCCAAGCAATATGGCAACCTACATGAAGGAACATACCGAAAGTATTGGAGCTAAGAATACGTAATGTTATTTCAAGTCCAGGGTATGGAATTGTATCAAGAAAACAATTATTAATTAGAATTCGGAAGAACGATTGGTGATTTTAAATGTACTATACCTCGGTTAATCTTAAGTTACGTGTTAAATGAATACTGCCTCAATCTTCTTTTGTTATTGCGACACTCGTATTACATTTTTTTCACACGAAACCTGAAAAAAAAAGAAATTTGAAACACTCTTAAGGGCGAATAGTAGGATGAAAAAAGAAGAGGTGGTATCGGTATAAACTTACCTTTCTTGGCTCCAAATATGGGGATCGGCTATAAAATAAGGAGATTAATGCCGTAAAACGTTTTGTTTTAAAAGTATCTATAGGGTGGTGCAAAATTAATCACCCTATCGGAAGATCTTATAATTTTTGCAAATGGCGTCATACCGTCAATCATATTTGAGATTTGTGAACTAGACATCATATTAGACATTTATGAACTCGAAGAAATTGTAAAGGTCCAAATAAAGATTTCCATCACTCAACATTATTTTTTTTGATTTAGTAAAAAAGTAATTTAAAAACAAAATTGGGTGATTCATTTTGCGCCACCCCATATTATGGGTCTGTAGGAGCTGGAAGAATTATGAGCTTTTGGCGGGTTTTGTGTATTGTCTGAATGGTGTGTTCCGCCGAACACTGTTCCAAATGTAAAGCGACACACGGAGCGAAGACAGCTACAATTAAAACGCAAATTCCTTCCTTTTTAGAAAACGCTCCTTTTACTTTATTGTTCGATTTTTTTGTTTTTTTAATTTCACAATTATTCTTGATACACGAGTATAATAAAACAACAACTTCTAGCACACCTTGTAACGAATTAATATCTGCAAATATCCTTAACTATGTTTGTCGATCGTATGTAGTCGGTCCCAAGGTGAGTTGCACGCTGTGCATTCCGCGATATCGCCGAGAGAAATCTTCGACGGTGTTTCGGATGTGTGGCTGATGGCCCGGACTGACACGGGGATAAGTCATGATGGTACCTTCTGATATAAAGAATTCCGGAGGTAAACTAGTCTCCCATTCGGATCTCCGGGGGGGACTATGTCGGAGGCAACATCATGCAGATATCATGATAAATAATGGAACTTTAGGAGGTTCGTCATCGCATAACCGGGCTTGCTCTCGACGCTATGCCCACGCTCGACTGGCGACGGCATTTTGTAACATAAGGGGCATCGGTTTCACCAATACGAATGTAAACGCCGTCCACCAATATTTGCAAACAACGAAACCTGATATCCTTGCCCTAACTGAGACCCAGGTCGATTCCTCAACTGATTCGACATATCTTCGTTGCTCAGGATACGACTTACATTCGAGATTCCGTTTTAAGGGCGGAGTCTGCGTCTTCGCGCGGTCCAATCTGGCTTGCCAGAGGATGGAGGCGTTGGAACCCAATAGTATGAACATCATATGGTTCAGGGTCGTGCTGAGGAATTCCGTTAAATTTCTTTGTTGTCTTTACCGCTCCCCGAATGACGATCGACCGGCGACATTTTTTGAACATCTTTCATATACCGTGGTTTGGATACAGATCAACCACCCAGCGATTTTAATGTAGACAATTCCGGTTGGTTGTTGCATTCTAATAGAACCGACGAGGCTGGGAGGCTGGCGAAGATGTTTGCTGTAAGCCACAACTTGACTCAACTCGTGGAGGACCCAACGCGAGTGCCGGATGCCCGAGGCGATTACGCGAACACCCTGGATCTGTTTTTGACATCCGAATCGAGTATTTATATCATAGAGGTTTCTGTGCCACTGGGAAACTCAGATCACTGCTTGGTATCTGTCGCGCAAGCACTTGTATACCAAGCGAACAACCGGCCTAGGCAGCTTCGCCATGTTTGGAAGTATGGGGCCGATAACTGGGACGATTTGCGAGATTTCTTCGCATCCTTTCCATGGTCCGAGGTGTGCTTCGGAAACTCCGATGTTGACGCATGCGAGGAGTCCGTATCAGAGATTATTCTTCTGGGGATGGAGATGTATATTCCACATTCCATCAAACGAAGTTCGTCTGATAAACCTTGGTTTGATAAAAACTGCGAGCAGATTACAGCGGCAAAAAATACAGCTTTTAAGCAATGGTGCTCCAATCCTACTGATGTTAACAGAACGAATTTTGTTAGAATTAGAAACGCGTCCAACCGGGCGTTTGATACCGCGAAAAAAGTTAAAAACGACTGGGTGATCAATAAGCTCCTTCGGTGCCCAACTGGTTCGCGCTCCTTCTGGTCAATGGTAAAAGCTGTCAGCGGTAACTTCGCATCCTCCTCTTTCCCTCCGTTGGTGACAGAACGCGGGACGTTAGTCACGAATTCAAAGGATAAAGCTAATGTGTTCGCGAATTCAAACCTCGATCTTGGCCTTTTGGAGCCACCTGTGATCTCGCCGGTACAGTCCTACATGCGTGATATGAAATTTCGTCCGCGCATTATTCAACGCATTCTACGTGAACTGGATTGTAGGAAGGCAACCGGCCCGGACGGAATACCAGCAATAGTCCTTAAGAACTGTGCTCTAGAACTATCGCCGGTTCTTGGCAGACTCTTCCGCTTATCTTATGCACGGAGGACTTTTCCTGCCTGTTGGAAAATCGCTCGAGTTCAGCCAATCCCAAAGACGGGAAAAAAGTGTCTCCCACAAAATTACCGTCCGATAGCATTACTGTCTATTTTATGTAAGGTGATGGAAAAAGTCATCAATACAGAGTTGGTTAAGTATTTGCAGTGCAACGGACCACTGAATGTTCGTCAGTACGTACTCCGTGGCACGCGGTCCACGGGAGACCTTTTGACACTTATAATCGATATATGGACATCTGCGATTGAACGGCATGGTGAGTCAAAGGCGGTCGCATTGGATATCTCCAAGGCTTTTGACCGCGTCTGGCACGGAGCATTGCTGAGCAAACTTCGTTCATATGGACTTTCCCAATAACTTTGCGACTGGACGAGGAGCTTCCTCGAGAATCGATCGATCCGGATTGTTGTGGACGGGGTGTGTTCGAATCTGTATCCTGTTAATTCGGGGGTGCCCCAGGGTTCTATTTTGGCCCCAACCTTGTTCTTGCTTCACATAAATGATTTGTTGGAGACAACGGATAACAAAGTGTTCAGTTTTGCGGATGATAGTACGCTTGTTTCCTTCTTTTCGAGTGATCGACCGATTGGTGCATCAACGTCACATCAGCTGAGATGTGGACAGATTGACTCTATGAATCGGGATCTGCATAAAGTCCTGTAGTGGGGAAAGGCCAATCTTGTCGACTTCAATGCAACGAAGACCCAGTATACAACATTCACAAAGAAAACTGGATCATCGGTTCCACAGCTGATGATGAATGGCCGGGCCCTCGAGGCTGGGGAAAGTTTGAAATTGCTCGGCGTCACAGTCTGTGGGAATGTATCATGGCATAAACACGTATCGGGTATCGCCAGGTCCGCCTCAGGAAAACTGGGTTATCTTTTTGGAGCCAAGAAATATTTTACTCCGGTCCAACTTCTTCTCCTATATAAATCCCAAATTAGACCCGCACTCGAATATTGCTCTCATGTTTGAAGCTCGGCTCCTAAACATACCCTCGGACCTACTTTAGAGCATACAGAGACGAGCGACCCGCCTGATCCGGGACTCGGCGCTGACGTCGGGACTACAGACGCTATCACATCGAAGGCGCGTAGCCGATCTCTGTCTGTTTTACAGATATTATCACGGGTGCTGTTCTTCGGAGATTCTTTGTATTGTTCCACGCAATTCGGCTTATAGGCGCTCCACAAGACAATTCGACGGATCGCACCCGTTTGTGGTTCATCTCCCGACGGTGCGAACATCCATGCATCTGAACTCGTTCCGTTACAAAACGGGGAAGCTGTGGCACTCCCTTCCCACGCGAGTGTTCCCGGAGCGTTACAACCTGAAACTGGTCAAAAAGAACTGCAACAGTTATTTGATGGCATCTCGTGGCCCCCACTCGGCGCTATAGGTTCGCCTCTCCCGAGAGAAGTATAAGAAAAAAAAATACAATCCCGACGTCCTTCGTGAGGATCACAGGTCTGCGCGCGTTGAATTGCGGTATGTTGAACGTAGAGTGTCTACGTGTACTTCGTTTGCCTTAGGTGGCGCTTCATCGAATGCACTCGGTAAACTCGCGTATTTTAAAAGTGAAAAGGCTTTGGGTCGGCCGGTTTCTTTTTTCGATTTAATGCGGTGTGTGGATACCTTCGCGTCGGGGTTCCATAACTGGACTACTCTGTCAAATTTCTATTTTTCCTATCCATCTACCATTCTCCTCCCCTAATCTGAAAAACAATTTTTTTCCTTTTTCATCGTCATCATCCTCGTTCTTTTATCTGTAAGAGAAAACTTCCATTTCGATTTTTTATCGGAATCTTGCTTCGAAGGATCAAGCGTACCGCCACTTATTTCTCGATCCTTTCATGGGGTTTGTTTACGTTACCCATCTCGCTTAAGACAACAAGAGTTGTCGTGCGCTTCAGATGAGTAACAAAGGAACCGTGGATTTTGGATGTTTCTAGGTCGTATTTCCAAATCATAAAACATCTGGCGTGAGATATGCGTTAACATGCTTATGATTGCAAGAATTGTGTGTCGTTGGCGAATCGCTATGCCTTTGTTTGTGCACGTGCGCTCCTTGGTTTTGGACTCTTGCAATTAATTTAGGGTGTTAATTTCTATTAGCTATATGAAGAGATATGCATTACAAAAATGCGTTTAATTGGATGAATTAAGTAAATGGGGGAATTGCATTGAATTGAATTGAACGGATGTATAGCGTTTGAAATAATAGTGAAAAAGATCGTGTGATTCGAACTGACGCTATGACAGCTCGAATGACGAAAAAAATTTTACCTAAGCGTTTCACACCAGGCTACTGACCGTGTTTTGAATTTGATTTCCAAACTCGAGTATATTCCACTGGTGTGAATTATTTTTATTTATCGCTTGGTATACGGTTCTGATGTATTTTTCTTATTCGATTTTTTCGTTCGGTGTTCTTCACTATTTTTGCTTGTGAATTGTGTGTATCTGTTAGAATCGCTAGAGATGCTTTTGTTGCGGATTCGCCCTGGACACAACCAGCGAATTCGCAACTGAATGCCACCGGCGGCACCAACCTAACAAATGTCAACAATCAGCTGATATTAAAATTAAATCGTCTGCTGTCATTGCTGACATGTTTACTTCTTCGTTAACTGCTTGGCGACGCCAGTTCGCATTTCATTCAATCAAGAGAA
This sequence comes from Microdon myrmicae, assembly GCA_963931805.1. Taxonomy (NCBI): domain Eukaryota; kingdom Metazoa; phylum Arthropoda; class Insecta; order Diptera; family Syrphidae; genus Microdon; species Microdon myrmicae. The sequence continues at coordinate 27,961,275 of OZ007497.1, read as the reverse complement.
ATCAAATCCATCAACAAAATAAAGACGAGTTTAACTATTGCAAATAACCCCAAATTGTTATTTCTTATTTTTGGGAGTATTATTTGAGGAGAGTTGCTGCTCCAATTGAGGATTGGCGTGGAATTCTAGGTATTCGGTTCACTTTTCCTTTTAATAATTCAATTGGTTCCAGGCATCAGTGTTGCGGTCGCCATTGCTTTGGCAAATCCAGTTCATCGAGTACACGTCAGGAGACATCACTGTTCCTGACACCAGGCCCACAACAAGATAAGAACCATTGTTCGTGGAAGGTGTGTTCAACGCTTGTTGGACATACATTTTAGTTCTTCGAGCCGGATCCAGTCTGTGGATCCACTTCACTGCTGCCAGCTCGCAGCGCAACATCAGTGCAGACTGCCGCCATACTCGTTGGTCACTGCAAGATTGTAGATACAATCTACCGCCGTCCAGGTCACGGCGCAACAGGGATCCAGTCGGTGGATCCATTCCACTGCTGCCAGTTCACAGCTATCACATAGCAGCCCAGTTCGCGCAACCACAACAAAAGCACCATTTGTCATGAAGTGCTGCAATCATTCAGCATTCGTTCGACCGTAGGAACTTTCGAACATTATAATTTACGAAGCAACAGCCGTGCAGTCCGCTACCCAGTGCGTGGCCACTGCCAGAGATCCATCTGTGGATCAAACTGATGCCCAACAAGCGCCCCAGCGCAGCTACATTATAACCACACCGCGACCAGGTTCGCAGCGCAATCACCGGATCCAGGCATAAGGATCAACCGACCAGTTCGCTGCACAGCCTGCCGGAACCCAAAGGTAAGCCCATTATCAATTAACATACCGCCGCCACGTTCACGGCGCAGCAAGGAGCTGCCCACACGACAGCTACAATTACCGCTGCTCCGAATGCAGCCGCCGTCCAGTTTAAGGACTTGAAGCCGCCAGTGCAGCTACCTGCAACCGCCCAGGTTCTCACGTGAGATAATTTCAATTTGACAATTAAATTACCGCCACCAAATTTGTGGCAAACAGAAGCTGACTCCAGCAGCTACCACTACATCGTGTCCAGTTCGCGACACAATGACGGCCAGATCTTTGGATCAGCTACCACCAGTTCGCGGTGCAGCCCGGGATCCAGGTCCGTATCGGCTGCCGCCCCCAAGTTCGCGGCATACTAAAGGGCCCAACTCAAGGCCGACCAACGTCAAGGTCGCGGGATACCAAGTCCAGGCGCAAAGACCCACCATTGTCAACAACCAGAGAGCGCCCCAATGTCAGAGAAGTCTAGAATGACAAAGTGTACATTGGCGGAACAACTCATCAGCGCCCAGTTCGCCTCTCAGGGGCGAATGTCCTGTGCTTTCGTCAACCTCGAGCAGACAGGGCCACCAACAGTATTCACGGTGGACATACGCCAGCACAACTTTCAGATCGAATGGGAGGACATTAGAAAGCGACACAATGAGATAATACTCCTGCCCACCCCAGAGAAGACGAGCGGTCACCGCTACTTCGTGGACAGATTCATCGGACAATCCGAGAATATCTATCTGGACGAGGTCGCCAAGTTTATTGAGGCAAGGAACGCCCTCAACGTCGACTGTACGACCGCATCCAAGCCTGCTACGGACACCGTTAGTCAACCAAAATGGCGTTGGCCGCCATTGATGTCGCAACCACTTTGGCGGCCGGGAAACCCTTCAACACCTAGCATGCGTATGCCAGCTGGCCCTCCACCCGGATTGCCATCATGGATGATGCCACCGGACCACACAACCCATACGGAGAACAAAGGTGTGACGACAGACACCGAAAAGCCAGCCAAGGCAGGTGCTGCTGAACGCAAGACAGCCAAGGGCTGAACGGTCGAGAAGAAAACTACTCCAAACCTTGCAAACAACGCCGCCAAGCACATCAAACAGGTTCCAGAAACAATGAAAGAAGTGCAACCTGCAGCAGCACCCCTCGCCGCTAAAGCGACACTACAAAGGATGGCTGATTTCAGTAAGAAGGCACCAGCAGCTGCAAGTGCACCAGCACCAGCGACGACGCATGCCAACAATTCTGAGGCACCCATCCCAGGGAAAGAGCCCGCTGCAGAGAAACCCGCCAAGCAAGGCACTGATGACCACCTACCGAGACTACTCGAGGCTTCGTTCGCGCTCGACTCAGTCTCCCCCATAAAGGCAAGCGACGCCGACCAAGGCAATGATGCCCAACTCCCGAGACTGCTCGAAGCTTCGTTCGCGCTCGACCCAGTCTCCCCCATTAAGGCAAATGACGCCGACCAAGGCAATGATGGCCAAGGACAGTTCCCTGTGACATCAGCGGCCCTCAGTCCGACAGCCTATAGACGAGAACCGCACACACTCCCAGTGAGTATGGACCAGCAGGCCGCCGACTAGAGTGCCGCCTGCCCACAAATCAAATCAGCCCATGTCCCGATGTTCGGACCAACGCAGAAAGACATGGCCGTTCCTCGTGGGTTGCGAATTTACAACTCCAACCCAGAGGAACTGGTCTACCCGGAACAACGCGCACCGAACAAGAACCGCGTATGCACGCATTAAAAGGGTAATGCCCCGCGTGGCGGGCGGCGCTCCCCAGCATCCAGGGATCAACCGCATCCCCGCAGTATCGGTATATTACTTTCGACTACCATCCATTACATGGTCATTGATCGTGTGTTGCGAATTTACAACTCCAACCCAGGTCAAATGGTCAGGTCTGCGACCAAGGTTACCAAACACCGACAGCGGACACTGTATTCATCACCAATTCGGGGCGCAAGTCCAAGGCCCTGGGCCTCCGTCCCCTGGAACAAGCTGCAAACAGTCACCACCAAGTCAGCGGAAAAGGTGCCGCACCACTCCCCAGTGAGTGAACATCGACAGGCCGCTGACCAACTTGCCGCCTGCCCAGAGAACGACCCGACCCATGTCCTGGTGCATAGACCAGCGCCGGAGCCCCCACGGAGACAATCGCCATGCATGTTCTGTGAGGCGCACCGCTACATCTACGTTTGCAAGGGTTTTCGATCCCTCACACCTGTCCATCGGAAGTCTGTCGCACGCAGGAAGAAACTGTGCCTCAACAGCTTGGGTCGCCACCTCATACGCGACTGCCTCCCCGACCAGGTGTGCCGACGATGCCAGTCGAGACATCATACCTTGCTGCATGTGCGAACAGAAGCAGCACCCACCACAGCATCCAGCTTAAAAGTGACCAGTCCAATCACCAGCCATCACGTGGTTACCGATCGTGGGTTGCGAACTTACAACTCCAACCCAGATCGCATGGCCAGTTCCGTAACCACAAACGATAACAGCCTCCAGCACCGAAGGGAACCATGCCGTAATTGTGGGGGTTTCTCTAAACTACACGGAGAACCACCCACCAATCCCAACCAATTTCGACCGCCTTACAGCGCGTCAAACCAACCCCATTCCCCACCACTTACCTGTTCACCTGCAATGCATGTTACCTCCAAGGGAGCATAGCTAAACTCATTTCCCATGCAGACAACGCATAAACGAATTTAGCTCCCCTTTTTAGCCATACGGCAACTCTTGTACATGTCGATTCGCGACAACCAAATCCAGCCGGACGAAGTTGTCGCACCATTGCAGAACCGCTTGGGAAAATTTTCAGAACATTCGAACGAATCACGCGATAATATTTCCCTAGCGTCACTTGGCCCTTTCCCAGTTCCTCCATTCGTTGGGGATCAAACATCTCTTTACCCAGGTGAATAGGGTAAAACACATTCCCCCCCCCCCCCCCCCCCCTCTGCATTTCTTCCTTACTATAGCCATGCGCCTGCAGGATAATCACCACACCACACTACCCCAGTGCGAAACACCTCGGAGGCCACATTACCACACGCACACTAAGCCAGATCAACCCGAGTTATTGCGCTCCTCGCTTTGTGCTATTCGTCCGCTCTGCGCACATTGGCGTGCAACGAATGCGCCAGCGCTTGTTCACCCCGGTGCGCATGGGGAAACGAAGAGCGCACAAGAGAGAGCACAAGCACATTGGCTGGCTAGTACGCACCACCATAAATTTCCCTTTCTTTTTTCCTTCTGGCGACTTTCTTAAACCAGAGTCGAGTGAGGAGTCATTCAACCACCACCAGACCAGTCGCAATTCATCCGCCGCCGCGTCCCCACACTGAGTCGAGATTCTTACACCGCTGCGTCCGCACATTAGTCAGACGTCTTTCAACCATTGTGGCGTTCGCACAGGAGTGCCAGTTCAAAAGTAATCGGCATCTCTGAATTCCTTGGATGCTTTAAACCGTTCAATCATTTTTAAATCAGTGAATCATTTTAAGACAGTTAAAACCTATTAAAGCAGTTAAACCATGTTAAATCAGTAAATCATTTTAGAACAGTTAGAACATATTAAATCAGTTAAACCATGTTAAATCAGTAAATCATATTAAGACAGTTAAAACATATTAAATCAGTTAAACCAAGTTAAAATCAGTTATAGCATTCAATTCACCAAAGCATATTAAACCAGTTTATACATTTCAAAGCATTTCCAAACATTTTAAATCCTAGAGGGCTGTGCACCCGAGTTAGTGCTGTATTTCGTTTTTTTCTTTATGTAAAATCCTTAGTGAACATAACTTGGCGCCTAAGCTATCTACATTAGCAAACACGTCAAGACAGTGGAGTCATATTTTTTTTTTGTTAAAGCCCGAAAAGCAATGTCTTCTTGATTTAGTTGTCGTTTGTGTTTAATAAACTGTAAATAAAGAAATAAATAGATAAAAATAAAAAACTTTATACCATCAACCAACATCAGTGTACTCTCTATGGTTCCTACTCTTCGTTGGCGAACAACTTTCTCGGATCATCGTTGGGGATATCAGTGAACTGCGCGCTCGTGTCTGGCGCAACAACTATACCCCCCACATAATCATCTCTCCTAATCGACCATCGCCGTGAAGGTGGACTGCGGTGGACCGCTACGAGTACCATCGCCAAAATCGGCATTCTTCCATTGGAGGAAAAACCCCCTCCTGGACCATTCATCAGACCCCCCCGACCAAGCTCCGGACTACCCTCTGCAGCCAGAAGATTCGCCAATGATTGGCGAAGGCGGGCGGAATGTTGCCGATTCGCCCTGGACACAACCAGCGAATTCGCAACTGAATGCTACCCGTGGCACCAACCTATCAAATGTCAACATTCAGCTGATATTAAAATTAAATCGTCTGCTGTCATTGCTGGCATGTTTACTTCTTCGTTAACTGCTTGGTGACTCCAGTCCGTATTTCATAGATATGGGTGAGTATGTTCCTTGGTGGAACGACGATATCTCAACCTATAGTGGATTGTGTGGTTCGTAGAACTGCCACAACCTCATTAATTATTCTCTCCAGTACGTAGCCCTACCACATCACTAGAATGCACCGATTCCATTTTCCATTTCAAATGGCGCATTTTGTGCGCTCCTTCATCAAGCCACTTTTGCTTTCGCAGCTTTAACGATGTAAAATCTTATGTAATGCAGATTTGACCTCGAAGAATAGACAAAGTAGGCATTATGAAAGGGTAAGTGAATAATGCTGGTAGCTCAATACTGAGTTCATGTTAAACCAATTAAATCGTTGAAGAAAGATGATTGTCACCGACTCAAAGTAGCTACTTTAATGTACATATGACTCTCCCGACACCACTACCTTTCGAATACCCAGAATTTAAATTATAAATTCATCAAAGAGAAATATTCTAACAATATTTTTTCATACCGAGAACACTCAAACTCCTGATAGTCCTCCTGATACTCACTTCAATACTTCGATTTCCAATAATCAGAGGAAACCCTACCTCGATGAAAGGACTATTGGCAACCAAATGACTTTCCTGAATGTGAACGTGAAACCTCAAAACATCAATAATGCTCTCGTAATGAGATATCACATATTCACGCCCGTCACGCATGTAGAGCGCTCGTGAAGGTCTTTTAGGACAAGTTTAGATGCACGATATGCGCGTGCCGTGAGTGTTATATGGAAAATTAATAAGTTACAGCGGGAATCAATTTTACGTGTGTGGTCACAGTTTGGCAGACCTGACAAACATATAATGAATTTCAGGTGCTGGCAATTTGTGTGCCAATCTAATCCGTGAACGTGCTTTCGATTCATTTTTAATGGGAATCCCGACAACACAGCTTGTTTTCTATTTGTGTAGCAGGTGCCAGCTGCAGAATATATTACTCTGCCTCTAATTGATGTCCGCGAACCTTAATATTCTCTTAGGTTTAAATTCGAAATCAATGTGGAAGAATATTTAAAGCGCTCAGATGTTTTTGCGCCTTATATCAAGTGAGGTAACAGGTTGTGCATTAGTCTAATAGGATTTAATCTGCTTGTGGTGTACAATCGAAGATGGATATAAATTATCGGCGTTAAGCTGTCGGAGAGTCAGAATTATAAGTAGAAGGACATGTTTCTGTCATCTAACTGCCTTGAGACAAACAGAATTACCCACATCCATGGTTGAGAGAAAACCTCAAGGACATTTTATTTTCGTAGGGATGTTAAACTTACACAAGGATGTTGGACATCCATATGGATGCTATAGCCTACCACTGTAATATTAGACAATTACAACTGTAAATGAGATCCACAGACATTCTCGGCATCCTCATGGATACTGTAAATGCCCAAGGTTAGATATCCATAAGGGCAGCAGTATTACCCGGTTGATATTAGACATCCACAGGGATATAAAATGTTCACGAGATAGACAACCGCAGGGTTGTTAGATATCTATAGGCGGATTCGACTTTCGTAAGGACGTCGAAAATCCATATGGATGTTATCGCCTACCCCTGTGAATGAGACTTCGATAGCTATATATGAGACCTACGGATATATTGGACATCCCCATAGATATTAGGAATGCAGAAAAGTGTTGGATACCCCCAAGGATAGCAGAAACACCTGTTTGATATTAGTCATCCAAAGGATATTGGATGTCCATGGGGACTAGTTATTTATCACAGGAATACTATACATCAACTGGGAAGTCATACAACCTCAAGAATACTGTACATTCCCGGGAATATCATTCTTCTACAGGGATGTCGAACATCAGCAGGGATTTCAGACTTGCAGGGTAATATTAAATATACGTAATGTAGGGATGGAAAACATCTATGCGGTTCACAGACACATCAAAGACATAAGATATCTGCAAGCATGCCAGACATCTTTGTGAGTATCAAAAACGTCAACGGGGATATTTAACATCCCCAAGACTATCATAGATATATTCACGGATGTTAGATAATTACAGCCCTATTAGATATCCATAGGGATGTTAGACATCTGCAACAATATTAGACATCCGCATGGATATTATACTTCGCAGAAACATTTGCGCTTGCTACGTGCGGCTTCCGCCATCCCCATCGTTTGTTTTGTTTTAAATATAATATAATAGCAGATGGTAAGGTGGTGAAAATACACACGATCCACATGTTGAATGTACGAACATACTTTTGTTCGATTGTGGATCGTGTGGAAGCTGGATTCCTTTTCGGAGTGGAAGGAGACTGAGAGAGAGAAAGGGCTTAGTGTGCTTAGCTGAACAAAGAGCAACAAGTTTTGGTTCCGTTTTTGAATGTGAAAGAAAGGGGAGATGATGAGTCCCGGTTCGTGTGAACAGTTGCAAGAAAAAAGAAAAAGTAGAGTAATGTGACGGTTTTTTTTTTTGTTCCGTTGTCGTTAACAAGTAGAAAAGACGAGAAAGGCGCGTTTTTGTTTATGTTTGCTAAAAAGTATCGTTAATTTAGAGTTAATAAAGTTAAGCGAATCGGATTGTTGTGTTCTTCTTTCGTATGTAAGTCGTTCCAACCAAGACATTGGAAGGTGGCAGTTTTGTAAGTAGATGCCAAGGAACCCTTAAATTGAGTTGCACGGACGAGGACGTTGTGGTTTGCGGCGGAGGATCCAGTGGCGTCCGCTCAAACGAGCTGAAGAACCCAGAGGTTTCGGGTAAGAACGAGGTAAACGTTAATGACAGCCACCATCGAGGGACAGTACAAAGAAACACCCACTCCAGTTGCTAGAGACGGCCATATGAAGACTGGAATGGTCAGCCCATAGAAGAGTAGTTTCTTCAATTCTTCCAGCACTATGGCACCTTTACTCATGCTCAATAAGCAATTTCTGTGAGAACTGGTTCGGTAGCCCCCATCGAGTATTGCTGACAGGCGAAATCCCTCAAGGACGACATTCACCAATGGAAGGAATTGTGCATAGAGGAACCATTTGATCTGACAAATATGCTGGATCTGTGTACGATTTCGAAACGTTTGAAGAAGTGAAGCCAGTGTTTATATCGTCGTGTCGAATGCTGCAGGAAACCTTAGAGATTCTATATCTACACCACCATTGCCACCGCTTACAGTGCGATACGAGCTCAATGCACAATAGAAAAAGGTAGCTGCTGATCCGGAAGTGTGAAGAATTAACACGAGTGCGTTGGAAATTGTCTCCAACTTAGTTCACGAGGAATTGGAAACCATAGCCAGTTGCTGAACTAGTCACCTTAACGACAGGTAATATTTTATGTATATATCCAAATTTCTGTGGCGGAATACGTCACACGCTCCAGACATTTTTATATACATTAGAAATGTCCGCATGGGTGATAAACATCCACAGTAATGTTAAACGTCCACAAGGTGATGCCAGAAATCGAGAGGGATGTTAGGCATCCGAAGGGATGATAGACATCGATGTTAAACATCCGCAGGAATTTTTGATATCCGCGGGGATGTTAGATATCCTCAACGATGTTAGACACGATAGCGATATTAGAAGTACGAAAAGTTATTAGACATCCAAAGTAATCTAAAATCGTCGTAGAGATAATAGATATCCGTATGGTTTTCAGGTATGTCCGCACACATGATAAACATTCACATGGATGTCCAATACTGACAGTGGTATTGAACATTGATAATAATGTCTAGCAAGTTACATAATCGTAGAGATGTTAGACATTAACAGAGGCAGTCGGTATCACCAGTCGCAATTCAACCATAGTCCGTATCGGACGTGTTAAAAAACCACAGTTTTCGCGCATACGTTCGATGTACATAACTTTTTCATTGTCAAACATACAATTACTTTACTAACTAAAGTGCTGTTTATCACATAACCAATGTGTTTTAATTACACGAAAACATCGGTTTACATCCTGTGAATATTCAGTTACAAAAACATGAGTTTAAAAAACGGACAACCTATTGATCTAATTATCTCATCTAATTCATAAAAGAGAACGAAGCTACGAAATGGAAAAACAGTAACGTGACGTGTTGTATGTTGTGCATACAAAATACCGTCAATGAAGCGCAAAAACCGAGTTAACAAACAATTAAAATATATCACCACGGTCGCAAACGTGAAAATTAAAACAAACAATATATTGTTCGTTAACCAAATACATTTTAAATCACCACTTGCCGGGAGCGCAATGTTACTGACTCTTACCCGACGATAGGCCAGTTCGACTTCCCTTACGTTAGAAATCGATTTGCGACGTGGTTCGCATTGCAGGTCGCCTTTGTTTTTTTTTTTTTTTTTTTTTTATGAAAACAAACTGGATAGAACCAGCATGATCATGGACGAAGATAAAAACGCGACAGCACACAAAAGAAAGGTGCTCCGAAAAATTCCATTGTGACGCGAAGTAAAATCGTGAAATTAACAACGGAGAAAAGAGGACGGCAGATGGAGGAGGATTGTGAGCTCCACACCCCCTCCAACTTTAACATGTATGGGGCAAACAATTCATTCGTTTCTCTTGCAGGAGCAAGAGAGTCTGAGGATGCAGAAGAGGAAATAAGTGAATTGGGGGCGAAATTTGCAATGGCGAGAGCCCGATTAGATGAGAGACGCCGAAAGAAAAAAATAGCTGCACTCGAAAAAGAAAAGACACCGAACAACAACAAAAGCCGAAGCCGAAAGTCGGTCAACAGCAAGAGCAACATCAACAGCAACTATCAACACAAAATCGACCACCGAAACAGCAAGCAACACAGCAGCGGCAAAGCAACAATAACCACGAAAAAATAAATATGCCACTAATCAACACCATAGATATTGAATGTAAGGAATTGGTAAGTCACAGAGCCTTACTAGCTATAGAAAACAATTTTGTAGTTAAAAGACTGGCTGGTAACAGGCATGCCATTCAAACCTATGCGGTGGCAGACCACGAAAAAATTAAAGAGGTATTAGAAAGAGCCACCGCGGAATTCTACTCGTTCACGCCGAAGCGAACAAAGAGGGTAACGGTTCTGTTAGAGGGCGTTGACTCTGAAATAGAGCCGGAGGCTCTGCTCGAGATGCGTCAAAATCTGAAGCACGAAGATCTGGAGTTTACCGCGGTAAATCCGTTCACCACAACCAAAGGAAGAATGGAAAACCGCAAGCCACCCTTCTTTTTGGTTCAATTAACACCCAGCAGTAGAATTGGTGGTCTTGTGGGGGACGAGATCGCGACGCCGCACGGGCGAGAGTTCTACCTCGTCTCCACAATTCGAATTGTCTGTCGTAGACCGAAAACACGAGCACCGAGGGAACAACGATGACGAAAACACATTGAACTTTATTAGAAAAAAGATGAATCATAAAGTAATATATAGTGGGGAAGTGCTTTTATGCGATTGCAGTCTATGCACCTGAGGAGCACCAACATAACTTATTTACAGCAGAGCTCGATACACCCTTTCGATGCTTACAACTGCACCTGGAAAAAACTACTTTATCCTAGGGGGAGATATGAACGCAAACCGTAGATATTGGGGAAATTATATATCTAATGCCACAGGAAATCAGTTGGCTGGGTGGTTAGATCAGTTTCATATTGAATATATTGAATATATTGAATATATACATATATATATGCTAGCTACGGAATACCCATCGTTTCCTAGAGGTAGATCGTTCTTAGATATCTTGCTAATTGACTCACGACTGAGATTACTTAACACCAACAGACGAAACAGAAACTGCTTTCAGACAATTGAATGCGACAGTGACCACTGTGCATTCACGACAGTAATAGAGCTTCCGGACGATCTCGCAGATCTGGAGGAATTCGTGATCCCGCAACCCTATAACTACGGGGCAATGCGATGGCCGCGGTTCACCAGATCATTAGTAAGAGAACTTCGTTCGAACGACTTTAATCTGCCAGTAAAGAGAAACCTGACAAATGACGAAACCGACAAATGCATCCAACAAATGGACGAAACCATAAAACGAAGAATGGACAAAACAATTCCCAAAACAACAGTTACAGATCACATTAACATGTACAGAAACGCAACAATAAACGCACTCCACAAGAAAAAGAGCAGACTACTATCGAAACTAAAACAATTACACAGACAGTTTACAGACAGTTTACAGACAGACAAGACCAGGAGGTAATATCACTGACATCCCGATTAAAAAACCTCCAACAATTACTTAAAGCTGATTATAGATTAGCAACAAATTTGTATTGGAACAACAGAATTCGGGCTATAAAAACTAATAACCCGAATATGTTCCCACAAATAAATAAAATATTCAGAAGAAATAATCAAAACGACATTCAGTGTCTCCAAATACCACGTACTGATGGAAACAAGCAGCTGCTAACTAACATTGGCATAGATACAGAGAACGGTATCCTCAATAGTGAGCACTTCGTGATCGAAGATCCTTTGGAAAAGGTGAACGCTGTGGGAGCTGTCTTTCAGGAAATGTACAAGGTGAACGAATGCATTCAGCGAATTCACGACCTGGAGGACAGAATTCTACTGAATCACCTGCACCTCCGAAATGAAATTTCACTTTGGCAATCGGAGAATCCGGGTTTTACCGAATTCAGTGACGATAATCTGTCAATTGACATTAATGCCAATGGTGAGGCTAATAGCCTTTCAATTACGAGGGAAGGAATCCAGAGTATCTTCGACTCATTAAGAAGCAAAAAGTCAGTGGGAATAGATGGAGTACCTAACATCGTACTCAAGAACCTATCCCCAATGGCAATAGATATATACACGGTCCTGTTTAACAACGCGTTGAATAATGCATATTATCCCGCGCGTTGGAAAACGGCTATCATTCAGCCCATCGCAAAAAAAGGGCAAAGACTGTACAAACCCAATGAACATGCGTTCAATAAGTTTACTCCCAAGCATCAGTCAAGTATTTGAAAAGACTATTAACAAAGCTCTGCTAAAATGGGTAGACGAGAACAACATTATTCCAAATAACCAGTTTGGCTTAAAGGCGGGTCATGAAACCACACATGATGCAGCTAAACTGGTCTCCGACATACAATCGAATAAATATAGGAACCAATGCACAGGTGCCTGTCTGATACACTTGGAAAAAACCTTTGATACCGTCTGGATCGAGGGGTTGTGTTACAAGCTGATCAGACATGGCATACATAAGCCTTTACTATATGTACTTTACGATATGTTAAAGGACAGGAGGTTCGTGGTCAAAAATGGTCACGTGCCCTCTAACAAACCGTATAATTTCAATAATGGTTTGCAACTGGGAGGGGTACTTTCTCCGATTCATTTTCAACATTTACATTAGCGACTTATTAGATGCACTCCCGCAGGGTATTGAGTACGCAGACGATCTCATAATTTACAGAACAGCTCCGAAAGTTGAGATCATAAATAGGTTAATACAGCGAGACTTCAACAAAGTGCAGCGCTATTGCGATGACTGGAAACTTAAGACCAACTTCCAGAAATGTGAAGTCATCCTTTTTAGAACCCCATTGCGCTATACGGGTGGAAACATGGGCTTTCACAAAATGGGGACAAAACAAATTCGGCATATTTGAGAATAAAGTTTTAAGGAGTATCTTTGGCGGTAAATATGATGAAGAGGGAGGACATTGGAGGAAACTCCATAACCACGAATTGAAAGAGCTTTACCGCAAACCTACAATAGTGAGAGTAATCAGGTCGCGAAGGTTAAGATGGGCCGGACATGCGGCGAGAATGCGCAACGATAGTACCGTGAGTAGAATTCTTGATGGAAGACCAACAGGAGGGAACCGGCAGGACGCCCGCGACGGAGATGGGAGGACAATGTTAGGTTGGACCTCGGGGAGATCAGATCGGATGGTCGAATGTGGAAGGAGAGGGCACGGGACAGGGAACAATGGCGAAGTCGGTGAGGTCATGAACTTTCGGGTTCCTACAGGCAAATAAATAGTAATTAGGCGTACAAATAAGTTTCCGCCGTTTGGCAGAAGATGGTCCCACCAGAAAATTATGTAGAAATTTTCAGATGTCAAACGTAATATTGTGAATTTGAACATGTGACAACAACATAACCTCAAAATATTAGTGACTTTGTATCAGTTTTACATAACTTTTTTCGTGTAAAAATGTCTAGTTTTGTGCCAAATAAGCGTCATTTGCGGCAACTTTTGATTTGCTTTTTTAATTTGAAGAAATCTCCGCTGAGGCGCATCGATTGCTTGTAGAAGCATATGGTGAGGCTGCTTCGAGTGAGGGAATTGTTGCGAGTGCTTCCAAAAGTTAAAAAACGGTGAGTTTGACGTGGAAGACAAAGAACGAAGTGGAAGGCTTGTATTGTTTACCAGTTGTAATGTTTAGGATATGTAACTTATTTAACAATTACCCAATATTAGAAGCTTCTCTTCTTAAGTTGATAACTCCACCTTTTTAATGTCTTTCGGGACGTTTAGATTAAATGAATTCCCCTTTCCTATATGTTGTATGTTTTCCGGTAATTTGGTACGAATCAAGTTAACGTTGTTGGTGTAGCGATAGCGGATCAGTTGAATCGGCTGCGCCCGTTTTGTCGTGTAGAGGTAATGCCGGTTATAGTGTATATAAACCGTTGCGGCGTCGGGTCAGCGTTCACACGTAACTGCTCCCAATCACCACCCAACAGTCACCGAATAACCTTTTGGTTTCTGTGGATGGAAAGTTAGAGATATTCACAGTTTACCTGCGTACAGCTGCGTCGCCTGGTAAACTGCTGCCGAGCCAAGATTCACCGGCTCCCGGCTCTAATCCTTTTGGTAGTTCCAGCATGAACAATGAACAGAGATAACACTTCCAACATGCACCAATATTTAATTTATTAACAGGACCTTATTACAAACGTTTTCTTTCACAGTTTTTAGATTTTTTAAGGTTTACGACTTTTCTCTCTTTTCTTTTTAAAACTTTTCGCACATACTCTACTCTTTTTTCTTCACCCATTTATTGCTGTGGCACCTCTCGACTCTTCTGCAGTACTCCCTACACGCCCTCCTGTCAATTCCTTATCTTCCTCTTCCATCACCGTTCTTCGAAAGTTCATCTTCGACGGCGGTCGACTTCAAAACTAGCCAAAGCCATCACCGCCGAAAAGAAATTGGGTTTATACGCCGCCAGTATTTATTTTATATATTTATTTTAGGCGATGGGGAAGATACTTACGTAACAGGCCGAAAGTGTACGAAGACAAGGAATTGGAAGCAATATTGGGGGAAGATCCATCCCAAACGCAAAAAGAACTTGCACATACATTAGATGTAACTCAACAACAAATTTTTCATCGTTTACAATCGTTAGGGATGATCGTAAAGGAAATTGGGTTCCATACAAACTGAAGCCGAGAGACGTTTAACGCCGACTTTGCGTAAGTGAAATGCTGCTTACCAGCCGAAAAAAAGTTGTTTGCATCGTATAGTCACTGGGAATGAAAAATGGATATGTGGGGAGGAGAAGTATTGTGCCAGGCATGGGCACTCCGTTCATCTTCCTCCTCCATCATAACAGTTGCTCCAAGAAATTGTTCACCGAGTAAAAGAACGAAACGCCGCCACGTTTGTCCACAACCGGGAGTAAAGAAAACCACTATCCACCAACTTGTGCAAAACTGCACGACAAACCGTCCACCAGAAATTATAACACACTGTTGATTGTTTAGTAAATGAATACTTTATTTGGTTTGTATGTATCCAAGTATTTTGATGCATTTATTTTGTTATATTCATCATTATCTTTAAAATTGTGAATGTGAAGGATAATTCGTAATTTTACAGATTGAAGTTGTAAATTAATCTAATTAGACAATGAAATCACACGTACACGTCCGATGTAATGAACCGACGACTTTATATAACCAAAGATGATACAATTTCACTAAACTGTTACTCACGCGATTCGCGGTTGACTTTCGCATCCCCTTGCGCGCCGGGGAACGGGAGTGGCACGACCGTGGTGGTCGGCGGATGTAATTCGACTCATCGATAAAGGGCTCGTGCAGAGCCGACTCGCTGATGGGGTGAGTTTGTGGTGTGGTGGTAGATATCCTCTCCACTAAGGATATGTATTTACCTACTACCAGAGAAACGTAAAGTCTCTCTCTGTGGAACAGAAAACCAGATGTTGTAATAAAGATCATGGTGGTACATATGTATGTGTATACATTGGTTCATTCATGGGACAAAGCCATGAGAACGAAACTAATACAAAGAAAGGGCATAATGTGCATCCATGAGATGTGAGTTCGACTAAGCAAACAAGCCGAATCTCATTGGATGCTAATTGGGTTTGTGTTTGTTTATACCGCTGCTGATGAGAAGCAGATCCCAAAATATGAGAATACAAAGGGAACGTTTGGGTCTTTGTCTGAGATATGCATCGCGGCTAAATAAATAGGCGGAAATGCAATGTGGAAATGTGCTAATGGGTTTTTGCTAGATTACCGGGAAATGGTGTTTATGGCATCGCTGGTAAGGTATTGAATTCCTATTTGCATTTGCTTATGCTGTAGGATTTAATTGGTGCCAAGAGACGCAAGATGCGTATATTTGTTTCGGTCCTTTGTGTGTAGGTCGCCACCCAATGTGTATGTATGGTGATTTATGATACACTTGGTGAGGACAGGAAATAGGCGACGCAATGTTTATGGTCCCTGTTGTGATGGTTACATTGTATGTAAACCAAATCATTTTGTTTTCAGGAATTCGTCTAGGGTGGCCTGCCTGGCACCGAAGGTGCCGAATTCGTTTTGGGACTCCTGATAAGTTAGGAAAGAATTCTTACAGGGAATTTGTATGCGAAGACATGCATGAAAGGTAAGGATTCTTTAACTGGGGCTTTTAGATTATAAATTTGATAACGTAGATGCGTAAAGCATTTAAGGTGCTATTGCGATTGCATTAGCGAAAAGCTATGCCGACTGGGCTGGTGTTATGGGGGTTTTTCAGGTAAGTGGGCCGTGGGGTTTGGCGGAACCGCCACAGGTCCACTACGATAACCCAAAGAAGAGAAAATCATGGGGACCATTTGGCCTTGCCTCAATATCGACAACAAAACCGAATATTTATGAGAAAAAACGAATGCTGTGTATTTGGTGGGATCAGATTGGTGTCGTGTATTATGAATTGCTGATACCGAGTGACACCATCACTGGAGTTCTCTACCGAACATGATTAATGAGATTGAGCCGAACACTCAAGGAAAAACGCCCCCATTACTGCTTCAGATATGACAACATTATTCTTTTCCATGAAAATCCTCCTATTTGGAAACAGTTAATTGGGAAGTCCTATCCCACCCGCGGTATTCACCAGATCTTTACCCTTCTGATTGTCACATATTTCGATCCATGGCACATGGTCTGCCCGAGCAGCACTTTACAGCATATGAAGATACCAAAAAAAATGCGTCGACCTGGTATCCGGATGCTGCCAGAAAGATGGGAAAAAATAATGTCTAGATGTGACGGGAATTTTTTGAAATTTTCCACTGTTCCCTTGTAGAGAGGAACCCGATGAAACTGGCAGCAAAACGAAAGCACGAGAAAACTAAAACTGAATTCGAGGTGGATCTTTATTTCTTTATTGTTTAAGTCAGATGCGACTTAGCTTACAATTCAGTAATAACGCACAACAGTTCAATTGCTCTACATGAGACTGAGTTAATTTATTTGATAATTTATGGTGGATCAGCAACAATGACTCGGAAAGTGTGCGCGCGATAATAGCTGTTAGCAGACTGACTCAGTGGGCATAACTGCCAATTCAAAAAAAGGGACACTGGTGACCGCATCGTTGGTGACAATCGGCCAGCTGGTCCGTGACAGCTGCCGCGCAACTGGTATACACTGCGAATGTACTAGATTTCTCCAGCACATCCCAGTACATTCAATTGCGAATCCGCAACACTAGGAATTGACAATACTTTGAATAAAATGTAATGTACCGTTCTTTCACAATTAATTCCTAATTTGTTATAGAAAAAAGGCAGAAACTTATTTGAACACCTGATAGGTTTTTAAAATACAGTAGAAGTCTGGTTGCAGTAAAAAGAAAATCGGAGTCATTACAAATCCCACAAAATATTACATAGATTTTAGTTCGGCTCATTGTTTGACTTTTATTCCTATACTTTTATTATTATAAGTTAATCTTAAAATAAATATTAAGTTTACACATTTTTACCATAATCTTTTAATTGATTTTTGTTTAACTATTTTTATTTTTATTTTATAGTGCAGTTGATTTTACAATAAATAAAATGTCTCTCTACTGACTTGTCGCACATACTATAAGCACGCGCCGCAGTTATACATGACGATTAACTCACGTACCGAGTATGATTGCAAATCAATTTACCAAATGACTCACAAGTTTAACAAAAACAAACACCTTATCAGATGTCGATATCTGAATCCGTGACAAAAAACCGGCGACCAAACAAACTACCTGGAAAAAATTAACACAAGTTAACAGATCTATTCGTAAACCTAGCCCCCTCTGTAGATAGCAGGCCGGTCATATACTTCGCGGAACATCTGCCGGCTGTTGAATCGGATAGCGTCTTTCGGTTGTAGTCTTATTGCTATTTAAGTATTTGGAGGGAATCGGGAGCCCCAAACAGCTGTAGACTGAATGCAGACCTCATAGAGTGTGCACTCATTCGAACATAGTTGTTGATTAGGCTCGGTCGCGATACAATGTACGCATCCAAAGTTGTTCTATACGCGGTGATCGTGCTCAGTTCGATCGCAGTCTATCTGATCAAAAGCCATTTCGCCTATTGGAAGAAGAGACAAATCCTCCATGATCGACCTACAATTCCGTTTGGGAACCTGAAAGGCGTTCGACGAACCAAGAACTTCCATCAGATTTTTCGGGATTACTACGATAGATACAAAGGAACCGGTCCCTTTGTTGGCTTCTTTGTGTTCTCGAAACCGGCGGCGCTTATCCTGGATCTCGATCTCGTTAAGAACATTCTCATAAGAGACTTCAACAACTTCGACGATCGTGGCATGTTCTACAATGAACGCGACGATCCTCTCACGGCGCACTTGTTCGCTTTGGAGGGAGCAAAATGGCGGAAGTTACGAAACAAATTATCTCCAACATTTACATCCGGGAAGATGAAGTTCATGTTCTCAACTGTGTTGGCCGTCGGGAGGGAATTTGTCAATGTCCTAGACCAAGCTGTGAAGTACGATTCGAACGTCGACATCAAAGAATATGCCGCTCGATTTACGACCGATGTAATAGGCAACTGTGCGTTCGGCTTGGAGTGCAACAGTCTGCGCGATCCGAACGCAGAATTTCGCGTGTGGGGCAAAAAGGCCTTTGAACTGAAACGTAGTCGTTGGGTTATCATTTTCTGTGAACTTTTTCCGAAGTTGGCGCGACTAATGCGGTTGAAACGTGTGCACGACGATGTCACAAATTTTTATATGCGAATTGTTCGCGAGACGGTCAACTACAGAGAACAATATAACGTACAGAGAAATGATTTTATGAATCTATTGATAGAGCTCAAAAATCAGAAGGCAATTAACGATGATAGTGGCGTCGAAATGGGCGGACTGACAATGAATGAGATTACAGCCCAGGCGTATCTGTTTTTTCTGGCCGGCTTCGATACGTCCTCGATTACAATAGGATTTGCCTTATATGAGTTGGCGCTAAATCAAGACATCCAGGAGAGACTCAGAAATGAAGTACTGCAAGTTATTGGGAGATATAACGACGAAGTCACTTATGATGGCTTACAGGAAATGAAATACATGGAAATGGTGCTATATGGTGAGTAATTCCCTTCTTCAATTGCCGTCGAATATTGTTGCTGGGCCCGTTTCTTGTGTGGGCTAGTGTAGTGTACACCTCCCTGTACTTCCCAGAAATTGTAATCAATGGAAACGCAATTTTTTATCCATTTGCGAGGAAATTCCCTGAAGTTTACATAATATAGGCGCCATTCGTAGAAACTTCACTGTATTCTATTTAATCAAATTCGAGAATCTGGGTATATACTAGTAAGCATTGTGTTCTTGATTTTTCGACTAGATTTCGACGTCTTTATGTATTCGTTGAAACCGATCATGCACCTGTGCTAGGTTTTTTGCGCATTGCGTTGAGCAACTTTGTGGGTTGATATATAGACACGTTTATAATGAACAAGGAAAAAAAAAAAAAACAAAAAACCAAAACTTAAAAAAACTTGCTTTCAGAAAAATTAAAGGGAGCTATTAGTGTTTATGGAATTTGTGAAGCCTTTTATTAATAGGCCGTTGCAGTATGAGATTAAATGTTGATAGTAGACAGTAATAGCTCGACCTTTCAAAAAGTAGAACGTGCACTTTGTAGATAATGATGTGTTATGATCAAAGGTTAGAAACATCCCAAGATTTTATGCGGAGGTAAAACCCAAGTCATACTGTATTTAGCACCAAATACAACACCTCTTATGTGTGATATATCTACTATTTAATAATGGCGTGCAGATCATTTGTAAAAATAATTGTTTCATTGAAGTTCTATAATTCAATTCAGTCATCAAGTTATTTATTTATTTTATAGCGCATAACAAAATTCAGAGCACAATTTTGGAAATATCCCACATATAGATTAGCTCGTGAATTAGGATTTATTTTATTTGTGTACTTCATGCTATTTCAAAATGAAAAAGACTATATTTAAAAAAAAAAAAAGAAACGAAGTTCAACTCAGAGATATAGATATCAGAAAGGTAAATTTGGGCTCAAATTCAGTGTACTTATAGAGTTTGGCATATATCCCTGTTGTCGAAATTGTGCTGAAGGTATACTGATTCAGGCGGTTAGGAGTTCATTTTTTGGCCACTTAATCCAAGGAGTTCTAGAAGATGTCACATCTTCTTCCCACCCAATAAATTGTAGTGTTCCACAGGGGTCAGTAATATCATCCACTCTACTCATCAAGATACCGGCACCATTGTCAGGGAAGTCAAACATGACAAAGGCTATGTAGGGGTTCTCTATACCACATGGAGAACCAACCCACAATGCCAACCAATCTTGACCGCTAACAGCGCGTCACCCTAACCTAACTTGTAACCCATTTCAAAACATGCAAAACACATCCCAATCTGCAAGCGCATCCATCCCGAACTTGCAAGAATCTGTGGGGGTTTCTCTATTATACATGAGAACCAACCCACAATCTCAAGCACAATTTCCACCTAATTTCGACCGCTTTCAGCGCGTCAT
The DNA here is from genome assembly GCA_963931805.1 of Microdon myrmicae. Taxonomy (NCBI): domain Eukaryota; kingdom Metazoa; phylum Arthropoda; class Insecta; order Diptera; family Syrphidae; genus Microdon; species Microdon myrmicae. The sequence goes on along the minus strand of OZ007497.1, from coordinate 27,940,689 downwards.
ACATATCCATTTCCCTCATATGTTATTCCCCTGTAAAACATGTTAAACGGACGTATAGCTAAACTCATTATCCCATGCAGATAATGCATAATTGAGTTTAGCTACATCCTTGCCATACGGCAACTCCATTCTTGCTAACCATGAGATTCGATCGGTAATCTCATAATGTCGGTTAGCAACAGCAAATCTAAACGAACGACGCTGTTGCATCATAACAAAATCGCTGGGGTTATTTCAGCGTCTTAGAGTCTGGTTCTCAAGCTGATTATTTCCCAAGCATCAGCGGCGTCCTATTGACTTTCCCTCAGATCATCCATTCACTTGGGATCAATGATCTCTTTTTGCAGCGGAGTGACATTAGGTAGGTTTTCCTCTCCTTCGCATTTCTGTCTTTCCACGGTTCAATGCGCTCTGACTACGCCATAGCCGAACCACTGGGTCAGTACGTCGTGTCAGTAGCTGCATCTGATACTAACACACAGAGCCAAAGCTACCCCGAGATCACAGCACATCATGTTTCTGTTCTCTCATTCTCCATGTCCGTCAATTACCCTATTAACAAAAGTTACCCACACTTCGACGGGCGTGGGGTTGAGAGAGCAGAGGCGTGGTCTCTTTTGGTTGTCCTGTGTGTGGAATGAAATATGAATTTCACCCATGATTTGAGTCACATCTCAATCGTTAAAGCGTACAGACGCGCTGCCGCTAATAAGTTTTGGCGGATTTTTGTTGTTTTGTATCGAAGGGGATCAGTTATCAAACATGATTGGTCTCACAATTAAGGTACAGGATGAAACCGACAGTTGCCACTCTTTTGTATTAAACCGCCAAAGTGGTGACCCCGACGTGATCTGAACACGCAACCTTCTGATCTGGAGTCAGAGTCATCACTTTGGCGGTTTAATACAAACAAATACGGCAAACAACGCCATCACAGAACGCTTCGTTCGTGTGGCTTACTGCTTTTTATTAAAACATTGTTGTGACATTCACCTTACCCGAAGTCATCATATTGCGTAACATATAAACAATAATGGTTATCAAAGAAATAAAAAGATTAAATGCAAAACGATCTTCGTGTTTCATTGTGCTGTTCGCTCCGTGTGATTCTCACCTTCTTACAAACAGTGTTCGGCGGAACACTAGGACAAACTAAACAAAAATCCGCCAAAAAGTCACTTACCAATCACTGCCATAGGAGGTCACGCCGCTCAGGCCTAATATTGATTTCACCTATTTGTAATCATGTCATTTTTCATCCACCGCTGCATGTGTCGGATTTCAAACGCGGAGTCAAGTAAAGTCTGTTTTAATTATTGCGGCCGTTCGATAGAATAAAGCCAGTGTCACATCTTGTACAGGAATTATATGAAAAATTAATAATTAATAATCAAGAACAAATTAAAAGCTATAACCACAAACAACCCCAGGGCGCTAATTATTTCATCTCTTCTCTTGGTTTACCTGCTGGCAATTTTCGTATCAGGTGTTGGGGACAAAGTGAATACGTGCCATACGTTGGCAATAATACTTTTTAACCTCGCAAATCTATCTCCCAATCTGCAATGAAAGGCATTTCCCAAAACTTCCAACAGAATACAATTCACTAGAATACATTCTCAATCATCTCCCTCAATTACATCACCCCATATATAATTTTTCCCAAAACCGCTTCGGCCAATTCTCTATTCAAGTCATATTCCTTCCTTGCGAGCAAGCAATCTTAATTTCCGCGGAAATTCATATGCTGCAATAAAACGCATATTCAAACCTACAACAGAATATTAATCATTACCACCAACTACACCGAGCCCCATACATTTTTCCGAAATTGCTTCGGTTAATTCTCTATCCAAATTATATCCCTCACTTGCACCCAAGCAATTCCAATTTCCCCCAAAAACTCATGCCAATACTTGCTCGTGTTCCCAAAACCGATTTCTCGGTACAAATAGCAACCGAGGAATCTAGCCCAGCCAGCACGGCAGAAATTCCCGAAACAAACTCCCTATACAGGCATAGCAACTCTTTTCGAAGTTCTTAGTAAATGGCGGCGAGTCGGTTTTAGCTATAACTCAACCGCCACGACAAGATGAATAGATTCTTTCCTTTATTAGTCGGTCGTCATCCAACTACCAACGTGCGCACATCAGGTCGAGGTTCAGCCCCCCGTAAAGTGCGCTCGGGGGGCGGGAAGCCCCGGGTGTGTAACCCAGCTCGCCATGTCTTTGCCGAGGCCCTGATTTCTAAACGGAAATCATCTAGTCGTGTCCCGGGTGCGGTATCCCGAAGTTTGGAGTCGTTTAACCGTGCGTCTTAAGGTTCAGCGAATCGGCGGTTATCATCAAGTGTAAAGGTAGCGTACAACACGAACAATAAGCGGCGTCGCGGAACGCGGGCAACTAAACTCCTCGTAAATAAATCTAAGTGAACAATGAAAGCAACTCGTAAACCAACTACAGCTGTGTGTTTTATTCCCGCGGTTTCGCTTCCTCTCATCACGAATGATGCCCCCGGAACCCACACCCCCTACGGACAACAAAGGTGTGACGACAGACACCGAAAAGCCAGCCAAGGCAGGTGCTGCCGAAAGCAAGACAGCCAAAGGAGGAACGGTCAAGAAAAAAACCTATCCAAGACCTACAACTAACACCGCCAAGGACACCAAGAAGGTTCCATAGGCAGTGAAAGAAGTGAAAACTGCAGCTGCACCCCTTACCGTTAAAGCGACACCACAAAAGAAGGCTGATTTCAACAAGAAGGCACCCCACAGCTGCCAGTGCACTAGTGCCAGCGAAGAAAGATGCCAAGAAATCCGATGCAACGAAAGAAGGAAAGAAGCCTGCTGCAGAGAAACCCGCCGACCAAGGCAATGATGCCAAAATACCGAGACTGCACGAGGCTCAGTTCGCGCTAATTAAGTATTCCGATAACAATTTTATATTCAATTAAAAATATATCTTCATTATTTTTTTATTCTTCGGACTACTTATTTTAAATTCTTATGTTGCGGCTATGCCGATCGGTGTCTCCAAGAAGAGTGAGCTACTTAAAAAACCATGCTCACTCGGTCAGTATCCGGACGAAAAAGGAAGTAGAATCGCTCTACCACCATTATCTGACTGTCGATTCGTTAAGACTATCCGAGGCGACAGTAGTAGTTTGGATGGTGATGTACTTTCGTTAAGTTGTATGGAATTTGACGATTCATCTTTTGGGTGTCAATAAATGATCACTGCTTGGTTGATTCATATTTTTATATAATTTTATATATTCTATAGTCCCACAAAGATATGAATAAATGGGGCCTTAACTCGCTCACCCAGTCTCCCCAGCTACGGTGAACAGCGCCGACCAACTCGACATTAGCGAGCTGCCTTCAGTGCAGCTGCCAGAACTCGGCATCAAACAAGCAGTTAAGGAACCGCACACACGCCCATTGAGTAAGAACCAGCAGGCCGCCGAACGGAGGGCTGCCTGCCCAGTTAATGAACCGAATCTCATTCCGGGGAGTAAGCACCAGCAGGCCGCCGACCGAAGTGCCGCCTTCCCAAAACTCAACCCGGCCCATGTCCCGATGCTCGGACCAACGCCGACGCCCCAACTGAAACAGACGCCGCGCACATGTTGTGGGGCACAACATCACATGGCCGTTCTGTGGCGGTTCCGCCAAACCCCACGGTTCGCCTTCCTGAAAAAACCCCAATAACTGCTACCCAGTCTGCATAAGCTATCGCTAATGCAATCGCATTAGCATCTTAAGTGCTTCACGCATTATATAGATCAAATCTATACTCTAAAAAGTCCCTGTGAACGAAAACTTACCTTCATGCATCGCTTCGCATATAATTTCCTGTAAGAATTTCTTTCTACCTTTTCAAGAATCCCAGGCAAATCTCAATTTTGTATACCTGCACCGCGATCTCCACTCAGCATACCTGAAACATATCTTCTCCAAGGACATTTAATGAATACAACGCGTTAGATAAAATTCCTAAAAATACTTCCTTAATGTGCATATGCACCATAAATATAAAACATGCGGCATCCGTTGTTATCAATTGAAATGCAACATCGGGCGGCTTGTTTTTACAGCTGCAGCAAGGCGACCGGCGATTCACCATCAATAGACAAACCATCATCAATTTCGTACGTCGCCACAAACTAATTTCCCTGCATATACAAATACAGGCAAGGGACTCGTTTCTGCCACCAATCGCATTAGCACCTTTTTTCTTCCCAACGTCTATTATAGCGACGATACACAGCGTAAACACGACCCTCATTACCGGATGAAGCATTTGGTCGCTTCTCCCTTTGTACCTTTTTTTCTCGTTTATCCTTTACTAAATGCAACCATAAACATGATGATGGGTACGATCACACACATACCACCATGATCTGCATTACGAGATCTGGTTCTCTCTTGTGGTAGGTAAAACATATCCTTAGTGGAGAGGATATCTATCACGGCACTACAAAACTCACCCCATAAACGAATCATCTCAGCATGAGATGATTATCGCCGAGTCGATTTCCATCCGCCGACCGCCGTGGTCGTTGCTGACTTCCGCTCCCCGTCGCATGGCGGAGATGCGTTCATCAAAAGCCGTGCGAGTTTAATCCCCTGAGGTACGTGCCCTTATTCTGTTATTGTGTGTCGCGCGCGGAGTTATATTCAAGTGTAAATTCCACTTACTTGAAGAATGCTCCTTGCCAAATCGTTTCCATTGGATAATTAAGATTGCGTGTAGCCCTTTGTGAACATTATAAACCAAAAGAAGAAATCATCTAGTTTCCATCAAATCAGTGCAGTATTAATGTGACATAAATATAGTGTTCAGCATAACACAAAACAAACCAAAATAACAATAAAATGATACAAATAAACAACTGTGCGCTTCATTTAATTTTCCTGGCGGCTGCTCCTGAGAGTGTTTTCCTTATTTTTACTTGGGTGATCGTGTTAGTGTTTTCCTTACTCCCGGCTGTGGACAAACGTGGCGCCGTTTCGTTCCTTTACTCTGCGGAACTTTAGTGACAATCGAATGGGGATAGGAGTGAACCGAGTGTCCGTGTTTGCCACAATAATCCTAATCCCCACAGTTCCTCGTAGGTTGCGAACTTACAACTCCGACCCAGAGGAACTGGCCCACCTTGAACGCAATTCAACGACCACTAACAGCGTATACAAAACGCTTCAAGAGCAAGCAGTAGCTATGGCAAATGCCGTATCCTTGCCAAATCTACCGTCAATGCATTTCACGAATACGCCATCAACTGTCGAAGCAACAGTAGCAACCAACAATGTCCGCAGTGGCCGTGACAAACCACAGAGTCCGGTTAATAGCCAGTATTATCAGCAACATCAGTTGCAACAGCAACAACTAGAGCATCAGCAGCAGCAACATTCACCAGGAAATGGCGTATGAGCAGACCAAACGGATTTGTCAATCACCAACCTATCGGTGATGTCAAACAACATACCAGCCAATTGTAATTCGCTACAAAACTCGGATGGAAATCTTCCATCAATCGGTGGTCTCTCAGCAACTGTCAGTGGTACAGGCAATCGAACAACCTATGGCCAAACTCCGGCCAATGACAGGAATCATCACGGACGACCGCTACCATATGTAGCCACCCCAATAGGGATAGGAGCGAGCAATGCCCCGCCTGCCGGGCGGCGCTCCTCAGCATCCAGGGATCGACTAAATCCCAACCAACCAGCACGCCTCTCAGTAATCCACAAGAGGCGGTACTTCACTCAGTTCAGTAGGCATTGGGTCCGCACCTGTCATTCCGCCAAGACCCGCGCACGGTGCATGGAAGAAGCCGCACCAGACTCAACGTTGCGACCTCACATTCCAAAGTCCGCATCCCATCGGTAAGTCTCGATGCAGTACTTTCGACCACCAGCCATCACGTGGTCATTGATCGTGGGTTGCGGATTTACAACTCCAACCCCGGCCAAATGGTCAGGTCTGCGACCCAGGGTACCGGACACCAGCGACGGAACTCTCATCGTCACCAATTCAGGGCGGACGGCTCTGTCCTGACCTCCGCATCACCAGAAGACCTCGGCCCTGGGCCTCCGTCCCCTGGAAACAAACGGTTCGCCAATGAGTGGCGAAGGTGGGCGGAGTCTCGAGTGTACTCGGCCATCATTAAAGCAGGACTTAGGAAGTCTGACGCTTCGGACATCATCGCCCAGGACACTCATTTGGGGTAATACTGACGGGAGCAGCTTCACCCGACCTCCTTCCTGGCCCCACTGTCGGGCATGCCACTCACCCGCTGAACCGCCGCAAGGACAACGGGCAATCGAAGAGTCGGGAGCCTGGCCACACAAAGGCTTCAAGGCAACACACAGCTACTACCACAATAGACCAAGGAGCGCACAATGGCCCGCCTGGCGGGCGGCGCTCCCCAGTATCCAGGGACCGACCGAGTCCCAACCGCAGCATCGGAGTAAGCGTTGCGGTTGTGGGGGGTTTCAAGTAGAGTGTCTGGCACGAGACGGGTTCACTTGATACCCCAAGATTGTTCACGGAGGAATCGTTCGCCAACAAAGGGTGAGTAAATGAAGGAAACACTAGGGTTGTTTCCTGATTAACGTTCGTTTACTTTTCTCTACTTAACTATGGGTTCAGCACATACACGCAGTTCACTTGTCGTTGATGTTCCTTAACATGCATTACTTTAGTGGGTCGAGTACGATCGAACGTGACTCGTTTACAGAGCTAGCGTAACCTTATTTTACACTTTGGGATTTAAGGAAAGACTTGTGTTATAGAGACTTGTTCTCGACTCCAAGGTTGGCGGGGGTTGTGGAGGGGTTTGCGTCGGAATTAGAGTCGGGACCCGGTGTTAAGACGCATCGTGTTATCGAAAATTCGCGTTGAAATTAATGCCCGAACTTGGCGTTAAAACTCGCCACTATGGCAAGCTCAACCGACTCGAGTTTTAATTATAAGTGTGGGACCCTTTGTTGCCGGTGCATTTAGTGCGCATTGGCAATGATGCAGAACCGTTTGAGTGATTAGCGACTTTTGTTCGATTCAAGGAGCGATGTGCGCTCGGCGGTGGTTGTATCTCGACTAACTAATGAATGGAAAGAATCTATTCATCGCGTCGTGGCGGTTGAGTCATAGCTGAAATAAACTCACTGCCACTTATCAGGAATTTTGAGAAGAGTTGCTATGTCTGTATAGGGGATTGGGTTTCGGAGAATCGCTGCCATATAGGCTGAGTTAACTTCCTCTGGCACTATGTATACGAGGAATTGGTATTGGGTAGGATGGGAGCCGAAATGATTTTCGGGGAACTAAATGTTACTTGGTTGCAAGCGAGGAAATAGTTTAGGCAGGAAGTGAGCCGGAATGTTTTTCGGGGGAAATTAGAATTGCTTGGTTGCAAGCAAGGAATATCATTTAGATAAGATATTAGCCGAAGCAACTTCGGGGAAATGTATGCAGCTCGGTATAGTTGGTGGTGATGGTTAATGTTCCGCTGTAGGTTTCAATATGCGTTTTATTACAACATATGAATTTCGGGGAAAATAAGATTGCTTGGTGGCAAGGAAGGAATATAACTTAAGTAGAGAATTGACCGAAGCAATTTTGGGGAAATGTATGTGGGGTGAAGTAATTGAGGGAGATGATTACTATTCCGTTGTAAATTGGAATATGCATTTATTTCAGCTTCGGAAATGGGTTCCTGGTAAATTGGAGGATGTATGCAATTGCGGATTGGCGACGGATGCTGCTGCATATTGGGATGGGTACGCTTGCAGGTTTTACAAGGTTGCGAATGTGTGTATTGCAGGTTTGAATGGAGAGTTGAGTTGAGGGGACGCGCTGTTAGCGGTCAAGGTTGGTTAGAATTGTGGGTTGGTTCTCCATGTGGTATAGAGAACCCCACACGGTCTCACACGCCAACGACCGCATCTCGCCGACCGCTAACTCCGGACGGGCGCCAATGGATGCAGCACTCGTCACCACCACATGTCTCGATGTATTGAGACCAATCACCAGCCAGCACGTGGTGACTGATCGTGGGTTGCGAACTTACAGCTCCAACCCAGATCACGTAGCCAATTCCGTAAACACCAAAGATAACGGCCTCCAGCGACGAAATGGACCAATCAGCATCTTTTCACTGGAGGGGGAACCCCCCGGCCAAGCTCCGGACGACCATCCCCTGGAGCCAGATGATTCGCCAATGATTGGCGAAGCCGGGCGGAATGATGCGGATTCGCATTGGATGCAACCGGCGAATTCGCTATTGAATGCAGCCATCAACATTCAGACGAACAACAACTGTCAGCAATCAGCTGAGAGAGTAGACCCTGTGGGATGGGTCCAGGAATCCTCTATTATAAAGAAGAATGTTGTTGGGAAGGGTGCTTTCTTCAGTTTTGTACTGAAGAAGAAATTGTGGTGGCTTTCGAGGTAATTATATGCTAATTGTAGCAAATGCTCGTCGATAGAGATGCTTAACCTTGGTGTCAACTTTGTTGCTCCACTTCAAGATGTTGTGCAGTTGCCTAGACCTTGAATAAAAGTAGCACTAGAGTTGATTCGTTGATTTAATGTTTGTTTTTATTTAAAATAATTTTAATTAGATCACAATTATTGGATTTTACCAAAGGCGGCCTTGGATGAACCGTTTCACACAAATCGTATTGTACTTGAAAGGAATCGTTAATTTCTTACACCGATGTACTCTATTTGCTAAACCGGATATAGTCACGACACCGCCTATGGGTTTATCGAAAAACGTTCTGTTTTAAAAGTTATCGTTATCGACTCCTTCAACGCAACGACCCCGACACGTGTTGCTGGTTGTAAGGTTAATACCTGACTCGAAGCACAAGTGCCCGCGACAAGGGATGATTCTATATGTGTCCGTATAGGACAAGTACAATGCCCTGCGATGAGGACGATGATCGGTGGACACCTGATCAAACAGAAGTGCGATCGTCGGGGGCGATGTACCCACACATCGTTGATGATGTATGCCAGAGATCGAAATAGATTTTTGTTTAAAGTAAACAAAAACGCTATTTCACAGATCAAATAGTGTCACACATGATGTATATGATGTGCCTATGATACAAAAGGGGTTGTCATGGTATTTGCCAACGATTCCTTCGAAACACCAATGCAGGCAATATTCAATCTAGTCATATGGCTCCGGTGCACAAGGAGGCAAATTATTTTGTTGACATAAATCAGCAGAAACCTCGTCGACGGCGGCAAAGGGTCAGGCTGGATGGCTATATGTTTGATTAATATGCGGGTAAGCAAGACACACAGTGAGATACTGTATGTTTACTTTAGATCTCAGGCGGGTCATCGTAGGCATGGCTGGGGTATGATTGTTTAATCATATTAGTGCCCAAATCCCATGATTGGTAGATAACCGATAAAGGAAATTAGTCGCAAGTGTTGCGAACCTCGGGACTGGGGCAATAAATGGTTATGAACCGTAGCAAAACCCATCGGCTACGACAGTGTCAACAATTACGCTGACCAGCAAGTATTTATCTATTATAATTGCTGACAAGTCGAGCCGATGGAGATATGGTACGGTTCCTATAATAATTCAATGTGATGCATGCCTTGATAAGGTTCAACTTTCAGGTGTGATGCTGCAGGGGAGCTTACGCTGCCCCTAATTGCAGGTAAGTACTACGGGTTTGGAAGGTGTTTAATTTAAGAGGATGGGCGGTTCTTTGGGAATGTATTAAAGAACCGCCACAGTAGTACCTCCTATTTGTATTCGGATATTCTGTGAATATCGAGCAGTAGGTTGGGAGTGTTTACTACTCAGAATTATAGCTACTGCTTTAGATGGGTTATGTCGAATTTTCCATCGACTGTAATACTGATGCAGCTCGTCCAGATGACGGTTGAGTCGATGTGTTGCGAGTTTTGCGCTTTTAGATGACGTGTACACTAGGACGTATAGCAAATCTGGTTCGTCCTATCATCCACAGAGCGAGGAATATATGAGGTGTAGATATTAAATAAAATGGGGCGTAGGATGGAGCCCTGTGGTACGTCTGCAGCGGCGTTGAAAGTTCGGGAAAACTTTCCATTCACTCGAACTTGGAAGGTTCTGTTTAAAACGAACTGGTAGATGATACTACACAGCGTTTTACTGAGGCCAGTATTCAATAATTTAAAAACGAGACCTTCGATCCAGGTTGTGTCAAAAGCCTTTTCAATGTCCAAGCTCACCGCAATGGTGGGTTCCTTATTAAAGAGGCGCACGCAAACGCGGTTTTGAAATATGTTAAGAGCCATGGTGGTGCTGTGCGCTCTTCTAAATCCAAATTGGAAGTCAGGTATTAGGTTCCTGGCACTGACAAATTTATTTAGCTTCTCGTATATGAACTGTTCATATATTTTGCTGATGCAGGTGAGGACCGAAAAAGGACGAAAGCTAGACGGGTGATAATTTGGTTTCTCAGCTTTGACTATTGGACAGACAACAGCATGCTTCCAAGCTTGGGGAAAGTACCCCATGTTGTAGGCATGGTTGAGCAGAATGGAGAGCTTTATAAAGAATAAAGCAGAAAGCCTTCGCAAAGACTGATAGGACATGTTGTCGATACCGGTTGACCGGGGGTTTTCATATTCTTTGTTTGGTTCCCTTTAACCTTATCGGCGAATGTAAATCCATTTTGGATGAAATTTTGTGTGGCCTGTTTTCCGAAGTTTGACTTGGCTACTTGTTTATCTCGAGTCTCCTCGGTTATGTTGACTATCTCTTTATATTTGGGGCAGATCCTGTAGCTGGCCGGATGTCCTCTCTTGCCGCATTTGCAGCAAGTTGGCAACGTAATTTCATCCTGCACATTTGTTGTGGGATCGTATTTTGCTGGCGGGAGTAGACACTTGCCAATGTCGTAGGATTTTCCACAACGGACGCAATGGCGATCCATGTTGCAGTTCCGGGAGACATGCCCGAAACGTTGGCAATGTCGGCATTGAAGTATTTCATTGTTATGAAATACCTCGAAGACAACTTGTTGGTGAAGAGTTGGGAGCGACTTTGTCCGTATTATGGAGTCTATGTCGCTTCCTGGGGCAAGGTGAAGTTCCCATATGTTCACCTTGCTGTATTTTTGCGGTCTGATTTTCACAAACCGTTGTGGGGGAGAGAATTTTTTGACGTCAGTCAATTTGACGTTAGGAAATGTTGTGTGAAGGGCAATTACGATGTCGTCCGTTTCGCAACAGGCAGCGACTCGTTTTAAGAGGATGATCCTCGATTTTGTGTCGGCCAGGGTGAATGTGTAATAATTCACCTCCTTGACCTTCAGGGTGTCGTTAACCTTACAGAACGTCTGTCGATCGTAGGTTACGATTTTATTGCGGCTTGAACTCAAGGTCCTTGCCTTAAAGTTCGAGATTCCTTGTCGGTTCATATCACCGACGAATTCGTTTAGGTTGAGGTCTCGTGCAAAGACCCCAGGTTGCTTCTTTTTTAAAGCAGGTGGGTCGACCGTGACCGCTGTTTCTGTGGCCTTTGGTTTTGGGGCGGTCTTTGGTTTTGGGGTTGTGGATGATGCTGCCTTTGGTGTGCCCGATTTTTCCAAAGGGGGGACATCTTGTGCAGTGGGGTGTACCGAAAGGTTTGGCATATATAGGCCGCAGCTGTCTTCCTGTTCGCTCGTTTGCTGGCTGTACTTCTCTTCACTCGTTTTCTCCTGAGTGATGTTCTTTGGCAATCGGCGTACAGCTGATCGTCGTTTCCTGAGTGCTTTTCGCTCTTGAGTGGTTTTTCTGCAATCGGCGTGCAGCTGATCGTTGTGCTGAGTGCTTGTGTGCTGCCGCTTTCCTTGCTCTTCGTGTCGGCTTGATTGCATCGCCAACAAAAGGCTGACGTTTCGACATTGAAAAATCTTGGAAAAGGCTTAGGAGAGCATTCGTATTAAAATACAAAATTATTATGTCACTTTTGAAAGACACTTTACATCTTTATATCAAGATTTTGTTACAATTGGGGAAACTGTGGAACTCTTTCAGCATTAGTACAATATTTCCAAAGCACTATCATTTGCAATTGATTAAAAGCAACAGCAATAAAAAAAACTAATTGAAAGAGCTATACCGCAAACCTACAGTAGTGAGAGTAATCAAGTCGCGAAGATTAAGATGGGCCGGACACGTAGCGCGAATGGGCGATGATAGGACCGTGCATAGAATTCTTGACGGTAAATTAACGGGGAAGAGACCGACAGGGCGGCCGCGACGGAGATGGGAGGACAATGTTAGATTGGACCTCGAGGAGATCGGATCGAATGATCGATCGTGGAAGGAGAGCGCACAGGACAGGGAACAATGGCGGAGCCGAGTCAGTGAGGTCATGAACTTCCGGGTTCCTACAGGCCAGTAAATAATAATAATAATAAAAACTCCATCGCAGTACAATTGTTTCGCCTTTCTTGGTTCTATAAAAATATACATTATAAATAATCTCGATGTATCATATATAGTATCTCCCGCGGTTGGTGGGTAATCATTTTTCAAGCTCAGTTTGTTGTTTTCCGTGACTCTGGAAGTACAATTTCCATTTATTTTTGCCATGATAAGTCTTGTAGTTTCAACAATATAAATATAAACAATAACTGGTATTAAAAATATTAGCTTGTACTACAAAGACAGTTCGTAGGCAAAACCCCACTGCTTTTCACATTATTTAGGTTAATTTCTCCTTAAAACTAAATCCTGATTAGGCGAAGCAGTTGATTAAGTCGAAAATATACCCTGAACTCGTTAACCGTGTGCTGTGGGTCATCGCACTGTGGCAACAATATACTTGTTTTTCAATCATCTGTGCACCATGCCTTCGATACCATATGTGACGGAAAAAGCAACCATAACCTTGATGTCGTAAATGATAATCCAGTTCATTTTGAGTACTTCGTACTCTTAGATTGTTTCACATTAATTAATTTTATGATTCTAGTGAGAGGCTGGTAGTCATGGTGCCCTGGGAGATACGAACATGGGATGACCGTCCCAAGATAGCGTTGTACCAATGGAGCGATGATTTACGAGTGATTTATGCATCGCTGCCCTTACAAGTCCACATTGTTCTGTCCTCTCTTTCCAGTTTCATTCCGAACTTCTGACTTTTACGTGCAGCGTGCTCTCAGATTGATGCGGAGCCACTGGCAGAAAAACCAGTTCTTCCGCTCAGTTGATGATACATGGGCATCACTGCAACCGTAAGACTCGGACTCGTGCGGTCATTTCTCCTATTACACACCCCTTTTTGTGCATGCTTGTAAACTGATTTTTATGGAGTCTAGCACTTGTTACAATTTTCAATTTTACACGGTCCAGTGATTGACCGAAGTCCACTTGCATCAGATTCAAGAGGGTCATGGCCACACTGTGTGTACGAGATTTACATCTGGGTTGTGCAGCAAGTAATCCTGAGAGTCAAGTGAATACAGTTTCAAGTTTATATGCCTATATGGGTCATTGAGTACCATGCCATTCGGCATGCACGTGCTCCATGAAATGTATGAAGATTAATTGTCCAATCATTAGTAGTCAGAGTTGGAGGTCATTCAAGCTGCAGAAAGAAACATAGCCTTTCCGGTAATTAACTTTAAATAAATGATTTTTTTTTAACATACTGTGTTTATTTGACCAATAATCAATGTTTACATTAAGTACTACTGCTAACTTATAATTCTAGTGATACAATTGCTTACATGCATACATTACACATTTTTCAAACATAACTGAATGTGTGAATAACTATTCGAGTATTATAGGTTTTAATATTAAGAGTTTACCTGGAAAAGGTCAGAAAACCAGGATTTTTATTTTTTAATTTAATCTAATCTGATACTTAACTTAACTCTAACTTATTCTAGTTTAACCTAATTTATATTATAATAAGTTAAATATGGAATGTGAATTGGGGAATATAGGTATTGATGGTTAAGGAGGTAGGTTGGCGTGGGATATGGTCAGTTAGTGTTCTCGGGTGCGGTAACACTTTCCGGTTGTTCGTTAAAACGCAGAATATTGGAGAATGGTTGTATGTTACAGTATTTGAATTGATTGGGTGGTAGCTCGCTGTTATGGTACACTACCTCGGTGGAGTCATTAACCAATCTTCCAGTGGTGAAGAGACTTCTGGTGTGGAGACAGTTCAGATAGTGAGCCCTCTTATCTAGAGGAGTTGGTAGTAGTGAAGTTATTATGGGGTTGGGATTATTTGGGAGGTTTTCAATAAATTTGATAGACAGCTCTAGGAAGCGTCTATGGAGACGGTCAATATTAGCGGCATTGTATAGCATGCTGTTATTGTAATACTTGTAAGTGTTGGGTTGTCGGTTGATATATGATACCAGTGTGGACACGCATATGTGAGTGTGGGTTTGATTATTTGTTTGTAGATGAGCAGTTTGACTTTGTGAGAGAGACCGTTGGGTTTCCACATCACTCTTCTATAGAGATTCAGTTGTGTTGTGGCTTTTCGTAAAGTATTTTCAATGTGAGTGGAGAATAAAAGGTCATTGGAAAAGGTTATTCCCAGATATTTTAAAGTTTTGGAAGGTTTTATCTGGGTGTTATCTAGTTTGAGTCTAATTTTATTGTGGGTGCGCCTTGTGTTGTTTGTGCAGTGCTCATTTTTACCCTTAAACACTATAAGTTGGGTTTTATCAGGATTTAGGCGAATTTTCCATTTATTGAAGTATGTTGATAGATTTGGGAGGAAGTTATTAAAGCGGTTTCTTGCCTCTTTTACAAACTTGCTGCTGGAGTAGACTATGGTGTCATCAGCGTAATTCAACATTACGGTGTTAGGTAATTGAGGCTGCGGTGTATAGTGGTCCAAGAATTGAAACCTGCGGTTATATTATACGAGATAGAAGAATTTATTTTTGTTACGTGCGGCTTCCGCCACCCCCATCATTTAATTGTTTTTAATATAATTTGGTTTTAATATAATTTGATGGTAAGGTGGTGGGAAAAGCACACGATCCACATGTGAGTGTGCGAACATACCCCAGTTCGAGTGTGGATCGTGTGCAAGTTCGAATTCTGTTTTCGGAGTGGATGCTGGTGGAAAGAGAGAGAGAGAAGCGGCAAGATATTTTAATTCCGTTTGTTTTGTTTTTGTTTGCTCGGTACTCTTTTTGAGTGCAGTTAGAATGGAGTTCAGTTGCAGCGACAAGAAAGGTAGAAGGGCAGAAGTAAATTGTCCCGTTTTCTTTTTGAACAAAACTAAAGGTTAAAGTAAAAAATTTAAAAAGAGGAAAAGCGAAAAGTATCTGTAACATTTGCCAAAGTGAAGCGTTGAAATAAAACGTAGAAGAAAAAAGAATAAAAGCTCGTTTTAGTGAATTCGTCAATTCGGAGAAACACATTAAATTCTCTCTAAAATCACCATCTGGCGGTGGCCGCCCTGCTCGTGTAAGGAAGAAGAATCAAGGTGGTGGAGCAGCGTCTGAAGAAGAAGAGGAATCTAAAGAGCTGGAGAAGGATTTATTTATTTGATGACCAGATTGTCCAGATTGAATCGGATAAAAAGCTGCTGCACGGACCTTCAGCTCTCCCCAGAAAACAGCAGAAAACGGCAGGAAAACCAGGTAACCGATTTTATATTCAACTATCTGTTACGGCCACAACCACCCATCCCATAAAAATTACCCTTTTGGAGCTAGTCTCCACCACTAACGGCGATACACGCCAAAAAACATCCACTTAAAGGATGTGACATAATGCTAAATTAAAGCATTACCCCATACACCTCGTCCCGCATAAATTGATAGCAAGCAAATCGAACTAAACGTTCAATTTGCACGAATCAATGAAACTCCAAGCAAATTGAACTAAACGTTCAATTTGCTCACATAAAAAAAACTTGAAAATATAATCAGTGAACCAAGGGTTCACCCAACAAAAACTCCTAAAAGGCAAATGTGCGGACCAGATGCCGTCTTTCAAACAAAACCACTGAGTATCATAAAAAATTGCGCGCCAGCAATTTTACGAGACCTCAGCAAAATGGTTATCTAAAACAATTAAAACAACCAACGCCAGTTTTCGTTTTAACAAAATTAAGTTAAAACAAACTAAAGGAAAATATTCGCCTTTGTATCGATTCCCCACGGAAAAGGTCCTTGCCCATTCGGCTAAAATAAACAACATAAAGAATCAGAAATGCTCATTAGCACAATTCTCTATTTGTATTCCCTACCGTATTCTTACAAAAGGGATCCTTGCCGAGTCGGCTAGAACAAAGAACAGGGATCATAAAACGAATTACACATTCGTTTAGCGCATATCAACATAGAGGATTATAAATGTGCATTCGCACGATCCTCTGTTGATTTTTCCCTTTGTGTTTCCGCGTTTGATCCCAAGCCGGGAAAGATAAAGAAAGAAATGCCATATCCTTCGATCTTCAGGATGAAGAAAAAACAGTTCTTCGTTTGAGAGTTTTGGGTTTTGAATCTCGACGGAGACGGCGAGACTTTGGTGAGTTGTGTTTGGAATTACGACCTGGACGGTGCGTTCAAGAGTTGTTGGTGAAGAGTTGGCAACAAGCAAGTAACGTGCTGAGGTTGAAAAATCGTGTGTCGGGTCATTTTAATATATCGACTGAGTTTCTGGTTGCTATGAGTTGAGTGTCTTAACTAAGAGTATTGCATCGTGTTTAACCAACTTCAGGTGCGTTCCGGTGTGTGCTTATTATTTCTATATATAAAATAATAGTTTGTGCAAACAGCGGTGAACTAAAATAACTTTGAACAATACGTGTTTAATAAGTGTAAACTAGATAAAATAACTTTGAAAATAGATCTAGTAAGAATACGTTTTAATAAGTGCGAACAAAATAAAGTAACTTAGAATAAAGCATTAAAGAACAAAAAAGTGTTTTATTTAAAGAGGGATTCCAACGTGTGTGTGATGTTTAAAGTGAGTGACAAACAGATCCTTTACATATCCAATTTTTTGTGGCTTTATACACCACATTTTGACCATGAATTTTCTACCAGAGAGGTAGGAAGTAAGAAGTTTGGTAGTTTGGTAGTTTGGGTGTTTAATCCAAATATGTAGTGCAGCTTGTAAAGCAGTCCTGAGATCCAAACACAGTCGAATGCTTTAGATATGTCGAGAGAGATACAGGCCGTCGGGCTTTGGTTTTGAAGATTAGTTGTGACATCGTGCGTTAGTTTTAACAGAGCATGACAGGTGGAGTGTTGTGAGCGAAAGCCAAACTGGGAATTTGGGATAATAGTGTTGTCATTAGCAAATGCATGAAGATTTCGATATATCTTGCATTTCAATATCATGCTTAATGTGTTTAATAACGATATCGGACGATAGTTGCTGGGGTTGTTGAAAGGACTGTACTTACTGATAGGGACTATAACCGTGGTTTCCCAGTTATCTGGGAAATGTGATCCGTTAATTATGTGGTTGAGAAGAACGAAAATAGGGACTAGATTTGGCGGGAGAAGTCTTTTGTAAAGAAGGTTTGGAATTCCATCTAAGCCTGTCAACTTCTTGTTATTGCGTGATGTTATAAATTCAGATAATTCGCCTGCTGTTAGGAAGGTCACATTATCCAGAGGATGAGACGCTTTGTTTGTTTCATTGAATTCCGCGATGAAAGGGGTGAAGGATGGGATCATTGTGCGTGAGATGTAGTTGTTTACAGTATCTTGAAAATTGGAGACTGAGAAGGAGTCGTTTTGTTGATGGACTTTATAAAAGTGATTAGCTAGACAGTTTGCTATGTCAATATCTGATTGGACTGGGTGATTGTTAGTAGGGTTGATAATATAATCGATTCGAGGTTTGTATTTTCGACCCGTCAGTCTGTTGACATTTTTGAATAAATCACGATTGGGTTTAATATTTTTAAGTATAGACGTGTAAGCCTGGTCGGCAAATTGTTTTAGTTGTCCATTTATCAGGGCAGTCAAGAGTTGGATTTGATTTTTAATAAAAGGGGAGTAACTGCTATGTAGTTTTCGTCTAAGCTGTTTTTTTACGCGTAACCGTTTTGTAAGGATGTTGGGTAAAGGTTTTCCTAGGTGATTATGAGGGATGGATGTTGGTGTGTGGCTGAAGAGGGCATTTTTTAGTATTTGCTCTATTCTTAAGGCTGCTTGATCAATTTCAGCAGGGAGTAGATTTGAAGTCTCTGGCAAAGTATGGTCTGTAAAGCTGGCAGCAATATCCCTATTCACTCTTTTCCAGTTTGTCCTGGAGAAATTCGGGATCGGATTGAATGAGTAACATGGTTCGAGGGCTGGGATTTGGACAGTGGTGTGGACGGACCCATCATCGGAAGGGAATTCGAAGAATACTGTCGGGAGGTTAGGTGAGTAGACGTCTACGGATTTTAGGAAAAAATTTATTGTTGATTTAGTAGTATTGGAGATACGTGTTGGCTGTAATGGACAGTCCGCATAGATATATGGATGGAGTTGATATATAATAACAGATAATGCATAATTGAGCTTAGCTATATTTTCGCCATACGGCAACTCCATTTCGCTAACCCATAAGATTTGCACCCGAAATCACGTTTCATGTCGGTTAGCAACGGCATAGTTTGATCAAACGACGCGGTTGCATAATCATGCAATCGCTGGGGAATTTATCAAAGTATTTAATTTAGTTCCCACGATCAGATTTCCCTAGCCAATTCGGCGTCCTATTCACTTTCCCCAGACACTCCATTCGCTGGGGATCGATGATCTATTTTCACAGGTGAATAGCACCAGCTACATTTTCCTCTCCTTCACAATTCTATCTTCCTACAGTTCAATGCACTCTGAGATCACCAAATTCACCGAATTAGGTCAGTGGGTTATCCTCAGAGCTGCATTGATACATGCACACAAAAACCAAATTCACCCCGCGATCATTGCACATTGTATTCCGGTTCTCTCATGCTCCCTTGTCCGTCGACTATCGAATTAACCGAAGCGTTCACCACATCTCGACGGGCGGGGAACACGAGAGCGCAAAAACGTAAAGATGATCTCGATTGGTTGCCTGGTGTGCAAATCAAACAATCCCATCTTCATCCCCAATCCCAGTCAGTAATTACTCAACCACAACCGCGGTCGGTCACGCCGCGGCTCTCAAGAAAAACATAATATCACGGATTATTAAGTAGTCGATATCCATCCTCCATCGCGTGCACCCACACGTGTTTTCAGCACTAGTTGACATGCGAGTCGGGAGTAAATTTTTCCAACTGTGTTAATAGTCGTTAAAGTCGATCTTTCATTTTACCAAGTAAATTTGTTGCCATATATTAGTTGATTCCGAAAGAACCAAGAAATACATATCATATAGAATCATGTGCAGTTAACACAAATTTAACATCAATCAACTGACAAATTTGAGTGCGTGTAATTAGATTGAACAAAGCCTAAGAACAATCACTGAAGGAATAGTAAGGATCTCTATATTAAGTGCTCACAGCAAAATTATAAATTTGTGTAATTATTTGATTAACATTATTTCGAACGAAGGTGATCCTACAGAGTGGTGGATAAGTGAAAAGTTCCAACAAATAAATAAAAAAAAAAAGAACAAATAAAAAAAACAATAACCACAAACAACCCCAGTGCGTTTTTATTTCCTTACTCTGCCTTAGTGAACAATTTCCGTTGATGCATTTCGTGGGATTTAAGTGAAACAGTGCCCATGTCCGATACAATACTTCTTAACCCCCATAAAAGCAGTATCAGAAGATGTTGCCAAATTGTTGTAGACAGAATGTTGCCAATCCTAACAACTCTCACTGAATGTTCATCATTGGGGAGGAGAGAGGGTGCGGTCCTGCGTATCTCACAAATCACTACCATACTACTATACTATTTATTGGCCTATAGGAACCCGGAAGTTTATGACCTCACTGACTCGGCTGCGCCATCTGTCCTGCACACTCTTCTTCCACGCTTGACTATCTGATCCGATCTCCTCAAGGTGAAACCTTACATTGTCTTTCCATCTCCGTCGCGGCCATCCTATCAGTTTCTCGCTATTGTAGGTTTGTGGTAAAGCTCTTCCAATTCGTGGTTATGCAGTTTCCTCCATTGTCCCGCCTAATCATCATATTTACCGCCAAAGGTAACCATTAACATTTCATTCTCAATTTGTGCGCTGTCAACGCGAAATTTGTTTTTGTTTTTCGTTTTAGGAGAGCCCATGTTTCGCATCCGTATAGAACAAACGACAAATAATGGTTCTATAAAAACGGAGCTAATAAACTTGCCCGGAAAAAGAAATTACTATGGACAATTTAACAACTCTCGGATAAGTACCGGTTACCGGTGGGGAGGCTTGCCAAAATAGGCCAAGACCGGATTACGGTTGTACTGCCGACGATGATGATGTTGAAACACGGAACTTTATATTACGTGGCACAGTTTACTGAATGCGTGCCAGCTAGTGTTGCGGAATGTTGTCTTTTTTTAGTTTCCTTCGTCATTTCGTTACTGGTCATCAGTATAGTACCCAGATAAAAAAATCAAATCATTGTGGGGTTAAATACCTTTTCGCCCAGTTAAAGTAACCGTATATACTCGTGTCCTTAGCTCCACTTATCCACAGACACGTGGGCCGCATTGCTCCATCATTTCCTCATGCCTGCACGGTTATTAAATGACACAACGCTAGAAACGAATTTGGTTGGCAACGCATTAGCTGGGTCAACAGCCAGCGCTGATAGCCATAAAAAATCCCACGCGATTAAAATAAGCCCAAGAAATAAGCAATATTTACGACCTCCCCTTGAGCCACTTGCATTTTGGTTTTCCTTAATCGAAAGGACCACTGTGGGAACAGAAGATAAACAATAAATTAATTCACACGGTCCCTGCATGAAGATACAGATCATGTAAAGATATCACAGCCGAAAATAACGACTACGGCCGAGGAAATCACCAGGACCATAAAACACATGCGAGTAAAATACACAAGAGGATACCGCCGAAGTGTGAAAAGCCTCTTCGGCCACACGAACAGCAATATTCGCGGGTTTGTGTGTGGGTGCATCCGCACAGTATCTCTACGAATAAAGTCAGTATTTGAAAAGTCGTTGACCCAACTACATCGATCGTCGCTCGTCAACAAAAAAAATATTAAAAGTATTGTTCACGTACGCGGGTGTGTGTCCTCCTCATAGAGGAAATAACAGTGCGGACGTTGTATATACGTTAATCACAAAAGAAAAAAAAACGGTGGGAGAGTATTAGAGTTATTAAACAAATAAAGGGTGTGCCATAAATGTTTGCGCATTTGGAATATGAATAGAAGTAAAACCACAAATGCTATTTTGTTGATCATCTATTTAACGTAATAACCGTTTATTGAAATTTTTTTTAAATGACATCGTCGAGATGTGCCCCGTCTCGTCGTTGGCCCTCCTGCAATCGACCACGCAAACTTTCGAAAACTCGGTGAGGTGTCGCGGCTATCTCCTCCCGAATGTTCTCATCGTTTCTTCTTGAACGTGGTTTGTTTAATATGCGTTGTCGATCGCGTTTGCTCGAACTTCTTGGGTCTTCAATTAAATTAACACTTGGACGTATTGAATTCTAAGTTGGCGTCGTACAGTAACGTCGGAACCGTTGTGTTTGTAAAATTGTTTTACTAAAAAAACACGCTGTTGTCCCGTGAAGTGTTGCATCGTGACTAAATTCCATGAAGCGACGCACAATTTCCCGACACTCGCGCGCCACTCCCTCTAACGGTTTTTAAGAAATCAAGTGTTTCCATTTGCAAACATTTATCACCCACCCGATATTTAATGCCGGGAGGATGGGTGCGAACATACAGGGCAAAGTCTCTGATTGCCTTCAACCCGGCGAAGGCCAGGACGATCCTTGTCCCTGTTCAATTCAAGTTGACATGCAGTCTCCACGTGACACCCCTGGATAGCTACTTTGACACCCGCCAAGTAGTGAACCAATGCATGCAGCGACATCCTGAGAAAGGTTGGCGCTAGGCTAATAACCAGGCCCGTAAAAATGAATTATTATGGCAAATTTAACAATCCTCGGATATGGACCGGATACACGACGACGACCACGGAAACGAAAATGGCTAAACGATTTAAGAATTTTTACATGGAACGTGCGCTCGCTATACAGAGCACGAGCTGCACAGCAGCTAGCCGATGCCCTGTCCGAATATGGCTGAAATAACAGTATTACAAGAAATAAGATGGACAGGGAGTGGTGTTCTTTCAAAGAAAAGAGTATGACATTTATTACAGCTGTCATGCAAAACACCATGTGCTCGGGGTAGGTTTTCTAGTCAGACAAAAATTGAAGCCTGCCATTACCGGCTTTCATGCAATAAATGAAAGGCTATGCACTCTTCGCGTGCGGGGCAAGTTTAAGAACATAAGCCTCATAAGCATTCACGGACCTACAGAGGAATCCCCTGACGACGAAAAAGAAGAATTCTATGAGAACGTCGAATGGGCCCTCAATGCCTTCCCAAGATACGATGTGAAAATCGTTCTTGGGGATTTGAATGCGAAAATAGGTCGGCAGCTGGTTTTCAGGCACTACACAGGTTCCCATAGTTTGCATGAGAACACTAATGACAATGGACTACGAGTCATCGAATTGGCAGCATCGAAAAACTTGGTTGTTGCGAGTACCAGGTTTCCGCGTGAAGATATCCACAAAGCTACCTGGGTATCACCTGATGGAGCCAGTCGCAACCAAATTGACCACGTGCTGATAGATCGCCGCCACTCCTCGAGCCTGATGACGGTACGAACGTACTGAGGTGCCAACGTCGACTCGGATCACTATCTTGTTGGTACAGTTTTCCGAGCGCGGATTGCCTTACGGAGACGTATTGCATCCGCGGATCAGGTTCGAATCAACACGGCTGCCTTACGCAATGAGAATACCAGCAACACCTTTGCTCATGTGTTAAGACCGCCCTCGAAGAGCTGTAAGGGGACTTTTTGTCACTGCTTTAATCAACCAGCGGTACACTTGTGTATTTATTGTTTGTATTTTTATAATTTTTTCTTATTATTTTATTATGTTTTGTTGGTGTTGTCTATTTTAATTTGTTCTTTTGTTTGGGAGCTTTGTCAACAAGGCTTTTCAAGCTCTTATGAGACGGTAGTCTCGGGCTTCCTTGCGCTCACCGGCTGCGCCATTTGTAAGGGACTTTTGTCACTCCTTTAATCAACCACACACACACTTTATACACCTTTGAAAACAACACACTTAGCAACTGGAACGAATAATAAAGATTGGAAATCCGTAGCATGAAATAGTTTTTATTTTTTTGAATCTCCACAAATCGTTTTGATCAATTCGATGATGACGGAGAAAGAAACAATTAAACAAAACCGATATTATAATCCCTATAACTATTTATTTGTTATTTAAATAAACTTAGTTACGCTATTAACACAAGACACAAACTTTTAATTTTACATTGATTATAAAGTCGAAAATGAATTACTAATATCAACCGACTCCTCGTACACGAACTCCTCACTCACCGTCCCGGTCGAGATACCAAATTCAACTCACCAAAGTCTCGCCGTCTCCGTCGAGATTCAAAAACCAAACTCTCAAACGAAGACCTGTTTTTTCTTCATCCTGAAGATCGAAGGATTCGCGCTTCTTTCTTTATCTTTCCCGGCTTGGGATCAAACGCGGAAACAGAAGATCGTGCGAATGCACATTTATAATCCTCTATGTTGATATGCGCTAGACGAATGTGTAATTCGTTTTATGATGCCTGTTGTTTGTTCTAGCCGACTCGGCAAGGATCCCTTTTGTAAGGATACGTTAGGGAATACAAATAGAGAATTGTGCTAATGAGCATTTTTGATTCTCTATGTTGTTTATTTTAGCCGAATGGGCAAGGATCTTTTCCGTGGGGAATCGATACAAAGGCGAATATTTTCCTTTTGTTTGTTTTAACTTAATTTTGTTAAAACGAAAATTGGCGTTGGTTGTTTTAATTGTTTTAGATAACCATTTTTCTGAGGTCTCGTACAATTGCTGGCGCGCAATTTTTTATGATACTCAATGGTTTTGTTTGAAGGACGGCATCTGGCCTGCACATTTGGCTCTTAGGGGTTGTTGTGGTGAACCCTTGGTGATTATATTTCCCAGTTTTTTATGTGAGCAAATTGAACGTTTAGTTCAATTGGCTTGGAGTTTAATTGATTAGCGCAAATCGAACGTTTAGTTCGATTTGCTTGCTATCAATTTATGCGGGACGAGGTGTATGGGGTAATGATTTGATTTAGCACTATGTCACATCCTTTAAGTGGATGTTTTTGGCGTGTATCGCCGTTAGTGGTGGAGACTAGCTCCAAAAGGGTAATTTTTATGGGATGGGTGGTTGTGGTCGTAACAGAGCTCGACGGAGGGAGAGTAAGTCCTGGGGCCAGAATGGCGGGCATAGAAGAGAAATGGACACGCATTAATAAAACTGTCATTAGTACTGCCAACTCCATCTTAGGCAGTAGTCGTAGAGATCGTAACGACTGGTTTGATGATGAGTGCAAACTAGCGACTGAACGTAAGAATACTGCATACCGGGCAATGCAGCAGTCTCATAGGACGCGGGTATGCGAGGAGAAATACAAAGAGCTCAGAGGATCTGAAAAAAAAACTTCACAGACAAAAGAAAAGTGCCTGGGAAAAAAACCTTGTCTGTGAAATAGAGAAAAGTAGAGAGCGAGGTCCGCACCAGGCGCGGAAGCACTACCAAATAATCCGCAGTATGACGCGGTACACACCACGCTGCACTTACTGCAAGGATAAAGAGGTTAATCTGATCACCGATCCTGAAGGCATTCTGGAGCCATGGGAAGTGCACTTCAATGAATTGCTAAATGGTCAGCTCACAGAAGAATTGGAGACCAGGACCAAATGCTGCCGCCACCAAGCATTGAGGAAACATTAAAAGCCATTAGACAGCTAAAATCAAATAAAGCCCCAGGAGCTGATGGCATACCAGCTGAGCTGATCAAACAAGGAGGGACAGCGTTACAACACGCAATTCATGGGGTCGTGGTGCACGTATGGGAGCAAGAGGAGATGTCGGAAGATTGGCATCGTGGTATAATTTGCCCCAAACATAAGAAATGAGATATCACACTGTGCAGCAACTATAGGGGTACAACATTGCTGAGTACCGCCTATAAAATACTCTCCACTATCCTACAAGACCGGATAGCCCCATACGCTAAAGCCATCATTGGTCAATATCAGTGTGGCTTCATCCCCGGCAAATCAGCAATTGATCACATATTCACCTGTGGGGCTTTTCAGGGCCCGAAGAGCCATACATCGCTCGATCCCCACTATTCCAAGCGATGCGACTTACCTCGAAGTCGAACTTTCAGCAAGGTTACGTAACCTTGCTACGGCATTAACCGCCAGGCAGATTGCTGGAATTAATTCAGTTACCCCAAAGGATAACTGACATGAATACCTTTTAGGCAGCTTACCTTTCTTTGGGGATTTTCGCCAAACTCCTTTTTCTCCACCACCATACCTGAAAACATTGAGTCCACGGCAAAGATTATCACCTAGCCATGGCATCGAAAATTTCATCCTCGGGCATGCATTACCATACCTGAAAACATTAAGTCCACGGCAAAGATTATCACCTAGCCGTGGCATCGAAAATTTCATCCTCGGGCATGTATTGCACCCAGTGCATCTCGTTCCCATAGCCTTATGCCATGGAAACAAAGTCAACACGGAGTTCATTGATTACTCGTTTTTTTTGTTTGTCCATGGCACCCCCTAGCATGCGGCTACCAGGTCCCAGCAGTTTGCCACCGCCGACAAGGTTTCGGCTGATGCAAAGCAAACATTTCACTAATTACCAGCAATAGCTGGTTTCCTATTATCGGTCTCCACCGATCAGGGACCGCAAACATGCAACGAATTGGATGCAGCCATCAAGTGTTTACTTTTAACATCTGGCAATGGCTGCACCCTATATTCGTTGCAATACCAAAACATAGCATTTGCACCACAGATTGTTTATGGTATATACAATTCCCTATTAACGGCCGCCAACCGTCGGCGGACCTGGGAAATTTCACATCCATCAACCCAAATGTTGATTTATGGCCTCTCCTAGGGTGACCAGATCTTCGGCTCGTGTTGCTTTTACCCCAGATGGTTCGGTTGCCGACAAGTATTACACAATCAATTGTGTACACAGCCGCAGGTCATGCATTGTTTATATACGCAGGTGATGCAGTTGCGACGCTGGCATCCATCCTCGATCACCGGACGATCGTATGCGATGCATACATATACATGCGAAATGTATGCCATATTCCCCGGTCCAATCACGATTTACTGCCTCGAGTTGATCGTGCAGCTCCTGCCCTTTTTACGGTTTTCTTTGCGATGTCTTTCTGTCGACAGCGAACGAAAGGGAGTCAGATGTGAGTCTTTTTAGAGATCGGTCGCGCCTTGTTATCCTCTTGAACAATACTCAATTAAATAGTTGCCACTTGTGATTAATACCGGTTAACATTAATAGAATAATAATTGCTCTCGTGTGAACAATACTCGATTAAATAGTTGCCACTTGTGATTATTACCTGTAACATTAATAGAATAATAATTGCTCTCGTGTGAACAATACTCGATTAAATAGTTGCCACCTGTGATTATTACCGGTAACATTAATAGAATAATAATTGCCCATTTGTGAACATAATCGTACGACTAATCAAAATATCGTTGAAATAAAGATATTAAATTGAAGTTCATCAGTGTGTTTTCTTGGCGATCATCGAGGCCGCTGCTATGCTCCACTCTTTCGCGGCTGAATTCTCCTAGAGTAACCGCGGTGGTGTTTTTATTGAATCTGCGTTCGTGCTGACGCTCTAATAAAATACCCACACACCCTTAGGCAGGCGATGGAAAAATGTCAGGAATTTAAGATTCCATTATACCATCTGTTTATAGACTTTAAGGCCGCCTACGACGGCATAGTCAGGGTAGAATTATATAATGCCATGATAGAATTCGGCATTCCAAACAAATTGATACGACTTTGTAGGTTGACCATGACCAACGTAGCTAGTCAAGTAAAAGTAGCGGGATTGCTGTCCAAACCAATAAACATCTATAATGGACTCCGACAAGGGGACGGTCTGGCCTGCCTCCTCTTCAACCTGGCGTTGGAGAAAGCAACCCGTGACTTTGGCGTTACAACAAGAGGGACTATTGTCACTAAGTCCAGCCAGATACTTGCCAACGCAGATGACATCGACATCATCGGTAGAACCGAATCGGCGGTACAGGAATCCTTCACTCAGATCGAGCAGGCGGCACAAAAACTGGGACTGCACATTAATGAGGGAACAACTAAGTACATGGTGGCAACTTCTGCGAAGAGAAGACCTAACGTTGGTCAAACTATCAGGGTAGTGGAGCACTAATTCGAAGTAGTGCAATCCTTTAACTACCTTGTGTCAATAGTATCAGCCGATAACAATATGGAAGAAGAAATACGCGAACGGCTGATTAAATCCAACAAAGCCTACTATGGTCTATCAAGGCTCTTTAATCCCGAAATTTATCCAGAACATCCAAGCTACTACTGTACAAGTCTTACCAGTACTCATGTATGGATCCGAGACTTGGGTGCTTAATAAAAGGCACTCTGAGCTCTTGGCCGCGTTCGAGAGAAAGGTCTTAAGGAGAATTGTTGGCCCCGTATGTGAGGGAGGATGATTCCGGAGACGCTACAACCATGAGTTGTACGTGATCTACCTTGAAGCTAATATTGTAAGAAAAATCAAGCTCGGTAGATTCCGGTGGGCGGGACACCTAGCTCGAATGAGCGAAGAGGAGGCTGCCCGGAAAGTCCTTTGTGGCAGGATGTATGGAAGGAGACAGCGCGGCAGACCTTGTCTGCGATGGAGGGATGGCGTAGACCAGGACGTCCAGAGCCTGGGAGTGCTAAACTGGATGACATCGGCTCGAAATCGGGACCGGTGGAGAGATTTGTTAAATAAGGCCAAGACCGGATCCCGGTTGTAGTGCCGATGATGATGATGATATTTAATGCCGAAAACAAGTGATCCATAATATGGACGAAGAACAAACCAATTTCATAAATGTGCTAAAGAGAAGGCATATTCCACAGTCGAATGTGGAAACTGAACGTCGCAAATCTTACAAAATCAATAACATAGACACTATGAGCGGCAATAGTAACAGGGAAGATATTCAGTATTCAGAAGCTGGAAACTAAATCACAGAATTGGCCATCAGCGAAACAATAGCAATCACCAGCCATCAGGTCGAGGTCCTCGATAAAGTCATTCCCGAAATTGACATAAAAAAAACAAGAACTGAAAAAGCAAATGGAGGAAGAAGTTCTTGAATTAAAAAGGAAGTTACGCCAGAAAGAGCAGCAACAAAAAAGAAACAACACCAGTGGCCAGAACAAAGGCAAAAAGACAGCAGTTACCATCGAAGGTCAATAAAACAGGACAAGTAAAATAACCTCAACAGCAGGTACCGCATCAACAGCAAGAAACACAGCAACAACAGGAACCGCATCAAAGCGTCCATTCAGTAAAAAAGGAGAAAGTTCCGCCTATTGTCATCAGCTATATGGAAACATAGGATCTCATTACATTGGGTGAGTTGGCTTATAAAAATTTTAAAACGAAGCGGATTAATAATGTAAATATTACTATAATGTGTTATGATTTAGAAGGTTATCGCAAAATTAAAAATGCATTTGGTAAAGCGAAAAGGGACTACTACACGTACACCCCTATATCGGAGAAAAATGGTTTCATGCTCCTCAAAGGAGTTGATCCTTCTTTTACTCCCGAAGAGCCTTCGAAAACGATAGCTTAAAATTTACAGGTGCGAAACCAGAAAATTCTAGAAATCGCAACCGTAAGTTGCCTTTCCTCATTGTCTCTCTAAGTCCAAATAATAAAATTGATGGACTTAGGTATATTAAATATATCAGTCACCAAACAATAAGTTGAGAGAAAATAAAGAAGTCGGACCGCGATGCGTTGGACATGTTGCGTCGAACTGCAATATGCATTTTCAATGCGTCAAATGTCACAATAAGCATATCGTTGGGGAATCTCCATTGGGCAGAGAACAGCTCCCGAATAAGAATAAGTTATCCTGCATTCTCTGTAAAAATAGAGGTCACTCGGCTAACTTTAGATGTTGCCATATATACCAACAACTGAAAGTAAAGTTAGAAACCAGAAAGAAACAAGTTAAAGGAGAGAAACGAATGAAAAATCGTTCTTACAACAACTTCGTGGCGCCTAGTATTACATACGCCCAAATGTCAGGTGGTGTAAGGAATCAATCGTGGAACAAGCATGTACAGATATAAAAATCTCGGCTCCAGAGGCATAAACAGAACAACAGCAATTTTAGTGTTTGAGACTGTTTCCAAATACCTCTACAACAGAAGACACAATGTTCTCATCGGCTGAGTTAACCTTTAAAATTATTGCTGTGATTGTCAATTCACAAATCTGAATGGAAAGAAGATAATCTGAAAAGTCTGCTGGACGCCGATGTAATATATGCGGACATGATCGCCATATAATGTATTTATAGTAATATATTTTGGGTGACCAGTATGTAAGCTTTATCCTAGAAAGTTTATCTACAACCTAACTTCCCTAACTAATGTTTGCTGTTTAAGCGCAGCTCGCTAAAAATGGATGGCGTAGAGCGCCGCAGTTGATGAATCAAATACACGATTGGTTTTTGATTAATTTATTATTAGAATTGCTGGGGTATTTATACTCCCAATCAATCACTCCATTATTCACAAATTTCTTAATCTACTCATACATATTTTTCTTCATAAGCCATTTCACACTTAATTCGTAATTCACTCAAATACAAATTGCTTATTTTGCTATTCTATTCTCTATCACCAGCTTGGTGCATAGTGTAAGAACAATGACACGATTTGACCCAATTAATTTGTGAATCATTTACCAGCGGCAAGCTCGCAAACGATTGTCATTTGATTCTTACAAATCGTAACCGGAGCAATTCGTTTCTTTTACTCAATGAATAGAATCGACCTTGAATTATGGTCGGCAACGAATGCTGGTTATATGAAACTTGCTAATTGTGACAAGGGCAAATTGATTTACTTGATATGATTCTTCATGATCATTTCGTGGGTATGTTGTTACACTACACCGATCGCCCAGATGTGCTTTTGGCTAGCGAAACTACGCTAAACCAAAGGCACAAATTGGGCTACAAAAATTATAAAGTTATTAGACGAGATCCGCCAAACTCCCATCAAGGGGGTGGGGTCGCTGTCTTAGTTAAAAAAGGGCTACAACACAATTCGTTTACAGCACAGATGTATACAAGTTCCAGGTGCTAGAAGCCCTCCTTTTAAAAAATTCCTTTTGAAAAGTCAAAGGCATCGATATGTGGTTTCTGTTTATGCTCCTGAAGCTCCGCAGTGTACACAATTTATCAATGAACTTGATACTCTTTTCCGAAGTTTCAAGTCAGACTCGGAAAATAATCACTTCCTTATGACAGGAGATTTCAATTCTAAGCACAGTTCTTGGGGTAACTATCTCGTTATCCCGAACACAAGAAGCTGTAATGTTATTTGAAGTTACAGGGGACATGGCAGGGTCGCCATGTAATGTTTTAGGTTTTAGGGGGGGTTGTGTCTAAATGTTCAATCTAGCAAGACAACTTGACTAAATATTCTATTTTCCTATCGGTGCTGTACAAAGCGCAGCTCGCTGAAATATGATGGCGTAGAGCGCCGCAGTTAATGAATCAAAGTCGATTGGTTTTTGATTAACTTTATTTCAAAAATGTTGGGGTATTTATACTCCCAATCAATCATTCAATTATTTACACATTTCCTCATTTACTCATACAATTTCTGCTTACAAGCTATAAAATAATTAAGTAGAACATCACTCATACAATTTTGCTTATTATGCTACTTAATATCATATCACCGCATAGCGAAAGAACAATAACATAAGTTGACCCAATTAATTCTTGAATCACCTTGCCAATAACAAATTCGCAAACGATTGTCATCTGATTCCTTCAAATCGTAACTAAATCAATTCGTTTGTTTTACTCAATGAAATGAGTTGACCTTGAACTTGGTTGTAAACAACGAATGCTGGTTACTCGAGAAGTGCAAATTGTGACAAGGGCAATTGATTCATTTGAGTTTATTGTTTGTGGTCATTTCATGTATGTGTTGTCACACTACAAGCCATGCGTTGTTCGACTGGTGGCAAACAAATGCCATCGAATATAAACTAGTATTGTATGCTACAAGTACGCCATCTTATCCAAAGAAAATTCGTTCCTGTATTTACTTTTGCTGGACGAGCGAATACAGATACTAGACGCGGAGCTAACTACTCGAAATTGTCTTCGTACAATCGAGTACTATAGTGATCATTACGGGCTTGGCGCCGTAATTCATGTTCCAAACGAATATGAGCAATATGAGCAATATGATCAGATCCTTTTTATAAATTTCCGAAAAACGCACTGATCGTGCTTTGATCGGCTAATAAAATTAGGATTACACTCTACAACATAAGAATGACCTGGCAGCGAATAGCCTTAAAAGGGGAGGAGCGAAACGATCAACCAGAGGCAGTCAATCGTGGTTGGGTTAGATGACATGGGGTGGATTTTCCATGTATGTGTATCCGCTACAGAAAACCAGCAACGAAAGAACATAAAGGGATGCGGGCGTTGTTATGGTAACCCATCGTAATGATCATTAGACGAAGGAAAAGGTCTCTGCGATCTTATGTCAACAGAAACGCTATTTCCATGATCGAACGATGGGATATGGATTGTTTGAGTTCGCCAACATTGCATGGGTCGGCGGCTGTGTACACAATTGATTTGCGTAACGCTTGCCGGCGGCAGACCTTTCTGGTGTGAAAAACGCACTGAAGATCTGCTCGCACTAGCAGAAGCCATAAATCAACGCTTAGTTGATGAACATGCTGTTTTCTAGGTCCGCGGACGGTTGGCGGCCGATATTAGAAAATCTCGATGTAGGTAAACAATCCTAAAGACATGGATGCAACGTTTGGTTCTGCAAACGAATACAGGATACAACCGTTGCCAGTTGTTTAAAATAAACACTTAACGGCCAGATACAATTTGATGCATATTGTTTTAGGGTATATTACTCCCGTTGGTGGTACCATCAGGAGAGAGCATCCGCTTGGGCGTTTACTTTGCGTAAACGAAGGCAGCTTCGATAGCCAGCGTGAGAAACGTGGCTACTCGTTGCTTAAATAAATATTGGTGATCTGGCCGATGCTGGCGATCGTTCCAAGATACGGCAACGGATCATAAAATCGTTCATGCAGATAACCAAGTAAATATGCGCGCCTGAAAGGCCAATGTTTAATTTGATCTTCTCTTCCTTTGGAAAGAAAGATCATAGAACATGCCTTGAAAATCGATTGATGCTGGATTGATAGCAAGATTATCATCTTGCCATGAATTATGCTTCCAGGTATGACTGCTCGAAGAGGGCTTGGAACAGCCCCTAAAATGGTAAGCTGCCTATGATGTATTTATGTCAGTTATCCGTGGGGATAACCGAATTCATTCCAGCGAACTGGTTGGCAGTTAATGCCATAGCAAGATTGTATAATCTTGCCAAAGATTCAACTTTAAGGTAAGTTGTATTTGCTGGTAATGATGGGGATCGAGCGATGCGTGGCTCTTCGGGCCCTGAAAAGCCCCACAAACCCTCAGAACCATATAAAGTCCGCGACGGACTAAAACCAGTGGGTGACCTCTCACCATGTTTTTTGCACCGTGTGCTCGGGTATGTCATTAGAAAGGTACACGACGACAATCTGGCCGCATCACCCTTGACCGGGGTCACACGAGTGCTTGCATATGCGGATGACATCGCCGTTTTGGGCGATAATCTAGAAACTGTAAGAAAAAACAGTGAAATAATCATGCAGGCGGCAGAAGGGGTGGGGCTAAAAATTAATGAAGGTAAAATAAAATATATGATTACGGCTAGAGCATGTGGACCTCAGGGAACACATATAAATGTCAGGGGCAAAATATTTGAAAAAGTTAAAGAACTTAAATATCTGGGATCGATAGTGACGGCCAGTAACGAAATGTTGAAGGAAATCAACCAAATGCTATATTCCGGTAACGCTAGTTGGGACGCGGTCAGTAAACTACTGAATTCCGAATTGCTATCACGAAATATAAAGCTCCGTGTTTATAGAACTATAGCGTTTTTTTTAAATAATAGTGTAGAACGTGTGATTCGAACTGACGTTATGACAGTTAGAATCACCGAAAATTGAACCTAAGCGTTACCCATTAGGCTACTGGCCGATTTTAGAATTCGATTTTTAAACTCAAGTATATTTCACTGATGTGAATTATTTTTGTTATCGCTATGGTATACGGCTCTGATGTATTTTCTTATTCGATTTTAGTTCGGTGTTCTACAATATTTGATTGTATATTGTGTGTATCTGTTAGAGACGCCACAGAACCATAATCATGCCGATTGCGCAATACGGATTGAAACATGGGCTCTCAGAAAACGGAAAAAAAACAAATTCCGCATATTTGAGGATAAAGTTTTAAGGAGTATCTTTGGCGGTAAATATAATGATGAGCCAGGACAGTGGAGGAAACTCCATAATCACGAATTGGAAGAGCTTTATCGCAAACCTACAATAGCGAGAGTAATCAAGTCGCGAAGATATAAAAAGGGGTTGGAGATGTGGCGCGAGTGTGCAACAACAGGACCGTGCGTAGAATTGTTGACGAAAAACCAACAGGAAAGCGACCGGTAGGCCGGCCGCGACGAAGTTGGGGGACAATGTACGGTTTGACCTTGAGGAGATCGAATCAGATGGTCAAGCGTGGAAGGGGAGTGCACAAGACAGGGAGCGGTGGGGCAGACGAGTCGGCGAGGTCATGAACTGCCGGCTTCCTATAGACCAATAAATAGTAAATAGCAGTTTGTTTGTTTAAAAATGATTTACAGTGGAAGGTTATAATCGCTCTTCTATCAGTTCTCAAGATTTACGCTGCTTATATATTTTCACTTACCTAAAGAGGGCTCTTTGATAATTCGATGACTTCCTCAAGAAGCGGCGTTCGAGTCGCTGCCTCTTTTTTCGCATATTACTGGAAGCATTGCTAATCTTTTAACTTCACATCTTAATATTTCATACTAAAACGGTCATGATGGAGCTGTCAGCGAAATGAGTACCACATTAACCCAGTTGTGCATTTTGAAGTGTAGTTTAAATACATTCTTGGGGGAGGTGTGGGGGTTCTTTAAGCATTCTCGAAGAACCACCCACCGTCCTAATTCAACTCCCCGCCCTCAACCTGCAAATACCTGCACCAACTATATGCAAATACGTGCAGTAAAAAGCTCGCTTCAACAATTCCATACCTGAAACATAAGTCCACGGCAAGATTACCCTCTTGTCATGGCATCAAAACCAAATGCATCAACTAAACCATCTCGGTTCATCTGTCATGAACCGATCGGTTACTATGGGCGACCACATGCCCATCAAACACAGGCCAATCCCCCTGAGTGTTCTTGTTTCAACAATCCGTTGGTCCAAAAAACAGGCAATGGCAAATCGCTTGCTTATACAGCTGCAGCCGATTATCCCTGATCGGTTGCATAAGCGATAAACTACCATCGAATTGGACGTGATCATAGTTTGTTTTTCCTAAACAATCTAGCAATGGTTACGTCCCATGTTTTGTTCACTAATACAAAGCATAGCGCAACTCGCGCCTAACTGCCAAGAGACGAAGTCTTTGCCAGTGCAAATATTCACACTGGAATTCGACCCTTGACTCGCTATGGATGCAGTGCACAATTGACGTGGATAAATGCACAACCGTCATTGTGTAATCACCCTGATCACCAGATCAGGACCCATGGTATCGTTCTCCTACACAACCCTCGTACCATTAGCTAAGGCAAACAAACGCGTATCTTAGCGTTTGACTCCCGAAATAGCGCTTCTGTTGACATAATACTCAGAAACCTAATTCTGCATCAACAAATCGCTAGTTAAACATAGCTACCTTTTTCGGCCGCTATACAAGCGACCATCTATTTGCACAGCTGACCCATTTGAATTCAAATATCGTTAGTCAGTTTTTGTTGTCGCTTTTCCTTATTCGACTGCAGCTGATATATGAAGTACTGTCCTTCCCACGTACAAATCTTCCTGTTTGTACGCATCTTGAATAGTGATATCCGCGCAAAACAACATCTAGAATCGTCGCGGAGTCATATCGTAACCACCGAGAAACGCACACGTACCGGGGACGTTGCGTTTTCAGGAGTCAAATTTGAACCACCAGCGTGTGGGTCGAAGGTATTTTTCTGTATAACAATAGCAAGTGCGCAATATTAATTTAAAGACGTGGCGAAAAGATTGTCGTTGATGTGAATCTTAATGTTTGAATTAAACTCTTTATAAAGTACAAACTGTTTGTGAAAAGATTGTTGATGTGAGTCTTAATGTTAAATTAAACTCTTTATATAGTACAAACCCTTTGTGAAAAGACCATTGATTGTGAACCTCAATGTTTAAATTAAAATCCTTCATATCGTACAATCTCCTTGTGGAACCTATTTTCAAGAATAAAGGCATAAACAATTATACAACAAAAACCCTCCAATGCCATTTTATTTATCTTTCCTTTCGGTGCTTGTGTTTTTGGTGACAATTTTAGTGAAGAAATCGTGATGATGAGATAGGAGAAAACCCATGTCCATGTTAGGCACATCTACATCTAACCCACAGAGGTATACATTGACGGATGAAGCTGGGATCGAATTTTATATTACAAAAACCAAAAACCAGCGAAAACAGTTAATTGATCCGAATGAAAATGTGTCCGAAAAGATGGAGAGGTAATGGCTTAAGCTTTAGAATTTTTTTAGTACAAACGATCGTTTACCACTAAGAATACGCTATCACAACTTTCGAAGGAACCCGCAGCGTAAACACTCACACTCATTTTCAAGCATTTACATATTCCACGATAATGCTCGCACATGCTCAACCTCACGAGCTCGGAGGCGACACAACTATTCAGATTCACGATACTACAACAGGAGTCGCCGAAGATGTAGCCGAAGCGGATGACACACAAGGAGCGGAGGCAACACTCAAGAACCGAATCCTCGAACGCAAAAGGTATCCAAAAAGTTCGACATTCTGCGAAATCCTCATTATCAGCCACTATTATTACGCTCGCCACAGCCAAGTATCTGGCGTTCAGTGGCTGATTGTGTTGGTGATATTGATTACCAGCAACAAGTTTTACATAAACACAAAGGTCATTAAGCAAATGTACCACCGAAATACACTTACATCGATCCAAGTAAATCGTATCGACTGTTGAATGCAGCACTTAAGGTTTTCCGATAAAATGGCATTCAGTCTTGTTTCGAGAAACTGCAGCAAACGTTGCAGCAACAAAAAGATCGAAATCCTGAGCAGCTTAAATCTATTCTCGTCATAATGTCAGTGAAATCACAGACTCAAAACGACGAACTAAAGAGGAAAGATAACTCATTTGCTATGTTATATATAGATATTAGGTAAAGGTAATGTTGCACTGTTTGACCGATTTCTCGTTGTCCTAATAAAAAAAACGACCACATTTGTTCAAAAAAATCTACTTAAACATCACTGATTAATATTAACGAACGCTCATATATTGTTCCTTCTCCTTGTTAGTGGCTAATACACAGATTGAGTCACTCTTTATTACCTTAATCTTCAAGGTTGGGCTCTACAGTTGTTAATTTAAGTATTTGTATCATCTGTTAAATTCAGTATTTGTATCATCTTGTTTATCGAATCATAGGATAAGTTCATTTCATGTGTCACTACAAACATCGTACATCACCACGTGATTACAAAATTATCTTTTTTAGTTTTCCAAGTATCTTTTCACACAATACCAATTTCTATGACGGTTCCCTTTTCTACGGCAATTATCTTAGCAGATAATTCCCGTCTCATGAAACGACCTCGATGCGCACATTTTTTATGGCGCAGGCAAAGGGATTTCCATTAAGGGTTTTCCCAGATGCAGCCGCGGCGGTATCGGTTTGTATTGATACACGAAATGAACAAAGGACTTAGGTGATTAAGAAAATGTGCGACCCGTCACTTGACGTAGTAAGAAAATGTATATCTTTTGATATTTGGTTGCCGCCATATGATTATATGATTAGTTGTATACTTTTATTGTAGGTACATTGGAAAAATTCTTGTTTTCCAACTGTTAGGTAGTAAGTTTCTTCTTAGATTTTTGTATATAAGGCAAAATATTTTCAAAATAAATGTGATTCTTCTTTCACTTCAACGTCCAATAGCAAAAGTTGGGAAACCAACCTATCACCCCTCAAGCTTTCGCCATATCTCGCTTCTCACTTGCATCAGCAAAATATATGAAAAATTCATATACGAGAAGTTAAATAACTTTGTCAGTGCCAGGCACCTAATACCTGATTTCCAATTCGGATTTCGAAGAGCGCACAGCACCACTATGGCTCTCAATTTATTTCAAAATCACGTCTTCGTGCGGCTCTTTAATAAGTAACCCACCGTTGCGGTAAGCCTAGACATTGAAAAATCTTTTGATACGACTTGGATCGAAGGTCTCGCTTTTAAACTACTGAATACTGGCCTCAGTAGAACGCTATGTAGCATCATCTACCAGTTCGTTCGAAACAGAACCTTCCAAGTTAGAATGAATGGAAAGCTTTGCCGAACTTTTCACGCCGCTGCAGGCGTACCACAGGGCTCCATTCTAGGCCCCATCTTATTCAATATTTACACCTC
The DNA here is from genome assembly GCA_963931805.1 of Microdon myrmicae. Lineage (NCBI taxonomy): Eukaryota > Metazoa > Arthropoda > Insecta > Diptera > Syrphidae > Microdon > Microdon myrmicae. The sequence continues at coordinate 27,902,727 of OZ007497.1, read as the reverse complement.
CGATATTCCCCGCCCTGTGGACGGGAGAGTAAACCAAATATGCTATGCGGATGACGTCCTGGTGTACACGTCAACCAAAGGCCCTAACCTCGCAACAAATCGACTCAACCGTCACTTGGACGAACTGTATCAGTATTACAGTCGATGGAAGATCCGACTTAATTCATCCAAAGCAGTAGCCGTAATTCTGAGTAGTAAACACTCCCAACCTGCTTCTCGATATTCACAGAATATTCGAATAAAAATGGGAGATACTACGATTATACCACAGGACAAGATGAAATATCTTGGGGTCACTTATACCCCAAAAATGAATTTCATCAAACATGTGACCCACATTCTCCAAAGGAGCCTCGGTCGGTCTAAGCAACTGCACAACATCTTGAAGTGGAGCAACAAAGTTGACACCAAAGTTAAGCTTCTCTGCTATAAGCAGCTAATCCGATCTGGAATATCGTACGCCTTCCCATATGGTCCTGCATATCTTCGGCTCAAATGAAAAGACTTCGGGTTTTCGAAAGGAAACTCCTCAGAAGATGCACCAATCACTCTAGAAGGCCTGACGATCGTCATTACCCCAACTCTCACCTATACGAAGGCGCCTCCATTACCCCTATCAACGAGTACTTGTTTCAATTAGCATATAAGTACCTCGAAAACATTCAGAACAGCGAGAACCTACTTGTACGGGACTCTTGCGTTCTTGACCCTTTTCTCTCACGATCTCTTCGGATCAAACCCCCACAATTTCTTCTTCAGTACAAAACTGAAGAAAGCACCCTTCCCAACAACATTCCCCTCTATAATAGAGGATTCCTGGACCCATCCCATAGGGTCTACTATTAACAAACCACACACACGAACGCACAGTACAAGACGGCACAAACACAAACATACACACCGACCAAAGCACAGATTAACATACGCCAAAGACGTGATCTGCGTTTACTACCGCACCCAAGACCCACCGGTCTTGTACGATTTCTTTCCCACCATCCCTCTATAAAAGTAGTTAGAGAACACTTGGACTAACACTGTCCACACTATCGTTGGATACCGCCCCTCTTTTGTCTTTTCAGATATCGCGAGAGCGAGCCCAACATCCTTACGGATGTGGGTGATTCTGGTTATCGCAAGATGACCAGAAGTCAGAGACAAGATGAATTGTCTCGCTAAATTCGGCCTTCTCGCCACAATTTTTTTTTTTAATAAATAAATGTGATTCTTCTTTCACTTGTCGAGACGCGAACGTCTACTTCATTTGTATTGTAGAATCATCCGCTTCTTTTTTCAGCTGTTGGAAGTTCTCGATTGACTGTTGGATCACCAACGAATCTAAGGACGCATGGGTGAAAGAGCCTAGGCGTCAATAACAAAAATCACGTCACGGGTTTATGTGCCCTGACAAAAACTTAAAATAATTACGTCACGGGTTAATGTGCCCTGACGAAAATTAAAAGCTATCACGTCACGGGTTTATGTGCCCTGACGAAGTCAGTATAGGAGTACTTATAATCAAAAGAGGAAGGTCAAAAGAGGCCTTATACCTCTATAAGTAATAAACATTTGGTGACCCCGACGTGATCCAACGCTCTCGAGACAAAATAAAGTTGGCTGCTTTGCCCAATTTTACCGAAAAGAGAATACAATGGAGGACAAGAAAACTCCAAAACAGACCGCCAGGCAGAAGGCTCTGGAAGAAGAGCGGGCCAAACTGAAAGGCGTCGTCGCCAAGGACGGGCCTAAACAAAAATCAGCACCAGAGCAACAGTCGATTAAGGGAAATCTGGTAGCAGAGGAACCCCCAGAGAGAGATATCACCTCAGAAGATGCAACGAATCATGCGGAAGTAACGAAGCTGATTCGCCGGCATAAAATTATTGGGCATTCACTTGCCCGTGCGATCGATAGATGGGATACCATGAGTAAGATTACTCAACCCACCGCGTTCTACCAGCTCAACGCGGAAACCATTCGCGGCTACTGGATTCAATTTGAAGAACTCCATCAAACTGTGGAGATATGTTTTTCGCTAGGGGCGTTTGCACGAACGCAGGTAGGATGAAAACACCACAACACTAAATAGCACCTTACGTTGTTCCACAAGTCAAACGAAGAAAAACCAAATAAAACACTTAATGTTGGATATTTATTTATGTAAGAAATAACTTTTTTATTTCTCGGTATGAATGGTGAGGCCGACTCTCTTCACAAATGGATTTATTTAAATACATGACCAAGGCAGTGATCACTCAGTTCGAAACACTTGTTAACAGCTCTCCGTAACGTATTATAAATTTTTTTTACACTATTAAATCTCACTTAAGGGTATAACAATATACACGGTCTTTGGATGGGGACGACACTCTTTACGAGTACAAATGAATCTAATCAGATAAAAATTACTAGGTCAGCGATCACTCCGTGAAACAGTAAGTTAGCAACTACGGCCTCACTGACTACTAACATTCGACTCCGACTCCTGATGCGTGCGACAAGTTTGGTGTATAATATCTGACTCACCATTGGATGTCTCTTTACAGACATCCAACGAAAACGAACCTAAGGGATTCGCCGACGAAGGGCGGCCAAAGGCGAAGGTCAAAAACAAAAGGAAACAGGGAAAAACTCATGTAGCAGATCGAATCTGCTGCTACATGTTTGGGCAAGATAAACTGCCGTTATCCGCAAGGGATAGATTCTTTGATTGACGTGAGTCAATAAAACCCTTGCCGAAGGCAGGAATCTATCTTGGAATAATGAATCAAGCACTGGGTATGGCCGTTGCCAGATCATTTAAAATAAACATATTTCGGTGATGTATGTTGTCTTAGGGATATGTTAATCCCGTTGAAGGGACTGTCAGGCGAAAGTATCCGCTTGAGTGTTTACTTTGTGTAAACTAAAATTGGTGGTCATGACCGATGCTGGTGATCGTTCCGAGAAACGACAACGGATCATAAAATCGGTCATGCTGAGATACAAGCAAATATGCGCGCCTGAAAGGCCAATGTTTAATTTGATCTTCTTTACTGGTAGGAAAGATAGATCATAGACATGCCGTTGAAAATCTGGCTTGCAGATGTGCAAGCAACCCGAAATGATGCTAGGTCGATGGATGGGTACAAAGATAACACACGGAAAGATCAGCGTGTGTTGGTAGATATGTGCCATCCATTGTTCGGTCGCGGAAGCTCGTGGTGATGCTGAATTGATGTCATGGCAAGATGATAATCTTTCCATGAATTATGCTTTCAGGAATGACCGTGGAGAAGAGGCTTGGAAAAGCCCCCAAAAAAAAGGTAAGCTGCCTAATATGTATTTATGTCGGTTATCCGTAGGGATAACCGAAATGATTCCAGCTAATTGTGTGGCGGTTAATGCCCTAGCAAGATTGTACAATCTTGCCGAAATTTCAACTTTAAGGTAAGTTGTATTGCTGGTAATGGTGGGGATCAAGCGATGCGTGGCTCTTCGGGCCCTGAAAAGCCCCACAAAACCATTGGAGAACTAAGTGAAGACCCTTCGGTGAACGGATATAAGGCAAGCAAACATATCGACCTAGAAGTAATTGTACAACAGACAATGCTAGAGGTACACACCAAGGGAATCGAGAAAGAGCCTCGGGCACACTCAACGCCAATGCCAACCGTTCAGTTGCCCAAAATTACGATCCCCAGATTTGATGGAGACTACGCAAAATGGCGACAGTTCGCCGACTTATTCAACCAAATGGTACACACTCAGGCACTAAGCAAATGTCAAAAGATGTGGTACCTCAAAACTAATCTAACCGGAGAACCCGAGAGATTAATAAGGCACCTCTCGACGTCCGACGAGCAGTATGACGCAGCATCGAATATGCTCTAGGACAGATATAAAAACAAGAGGTTACTGGTCGGAGGTCTAGTAAATAAATTGATCGAGCAACCAGCGCTACCAACCAATTCAGCCACCAGTAACCATGTGAAGGCATTGCACGACACCACTCTCCAAGGCCTTCTCGGTTTAAAAAATCTGGGTGTCAACACGGCAGATTGGGATGCACTCTTGATGTGCATCTTAATAAAAAAGTTAGACCGCGCAACGCACGTGCTATACGAGCAACGTCTGACCAACCCTAAGGAAGTGCCAGGAGTGGAAGAATTCCTGTGGTTCTTAGAAGCACTGTTCCAATCACCAGAAGCCATTGGAAACCGATCCAGCAAACTAGAGGAGACAAAGACCCGCTCATCACTAACATCATCGGTAGTTCTCACAAGTCAACAAGGTTCAAACTACATAGCATGTAGACTCAGACACTTGCTCTACCAGTGTCAACAGTTTATAGACATGGACGTCAGCGAGCGCAACAGCATAATACTGCGAAACAAACTATGCAGAAATTGCTTGAAACCAGGACATTTTAGCTCCAGGTGTCAATCACGTGGGTGCAAAGAATGCGGATTAAAACACAATACCTTGCTACACAACAACCAGAACCGGCACCAAACAAGAAACGATAAAGAATGTCTGGTAAACCAATGTTCGGAAGACATGACCCCAGCTGAGACAATCTCGAAAAAATCATCAGTGTCACTGACGACGACCTTATCGCGTCCGATAAAAACATGCACCATACTCGGCACAGCTAGAGTCAAGTTGACAGGAAACAATGGAAAGCAAATCGAATGCAAGGCTTTATTGGACTCTGGTTCTCAGGTCAATCTAATCAGCGAGAGAGTGGTGAAAAGATTAGCACTAAGGCCAGGTCGCACAAATATGCGAATTCAAGGCATTGTACACAGCATGCAGGAGACGAAACGGAGGGTAAATGTGCTACTTACCAGTACGATAAACGAATTCTCTACCCACCTAGAGGCGTTCGTTCTGGACAAGATCAGCTCTCCCCAGCCCAGCCAGGAGATTGATGTTACATCGTTGAAGATACCTGCAAACATAAGGCTGGCAGATCCAAGGTTCAACCAACCAGAACACATAGACGTGTTATTACGAGCTGAACATTTCTTCCAGCTCCTTTCCATTGGGCAGATCAAGCTAGGGCCAAACTTACCGACTCTACAAAACACCACATTCGGATGGGTGATAGCAGGAAAAACACTGCAACCAACATCATCAACTCTTTCGTGCGGGATGTACACAATAGAAGAAGAAGGCATCCAGGACACCATAAAGAAGTTTTGGGAGATAGAAGACGGAATGGACATGCGTGAGAACCAGCACACAGTAAAAGAAAGACGCTGCGAGACCATATTCGAACAGAATTACAGAAGAGATCCTACAGGACGATTTGTTGTAAGCCTACCCTTCTCGGAAGACCCAAAATCATTGGGAGAGTCAAGGGACATGGCGTTACATCGGTTTCTATAGCAAGAACGGCGTTTAGCGAGAATCCCTGATTTACGGAAAATCTACATCAAGTTCATGGACGACTATGAGAGTCTAGGGCATATGAAACAGATAGACCCAAACACTTTACCATCGTCGCATTATTTTCTTGCCCACCATCATGTGCTAAAACCAGATAGCAGCACCACAAAACTGCGAGTAGTCTTCGATGCATCAGCAAAAACCACCTCGGGAAGATCTCTGGGCAGTGCTCCTGAGATTCCGTCTGCTCGATTCGTTTTCATCGCAGACATCGAGAAAATGTACAGGCAAATTCGGGTAAGAGAAGAGGATAAACAATACCGGCTCATTTGGTGGAGAAATGATCCGTCTCAGCCCATGAAGTGTGACTAATTAAATACGGTGACATATGGAACAACCTCAGCTTCGTACCTGGCAATCAAATGTCTGCGCCGCCTCGGAGAACAGGAGGCGGCAACATCTGCATACGCCAGAAATATCATAGACCACAACTTCTATGTAGACGATGTCATGACGTGGTCGGCTAGCCTAGTAACAGCAGTCGACATGCAAGCCCAGTTGGTATCAGTGTTGAACAAAGGCGGGTTCACATTGCGGAAGTGGTGCGCCAATCACCCCAAATTATTGAATGCCATACCGCCCAGTGACCAGGAAGTACAATTAAATTTTTGCGACAAGGAAGACTCAGCCATCAAAACGTTAGGACTGATCTGGCTACCAAAAGCAGACCATTTTTGTCTGAAAATAAATATTCCCACGAGAATTAAAACATCGAAACGGACCGTTGCTTCAGACATAGCACGTCTATTTGATCCACTAGGACTATTTGCCCCAGTGACAGTAATAGCAAAACGATTTTTGCAAGAGTTATGGGAGCTCAAACAAGATAGGGACGCAGCACGTCCCATGGAATTTCAATCAAGGTGGCTGCATTTTCGAAACAGCCTAACACAGTTGGAGGGACTTCAGGTACCGAGGCATGTATTCCGGGGCAGTGTCGCCCTCGATTATCAACTACACGCATTTGCAGACGCAAGCGAAAAGGCATACGGAGCCGTCGTCTATATGCGTTCAGTGGACAAGAATGGCAGGATAATCGTGCGGTTGTTAAGCTCGAAAACCAGGCTAGCACCACCGCCACCAAAGAAGATCACAATCCCACGACTGGAACTTTGTGCAGCTGAACTAGCAGCGATATTGCTAAAAAAAGTAAAGGATTGGTTACAGTTATACGACAAACCATCGTACCTATGGACCGATTCCGAAATTGTTTTGGCCTGGATTCACTCGGCAGCAGAAGAATTTCAGGTGTTTATCAGCAATAGATTAGCATCTATTCATAAGCACTCCATACCCTCGGAATGGAGACATGTACGTTCCAAGGAAAATCCAGCAGATCCATTGTCAAGAGGAGTTATGCGGGAAAACTTAAGAAACTGTAACCTTTGGTTCTACGGGCCACCATTCTTGCACGGTAATCAGGGCATCTGGCCACCTCCTTACACGAAGATAAAGGAATGCGATGTGGAACGCAAACGGTCAGCAATGGTAGCCATCGTAGAAGAAAAAGAACCGACTCACATACTCGATACCATCAATTACCGTGGGTCTTTCAAAAAGTTGAATCGGATCATGGCCTACATCTTGCGCCTAGGGAGTCGTCGGAAGGATCAACCACGACCACCGTCATCGCTGCAGGTGGCAGAACTAGAAAGGGCAGAAACGGCCATCATCAAGGCAATGCAATTTCAAGACTTCAAGGATAACGTAAAACACATCCGACAACATAAGGAACCATCAAAGACAGGCAGGCCTAGACCCATTTATTGACGACGATGGAGTGTTGCGAGTTGGAGGCAGGTTAGAAAACTCCAATCTTCAACGCGAAGTATCCTATGCTGCTGCCATATATGCATCCACTTACAAAGATAATCCTGTCCGAATTACACATTGGAAATCGTCATGTGGGTCCACAAGCACTATTGGCGATAGCCCGACAGAAATACTGGCCCATCAAGGGAAAAATTCTAGCCAGCTCAATCACACAACATTGTGTATTCTGCGTAAGAGCACGGCCAAGGTTGTTAAACCAAATGATGGGAAATCTTCCAGCAAAGCGAGTGCAGCCAGCTAGACCGCTCATCAACTCGCGAGACGATTTCTGCGGACCATTTCACACCCATTTCAAGATAAGAGAAAAACGGCCACAAAAAAGCTACATTGCCGTTTTTTGTTGTTTCGCCACGAAGGCCATACATTTGGAACTAGTGACAGATCTTTCCACTGAAGGATTTATCGGAGCACTCAAACGCTTCGCAGCAAGACGTGGGAATTGTCGACACATACACTGTGACAACGGCACCAATTTCATAGGTGCCAAGAACCAACTGCAGGAAGTAAAGGAAATGATAGCCTCGCAGTACGCGCTCAATCGGATAACAGCATCCTGCAGTTCTCAGGGAACAGACTTTCACCTCACCCCCCCCCCCCCCCCCCCCCAGCACCTCATTTCGGCGGACTTTGGGAGGCCGCAGTAAAATCAGCGAAGCATCTACTAAAGTCATCGCTGCATTCAGCACCATTACCATATGAAAAGTTGGAAACTGTGGTAACCGAGATGAGATAGAGGCGATTTTAAATTCGAGACCTCTGACACCAATATCAAGCGATCCCAAGGACCTGATGGCCCTCACACCAGGGCATTTTCTAATCGGCGGACCTCTAAATGCAAGAGTTGATGCACATGCGGAACCACTAAACGTCAGCTCCACTGCCCGATGGAAATTAGTGACCCATCTCAAAAACGAATTTTGGAGACGTTGGCAGTCTGAATACCTGGACGAGCTACAGTACAGGGAAAAGTGGAAACAGAAAATCCACAACTTCGAAATTGGTACTATGGTCATCATTCGAGAGGACAATACACCTCCACTACGATGGAAGTTAGGTCGAATTGTTCAAACATATCCCGGAGAAGATGATCTCGTACGGGTAGTCGATGTCAGGACAGCCACTGGAATTTTACGCCGACCCATCCACGCCCTAGCACCACTACCAATCAAGATATTACGGTGGATCCAGGGCCGGAAACACGGAACAACAATGACACTCAACCAGAGACAGATCCACAGGAAGGACCATCCAGGAAGAAACGTAAAACCATCTCAACTGGTTGAATCACCATTCAACGGGGGGAGGATGTTAATTTAAGTATATGTATCATCTGTTAAATTCAGTATTTGTATCATCTTGTTTATCGAATCATAGGATAAGTTCATTTCATGTGTCACTACAAACATCGTACATCACCACGTGATTACAAAATTATCTTTTTCCAAGTATCTTTTCACACAATACCAATTTCTATGACGGTTCCCTTTTCTACGGCAATTATCTTAGCAGATAATTCCCGTCTCATGAAACGACCTCGATGCGCACATTTTTTATGACGCAGGCAAAGGGATTTCCATTAAGGGTTTTCCCAGATGCAGCCGCGGCGGTATCGGTTTGTATTGATACACGAAATGAACAAAGGACTTAGGTGATTAAGAAAATGTGCGACCTGTCACTTGACGTAGTAAGAAAATGTATATCTTTTGATATTTGGTTGCCGCCATATGATTATATGATTAGTTGTATACTTTTATTGTAGGTACATTGGAAAAATTCTTGTTTTCCAACTGTTAGGTAGTAAGTTTCTTCTTAGATTTTTGTATATAAGGCAAAATATTTTCAAAATAAATGTGATTCAGTGCCAGGCACCTAATACCTCATTTCCAATTCGGATTTCGAAGAGCGCACAGCACCACCATGGCTCTCAATTTATTTCAAAACCACGTCTGCATGCAGCTCTTTAATAAGGAACCCACCGTTGCGGTAAGCCTAGACATTGAAAAAGCTTTTGATACGACTTGGATCGAAGGTCTCGTTTTTAAACTACTGAATACTGGCCTCAGTAGAACGCTATGTAGCATCATCTACCAGTTCGTTCGAAACAGAACCTTCCAAGTTAGAGTGAATGGAAAGCTCTCCCGAACTTTTCACGCCGCTGCAGGCGTACCACAAGGCTCCATTCTAGGCCCCATCTTATTCAATATTTACACCTCCGATATTCCTCGCCCTGTGGACGGGAGAGTAAAACAGATATGCTATGCGGATGACGTCCTGGTGTACACGTCAACCAAAGGCCCTAACCTCGCAACAAATCGACTCAACCGTCACTTGGACGAACTGTATCAGTATTACAGTCGATGGAAAATCCGACTTAATCCATCCAAAGCAGTAGCCGTAATTCTGAGTAGTAAACACTCCCAACCTGCTTCTCGATATTCACAGAATATTCGAATAAAAATGGGAGATACTACGATTATACCACAGGACAAGATGAAATATCTTGGGGTCACTTATACCCCAAAAATGAATTTCATCAAACATGTAACCCACATTCTCCAAAGGGGCCTCGGTCGGTCTAAGCAACTGCACAACATCTTGAAGTGGAGCAACAAAGTTGACACCAAAGTTAAGCTTCTCTGCTATAAGCAGCTAATCCGATCTGGAATATCGTACGCCTTTCCCAAATGGACCTGCATATCTTCGGCTCAAATGGAAAGACTTCGGGTTTTCGAAAAGAAACTCCTCAGAAGATACACCAATCACTCTAGAAGGCCTGACGGTAGTCATTACCCCAACTCTCACCTATACGAAGGCGCCTCCATTACCCCTATCGACGAGTACTTGCTTCAATTAGCATATAAGTACCTCGAAAACATTCAGAACAGCGAGAACCTACTTGTACGGGACTCCTGCGTTCTTGACCCCTCTCTCTCTCTCGATTTCTTCGGATCAAACCCCCACAATTTCTTCTTCAATACAAAACTGAAGAAAGCACCCTTCCCAACAACATTCCCCCACATAATAGAGGATTCCTAGACCCATCCTATAGGGTCTACTATTAACAAACCACACACACGAACGCACAGTACAAGACGGCACAAACACAAACATACACACCGACCGAAGCGCAGATTATCAGACGCCAAAGACGTGATCTGCGTTTACTACCGCACCCAAGACCTACCGATCTTGTACGATTTCTTTCCCGCCATCCCTCTATACGAGGGTTGCCTCTTATGTTTCGGGATTTGGCAACCCTAGTGTTGCAATCCGGCAATTGACAGCTCTGTCGTAAAGTTGGACATTTTTGAGGTTATACGCACTCAGAACGTTTTGACATAAGAGCGCTATTTGTGTTGTTTACAGTAACTTAAAAGATTCGTCTCGGCCCAAAAATGGAATTAAATCGTCAACATTTTCGTGCGATTATTTTTTACAACTTTCGGCGTGGATTAACTCAGCAACAGTGCATGGATGAACTTAATTCAATTTTTGGCGATGAAGCTCCATCAAGGACCAGTGTTTATCGATGGTATGGTGAATTCAATCGTGGTCGTAGTTCACTCCAAGATGAATTTCGTGAAGGTCGTCCAAAATCAGTTGTTGTTCCGGAAACCATTGATGCTGTGCGCGAACTGATATTGGAAGATCGTCATGTGACCTATCGTGAGATTGAGGCAACCTTAGGCGTTAGTGGGACCAGCATACATTCAATATTGCATAAACATTTGACTGTCAAAAAAATTTGTTCGCGTTTGATCCCGCACAATTTGTTAATCGCCCAAAAAAAGGCTCGTGTCAATTGGTCGAAAGAAATGCTCAAAAAATACGGTCGCGGTGCTTCGAAACACGTCTATGACATCGTGACAGGTGATGAATCGTGGATTTAGCCCGAAAGTAAACAGCAGTCGACTGTCTGGGTGTTTCAAGATGAGCCAAATCCAACAAAAGGGGAATATTTTGATGTGTTGGAGATACCTCAATCAGAGTGGCAAAAGTGCTTCGACAGTTGGTTCAAACGCATGCAAAAGTGTATAGATCTTCATGGGGAATATTTTGAAAAACAATAAAGTGATTTTCGATGATCAATATTTGTTTTTGTTCTCTAATCCCGAAATATAAAAGGCAACACTCGTAAAAGTAGTTAGAGAACACCTGGACTAACACTGTCCACACTATCCTTGGATACCCCCCCTTTTTTCTTTTCAGATATCGCGAGACCGAGCCCAACATCCTTACGGATGTGGGTGATTCTGGTTATCGCAAGATGACCAGAAGTCAGAGACAAGATGAAGGACACATATGTCCTTGTCTCGCTAAATTCGGCCTTCTCGCCACAATTTTTTTTTTTTTTTTTTTTTTTTTTTTTTTTTTAAATAAATGTGATTCTTCTTTCACTTGTCGAGACGCGAACTTCTACTTCATTTGGTTTGTAAGATCATCAGGGTGATTCTTCTTTCACTTGTGGAGACTTCTACTTCATTTGTATTATAGAATCATCCGCTTCTTTTTTTCAGCTGTTGGAAGTTCTCGATTGACTGTTGTATCACCAACGAATCTAAGGACGCATAGGTAAAAGAGCCTAGGCGTCAATAACAAAAATCACATCACGGGTTTATGTGCCCCGACGAAAACTTAAAATAATCACGTCACGGGTTAATGTGCCCTGACGAAAATTAAAAGCTATCACGTCACGGGTTTATGTGCCCTGACGAAGTCAGTATAGGAGTACTTATAATCAAAAGAGGAAGGTCAAAAGAGGCTTTATACCTCTATAAGTAATAAATAACAGTAAAGTGATAAAAATACTACTGACCCAATAAGAAAATACGAATATAATTTGTGCCCCTATTTTATGCAAGACCAACTAAAGTGAGTAGGAAATATCGCATTACCAGTGTGATAGGTTAAAAGGTGTTGAAAAGTCACATTCGATTTTCTGTGTGTGCTTAAATATTGAGATTATCTTTTAAACGCTTTATCTCCACCTATCTCTGACGCTTAATTGAAGAGTACATATCAATACTTATGCACATACAATATGGTTGCACAGTAGACTTCCAAACTTCGTATGCCAAATAATACCTTTTTCTACCAACAATGTCTATAAATATCGCTAATGATTTTTAAATAATATTCTGTCAGAATCGTTCATACCCAGTGACATCATTTTGCTTGCTTAAATATTTATGGCTCTGGGGTGTTGTGTGGCATATAAACACCGCCAGCACCTTTTACGTTTTCAATTCATCGGATTCTCGTTCGCACTAAACTGAGAACATCCATTGAGAGTCTGCAGTTTTAAGACCTGACTTCTTTTGTTAATGACTGGAAATATGTCGCTCCAACATTGCATGCAATACGACTATAAAAATGTCGAACCAGAAAAGGAATAAATAATTTAAATTTATTTGTATTTCGTCGTACTCGCACAAGTTCGAAAACCATTTTCCAATTTAAGTATTCACACATCATAGTACTTAAATCGGTACATAACATTTTAATAGTTGAGGTAATAAATATCGAATTGCTGCTCATTAAGTCGATCGCGTGAATACACATGAATTGCAATGCATGACGCCGCGTATTAAGTGGCACTAGCGATGTGGTAAAAAAATAAAAATACCCAGTTCGTTTCAATTAGCGTAACGTAAGATAGTCGCACGCAATTGAATACTCAGAAACGACAAGGTGAACCACGGGGTGTATCTGACTTTGCTTTAGGCGGATATGGTTGAAAACCACAACGACACAACAAATATAGGGCATTATTGTGGTGTAGGCTTCTTGTGAAATTTGATATACAAGCGTTGTTTACTAATTATAAATAAGTTCTTGTAAAATTACAAGAATTTAATAAGCATGCTTTGTTAATCAACTTTGCCTTGGAAACAACTCGTTCCAATTAACACTTACCTGTTTTGTGGCATTCATGCAGTAATGGCGTCGTCTACTGTTTTGGATATAAATTCAAACCCACAGGCGTCTCGAATACGTTTCTCGATCTTTTCAGCCCGTCATCGGGATTGTTGGAATGAACAATCAGATCATACATGTACGTTAACATGCCCGTCCCGAACGGCGTCTCGGAATATACATTTTACATATCACTGGAAAACTGATGGTGAATTACATAGGCCAAAAAGGACACACAGGAACTCGAATTGTCGGTCTGAAACGATAAATGCGGTATATTTAATACTTTCGTCATCGACTGGCACGTGAAAGAAATCATTCTTCAAGTAGAGTGTACTGAAGATCTTCGCGTCTTGCAGTTTACCCAGTTGGTCCTCGATTATCGGCAGGGATAATTTGTTTGTTCAAAAGTCGATAGTCAACACACAATCGGTGTGTTCCGTCCTTCTTGACTAACACAATTAGTCAGATGATGAAGGTCGAATGATGCCCTGGTTCTGCCATTCCGGTATTTGATTGTTGACACTGTGCATTTCGTTGGATATATTGTTTTAATATGAGTCTCATACTCACTGTTGTCTCCAACGTCTTGTTGGGCCTGTAATCCTCTATGTATTCTTCTATTTTTCCCTCGTATTCTCCTCTTCGATGTGAGAAAGATCAGTCTTAACACAATTCTCTTCTTCGAGCGTGCTGACCTGCAAAATCTCTGGTAATTGTTCAGCATCGTCATCAAGATTAATGTAAATTGTACCGTTCTTTGCTTTGAAGTTTCTTGGTCCCAAGAAGTCGGTTCCGATCAATAATTTTTGCTGAGAAATAGTATCTGAAACAACACATATGAGAGTCGGAATACAGTGCCCAAACTTCCGTTTAGAATTCTCCTAGCGCCTTATGAGCAGGTGATCCTATGCCTGTCAACTGTACTTCAATCAGCTGAAGCGGTGGGGATCAAATTCACTCGTACTCGTCTCTGTGCATGAGAGTTAGATCAGATGAGTGCGTCGATATTTTTGCCATGAATCCTGTGTTACAATACAAGCCTCTTTCTTCTGTCCACATTTTGTTGCGATGTAACCATGTTCGCTGCAATGGAAACATTTTGGGCCTAACCCTTTCGTGGGAGGTGTCGCGCTTAGATGACCTGTTGCCCCGCAATTTAAGCAGCTTTTACGATACTTCCTTTCTTCGTTGCTAGTGGCTTTGTTCTTCGCACCTCTTGCATTGGGTTTCTTATGTCACGCTTCACCCCTTTTATTAATCGCGTTTGCTGACGACTGTTCCTGCAAGGTTATCGAATCGAAAACGTCGATTAAGGATTCCTTCGTACTGTATGGTTATAATTTTATGTTACCTTTTGCTTACCCGGATTGGGGGAGACTGTGTCTCTCTGTTCCGCTGGTCATTAATGGCATGATTGGTCCTGATGTGACAGTCTATCCCAACAAATACGATAAGTGTAATCGACCATAAACAAGACAAAAAACAGCAATGAGTTTTGATTTAAAAGTTTAAATTTATTTTTCGTATATTTTTTGGCCGTGGTCTCGGCCTCCGGATTTCGACTGATCTCGATTCCAAAAAAAAGGGGGTGGCGAGAGGCCGATTGTAGGGAGACAAGGACAAATGTGTCCTTCATCTTGTCCCTGAATAACCAGAATCACCCACATCCGTGAAGATGTTGGGCTCGGTCTCAAGATATCTGAAAAGACAGTGGAAGGAGGTATCTAAGGATAGTGTGGACAGGGTTACTTCAATTGTTCTCTAACTGCTTGGATGGGGGGATGGTGGGAAAGAAATCGTACAAGACTGGTAGGTCTTGAGTGCGGTAGTAAACGCAGGTCACGTCTTTGGCGTCTGATAATCTGCGATTTGGTCGGTGTGTGTGTGTGTGTCTGTGGTTGTGCTGTCTTGTACTGTGCGTGCGTGTTTGTAGTTTGTCAGCAGTAGACACTATGGGGTGGGTGCAGGAATCCTCTATTATAAAGGAGAATGTTGTTGGGAAGGGTGCTTTCTTCAGTTTTGTACTGAAGAAGAAATTGTGGTCTGATCTCGAATCCAAAATGCGCTGCCCTTTTATACTCTGTGGCAACAGAGATTGGTTAAAAATTTACTTAATAATTCCAAGAAGCACAAAAAGGTTTTTGTGTGCTTCAATTGGAATGGGATTCTGGGAAGTGGATAGAAATTTGTTTGAACAAATTCCCGGAAGGAGAAATTATAAAATGCATTTAGAATTAGGCATTTCATAATGTTAAGGTTATTCGGAATTGAATCAATATACGACAAATGGACTTTCGTTTAAATTTATCGTGGATATGATTCAATTGTATTGGGATTTTGGGTAAGGGTAAGGTAATTGGAAATTAAATTAATGTGCGAGAAATTAACTTTTGGTTTAACTTATCGCTCATACGAGGGTTGCCTTTTATATTTCGGGATTAGAGAACAAAAACAAATATTGATCATCGAAAGTCACTTTGTTGTTTTTCAAAATATTCCCCATGAAGATCTATACACTTTTGCATGCGTTTGAACCAATTGTCGAAGCACTTTTGCCACTCTGATTGGGGCATCTCCAACACATGCATTCTGAATGCAGCAACCGCTTCTTCAGGTGTCGAAAAACGTTGACCTCTCAGTTTGTTTTTTACGTACGGGAATAAAAAGAAGTCATTCGGTGCCAAGTCAGGATTATACGGCGGATGACCCATCAAATCGATGTTTTGGGTGCTCAAAAATGCAGTTGTCGCAGCCGATGTGTGAGAGCTCGCATTGTCGTGGTGAAGAGTGATCCGTCTTCGGCGGTTGGTTTTCCTGATTTCTTGGAAGACAACTGGCAAACAAATGGTTGTGTACCACTCAGAATTGACAGTTCTGCGTTGTTCTAGTGGTACGGTTGCGACATGTCCAGTTTTTCCGAAAAAACAGGCGACCATTTGCTTGGAAGTGCTTCGTGCGCGAACAACTTTTGTTGGATTTGGCTCATCTTGAAACACCCAGACAGTCGACTGCTGTTTACTTTCGGGCTCATACGCGTAAATCCACGATTCATCACCTGTCACGATGTCATAGACGATTTTCGAAGCACCGCGACCGTATTTTTTGAGCATTTCTTTCGACCAATTGACACGAGCCTTTTTTTGGGCGATTGACAAATTGTGTGGGACCCACCGCGAACAAATTTTTTTGACGGTCAAATGTTTATGCAAGATTAAATGTATGCTGGTCCCACTAACGCCTAAGGTTGTCTCAATCTCACGATAGGTCACATGACGATCTTCCAATATCAGTTCGCGCACAGCATCAATGGATTTCGGAACAACAACTGATTTTGGACGACCTTCACGAAATTCATCTTGGAGTGAACTACGACCACGATTGAATTCACCATACCATCGATAAACACTGGTCCTTGATGGAGCTTCATCGCCAAAAATTGAATTAAGTTCATCCATGCACTGTTGCTGGGTTAATCCACGCCGAAAGTTGTAAAAAATAATCGCACGAAAATGTTGACGATTTAATTCCATTTTTGGGCCGAGATAAATCTTTTAAGTTACTGTAAACAACACAAATAGCGCTCGTATGTCAAAACGTTCTGAGTGCGTATAACCTCAAAAATGTCCAACTTTACGACAGAGCTGTCAATTGTTTGCTAATGTTTGATTGCGGGGAAAATAAAGTTGCTGTTTTGGTTCGTCTTCCGCGTGTTCGCGACTCGTCTGTGACTAAATGCTCGTCCTGTCGCAGCATCGCAATTTCATGTCGAGTGAGTTCGAGTTCACGCAGCATTAGTTCCATTTGGCGCATATGAAGTTCTCTTTCGTGGTTTGTTAGCAATGCACTGGATTGATATTCTTGGTTGTGATCCTTGTATTCGGTATTTCCTACACAATTGCGGAGTCCTGTGCCAGATGCGATCCTCCTCGTTGGTGATTCTCATCCAATTGTTCCTTGGATCATGTTCAACCCGTCGGGCAATTATCGCGACTTTCGTACCGCCGATGGTTAATCCACACATATTAGCCTATTCTCGCAATTCGCTAATCGTGAAGTCGCTCGCTTCATGCATGGTTAATGTATCTTTTTGAGGTTGGAAGCTATGTTGTCGTCTTTATTCGCCGTTTTACCCCTTTGTCGACATCTTTATTCCTTCGTTGTCGTCTTTATCTCTTCAATAAAATCTCGGTTGTGCCCCCAAATGTGCTATAATAATATTCACTTTATTAATTAGTTCTAAGATGTATTATAAAGTGAATATTATAATTCATCTTAGAACTAATTATTACTTTGAGCTGACAATTAATCACAAGCTGTCTTTTTATTTTCACATGTACCTGCCTATCAAGCGTGTCCTGCTTTGATTGACTGTGAATTATAAGACTAAACAAAATTCAGCCTGTCTCCATTCTCGCAATGTGACTGTGAACTATAAGACAACAAAATTATGCCTGTCTCCATTGTCACGATGTCACTCTGAACTATAAGACCTGGCACAATTCTGCCCGTCTCCATTGTCACGATGTGATTGTGAACTATAAGACTAAACAAAATTCGGCCTCTCTCCATTGTCAAGATGTGACTGTGAACTATAAGACTTACCAAAACTCTGCCCGTCTTCATTGTCGCGATGTGACTGTGAACTATAAATTTACCTTTTCCAGTCCACACAATTTTTTTATTCATATTCTATTTTCGTCGCCTCCTTTTTTTATACATAATTTTTTTTTATTGTTGTTTGTTCAATAATGTTTGTGTTCTATTATTATTATTATTATTTATTTTATTGGTATCGTTTCGCGGAAGCTTTTTGGAGAAGGAGTGGTGACGCAACAACGGTGCTGTGGCGTACTGTACAGTTCTGTGAATTGTGGAAGCCTGAGGCTCAGGTCCACGATATTTTTAGAAGATTATGCATGCATTGACGGAACCCAAAAGAAAAACAAGCCACCGAATTCCTCAGATTTTTCTCCATGCGGCTTCGTTCTATTCAGTCCACTCAAAAACCTATTACGAGGATCGCATTTAAAGCAGCTGAAAAAAGTTAATGGAAAAATTGATCACGACACTGAGGGCCATATCGAACAAACATTTAAAAAACGTTTCAAGGTTTGGATCAAGTGCTAGCCTAAGTACGTCGCAGTCGATAGCGAATATTTTGAAGGAATTTTGTCCGCTCGTGAATACTCGTATTATTATTATTTTCGTGAATAAAATCATGAATTTTGAATAAATTTCGGAAACCTTTTGATCAAGTTTATAATTCATTACCATAAAACAAGAGAATGAATAGTAAATTTGTGCAAAATGATACCGTGTAATATCTTCAGAATTCCCCTTCCTTGGAAAAGATGAATGACCAGAAATTCTCTGAATATGAAGAAATATTTAGCAACCCCGAATACTCTCAGTGAATAGAATCCTTGAAAACAGGATCCTTGAAAATCTCAATCTCATAAATTTGCCTTTCTCGACGGTAGGAATGCGATTGCAATCTGTGCAATCCTAAATGTATGGATAAAGTATTGTAGCTTATGCGAAATTTAGAAAGAAAAACTATTACCCCTTCATCCTCATACAATACAACCTGCCTCAGACATGCCCCTCCTGGCAAGTTTAGGCTATCAAACAACTACGGTACACAATTTTTAGTGCACTGGACATTGCATTGGTAAAGTAGAGTCTTTCTTAAATAAATTATTGTGCCAGCATTGCATGAGATGCGATTTGTAGCTAGATACGATATGTACCAAGGAACCTACAAAGAATTATTGCTTCCTGAGCAGGCAAACTATCGGACAACTATGCAACATTGCAAAGGACGGTTTTCGACAACTTATTCTGCTTTGTTTGTCTTTCTATTTGAGGAATCACGGTATAAACTCACAGCACTTATAAAATTACTATTCTGGGAATTAGGCGGAGGAGGACAGGTCTTTTAGAGAGGTAGTGCTGCCGTAAGTTTTAGCCGTGTATATCAAGTTGTTAACAGCGTAAAATAGCAACCGATGTTAAGGGAGTTATCTGTAGCTTTTGAATACGATATCAATGTGGTAAAGTTATTCTCATAGAACTCATACCTTAATACTTTTTGTATACCTGACAAAGGGTCATGACTTTTATATATATCATCCATAATATGCAAAGAGCTCACTGATACTGCAAAGTTAATGTTTTCCAACTTCTTCTGCAGAGTTTTGAAAGGGTTTTGTGTATCTCGAAGGATGTCTTTGCAAAGTCAATTTTACTTATTAATTTATAGTCAAAGTTGATGTTTATTTAATATTATTTTTAAATTAAAAGTTGTTTTTGTTTTGTTTTTGTAACGCCCTTTATTGCATATGACTAGGGCAATCTCAACGAGTTAGTTTATTATTTTTTTCGAAATACCTAATTGAATACCCGCCTGTCACACGAGAGACCGGGATTCGATTCCCCGCCAGGGAGCTTCCGGTGCAAGACTAATGACCTTGCCCGAAAAAAAAAACAAATCATTACGGAAAATTTAACAAGCCTCAGGACTTGCTAAATAAGGCCAAGAGCGGTTTCCGGTTGTAGTGCCGATGATGATGATAATTGAAATCAATTCAATTAAGCAAGATATGTGAGGATTCACTGGACCAATGCGCAACTCCTAAGTAGATTCGAATACGCCAATTCATGTGGTTTTAGCCATCTCAATTCATGGATGATACCAAAGAAATGAATAGCTTCTATGAAGGTAAGAACGTAGGCGTCTTTCATATTCGGGGTCATATTCTTGGATAACTTTATTAATCCATTTGATATCTATGTCATTTTTGTATTTTCTGTTTTGTGATAAAGCAATAGGCATTAGTGATGATGTAGTGCTCCAGAAAGCCCTACTTACCCCATAGAAACAATCCCCCCCCCCCCCCCCCCCCCCCCCCCCACATACAAATCCCTAAACCCAAATGAACATTGAATTCAATGTTAACCAAATCGAACTAAACGTTCAAGCACTCAAACATTTAATTCAAATCAATTCAAATTCCTAAAAGGCACAAAGCTCAAAACGTGCATGTGCTTAAAAGAAAGGCATATCTTTTTACGTCGATACACAATTCGAGCAATCATAAACATCCCAATGCATATCTTCACATGCCAGATGTTTTATGACTTGTAAACCCATCCGAACGACACACAAACTCTTGTCTGCATAAGCCAGACGCATAACAAAAACAAAAAACCCAAATTTCAATGCATATCCTAATTATGCATAATAGTTTTATGAGAACTCGTAAAACCGAACCATTACCCTAATGAGCACATTGAACACCACACTCGAAATCGAGATTTTCCATCTGAAACGTTCGTTTCAAGATACAAAATCTTGATTTGTTTTCATTTACAAGGAAGATGCATCGCGATCTCCGAGAGCAGTTGATAGATATACATGGTCCCTGGAGGAAGTGCTGCAGGAGACCACCGGGATAATAAATAAATCATTTGACAAAATAAAGAAGACCCTGTACGCCTAAATAAAACGCCGTTTTTCTATCCACAGAGTATCGCTGACGCCGAGGATCACTTGCCCCACGGAAACCAGCAAAGGTCGCTGGCTGTTGCCCCAGGAAGTTTGCGGCACTAGTAATCGACAACGAACGGTCGCTACTCTTTCCTCAGGTTTCAGGAAGCACGGTGGCGATGCAACGGGTCCCTTCAGGAGTGGTCAATAGAGACCCCTCATCCTATTCAGGGCCAGGAGACACGCTACCTGGGAGCGTGGCCAATAACTAATAACAACAATGATGGAAAGATGCTTGTTCTGGTTTCGTTGAATTGTTTCTCGAATGTTTTTTTTTTTTTTTTTTTTGTTTTTCTGGGTAGAGGCGGTCCTATAGCGCCGACACACGATCTATCAACACGTAGTCAATTTGGTTGCGAGTGGCTCCATCAGGCGATACCCAGGTGGCTTTGAGGATATCTTTACGCGTAAACCTGGTACTTGCAACGACTGAGTTTTTCGATGCTGCCAGTTCGATGACTCGTAGTCCATTGTCATTAGTGTTCTCATGCAAACTACGGGAACCTGCGTAGTGCCTGAAAACCAGCTCCGGCCTATTTTCGCATTGAAATCAACAAGAACGATTTTCACATCGTATCTTGGGCAGGCATTGAGGGCCCGTTAGACGTTATCGTAGTATTCTCCTTTTTTGTCGTCAGAGTCTTCTCTGTAGGTCGGTGAATGTTTATGAGGCTTATGTTCTTAAACTTGCCTCATACGCGAAGAGTGCATAGCCTTTTGTTTATTGCATTAAAACCGATGATGGCAGGCTTCAGTTTTTGGCTGACTGGAAAGCCTAGCCGAGCACATTGTGTTTTGCATGACAGCTGTAATAAATTTCATACTTGTTTCTTTGAATAACACCACTCCCCGTCCATCTTATTTCTTGTAAGGCTGTTATGTCAGCCCTATATTCGTACAGGGCATCGGCTAGCTGCTGTGCAGCTCGAGCTCTGTATAGTGAGCGGACGTTCCATTAGAATATTCTTAAATCGTTTAGCGATTTTTGTTTCCGTGGTCGTCGGCGTGTATGCGGTCCATATCCGAGGATTGTTAAATTTGCCATAATAATTCATTTTTACGGGCCTGGTTATTAGCCTTGCGCCTACCTTTCTCAGGATGTCACTGCATGCATTGGTTCACTACTTGGCGGGTGTCAAAGTAGCTATCCAGGGGTGTCACGTGGAGACTGCATGTCAACTTGGATTGAACAGGGACAAGGATCGTCCTGGCCTTCGCCGTGTTGAAAGCAATCAGTAACTTTGCCCTGTATGTTCCCTCCCATCCCCCCTTATACTATGTATATGCGGAATAAATATGATGTGTAAGAGATACATAGAATTAAAGAAGACAAAGATAAACGAAATGTATAGAATAGAATACAATGCGAAACTTTCAGAACTAAAGAATGTCAGTCTCTTGATGGGACATCAAGTTTAAACAAAGGGGAGAGTTAATGAAAAATACATGACGTAATCTCGTATCTCCCTAAAAACACCATAGTCTTTAATCCTTTAACCAAATATGACGTCATCTAAATAGAACCATAAACAGTATAATCTACAAACGATGACATCATCATAGCAACAATATAATCTCTTATCAACGTTGATAGAACGTACGACAAGCCTGTAGATAAACACTGCACATAAATAAGCACCAAATCTCAAACACGATGTTCAATAATGTACCTACCGTGACGCAGTGAAATACACATTACGTCCCTTAGGATCAAGTATTGTGCCATAGTTATATACATAGAAAAGAAAATAAAGAAGATAGACAGAGACTGCGGTCGAAACGTATGATTATTCTTATAAAAAATCAGAAGTGTAAGGTAATAACTCGCGTCAAAAGATCATCGGTATCTTGACTTGAGACAACAATCATCTCATCGCACCAGTGTTCCTCCCAAATGGCAGGTGGAGTAAAAAATGCACCAACCTTAGAACAATCACGTAATATGATTAAAACGCCTGCTCCAGAGGCACAAACTGATATAACAGCAATATTACTGTCCATACAAGGACAGTTTGCTGCGCTTGATAAAAAATTCGAAAATATCGAAAAAAAAACTGACGGAACAAGTGGCTTGACCGGACATTATATAACATATTCGACCCTGTTTCCAGGCGAACCCACACTCTAATCATAACCTCCACCGCGACTGAATTAACCCTAAAAATTATTGCTGTGAATGTTAATTCACTAATCCGCATGGAAAGAAGGGATAATCTCAGCAATCTGCTGGAAGCTGAACGCCCGGATGTGCTTTTGGCTAGCGAAACCAAGCTAAATCAAAGGCATAAATTGGGCTACCCAAATTATAAAATAATTAGACGAGATCGTCCAAATTCCACTCAGGTGGGCGGGGTCGCAGTCTTAGTTAAAAATGGTCTACAACACAAAGTCGTCTACAGTAGAGATGTATACAAGTTCCAGGTACTAGAAGCCTGCGTTATAGATATTCCTTTGAAAAGTCAAAGGCATCTATATGTGATCTCTGCGTATGCTCCCGAACCTCCACAGTGTCTACAGTTTATCAATGAACTTGATACCCTCTTTTGAAGTCTTAGGTTAGACTCGGAAAGCAATTATTTCTTTATGGCGGGAGATCTCAATTCCAAGCACAGTACTTGCGGTAACATTATCACAAACACAAGAGGCAATGCGTTGTTCGACTGGTGGCAAACAAACGCTATCGAACATAAACTAGAATTGTACGCTACAAGTACGCCGTCATATCCAAGAGGAAATTCCTTCTTGGATTTACTGTTGCTCGACGAGCGAATACAATTATTAGATACGGATCTAACTACTCGAAATTGTCTTCGTACAATCGAGTACGATAGCGATCATTACGGACTTGGTGCTGTAATACATGTCCCAAACGAACACTCACTACTTGAGCAGTACAAACAGATACATTCTTTTAATTTCGGAAAAGCACACTGGTCGCGCTTTGATCGGATAATAAAAAAAGAATTACGCTCCAATGGCATAGATCCACCAACTGACAGAAATCTTCATAATGACGAAATTGATAATTATCTTTCGACGATGAACAACATTGTTATTAATACAATGAATCGTTCTATCCTAAAAGTGTCTCACATGGAGAGCCATACAAACCGGTACAGAAACGCAACGATCGACGAGCTGTATAGGCAAAAGAGTATTCTGCTCTCTAAGTTAAAACTGCTCTACAGACAATTCAGCGATCCAAGTAGCCAGGAAATAAAAACAATTAAGTAACTAATTAAAAATCTTCAAAAACTGATCCGTGACAACTATAGATCAGTAATTAATGCAGACTGGAACAAGAGAATTCAAGCCATTAAAGCTAGTGGACCGAATATGTTCCCACAAATAAATAAAGTCTTTCGAAGGAAAGATTATAATGACATCCAATGTCTGCGAGTTCCGCGGACTCCCGAGAATTGTCAAACTCTGCTGAACGCAGGACTGACCCTGGAACACATCAACTCTAACGAAGAGTTCATAATAGTCGAGTATCCGCAAAAAAAGGCGAACTCAATTGGCGCTTGTTTTGAAGCAGTGTATAGATTGAACGAATCGGCTTATTCTACCCTTGACCTGGAAAATAGGGCTCTCCAAAAACATATTTCGCTACGCAATGAACTTAACAATTGGCGTCTCTTAAGTCGAAGTTTCACGGCCTTTAGTGAAAATAATAGAGCAGATTCACCACTTAGAAATCTAAACACTAGTATATTTGTACACAAGGATGAACTGACAGACATTCTTAGATCGATTAAGAACAAAAACTCTTCTGGAATATATAGTATTCCAAACATTGTTCTAAAGCATGTACCTCTTGAAGTAGTGAAGGTTTACACTATTTTGTTCAATAACGGTCTAAATAATGCATATTATCCAACCCAATGGAAATCTGCAGTAGTCCATCCCATCCCCAAAAAGGGCAAGGACAAGAACAATCCAGCCGATCTTCGCTTGATTAGTTTGCTTCCGAACATCAGCAAGATATTCGAGAAAATTATAAATAAAGCATTGACTAACTGGTGTGAGGAAAATGGTATTATTCCGAACAATCAGTTTGGTTTCCGATCGCAACATGACACAGTTCATGCTGCGACAAAACTTGTTTCCGACATACAGTGGAACAAGGCGAAGCGACAATGCACAGGGACCTGTTTGGTTGACTTTGGAAAGGCTTTCGACACCGTATGGCTAGAAGGGCTGGTATATAAGTTATCAAATCTAGGTATGCCCGAATATTTATTATACATTATCTACGATATGATAATGGGTAAACAATTTGTAGTGAAATGTGGAGATATAATCTTTAACAAGACTTTCCACATCAAAAACGGTCTACAACAGGGAGCAGAATTCTCCCATTTTATTTAACATTTACACTAGTGGTCTAGTGGGTTCTCTCAACCATGCAATTGCGTATGCTGACGACATTGCGGTGTATAGATCTGGAGGAAAGATTGATGTCATCAACAGACTTCTGCAAGATGATTTCAACAAAATCAAACGTTTTTGCGACGACTGGAAATTAAAAATAAATTTCCAGAAAACAGAGACGATCCTTTTCAGAACGCCACTGTCCAGTGCATCAAGGGATACAAAACGGAATTGGAAAACATTTTCCATTGCAGGAAGTAATAGTCTTCCTCTACAAGTAAAAACTGTAGTCAGATACCTTGGAATCTGGCTTGATCAGTATCTTTACTGTTGGAAGTGGGTGGCAAGACAATAATTAAGAACAACGGTTAAAACACGAAGATATATATTTGTCTTATTACAAATGTAGAGTATGTACAACAAGCGTCTGTTCTGTATGGATGGTGCTATGATGATATTTGATGATTTTCTTTTGTTCCCTCGTCCGGGTTAACCACTTTGGACTCGTCGTGGTAGTGTGCTTCCTTGAAGACGCAGTCTCTCGATTCCTCGATCCGTTGTTCGTCTTCTAGCCACACGCGGTATCCACGTCCTCTCTTAGCGTAACCAATGAGTTTTCCTCTCTTCGCTCTGGGGCTGAGTTTGGATTTTCTCTTTGCTTCGGGTATGTGCACGAATACCTCACATCCAATCTCACGGAAGTAACTCACGTTCGGCTTCTTCCCAGTCCTAATTTCGTAGGGCGTCCTCTGGTTGTCGTGAGGATTTGTAACTCTGTTTCTTATGTATACAGCTGTGTCCGCCGGTTCAGCCCATGCCGCCTTCGGCAATCCTGTGTCGTGTAGCGTTGCTCGTAATATGTCAAGTATCGTCCTATTGAGCCTCTCTGCTACTCCGTTTTGCTGTGGTGTATGTATCATCGTTGTCTCATGGATGATACCCTTTTCCTGACAATATTGTTTCCAAATGTTTGAACAAAACTCTAGACCATTGTCAGTTCTAAGTCGCTTTAACTTCTTGTTCGTCTGGTTTTCCTCTTCAGTTAACCATTTCTGGAATTTCACAAAAGCTTGGCTTTTGTATTGTAGGAAACTCACGTATGCGTATCTGCTTACATCGTCTTTGATGCTCATCATGTATCCGTTTCCTCCCCAACTTGCCCCATCCACTGGTCCCATCAAATCTGCATGTACCAGGTCGAGTATGAGGTTTGTCTTGCATTTTCGTCCCTTGCCAAATCGCGTTTCGGGAATGGTTGTCTGGTCGATTTGCCGGCTAAGCAATCATCGCATTGCGTCGGACTCTCATTGCTTACTTTCATACCGATCACCACTTCTTTCTTGGCCATCTTCAGGATTTTGTTTTTGCTCACGTGCATCATTCTCCGGTGCCATTTGTCAAGTGCTAAGGTTTTCACGTTGACTTCCTTTGATATGGCATTCAACGATGCGCTTTTTCGTCCTGGTTCAGTGTCCACTGTGTACAGCCTTCCCTGTAGTCGTCCCCTGATCAGTGACTTGCCTTCTTTGCTCAGAATGGAACATCCGTCTTCGTCGAAGATGACTTTCTTCTCATTTTCGATTAGACTTTTCACTGACAGGACACCATAGTACAGTCCCGGAGCTAAAATTGTGTTTCTAGCTTCGAACTCAGTGATCTCAGTAGGAGCATTCTTTATCCTTATGCTCGCAGTTCCTCGACCCAAAGTTGACGTTGTACTCCCGTCTGCCATTGTGATTTCATCATCGTCACTCTTACTTACTTTTGAGAAATAATTCTCGTTCGGTGTCATGTGGTGCGTCGCGCCGGAGTCAATGATCCAGCTGTCTCGCCCTATCCCCATTGGGCCGCATGACGTTCTTAATACCACTATGTTCGAGTTTGCAGGCTCGTTTTGCTTTTTCTTTCGTTCTGGACAGAATCTAGCAATATGTCCAGGTTTCTGGCACGCATAACACACAGTTTTCTGGTTGGCTTTCTTCTTATCAAACGGTTCCTTATTTTTCTCAGGCTTGGCCCCGTGTTTCGGTTCTGCCTTCGTATGTTTCTTTTTGCTAAAGGCCATTAATACCGTTTCTTTATTTGCACCGCTTTCTCGGCGTCTTGCTTCCTCAGCAAGTAGCCTCATTTTTACAGTTGCCCTCTTGAACTCATCTGCGGGAAGATTACACAAATTCGACGCTACGTTGTCGTAATCGGTGGGTAAGCCGCACAGTATTATCATCGCGATGTCGCTGTCGTCTATGACATCTCCAACACTAGACAAATCGCCTATAGTTTTGTTGATCTGTCCCAAGTAATTTTCCGTGTTTCCACTGTCGCTCATCTTGTGATTGTAGAGTTCTCTTCTCAGTTGCACTGTACGAAACTTGCTGTCCTTCGGTGCGTAAAGGTTCTGCAGTTCGTCCCAGAGTTCCTTCGCCGATCCTTTGTTGCGAATGTGCATTTGCTGTTCGTCCCAAATCGCAAACGCAATCTTGGCGTGAGCCCTGCTCTGTCTGGATACGTATTGCTTCTTTTGAGCTTCGGTTGCATTGTCCGCTGGTGAGTCTTCTTCTGGTTCTATAACGGACCATAAATCAATTTCCATCAGTGTCATCTGCATCTGATATGACCAGGTGGTATAATTCGATTGATTTAATTTATCGATCGAAGACTTCTGATCCGTTCCCATCTTGCTCATAATATTCTCCTCGATACCTTTTCGATTGTATTACGAAGCGCTGGGACCGTTCACTCACTATCACAAAAAAAAAAACGATTCGTCTATTGATTGTCACGCGTGTAACTGTTCACTTTACTTGCGTATCACTGGGCTCATAATCATTGTTGGAAGTGGGTGGCAAGTCAATAATTAAGAACAACGGTTAAAACACTAGGATATATATTTGTCTTATTACAAATGTAGAGTATGTATAACAAGCGTCTATTCTGTATGGATGGTGCTATGCAACTGATTCATTCGTATGTCTCCCGCCATTGGCTTGGTGGTAACGAAACGCGATAGTTCTACTTGTCGGCAAGGTCGATGTTTCCACTTGTCGGTAAGGTCACTATCTCTACATTTACTTTGATAAGCATACAGCAGCTGCTCTTACAGCAGCTAAAAATGCATGCTACGTCAAAAAATCCTTGACGACACAAAAACCCATCAACCAAAATGTGTAACCTAATTACACATTTTGTCTAAACAGAAATACTATTATGAACAAAGCTCAAAATGTATATTAACAAACTACAAAAAATTCAGAGAAACATAAAAATATGGAATAACCCAATTATACATTTTGTCCAGACAGAAATATTATTAAGAACAAAACTCAAAAGGCAACAAATAACAAAAATTCAAAGAAACATTGGAATAACCAAATTAGAATATAATGTATATCACAACATATGTTACCTAATTGCACATTTCATCCAGATGAACAAACTCAAAGATAATTAGCAAGAACTCGTGGAAACACGAAAATGAATATTACACTAATTGCAATAGAATATCCATTGTGATAAAGATATTATATTGCAACGTAGAGAAATAAACCTAGATATAAGATTTTATGTTAGAGTAAGTTTAGTTTACAAAACGGCACTCTGAAGAGCAGACGTTTCTTAAATTCAAAATTGAATAAAATATAAATTTTATTTAGAAGTGTATTCCTTCATTTCACTCAAGTGGAGTTTAAGAAAACATAATTCGCATATGCAATGACACGAAGACTCTTCCGTAGTAGTCTGCTGGACCCCAAGGTGAAAATAATTTGATACTCAGCATTCATCCGACCAATATTGGTGTATGGCTGCCCGGTATGGTACAACATATCCCCATTTTACATGGAGAAGTTTCGGGTGTTCGAGAGACAGTGTTTGCGTTCCTGCCTCGGAATGTACAGAACCCCAGAGTTGCAGTATAAGAAATACTATCCCAATAAAATCCTGTATGACAAATCAGGACTAAACAGAATAGATAACTTCATTATTAAGATTATTCGTGGTCACACAACAAGGGCAATGTGCAGTGAAAATGATCTCATTTCGGGAGCTTTCTATGATATGTATATGGAGAGTACTCTCCAGAATGTGTTCATTCCCCCAGACTTATTCAAGACAAACGTGGAGACCCTATTATTTACCATGCTTTCCGTGGTACCAGGGATAAACGAATTCTCCACGATAACGATATCTCTAATTTTCCAGAGCACCTGCGTTTTAGTATGGTGATCGGTGAAACAGATAAATTAATAAGAGGTCGATCCCATCCCAACTGGTGGTGGATCAGTGATGGAGCAAGGACTACACGTCCCCAAACATAGTATGCCTCTCAGCCGCACCGCTTTCCTTCCCCCTATCCCCAATTCCCAATTGTTTTTATATTATTTTTTTTTCGGTTTTAATTTCATTTTAATTTTTATTTGTATTCCTTGTTTGTTTGTCCGTTTTGTTTCATTATTTTATTTTTTATTTTTGCGTGTCAACCCTCTATATATGTAATTTTAAAAAAAAATACATGATGTAGAAAAAATAGAATACATTTAAAAAAGAAAACATGTCAATTATTATATGTTATAAAAACAGTTATTGTACGGCGAAAGGCATAAGAAAAATAATAATGTATAATTTAGAATGCTTGCGAAGAGCCAGTAAGGTAATGTAAGAATGTTATTTGTAAAATAGAAATTAACATTTAGTCTTAAGTCAAATATATAATTAATTTGTTAAATAAATGTGGATATAAAACAAAAAAGCACCAGTGTTCCTGCCAACAAACCAACATACGGATTTCGGCTTCTCATCAACTGTTCGTGCTAAGTACAACCCCAACACAAGCAACAGTGAGTAGATTCATTCATTAGATTCACAATAAATTAAGTTGATTTATATAATAAATTGAAAATAGTTAATAGAGGTACTTTCATTTTAATATAAATATTACGCAGTTTTCATTTATGGCATCTGGAGTTTAACCCCAGTAAAACAATACAATCCACGAGAAGCACGCCACAACAAAGGAAAAAAACATAAGGCGTTCTTAACTGACCTTAGCGGACAACTGAAGAACTTTTGGAGTCTAATCGTAACAGATTCCGGGAATCGGAAGAACTTCTTAAAAATTGTTTGTTTTTCTTAGGATACGGTTTAAGATATTTTTTGAGGCCTAATCGATAGCAAGCGGGACAGACGTGCCCAAACTCATTGATATAGAACAGCGTTTTGAACTCGACGTCGGCTGATATGGATTTCCATATGCTACATTTGTGTGAACGCGAGGTTTCAAACTCGCATTTGTCAAGGCTTACTTTAAATTTTCAAGTTTCTTGATTTTTCATTGATATTCAACAGTCATTTGACTTGTACGTTAACAACTGTTCGTCTTTTACAGCAGCATCATAGTCATCAACGCCCGTTTTATTTATTTTTTTTATTCATCTTTATCTGTAGTATTTTTGCGTCTTGTCAATTCTAATATATCGGGAATGGAAATGATTTCGTAGAGCTCTACCTTCTGCTGTGGCTTTTACTCATTTCCCTTTGCCGTCTGTTCTTTTATACATTGATGCTTTTTCATCGCAAGCTTTTCGGTTTCGAAATCTATATTTCAAACCATACGAGTTGTCACGTAAAAAATTTTACCCGGATATGCCAATATGTTACACACTAAAAACTCTACAATTAAATGACTTTTTCCTTTAACCCCAAAATAACTTTAGGTGGATACCCTAATTTTAATTTCAGATTAGTCAACACATCGCATTATTATTCAACGTAAACGTTTGAAAATGCATAAGACGCGAAACAAAACACTGTCTAAATGTATACATATGAAAAAAGTCATAAGATGCCACCATACCCACTAAATTCTTTTCGCGGAAGCAATATCCTCCAATATATAAAACCGTGGAAAAAATGCTATGAGTATATACAAAAATATTTTTAGTATTATTGACTATAACTAAATACTTACCCGAAATACAAGGCTAAACACAAGTATTGCACAAATTATTTGGTATTATGTTACACACAGAGCAAAAGCAATAAACAAATTCATTAACCCGTGGCGGTTATTTAATACATTCCCAAAGAACCGCCCATCCTCTTAAAGTAACCACCTTCCAAACCCATAGTACTTACCTGCAATTAGGGGCAGCGTAAGCTCCCCTGCAGCATCACACCTGAAAGTTAAACCTTATCAAGCATGCACATCAAACTAATTATTTCATTCATTCATACATGGACCGTGCCAGACAATCAGCTCAGCTTGTCAGCAATTATTAAAGATAAATACTCGCTGGCCAGCGTAATTGTTGACATAGCTGTAGCCGGTATTCTTGCTACGGTTCATGGGTGAATATTGCCCCAATCCCAAGGTTCGCAACACTTGCGACCAATTTCCCTTATTAGTTATCTAGCGATCATGGGATTTGGGCACTAATATGATTCACTATAAACAATCATACCCCAGCCATGCCCACAAGCCTGAGATCTAAAGTAAACATAGAGTATCTCACTGTGCGTTTTACTTACCCGCATATTTATCAAACATATAGCCATCCAGCGTGACCCTTTATCGCCGTCGACGAGGTTCCTGCTGACTTATGTCAACAAAATAATTTGCCTCCTTGTGCACCAGAGCCATATGACTAGATTGGATATTGCCTATATCGGTGTTTCCAACGAATCTTAGGCAAATACTATGACGACCCCTTTTGTATCATAGGCACATCATATACATCATCTGTGCCACCATCGATTTGTGAAATAGCGTTTTTTTTTTTACTTTGAAACAAAAATCTATTTCGATCTCTGGCATACATCACCAACGATGTATGGGTACATACCCCCGACGATCGCACTTCTGTTTGATCAGGTGTCCACCGATCATCGTCCTCATCGCAGCGCATTGCACTTTTCCTATACGGACACATATATAATCCTCCCTTATCTATGCAATTCGCGGCCATCGAACTGATGGATGTGAGTTGCATCATCTGAGTCAGATTGCAACCTCCGTCGCGTACACATACGCTATCGGGTCAAATTTCAACCCTGAATCGGTGCACACGGAGTCCAGTCTTTAGCGGAACAATTGTCGTTCGCGAGTGTAGTAAAAGTTAAACGACGTTGTAAAGATGTGGTTAAAATCTATGTTGAACCATTGTCACCAGGGAGTCTTGTTAAAGTTAAATCAATTAGAAGTTGAAATCAATCGATGTAATTAGACACTAGTGAATTTTAAATGGCTGATGTGTAACGTAAAACTCAAAAGGCCCAATAAAAGTAAAAAATAAATATTAAACAGAACGACGGCATCCGCGTTTTAATTGGTCATCATACTGCAGTGTACAGTGTCCTGGTACTCGAGTGTGGAGTTCAGGGTTCTTCAGCGAACAATTTAAATTTTACTACCCGTGTGTTTTGATTCGTTTGGTCTTTTGGTGGTCGATTAATTTATGCAGCAGACGGTGGAAGGTTAAGTGAATCCGTGTCATACTAGGCACCTCCTTAAAACCTTACCCACAAACCTATAGCATATTGCGACGATAGTGAAGAACGTGTGATTCGAACTGGCGCCATGACAGTTAGATTCACTAGAATTTGGAACCAATACTCAACATATCAGGCCAGTGCCACATGTACGAATTCAACTCAAGTACATTCAATTGATGTGGAATTGTTATGTTACGAGGGTTGCCTTTTATATTTCGGGATTAGAGAACAATAACAAATATTGATCATCGAAAATCACTTTATTGTTTTTCAAAATATTCCCCATGAAGATCTATACACTTTTGCATGCTTTTGAACCAAATGTCGAAGCACTTTTGCCACTCTGATTGAGGTATCTCCAACACATGCATTCTGAATGCAGCAACCGCTTCTTCAGGTGTCGAAAAACGTTGACCTATCAGTTTGTTTTTTACTTACTGGAATAAAAAGAAGTCATTCGACGCCAAGTCAGGACTATACGGCGGATGACCCATCAAATCGATGTTTTGGGTGCTCAAAAATGAAGTTGTCGCAGCCGATGTGTGAGAGCTCGCATTGTCGTGGTGAAGAGTGATCCGTCTTCGGCGGTTGGTTTTCCTGATTTCTTGTAAGACAACTGGCAAACAAATGGTTGTGTACCACTCAGAATTGACTGTTTTGCGTTGTTCTAGTGGTACGGTTGCGACATGTCCAGTTTTTCCGAAAAAACCGGCGACCATTTGCTTGGAAGTGCTTCGTGCGCGAACAACTTTTGTTGGATTTGGCTCATCTTGAAACACCCAGACAGTCGACTGCTGTTTACTTTCGGGCTCATACGCGTAAATCCACGATTCATCACCTGTCACGATGTCATAGACGATTTTCGAAGCACCGCGACTTTATTTTTTGAGCATTTCTTTCGACCAATTGACACGAGCCTTTTTTTGGGCGATTGACAAATTGTGTGGGACCCACCGCGAACAAATTTTTTTGACGGTCAAATGTTTATGCAATATTGAATGTATGCTGGTCCCACTAACGCCTAAGGTTGTCTCAATCTCACGATAGGTCACATGACGATCTTCCAATATCAGTTCGCGCACAGCATCAATGGTTTTCGGAACAACAACTGATTTTGGACGACCTTCACGAAATTCATCTTGGAGTGAACTACGACCACGATTGAATTCACCATACCATCGATAAACACTGGTCCTTGATGGAGCTTCATCGCCAAAAATTGAATTAAGTTCATCCATGCACTGTTGCTGAGTTAATCCACGCCGAAAGTTGTAAAAAATAATCGCACGAAAATGTTGACGATTTAATTCCATTTTTGGGCCGAGATGAATCTTTTAAGTTACTGTAAACAACACAAATAGCGCTCGTATGTCAAAACGTTCTGTGTGCGTATAACCTCAAAAATGTCCAACTTTACGACAGAGCTGTCAATTGCCGGATTGCAACACTCGGGTTGCCAAATCCCGAAACATAAGAGGCATTCCTCGTATGATGCACTATGGGAATAAGGTTGGGATTATACCTAATTGGGTGAGAGTAGTGATATAGGATCACTACAGTAGGAAAGCACTACATGCGAGCTCGATTGCATAACAATTTGTCAGGGATACCCTCGATAAGATAGTCTATCATATTGATCGGCACACTGTTACAAATCACAATGTTATCGTGTGCGTATTCTCGGAAGGTGTCGTCTTTCTTCCATATTCGTACTTCAAACTTTTTACGTAATTCTACCCTGGTTTGCTTCGGGCGATACATCTGACTCAATTCATTGATGAGCTCGTAAAAGGTCATTTCCAGGTGTTCATCTTTTGAATGCAACCACTCGAACTCTTTCTTTCTGAGTTTCATTCCGACCAACGTTTTTGCCATGTCATCCGCAAGCTCATACGTCTCCTTCATGAACTTGATCCGCTCTGGTCACCACGCGCGGCCAACAATAACGCGTCTCTAGCAGCAAAACATCTGCCACATTATTTGCACCACCTACTACACATTACAGTTGTATGATATACTTCTATTGTATTTATTATTTTAATTATTTTTATAAATCCAACTGAATTTAATGACATTTAATTTTCTTTTTTCCGTTTTAGAAACACTGCGTAAATATTCCATCGTATCACATCTAAATCGCCGGGCGAAACATGATTACAACACTTCTGATCCAAAATATTACATTGAAAAGAACACATTAATTTTGATACCTGTGGACGCATTTCATCACGATCCGGACATATATCCAAATCCAGAAGTTTTCGATCCCGAACGCTTCAGCTCGGCTGAAATCCGAAAACGGCACTCAATCGCCTGGCTGCCGTTTGGCGGCGGACCTCGAAATTGCATTGGTCTCAGTTTTGGAAAAATGCAAGCACGTATCGGACTGGCACTGCTCCTAAAGAACTTCCGGTTTTATTTGTCAAAGGAGACACCTATTCCGTTAACTTTTGACAAAAAGAGTATCTTATTATGTCCGTCAAATGGTATTGTTCTGAGAGTAGAGCGTATATGATTATCTTGTGATAAAACATTCACTTAGTATAATAGTTTTAAATATAATACATCTTATAAGGAAGACAATATTAATAAGGTTCATTTTTATGAAAGAGCGCCCATGTACTTTATACGAAAGATAAAAATCAATAAATAATCAAATTTTACATCAAAAGACGTTTTATTAAATCAGACAATAGTATCTGATGTGTATCGAGGAAAAAACTTGTCAGCTAGTTTGCCTTTCAAGTCAAATTAAAAGTATTTGACAGTGTGTTGGCAATCGAGGGGCCAACACGTAGTTTAAGCTCCGACGACCAGAGGGATGGCGTCGGGGATGATTTGTAAGCACTTCTTCGGACCAAAATCTTTGCTTTTAGCAATGGTCCACCAGCAAAGGTACCGTGATGGTGGGTCAAAGAAATGGCGTCAGAAAAATTGCTCTGCTCTCTTGGCATGCAACGATGATGGTTGCCGATGTCTGAAACACTTGATGTTAATGGTATTTAATTGAAATCATTACCTACGTGCCATGGAAATGATATCAGCAGGACCCCAAGACTAATTCAGTTGAACACAATAACAAATCTTCTTTTCAATGGTATTTAAATATTTGGTTTATATAAATTGATTCTTTAGATCGATTAAAAAGTTAAAACGAACAAGAGTGAATTAAACGAAAATGATTGACAGCCAATACACAAAATGCGTCTGTCAGCTGTTTTCTGACATTTGTTGGTTTTAATTGTGAATGGCTGCATTCAATTGCGAATTCGCTGGTTGTATCCAGTACGAATCGGCAACACACAGTCACTAATCGTTTTTTTGTTTCTTAGTAGACACTATTCGCCGCTCTTTATTCTTGGGGTAGGAGGAGAAAAGGAACGTAAATGAAAGTATTTAACCTAATGTGAAGTGTGTTCTCAAGGTAAACTGACCCGCCAATCATGGCCAAATAAGGAAATTATGCACAATGTAACTCATTCACACGGACGAATATGAACCAATAAAAGTCCCATCAAATGGTCGTGACCGATATTTCGTTACGTTTATTAAGAAGTCCACCCATAAAAAAATTCATTTCCTATGGCAATTTGTTTTTTTATTTTATTTTTTTTTTTATTAGACTTCTCTCGGGAGAGGCGAACCTATAGCGCCAAGTGGGCGCCCCGAGATGCCATCAAATAACTGTTGCAGTTCTTTTTGAACAGTTGCAGGTTGTAACGCTCCGGGAACACTCGCGTGGGAAGGGAGTTCCACAGCTTCCCCGCTCTGTAACGGAACGAGTTCTGATACAGGGATGTTCGCGCCGTCGGGAGATGAACCACAAACGGGTGCGATCCGTCGAATTGTCTTGTGGAGCGCATATAAACCGAATTGCGTGGAACAATGCCAAGAATCTCCGAAGAACAGCACCCGTGATAATATCTGTAAA
Organism: Microdon myrmicae; assembly: GCA_963931805.1. NCBI lineage: Eukaryota > Metazoa > Arthropoda > Insecta > Diptera > Syrphidae > Microdon > Microdon myrmicae. Next base: position 27,866,206 of record OZ007497.1, on the reverse strand, counting down.
ACAGACAGAGGTCGGCCACGCGCCTTCGATGTGATAGCGACTGTAGTCCCGACGTCAGCACCGAGTCCCCGATCAGGCGGATCGCTCGTCTTTGTACGCTCTCAAGTAGGTCGAGGGTATGTTTAGGAGCCGAGCTCCAAACATAAGAGCAATATTCGAGCGCGGGTCTAATTTGAGATTTATATAGGAGAAGAAGTTGGGCCGGAGTAAAATATTTCTTGGCTCTAAAAAGATAACTCAGTTTTCCTGAGGCTGATCTGGCGATACCCGGTACGTGTTTATGCCATGATACATTCCCACAGACCGTGACGCCGAGCAATTTCAAACTTTCCCCAGCCTCGAGGGCCCGGCCACTCATCATCAGCTGTGGAACCGATGATCCAGTTTTCTTTGTGAATGTTGTATACTGGGTCTTCGTTGCGTTGAAGTCGACAAGATTGGCCTTTCCCCATTGCAGGACTTTATCTAGATCCTGATTCAGAGAGTCAATCTGTCTACATCTCAGCTGGTGCGACGTAGATGCACCAATCGGCCGATCACTCGAAAAGGAGGAAACAAGCGTACTATCATCCGCAAAACTGAACACTTTGTTATCCGTTGTCTCCAACGTTGTAATTAGAAACCAGCAATCCTTGCACTTAGCGAGACTTAGGTAATAACTGATGCAGATATTTCTGATTTTACTATACCCGGTTATAACTTAGTACATTTGTTCTTTGCACATCGTGGTCTAGCCATATACATACGAAGTGATATTCCTTAACAGCTTCTGCCACAATATCGCCTCTGCTCCCATTCAGAATTCAATTTCTCCTGACTAAAACTTAACGTTCGTAACCATATCATTCTTTACTGCTTTCTTTACCGAAGCCCAAACTTGGATAGAAACGCGTCCTTTAACGAATTTGATGCTCTATCTGATTATATCGATAGGATCTTGACTCTATATCCGCACAGTGAAATCGTTATTACGGGTGATTTCAATGTGCATAACTTTCAACGTCCTGCCCACTCCGGACACACTACACCTGAAGATCAAAATGTCCAGCTTGGGTACCAGACATAGATGACATGGTACCCAGACATAGATGATCATTCCGCCAAAACACTGGACCTGTTTCTCACTTCCCACCGAACAAATACACAATTGAAGTTTCTTCGGCCTAGGGCATTTCAGACCACTGTGTTGTGTCAGCCTTGTTTGCGCTAACTAACAGCAACGTGAACGAGAAAACTCCCCAAAAAACAATATTTTTCTATAAGAAATCCAACTGGGCAGGCCTGAACGACTTCTTAGGGAAGTTATGTTGGTCGTTATTTTTCCTCAATAACTATGTGGATTCTATACTGGACACATTAACAGACACGATTCTACCTGGCATGCGGACCTTTATCCCAAACAGAGTGCAAAGAAACCACTAAGTCTAAGGAGCTGAGCTTCTGGGTGTATAAATCAAACAAAACTGAGAAAAACCGGAAAGATTTATGAGAGCTAGAAACGACTGCAATGCGTATATTCAACGCGCAAAGTTCTTGTGTGCGGGTTCTCTATACCACATGGAGAACCAACCCATGATTCCATACCTTATTTCGACCGCTTTCAGTGTGTCATTTCTACCCATTTGTAGCGTTAAGCAAAGATAGTGAAGAAGGTGAATTGAACACACGATGAAACGATTGAAAAGCGAAGCAGTGAAGCATCAGACTACTGACCGTGTTTTGAATTTGATTTCCAAACTCGACTATATTCCACTGATGTGAATTATTTTTATTTATCGCTTGGTATACGGTTCTGATGTATTTTTCTTATTCGATTTTTTTCGTCCGGTGTTCTTCACTATTTTGCTTGTGAATTGTGTGTGTATCTGTTAGAATCGCTACACATTCCCCTTATAAGCTATTACACCTGTAAAACATGTTAAACGGACGCATACCTAAACTCATTATCCAATGCAGATAATGCAGAATTGAGTTTAGCTACCTTTTTGCCTTACGGCAACCCCATTTCGCTAACCCATGAGATTTCCACAGGAAATCGCATCATGTCGATTAGTACGGCATAGTCTGATCAAACGGCGGTTGCTTAATCTTGCGACCGCTGGGGAAATTATTAAAGCATTAAATTAGTTCCCATGATCAGATTTCCCTAGCCAAGTCAGCGTCCTTTCCATTTTCTCCAGACACTTCATTCGAGGGGATCAATGCTCTCTTTTTGCAGGTGAATAGCGCAAGCTTAATTGTCCTCTCTTTCACAGTACTGTCTTCGTACAGATCAATGTACTCTGAGATCACCATATTACCGAATTAGGTCACCGGGTGCCGCTCAGAACTACATTAATTCATGCACACACAACCAAATTCACCACACATCGACGGATGTGGCAATGAGAAAGCAGAACTATGTTCTCTTTTGGTTGTCAAGTGCGAAAAATAAAATTACCCAACTTCATCCCTTTTGGATTCAGTCATTGCATAACCATCGACCAGATCGGTCGCGACTCAACGACCGCAGTGTGCATGCGGATGCACACGTTCACGCGCGAAGTGTCCCGTTACCCAATCGAGGAAGAGTGAGTCTACGTGATTAATTGTTCGGCGATTCGCTTAGTTTTACGTCCGCGATGTCAAAATTATTGTGAATAATTTAAACAAGATTCTGTTCACTCGTGCTAGACTACTTATTCGTAAACGACACTGTCTTTTGAAATAACAAAAAAAGACCTACGCTCTGCTACCATGTTTATCTTTACAAATAAAGTGAAACTCCTTTTCTTTAATGTTGTATACCAGTGCATTTTTATTCCGTGACTTTTATTGGATATACAACGAGCAACATCGTGGGGAAGAATGTGAATCGCGCGCCCGTGTCTGGCGCAAATACCTCTTACCCCCCACACTTGCATGACCAGAGAAGGTGACAAAAAATATTATAGTATCCTACATGTAGTAGAAACCTCTGGGCATTTGTGAAGAACATCCAAAACTCCGTCTTCTCATCCATTCATCGCTAATAGTCGATCAGAGACCAGTCACCAGTGCACTAGAGATAGCGAATCTACTTGCTGCATATTTTGCAGCCAACTTAACGCTGCCGGATACCACATCAGTTCCACCTCAACTTGAGCAGAAGCAGCACAACATGAGCCAGATTCGCTTTCGAACATGTAGTGTTGCTCGGACACTCAAGGAGCTAAACGGTGGTCCTGATGGTATTCCCCCAATTCTCTTGAAGAAATGTTCCTCTTCACTCTCTAAACCACTGCGGAAACTCTTTCATTTATCTTACTCTACTGGCCATTTGCCAAATAGAGGGGAGTCAGCGAACATTCAGCCAATTCCCAAAAAGGGCGACAAATCATCGCTCTCTTTTTATCGACCCATAGCACTAACTACTATTCTCTCGGAGGTAATGGAATCACTGCCATTCCATCCACTACTTCGGCGAAACCAAGGTTGTGGCACTGGATATCTCGAAATCCTTCGACACAGCTTGGCATCCAGCCCTTCTATCAAAATTACATTCATATGTAGTGCACATTTCCCTGATTCAATGGATAAGAGACTATCTTTCTGGCCATTCAATCCAAGAACTTCTTGATGGTGTCAAATCTGTCTCCCATCAAATTAATGCAGGTGTTCCCCAAGGTTCGGTACTCTCATCTACTCCCTTCCTCATCTTTATATATGATCTCTTGTCCATTACCCACAACCCAATCCACTCCTTTGCCGATGATGGTGCCGCAGGTACCTCGCCGTGTAGGGGGTTTTACCCATGCGAGGGTTTACTATGGAATCCCGGTCTTTCTTTTTGGGTTTCTTAACCCACGGACAAAAAAATAAAAAACCTCGCTTTTTCGTCTTCCTCCTAATTTATTTGTCAGGGAGGTAGAAGACACAACTCCGTTACACAAAAAAATCATAAATATGTTCACTTAAGCTGTAAAAGCTGGGTAGAATATAAACGAGGTGCACGGAATTTCATATAAACGGTATTAAAACAAGTTGCTTAATGTTCTTAAACGATGTAAACAAGGTGCACTGTATTTGATGTGAAATGCTATTTCTCGGTGGACTTCTTCCAACTCTCGATCGCAATCGTTTTGCGTTTAAGGAGGACCGACTTACCTCCACGGAATCTGATTTAAGACTGGCGATTGCCACCAAAACGACAGAATACCAAATTGCATCCATCGCTTCGGTGACCGATAAGGGATGATCTTTCACATCCTGGGCACGGCGAGGATGTGCACGCACACAGATGCGGTTACTTCGCAGGCTCATGCTGGTGTCCATGAGCATGCGAACCGCATGCTCATGGACACATAAAAGGAAATGTTACACGATAAGTTACACGATAAGTTTGCAACTGGTGCAAGGTATCGTGACACAGGAACATGGGAATGTTTACCCGATCGGTATTGCGTAAGGCATCTATGCTGATCGGGCGCACGCCGCCGGCGGCTTCGGAGGGTCAAACTCTCGTGTGTGTATTTACACTAATGAGAACTCGACCCTCTTCTGCAGCCAGGTGCGAGTTAACCATTTCTTGTCGATCGTTTTAGCGACCGATATGGTTGCAGCAAGGAAGTAAAGCAAGAGTATCTCCTGCTTGTGTGCTGTAAATTCGACGGGGCATATGTGCACCGCGGTAGTGGAGTTATGTGGGTTGCTTATTGATGCGACCGAATTGCTTTTTCGACTCATGAGCGTTTGATATGATTATGCCCTTGTGGAATAGGGTTTTCGGATGCTCTAGGTGGGAGTTTTCGAATTATCGACGGAAAGGTAAGTAGTGGCCTTCGGAGTAACCGCCACAATGTCACATTGAGTTTCTCATACTCATAGCAACATTCCCGACCAAACTCTTCGAACGTCAATACCAATCAGCAGGTTATGCTTAATACATTGAATTCCGGCCTCAACAAGATATATCAATGGGGATTATATTGAGTAGAATTCAATGCCCTTAAAACTCATTGCTGTTTTCTCTCGTCAAAGGCGAACTGTCGATGAACGGCACTTGCGTCGACGAAACCAAGGAATTATTAATCCTCCGCAATCGAATTAATTCGACTCTTAATTGGAGCGACCACATTTCTGAAGCTGCGAAAAGTGCAGCCAAATGTATGGGGTTCCTTAAGAGATGCAAAAAATTCTTCACTCCATCCAACCTGGTCACTATTTACAAGTTGTAGTGCCGATGATGATGATTAACTTTAATGACCACATATTTGAAGCTGCGAAAAGTGGAGCCAAATGTATGGGGTTCCTTAAGAGATGCAAAAGATACTTCACTCCATCCAATCTGGCCTCTATTTACAAGGCATATATTCGTCCTAAAATGGAGTTCAACTCGCATATTTGGTGAGGCGCATCCAAAACTGCACTACACGTGCTTGATAGGATGGAAAAAAGAGCAGTGAAACTTATTGGGGACCCGGCTGTGAGTCGATCAATTCCGTCGTTAGAACATAGGCGCAATGTATCGTGCCTATATCTTTTCTATAGGTATTATCACGGCCGTCGCTCAACTGAACTTGCTCAATGTGTTCCGCCTCCTCAGACATTTTCCACCGATACCCGTCAATCTGAGAATGCGCATCAATTCACGTTAAAAGTAAACTTCAGGCCCACAAATAAATATAGAGACTCATTCTTTAGCCGAACTACACAAATGTGGAATACTCTGCCTGATCATGCGTTTCGTCGGCACCAATTCTATGAGCCATACAAGAGCTCCATGTAACAAACCAAGATCATGCTTGATCACCCGTGCGACACGACCCCCAGACACACCTCAAGTTCGCCAATTCACCTTAAAGGCAAAAGGCGATCACGGGTTATCGAGGAGTTTACACTCATCAGGGATAAATTGCATCGGAAGTCGACACTTCCAAGCATCCTTCCATAAAATCGAAGTCTGTCTAACTACGCTTAACTCTAGGAAGTCTTCTACGATCAATGCAGCAGGGAGCCGAAGCCCGACCAAAGGCCAGCATTATCGGAATCAAGTGAAATCCTACGCAGGAGTAGCACGAAAAACAGGGGCCTTCGGTGTTTCAAATAAATAGCCTTCAGTGTTCCAAGAAATAGCCATAATGACATCGAATCGTCATACAGTGACACGGAATCAGATATCAAAATCACTCCAAACACCAAGAACCCCATCTCCCTGATTCACAACGATGTTGTTACCATGGCAGCATACCCCAACAATCCAAACGGTATTACTCTCACCCCCCTTAAAGTCCTACGTGGTCGTAAATTGAATCGTGAGTAAATAGATAAGATCAACGGGGGGGGGGGGGGGGGGGGGGGTGATAGGGGTGAACATACAAGGCAAAGTCTTTGCTTTCAACCCGGCGAAGGCCCGGACGATCCTTGTCCCTGTTCAATCCAAGTTGACATGTAGTCTCCACGTGACACCTGTGGGCAGGAAGTCGTGGCACTGGCATGGGTGCGAGTTCTACTTCCTCCTCCATCATAATTAATTATTTCGACGGTCACAAAAGGAAAAGCACAAACAGAAATCGACGACGCAGGGCCCACAACAGGGGAAGTAAGAAAACGCACGCAGTTCTTAATTAATTTTTATTTTATTACACTTCATGATCGAACACCGGACTGGACATGACAAAATAAATGCAAGTTCACATCGTTGGATATATGAGTTTTATGTAATTTTTTTCCGTAACCGTTTGGTTCAAATAAAAATAAATCAACAAAACACCGCTCGACCTTATGGGTGGTGAATAAAATTCACTACGCCAATGACTCCGTATATGTGCGCTTCTCCACCGCACGCGGAGAACGGGAGTGACTCTGACATGAATACCATCCTAGGTTGGGGCTAAGAAAAGGGAAGAGAGAAAAACGTTTCTCCCAAGGGTGTGGCCGCCACAGAAATGCACTCTTTCAGTGCAGTGGTGTGTGTGCATGGTTCTTTCATCGATGAGAACGAACCTAGAGCAAAGAAAGGGCATAAAGTGCATTCATAGGATACGATTTCGGCAAAGCAAATAAAACCGAACTTGTCGGATGCTAATGGGTTTGCTTATGTATCTTTCGTTAATGAGGGTCAGCTAAATAAATAGCAGCCGCTCTTTCAATGAAAAAAATGTTTTTCGGATACCACAAACTATATGAATTGTTTATGGTATCGCAGGAAACCTATGTAGGAACAGCGTTCTTCTGTTTGCACGTGGTGCGAGTTAGAGAATTTTATTGCTGGGAGAAAAAGGTCGCTGGCCAATGTGTACGTAAAGAAATTTATCGTACACATGGCGAAGTTGGAAAATAGACGGCGCAATATTTATGGTCCCTGTCATGATGGTTACATTGTATGCAAACCGAATCATTTTGTTTACAGGAATTGTCTGGTACCGAAGGTGCCGAATTGGTTTGGAATACCAGATAAGCAAAGAAAGAAATCTTAAGGAAAACTGTATGCGAAGAGATATATGAAAAGATAAATTTTCTTTACAGGGACTTTACGATTATAGCTTTGATCTAATTAATGCGTGAAGCATTTTCAGGTGCTTAATGCGATTGCATTAGCAAAAACATATGCAACTTGGGATGAGGTTATGGGGGTTTTTGGTAAGTGTACCGTGGGGTTTGGCGGCGCAGCCACACACCCCTGGATAGATACTTTGGCACCCGCCAAGTAGTGAACCAATGCACGAGAAGAGTTGGCGCAATGCTAATAACCTTTGCCCGCAAAAACAAATTATTATGGGCAATTTAACAAATCTCGGGTTTGGACCGGATACCGATGGAGAGACTTGCTAAATAAGGCCAAGATCGGATCCCGGTTGTAGTGCCGATGATGATGATAATGAAAGAAGAACCTAACCATCAACTTAAGGATAAATATCGAACGAATTCATTTAAATCAAGATCAAAATCTGAACTGTGGGAATTTCAAAGGCACGATGATAAATGTCAAGCGGAATCCTTGCGAGTGAAATCTAAGTCACCGGCAGATATGCGAAGAACCTTCTTCCAGAAGAATACGAGGGTTGCCCTTTATATTTCGGGATTATAGAACAAAAACAAATATTGATCATCGAAAATCACTTTATTGTTTTTCAAAATATTCCCCATGAAGATCTATACACTTTTGCATGCGTTTGAACCAATTGTCGAAGCACTTTTGCCACTCTGATTGAGGTATATCCAACACATACATTCTGAATGCAGCAACCGCTTCTTCAGGTGTCGAAAAACGTTGACCTCTCAGTTTGTTTTTTACGTACTGGAATAAAAAGAAGTCATTCGGTGCCAAGTCAGGACTATGCGGCGGATGACCCATCAAATCGATGTTTTGGGTGCTCAAAAACTCAGTTGTCGCAGCCGATGTGTGAGAGCTCGCATTGTCGTGGTGAAGAGTGATCCGTCTTCGGCGGTTGGTTTTCCTGATTTCTTGGAAGACAACTGGCAAACAAATGGTTGTGTACCACTCAGAATTGACTGTTCTGCGTTATTCTAGTGGTGCGGTTGCGACATGTCCAGTTTTTCCGAAAAAACAGGCGACCATTTGCTTGGAAGTGCTTTGTGCGCGAACAACTTTTGTTGGATTTGGCTCATCTTGAAACACCCAGACAGTCGACTGCTGTTTACTTTCGGGCTCATACGCGTAAATCCACGATTCATCACCTGTCACGATGTCATAGACGTGTTTCGACGCACCGCGACCTCATTTTTTGAGCATTTCTTTCGACCAATTGACACGAGCCTTTTTTTGGACGATTGACAAATTGTGTGGGATCCAACGCGAACAAATTTTTTTGACAGTCAAATGTTTATGCAATATTGAATGTATGCTGGTCCCACTAACGCCTAAGGTTGTCTCAATCTCACGATAGGTCACATGACGATCTTCCAATATCAGTTCCCGCACAGCATCAATGGTTTTCGGAACAACAACTGATTTTGGACGACCTTCACGAAATTCATCTTGGAGTGAACTACGACCACGATTGAATTCACCATACCATCGATAAACACTGGTCCTTGATGGAGCTTCATCGCCAAAAATTGAATTAAGTTCATCCATGGACTGTTGCTGAATTAATCCACGCCGAAAGTTGTAAAAAATAATCGCTCGAAAATGTTGACGATTTAATTCCATTTTTGGGCCGAGATGAATCTTTTAAGTTACTGTAAACAACACAAATAGCGCTCGTATGTCAAAACGTTCTGAGTGCGTATAACCTCAAAAATGTCCAACTTTACGACAGAGCTGTCAATTGCCGGATTGCAACACTAGGGTTGCCAAATCCCGAAACATAAGAGGCAACCCTCGTATCGATGATAACCTAAACCCAACCTCAGCCATACATCACAGGCGGCAGTAGTCGGGTACAAAGCATTATCGATGAACAGAATCAAAACAATTGTGACTTAGAGAATCTAGTGAACGCCAACAAGGTATCTGGGTATCCACCGCGTTCAACAACAGGACACAAGTTGGATAAAAAATCATTGAAATATTCCAGAGATCGTGATCTAATTAACTTTGCTGCTGGAGCTGATGAAATTTTCAATTATCTTTTAGTACTCTGTTCTTCTATACGATTGTATCTTCATAATCTGTTGGAATCGCCATAAGATGATTTTTTTTCGGGAATTGGAAACCACCAAAAAGATACGATTCTGGAAAATTTTAAGTGGTACTTGTCGCTTATTTTAATGAAAGACAAAAACGCTGTGTGTTACGGCATATTCTGGATTTATTAAAAAATAAATAAATAAATAAAGAGATCTACGTCTTTTATATATCCTTGTCAGCTTTCTACTTCTTCTCATATTCCCTTTGTAACAATCGAACCACACCGTAACGTAACACAGTACTAGAGATACTGACGAAATACGCTATATTTGTCAACATCTTCAAAGGATACCCCACATCCGCAATCAGGTCGTAGAACGTAAAGTCATTAATTAACAACAACACCAGGACTTTGTAATCAATAAAAGACTAGATCCGATTCCTCCGTTCCCAGTCTTCAAATGGTATTCATCGAATTACTTGATTGTACTCACACTGTCTGCAACTATCGGGTTAACACACGAGTAGGTTGGCTACCAACATCCTTTTGAACAACTGTTTTGCATTAAACTCATCGAGTTTGGTATTGGGCTCACCATATACCTCTGGTGAAAGAGGTGGAACCTGTTCCGTATTTTGCAATGGTTGCAACACATCATCCAACAGAATAACTTTGCGAATTTCCAATTTGCATAGAAGTATCTCAGCCTGCGGTGGCAGATGCACTCGACAATCCCAATATGTGTTCTCATATTAAGAATTGAAAACAATACCCAATGAGTCCAAAGGACACAATTGAAGTAAATTCAACTGCATGAATGTTTTCAATTTTTTGCTTTGATTGGGTTTAGGTGCTGCTACTGCCTCGTTCGATAACACTGCGATAAAGTGATTTGAATATTCACCCTATTGAAAGAGTCCTGCTTTCAATGCAATTGGATGTCTCATTCGAACGAGGTTTTCCAAAGTGAAAAATGAAATCGACCCATGTTCCACCCGTAATACAACCTAAAAAAAGTTTTACAAAATAATTCCGACCTCCATTTAGTTTCGAGGGCTGCATATGTCGGTGAATCGTGGTATAAATATTTATTAGCTTCACATATGTGTGTCTGCGGTAAAAAAAACGGTTTGTTTCGATGAGCGAACAATGACACACAAAAGGAAATTCAATCATCTTGCTTTATTTCTCCTTAAAATATCTCGATACAATTGATGAGGGGGTTGAAACTTGGGGCAGCTGTACGAAAATGGGTTCAAGTGAACATTCAGTGATATTGTGGTGATTGGGTAATAAACTTACTACATATTTTTGTAATATTTTGTCAAATTATGGAATCAGCAAATGAACGTATTCTGTAAATGAACGTATTTCGAACCTCCGTGTCATCCCATTGGTGACTCTCATAGCCGCCGTTAATGTCAACATATGTTCCTAATCGACAAATCTATATTTCTAATAGTTTTCAGAACTCTGTTGTTTTAGCGACATACACAGAAATTTATTGCATATACATTTAAGATATTATTATTATATTATTTGACTCGATCATATATAATGGAAAGAGCTTTCGACGGTTTCTCCGGTGCTTCCACCCGACAACTTATTCCTCAGGTCCTCTGAAAAGGACGATTTCGTTCTAATTTGTTTTACTCTCTTTTCCTTTGAAGTTTCAATATAGATCGTGTGAGGGTACGAAGTTGTGTGTCAAGTACGACACGGGTTCACTCAATTCCCCAAACACCTCACTGGGCAAATAGGACTCCGATCCGTTAACCACGAGAAAAGAAAAATGTAATAAAAAAACTCAGTCTGGGTGTTTAGTTAATTAAATGTACTTTATTTAACTTCTTGTTGGCACTGTTGACACCTCCGCCTCCCTTCTCTCTCTTTGCTCATACACAAAAAAAAAAACATCCGATAGGCGACAAGGTAAAATCCGTTCTTTCTTCTCCAGACAAGACACCAAAAACTCTTTTCGGTATCTCTCCTCCCGCTATCTCTTTGTCCTCCCAACTCCGTTGCCTTGGCGGAGATTTTTGGCCATGACTTTCCCGAACTGATCGTAAACATCAGAGTCATCCCAACTTATTTGGTTTGCGCACCCGCTGTTATAATTTTATAACAAATATTCACATTAAAATATACTTTATTTATGTTTAATATTAAAATGGGTTTCCTGCCGAGACAAGAGCGGTGGGGAAAGTGACCACGTAAAATGTGCCCGTCCGGCAACGTGGGCTCTCAGATAGTACTATGGGGGATTTTTTCGTATTACCGTGCTGAGTACTCTTCACGAAACTATCCCCTACCTAGTTGTTCACAATCCGTGAACGGCGCTACTGTCTTTGATCCTAGTTCACCACCCGTGAACTGCGCAACTCTATCAATTACAGCGTCCTCCAATAATGTAGTAAAATTCACCATTCAACTGAAACTATTTCTTTATTGTCCTTCTATTTTAACACAAGCCAAAAACTCCATAAAAATTCAAACGAACGCAATTCAAGTTCTTAAAGTTACTACAAAATTAAGAGTTCCATAAAAAATGTCACTTCAATAACTTAACGTGAATATATACAATTGCTGAAGTTACACTCAGATTAATTAAGCATTACAAAAATGTCACTTCAATAGCTTAACGTGAATATATGCAATTGATGAAGTTACACTCAGATTAATTAAGCGTCACAAAAATGTCACTTCAATAACTTAACGTGAATATATACAATTGATTAAGTTACACTCAGATGAATTAAGCGTTACAAAATGTCACTTAACTAGCTTAACGTGAATATATACATTGATGGAGTACATTCGGATTAATTAAGCGTTACAAAAATGTCACTTCAATAGCTTAACGTGAATATATGCAATTGATGAAGTTACACTCAGATTAATTAAGCGTCACAAAAATGTCACTTCAATAACTTAACGTGAATATATACAATTGATTAAGTTACACTCAGATGAATTAAGCGTTACAAAATGTCACTTAACTAGCTTAACGTGAATATATACATTGATGGAGTACATTCGGATTAATTAAGCGTTACAAAAATGTCACTTCAATAACTTAACGTGAATATATACAACTGATTAAGTTACACTCAGATTAATTAAGCTTTACAAAAATGTCACTTCAATAACTTAACGTGAATATATACAATTGATTAAGTTACATTCGATTGTGTGCCACCGCTGAAGTTACATTCAATTATGTGCAATAGATGAAGTTTTACTGTTTAAAATTCCAAACACGACCGATCGACTCGAATATCAGCACTAGAATTTCGTGATCCCTTGGGACGCCCCACAAGGGATGTATTTATTAACGTGAGGGCACAACCTGCCCTCACGGAATCCAAATCGCGATTGGTTATATAGTTCGAAGCGACAGAACACCGAAACTTTCGCTCATCGTCCCGATGACCATATAAGGGATGATTTTTCAGGATGATCATCGAAGAGGACGCGCACACACACAGATGCGGTCATCTTGCATGCTCACGCTGTGCCTGAGCAGGCGGACCGTGGACATTACCTTTCCATAAAAGGAAATGTTTATTCGATCAGCACTGTGTGGAACATTCATGCTGATGGCGCGCGTTGCTGGCGTCCCCTGATATGACTTGCCATGCACGTGTGTGGGAAAAATTCGTTCCTCTTGTGTGCATGGACAACGTGAAGGGTTTATGTCGGCTACGTAATGTTGCACCGAGTTGTATTTCAGGGGCATTTCACTGGTGCCAATGAGTTCGCTTGTCGATCGGCTGACCGATCGATGTGGACATAGGCGACAACAAAAGGAAGAAATATCTCCTGTGATATGTGGCAGACACATTAGGAGGTATTTCTGTGATACTGTTTGCTCTTGGTGCAAACAAATTGCTTTTAAGGAACATGGTGCGTTTCGTGCCACTAAGCCCTTGTGGTGAAATGTTCGTTGTTGCTGATGTATTTTACATCAGCGGAAGTTGTAGATTTACCGAATTTTAGGTATTACGGCACTAACCATACAAAGGTAAGTAAATGCTTTCTAGGTTTCTATATGCCCTAGGTGGGAGTTTTACATGGGGAAATGGAAAGATGATAAGTGGCGTTCTAGGGAACCGCCACAGTACAGCTTTATCTTTTGATATATAGTACAGCTTTTGACTTCCCAGTTGGTTATGAATGAGTTCTTTGAAACGACTCCAGGATAATTAGCTGCCACTAAACGTTGGTAATATGATTTTTGGCAACATCACATTAGCACCTGATAGTTGCGCAATTATATTTCGGCCTTCTAGCAGTTCTTGCTCCTGGTACTTGTCCTCAAAGTTGGTGAGCCGCAGCTCTATATACCTTGGTCGGTTTTCCATGGCCATTACTGGCCAATGCTATGCATTTATGTTAGCCCAATGGTTGCTGAATAAAATATCGTTTTGACGCAGGAACGATTTGGATTGTATATCTTCCAAATCTTGCTTCAGTTTGTCCAACACTCTCTCCAGTGATCACATTGAAGGCAACTGCGATCTGATGTTAGGTGACTCTGTAGGGTTTAAGAAGTGTGTCTGGCACGACACGGATTCACTAACTTCCCCAACATATACTGAAGATAACTCTTCCCACAATTATGCAGCAAGTAAAAAGCGCTGAACGATTTTTTGTCGTATATTTTTAATTTCTTTACTTTAAGTCAATACACTGGTTCGGAAACATTATGAGGTATCACAATAATGGATCACCGAACTGACTGGCGAACTCTGACTCCTCTACTCGACACTTTATAACTTCTTTCTTTGAACACCTCCACGGTGACGCGTGTGCGCGATTTGACGGTTGAAATTGACTCTCCGATGCAACTCACATCCATCAGATTCAATGGCCGTGAATTGCATCGATAGAGAAGGGAGAAAACCGGATCTGTGGGGGTTGTTGCTCATACGCCTTCACGTGCGTAGGTCCAGAAATATACCCACAAAACGTCGCGAGAGTAATTGTTCACAAGAAAGCAGAAAATAAAACACCATGGTTTGTAAGGTGATGACTTTTATTGGTATTTCGAAAATCCTTGAGATCACTAATTATAAAAGTTATAAATACTTGAAAACGTGGCACACGAACGCACTGTTTTTAATCCCGAGTTCGCATATGTGGCGAGCTTTCTTTAAGTAATTAATTACTACACAATATTAAATTCGCTCCCGTTTAACTTATGTTCCTCGAGAATCATCATCATCATTGGTACTACAACTGGAAACCAGTCTTGGACTTATTTAGCAAGTTCTGAGGCTTGTTAAATTTTCCGTAATGATTTGTTTTTTTTTTCGGGCAAGGTCATTAGTTTTGCGCCAGAGGCTCCCCGACGGGGAATCGAACCCCGGTCTCCCACGTGACAGGCGGGTATACTAACCACTATACTATCGAGAATAACTCGACACAAATCTGACTCTTTACGACAGACTGTGGTGAGACTCGACGTCTCTCTTTGACGGATGCAATTTGACTCTCGGATGTCTGTTCATCGACATCCATAAAACGCGATCCTAATCGATTCCCCGCCCAAGGGTAGCCAATCAGCGCTTGGATTCCATTGGACCGTTTCCTTGGGCATCGTCCAAGAAAATTGGAAAGATCCACCCTGGAAGGCAAGCGCACGACGTACCATGGCGAAGGTAAGACGAAAGGAAGAAAGAAACACAGGAAAAACGCATGTCGCAGGTCAAATCTGTTGCTCCATGTATGGGCAGGATATACTGCCGCCATCCGCTAGGGATGGATTCGTTGATTGACGTGAGTCAATAAAACTCTTGCCGAAGGCAGGAATTGGTTTTGGGATAATGTATAAACAATCCCACAGGCAAACGTCAATATGCGCATCCGTTTGGGTTAGCGAACTAAACATGGGATGTTCTTCTTCTCGGGAGAGGCGAACCTATAGCGTCGAGTGGGCGCCCCGAGATGCCATCAAATAACTGTTGCAGTTCTTTTTGAACAGTT
Organism: Microdon myrmicae; assembly: GCA_963931805.1. Lineage (NCBI taxonomy): Eukaryota > Metazoa > Arthropoda > Insecta > Diptera > Syrphidae > Microdon > Microdon myrmicae. Next base: position 27,850,664 of record OZ007497.1, on the reverse strand, counting down.
GCAGGTTGTAACGCTCCGGGAACACTCGCGTGGGAAGGGGGTTCCACAGCTTCCCCGCTCTGTAACGGAATGAGTTCTGAAACAGGGATGTTCGGGCTGTCGGGAGATGAACCTCAACCGGGTGCGATCCGTCGGATTGTCTTGTGGAGCGCATATAGACCGAATTGCGTGGAACAATGCCAAGAATCTCCGAAGAACAGCACCCGTGATAATATCTGTAAAACAGACAGAGGTCGGCCACGCGCCTTCGATGTGATAGCGACTGTAGTCCCGACGTCAGCACCGAGTCGCCGATCAGGCGGATCGCTCGTCTTTGTACGCTCTCAAGTAGGTCGAGGGTATGTTTAGGAGCCGAGCTCCAAACATGAGAACAATATTCGAGCGCGGGTCTAATTTGAGATTTATATAGGAGAAAAAGTTGGGCCGGAGTAAAATATTTCTTGGCTCTAAAAAGATAACTCAGTCTTCCTGAGGCTGATCTGGCGATACCCGATACGTGTTTATGCCATGATACATTCCCACAGACCGTGACGCCGAGCAATTTCAAACTTTCCCCAACCTCGAGGGCCCGGCCACTCATCATCAGCTGTGGAACCGATGATCCAGTTTTCTTTGTGAATGTTGTATACTGGGTCTTCGTTGCGTTGAAGTCGACAAGATTGACCTTTCCCACTGCAGGACTTTATCTAGATCCTGGTTCAGAGAGTCAATCTGTCTACATCTCAGCTGGTGCGACGTTGATGCACCAATCGGCCGATCACTCGAAAAGGAGGAAACAAGCGTACTATCATCCGCAAAACTGAACACTTTGTTATCCGTTGTCTCCAACAGATCATTTATGTGAAGCAAGAACAAGGTTGGAGCTAAAGTAGAACCCTGGAGCACCCCCGAATTAACAGGATACAGATCCGAACACTCGCCGTCCACCTCAACTCGGATCGATCGATTCTAGAGGAAGCTCCTCGTCCAGTCGCAAAGCTGTTGGGAAAGTCCATATGAACGAAGTTTGCACAGCAATGCCCCGTGCCAGACGCGGTCAAAAGTCTTGGAGATATCCAAAGCGACCGCCCTTGACTCACCATGCCGTTCAATCGCAGATGTCCATATATCGGTTATAAGTGTCAAAAGGTCTCCTGTGGACCGCCTGCCACGGAATCCGTATTGACGATCATTCAGAAGACCGTTGCACTCCAAATACTTAACCAACTCTGTATTGATGACTTTTTCCATCATAAAAATGACAGTAATGCTATCGGACGGTAATTTTGTGGGAGACATTTTTTTCCCGTCTTTGGGATTGGCTGAACTCGAGCGATTTTCCAGCAGGCAGGAAAGGTCCTCCGTTCATAAGATAAGCGGAAGAGTCTGCCGAGAACCGGCGATAGTTCTGGAGCACAGTTCTTAAGGACTATTGCTGGTATTCCGTCCGAGCCGGTTGCCTTCCTACAATCCAGTTCACGTAGAATGCGTTGAATAGTGCGCGGGCGAAATCTCACATCCCGCGTGGAAGACTGTACCGGCGAGATCACAGGTGGTTCCAAAAGGCCGGGATCGAGGTTTGAATTCGCGGAAAATAAATTCGCGAACACATTAGCTTTATCCTTTGGATTCGTGACTAACGTCCCGCGTTCTGTCACCAACGGAGGGAAAGAGGAGGAAGCAAAGTTACTGCTGACAGCCTTTGCCATTGACCAGAAGGAGCGCGAACCAGTTGGGCACCGAAGGAGCTTATTGATCACCCTGTCGTTGTGAGTCTTCTTCGCGGTATCAATCGCCTGGTTCCACGCGTTTCTGATTCTAACAAAATTCGTTCTGTTGACATCGGTGGGATTGGAGCGCCATTGCTTAAAAGCTCTGTTTTTTGCCGCTGTAATTTGCTCGCATTTTTTGTCAAACCAAGGTTTATCAGACGAACTTCGTTTCATGGAATGTGGAATATACATCTCCATCCCCAGAAGAATAATCTCTGATACCGACTCCGCGCAAGCGTTAACATCGGAGTTTCCGAAGCACACCTCCGACCATGGAAAGGATGCAAAGAAATCTCGCATATCGTCCCAGTTAGCAGCCCCATACTTCCATACATGGCGAAGCTGCCTAGGCCGGTTATTCGCTTGGTATGCAAGTGCTTGTGCGACAGATACCAAGCAGTGATCTGAGTTTCCCAGTGGCGCAGAAACCTCTACGGTATAAATACTCGGTTCGGATGTCAAAAACAGATCCAGGGTGTTCCCATAATCGCCTCGGGCATCCGGTACTCGCGTTGGCTTCCCCACGAGTTGAGTCAAGTTGTGGCTTACAGCAAACAGCTCCGCCAGCCTCCCAGCCTCGTCGGTTCGGTTAGAATGTAACAACCAGTCGGAATTGTGCACATTTGTTTGCTTAAAGTAAACACATTTCGGTCATGTTCAATTCGGGGTCCGCGAACGGTTGGCAGCCGTTAATGGGAAATTTGGCTTGCATGGGAGCATGTTGACTTTAGATAACATGCTATGGAAGATGTTGCCGTCAAGGCGAAAACATTTCCTTGGTGTTTACTTGTGTAAACAAAAGCCGTTTCGATAGCCAGCGTGAGAATCGTGGCTACTCGTTGCTTGCGTACATATCTTTGGTCATGATCGATGCTGGTGATCGATCCCAGATGCGGCAACGGATCATATAATTGGTCGTGCTGGTATGCGAACAAATATGCATACATGAAGGCCAATGGTTACTTTGATCTCTTTATTTCTTTGGTGAAAAATAGATCGTAGGGGCGTTGGAAATCTGGCTTGCAGATGTGCAAGCCAGCAAGCAGCCCGAAATGTCTTCTTGGACAATGGATGGGTAAAAAGATAACGCACGGAAAGGTTGGCGTGTGTTGGTCCATGTGCCGTCCATTGTGTGGTCGAGGAAGCTCGGTTGATACTGGTTTGATGTCATGGCAAGATAATAATCAATATTTTCCAGGTATGACCGCTCGAAAGGGGCTTGGAACAGCTCATAAAAAGGTAAGCTGCGTAGAACAGATACAGTTAAGTCATTGTGGTGGTAATTGTAGGTATTTATGTCGGTTATCCGTGGGGATAGCCGAATTGTTTTCAGCAATTGGGTTGGCAATTAATGCCATGGCAAGATCGTCTAGCGTTTTTTTTGCCAACATACCCTGTAAAGACGTATAATTAGTGGATACCATAATTGTCTGGCTAAGAAGGTAGCATAGGAAGTTGTTTACCACCAACACTATGTTTAACACGTTTATTTTTATCGTGGACGAGGTTCTATTACCTTTGAATAAAATGCGGCTGGTATACGCTACTATAGGGTGGGCCATACATTTTTGCACATTTGAAACCTGAATAGATATAAAGCTACAAATGTTATTTTGTTGATCATTTATTTAACGTTATAAACGTTTATTGAATTTTTTTTTTTAAATGACATCATTGAGATGTGCCCCGTCTCGTCGTTGGTACTCCTGCAATCGACTACGCAAACTTTGGAAAACACGCTGAAAAACCGAATGTTCTCATCGCTTCTTCTTGAACGTGGTCGCCCTGTTTGTTTAATATTCGTTGTCGATCCCGTTTGCTCAAACTTCTTTACCCAAGCTTTGATTAAATTAACCCTTGGATACTCACTCACACGGCGTAATCCGTATTCGATTCTAAATAGGCGTCGTACAGTAATGTAGGAATCGTTGTTTTTGTAAAATTGTTCTACACAAAAAGCACTCTGTTGTCCCGTGAAATGTTCCATCGTAACTAAAATTACATGAAGCGACGCGCAATTGCCCGTCACTCGCGCGCCCTTCCCTCTAACGGTTTTTAAGAAATCAAGTGTTGCCATTTGCAAAAATGTATGGCCCACCCTATATATAATCATTACCAATTTACCTTTGTAAGAGCACTGCCTTAGTGATACCTTCAGTGAACACATTAGATTATTATATGAAACCAGAATAATATGATATTGGAGATGATATTGTATAGAAGGCTCCTCGATAGTATAATGGTTAGTATACCGGCTTGTCGCGCGGGAGACCGGGGTTCGAGCCTCTGGCGCAAGACTAATGACCTTGCCCGGAAAAAACAAGTCATTATGGAAAATTTAACAAGTCTCAGGACTTGCTAAATAAGGCCAAGACAGGCCCCCGGTTGTAGTGCCGATGATGATGCTGATTATATAGTGAAGTCTTCAATGTCCTGAAATATTTTCTGACATTTCTTGATCTAAGTGAACTTCTGGTCTTTCCGGGTCAAGTTGGTCAGTGGCAATTTTACCTTCGGAATTTCCGATACTAATTGGGCATTTCTACGAAGCATTGGATCTGATACTAGCATGTTACGCATGGTAGCGGTAGTGTTCAAATTCCCCTTTTTCCGAACTTATGTGTCCTAAGTATACAACTTTTTTGTTGTTGCAAGAATCGACATTTCGTTGGTTATGGATGGAGATTACATCCTCAGTTTTTTAAAAACCCGCTTGAGTTTATCAATGTAATCGAAAAAATTTTTTGGATACAACAAAACCAAATGCTCTATACTACAAAAACCAGTGAGCACGTCATTCATCAACCCTTGAGAAGTGACTGGAGTTCCTTCCAATCCGGGAAGTATAGGTTTAAATTCATGGTGATCATAATTTGTGCTAACGCAGGTCTACTGCTTATGTAGTAGTAGATGTTACTACTGGCCTCGCTCCCGGGTAGCGTGTCTCCTTGTCCTGAAAAGGATGAGGGATCTCTTTAAGACCGCTCCTGAGGGAATCCGTTGCGGTCGCCGCTGTGCTTCCTCAAAGCCTGAGGGAAGAGCAACAACCAATCGTTCGTGGGACGTTACTTTGAGAATAGCGTCCCTGTACCGTGCAACCTGGTACCTTCTGTTGATGTCCGTAATCGTGGACGCTGTAAGGGTTAAAACTTTGGGCTTGCCACCACTCTACTCACCTGTTCTTTTTCCTATTTTTAGGAGTCGTCCTGGTACTCTAAGAAACAGCCAACGTTTTGTGACGACGCACAATTCCAAAATAATAATAAAATGTGTTTGTTTTAAATACAGTTCAGGTTTATTATACGTTGATTCTCCTGGGGGCGATGCCTCCAAGGCAAAAGGGATATTCCGATACTACCGTTCTCGGATACAGATGCAAATATAAATTTAATTTTAAATCAGTGTACTACTGCTCTTCGGCACGAGGATTAAAATACTGCGGCCCGGAGATCACTTTACCGTTTCTTTATAAAGGGGAACAAATCGAGATTTGTATCTCGAAAATGCACTATTTCATACAAAAATCCCGATTTTGGTATCCTGAGTGAGATGCTCAGTGTTTATTTAAGATAAAAATTCAGTTTCCTGAATTGTTATGGAACTATTGCGCAGATGTGGATGTGTAAAGGGATTCGGGTTTTTGTTTGTTCAATGTATTAGGAATTTTTCCAGATTTTGAATTTTGATGATGGCGTGGGGCAAATGGATTTTTGATTAAATTATGCCGTGGGGGCAAATTCTAAGCGATAAACGGATGTTTGATTCGTTTATTGCGAATTTTGGATTTAGTTTAGGTTTTTTAGGGTTTTGATTAGATTTAAGGTTTTGGTATACGATTATTGGGATTAGGATGTATGAATGGAGGAAAAGGGTGGTAGAGCCCTACACTTACCGCTGGTCAAGACCAATATTGAAAAGTCTTGCGGTTAGCCCAGTTGGTCAAAAATATCCTCAATTCAAGGTAGTGACAATATTTTTTTAGCTACTTTTTCGTTCAGCTTACGGAATTCCGGAAATATTCAAATATTTTATTAGAAAATTTAAAATATAAAAAAGACACAATATAATAACAATTATAACAAGCTACATAAATAAAGTCTACACAAAGGCATTTGAAAACTAAAATTTAAACAATAAATACAATGCAAGAAAACAGTTTAACAACCTTGCCCGGAAAAACAAATTGTTATGGACAATTATTATGGATCCCGCTTATAGTGCCGATGGTGAAGAAAACAGTTTTCTTTATATTAATTTGCAAACTTTTATAACAAAATTATTTAAATACAAATATATAATGATAAATGGTTACAATCCAATAAATTCAAAAACTCGAGGACTTATTGATCCACCTCACAGTGATTAAATAATGTAAACTAACAAAAGAAGTACAATTTATCAGACGAATGTGTTGAATTCATATTAGTTCAAACTCTGTCCTGCACCAGACCATACCGTCTCAGGCATATGAGATTCGAATTCCATTCGAGAAAAGGTCTCAATCAATATTTGTCTTTTCTTCATCGCTAAGTGCCTATCAATCAAAATGTTTTTCTTGTATATATTCTTCAATCTTTTTTTATATTTTCATTGAGTTCCCACCGTAATCTTTTACAACGATACTGCAAATTGATTACTCCTAGAAAAGCAAGTAAAATGATGTAACGAGAACAATTTATCATCATAAATCAATCAGAAGGATAACAAAATACAAACCGAACGACGTAAAGGATTGAACAATGCCAGAAATAGCTACCAGTAAATTGGACAAATCCTTGCGTTTATCTAACATTACCACAGATGAGAGCAGTCGACACATTAAGGCAGATATCACATTCAGGATCAAAATGCGCCAGACTGAATGAAACATGAATTGGGTTGCCGTCATAGAGACACATTTAATTTTCTAGAGACACGAGTATTGTCTGTAGCAAGGATCCTAATATTTTATCTAGTACTATTGTTGCATGAAATGGTCCTATGTGTTATAAGGGATAATTTATTATGTAATCTCAACTGGAACTGGATGACGGCATTTTCTTACAATCTCATGCATTTTGATGGTCGCACTTTAGGATAATTGGTGGAATACTCCTAGTATTAATATATTATGATTCAGATTTTGTAGCGGGTGCTACTCACGTTATTGCCCAATAAGGGTTAAAAAAACCCATTGACCTGGTTTTCCTAAGCGCTCATTACTATACCGGGACTTGGTATCCTTTTGTTCTGCTCAAAAAGTAAAACAACAGAAGCAGAAGCATGAGTCAAAGATTAATTAGAACAAAATAGGCACCAAAACAGAACCCTGGGGCACTTCAAAAGTAATAGAAAGAAGACCCGAAGACGTACCATTTAAAACAATCGATGTTGTTGTACAATCACAAAATTAGCAACGACAACTCAACAAATTTAGCAGCACAGTTCCAATTTTTCATTTTGAAATATTAGTTGACGGAAAGAATTTCATTTCTAAAAAGTGTGGACATCTATCATCGCAATGATAAGGCGGTCTCTCAATTTGAAACTTATTTTATGACCATAAAATAGTTATCGACAAACTTCCATTTGAGCTACTAATGGAATTTCATATAAAAATAACCGCATGTAGCAACACGGCTTCTTGGTAGCCATACTTGAGAAAAGTATCCTTCACCTTTTGGGCATTCTACCTCTCGTATTTTTTTTTTTTTTTTGCAACTCACTGGCGGCCGTAACATGGGTAAAGTTTGATGATAAGTTTCCTGCAAAAGTGTCAGAGATTTTTTATGGTTTCCGTTATTGAAAATCGGGCAAATTCGAAGGATGTTATTATTTACACAAGTATGTTGGCTGACCGAGAACGATGTTGCAATAGGAGTGACTGTGGGTCCTTCCAATTTAAAATCCCTTACGGAGATTTTTATTTGTTTAATGCAATGTAATACTGTGTACAAAGATGATCAGGAATTTGCTTATAATATTCAAAATCATTAATTATACATCTAAATCATTGTCATCGCCCTCAATGCAATCCCTCGGCCATAAAACAGACGTATGTCGCCTTTTTTTCAAATCTCTGAAGCATTTGTTAAAGTCAATTTCCGGAATAGGCTTTAATGCACCCAGCTATTCAACTTTTATCCACTCAATCGCGTCGCTTGTCGTTGTCAACAATTGACAATTTTTGAACACCAAATATGGGATTTCCTCGATATGTTATGACAATTAATATTAGTGGCCATTTTTGATGTGATTCACCTTCCACGCGTTCTCAACCATCTTTGAACATTTTTTGTGAATAATAGTCTTGGATTTTCGACATAGTCTGATCACCGAATACCTTCAACATCATTTCCAATGTTTCAGAAGCACAAATTTCATCACACAGAAAACGTAATCCAAACACATAGTGACAGGTGACAAGGCGTGATCACACCACCAGTACGATTTCAGGATGTGACGATTAAATGTCGCTACTGTGGAGAGTCGGAGAGGTACTAATATGATACATCAGATCAACAGCCGTGTGTATCTGGTGGAAGCCAGATGGAAACTAGTGACCCACCTCAAAAATGAATTTTGGAGACGTTGGCATTCTGCACGAGCTACAACACAGGGCGAAATGGAAACGTAAGATCAGCAACGTCGAAATTGGCACCATGGTTAAGCATTCGAGAGGACAATACACCTCCACAACGTTGGAAGTTAGGACGAATTATCCGAACATATCCCGGAGAAGATGATCTTGTGCGGGTAGTCGATGTCAGGACAGCCACTGGAATGTTACGCCGGCCCATCCACACCATAGCACCACTGCCAATGTAGTATTTTTTCTTGCCACAGAATATTTATATAAATATGAAAATTTACCTGTTGTTAAGGTGACCAGATTAGCAACCTTCTCAGCTCGGCTCCGGGCTATGCGGCAGTGTTCCCTCTGGCTGTGGCTTCTAATTCTTCAAGAACTTCGCTGTTGGTAATTTCCCTCGCACTTGATTCGATTTCTCTCACCTCCGGATCAGCAGGCGTCCGTGATTCCGGCTCCAGGAAATTAACAAAGGCTTAATACCGGACTGTCTCTTGTTCTTGGACCTGGGATGGGTGTCAGAAATGACCCGAATCAATTAGAGTTCCGTTTGCTTGACCCAACTTTGTCGATTTCAAGTTGTGTAAAGTCCAACACCGATGTTATCACACGCAATATTTGTATATTGTTGTGTTCATTTGAACTCACTCCAGTACGCAGCCCCACATTTTTTCTTTACAGTCGCATGTCACGCACCAAAAAAAAAAACTTCTTCTTTTCCTTTTGCTCAATTGTATCTTATAATCTTTCTTTTTTACTATCTCAATAAAAGGAACGGGGTCTTTTTTTTTCTTTACAAAAAGGAACGGGTTGTTTTTTCTTTTCTTTTCTTTCTTTTTTGCACAAAGGTCCGCAATCAACTCTCATCAACGGCCTGTCATCAACGGAACATAGAAAACAGTATCAAAAACATCAAAAACGGAATCGAAAATTCACTCACTCATCGACACCCACCCCCAACCGAATTCGAAACTTGTACACGATCCACACTCGAACTGGGGTGTGTCCGCACACTTACATGTGGATCGTGCACTTACTCCACCACCTTACCATCACATTATATTAAAATTAAATTATATGAAAACAAATAAATGATGGGGGCGATGGATTGTCGAACGTCACGTAACACCAATCGAAGACCTCACGATGGAACCAGGACTCTGCCCCAGTGGTAAGGGGCGTTCAATCGGATCTTCAATTTCACAGGTCCCTCGCGAGAGAAAATAAGATTAAATAAATACTGTGGGGGTTCTTTAAAGCTCGCCCGAAGAACCTAACCCAACTCCCCATTCCCAACCTGCAATACATTATCAATCATTATGTCTTACCTGCATACGAGCAGTGCAAAGTTCTCTACCAACCACCTTGCATCTGAAACACAAACCCACGGCAAGATCATCACCTTGCCACGGCATCAGGCAGCATTGCTTTCTCCCCAAATCATTTCGGTTCCTCTCGCCGGCACCCATAAAACCATTTGGGAAGCTACCCGGGTCCTCTTGGCGGCGTCCATTCTTATCATTTACACAGCAATCCCACTGTGTTTACTTTTCTCTAGCAACCGTTGGTCCCACGATCAAACCATGGCAAACCGCTCGCGTATACAGCTGCAGCCAATTATCCCTGATCGGTCGCATAAGCGATAAACGGACATCGAATTAGACGTGACCATAATTTGTTTACCCTAAACAACCTAGCAACTGTCACGTCCTATGTTTCGTTCGTTTAACCAAACGCATCCCATCTTAGCGCTTGCCCTTTGAAATAGCCTTTCTGTATATACAATATACCCAAATCTATTTCTGCCTCCGGTGATACCCTCTATCGTTTACGATAGCAATGCTTTCAGCCTCTGTGCACGAACATATTGTTTGAACAGCTGCCTGATTGGATTCCTTTCTTAGTAACCAATGCATTTTCGTTGTCCTTCTTTCCAGGGGGATGGACTTACATCAGATCTACACGATCACAACAGAGATTGTTCCAATGAAACCACAACTGATTTCTCATTGGTTGAGCGGTCAAATGAGAGATGTCTTTTTCGGTTTTACTTCGCCATTGGAAACTCACCACACCGAGGAGTTGATTCCTAAGCGAGCAGTCCTCAAAGAGTCGAGTTTTACTATTCAAGGCGGTCGGGTGTTAACCACGAGTCAGTGCGATAGGAATAAGAAACTCGTGTCCTTTTGAAGTCACAAGCGATTTGGTAGGAAGTGAACATTAACAGTCCGCGAACTTGTTGGGAATCTTAGCGAACCTGTGCACCTGTCGGCACATAACTAAGAGAAATACCCACATTGGTGTTTAGAGAACTTATGATGGAGGAAGAAGGGAACCCGGTGCAGTACGCCTGCACACCCTACTTCGACCCCCACAATACCACATGGCAGAAGGTTAGAATATGCGTTTGGGCGTAGGGGGAATGAGTTCCTCTTACATTATTGGGTGCCGGGGGTTTTCCTTTCTTTCAGATATCCTTGACCAGCTAGCACTGAGAATTTAAATACAGTCCACTACAGCGTAAACGTTTTGCGGACCCGTTGACAGCCACCCGTCCCTCTTTCATCATAAAGCTACAACAATTGGTCCATTTAAGCCGGATCAACAACATTTTCGGTCTTTCGATCCGGATCAACAAGAGAGAGATTCAGAAAGGAACATCCAGCGTCAGTACAAGTCGTACTGGAAAACCGCAATATAAACGACTACCTGCAAAGTTTCTTAACAGTGGAATAAGCTAAAGCCATGGCGAAAACGATGCAGAGGATCCACACCCAAACTTAATCTCAATTAGCGCCAACAATAGACCAGAAATACTTGAATGATTTAAGGAGCAACCTCCACCAGATGTGCTGAAATTGGCAGACGAAGAAAAGACCCTTGGGCTGATATGTATATAGGCTGAAGACGCACTGGCTTTCAAAACCGAATTTTAGATCATCTCATCATCATCGTCGGCACTACAACCGGGATCCGGTCTTGGGCTTATTTAATCAGTCTGATGCTTGTTAAACTTTCTATAATATTTTGTTTTTCCGGGCAAGGTTATTAGCCTTGTGCCAACCTTTCTCGGGATGTCACAGAATGCATTGGTTCACTACTTGGCGGGTGCCAAAGTACCTATCAAGGGGTGTCACGTGGAAACTGCATGTCAACTTAGATTGAACAGGGACACGGATCATCCTGGCCTTCGCCGGGTTGAAAGCAATCAGAGACTTTGCCCTGTATGTTCGCTCCCATCCACCCTTTTAGATCATCTCATCATCATCGGCACTACAACCGGGAACCGGTCTTGGCCTTACTTAGTAAGTCGTTAGGCTTGTTAAGTTTTCGATGGCAATTTGTTTTTCCGGGCAAGGTCATTAGTCTTGCGCCAGAGTTTCTCCGACGGGGAATCGAACCCCGGTCTCCCACGTGACAGGCGGGGATAGTAACCACTATACTATCGAAGAGATCACCCGGTGCACCACAATCGGATGAGATGAGAAACTCTAGGAAAAGCAGAAGAGTGCCTTAGGTATCTTAAGAAAGTATGCATTAGGTATCTTAAGAAAGTATGCCCTCTCTTGGAATTTAGGATCCAGCGATGACGTCTTCTAACTAAGTCAAATGCATACCATCAGCGAGGCCGCCGTAGAACCCTGTGCAGAAGCAATTTATTATGGCACAGCAAAGACTAATGGCAATATAGGCGTAACCCTGATCGCCAGCAGGGTCAGAGTGACACAAACAAACCGAGAAGTAATGGATTTACAAACAACCCTTCGAGAAGCAGGCTGTCAGCGTAGTCGAAAGGTAGCTTTTGATAGGGTGACGCAAAGGATTAGACGCAAATAAATTAATAACGCTTTTCCGGAGATGAGTTTGTGGGGGTTCCGCCATACCCCACGGTTCGCCTTCCTGAAAAAACTCCATTAACTGCTACTCAGTATGCATAAGCTTTCGCTAATGCAATCGCATTAGCATCTTAAATGTTCCACGCGTTAAAACAATCATATTTATATAACCTAAAAGGCTCTGGAAAAGAAAACTTACCTTTCATGCATCCCTTCGCATACAATTTCGGTAAGATTTCTTTCTTACATTATCAGGAATCTCAAACCAATTCGGCACCTTCAGCCCCCTAAACGAATTCCTGAAAACAAGATGATTTGGATTACATATAATGTAACCATCATAACAGGGACCATATACATAGCGTCGCCTATTTCCCGTCCTCGCCAAGTGTATCATAAATCACCAAATATACACATTGGCTGGCGACCACTTTAACCAACGATAAATTGTCCAACGCAGCTGCATGTAATTAGCACCATAGACGTTGAGACCAATTCCCTGTAAATTAGCTAGAACCAATTAGCACCATGTGCATTGGCATTGCGGCTATTGTTACAGCTTAGACAACGATCTTCTCGATCCCTTTGTCCTTGCCGCCTATTATAGCTACAATGCATAGGTTAAACAATGATCTATATGATCCCCTTGATTTTCGATTTTTCAGCTTCATTCCCATGGCTTTGCGTATGAAAAAAACCAATGTGATCTTCACTCACACATACACATACATTGCCAAGTCTTTCTTCCTTGTTTCCACCACATAGAAACACCTTCTTTCTTGGGTAAACTCACCCCATAAGCGAATCATCTCTGCACGAGATGATTATAGCTGAGTCGAATTTCATCCAGCGATCGAGACGGTCGCTCCGCCATCCACCGTACCGGCGCCGGTACCGTGTGAAACAAAGAAGTCGAGTGCGAGTCAAACGCTTATCGAGTCGCAACATAATCAATTAAAAGTGGTTTTTCGTGTGTAAATCAGTATAATGCCATGCAGTTGAGCACATCGTCTTACATTCTTTTGTGTATCCGTTTAACCATTCAGTGTAATTAAAATCATTGTTCGTTCAGTGTTTGTTTAAAATTAATTAAATAGAAAGAACCTTTTTATAATACGGACGGAGTTATGGACGAAGTTTTGTATTTATACTTCTCCTGTTTGTGCTTTTCTTGGATACGTGTCGGAACGTTAGTGACAAGTTATGATGGAGGAGGAAGTGAACGGAGTGCCCGGGTATTGGCACAATACTTCCTCCCCACAAACTTGTGAAAACTGTCATGCTCAAACACACAAATATAAGGATTGTCTAAAATGTCCCAAAACAAAATACTCTGTAATAGTTTTAGTATTGGATAAACATGTCACGGAAAATGATGGCGAGCAGCAGGATAATAATTAGTGTGTATGATCCTGCTGCATTCAAGTATATTCTTGATGAATATGTGAAAGTTGAAGAAGCAAAAAGTCAAGTAAAGGGAGACATATTGAACAACAGTCTATGGTGTCCTTAACAGATACACGCACAAAAAACACTGTATTTGTATTAATGCCCTGGTGTAAGCCCCTAATTTCATTTTTCGATTTTCTCCCGTATCATTGTTCTTCATTATGGTCACGTGTGTGCATTCTATTTGAGTCGCCACACTACGCTCTATTCAATAGCCATGCGAAAATTATTTTCCGAATACAACGAAAACTAAAACTAGAGTGGTTATGAAATGTTTCGTATTATTTGCCTTGAACTTCGTGTAAAGGATTTGGTAATTTTTTTTTTTTTTATTAGACTTCTCTCGGGAGAGGCGAACCTATAGCGCCGAGATGCCATCAAATAGCTGTTGCAGGTCTTTTTGAACTGTTGGATGTTTGTAAAGCTCCGGGAACACTCGCGTGGGAAGGGAGTTCCACAGCTTCCCCGCTCTGTAACGGAACGAGTTCTGATACAGGGATGTTCGCGCCGTCGGGAGATGAACCACAAACGGGTGCGATCCGTTGGATTGTCTTGTGGAGCGCATGTAAACCGAATTGCGTGGAACAATACCAAGAATCTCCGAAGAACAGCACCCGTAATAATATCTGTTAAACAGACAGAGGTCGGCTACGCGCCTTCGATGTGATAGCGACTGTAGTCCCGACGTCAGCGCCGAGTTCCCGATCAGGCGGATCGCTCGCCTCTGTATGCCCTCAAGTAGGTCGAGGGTATGTTTAGGAGCCGAGCTCCAAACATGAGAGCAATATTCGAGGGCGGGTCTAATTTGGGATTTCTATAGGAGAAGAAGTTGGGCCGGAGTAAAATATTTCTTGGCTCTAAAAAGATAACTCAGTTTTTCTGAGGCTGACCTGGAGATGTTCGACACGTGTTTATGCCATGATACATTCCCACAGACCGTGACGCCGAGCAATTTCAAACTTTCCCCAGCCTCGAGGGCCTGGCCATTTATCATCAGCTGTGGAACCGATGATCCACTTTTCTTTGTGAATGTTTTATACTGGGTCTTCGGTGCATTGAAGTCGACAAGATTGGCCTTTCCCCACTTCAAGACTTTATGCAGATCCCGATGCATAGAGTCAATCTGTCTACATCTCAGCTGATGTGACGTTGATGCACCAATCGACCGATCACTCGAAAACACCTTGTTATCCGTTGTCTCCAACAAATCATTTATGTGAAGCAAGAACAAGGTTGGAGCTAAAATAGAACCTTGGGGCACCCCCGAATTAACCGGATACAGATCCGAACACTCGCCGTCCACAACAACCCGGATCGATCGATTCTCGAGGAAGCTCCTCGTCCAGCCGTAAAGCTGTTGGGAAAGTCCATATGAACGAAGTTTGCTCAGCAATGCCCCGTGCCAGACGCGGTCAAAAGCCTTGGAAATATCCAATGCGACCGCCCTTGACTCACCATGCCGTTCAATCGCAGATGTCCATATATCGGTTATAAGTGTCAAAAGGTCTCCTGTGGACCGCCCGCCACGGAATCCGTATTGACGATCAATCAGAAGTCCGTTGCACTCCAAATACTTAACCAACTCTGTATTGATGACTTTTTCCATTACCTTAGATAAAATAGACAGTAATGTTATCGGACGGTAATTTTGTGGGAGACACCTTTCTCCCGTCTTTGGGATTGGCTGAACTCGAGCTATTTTCCAGCAGACAGGAAAGGTCCTCCGTGCATAAGATAAGCGGAAGAGTCTGCCAAGAACCGGCGATAGTTCTAGAGCACAGTTCTTAAGGACTATTGCTGGTATTCCGTTCGGGCCGGTTGCCTTCCTACAATCCAGCTCACGTAAAATGCGTTGAATAGTGCGCGGACGAAATCTCACATCCCGCAAGGAAGACTGTACCGGCGAGATCACAGGTGGCACCAATAGGCCACGATCGAGGTTTGAATTCGTCGAAAATAAATTTGCGAACACATTAGCTTTATCCTTTGAATTCATGACCAACGTCCGCTGTCTGTCACCAATGGAGGGAAACAGGAGGATGCGAAGTTACCGCTGACAGCTTTTGCCATTGACCAGAAGGAGCGCGAACCAGTTGGGTACCGAAGGAGCTTATTGATCACCCTGTCGTTGTGAGCCTTCTTCGCGGTATCAAACGCCCGGTTGCACGTGTTTCTGATTCTAACAAAATTCATTCTGTTAACATCGGTGGGATTGGAGCGCCATTGCTTAAAAGCTATATTTTTTGCCGCTGTAATCTGCTCGCATTTTTTATCAAACCAAGGTTTATCAGACGAATTTAGTTTGATAGAATATGGAATATACATCTCCATCCCCAGAAGAATAATCTCTGATACCGACTCCGCGCAAGCGTTAACATCGGAGTTTCCGAAGCACACCTCGGACCATGGAAAGGACGCGAAGAAATCTCGCAAATCGTCCCAGTTAGCGGCCCCATACTTCCATACATGGCGAAGCTGCCTAGGCCGGTTATTCGCTTGGTATGCAAGTGCTTGCGCGACAGATACCAAGCAGTGATCAAAATTTCCCAGTGACGCAGAAACCTCTACGGTATAAATACTCGGTTCGGCTGTGAAAAACAGATCCAGGGTGTTCCCATAATCCCCTCTGGCAGCCGGCACTCGCGTTGGCTCCTCCACGAGTTGAGTCAAGTTGTGGCTTACAGCAAACATCTCCGCCAGCCTCCCAGCCTCGTCGGCTCTGTTAGAATGTAACAACCAGCCGGGATTGTGCACATTAAAATCACCAAAGACAACAATTTCAGAAGCTGGGTGGTTAATCTGTAACCAGTCGACAGTATATGAAAGATATTCGAAAAATGTCGCCGGTCGATCATCATTCGGGGAGCGGTAAAGACAACAAAGAAATGTAACGGAATTCCTCAGCACGACCCTCAACCATATGATGTCCATATTATTGGGTTCCAACGCCTCCATCCTCTGGCAAGCCAGATTGGACCGCGCGAAGACGCAGACTCCGCCCTTAAAACGGAATCTCGAATGTAAGTCGTATCCTGAGCATCGAAGATATGTCGAATCAGTTGACGAATCGACCTGGGTCTCAGTTAGGGCAAGGATATCAGGTTTGGTGGTTTGTAAATATTGGTGGATGGCGTTTACGTTCGTATTGGCGAAACCGATGCCCCTGATGTTACAAAATGCCGTCACCAGTCAAGCGTGGGCCGAGGCTCGAGAGCAAGCCCGGTTATGTGATGACGAACCTCTCAAAGTTCCATTATTTATCATAATATCTGCCTGAGGTCCCCCCTGACATAGTCCCCCCCCCCCCCCCCCCCCCCCCCCCCTCGGGGGATCCGAATGCGAGACTAGTTTACCTCCGGAATACATCAATATCAGAAGGTACCATCATGACTTATCCCCGTGTCAGTCCGGGTCATCAGCCACACATCTGGAACACCGCCGAAGATTTCTCTCGGTGATATCGCGGAATGTACAGCGTGACGGGGTGGTATCTCACCTTGGGACCGACTACCACCTAACCAACCTTTTCTCGAACCGGTCTGTCAGCCAAGCTCCGAAAGATGGCCAGGGATTTCTCCCAACCATTTCAAGGAGCCTATAGCTTGATGGGGTGGTATTTCACTGGGCGCACAGGACGTTGGAACCCCGGCTACCACTCGGCCTTTAGTCGCCTCTTACGACAAGCTGGCCTAGCTGTGGGTATATTCTAACGCCCTACTCACAGGGCATATTGAAGAATTATGATGTATTTTAATTTATTTTTTTTAGTTTTTTTTATTTGACTTCTCTCAGAGAATTCGAACTTATAGCGCTGAGTCAGCGCCGTCAGATGCTATTTTTTCTCGACCGAGTCCATCAACCAAGCTCCGAAAGATGCCCAAGGACTTCTTCCAACCATTTCACGAAGCCTAGAGCTTAATGTGGTAATACTTCACCGGGGGACTGGGCTTTGGGATCCTATCTACCAATCAGTTATTGCGTCGAACTCCACAATAGCAAGAGTCGTCAGTTGAACCAAGGTGTGCACAGTCAAACACAAGACACAACCTCCTAACCAACTCAGCCATTGAGGTGGCAGGTTGAAGCTCATTGCAAGAAGAGCAAATGGAGAGATTTAACAATTATGTATGTATACCTTCAAAGGAAATATGACCAATCATAACTGAATAGACTGTACTTTTGGTGCACAAAGGGGGCAATGGCCTCGGAAATATTTTCGAAAGAAAAAGCGAATATGAATGTTGGAAATTTTTGGTCTAGGAAAATGGTTTGATATTAAAGGATCGCGAATCAGCAAAATGATTCGGGCATATTTTTCGAGTCGAAATATCACCGGTGTTATTCTAAGACAAGTTTGATGGTTTAATATGAGATCTTATCAAATCAGTGTCCTTTCTGTTGAATATCTCCTTGCATGAATTTTGAATCTCTTCTAATGTCAATCCCGGTACCAAACATGCATGTGTGGAGGTTAAATTATTTACCTCCTGTTCAATACAAAACTGATTTCAACTGCGTATCTTCTTTATGTTTAAGATACCTAGTACGAAATGCACTACGGACATATGTACTAAGGAAGTGAAATAAAGCTTATTACATAACGACATAAATTAATACTGAACATTTGAATTTCCTACCTGCCGCACATAAAACTAGTATTCACTTATTTTCAGAAACATCATCCTATAATAACCAGCCAATATTTTCGACCAGTTATATTTTTCGCAGTATTGTAGCCTACACGGTATTAAAAGTTCAACGCGGTTGACTTCATTATGAATTATACAGGTAAAATAGATTGTTGTTTTACGTTTCAAAATTGCATGAGAACATTTCTACCCTTCAGTGAACATCACCAACAGTCTTGAGAAAAAAATTGCCCAGTGTTTCGGATATTTTGATATACTAGATAATAAAACAGCTGAAATTGAAACAATCGGAAATATCTTAAGATTTATCGGTTGCGCACCTACTGAAAAGGAAGTTCAGGACGTTATAGCAGCTAACGAAGATCCAGATAATAAAGGGAGTATACATCTGGCAAAATTTCTTCCGTATGTTTGTCAATTGCTTACGGACAAAAAGTAATATCCACAATTTAGCTTTATGGCAGCGCTTACTAAAACTTTTAATTACAGGCTGCAACCGGCTACGCCTGAGCAGTTACTTGAAGCTTTTGAGGAGTTAGATCCTGATTGTACTGGCTTTATATCTGCGGATTATATGGCCAAACTTATGACGGAGGAGGGAGAACCATTTTCTAAGGTATTCATTGTCGTTATACGTCACCCTTTACAAAGCAATCGGGTTATTTAATATTTAGCAAGAACTGGAAGTGATGATGAGGACAGCTGCTGATTCCCGCACTGGGTTAATTGATTATATGTATTACATGAATCAACTGATGGTGAGGATTTATTGTCATGTTTTATCCTTGCGCGAATTCTGTTACGTACATATATTTTAAGGTGATCGAACAACCGTCCGTTTATGAAATGGCTGCAAAAATTGAGGCTGACAGAATTGCAAGTCAGCCTGTACGAAAGTCCATGATTGATTTTAATCGACTCAAATCACTCGTATAATAAGCGGTGTTATCCGTTATTAAAAATTACTTTTTAAAAAATTGTTTGTCGTAAATGATTTATACTTATTAACAAATTTTTTTCGTAAACGTTGGTGTATATTACATTACTCTGCTTTTTGTTCTTATTGACTGCGACAAAGGCTGTCACCAAAGAGGGCCTTTTTAGCTGGTAGAAGTTTGCAATTTTTTTTTTATAAACAAGCAACTGAAATTTCAATAAGGATTACATCATTGCATGGACAATAATTTTAGAATGCCTTTTTTTCTTTTTTTGTTCAAATGTGTACGTAAGTTTCGAAAAAATACCAAGCAGCTCTTAAAATTGTCTTACTCTTTCCAGTTTTTTTAAACACTAAATCGAATGCTTCATTTTTGAAAGTTTATCAATTAGAACTAAATATACCTGTTTTGCATGTGTTGTGTTGGTAAATGGGCTATTTCTTTTGTTGAAACGTCGTGTTTTAGCGAAAGTCATTTTTTCGCACCGCTTTTGCAGATCAAACACTAATATGTTGTTACGATATGTACTCATAAAAACGAGGTGAACGTGACAAACGAGCAAGCGGCAAACGCAGTTATCGATTCACAGTAGCCATGACATTTTGCTATACACTTGCACAATTAAAGAAAATAGCCAGAAATGAAAAAAAACGGAATTGAGAGTCACACGTTGAAAGTGGACTTCAGGCGCACAAATAAACATAGAGAGTCATTCTTTAGCCGAACCACACGAATGTGGAATGTTCTGCCTGATCATGTGTTTCCTGGTCGTTGTGATGTTCAGACATTCAAGAGCAATATACATCGACACCTCCTTTCCTTATCCACTTCCTCTTCATCCGATCGCACTGTGCTCTGACATTTAAGGGTACTTCGAAAACCCCTTTTGTGCGCGCGTTAGTGTAAAAAAATAAATAAATAAATAAATAAATAATAATTAATAAAAAAATTAAAAAAATTGTTACGATATTAGACTAAAAATGCTGGCACTGTTTTTTTTTTTAGTTTTTAAACCACATTTATTTTCCTAAATCTTTTTACATATATAATATTAGGGGTAAATGTTAAACCCTCTTCTACAATCACAGTCCTTAAATTAATTTACTGGCTCTATGCGAACTCTCTAAATAACACATTACGACTTGATTTTTATTTATGCCTTTCGGCGTACATCTTCTTTTTTTTCTTATATATATATGAAATACGTCATATATTAGAGGGACTCGTCGTTTACATCTATATGTGTACATTATTGTTATAATTTTTTTTTCATAGAATAAAATAGCTACAAAATTAGTAATAATGCTGGCACTGTATTTACTGAGAAATGCGCATTAGAAATTTGCAACAACCGTCATTGGCATTCTGTACTTGGGCATAACATAACATCGCGTCTGATTGCGAACGCGCAAAATACAAATAAAGTTAAAACTAAATACGGAGAACAAAAATGAAAATATTTGTGGGAATAATCTCAAAAAAAAGTTCGGTAAGAATGAATATACCTGTAAACTCGATTTATTAATTCAAGTTTATTTAAATATAACCATCTATCCGTTAATTTTCTTATCTATGTTGATGTGCAGCGTCTGACTGCTTGACTTGTACTGATACCAACTCCACAACTACCGCTGCTTATATTCGCCTTTTTGTCTCCTTTCCCTCGTTCGCATGTTGTCACAGGAACAAGGAGCCAGAGTATAAATGCGCGATGCTCAGTCTGCCAGTCGGGGGGTCACTTCGTATCTGCATCTGTACCTGAACACAGTTGGTCCTATCATCTGTATCTGAGCACAGTAGTGAAAGTATAATTCAAAGTAAAAATTCAATTCAAAGTAAATTCAAAGTGTTAATCGAAATATAATTCGAAATAAAATTCAAAGTGCCGTATATGCTGTGCAGTAATGCACCAGCCCAAGAATATTTAATAAAGCGAAAAAGAAAGGCTATCGACTTTCTCCGCAACCCCCCTAAAAAGACGCCAGCTGTCTTGGACAATATTCAAAACATGACCTTAACACAGGATCAAAGACTCCAGCAGGCCCTGGATCACATCAAGGCCCAGGAGAAGCTCATCAAGGAATTAACCAAGAGAATCGACGAATTGGAAAGCAGCTCTGCAAATTTTCCTGAAATGCTGGACGAGTCTGACATGGAGGAGCAACCGTCTCATCTATCAGCACCAGCTGCCAAGCCAACACCAAATATCTCCAGTATCCAAAAAATGTCTGGAAGTCAACAACAACCGAAACCCCAAATAAATAACGCCGCTGCCAATGGAAGAGTTCCAAAGAACGAAAGGCCCCCACAAATCAACATCAAAAAGGTAAATAACATCAAGCAAGTTATTCAGCTTCTGGAGAGCGCCCTGGGGCACCAGAATTTTACCACCAGATCGAGAGGTGACAACGTGTCCGTAACACTCTCCTCTTTAAAAGACCACGCGCTAGCTGAAAAAGCGCTTATCTCGAATAAACTGGAGTTCTTCACCTTCCTCAGGGCGGATGTCAAACCGAAAACGTTTATAATACGGCACATCGACCCTGCTTGGACTAATGAAGAAATAAGCGCGGAATTGACGAGACTAAGTCCTGACTTGAAAATATCCAAAGTCGACTACTACCAAACTCCTCACATGAGGGCGAGCAACATATTCAACCTACGGATCATCCAATTGGCACCAACCGAAGACACTAACAAACTAAAACAGATCAAATATCTGTTCACCCACAAAATTCAGATAGAGATACCTCACAAGCAGGAGCTTCTCCACTGCAAGCGCTGTCAGCAGTCAGGTCATCTTTCATCTTCCTGTCATCTACCAAGACGATGCGTAAAATGTGCACAGGAGCATGAACCAAACCAATGCAAAGTCAAGCCACCGGGTGAGGAACCAGAACGTATACACACGGAAAATCCGGATGGCTCCATTTCTGTAAAGGAAGTGTCAGTTGAATGCTGCAATTGTGGTGGACCGCATCCAGCAAACTTCACAAAATGCCCGCACAAGCTACGCTTACTGAAGCAGAGAGTGCCTCCAACCAAAAACATCACTGGCCAACTTAAGCAACCAACAGCAACAGTTACTACAACAACGAAATCGAAATCCTATGCGGAAATTACCAGAGGAAACAACGCACCCTCATCACAACCAGGAACAAACCTAGGACTCGACATCATGGGATACATCCGAGAGTTGCAAGCTCTCTTACCGACGCTAAATGGATTAAGTAACTTCGAAAAAAAAGGTCAGATACTTTCTCTTATAACCTCACATATATTATCCCAAAATGTCTAAGTTAAGTGTAGTTGCCCTCAATGTAGATTCCATTTCGTCAAACATACGGAGGCATCACCTCCGACTGCTAGTGAAGGAGTTTTCTCCAGACGTCCTCCTTCTTTGTGAAACCTGGCTCAAACCCAACTCTCGCATTTCTATTCCAAATTACCAACTTGTTTCAACTCCTCGAATTGACGGTGCAAGAGGAGGTACCGGTATCCTTATTCATAAAAGATTCCAATTCAGTGAAGTCAAATTTAGAAACATCTCCTGTGTCGAATACACCGCTGTCAAACTGCTTTGTGACAACAACAAAGTCTTGGTTCTAGTAGCCATCTATTTACAACCCAAGAGGTACCCTAACTTCCCATCTTCAGACTTCGATGAAATATTCCGTCAATCCCACCCCCACTCATTCATCATCGGAGGCGACTGGAATGCCCGTCATACCGCCTTCAACGACACCGCTTGCAATAAATTTGGCAAACAATTGCTTGCTTTCCTACCTCTCCACCCCTACGTCTATATCGACTCCCCTACGGAACCTACTCATTGCTCCAGCTCTACTCAATCAACTATAGACTTCTTCTTAAAATCTGCGATCCTACGCTCTGTATCTCCCCCTACTGTGTCGCACTTCTTCCCCTCTGACCATGCCTCCATCCACTCGGTAATTGACCTTGGCCCCTTAAATCCGATTCAAACTCTCAACCCAGTCCATAATTTCGCCAGAACTAACTGGAGAAAGGTCAACAAATCCGTTGGCGATATGTTTCAAACGCTTCCCATCACTGATACGAATAACTTGGATCCTAACGAAATTGAAGAAGCAGCTTGTAAGATGGAAGGGATCTTACAGCAAGCCCTGTATTCTAATACCCCTTCAAGGATGCCACACTCCTTCGTAGGTAAACCACTTCCATATCTCACCCTCAAACTCATCTCATTAAAAAAAAAGCTCCGCCGAAAACTATTTCGAAGATTTTGTCCCCTCCTGAAAGTACAGGTTCAATTATTGTCTACCCTCATTAACCAGCAGTTAAATGCTTTCGTAGAGCAGAACTACATCTCCACTTTAAATAGTATCAGACCCGACCGTAATCTTTACAAAAACATCAATCGCCTTACAGGACGAAAAATACACACCTCAATAGACAGACTAATTGGTCCCAGAAATAATATTCTGTACTCTGATTCTGAAATAGCAAACTATTTAGCGGAACACTTCTCCCAAGTGCATAGGCAAAATGATAGCCTAGGCAACTCCGAGTTTGAGGAAGTGGTCAACCGTTATACATCCCATGAACTAATCTCCTCATTCACTCCATTCATAACTGAATTTAATAATGACAATAGAGCATCTCAACCCACCGATACAAACTTCTTTTTGCAACCGCAGGAATTTAACCAAATGATATCTTCTCGTGGCAATAAAAACTCAACCGGCTTGGACAAAATTCCACATGTGCTTTTCAAAAACCTCAACCCTTCAAATCGGCTATACATCATGACCCTGCTAAACCACATAATAAATGCTGGTCACATACCGGAGTCTTGGAAAACTGCCATAGTCATCCCCATTAAAAAATCAGGCGCATCCCTGATGGCGGCCAATTTTCGACCCATCTCACTACTTAATAATTTAAGCAAATTACTTGAATTAAAAATTCACCATTACCTACTCTCCTTCGCGGAAACTAACTCATTACTCCCTGATTTTCAATTCGGTTTTCGTGCACAGCACTCAACATGTCACGCTCTCCTCAAGTTTACTCACGACATCACTATGGCTCTTAACGACCAGTGCCCCACTGTGTGTATCTCCCTTGACATATCCAAGGCTTTCGACTGCGTGTGGACTGCGGGTCTTCTGTACAAATTACATTCCACGTATCGTCTCAACAATCACACTTCCAAGTTTCTCTACTCGTACCTATCAAATAGGAAATTCATGGTCAAGATAAATTCCACCCTTTCCCAGACGTACTCAATAACAGCAGGAGTCCCCCAAGGATCCATTCTGGGCCCCCTCTTATATTTACTATACACATCTGATATTCCTCAACCCGTCTCACCGAATACTCGAATCCTCAACTACGCAGACGATACCCTTGTCTACTCCAGCAGCAGGCTCGTATTATCTGCCAGAAACCGCGTAAATGAATTCCTCCAAATTCTTTCCTCCTACTTCCTTAAATGGAAGATCCGCTTAAACCCCAACAAAACTCAGATGACTGTATTTAAAGGTAGAAACGTTCACTGTACCAATAACACGGTACGTAACCATTCAAAAATCCAACTGAACCTCTGCAACACCCTCATAAAACCATCTAAATCACTAAAATACTTGGGCATTACTTTCGAAAATAATCTCTCTTTCACGACTCACATAAACAATGTCATCCGCAAAGCGGGGATACAGCTGAACCTTTGTCGGAAAGTAATGTGGAAGGCAGATGGTCTCTCTCAACAAGTCAAACTTCTACTTTATAAACAAATCATCAGGCCCACACTTACTTACGCTTGTCCCATCTGGTTCCATATCTCTCCCTCTCAAATGGAAAAACTTCGTATCTTCGAAAGGAAGTGTTTTAGACTAATCACAGGGCTACGTCGACAGCGCGACTCCCACAAATATATCAGAAGCCTTACGCTATACCACTCCGTCGGCCTGGAGAGATTGGATAGAAGGTTCCTGGAATTGTCGATAAGATTCATTGAAAACCTGTCAGCCAATCCAAACCCTCTCATCAATTCCCTTAGCCTCCCCAGCCACAATGCATCAAATCCCTATCTTCATGCACTCCATTTAAAGGCTCTCTTCTACGCAGGAAGATTAGTAAATGATGCGAACGAAATCATCTACCATAACAGGATAACCGATCTTAACCACTTCAAATACTCAAACATTCAACCCTTTTCTCGGGTTCTTTCCTTTAACGAGCAGTCGGTGGAGAGACCTCCCTCTGCCGCTCCCTTCCCTCCTTAGGGTATGTACAGTACGAAATCTCAACTTAAGCTTAAGACAAGGCTAATTTGTTCTAAATGACTATATGTGAATTTATTTAACTACCTTAGATATAAGCTAGATTTAAATAGAGATAAGTAGTTTTAAGAATATTTATTGTAAACATTGACAATCCATCCTGGTTTTCATGACCTTTCCAGGAGACCTACTAATAAATTGTATCTTATAGATCTCCTTAGACGTAAGACCTCAAATTAAATATTACTTGGAAAAATGTTCTAGACATTGTAAGTAAATTTGTCACAACTTAGTTAAGTTAGCTGTAAACTTATGTATCTAAACTTTTAATGGTCAATAAAGACAGCGTTTTATAACTAAAAAAAAAAACTGCCAGTCGGCAGTCGTGGGCTGCTAGTCGGCCGTCGTGTGCTGCTCCGTCTCCAACATTCCGCCCACCTTGAACTGTCGGTTCAACCGTCTCATCCTCTGCAACCGGGAGTAGTACTAACTTCGTAACGGGTCGCTTAAGGGTGCCCCCCTGAATCTTTACGGTTGCCACCAGCACCTTGCCATCTCTGCCAGGATGAAGCTCGTTAACCCTTCCCATGGGCCAATAGGTCGGAGATAGTTGCTCGTCCTTCAGAAGCACCACGACCGGATTTCCTAGGTTTGGTTCCGGATGATACCATTTGTTGCGAGCCTGCAACGTGTGGAGGTATTCGTTCTTCCACCGGTACCAAAATGCTCGATGCAACGCCTGCAAGTACTTCCATCTGGACCGCCAAGTGATTGTTGTCTCTCCCGGATCGACTTCCGGGACGCTCATAGCCGGTCCTCCAACTAAGAAATGACTGGGGGTCAACACCTCGGGATCGCCAGGCTCTGTTGGCAGGACGACCAGCGGTCGGGAATTCAGACAAGCCTCGATCTGGGCCAACACGGTAGTGAGCTCCTCGAACGTCAGAAACGCATTTCCAATAGCTCGCTTCCGGTGATGTTTCACGGGCTTGATTCCTGCCTCCCACAAGCCACCAAAGTGGGGAGCTGCCGGGGGAATGAATCTCCAAGTGATGCCGTTGGTGGCCAACTCCGTCATGATCCGGTCCTGGGTAGCCTTCCGGTTTATGTGCTCATAAACTTCTCGCAGTTCTCGGCATGCCCCAACAAAATTGGTACCATTATCACTCCATAAAGTGTGACAAAAACTCCTACGCACGAGAACTCTCCTTAATGCTGCCAGGAAAGCCTCGCTGGACAGCTCGTTAACCGCTTCGTGTATTGCCTTGGTTGGCAAGCATACGAAGAGACAGATGTAGCCTTTGACTCGCTTCGCGCTGCGTCCTTTCCATGTCCGAAGAGTGATAGGACCTCCATAATCCTGGTCGGTGTTACTAAATGGCCGTGCGGGATTAATCCTACTGGCTGGCAATGCGGCCATTTGTTGAGATAGCACCCGTCCCTTGTGACGAACGCAAACCGCGCATTCAGCGATGATCCTCCGGACAAGTCCTCGACTCCCTATGATCCAGTACTGGGAGTTAACTGCGGATAGCAGTAACCGGCTTCCAGCGTGCATCAGCCTCAAGTGCAAATCTCTCACGATAATCCTTGCCAGGTGAGGTTGCCGATGTAAGATTGGTGGATGTCGGCGTTCGTATTCCATCTTTGTTGCTTCTAGTCTTCCGCCCACCCTGAGGGTACCTTGGTCATCGATGAATGGGTTGAGCGCAATCAGTTCGCTTTGTCTTGATACTTGAATTCCGGCTCTCATGGGCGTTAGGTCCGCCTTCCGCCACGCTAATGTTCGTACCGTTCGAGTGAAGCTGGAGACTCTTCTTGTTATAGACAGCTCCTCTTGCTGTATTACGAAATACGATGCCCTTCGTTCCTGGAGGTCTACCGGTGTTCCGGTGTCCGCCTCTCGGACTTCATGAGCGGGCGTCCGGGGCAACTTCAGCTCCTTGTCTCGCAGAAAAGCGGGTCCTCGCCACCACAGCTCTGCCCGGTGAGCTCCTTTGCTTTAAGGCCCCTTGATAAGCAATTTTGGTGGCCTTTAGATTGGTGTGGTGTAGATTGCTGCCCCATAGGCGGTGGGGGCAAAGACTGTTGCGGAACAGATTGCTGCTGCATACTTTGCTGTGTCATATGCTGTTGTGGCACCGATTGCTGAGTCATAGGCTGTGGCAAGGTTTGATGAGAGACATGCCGCTGTGCCATAAATTGTTGTGGCATGGATTGTTGCGGTACAGACTGTTGTGCCATTGATTGCTGTGGTATAGACTGCTGTGGCACAGACTGCCGTGGTACAGACTGTTGTGGCACCGACTGTCGTCGTACAGACTGTTGTGGTACAGACTGTTGTGGCACAGACTCTTGTTGAATAATTTGTGGTTGCAACGATTGTGGCTGTTGCAAAGTTTGATGCTGTTGCAGTGGTGGTGGTTGTTGTTGAATTTGCATTTGCCCATTCGGCGGAGTCCCTGAATTTGAATAAGGTTGTGAAGATATCTGATAAGAACTCTGTGGTTCATTTGTTACTTGAGAGGTTATGTACGTAGTGTTTGTGGCGCCAGAGGAATAGGATTGCTGAGTTATATTAGAAGTAGGTGGTGAATTATAATTTTGGAATTTTTGTTGCTGTGGTTGTGTGGAAGATGATGGAGAAACACCGAGTTCATTTCCACCTTGATACACCGATGTCGGAACATAAGGAGCTTGCTGATAATTCGTATTCGCAGCTTTACCGTTGCCGACATCGTTATATGTAGGAATATTTATTGGCAGTGTACCCTCTAATGGGTCGACTTGTTGGATGACAGTGCAGGAATGTTGTTCCTGATCGAGCAGAGCTGGTCCACTCCCTGCGATTACCCAGCCGAATATGGTGTTCTGCGCCATCATTTTACTATCGGGATCCATCAGTCGTCCATCGCGCAGGATCTGGAAGATAGTGTCCGAACCCAGCAACAAGTCAATGGGTCTTGATTTGTGGAATAGCGGGTCGGCCAACGCCAGCGATGAAAAGCTTCTCCAGTCATGTTTCAGTGACCTTGAGGGCAGATCTGAAGTCAATCGTCCCATCACCAATGCCGTTATCCGAATACTTGTTTCCCCTGTTCGGGCTTTCAGCAGCATCTCGACCTTTCCTCGGCTGAGTTGTGGATTCGCTTCCCCTATGCCACTTATCTTCACCTTCGCCTGCGTGCGTCGCAGGCCCAACCGCTGAATGAATGATTCTCGGACTAAGGATGTGGTCGAGCCTGAGTCCAGCAGCACCCGGCAAGGAACCAACTGGTTTCTGTCGTCCATCACCGTTACTATTGCTGTAGGTAGTAGTGAATCCTGGGTTTGTACTGTCGCGCAAGATCCCTCTGATGGTCCAACCTTTGGTGATAACGTCGGAACGTCTACGGGTTGATGCAGCAGAGAGTTGTGCCGTCCGTTACACTCTCGACAGTTACCTCTCTCACATTTGTCAATGCTGTGGTCGGGGCTGAGGCAATTTCTGCATAGCTTGTGGCCGCGGACAAACTGATCTCGCTGTAGAGCTGAGAGATTCCTGAATGCACTGCATCGGAACAATGGATGGGGCTGCGCGCATCTGGGGCACTTAGCCGTCCCTGGTGATGTGATTGCCGAGTACGCCTTCCTGGGTGGGCCGGCTGCTATACCTCTGTCCCGAACAAAGTGACCCTTTGAATAGTTCTTCGCTGTCGGGAGGCTCTCTAGCTCAGTGAGGCAGGCTTCCAGGAATTCAGTCAGCTCCTCGAATGTCGGCATCTCGTTCCTGCTTGTTTCTCGAGCCCATAACTGCCTAGTCTCACTATCGAGCTTCTCGACTGTGGTGAAAACTAGCCAACAACTCCAGTGCTCCACTGGTAGCTCCAAGGCTCGCAAAGCCCGAACCTGCTCGAAGAGGCCGTTGATGAATCTGCGGAACTCCGTAGCACCTGGTGATTGCATAGCTGGAATCGTCATTAGTGCTCGTAGATGTGCATCCACGATGAGCTTCTTCTTGTCATAGCGCGTGACCAGTGCAGCCCAGGCCTCCAGATAGTTTGCCGCCGTGACCGGAACATTGCGAACCACTGATAGTGCGTCCGCTCTTAACGAAGTCCGGAGAAATTGGAATTTCTCGACTGCTGATAACTGGGGGTTGTCGTGGATGAGTGGTTGGTACAGGTCACGGAACGTTACCCACTGCTGGTAATCCCCATCGAAGGTAGGCACGTCGATATGCTTCAATTTGACCGCTCGGGTGGTCGCTCCACTCGTAGAATCCGTTGCTGTCGGTTCCGTGGATCGCGTACCCAATTGTTCCACCAAGCTGTTTATGAGCCTCTGGCTGGCATTCATGGTGTCAAGCAGCCTCTCCATTCCTGGTTGCTCCGCTGTTAACGTTGTAGTAGGTGCCGTTCCCAGGGTGTCTCCTGAAGTATCCAATGCGGTGGCGTCCGTGCTTGTTGTTGACACGTTCAAACGCTGGGTGAGTCTGCCTTGCAGCGAAAAGTATCGTTCCTCGAAGGCTGCTCGCTCCTCGTTCTCCCTGTCGATGTCCAGGTCCGGATCGTTCTCCTCGATGCTTTCCTGGAGGCGCTCAAAGGATTTAAACGCATCTTCCAGCTTGCTTAGTCTGCATGCGACTTCCTCTCTGGTCACTTCATTCGCCTTGGTCGCGAACTCCTCCAAACGCGTGAGGAATCCCTTAAGGACTCCTCGTCTTCGTTTGCTTGCCGGAACAGTCTGATCCGCCATTGCCTTGCTTGGCGAATCACTGGTAGCCATTGTGGTTCAGCTGCCTTCCTTTCGATGCTTGTGGATCGAAATTGCCACTAGCTACTTGAATCCGATGCTTGTGGATCGGCTGTAGCTTACGCAACTGAGTGCGCTGCTGTTTGCTACTGGCTGGTTAGGCTGCACGACCGTCTGTCTGCTTGGTCGCAGAGGGTGTGCTTCAATGCGTTGTAGTTGAAACGCTTGGATCCCACGTTGCACAGCTTGTGTTGTCCAGTCGGCAGCTGCTGTGTTTCCCTCGATGACTTGCTCCGGGTCGAAGGACCAATTTGTAAACTCGATTTATTAATTCAAGTTTATTTAAATATAACCATCTATCCGTTAATTTTCTTATCTATGTTGATGTGCAGCGTCTGACTGCTTGACTTGTACTGATACCAACTCCACAACTACCGCTGCTTATATTCGCCTTTTTGTCTCCTTTCCCTCGTTCGCATGTTGTCACAGGAACAAGGAGCCAGAGTATAAATGTGCGATGCTCAGTCTGCCAGTCGGCAGTCGTGGGCTGCTAGTCGGCCGTCGTGTGCTGCTCCGTCTCCAACAATACCACATCCCAACACTATGAACACAAAAGGCGATATTGCCAACAATTGGACTTGTTTCCGGTAACAATGGGAAAATTATCAAATAGTAGCAGATGTAACAACTCAATATCACATGACCTAAAATTGGTTTCTGTTCAAAGCGACGTTCCTGTCAAAACTAGTATGCTTAATTATGTGGTAAGAACATGTGATGTAAAATTTTGCAGTAATCCTAAATCACTACTCTGACCCAATCCCCCATTATTATATAAAAAAACCCATCGACAATTACCTCAATCATCACCCTCGATCAGTACCCCCAATTGAATCGCGCGACAAATTAAACCAAATGTTCATTTGCCGCACATTCAATTCCCTTTAATTCTAACATCCTGAAGTGCATATTTTCAAATGATTTTCATGATTACCTTCCGGGAATTTGTTCAAACAAATTCCCATACCCTTCCAATTGAAGCCCACAGAAAATCTTGTTTGTGCTTCTTGGAATCTCATACACATTTTCTGGCATCTATCTCTAGAGATAGAGAGTATAAAAGGGCGGCGCATTTTAGATTCAAGATCAGTCTTGTACGGGAGTCTTGCGTTCTTGACCCTTCTCTCTTTCGATCTCTTCGGATCAGATCACCACAATTTCTTCTTCAGTACAAAACTGAAGAAAGCACCCTTCCCAACAATATTCTCCTTTATAATAGAGGATTCTTTGACCCATCCCATAGGGTCTACTGCTGACACACTACAAACACGCACAAAAGTACAAGACAGCACAAACACACACACATACATACCCACCAAAGCGCAGATTATCAGATGCCAAGGACGTGATCTGCGTTTACTACCGCACTCAAGACCTACCGGTCTTGTACGATTTCTTTCCCACCATCAACTTTTCGATATTCACAGAATATTTAAATACGAATAGGAGGTACTACGATTATACTACAGGACAGGGTGAAATATCTTGGAGCGATTTATACCCCATAAATGAATTTCATCAAACATGTGACCCACATTCTTCAAAGGGCACTCGGTCAGTCTAAGCAACAGTACAACATATTGAAGTGGAGCAACACAGTTGACACCAAAGTTAATCTTCTCTGCTACAAGCTGTTAATCCGATCCGGAATATCATACACCTTTCCCATATGGTCTTGTATATCTTCGGCTCAATTCGATTTTTCGAAAGGAAACTCCTCAGAAGATGCACCAACCATGCTAGAAGGCCTGACGATCGCCATTACCCGAACTGTCACCTATACGAGGGTGGCTCCATTTCTCCTATCGACAAGTACTTACTACAATTAGCATACAAATACCTCGAAAGCATTCAGAACAACGAGAACCTACTTGTGCGGGAGTCGCGTTCTTGACCCTTCTCTCTTTCGATCTCTTCGGATCGCACCACCGCAATTTCCTCTTCAAAACAAAACTGAAGAACGCACCCTTCCCAACAACATTCCGCTCTATAATAGAGGATTCTTGGACCCATCCCATGGGGTCTACTGCTGACACACTACAAACAAGTACGCATAGTACA
Organism: Microdon myrmicae; assembly: GCA_963931805.1. Taxonomy (NCBI): domain Eukaryota; kingdom Metazoa; phylum Arthropoda; class Insecta; order Diptera; family Syrphidae; genus Microdon; species Microdon myrmicae. The sequence goes on along the minus strand of OZ007497.1, from coordinate 27,818,352 downwards.
AGACAGCACAAATACGCACAGACACATCGATCAAAGCGCAGATTATCACACGCCAAAGGCGTAATCTGCGTTTACTACCGAACTGAAGACCTACTGATCTCATGTGATCTCTTTCCCACCATCGCCAGATCCAAGTAGTTAGAGAACTACCTAACGGATGTGGGTGATTCTGGTTATCTATCGCAAGGTGACGAGAAGCCAGAGACAAGTTGTAGGACACATTTGTCCTTGTCTCGCTTAAGTCGGCCTCTCGGCACTCCATTTCTTTATTTATTTTTTTGATTGAGGATCAGTCATCAATCAAAATTGTCAGTGACCATTTTTATTTCGTATCCACTGCCACCAAACAGCCGATCAAGCCATCAACGAAATATCAGCGCACTCTGTTGCGCAAGCTACACCTGATCCACAAGCATCGGATTCAAGTAGCTAGTGGTGAATTTTCGAATCGCAAGCATCGAAAAGGAAAACCAATTCGCAATGGCTACCAGCGATTCACAGAGCAAGTCGACAATGGCGCGTCAGACTGTTCAGGCACTAAATAGGAGACGAGGAGTCATCAAGGGATTCCTTACGCAGTTGGAGGTGTTCGCAAAGAAGGCGAATGAAGTGGCTTCACGAAAGGAAGTCACAAGCAGATTGTTTAAACTGGAGGAAGCATTTAAATGTTTTGAGTCCCTCCAAGAATGCATCGAGGAGATGGACCCGAACCTGGAGGTCGACAAGGAGAGTGAGGAACGATCAGCCTTTGAGAACCGATACTTTTTGCTGCAAGGCAGGCCCACTCAGCCGCTAGACGCATCAACAGGCACAGGCACCACCGCATTGGATATTTCAGGAGATACCCTGGGATAGGCAACTACTCCAACGTTAACAGCGGAGCAATCTGGAATGGAGAGGTTGCTTAATACGTTTAGTTTCAGCATAATAATGAACACCTCCGTGGAACAACTACTTACCCTGTCAGCGGACCTGACAGCATCGGATTCAAAGGGTAAAACGGCAACCTGAGCGATCAAGCTAAGGAACATCGACGTGCCTACCTTCGATGGGGACTATAAACAGTGGGTAACGTTCCGGGACATGTACAAACCGCTCATCGAAGCTAACCCCCAGTTATCAACGATAGAGAAATTCAAATTTCTCCGGACTTCCTTGGGAGCGGACGCATTGTCATTGGTTCACAATGTTACGGTCACGGCGGCGAACTATGGGCTACATTAATCTCGTGGTATGACAAAAGGAAGATAATCGTGGACACACATCTCCGATCACTCATGTCGATTCCAGCTATCCATATATCAGCTGCTGCGGAATTCCGCAGATTTATCAACGGCCTCTTCGAGCAGGTTCGGGCTTTGCTGGCATTAGAGCTGCCAGTGAAGCACTGGGGTTGTTGGCTAGTCTTCATTACAGTCGAGAAGCTCGATAATGGGACCAGGCAGTTGTGGGCTAGGGAAACCAGCAGGAACGAAATGCCGATATTCGAGGAACTGAATGAATTTCTGGAAGCCCGGCTTACCGAACTAGAGAGTATGCCAAGAGCGAAGAACAGTTTCAACGGTCACTTTCTTCGGGACAGAAGAATAGCAGCCGGTCCACCCAAGAAGACGTACTCGGCAATAACATCACCAGTGCCGGCTAAGTGTCCCAGATGCGCGCAGCCGCATCCATTGTTCCGATGTGGCGCATTCAGAATCTCTCAATTCCACAGTGTGATCAGTTTGTCTACCGGCATAACTTATGTAGGAACTGCCTCAGCACAGGTCACAGCATTGGCAAACGTAAGAGAGGTAACTGTCGAGTGTGTAACGAACGGCACAACTCTTTGCTGCATCAATCAGTGGATGTTCCGAGGTTATCGCCAGAGGCTGGACCATTGGAGGGATCCTGCGTGGCAGTACAAACAAGCCCAGGACTCGCTGCTTCCTACGGCAATCTTAACTGTGGTGTGTGACAGAAACCAGTTGGTTCTCTGTCGGGTGCTTCTGGACTCCGGTTCAACCACATCCTTAGTCCGGGAATCATTCGTTCAGCAGTTAGGTCTGCGACGTGTCCAGGCGAAGGTCAAGGGAATCCACAGGTCAGCCGAGGAAAAATCGAGATGCTGCTGAAAATTCCAACAGGAGAAACCAGCGTTTGGGTAACGGCATTGGTGCTGAGGCGGTTGACTTCGGATCTGCCGTCAAGGTCACTGGAGCGTGACTGGTGAAGCTTGTCGTCGCTGGTGTTGGCTGACTCACTCTTCTATAAATCAAGGGCCATTAAGTTATTGCTGGGGTCGAACACTATCTTTCAGGTCCTGTCCGATGGACGACTGATGGATCCCAACAGTAAAATGATGGCTCAGAACACCATATTCGGCTGGGTGATCGCATGAACCGGTTCTGTCCGATTAGGAACAATATTGTTGCACTGTCACCCATTAGGTCGAATTAATAGAGGGGCGGCTGAGGACCTTCTGGGAGATGGAAGAGGTACTAGAGATGAATGAGCGTTTAACAGAAGAAGGGGGGAAGACAATGACATATTTTGGTTCGAGGTGGAGATGCTGTTCAAACATTTCCCACCGCCATTGGGCTATTCCAGAAAAGCCGCTATCCAAAGGCTTCTTTCCATGGAGAGGCGATTCAGGCGAAACCAGGAGCTAGGCTATCAGTATGCTGAATTCGTGAGAGTACCAGGACATAGGTCACATGCAGCGGGTGACCGAAGAAGACCCAAAAATACCGGACAACCAATGCTGCCATTTGCCGCACTATGCAGTACTTAAAGCCGAGAGTGAAACCACCAAGCTCAGGGTGGTGTTCGATGGTTGTCGGGCCACAAGCAATGGAACATCTCTTAACGATCACCTGACTGTTGGACCCTCCTTGCAGTCGGAACTCATTTCAATATTGACCCGGTTTAGCAAGCATCCCACAGCCTTTGGCTCGAACATCGCCACGATGCTTCACCAAATTTGAGTTCAGCCGTCGACTTCCAATTAATTGTTTGGCGGGACAACCCAGAGGAGGAGTACCAAACGTTCAAGTTGCTAACCGAAACATACGGAACGGCGCCCGCGCCGTCTCAAGCAACGCGTTGTTTGGTCCAGATTGCCGAAGAGATCGAACAATCGTGTCGGAAGGCGGCGCGAATCATCAGAGAGGACTTTTACGTGTCCGATTGTATATACGGAGTATAGTCCGTGGAGCAGGCAATCGGGTTGGTGGGTCAACTGACGGAACCTCTTAAGAGCGGAGGATTTCCGCTACGTAAGTGGAAATCAAATTGCAACAAATTGTTGAAGTGGTTGTCGTCTGATTCGCAAGGCTGAAGAAATGTACCAGTTCATCACGAATGGGGGAACGAAGCTGCTTGGAGTGAATTGGCATTCAAGGGCACACTATTTGAGCTACAAGGTACAGAAGATGCCGGAGGTGTCAACACTCACGAAGAGGAAGGTCTTTGCCGCTCAAGTGGTGGTACCAAGCAAGCTGCAGAAACTGCGGCTTAAATGTGTCGATTTGGATGACCCCCTGAATGAAGAGACTCGGGGGGAGTGCAAGAAATACTTCGAGAGATTACCGGCGCCGGAGCTGGTGAAGATCCCACGTTGGTTGGGATATCCGAAGCCCCTTCAGTTACATGGGTTTTCGGACGCGAGCTAGAAAGCGTATGGAGCGGTCCTCTACGCTAGATTTGGGGAGGAAGGGGCTTCCCAGGTGCGTATCATCATCGCTAAGGTCAAGGTGGCTCCAGTTAAGCAGGTGCCCCCCTCCCGGAACTCGAATTATGTGGAGCCCATCTCTTGGCTTGGTTTTTTTCGTTCGTAAGGAAGGCACTTCAAGTTAGCGAGGTTCAATGCTTCGCATATGCCGATTCCACTATAGTGCTGCAATGGATATCGGATCATCCCAGGCGGTGAAAGATATTCATCGCGAATCGTACGTCGTACATTTTGGAAAGGTTGCCAAGAAGGCAGTGGCATCATGTACTGACTGTTTCAAATCCAGTGGTGAAGATCCGCGCTTCTTCGAGACAAGGAGCTGAGGTTGCTCCGGACGTCCATTTACCAAGCCCGATAGGCGGAGGCCGGAACACCAGTAGATATCGAGGAGCGAAAGGAATCATGTTTTGTAATCCAGCAGTAAAATCTGTTCATAACAAGAAAAATCTCCAGCTTCACTCGAGCGGTGGGGACACTGGCTTGTCTGAAGCGGTTCATCGATAACAGTAGCGGTTCATCGATAACAGTAGCTGCCGCGTGTGCGAATTCGATTTCTAAACTCAAGTACATTTAACTGATGGGGAACTGTTATGTTATTGCTTGGTATACGTCTGATGCATTTTCTTATTCGTTTTTCTTTTGGTGTTCTTCACTATTTGCTTGTATATTGTGTGCGTATCTGTTAGAAGCGCCACACTTCCACACGTTGTCGGCTCGCAACAATTGGTATCACCCGGAACCAAACCTAAGAAATCCGGTAGTGGTGCCTCTAAAGCACGAGCAACTATCTCCAACCCATTGGCCCATGGGAAAGGTTGTCTAGCTTCGCAACTGTGAAGATTCGGGAGGGGGGGGGGGGGGAGTTAAGCGACTCATCACGAAGTTGGCCCTGCTCCCGGTTTCTCAAGATGAGACGGTTGAAACGTCAGTTCAAGGTGGGGGGAATGTTGGAGACGGAACAGCACTCATCTGCCGACTGCCGGACTGAAGATCGGCTATTTATACCAATTGCTCTCTTTGTTTGTGTGATAAACATGCGAACGGGGGAATAGGGGCACAGCAGAGAATATAAGCGGCAGTTGAGGAGTTGAGTTGAGTACAAGCCAAGCAGTCACACCCTGCTAATCCAAAAACAAGGAGATCTTAACAGATTGGAAAGGGCTTGCTCCACCAATATGTATAAAGGCACAATTAAACCAACTAAATTAGTAATTCACCGTCTTTAAGATAAAACGAGTTTACACCCTCTTTTTTCGTAACTTCGATATCATTATAAGGCTTGACATTTACAAGACACTTGTATGTTTTGTTGCCTCTGTTTCCGACGTACTTCACATACAGGACATTGTGTAAAGTTTTGGAGCAATAAAACATCTCAACGGTCGCATCAGGCTCCGTTTTTCCATCACTACCACTATGATATGCACTACATTGCCTCTCGTGTCTAACGTTCCACTCTTCGTACTCTGCTGTGTCACTTCGTATTTCCCAATACTCACACTCTTTGCTGTATTTTGATTTTGTAAAAAATGTCTAACTTTTCCAGTAAACCATCCGATCTGACTAACACATCCAAATCGAATCAACTTGGCAGCGGCCAATGGTGATCGAGGAAAGGGTTCAATGGGAGAATTTCCCAAATGCTGCATAGGGACGCGTACAATGCCCCTTTTTCCTGCAATACAAACAACGATCGGCCGACACCTAATCAAACAAATGTACGAGCATCAGGGGCTGCAGGCAATGTGGTCATAAATCATCGATGATCCACGCCTGAGAACGAAATAGGTTTTTGTTTCAAAGTAAACAAAAACGCTATTTCAAGGGTCAAATGATGAGATGTACAACGTCCATGGTCTGCCAATGTTGCATTGGATCGTCATGGTATTTATCTATGAGTTCAAGGGAACTGCCGCTGTAGGCGATACATACTGGTGATGCTAGTTCAACCGGAGATTTGGGTTATGTTTGCTTTAGCCGTATGGCTCTGGAGCACTAGGATGGAAATTATTCATGGACTTTAAGTCAACAGAAACCCCAGCGATGGTGGCTATATGGGTAGGTTAATGTGCTGGTGCATGGGTATGGTGGTGAGGGATTTGACCTGCAGATATGCGAGCAAATGTCTCACCCAGGGGAACCATGGACCAGCGGTTAGTAAACAAAACAAACGCAGTGAGGTACTATGTGTTTGCTTTGATTTGCTGGTGGGTCATCATAGGGCATGGCATGGGTAAGATTGCCTAAACAATGATCATATCCATGCCCAAATTCCATGATCGGTTGATAGCTGATAACGGGGAATTGTTGCAACTGTCGCGGACCTAAGGGTATAGGCGCGATATACAATTGTGAACTGTGGAACGAATATCGGCTACAGCTGTGTCAACAGATACGCTGGCCAGCGTGTATTTGTCGATTATAATTGCTGACAAGCTGAGCCGATAGGGGGATATTGAATGGTTCAAGTATCATGAACCAGAACAATTCGCCAATATGCATGCCAGGTTGCTTTCAGGTGGGAGATGCTGCAGGGGAGCTTACGCTGCCCCTTTGCAGGTAAGTAGAAAGACTTGCTTGGGAAGTGGGAGACAGGTGAAAGGGAATGGGTGGTTCTTGGGAAATGGCTTAAAGAACCCCCACAGTTTCCTTAAAGCTTTTGGGGATAATTTTGAGTCACGTTGTCTGAAATTCAATCAGCGTGAAATAAAAAAGAAATGTTTTACCTTTGATTTACAAGTTCAACTTTTCTTTATGTTTACCGAATTAATTCTTTAGAAGATTATAAATTATTTTATTTGTAGGTCTTTTTGTGTTTTTATTCTGAAGTTTGAGATAACGATACCAAAAATTGATAAATGTTATAGTCACCATAAAAATTAATCCGACATGTATATCTACTTAATAGAGGCAAAAAAGGATCTTACCCAAAGGTTTTTTTTTTCAATATTTTCTTAGGATTGTCAGGAATATTTATCTAGAAACCGATTGTGTAACGAACATTTCTCTCACAAAGATGGGCATTAATTTATGGAGAGGAATGATACCCTATACGCGTAGGTAGAATGTGTGTGCCAGTTACTTAAAATACATTTCTTTAATTTGATATTTACACAGTTTTTGACATTTCATTTTCTGTTATAGTTTAATATTCAACATTAAAAAAAATATTATAATATCTTTTACAATTTACTTAAATTTAGTGTTTGATGTCCAAATATCATTAGCACTCAAATTAAAATAACGCACACCAAAAATGCTCATTTCGAAAATAATCATCATCATCGGCACTACAACCGGGAACCGGTCTTGTTCTTATTTAGCACGTCCTGAGGCTTGTTAAATTTTTCATAATGATTTGTTTTTTCCGGGAAAGTTCATTAGTCTTGCGCCAGATTTCGAAAATAATACGCGTGTTTATTTCGGAAGCATTTTTTTATTACCAGACAAGGGGTGATTTTGCCTGGATTATATATTTATCACTATTTACGACTAAATCTACTCCAGGAATACTCTTTTCGCAAACGTCCTGTAGCGTTCTACGAACGCACAATTCCGCGCAGGTAAGGTTCCCACCTTCAAAGAACTTACTTACCTGAGAGCGTTGCACGCGCCTACAGACGCGTGTGCCAAAGTCCCACCATAGGGCCTGCAACCCGCAGCCAACGTTGAGACCGACACCAAAAAGCAAGGAACTGAACGACTCCAAAGCTTTTAATGCCAAGCTCAACATTCGTAAGTCATCATACCTGAAACAAAAAAGAAACATTCAATCCGCCTGCGCCCATGAACATTCCATTGAATCGGCAATTTCAAACGTCTATGCAATGCAAATTAGCCGACCAACGATGCACGTGCGAGTAGCTGTCATAAAGACCACCAAGTCTATCGGCAAACATAAAGAAATGGCAACCGTAATTATCTCAACGAGATAATTCAAATTGTATGAGGTTGAAAACCTACAAGGAAACTACTCCGATGCCACGGTGTCTGTTTGTATTTCACACCCATTAGAAAGATCTAATGGATTTCGGGTGTATTGACAAAAGTCAAACAAAACCCATGAACCATGCATCCATGCAAATTGCAGGATATCTTTCGGCCTTCGCGCCAGATGTGTTATGTAAATAAGGCGGCATACAATTGACAACCGTCGAACTGAATTTCGACCACCACCACGGATGGTGATAATGATGTTCGATGATGAGCGAGTTTCTTCTTTCAGGAATGAAAAATCACCCCTGGGATGTGATAACATGCTGCTAACAGAAATTCGGAAGTTCTGTTAGCAGAGCAAGTAGGAAAATTTTTCCATGTAGATACAGATACCAGTTTGGAATCTGGATATCTGTGTGGGCAGACAGACAGTCTGATTTTGATCGTCACCGAGACGAGTTTTCGTCAAGGAGCAGCGGTAAGGGCGGAGAGAAGGATACGCGAGCTTGAAGAAGTAAAGAAACGTTTCGAGTGTGTCGGAAGTTTAGTGTTATCGTAGATTCGATTAAAAGTTACGCGTCATTTATATCCATAACAAAATATAATTGTGCAACAGAAGGACGAATTCCAACCCTAAAATAAAAACCACGAAAAATGAACAAGGAATACAAGTGTTTTAATCGTCGCTATCATTTGCTCCGGTTTCGTTTTGTTTTCCTGCGAACAGTGTTCGGCGGAACACTGCATCATCGAGTACAGACCAACGATCCGCCAAAGTCCCTTTTTTGCGGCAATTAAATAAGCTGTATTTGGTCCCGGAATTTTATTAACACGTGCATTATCAAATAACACACCATAGTTGATGAATAATTAACTTTAGCCATAATTTAGTTAATTGGTGCCTTCAATGAGTCACTTGAAAATAGATAAAAAAATATTATCAAGCGATATCCATGGCCAGCATTTATTGGCACTTTGAGTGTTCTTAATTTTCGTTTTAAATCAGTTCGAAGCCCTTGGGTAAAAGGTCAAAATTTCAATAAAAACTATTTCCAGAAAGTATAAAATGTTTTGTCCCTTAGTCAGTAGGTTCAAGAGATTTTTTAGAACAATGAAGAAATGATTTTTTTCTACATGTGGTCTAACCTAAAGAATATTTGTACATTTTTCATATTGTTACTTATTTGATTTGATTCTCAGCTTTCCCTATACACATTTGGAATCAGTCCTTCATGCATAACACACCTTCATGCACAACTCACCGTAACTAAATAACTAATCTCCAATAGTAGCAATAATCTATTATGTTATTGTCTACGCCCATCTCGTGAGAAAAACATGCGTCAAAAAATCTACGTTTAATCAATGACTGGCCACTTTGTATTCCCTTATATATGATGTCAAACTACCCCCAAAGCACACAATGCTGTATTTGGTCCCAGAAATTTATTAACACGCGGATTATCAAACAACACACAATAATTTATGGTTAATTAACTTTAGCGATAATTTAGTTAACTGGCGCCTTCAATTAGCCATAAATTTACGTACCATAAATGACGGAAACAGATGGCCATCTAGTGTAAACGCGTCCCCTCGTAGTTAGTGTCAAAGATAATGTTGGAAGACTTGGGGATTTAAGAAAAATTGTGCCAATATTTCCTTCAAGTCATTCAAACTTTTTTCTTGACCTATTTTTCGACAAATCCCTTGTGTGCCGATGGATCCTAACCAATTGACTAAGAGCCTCTTCATCCATCATCACCTACCGGGTTTAAATCCTCTTCGATACCCCGAGAGCTATAAATCCACACCCTGTTTGATGAGGCCTGTGTTGAAGTGGTGAAAAGCCATACACTGTTAAGAACGTAGTGGGATTTCGAAGGAAGAGAACCCATCACATCACGATTAGTTAAAGTATACCATAGTATTGAAATAGGACTTTCCTTAAACCTTTTGTCCTATCGATTACCACCAACACTCTGCTTTAAACACTTATTTACGCGTCTAGTAAGTGTCCGAAGCAAAGTATTGCAAGGCGAAAGGAGGAGATTATATCCTAGAAGATCCCGAAAAGGACATTCAGTTAAGGAGAAGGAAATTTAATATTTCAGGATTAATCCGGAAGGGAGATCGGACTGGAAATTACATTTTCTTCGGTTGAGGTGGGTAACTGTATGGGGTCCTTGGACCTCGGGGATGTAAATAATTTATAGATGGTGTACCCGAACTTTGTCATATAGATAGTACACCTTTCTTATGGAAATACTCTGGGGTACAGATGTTCCATGTTATACCTTTACAGAGCAAGGTAATATGGGCCATTTTGTTCTGTCGAAGGCAGGCGCATTATCCAGGAAAAAGAAAAAAAGGATTTATCACTTGCGGCTTATTCTTGTCAAATCATATTTATTGTTACATGAATTACCGATGTCATTTTCTTTGTGTTGGGGGTGGTAAGGATTATTTGTATGCTAACATAACACTGAACGTCAGCGGTGGGATGGATGGTACAGGACTTCTCAGTATTGGATGACAATATTTACTATGTTCAGTTGTGCTTCAACAACAATTTTTCTATAAGACTTGTGCAAAGTTTCTGTAAAGCTGAATAGATTGGTGCTTAGTACTTTTGTTTGACGTGTTATGGCAAAATATAATGCGAATATCGGATATTTTTCCAGCAACAACGTCGTGAAATATTACAAGCGCTGTTGAGAACACATTCATGTGTCATGGTGGAATAAATTGGATTTAAGTTTTCCAATTTGAATAATACTTTTCCAGAACAGTTTCAGCGACATTTTTTGTGTGGCGGTCGTATCCCGAAATTTGTAGCAGAAGTTTTTGGTAGTTTGCACCATCATGTGGAGAGAACAAGAGATGCATCGAGCACTCCTTGAATGTGGTGATAATTTGCCATATGTCAGAATTTGGATTCATCGTTGTTGGCAAAACTACGGAGTCGTGTTTTGCAGTACGGAATGGCACATTGGCAGATGTATTTTCTACACTCTTAATACGTTGTCGACATTACCGCCAATTAAAAAACTCTAAGCAATACGCTGTTTAAATGACAAGTCCTTAAACAACATTTTAAAGAGACTTGCAATTTGACAATGGTGCAGAAAATCCGCCACCGCTTAACTTGTTATGACATATGTATGGAGTAATTTTCGGTGTGCAGGGTTTTTCAAAAGTTTTCTCACCGTACTCGAGAGCAGTTGAGAGTGAAAGACATATTCAATATTGGTTTCGTTTATTAAAACAATTAAGAGCACCGACTGCCTCAAGTATAGAATTAATGCGTTAGACAAAAACTGGATTTTAAAACCTTTAATGGATCACAGAAGCATTTGTTGGCTTTTACAAACCCTGCGTTTTGGTTCAATACTTGCTTGCTACTCTTGATCTAAGTTAAATGAAGAAATTCACAACCTCTAATTCATGTTCCTCCACCTTCATCATAAAAGAAATGAGTTTATTTTTTTAAATTGGGAAGAAAATAAATGTAAGAAAGACGTATAGACCTACATTGGTCTGGAACACCTGGAGATTGTAATCGCATTTTGAACGGACTCTCATGTGTCTCCAAACTTCTCACGATAGTAGACTGTATCGAAGGCTGACTAGCCAAGGATACCTGACAACAGATCAGCCTATCAAATTCCAAGACCGAAAACGTCCTCACTTTCGAGCCTAACGTGTATTACAGGTTCGCTATACCCTGAAGTCTATCGTTCCCTTTTCCCCGCAAAGCACCCCTGACTGTAGCAAATATTATGGAGCGTTTCTCCTTGTCCTTAAAAGGACGACGTTCCCTTTGTTGGACCGGTCCCTAGTTGCTCGGTGCGATCGCCACCGTGCTTCCACAGGCCTGAGGGAAGAGAACGACCGATCGTTGAAATTAAGTAAAAGGCCGGGATTCCTGATATTAAAAAATTGGGTTTGTTTTATATCGTTAATTTGTATTCATTAACATCGCCCACGGGCGTTCAAAACCCTCTTATTCAATGTTGCACTTGCTATCTAATTGTTATTTACACTTATTTGATTGGCGCCCTACTCATCGCGGCTGATCATCGAAATAAAAAAAATAAATATAAAAAAGGTGTGGGAAGAAACCGATTTATACGAGACAGGGACAAATGTGTCCTTCATCTTGTCTCTGGCTTCTGGTCATCTTATGACAACTAGAATCACCCACATCCGTGAGGATGTTGTGCTCGGTCTGAAGATATCTAAAAAGAAAAGGGGGAGGTATCTAAAGGCAGTTTGCAGGGTTAGTTCTAATGTTCTCTAACTACTTGGATGGAGGGATGGTGCGAACAAAATCATACAAGACCAGTAGGTGTTGATTGCGGTAGTAAACGCAGATTACATCTTTGGCGTCTGATAATCTGTGTTGTCTTGTACTATGGGTGCGTGTTTGTAGTGTGGCAGCAGAATACCCTATGGTATGGGACCAGGAATCCTTTATTATAGAGGGGAATGTTATTGGGAAGGGTGATTTCTTCAGTTTTGTACTGAAGACGAAATTGTGGTGGTCGGAGCCGAAGAGACCGAAAGGGGGAAGGGTCGGGAACGGAAGACTCCCGTACAAGTAGGTTCTCGCTGGTCTGAATGCGTTCGAAGTATTTGTGTGCTAATTATAGAAAGTACTCGTCGATAGGAGAAATGGCGGCACTCTCGTATAGGTGAGAGGTGGATAATGGCGGCCGTCGGGCCTTCTAGGGTGCTTGATGCATCTTCTGAGGAGTTTTTTTCCGAAAACTCGAAGTCGTTCTATTTGGGCAGAAGATAAAACAATCTAGGAAAGACGTACGATATTCCAGAGCGGATTAACTGCTTATAGCAGATAAGTCTAACTATTTGGGCCGAAGATATACAAGACCATATGGGAAACGCGTATGATATTCCAGATCGGATTAGCTGCTTATAGCAGAGAAACTTAACTTTGGTGTCAACTGTGTTGCTCCACTTCAATATGTTGTACTGTTACTTAGACCGACCGAGGCCCCTTTGAAGAATGTGGATCACATGTTTGATGAAATTTCGTCTCTTTCGTTTTATTTTCATTTTACGTACATTTTTATTTTGTTGTTTTTCTTATATTTATCTCACTTGCTAGACGAAAAATGCTTAAATTTTAGCATATTTAAATTTTATTCTAAGTCACTGGTCCCCTCGGGACACTACAACAAACTTCGGCGACTGGAGGGGGGCGGGTCGCCCCTGGACATGGAATGACGCGCCGCTAACAATAACACTTAGCAAATGAGCAGGTGCAGCATTCCCAAATGCTGGCATCCTTCTAAATCGAATAAAAACAGATTTTACAATGCTCTTTAAGTTAGCACCGAGTGGTTTTTCCTTCACGGAAATTTGTCCAATATGAGTAACATTTAAAAATTATTAAGAATAAAATAACACTACTTCTATATAATGGCGCCCAGTCCACGATGTGTCTTTCCAACGAAATATTGAATACACGCATCGCAGCCGTAACAATCACAGTGAGGAGGGTTATCATGGCTTGTTGCAATTATCCTTGCAAATGCATCTTCTGAGGAGTTTCCTTCCGAAAACTCGAAGTCGTTCTATTTGGGCCGAAGATAAAACATTATAGGAAAGGCGTACGATATTCCACATCGGATTAACTGCTTATAGCAGAGAAGTTTAACTTTGGTCTCAACTTCAATATGTTGTACTGTTACTTACACCGACCGAGGCCCCTTTGCAGAATGTCGATCACATGTTTGATGAAACTCATTCATGGGGTATAAATGACTCCAAAATATTCCATCCCGTCCTATGGTCTAATCGTAGTACCTCCCACTTGTTTTCGAATATTTTGTGAATATTGAGAAGTAGGTTGGAAGTGTTTACCACTCAGCAATAATGGCAACTGATTTGTTTGGATAAGTCGAATTTTCCATCGACTGTAATATTGATACAATTCGTCCGTCTGTCTGTCGAGTCGATTTGCTGTGAGGTTAGGGCTTTTGGATGACGTGTACCGGACGTCATCAGCATAGCACATCTGTTTACTCTCCCATCTACAGGACGAAGAATATCTGAGGTATATATGAGGGTGGAATAAAAAGTGTTCGACCTCAATGTGAAGATAGCAGCACTCGTCAAATAAAGCTAGGGAATTTAGTTGTGCATCTTTTGACAGTTACTGACCAAAATTTCAGCATTTTTGGACGCGTAGTTTTTATTTGACAGTCGCTTGAGTGAGGCAATGTGAGTGTTTTTGTGAAAATAGACAAACTTGTGTATCGAGCTGTCATTAAATTTTTGTTTTGGAAAGGCAATACACCTACGCAAATCAAAGATGAGTTGGACTCTGCATCATCATTAACCACAGTGACATTTTTGGCAGCTGAATTTAAACGTGGCCGTGAGAGCTTGAGAGACGATGAACGTTCGGGACGCCCAAAAACTGTAACAACTGACGATAACATCGCTAAAGTTCACCAAATGGTGCTAGTGTTACGTGTGGCTTCCACCGCCCCCATCATTTAATTGTTTTTAATATAAATTTGTTTTAATTTGGTTTGATGGTAAGGTGGTGGAAGAATTGCATGATCCACATGTGAGTGTTCGAACACTCCCCGATTCGAGTGTGGATCGTGGGCGGGTTCGAGTTCGATTTTCGGAGTGGATGTTGAGGGAGAGCGGGAGAGAGCAGGAGGAATCTAAAATACGGTTTTTCTGGATTCCGTTGATGACAGTTGATTTCCGACTCAGTTGGTCAGCAGGAAAGGAAAAACAGTAGAAAGAGCCCGTTCCTTTTTGTTTTTTTGGGTAAAAAGTAAAGTTAAAAAACTGAAAGAAAAAGTAATATGCGTATGTTAAAAAGGAAAAGTAAAAGACAAAAACATTGTTGTAAAAATAAGAGTTTGGAAATTAAACGTGAATCTAAGAGTAAATAAAAGTTAAAGTTGGCAATTAAATTAAAACTAAAGATCTGTCCAACATGCTCGTGTTTTAATCCGTCAAAGACGGAAGCAGGAGGTGAACAACCACATTCGATTTCTCTTTAAAATCACCATTTGGCGGTGGCGGCCCTGAAGAACCTGAGGAAGAACCAGAGGAGGAACCTGGAGAGGAACCGCAGAACAGGTAACCCGTTCATTTTAACTATCTGAATTTTCTGTGGCGGAATCTGTCACAAACTGGCGCTGCGGACAAACCTTCCGGGACCACGGCAGGTTTGATGATTTCATCTGTATAATCTACGAAGCAATCGGAGTTACTCAGCGGCACCAAATATTCAATACCGGTGCCCCATCGTGCGTTGGATGAAGGTATAGAGTCACAAGCAACGAAGAAATTTGTTTTTTTTTTTTCTCCTTTCTTCTTCTTTTTCTTTATCTTTGTAAATTAGTCGATACTGTTTTCTTAATTGTTTCTATTTATTTATTTATTTCTAGTGTTAAGTGCGAATTTTGTGAAAATTTCAGTAGGTGTTTTGATATTAGCTTTAAGTTAGTGCTAATTTAATTATTGATTGTTTGCATTGGTCGCCTATGTTAATGGGAGAATTTCTTTTTTTTTTCGCTTTTCTTGCTTTTCTTGCTCATATGAATGGTGTAATATTGATTGTTATCTTTGATTTGTCCAACAGAATTTTTGTTTGAAATTGTGATTCTGCTTTTCTTCCTTTTCGTCTGCGCGTTTAGATTTCGTTTGTTTTTTTGTTGTGTTACAAAAGTGGCCAAAAAGTGGTTATTATATTTGCTTCCCCCTTTCTTTCTCTCTCTCTCTTCTCGGGCGGTGTCGTTGTTGTTTGTCCAGTGGCGTTCCTGGCGATTTGTTGCCGTTTTGTTGCTGTGGTTGGTGTGAGTGTCCCTTTGGGAGTGTTCGTTTGGTGGTTGTGTTGCTTGTTGTTTTTCTCGCCCCCTCGATTCGTGTGCGGCCTTTAGCGATCTGAGATTTCGAGTTAGAACACTATCGGCTCGGACGCTTTGGGAGCAAGGTACAGCTGGCTCGTGTGCGGATTGGTTCTGTCGCGTTCGGGTTGGTTGTCTTGTTGGGGATATTCTATTTATTGCGGTGTTTCTTGAAGGATCCCGGGTGTTGTTTTGTTTCGGGGTTCCGGGTTTGCTCCCAGCATCGAGAAATTTTGAAGGTTTTAAATGCAAACGAGGCAGCGGCAAAGAGATGTCCGAGAGGGCACCCCTGCCCGGGCGCGGCCCGAGGCATTTCCCGAGCCGTCGGTTGACGCGGTGGATCCGGAGGCATTCCACGATTCGCGGGACGAATTTGTGGACGAGCGATCGCCAACGAGGCCCCCTCCCAACGTCAGCAAACAGTCTGTTGAAAGCATTGTGGACACGCCGATACCCTCATATTTTAAACTGGACCCACAGCCATGTCCTGTACGGACCATGTTGGGCACGGATAGGGCTTTCGACCTTGCGTCGAAGGCGGTCCCCATGTTTTCGGGACAGGAGGGTCCGGATACGGCCGAGAAACTCTCATTGTTTCTCAAGGGCTGCAGAAGGACCTTGGATGGTCTGGCGGTGGAGGAGGAACATACCTTCCTCCGGTGGTTGCCCTCTAGGCTGAGCGGCGAGGCCTATCGAATGTTCGAGGAGAGGCCACCCACGACCTTCCGCGAAGCGGAACAGCGTCTCAGAGAGGCCTATGAACCCCGGGTGTCGTATGAGGAGTTGTGTGCGCAACTCTCCAAAATGCGACAACTTCCTTCCGAGGATGCCACGAGTTTCGTTTCCCGAGTGAAGCGGGCCGTGGTACGGTGCGAGGAGGCCGCTGAGCGTTATTATGGTCGGCAGGGTAGGTCCGTCTTCGCAATCCAGCTTGAGAGCATGGCTAAGCCGGTGTTGGTGAGGGGTCTGAGGGAAGAAGGACTAAGGCACTTCCTCCTCACGTGGGGCAATGTCCCATTTCGAAGCCTGGTGGACCACCTAACCGGATTCGAGCGAGCACGAAGGGAAATGTTGAGCCAGGGCGACTTGTTTGTGGATGCGCGGCCCGGAATCGCCGATCAAGCGTCGGAATCGTTAAATGTAGGACCGGGAAGTTCCTCAACTTTTATAGATGGCCCTTCCTCCACTTTTAGGGTTTACCTAAATTTCATTCGTGTTGCCTGCCGAAGAGCCATATATTCGTCGACGGGAGGAGGACAGTTTTATTCGAGAGCGGTCGTACGGGCCCCATAGTTATCGCACGGATGTTGGTACCTATGCTCCGGCCTCCTCTGGCAAGGGAGCGTGGGTCAAACGCCGTGTATTCCTCGAGCCGGGGTGGCGAGTCGCAGGGCTTGGCTCAGGGGGCCTATGTGCCTCAGGATCGATCGGATCGGGACAATCCGGTCCGGGATCCCGTTGGTCGATCGGCGCACCCCCTGGAATCCCAGACAACATACAGCTTCTGTCGATAATGCTGGCGGTATGGCCACGATATAGTGGACTGCCAGGATCGTCCGAGACGGACGCGCGAACCCCAGACTCCATACAGGGGTGGTGGACAACAGGGCGGAATCGCGCGGCATGGGCCGCACCACCAGCGGCCGCAGGCTCAGCGGAGAGCCCTACCAGGGCCGCAAGCCCCCTCAGCGGGTGGCTAGCCGGCGACATCAGACCCCAGAGTATTCAGCGTCCGGTGCTGTTGCGAGTTTTGTGGCCGATAAGGTCATAGCTTGCGCGGGTGCAAATACAGACAATGGTGGGAACAACAACAGGGTTCCCAGGGTTCTCCCCACAAGCGGCACGCAGGAGCAGCACCCGTTGCGAGCCGAGAGCAGCCCGCCCGGGTGGAGACTGGAGGAAGCGAGAGAAATACTCGCGGGAGGCGTCGGAGACAGCGTCGGCGCAATCGAGAGGCCGGTAGTAGTCGCGCGGTGGACTCCCGGGAGGTGAGTGAGGATAGTGGGCGACGATCCTCTGTGTCGGGCGGTGGCGGTAAGCGACCCGACTCCATGGACTCGAAGTCCTCGAAAACAGATGCGAGCCATGACGCCGCGGGGAATCGGAAATGGCGACCCCGGCGCATTGGGCCCAAAATAGGCCATAAACATAGCTCCAGTTCCGCTAGTTCGGAGTCCAGTAGGACTCCCGAGCGGGACAGTCCAGACCCGAGGAGCGGATTATTGTGCGAGTTTTGCGGTCGACACACTCACAAGGCGGCAGAGTGTCGACATACGGCAAAATTGGAGAGTTCGGGAAACTCCCAAAGGTCGGGTCGGCAAGATCCAACCCGACCGCACTAGAAACGCAACCCAGCTCCAGCTGTTCTCAGCTTTCGCCGACTCAGGTCCCGATTGTCACTCTCCCTTTAGACATTGGCCGTAGGAACTGTACGCGCCTAATCGTGGACACAGGCTCGGAGATCAGCCTGTTGAAGCTGAAGGCACTCCATCCTAGGTATGGCATGGATGTGCATAGATCTACAACGCCCCAAGCGCTGTTCGTTAAAGGCATGTCGAGGGGATGCTGCACTGGGAATTTCAAGTTGCACCATGAGATTCCCTGCAGTTTCCAAATAGTGGGGTACGACTTCCTGTCTCGCAATTGTAAGGTAGACGGGCCGGGTGGTCGTTTGGTTTTCCCCGAACGACCGTAAATCCCGTGACATTCTCCATTCAATTTGTCAACTATGGGACGGGAAGGGTCCGGAATCTTCGTCCTTGTAAAGGATCTTCGTCGAGGGATACCAACTTGAGAGTTTGACGAAAAGTCTTTATGGCCAGGCCTAATGCTGCAGGCGCATTCCCAGCGCAGACTGCGAAGGCAATCCCCAGTGCTGGGGGTTGGATCATAAAAAACGAAGTGTGAGAGCGCACTATAATGTCGAGTGATGGTAGGTTTTGCCGCCGGAACGGAGCAAGTAGCGAGTCCAAAAGATGAAAATTGAAGTAAATATATAGGAGCGGGATGATTTCGCCGGCCGGGTGACATTTTGGAGGTTAGACGAGAGGGGATCACCTCGCCTGGGCGAGGGGGTGCTAACCGGATCGTGTGGGTGGTCGAGCTTTCGGTCGGACCATCGGTTTAAGTGTCGGGCCCGCCGCGATGGATGGAAAGCTTTGGTGCTTGTTTTGTCCTTGTTTTATGTGGAATGCTTGACTATGCTTCCCCTTCTTGTATTAACAAATGCACTTAATTTATGTATATTTTGTTTATAATGTATAGGTAGCTAATATTACTAACCTTACCACCTAGTTTATTTATTCACTAACACATAATTGTTAAATTATTTATTTATTTATATATTTATTTTGTTGATTTGTTGATTATGTGTTTGTTTGCTCTCCGCCATCCACTCTCAGGCGTGACATTCCTCTCCTAAGAATGCCACGCGGTCATGTGGGGTGGGGGGGTTCCATCGCCCCCATCATTTAATTGTTTTTAATATAAATTTGTTTTAATTTGGTTTGATAGTAAGGTGGTGGAAGAATTGCATGATCCACATGTGAGTGTTCGAACACTCCCCGATTCGAGTGTGGATCGTGGGCGGGTTCGAGTTCGATTTTCGGAATGGATGTTGAGGGAGAGCGGGAGAGAGCAGGAGGAATCTAAAATACGGTTTTGCTGGATTCCTTTGATGACAGCTGATTTCCGACTCAGTTGGTCAGCAGGAAAGGAAAAACAGCAGAAAGAGCCCGTTCCTTTTTGTTTTTTTGGGTAAAAAGTAAAGTTAAAAAACTGAAAGAAAAAGTAATATACGTATGTTATAAAGGAAAAGTAAAAGACAAAAACATTGTTGTAAAAATAAGAGTTTGGAAATTAAACGTGAATCTAAGAGTAAATAAAAGTTAAAGTTGGCAATTAAATTAAAACTAAAGATCTGTCCAACATGCTCGTGTTTTAATCCGTCAAAGACGGAAGCAGGAGGTGAACAACCGCATTCGATTTCTCTTTAAAATCACCATTTGGCGGTGGCGGCCCTGAAGAACCTGAGGAAGAACCAGAGGAGGAACCTAGAGAGGAACCACAGAACCGTAACCCGTTCATTTTAACTATCTGAATTTTCTGTGGCGGAATCTGTCACACTAGACAACCGCCGAATTAAAGTGAGAGAGATAGCAGAGGCTATGAAAATGTCCAAAGAACGTGTTTGTCACATATTAACTCAAGATTTAGGCATGAGAAAGGTGTCCACGCTTTGGGTGCCGCGTTAGACCAAAAACGCCGTCTCATACCTCAGTCGTTGCCATGGCGAAAATCCACGAATTACGGTTTAAACTGTTTGACCGTGCACCTTATTCACTAGCCACAAGCGACTTATTTTTGTTCGCTAATCTAAAAATTGCGCTCGGAGGAGAGAGATTTTCGTCAAATGGGGAGACAATCACTTTCGTGAACAGTTATTTTGTAGAGAAAACCGCAGAGTATTATTTGGGCGGGTTAGAGAGATAGGAGCATCGCTGGGAGAAGTGTGTAGAGTTACAAGGGGCGTATGTAGAAAAATAAAAATAAATTTTAAGAAAAAATGTCTTGTATCTTCGATAGGTCGGAACCTTTTCAACCCACCCATGTATATGAAATAGGATGGGACCTAGAATAGGGTCCTGTCTATTATGTCATTTTTAATCTCAAAA
This sequence comes from Microdon myrmicae, assembly GCA_963931805.1. Lineage (NCBI taxonomy): Eukaryota > Metazoa > Arthropoda > Insecta > Diptera > Syrphidae > Microdon > Microdon myrmicae. Next base: position 27,798,130 of record OZ007497.1, on the reverse strand, counting down.
CATTTTCGTCTAATACGATACAAACTAGGTGGATTTACAACTCATTTTGAATCACGTCAGTCTGAAATTGCATTTAGATACACTATAACGGTGAAAACGTTTCAATAAAGGACATAACGCAAAACCCAACCCCAGATGTGAACTATGGTTGACTTTATTGCAAAGCGCTGACAGAAAATGCATCGCTAACACAACACCCAACAAAAAACCACTTTCCGAAACTCATTAGAGTCTCAGTGGATTTATTATTCAATCCCTTTGATGGCAAATCTGTCAATTAACCTCCCACATCACTGCGCATGGCTTAACTAATCAACATATTGTACCAAAACTAGATTATCTAAAGAACCTAACATTTGCTATGCGGTTAGAAGGACTCCTCTTTGATTTCTACGTCTGCAGATGTTCCAGAAACGATTTCTAAAAAGCACGATAAGGTCGAGAAATCAGGGAATCTCCTCCACTGATTCTCTGATTTATAACGTCAGCCCATCATCAATCTTATGGTAAAAGTAGTCAGACCGTTTACAACAATTTCAAATAAAACCGAATTGCTCTACACTAATTACCTCCAATCGGGATCTATTGTTCACGGAGGGAATTAAAACCATTAGGATATCTAATGAGCGCAATACGTCAGAGACGTTAGCGTATTTAAGTCAGACCTTCTACCTGCTTCCCATCTGTTTCATTTCGGTTGCCGTACGCATTAGCGTCAGAGTTGTGTGTGCAACTAATCGGATTATTTGATAGCAAATAAGGCAGGGGTTTTAAAACCTGCCGGTGTATTTTATGGGCAAAGGAGTAAACATGGGACTGAAACATCGGCATTAATCACTTGCTGTGAGACTAAAGGATATATTTCGAAATTCTGAGCAGATAATTAGTGGTGGGATATATTTGTTCACAACTCTATAGATTACCTTGGTCTCACCAGGGCGTGGAAATTGATGATAATGTGAAATCACACCGGATAATCGTTGGTTAACAAATGAAAATCTATTTAAACGTATTTAGAAGTTATTAGGGTAAATAAGTCGGAGGCTGATGTTTTGTGGGACAGATAAACCAACTCAGCGGGTGAAATTTCCGTTCCTAATTACTTTTACAATTAATTTCGAAAGTGTTGTGGACATTTTCTTTTGGGGAGTTGAGTAATTTGTTGATACAACTGTTTTTCCATTTAGCCCAACCCATTTGTGTCATATTTTTCAAAAGTTTCATTCATTTCTGACACATGATAAATAAACTCTTTTTTCCGAAACGCGCAAACCCAATTTTGAGGTAAACTTAAGTGCCAAAACACTGTGTTATATATTAATCTAGTCGGTTTTTTTAACTAGAGGGGTTCTTTCCCAGAGGACTGTCGCTAGACAATACCCTGTCTGTTGCCAATTTCCAATGAACAAATCTTTTTTGGGGATCTCATTACTACTTCATTTGTAATAATTTTTAATCAAATTTTAAAACTTTTAATCTAATCTCCAGTTAATTAATAGAAGTTGCGATAGAGCTATGCACACTCCTCTATTTTGCTTCTACATACTGCGAGAGCTTGAACTGCTTTCGTACTTCTGCAATTTGTTCTGGTTTAATTCTAACCGTTTAAGGTCTAATGTCGGCACTAACTGCAGAAAGCTGTAAAAATGTTATTAAACATAAACCCTAACGCGTCCCCCATATATTTAGTTGCGCCAGTATCATTAGTTATTAGTCATCCACAAGTCACAGTAAACACCTATTATGGATGAATTTAACCGGAGAAGTCCCTGTAAAAACATTTGTTTGCATTTTTTTGTTTGCTTTAAAAATTAATTTAGCACCTGAAGAATGTATTCTCAAAGTTTGGGGCTCAACCGAAAATCCTTAATGCCCCTAGAAAGTCTCCAAAGTGATGCACAAAAGTACTGCTAATTGCATTAGCAGCTGTAAAAAGAATTTCACCTACAAGGGCATTTTTCCATGCATCAACGCATCGGCAAAAATTTTCCCAACAAAGAATTCTTACCATTCATAATCCAATGCATCACTAGAATTCGCAGGAAAACTCTTCCGGCACCATTGTTTGCCAGGCAATTTTGTCCCTCATGTGCACCGTAATCTTCCCACATGCACATATCTAGCAGACCCTTTGTCCAAGGGACAAAATCAAATACACGCATCTAGCGTCTAGTGCCATAAACTGAATTCCTTCGCATGTAAACATGTATAAAATCCAACCCAGGATTTGTTTTCATACTAATAAACAATCACCAATTTCGTGCTTTGCGAACAAACGAATTACCCTGCATTCACAAATGCAGACAAGGGATTCGATTCGTCCACCGACCCAAGATATGATATACAATTTTCATTGTATAAAATATCCCAATCCATTAGCACCTTTTTCTAATGGCTATGCATCTACTTACGCAAGGGCATCACTCATCCAAGACTTTTATGATGCACTCGTCCCATCTTTCCTTTTAGCATCATTTTCTCGATGCTTTTCCGTCTATTTATTTAGCCGCAATGCACATCATAAACAAAGAGCTTCACGGTCCCTTTGTTCTTTTTTCCTTGTCGTAGGTTTCGTTTATCCTTTGCTGAAATGCATTGATAAACACGGTGATGTGTACGAACACACACGTACACCACCGCGTCCCAGAGATCGCCTTCCATTGGTCACTGGTCAAAGCAAATTTCATTTCCTTTTCAGCACACCACCGAACTCACCCCATTAGCGACTACCCGCCGACCACGCAGGTCGTGCCACTCCCGCCCCCCGTAGCGCTACGGAGACGCGAACGCGTATCAAGTCGCTTTTCCTCCCCAGTTAATTGAATAGTCGAAATAATAGTGCGAAGTGTTTAGATAGTATGTGTATCGTTAACGTTTGAACAATGGTGTTCGTTGAATCTCAATGCCGTACGAGGAATGTCGCCGGCCGAGATCGTTGCAGATGTTGTTCCGCCGAACGAGGAATGTCGTTCGGGGAATTGCGACGGTGAGCACGTTGATGATAAAAGAGGATTGGCGCAATGGCGTCCTACCCAACGATGCCTGAAACCAAATGTGTATTTAGAAAGGCACAGCAATACTTTTTTGTCGTTCTTCCGTAAGTGAATCAACTTGAGTTGTCCGTATGGTGATGAGCACGAGGTTAGCGAATCCAGATAAAGACGACTATAGATAAAGTTTGTTGACGTCCGGCGCCGTGCTTCCTCGGATGAGGGAAGAGCGGGGACCTTTTATTTTATCTTTAGTTCTGTTTCTTTCATCAAGTCTCGTTTTGTTTGATTTCAATTCTTGATATAAAGTTGTCCGTTTTTGAATTGAAAAATTGTTTCTTTTCTTTTATTGTGTGTTACTTTCTTTATTTTTATTACAGCTTCTCCCTTTTTTTTTTTATATAACAAAACTCAAACTAAAACTTACAATTCCAAAACGAACTTTATGAACTCAAATTTTTCTCTCTTTTCTGTTTTTTTTTTTCGTAGTTTTGTCTGGGTTTTTTTTTTCTTGAAAAATTTTTTTTCTTCTTCTTATTTAGTTATTTCTCTTGTGTTCACTTTAAAAATTTTTTTTTTTTTAAATTTTTTTGTTTACTTTGTTTTTCGTTGTTTTATGTTTATTTTTTTCTTCTTCTTATAAACATTTTTTTTTGTTGTTTTAAATTTTGTTTTGTTTAAAAAATTTTTTTTTTCTGGTTTTTTTTTTTTTCTTATTTTCTTCTTTTTATTTGGGATCCTTTGGTTGTATCCCACCGCTGCCACCAGTGTTGAAGTCCCTCAACCGAGGAAGCACGGCGCCGGACGTCAACAAGTTCAATGGAGACAGTTTTCTTTATTAAACACCAAAACAGTATGTTAATTCAAGAGCCACATGGTGGCGTGCAAATTCAATTCAATTATTTCTACAATTGATGAGCACCAACAACAGTAAACAATGCATGAGATGACAGTTTCTCCACTGTCATCGTGTTACTGGTATGTGTGGTGAATATGTGTCGGGGAGAGTACTAGACGATGTACTAGATTCTCTCCGAGCATATAATCATGAATCCGAAACAAATGGCCATGAGAATGCTTAAATTAATATATTCATATAGTTCCAGGTGACATCTAATACACGTGTACGTTTGATTAATTACAAAAGATATCTATCAACTAATTAAATAAAGACAACATTTTGCCGGCTAAAAATCATTCAGTGTTTTACTTTTCTTCTCACCTTTTATTTCTGGTGACTACCATGTGTGTTTATCTTTTTTCTTTGATGTTCATCGGCGGACCTTTTAGCGAAGTGACGGTTCGGTTCGGCGGAACCTTGTCCGAACAGCAGATTGTTAGTGGGATGAAGTAGAACTCGCACCCATGCCACGACTTCGTATCCCCACAAGCCCTCTTTACGGCCTTTACCGTTTAATTTCTAAGCCTAACAAGTTTGCTAGTTTCTTTTTTGAAAAGTTGGGGATCATCCATTCCCTCTACACTCTGAAATACAAAAGAATATTCTACCGATATACGAAGATTTATCACGAGACCATCTACTGGAGCGTTGCATTGGCGGTTTCACTGAAAACGCTTCAAGAACGAAAACTTAAATGGCCTTTTTTTCGAAACAGGTTTTTTCCGCGCCGTGCAGCGTAACTCTTGAAATTTTGAACCAATTGACTTAAAATTTTACACAGATATTCTTTAACTTTTTGGCTTTTGTTAGCCTGACATTTTATAAAAATTGTAATATAAACTATTGTTTTTAACAATTTGTTTATGAAAAGAACGTGTTTTTTTTTTGCCATCAAATTTTAATTTTTAAGTTTTTCTTTTTGTTAATTGATGTTCTTGCAAATAAGAACTTCATATTTTAATGGAAAAAAATTCCTCGTTGACGTCGGATAACTACAATGACCGGGGCGTTGCACGGCGTAAATCCGAGGATTCAGGTTTGGTCACCCGTAGCATCGCCATTTTTTTTTTATTCGTCAACACTTTTTTCCGTACACAACCTAACGTCTTTTGTAATATGAAATTGCAATAAATTCTTTCAGTGTTTTGTAAAAAATTATTGAAAAATAACGGGGACTTCCCCCCTTAAACTGTAACGACGTCCAAGATAAGTAATGCTATCCAAGACAATCATCAATAGACGAAAATATTATTTAAATGCTTTTTACTTCTGAGTGTCTTCTTCTCTGTTGTATTATTCATACCTATTTAACACAAAGTGTGGGACAAACATCTTAATGATGGTGTTATTCTAATAGCCCTGCTCTAAGGGAGCGCGTCTCCTTGTCCTTACAAGGACGAGGGATCCTAAAGACCGCTCCTGAGAAGGCTCGTTGCGGTCGCCGCCGTGCTTCCTCAGACCTGAGGAAAGAGTGTGGCGGTTCCTTTGAACGCCACTACTCATCTTCCCATTAACCATTTAAAAAACTTCCACCTAGAGCGGCCGAAAACCTATAAAACAAGTACTGACTTTGTGTCACCCACCTAAAGTGTCTCCTAAACCATATTTTTGCTAATTCAATAGCACAAACCACAAGAGACATTTTCCTCACGGGCATCATGTGCTAGAAATTAATTCGTCGGGTGTATATTGCATCATCGGATTTCCTAGTACGAAAGTATAACATGCGACATACACTAAGCAACCAACATTGTCCGAACCATATCACCAAGATATACCCTTACGCGTCAGCCGCACACGTGCAGGAGATGTTTCATCTTTTCCTTTTGTATATATGCCCACATCGGTCGGTCATCCGACCGACAAATACATTAAGGCATACGGCTGACCGCCCAAGGAATTCGAGTTCTCATAAATGGAAAATTACTATCGAGAATTCGACTACGTGGAAATGCCGCCAAGATGTGCACGATCAGCATAAATGCTTTACGCAGTCGCTGATCGTGTAAGCAACAAAATCTCTATGTCGAGATAATGGCACCAGCTGCAACCATGCCAGCGAATGTTCCCCTTAGGGAATTATTGTCCGCTTGCTCATGCACAGCATGAGAGTGCGAAGTAACCATATCTGTGTGTGTGTGTGCATCCTTTCGGTGATTATCTTCTAAGATCATCCCTTATATGGAGATCGGGCCGATGGATGAAAATGTTGGTGTTCTATCGCTTCGGTCGATATCTTTAATCGCGTTACAGATTCCGTGGAGGCAAGTCGGGCCTCCACGTTAAATAAGTCGAGTCCAGTAATCAGCTAGTGTACGTTTGATTAAAAGGGTCTTCCTTCATTTAAAGTCACCAAGTTGAAGCCGCAAACGGATCGTTATTGGATTCTCAAGTATTATAATTCAAACGGCTATGATACTTTACATATTACATTCGGGTTAAATTAAATAAATTGAACATTCGCGATTTAGTTTCTGTTGTGAATAATCATATCAAGTTACGGATTGTCAAATATTATTAAATTGAATAAGTTGAACAACCACGATTTAGTTTCTGCTGTGAATATTCTTCAATGTTTTAACTCAAACCTTGTGTATATACTTAGATTAAATAAAATAAATTGAACATTTGCTATTTAGTTTCTGTTGTGAATAATCATACCAAGTTATGAATTCTTCAATATTTTAACTAGTGCTAAGAGATTCTGTGTCTTGAATTATAAGTTAGTCGACAAACATCGGATCTGAGTATGTAAGCTGTAGTTTGTGTTCATATCTAATAATAAATGAAAAAAAGAGCAACACAGAGTTTTACTTTTTTGAACGGAAAGCAGCGACTGGGTATAGCGGTGAACCTGTACCCCGGAAGCACCTTACCACTAAAAACTAAATATACAAAATACCCACATTGGTACCAGAATTACCACAAGAGTAGCGATCGATTGTTCGTGGGACGTCGTTCCAGGAATAAAGTCCCTGCACCGTGCAAGCCGGCGCCTTCTAGTGATGCTCGCTCGATATAGCAAAAGAGTATTCTGCTGTCTCAGTTAAAACTGCTCTACACACAGTTCAGCGATCGTGTACGCCGAAAGGCATAAGAAAATTAATAATGTATAATTTAGAGTGCTTGCGTAGAGCCAGTAAGTTCGTGTAAGAGTGATATTTGTGAAATAAAAATTAACATTTAGTCTTAAGTAAAATATGTAATTAATTTGTTAAATAAATGTGGATATAAAACAAACAAAAAACAGTTCAGCGGTCCAAATAGCCAGGAAATAAAAACTATAAGTGACTAATTAAAAATATTCAAAAACTGATCCGTGACAACTATAGATTAGTAATTAATGAAGACTGGAACAACAGAATTCAAGCCATCAAAGCTAGTGGACCGAATATGTTCCCACAAATAAATAAAGTCTTTCGAGGGAAAGATTATAATAACATTCCATGTCTGCGAGTTCCGCGGACTACTGAGAATTGTCAAACTCTGCTGAACGCAGGACTTACACTGGACCACATTAATTCAAACGACGAGTTCACAATATTCAAAGATCCGCAAGACAAAGCGCACTCAATTGGTGCTTGTTTCGAAGCAGTGTATAGATTGAACGAATCAGGTCATTCTAACCTTGACCTGGAAAATAGTGCTCTCCAAAAACATATTTCGCTACGGAACGAACTTAACAATTGCCGTCTCTTAAGTCGAAGTTTCACGACCTTTAGTGAAAATAATAGAGCAGATTCACCACTTAGAAATCTAAACACTAGTATATTTGTACACAAGGATGAACTAGATCGATTAGGAACAAAAAATCTTCTGGAATAGATAGTATTCGAAACATTGTTCTAAAGCATTTACCTCTTGAAGTAGTGAAGGTTTACACTATTTTGTTCAATAACGCTCTAAATATTGCATATTATCTAACCCAATGGAAATCTGCAGTAGTTCATCCCATCCCAAAAAAGGAGAAGGACAGGAGCAATCCAGCCAATCTTCGCTCAATTAGTTTGCTTCCAAACATCAGTAAGGTATTCGAGAAAATTGTAAATAAAGCATTGACTAACTGGCGTGAGGAAAATGGTATTATTCCAAACAACCAGTTTGGTTTCCGATCTCAACATGACACAGTTCATGCTGGGACAAAACTTGTTTCCGACATACAGTGGAAGAAGGCGAAGCGACAATGCACAGGGACTTGTTTGGTTGACTTTGGAAAGGCTTTCGACACCGTATGGCTAGAAGGGCTGGTATGTAAGTTATAAAATCGAGGTATGCCCGAATATTTATTATACATTATCTACGATATTATAATGGGTAAACAATTTGTGGTGAAATTTTCAATTCAACAAAATCAAACGTTTCTGCGACGACTGGAAATTAAAAATAAATTTCCAGAAAACAAAAACTATCCTTTCCAGAACGCCCCTGTCCAGTGCATCAATCGATACAAAACGGAATTGGAAAACATTTTCTATTGCAAGAAGTAATAATCTTCCATTACTAAGTAAAACTGTAGTCAGATACCTGGGTATCTAGCTTGATCAGTATCTTTACTTTGATAAGCACACAGCAGCTGCTCTTACGGCAACTAAAAACGCATATGCAATGACACGAAGTCTCTTCCGTAGTAGTCTTCTGGACCCCAAGGTAAAAATAATTTCATACTCGGCATTCATCCGATCAGTATTAGTGTATGACTGCCCGGTATGGTGTAACATATGCCCATTTTACATGGAGAAGTTTCGGGTGTTCGAGTGGCAGTGGCCTCGGAATATATAGAACCCCAGAGTCGCAGTATAAGAAATACTATCCCAATAAAGTCCTGTATAACAAATCAGGACTAAACAGAATAGATAACTTCATTATCAAGATTATCCATGCTCACACAACTAGGGCAATGTGCAGTGAAAATGATCTCATTTCGGAAGCATTCTATCCCAGTGATATGTATATGGAGAGTACTCTCCAGAATGGGTTTTTGGGGGATTTTTATCGATTGACCTCCCGGCTTGTGTTCCGCCGAACACTGTCCATAAGAATCAAAGACAAATTAATATTTTTTTTTATAAAAACGGATTTTATTTTCATTGGTTTTTACTTACTTCTTACTTTTTTTTTGTTTCGCGGACCGTTCGCGCGGTACGTTTACACTTGACTAACTTTCTTTTCAAGGGATGGAAAACTCAACAGCTTGTTCTTCCTTTCTCTTCCATTCTCTTTTCCTTTGGTGTCCTCTCTTTACCAAGGGATTTCTCCTTACCAGGAGATCGCACCCCCACTTGTCCTACGATTTCATATTGTTCGTAGGTATACTGTGTGGATGCACCCACACACACACATATACGAACGTCGCTGTCCGTGTGGCCGGAGTTATGCCGAGTATCGTCAGAGTTTTCACACATCTGCGGTATTCCTTTGTGTACAGTACCGGCGTGTGGTTTATGGCCCTGGTGATTTCCTCGGCCGAAGTCATTATCTTCGGCTGCGATATTTACATGGTTTAAGTTCATTGAAGGAAATGTGTTGGTTGTTTGGTTTAGTGTTTAACCTTTTGTTCCTACAATAGTTCCTTCGATAAGGAAAACCAAATTGTGGTTGGCCCAAAGGAAGGTCGTACATTTGTTTATTCCTTGGCCATCATTTATCGCCTGGGATTTTTCTGGCTGTCGGCATCTTGTGTTTGCCCAGCTAATGGGTCATCAAACAATTTCTTTCCTGGGCAGTGTCCTTCGATAGCCGTGTAGGCATGAGGAATCGGTCGAGAAATTGACCACGTTTCTGTGGATACGTGCGCTCGAGGACGCCCGTATGCAGGCTCCCTTTATCAGGGCGGAAAGGTAAATTGGGCCCACATGTCTGTGAGCACGCGGGGTTGAGGACACGGTAAGTATGTCCCCTTTGGCTGGGTGGAAGGTATTTAACCCCACAGTGGTTTCTGCGGTTCGCAGGACCGCCACAGGTTAATTCCCCCAGAACTGTTCCCTATCTTGGACAAAAAAGGACTTATCCAAGACAAACATGGAGTCCCAATTATTTACCACGCTTTCCGTGGCGGCAGGGTTAAACAAATTCTCCATGATAACGATATATTTCAGATCGCCTGCGTTTTAGTATGGTGATCGGTGAAAGAGATAAATCAATAAAAGGCCGATCTCATCCCGTCCATAACACCAACTGGTGGTGGATCAGTGATCAAGAAAGGACTATACTTGTCAGACTCAACGTTGCGACCTCGCATGCCATAAGCCGCATCCCATAGGTAAGTCTCAATGCAGTACTTTCGACCACCCGCCATCACGTGGTCATTGATCGAACTCTCGTCGTCACCAATCCTTCACCCATCACCAATTCAGGGCGGGCGGCTCTGTTCAGACCACCGCATCAACAGAAGACCACGGCCCTGAGCCTCCATCCCCTGGAACCAAAGGGTTCGCCAATGAGTGGCGAAGGCAGGCGGAGTCTGTGTACTCGGCCATTATTAAAGCAGAACTTATGAAGTCTGACCACTCGGACATCATCGCCTCGGACGTCATCGCCCAGGACACTCCTTTGGGGCTTATACTGACAGGTGCAGCTTCACCCGACCTCCCTCCTGGTCCCACTGTCGGACATGCCACTCGCCCGCTGAACCGCCGCAAGGACAACGGGCAATCGAAGAGCCGGGAGCCTGGCCGCCCAAATGCTTCAAGGCAACACACAGCTACTAGGAGCTTGCATTGCCCCGCTTGGCGGGTGGCGCTCCCCAGTATTCAGGGGCCGACCAAGTTCCAACCGCAGCATCCGGGTAAGCGCTGCGGTCTCACACGTCAATGTTGTCTCGGTGTAGTGAGACCAATCACCAGCCAGCACGTGGTCACTGATCGTGGGTTGCGAACTTACAACTCCAACCCAGATCACATGGCCAGTTCCGTGGCCACAAAAGATAACGGCCTCCAGCGACGAAAGGGACCATCTCGTCATCACTAAACCTCCGGGCCGTCCAAGACCCTTCAGTTTTCAGCACTCTTCAGGGCGGGCGGCTCTCTCCCAATGGGCCGTCAACGTGAGGGTAGACTGCGGCGGACCGCTACCAGTCCACTCACGAGACCCATCGCCAAGATCGGCATCCTTCCACTGGAGGAGGAACCCCCCGCCCAAGCTTCGCACGATCATCCCCTGGAGGCAAATGATTCACCAATGAATGGCGAAGGCGGGCGGAATGTTGCGGATTCGCACTGGACACAACCAGCGAATTCGCAATTGAATGCAGCCATTCACAATAAAAAAAAACAAATGTCAGAAAACAGCTGACAGACGAATTTTGTGTCGGTTGTCAAGTTTTTTCGTTGAAATCACTCTCTTGCTGTTTAACTTTTGGCGACGACGGTCAACAATAAATAATTCGATAACATCTATATAATCAATTTAAATAAACCAAATATTTAAATACAGGTGAAAAGTAGATTTGTTATTGTGTTCAACTGAATTATTCTTGGCGTCCTGCTGACACGCAGTTTAGATACATAACGGTTTTGTCGATTAGTTACGTGCTGGTGCTATTGCAAAAATCAAACAGACAACGAGGTAATACAATTAAACGTCTTCGGCACATTCCCCGCTGCCAAAACTGCTATACGTATTGCGAGAAAACAGTCTACCGAAATCTTCGCCGGATAGACACACTAGTGCGGAATTGGACAAATCCATGAATCAACTACCGGAACGGAGGGACTACGATCGAACTAGGAGTTGTTCGATCCATCTACTCCAGGTAATGCCTTGTCCATTCATAATAACTGAGAATCCGTTAATTACAGACAACGCACCATCCAAGAAAAGATTGCCCCCCACCCCCCTTCGTTCTGCAGGAAAAGGACCAACATTTATTGATCCTTTACTCTACTGAGCTATCCTCGGGGCACGGCAAGGAAAACCGCATTGTTCCTGACGCAATTTCCTTGGCCCACCAAACAATACCTTTTGTTGGTGGACAAATCACAATTAAATAAAAAAATTAAAAAAAAGTACATATATTATGACCACTTGACTCCTTGGAGTTCCTCTTCTTATGGTTAAAATTTAACCTTAAATTTCGCCCTTATCTTGGGCTTGCTCCAGTTCCCCTTTATGGTATTTATTTTCGGGTGCCTTTTTCTCGAACTGTGCGAACTTGATAAGCACACTAAATGTCCTAGGGTTTATTTCCGTGCGAGGAAATGTGAAGCGTTGTTTTGGGCCTTCCACATTGCAATTCCTTGACAGGAAGTCCTTTCCAAGCAGACCGTCTTCTGGTAGATCAGGCATACTGGTCACTACTTGGAACTTGCATGGGAGTTTAGACCTACCTTTCAGTTGTAAGTTCACTTTGCAGGTTCCAAGGTCCTGATACTTCCCAACGGCGTCTGCAAGGTGCAAGCCTCTCGCCAATTGATTTTGCGTGTGATTTGTCAATTGTTGTCAATTAGACTCATTTCAGCGCTGGTGTCCACCACTAGAGTTGTGTTTTTGTTAACACTTACATCTATAGGTAGCTAGACAGTTGGGACGCTGGTTAATGGCGAGCATGGGGTCCTGATGTGGTAGCTCTTTTTTACTATCGACGATTTTGGCCTATTTTTCCTTTTCGGTCGTGAATTTGTTGGAGACTGGCATTTAATTCGCGACTCCCATTTCAGCTTTTGCTGAAAGGATCCTATATTGTGGCCTGGTTGCCCGCAGAAGTCGCAAATCTGCCTTATGTGCAGAGTCCTTTTTCCTTCTTTTAATCGCCAGCAATAACGGATGTCGTGATATATTATATTTCCTCTCAGTGTGTACAAAAGAGTGTGTTTTTCCCGTTCACACAATCCTCATAGGTATGCCTCCTTTTGTTGCAGTAACTGCGGGTTATCTTGCGAATAGAGGTATCCTGTGCCAATGATAGACTGGGAGGATCTGCTTCTATTTCCCCCTCGGTTCCCCTATATATTTGCTTGTCTTACGGTGTTTGTTCCTGTAGTTGCGGAATCCCCTGAGTAATGGATTGAATGTGTGTTAGCACTTCTACATTTGAAGTATTGAGCATTATTTGTGTTAAAGCTTGTACCAACTCGGTACCTAAAATCGGTTTATAGGCATCTGGAGGTCCTATTGGTGTATAAGGGAAAGGGGGGGGGGGTTTATTGAAGCCTGTAGTAGAGCCAATGGCAGCTGAGGTTGTTGGATTTGTTCCAATTCCAGTGTTTTTTCCATCAGGGGCTCTATAGGTACATCGCCCATCAACAATAAAAATTGTCGATGGTACAGATTTATCAACCCCTTTTTGTCGATGTTTTTTGCAAAGTCATCTAATTGTTCCTTTAGGGCCTAAGACAATATTGGAGCGTAGTTTAGTTCCGGATAACTTTAAGATCCCAACTACAACCGTTTTTGCACCGTTACTTGTGCGGTATGGGGTCTAGCATTGTCACTCAAAAGGATCGGGCCGTGTCTATTGACCAACGCAGGTTCCTTTTCAGCCAATTTGTCATGCACTATGTCGATTCCCTCACTATATTTCATAGCGTTTATCGCGTCTCCTGGTTGGAAAAATGAAAAGTAGATTGGCTCTTTCGATGCCCACCAAATTGTCACCATAAACTTTTTTGGGTGAAGATCGGGCTGGGAATGTGTTTTGGCTTTTCACCTGCATTCAACCACTGCCCAGGTCTTTTACGATAATCATACAGCATCCACTTTTCATCACAGGTGACTGCCTGGTGCAAGAGCGGTTCAGTTTGGTTTCTTAATCTAAGCGATGCGCAGATTTCCAGGCGCCATCGTTTTTGGGACTCGTTCAGTTCATGGGGTACCCACTTACCAAGTTTCTTTGCCTTTCCTATGAAAGAAAGGTGTCGACTTATTGTCATTGGGAATACTTCCATGCTTTGTGCAATCTCCCGCACCGATTTCGTTGGGTCCGCATCCATCGTTGCTCTTAAAACATCGACGTCAACTATGGTTCAGTTTTCCCTCGTGATTCATTTTCGAGGCTGAAAACTCCCGAACCGAACTTTCCAAACCAACGCCGTATAGTGCGTTCGTTTGCCACTACATTCTCGAACGTGTCATTAATGTTTTTCATTGCCAATGACGCATTATGTCCCATTTTAAATTCATAAAGGAAGAGGGTTCGAATTTGAGCTGCCGACAGCATGGTAAAAAATTCCTAGAAAAAAAAATATCTGTACTTGTAACGAGCGGCCCTCGCTTGGTAGACACCTTGACGTGGTGCGGGAGCTTAAACTACAATGAATCACTCAGGCTATGCTGACGGAAGCATATGCTTCCAGTAGGGCCACCCATGTCAGACATGTGGGGAGGAGGTAACGTACCTGCATGGGTACTCCGTTCTACTTCCTCCTCCATCATGTATTGTTCCACCGACGAGCACTAAACAATTCCGCCGAAGCAAAGGAACGAAACGCCGCCACGTTTGGAAACAACCAACAAAACGAACACCAAAACTCGGAACGAACAACACACCGTCCACCAGAAGTGATTAATTGAAAGGCACTGTTTTTTGAATTATTAAATCTTTATTGTTACTAAAATTATACGTTAGCAATGCGCGAAAGTTACATTAAGAACACAATATCACAATCTTCGCCACGACTCGGGGTATATTTTCGTCACCGTGTGTACCGGTGAGCGGGAGATCGCGTGTGACCAACATGGTCGACGAATTGGAAACGACTCAAACGATATCCTCTCCAATAAGGATATCGTTTTTTAACTACCACCAGGGAAACGTAATGTCTCTCTTGGTGGTATAGGAAACCAGATCTTGTAATAAAGGTCATGGTGGTATGTGTGGGATCGTTGAGATCAATGCTATTCACACGTGCAGTGGAACAGCGAAACAGGCAGGCGGCAAGGACAAAAGAAAAGGCGACCAAATGGTTCGCTCTTTAATGAGGGTCATGTTTATACGATGCCTCGTCGCTATTTTCGACGTTAGGAGAAAAAGGTGCTAAAAGCAAATTGGATGTTTATGGCATCTCTGGCTGCAATAGAAACCGGGTTCATATTTGCATTAGGAAATGCTGGAGAATTTGGTTTCAGCGTCTATTGCGCTAATTATATGCAGCTGCTTGGGTTGTTTGTTGGTAAGACAAACAAAAAAGGTTGCCAGGCAATGTGTATGAAGAGGTAAGTTTTCTTTATAGGGATTTTAGGGTTATAATAATTGGATCTGTTTGATGCGTGAAGCATTTAAGATAGTAATGCGAATTGCATTAGCGAAATCTGGTGCAGACCGGGTTGTGGTTATGGGGTTTTTTTCAGGAAGGCGAGCCGTGGGATCTGGCGGAGCCGCCACAGACAGGCTAGCGAGGAGTAACACACAAAGATCTACCACCCCTAATCCAGGGCGTTACGCGTCACCGTGCCCATTGGATGGTTTGCAGCCAGGGGTATACCGGCTGTGTTATAGGGGCGCCTCTCTGACACCGTGTCGAATGAGAGCAGTAAGCAGACCTTACCGGCGGACTATTTGAAACCCCAAGACTCGTGGAATCAAAAATGAATAATCAATACACAAAAAACAATCCCACGAAAAACCCGGTAGGCGTAGGTGTGATGAGCCAACACTACCATAAGGGAAAAAATCATCAAGAAAACACCGACTCGGCAAAAAGAAGACGTAGGGAAAAACGAAAAAAGCGGGATATACCCGTCGGCACGTGGAATGTTCGAACGTTATATAAACCAGGCGCGATACAGACGGTCGTAGAAAACGCGAAACAATATAAAATGGACATCGTCGCGATTCAGAAGTTCGACTCCCACATCAAGTAATCGAAACCAATGGGTTTACACTGGCGTGTGGAGGTACCGACACACATAACCTCGGAACTGGCTTCATCATAAGCAAGTAGATTACGCCCCATGTAAAAGATGTGCAATTTATTAATGACCGAATATCGGTGCTAAAAATACAGGGCCCATGCAGTTTCAAACTTTCCCCAGCCTCGAGGGCCCGGCCATTCATCATCAGCTGTGAAACCGATGATCCACTTTTCTTTGTGAATGTTGTATACTGGGTCTTCGCTGCATTGAAGTCGACGAGATTGGCCCTTCCCCACTGCAGGACCCTATCTAGATCCTGATTCATAGAGTCAATCTGTCTACATCTCAGCTGATGCGACGCAGATGCACCAATCGGCCGAACACTCGAAAAGGAGGAAACAAGCGTACTATCATCCGCAAAACTGAACACCTTGTTATCCGTTGTCTCCAACAAATCATTTATGTGAAGCAAGAACAAGGTTGAAGCCAAAATAGAACCCTGTGGCACCCCTGAATTAACAGGATACAGATCCGAACACTCGCCGTCCACAACAACCCGGATCGATCGATTCTCGAGGAAGCTCCTCGTCCAGTCGCAAAGCTGTTGGGAAAGTCCATATGAACGAAGTTTGCTCAGCAATGCCCCGTGCCAGACGCGGTCAAAAGCCTTGGAGATATCCAGCGCGACCGCCCTTGACTCACCATGTCCATATATCGGTTATAAGTGTCAAAAGGTCTCTCGTGGACCGCCTGCCACGGAATCCGCATTGATGATCATTCAGAAGTCCGTTGCACTCCCAATACTTAACTAACTCAGTATTGATGACTTTTTCCATTACCTTAGATAAAACAGACAGTAATGCTATCGGACGGTAATATTGTGGGAGACACTTTTTTCCCGTCTTTGGCATTGGCTGAACTCGCGCGACTTTCCAGCAGGCAGGAAAGGTCCTCCGTGCATAAGATAAGCGGAAGAGTCTGCCAAGAACCTGTGATAGTTCTGGAGCACAGTTCTTAAGGACTATTGCTGGTATTCCGTCCGGGCCGGTTGCCTTCCTACAATCCAGTTCACGTAGAATGCGTTGAATAGTGCGCGGACGAAATCCCACATCCCGCATCGAACACCGTACCGGCGAGATCACAGGTGGCTCCGAAAGGCCGGGATCGAGGTTTGAATTCGCGGAAAATAAATTCGCGAACACATTAGCTTTATGCTTTGAATTCGTGACTAACGACCCGCTGTCTGTCACCAACGGAGTGAAAGAGGAGGTTGAGAAGTTACCGCTGACAACTTTTGCCATTGACCAGAAGGAGCGCGAAGCAGTTGGGCACCGAAGGAGCTTATTGGTCACCCTGTCGTTGTGCGCCTTCTTCTCGGTATCAATCGCCTGGTTGCACGCGTTTCTGATTCTAACAAAATTCGTTCTGTTAACATCGGTGGGATTGGAGCGCCATTGCTTAAAAGCTCTATTTTTTGCCGCTGTAATCAGCTCGCATTTTTTATCAAACCAAGGTTTATCAGACGGACTTCGTTTGATGGAATGTGGAATATACATCTCCATCCCCAGAAGAATAATCTCTGATACCGACACCGCGCAAGCGTTAACATCGGAGTCTCCGAAGCAAACCTCGGACCATGGAAGGATGCGAAGAAATCTCGCAGATCGTCCCAGTTAGCAGCCCCATACTTCCATACATGGCGAAGCTGCCTAGGCCGGTTGTTTGCTTGGTATGCAAGTGCTTGCGCGACAGATACCAAGCAGTGATCTAAATTTCCCAGTGACGCAGAAACCTCTACAGTATAAATACTCGGTTCGGATGTCAAAAACATATCCAGGGTGTTCGCATAATCGCCTCGGGCACCCGGCACTCGCGTTGGCTCCCCCACGAGTTGAGTCAAGTTGTGGCTTACAGCCTCCCAGCCTAGTCGGTTCTGTTGGAATGATAGAGTTATTAATAAAAGAGCGGAAAACAATTTTTACTTATCGTATTTTTGTGGCACTGCTGCTGTATTGTTAAGGTCCGTTGGTTTCAGCCTTCGTTGTTTGTGTTTTTTGATTTAGATTTTACTTTGTTGTTTATTTGTTGGTTTACGAAACCACCGAAACCAAACACAGCTCCGGACGAAGGGTAAGGGGGTCTTGCTCAGAACGTTCGAAGCAGGTTATTAAGGTTTTTTTTTTGAATCGTTCATTTGTTTTACTTTATTTTATTTATTTATTTCTATTTTGTTAAGATTTTGATTAGCATATCGTACCTCCGAAGCCAGACTCAGCTCTGGACGAAAGGTAGGGGTGTCTTGCCCAGTACGATTTGAAATAGATTATTGCAGTGATCAGGGGTTTTCAAGCACTTACAAGTGTTTTGTGGGGGGCAAGTATTGGTGACAGCGTATGGCACTGGGTTCACTCACACCCCGACGTTGTTCCGAAGAAAGAAAAATTGTTCGCCTGAGGATAATGGTTAAATAAAACACAGTGTTTCACAGGATATAGACTTTTATTCTATTTGCATTTTTATTCTAGTTTATTCCGCAGAGTTTATTTTATCACATTTGTAAGGAGCAGTCTATTCGTATTTTGTACGCCAACGACACGGTTTATTATTCATGTTGGGCGGCACTTATAAATTAATAATTGTTGCAAATTCACCGAACTATAGGGTTGTATCGGAAAATGCCCCGCTATTTTCCTTTGCCTGCCGTTGCTAAAATTGATTTGGTTTAGACAAAATAATGAACGCGACTCCAACTCGACGCGACACTCTGTTAATTTCTTGTGAAACGTTTGAACACACTGCGGTGGATGACAAACGATTTATAACGTGGCGTGATTTGCCGCTGTTATGGTGGGATGAAGACTGCTTAACCGGCGGCGTGACCGACCGCGGTGATGATTCGTAACGACTTGGTGATGCGCACCGTTCGGCGGATGGATCTCGACTGACTAATGAATGGAAGAATCCATTCATCGCGTCGTGGTGGTGGAGTCATAGCCGAAATAAACTCACTGCCACTTACTAGGAATTTCGAGAAGAGTTTCTATGCCTGTATTATGGGGATTAGTTCCGGAGAATCATTGCCGTATAGGCTGAGTTAAATTCCTCTGGCGCTATGTATACGAGGAATTGGTATTGGGTAGTGTTGCTGAAACGAAAAGAGAAAACTGAAACAAACAAACGGCGCTTCCTCTAGCGACGCCTCAGTCTCTCCTTTAGTGGACTGTATTCCGGCGCTGGCCGGCCAAACGATGTTTTCTTAATTCTAGGGATTGTACCTCCAGAGCCGGACTCTTCTCTGGATTGGGGGGCGTTTGAGTCTTGCCCAGTACAAATCCTTAATCTACGCGACCAACGAAGAAGACAAGCCAACCGACCAAGGAAAATTTCAACAACGAAGCGAGAAACAGGTTGCAATAATTTTCCTTATTATACTATTTATTGACGAATTGAATATTTTATTATTTTGTTATTGTTTCCTGGTTTCGTTGCTGCTGGTCTTGAACAAGGCCTTTTCATTAGGAGCTCCTTCGACGACTCCCGCTGCTTCATCGAATGTGCGCGCCTTATATAGACCCGTAGTCGTCCCCTCCTTCGCTCGTTTCCTGGGATCTGCTTTTCTTAGTGGCTTCCTGGAATCGGTGCGCCGCTGATCGTCGTTTCCTTGGAAATGGTATGTTAGCGCTTGCCTTGCCTTTCCTGGGAATTCGTGATGCATCGCCAACAGGTAGGATGGGAGCCAAAATGATTTTCGGGGAACTAAATGTTGCTTGATTGCAAGCGAGGAAATAGTTTAGGCAGGAAGTGAGCCAGAATGATTTTCGGGGGAAATTAGAATTGCTTGGTTGCAACCAAGGAATATCATTTAGATAAGATATTAACCGAAACGGTTTTTGGAAAAATGTATGCGGCTCGATGTATTTGATGGAGATGGTGAGTATTCCATTGTAGATTGGAATATGCGTTCGTTACAGAATATGGTTTTCGGTGGAAATTAGAATTGCTTGGTCGCCAGCAAGGAATATGGTTTAAATAAAGAATTGACCGAAGCAATTTTGTGAAAATGTATGCGGGGATGATTTAGAATATATTCTGTTGAATTGTATTCTGTTGCGGGTTTTGGGGTGTATTTATTGCAAACTTTGGAATGTATGCTGTTGCGGATTTTGCATGGAGAGTTGGGTTAAGGTGACGCGCTGTTAGCGGTCAAGGCTGGTTAGAATTGTGGGTTGGTTCTCCGTGTGATATAGAAAACCGCCACTGTTTAACTTGGGCATCTCTGATCCTACTGTCTGCACCAGTTGTAAAGGTTATGTGCTGTTGGCTTACCTAGAGCGGCTAGGTTCATCGCATCTCCTGGCACCCGGGTTGGGGAAGTCGGTATCAAACTCTGTTCCGCTGGTCCTTGTGGCCGGATTGGTCCTGACGTGAATGTAGAATCCACCTCTCTCAGCCTATAATCATCTTTTAGACAAGCCGTAGTATTCTAAAGCCCAATCCATAGGAGTAAAACGAAAAAAAAGAAAATCAGCCTAAATCAAAACTTTTTTTTTCGGTTAGGATACCTTCAATATTTCTGCAATCGTTTAGCGAAAGACATATATTCAGTTATTGGTAGAAATAAATGCGATATTAGTCATCATCATCATCGGCACTATAACCGGGATCCGGTCTTGGCCTTATTTAGCAAGTCTCGAGACTTGTTAAATTTTCCATAATAATGTATTTTTACGGGCAAGGTAGCCTTGCGCCGACCACAGTTTCAGATCCTGTAAATATCCGTACATTGTAGTTATCTAGTTTACTTACAATTTTAAAGAACGTAAATGATAATAGGAGGAGACAAAACATCAGTCGTTTTGCAAAGTCTGCGATATAATAAAACGAATCATCCTATATGGAAATGTCCTAAGATTCATTAAGTTTTGAAATAATAAACGAAAATGTCTTTATTCTCTGGAAGCTATTTAGTCTTTGAATATGGAATGCTAAAGCTGGTCTATTCTCAAACATCATTACCCGTCATTTATTATCCACTACCATTATAATTGAGTTATGAATTTCCAATAAGCTTCCACAGGAACTTTGAGACATTTTTTTCCTACCCTCAGACAAAACCCATTTGCCTACGAACAAATTACAAGCAAACATTTCCGTCGGGGTGTCACATGAATAACTGTCAACAGCTGAGGCATCATAGAAGTTTTCTTACAAAATATTCCCAAACCTTTTATATCAAAGTTTTTCGAAGTTGACTTTGGGGTTCTTAAGAGATTATTCCAACACTTGATACTTATGGATAACACGGATATAGAACTTCTTCCCATTTTTCCAATTTTCATTCTCCCCCACACAAAAATAAAAAACTCTGGAACACCGGTTTTCAAATTTCTCATCCCAATGAGACAGGGGCGCAGTAAAAAAAGAAGTTTTTGCATAACATAGGAAATGTCGGTGTAAATAAGACCGCAAAGACAAGCTGAGCTATAAATAAAGCACGAAGTTTATGGGATTCTTAAAGAGGCTTTACTCATGCAGAATAGACCTAATGACTGCTTTCCTTAACGACTGTCTCATAAAAATCGATTCCAGCACGGGCCGACAGACCAAATCAAAAGCAATGGCTTACATCAAATCCTATCAGCCGTCTAACTTCGGAATATTATTACCTAAATCTACCTCTCGGTAAATGCTGAATATCCCTGTCGAATATTTATTTCAAATAATGTTTGGTAATCGGTGTCTCACAAGCGTCTTCCTACAAATCGACTGTACGCCAGGTGCGGCATGACATTCATGGGCAAAGATCTAGTTCTAGGATTATTGCGATTTTGTGGCATCAGAAATAAAACTCTTTATGTAGGACATTCGACATAAATGTATTTACGGTGTTATAAGTATTTGATGGCGCTAAGGAGGTTCCCGTAAACGTTTTATTTGAACGACTTTTATTGTCATTTGATGCGTTCTACATGTACATTGAGACGTTATATGTATTCAATTTTCATAAGTGATTTTATATTTATGATGACCTAAAGATAAACTAGGCACCCATCAACTATCTCGCAATAAAACTGGTTCTATATGGGACAAGAAATCACTCCGTTTAATGCATTCAAAAGAGGTTTCAGAATTTGTATCTTCATTATCGAACTATATTAACTTTAATACATTTTGCTTAGAAATTAATTTTGGCTGAGTTACTAGAAGAATTTAGGGCTCCAGGAACTGCCTTCTGGTGTTATCCTGATCTTGATTAAATGGCTTAAGTACAAGTAAGCATACTCCACTATTAAAATTGCTTAGCTAGCCCGTGAATGGTCAAATGACAAAGCACACAACAAACTGCTCGATGCCTCACTGGTTCACGTTACTTTTGGTCAATGGAAAAGGATGTTAGCGATAATTTCAGTACAACTTTCGGTACAGCGATACTGTAGCCACAAACTCAAAAGATGAAGTCAATTTTTCACGAAATTAATTTCCGGAAATTCAACCCACGATGCTACCAATATAGAGCCTCCTATGATCGCACCAGCACGATCTTCAAGGGGACGAACAGCTTCCTCGAAAATCGGTTGATTCAGGTTGCTGTAGGTCGTGTGTTCAAATCAACTTCCCTTTAACTCTGGAGTTCCTTTGGAGGTTACTTTTTGGAGCCCACCCTATTTCCGTTCCATATGACTGGGAGTTTGGCATCTCCTGTAATCTGGCGTCTCAGAGGTCAGGTTTTGCAATGAGAACTGCCCTGTGAGTAGGGCTTTAGAATATACTAACAGCTAGGCCGGCTTGTCGTAAGAGGCGACTAAGGGCCGAGTGGTAGCCGGGGTCCCAACGCCCTGTGCGCCCGGTGAAATACCACCCCATTAAGCTTTAGGCTCCGTGAAATGGTCGGGGGAAATCCCTGGCCATCTTTCGGAGCTTGGCTGACAGACCGGTTCGAGAAAAGGTTGGTTAGGTGGTAGTCGATCCGAAGGTGAGATACCACCCCGTCACGCTGTACATTCCGCGATATCGCCGAGAGAAATCTTCGACGGTGTTTCGGAAGTGTGGCTGATGGCCCGGACTGACACGGGGATAAGTCATGATGGTGCCTTCTGATATATAATGAATTCCGGAGGTAAACTGGTCTCCCATTCGGATCTCCGGGGGGGACTATGTCAGGGGGAACAGCATGCAGATATCATGATAAATAATGGAACTTTAAGAGGTTCGTCATCGTATAACCGGGATCGCTCTCGAGGCTCTGCTCACGCTCGAGTGGTGACGGCATGTTGTAACATCAGGGGCATCGGTTTCACCAATACCTATGTAAACGCCGTCCACCAATATTTGCAAACAACGAAACCTTATACCCTTGCCCTAATTGAGACCCAGGTCGATTCGTCAACTGATTCGATATATCTTCGTTGCTCAGGATACGACCTACATTTGAGATTCCGTTTTAAGGGCGGAGTCTGCGTCTTCGCGCGGTCCGATCTGGCTTTCCAGAGGATGGAGGCGTTGGAACCCAATAATATGGACATCATATGGTTGAGGGTCGTGCTGAGCAATTCCGTCAAATTTCTTTGTTGTCTTTACCGCTCCCCGAATGACGATCGACCGCCGACATTTTTCGAATATCTTTCATATACCGTCGACTGGTTACAGATCAACCACCCAGCTTCTGAAATTGTTGTCCTTGGCGATTTTAATGTGCACAATTCCGGCTGGTTGTTACATTCTAACAGAAGCGGCGAGGGTGGGAGGCTGGCGGAGATGTTTGCTGTAAGCCACAACTTGACTCAACTCGTGGGGAGGCCAACGCGAATGCCGGATGCGCGAGGCGATTATGTGAACACTCTGGATCTGTTTTTGACATCCGAACCGAATATTTATTCCGTAGAGGTTTCTGCGCCACTGGGAAACTCAGATCACTGCTTGGTATCTGTCGCGCAAGCACTTGCATATCAAACGAATAACCGGCCTAGGCAGTTTCGCCATGTATGGAAGTATGGGGCCGCTAACTGGGACGATCTGCGAGATTTCTTCGCATCCTTTCCATGGTCGGAGGTGTGCTTCGGAAACTCCGATGTTAACGCTTGCGCGGAGTCGGTATCAGAGATTATTCGTCTGGGGATGGAGATGTAAATTACACAATTCATTAAACGAAATTCGTCTGATAAACCTTGGTTTGATAAAAAATGCGAGCTGATTACAGCGGCAAAAAATAGAGCTTTTAAGCAATGGCGCTCCAATCCCACCGATGTTAACAGAACGAATTTTGTTAGAATCAGAAACGCGTGTAACCAGGCGATTGATACCGAGAAGAAGGCGCACAACGACAGGGTGACCAATAAGCTCCCTCGGTGCCCAACTGGTTCGCGCTCCTTCTGGTCAATGGCAAAAGCTGTCAGCGGTAACTTCGCATCCTCCTCTTTCCCCCCGTTGGTGACAGACAGCGGGACGAATAGAAAGAGTAACTGAAAAGAATCTGTGAAAATAACAATCAAGAGAAAAGATCTGTGAAAATAACAATTGATAGAACAACCGAAAAGAAATTTGTATATCTGTGAAAATAACAATTAAAAGAGAAATTGTTAGTTGAGTGGCAATAAAGAACTATTTCAAATTACTATTTTAATTTAATTTAATTATTAAGAACCCTAAAAATCAAAGCGCGAAGGGCCTAATTTCCACCGCTTGGTAGAAACCCTGACGTGGTGCGTGGCCTTAAACTACAATGAAGAACTCAGACTATGCTGATGGAAGCATACACTTCCAGTAGAGCCACCCATGTCAGACAGGATAGCGGGGAGTAATACACACAGATCTGCCACCCTTATCCAGGGGTTACCCGTCATCGTGCCCAATGGATGGTTTGTATTCAGGGGTATACCGGCTGTATTATAACGGCACCTCTATGACACCGGGTCGAATTAGAGCAGTAAGCAGACCTTACCATATCAAAACAGGGCTCTGATATGGCGGACTACTTGAGACTCCAAAACTCGTGGAAATAAAAATTAATGACTAATATACACAAAACAGACTCACGAAAATATCGGTAGGCGGCGGTGTGATGAACCGACAGTACCATAAAGGAACAAATTATCAAGAAAACCCCGACTCGGCAAAACGAAGACGTAGCGAAACCGGAAAAAGCGGGATATACGCGTCGGCAAGTAGAATGTTCCAACGTTATATAAACCAGGCATGATATAGATGGTCGTAGAGAACGCGAAACAATATAAAATGGACATCGTCGCGATTCAAGTTACTGGTTACTTGTTACTGGAACTTCGAGTGTTGCATCCATCAAGAATTTTAAATCCATTAAAAATCTTAACTCGATCGTGAGCCGACCGGTTCGAGGCTTGTTCTTCATTTCTTCGCCATTCTGAGCCCCCAGTAGTCCTGGTGTGTTACTATTTACAGTTGTTCCTGGGTGTGAGTCAGTTGGTCCTCGATACTCCATAGATGTTTGCATTTTCTGACCACCTCCTTCTTTATTTCTTGTCCTGCGATCCTCGGGTTGTCGACCCTTCTTATTTGCGTCGATTTTCTATCCTTCTTATGGGCCCCTTTGAGCTTTACTCGAACTCTCTGCGAATCGATTTTCTTGACGCCCTTTCTACCGACTGCCTACAGGATAAACGCATCTCGTCTTCCTTATAAATCCCTCGTCTTGATGGTTTCATGAATCCAATATCTAGATCATATAGTCCTCGTCCATGAGAGATCAAATTTGAGATGATCCTTTCAGTCCGAAAAGATCGGCTGGTACCAATTTTAAGTGCGCCGTGCCGCTGCTAAAGGTCGTTACAGAAGTAATAAATCTCCCCTCACGGTTCCTTTGGCTCATCATCGAATTCGCTATTCGTTTGAACCATCGTCGAGTGTTGCCTTCCTTCGTTTCCCTGTCATCTTTAAAATGTATGCTGTGTGTGTGTGCCATCTTATACACTTTTAGTGTGATGCCATCTTGAACAAAATGGCATTATATGTTGGTTGTGAAGACATTTGAATAAGAGTCTGGATTTCTCTGCCATCTCCCACCATCAGTTAGTACTGACCTTCTTGAATTTGGCACATTCAAAGATCCAATGTCTTTCGTGGCACACCAGGTGCTCTGTACATCGGATCTGTGGGACTCCATCTTCTTGACGTCCCGTGCGGTCGCCTCTCACGTTCGACCATCCGATCCGATCTCCTCGAGGTCCAACCTAACATTGTCCTCCCATCTCCGTCGCGGCCGCCCTGTCGGTCTCTTTCCCGTTGGCTTACCCTCAAGAATTCTATGCGCGGTCCTATCGTTGCCCATTCGCGCTACGTGTCCGGCCCATCTTAATCTTCGCGACTTGATTACTCTCACTATTGTAGGTTTACAGTATAGCTCTTCCAATTCGTGGTTGTAGAGTTTCCTCCATTGCTTTGCCTCCTCGTCATATTTACCACCAAAGATACTTCTTAAAACTTTATTCTCGAATACGCGGAATAAGTTTTCTTCCCGTTTTGTGAGAGCCTATGTTTCGCATCCGTAGAGAACAATCAGCATGAATATGGTTCTATAAACACGGAGCTTTATGTTACGTGATAGCAGTTTGGATTTCAACAGTGTACTGACTGCATGCAAACTAGCGTTGCCGGAATGTAGTCTTTTATTAATATCCTTCGACATTTCGTTACCGGCCGTCAGTATTCTTGCCAGGTATTTAAATTCTTTGACATTTTCAAATATCTTGCCCCTGATGTTTATGTGTGTTCACTGAGGTCCACCTACTCTCGCCATAATCATATATTTTGTTCTGTTTTCGTTTATTTCTAGGCCCACCCATTCTGTCGCTTGAATGATGGTGTCACCGTTTTTACTTACAGTTTCGAGATTATCGCCCAAAACGACGATGTCATCCGCATATGCGAGCACTTGTGTGACCCCGTTCAGGGATGATCCGGTCATGTTGTCGTCTTGTACCTTTCTGATGACATACTTGAGGACAAGGTTAAAAAGACACGGTGAGAGGCCATCCCCCTGTTTTAGTCCGTCCCGGATTTCAAATGGTCCTGAGAGTTGGTTTTCTATTCTAACTCTGGTTTTCTATTCTAACTCGCCCTTTGTTTTCGTTCATGCAGATTTGAATGAGGGCGGCATATTTTTTCGGGATTCCCAGCTCAACTACAATATGGTAGAGTCTTTGCCTTGCGACTAAGTCGTAGGCTTTTTCGAAGTCGACGAACAGTTAGTGAATCGTCTCTCCGTGTTCCCACTTCTTTTCCAGTAGTTGCCTTATTGTGAACATTTTGTCGGTTGTTGAGCAAACTATCTCTCGGATAGAAAGCTGCTCTATGACACAGATGAGGGACCACAGTAATATAAAGTAACAGCGAGTGTACCTCAGGGATCTGTATTAGGCCCGCTGTTATGGAATACAATGTATACTGGTGTGCTCAGGGTCAGTGTACCGGAGGGGGTTAGAATCATTGGGTACGCAGACGAATTGCCAATAGTGGCCGTAGATAATCATCTAGATAACCTGGAGAATATTTGCTCCCAAGCAATCCAGTGCATTAAATGCTGGCTAGATATGTCCGGACTGAAACTAGCTGGACATAAGGCGGAGGCAGTTTTAATAAGCAGCCGCAAGAAAGTTTAACACCTTGACTTGGAAATAGAACGACAAATAATCAGATCCAGTCCCTATATGAAATATCTTGGTGTTATACTCGACAACAGGTTGAGCTTCAAGGAACACCTGAGGAAAGCGAGTGAAAAACGGCACGAGTATGCAAAGTTTTGGCGAGACTGCTACCCAATGTTGGATGACCCCGGCCCCACATAAGGAAACTCATAACCAGTGTCAATACCTCCCTTATAATGTATGCAGCTCACATATGGACTGGAACCGGACAGTATAAGTCGTACGTGAGGGGAGTGAACTCAGTGCATAGGCTAGCATCAAAAAGAGTATGCTGTGCATTCCGAACAGTATCCGAAGATGCCATAAATATGTTGGCTGGGAGGACACCACCTGGTATTGCAGCTAAAGAAAACGCTGCGTTGCATAAAGTCTTCCAAGAGAATCGTCGGAGAATGCGGCCACAGTTAGAGCTCTCAAGCCTAAGAGAACAGCAACGAAGGTGGGATTCTTCCACCAAAGGAAGATGAACCCGCACCATGATACCTGATATAGAAACCTGGGTGAAAAGAAAACATGGCGAGCTGAATTACCATTTGACTCAGCTAATATCAGGACATGGAGGTTTTGCGGATTGGGATGTTATTGTCAAAGTGTTCCGCCGAACACTGTCCACACACCAAAACGAACACCTGGAACGCGGAGCGAATTCAATTGCAAATAAAACACAGAGTGAATTCTTTTCGAATTGTTATTTTTTTATTGTTGGTGTCTATTATTGTTTGTAACGTTATACGTTTCGCTGATTTTCTTATGAAATAAATGACAAGCAAGTTATCGAAACAGAAGGTTCCGGTCGTATCTACCAACACATTGTATGCGATAACAAAATATGCACCAGCGAAGCACATTTAATTAATTCCGGGACACCAGTAACTTCCGACACACGTTAACTTCTTTTTTTTCGGCACACGTTATTTTTGTTCTTCCCAAAAATTTTGCTGCGCGGATCGACCTCCTCGTTCGGGTTCTCTGTGACGACTGTTTATCGCGACGGTTGTGTTACGCGGATCCAGTATCTCGAATGTTCTCTTAGTTGGTCTTAGGACGTGTGCTAATAGATCTATTGTTTTCTCATGTAGCGAAGGTCATGTCAAAACGGAATTGAGAAAAGAGGAAGGAACAAAGGGGCATCATATGATCATTGTGTAGCTGCTTAATAGCCTGCAACGCAATTAGGACAATGGTGCTATTAGGGATTTCGGTATATAATGGTAATTGTGTCCCGTATCTTAGCTGGCGGCAAGGCTCGGATTATATCTGCACGTTTGCAGGTAACTCTGGCTAACAGGGGCGCCGATCAGGTTTTCGAATTTACGATGCCTGTATGATGTACAGAATTATTTTCAGGAATTTAAGACGATGCGTTAAATGTCCTTGGTAAGGCAATGTTTGCCAGTTTGTTGTGTCCTTCGATCGCCGTGTAGGCGTAGGACGATTGGTCGGACTTGTGACCCACGTGTCTGTGAGCACGTGGGGTTGTTGCCTCCCAGATGTATGTTACATTCGTTTTAGGTGTGGTGGAGGACTTTTGAGGACACGTATTTGTGGGTACGTGTTCTTTGGTGGAACGACGACATCTCGACCAATAGTGGATTGTGTGGTTCGTAGAACCGCCACAGATGCTTTCGGCAATACTTGCGCAAGTATAAATTGCGAAGGCAAAATAGAAAATGCGGAACACGTACTCACAGAGTGCGTGAGATTCGAGACCGCACGAACGATTTTGGAGACACATATGAGACGGACAGTTACTCTGGGAGTAGTAGTAGAATACATGCTGAGTTCAAAACAGGCATGGTCCGTAACAAATGGTATTCTCTGTGAAATGATGCAGCAGTTGCGATGCGACGAGCGGAGTAACAGGTAAACTCCGTCCCGCCCCGTGATGGAATATCTAAAAGAAAGTAGCGCGCGGAACCAGGGGAATGTGAGCCAGGCAGGAGGTGGTTTTTGCCGGTAAAAACACGGCATGCCTCTGGATCGGTCCAGAGGTATCTTTTGAAGATTTCCACCTTCCTACCGAAACCAAAAAAAAAAAAAACAAAAAAATATCCTCATCTTGCATTACCACCTTTTTGATTATTGTATAACATCCTTTTTTCATTTTCATTTTACGTACAGTTCTTATATATATCTTACTTGCTAGACAAAAAATACTTAAATTCTCTTCATCCTAAGTCACTGGCCCCTGTGGACACTCTAAGCTAAACTTGGGGTGACTATTGTCATGTATTATTGCCTTTCGGCTTTGTAAATGAATAGTATTCTTATTGTTCGGAACTTGGTATCAAAGGAACTATTTTTTTTACTACTTTCTTTACTATTTATTGGCCTGTAGGAACCCGAAAGATCATCCCCGAGTCGACTCCGCCATTGTTCCCTGTCCTGTGCGCTCTCCTTACACGCTGACCATCCGATCCGATCTCCTCAAGGTCAAACTTAACATTGTCCACCCATCTCCGTCGCGGCCGACCTGTCGGCCTCTTTCCCGTTGGTATACCGTCAAGAATTCTATATCGTTGCCCGTTCGTGCCACAAGTCCGGCCCATCTTAATCTTCGCGGCCTGATTACTCTCACTATTGGAGATTTGCGGTATAGCTCTTCGAATTCGTGGTTGTGGAGTTTCCTCCATTCCCCTGCCTCCTCATCATATTTACCACCAAAGATACTTCTTAAAACTTTATTCTAGAATACGCAGAATTTGTGTTTTCTTTTGTGAGAGCCTATGTTTCGCATCCGTAGAGAACGATCGGCATGATTATGGTTCTATAGACACGGAGCTTTATGTTACGTGATAGCAGTTTGGATTTCAGTAATTTAATGACTGCGCGCCAACTAGCGTTGCCGGAATGTAGTCTGTTGTTAATTTCCTTCGACATTTCGTTACTGGACGTCAGTATTGTTCCCAGATATGTAAAGTCTTTAACTTTTTCAAATACCTTGCCTCTGACGTTTATGTGTGTTCCCTGTGGTCCATCTACTCTCGCCGTAATCACATATTTTGTTTTGTCTTCATTTATTTCTAGGCCTGGTATCAAAGGAAGATTGTAAAAATCTCTTACAACAGGGATCAGGATTTCTGTTAGAGAGTCATTTTCAAGTTACCATTGAATTGGCAGCATGTTATAGATCACAATGAAGCGTATTTAACCAAAATCGCACAATTTGACTTAGCTTATTTTTTCAGAACCAAGCTCGAAATCATGAGAACTTCAGTGTAGACATACTGCATATTTTTTGACAGGAAACTATCAGTTGCAGTTATCAAAGTAGTCACATAAACCTTCCTTCTGCCAATGAAATTATTTTATTTTAATTAGTTTTTATCAAGCAGTGGAAAAGTAATTCCAACCAAACAAATTTCATAGCATTGTGCAAACTGTGTAACAGATGATGGTACCAGATACAGCTGAGTATCCGGTAATAAATGCAAACACTCCACCAAGCAGTATGACAGGTGTAAATATTAATTCAAATCCTCATTTCCCCAAATAATACCTTTTCATTACTTAGTCGTAAGACACAAATTCATTTCTTACCTCTTAGATAAATTACATTACCAGTTTTTCATTTCATTCAACAAATTACACTAATTGCCTGACAGAGTTATACCCTTTTCTGCAGTCAATTTCAGGATTATTCAGTAACACATTCTTTCCTGTAAACAATCAAAAAGTTAGTTCCATTCATTTAGGGATGTTCACGTCGGCAGGAGGAAAATTTCCACAATACAATTAAGAAAACTTGACCACATTGTTTTTATCGCATTTGTCCTTTCTGTGCATTAAATTTTGAGCTCGAATAAATTCCCAAACGAAGATTCTATTGGAGTTATTAAGCAAACATTTCTGTCGGGTCGATTTGGGATCCTTCTCTCTTTTTTTGCCCTTTTTTGCCGCCTCAACTCAAGCCGATTTAGGTAGAGAAAATTTTAATAATCTTAATTGAAAATCGGGTCGGAGAGCCGGTCCTTAAAACTGATGAAGAAGCATAACAATGTTTTTGTTCCTTAGCCGCTGAATAAGAGGATTCGATCAGCTCCGTTCCTCTTTCAGTGTTTATAAAGTTGCAGGATTTTTGGTCTGAGAAAAGTATCCACCGCATACTCTGATTATTTTTTTATGAGATTAGCGACAACGAAGAACGTACTTGTGTGTCAAGGATCCTTGAATATGGCTGGCGGCCTCTAATATTTTACAAAATACTCTTGCTCTGTTATGTTATTAATTATTAAAGGACTGGAAATGTGTTATTCAGTTACGAATAAAAAACAAGCTTGAAGAACGACAAAGAAGGAAAGGGATTGGACCAGTAAGCTGTTCATAATCCGTCACACTGGTGGTAGATTAAACTATGCCATCAGAAAAATGCAATTAGTACAACAATAGTTCCCTTGCAAAAGTCTATATGAGTTTATAGGGAGTCTTCTTGACAGAGTAGAGGATATAATTACATTCTGCAGTTTTCCATCTAGAATTTAGGAAAATGGGTTGAACTAGACATCCAACGTCTCGTTATGTAGCAAACTGCAGCAAATTGTGGCATATCAGTAGTAGGGTTATACGGGTTCTGCCCCAATTTTCTGGCTCAAAAGCTCTTTTCTGTGTGAAAGCTCTATGTGAAGGTGAAGATGTGTGTGTAGTGTGGTGAGTGTTGATAGTGGTATGTGATTCATGGGTGGTGTGTCTTAAGTGAGGTGGAAATAGTAGTATTTAGTGTATTTCTTATGAGTATTGATATTAATTGTGATATTTTGTGGTTGCGATTAATGGTTGTGGGTTCTTATGTGGGGTGGAAATAGTAGTATTGGTATTAATTGGGTATAGTTTGTAGTGTTCTTATCGCTGTAGTTGTTGGATTTTGTGCTTTTGATGCTATTGGGTTTTTGCAGGTGGTGGTGATGAATGCTTTTTGTTGGCTATTGAGCTTTTTGTAGGTGGTGGTGAGTATTGCGGCTTGTGGTGATATCGGTGCTTTTTGTTATGGGTTTATGTTTTTGCTAATGGATTTATGCTTAGATGGTGATATCGGTGCTTTTTGTGATTCATGGGTGGTGTGTCTTAACTGAGGTGGAAATAGTAGTATTTAGTATATTTCTTATGAGTATTAGTAGTAATTGGGTATAGTTTGTAGTGTTCTTATCGCAGTAGTTGTTTGTTTGGGCTAGTGATTAATCGTTATCAGCGTGGTTGTTGGTTGATGTCGTAATCGAATGGGTATGTAGTTGTTGGATTTTGTGCTTTTGATGCTCTTGGGTTTTTGCAGGTGGTGGTGATGAATGCTTTTATTGACTATTGAGCTTTTTGTAGGTGGTGGTGAGTATTGGGGCTTGTGGTGATATCGGTGCTTTTTGTTATGGGTTTATGTTTTTGCTAATGGATTTATGCTTAGGTGGTGATATCGGGGCTGAATGGATAGTGCTTTAGGCTTTTGTCTCGGTTGTAATCTGTTAATTGTGGTAGAAATAAAAAAACGTTGTCTGGGTTGTGCTTTAGGCTTTTGTCTCGGTTGTAAGCTGTTAATTGTGGTAGAAATAAAAAAAAACGTTGTCTTTGGTGTGCTTTTTAATCTTATTGTCATTAAGCTGAGTAATATATACGGGAATTTTGTTGTTTGTGGATTTGTATGAGAAATGGGTTGTTTTTGCTGAAACTTAAAACTGATTTCACCTAAGACGCAGAGCTAAGCTAATTGACTTCACCTAAGACGCAGACCTAAGTCATTGGTTTTTTATGAGTCACCGAATGATTATTCAAGTCCATATTGTGCCGATCCCATAACCTTTAGCAAGTATTCATGATTTCTATAGCAAGTTGGGATATAATTACTCATTTTTGTGAATTTCATACGTATTGAGGGCCAATTATTCTTATCATAGTTTCCATAATGTATTGTTTCCGCTCCCTACAGGCTAATGTTGATTTCTATATATAGGCGTACATCTTCAGTGGGTTGGGGATTTGTACTTATTATCAGTATTTTTTCAATTTGGGGTGTGTGATGCATAGTTGTTTTGTCTTGTTGGGTATTTGTTATCAGGTGTATACATCTTCAGTGGGTTGTGCGATTAGCGTTCAAGGTTAATTGTGTGACATGAGCAGATGGTATTTTTGAATTGGGTGTGTGAATAGGTGATAGGTGATTCATGATTGTTTGGCAGTGAATATATTATTATTTAGTCATTGAGTTTGAGTAATATATATGGGAATTTTTTTTGGGTGATTCTATGTTGAAATGGATGTATGTTTTAGTTGTTTCTTAATATATAGACATTTTTTGTGATTCTATCTGCTTTTGGGTTTTGTTTCGGTTGTCGAGGGC
Organism: Microdon myrmicae; assembly: GCA_963931805.1. Classification (NCBI taxonomy): domain Eukaryota; kingdom Metazoa; phylum Arthropoda; class Insecta; order Diptera; family Syrphidae; genus Microdon; species Microdon myrmicae. The sequence continues at coordinate 27,764,455 of OZ007497.1, read as the reverse complement.
TTTTTCAGTAAATCTAAGCTGATTCTTAATATTTTGGGCTTTTTGCTCTATACTGAAATGGTACCACTTGATAGTAAATCTATGTTGAAATGGACTTTTTTGCTATATTGAATATGTGCTTTTTTTTGGGGATTGTCTGGGGTGCTAAAGGCTTTTTTATGAATATATTCACTTGGCAGTAAATCTATGCTGAAATATATATATAGAAATACGGGCTTTAAATTTGAAAAAAAGAAGAAAAAATCATCATCAAACCCAATATTCGACGTGGGATTAGCTAGGAAATAAAAAAATTAACATCATCAACTGGTGAGTTACCTTATTTATATATTAATTGTTATTCCTTTTTTTGACGCGGTGCTAGTATTTATTTTTGTGTATTGTATCGTGAGTCTAGCAATAATAATAATAATAATCCCGATGTTTTTGCTATTGCTGCATAATGTATGGAAATGGTTCATCATCATCGTCGTCGTTATCAGTTGTGTATATGAATAGGTGACAGGTGATTCATGGTCGTTTGACTTGTTGTGCTGTTATCGTTTGTAGTAAAATAGAGGCGTTATTGTTATCAGTAGTTGTTCGTGGATTTATATGGAAGTGATTCATTGTCGTTTGGGATTCTTTCTTATCTCAGTATGTGAATTAAGTCTTAGGGTTGGATGATCAGCGTACAAGGTTAAAGTTTGGAGTAGGTTAATTGTATGACATGGTTGGTCGTCGATTTGTCTGGAAGTTGAGGACTCTTTTATATATTATTATTAGTCATTGAGCTGAGTAATATATATAGGAATTTTTGTTGTTCGAGGGATATGGTATGGAAGTGATGATATAAGACTTAGATTTGGATGATCACAGCGTTCAAGGTTAAAGTTTGGGGATAGGTTAATTGTATGGAAGTCATTCGTAGTCATTTGACGTCGTGGTTTTTGGGATTCTTTCTTATCTCAGCATGTGAATTAAGTCTTAGGTTTGGATGATCAGAGTTATTTTCTAATCTGTATTTATTGGTATATTGTTCGAATGTTTTTATTATTATCTAGTGTGGTTATATTAGGCTGTTGTTGTTGCTGTATTTAGTTTATTGTTATAATGATGTTATGTTTTATTGTTCAAAGTTTTGAGATCTTTTGAAAGTTCTTTGTTTGCTTATAATCATATGAGGATATTTTTGAAAAGCACAGGCAGTTTTTATATGAATATATTAGTATGTGTAGACTTTTTTTAGCGCTACAATGTTGTTAATAGCGAATATATTATTATTAGTCATTGAGCTGAGTATTATAAGGGAATTTTTTTGTAGCTTGCTGTTATATTAATTATGTATATGTGTGTATGTGTGTGTATTGATGGGCAAATATCTGAATTTCACCTGTTGAGCTGTTGTCAGTTGTACACATCTTGGATTGTAGTGGAGGTGTTGTTAGCATTAGTTGTTCGCGGATTTGTATGGAAGTGATGAATTAAGTCTTAGGTTTGGGTGATCAGCGTTCACGGTTAAAGTTTGGGATAGGTTAATTGCGTAACATAGATGTTCGTGGATTTGTATGGAAGTGATTCATTGTCGTTTGGCGTAGTGGTTTGGAATTCTTTCTTATCTCAGTATGTGAATTAAGTCTTAGGTTTCAATGATCAGCGTTCAAGGGTATAGTTTATAATTATAGTGTATGTATCGGCGTCAAGAGAGAAAGAGAGAAAGAGAAAAAGAGAGAAAGGGGGAGCAAGAGAGAGAAAGAGAGTATATTTGTGGACGAATGAGATGTGTGTATGCGTAATAATGAATGAATTTCGGTATAGATAAGACCATCTTGACTAGTTAGAAATCATTGTGTCACTAAACCATTAAAGAAAAACACTAAAAGGTTCCATTGTGGTATATATTTGGCTGAGCAGGAAAATTGTTGCCATAGGATTAAAACAAAAAAAAAAAAAAATCAACAACAAAAACGGTAAGTTAACACCTATCATGAACCATTTTTACGATTTCTAATTTATTTCTTCAAATGTTATGTGTTATATTCGGGGGATTTTAATCATCGAGACAGCCTTTTTTTCTGAAAGCGTAACAAAGCAAAAGAATTAACAGTAAATTTTTCATTACTTTTTTAGAGAAATATGTCTGCTAACGAGGTCAAGACCAGCAACAACTACAATAATAACAATAACAACTATAATAATATTAGGAAAAGAACGGGGCAACAACAACAACCACCAACAATGTCAGGAGAACAACCTGCAAAGAAGTTAAAACAACAGATCTATAAAAGATGCTTGTTTTGTGATGAGGATGTTGAGGGACGGCTTTGGGTCCAACATCATAGAAAAAATACCCACAAAGCAAACGCCCAACAAGCTCTTAATGAAAACGTCTCCTTAATAGCAAGCGCATTCCAAAATCGTATCAAAATATTTGCCATTACCAACAAAGATGAGAGTATGATAAATGTGAATACGTTATTTGAAAAAAATATTCCATTGATTAACGAGTTACTACAAGATGAATTGAAAGTTTTGAAAGCTTTTAAATTTAGTATGGAGCTTTTTGCTAACTTTGCGAAACTATCCAAAGAATGTGATGAGATAATGCAAATAGATATAAAAAGCATGCAAACTAAAATGTACACGATTGAGAAAGAGGAAGACATAAGAGAAAATTTGAGCACGGCAATTGAAATTATCAAGGCAAAATTGGAAGAGTTCCAAGAAAAAGATAGCGGATGGGCGTTGGCAGCATTTCAGAGGATCGAAATTAACATCAACAAATACGAGCCATTTCGAGCTTGATAGATAAGGGCCGATATAATAAATCTTTTAAAGAACATGTAGCTGCATCAAACAAGAAGAAATAAAATGCATTTATGTATTAAAATTAATTGATGTTTTTTTCCCCAATTGGTCATTCATTTTTCCCCCATGAGTCTTAGAGTATCAAATATATCCCCACCAATATATGTGAATTTTCGGCTGTAAGTTGGTTCTTAATATATGGGAAATTTTTTGGTGATTCTATCTGCTTTTGCCTTATGTCTCAATACTTGAAATGGTTTGTGTTTTTACTACTGGTTTGTGTCTTTGATCTCTAAACTTTCGGTTGGGTTGTCTCAGTTGTTGGGGGCTGTTTTCCTTTTTATAAATATACCACTTGACAGTAAATCTAATTTTATGAATATATATATATACCACTTGGCAGTAACTCTATGCTGAAATGGTTTAATGCTTTTGATCTCTAGACTAGCGAGCTTTTTGCTATATATATATATATTGAATATAGCCTATTTTTAGCGCCACAATTTTGAGTTTTTATATGGATATATTGTTAATTGCATACTTTAGGGATACGCATTGTCCATATAATATATTAAATTCTTTGTGCTTTTGGCTTTCTTATGAATATACCACGAGTCAACGAATGATTATTCAAGTCCATATTGGTCAAAAAAAAAGTGTTGATATAAAAAAAGGGTGTTGTTGTCCAATCCCTTGACCTTGGAAGCTATATTAAATTCTTAATTTCTAAGTGTTTTTTACTGAGTCGCCATTACTCTTATCTTATTTTGCATCCAGTATCACGACCAAATACTGATTTCTATATAGTAAGTTGTTGTTCATTATTCTGACCCCTTGACCTTGGGTGCTATATTAAATTCTTGATTTCTAATTCTTATTTTTCCATAGCACAATTTCTAAGTACATCAATGGGGCAATGAATGATTATTCAAGTCCATATTGGGCTGTTATCAAAAAACATATGGCTGCTTATCAAATCCGATGACCTTGGATGCTATATCAAATTCTTGATGTCTAAGTGGTTTTAGTGAGTCTCCATTATTCTCATCTTACCTATATGAATAAAACCGCTGATCATTGTTCTTTAAACATTAAAATTAATTGAGGCAATTTTTTCCATGAGTCTTGGAGGATCAAATATAGTCCACCGTAACATCATATGATAAGACCTGCTTACATCATTGAAGAGTTATCAGAGAGGGATAGTTATAATACAGCCTGTTTGCAATCGCCCTGTTTAAAGAGACAGCCTGTTTGGAATCGCCCTGTTTGAAGAGACAGCCTGTTTGGAACCACCCTGCTTGAAGAAACAGCTTGTTTGGAACCACCCTGCTGAAGAGACAGCCTGTTTGGAATCGCCCTGTTTGGACTCGCCCTGTTTAAAGAAACCGCCCTGTTTGGAACCACCTGTTTGAAGAAACCGCCCTGTTTGGAATCGCCCTGTTTGAAGAAACCGCCCTGTTTGGAATCGCCCTGTTTAAAGAAACCGCCCTGTTTGGAGCCGCCCTGTTTGAAGAAACCGCCTGCTTGGAGCCGCCCTGTTTATAATACAGCCGATACATAGAGATCTGTTTACTGCTTTGATTCGATGCGGCATCAGAGAGGGGAGGTTATAATACAGCCAGTATGTCTTTGAATGCAAACCATCTAATGGGTACGATGACGCATATTTGCTTGGATTAGGTGTGATAGAACTTTAGGTGTTACTAATCGTTCGCCGGCTCAAACATGTTCGGGATTCCTTTTGATATTACAGAGGAAATTTAGTTATTCGACTATCTAGATCATTTTAGCAAAGGTCGTTCTATGAGTTCCGCCAGGTCTGGGTCTTATGCGAAATCAGTTTTTGGCGAGGAGATCTCAAGAATTCTTCTTAGTTATTCGGCTATCTGGATAATATTAGCAAAGGTCGTTCTATGAGTCCAGCCAGGTCTGGGTCTTAAGATCATGGGATTGGACAACAACACCCTTTTTTTATATCAACACTTTTTTTTTGACCAATATGGACTTGAATAATCATTCGTTGACTCGTGGTATATTCATAAAAAAGCCAAAAGCACAAAGAATTTAATATATTATATGGACAATGCGTATCCCTAAAGTATGCAATTAACAATATATCCATATAAAAACTCAAAATTGTGGCGCTAAAAATAGGCTATATTCAATATATATATATATAGCAAAAAGCTCGCTAGTCTAGAGATCAAAAGCATTAAACCATTTCAGCATAGAGTTACTGCCAAGTGGTATATATATATATTCATAAAATTAGATTTACTGTCAAGTGGTATATTTATAAAAAGGAAAACAGCCCCCAACAACTGAGACAACCCAACCGAAAGTTTAGAGATCAAAGACACAAACCAGTAGCAAAAACACAAACCATTTCAAGTATTGAGACATAAGGCAAAAGCAGATAGAATCACCAAAAAATTTCCCATATATTAAGAACCAACTTACAGCCGAAAATTCACATATATTGGTGGGGATATATTTGATACTCTAAGACTCATGGGGGAAAAATGAATGACCAATTGGGGAAAAAAACATCAATTAATTTTAATACATAAATGCATTTTATTTCTTCTTGTTTGATGCAGCTACATGTTCTTTAAAAGATTTATTATATCGGCCCTTATCTATCAAGCTCGAAATGGCTCGTATTTGTTGATGTTAATTTCGATCCTCTGAAATGCTGCCAACGCCCATCCGCTATCTTTTTCTTGGAACTCTTCCAATTTTGCCTTGATAATTTCAATTGCCGTGCTCAAATTTTCTCTTATGTCTTCCTCTTTCTCAATCGTGTACATTTTAGTTTGCATGCTTTTTATATCTATTTGCATTATCTCATCACATTCTTTGGATAGTTTCGCAAAGTTAGCAAAAAGCTCCATACTAAATTTAAAAGCTTTCAAAACTTTCAATTCATCTTGTAGTAACTCGTTAATCAATGGAATATTTTTTTCAAATAACGTATTCACATTTATCATACTCTCATCTTTGTTGGTAATGGCAAATATTTTGATACGATTTTGGAATGCGCTTGCTATTAAGGAGACGTTTTCATTAAGAGCTTGTTGGGCGTTTGCTTTGTGGGTATTTTTTCTATGATGTTGGACCCAAAGCCGTCCCTCAACATCCTCATCACAAAACAAGCATCTTTTATAGATCTGTTGTTTTAACTTCTTTGCAGGTTGTTCTCCTGACATTGTTGGTGGTTGTTGTTGTTGCCCCGTTCTTTTCCTAATATTATTATAGTTGTTATTGTTATTATTGTAGTTGTTGCTGGTGTTGACCTCGTTAGCAGACATATTTCTCTAAAAAAGTAATGAAAAATTTACTGTTAATTCTTTTGCTTTGTTACGCTTTCAGAAAAAAAGGCTGTCTCGATGATTAAAATCCCCCGAATATAACACATAACATTTGAAGAAATAAATTAGAAATCGTAAAAATGGTTCATGATAGGTGTTAACTTACCGTTTTTGTTGTTGATTTTTTTTTTTTTTTGTTTTAATCCTATGGCAACAATTTTCCTGCTCAGCCAAATATATACCACAATGGAACCTTTTAGTGTTTTTCTTTAATGGTTTAGTGACACAATGATTTCTAACTAGTCAAGATGGTCTTATCTATACCGAAATTCATTCATTATTACGCATACACACATCTCATTCGTCCACAAATATACTCTCTTTCTCTCTCTTGCTCCCCCTTTCTCTCTTTTTCTCTTTCTCTCTTTCTCTCTTGACGCCGATACATACACTATAATTATAAACTATACCCTTGAACGCTGATCATTGAAACCTAAGACTTAATTCACATACTGAGATAAGAAAGAATTCCAAACCACTACGCCAAACGACAATGAATCACTTCCATACAAATCCACGAACATCTATGTTACGCAATTAACCTATCCCAAACTTTAACCGTGAACGCTGATCACCCAAACCTAAGACTTAATTCATCACTTCCATACAAATCCGCGAACAACTAATGCTAACAACACCTCCACTACAATCCAAGATGTGTACAACTGACAACAGCTCAACAGGTGAAATTCAGATATTTGCCCATCAATACACACACATACACACATATACATAATTAATATAACAGCAAGCTACAAAAAAATTCCCTTATAATACTCAGCTCAATGACTAATAATAATATATTCGCTATTAACAACATTGTAGCGCTAAAAAAAGTCTACACATACTAATATATTCATATAAAAACTGCCTGTGCTTTTCAAAAATATCCTAATATGATTATAAGCAAACAAAGAACTTTCAAAAGATCTCAAAACTTTGAACAATAAAACATAACATCATTATAACAATAAACTAAATACAGCAACAACAACAGCCTAATATAACCACACTAGATAATAATAAAAACATTCGAACAATATACCAATAAATACAGATTAGAAAATAACTCTGATCATCCAAACCTAAGACTTAATTCACATGCTGAGATAAGAAAGAATCCCAAAAACCACGACGTCAAATGACTACGAATGACTTCCATACAATTAACCTATCCCCAAACTTTAACCTTGAACGCTGTGATCATCCAAATCTAAGTCTTATATCATCACTTCCATACCATATCCCTCGAACAACAAAAATTCCTATATATATTACTCAGCTCAATGACTAATAATAATATATAAAAGAGTCCTCAACTTCCAGACAAATCGACGACCAACCATGTCATACAATTAACCTACTCCAAACTTTAACCTTGTACGCTGATCATCCAACCCTAAGACTTAATTCACATACTGAGATAAGAAAGAATCCCAAACGACAATGAATCACTTCCATATAAATCCACGAACAACTACTGATAACAATAACGCCTCTATTTTACTACAAACGATAACAGCACAACAAGTCAAACGACCATGAATCACCTGTCACCTATTCATATACACAACTGATAACGACGACGATGATGATGAACCATTTCCATACATTATGCAGCAATAGCAAAAACATCGGGATTATTATTATTATTATTGCTAGACTCACGATACAATACACAAAAATAAATACTAGCACCGCGTCAAAAAAAGGAATAACAATTAATATATAAATAAGGTAACTCACCAGTTGATGATGTTAATTTTTTTATTTCCTAGCTAATCCCACGTCGAATATTGGGTTTGATGATGATTTTTTCTTCTTTTTTTCAAATTTAAAGCCCGTATTTCTATATATATATTTCAGCATAGATTTACTGCCAAGTGAATATATTCATAAAAAAGCCTTTAGCACCCCAGACAATCCCCAAAAAAAAGCACATATTCAATATAGCAAAAAAGTCCATTTCAACATAGATTTACTATCAAGTGGTACCATTTCAGTATAGAGCAAAAAGCCCAAAATATTAAGAATCAGCTTAGATTTACTGAAAAAGCCCTCGACAACCGAAACAAAACCCAAAAGCAGATAGAATCACAAAAAATGTCTATATATTAAGAAACAACTAAAACATACATCCATTTCAACATAGAATCACCCAAAAAAAATTCCCATATATATTACTCAAACTCAATGACTAAATAATAATATATTCACTGCCAAACAATCATGAATCACCTATCACCTATTCACACACCCAATTCAAAAATACCATCTGCTCATGTCACACAATTAACCTTGAACGCTAATCGCACAACCCACTGAAGATGTATACACCTGATAACAAATACCCAACAAGACAAAACAACTATGCATCACACACCCCAAATTGAAAAAATACTGATAATAAGTACAAATCCCCAACCCACTGAAGATGTACGCCTATATATAGAAATCAACATTAGCCTGTAGGGAGCGGAAACAATACATTATGGAAACTATGATAAGAATAATTGGCCCTCAATACGTATGAAATTCACAAAAATGAGTAATGATATCCCAACTTGCTATAGAAATCATGAATACTTGCTAAAGGTTATGGGATCGGTACAATATGGACTTGAATAATCATTCGGTGACTCATAAAAAACCAATGACTTAGGTCTGCGTCTTAGGTGAAGTCAATTAGCTTAGCTCTGCGTCTTAGGTGAAATCAGTTTTAAGTTTCAGCAAAAACAACCCATTTCTCATACAAATCCACAAACAACAAAATTCCCGTATATATTACTCAGCTTAATGACAATAAGATTAAAAAGCACACCAAAGACAACGTTTTTTTTTATTTCTACCACAATTAACAGCTTACAACCGAGACAAAAGCCTAAAGCACAACCCAGACAACGTTTTTTTATTTCTACCACAATTAACAGATTACAACCGAGACAAAAGCCTAAAGCACTATCCATTCAGCCCCGATATCACCACCTAAGCATAAATCCATTAGCAAAAACATAAACCCATAACAAAAAGCACCGATATCACCACAAGCCCTAATACTCACCACCACCTACAAAAAGCTCAATAGTCAATAAAAGCATTCATCACCACCACCTGCAAAAACCCAAGAGCATCAAAAGCACAAAATCCAACAACTACATACCCATTCGATTACGACATCAACCAACAACCACGCTGATAACGATTAATCACTAGCCCAAACAAACAACTACTGCGATAAGAACACTACAAACTATACCCAATTACTACTAATACTCATAAGAAATATACTAAATACTACTATTTCCACCTCAGTTAAGACACACCACCCATGAATCACAAAAAGCACCGATATCACCATCTAAGCATAAATCCATTAGCAAAAACATAAACCCATAACAAAAAGCACCGATATCACCACAAGCCGCAATACTCACCACCACCTACAAAAAGCTCAATAGCCAACAAAAAGCATTCATCACCACCACCTGCAAAAACCCAATAGCATCAAAAGCACAAAATCCAACAACTACAGCGATAAGAACACTACAAACTATACCCAATTAATACCAATACTACTATTTCCACCCCACATAAGAACCCACAACCATTAATCGCAACCACAAAATATCACAATTAATATCAATACTCATAAGAAATACACTAAATACTACTATTTCCACCTCACTTAAGACACACCACCCATGAATCACATACCACTATCAACACTCACCACACTACAAACTGATCTCAACCTTGACGTAGAGCTTTGAGGCAGAAAAGAGCTTTTGAGACAGAAAAGTGAGCCAGAACGTACATAACCCTACTACTCATATCGGGTTCAGGGGTTCCGTTCTAATGTACTGAGAAGACTCTTATTTGATCATTGTGAGTAAAATGCCACTGTCGAGTGTAAAATGAACGCAAATACTAGTGTAACTCAATAATGTACCTAAAAATATGAACATTATTTCCAGTGACCCCGAGTGACCACTACTTAAGAAAAATGATATGTAGCTTTTCATTTATATGACAATATAAGGCGTTATCCAGTTTCTCATTTTTCTTCTTCAAATTAGGTTTTAAAGCAATTTTTTACACTGCAAACATTACTGGGTCTACTTTGCAAACACGAAAAGGCAAACATAAACAAAGATCTGAAGAACGAAGAACTGATATCGGGTTTGTATTTAATTTGTGAACGCACGCTTTCACTTATCACCGAATTGTCACTGTCAATTTATTCAGTAAACTCAACATTTTCATCATGGTTAAGTACACGAACGAACAACGTCTGCAATTTATAAAAAATTACTAACGAAATTTGGAGTCGGTGACCCCAACTTTAAGAGCGTTAACTCCAATTTTCGGTCGTAATTCTCGCCCTAGTAGACTGGCAATAACAAGTTTAGTGCGAAAATTTGAGTATACATATTCGTTGTGTGATGTTGCCGTGCCAGTGAGACAATGGGTTGGTCGAAGTGTCGAAAATATCGCTGCCGTTCAGGAGTCCGTAGCAAACGATCCAAATCAGTCAATTCCACGGCGTTCTCAAGATATCTGGCTATCGAGACATATACGCGCGTCTAGTGAAACAACAGCCGTCACAAAAACTGATCACACTGCATGGTAACTGAAAAAAGTCAACTCAAAACGAGTGCGAGGTAGTATCTTCAAGTGATGAAAGCGATTTTGAACCAGCTTACCAGAACTAAGTTCGCGTATTGTCAAACTATGAAGGATACTGGTTATGCATTTTGAAAAGTTCTGTATATGTAAAATAAGTCATCATCATCATCATCAGCACTATAACCGCGATCCGATCTTGGCCTTATTTAGCAAGTCTCTCCACCGGTATCCGGTCCATATTCGAGACTTGTTAAATTGTCCATAATAAATCGTTTTCCGGGCAAGGCTATTAGCCTTGCGCTAGTAAAATAAGTACATATGTAATATATCTAGGAGGGCGGGTCAATAAATCCTTAGAAAATCTAAGAGATGGCCCTCGTAGAATCGCTAATGGTCTGTTTTTAGTAAGCATCATTCCTCACTATGTATCTGTCAAATACAATATATAAATAGTTGCAGGTATCTGATAAATTAGGTATGAAAAAAAATATCTGCGAGATGGGTACCGTATTTGCTCTCAGCTAAGAAGAAACGCAACTGCGCGGTCTCTTCCGAGGCTCCTTTGGAACACATGCGTCGCAACCTAGATGAGTTTCTGCGCAGATTAGTAACTGTAGGTGAAACATGGATACACCACTAGACTCCCGGACGAAAGAATAATCAAAACAGTGGACTGTTAAAGACGAACAGGTTCCAAAGAAGGCAAAGACGGTGAAATCACCTGGTAACGTTATGGCTACTGTGTTTTGGTTTCAATGACTAAAATTGAGGAGATGAAGTTTGAATTGATATACCATCCACCGTGTTCACTAGATCTGGCCCCGAGTGACTTCTTTTCTATTTTCAATTTTGAAAAATGGCACAGCTGACAACGGTTTACATCAAATGAGGAGGTGATGGCACATACAAATGCTTATTTTGAGGAACTACCACAATCAAACTTTTCTAAAAGCTTAAAAAAGTTGGAAGAACGTCTGTCAATGTGTATTGAACTAAAAGGAGATTATGTTGAAAAATAAAAAAATTAATTTACTCAAAAAAAAATTGGTTTTCTATTTTTTTCTAAGGACTTATTGACCTGCCCTCATAATACGCCTCGTGTTTAATTTCATTTAAAGAAGCAAATCCTAGTTATTTTGTAAAGTTTTGAGTTTTTTTTCTATGTGAGACTTTTTTATGCAGTCCGTATTCACCGCATAAAATAAACGTTTTAATTGTGTCGCGAAAACTATTTTTTATTGGTATTCGTGAATATGTATGCCATTTTTATGCGTTTTCTTTTATGCGGTCCCTATCCACCGCACAAAAACAGGTTTGAGCGTATATACTCTTAGTTGATGCTGGAATAATGTGTACGGATCCTCTTAGTTTGGATGAAATTTATTATAGCTTTGAAGAATAAAATGATGATTTGTAATTTTCCGTATCGTATCACCGAAGCCAGAGTCAGCTCCGGACGAAGAGTAAAGGAGTCTTACCCACCACCGTGAATTGTTATTATATTATACATGGGTGGCTAAAAAATTTGCTCCTTCAACGTGAAGATACCACCGCTCGTCAATAAAAGTTAGTGAATGTAGTTTTGCATCTTTTGACAGTTACTCGCAAAATTTTCAGGACAGGTAGTTTTTATTTGACAGTCATTGGAGTGAGTTAATGTGAGTGTTTTTGTGAAAATGGACAAATTTGAGTATCGAGGTGTCATTCAATTTTGGTTTTTGAATGGTAATACACCTACACAAATCAAAGATGAGTTGGGTTCTGTGTATGGGTCTCTTCACCATCATTTCCACAGTGAAATTTTAGGCAGCTGAATTTAATTGTGACCGTGAGAGCTTGGGAGACGATGCACGTTCGGGACATCCAAAAACTGCAACAACTGACGATAACATCGCTAAAGTTCACCAAATGGTGCTAGACGGCCGCCGAATTAAAGTGAGAGAGACAGCAGAGGCTATGAAATAGCCAAAAGAACGCGTTTGTCACATATTAAATCAAGATTTAGGCATGACAAAGCTGTCTGTGCGTTGGGTGCCGCGTTTGCTCACGTCAGACCAAAAACGTGTTCGAATGAACATTTCCAATGCTCTGTTGGCACAGATTAGGCGCAATAAATCAGAGGTTTGGCGGTGATTAATTACTGTTGATGAAACTCGTATACACCTGTGGCGGTTCCGCGAAACCCCACTGTCTACTTACACGAAGAACCCCCCATAATTACAACCCTACTTTCATTGTTTTGCACTAGGGCAATCACATTAGCACCTGTAAATGCTTCAAGCATCAAGTATATAATGTACTTATCTAAAAGCTCCTGGAAGAGAATTCTTACCGTCATGCATTAATTCGCATTCAAAATTCCCAACAAGAATTCTGTCCAAACTTATCATAAATCCCAAGCCCAATTCGGCACCTTCGGTTGCCAGGCAAATACCATACGAAACAATTTGGTTCACATATAATGTAATATAATAATAAACATTGCGTCGCCTGTTCCCAGCCTCACCACACTCAGTACAATAAATTCCTTTACATACACATTGGTTGGCGACCTTTACCCAAGGGACAAAAGCAAATATACGCATCTTGCGTCTTAATGGATAAACCAAATCCTATAGCATAAGCAAATGCAAATATGAATTGTGTACGCACCCTTAGCAGCGATGCCATAAACACCAATCATCAGTGAATACGCTAAAACCAATTAGCACCATGTCCAGGATGCATTGCAGTCTATCAATACAGCTGTAATGCACATCATAGACAATGATCTACACGATCTCTTTGTCTTCCAATAGTTCGGGATCCGCTTTTCATGACCTCGCGGCAAGAGAAAACAGAAATCCATTAGTAACCAATGAGATACGGCTTGTTTACTTAGCCGAACTCACATCTCATTGATGCCCATTATCCCTTTTAATTTCTCAGCTTGTTCTCATGGCCTTGTCCCATGAAAAAAACAATGTGCATACATACATGCATATCACCAGGGGTCTTATTATACCCCGGAGGAGCCGGTAATGCCCTCCGCCGTTCACCGTACCGTCCGCCGGTACGGTGAGTACACACAAGTCTCCGCGCGAGTTCAGCTAACTAGTTAGATCCCCAGTTCCACGTCAATCCTCCGTAACGTGCATCGAATTAAAAACACAAATCAGTTTCAAACAGTGTCCAGTGTAGCTTATAACAACGCCAAATATAAAAGTATCCTGTCAATATACATATTAAGAACCAATTTAGAGTGAACTATATGTATGTGCCGTTATCAAGAAAATCCGTGAAATAAAGAAGAACTTTTAAATGACGATCAATCCTGTGTGTTTTATTCGCTGTGCAGTGTTGGTCCTGTGTTTTGAACTTGATTCTTGGTGAACCTTTTGGTGGTCTTTCTTTTGCAGTTTTACACAGTGAATGATGGATGGGGATCGAAGGGAAGGGGCGCACCATACTCCCTCCCCACACACCATTATAAACCCGAAACAAAAATACTGTCAAAACAGTAGACTGCAAAGGGGGAATCTTTTGGGATACTCATGGAGTTTTCTTAATCGATTATCTTCATAAGGGAAAAACCATTATGGTGGCGAACGGACGGCCACCAATGACACAAGGGAAATGAGGCGACCAGGGAGATGACGTCCAAGATAATGCGCTATAACTCTCTACGGCAAATCACTGATTTTCAGTTATAAACACGCACACGCAAACAAACTAGCTACACTGCAACCAACAATATCTGTGTTTTATATTTTCGTTATTTAGCTTAGTAAAGTACACAAATTAATCTTATCTTGAGGAGTTTGTATCGACTCAGTACCATGGCGCTGTTTGCAGCGAGAGAACATGAATGGTTCAATTACGAGCGAGCGAAGCACACACAATGACGAGCTGGCAGGAACTGACCAAAAACCGTTGGTCACATTTTAAATGGGTGACAGTTTGATGGCCTCACTAGGCGATGACGCATTGTCAGTTGGCGGCTTACAGGCGTGTGGTGAGTATACTGGTCGGGGAGTATACTAGACGGTGCACGTACTAGATTCTCCCCGCTGTATTTAGTTGCGAATCCGCAACACATTACTACGTATCATTACTTGACCAACTAAAGGCAGAAATTGCGGAAAAATGGCCACACTTGTAGAAAAAGAAAATCCTGTTTCACCAAGACAACGCGCCGTCTCACAGCTCAGCGGTTGCCATGGTGAAAATCCAGGAATTACGGTTTGAACAGCTTGACCACCCGCTTTACTCACCAGATCTAGCCCCAAGCGACTTCTTTTTGTTTCCTAATCTAAAAATTGCTATCGGAGGACAGAGATTTTCGATCACCTTCGTCAACAGTCATTTTGCAGAGAAAAACGCCGAGTACTATTTGGACGGGTTAGAGAGATGGGAGCATCGCTGGGAGAAGTGTGTAGAATTACAAGGAGACTATGTAGAATAATAAAAATAAATTTTAAGAAAAAATGTCGTATCTTTGTTAGGTCGAAAACTTTTCAGCCACCCTCGTACATGTTTGTATTAATTTTTTTTAAACCTAGCCACAAGCGAAAGCATGCTTTGTTTTCTTTTGTTGTGGTTGCCCGGAGAGTAAGTGTATTTAGCGCCTCAGAGCTCTCCCCGCTATTAGCCTTGTACCCCCGAAGTTTCAACTTAACCTCGGATTTAAGGTGGCAAAAAGGTTCACCAGTACACTAACAAACAGCGAGTACCCGCTACGCCAAAATATGTTGTAATAATTTAATGTATTTGGTTACTTATGGTTTGTGGTTGGTTGTTGATGTGGCTGCTAGATTGTCTTTAATTTCTTTGACGAAATACGATTCTGAATAAACGTCACTTCCAGATGAACCAACTTTTGCCAAGTTTCGAAATTAGAGGCGATATGGAACAACACCCGAACACACACACCACTTCCCAATTAAACTTTTGATAGTTGGTTTATAATAATACGAATCTAATACGCGATTAGGCAAAACTTTTTTATTCGGTTCAAAGGCTACAGAAGAACGTCTTTGACGTCTGATGATCTGCGCTTTGGTCGGTGTGTGTCTTGTCCTGTGCGTGTGTATGTTTGTGTGATGTGTTATCAGTAGACCCTATGGGATGGGTCCAGGAATCCTCTATTATAGAGGGGAATGTTGTTGGGAAGGGTGCTTTCTTCAGTTTTGTACTGAAGCAGAAATTGTGTTGGCCTGATCCGAAGAGACTGAGAGAGAAGGGTCAAGAACGCAAGACCCCCGTACAAGTAGGTTCTCGCTGTTCTGAATGCTTTCGAGGTACTTGTATGCTAATTGTAGCAAGTACTCATCGATAGAGATAATGGAGACACCTTCGTATTGATCATCGAAATCGGAAAACTATTGCCCTTTTATACTACATCTCATCAAGACTTGTATGGTAAAAGTACATAAAAATTCTTTGGAAAAGCAGACAAGATTTGCATGCACTCCAATTGGATTAAAGATTCTGGCGCGGTCTCGAATCTCACGCACTCTGTGAGTACGTGTTCCGTATTTTCTATTTTGCCTTCGCAATACAAGCAGTATGGGTGATTCACATGCTTATACTTGTGCAAGTATTGCCGAAAGCATCCATGTTCTGATATTAGCTGAGTCAAGTGTAAGCTGACTTTATGTTTGTAAATATCAAAAATGTGTTTGAACCTAGAGTGTTAAACGTCCTACTTCTAACCACTAGTGAAATAAGCTGATTTTTTGCTTTTTTACTTACCGTTGAATTGTGTTAGAGTTTACGTTAATAAAAATAAAGTGAATCGAATGACTTTGGCGTTTCATTCTGCAGTAATAAACGCCGTGGCACTAGTCGCGGGACGACCGATAGACAGAGTTGGCGCTCCGCTCGATCAACTATAGGAAGTGTAGTGAACCTGAGTCCTCGTGGCACAAGACTAGAGGACCTTTAAAGACAGTGGAAATCGATGAAAAGGACCACATACTCCTCAAGCGACTCAAGGCACTCATCAATATTCCTTTCAATTTGGCTTTAGGAATAACCACTCAACTATTGAACAGGTTCACCGTGTGACCAGAGCAATAGAAAAGGCTTTCGAAGAAAAGAAATATTTCCCAGCTGTCTTTCTTGATGTCTCCCAAACGCTCGACAGAGTATGGCATGAAGGTCTTATATATAAAATGAGTAAACTGTTTACAGCAAACTATTGCCATCTACTCGAATCATACTTGTCGGATAGAGCCTTCAAAGTGACACACGCAGGAGCTCACTCTAGTTTCTATCCAATAGAAGCAGGCGTACCACAAGGAAGTGTCCTGGGACATTTCCTCTACTTACTATACACAGCAGACATCCCAACAACCAAGAACACATTCATAGGCACCTTTCCAGATGATACAGTTATAATATCAGCTGACAATAATAAAAAAAAAGCTACACAACAATTGCAACAGGCACTCAACGAAATTAGCCAATGGACCACTGATTGGAAAATTAAACCCAACGACATGAAATCTATTCACGTAACATTTACATTGCGACGATCAGTTAACAATATTTCTACATATCTCAACGGAATTCCAGTTCCCAAAGCAGATTCAGCGAATTATCTCGGTATACATTTGGATAGCAGACTAAACTGGAGACATCATGTGAAACAAAAAGCTGAACAAATAAAGCTGAAAGGTAGACAGATGTATTGGTTAATCGGGAATCACTCTCAACTCAATCTCTATTGTAAAAGATTGATCTATCAATCTATCATCAAGCCGATCTGGATATAAGAAATCCAATTATGGGGCTGTACAAAGCAATCCAATAGAAATATAATTCAACGAAGCCAGAATAAAATCCTTCGCATTATCCCCAATGCCTACCGTTTTGTGACTAATCAGGAAATACATGATGACCTAGAGATCAAATGGATCTATGAAGTTGTGGGGAGGAGACGTATTGTGCCAGGCATGGGCACTCCGTTCACTTCTTCCCCATCATTCACTTAATGAAAGTTCCGCCAAAAGTTAATCACCAAATAAATGAACGAAACGCCGCCATGTTTGTCCACAACTCTGAGTAAAGGAAAAAGTCTTCGAAACACACCGTCCACAAGCAAAACACATTAATAACAACACCCAGGCACCGCTACCGGAAAAATAAACACACGGTTATTCTGTTGAAGTAAATGTTTTTTTATTTTATTTCACTTCGCTTATTAACCCTCCGTTACACGCGGCTGATGCGACAGATCAGAAAGGTATATTTTTAGTTGCCAAACTGATGAGATTGGCAGCACTGAATCAAGCCTATTAGTATTTTCCTAGCATTCATATAGGAGTGAGCTGGTAGTGTTATGGTATTCACCAAACTGTTCAGAGTTCTTTTATATTAATTTTTGATCTATTAGATCACCATTGAGGACGCAGACGGTTGCCCTGATAGTGAATAATTGTTTTCTTTTAAGTATTTTATTGTAATTTAGCTTTTTGTAAAGTTCATTTAGAAGTTTAGAATTGTTTTTGGTACATTTTAGTATGGATAATTATTTTTGAGTTTTTTTTCAAGTATTTTGGCTCTTTATTATGGAAAAATATTGTAAGTTTGCTTTTGTTCAATATTATTATATGGTACTTACTAAAAATATTATTTGGTGAATCATTTATCCTTTCAAACCCTTCAGTAGGTCGTCAGGTTCTATGAAGTTTGATTCGCCTATTTTATTTTTGTTTACATGATCTGTCAGATCATCGCGATAAATATGACACTATTTAGCGCCGCGTTCAACGGAGGGTTAACTTGTTCTTAGCCATTATTAAATGTGTTAGTGTTTTTATACTTCACTTAAACTTATTATGATATTAACTTGATTGTTATTAATTTTAAATAAGGTGAAACACATCCTACTCTACACGACGGGGAGCGGCAACGACCGTGGTGATCGGCGGATGTAATAAGACTCAACGATATTACCTTCGTTTGGGATGAGTTTGTAGTGTGGTGGTAGATATCCTCCCCACTAAGGATATGTATTTACTTACCACCAGAGAAACGTAAAGTCTCTCTTGGTACAATAGAAAAGCAGATCTCGTAATGAAGAGCATGGTGGTATGTGTGTGATCGTTTAGATCTGTGTTGTTTACATAACGCTTGCAGGTTAAAAGCGAAACGAAACTTAGACAAGGGATACAGACAAAGAAAGAAGCGACTTAATGCATCGTCCGGTAATGAGGGTCGGCTGAGTAAATAGCAGCCACTCATTAGATGCTAAAACGGATTGAAATAATGGAGATCGTATATCGTATCTCTGCCGAGTGGGAGAATCGGATTCTTTTGTTTGCATATGTTTATGCTATTGAATCCAATCCGACGGCTAAGCGCCACGTCGGTGATTGTTTGAAGATCCAAACAAAGAAATATTTCCGAAAGAAGTACTTGCGGCTGAATCAATAGTTGCAAGTCTTCGGAAAGTAATTTAGATGGATACACAATGACGGCTGTGTATACCATCTGTGTCGATTATGCATGGCATCTATGGAGACGCCAGGATCGAACTATAGTGTGAATATATACACAAATTGGGAATTCGGCTTTTGGTCCCTATTGGTGAGATGCATTGGTACATGTATGAATGCCCTTGTAGGACAAATTATTTGCAGGCATTTCCAGGTAATGCATTGAAAGCATTAATTATCCTTGGGCAGGAAATGTTTTTGCTGCCGGTAGATTGTGGTGCAGGTGTGGGAAGGTTGGAATTTGCCTGGCAGCAGAAGGTACCGAATAATTTTCGGGATTCCTGAAAAGGTAGAAAAGATATCTTACAGGGAATTGTATGCGAAGAGATTCATGAAAGGTAAGTTTTCTTTTACAGGTACCTTTAGATTATAAATTTGATGACCTAGATGCGTAAAGCACTTAAGATGCTAATGCGGTTGCATTAGCGAAAACTTATACCGATTGGAATGTAGTTATGGGGGTTTTTCAGGTAAGTGGGCCGTGGGGTTTGGCGGAACCGCCACAAAGTCATCCAAGAATACGCTGTCAAACACGAAAGACGCCGACATAATCATACCAACGTAGAAGCTATTCAGCTCTTGGATATTACCCACGAATTGAGGCGGCTAAAATGGACGAAACCTCATGAATTAACATGTTAAAATCGAACATACTAAAATCGAGTTGCGAGCTGAACACTGGTCCAGTAAACCCCTACACGTTTAACTTAATTAAACTAAATTAAGTACAATTTAAACCTAGTATTAAATTAAATTTTTAAGATTGCACTATTCATATCCAATAAAGGATGTTATTACAAAAAAAAAAAGAATAAATAAAATAAAATTAAAGAGTAATTAAGAAACGTCCGTTGGAATTTCCCAAGATCAAATAATAAACTACTTAAAAAGGGTATAAAAAAGTGCGTCACTTGGGTGAGGCCATTGCGAATATTTCGCTCCAGGAGTGCACACGAGCTTTTTTTTTTAAACTTTTGTTTAGAATATTTAAAAAAGCGTTGAAAAGAACTGTTTTTATTTATTTCGAAACACAAACGGGTTCCGGAAAGACGTTGCAGGCGACAGAAAGAGGACAAATAGATGCTTTTAAGGATTTAGGACTCTCAGGCCGAGAAATAGCAAGGAGGCTTAACAGAAGTAGGACTGTTGTAAACAGTTAACTTGAGGATCCACAAAAATATGGGAAAAATAAAAAGGAACGCACATCTGAAGCAACAACATCACGAGAAAAGCGGTTGATTCTACGGCCTGCCTCAAATTCTACTCTACCGGCGACTAAAGTAAGGGCCAAAAGTGGGGTATCAGCCAGCAGAGCATTGTGAGTGTATGTACAATTTAGAGTTCTTGAAAGTTAATATAAGAAAAACAGTTTGGAAATATGATTCAGCACATAGTTCCATGATAAAACATTTTGTACGTCAATGGTGAATGGACACTAAACTAGAAAAAGAGACACAACTTTGCTCCGATTCCATAAAAAAAAGGAAACAAAAATAAAATATGACATTCTGTTCGATAGCAAGCAATCTTCTATAACAATGAACTACGGTGGCAATTGGGATATGTGTTCACAAATTTATTATCCAACAATAGAGTAGGTCTTTCTTTGACGTCATATATCTTTTTATACGATAACTCTTGATAATGATTTACTCACGCTCGTCGTCTTGCATCAATCACGTCACATATCCTTTGACGATTAATCACACAATCGTTTGCCACCGAGCTGTTTACACCATCGAGTCATAAGTTAAGGAAGGCGACACTAACAGAACACCACCCTCTTTAAAATGGTGATGACAAGAGCTTTCCATAAATGCAAGGTCGTTCTCATCACTCGTTGAAGGCGTTCAAAAACACCATTCGACATGTTACTTTACTGCCTCCCTACTCTTAATACCCAGCTCAGTGTGCATTTTCCAAAATGTTGCTGATTTTTGGTGATTTTCTCCTAATTGAGAGTATTTTGAAATAAGTGAAACCTCCTCTATTTTTCACTCAAAAAACTTTCTACCCATTATTCTTTCCAAAGAGCAATACAACAGCTACTCAAGCACGGATTTAGAATACGACATTTTGTGGATTTCGATTTTCTATCAATAATAAAACGAATTCATTTTTATTTTTTTATTTCTTTTTTAAAACCAAGTAAACAGAAACGGGAAGACACATTTATCATCACCGATTAGCAGGGATTGAAATACATTAACTGTGGCGGAACGAATGTCTGCAACAGGAACAGGACGATGAGAAGCGAACCGTAATTTAAGTTTATGATCGGGTGGGCGGCATATGGCAATGGTTTTGTCCAGTTAATGACAGCGAAGCAGTGTTTGACGTCGAGGGTTATTGGCAGCAGCAAAAGCATCCAAATGCTGGCGAATGTGGTCCTTAGGAATAATGTTATTACTTGCGGCTTATTGGTTTATTAATAAAACCACATGTGCAGTATTTGAGGTTGCTAAGGAGCTTCAACATGCCGATTCAATTACAGTAAAGATGCTCGATATACGATGATGCTATGCTATAAATAAAGCTTAATATTGACTTTATTTAAGTACTTAATAAGGATATATAAACGGCAAGCACTTTTTTGGCTGGATTTTTATACACAGTCCACTGAAGAGGTTACAGGCGTTCCCTCAAAAACTCATCGGTGGTCACTATCTGCTTACAACAGGACCTAACAATTATAAAACGAAGTTCTTAGTGGAAAAAAAAAACAAAAACAAAAAAAAACACTAACAGGAAAAACATATTAACATAAGCAAACTGGTATTACAAGAACGAAAAACTTCAAACAACAAACAACAAGACCAGCAACACCAAGAGCAAAGCTAGTACAGACGTCAGCAATGCCACCCACAACAACGAAACTGGACGAGTTACGCCTTCCACGCAAAACCCACCCATTATCTAACATTGGAGTAGTATTGTGGGGGTTCCACCAAACCCCACGGCCCACTTACCTGAAAAACCCCCCATATCCGCAACTCAACTCCCATTGTCTCTCGCCAACGCAATCGCATCGCAATATGAAAACGGTGCATGCACACATATTTTTAACAAGCACACGCAAATTGTGAGTGAATTACTTTTTTATTTATTTATTTATTTTTTTAGTTATAACTAATAAATAGAGTAAAAAATGGCCGAAAAATCATTTTTTTTTCAATAGTCCGCCATTTTGTTGTTTTTTATCAATTTTACAATTTTTTTCACTCACATTGGGCTAAATGTATTTAAGTTCAATAAACTTTTTGCATTCTTTGTTTTTTTTCACCGGGGACGAACATAACCCTTACCCGAGCAGAACGGATGGCTAACTTTGAACACCTGGAGAGGAGGGGGTTTCCGGTTCCGGAGTGACTCGACAAAATTTACAAACGTGGTCGAAAGATGAATAAAATGTTTAAAAAAAAATTGTTGTTATAGCTTTAATACTTTCTCTTTAAAAAAATCATGAAAATAACCTATTTTTTGACCCGACAAACCGGAATGTCCCCTTAAATGAATTTTCCTTTTTTTTTTAATTTGGTAGCAATGTGACAGCGATTTGAGTCGAATTACATATCATTATCTTGTAGTGGTCTGCAAAACCCCACAACTTCACTCCCCCACAGATATTAACATACGCATAATATCCTCATATTCCTAAACCAATTTATAATAATCAATAATCTAATTTTCCAATGAAATCAAATGCCTGACAAACAAACCAAATGTTCATTTATCACGCATACATACCATACAATTCCTCGCAAATCCCCAATTAAACCAAATGCATGATGAATTGAACCCGATGTTCATTTATCATTCATAAATACAAAGTCCTAAAAGTCTTAATATCATAATGGATATCCTTGAATGCATTTCATGATTATAACTTCCGGAAATTTCTTCCAACCAAATTCCCATACACTTTCCAGAATCTTTAATCCAATTGGAGTGCACGACAAATCTTGTCTGCTCTTCCAAGAATTTTTACGTACTTTTACCATACAAGTCTCGATGAGATGTAGTATAAAAGGGCAATAGTTTTCCGAATTCGATGACCAATACGAAGGTGTCTCCATTATCCCTATCGACGGGTACTTGCTACAAGTAGCATACAAGTACCTCGAAAGCACCCAGAACAGCGAGAACCTACTTGTACGGGAGTCTTGCGTTCTTGACCCTTCTCTCTCTCTCGATCTTTTCGGATCAGACCAACACAATTTCTTCTTCAGTACAAAACTGAAGAAAGCACCCTTCCCAACAACATTCCCCTCTATAATAGAGGATTCCTGGACCCATCTCATAGGGTCTACTGATAACACACCACACACACACACACACGCACGCACGCACAGTACAAGACACACACCGGTCAAAGCGCAGATTATCAGACGCCAAAGACGTGATCTGAGTTTACTACGGCACTCAAGAACTTGTACGATTTCTTTCCCACCATCCCCCCATCCAAGTAGTGAGAGAATACCTGAACTAACCCTGTCCACACTATCCTTAGATACCCCCCCCCCCCCCCACCCACCCTTTCTCTTCTGAAATCTTCATCAATATCTGATTTTTTCCATCCCATTTCAGTAATTTGTTTGTTCAGCACAATAACTTAAAATTGGCCGATAAAAATTTGCTAAAGTAAAAGTTGGGAATTGTTTGTTTGTTCTTCACCGAAATTGTAAAGATAGTCAAAATAAATATTTTTTTATTCTATCTGTTGCGGATTGGCAATTAAATGTGCTGGATTGGAAAAATCTAGTACATTCGCTGTGTATACCAGTTACGCAGCAGCTGGCACCAGCTGGCCGATTGTCACCATCAATGACGTCATGGCGTCCCTTTTTGAATTGGCAGTTATGCCCAACGAGCCAGTCTGCATTCACCCCCATCGAGTGAACACCATCGGTTCTCGTCCGATCAACAGACATTAATTAATAAAAGTCAATCTCAAGGAAAAAGGACTTCATCATTTCGGGCAGTGATTCCATCGTTTCACTTCATCCTCGGAACGCTTTCTCCTGGACGCGACCTCACTCTCGGCCGCCCCTATTACAACATTTTCTGGTCCCTCGAAACGGATCCAGTGCCGATTTGGATCGTCTCATCGCCGCTCAGTTCGCGGCACAATACAACTGCAGCTCAACAAACAAAGTGCAGTGCAGTGAATTACAACCGATAAAGGTTCAGCAACGCAGACGAAGATTCATCAATCAGTCGAAAACGTTTCGCGTAGTCGTGCTCTCTGCGCCGTAATTGCAACAATCCAGTTGTGTACCTGAACCTGGCAGCAAAAACCAAAAGGTACACAATAATAGCGGAAGAGAACAATGGTCAAAGTATACCTCGCACTGAGGTGAATGTTCATAATATTATTGTGAAAATAATATTATGAACATTTGTTTTCAAAACCAAAGTGTCAAAGAGTTGCCAAAATAAAAGTGTTCGATCAATTACGAAAGTGCAAATTTATAAATAATTGCATGTGATACCGACTTACGAAAAGTGAAACGAGAACAGTCGTTCATGACATAACGAAATTATTGTATTCGTAATCTACTGCAATTTGGTTGGAGTGAAATTTATCGAAATTCTTGCCTCATTATGCTATTCTGCTGGTGATAGGATCAATTAATTCACTTAATTGTACAGCTTTCAAACGATACAAAATAGCCATTGCTCGTTGTGACCGTCCATCGGCGGCCAACGGCGTGAAGTCCTCTAAGGGAATCAACACATGACAACTGCAAAGACAGTTCAGAGAAAATATCATCAGAATTAGAAACGGATCCAGTGCTTAATTGAATTTGCATCATCGCCGCCCAGTTCGCGGCACATAGACACTGCAACCTGACTCGACACAAATCAAGGACGACTAAAATTACTAGGGATAACGACTGTGAAACGTCCCTTCTTAATGAGGACATCAACATTGATCTAAACAACACATTAGAACCGGTTGACGGTACCGACGAACCCGTTTTATTAACAGTGAAAAGGGGAACAGTCGATGCAGCTATGGTCAAGAAGAATTCCAAGAATATTGCAGTAGACTTCTCAGCGAAGTGTTCCACTCCCACAAGCCAAGTAAGTCAAATAAAACGACGCTTAAACGCCAGTGCTATCCATGAGTTAGGTTTAAACTTAATATTTCATTCCGACGAATGCCAAAAGGCAAAAGACAAATTCGAATTTTCCGATGTAGTAGACGACAGCCGAGAGAGACCAGGTACAGTGGTTGCTGGGTTTAATGATAATAATGACAAAGAAGCTTTGGCAGACAACCCGTCCGATGAGTTGCTTAACAGTGCCGAAATTACTCCGATCTTGTTAGAGGGGATTGCATGTGATCTCATTTTACAAGCTAACGACTCAACTTCATGTCTTCTCGACAGTAAGGAAATGAAATAGGCGACGGAGTCGGCAGCAACTGGACAAAGATCTGATGGATTGGAAACTGAAGAACTGAAGACTGTAGTTGCCAAGGGTGAAAGCAACGTTAGTGGCGTTGCTCCAGGTTCAGAAGCACAACGTCTGACTAGACACCACCAAGAAGATGCCGCACCGCTACAACCAGCTGAAAGAACGAATCGCTGACCCGATCACTCTATAGTAAAGGGAGAAACCGATCTAGCGAAGCTGCGCCCAGTGCAGAAGCGAATGCAGGCAAAGACATCAACGAAGCAACACAACGGTTCCCCGACGACATTCCTCGGTCAGCAGAACCCAAAGGATCTCGACCGACGACATTCCTCGGTCGGCAGAGATCATACACGTGTTCATCACCAACCTGAGTCGAGTACAAATGTAAGGACATGCATAAAAGAAGATGACAGTTCCAAGGATTCCTTAAGTCGTGGATCGGAGGACAGCGGCCGCCAGATGATCATTGCAAATCAAACGCTAGGTGATTTGTTGGAGAAAAATTCAATGGAAACCGCTGTTGATGCAAAACGAAAGTAGGATGACGAACTTTCTACAACGATAGTTCAAACCAACGTGTCCTTGAGAGCTGCTCCAATACAACAACCGACCACGATTGAGGAACTCATCGCCGCTCAGTTCGCGGCACAGGCCACCATCTCTGGCACTTTCCTCAGCATACCGGAAAAGGGACAACCAAGTCCGACAGCAATCGAGGCAACCAAACATGCACTCCGCGCCGAATGGGAAGCCTTCTCCAAGCGGCACTACGACATCTTCGTCAGGGCGACATCGGACCATCTACAACACGCATACTTCGCAGAGGATTGTTTCGGCGAAACCGAAGAAATATACCTGGAGGAACAGACGAAGCTCCTCGAGGCTCAGTACGCGCTCAAGTCAGCCTCCCCAACCATGGTCAACAGCACCAGCCGCCTTCACCCTAGCGAGCTGCCCCTAGTGCAGCTGCCAATGGCCGACATCAAGCCTTCAGAAACGGAACCGCACCCCAGAACAGTGGCTAAGAGTGAGCAGGCCGCCGACCAGAGTGCCGCCTGCCCAAAGCCCAACTTATTCAAGGTCCCGATGATCGACCAGCCGAAGCCCCCACAGAAGACGATGCCGCGCACGCATTGTGGGGCACAACATAACATGGCCGTTCCTCGTGGATTGCGAACTTACAACTCAGACCCAGAGGAACTGGCTACCTTCACACGGACTCCAGAGAAAGCAATGGGCACGGCGCACTTAGGATCCGTGGCAGAACCAACGCCAATGCCTCCCACAAAACCGCCTTCGGCTGTTCCAGCAACAGTAGCTGGCCTGATGACTAGCCAGCCCCGTGTCCCGATGCACGAAACATCGCCGGCACCCGTAAGGCAACAGGGCCGCACACATTCTGCAGGGCCGCACACACGATCTACCCTTGCAAGGGCTTCCGATCATTCACACCCGGCCGTCGGAAGTCCTTCGCACACGAACGGAAATTATGCGTCAATTGTTTGGGTCACCACCGCCTACGCGACTGCCACTCCAGCAAGACGTGCCGTCGGTGCCAGCGGAGACATCACACCCTGCTGCATGTCCGGTCTACCGCCATCGACGGGACAACATCACCGCCGCAACGAGCCAAAGAATCCGGCCCCCGGATCGACCGTCATGAAGGGGCCTGCGCACACACCATCAGCAACCCTTCACAGCATTCCGCGTTGCTTCCAACAGCAAAAGTCATCGTGACGTCGGAGAACCATCAGCATCAGCCGCCATCAGCATCACTCCTCGCCTCCGCGGCTCGAGCCAATGGACACTAAGGCCCTTCATCCTGTCAGGGCTCTCAGTGTATACACCACCACCACAATCAACGACAAGGGATCTCTCGTTCGAGGCGGATCTGGAACTTGCAGATCCGAACATCGCCTCCGCCGAGAAGGTGGACATCATCCTTGGGGCAGACAGATACCCCAACATCATCGTCGAAGGTCTCAGGAAGGACCAACGTTCCGGCCTCGTTGCGCAGGCCACTGAACTGCGATTGGTGCTAACAGGCGCAGCACCCGCCATATCATCAAGCCTAAAGGTGACAAGGCCTGTCACGAGCCATCATATGGCCATTCCTCGTAGGTTGCGAATTTACAACTCCGACCCAGAGGAACTGGCCGACCCTACGACTGATGATCGCAGCTCCCATCAGAAGACCAAAAGAAGGTCTCGCCGGCATCGGCCCCAGTGGCCACATACGAAGCCCATTCAACTACCATCCACCGACCACTTGCGTTGCCCAACTACAAGACACCCCGCTTGCCCGCTAAACCACCGCGAGGGTGAGAGGCAATCGAAGAGCCAGCAGCCGGCCCACCCAAAGACTTCAAGGCACCACACCACAATAGCATCCAGGGATCAACCAAATCCCAGCAAGAAAGCGCGCCTCTCAGGGCATCAACAGAGGCTGCACTCCAACAACCCCGGAAGGCACTTGGCCCGTGATTGCCATTCCGCCAGGAAACGCGGACACAGGCAGGATAGACACCGCACCCGACACCACGCTACAGCACACACCCCCAACGCCCGCATCCCGCCGGCCACTCACTCTAGACGGGCGCCAACGGTTGCGACCTTACAAATCGGACGGATCATCCTGTCGCCATCGATCATACGGGCCATCCCAGACCCTCAAGCCTCCAGTGCTCCTCGGGGCGGGCGGCCCCCTCTCAACAGATCACCCACGTGAAAGTGGACAGACGACCAAGACCAACCGCCACCAGCAGACCGCACACCCCCGGCCCCTAGCCACCGCCCCCTGGAACAAAATGATTCGCCAATGATTGGCGAAGGCGGGCGGACTGTTGCGGATTGGCAATTAAATGTGCTGGAATGTATTGGAGAAATCTAGTACATTCGCTGTGTATGCCAGTTACGCAGCAGCTGGCACCAGCTGGCCGATTGTCACCATCAATGACGTCATGGCGTCCCTTTTTGAATTCGCAGTTATGCCCAACGAGCCAGTCTGCTTTCGCCCTCATCGAGTGAACACCATCGGTTCTCGTCCGATCAACATACATTAATTAATAAAAGTCAATCTCAAGGAAAAAGGACTTCATCTTTTTTTTTTTTTTTTATTAGACTTCTCTCGGGAGAGGCGAACCTATAGTGTCGAGTGGGCGCCCCGAGATGCCATCAAATAACTGCTGCAGTTCTTTTTGAACAGTTGCAGGTTGTAACGCTCCAGTAACACTCGCGTGGGAAGGGAGTTCCACAGCTTCCCCGCTCTGTAACGGAACGAGTTCTGATACAGGGATATTCGCGCCGTCGGGAGATGAACCACAAACGGGTGCGATCCGTCGGATTGTCTTGTGGAGCGCATATAGACCGAATTGCGTGGAACAATGCCAAGAATCTCCGAAGAACAGCACCCGTTATAATATCTGTAAAACAGACAGAGGTCGGCCACGCGCTTTCGATGTGATAGCGACTGTAGTCCCGACGTCAGCGCCGAGTCCCCGATCAGGCGGATCGCTCGTCTTTGTACGCTCTCAAGTAGGTCGAGGGTATGTTTAGGAGCCGAGCTCCAAACATGAGAGCAATATTCGAGCGCGGGTCTAATTTGAGATTTATATAGGAGAAGAAGTTGGGCCGGAGTAAAGTATTTCTTGGCTCTAAAAAGATAACTCAGTTTTCCTGAGGCTGATCTGGCGATACCCGATACGTGTTTATGCCATGATACATTCCCACAGACCGTGACGCCGAGCAATTTCAAACTTTCCCCAGCCTCGAGGGCCCGGCCACTCATCATCAGCTGTGGAACCGATGATTCAGTTTTCTTTGTGAATGTTGTATACTGGGTCTCCGTTGCGTTGAAGTCGACAAGATTGGCCTTTCCCCACTGCAGGACTTTATCTAGATCCTGATTCATAGAGTCAATCTGTCTACATCTCAGCTGATGCGACGCAGATGCACCAATCGGCCGAACACTCGAAAAGGAGGAAACAAGCGTACTATCATCCGCAAAACTGAACACCTTGTTATCCGTTGTCTCCAACAAATCATTTATGTGAAGCAAGAACAAGGTTGAAGCCAAAATAGAACCCTGTGGCACCCCTGAATTAACAGGATACAGATCCGAACACTCGCCGTCCACAACAACCCGGATCGATCGATTCTCGAGGAAGCTCCTCGTCCAGTCGCAAAGCTGTTGGGAAAGTCCATATGAACGAAGTTTGCTCAGCAATGCCCCGTGCCAGACGCGGTCAAAAGCCTTGGAGATATCCAGCGCGACCGCCCTTGACTCACCATGTCCATATATCGGTTATAAGTGTCAAAAGGTCTCTCGTGGACCGCCTGCCACGGAATCCGCATTGATGATCATTCAGAAGTCCGTTGCACTCCCAATACTTAACTAACTCAGTATTGATGACTTTTTCCATTACCTTAGATAAAACAGACAGTAATGCTATCGGACGGTAATTTTGTGGGAGACACTTTTTTCCCGTCTTTGGGATTGGCTGAACTCGAGCGATTTTCCAGCAGGCGGGAAAGGTCCTCCGTGCATAAGATAAGCGGAAGAGTCTGCCAAGAACCGGTGATAGTTCTGGAGCACAGTTCTTAAGGACTATTGCTGGTATTCCGTCCGGGCCGGTTGCCTTCCTACAATCCAGTTCACGTAGAATGCGTTGAAAAGTGCGCGGACGAAATCTCACGTCCCGCATGGAAGACTGTACCGGCGAGATCACAGGTGGCTCCAAAAGGCCGGGATCGAGGTTTTAATTCGCGGAAAATAAATTCGCGAACACATTAGCTTTATCCTTTGGATTCGTGACTAACGTCCCGCTGTCTGTCAGCAACGGAGGGAAAGGGGAGGAAGCAAAGTTACTGCTGACAGCCTTTGCCATTGACCAGAAGGAGCGCGAGCCAGTTGGGCACCGAAGGAGCTTATTGATCACCCTGTCGTTGTGAGCCTTCTTCGCGGTATCAATCGCCTGGTTGCACGCGTTTCTGATTCTAACAAAATTCGCTCTGTTAACATCGGTGGGATTGGAGCGCCATTGCCTAAAAGCTCTATTTTTTGCCGCTGTAATCAGCTCACATTTTTTGTCAAACCAAGGTTTATCAGACGAACTTCGTTTGATGGAATGTGGAATATACATCTCCATCCCCAGGAGAATAATCTCTGATACCGACTCCGCGCAAGCGTTAACATCGGAGTTTCCGAAGCACACCACCGACCATGGAAAGGAAGCGAAGAAATCTCGCATATCGTCCCAATTAGCGGCCCCATACTTCCATACATGGCGAAGCTGCCTAGACCGGTTATTCTCTTGATATGCAAGTGCTTGCGCGACAGATACCAAGCAGTGATCTTTTCGGGCAGTGATTCCATCGTTTCACTTCATCCTCGGAACGCTTTCTCCTGGGCGCGACCTCACTCTCGGCCGCCCCTATTACAACATATCAGAGAGTTATTCAAGAACTTTTAGTGAAAAAAGTTGACCACAGATGTTATAATATGGGCAAGCTTTCAAATTTCAAATTTTCTACAATAAGGTATGGATATTTCAAAATTTTTGAAGAACCCGAATAACTCGAAAATCGTGCGACTTTGACTAAAATCATGTTTCGCTGTTGTGATAGATTATGAGATGTGGAATTACCACGCCTCGATGGCTGAGTTGGTAAGGAGGTTGAGACTTGCGTTTGAGTGTGTGCATTTCGGCACAATTACTGAGTGATAGGGAGAGTCCCAACGCCCAACCGTCCTGTTTAAATACCACATCCTTAAGCTATAGGCTTCACGAAATGGTTGGGAGGAATACTTGAATATAAAATATAATTTTATTGTAATTCATTTTTACTTAAACACAAACTATACCTTGATTAGATATTAATTTATATAAAAGTTTTAGAATATCATTATTCTAAAAAAACATTCACGGTATATAAACTGCATAACAAACTTGGGTCAGGTACAACTTGGGTTATCGATTAAAAAACAAATTCCTCTAAATAGACTAATACACCGCCAAATTTGTTAAGTTTCAAGAACATATTGTAGCGAGCTTAGGGTTCGCTGGATTAATTATTTTAATAAATAAGAGCCGTTAAAACGATTCCCTTTGCAAACACTTTATTAGTCTGTTAATAACAACCGTTTCTTGATACTTCGCTTCTTTACTTATCCCTTCCTCGCTTTCTTACTTATCGCGACTGCTTACTTCTTACTTTTTACTTGTCCCCATGATCTGTATGCGACGTATTTATACCGTTTCCTCATTCTGATTCGGCGTTTCGTTTCCGTCCGTTCCATAGCCTTGCATTTTCTACTGTTCATAGTCTCCAGTCTTCCAGTACTTTCTAGAATATTCTAGTACTTTGTTTCATATGCGTCACACTGCCCTCCGCCTAGATTAGCTCGTCCCGAACTAAGGTCACTGGTCTTCTGGTTAACAAAAGTCGCCAGTCGGTCACGATGTACCACTTTCATCTTGGCGTTCGGTCTTCGCTGAATCCTATAGACAACGTCGTTAATTCTTGTGAGAATCCTATACGGTCCTTCTGAATGTTGCTGCAACTTCGGAGACCTACCCTTTTGCCGATGAGGGTTATAAAGCCGCACGTCATCGCCTGCATTTAATCCGGATGCGTTGGCTCGAACGTCGTACCTTGTTTTCATCCTGTCTCTTGATACCTTGATTTGCTTTCGAACCAAATGATGAAACTCATCGAGGCGATTTCTGCATTTGGTTACGTAGTCTTCGGTCTTATCTATGGCGTCTGGAGGTATTCCGAATCGCAGATCAGCTAGTAATCGTATCTCTTGTCCAAATATAGTTCGGTCGTCCTGGGAGAATTAAAAATAGAAATGACCGCGATCGTAAAGGAGCGATCAATGGCATATTACAACAAACAAACGGCAATATTCGACTTCTACTATTCGAAATCTTCCTTAAAAGCAACTATTATATGGCTAAAAGTGCCAAAACTGATTATGCATCCAAATCTGTTCGCGATGCATTCGGCTAAGAATTATTGTAAAACAGGCCTGAGACTGGAATTAAAACTGAGACTGCTATTAAACCACAAAAAATTAAAACTGACATTAGGTTATCATAAATGATAATAGATAATAAATTAATAAATTTGTGTTTCAAAAGTTCAAATGCTTTTATTGATACACTCTTTACCATGAGATTTGAATTTCTAGTTAAATATTTCCTCCCTAGCAAATTTGATAGGATGAGACTACCTTCTGTTATACGAAAGAGAACAGTGCACGTATCTGAAATATGTTGCTCTGACACCCACGACCGTCTCTCTTCATTTACTCAGTTTATTTGCAGAGATTA
Source organism: Microdon myrmicae (assembly GCA_963931805.1). Taxonomy (NCBI): domain Eukaryota; kingdom Metazoa; phylum Arthropoda; class Insecta; order Diptera; family Syrphidae; genus Microdon; species Microdon myrmicae. The sequence continues at coordinate 27,731,425 of OZ007497.1, read as the reverse complement.
ACAATTACCTTATAAATATGCTAAAAGGTCCCCCTATTATCCGTTCGATGTATAACATTTTCAAGCAAACTCACCATTATCTTATACACTATTTCCCACTACAAAAATGTAACTACTTTTTCCCAAGATAAGTTACAAACCGAACCGATAAGGAAAACTGGTGTTGGAGAGATTATCACAGAATATCGCCATTCGGAAGTTCAAACCCAATTTCGATTTGAACATTGTTAACCACTATTTGTAGCGTTTCTAGCAGATACGCACAAACGACTAATAGTGAAGAACAACATCACCGAAAAGACAACTCGAAAAATCAAAGCACATCTATTAAAGCCGTAAGCCAAAACTCAACGGCTCAGTCCACTACTGGTAGCGTGTACGAGGTAGATTTCTGAACTCTCAAGTACACTCCAACTATAATAATATGAAAATGGTGTGTTATTGCTTTGGACGGCTTTGACGGTGGTGCTTTAATCTTTTGAACTATCTTTTCGGTGGTGTGGTTCTTCACTATTAGTCGTCTCTGTGGGATACAAACGACCAATAGTGAACAATACAGCACCACCTGAAAGACAAGCCAAGTACAATCAAAGCACATCCATTAAAGCCGTATAGCATGACAATAGCACTCCGCATCAGTTGTGTGTACTTGAGTTTAGAAGTAGAATCGTACCCGAGGTAATGCCCTGATGCGTTAAACTTTGGTTGTGTCCTTTACTTACTCTAACAGTTCGGGATTGGGTTGCATACACCCTAACTTGGAAGGTTCTATTCCGCACGAAGTGGTAGATGATACCACACAGCGTTCTACTAACCCCAGTGGTCAATCATTTAAAGACGAGACCTTCGATCCACCTTGTGTCAAAAAGCTTTTCAATTTCGAGGCTGACCGCAATGGTGGGTTCCTTATTAAAGATGCGCATGCAAACGTAGTTTTGAAAGACGTTGAGAGCCATAGCGGTGCTGTGCGCCCTCTTAAATCCAGAATAGGAATCAGGTACTAGGTTCCTGGCACTGATAAAGTTGTAAGCCTCTCGTATATGAATTTTTCATATATTTTGATGATGGTGATACGTGGGTTTCACAACTTTTCCTACTGGACAAACAATAGCATGCTTCCAAGCATGGGGAAAGTACCCTATGGTGCAGACATGGTTGAACATACGCTATAACGGTTAGAATCAGTAAAAGATGGAATCCAAAGCTCATCCCAATGCCCCGTGTACGAATTCGATTTCTAAAAGTCGAAAGTCGTCGCCGCTAACTGTTAAAGAATTCTCATCAGAAGCCGACAAAAGCCGCATATTGAAACAAAAGACGAGGTATGCCTATTCGAGATGTTCGACGTTCGATATTCCCAACTTAAACCACTGGGTTCATTAACAAGTGTTTTTCTTATCGCTAAATATGAAAAGTGAAATTCTATTCATCCTCCCGCGAATTTGGGTGTCGTATAAATCATAATAACAATATCAAAGCGCTATCGGATACGAAAATTTATATAAGCAACTCAATCACTCTGACTTTTTCGATATGTACCTTTAGTTACGGAACACGTGAACGACTTTTTCGATATTTAGCTTTAGTTACGGAACACGCGAATGACTTTTTCGATATTTAGCTTTAGTCACGGAATGCGAATGATTCGCTTTTCGATATGTAGCTTTAGTCACGGAACACGCGAATAACTTTTTCGATATGTACCTTTAGTCACGGAACACGGGAATGACTTTTTCGATATGTACCTTTAGTTACGGAACACGCGAACGACTTTTTCGATATTTAGCTTTAGTCCCGGAATACGAATGAATCGTTTTTCGATATGTACCTTTAGTTACGGAACACGCGAATGACTTTTCGATATGTAGCTTTAGTCACGGAACACGCGAACGACTTTTTCGATATGTACCTTTAGTCACGGAACACGCAAATGACTTTTTCGATATGTAGCTTTAGTCACGGAACACGCGAATGACTTTTTCGATATTTAGCTTTAGTTACGGAACACGCGTATGACTTTTTCGATATTTAGCTTTAGTCACGGAATACGAATGAATCGTTTTTCGATATGTAGATTTAGTCACGGAACACGCGAATGACTTTTTCGATATGTACCTTTAGTCACGGAACACGGGAATGACTTTTCGATATGTACCTTTAGTTACGGGACACGCGAACGACTTTTTCGATATTTAGCTTTAGTCACGGAATACGAATGAATCGTTTTTCGATATGTAGATTTAGTCACGGAACACGCGAATGACTTTTTCGATATTTAGCTTTAGTCCCGGAATACGAATGAATCGCTTTTTGATATGTAGCTTTAGTCACGGAACACGCGAATAACTTTTTCGATATGTACCTTTAGTCACGGAACACGGGAATGACTTTTTCGATATGTACCTTTAGTTACGGAACACGCGAACGACTTTTTCGATATTTAGCTTTAGTCACGGAATACGAATGAATCGTTTTTCGATATGTACCTTTAGTTACGGAACACGCGAATGACTTTTTCGATATGTACCTTTAGTCACGGAACACGCGAACGACTTTTTCGATATGTAGCTTGAGTCACGGAACACGCGAATGACTTTTTCGATATGTACCTTTAGTTACGGAACACGCGAATGACTTTTTCGATATGTATCTTTAGTTACGGAACACGCGAATGACTTTTTCGATATGTAGCTTTAGTCACGGAACACGCGAATGCCTTTTTCGATATGTACCTTTAGTTACGGAAACCGCGAATGACTTTTTCGATATGTACCTTTAGTCACGGAACACGCGAACGACTTTTTCGATATGTACCTTTAGTTGCGGAACACGCGAATGATATTTAGCTTTAGTCACGCTAAATGATATTTAGCTTTAGTCACGGAAGACGAATGAATCGTTTTTCGATATGAAGCTTTAGTCACGGAACACGGGAATGACTTTTCGATATGTACCCTTAGTTACGGAACACGCGAACGACTTTTTCGATATTTAGCTTTAGTCACGGAATACGAATGAATCGTTTTTCGATATGTAGATTTAGTCACGGAACACGCGAATGACTTTTTCGATATGTACCTTTAGTTACGGAACACGCGAATGACTTTTTCGATACGTACCTTTAGTTACGGAACACGCGAACGACTTTTTCGATATTTAGCTTTAGTCCCGGAATACGAATGAATCGTTTTTCGATATGTACCTTTAGTTACGGAACACGCGAATGACTTTTTCGATATGTGGCTTTAGTCACGGAACACGCGAATGACTTTTTCGATAGGTAGCTTTAATCACGGAATACGCGAATGACTTTTTCGATATATAGCTTTAGTTACGGAACACGCTAATGACTTTTTCGATATGTAGCTTTAATCGCGGAACACGCGTATAACTTTTTCGATATGTACCTTTAGTTACGGAACACGCTAATGACTTTTTCGATATTTAGCTTTAGTCACGGAACACGGGAATGACTTTTCGATATGTACCTTTAGTTACGGAACACGCGAACGACTTTTTCGATATTAAGCTTTAGTCACGGAATACGAATGAATCGTTTTTCGATATGTAGATTTAGTCACGGAACACGCGAATGACTTTTTCGATATGTACCTTTAGTTACGGAACACGCGAATGACTTTTTCGATACGTACCTTTAGTTACGGAACACGCGAACGACTTTTTCGATATTTAGCTTTAGTCCCGGAATACGAATGAATCGTTTTTCGATATTTACCTTTAGTTACGGAACACGCGAATGACTTTTTCGATATGTAGCTTTAGTCACGGAACACGCGAATGACTTTTCGATATGTACCCTTAGTTACGGAAGACGCGAACGACTTTTTCGATATTTAGCTTTAGTCACGGAATACGAATGAATCGTTTTTCGATATGTAGATTTAGTCACGGAACACGCGAATGACTTTTTCGATATGTACCTTTAGTTACGGAACACGCGAATGACTTTTTCGATACGTACCTTTAGTTACGGAACACGCGAACGACTTTTTCGATATTTAGCTTTAGTCCCGGAATACGAATGAATCGTTTTTCGATATGTACCTTTAGTTACGGAACACGCGAATGACTTTTTCGATATGTAGCTTTAGTCACGGAACACGCGAATGACTTTTTCGATATATAGCTTTAGTTACGGAACACGCTAATGACTTTTTCGATATATAGCTTTAATCACGGAATACGCGAATGACTTTTTCAATACATAGCTTCAGTTACGGAACACGCTAATGACTTTTTCGATATGTAGCTTTAATCACGGAACACGCGAATGACTTTTTCGATATGTACCTTTAGTTACGGAACACGCGAATGATTTTTTCGATATATAGCTTTAGTCACGGAACACGCGAATGACTTTTTCGATATGTACCTTTAGTTACGGAACACGCGAATGACTTTTTCGATACGTACCTTTGGTTACGGAACACGCGAACGACTTTTTCGATATTTAGCTTTAGTCTCGGAATCCGAATGAATCGTTTTTCGATATGTACCTTTAGTTACGGAACACGCGAATGACTTGTTCGATATGTCGCTTTAGTCACGGAACACGCGAATGACTTTTTCGATATGTACCTTTAGTTACGGAACACGCGAATCACTTTTTCGATATGTAGCTTTAGTCACGGAACACGCGAATGACTTTTTCGATATTTAGCTTTAGTCACGGAATACGCGAATGACTTTTTCGATATATAGCTTTAGTTACGGAACACATGACTTTTTCGATAGGGAGATTTAGTCACGGAACACGCGAATGACTTTTTAGATATATAGCTTTAGTTACGGAACACGCTAATGACTTTTTGGATATTTTGCTTTAACGATATTTAGCCTTAGTCACGCAATACGAATGAATCCTATTTCGATATGTAGCTTTAGTGACGGAATACGCGGAATGACCTTTACGATATATAGCTATAACGATATTTAGCTTTAGTCACGGAATATGAATGAATCCTTTTTCGATATGTAACTTAAGTCGTGGAATACGCGAATGAATCCATCTCCACGAATCAATGTTTTTTTTTTACTCAAATGAATCTTTTTTTTTTCTGACGAATAAAGGGTTTTTTCGTATTTTGTTTTTTGATTCACCGCCTCCTATTTTATTCTTTTTTTTTTTTTTTTGTTAAAGTTTTTTATTAGCTTACTTTTTATTTCTACTTTTATTGTTTCAGGAGAGAGAGAAAGAGTGTGTGTGGGTATGGCAGTGTGGGTATGGAAGTGTGGGTATGGGAGTGTAGGTATGGAAGTGTGGGTATGGGAGTGTGGGTATGGATATCACTATATTTTTATAATTTCTCCTTTTAGTTTTAAGTTAAAGAAAGAATCGAAGTTTCATTAACCCTGTAATACAATGAAAACCACACGGGGTTAGGTAAAAGTTAAACAAATAGACAAGTAATAAATACACACAATACAATTTTAGAGAAATTTGTCATAAAGAATATTGTCATATATATAAAAACAATTTGTACGCCTATAAGCCACACATTCAATAATATAAAACTATCTCGTATGACTATACATATAATACTATATTGTATGCCTGCATACATACAATAAACATAAAATTATTTCGTACACCTATTCATTGCAAATACATATAAAGTTTTGCTTGTAAACAAAATACCAACAAAAAAAAGTATTAAAACTGTAAACTCGCACGCAGGCTATAACTAACAATTTCTTACACGCAACACTTCCCGCTTCGTCAAGCATCCGATCTAAATAACTATTAAGGGTATTATTCCTCTTCGAAGAATAATACTCGTTTTATAAGGGGGAGAACTGTTACACGCAAAACCTTCCCCTCCTAATACTTACCCTTTTGAGGCCACCTCTTACCATTAATCGGATTCACCTTCATGTGAACCCACATATGATCAGTAACCCTAATCAACATACCAAAACAATGAGGACCTGTGAAAGTGCATGAATTCAATGCATACGCAGGCGGATCATAGAATCCCGGTACCATATCTGGAAAATTTCTATGGCAGCACAAAAATAAACAACACAGAATATTTACCCATCAGTAAGGCTGATATTTACAATCGTCGTGTATTTAATTATCCTGGGTGCGTGTTTGGAAAATTAAACTACAATTAAATTCGGCTTAAGTGACCATTATATCTGTGTTTGTGAAACGTTATAATCCTGTATACCAGAATAAAGTTTCAATTAAACTAAACAAACTAGTGCATTTTATTTGACTAAAATGTATTGTTATAGAGGAGAATGGTAAAATGTGGTTGAATGATACAGATGCGTCGTAACATATGCTCCGATGTTTGCATCGGATCTGCCCGGGCGAAGTCTATTTGAAACTCTGGAATTAGCAATAGTACTAGAGGACAAAAATATTACAAATGGCTTACAGTATCGGTTTGAAGAAGCAATTTTCACTTTATTTGTGATTTGTCTATGTACATTGATATTCACAATTGAGAACTAGTACAGCTGAACAAATTCAGTAATTTCGACTGATGTGTACTGTTCTTTACCAAAAATCTTCTAAGATTGAAGTTTTAAACACGTGCTTTATGACAGTTATAATGTTGTAAGATGGGCTCGCCTAAGTTGGGCTACTCTGTATGTGCAAAGTTGAAAAAATAATAGCCCGGAAACATATCTTAATAGACACAAATACCCTAGGCAGATTTAGCAAAATATCTTACTCTTCAAATCGACTCATGATTAAATTAGGAAATTGATGTACGATGAAAAGATGAACATATCAGATTTAAAACACAACAAGTATACTGGTAGATTGGATACTCTTCTAAGTTAGACCAGCATTGCAAACGTATAATACATTCTTCACCTTCTGAATGAACAGAAACCGAAGAAACCACGTCAAAGTCGATCAAACGTCAGGCTCTAATGTTGCTTGTTTTCTTTGATTATCATGATGTTGTGCATTCGAAATTTTGGCCAGAAGGTGTTCCCATCACAGCCCAAAAGGTATTAGGATTTAAGAAAACAATTATGTCCAAACCTTGGTTTGACGATGAGTCCAGGGCGAAGATCGGGGAACTTATACGCCCCAGAGTGATCCACTTACAAAGACATCATGAAATCAACGCAAAAGATACGCGACGATTCGGAAGGAGACAATGAGACTCCAAAACGCGAATGGGAGAAGACTCGGATCAAAAAAATCCCAGAAAATGCCCGAGCAAAGAACATCAGAGGTATTTATGCAGGCATAAATTCAATTAGAAATGGCTACCGAGGGAAAGCCAAAATAATTCGAGACGCAAACGGCTGTCTGGTCACAGAAACAAACAATATCGTGACAAGATGGAAGCAGTACTTTGAAAACCTGCTCAATGTATGCACCCATCAACCACAAATAAACGCACCAGACGTACATACAGTCGAGCCTCAGATCCCAGAGCCCTCTTTCAACGAAGTTGTAGACGCAATAAATCGATTGAAAACCAACAAGGCTCCCGGAGTTGACTGCATACCGGCAGAGCTTGTGAAGCATGGAGGAGAGGCAACCGCTCGAAAGATACACCAGCTCATCAAAACAATATGGGATAAGGAAGTCACTCCGGAAGAATGGAAAACCTCAATAATCGTTCCCATTTTCAAAAAAGGCGACAGATCTGACTGCAAAAACTACAGAGGAATATCATTACTCCCAACCACATACAAAATATTAACAAATGTCATACTGGCGAGAATCAGACCGTACGCAGAAGAAATACTGCGAGACTACCAATGCGGATTCCGTAGGAACCGGTCAACAAGCGACCAAATGTTCACAATAAGGTAACTGCTGGAAAAGAAGTGGGAATGCGGAAAGACGGTTCACCAACTGTTCATTCGCTTCGAAAAAGCCTACGACTCAGTCGCAAGGCAAATACTCTACCATATTGTAGTTGAGCTGGGAATTCCGAAGAAATATGCCTCCCTAATTCAAATTTGCATGAATGAAAACAAAGGGCGAGTTAGAATATAAAACTACCTCTCAGAACCATTTGAAATCCGGGGCAGACTAAAACAGGGAGATGGCCTCTCACCATGTCTTTTTAACCTTGTGCTCGAGTATGTCATCAGAAAAGTAGAAGACGACAACATGGGCGGATTATCCCTGAACGGGGTGACACAAATGCTCGCATATGCGGAAGACATCACCGTTCTGGACGATAATCTAGAGACTGTAAATAAAAACTGTGAAATCATCACGCAAGCGGAAAAAGAGGTAGGCCTAGAAATAAATGAAGACAAAAAAAAACATGATTAGGTCGACGGCAGGTGCACCTCAGGGAGACATATAAATGTCAGAGGCAAGATATTTGTAAAAGTTAAAGAATTTAAATATTTGGGAACGATACTGACGGCCAGTAACGAAGTGTCGAAGGAAATTAACAAAAGACTGCATTCCGGCAACGATAGCTGGCAAACATTCAGTAAACTGCTATCACGTAACATAAAGCTTCATGACTATAGAACTATAATCATGCCGATTGCTCTATACGGATGCGAAACCTGGGCTCTCACAAAACGGGAAGAAAACAAATTGCGCTTATTTAAAGTTTTAACGGGTATCTTTGGAGGTAAATATGACGAGGAGGCAGGACAATGGACTAAACTCCACAACCACGAATTGGAAGAGTTATAACGCAAACCTACAATAGTGAGAGTAATCAGGTCGCGAAGATTAAGACGACCCGGACATGGCACGAATGGGCAACGATAGGACCGTGCGTAGAATTCTTGACGGTAGACCAACGGTAAAGAGACCGGTAGGACGGCCGCGACGGAGATGCGAGGACAATGTTAGGTTTATCCTTGAGGAGATCGGATCGGCCTGTCAAGCGTGGAAGGAAAGTGCACAGGACAGGGAACAATGCTGGAGTCGAGTCGGTGAGGTCATGAAGTTCCGGGTTCCTACAGGCCAATAAATAGTAAAAGTAATAGTAGCATAGTAAGGACAGAATACAGTGCTAATGGAAGAACATAGTCTTTAAAAAATTGTGCGTTGAAACTTGTCAGTAAACAAAAATAGCTGCAGCTTTAGTAGAATAGGACATAAAATCAATTATTATTTATTATATCACTTTTAACTTTAATCTAATGTAAAATAAAAGTTACATTGCTTTCTGACGTCAATCCTGAAAATCATCAAAAGTAATACCTTCGATTGCTAATTTTTCTATTTTAGACGGCCAACGTTAATTACATTAGAGCGATGAAAAACCTTAAACTAGAATCAAAAGAAGAACTTGACAAACAAAAAATTAAATAAATCGATACCAAAGAGAACAAGAAACATTAAGGAATGTTGTAGGACCGATGTTCGATGTTGGATTTGCCCAGCTGACAATGAACATCACTCATTATCCCTGAAAAAATAAAAAAAAACAGAAAGTATCCGATTTTAGTTTACATGGCCCTAACAAAATTTAACATGTGTGCAATTTTTTCTATTTTGCCTTTTAATTATTTATTTATGTAATTTTGATTACTACTTAATAATCAATTACAAGTCAATATAAATAAACTAAATATCAATTTAATAAATGAATAATTTTCACTAATTTATTTATTTATATAATTAATTTTCTAATTTATAATAAATTATACGTTAATATAAATAAACTTAATATCAGTATAATCAATTAATAACCTCCAGTAAGAAATTGGTGGACTCAACACCAGTTGGATTTATATTAATTATTTATAAAATTTCTATTTTTTAATTAATAATCAATAATAAATAAATTAAAAATCATGGGAAAAATATTAGTAAACTCACCACCAACTGGTTCAAATAATATATATAATTAATTAGTCCTGTTTTAGGATCAGCAGCCACTGTCATCATTTCATCCAGTTCTTCCTAGAATAGAATACATTCACCGTTTGTCGAAAACCTCTATAAAATTCCAATGGTTACCTTAGAAAATGGTTCCCCCTCCTCTGTCATCAGTTTCGTCATATGTTCCACAGACACGAAACCAGTCGAATCTGGATCCAGTATCTCAAAGGCTTCCAGTAGTTTCTCAGGAGAAGCCGGTTCCATTCTGGAATCAAAAGAACTTGACTATCGTTAGATACCAAACACGAGATGGCTTCTAATACTTTCTTTCGGCGAGGAGTTGGCAAACATGCGGAAGAAATTTTGTCAAATGAACTGTTCCTCTAATGTCTGGATGTTCTGTTGCTGAAATGATTTCATTGACTTCCTGTTCAGTAGGTGCGCATCCAATAAATCTGAGGATGGTGCCTACTTCTCGAACGTCAACAGATTTATTATCTAAAAGGTCGAAGTATGCAAACGATTCGGCTATCTTTTTTTCAAGATCGTTGGTGATGCTTTCTGAAAAGGTAATAACACCTAAAAAGATCAGAAAACTAGTTGAAAACTAATCAAAACTTACGACCGTGGTTCATTGTGCGATGTACGGCGTTCAATTGGAAGGTGAGTTAAGTTCTGCAGATAAAAAACAGAAGTGCTTCGAGACGTTGGTGGTTACTATGAGTCATTTGTTTTTCCGAACAAACAATGATCACAGTTTCTATGGATGAGTAGCCAAATATTGATTAAAGACGAGAAATATGTGTGTATATACACTAACACTTTTTCTTTAGATTGAAACATTATTGTACATATACACAATATTATGCAATAGATAGGAAAGTTATAATTGAAAACATGTTTATAAAGGTAGGAACAATTTCCAAATATTCTCGATTGATTCCTTTTACTCGTGGTTAATTCAAAAGAGAATAATGTTAAGCATGTAATGTAACAATAATTTGGTTTTTGTTTTAAGAAATGTATAGGTCCTGGAGAAAGCGATATATTAAATGTGAAGATGCAAAACAATGTGGAATTAAAACCATAACGCATAAAATACTGGTCGGTCATTAGGAAGGGCCCATCCGTCGGGGGGATGGAAGCAAACCCACAGGACAAAGTCTCTGATTGCTCTCAACCCGGCGAAGGCCAGGACGATCCTTGTCCCTATTTAATCCAAGTTGACATGCAGTCTCCACGTGACACCGCTGGATAGCTACTTTGGCAAGCGCCACGTAGTGAACCAATGCATGCAGCGAAATCCTGAGAAAGGTTGGCGCAAGGCTAATAACCTTGCGCGTAAAAACAAATTATTATGGAAAATTTAACAAGTCTCGGATAGGGACCGGATACACGACGAGAACCACGAAAACGAAAATGGCTAAACGATTTAAGACTATTCTCAACGTCCGAACGTCCGCTCACTATACAGAGCTCGAGCTGCAAAGCAGCTAGCCGATGCCCTGTCCGAATATAAGGCTGACATAGCAGCATTACAAGAAATAAGATGGACGAGGTGTGATGTTATTCAAAGAAACGAGTATAACATTTATTAGAGCTGTCATGCAAAACATCATGTGCTCGGGGTAAGCTTTCTAGTCAGCCAAAAACAGAAGCCTGCCATTATCGGCTTTAATGCAAGAAACGTAAGGCTCTTCGCGTTCGAGGTAAGTTTAAGCACATACGGCTCATAAACGTTCACGAACCTACAGAGGAGTCCCCTGACGACGAAAAAAATAATACTACTAGAACGTCGATGCCTGCCCAAGATACGATGTGAAAATCGTTCTTGGTGATTTGAATGCGAAAATAGGTCGGGATCCGGTTTTCAGGCACTACACAGGTTTCCATAGTTTGCATGAGAACACTAATGACAATGGACTACGACTCATCGAACCGGCAGCATCAAAGAACTTGGTCGTTGCGAGTACCAGGTTTTCGTGTAAAGATATCGACAGAGCTACCTGGGTATCACCTGATGGAGCCACTCGCGACCAAATTGACCACGTGTTGATAGATCGCCACTCCTCGAGCCTGAAGACGGTCCGAACTTACCGAGGTGCCAACGTCAACTCGGATCACTATCTTGTTGGTATAGTTTTCCGAGCGCGGATTGCTTTACGGAGACGTATTGCATCCGCGGATAAAGTTCGAATCAACACAATGCCTTATGCATTGAGAACACCAGAAACACCTTTGGTAATACGTTGAGACTAGCCCTCGAGGAGTTCGATGGAGGGAGAGTAAGTACTGGGGCCAAAATGCCGGGCGTAGAAGAGAAATGGACATGCCTTAAGAATACTGTCATTAGTACTGTAGACTCCATCTTAGGCAGTAGTCGTAGAGATCGGACCTACTGGTTTGATGATGAGTGCAAACTAACAACTGAATGTAAGAATGCTGCATGCCGGGCAATGCAGTAGTCTCATAGGACGCGGGTGCGCGAGAAAAATTCCAAAGAGCTCAGAAGATCTGAAAAAAGTCTTCACAGACAAAAGAGAAGTGCCTGGGAAAAAAACCTTGTCTGTGAAATGGAGAAAAGTAGAGAAGGAGGTCCGCACCAGGCGCGGAAGTTCTACCAAATAAACCGCAGTATGACGCGGTACACACCGCGCTACACTTACCGCAAGGATAAAGAGGGTAATCTGATCACCGATCCTGAAGGCATTCTGGAGCGATGGGAACTGCACTTCAATGAATTGCTAAATGGTCAGCTCACAGAAGAATTGGAGGCTCCACCAATGCAAGACCAGGACCAAATGCTGCCGCCACCAAGCATTGAGGAAACACTAAAAGCCATTAGACAGCTAAAATCAAATAAAGCCCCTGGAGCTGATGGCATACCAGCTGAGCTGATCAAACAAGGAGGGACAGCGTTACATCACGCAATTCACGAGATCGTGGTGCACGTATGGGAGCAAGAGGAGATGCCGGAAGATTGGCGTCGTGGTATAATTTGCCCCATACATAAGAAGGGAGATATCACACTGTGCAGCAACTATAGGGGTATAACATTGCTGAGTACCGCCTATAAGATACTCTCCACTATCCTACAAGACCGGATATCCCCATACGCTAAAGCCATCATTGGTCAATATCAGTGTGGCTTCATCCCAGGCAAATCAGCAATTGATCAGATATTCACCCTTAGGCAGGCGATGGAAAAATGTCTGGAATTTAAGATTCCACTATATCATCTATTTATAGACTTCAAGGCCGCCTACGACAGCATAGCCAGGGTAGAACTATATAATGCCATGAGAGAATTCGGCATTCCAAATAAATTGATACGACTTTGTAGGTTGACCATGACCAACCTAACTAGTCAAGTAAAAGTAGCGGGATCGCTGTCCAAACCAATAAACATCTATAATGGACTCCGACAAGGGGACGGTCTGGCCTGCCTCCTCTTCAACCTGGCGTTGGAGAAAGCAATCCGTGACTCTGGCGTTACAACTAGAGGGACTATTGTCACCAAGTCCAGCCAGATACTTGGCTACGCAGATGACATCGACATCATCGGTAGAACCGAATCGGCGGTACAGGAATCCTTCACCCAGAAGGATTGACAGGTCTGTCGTAAAGTTGGACATTTTTGAGGTTATACGCACTCAGAACGTTTTGACATACGAGCGCTATTTGTGTTGTTTACAGTAACTTAAAAGATTCATCTCGGCCCAAAAATGGAATTAAATCGTCAACATTTTCGTGCGATTATTTTTTACAACTTTCGGCGTGGATTAACTCAGCAACAGTGCATGGATGAACTTAATTGAATTTTTGGCGATGAAGCTCCATCAAGGACCAGTGTTTATCGATGGTATGGTGAATTCAATCGTGGTCGTAGTTCACTCCAAGATGAATTTCGTGAAGTTCGTCCAAAATCAGTTGTTGTTCCGAAAACCATTGATGCTGTGCGCGAACTGATATTGGAATATCGTCATGTGACCTATCGTGAGATTGAGACAACCTTAGGCGTTAGTGGGACCAGCATACATTCAATATTGCATAAACATTTGACTGTCAAAAAAATTTGTTCGCGTTGGATCCCACACAATGTGTCAATCGCAAGAAATGCTCAAAAAATACGGTCGCGGTGCTTCGAAACACGTCTATGACATCGTGACAGGTGGTGAATCGTGGATTTACGCGTATGAGCCCGAAAGTAAACAGCAGTCGACTGTCTGGGTGTTTCAAGATGAGCCAAATCCAACAAAAGTTGTTCGCGCACGAAACACTTCCAAGCAAATGGTCGCCTGTTTTTTCGGAAAAACTGGACATGTCGCAACCGTACCACTAGAACAACGCAGAACAGTCAATTCTGAGTGGTACACAACCATTTGTTTGCCAGTTGTCTTCCAAGAAATCAGGAAAACCAACCGCCGAAGACGGATCACTCTTCACCACGACAATGCGAGCTCTCACACATCAGCTGCGACAACTGGATCTTTGAGCACCCAAAACATCGATTTGATGGGTCATCCGCCGTATAGTCCTGACTTGGCACCGAATGACTTCTTTTTATTCCCGTACGTAAAAAACAAACTGAGAGGTCAACGTTTTTCGACACCTGAAGAAGCGGTTGCTGCATTTAGAATGCATGTGTTGGAGATACCTCAAACAGAGTGGCAAAAGTGCTTCGACAATTGGTTCAAACGCATGCAAAAGTGTATAGATCTTCATGGGGAATATTTTGAAAAACAATAAAGTGGTTTTCGATGATCAATATTTGTTTTTGTTCTCTAATCCCGAAATATAAAAGGCAACCATCGTATAATTAACATCGGTCTTGGCTGATCCATATCCTTAAGCGATATCAAAACATATTAAATTCCAATAGAATATTCCCACTATGCAATAGAAAAATATGTAAATTTAATTATCACCCCTTTTTACAAATTCCAATCCCGGAGTATAACATTTCTTTCGACCTTTAGAGTCACGAATGTTGTATACTGAACACAGACAATAGTTTCCCCAAAATCTCTCTTGATGTATGTACTTCCGGTATAAAGGAAGTGAAACCAGAGAGAAAAGAAAAGAGAAAAAAAAAAAGCAAGGATATGAATGGCAAGACACGATAGCTTGCTTCTTGAAGAACGAACAGCGAACGCGAGTGGTTGTGTGGTGCGCGCTAAAATAAGATTGTGGTTTTAAATGTATATATATTGAAATTAAAAGTAAAAAGAAAAAAAATTAAAATAAGATTGGAACTAATTTGCATATGATTCGAGTGCGTGTAAATAAAGTCTGTCCTTTTATAATACATTGTGGTAATTTTTGCATATGCTATGCGAGTGCATGTGAACTTTTCCTTCAAGAACACACAGGACAAAAAGGACCGCAAGAACACACAGGGGGTAAGTTCTGTGTTTAACAGATTAATTATTCAAATAATATAGAACACCACTTCTGCTTAAGCCATTTCCTCGCTTGTAACCAAGCAACATTTACCTTCCCCGAAAACCATTTCGGCTCCCACCCCAACTAAATCAATTGAAACAATACCAAATCTCCTTACTGGTAAGTCACCAGCACGATGCGTTGCATTTACACGAAACAACCATCGCAACGAGCAAGACCCACACTCCTTTGTCTAGCCGACAACTCATGCCCATACTTGGTCGTGTTTCCAAAACCAATTTCTCCGTATACATAGCGACAGAGAAATCCATTCAGCCTGTATGGCAGTAATTCGCTGGAACTAAATTCCCTACGCACCCATAGCAACCATTTTCAAGTTCCTAGTAAGTGGCAGCGAGTTTATTTAGCTATGACTCCACTGCCACGACACGTTGAACGAATTCTTGCCCTTAAGGAGTCGAGTCACAACCACCGTCGGGATCGGTCACTTCTATTATCTAGCTGTCGCGTGCCGTGGAGTGACAACGATTCGGAGTCCTTACGCAATTCGTGTCCCAATCTCTAAGAAATCATAGTTTTCGTGGCCGTCATACATAAAGAAAAGAAAAATATAATAACAATATTTAGACGACGCGGATTGTGAATA
Source organism: Microdon myrmicae (assembly GCA_963931805.1). Lineage (NCBI taxonomy): Eukaryota > Metazoa > Arthropoda > Insecta > Diptera > Syrphidae > Microdon > Microdon myrmicae. The sequence goes on along the minus strand of OZ007497.1, from coordinate 27,715,571 downwards.
CAAGTTGTTGTTCCTAAATCCGGTGACATTCCTTAGTGCCTTAAAAATTATAGTTTTAGCGGCTGACATATCTTAAAGAAACAAAAATGTAATAACAATATTGGAACGAATACCAATTGTGAACACAAGTTTAGTTCTTCAATCCGGTGACATCCACTAATGTATAAGAGATAATAGTCCCCGTGGCCAACATACATTAAAAAGAGAAAAATATAATGACAATAGCTAAACGAATACCAATTGTGAATACAAGTTTTAGTTCTTAAATCCGGTTAACACCCATTGTACAAAAATCCTTTTCCTTCACCCATTGGCAAAATTAGAACTTCAGACTTAACGAATATTTATGCCACTCTAAATAAAAAGAACGTTTATACACAACAACGCCATAATGTTTCATTTGGTTTCTCTGGTTGGACATCCTCCAACTATTCGCCGTTCCCGTGATTTCAGTCGGTGCGTGACAGTGGATCCGTGCCGTACGCCGGCGCACCATACTTCACCCCCCACAGAACTGTATAATCCCATGAGAGAGTTCGGAATTCCAAACAAATTGATACGACTTTATAGGTTGACCATGACCAACGTAACTACTCAAGTAAAAATAGCGGGAGTGATGTCCAAACCAATAAACATATTTAATAGACTCCGACAAGGGGACTGTCTGGGCTGCCTCCTCATCAACCTGGCGTTGCAATCCGTGACTCTGGCGTTACAACTAGAGGGGCTATTGTCACTAAGTCTAGCCAGATACTTGCCTACGCAGATGACATCGACATCATCGGTAGATCCGAATCAGCTGTACAGGACTCCTGCACCCAGATGGAGCAGGCGGCACAAAAACTGGGACTGAACATTAATGGGGGAAGAAGTAAGTACATGGTAGCAACTTCTGCGAAGAGAAGATCTAATGTTGGTCAAACTATCAGGGTAGTGGAGCACGAATTTGAAGTAATGCAATCCTTTAACTACCTTGGGTCAATAATATCAGCCGATAACAATATGGAAGAAGAATTGCGCGAACGGCTGATTAAATCCAACGAAGCCTACTATGGTCTATCAAGACTCTTTAAATCCCGAAATTTATCCAGAACATCCAAGCTACTACTGTACAAAACTATGGTCTTACCAGTACTCATGTCTGGATCCGAGACCTGGGTGCTCAATAAAAGGCACACTGAACTCTTAGCCGTGTTCGAGAGGAAGGTCTTAAGGAGAATTGTTGGCCCCGTATGTGAGGGGGGACGATTCCGGAGACGCTACAACCATGACTTGTACGCGATCTACCTTGAAGCTAATCGTGTAAGAAAAATCAAGCTCGGTAGACTCCGGTGGGTGGGACACCTAGCTCGAATGAGCGAAGAAGAGCCTGGCCGGAAAGACCTTTGTGGAAGGATTTATGGAAGGAGACAGCGCGGGAGACCTTGTCTGCAATAGAAGGATGGAGGACTGGGCTGCCAAAATGGATGACATCGGCTCGAAATCGGGACCGGTGGAGAAATTTGTTAAACAAGGCCAAGACCGGATCCCCGTTCTAATGCCGATGATGATGATGATCCGTTGGACAGTTTAAACATTTTTAACTCTGGGCGTACATGCTCATTTCTTGTAATTGATTTAGATCCAAGTTATTGCCTTAACTTTGGTTTCCTTTAAGTTTTGCATTGCCAGTTTCCTAGGCAAGGAACGAACCTTACTCACGTCTTTGATGCTTTTGGCTGAATTTTCAGGTTCCTTGCCTTCGTCCTCAAATCCAATACTGTCGGCAGAACAATTTTATGTTATATATATAGGGTATCGCAAAATTAATCATCCAATTTTGTTTTTGAAATATTATTTTACTAAATAAAAAAAAGCTCCTCAATAGTATACTGGTTAGTATACCCGCCTGTCACGCGGGAGACCGGGGTTCGATTCCTCGTCGGGGAGCCTCTGGCGCAAGACTAATGACCTTGCCCGGAAAAAAAACAAATCATTATGGAAAATTTAACAAGCCTCAGGACTTGCTAAATAAGGCCAAGACCGGTTCTAGGTTGTAGTGCCGATGATGATGATGATGAAATAAAAAAAATTATTTTGAGTGATGGTAATCTTTATTTGCACCTTTACATTTTTTTCTGTTAAGTGGAAAAGATGATATCCGTCAAGTGGCTGCCGCCATGTTTGTACCCGTCTTATCGCATTTTCCATGTCTTTCCGCAAGATTGCCGGTGATAACTATTCGCATTCCTGTCGAATATTCTTCTTGAGGGCTGCGCTTGTCTGCGGCTTGTTGGCATAAACCCGCGACTTCAAGTAGCCCCAAAGAAAGGAGCCTGGGATGGTTATATCGGGCGATCTTGCCAAATCTCTAAAACGGGAGATTACGCGACCAGGAAACGCTTCCTTCATAATATCCATTGTGGCTCTTGCTGTGTGTGCCCTGAACCACATGTTCACCAAGCCCCGCTCATCCAATTCCGGCAGTAGAAGGACGTTTATCAGTAACAGTAAGAGTATTGCCGATAGCGTCCTCAAAAAAAATACGGCCCAATCACTCCTCCTTCGTGAACGCCGCACCACACAGCGTCTTTGAGTGGATGTAATTGCTCTTCGTGCATGACATGCGGATTTTCAGTGACTCAGAAACGCAGATTTTGCTTATTGATGTAACTGCTTAAGTGGGAATGCGCTTCGTCGCTCATGATGATTTTCGACACAGAAGCGTCCTCTTCGTTGTTGAGATTAAGGATGCCTTGACAGTAATTCACACTCCCTACATAGCTTTTCTGTTTGTATTCTGTAGCTGTCTAGTTCACAAATCTCGAATATGATTGACGTACGACGCCATTTGCAAAAATTATAACATCTTCCGATTGGATGATTAATTTTGCGCCACCTTGTATATATGTTTGCTACTGTCAATGAAGGTATGCACAAAAGAGGTACTCACAATTGTCCTTATCGTGTACCAATTCATAAATAATGTCAATTTCTGCGTCTTCAGAGTGATGCCCTGGTGGTAGTTGGATCAGCAGAGCTCGCTCCTCTCGTACAAGATGTCGGTCAATGCGTCCGCATCCCTGATGTGCTCGACCTTCTGGAAAGACAGTAGAACACGCATAAAATTTTCGACTACTTCACGTGTATTCTGCCCTTCAAATCGAACCGGACAATTTTAAAATGCTGGACTTCTGTTTTAGTAAACGGTGGTCATTCAGGTTACGTTCCAACAAATTGACAAATGCCGTCTCAAGCAACAGGGGGAGAAGGTCTTCGTAGAGTCTCTCGATGTTGGCTCCAGAAGTACGTTGGTTTCTTAGTCGGTTCGCCCGGACTTTATTCATTAACTTCAGCGATTGGTTTACCTGTTTCGGTGCCGATAACTTTGAATTGAAAATAATCTTGGTCCATATTACTTAATACTGAATGACTCCGCGGAAACAAAAATTCCTCTTCTTCATATTTTAAAACACGTTCATTCATATTTGGATCAAAAATGCTTTTATTTCAATAGTTTTAAATTAATTATTTAAAAACGCCAAACTCTTAAACACTTATTTCTTTACGGTTTTGCATTTGAATTGTCTTGAAAGACTCTGGCCACTTATTCCGCACAGAACCGGCAAAAACTAAACAAACTATCACGAAACAAAAAACAATGTGTTAACAGACGCCGACCGCAATTTTTTGCGTCAAACACGAAATCCAAATTCGTTCTAACTGGCTAAAACAGTACTCGAGACGAGGATCAAGACCTCTCTCGTTCGAAGTTCCCCCGCTATTTCCGTTCATCAATGCCCTTGTCTCAGTGAAAAAACTTGGCTGCAATCAACTTCGAAACTGATCGAAGATGTCATCGCCGAATAGCGCTGGGTTTATACGCCAGCTATTTCTGGTTTTTATATTTTTTATACCAAATATAATATGTATTTTAGGGGGATGGGAGCGAACATTCAGGGTAAAGTCTGTGCTTTCAACCCGGCGAAGGCCAGGACGACCCTTGTCCCTGTTCAATTCAAGTTGACATTCAGTCTCCACGTGACACCCCTGAATAGCTACTTTGCCACCCGCCAAGTAGTGAACCAATGCATGCAGCGACATCCTGAGAACGGTTGGCGCAAGGCTAATAACCTTGCCTGGGAAAACAAATTATTATGGACAATTTAACAAGTCTCGGATATGGACCGTATACCGGTGGACAGACTTGCCAAATAAGGCCAAGACCGGATCCCGGTTGTAGTGCCGATAATGATGATGATGAATGTGTATTTTTTCATTCATTTTCATTTTTTATATCATTTTTTATCTCTTCCTCTTATTATAATTTACTTACTCGCTAGACAACAATGATTAAACTCTAGCTTATGTTATCTTATTTCCTAACTTACTGGTCCCTTGCGGACTCTCTAAGTTACATGCATACGCTTAAAGCATGAAAATTAGTCTTTCGACATTATATTTTATGTGTGCTTAAGATGTGAAATGTACATTGTTTAAATGAATGTTTAATTTATCTTGTAAATGAATGAGAGGTAGTTTATCTTTTATCTATTATATGTGTAAATCACAATGTACATTGTGTTTTGTATTTAAGTTTAGCTTGAACATGTGGTAATTGTTTGTAATGTAGGTATTTACGTTTAAATTGTTTAAGTGTTTCATATGTTATGTATGTTTGTTTATGTTTAATATTTTCTCGCTGAGGCGAGGGCGGTGGGGAAATTAGTACATAACAAACCTCCCCCCTCACAAGGATGCTTGTCATTCTTAGAAGAGGACTGACACGCCCGAGAGCAAACGGATGTAAACCTCAATAGCGCCGCCGTCGCTGTGCTGCCTCCGGTGATCGGTCCTCTCCAATAAACAACGAAAGAAAGATAACAAAAACAGAATGAGAGGGAAAAGGAGACAACGAGGAACGAAGATACAATAATAATAAACAATATAATACATTAATAATAATAATAATAATAGTAATAGTAACTACAATATAATTATAACTAATTTAAACGAGAAAAAGAACACAACGAGAAAAAGATGCAACAATGACAACAAACATAATATATTAATAATAGTAATAGTAATGGTAACTACAATATAATTATAAACACTTTAAACGAGAGAAAAAAAGGACAATATTATATAGTAATAATAATAATAACGCAATTTATTTTTCACATTACACTCACAACGTTTCGATCATAGTTTTTGACCCTCATCAGGTCTAAAAACCTCTCATCAGGTGTTAAAATCTTTATAGTTACAATAAGACACACATTAATTAAATTAACTCAACTCACCAACAACAAAATGGGACCGGAAATTATAAAGTTAATTTCATAATACAATTAAAACAGTCAATAATTAAATAAATTAAATAAATAAATTTGCTCTGACAATAACTTGACAGAGAAGTCAATCGTTAAAACAAATCTGTATTGGCGATATTAACTCTTTCGTTCTAATTTATGATATAACAACAGACGATATTACCTTTACAATACACAAAATAATAATAACATTAGTAGTAGCTAGAATTATAAATAATTTAAACGACAAGAAAGAAGAAAAACCAATATAATATATAATTAATAATAATAATAGTAGCCATATTATAATTACAAATAATTTGAACAGAAAAAGAACACAACGATGGAGAAGATGCTATGATAATAAAAATATAATATTGTAGCGAGCTTAGGGTTCGCTGGATTAATTATTTTTAATAAAGAAGAGCCGTTAAATCCATTTTGAATTAATGTAACACTTTATTAGTTCGTTAATAACAACCATTACTTTTACCGTACACTTAACGATTTCTTGACTTATCGGTTCCGTACTTATGGCGTCTTTGACTGCTTACTCCTTCCTTCTTACTTCACTGCTTACTGCTTACTTCTTACTTGTCTCCCCGATCTGAGTGCCACGTATTTATACCGTTTTTCCTCATTCTGATTCGGCGTTTCGTTTCCGTCCGTTCCATAGCCTCGAATTTTCTATTGCTGTTTCGTTTCCGTCCGTTCCATAGCTTTCAATGTTCTATTGTTCATAGTCTCCAGTTTTCCAGTACTTTATAGAATATTCTAGTACTTTGTTTTGGACTTTCTAGAATATTCTAGTACTGATTGTCATATGCGTCACACTACCCTCCGCCTAGATTAGTTCGTCTCGAACTAAGTTCACTGGTCTTTTGGGTTAACAAAAAGTCGCCAGTCGGTCACGATGCACCACTTTCATCTTAGCGTTCGGTCTTCGCTGAATCCTATAGACAACGTCGTTAATTCTTGTGAGAATCTTATACGGTCCTTCCCAATGTTGCTGCAACTTCGGAGACCTTCCTTTTTGCCGATTAGGGTTATAAAGCCGCACGTTATCGCCTGCATTAAATCCGAATGCGTTGGCTCGAACGTCGTACCTTGTTTTCATCCTGTCACTTGATACCTTGATTTGATTTCGAACCAAATGATGAATCTCATCGAGGCGATTTCTCCATTCGGCTACGTAGTTTTCAGTTTTATCTATGGCGTCTGGAGGTATCCCGAATCGCAGATCGGCTGGTAATCGTATCTCTCGTCCAAATGTAATTCTTGCTGGAGAATGGCCTGTCGTATCGTGATTAGCCGATCTATAACTCAGGAGAAAGGTTGGTACATATTTGTCCCAATCTCGTTGGTGATCACTAACGACCTTCGATAAGTGCTCTTTCATTGTTCGGTTGAACCTTTCGACCATTCCGTCTGACTACGGATGTAAGGGTGTGATCCTGGTTTTCCTTACGCCCAGTGCCGCACAGATGCCTTGAAATATCTGTGATTCGCAGTAAGCTTACAGGGAACTCCATATCTGCTGATCCAATTATTGATAAGCTGCTAAATGACGGTAATTGCTTCTTGGTTTGGAATTGGAAGGACTTCCACCCACTTGCTGAAGTAATCCACGATGACCAACATATATTTGTCGTTGTCGTTGGTTTTTGGGAATGGTCCTGAGATATCAATCGCAATTCGCTCGAAAGGGGCTCCCACGTTGTACTGCTTCATAGCGGTCCTTGGTTTTGCTGTTAGTCCTTTAGTCGCAGTGCAACTTGTCCACTTGTTACACCAAGACTCGACGTCATCTCTCGTAAAGCCAGTAGAATCGAGATCGTAATTTTAAAAGTGTCTTATTAACTCCCAGATGTCCACCAGAGGCCCCGTCGTGCATTTCTGTTAGTACATCCTTCACTTTTGATTATGGGACTAGAATCTGCATTCGATGGGATTTTCCGTCCGCGGCTTTCCATTTACGCTTTAGACTTCCGTCTTCCACCAGCAAGGAATTCCATTGTGCCCAATATGCTTTAAATGTTCCACTCTTGTCGGAAAAATTGTTCCAAGTTGGCCGCTCGTTCTTTTCTTTGTGTTCCAGGATTAGCAACATATCTTCATCCTGACGTTGAGCTGCGCGTATAGCATCACTCGTCCACCCATCTAGTACTTCTGCTTGTACATTTCGGAGGTAGTACGCCTCTTGTTTTAAACGATCAATTTCTACTTCCGAATCCTGAAGGCGACGCTTTAGGGTCAAAATGTCAGCTTGCCTCTCTGCTATATCAGTTGATAAGCGATTGTTCTCCTCACTGCTTGGTATCTGTCGCGGAAGCACTGGCATATCAAGCGAATAGCCGGCCTAAGCAGCTTCGCCATGTATGGAAGTATGGGGCTGCTAACTGGGACAATTTGCGAAATTTCTTCGCATCCTTTCCATGGTCCGAGGTGTGCTTCGGAAACTCCGATGTTAACGTTTGCGCGGAGCCGGTATCTGAGATTATTCTTCTGGGGATGGAGATGTATATTCCACATTCCATCAAACGAAGTTAGTCTGATAAACCTTGGTTTGATAAAAAATGCGAGCAGTTTACAGCGGCAAAAATTAGAGCTTTTAAGCAATGGCGCTCCAATCCCACCGATGTTAACAGAACGAATTTCGTCAGAATCAGAAACACGTGCAACGAGGCGATTGATACCGCGAAGAAGGCTTTTGGCGGATTTGTTGTCGAAGTGTTCCGCCGAACACTGGCCACGCACCAAAACACCTGGAACGCGAGGCGAATTCAATGGCACACCATAAAACACCAAAAGAATTGTCTTTATTTTTGAATTTTTTTTATTTTCGTTTTAGAGTTCGGTCTCCCTTGCATCTAGGAGACACTTTTGATTTTTTCACTTATCTTAGGTTGCACCGTTTCGAAACTACCTTGAACCACACGTTCGACGTTATTTATTTATTTTTTATTTTCGCGATATCTCAGCGCGGATCGACCTCCTCGGTGGGGTTCTCGGACGCCTGCTCGAAGTAGACTAACTAATCAAATTCTAATCCCCCATCCGAAAAGGGAAATTTCCCAAAGTATTTCCGCACAGTATTTGTTAGCGGCATTTCCCATAGTCTCTGTGAAAAGGTAGACATCTTCCTGATGATCATTATTATCATCATAACCATTAGTTATTGGTGGTCAGTATCTCGACCCTTTGTGTGTTGATCGGATGCCGCCGCTTATTCTGGTTTGTTTATCCAAGACATCTGGCATGAGGAAAAGGATCGAATGCGTACACGGATTATGGGATGTAAGGCTTTGTTTGCCATTTCCATCATAAACATCTATCAGGGATAGTGTTATGCATTTATGATTGTTCGCCTGCTAATCAGCGGCGCAACGACTTGTTTGTTTGTGCAAGTGTGCCTGGTTTAGGTGCTAATTGCATTTAGTTCCCAGCGCATGCATCCGTTGTTCGGTTTAATTACCGACATGGTATTCCATGGAAACATCGTGCAGATGTTCGGATTTGAAGATTGTGCATTTCTGAATATGAGGGATGAAACGTTGAACTGGATATTGGAAGCTTTTGGAACGTTAAGTTCCTTGCTTTTTGATATCGGGTTCAACATTATTGCTGCTTCCTACGACCTTCGTTACAGGTATGATTAAGAGCTTTGGGACACGTGTCTGTGGGCACGCTACAAGCTCACAACGACATGGTGACCAATAAGCTCCTTCGGTGCCCAACTGGTTCGTGTTCCTTCTGGTCAATGGCAAAATCTGTCAGCGGTAACTTCGTATCCTCCTCTTTTCCTCCGTTGGTGACAGACAGCGGGACGTTAGTCACGAATTCAAAGGAGAAAGCTAATGTGTTCGCGAATTTATTTTCCGCGAATTCAAACCTTGATCCCGGCCTTTTGGAGCCACCTGTGATCTCGCCGGTGCGGTCTTCGATGTGGGATGTGAGATTTCGTCCGCCCACTTTTCAACTCATTCTACGTGAACTGGATTGTAGGAAGGCAACCGGCCCGGACGGAATACCAGCAATAGTCCTTAAGAACTGTGCTCCAGAACTATTGCCGGTTCTTGGCAGACTCTTCCGTTTATCTTATGCACGGAGGACCTTTACTGCCTGCTGGAAAATCGCTCTAGTTCAGCCAATCCCCAAGGCGGGAAAAAAGTGTCTCTCACAAAATTACCGTCCGATAGCATTACTGTCTATTGGTGTTTCAGATTCGTTATCATGGCTTCGACCCATGAAATGTGTACCAGTTGCGAATCGTTTTAAGCCTTCCGCAATTACCATAAAATTAAAATTAGAAACAGTGCACGGAATTGGAATGTTGTTAAATGTGACAGTTTCCTTGATCACTCTAATAAGTGCAATCTCTTACGCCCGCGACGATACCGTTTTGTAAACTCTCTTAGGTGTAAGCAGTTGAATACACTACAGGATAAAGGAATAGTTTTTGTGTCTTAGCTGTGACCAGTATCTAAAATTTTAAACTGTATGTTATCGAGAAACTCACCGCGACCACTGTCTACCTATAATAAAACCTATAACAATAAACTAAATCTCTGCGTTTCATTTAACTTGTTTCCTGTGTTGTGAGGTTTTGTTTTGTTGGCTTGTGAACGATACGGGTCGGAACTTTAGTGACAATAGACGATGGGGATGGAAGTGAACGAAGTGCCCATGCCTGGCACAATACTTCCTCCCCACAGCCCCACTAAACTAAACTATATATACCTTTGTTCTCCCTCTTATGCCTCCTTTCACCTACCTAGTTAAATTTATTATACCTTAGTTTTTAAGTTAGTTGTTAAGTTTACATCTTTTTTTTTATATATATCGCTTCTAGCAAGCTAAATAAATGATCCCTCTGCCCTCACCAAATGAAATTAAATTAATTAGAAAGAGGGACAGGAATACTGAATAGTTTTAGAATAAAACGAATTACAAATGTTATTGTTGTAACAGTGTTCGTAGTTGTCCACTGTTCCCTTCAGAAAATGTTGAGTGGTAAGCCTTGTATGACGTTACCCTTGATGAGAGGAATCCAATGAAAGGCAGGAAGGAACCACACAAACCAAAGTCCGAGATCTTTACTTCAGGAACCACAAAAAACAAAGTCCGAGATCTTTACTTCAGGGGATTAACCTTTATTTACTTAATTATTTAATGGGGATACACCTTGTTTTATTACGATGAACTGGTACCTGGCGATGATTTCTCCGATGTAACGAGCCCGTTGAAGGTTGAATGCAGAATGACTCATTGGGCATAACTGCCAATTCAAAAGGGGGGCGCTATGGCGTCATCGTTGGTGACAATCGGCCAGCTGGTGCCAGCTGCTGCGCAACTGGTATACACTGCGAATGTACTAGATTTCTCCAGTACATTCCAGCACATTCAATTGCCAATCCGCAACAGTTATCATACCCTTACATTTAAACAATTTATTGCTAAACAACAAAAAACAAAACCTTTGTTCCCAATGAAAGATACTATCAAATTGTTCAATAAATGTTTAATTTCATTATATCTTTAAACTCACAACAACTCTTTTTACAAAAACACTATGAGCTAACATTTATTCAGGTATACATACGTTCTTAAGGTTTCTTTAGTCAATTCGTAATAACGTAAATTTGCTTTCATTTTCCTTCAATTACTACAAAAAAATAAAAACATTATCAATAGATTTGTATTACATGTAAATTTATATTCATACATTCTGCTACTTTGTTTTACCATGCCAACGTGCCGTCGAGTGTTTCCCGTTTTTTACGCACCTAGCGCAAAAAACGGAGAAAAATTTGTTAAATTTAAATTCAGGAGTTTTTTCGTATTCCTATTATTCATATTTTTTTTCTAATATAGTAATTAATACTTTTCAATAATGGACTGTTATAATATTAATGCTCTTACGGCTCTATAGATAAGTTAGTATACATTTTACCATTATACTTACGTCGTATCTAAAGGCACGCACAACATATTTTATTGCTATCGTATTTTAATTTTACTTTTAACGTAGAATTGTGGTATCGAGATTGAGGAATAAGTGCTCGAAGGTGATTATAAAAATGTCTACAAGTACATGTACGTTAAAAACTAGTATCAAACAAGAAAACACTACATATAAGTTAGGGCAAGTGTTATACGTTGCCATTTGTTCAAAAACATGTTCGTTACTTTAGTTGTGAGGTTTTTGCAGCGTTCTATTGCTGCTAAGTCGCTGTGTAATGATTGTACAAGGATATGAGTAAATTATATTCTAGATACTCGATCAGTTGAATTTGTGCTGCAAAATACGCGATACGTTCACAGACAATTGGAATGTTCTTCTCATTTTTTTTTCTTCTTTTTTTAAAACGTTTTTTGTTTGGCTAATTTTCTAAAAGCTTAATTTAAATATTTCCAGAGTGTGATATGTTCGAGATTTGTTTTAAATTGATTTGAAAAACCAAAATCTAGACATGGACGTTATGACTGTTTCGATAAACTCCAATATTTTTATAACAGTTGTGGCGTCCATCAGGGGTAAAGTCTAAATCCTTTGATAATTCTGATAGCCCATAAACCGATTTACCGGGAAATATCGATGGTTTTGCAGGAATTTGGTTTAGTTTGAATTGATGAAAGCTAAGAAGCTTTTGGTATTTTAGATCACGTTAGACAGTTACTGTGATGGTTGACGTTTATGATGACGTGGTGATTGTGATGCAGTTCGTTGTTCCGGTTTACTAGGCATTTTACTGCGTAGCATTTGCTCGTGAACGTAGAGAAGAAGTCCAATATCACGATGACCGGCTTGCCATGCGATTTTGAAGGCAGTACTGCCGTCCTAGATGAAAGATAATATTATTATTACATAATTTCTTATTTACTTTTCGTTGTAATATTAATAGAAAACGGCGAAATTAAAGAGAACAAAATATCTAGGATCAAAGAGTGAACTCCTAATATAATAAACAGAAGATTGTTGGGTAGACAGCATGGTGACCTACACGTCTTTGGGCTGGTTTGCTAAGTGATACATATCTAAACCTACATTTGATTTGGAGTTTTGCGTTGACGTATATTTACAAAATGTAGTCTTTTATCATCATCATCGGCACTACAGCCGGGAACGGGTATTGACCTTGTGGCGGTTCCGCCAGATCCCACGGTACGCTTTCCTTAAACACCCCATAACACCCATCTTCCCATATATTTCGCCAATGCAAATCGCATTAGGCACCTGAAAACGCTACACGCATTAATTGGAGCAAAGCTATAGTCGTAAAGCTTCTGCAAAAGAATTCTTACCTTTCCATTCATTCCTTCGACAACACTCGCCCATGCGACTTCACCCGACTTCTCGACCATCTTAGACTTCTTTCAACTCTCTGGACTCGCTTTAATTCGCGCAAATGCCGGCTCCTCATTGCACATTAGCTACTACGCGTAGCATCATTCGATAGGTTGCCCGGTTTCTGCCCACACTCGATTCTTTTCGATTCGACATAACGCGACCCAGCTCACCTTCTCGTCTCTTCGTAACTCCCAATGTAACCCTTTCAAACCGGCTCCTTATATAACAATAGCTACTCCGCGTAGCACATAATCAATAGGACGCCTGGTTTAGTCTCGCTCGTAATACTTCAACCCCTTTCAGGCCCTCCTTAAAAATTGGCATACAATGCCCTCTATTTCAACATCTCCTTTTTCGGCCCTTGCCTAAATATTGGCGCACACGCTCGCCATTACCAACACCCATTTTCTGCAAACCGGCCCCTTAAGTAACAACCGCTACTACGTGTAGTATATAATTTATAGGACGCCCGGTTTTGTCTCGCGTGAAACACCCTCACCATTTTCTGTCTCTTTTCTGAAGGTTGGCGCTCACGCTCACCAACCATAGCCTTCACGCAACCCCATGCAACCCTTCTCGACTTTCCTTGACCGCTAACAACTTGTTCTGCCCCTGTTCAAATATTGGCGCCCATGCACGCCAAAGACAATTATCACGCGAAACCATTCATCAATGCTCGACTTTTCTACCCGATTTCAGCAAGCCAGCTTCCCTCGTAACACAGGTGCTACGCGTAGCAGCACCCAATAGGACACCTGGTTTTGCCTCTTTATTTAAACTTCAGGGCCGTCGTCCTTAGATCCCTTAACGTCTCCCAAATGTCTCAGAAAAACCGGTCCACAAATCAAACCGATACCACCGGACTGAGACATTATACCTGGTTCCCCAATCTTTAGCCACCATGGTTCCCCTTTAGCGGCAACTAAAGGCTATACACGCCCCTCTACGCCGCCTCAAATACCTAGGTGCATAATACTTCGGAGCGCACATCTAATAACCCTAGGGCGCCCTGGGGTTGGACACAATCAACCACCCACCAGGATCCCCCTAACCAAAATCCCCTATTTTTTTTTTTTTTAACAAGCGCGACGGCCGGCACCTCACAGCAAGTTTCCATTCGATCGAGGTCGCAGCTACCACTACATTGGCACCAATGTATCGGTTCTCCCTCGATAGGTAAAACGTGCTATTGAGGGCCCGCCCCCCTCTACCAGTCCCAGTGGCAAACAATTCGCCATACCAACGTATGGACAAAAGACACCGGTTCTGGACTTGGTCCCTTTCCACCCTGCACGCGGCAACCCGTCAATGCGGAAGGGAATTACCCTGGGATAAGTTCCCCTCCATCTCGCACACGCTATTTCGTCACTGCGGATGTGAGCGGGTTTCCGATTGGTTCCGACCCATTCGGACGATAAGCCTGTTGGTCCACGAGACCCATAACAGGCCTATGGACCACGCCGCACACCCTTGCCCTTGATGGCATCAATCGGTAACATCTGTGCCCACCTTATTATCGACAAAGGCCATACTATACCTGGAACTAGTCACCATGACAGTTCCCCCGATTTAATTACAGCGCCTACCGAAGTGCGCAGGGCCACCTTGTTCGTCAAGTGTTCAGCCCTCCGCCCAGCATAGCACCATTCATTCGAACACCCCTACAGCCCCTACCTTTTTTTTCGTGACTACGTCACTAGGGGGGGAGTACGTGCCGGTCCCGCCAGATCCCACGGCACGCTTTCCTTAAACACCACATAACACCCATCTTCCCATATTATTTCCCCAATGCAAATCGCATTAGGCACCTGAAAACGCTACACGCATTAATTGGGGCAAAGCTACAGTCGTAAAGCTTCTGCAAGAGAATTCTTACCTTTTCAAGCATTCCTTCGCTTACAAATCCCCTGTAAGAGTTCTTACTTTCCTTATCATAAATTATCCTGAAAAGAAAAACCCCGGTTCACATATCATGTAACCATTCCAGCCAGAGATAATTATCATGGCGTCGCCTATTCCCAGTTTCATTCATGTATACGATAAATTTCTTTATGTATACATTTAGCTGGCGACGTTTTTCTCCCAGCACAATGTCCAACCCAAAGCAAATACGCATTTCTCGTCCCTTGGCATCAATCGAAATCCAAGCATAATCAATGCAAATGGGTATTCAATACGTACCCTTTCTAGCGATGCCACAAACACCATTTCCCAGTAACTTCGCTAAAACCAATTAGCACATTTTCACATCGGAACATCGTCTCTTTGTTTAGCCGCACATGTTCCAACAAAGATTCCATTGGCATCCGACGATTACGGTTTTATTTGCTTTACCGAAATCGTATCCTAGGAATGCAGTTTATGTCTTTCTTTGTTCTAGGCACACATACCATCATGACCATCATGAAGCGATAATCAGCGATAATCGCGTGAGTCGAGAGTCGCGTTCGGTAACCACGAAATGTATTCAGTGTTTTCCCGAACAGAGTAACATTAAAATAAAATCAAAGAAAATGTAGTTACCACAGTGTGTTTAACTTTTCCTGTGTTGATGTCGTGGAGTTTCGCTTTGTGTTTCCCTCTCGGTGCGCCGGTTTTCCCCTCAGAGACATTTTGCTGTTTGTCCTGTCGTTGTGTCCGGAGAACTGTTTTCAGCGAAATTATGATGGAGGAGGAAGTGAATCATGTACCCATGCTGGTACATACCTCCGCCCCACAACCTTATTTAGCAAGTCCTGAGAGGCTTGCTAAATTTTCCATGATAATTTGTTTTTCCGGGCAAGGTCATTAGTCTTGCGCCAGAGGCTCCCCGACGGGGAATCGAACCCGGGTCTCCCGCGTGACAGGCGGGGATACTAATCACTATACTATCGCGGAGCCCGTAGAATTTTATACATAACCAAAAACTCACTATCATCTTAAGATACAGGCTGGTCCATTTAAACCTTCGGAAAGTTTTTTAGAAATAATTTAAAAAAAACTTACACAAATTATGCGCTGTAAAGTAATTTTTTGGGTATTGAAAACCTTGATTTTAATGATATCGCGAAAAAGGCCGCCATTCACTTGAATGATGCAATGGTCTCTTTTCTAGAAGTCGCTACTACTCTTCGAATTGTTTCTGGCGAATGACAGTCGTTTCCTATCGGATATTATCTTTTAAGACATCCAAAGTCCGTGGCTTGTCAACACATACTTTCTACTTCAAATAATCTAGCAGGATGAAATCTGACGACGTCGGGCGATTGGGGAGGACATTTGAAATCACCATTATTAAAAATTAGGGGATCAAGCAATAAAGGACGCTCTAAAGCGATCATGGCTTGGGCTGTGTGAGCTTGGACCCTGTCCTGAACCAAAAGTTGTCCATATCTTTATCGGCAAGAATTAACATAAAAGCTATCATAGCCCGATAACATTCTTGAGGGTTGTTGGGGGTTACCTCTACTTGAGCGTCGTCTTCGAAGAAAAACAGTCCAACGCACTTTCCGCGCAAATTGCGGTTCAAACATTCACGCATTGATTGCAAAGAGGTTCATGATGGATTAATTAAGGTTTTTGCTGTTAAGCTGACAATTTGGTTTACTGTGCCAAAAATGTTATTGGTTTGAACCACATTGACCACCAAGTTTGCATAACTCAAACGATTTGACTTGTCGATGCGTTAATTGGAATTTATACGGGAATAACTTTGAATCATTACGAATCACGCATTAGACAGAGGTGCAAGGAATGTGTGGGGGTTCCCTATATTACATGGAGAACCAACCTACAATCCTAACCTAATTTCGACCGCTAACAGCGCGTCACATCAACCCCTGGCCCGCCGTTCAAGCTATTCACCTGAAATATCATATTTCCCAAATGGACGCATAGCTGAATTCATTATTCTATGCAGATAATGCATAATTAAATTCCGCTACCTTTCTGACATACGGCAATTCCATTATCCTAACCATTAGATTTCCACCGGAAATCGCCTTCATATTGGTTAGCAACAAGAAAGTCGAATCAAACGACGCAGTTGCATCATCATCCAATGGCTTGGGTAATTACCGCATTCCTTAGCGTTTTTTTTTTCCTACGGTAATATTTCCCTAGCCGATGTAGCGTCCTATCGACTTTTCCCAGACACTCCATCCGCTGGGGATCAAAGATCTCTTTTCACAGGTGAATAGCACCAGCTAAATTTCCTTCTCCTTCGTAATTCTGTCTGTCCATAGTTCAATGCACTACGAGATCACCACAGTCACCGCACTAGGTCAGTGGAACACCCTCGGAGGCTGCATTAATACACGCACGCCAAGCCAGATCAACCCTGGGTTATCGCGTTTTCCCTTTTGATTTCTTCATCCTATCTACGCCCATCGACGTCGAACAAATACGCAAGTATTTTTATCCACCTCGATGAGCGTGGATGATTGAGGCATGCACAGGAGAAGCGCGATTGCCATTGGCCGATCGTTGTGCAAATTTAAAAATCCAAATTCCACCCCTAATTCCATTCAGCGTTATTCAACTACCGCAGCGTGTGCACGCTGGTGCACACGCTCGAGTCAGAAGTAAAAGAGAAGTGTTGTCAGACGACCGTAGTGTCCCGATAGCCAATCGAGAAAGAGAACTGCTTTGCCCTTAAAAATAGACTGGTTGCAATTACTTATTTGGCGAAAATACGAGATATTATTATTATTAGATGACATGTCCACCTTGCATCTATTTGTATAAACTGTTAGAGATAAATCTAAGTTAAACCAAAAAAAAAAAAAAAGAAACATTAACAATTAAACTACAACCCAGTGCATTTTTTTGTTTGTCTCTTTTCCTTTGTGCTGGACCATTTTCATTTGACTACGTTGGGGAAGAAAGTGGAACAGTGCCCGTGTTTTGGTACACATACAAAGTACCCCACATATGTCCCACAATAAAAAAGAACAGCGACGCCTCGATCTTGTCGGCGATCTCTCAACACTAACATGTACAGCTACAATATCCTCATCAAACCGCTTCAGGCGACGTTGGCCATCATTATCAAGATGGCTAATGGTCAAAAAATGTTGGTATACGAGGGTGGACTGAAAAGTTTCCGACCTAAACGTAAAGATAGCAGGGATCGTCAATAAAATCTGGTGAATGTAGTTGTGCATCTATTGACAGTTACTCACCAAAATGTGAGCCATTTTGGAAGCGTAGTTTTTATTTGAGAGTCGTTTGAGTGAGTCGTACGTACTTGATGGTGTTGTCTAAAGGCTTCAATTAATATTTTGCGCAATATATACATTAATTATTCACAATTAAGGACTTGTTTTAAATGTAAAGCTCCGCGATAACAGCACGGTGCGATGGCATATACTATTTCTTGGTACAAAATCACTTGACATGATACTTCGAATGAAGGCTGTCATGCCGATCTGAAACCGGATGTGGTAGCTATGACTTTGCCATATGCCAAATGTTTAAACGGTCCACCCTATATTTATTATATAATGCTGTGATGGTGATCAAATTTCTGTACAAATAGACCGATAACCAAGGTTTTTTTACATTTCCCTCAGCAAGAACAAACCCATAGTTTTGCGCCCCAAGATGACTGCAGAGCAGTAACAATTTTTGGTCCTTCGAACCGGATTTCAGCGGTAAACGAGGATGTCGATAACGAGATAGGCTAAAGCTAGGAGGACACTGCCATCCCCTACTGGAGGACTGTCTACTCAACCTGGAGTGGGCATCACCGGACCAGATGCAAGCGCCACAGAAGAAGTCTCCCACGCGGCTTGGAGGAGATTACGACGGACCCGCCGGAGCGCTCACCAGAAGAAAGGAATCAGCACACGTGAGTGAGGCGAGGGGGAGTCACTCTGAACCCCACACCCCCAGCGGAGGATCGACCCAACGCACCAACGGGGAGATCAGAAGGTCAGCGTCGCCTGGGAGGACAAGGCCCGGGACACTCGTGCCAAGATCAAAGCGCGGCACGAAGCACGAGGCATAGCCTCAAAAGGCAGCTCGGTAAGGTCATCGAGGAGATCGAGGCATGGTTGGAAGTCGCCAAGCGAGAGCTAGAAATCGCCGAGCCGAAGGCGAAAGTGGCATGTGCGAGACTCGAATTGGTGGGAGCAACCCTTGCGATCCACGGGACAATCCAACGAGGCTACCCGAATAAAGGCGAGAGAGGCTGGCTACCGAGGACAGGTCGCTGCATTACGGAGAGGAAAGGGGCGACATCCAAGATCTGTCCGAAGCCATAGCCAGGCTATCGCGAGCACCCCTCGGAGCAATTACCTCGAGGCAAATGATCGAGTTACCCCATTTCAAGGGCGCCTGCGCGGACTGGCTGGCTTTCAGGATATCGTTCGAAGATACGGCCGTTCGTTTCACACACGCGCAAAACTCAGCGCGTCTTCGGAGAGCTCTTCGGGAAAGGGCGAGAGAAGCCGCTAGAAGTCTCTTATTTCTTGCCGAGGGCCCACAAGAGATAATGAAGGGATTGGAGACTCGCTTTGGCAAACCGGGAGTGCTAACCCAGGCGCAGCTAACGAAATTAAAGGGGCTGCCTCGAGTCACAGGGGGTCCGAACGAGTTTAGAGTCTTTGTCGGTCGGGTGACGAACCCCGTGGCCACCATCAGGGCGCTGGGCAAGGGGCAGTATTTGAGCTCACATGAGACGGTAAAGGAACTGACAACCAAGCTGCCGTCATCCATGAGGTACATGTGGTTCATGTACCACCACAGCCATCGAATGGGGGACCACCCGGAACTGAGGGTTTCAGCGACTTCGTGAGACTGGAGGCAGGCATGTGTGGCGATTTCGCCCAACCCGGTGTACCTTGGGAGCCGAAGGGAGGCTACCATCAACATGCATTATCCTAAGGAGGGCGCGATTCGGGAAGGAGAGCAATCCATGCCGTTCTAGAAAGTGGCGCACCTAGGAACGGAAGCAAATTAAAATGTCCAGTTTGCTTCAAAGAACACGATGTCTTCAGATGCCATGTGTTTTTGGGGGCCAGCATTGGTGAGAAATGGGATCTGGTGAAGAAGGCAAGGCTTTGCTTTAAATGCCTTCGTTTTAAACACCGAAGATCTGATTGCAAGGCACCACCGTATGAGAAGTGCGCAAGAGGCCACTACGCCATCCTCCACCCAAGCGAATCTTCACCGAGGATGACACCAAGAAGAGAAGGAAGGTCACACCATGACACCTCTCCATCGAAAAATGATCGCGAGAAAACCAGAGGAGAAGTGGTTACTTCCATGCGCACCGTCAGTAACACCAAATCATACCTAAAAATGGTTCCAGTGGATCTCTATGGGCCTAGGGGATCGGGCCGGGTATTGATTCTGCTTGATGAGGGATCCACCATTTCGTTGCTGGACTCGTCAATCTCCGAAAAGATCGGTGCAAAGGGGAAACAGGAAGCGCTCGTTCTAGAGACAGTCAGTGGACTGAGCATCAGCAGGAATGACTCGCAAAGAGTCCAAGAGCGAATCAAGGGAGCCCATACCCAAACTGGAAATTGGAGCGAGGTCCATCCATTAGAACCAACCCCACTTTTAAACATTCGAAGCAGGAGGTGAGGAAAGGTAGGATTTAAGGATGCAGGCACCTGCGAGACCTCGGAGACCTGTTGACCTACACCCAGCAAGAGCCTAAATTACTTATTGCTCAGGGCAACTGTGGCCAGATAGTTACAATGAGGCTGAGGAGAGGGAGAAGCACCGAACCAGTTGCTTCACTTACCAATTTGGGATGGGCTTTGCACGGATGCCTGGCCAGTGAGATTTGTCAACTACGGCAGGACAAAGGAAGACGAGACGGAATTGCTTGTTAGACGTCACCTCGAAATCGAAGCAGTTAGAACTAAACCTAAACCTAAAGCGCCAACAGAACGGGGTCTAGGTAGACCCGAAATGGGAAGAAAAAAGAAAGAATTAACAACTCCGGAACATCAAATTTTCCACCGGAATATCAAATTGACGAAATAAAGCTGAAAATATCATCAGTGAGGGAGTAGCTATTTATACCGATCCAACAACTCAGTACAAATTCAAGTGGTGTGATATCGAAGAAAAGTGGTTGTCTTGGCAAGAACATGGTGGTCCGCCCGACGGCAGTGCCAATTAACTGATGAGTCTCTGCGAAAACGAACACTATCGCTGGTGCACGGAAACAGACCAATGGATGCCTAAAGCTCTTGAAACTAATGCTGAACAATTCGAAATTGAATATTATCGTTGGGATGTGGCAAGAATCAGCGGGTGCCAAAGAAACAGATATCCGTGAATGGAGTTACGTATGGTTTTGAAAATTGTGTACGGATATACATAGACAAGGATGGAGCTATATTCCTTTGGGACACCGCGAAGAAAGCCAGGTTTCCGAAAACCGATGATGAGTTTATAGCAAGGTATCAAATGAGTTATGGCTTTATTGACAATACAACACTAACGGCGGAATAGCAGACAGAGAAACAAACAAAACCCCCAGAAAAGGTGGTAAGCGAAGTGGTCAAAACTAATGCACCTGCAGATAGTGGGGCTGGTAAAAGAAAGGCTATTACAGAACCACCACAATGGTTCGATTTCGATACGAACGACGAAGAAAGTCTTACGCCGAACCATTTCCTCTGGGGCGTTCTTCCGGTGCGATGGCACCCGATGAATTCAACCACGCCCCTGTTGGTGGGGCGAGCTGGAGAACAGCGCAGCGGCTAACGGACCATTTCTGGAGAAGATGGTTAAAGAATACCTGCCAACCCTGATGCCAGTAAGGATCTCCGGACGAGATACCATCGACCCACAAATTGGAGATGGAGTCCTGGTGGTGGATTTTTCACTGCCCCACAATACCTGGCCCCGTGAGGAAGTACAAGCTGTGTATCCGAGAACCGACGGAAGGATTAGAGTCCTGGACGTGAGGACGACGTAGGGAACACTGCGAAGACCAACACTAACCGCCATAGCGTCAGTTCGAATCACAGTTCTTCACTATCGTCGCAAACGCTTTAACGTCACCGGTGAGGGCGCCATCCCCAGAACAGTGAAAAGATATATTAGCTAAAGAACTGACCCGCTTTTATTAAATTCATCAGGTCATAAATTGAGCCGAGTCAAACATGTCTGAGCAATCTTATCAAAAAACTAGAAACTCCGTTGAGATTACTACGACATTCAGGGAGAACATCGAAGCGTCACGGTATACAACGAAATACGATAAGGTATTGGTGGTCGTTCATGCTCCCTGATATAAAAAGATATAACAAAGAGTGTGAAAATTGTATATCAGTGAGGGCAACAACATGTTACGGAAGGAGGTGTCAAACCAGATTACAGATATTTCACGTGGGAAATCAGATCTCGATCAGGCACTGAATTCGAAAGAGGAAGCTAGCACCCATTTACTCCAACCGCTTTTTGATTAGAGTGAAAATTATCCGGTCAATACGAGAATCAAAGCTGAAGGTCAACATGTGGTTCGTATTCCTCAGGGGGATAAATTTCAACGGGCATTCCGCTAACCACCCTTTCTTGAATCACCCATTGCACAATTAAAAATAACCCTAGTGTGAATTCCATAAAAAAAATTAATAAACCTAAATAAATAACTCCGATCGAAAAAATCCTAGAAAATTCTAGAGAAAAGAACATCAGAGGTATGTATGCCGGCATAAATTCAATTAGAAATGGCTACCGGTGGAGAGTCAAAATAATTCGAGAGGCTGTCTGGTCACAGAAACAAACAATATCGTGACAAGATGGAAGCAGTACTTTGAAAACATGCTCAATGTATGCACCCATCAACCACAAATAAACACACCAGACGTACATACAGTCGAGCCTCAGATCCCAGAGCCCTCTCTCAACGAAGTTGTAGACGCAATAAATGGATTGAAAAACAACAATGTTCCCGGAGTCGACTGCATACCAGCAGAGTTTGTGAAACATGGAGGACAGGCAACCACTCAAAAGATACACCAGCTCATCAAAACAATATGGGATAAGGAAGTCACTCCGGAAGAATGGAAAACCTCAATAGTCGTTCCCATTTGCAAAAGAGGCGACAGATCTGACTGTGAAAACTACAGAGGAATATCATTACTCCCAACCACATACAAAATATTAACAAATGTCATACTGGCGAGAATCACACCGTACGCAGAAGAAACACTGGGAGACTACCAATGCGGATTCCGTAGGAACCGGTCAACAAGCGACCAAATGTTCACAATAAGGCAACTGCTGGAAAAGAAGTGGGAATGCGGAAAGACGGTTCACCAACTGTTCGTTGACTTCGAAAAAGCCTACGACTCAGTCGCCAGGCAAAGACTCTACCATATTGTAGTCGAGCTGGGAATTCCGAAGAAATATGCCTCCCTAATTCAAATTTGCATGAACGAAAACAAAGGGCGAGTTAGAATATAAAACTACCTCTCAGAACCCTTTGAAATCCGGGACAGACTAAAACAGGGAGATGGCCTCTCACCATGTCTTTTTAACCTTGTGCTCGAGTATGTCACCAGAAAAGCAGAAGACGACAACATGGGCGGATTATCCCTGAATGGGGTGACACAAGTGTTCGCATATGCGGATGACATCGCCGTTCTGGGCGATAATCTAGAAACTGTTAGTAAAAACTGCGACATCATCACGCAAGCGGCAAAAGAGATGGGCCTAGAAATAAATGAAGACAAAACAAAATACATGATTACGTCGAGAGCAGGCGGACCCCACGGAACACATATAAACGTCAGAGGCAAGATATTTGTAAAAGTTAAAGAATTTACATATTTGGGAACGATACTGACGATCAGTAACGAAATGTCGAAGGAAATTAACAAAAGACTGCATTCCGGCAACGCTAGCTGGCACACAGTCAGTAAACTGTTGAAATCCAGATTGCTATCACGTAACATAAAGCTCCGTGTCTATAGAACCATAATCATGCCGATTGTTCTATATGGATGCGAAACATGGGCTCTCACAAAACGGGAAAAAAACAAATTCCGCGTATTCGAGAATAAAGTTTTGAGGGGTATCTTTGGAGGTAAATATGACGAGGAGGGAGGACAATGGGGGAAACTCCATAACCACGAATTGGAAGAGCTATATCGCAAACCTACAATAGTGAGAGTAATCAAGTCGCGAAGATTAAGATGGGCCGGGCACGTGGCGCGAATGGGCAACGATAGGGCCGTGCGTAGAATTCTTGACGGTAGACCGGCGGGAAAGAGACTGAGCGGACGCCCGCGACGGAGATGGGAGGACAATGTTAGGTTGAACCTCGAGGAGTTCGGATCGAATGGTCAAGCGTGGAAGGAGAGTCCACAGGACAGGGAACGATGGCGGAGTCGAGTCGGTGAGGTCATGAACTTCCGGGTTCCTACAGGCCAACAAATATATATATATAAATAAATAACAGCAATAAAAATTATAAAAATTGTCTAACAAAACCTACAACAGCCTTGTGTAAAAATAATATTGTAGAATCAAACTATTCTATAGAGCTGAACACCCTCATAGAAAACTAAAAGCAAAATCGCTACAGGAGTATTATTCCTCTTCAAAGAATAATACTTGTTTTGCTAAAGGGGAAGATTTGTTACCAATGCCTTCATTCATTTTTATTTTTAGTCTTAGATAATTTTCCACAAGAATAATTATCGATTAATAGAGCTAATAATGAACAGAAATATTACTCCATCCCCGTCAGGGAGCCTCTGGCGCAAGACTAATAACCTTGCCCGGAAAAAAAAAATCATTATGGAAAATTTAACAAGGCTCAGGACTTGCTAAATAAGGCCAAGACCGGCTCCCGGTTGTAGTGCCGATGATGATGATGATGATGATGATGATGATGATGATGATGATGATGATGATGATGATGATGATGATGAATATTACTCCAAACAACTTTTGCTTGAACTACTTTTCAATAACACAAAAATTTCTTCGAAAGAATGGTTGGTGAATTCTGTGTATGAGTTTAACCAACTTTCGCTTGAACTACTTCTCAATAACATTAAAAATTCTTCGAAAGAATAATTGCCGAATTCTAGGTATGAGGTTCAACTATTCTTTCAAAGAATTTTTCGGAAACTATTCTTTCGACGAAATTTAATGTTATTGTAAAGTAGTTCAAGCGAGAGTTGGTTGGAGTAATATTTCTAAAACATATGCACCCAATAAGTACACACAATTCTGAGGCCCTTACAATTTTCATTGAATTCTTTCATAAGAAAAAATAGGATCCATATTTCTTAACGGAAAATTAGTATGCCTAACTTACGTCACACATCCCGATTCTTCAAAGGACTGGTGGAATGGGTGGGTAAATAAAGCACGCTTCACGACGTCGTGATTACCAGTTATAATTTCATTAATACTACAATGAACAAAGTATCCTCACCACGTCTTGAATAAGTGAATCACAGTCTGCTTGTGACAACAAATGTTTGACAATATCTACTCGTCCATGCTCAGCAGCACACATCAGGGCCGTACTACCATCCTCATCTTGAATGTTTATATCTGCTCCAGCATTCAATAGCATCTCGACCATATCCAAGTTTCCATGGGAAACAGCAAGCATCAGGGCAGTTTGGCAATGCTACCGGGAAAAAATAATTCTTCAGTTAAGCACCATTTAATTCCTTCTAATGCAAGTTCTTACCTTCTTAGCTCTTATGTTGACATCGGCCATCTGGAACAATCGTTGCACGACTGTCCGATGAGCCATGCTCTTCAGTTTTGCTA
The DNA here is from genome assembly GCA_963931805.1 of Microdon myrmicae. Classification (NCBI taxonomy): domain Eukaryota; kingdom Metazoa; phylum Arthropoda; class Insecta; order Diptera; family Syrphidae; genus Microdon; species Microdon myrmicae. The sequence goes on along the minus strand of OZ007497.1, from coordinate 27,690,182 downwards.
ATGAGACAAGCATCACACTTGTGTACCCGGCGTTATTCATTTGGTTTACGTTGCAAACCTTAGAATCCAGCAGGATGGATACAACATCAAAATTACCATGTGAAACTGCGTAGTGCATTGCTGTGTTGCCCTAAAAGAGAAAGGTATATTAGAAAGGTATATTGTGGTCGTCTATATAGCATTGTACATTGGTATCAGTCAGATTGACCACAAACTTTAGAAGTGCACTGGAGAAGTCCTCAAAGCAGTCTATATAATCTTCAACAACCAAAGGATTTGCCTTATCAGTGCTGGAGATGTGAAACCATTCCAATTGAACGACTGCAGTGGCGCTTGTATGGTCAGTAGATTTGGACGAGAACTTTTGCAGTGAGTCATTGATCACTTTCAAGGCTGCTTGCATTTCTTTCGATGGATAAATTCTAAAATATAAAAAGGAAAAAACACTTACGTCAAGACCTTCGCTCAATCAATGAATTTTCAATAAAAGGATCATTTTCATACTTTTCTCGGGGAGTAACTTCTTGGGACACGATCTGATTCACAATCATTGCCTGCACTTCCCGTTGGCCTCGTTGGCTAGGGGCAATTTTGTTAGTTATAATCTTCTTCTCTTCACATGGCGTTTCCGCTTCCACAGGGTCCATGGGATCCTTATTGGTGCCCATTGAGTTCTCCCGCTCTACAACTGTCCTAACCGTCGATGTTGTTGATGTCGATGGTGTTGGTGAATTTTCACGGGACCACGATATCCTAACTTTGGTCTCTTCCTTCACGATAAGATTCCTACCAAAATCTGGAATTCCTTCCTCATGACAGAACTCACGAATTTTTGAACTTTGATCGGCAATCTCCTCAATGATTTGTTTTTGTTTCATTTCGTTGCTTTCATCTTTTTCATTAGATTGCGTTGTATGCTCCGAGGTGTTTACCGGATCCAGGCTGCTACTGGCGACTGCTGCCCTCTCATCTAATAAACTGAAATAAAAATCGGATATTGAAAGCGATGGATGAGAGAAGTATTAGCAGTTTTTAAGGGTTGACAATCGGATGAGGCCACTTATAATGGCGGAATGGCTTACCCCAAAGCTGACTCAAGTGAAACGACATAAACAAAAACTAGGCTGCACGGGGTGGGCTTTGCGCACCAGTTATGACGTGACCGTGAATGTAAATCCGAAGAGTTCTAGTGGCACCACATTATGTGGCCTTAAAATCGAATAGCTAATTAAATACGGCACACACAATCACTGTACAAGGATGAGAACTCTCTGTGTAGTGCTCATCTTAGCAGTCCTTGACAACTTGTGTTGTGATTGAGAATGAAATGCAAACAATTTCCGCGGGACTTTAGAACGCATGTGCGTGCCTGAGATACCCTTGCTTTGTGACGAGGGCTGTTCTGTTTGCATTGAAAAGGGAAAGTCGTTTCGGGAACAGGGTGTATAGGAAAGTCCAAAATTGAAAAATACGACAATATGGCTAGTGTCGTGGTATACAATTAGATTGACATTAAGTGTACTTTTAGATCTGAAAGGAAAACGAATGAGCATATTTACAACAGGATCCGGATGTGAATGGAAACAAATATGATATATAGGGAAAGAAAAGTTAACTTAATTGAATTGAAACATGTTACGCGCAAAAAAAAAAACTCTATTTTGGAATAATTAAACAATAATCAACTAAACGATAAAAGACAAAATATTGAATGTAGAAATCAAAAATGGGGCGAAAAGGAACATTGTCCGGAGCATATGTTATGACTGATCAACTGTCGAACTCTAATTTTTTTTTCAGCGCTGTTTTGCACATCTTTGGCACAGCTGTATTACCAAAATCATCGTTTTACAAGGATTACGTTTCGTAAGCCCATGAAACGTAACTTATTGTCCACATAATTCCGCCGAACGTACAATTCAGTAGACTATCCAAAAATCTTGAAACCCAAAAAGACCACATTCAACACATGAAAAGCGCATAGCAGGGGAAACTAAAATGTCGATGACTGTGATGAATCGATTCGACGCCTTCTCAACAGCTTGGCTTAACATAGATATGCAACGATTTGGCTTATTTAAGGTAAGCATCTTAATTTAAAAGCATACAGAATTGAGCTCATGCTAGAATTGAAGCCGAACGTTCTTCCGAATCGCCATCGTTTCAGATTTTAGGCCCTTAAAAACCTGGAAGAAGATCTACTGTTTTCGACCAAAGTTTTGTCCAGCAATGAGACCCATTTATTATTTTTTTTATAATACTTCTCACAGGATGCCACAAGATTTTTTTTTTTTTTTACACTAACGCGCGCAAAAAAGGGAATTTGAAGTACCCTTAAATATCAGAGCACAGTGCGAGCGGATGGAGAGTAAGTGGATAAGGAAAGGAGGTGTCGATGTATATTGGTCTTGAATGTCTGGACATCACAACGGCCAGGAAACACATGATCAGGCAGAACATTCCACATTCGTGTGGTTCGGCTAAAGGATGACTCTCTATGTTTATTTGTGCGCCTAAAGTCCACTTTCAACGTGAACTGATGCGCATTTACAGATTGACGGGTATCGCGGGGAAATGTCTGAAGCGGCGGAACACATTGAGTGCAACGGTCTTCTGAATGATCGTCAATACGGATTCCGTGGCAGGCGGTCCACAGGAGACTTTTTGACACTTATAACCGATATATGGACATCTGCGATTGAACGGCATGGTGAGTCAAGGGCGGTCGCATTAGATATCTCCAAGGCTTTTGACCGCGTCTGGCACGGGCATTGCTGAGCAAACTTCGTTCATATGGACTTTCCGGCCAGCTTTTCGACTGGACGAGGAGCTTCCTTGAGAATCGATCGATCCGGGTTGTTGTGGACGGCGAGTGTTCGGATCTGTATCCTGTTAATTCGGGGGTGCCCCAGGGTTCTATTTTAGCTCCAACCTTGTTCTTGCTTCTTATAAATGATTTGTTGGAGACAACGGATAACAAAGTGTTCAGTTTTGTGGATGATAGTACGCTTATTTCCTTCTTTTCGAGTGATCGGCCGATTGGTGCATCAACGTCGCACCAGGTGAGATGTAGACAGATTGACTCTCTGAACCAGGATCTAGATAAAGTCCTCCAGTGGGGAAAGGCCAATCTTGTCGACTTCAACGCAACGAAGACCCAGTATACAACATTCACAAAGAAAACTGGATCATCGGTTCCACAGCTGATGATGAGTGACCGGGCCCTCGAGGCTGAGGAAAGTTTGAAATTGTTCGGCGTCACGGTCTGTGGGAATGTATCATGGCATAAACACGTATCGGGTATCGCCAGATCAGCCTCAGGAAAACGGAGTTATCTTTTTAGAGCCAAGAAATACTTTACTCCGGCCCAACTTCTTCTCCTATATAAATCTGAAATTAGACCCGCGCTCGAATATTGCTCTCATGTTTGGAGCTCGGTTCCTAAACATACCCTCGACCTACTTGAAAACGTACAGAGACGAGCGATCCGCCTGATCGGGGACTCGGCGCTGACGTCGGGACTACAGTCGCTAGCACATCGAAGGCGCGTGGCCGACCTCTGTCTGTTTTACAGATATTATCACGGGTGCTGTTCTTCGGAGATTCTTGGCATTGTTCCACGCAATTCGGTCTATATGCGCTCCACAAGACAATCCGATGGATCGCACCCGTTTGTGGTTCATCTCCCGACAGCGCGAACATCCCTGTATCAGAACTCGTTCCGTTACAGAGCGGGGAAGCTGTGGAACTCACTTCCCACGGGAGTGTTCCCGGAGCGTTACAACCTGCAACTGTTCAAAAAGAACTGCAACAGTTATTTGATGGCATCTCGGGGCGCCCACTCGACGCTATAGGTTCGCCTCTGCCGAGAGAAGTCTAATAAAAAAAAAAAAAAAAAAAAAAGTTCAGTCGAGCAACGACCGTTGTAATACCTATAGAAAAGAGATAGGCATGATACGTTGCGCCTGTGTTCTAAGGGCGGAATTGATCGACTAACGGCTGGGTCCCTAATAAGTTTCACTGCTCGTTTTTGCATCCTGTCGAGTACGTGTAGTGCAGTTTTGGATGAGCCTGACGAAATATGAGAGTTGAACTCCATTTTTGGAGGAATATACGCCTTGTAAATAGTGGCCAGGTTGGATGGAGTGAAGTATCTTTCGCATCTCTTATATTTGGCTGCACTTTTCGCACTTTTCAAATATGTGGTCATTCCAATTAAGGGTCGAATTAATTCGAATGCCGAGGATTGATAATTCCTTGGCTTCGTCAATGCAAGTGCCGTTCATAGACATCATATTTACTTTGGGGTTCACCTTGGACGACAAGAGGCAACACTGAGTTTTTAGGGCATTAAGTTCTACTCGATTAGATAATCCCCACTGATATATCTTGTTGAGGTCTGAATTCAATGTATCAAGCATAAGTTGCTGGTTGGTAGTGACGTTCGAAGAGATTGGACGGGAGTGTTCGTATGAGTATGAGAAACTCAACGTGCTATCATCAGCAAACGAGTGAATTGGGTTGTGAGTAATTGACAAGAGATCATTTATAAAGATGAGGAAGAGAGTGGGTGAGAGTATCGAACCCTGGGGAACACCTGCATTAATTTGATGGGAGATAGATTTGACACCATCAAGAACCACTTGTATTGAACGGCCAGAAAGATAGTCTCTTTTCCATTGGATCAGGGAATTGTCCACTCCATATGAATGCAATTTTGACAAAAGGGCTGGGTGTCAAATTCCCTCGAAGGCTTTTGAAATATCCAGTGCGACTACCTTGCTTTCACCGAGGTAGTGGATGGAATGGCTCCCCTTTTCGATAAGGTACGCCATCAGATCTCCAGTGGAACTGTTGCTACGAAAACCATATTGGCGGTCATTGAGGAGGTCATTTGATTCCAGATATTTCGAAAGTTGACGGTTGATAAGAGATTCCATTACCTTGGAGAGAATAGAAGTTAGTGCTATGGGTCGATAAGAAGAAAGGGATGATTTGTCACCCTTTTGGGGAATTGGCTGAATGTTTGCTGACTTCCATCTATTTGGGAAACGACCAGTAGAATAAGACAATTGGAAGAGTTTCCGCAGTGGTTTGGCGAGTGAGGAGGAACATCGCTTCAAGTGGATCGGGGGAATGCCGTCCGGACCAGCGGATTTGTGTGCGTTTAGCTCTTTGAGTGCACAGGCAACAGTACGCGTTCGGAAGCGAATCTGGCCCATGGTGTGCTGCTTATGCTCAAGTTGAGGTGGAAGTGATGTGGTATCAGGCAGCGTTGAGTTGGCTGCAAAATGTGCAGCAAGTAGATTCGCCTTCTATATTGCAGTGGTTACTGGCTTGTCATCGACTATAAGCGATGGAGTGGATGAAGAGACCGAGTTTTGAATGTTTTTCACGAATGCCCAGAAGTTTCTACTACCTGTGGGAGAGTGTAGTATTTTTTGTCTCACTCTCTGATCATGCAAGAACTTGGCGCATTGAATATACGCATTGCAGCCATTCCTAGCTCTCTTAAATCTTTTCCGGTTTTCCTTAGTATTGTTTGATTTATACAACCGGAAGCTCAACTCTTTGGCCTTAATGGCTTCTCTGCACCCAGAATCGAACCACATATTTCTCTAGGGTTTGATACTCTTTACTCTGTGTGGAATAAAGGTCCGCATACCAAGTATAATCGTGTCTGTCAATGTGTCAGCTATAGAGTCAACATCGTTATGGAGGAAAAATGACGACCAATTTAGCCTCCCAAAAAAGTCGTTCAGACCTTCCCAGTTGGCTTTCTCGTAGAACCATACTGTTCTTTTGGGAGCTTTCTCATTAACGTTACTGTTGGTTAGAGGAAATTTAGCTGACACGACACAGTGGTCTGAAGTGCCCAAGGGCGAAGAAACTTCAATTGTGTATTTGTTTGGGTGGGAGGTGAGAAACAGGTCCAGTGTGTTGGCGAAATGACCATATATATCTGGTACCCGTGTTGGCTCATTTACAAGTTGAGTTAAGCTATTTGAATCAGCAAAAAGCTGGACATATTGACCTTCGGGTGTTGTTGTTCCGGATTGACGAAGCAACTGAGAGTTATGCACATTAAAATCACCCGCAATAACGATTTCGGTGTGCGGATATAGAGCATCAAATTCGTTAAAGGATGCGTTTCTATCCAAGAGTGGGCTTCCTGTAAAGAAAGCAGTAATGTATGATATGCTTACGAACGTGTAGTTTTAGCCAAGAGAAATTAAATTCTGGGTTGGAACAGAGCCCATATTGTGGCAGAAGCTGATAAGCAATATCCGTTCGTATGTATATGGCTATACCACGATGTGGAAAGAACAGTGGCACTAAGTTATATCCAGGTAGATTAAAATCGGAAATATCTGTATTAGTAATTACCTGGGTTTCGCTAAGTTGGATTCTGGCTAGAAACATGGGCAGACACAGAAGAGAAATTGCATCTCAAGCCGCGAATGTTACACAAATCAACGCGAAATTCCCGCTCCATTGAAATGGCCCTACACAGAAAACCAATACCGCCTCGGGGAAGGATGCAAGTCGGGACCAGCAATAGATAAGCGAAAGCAACCACTACAGGTGTTATGCCCTTGTATTAGGTGCCCCACTAGATCCGTGCCGAAATCCAGATCACATCCCTTCCATGATGAACATTGTGCCACTCAGACACAAAAAACGCTGCAAAGATTATTAATCAATCGAGTATCAGAAACCTCGTCGACGGCGGCAAAGGGTCAGGCTGGATGGCTATATGCATGAATTATATATATGAATTATATAATATGAATTAATATGCGGGTAAGTAACGAACTGGTATCTGTATCTATGGGCTCCTCGATAGTATAGTGGTTAGTACACCCGTCTGTCACCCGGTAGACCGGGGTTCGATTCCCCGCCGGGGAGCCCCTGGCGAAGACTAATGACCTTGCCCGGAAAAAATAAATCATTATGGATAATTTAACAAGCCTCAGGACTTGCTAAATAAGGCCAAGACCGGTTCCCGGTTGTAGTGCCGATGATGATGATGAAGTAACGAACACAATGAGATACTGTATGTTTACTTTAGATTTCAGGCGGGTCATCGTAGGCATGGCATGGGTAAAGTTACTTAAACAGTGATCGTATCCATGCCCAAATTCATGATCGGTTGATAGCCGATAACGGGTAATTGTCGCAACTGTCGCGGACCTAAAGCTATAGGCGCGATATACAATTGTGACCTATGGAAAGAATATCGGCTACAGCTATGTCAACAATACGCTGGCCAGCGTTTGTTTATCGTAATTGAAGACAGGCTGAGCCGTAGGAGATGAACAGGTTCATGGAATATGAACCAGGGAAATTTAGAATGTGTGGATGCCGTCGGGTATGGTTTCCTTTCAGGTATGGTGCTGTAGGGGAGCTTACACTGTCCCTAATTGCAGGTAAGTACTATGGCTTGGTATGGTAAGAGGAAGTGGTTAATTTAAAGAGGATGGGCGGTTCCTTGGGAATGTAATAAAGAACCGCCACAATACATTTCCACAGACCATGACACCGAGCAATTTCACGCTTTCCCCAGATTCGAGGGCCTGGCCAATCATGATCAGCTGTGGGGCCGATGATCCACTTTTCTTTGTGGATCTTCGTTGGATTGAAGTCGAAGAGATTAGCCTTTCCACACTTCAGATTCTGATTCAGAGAGTTGATCTGGCTACATCTCAGCTGGTGCGACGTTGACGCACTAATCCACCGATCACTAGAAAAAGAGGAAACAAACGTACTATCATCCACAAAACTGAGCACTCTGTTATCCGTTGTCAACCAACAAATCATTTATATGAAGTAAAAACATGGTCGGAGCCAAAATTGAACCTTGAGGTACCCCGAAATTAACAGGATACAGATCCGAACACTCGCCGTCTACAACAACCCGGATCAATTGATTTTCGAGGAAGCTCTTCGTCCAGTCGCAAAGCTGCTGGGAAAGTCCATATGGACGAAGCTTGCTCAGCAATGCCCCGTGCCGGACGTATTCAGAAGCCTTGGAGGTACCCAATGCGGACCGCCCTTGACTCACCATGCCGCTCAATCTCAGATGTCCATATATCGGTTATATTTGTCAAAAGGTCTCCCGTGGACCGCCTGACACGGAATGCGTATTGATGATCATTCAGAAGTCCGCTGCACTCCAAATACTTAATTATCTCAGTATTGGTGACTTTTTCCATCACCTTAGATAACGTAGACAGCGGTTCAAACTTTCCAGAGATACATAGACTCAGCTCTAAGAAGCTCAGTTTAGTTAAGGCTATACATACATACATAGCTCGTCGATAGTATAGTGGTTAGTACACCCGCCTGTCACGCGGAAGACTGGGGTTCGATTCCCCGCCGGGGAGCCTCTGGCTCAAGACTAATGACCTTGCCCGGAAAAAACAAATCATTATGGAAAATTTAACAAGCCTCAGGACTTGCTAAATAAGGCCAAGACCGGTTCCAGGTTGTAGTGCCGATAATGATGATGATGATGATACATAATACATACATTGGTTTCCAAGTACATGTTTATATCTTGCGGTAGCCCCACTTATTAGCTTACCATAAACATCTCGACATTTGCTATGCGTATATCGACGACATTCTCATAGCATCGAAAAACAAGGATAAACGTCGCTCTCATCAAAGATACATTTTTGAACGGCCCCGAGAGTTTGACTTAGTATCAAAACCAACACATGCCATTTTTGTCCGATTCAGCGAGCTCCTGGCGAAAGGTCAAAATAACTTCGTTAGCTAGTGACGATATCAATAGTACAAAGCTCATTAATGCTCTGGTATAAGAAAACCCGAATCTCTAAAGTCGTCGTTGCAAAATAAAAATTCCAATCATAGATGGAAAACAACAGCAGATTTTGCTAAGAATTTAAGTATATGATATCACCGCTACGCTAATTTGTTCCCTTTTAGGCATAGAGGAATAAATTTGTGTATATTGTGGCAGCTTTGAACGACGCCACTTGCAAAGTTTCCCATTAAGCATTTGACTTTAAGTGAGAGTTCATCGAAAAAGAGTAGGAATAAAACCACAACAGGAACGAGAGTTGTTTCGTCCCTATAATAGACCTGTGTTGACAATGAAATAGATGAAATTTTCATTCGAAAAGTTGTAGAAGATTCTGGAGAGTAATCGGTGATTTTGTTACGAATATATGTTTATGCCATCGATTGAGTTTGTAAATTAATAAAATTTAATCAATTGAAAATCAAGAATTTTAATAGACCGTCCTGTGGAAATAAGAATGTGAAGTGCATATAAAGGACCTTGCCATGTCTTATCCTTTTGCATTAGCGATGGTCTCATACATACGAATTAAATTTATTACAACTTACCTTATAAATGACTTTTTCTCAGCGCTAGGACTCGGACTAGGAGACGGAGTGATGGTGTACGTGTTTTGGCGTAAAAACTTTTTTCTCACAGGACTGGGGCTGGGTAAATTTTTAGGCCGTGGAATCTTTGAAATGTCTTTTCCCGTTTGCAATGCTGCCTGCGTCTTAGAAAAGTCCTTAGCTAAATGTTTGATGGCATCCTTGCAGGAATCACAATAATTGTCGGCGCATGCTATTGAAATGTGTGGTTTTACAATGTCCCCACATCCAATATCTTTTGTTCGAGGATGTTCGGTATTAGACGATGAATGTTTCGTTCTTGGCGGCAGTGGGGTGTTCGTTTCACAGTGCTTTGTCTTTTTATGTTCTGTGTTGCACGAACTATCACAGGAAAGAGGCTTTTTAGGTTCGGGTAGGATATCTGTATTCACCTGCGTCGTACGTAACTGTATTAGACCCCGCGTATCTGTTTGTCGACTAATAGTATCTACATTACACTGTGAATATTCAGATTGCATCATTGGGGCATTTTGAATACCAATCGAACTAACTGGAAATGAAGTTTGAGCTCCGATGGAATTCGTAGTCCATTCTGACTGTGTTCCAGCATTTCGTTTTTTGATAATAGGCTTCTCATTCTCAACCAAGTTGATCGTATCGAGCAACTTTAGTGATATTGGTTTAGCTGTTTGTTCTTGGAAATCGGGACCACAAGCAACAGTTCGCTTCGGTCTATCACATATATCACACAGAGTATCAGTTATTCGATGATCTGAGGAGCCGATGGTTCTAATGTCTGGTTTGCACAATATTATGGCATCGTGTAGACGTGGCCGGGCAGTAATTCCAATCGAGGACTTTAACACTGGTGTTTCGAGAATAGTTTGTGAAGCTGTATCATGCAGTTCCCGTCGTGTGGGAGTATACATTTGGGTGCCTACAGAAATGAAAGTCTTCGCTAAATCTGCACGGTTCTTTTCTTCGTATTCGTAGATACTGATCTGCATGTTTTCATTGAACTCTTGTTTTGTATACCGATTTTCCAGAATGTCGGAGTTTGTTCCAATAGATCTCATGAGGATTGGTGTTGTGCCAATGCTCGCGTCTTTAGTGTGAGATGTACACATTACTGCTACGTCTCGCTTTAACACTTGGTTTTGGTGGCTGGATCGGTTGTGTTCATTCGAGGATACAGAACCACTCCTAAGACGCGAACCCAAACTTTCTAAGGCTATAGGGCTGACTCGCTGTGGAGCAAATGTAACTGGTGGTGATAGGCGTGGACTAGAAAATGAATTAGTCGGCGGGACAGGTGAAACAGATGACCGATCTTTTAACTTGAGCAGCTCGACTTCTTTGTTCTGGAGCTCTTGTTGTAAATGCCGGTTTTCGTCACGCAACTGGTTAAGTTCGCTCTGAAAGAGTTGAAAAATTAATAAAATTTGTATTTTATATTAAGCTATTGTTTTTAATATGAGAGGTGTTTTTCAATTCCAATTAGGGCGGTGTTACTGGCATAATGTTATACAACATGAACATAATGTTATATTACATATAAGCGATCCAATCATATCCATATATGCTGTCAACTCATATACATATAAGCTGCCAAATCAAATTACAAGTAACAGTGTTGAGTACGATCGTAATCGTCTGTAATCAAATAATTGCTTTCGTAAAGATAAAATTTGCAATGGTTGGTTCTGGAGAATTATAAATGTCCGGGAAATGTTAAAAATGCGCAAGAAAGCAATGAGTGCAAAAAACATGAGACAGAATTCTTAAGAACCATGGTAAATTCAGGTTACAAAAGCGGGCCGTAAAGCCTCAATATAAATGTTCAAAATTATACATTTGAAAAGATACAAAAGCCTATGTCTGTTAAAGAATAGAGTGTTCCAATATATATTTTGTAGTAAAAGTTGTAATGAAACGTTTGAACTAATCTCTTACTAAAAGAGCTCAATACTTGCTGCAGGTTCGATCCGAATTCCGGTTACAGAAGGAGGCCGTAAAGCCTCTATGGGCAAAATTATACATTTGAAAAGGTATAAAAGCCTATGTCTGTTACAGAATAGAGTGTTCCAAAATAGATTTTGTAGTAAAAGTTGTGATGAAACGTTTGAACTAATCTCTTACTAAAAGAGCTCAATACTTGCTGCAGGTTCGATCCGAATTCCGGTTACAGAAGGGGGCCGTAAAGCCTCTATATAAATGGGCAAAATTATGCATTTGAAAAGATACAAAAGCCTATGTCTGTTACAGAATAGAGTGTTCCAAAATATATTTTGTAGTAAAAGTTGTAATGAAACGTTTGAACTAATCTCTTACTAAAAGAACTCAATACTTGCTGCAGGTTCGATCCGAATTCCGGTTACAGAAGGGGGCCGTAAAGCCTCTATATAAATGGGCAAAATTATGCATTTGAAAAGATACAAAAGCCTATGTCTGTTACAGAATAGAGTGTTCCAAAATATATTTTGTAGTAAAAGTTGTAATGAAACGTTTGAACTAATCTCTTACTAAAAGAACTCAATACTTGCTGCAGGTTCGATCCGAATTCCGGTTACAGAAGGGGGCCGTAAAGCCTCTATGGGCAAAATTATACATTTGAAAAGATATAAAAGCCTATGTCTGTTACAGAATAGAGTGTTCCAAAATAGATTTTGTAGTAAAAGTTGTGATGAAACGTTTGAACTAATCTCTTACTAAAAGAGCTCAATACTTGCTGCAGGTTCGATCCGAATTCCGGTTACGGAAGGGGGCCGTAAAGCCTCTATATAAATGGGCAAAATTATACATTTGAAAAGATACAAAAGCCTATGTCTGTTTCAGAATAGAGTGTTCCAAAATATATTTTGTAGTAAAAGTTGTAATGAAACGTTTGAACTAATCTCTTACTAAAAGAACTCAATACTTGCTGCAGGTTCGATATATAGGTCAACCTGTGCATTTTAATGATAACATATAGGGGCCAAGGGAAACAGCAAAACGGATACATCGACTTCTTGCTTAAAAAACCGTTGATCAATGGATAATAAAGATGACAACGAACACGAACCTGATCATTACCAGTAGAATGTTTGTGCCTAAGGATATCAATAAAACCAACGGGATATCCGTCAGTGTGACTACTTGCCATCAAATAGATTACGTGGTGATTAACTGCCACCATGCATTTAATACGTTGACCGTACGCACTCAATGTGATGTCAATATCGTAATACTTTGAGTCCGGATTGTAAAAGTAAAAGATGTTGCATCAGCAAATCAGATTAGATAAACAGGGCTCCTTAAAATAGAAAGATGATTAGAAATCAGAAGTTAAAATAGACGATGATGCCGGGAGGGGGCCGGCGGGGGAGGGGGGGGGGGGGGGGGGAACTGCCCATGTAATTTACTGCCTTCCCGTCGATCGTGCTTATAGAATTCTTACATGGAGCGGAATACCTTCGCCCGATCGGGCTCGTCCTCTTAGGAAAACTTTAGAGTGACGAGGCAGTCAATCTCTATCACGACGCAAGAGTAGACCCATATAATTCTGGCATGGAGTGGAATACGTTCCCTTCGCTCGGGCTCGCCATCTAGGAAAATCTTAGGGTGAGTACGCTGCCGACCTCTACCGCGAGGCAAGAGCTCACCCATAGAATTCTTACACAGAACGGAACGTTACAACCTGCAACTGTTCAAAAAGAACTGCAACAGTTATTTGGTGGCATCTCGGGGCGCCCCCTCGGCGCTATAGGTTCGCCTCTCCCGAGAGAAGACTAATAAAAAATAAAAATAAAAAAAGAGAATATCTTCCTTCCGACCGGGCTCGCCCTCCTAAAAAAACCTTAGAGTGAGAAGACGGCCGATCCCTACCGCGACGCAAGAGCGAACCCTTGGTTTACTTGTATGCAGCGGAATACCTTCCCTTCGCTCGGGTTCGACCCCCCAGGAAAGCCTTAGAGCGAGGAGGCTGCCGATCCCTACCACGACACAAGCGCGGACCCATGCAAATCCGAAAAGAAGGGTGGAGTGCAGCCGAGCGGCATGAAAAAAAGGAGTGGCACGTGGCCGACTTAAACGAGACAAGGACAAATGTGTCCTTCATCTTGTCTCTGGCTTCTGGTCATCTTGCGATAACCAAAATCACGCACATCCGTGAGGACGTTGGGATCGGTCTCAAGATATATTGAAAGAGATGGGGGAGGTATCTAAGGATAGTGTGGACAGGGTTAGTTTGGGTGTTCTCTAACTACTTGGGAAAGAGATCATACAAGACCGGTAAGTCTTGAGTGCGATAGTAAACGCAGATGACGTATTTGGCGTCTGGTAATCTGCGCTGTCGGCCGGGTGTGTATGTATTTGTGCTGTCTTGTACTGTGCGTGCGTGCGTGTAGTGTCTCAGCAGTAGACGTTATGAGATGGCTCCAGGAATCTTCTATTATAAAGGGGAATGTTGTTGGCGAGGGTGCTTTCTACAGTTTCGTACTGAAGAAGAAATCGCGGTGCTCGGATCCAAAGAGATCAAAGGAGAGAAGGGTCAAGAATGCAAGGCTCCCGTACAAGTAGGTTCTCGCTGCTCTGAATGCTTTCGAGGTACTTGTATGCAAGTACTCGTCTATAGGGGTAATGGAAGCACCCTCGTATAGGTGAGTAATGGCAACCCTCATGCCTTCTAGAGTGGTTAATGCACCTTCTGAGGAGTTTCCTTTCGAAAACTTTAAGTCTTTATATTTGGGCTGAAGATATACAAGACCAGATATTCCAGATCGCGTTAGCTGCTTATAGCAGAAAAGCTTAACTATGGTTTCAACTTTGTCGCTCCACTTCAAAATTTTGTGCAATTGTTTAGACCGACCGAAGGCCCTTTGAAAAATGTGGGTCACATGTTTGATGAAATTCATTTTTCAGAACCGTATACCAAGCGATAAATAATAAAAATAATTCACATCAGTGGAATATAGCCGAGTTTGGAAATCAAATTCTAAACACGGTCAGTAGCCTGGTGTGTAACGCTTAGCTAAATTTTTTTTCGTGATTCGAGCTGTCATAGCGTCAGATCGAATCACACGATCTTCTTCACTATTATTTCAAACGCTATAATACTACACAGTGTTCTACCAGAACTGGAAATCAGGTATTAGGTTTCTGACACTGATAAAGTTGTTTAGCTTCTCGCGTATGAGGAGCGAAATAGGACGAATACTTGAGGGGTCATACATTGGTTTCCTAACTTTTGCTACTGGATAAACAATTGCATGCTTCCAAGCTTGGGGAAAGTACCCATGTCGTAGGCATGGTTGAACAGAATGGAGTACTTTATAAAGAATAAGGCAGAAAGCCTTCGCAACGGGTGGTACGACATATTGTTGATACCCGGTGGCTTCTTAGGGTATATATAACTAGATTCTGTGCGGTATTTGGTATGTCGTTGAAGTATGCATTGTTAGCTGGATTAAAGACAACAATTGGCTCGTTAATGTTGCCTAATTTATTGTAGACCTCTGAACTAATTATTGCAGTATCCGAGTCGGCATCCTCGAGAGTGAGCTTGTGATTATTTTTAAAGGTCTATGCGATGATGTTTGCTTTATTGGTATCATTGTTGACAACAACACCGTTGTGCATGATTGGCTCACTGATATGAGAAGTGCCACATATCTTTTTTGGCGCAAGGCTAATAACCTTGCCCGGAAAAACAAATTATTATGGACAATTTAACAAGTCTCGGATAAACGCCGGATAGCGGTGGAGAGACTTGTTAAATAAGGCCAATACCGGATCCCGGCTGTAGTGCCGATGATGATGATGATGATATATCTTTTTAAAATTTTTATAAACGTTCTGGTCCACCTGAATACCCTTCAGTTTGTCTTCCAATTGTCGGGTACGATTGTTTGTAGCCGAGGCGTATGGCTGGCGTCACGTTTTTTATAGCCATCGTAACGGTACTTGTGAGCAATATAGCTTTAGCATTGGGTTTTCGAACATATAAATTATCGAACTAAAAGTATACTTTCGAACATATCAAACTTTCGAAAGCTTTTGGATTCTATTCTAATTTTAAGTTTTAAAATATAAACTGTCTTCAATGGTTACATGTCATAAGTGACTTCAATTTCTAAACACATGACTTCAGAACTAAGTAACAACTTCATTAGTGGGAAGCTAAGATTAACATAACTTGATGGCTTTATAAATAAGTAAAAAACAGCTTTATAGCTAAACTTAATACTATCGGAACGTAATTTCAATTTCTAAATAACATAATTCATTGAGGGGAAACTACAAGGGAGAAAAAAATGTGGGTGGTCTTTTCTGATTAGCGGCTGCTACAGTCTCCCCCTTTGACACCGCAGTCGTCTCAGCGTGGCGTCAATACTTAGGGCGTCCTCTTAGGGCATCCTCGCCGTCTTAAGGTCCTCAACGGCTTTGTGCTCTGACTGCCATGTTACGAGGAGAGGTCGGATGCACGATAGCTCCAAGAGGAATGTTGGATGAACTCCATCGACGCGCTGACTGACTATGATGTACGGGCCATCTCTTTTGGCAACGAATGTGGCTGTGATTCCCTTAGGATCGCTACTCAGGATGTGGGTGGTGACCATAACTCGTCCGTTGATGTGTAGGGCGGAGTTGTTGGCGTCGCCCTCTATCTGCATACTTCTTATGGCGGCTCTGTTGCTTTACTTCGCTTTCCTTGCAGTTTTCAGTGTTTCGGCCATCGCCGTAAGGTCATTTGCGGGATGAAATGTTCAGATTCGACAATAGTTCTTAAGTCGTGCTTTACGTCGCCCAATGTCCGATGCGTTCGCCCGAAGGTTAAGAAGCCCGCGGAGCAACCTGTATTGTGGCATAATGCAGTGCTCATGGAGAACGTTATTGCAGGTAGTTTCTGTGACCACGAGGTATGATCGTTCTCAACGAGGATAGCTAGTTGCGTTTTTAGATCTCGGCTTTTCCTATTCACCGGATTGGCTTCCGGATGGTAGACTTGTAGCGATTCTAACAGATACACACAATTCACAAGCAAAATAGTGAAGAACACGAACGAAAAATCGAATAAGAAAATTACATCAGAACCGTATACCAAGCGATAAATAACAAAAATAATTCACATCAGTGGAATATAGTCGAGTTTGGAAATCAAATTCTAGACACGGTCAGTAGACTGGTGCGTAACGCTTAGGTAAAATTTTTTTCGTGATTCGAGCTGTCATAGCGTCAGTTCGAATCACACGATCTTCTTCACTATTATTTCAAACGCTATAGACTGGCGCTTGCTGAATATCGAAACAAAAGGTTAGTTGTTGTATGATACACTTTATTATTAGTTGTCTAGTCCTTTTTATTCGTAAAAGAATTGAATTGGTTCTAGTATGAATTCGGACATCTATCATCATCATCATCGGCACTACAACCGGGATCCGGTCTTGGCTTTATTTAGCAAGTCTCGAGGCTTGTTAAATTTTTCATAATCATTTATTTTTACGGGCAAGGTTATTAGTCTTGCGCCAAGGACATCTATAATACTCCTTTTTTTCTATGGCTGCTAATGAATGATTCTGAAGGAAGACTTCGTTAAAAGGACGATTTTGTCCGTGTTCACTGGTGGGATGCGGGTACTTTGCACGTACGGGGGATGCGATGTTATCTGGGAATTTCACACCTGTACTTCTGTGGGGGTTCTCTACATCACACGGAGAACCAACCCACAACCCTAACCTGCAAACATGCAAAAATCAAATCCGCAATAGCATATATTCCCAAATATGCAATAAAATATTTCCCAAACCTCCAAGAGAATATAATTCAACCGAATATATTCTAATCACCACCACATGCATTTTCCCAAAATTGCGTTACTCAATTATCCATATTTCCTCAACGCAAGCAAGCAATCCACATTTCTCCGAAGTTCATACGCCTTAACAAAGCGTATATCCAATCCTCAACGGAACATTACCAACCAAATAAACCGCGCACATTTCCCCGAAATTATTTCGGTTAACATTTCTATCTAAACGATATCCCTTGCTTGCACCCAAGCCATTCCAATGTCCTCCGAAAATGCATGCCCATACTCGCTCGCGTCGCCAAACCAATTCCCGGTACACCCAACCAACGAAGTCAACCCAGCCTGTACGGCCAGAATTCGTTGGAACTGAATTCCTATGCGAGCATAGCAACTCGTCCACAATTCCTCGTAATTGGCAGCGAGCCTGACTCTGCTATGACGCACCGCCACGACGCAATGAATGAATTATTTTCATCCATGAGTCAGTCGAATTTAACCAACTGACGTGCGCACACCCCCGGGTTATAGAGAGCCGAGTTTCGTGAGTCTTCAAGGTAGTCGAGTAATTATGGTGTAGACGCGAAGTGCATTCATTCTTTAACAAATAAGACATAAGTGAGTTACAATACTTAACATCGCTTGCACGTCCCTCTCTCAAACACTCGAATACGGGCCCCCTTGTAACGAATCTGCAAAGACCACATTGTAACATCCTGTGAAATGCTTGTGAAAAGGGGCCAGGTGCACATACTAGAGATACCCCTCCTAAAAACGCTATAATACAGCAGGGAAACCCATCGCAATTTGTAAGAGCCGACAAAGTAGAGTGAACAGTGTATCGACTACATCCTTGTAATATATTTATGAAATAGTGTTCTAAATGAAGCCTAGTAGTTCGGTTATTAATGTTATTACCCTTATTCTTGTGAATATTTTAACGCCTGCACCTTTGAAGGCGTTCCTACAATTAGTCTACATGTGTATCCAAGAGAACGATAAATATATATAAAATTTAACAGGACAAGAAATGCGTGTTTCAATTTAGTGAAGTTGGCAGTTGCCTCAGACAACTACGTATCAGTGGAACATTCTGTGATGATGGGGGCAAGAGTGAACTAGTCTCCGTGCGACACACCTACCGATCCCCCACACTTCTTTTAGTGAATAAATGTTTACAGTGTGTTTTATGATCCCTAATCTTGTTTTATCTTCTTGTAGAAAAATAAATTGCAACCTGTATGTAACAATGTGGCGCAAGGCTTATAGTCTTGCCCAGAAAAACGAATTATTATGGACAATTTAACAAGTCTCGGATATGTACCGGATACCGGTGGAGCGACTTGCTAAATAAGGCCAAGACCTCATCCCGGTTGTAGTGCCGATGATGATGATGTATGTAACAATGTAGAGACTATTATATAGTTACTCTCAATGGCTTTTTAATGCAGTTTCAATTGAAACGTTTCCAACGACAGAAAACCAGTCAGCGCGTCATCCAAACGAAGATCGCAATAATTGCATTTTTAATTGCGTTCTTATCGGTTTGGATTTTCAAAGAGGAGCAATATGTGATGATAATGTATTTAGCTATTGCTTTTAACTAATTCTGTTTACCCAGAATTCAAGTCGCCAGACGTGCTTTATTTTAAGCAACTTGTGCCATCAAAGAGTTGAAACAGGAACCCGGTTCGCATATTTGGCCATATTACATGCAAAACCTACCACCCTCTAATATTTGCCCTCTTACGAAAGTCTGTATGACCGAAGTGTGCTCCGCTAGCTTCGTGCCAGACGGGGTCAAAAGCCTTCGAGATATCCAATGCTATCGCCCTTGACTCACTATGTCCCTCAATCGCACATGTCCATATATTGGTTATACGGGCAAAACGTCTCCCGTGGAGCGCCTACTACGGAATCCGTATCGACGATCATTCAGTAGTCCGTTGCATTCCAAATACTTAATTAACTCTGCGTTGATGAGATTTTCCATCACCTTAGGTAACATAGACAGTAATAGCATCGGTCGGTAAAATTTGTGGGATACACTTTTTCACCTCATTGGGATTGACTGAACTCGAAAGATTTTTCAGCAGATAGAAAATGTCTTCCGTGCATAAGGTAAGTGGAAGAGTTTGAAAAGAACTGGCGTTAGTTCTGGAGCACAGTTCTTAAGTACTATTTCCGGTATTCCGTCCGGACCTGTTGCCTTCCCACAGTCCAGTCCACGTAGAATGACTTGAATAGTACGTGAGCGGTACCTCACATCCCGCATAGAAGACGGCATCGGCGCGATCACAGGTGGCTCCAAAACATCGGGATCGAAGTTTGAATTCGCAGAAAATAAATTCGAGAAACATTGGCTTTATTTTTTGAATTTGTGATTAACGTCCCGCTGCCGGGCACTAAGAGGGGAAAAGAGGGCGAACGAACATACTGTTGACAGCCCATGCTATTGACCAGAGGGACGCGAACCAGGGGAGCTTATTGGTCACTCTGTCGTTGCAGGCCTTGTTGGCGGTATCAATCGAATGGTTGCACGCGTTTCTGATTCTAGCAAAATTCGCTCTGCTAACAACCTCGGTGCGATTGGAGCGCCATTGTTTAAAAGCTCTATTTTTGCCACTGTAATCTGCTCGCATTTTTTATCAAACCAAGGCTTATCAGATGAACTTCGTTTGATAGAATGCGGAATGTAAAACTCCATCCCGAGTAGAATAATCTCTGTGACCGACTCAGCGCATGCGTTAGCATCGGATTCTCCAAAGTACACCTCCGACAACGCAATGGATGCGAAGAAATCTCGCCAGTCCTTCCAATTGGCAGCCCCCCTCCACACATAGCGAAGCTGTTTAGGTCGGTGATTCGCTTCGAATCCAAGAGGTTGCGCGACCGATACCAAGCAGTGATCTGAGTTTGTCAGTGGCGCAGCAACTTCCACGGTATAATCGGCTCGGATGTCAAAAATAGATCCAGAGTGTTCCTACAGTCACCTCGGGCAACCGGCACTGGCGTAGGTTCCCCCACGAGTTGAGTCAAATTGCTGTTAAAGGCGAACATATCCGCCAGCCTCCCAGGCTCGTTGCTCCTGTTAGAATGCAACAAGCAGCCGAAATTTTATACATTAAAATCGCCATGGGTGAAAATTTCAGGAGCTGGATGGTTGATCTGTATCCAGTCGACGGTACGTGAAACATGTTCGAAAAATGTCGCTAGTCGATCGTCATTCGGGGAGGGGTAAAGACAACAAAGAAATTTATCAGAATTCCTCAGCACGATTCTCAACCACATGATGCCCATGTTATTGGGTTCCGAGGCTTCCATCCTTTGGTAAAGGCAGGCTCCACCCTTAAAACGGAATCTCGAAAGCAAGTAGTATCCCGAGCAACGAGGATATGTGGAATCAGTTGACAAATCGACCTGAGTCTCAGTCGGGTTTATAACTTAATATACGTAAATGATTATAACTTAATATAGATAAATGCTAGAGGACTTTGCTCCTGGCAATTTATCTCTTGCCAACTCCCAGGCTTCTTAGTCTAATGTGTTTTTTCAAAGATCTCATTTCTATTTATCTTTTAATAATCTTTACTCAAATTTAAAAACTCCTGTTTCCAGTTAAACTATAAAGCAATTCGGCTCCTCTAAAGGGGTGTAATGTACCCTATGAACTAAATCAATTTGTAAAAGTAATTATTAGAGATTGTAACAGAGATATGCAGACTCCTTATTTTATTCCTATATACTGTATCAGGTTCAACAAATTTCGTAGTTTTGCAATTCAGTCCGGTTTAATTCGACAGTTACCTTTTAAATTCAAACATCCGCACCAACTGCAGAAACATAAAGAAAGTGTAATAATTATAAGCTCCAACCGCGTCTTCTATATATTCACTTGTTCCACTCTCCTCGGCAATGTGTCAGACCTCAAGTCACACATATTATCATCATCATCATCATCACCATCATCATCGGCACTACAACCGGGATCAGGTCTTGGCCTTATTGAACATATCTCTCCACTGGTCCCGATTTCGAGCCGATGTCATTCAGTCTGGCTCTGGGCGTCCTGGTCTACGCCATCCCTCCATCGCAGACAAGGTCTGCCGCGCTGTCCCCTTCCATAGATCCTGCCACAAAGGACTTTCCGGGCCGGCTCCTCTTCGCTCATTCGAGCTAGGTGTCCCGCCCACCGGAGTCTACCGAGCTTGATTTTTCTTACAATATTAGCATCAAGGTAGATTGCGTACAACTCATGCTTGTAGCGTCTCCGGAATCGTCACACACATATTATAGTCAAATGTAAAGTGTAACGACGTCCACGATCTTTTTTTAAGGATTCTTGTCTTCAATAAGATAAGACTGCACGAAATATTTGTAAACTGCACGAATATATTATTTATGTGCTCGATAGTCTGGTGTCAGATACTTGAATATTTTTACTTCTTTTACAATTAACAATTAGCTAATACAAAGGGCATCGTATGCTGGTGGCAATTCTTTATCAGCTTCGCATTGGATGGACCCCATCAAAGATTGAAAAATCTAAAAATTATCTCCGCGTGGAGATTAAAGCGTATTTTGTCGCCCGGAGAAAATTTTTTATATAATTCGTCTCGTTATTTTACAGTCCCGCTTTGCATCCTATTCCAGCAAAACAAGAAGAAAAAAAGACGTATCTAACGGAAACCGGGCTCACGGCTAATCTAATTGAGATGTGGCATTTTAAAAAGAGAGCTTTACCCTACACGGCTGTTTGTCGTACAACTTTGATATAGTTATTGTGGCACATGCGGTCTTTTTTTTAACATCTCATATACCAGGTGTGCCGGTGTGAAGTGAGCGTCAAGGTACAAATGAACGTTTGTTGTGAACGAGCCCATATTTTTTTTTTTTATTTGGTTGCTATGACATCTGTCAAACATATTTTGTATGCATCAAGTCATTGTACAAACAACATCATTTTTTTTAATCCTGTTAAAAATGTCGAATTTTGTACCAGAAAATGATGATTTGCGGAAAGCACTCATTTTTTGTTTTCATTTGAAGAAAAGTGCTGCAGAGTCGCATCGAATGCTTGTCGAGGCTTATGGTGATCATGGTCTATCGGAAGCAACATGGAAAAGACGGTTTAAGCGGTTCAGAGATAATGATTTTGATGTGCGAAATGAAGAACGTGGAAGACCACCAAAAAAGTTTGAAGACGCCGAATTGCAAGCAATATTGGATCAAGATGACACTTTAAGTCAAAAACAAATGACACAAATGTTAAATGTTGCACAACAAACAATTTCTGGACGTTTAAAAGCTATGGGAAAGATCCAAAAGTGTGGAAAGTGGGTGCCACATGAATTGAATGACAGGCAGATGGAAAAGCGAAACACCACATTTGAAACGTTGCTTCTACGACACGAAAGGAAGTCAGTATTGCATCGAATTGTGACTGGTGATGAAAAATGAAAAATATTTTTAAAATCCTAAACGCAAACAATCATGGGTACATCCAGAAGAAGCGTCAACGTCGACTGCAAAGCCTGATCGGTTCGGAAAAAAGATAATGCTCTGTGTTTGGTGGGGCCAGAAGGGCGTAGTGTATCATGAACTTCTAAAACCTGGCGAAACTGTTGATGCGCAACGCTACCGACAACAAATGATCAATTTGAGCCATGTGTTGATCGAAAAACGACCAGAATGGGCCACAAGACACGGAAAGGTAATTTTGTTGCATGATAATCCTCCGACTCATACAGCAAAACCCGTCAAAAAAACAATAAAAGCTCTCGGCTGGGAATTGTTACCCCACCGGCCGTATTCACCAGACTTGGCTCCTTCCGACTACCATTTGTTTTCATCGATGAGACACGCATCGGCTGAGCAGCATTTCAATTCCTACGAAGAAGTCGAAAATTGGGTCTCCGAATGGTTTGCTTCAAAAGACGACCGGTTTTATTGGCGTGATATTCACAAATTGCCAGAAAGGTGGTCGAAATGTGTAGAAAGCAATGGCCAACATTTCGAATAAAATGTTTTTTTACTTTCCCATTTAAAATGTGTTTTATTAAAAAAAAAAAACTATCACTTCATACTGGTACAGCTGGTAAACACCCAATCTAGAGCACTTTCTACCTTATTAGGAGCTTGAATAAGTTTTCGCTGGCTTCATTTCCCACGGCACCCAATGTGCCTTGTCTTTGCATCATTTTTATTACTTTGGGACGTTTCAGGAGTGTTTTGTGATCAACTACTTATGATTTTGCAAGTTCAGCTAGCCTCTGACGTGAGTATCGCAACTTGATGAAAACGCAAGAAATTATTTGGGGTCCTAATATATCCAGACGATACTCTCGAGAACAAGGTTATTCTATCAGAAGTATTTCGGCCTTTAGGTAGAAAAGCCTCATTTATTTTATAGTAGAGTTAAGACATATCCTCAGATATTCCCCACACTTGATAGAATTTCAACATAGCTAATGAAATTTTTGATTCTCACCTTCAATTCGGGAATGCTTCGAACTTGCTCCTCCAGCTCCTTCATCCGGTTCAGACTTATCGCCATCTGTTGACGTATGCTGTACAACGTGTATGCCTCAGAAAGAGCATCAGGTGCCAGACCTGAAGGCTTTTTAGTCGCAGCATCATCCTGGTATTTCATCCTTCTCGGTGGCGGAGGTGGAGGAACTTTTTCCATTTGTTCTTTCTCGGGTTCCGCATGTTTCTGTTTCGGAGAGCGTGACTTGTGTCCAGCAACGCAGGAATCTGTAAATGAAAATGATAATTACCACCACGTACAAGTTTTCGTCATAGAAATAAGTGTTATTAATTTGCAGGGAACTGAAACCCCTAATACCAATCAACGATATTCGTATTTGAACCCAGTTTTTGCTGACTGACATAATTTGAATTGTACACAAAACCGTACGTTGTGCGGTTGTGTTACGCCTGATTTGTTTCACGTGGAGTCTTATCAACTAATGGAGTTCCACTCGTCTTCGCGAATTCACTATTAGCAAGCAAACGCGAAATTCGGCAAAACAAAAAAAAAAAAAAACCCAAAAAATAAAAAACAAAGCGAAAACCAGAGTCACTCTTCTGGCAACAGGTTTACGCACCTGGAGAAATGAATTCCAATTTTTCGAATCGTTTCTTCCAACCCAACAGGTTTGACACACAAGGTTGAGACTTAGTTTATTTAAAGTGCATGAAATGGTATTATGCAAAGCAAAGGAAATAAAGTTTACTTTGCTGAAATACGTTAATGAGGAGCGCAGACTTTATGACTTTACCTTTTGTTGGTGCACAATGGTGACGTTAACCACTTACGGTGTTAGAACGCGAGGTGCTTTTTCCAGTTTACCATAATAAGTCGTAGAAGTTAACGTTCTAAGAAGAGACAGCAAGCAACAATAATAGATCAGCAAACCAGGTCGGTTTTTTTTTTATCTTGGATATGGAAATTCCAAAGGTTTTCAAGCAGAGATTCGAAAAGGTAAGAAACAGTCGGGTTTGCTGGTCTTCGTAACTTATTGGAAAAAAAAGTCGGTGAACTTTGAAGCATCCACTTTATTATTGTTGTGCCTAATCTTCAGTAAACAGTAATAAATTTAAAATCAAAAAGCCTAGCAAATAAAAAAATCGGCTATACTCTGTATGGATAATCCGCATTACGCAAGATTATTTAAAAAAAGCGGCCATGATGGTGATGTGCCGTGTGAAAATAGATAATCAGTTAAATGACTTTGCTGCAACATTATTGTAGTACAATCTCCAAAAAGCCAACTGCCAAAAAGTCTAAACGACTTCGTTTAGAATTTTAACTGGTTACTATGTTTTCGAAGCTATTGTTGGCACAATAACAAACCTAACCCCGAATGCATAAAGAGCGAAGTGATATTACCCCTAACTTTTAATATTTTTCCGGATGGTGATCTCATTTGTCATAACGTCGAACCACCTTGGCGAGCTGCTCTACTAAAAATTCACAATAGCTTCGATTCGATTTTTCTACCACCTTCATTTTCATCTCTTCTAAAGTCGACTTTTTCTCAATATTTCTCTATGGCGATTCCAAGAGACTCGGGTAAACACACAACCGCGTATAAGAACACAGAAAATCGAAAAAGAAATCATCAAAGCCATATACCACAGCATTAACGTAACAAACCACAGCTTAAGAAGCAAGGTGAAATATTGTTGAACATACGTGGCCGTGGTCTGATGCATTGGGGCTTTGATTTTAACGTTTTCATAACGCGTGCCGTATTTTTTACTACCGTGGCCAAACGCTCTAACTACCCGCGAGTCTCTGTATGTTTGATGTTGTATGATCTTTCTTCCCAACCGATCGCACTTTAGTGCTCTGAAAAGCCCTACCATCTCCTTACGCCACAATACATTAACCATAATCCCTACACCTAAACTTAAATTCAAACCAATTAACAGGTCCATCATTCAACTAATTCAAAAATCCATTCTCCCTTCCAACAATTAGATTCCCGATAAAACAAAATTCGTGATAAACGAATCAAATGTTCGTTTATCGCACGTACATCCAATTTCCCATAATCCCCAAATTAAATCTTCAATCACCATGCCCAAACAAAACTAATTCCAGTGCATATCTTCATATGCCCTGCATATCCAAAATTTCTGGGAATTCGCTTAACCGAATTCCTACACAATCCGCAGTACTCGACTCCAGTCGACGTACATTTCGAAATTCTGTTTGCATATCTATGCATCCGCGATACAAAATCCCGATAAGATTTTGTATACAAAGGGGGATTGTGGTCTCGAAGAGGAAGTACCACAGGAGTACAACTCAGTGTGTGGTGATATAAAAATAAAGCAGTCGTTTTTGTAAATGTTTTTTTTTTTTTTTTTTTGAGTTTAGTTGTTTTTGGACACATGCGCAGACCAGCGGACAAACGGATTTTGCTCTCATTTTAGGATTGGTGAGTAGAGTGTGGGTATATACCCACAAACATATTTATATTCACAACCGCTTCCAAACATCACCTGCGCCACCGAAGCCGTTGGGTTGCTCGGCGCAAGGACGTTTGTCCAAAACGGCGTCCCTCGAACGATCAGTCGCTACTCGTCCCGGTTAACTCCAGAAGCACAGTGACGACCGCAA
Organism: Microdon myrmicae; assembly: GCA_963931805.1. Classification (NCBI taxonomy): domain Eukaryota; kingdom Metazoa; phylum Arthropoda; class Insecta; order Diptera; family Syrphidae; genus Microdon; species Microdon myrmicae. Next base: position 27,663,888 of record OZ007497.1, on the reverse strand, counting down.
CGGGCGAATTTGGGGGATCAATAAAAAGATCTTGTGGCGGTTTCCGCTAGTGCATCAACACGGACGCTGATTCAACGGAAACACCACCAATAATACGCCGGGAATTGTTCTTTCCGGAAAAACCACACAAACAGCAAAACACACAGATGAAATACACGGTTGTGTAATTGTAATTACTTGAAGAACTTTACTGAGTCTTGCACTTAATCTAGGGTATACTATTTGACTGTTCTGGAGTTCTTTTGTCTCTGGACATCACAGGGTTCGACACATACACCAGGTAATGATATCAATGTTCTTACACTTGGATACTTAACATGCAGTTCGATTACTATGTTAGTTATAACTCACACTCGACAATATTTACAAAATGGGTATTAAACTCCGGCACGCAACGATCTCGACAAGTGTATCTCGTTCAGCGGTTCAAATCTGACTCACGCCAAGTCCCCGGTACGTTTGCGTTTCGCGGTGGTTACGATCTGACTCCTCGTGTATCTAGATGTTGCTTCGCGCGGATATCTCTATTCGAGATTGTACACATACAGAGAAAGGGCCTGTATATGGAAAGGACAGCATTTCAAATATAAACTGAAGTCGAATAAAGAAAAGCGGCAACAACAACTGCCTAAATGATATTCGAATTCAACTCAGGTCAGCTGTGCAAATAGATGGTCGCTCGGATAGCGGCCGGAAAAGGTTGCTATGTTTGAACTAGCGATTCGTTGACGCAGAAATAGGTTTCTGAGTATTATGTCAACAGAACGCTATTCGAGGGTCATGCGCTAAGATACGCGTTTGTTTATCTTAGCTAATGGTATATGGGTTGTTAAGGAAACTATACCGTGGGACCTGATCACTGGCATGATTGTTTGGATAACAATCATGATCGTGTCCGACTCGATGATCGGTTATCGATATAGGCGATCGATCATCCGAAATCTGGCTTGCATATGTGCAAGCGGGCGAGTTGCCCGACGTGTCTTCTTGGACCTACGGATTGTTGGAACAAGAAGACACAGGAGGATCCGTGCTTGTTTGGTTGGCATGTTGCCGCCCAGAGGAACCGATCAGGTTCCTAACTGATTCATGTAAAATGAACTGAAGTGGTTTGGTTGACATGCGTTCGCATGATGCCATGGCAAGATGATGATCTTGCCGTGGGCTTATTTTCCAGGTATGATATTGAAAGGGTAGCTTAACGCTGCTCGATTGCAGGTAAGCAAAATGGGTTGTTGGGTGTGGAAAGGCGGGTTAATTTAAAGGGAATGGGTGGTTCTTTGTGAATGTTTTAAAGAACCACCACAATCTTGATCGTCGAGAACAAAAATAATATCTACCCAAGCATCGCTACAACAGCACTACATAAACCTGGTGCGTTGTTAGCGAGGCTGCATTCGATTCTACAGAGGACACCACAAACTGCAGCTCGCCAATTCCAAGAAGACACCATGAGTTGGTACATTGAATTGTTGGGAAATTATTGGAATTGTTATACAGACCACTATAGAGAAAAGGGAAAGCGGACGTCATGTCGAAATTACACAGAACGCAGTCCGCACTATCTATAACATCTAATTGGCACATCTGGCTCCGATGACGGTATCCTTATTTTCATCGAATGTAATTTGCACATCTACATTTAACTCAAATGGATGATCAATCATTTTTCAGTGCTTCAAATGTTAACATAAGTAAGGATTGTATCGCTTTTTCTTCGGGCCGTAGAGACCGCTCAATAAACTCAATAAGATGTCACGATGCGCTTTCTACACCGAGAAACCCAAAAGTATACGGAAATATTCATATCATTCTGGTTTACTTCAATGACAAATCTGAGTAAGTTTGTATAAAAGAAAACAAAGACAAGCGTTATTGTCTGCGGTCAATGGGAAGGCTTATACATCAACGTTCTCAGTCATCAAAATCATTTTACAAATTTCACGAACTCGTCAACATGTCACACCAAAATATCGAATGACCTCGCGGCTCGCAAACAATAAGGTCTCTCGAACATCTTATCCAGAATTGACCATAACAAGTTTTTTCGTCCCCAAAATGCGATCACCCCCCCCCCCCCCCCACCCCACCGCCCGCAGATAGCTAGTCGCCATCTTGCCTCTTCTTACCCGAATATAATATGCCTTCGCTGAACTCACTTCCCTCCTTTGGAAATGTTCCTCCTAACTGAAATAAATCACGACGCCAGTATTAAAAATTAAAAAATCAGGAATTATTGATTTCCTTCTTTACTGTTTACCTCGAAGAGGTTGTGATTCGACCTAGTGATGATTTCCCAGACCATGGTGCTCTCATAACCAACTAAAGCAGCTTGGACTCATTGTAATTTCACCCACATTCGAGCTCGACTATATATCTTCGCTGAAGTCTCAACCTCTCCTTTCATCTTTCTCTCTCTCTCTCTCTCTCTCTCTCTCTCTCTTTATCAGTGCCCAGACTAATTGTATGGAAAACTTGGTACCTTTTTTATAAATTGTTAACTATGAGAACCTTCCCACGGCATTCTATTTAATAAATTAAATCGCATTTAGACAATTGCCTGTATTGAGTATGATTTGTAGGATTGCAGATAAATTTGTGAGTCAATATGAAATCTCGCAAGGAAATCTCGGCCCTCTGATCGATTACGATTTTGTTCATCTTCTAAAAGACACCGACTTATCTATTTAAAGAATGAAGCAAAAGAATGTTTATCTAGTTTCACAAAGTTTCATCCATACTCCCCTCAAACCATTTCTACAGTTCTTTTATTTAACAACTTATGTTTCAACTGTTACGTCTTAGATGTCACCTGTCACTTGTACAGTTAAATTTCAAATTACACGATTCGTAAATAATATCCAACCCCCACAGTATACTAGGTTCCATAAAATGTTGATACTGTGATTATGAGATTATGGGGTCGTTGTAAAGAGAATTAAAGCGCCGCAGCGTCAGATCATAGCTGCGAGTGGTGCGAGAATGCTTACTTCGCTTCGTAAGCAATGATTGCTACATTAAAGCTCTGGTACAAAGCGCTGATGGCATTTTATTCTATTTGCTGGTCTGTAAGAATCCGAAAGTTCTTGACCTCAATAATTCGGCTGCGCCACCGTTCCCATTTAATAAAGTGCTGATGATTTTTTGTTTGTTTCTCTTTTGGGATGCGTGGTCTTCAATACCAACCCTCACAGTCAATATCAGAGTACTCGTATTTTCTACCAACCACCTCTTCGCAGCACCTGGGGCCTTAGGGGGTCTGTGGGGGTGAAGATGTATTGCACCAGACACGGGCACGGATTCACGTTCTTCCCCACAACGTCACTGGATAAATAATATCAAAAACAAATCCATACACAAAGGAAAGAGCATGAGAAATTAGAAGGCACTAATTTAATTGAGTAGTTCGTTTTTTTCTCTTTATTTGTTAATATAATGGTTTCTTTTATTTTTACATTAAATTATCACTAGATTTAAATAGAAGGACTTGTATTGGCATTTACACAGGAAGTGATCACGACACAATGTAACTATTGTAAAAGTACGATTTGGCCAATAATACACAAGGAACTAAAAAACAGCGAGTATGTTGGATGGGGTTTCAGATACTTGCGGGCGGCGTGATCTAGCACTAACTCGAATTAGGGATGGAAATTTAGATTTCTGCTTTTGCACAACGATCGGCCGATGGTAATCGTGCTCTTTTGTGCATCCTTCAAGTCCCCACGCTCATCGAAGGGGATAAGTGCTCGCGTACTGGTTCGACGTCGATGGGCGTAAAAAGGATGAGGATATCAAAAGGAAAGTACAATAACCCAGGGTTGATCTGGCTTAGTGTGTGTGTATTAATGCAGCGTCTGATTGCTTGAATGAAGGCGGAACCACCACTTTTATTTAGTTTAATGCAAGGTAAAAATTAACTTAACATAAAAACCTTACAGACTATCTTAAAATCTAGAGTAGTGGTTCAGACGTTATTCAATTATTCAATCGAAAAAAAAGAAGAAGAAAACCAGGAAGTTGAAGATTACTGGGCGATAGGGGAAATAGGAAGCCAGGGAAGAGCGAGTGTATGTGGGGGTGGTGAACGTGGCCTTTGTGCAACAGTGGAGGGCATGTGTACGAACTGATAGTGGGGCGGGGGTTAGTGAGAACGGGGCGGGGGGGGGGGGGGGGTGTAGGGGAGAACTAGTTTGAGGGACGGCGAGGGAGAGAATTGCAGGGTAAGGGGGGGCGGATTTAGGACGGGTTTATTCTGAGACATCGTTTAAGAGCGGGAGTGGAGATGTTGAAATCGAAGGAGGTGGGGAAAGAGTTGGCCTGTCGTAGCATACGCGAGATGGGTTCATTAGCCCCGTAAGGAGTGTGATGAGCGGGCACGTAAAACAGTCGAGGGTTACGTACGTTACGGGGGTTTGTGTGCAATGTTAAAGAGGGAGAGCAAGCTTGGGCAATTGATTGAGCCAGTTCGATGACTTGTAGTCCTTTGTCATTAGTGGTCTCATACAAACTGTGGGAACCTGCATAGTGCCTGAAAACCGGCTCCCGACCTATTTTCGCATTCAAATCACCAGGAACGATTTTCACATCGCATCTTGGACAGGCATTGAGGGCCCGTTCGACGTTTCTCGTAGTATTCTTCTTTTTCGTCGTCAGGGGACATCGTTTCCGTGGTCGTCGTCGTGTATCCGATCCGTATCCGAGCTTGTTAAATTTTCCATAATAATTTATTTTTATGGGCACGGTTATTAGCCGTGCGCCAACCTTTCTCAGGATCACACTCATATAGTTTATGAAAATTCTTCAATTATTGATTTTTCATAATTTTTGCGGGTGGTAGAGTGGCCAACAATAAGGTACCTTTTTTAGACGGTCACATTACAAGGCGTATTAACAATTATTGTCACAAAATTTTTTAATAAAAAAATTCGTTTTGTACGTTGGATCATATTAAACAAGTGACAAATTTTGAATTCTTTATTTATATCCTTCTATGAGAAAAACTTTCGAAAAAATTACCATTTTTGAAGCTCTCAAGTGAGAACCTCCCTTTGACAGTTGAAAAGAAATAACAAACTTCATTTGAGATCACATTTAAAGAAGATCGACGTCCACTAGTAGATGCAATGTGATGATTCATGCAACGGGTGGTTACGCGAGACTGTGCTATCACCGCCAAACGCCAAACAACCGACAAATGTTTACAGCAAACTCGTACCTCTTTCAAGTGCATATCACAAGATGGCGCTAATGGAACGTATTCTCTTACCCTTCATATAAATTTATTCCCCAAGGTAATCAGAAATCCCACAGAACCATAGAAAGACATACATAAATAGACTTACATAAAAAAATCATGTACCATAAATAGACGGCATTTCTCTAGATGCAATTTGTCCCAATAATTATTGAACATCGCTAGTAACTTTTAAGAAATCAACGCTTGACATCGCTGATCTTAACTCGACTATTCAATACTTTATTGTTCATGGTAAAGTAATATGTATGTTTAACAAATCATTGACAAAAGCTTTTTAAAATTAATGATCCGTCATCTCAGTCACTAATTGATATCCCATTTCATTGAATTTTACGACAGTGACTACAGGTGCGGAAAACACTTTTCAAATTGAACAAACAAGTGAAGCGAAGTTCACAGCGAACAGAACCAAAGTGGCTACTTGAGTGGTTTCAAATCAGTTCATCTGAGAACACTTTCGGTGTACTTGACATTACAAAAGAATTAATCGTTCTACCTACAAGTCAAACCAGTTCCCTGAGCAAACAATACAAAAATTAATTTGGCACTTGCCCTTAAGCCCTAAAAATAACCAGGAAGCGTAAAAATGTGAAGATTATCGTCGACACTGAAAGGCAATTGATGTTCTCTGAAATGAATAACTGAAGCCATTTCGATTAGAATGCTTCCCAAGTGGGCGTTGAAGTGCACTCGGTCAGATAACTAAGCTAGATTTCACGAGGCCAACGGGATTAGACAGATATATTTTGAAGTAAGCTGACCTTCAGAGGTATAGTGAGTTCAAAAAGTCCTTCAGTCAAAATATTGAAAATGATTAAAGGCAAATGAGTTGGGGCAACCGTCGTGGGTTAAAGTTTTTATCTAAGATTTCACCTTGCAAACGAAAAACTTTGTATAAATGGCTGGTGAACCGCCTATTAATTAGGTGATGAAATTGATAGTGATTATTGGTGGTGAAAGTACCAAATATCCACTGTGTTAACGACGCACGGCGTTCTCTTTCCTGCGTGGGCATTAGTGAGCTCAGATCGTAGCTCAGACTTCACTCTCTCAGTTGTGTCGTTGACGAAGACTCGGAGCACTTTCACTGACGGTTCTCTCTCAACAAGTGCTGATCATGGGGGAAATTGAGGGGTATATCGTGCAAGACTTAATCTCTGGCGCGTTCCTCAATCTCCAGGAAAAGGAAACACCAACGATAGAGGCTCACAAGCGTAACCTCCACCTCTAATGGATAAGTATTCCCATTCGACGCGAAGGAATCGTGCAGGTGGCAACCTCTGAACATCAAAACCATAAGTACTTCGTAGGAGATTTCGAGATCGAGTAAGTGTACCTTGATGAGCACGTGCAGTTCATCTATGGTCAAGCTTCGTATCAATTTCGACCAACTTCAAGATCAATATCGCCCCCTCTAGTGAGCTACTGACGTCCTCAGTGCAGCAGGTGACTAAAGAACTTTACAACCTTGTAATTAATCTCCTTCAAGGAGCAAACCAGAAGGCTGTCATTTTCAGAGGTGTCGCGCATCTCCTAGCACACCACATTTTCTGAAAAAACGCGACGTAACGCGTGGTAAGTGTGTCAGTGACATCATAGACAAAGATGATGTACAAGAGGTCATTGATACACTCAAACAGAAAAACGCCATCCGATTCTAAACTCGAATGACCCCCCCGAAACGATAATGCAATTAATTGCATATTCCAAAACAATTAGCAGATATTACAAAAGCAATTAATTGCACATTTCGGAATAACCAGATATTACAAAAGCAATTAATTGCATATGCCAAAACGATTGCCAAATAACGCAAAGGCAATTAATTGCATATTCCGGAACAATTAACAAATCACGGAAAAGCAATTAATCGCATACGAAACACAAAAGAACTAATTGGGTCAGTTCGCAACTACGGATATTGAACTGTGACGCAAATCGATGAAGAAATATCGGCTGACGCCACAGTACAAAGCAGTTGCGAATTGAAGTTAAAATACGGAAATTAGGTCACTGCGAAATGTAATTGCATTATCGTCATCGGGAGGTGTTGACCCCGAGGTGTCGAGAAGAGGTGAAACCAAGTTAGGAAGTAGTCTGGGGTTGGTCATGAAAGTCGGTGTTTGGTCGTAAGAGTGGAGGTTGGACGTTAAGTCAAAAATAAAAATAAAAGTACGAAGTGGTTAGATCAAAGAATACGAAGTGAGTGTTACTTGATGTAAAATAGAAAAACTAAGCAAACTGGATAGATGAAGGAATTTGAAGAGAACGTTACTTGATGTAAATAGAAAAACTAAGCAAAGTGGATAGATCAAAGAATACGATGTGAATGTTACTTGATATAAATAGAAAAACTAAGCAAAGTGGATAGAACAAAGAATATGAAGTGAATGTTACTTGATATAAATAGAAAAATTAAGCAAAGTGGTTAGATCAAGGGATACGAAGTGAAAGTTACTTGATGTAAATATAAAAACTAACCAAAGTGGACAGATCAAGGAATACGAAGTGAATGGTACTTGATGTAAATATGAAAAACTGAGCAAAGTGGATATTAAACCGCTTCGAAAAGAAATTTGCGAATAGATTTCAAAAAGAAAGAAACAAACACTAGTTGTTACAAACAAAGAGCTAAGTAGAGTGCATACGAGGGTTGCCTCTTATGTTTCGGGATTTGGCAACCATACCACTAGAACAACGCAGAACAGTCAATTCTGAGTGGTACACAACCATTTGTTTGCCAGTTGTCTTTCAAGAAATCAGGAAAACCAACCGCCGAAGACGGATCACTCTTCACCACGACAATGCGAGCTCTCACACATCGGCTGCGACAACTGCATTTTTGAGCACCCAAAACATCGATTTGATGGGTCATCCGCCGTATAGTCCTGACTTGGCACCGAATGACTTCTTTTTATTCCCGTACATAAAAAACAAACTGAGAGGTCAATGTTTTTCGACACCTGAAGAAGCGGTTGCTGCATTCAGAATGCATGTGTTGGAGATACCTCAATCAGAGTAGCAAAAGTGCTTCGACAATGGGTTCAAAAGCATGCAAAAGTGTATAGATCTTCATGGGGAATATTTTGAAAAACAATAAAGTGATTTTCGATGATCAATATTTGTTTTTGTTCTCTAATCCCGAAATATAAAAGGCAACCCTCGTATTAAACCCTTGCTCAGAAAGAATTGTGAATGGACTTAAAGAAAAATAAAAATTAGTGTAAACTAAATAAAATAGAAAGACGAATGACTAGGAAAGTTAATGTAAACATAATATACAATAAAAAGTGACAATAAAGAAAGAGAACTACGAGTTTTGTTTCCGTGGTTTTTTCTATTTTGGAGTTAATGGAAGATTGGGTCGACTTTCCCCTCGAGACGTGATTCTCGGATTTCAAATAGAACCCGAAAACTATAACTCGCGTAACCAAACAGACCACATCCTCAAAGACAAAAGACACTACTCGAACATCGTTGCTGTAAAATCATATAGAGGAGATTGCGGCTCCTCTTCTAGTGATGGGCAAAATTAGGAGTCGGCTCGCAGCAAACCCAGATGTGCAGTCACGGGAGAAGAGCAATAAGTTCGAAATTGACTTAAAACACAGGGGTCTCACAAAACGGGAAGAAAACAAATTCTGCGTATTCGAGAACAAAGTTTTAAGTAGTATCTTTGGCGGTAAATGTGATGAAGAAGTAGGACAATGGAGGAAACTCCACAACCACGAATTGGAAGAACTATACCGCAAACCTACAATAGTGAGAGTAATCAGGTCTCGAAGACTATGATGGGCCGGACATGTGGCGAGAATGGGCAACGATAGGACCGTGCGTAGAATTCTTGACGGAAGGCCAACGGGAAAGAGACGGGTAGGACGGCCGCGATGGAGATGGGAGGACAATGTAAGGATTGACCTTGAGGAAAGGCCTGCGCACAGGACAGGGAGCGATGGCGGAGCAGAGTCGGCGAGGTCATGAACTTTCGGGTTCCTCTAGACCAATAAATAATAATAATATTAATAGTTTCTTGTGTCATAACTCAACGTAATCGAAACTGAGCTAATCGGTTATGACACAAGCTAACACCTCGGGTGTAGAGAGTAGAGAGTTATTTTAATTCGTAATTACGTGATGCATCCTGATCTTCGCTAGTTGCATCGTGTCACAAGATTTTCCCTGAGTTGGTGTCGGTTGACAATATTTTGTCGCAAAACTAGTCATAAACGTTTGTTACTCATTCCAAGAAAACGGAATATTTACGTTTGCGTCTATAATTTTTCACTGAACTGTAGAACTCACCTCTCCAGTTAAATCAAATCAGGGAGTCTTCTCACATGCACTCAACGCCGCCTCTCAACAATCTTTACTGCTAGCAATCGCTCGAGTCATCACTGAATGCTAACTCCAACGGAAGGTTGAAGTTGGTGCTCTGGTGGACTCTGGTGGCAAGGTAGACCTCATCATCGGGGCGGACCTCTGCCTCACCCACATTGCCACAATTCTCTTGAAGAGATATTCATCTTCACTCGCTAAACAACTGCGGAAATTCTTCTACTGGCCGCTTCCCAAATTGATGGAAGTCAGCAAACATTCATTCGATTCCCAAAAAGGGCGACAAATCGTGTCTCTCTTCTTATCGACCCATAGCACTAACTTCTATTCTCTCGAAGGTAATGGAATCACTGATTATTCATCAACATTCAAAATATCTGGAATCAAATTATAGCCTCAATGACCGTCAATGTGGCTTTCGTAGGAACAGGTCCACAGGAGATTGGATGGCGTACCTTACCGAAAAGTGAAGCCATTTCATCCACTACTTCGGTTAAAGGCAATTTTTGCACCGGATATTTCAAAAGCCTTCGACAGATCTTGGTATCCCTTTTATCAAAATTACATTCATATAGAGTGGTAAATTCCCTGATCCAATGGATAAGAGGCTATCCTTCTGGTCGTACAATCCAAGTCGTTCTTGATGGTGTCAAATTAGCTTCCCATCAAATTAATGCAGGTGTTCCCCACTGTTTGGTACTCTCACCCACTCCCTTCCTTATCTGTATAAATGATCTCTTCCATTACCCACAACCCAATTCACTCGTTTGCTGATGATAGCACATTGAACTTCTCATACTCATGTGAACATTCCTGGGAAAACTCTTCGGATGTCATTACCAATCAGCAGGTTATGCTTGATACATTGAATTCAGAACTCAACAAAATATATCAATAGGGATTATCTAACCGAGTAGAGTTGAATGCCTTAAAAACTCAGTGCTGTCTCCTGTTGTCAAAGGCCAACTCCAAAGTAAATATATTGTCGATGAACGGCACTTCCATCGACCAAGCCAATGAACAATCAATCCTCGGCAGTCGAATTAATTCGACTCTTAATTGGAATGACCACATATTTGAAGCTGCGAAAAGTGCAGCCAAATGTGTGGGGTTCCTTAAGAAATGCACAAAATACTTCACTCCATCCAACCTGGCCACTATTTAAAAGGCGTATATTCGTCCCAAGACTAATGACTTTGCCCGGAAAAAACAAATCATTATGGAAAAGTTAACAAGCCTCAGAGCTTGCTAAATAAGGCCAAGACCGGTTCCCGGTTGTAGTGCCGATGATGATGATGATGATATTCGTCCCAAATTGGAGATCAACTCCCATATTTGGTCGGGCGCATGCAAAACTGCTCTACATGTGCTTAATAGGATCAAGAACGGCCAGAGAAACTTATTGGGGACCCAGCTGTAAGTCAATCAATCTCGTCCTTAGAACATAGGTACATCGTATCATACCTATCTCTTTTCTCTAGGTATTATCACGATCGTTGCTCAACTGAACTTGCTCAATGTGTTCCACCTATTCAGACATTTCCCCACGATACCCGTCATCGAGTATCATCGTTGTGAGAATGCGCATTCTTTACCCGAACCACACTAATGTGGAATGCTCTACCTGATCATCTGTTTCCTTGTGATGTAATGTCCATGGATTTATGACCAATATACATCAATACCTGCTTTCTTTATCCACATCCTCTCCTTCTGCTCGCACCGTGCTCTGACATTTTAGGGTGCTTCAAAATTCCCTTTTGTGCGCGCGTCAGTGTAAAAAAATCCTCAAAGGGTTGAGGAATATTGAGTGCACCAGCCTTATCGCGCAGGTTACTCAATTAGAATGGGAGATAACATGTACAGCACCCTCCACAGCCGGTTCCAGTGTGACGACATCCTTTGTCAGCTACTATACAACCATGGATCGCGAGTAACGAACTTACAACTCCAACTCAGATCAACTGGTTGACTCTGCGACTGAAGTTCGCAACGCATCGCAGCGGATGGAGAAAGGTTTCGTCAGCGTCAATCCCATGAACCATTCAAGAGGTTTATGGAGCAATCCATGCTCATACTTAATCACCTGTGCGAACTGACCACCGGATACAGTTCAAGTGCGGCTGATCATCGTAAAGACGAGAGGCGATCACGGCGTACTGAGGGACTCACCTACTCGAAAGGATTTAGGCCTAACATGGAAAAGGGAGGAAACTCAACTTCATCGAGAATTAAAAATCATGTGTTACACCTCGCTTTACACCCCTTTCAATCATTTTAATTAATTTGATCCCAGCATCTTATATTCCATCATCCTATGATTCCATCTATATGATCAATCCTCAAAATATTTTGCATACAATGCAATACTCGCCTTTCCCACAAGCAATACAATGCATAGAATTAAATTTCGCATTCATTCAGAAGCAAAGCCTTCTCCATGGGCAATTAATTCATATCGCATACATTGCGATAATTACCCATCCATGCCCAAAGCCAATTATCATATATCAGTCATACACTTGACCCACTCCCTAAGGCCACTGCATTCTGCTTCGTATTACAAAAATCAAGCGTTCACCTGTCCACGGACCTACCCGGTCTCATTTTACAAATATATATGTTTACAAGTGTGATACACGATATACGATCACGGGCGGTGTAGTCAAAGGCTACCGACGACGAAATAATTGAGCGTCGGAAAGGTGCTAAGTTCGACGAAGTACCGAACACAGCAGTGAGGCACAATTAATCGTATGATACTATTGGCACACACGGGCAATGTCCTATAATTGGTTCTTCGTGTGAAACCAATTAAGTAATTGCTCAATTCATTGCCGTTGCAGTTTTAGCAGGGCAAATTAAACAATTAATGAATATTGCGACTATGACAGGCGAATAACCTCCGAATAGGTTACACGTTCCAGGTGAGGACAATGCATCATCTGCATTAACTTACCAATAATTGGGTATAAAAAGAGGTGTGAAAATGAGTTGCGGCGCAGAGTAAAGTAATAAACAAGAAGGCTGCGGCCATCGAAATTGTACAGCGGGTCTTCTTGTTTTTAAATAAAGTAAATTACTCTTGCTTTTGTAAAGTGTAAATAAACAAGAGATGGTTATTCCCAATTGAATAAAGTTAAAGTCACAAAGAAGGAAGAAGTCTTTTTATCCAACATGACATAGGATCAACTTAACACAAACAGGTGTTACATGGCCCGAAGGCCCAGAAGCCAGCCATCTGGAGAACAAACCCCCTTACGGACTGCCAAAGGAGCAACGCAACACAAACAGGTGAATATAACAAATTAATAACCTCGGAGGAGTATCCCCCCAGAGATAACATAAAATAATAAATGTTAATACCTGGGGTTACGCTCAGGTGTTACACATGGCTTCATGAGCTAAACTCAGAAACTCAACCTCAGTGAGAAATGGCATCGGAAGGCGACATCTTCAATACACCATTCCGCGGTTGATGATGCTCCGACTCGAAGGCCACAAAAATGTAACTCAATGAGAGAAAATGAATCCTTATTTGTGGGTAATTGAAATTGTTTGCCTGAATAACGCTGGAGGCGCTGTAGCGAGTCATGGGAAAAGAAAGGCGAAAGAAATCTGTTCAACAAACTAAAAGGTTCGAAACACTGGTGTAGGTTTCCACACGAATGGAATGTTGACGAAAAGTGTGATTAGCGAGGTGTTTGATAACATCTGAGGTCGCTGACTTGCAATCGCACCAGAAGCTGGTAGCAAATACGACTTTATAAAGCTGATAAGAATGTCATCGGTTTGGTGAGAGATAATTCATCGTCGGCCATCGTTACCAAGTGACACTCGGATGGATGGAGTTTTTTTTTACACTAACGGGCCCATAAGGAGGTTCTGGAGAACCCTTAAAGTAAGTCACTAACGACTTTTAAAAATTAAAGTTCGAGGCTCCTAGGCTTTCGATTTATTTCAAAATCATAAGAGGACACTCTTTGAATATATTTCGTTAACAATATTCAAACTGAAAGTCAAGGGGAGAGGAATGTCTATTATTGTATTCTTTATTCCATATCTATAACGTTCATGACAAAATTCATCTCATTATTCAGCATTTCAATGAATAAGAGCACAATCGGTCTACAAAATTATAATTTTTTATTAATTTAATGCATTTCCCCATAATGAGAGACCCGTCGAAAGTAGACACATTTCTCATAGGTTTTTCACAATGCCCTAAAATTTATTTGGTAACCACAAGGGCACACCTCCACCAGTTCTAAGGACACACTTATAATAAATTAATTATTTGTTGCGGCAATAGGCTTCAAAAACCTGACGGTATCTAAAAATAGTTCCATAATAGGTATAGTTGAGTTTTCGACCTCAATCTATAAATTGCTACCAAAATTCGTTGGCCTCTGCGGCCGTAGGCGTATTTTAAGTATACACAAATTATTGGTTGTTCTGAGTCAGATCACTTTTTTTAACAATTAATATATATATTATTTTAAATAAATCTAAGAAACCATTTTTTTAAAGAATATAACGCTGGCTTATCTTTGTTACACACTGCGAAAAGTAGATCTATCATTGCTACTCCATTAAAAGGGGTCCAAAAACTCATTTAAGATCATGCAAATATTGAATCCTCTTATCAGAAAGACACACAACAAAGACGGTCAACATTTAACTGTGTTGGATGCAGATAATGTTTGAAACATACATTTCTTCCACCATTTGCTGCTGCCAAATGTGATGTCCTCATATGAACCCGCATCTAAAGAAGCACACATCATTTTTATCCTTGAATTTTCCGGTCAGGCATTCAAAGGAAGCAAACAAGCCCAAGCAAATCCTGTGGATTTATGTTAAAGCTCTGCATTCACGTTACCGCCACACTTTACCCAACTCACTTAAGTGTAATTTCGCTTTGAAATCCTTAAAAATTCTCATAACGTCCTTCTGGTTCACGGGTGTGCGTTTGTTTTGTTTGCCTTTTTCCTCTTTATTATTTTTTTAATTTTTTGTTTTTTTTTTAAATTTAAATTTAAATTTCGAAGTCGATAAAAAAGTACTTTTACAGAAATGATTTAGGAAGTAACATCGTTACACCTGTTTATCTATTCAGAGGTTTAACAGCGACACCGATAAGTTGTATGTACAAGTACTTAACAAACGAAAAAGGTAAATAAAACAAGTTAACAAAAACAAAACACGCAAAGTTCGTCGTTTTACATTATCGAACAGTTTTCAACGAAATTTCGTAGTCGACTAATTGGACAAGTGTTTCGACACCTCCGGCCTTTCGGAGCTCTTGTGAAAAGCTCTTGATTTTCATTACTAATAGTCATTTTGTTCTTGTGTCGGTTTTTTTCTGTGCAAAAATAAATTTGCTTTTACAATGTGTGCTGCAGGGGAGAGTGCTATTGGGAAATAAATCAACAAAAGAACAAACTAGAAGATTAAACTTCTATTAGCTTAGGGAATACGATTACGCATACGAACACTTAATTTTGAATGTTTGCGTTCGAAATGAAAGCAAAGATAACTGTCACAATGCAGCTGTTGTTGGGGATTTTGATTAAATTCACAGTAGCTTGGAGAGCTTTTATTATAAGGTTTTTGAATCGTAAGAAGGCTGCGATCATTATATTCATGATTTCCTCAGGTTGTTCTGGGTTTCATGTTAGGTATGTTAATGTGACTGATCTAGTGAGCTGCTGCAGTTGTTAGTGCGAAGAAACTGGCAAAAAACATGAAAACACACTCATCGAATTTTACATTATACTTGAAATATAAGGCGGACAAATCACAGCGACCATCGGAACGAAACAAAACCTCTAATAAATGCTCACACTTACGAATGAGCTATATTTTACGTACATCTGTTCGATATCTTGGCCATATATGTCGCCTTTATATGTATAAAACCATGATACCTTTCGTAGTCACTACACAGCGCGGACAGAAGACTGAGGAAAGAAGTGTTAATACCCAGCCTGGAAATCGTAACTTCTGGGAACACATGTATAGTTCAAGTAAGGAATGATATTCCATTCCAGTCTGTTTGTCTGAAAATGACTCGTACTGAGAACCGGTGCATATACGCCTTGACGGTTTTCGCAGGCGAATATTCACAAAGGAGAAAAAATATCCCGAGTTCACTATTGTTAAACGGTTCCGTTAAACAGCACCATACCGTTGTTACCGGGTCCCCATTCATCTCCGATTGGTTAATTTTTGTTTACACTAAAGCGTCCACAAAAGGTTTTGGAAGTACCCTTAAATGTCAGAGCACAGTACGAGTAGAAGGAACCAACCCACAATTTCAACCTAATTTCGACCGCCTACAGCGCGTCACATTATCCCCTATCCCACCGTCTAGCTATTTTACCTGTAAAAGAAAGCATAGCTGAATTTGTGGGGTTCAAGTAGGTGCCAAGACACTGGCACTTGGTTCACTTTAATCCCCGACACGTCACTGAACAAATAGCACTCCGAAACGTAACCAACGAGGGAGGAAAGAAAATAAACACGAACTGTTATAGATTGAAATGGTTTTGTTTTTATTATATTTTTCCAATTTGGCTTGAGTTACAGTTGTTCTTTTAAATTGTTAATGAATTCATTCGCTTTTGCTTGGGTTTGTCTTTTTGATTATCACTTTATTTTGCGTATTTCCATGCAATGGAAATTCAGCAACACTTATCGAGGTAAGTTAGCTTAACTAGTTTCTGTCCTTTTGTTGATTTGATTAATGATTTTATTTTGTTTTGATGATGAAAATAGTGTGATGTCAAAAAGGAGACTTCGTTAAAGAAAAACACGACACAGCTCTGTACAACCACTTGTTGGCCACTCTCGACTCACTTTAGTACACTTCGTGTGTGCGCGCTTCAGAGATTGATACTCGACTTATAACGTGGCGTGATTTGCCGCTGTTATGGTTGGGTGAAGACAAATTGAAAAAGGGATGAAGATGGGTAATTTTATTTTTGCACACAGGACAACCAATCTCTCATTGCCACGCCCGTCGATGTGTGGTGAATACATCGGTTAATTCGATAGTCGACGAACATGGTAGAATGAGAGAACAGACACACAATGTACTATGATCTCTGGGGTGGGTTTGCAACATCTGAGAATGACCTACTGCCCTAGTGTTACGGCTGTGGTGATCTCAGAGTGCGTTGAACCGTATGGAGACAGAATTATGGAGAAAAGGAACTGTGGTCGGTGCTATTCACCCGCGAAAAGAGACCATTGATCCCAAGCGAATGGATGACCTACGGAAAAGCCGAAGTGACGCCAAATTGGCTAGGGTAATTTATCATGAGAACTAATTAGATAATTCGATAAATTCCCCAGCGGTTGCATGAGTATGTAACAGTGTAGTCTGCTTTGACTTGTTGTTGCTAACCGACATGATGTGATTTCCTATAGAAATCTTACGGGCTAGCAAAAATGGAGTTGCCGTGTGGCAAAAAGGTAGCTAAACTCAATTATGCATTATCAGCATAGCATAATGAGTTTAGCTATGCGTCCTCTGGGAAATCAATGATTCTCAGGTGAATATCAACGGTGGGATAGGGGTTAGTATGACACGTTGAAAGCGGTCGAATTAAGGCGGAAATTGACGTTGGAATTGTGGGTTGGTTCTCCATGTAATATAGAGAACCCCCACAAATTCATTATTCTATGCAGGTAATGCATAATTGAATTCAGCTACCTTTTTTGCCATACGGCAACTCTATATCATTAACCCTATGAGTTTTCTACCGGAAATCTCAACGTCATATTGGTTAGCAACAACTAAATCTAACCAATCGACGCTGTCGCATCATAGCAAAACCGCTGGGGTTATTTCAGCGTCTTTGAGTCTGGTTCTCACGCTGATTATTTCCCAAGCACCAGCGGCGTCGTATTCACTTTCACCAGACACTCCATTCGCTGGCGATCAATTATCTCTTTTTACAGGTGAGTAGCAAAATACCATTTCCCTCTCCTTCTTATTTATATCTTCCCATAGTTCAATCCTCGGGCTCCTCGATAGTATAGTGGTTAGTATACCCGCCTGTCACCCGGGAGGCCGGGGTTCGATTCCCCGTCGGGGAGCCCCTGGCGCAAGACTAATGACCTTGCCCAGAAAAAATAAATCATTATGGAAAATTTAACAAGCCCCAGGACTTGCTAAATAAGGCCAAGACCGGTTCCTGGTTGTAGTGCCGATGATGATGATGATGATGATAGTTCAATCCACTCTGAGATCACCACATTCACTGAATTAGCTCAGGGGCTCTCCTCAGAGTTGCATTGGTACATGCACATAAAAACCAAATCCACCACGCCGCACCGGAGTCGATCTTGATTACTCAAACGGTATACACGCAAGTCAGGAGTCGTGTCATTTGTAACTGCACAGAGTTGAATGTCATTCCCGAGGAATCCGCACACACACGCGAGCTGAGTCGATTATAATTAAAAATTCATTTTCCGTCATTCGGGCCGATTGTTGCTACCACAGTGAAATTGCAATCATTTTCTTTAAGACTGAAAACACAGCCAAACAGGAGTAATAAACTTTCGTAGTGCCTAATTTGTAAAATATAGATAAGTGTATATACTTAGAATAAAATCGGAAAGCAGTTACCTTTTTGAAAATAAATTAGTGGAATTAAAGAAACGTTGTCAAACACGAATAATAAACTTTCGTAGTGCCTAATTTGTAAAATATATATATATATATATATATATATATATATATATATATATATATATATATATATATATATATATATATATATATATATATATATATATATATATATATATAAGTGTATAAACTTAAAATAGAATCGGAAAGCAGATACCTTTTGAAAATAAATCAGTGGAATTAAAGAAGCATTTGAATTAATAAAAAAGAAAAACATTTATACTGAGAATATCAACAGTGCGTTTCATTGTTTCACCTTGTAGCATCTCTAACAGATACACACACAATACACAACCAAATAGTGAAGAACACCGAACGAAAATCGAATAAGAAAATGCATCAGAGCCGTATACCATAGCGATAACATAACAATTCACACCAGTGGAATATACTTGAGTTTAAAAATCGAATTCTAAACTCGGCCAGTAGCCTTATGTGTCACGCTTTTGTTCAATTGTTGGTGATTCTAACTGTCATAACGTCAGTTCGAATCACGCGTTCTTCACTATCATTCCAAACGCTATAACCTTATTGGAGTCTGTATTCGGAAGACTAATTAAATTTTTTATTCAGCGACGCATGGCGGATTTGAAGTGAACCAAGTGCCCGTGTCTTGGCCCATCAACTACAACCCCCACAGAGCCACTGGATAAGGAAAGGAGATGTCGATGTACATTGATCTTAAATGACTGGACAATACAACGACGAGAAAACATATGATCAGGCAGAGCATTCCACATTTGTGTGGTTCGGCTAAAGAATGACGCTTTATGTTTATTTGTGCGTCTGAAGCTGACTTTAAACGTGAACTGCTGCGTATCCTCAGACTGATGGCTATCTCGGGAAAAGGTGTGGAGAAAAGGAACACATTCAAAAAATTCATTTGAGAAACGATCGTGATAATCGCGGATGAATCAAATATATACGGTAATGTATTTTTATACATTTATTGAATAAAGTTTCAGACTGACTATACTATCAACATTTTTCAATATAGTCTCCTGCGTGATCTACACACTTTTGCCACCGGTTTGGAAGATTTAATATCCCTTGTTCGTAGAAAAAGTTACGGCGAGTTGTTAGCCAATTGCGCAAGTGATCCTCGACTTCTTCAATACTTTCAAATGTTTTTCCTCCAAGTGATTCATTCAAGGGCGCGAACAAAAAATAGTCACAGGGAGGCAAGTCTGGGTGTTGCAGCACTAAGCAGCAACAGCCAACAATAACGATCAGATGAATCGGTTTATCAAACGATAAACTTCAAAAATCAAGTCATTGCCATCAGAATACTCCAAACTCACCTCGTCGCAGTCAGTACCACCAGAAGGCATGCAACAGAGATCGGTCGCAGGTTACCGTTTGTGCTTAGGTGTTTCCCTGATATTCGAATGCACTCAAAATGACGTAACCTCCTAAGCAGCGGCAATTCACAAAGCACTGGTTCTATAGAACAGTTCATTTGCCTATGAAAAATACCTGTTCTGTAATCTGGTGCGTTTTGGTCGGCGAAATCTGCTGTTTCAACGAAAAAAAACGGAGAAAAAAAAAAACGGTTCGAGACTGCCTATAGAAAGGGGCACTAGTATATAATGAGTTAATTGGCGCTTTGTGTTTGTAATGAAATCAGTTGTTCTGGACTTAAATTTTTAACTTTCGGTTTACCATTGTCTCCTTGTTCAGATGGCCTTCAGCCTCATAAATATAAATGTGATCATTGAATTTAAGTTAAATAGAAATATATGTGAATTGAATTTCATTTGAAGGCAAAAGGAGCCAACAATAAAAATCCAGTGCGGTTACAGACAAACCCTCTTTTTGTTAGTTTTTTGTTTTGTGATTTTTTGGTCAAGTGAACGATCACGGGACCATTCAAATTCGGCTGTGTCCGTAGTGTTACGTGCCACCACCATCATTTGATAATTTGTAATTATAATATAATTTTGTTTTAATTTAGTCTGATGGTAAGGTGGTGGAAGAGTTGCGCGATCCACAAGTGAGTGTTCGAACACGCCCCGATTCAAGTGTGGATCGTGGGCGAGTTCGAATTCGGTTTTCGAAGTGGACGTCGATGAGCGGGAGAGAGACAGGAAGATGTTTTGAATTCGGTGATTCTGATTCCGTTTTGTTGTCGATTCGGGGACATACTGTGTTTTTTGGATCCCGTTGAGAGTTGAGTGGCAGCCAACAGGAAAAATAAAAAGCCCCGTTCCTTGTATTAAAAAGTAAAAAAAGTCAAGTTCGAAAATAAAACAAGAATAAAGAAAAGAAATGATAATTTATGAGGAGGACCGGTGAATAATGAACAGTTTTTTTTTTTCGTAATCAGCGTAGCATAGTAATGTTAATTTAAAAATGTAAAAGCGAGTTAAATGTTAAAGGGGATGAAATAATGTTAATTTAAATGCTGAAACCGGTTAAGTTATGCAATGAAATGTATCAGTGTTGAATAGAATATTGGAGCCAGCTGTATGTTAAAATAAACTGTGGTAACCCAAAGATCTGTGAGGAACAAAAGGAGTTTTATTTTCCCCTGACCAGTGTTGTTCCCGTGGAACGAGTAGAATTGATATTGGCAGATTCGGCATCAACGGTCCTGATATCTGGGGGACGATTCCCTGCCTATCGACCTGAATGCGAGCTGGGAAGGTTGAATATAACGAGCCTCCTGAAACGACAGGTAAGCGCTTATTTATATATTTATAACAAATATTCTGTGGTGGGAGAAAAACACCACAGTAGCGACACTGGGTTATAAGGGGGTTTCCCAGCCCATTTTTCCCCATGTATTCCTTTTTAAGGACGCGGTTTTTTGTCTTGTTTTTTCTTTTATATCCACATTTATTTAACAGTTCAATTACATAGTTTAATTAAGACTAAATTTCAACTTCTATTTTACGAAAATCAGTCTTACTCTTCGCAAGCACTCTAAATTATACATTATCATTTTTCATATGCCTTTCGGCGTACAAGAACTGTTTTTATAACATGTCACGATAATTGATATGTTTTCTTTTTAAAATTTAATAAATTTTTTTCTACATGTATTATTAAAAAAAAGATTTTTTTAATTACATATATTGATTTTACATTTTACATTTTATGTTGACAAGCAAAATAAAAAATAAAAAAATGAAACAAAATGGACAAACATAAACAAGGAATACAAATAAAAATAAAAAAATGAAACAAAACGGACAAACATAAACAAGGAATAAAAATAAAAATAAAAAAATTAAAAATTAATATTAAATCAAAACCAAAGGTAAAAAAAAATTAATTGGGAATTTGGGGATAGGGGGAAGGAAAGCGGTGCGCCTGAGAGGCGTGCTATGTTTGGGGACGTGTAGTCCTTTCTTCATCACTGATCCACCACCAGTTGGGATGGGATCGATCTTTTATTGATTTATCTCTGTCACCGATCACCATACTAAAACGCAGACGATCTGGAAAATTATAGATATCGTTATCGTGGAGAATTCGTTATCCCTGGCGCCACGAAAAGCGTGGTAAATAATAGGGATTCCACGTTTGTCTTGGATACGTCCTTGTTTATCTAAGAAAGGGAACGTTTCTGGGGGAATGAACCCATTCTGGATAGTGCTCTCCATATACATATCATTGGGATAGAATGCTCCCTTTATGAGATCATTTTCACTGCACACTGCCTTTGTTGTGTGACCACGAATAATCTTGATAATGAAGTTATCTATTCTGTTTAGTCCTGATTTGTCATACAAGACTTTATTGGGATAATATTTCTTATACTGCGTCTCTGGGGTTCTATACATGGCGAGGCAGGAACGCAAACACTGCCTCTCGAACACCCGAAACTTCTCCATCTAAAATGGGGATATGTTGTAGCATACCGGGCAGGCATACACCAATATTGGTCGGATAAATGCTGAGTATAAAATTATTTTCACCTTGGGGTTGAGAAGACTACTACGGAAGAGACTCCGTGTCATTGCATATGCGTTTTTAGCTGCTCTAAGAGCAGCTGCTGTATGCTTATCAAAGTAAAGATACTGATCAAGCCAGATTCCAAGGTATCTGACTACAGTTTTTACTTGTAGAGGAAGATTATAACTTCCTGGAATAGAAAATGTTTTCCAATTCCGTTTTGTATCCCTTGATGCACTGACACCAAACTTTTCTCCAGTATAAGGACGCGGTATGAGGGCTGGCGCTGTCACGAAGAAGAATGACATCTCGAATGGGCATACCCCGTCTTTTGTATCGATATGCGGCTTTTGCCGACTATCACAAGTGACAGTAGTAAGTTGCCATTGTAAGACTCTATTTGTTCACTATATATAGTATATGTATCTATATTAATGGTGTGCCCACAAGGCTGCCACCGTTACTTCCTTTAATTTCGGTAGTGGGTGTTTTGTGCCACTGTGCATCCCTCTCTAGTCTTTCCTGTAGGATTTGCAGATGTTGATTTAGAAACTTCGCCAGATGAACACCAACAAGTTACTGTTCCTTATTTGAAAAGGTACTTATTTTGAAATATTTGTCTCAATAAAAATACCCAACTGTGTTTTTCGCCTTCTTACTTCTTTTATTTTAACACTTTCACATTTGTAATAGGTTGCTTTTTTCTTTCGTTTATAGTAAAATAATCAATTGTTTTATTATCAAACTTTTTCACTTGCATTTATTTTACTAATAAGTAGTTTCCTCTTTTATATTTATAATAAATTAATCAATTGGGCTATTATCGACCTTTTCATTTATTTTCATACACGACAAGCACGACTGCCATTCTTACAAATTCACACAGACGACTATCAAACAGGTGACCAACAACGAATACAACAACCGACGAACAAAAACTTTGTTCGTTTGCTCTCGACTGACTTCTTGCCCACTCCTACTCAACAACAAGTACTATCTCGATGATCGGCCATTTCCAATCGCACACTCATCCTTATTTTTTTGTTTTTGTTTGTTATTAAAAAAAAAAAAAATTATAATAATAATAATAATAATAATAATAATAATAATAATAATAATAATAATAATAATAATAATAATAATAATAATAATAATAATAAAAAAAAATTGTAATAATAATGTATACATATAGATGTAAACGAGGAGCCCCTCTAATATATGACCTATATATATAAGAAACAAAAAAAAAAAATAGATGTACGCCGAAAGAAGAAAGAAAAAGGATGTAATGTGTAATTTAGAGAGCTCGCATAGAGCCAGAAGTTAATTTAAGGACTGTGATTGTAGAGAGGGGTTTAACACACACCCCTAATATTATACATGTATAAAGAATTAGGAAAATAAATGTGGTTTAAAAACTAAAAAAAAAAGGAAAACCCATCCTTATTTTCGCATGTTCCCGCTCATTAAGGTGAATAAACTCTTGAGAATTTACTCAACAGTCAATGAACCCAGGGAGAATGGGAAAATTGCTAAGGAGGGCATGGCGATTAAGGGTTGATTTAGTTCCGCTTGCAACGCAAAGCGAAACCAGAAGGGTGACCGGGTGGCCCTGTTTGGTGGTTGGATTGCTCTCAGAGTGCAGAACCAAAAGTGCACTCCGAGAAGGGGAAATGGAGAGCGTTGAAAAGTATACTCATGCATACGTTTCACTTGACATTGATTTTGTTCCCAAGCGAATGCTTGTACACTATGGTACAGGAAAGAGGGGATACCGCATGTCATCTTCTTTTGCATGGGAATTAGCAAAAGGAATTAATGATATACGAAACTGCTTCGCTATGTAGAAACAGTGTCGTCTACGCATATTTTGCTGTCACTAACCAGCATGGAAGTTTTAATTTCAGGTGGGGAAATCTTACGTGGGAGACTCGAGGAATGGCGTTTTTTAGGCCAACAAAGAATGCGAATCAGTTTAATGTTTCCGCAGCAAATCCATCATCTCATCCAACTAGCATGGTTTCCTTTCGGGTAGGTCGACCACCAGCAATCTAGTTGAATTCTCATTCCACGATCTTCGTGCCTTAGAGAATGTCAACGAAGTCGATGTAATCACAACCGATTTCAGCATGGCCTTCGACAAAATTTCCCACAATCTCATCCTCTTTAAGCTATCCTCCCTTGGCTTCGAACCTCTACTGATTAAGTGGATTTTTCTTATCTCAACGATCAAACCTACGGTGTCAGATTTAGACCCACCCTCTCCAATTCATCTTCGCACGTTAGGGGTTTCCCAGGGCAGTCATCATGGACTTCTCCTATTCATTCTTACTATTAATGATATATACTCCAATATCAAGCACTCCTCCATCTCTATACGCTAACGACACTAAACTCTTCAAGATGACCCGCTCTTCTCTTGACTCCTCACTTCCCCAAATGGATCTCGGCAGCTTTTCAACTTGGGGCCAAAACAACTGCCTCGAACTAAATACTACCAAATGTCACTCAATCACCTTCTTCCGTAAACGGTAATGTAATTTGATCACACATTAACGTACACAATTCGGATTGGTTGCACATTCTAGCAGGAACCGCGAGGATGGGAGGCTAGCGGAGATGTTCGCTGTTGCCCGCAATTTGGCCAAGTGCCGGAAAGCCGAGGTGATTGAGCTGGTTATGCAAACACCATGGATCTGTTTTTGATATCCGAGCCGAGTTTTTATACCGGGGAAGTGGCTGCGCCACTGTGAAAATCCGATCACTGCTCGGTATCGGTTGCGCAGCAACTTGCATTTCGAACGAATAACCGTCCTAAGCAGCTTCGCTATGTATGGAGGCATGGGGCTGCCAACTGGGACGATTTGAGAAATTTCTTCGCACCCTTTTCATGGTCGGAGGTGTGTTTTAGAGACTCTGACGTTAACGCATGTACGGTATCGGTCACAGAGATTATTCTTCTCGGAATGAAGATTTACATTCCGCATTCCGTCAAACGAAATTCATCTGATAAGCTTTCGTTTTCCAAAAAATGCGAGCAAATTACAGCGGCAAAAAATAGAGCTTTTAAGCAGTGTTATTCCAACTTCACCTAGATCAACAGAACGAAATTTGTTAGAATCAGAAATGTGTGAAACCAGGCGCTTGATACCGCGAAGAAGGGATACAATGACAGAGTGAACAATAAACTCTTTGGGTGCCCAGCTGGTTCGCATCCCTTCTGGTAAATGGCAAGGATTGTGAGCAATAACTTCGTTTCGTTTTTTTCCGTTAATGACGGACAACGGGACGCTACTCACGAATTCAAAAGATAAATCTAATGTTTCTTTTTTTTTTCTATTTTTTTTGTAAGCAATGATATTTTGAGGGGATGGGAGCGTACATTCAGGGCAAAGTCACTGATTACTTTCGACCCGGCGAAGGTCAGGACGATTCTTGTCGCTGTTCAATCCAAGTTGACCTGCAGTCGCCACGTGACACCCCTGGATAGCTACTTTGGCACCCGCCAAGTACTGAACCAATCCATGCAGCGACATCCTGAGAAGGTTGGCGCAAGGCTAATAACCTCGCCCATAAAAACAATCTATTATGGAAAATTCAACAAGCCTCGGATATAGACCGGATACATGACGACGACCACGGAAACGAAAATGGCTAAACGATTTGAGAATTTTCTCTTGGAACGTTCGCTCTCTATACAGAACTCGACCTGCACAGCAGCTGGCCGATGCCATGTCCGAATATAAGGCTGACATACCACCATTGCAAGAAATAAGATGGGCGGGGAGTGGTGTTATTCAAAGGAACGAGTATGACATTTATTACAGCTGTCATGCAAAACACCAAGTGCTCGGGGCTTTCTAGTTAGCTAAAAACTGAAGCCTGCCATTGTCGGCTTTAATGCAATAAACGAAAGGCTATGCACTCTTCGCGTGTGAGACAAGTTTAAGAACATAAGCTTCATAAACGTCCACGGACCTACAGGAGCCCCCTCACGATGAAAAAGAAAAATTCTACGAGAACGTCGAACGGGCCCTCAATGCCTGCCCAAGTTCGATGTGAAAATCGTTCTTGGTGATTTGAATGCGAAAATAGGTCGGAAACCGGTTTCCAGGCACTACACAGGTTCTCATAGTTTGCATGAGAACACTGATGACAACGGACTAGGAATCATCGAACTGGCAGCATCAAAGAACTTGGTCGTTGCGAGAACCAGGTTTTCGCGTAAAGATATCCACAAAGCCAGCTGGGTATCACCTGATGGAGCCACTCGCAATCAAATTGACGACGTGTTGATAGATCGCCGCCACTCCTCGAGTCAGATGACGGCACGAATGTCCCGGGGTGACAACGTCGACTCGGGTCATTATCTTGTTGGTATAGACTTCCGAGCGCGGATTGCCTTACGGAAAGGTATTGCATCCACGGATCTGGTTCAAATGAACGTGGATGCCTTGCGCAATGTGACACCGGTAACACCTTTGGTCATGCGTTACTACTCGCCCTCGAAGATTTCGATGGACGAAGAGTAAGTCCTGTGTGCAGAATGCCGGACGTAGAAGAGCAATGGACGCGCCTTAAGAATACTGTCATTAGTACTGCCAACTCCATCTTAGGCAGTAGTCGTAGAGATCGGAACGTAAGAATGATGCATACCGGGCGAAACGCAGTCCCATAGGACACGGGTACGTGAAGAGGAATACAAAGAGCTCAGAAGATCTGAAAAAATACTCCACAGATATAAGAAAAGTGTCTGAAAAAAAAAACACGTCTGTGAAATCGCGTAAAGCAGAGAGCGGGGTCCGCACCAGGCTCGGGAGTTCTACCAAACGAACCGCAGCATGATGCAGTACACACCACGCTGCATTTACTGCAGGGATAAAGAGGGTGATCTGATCACTGATCCTGAAGGCATTCTGGAGCTATGGTAAGTACACTTCAATGAATTGCTAAATGGATAGCTCACAGAAGATTTGGAGGCTCCACCAATGCAGGATCAAGACCAAATTCTGCCGCTACCAAGCATTGAGGAAACATTAAAAGCCATAAGACACCTGAAATCAAATAAAGCCCCGGAGCTCATGGAATACCAGATGAGCTGATCAAACAAGGAACGACAGCGTTACATCACGCAATTCATGAGATGGTGGTGCGTGTATAGGAGCAGGAGGAGATGCCGGAAAATTACCATCGCGGAATAATTTGTCGCATACATAAGAAAGGAGATATCACAGTATGCAGCAACTATAAAGGCATGACATTGCTGAGTACCGCCTATAAGATACTCACCACTATCCTACAAGATCGGATAGCCCAATTAACTAAAGTCATCATTGGTCAATATCAGTGTGGCTTCATCCCAGGCAAATCAGCGATTGATCAGATACCTTAGGCAGGCGATGGAAAAATGTCTGGAATTTAAGATTCCATTATATCATCTATTTATAGAGTTTAAGGTTTTGGTGGATGTTTGTCTTGGTCGAAGTCACGAGAGTGTTTCGCCGAACACTGTCCACTAGAAGAAAACACCACGGAGCGAACACAACAAAAGAATTGAGACACAAACATGTTTTTTCTGTATAAATCTGTTTTTATTTTAACTTTGCTTTTGTTTTTTTTTTTACTGCACGAACTATTCCTGGTTGACAAAACGGCGTGTCTGTGACACGATTACAATACTAATGTTAAGGTTCTGTATATAAAAAAAAAACAAAGAACTCACACACACTTCACGAATTGTTCTTGCACTCCCGGGTTATCTATATACTGGATAATACGACGCGAAGATTTTACTCTGTTCTATCGATTCCTCTGGTTACATTTTACTTTTTCAACGCTCACGCGACCTTCGATGGTTGATCTTCATACGTCAAACCTCCTCCTTTTGCTTCTCTAAATCGACTGTCTTAGGACAAAGGTTTCTATTTCCTCCTCTGTAAAAAAAGAACTTCTCATCTCACTTTTGTGTTCCCATCATCTTATCTGTATCTTCTCTTCAAGAGAAAATTTACATTTTGGTTTTCAATTCCAACTTCTTATCGGAATCTTGTTTCGAAGGATCAAGCGTACCGCCACTTCTTTCTCGATCCTATCATGGGCTTTGTTTGCGTTACCCATCTGGCTTACAACAAGAGTTTTTGTGTGCTACAGATAGGTAACAAAGGAACCGTGGGATTTGGTTTGTAGATCGCATTTCCCAGTCATAAACATCTAGCGTGGGATAGGCGTTACGATGTTTATGACTGCAAGAATTGTTGGTCGGCGGGCGAATCGCTAGGCCTTTGCTTGCGCATGTGCGCTTGTCGGTTGGGATCTTGCGAGGAATTTAGGGTGCTAATTGCTATTAGCTACATGAGAAGATTATTCTGTTTGTTTTCAGAAAAATGCGTTTAATGGATGAATCGAATGGATGCATTGGAAGGATGCATTGAATTGATCTTTACTATTGAATTCTATGTTGGGGTATTTGGTATGTTACCTTTGTTTCAGGCGGAAGGAAGGACTTTGAGGAACGTGTCTGTGGGCACGTGTAATGGGTATAGGGGAGTATGTTCCTTGGTGGCACGACGAAATCTCAACCTATAGTGGCTTGTGTGGTTCGTAGAACAGCCAGAAGGTTGCATACGACTGCATTGCATGGGTAGAACTATATAATGCCATGAGAGTGTTCGAAATTCCAAACAAATTGATACGAGTTTGTAGGTTGACCATGACCAACGTAACTAGTCAAGTAAAAATAGCGGGATTGCTGTCCAAACCAACAAACATCTTTACTGGACTCCCGAGGTCTGGCCTGCTTCCTTTTTAACCTGGCGTTGGAGAAAGCATTCCGTGACTCTGGCGTTCCAACTAGAAGGCCTATTGTCACCAAGCCCAGCCAGATACTTGCCTACGCAGATGACATCGACATAATCGGTAGATCCGAATCGGCTGTACAGGACTCCTTCACCCAGATGGAGCAGGCGGCACAAAAACTGGCACTGCACATTAATGAGGGAACAACGAAGTACATGGTGGCAGCTTTTGCGAAGAGAAGACCTAACGTTGGTCAAACTATCAGGGTAGTGGAGCACGTATTTAAAGTAATGCAATCCTTTAACTACCTTGGGTCAATAGTATCAGCCGCTAACAATATGGAGGAAGAAATACGCGAACAGCTGATCAAATCCAACAGATCCTACTATGGTCTATCAAGGATCTTTAAATACCGAAATTTATTCAGAACATCCAAGCTACAAGACCATGGTCTTACTAGTACTCATTTTATTGAGGCCTGGGTGCTCAATAAAAGGCACTCTGAACTCTTAGCCGCGTTCGAGAGGAAGGTCTTAAGGAGAATTGTTGGCCCCGTATGTGAGGGAGGACGATTCCGGAGACGCTACAACCATGAGTTGTACGCAATCTGCCTTGAACCTAATCACGCTCGGTAGACTCCCGTGGGCGGGACACCTAGCTCGAATGAGCGAAGAGGAGACTGCCCGGAAAGTCCTTTGTTGTAGGATGTATTGAAGGAGACAGCGCGGCAGGCCTTGTCTGCGATGGAGGGATGGCGTAGATCAGGACGTCCAGAGCCGTGAGTGCCAACCTGGATGACATCGGCTCGAAATCGGGACCGGTGGAGAGACTTACTGGACAAGGCCAAGACCGGATCCCGGTTGTAGTGCTGATGATGATGAATGAAATTTTAGGAAACTTGCTGAGAGTACAAGTCACTCACTATAATAGCGATGTTATTTCCGATTGAAAGTGACCGACGGAAAATTAATCCCTCCACTGATGATGGAAGTCAATCACCATTTCATCCGAATTATCAAATTTTATATCTAAATCGTGAATTTTAATTTCTAAAACTTCTTTTTTTCTAAAATAATGCTCAGTAACGAATATGCTCGCTGTCTCTGGTGGAACTCTATTTTTATTAGCCTTGAAAAGGGAAACTTTTGTGGTGTTATTTGTTTTCGTTAGTGCACACATCGCGCGCAATTCAAACCTTGGGACATCTTTTATGCCTTTCGCTTTTATAGACCATTTTATACGATATGTGTGACGGTTCTCCTCTACGCCACTTGAAATTTTAAATTTTTCGTTGTTTTTGTAAATTTATTGTTAAGATGCATAGTCGAACTATGGAAATGAGAGAGAAAAAAAGACAATTACTCCTTTCCTTCATTCAGACCGACGCCGACGCATTAAAAAGATAGAGATGTGTGGGGTATAAGTAGTCGTGGCGCACGCATGGGCGCGTGTTCTACTACCCACCCACTCTGCTAAAAGTTCGACGAGCACCTAAAGAAAAACTGTTTACCCGAAAGAACAACGAAACAAGACCTCACAACACAACGTCCACGAGGAGCAAGTAAGATACACAAGCTTTCACTGCACAGTAAATGTAACACGTTCTTTTATTAGTTCAAATAGTTCTTGTTCGGTTTTATTGACATACATGTATTTATTTTTACAGATTTATTTTGCGGGAAGTCACATTTAACAATTACTCGCACTTAATTCCGAAACACGGCGAATTTTTGATTAATACAATTTGCAAAAGAACGAAATTAATGTTTTTGGTATAAACGACTACGAACTGAACTCGAAGTGTTAGTTTCCACACCGTATCGGCGCCAGTACGGGGGATGGCAGGCGACCCGACCGCCTTGCTGTTTGAAAAACGACTCGATATGCGCGCACTCAAGGATGGAAGAAGACCCAGCGATAAACGAAGCAGACAGGCGGTAAGGTGAAAAGGACCGTAAAGATCGTTTGGGGTACACATGTATGTGTGTACATTGATTCTTTCATGGGACAAAGCCACGAGAACAAATCTGAAACGACGAAAAGGGCATAGAGTGTATTCATGAGATCCGAGTTCGGTAAAGCAGACAAACCCGAATCTCCTTGAATGATAATGGTTTTTGTTTGCTCATGCCGCTGCTGATGAGAAGCAAATCCCGAAATATGACTAGACAAAGGGAACGTTTGGGTCTTTGTCTGACATGTGCATTGCGGGTAAATAAATAGGCGGCAAGGCAATGTGGAAATGTGCTAGTGGGTTACAATACTTTATACAATGAGAATTGTATATCGTATCTTGGGTCGGTGTCCAAAACGAATCCCTTGTTTGCATTTGTATATGCAGGGAAGTTCGTTTGTGGCAAAGAACGAAATTTGAGATTATTTATTCGTCTAGGCGAGGGATCATTGTCGGGTATATGCCAGCTGAACAAACAAGTTGCCCGACGCTGCTGGGCAGTTGGACAATGAATCGTCAGCCGATGTGAATGTAAACTAGTTGTACACATGTTAGGCTGGGAATAGCCAACTCAAGGTTAAGGTTTCCTGATTATGGGGTTACATTATGTGTGAACCGATAAGTTTTCTTTTCAGGGATATGCTGTTTGGAACAGAATTCTTAAGAGGAATTTTGAATTCGAATAAATGAATGCAGGTAAGAATTTTCTTCTAGGGGATTTTAGCTAACTGAACTTTATCTATTTGATGCATGAAGCATTTAAGGTGCTAATGCGATTGCATTAGCGAAAGCTTATGCAGACTGGGTTGTAGGGATGGGGGTTCTTTAGGTAAGTAGTCAGCGGGGTTTGGCGGTACCGCCACAGATGAATTCTGGAGATCGATTTTATTGTTGGTAGTAGAAAAGTAATCAAATACATAAAGTAGAAAGGTCTGTGAATGCGGAAATCATAAAACTACTAGGGGCTGCGCCAATTCCTTGGGCTGCTCACCATCATTAATAAATCTGAACGCTTTTCTATGGCACACACGGAATTTTGATTGTTTTTTTTATTCAACCCGTGATAATTAATATCAGGACCGAGTACAAAATTTGGTGCTGTAGAGGAAGTCAAACATGCTCTCAATTTTATGATTGGAAAAAAATCCAGAATTTTGTTATTACTTACAGAGAAAAATCCAGAAGAAAAACATGATAGAAAAGAGAGACTTGGAATATCTTTTACTTTTGAACTATTCTGTTTGCCTACTTTCAGGATTCCCCATTCGGTATTTTTCTTGAATGACTACTAATATATTTTTGTAGTATCTTACATTCATATTTAAATTATTCGCTCTAAAATTTGTTGGTTGATCGACGACAGCGCCAAGGAAGACGAGAGTTAGTTGGGTTCGTAATGACGACGGGGTACGACACGCTTACGCAATCGATGGAGTTTATTTTATATCTATTATAAGTGCATTCAAAATTTAACAAACATTTCATTATTCCGTACACAACTGGTATCTTATGAATTCAGGATCCTACATTACTATAAGGACATTATACTAGGAAAGTTCAGAACAATAACTATGACACAAACATGTCGGCCGTGACAGAATTTCCTTTTTAATTTAAAAGAAAAGTAATTTAATAATCGTTTGTATAAAATCCCCAAATACATTTCATATAATTTATTGCATTCTCATTGTGTATGTATTTCATATAATTCATATAATTCATTGCATTCTGACGAACATTTAAGCCAACATCTCTAATCATTTATTATACTTATAATATTTATTTGATCAAAAACCTGTCCAGGATAAGTTATATCACCCACAGCTAATAATTTTATGTTAAATCGTTGAGTTATGTCTTGTAGCTCACACTGTACTCATAAGATGACACTTCACCACCTCTCATATCACCACTTTAAAGGCACTGTCACGAATTTACTGATAACAGCACAACAGCTCTTGACAATTATTCCAGTGGTGATAATCCGGACGCGCCACCGCACTACCACCAAGGCGACCCCCTGAGCTTTCTTCTACAAATATTCTAGTTTTCTTTTTCTTTATTGGCGACCACATTGACAGTTGTGCGAAAAATCTTCACGCAACGGATAATTAATTCTCAGATACACACAATTAACTCCAAAAATAAAATTAATTGCTTTTTCAGATTCGGGGCAGTTTCATCTCGGGAGATGAGTCAAATGTTATCGACAACTTGTTGCGTTCACAGAGCGTGTGGGTGGTCAACTTAGGTGGTATCTAGATATAATTCGCAATCTAGTGCAATATCCAATTTACACGCTAGATTTGGCACTTTCTGATTTCTTATATAGTGAACGAAAACTTCTATATGTGATTCATGTAGAGTCGCGGCTCCAATGTGGACCGATTGTAACAGAGGAGCATCACCGAGGCACAGTTAAGGTATCAAGATGAAGGCGTTAAGATGAGGTGTTACAAATGAAACCTATTCGAATGATATCATCTGCAACTGAAAATTGGACATATCCAAATCAATTTCGGTCCTTCTGAGGGAAAGAGAAGTAGTCATTTTATATATGTAAATAGAATAGAAACTGCTGTCCATAAACCGCATGTTTCCTGTTTTAAACCTCACAATACCCCGATATGAGACGGCGGGCTTGATATCTCACCAGCAAATATTACAGAAGAAGAAAAAACAGATGTCAAAACAAAGACTTCGATGTTAGAATGGCAGCTGTTATAAATTTAACACTAGATATAGCTTATGATGTGCTTTGTTGTTTTATAACCAGTGTTTGGACAACTTATTCAGGCGAGACTTTTGATATCACCTAACCTGTTCTGTTGGCACAATGTCTGGTCTTTCATTAGACAACAAATTGAAATCTACTAGACTAATAAATTGGAGCTATCAGTAAGAGTTCCTGAAATTGAGTACTTGTTCCATCTTAGAAGAGGCTAGGAGCCCCATGATATTCTTACATGGATGATACCACAATGCGACGATTTGGAAGGCATCTTTAGCCTGCCTAAAAAACTTACTAAAAAACTAGCAACCCAGAATTTGTTTACCAAAATGGATTTTGAGTGACGCACTTATAAGAATTGCAAACCAAATTAGAATTCATAGTTCGGTTGAAGTTCGTTTAGTGAAGCATACATCTCTTAAGAATGATTCATTTGTAGTACATTTAAATATTTATTTTTTTACCCAAACAAGTCCACAAGAGCGGGTTTTAAAGTATACTTTAATAACGAAGTGAGAAAAGGTACTGATGTACTTGGATATCAGGATATCACAACGACACGAAAACACATGATCAGCCAGAGTATTCCCTGTTTTTTTTTTTTTTTTTTTTTTTTTTTTTTTTTAATTAGACTTCTCTCGGGAGAGGCGAACCTATAGCGTCGAGTGGGCGCCCCGAGATGCCATCAAATAACTGTTGCAGTTCTTTTTGAACAGTTGCAGGTTGTAACGCTCCGGGAACACTCGCGTGGGAAGGGAGTTCCACAGCTTCCCCGCTCTGTAACGGAACGAGTTCTGATACAGGGATATTCGCGTTGTCGGGAGATGAACCACAAACGGGTGCGATCCGTGGGATTGTCTTGTGGAGCGCATATAGACCGAATTGCGTGGAACAATGCCAAGAATCTCCGAAGAACAGCACCCGTGATAATATCTGTAAAACAGACAGAGGTCGGCCACGCGCCTTCGATGTGATAGCGACTGTAGTCCCGACGTCAGCGCCGAGTCCCCGATCAGGCGGATCGCTCGTCTTTGTACGCTCTCAAGTAGGTCGAGGGTATGTTTAGGAGCCGAGCTCCAAACATGAGAGCAATATTCGTGCGCGGGTCTAATTTGAGATTTATATAGGAGAAGAAGTTGGGCCGGAGTAAAGTATTTCTTGGCTCTAAAAAGATAACTCAGTTTTCCTGTGGCTGATCTGGCGATACCCGATACGTGTTTATGCCATGATACATTCGCACAGACCGTGACGCCGAGCAATTTCAAACTTTCCCCAGCCTCGAAGGCCCGGCCACTCATCATCAGCTGTGGAACCGATGATCCAGTATTCTTTGTGAATGTTGTATACTGGGTCTTCGTTGCGTTGAAGTCGACAAGATTGGCCTTTCCCCACTGCAGGACTTTATCTAGATCCTGGTTCAGAGAGTCAATCTGTCTACATCTCACCTGGTGCGACGTTGATGCACCAATCGGCCGATCACTCGAAAAGGAGGAAACAAGCGTACTATCATCCGCAAAACTGAACACTTTGTTATCCGTTGTCTCCAACAAATCATTTATGTGAAGCAAGAACAAGGTTGGAGCCAAAATAGAACCCTGGGGCACCCCCGAATTAACAGGATACAGATCCGAACACTCGCCGTCCACAACAACCCGGATCGATCGATTCTCGAGGAAGCTCCTCGTCCAGTCGCAAAGCTGTTGGGAAAGTCCGTATGAACGAAGTTTGCTCAGCAATGCCCCGTGCCAGACGCGGTCAAAAGCCTTGGAGATATCTAATGCGACCGCCCTTGACTCACCATGCCGTTTAATCGCAGATGTCCATATATCGGTTATAAGTGTCAAAAGGTCTCCCGAGGGCCGCCTGCCACGGAATCCGTATTGACGATGATTCAGAAGACCGTTGCACTCCAAATACTTAACCAACTCTGTATTGATGACTTTTTCCATTACCTTAGATAAAATAGACAGTAATGCTATCGGACGGTAATTTTGTGGGAGACACTTTTTTCCCGTCTTTGGGATTGCCTGAACTCGAGCGATTTTCCAGCAGGCTGGAAAGGTCCTCCGTGCATAAGATAAGCGGGAGAGTTTGCCAAGAACCGGCGATAGTTCTGGAGCACAGTTCTTAAGGACTATTGCTGGTATTCCGTCCGGGCCGGTTACCTTCCTACAATCCAGTTCACGTAGAATGCGTTGAATAGTGCGCGGACGAAATCTCACATCCCGCATGGAAGACTGTACCGGCGAGATCACAGGTGGCTCCAAAAGGCCGGGATCGAGGTTTGAATTCGCGGAAAATAAATTCGCGAACACATTAGCTTTATCCTTTGGATTCGTGACTAACGTCCCGCTGTCTGTCACCAACGGAGGGAAAGAGGAGGAAGCAAAGTTACTGCTGACAGCCTTTGCCATTGACCAGAAGGAGCGCGAACCAGTTGGGCACCGAAGGAGCTTATTGATCACCGTGTCGCTGTGAGTCTTCTTCGCGGTATCAATCGCCTGGTTGCACGCGTTTCTGATTCTAACAAAATTCGTTCTGTTAACATCAGTGGGATTGGAGCGCCATTGCATAAAAGCTCTATTTTTTGCCGCTGTAATCAGCTCGCATTTTTTGTCAAACCAAGGTTTATCAGACGAACTTCGTTTGATGGAATGTGGAATATACATCTCCATCCCCAGGAGAATAATCTCTGATACCGACTCCGCGCAAGCGTTAACATCGGAGTTTCCGAAGCACACCTCCGACCATGGAAAGGATGCGAAGAAATCTCGCATATCGTCCCAGTTAGCAGCCCCATACTTCCATACATGGCGAAGCTGCCTAGGCCGGTTATTCGCTTGGTATGCAAGTGCTTGCGCGACAGATACCAAGCAGTGATCTGAGTTTCCCAGTAGCGCAAAAACCTCTACGGTATAAATACTTGGTTCGGATGTCAAAAACAGATCCAGGGTGTTCGCATAATCGCCTCGGGCATCCGGTACTCGCGTTGGCTCCCCCACGAGTTGACCCAATTTGTTGCTTACAGCAAACATCTCCGCCAGCCTCCCAGCCTCGTCGGTTCTGTTAGAATGTAACAACCAGTCGGAATTGTGCACATTAAAATCGCCAAGGACAATAACTTCACAAGCTGGGTGATTGATCTGTATCCAGTCGACGGTATATGAAAGATGTTCGAAAAATGTTGCCGGTCGATCGTCATTCGGGGAGCGGTAAAGACAACAAAGAAATTTAACGGAATTCCTCAGCACGACCCTCAACCATATGATGTCCATATTATTGGGCTCCAACACCTCCATCCTCTGGCAAGCCAGATCGGACCGTGCGAAGACGCAGACTCCGCCCTTAAAACGGAATCTCGAATGTAAGTCGTATCCTGAGCAACGAAGATATGTCGAATCAGTTGACGAATCGACCTGGGTCTCAGTTAGGGCAAGGATATCAGGTTTCGTTGTTTGCAAATATTGGTGGACGGCGTTTACATTAGTATTGGTGAAACCGATGCCCCCGATGTTACAAAATGCCGTCACCAGTCGAGCGTGGGCCGAGCGTCGAGAGCTAGCTCGGTTATGCGATGACGAACCTCTCAAAGTTCCATTATTTATCATGATATCTGCATGATCTTCTCCCCGACATAGTCCCCCCCCCCCGGAGATCCGAATGGGAGACTAGTTGACCTCCGGAATTCTTTATATCAGAAGACACCATCATGACTTATCCCCGTGTCAGTCCGGGCCATCAGCCACACATTCGAAACACCGTCGAAGATTTCTCTCGGCGATATCGCGGAATGTACAGCGTGACGGGGTGGTATCTCACCTTGGGACCGACTACCACCTAACCAACCTTTTCTCGTACCGGTCCATCAGCCAAGCTCCGAAAGATGGCCAGGGATTTCTCCCGACCACTTCACGGAGCCCAAAGCTTGATGGGGTGGTATTTCACCGGGCGCACAGGGCGTTGGGGCCCCGGCTACCACTCGGCCTTTAGTCGCCTCTTACGACAAGCTGGCCTAGCTGTGAGTATATTCTAACGCCCTACTCACAGAGCTATTCGTGCAATTCGGCTAAAGAAAGATTTTCTGTGTTTATTCATATATCAGAAATTAATTCCTAACGTGTACTGATACGCAGCCTTTGATTAATGGGTATAGTGAAGAATTTCGGCGAATGGGAATACATTCACTAAATTGAGTTGTCCAACGACCGCGATAATATCTATAGAAAGGACATAGGCGCGATTCATTCCGCCTATGATCTAAGTAAGGAATGTCTAGATACCCAACTAGTTTCACTGTTCGAAAAAAAAGGAAGAAGTTCTATTATTTGTATGTAAGTAAGCCCCTTACAATATGGGTTTCGAACAAAAGCATTACTGTGGTTCATGTGAGAGTTGGTTACCCATTGAGTGTAGTGATCCTAAATCACTACTCAAATCCCACCCCCCATTATTATATAGGGTTTTCCAATAGGGACTTGACAACTTTTTTCGGTAGTAAATTTTTATAATTTGCAGACGTTGTTCGTTCGTGTACTTAACTATGATGAAAATGTTGAGTTTACTGAACAAATTGACAGTGAAAGTTCGATGATTAGTGAAAGGGTGCGTTCACAAATTAAATTCAAAGTTCTCAAGTCGCTATTGGTAAACTCGATATAAAAATACTATCATCCATACCCTAATATCCTACCGTTATCCATAATAACAATCATTATCGCGATAAGTTATACCAAATATTCATTTGTCGCACGTTAATTCAATTCCCAATAACTCCAACATCATAAAGTGTTTATTTGCTAATCCATTTCATGATTTTACTTTCCGGGAATTTGTTCAAACAAATTCCCATATCCTTCCTAGAACCCCATTCCAAATGAACACAAAATCTTGTTTGTGCTTCTTGGAAGTATTATACAATTTTGACTAGGAAATCTCTGTAGGCACAGAGTTCGGATCAGCACCAATCACTCTTGAAAAGACGGTCGCCATTACCCCAACTCGCACCTATACGAAGGTGCCTCCATTACCCCTATGGATGAGTCCTTGCTACAATTAGCATACAAGTGCCTCGAAAGCATTCAGAACAGTAGAACTTACTTGTACGGGAGTCTTGCGTTCTTAACCCTTCTCTTTTTCGATCTCTTCGGACCCGACCATCACAATTTCTTCTCCAGTAAAAAACCTTTCCCAACAGCATTCCCCTCTATAATAGAGGATTCCTGGACTCATCCCTCTGGCGCTGGGCTAATAACCTTGCCCGGAAAAACAAATTATTATGGAAAATTTAAAAAGTCTCAGATAAGGACCGGAAACTGGTGGAGAGACTTGCCAAAATAAGCCAAGAACGGATCCCAGTTGTAGTCCCGATGATGATGATGATGATTATGATGATGATGATGATGATGATGGACCCATCCCATAGGGTATACTGCGGACAGACTACGAACACACACGCACAATACAAGACAGCACAATTGCACACACACACTGTTGCTGAAACGAAAAAACTGAAACGAACAAACGGCGCTTATTCCAGCGACGCCTCAGTCTCTCTTTTAAGTGGACTGTATTCTCCGGCACTAGCCGGCCAACGATGCTTCCTTAATTCGAGGGATTGTACCTCCAGAGCCAGACTCTTCTTTGGATTGGTGGGCGTTTGAGTCTTGCCCAGTACAAATCCCTAATCTACCAAAAGTGGAAATGCGATCAAGAAAGGAGATATTCAAATAACGCGACCCAATTATTCGCTATTATT
This sequence comes from Microdon myrmicae, assembly GCA_963931805.1. Lineage (NCBI taxonomy): Eukaryota > Metazoa > Arthropoda > Insecta > Diptera > Syrphidae > Microdon > Microdon myrmicae. Next base: position 27,624,454 of record OZ007497.1, on the reverse strand, counting down.
TTCCTATTTATTATTTCCTATTATTATTATTAGATTACAATTCCTGATCTCTGTGTCGCTTTACATCCGGTCTTGAATAAGACCTATTTGCTGGGAGTTCCTTCGACGAATCCCGCCGTTTCATTTTTTTTTTAATATACTGCATTTATTTGACCAAAAATTAATAGTTACAATAAGTAATACAGTTAACTTATAATAGATTGGTTACATAATAAGTGTTTACATGTTATTTGTTAACATTTTTCAAACAGTTCTTTTTAGATGTGCTTAACATTTAATGTGATTTATATATATTGTTAATTTTGTTTTTCCTGGAAAAGGTCAAAGAAAAACCAGGAACTCTGTTTATTTTAACTTAGCCTACTTAAAATTACTTAACATAACTTAATCTAACTAAATCTAATCCTATTTACAATTTACAATATTTGATATTGCAATGATAGTGACAATTTGAAATTGACTTAAAATAATATTTACAATTTTTAGTTATGGATGTGGGATTTCTCGTTGGGATTGAGGATATGGTCAGGTGTCTTCTTGAAGGAGAGGGCTGCCACTCGATTCTGTGTTAAAAGTAAGAATCTTGGAGAATGGTTGGATGTTGGTGTATTTGAAATGATTGGGTGCCAGTTCGGTATTGTGGTACACGACCTCGTTTAGATCGTTAACCAGTCTGCCTGAGGTGAAGAGAGTCCTGATTTGGAGACAATTACGGTAGTGAGTTCCCGTATTGGAGGAGGGTGATGGTAGGTCTGTTATTATCGGGTTGGGATTGTTAGGAAGGTTTTCTATGAAATTTATGGACAGTTCTAGGATCCGTCTATCCAGTCGTTCGATGCCTGCGGTGTTGTAAAGGTCGTTGTTACAATGGTATCTATATGAGTTGGTTTTGCGGTGTAAGCCGGTGATAAACCGGAAACATTTTCGTTCAAACACTCGTAATTTCTCCAGTTGGGAGGGTGAGATGTGGTACCATAATGGGCAGGTGTATGTAAGAGTAGGTCTGATTATCTGTTTGTAGATGAGCTGTTTGGCCTTGAGAGAGAGGCCTTTAGGTTTCCACAACACTCGCCTGCACAGGTTGAGCTGTATTGAGGTTTTATGAAGAGAATTTTTGGTTTAGGTTGAGAATGACCAGTTGTTGGAAAGGGTTACTCCCAAAATTTTTAGGGTTTTGGAAGGTTTTATGAGGGTGGTATTAAGATTTAGTTTAATTTTTCTGTGACAACGTTTAGTGTTGTTTGTGCAGTCAGCGTTTTTGCTCTTAAACACTGTTAGCTGGGTTTTGGTTGGGTTGAGGCGAATTTTCCATTTGTTAAAGTATGCTGAGATGAGCGGGAGGAAGTTGTTAATGCGGTTTTTTGCCGCTTTGACAAATCTACTGCTAGAGTAGATTATAGTATCATCATCATCATCATCATCGGCACTACAATCGGGAACCGGTCTTGGCCTTATTTAGCAAGTCCTGAGGCTTGTTAAATTTTCCATAATGATTTATTTTGTCTGGGCAAGGTCATTAGTCTTGCGCCAGGGGCTCCCCGACGGGGAATCGAACCCCGGTCTCCCGGGTGACAGGCGGGTATAGCGGGTAGATTATAGTATCGTCAGCATAATTTAGCATTACAACACTAGGTGGAGGTTGGGGAATATCGGATGTATATAGAAGATATAAACAAATAAACGCACCAGACGTACATACAGCCGAGCCCCAGATCCTAGAGCCCTCTTTCGACGAAGTTGTAGACGCGATAAATCGATTGAAAAACAGCAAGGCTCCCAGAGTCGATTGCATACCGGCAGAGCTTGTGAGGTGGGGAAACCGCTCGAAAGATCCACCAACTGGTTAAAATAATATGGGACAAGGAAGTCATTCCGGAAGAATGGAAAACCGCAATAGCCATCCCCATTTTCAAAAAAGGCGACAGATCTGACTGCGAAAATTACAGAGTAATATCATTGCTCCCAATCACATACAAAATATTAACAAATGGCATACTGGCAAGAATCACACCGTACGCAGAAGAAATATTGGGAGACTACCAATGCGGATTCCGTCGGAACCGGTCAACAAGCAACCAGATGTTCACAATAAGGCAACTGCAGGAAAAGAAGTGGGAATACGGAGAGACGGTTCACCAAGTGTTCGTGGACTTCAAAAAAGCCTACGACTCAGTCGCAAGGCAAAGACTCTACCATTTTGTGGTTGAGCTGGGGATCCCGAAAAAATATGCCGCCCTCATTCAAATCTGCATGAACGAAAACAAAGGGCGAGTTAGCATAGAAAACCACCTCTCAGAACCATTTGAAATCCGGGACGGACTAAAACAACGGGATGGCCTCTCACCATGCCTTTTTAACCTTGTCCTCGAGTATGTTATCAGAAAGGTACAAGACGACAACACGGCCGGATCACCCCTGAACGGGGTCACACAAGTGCTCGTATATGCGGATGACATCGCCGTTTTGGGCGATAATCTAGAAACTGTAAGTAAAAACTGTGAAATCATCATGCAAGCGGCAGAAGAGGTGGGCCTAGAAATAAATGAAGACAAAACAAAATACATGATTACGGCGAGAGCAGGTGGAACTCAGGGAAAACACGTAAATCAGGGGCAAGCTATTCGAGAAAGTTAAAAAATTTAAATATCTGGAAACGATACTGACGGCCAGTAATGAAATGTCGAAGGAAATTAACAAAAGACTGCATTCCGGCAACGCTAGTTGGCACGCAGCCAGTAAACTATTAAAATCCAAACTGCTATCACGTAATATAGAGCTCCGTGTCTATAGAACCATAATCATGCCGATTGCTCTATACGGATGCGAAACATGGGCTCTCACAAAACGGGAAGAGAACAAATTCCGCGTATTCGAGAATAAAGTTTTAAGGGGTATATTTGGCGGTAAATATGACGAGGAGTCAGTACAATGGAGGAAACTCCACAACCACGAATTGAAAGAGCTATACCGCAAACCTACATTAGTGAGAGTGATCAAGTCGCGAAGATTAAGATTGGCCGGACACGTAGAGCGAATGGGCGATGATAGGACCGTGCATAGAATTCTTGACGGTAAACTAAAGGGGAAGATACCGACAGGACGGCCGCGATGGAGATGGGAGGACAATGTTAGATTGGACCTCGAGGAGATCGGATCGGATGATCGAACGTGGAAGGAGAGCGCACAGGGCAGGGAACAATGGCGGAGCCGGGTCGGTGAGGTCATGAACTTCCGGGTTCCTACAGGCCAGTAAATAATAATAAAAAATAAAAGATATAAAAGTGGTCCGAGAATGGATCCTTGGGGAACTCCCGCGGTTATGTTGTGAGTTTGTGAGAGGGAAGAGTTTATTCTGACCATGAATTTTCTCCCAAAAAGATAAGATGCTAGGAGCTTTGTGATGTTGCAATTCAGACACAAATAAGCAGTGCAGCTTATAAAGAAGTCCTGAGATCCAGACACCATCAAATGCTTTGGAAATATCGAGAGATATGCATACGGTAGGGCATTGGTTTTCTAGAACAGTTGTGACATCGTGTGTAAGTTTTAGTAGCGCATGGCAAGTGGAGTGTCGCTCACGAAAGCCGAACTGAGGATTAGGGATGAGAGCGTTATCACTGGCAAACGAGAGAAGGTTTTGGTAGATCTTACATTCCAATATTTTGCTTAGGGTGTTCAATAAAGATATTGGACGATAGGTGGAGGTGTTATTGGAACTGCCAGACTTTTTAACGGGGATTACTACCGCAATTTTCCAGTTCTCTGGGAAATGTGAAGCATTTATGATATGGTTAAGAAGGACGAAAATGGGAAGTAGATTTGGCGGGCGAAGTCTTTTAAATAGAAAGTGTGGTATTCCATCTAGACCGGTAGATTTTTTTGTTGGGTCGTGATTTTTTGAACTTGATCAATTCATCTGTGGTTAGAAATGTGCTGGTGTCTGAAGGATGTGACGCCTTGTTTGTGTCGTTAAATTCCCCAATGAAAAGAGTATAAGATCCGGGTAATCTGTGTGAGATATATTCGTTTAGTGTCTCGAAAATTAGGGACGGAGAGGGTATCATTTTGTTGATGGATCTTTGAGAAGTGGTCAGCAAGGCAATTGGCTATGTCCGTGTCGGATTGGATAAGATTGTTGCTGAGTGGGTTGATAAGGTGATCAATTCGCGGTTTAAACTTCCGAACAGTTAGTCGGTTGATGTTTTTGAAGAGATCACGATTGGGTTTAATATTGTTAAGTGTAGAGGTATAGGTCTGATCCGCGAACTTTTTTAAATGTTCATTTATTAGGGTGGTCAGGAGTTGGATCTGACTTTTAATAAAGGGGCAGAATCGTATATGAAATTTTAGGCGGAGTTGTTTTTTGAGCCGCAGCAATTTAGTTAGGATGCTGGGTAATGGTTTTCCTAAATGATTATGAGGGATGGCGGTGGGTGTATTGTTGGTGAGGACATCCTTGAGGGTCTGCTCAATTTTTAGGGCTGCTCGATCGATATCAGCAGGGATTAGGTTAGAAGATTCGGGGGTTTGCAAGTTAGAAAAACTTTCGGCGACGTCTCTATTGACCTTTCTCCAGTTAGTCTTGGAGAAGTTTGGGACAGGACTGTGTGAGTAGAGCAGTTCGAAGGAGGGAACTTTGATCGGGGTGTGAACGGAACCATGGTCAGAGGGAAAAAGGAAAGATACAGTGGGGGGGCTCGTTGAGTAGACATCAGCCGAGTTGAGAAAGAAGTCAATTGTTGACCGCGTCGAATTGGTGACACGAGTTGGCTGCAGTGGACTGTCGGTATACGTATATGGGTGAGATGAGAGGAGGTCCAAAAGTTGGCAACTGGATTTGTTATTCTTTATGTCGTGGAATGCTGTACATCGCGCGTTCCAGTCTCCACCGATTATGAATGGTGCGGGGAGAAACTGTCTGATTATTTGAGATATGTCAGAGTCAGGGAATTCTGGTTCTCGTGTTGGGTGGATGTAAACGGATGTTATTATGATTACTTTTTTGTTTCCACAAAAAATATAACTGCAGTGTATTCAATATTGAAAACATTGGCGAACCTGATTTCGGTGAATTGAAGTTTATTATTTATTAGGATGCCCGTACCTCCATGGGATCCAGTAGTTCTGGGGTTGGAAATAAATGTATAATTGGGGATGTATACTCGGGAGTTGGACTTAAGCCACGTTTCTGAGAGGAGAAGGATGTCTGGGGAGAAGGTTTTAACAAACAACCGTAAGTGTTGCTTACGAATGTTGGAGTATATACACTCTGCGTTGAGGGCGACTATAGTTAATTCAGACATTGAGGGAAAAAATATGGGAAGTTATAAGTGAGAGAATCTGACCTTTTTTTCGATATCCGACATATGCTTCAATGTAGGAAGCATAGTTTGTAGACTCTTGATGTAGCCCATGATGTCCAGGTTGAGGCCAATAAAGTTGGGGTTGTTTGGCGTCGGCGTGCTTTAATTGTTTTTGATGACATCCGCATATGATGTTCCTGGCCTTGTAGGTTGTGGTAATGTGTTCTGCGATGTGGATTTGGTTGGTGCGGATTTATTGGTTGTTGCTGGTTTTGTTCTTTTTTGGAGAATTCTCAATTTATGAGGGGACTGGGAGAAATTGGCTGGATGTGAACCTCCGCAGTTACAGCATGTCACAGCGATTTCGTTAGTAGTAATGGATCCATCGGGGTTTGTGGTTTGTATTTTTCCTGGTTCCATACCTCGTGCATTGACCTTACATTCTCCTGGTTGATGTTCATCGGCACATATGCCGCATCGTATATTTAGCCAAGTGTCACGAGCCTTGGCATCTCTTGCAATGAAGGATACTTTGTTTATGAGGCTCCTCGATGCTGATTTTATGCGTAAACGAGGACTTAATTTGTTTGAGCTTGTTGGTGTCTTCATTTGGAGCGATTTGGATAATCCGTAGGTTCCTTAAGATATTTTCCCGCATGTACGGAGTTTGAAAATAGTCCAGCCTGTAGATTTTCAGCTCTGGGCAAATCCTGATGATCTCCGACGCTAGCTCTTAGTTGGTCCAAGTTGGGTCAATGTGCCTAATGATGAAAGTTGTTGGTTTGAGCTGATGGTGTTGTAGATCCGCCAGTTTTCTAATGGTTTCCTCGTGATCAACAAGAGTTGTTGTTGCAATGGAGACAGAGGAGCCTTTAGTATTTGTGATGAAGTTGCGGTGTCCTAGGGCATTTTCTACTATTAGAATTATTCCCTTTATACTGGTCACATTTTTTATGTAGATTGGTGGTGGTCTAACATTTTTGTGCTGGGCAGGCAGGGGGCTCGCTGCTGGCTTGGCTTGTTTGGTGGATTCCTTATGGACTGATAATAGTTGTTTGGGTGGAGATGTTTTATTGTTTAAGCTGGGAGAAGGCGTCATCTCCATACTGGCATCGTCGCTGTTTTGGGTGGGTTGCTTTTGGGAGTGAATTTCCTCCCGGAGTTGTTTCACCTGTGTTGTAAGCTGTTGGATGTATTCCACGGCTTCGTGGAACTTTTGTTCGGAGTCAATGTGTGTTTTTGCTTGATTTTCCATTTTTGTGGTCTTCTTAGATGAGTTTTGAAGAGTTTCAATGGCTCTTCTCTTCCGTTCCAATAGATATTCTCGGGTAGCGCTCGGATCGTTGTCTGGCATCTGTGAAGACAGATTTCGACTACGGCAACCAGCGAAAATTACGTGTTTGCTCGTGTTTGTATAGTTTTTTTTTTTTTTTTTTTTTTTTTTTTTTTTTTTTTTGTAATTATAACTTGTCGCAATTTATTACACAAGATTCGATGTGAACGCGATCGATCGTCGACGACTTAACGTCTACGGATTCAATTTTTTTTCTTTCAATTTTATTCGCCAATTATTTGCAGCTGTCTCCTTGTTCGCTTGTTTTCCATAAATCACTCGTTTCCTGTTGAGTGATTTATCGCGACTGGTATACCGCTGGCTGTCATGCTCCTCCCTCTTGAGTGGTTTTTGTTGGTCTTCCCTCTTGAGTGGTTTTGGTTGGTCGTAGTGCTGAGTGCTTGTGCGCCGGGAAATTGCATCGCCAACACACACCGACCAAAGCGCAGATTATCAGACGCCGAAGACGTGATCTGCGCTTACGACCGCACTCAAGACCTACCAGTCTTGCATGATTTCTTTCCCACCATCCCCCCATCCAAGTAGTTAGAGAACATATCAACTAACCCTGTCCACACTATCCTTAGATGCCTCCTCCCCCCTCTCTTTTCAGATGTCTGGAGACCGAGCCCAACATCCTCACGGATGTGGATGATTTTAAACCCAGAGACAAGATGAAGGACACATTTGTCTTTGTCTCCCTAAAGTCGGCCTCTCGCCACCCCATTTTCTTTTTTGATTCGAGGATCAGTCTTAATTGGCGTGCGATGTGTGAGCACACAAATAAATCAATTAAATAGAATAGTAATCGGTCTCTAGGTTGACGTCCGACATTTAAGGACGCCAATCAATTAAAATAAATTGGATTGGAAAGGACGACAATTGATAAAAGTCAAAAATATAGTATTTTTATTTTCTATTGGATTCGGCCGGATTTCATCATTTGGCGACTGCAACGAGCCTTCTCAGGAGCGGTCTATTAAAGAGATCCTCGTCCTTTTAAGGACAAGGAGACACGTTTCCTGAGAGAAAGGCTACTACTACACTACCACCATATTTATTGGCTTAATTCAAGCAACATAATTACCTACATCTGAAGTATATATAAGTTACAAACTGGAGAGCTTAAGAACTATCTTAACTAGGCTTAACCTAAGGTAACCACAACCAATTAAGAAGGCTGGAGGAGAGGCGAGTGGTGGGGGCAGGTTATAGTAAAGTGTAAAAGCGCGGCTTACGATTGGTGATGAGAATGATTTAGGAGGCGGTGCTTAAGAGTTTGGGTAGAGAGGTCAAAGTCGAACAAGGTGGAATTGGAGTTGAAATTTCTCAGCATCCGCGCAAGGGATTCGTTGAGACCATAAAAGGTCCGGCGCGTGGACAGGGGTTACGCGTATTTCGAGTGTTTGTGTTCAGAGGAATTAAGTTAAGGAGGTAGACGCAGTCGACCGAGCCGGAGAGGACCCGATGAATGAATATTTTATCAGCCACGACCCTGCTCTCCTCAAGGGTTCTGAGGTTGATTAATTTGAGGCGGTTAATGTACGGGGGAAGGATTAAGGGGTATTCCCATCCTGGCACTCGGAGAGCGAACCGAAGGAAGCGACGGTGAATACTTTCGATTCTACAGATATGAACCTTGTGATAAAGAGACCATACCTGGCTAGTACATTCAAGCAGTGAACGGACAAGGGCGAGGTAAAGGGATCGAGTAACGTAAGAGTCGGAGAATTCCTTAGACCATCGTTTCACGAATTCGAAGGCAGAATTGGTTTTCCGGATCATCTCATCAATGTGAGGGAGAAGTTAAGCTCCCTGTCGCAAAGGCTTCCACGATCTTGAATACATTGGTTAATGGTCAGGGGTGGTTATGAATGGGTATAGGAACGTGAGGATGTGTGAATATGCTTATGGGAAAAGGATATTAATTGGCACTTGGCAATGTTAAGTACAAAGCAATTTTTGTCATACCAAGTCGAGAACCTGTCAAGGTTAGATTGCAGCAGTGCAGCATCAAGCGGTTATAGCGTTTGAAATAATAGTGAAGAAGATCGTGTGATTCGAACTGACGCTATGACAGCTCGAATCACGAAAAAAATTTTACCTAAGCGTTACACACCAGGCTACTGACCGTGTTTAGAATTGGATTTCCAAACTCGACTATATTCCACTGGTGTGAATTATTTTTATTTTATCGCTTGGTATACGGTTCTGATGTATTTTTCTTATTCGATTTTTTCGTTCGTGTTCTTCACTATTTTTGCTTGTAAATTTGTGTGTGTCTGTTAGAATCGCTACACGGTGACCCGATGATCTTGTATAACTTGGTATCATCAGCCTATAGGGAGAAGCTGGAATTCTTAATGACCTTATCGATGTCATTAGTGGTCAGTATAAATAGGAGAGGACCCAGGTGGCTTCCTTGTGGGACCCCAGAGGTGGCAAGGTAGGGTTGGATATCATGGACCTGAACCGAGCGGAATAAAGTCTATACTTTAGATAGGATGAAATCTATTTCAGCAATCCAAGTTCGAAGCGGATAATCTGAAGAGGATTAGATTGTGTGAGATTTTGTCGAATGCTTTACTGAGGTCGGTCGATACCATATCGACCTCGTAACCGTCCTCCAGTGCTAAGAGTGTAAAGTAAGTGAACTCAATGAGGTTGGTTGTAGTTGATCGGCCATGTTGCCTTGGTGAAATAAAAGATTTGCAACGAAAACTGAGAGATTCGTATAGAATGCCATCGAGAATCTTGGGTAAGTGGGGCAGTTTGACGATGGGGAGGTAGTTTGCGACATTGTTTTGGGGACCCTTCTTGTGGATAGGGGTGATGAAGGAGGTTTTCCAAGTGCGGGTAAATACGGATTGAGAGAACGAGAGATTAAAGATCATTGAGAGGGGAACAGAGAGAATGGAATGCATTTTTTGAGGAGGATTGCAGGTATTCCACCAGGGCTCGGTGTAAACTCGTCCTTGAATTCCATTAGCTTGGATTCAATTAAGGCCGGGTCAAAGAAGTTGTAGAGAAGGGGCCTGAGGGAAAAGTTAGGTAAGTAGTTGAAGTATGGCGGGTCAGGAACAAAAGAGTCATTCGTGACTGATTGACGTGAGTGGCGAAGAAGTTAGCAGTAGTAACAGGATCAGATGAGGTATGAGTGTTTAAGGTAAGCTATATGAGGTATCCGTCGGATTTACGTTTACGATTGACGAACAGGAAAACATTTTTTGTCATTTTTGAGATTGGTTTGAGTTTTGGTAAGATAGATAGTAAGATAGATGAAGGATGTTGAAAAGTCTCGTGAATTGGAGGTAACAACCAAGAAAGTCGGAGTAGTCAGGTATAGTTCGATTCCGAGAGAAGACGATCCATAACCTATTCCTTTTATTACGCGGGGAGCGAAGCTTGTGATTGTACCATGGAGGGGAAGCGGTTGATATTCTTTGTCTAGAATGGGGAACGAACAGGGAAATAGAGTAAAGTATTTCGCAATATAAGTGGCTGATGGCATCGTCAGGGGATAGGTGATCGTAGTTGAACGAAAGGCGACCCAGGTAACTTTATGCAATCGTAGGCGTACTGATTGTGAGGGAGGGGGCGGACGGTGGGGAGTGGACTCAGATGGAGATCACGATAAGGGGGGCTGGTGGTGGTCTATAGATGTAAGGACGAAGGTGCTGGGTGAGACAGATGTATTGATAGGGTCTGTAGTAAAGATGGGGTCAAGCAGCCTACCTAAGAGGTTTCGAGCGTTGTTGATCTGATAGAGACAAGAATCATCTAGTCTATCAATGAAGAGACATTCATTGTTGTGTGTAGTGGGGGGGGGGGGGGGGGGGGGGGGTGAATTGTGAATGATTGTCAGATATAACCCAATTGAGTTATGAAAGATTATAATCTCCGAAGATGATGATGTCCTCCTCGCAATTACTCAGCTCGATTATATGGTCGTTAGCATTAAGAGCTAGCTCGTAAATTTCAATAGGCTGGGGTGGCACATGACAAAGATTGATTTCCGAGGAAGAGTGATTTTGAGAGTGACAAATTCCAGCTTGAATCAGGTAAGGAAAGCGACAAGTGACGACTCGAGGCTGCTATGGACGGCGATGAGCACTCCTCGGCTGGGGGAAAAGACGTAGTATGATTGTGGAGGTCATCGCGGAAGGTGGTGAACGTGGCGGGGAAACAGTTCCAGGTTATGAATGCTGGGGGTTAAGTTCGTTTAACTTAAAGCTAAAATGTCGACAGGTAGGGCATGGGAGTTTTTCAGAATGAATTGGGTCTTTGAGTGAAGACCTTTTACGTTCTGATAATAGAAGTTAAGGGGTGTTATACTGTCGGAATTGGGAGGTAGGGGTTTAGGAACGAAATAACTTGATGAAGACGGCCTTACTACGTTGAAGATGTGATAACGTTCTGAAAGGAACGAAGTGGCCGAAAGCTTTTAGGTCATTCGAAACTTTATGAGGGAATAAATTGAAAATTACATGGAATTTTACGAATAATTTATGGAGACTGGGGACGTCAGCAAGTAAACCTTCCTGTTGAATAGAGAGTTTGACACTGGTTTCAGTTTTGCCTTCATAGCAGACAGAATCAGATTTGTCGTAGAGATACGCTAGAAAGAGACGAATATTTTCATATGTCTTTCGGTCTCTAAGTTTGGACAGTCAGATGTTTGGGAGGTAAGCTGTGTGATTTTTACTGCGGGAAGGAAGACCGGGTCAAAAGCCGGTTGAGAAGGTGGGCTGCGCCCGACAGGGGGGGGGGGGGGGGTCCAAGGAGGGGACGTGTTGAGTGGCTAGAATTAAATGGTATGGTAGATAGTTGGGTAGAGCTGGGAGAGTAAAAGGACTTGGAAAATGACTGGTGTGATAGGTTAATAGGATGGGCTTTGTTGAAATTGCTTCTACTGGGCGGGTGGCTGATGTGTTCTGTTATGGTATATGTTGTTCTTACAGTTTTTTTAGCTGAGTATTTTATGCAATTATGGCGCAGGGCTAATAACCTTGCCCGGAAAAACAAATTATTTTGGACAATTTAACAAGTCTCGGATAAGGACCGGATACCGGTGGAGAGACTTGCTAAATAAGGCTAAGACCGGATCCCGGTTGTAGTGCCGATGATGATGATGCAATATATAAATATAAATTCCTCGATGAGCATGCACGTTTTGTCTCAGAAATCTACAATTTCTCCTGCACATGTTTTCCATTTGACTTTGATTTACAGAAGCTAAACAGAATCACAAATTAAACCGCATTACTAAGTTCTTTTGACTGTCGTTTTTTTTTAATTTTTTCTTCTGTTATTTTTTTAATATAATAACATAATACACTAATTAGCTAATGTTATTTACATTTTGAAAATTATAGAACGTTCGTCGCGGATTTTGGAGTGTTTTTCCTTTTTTTCACTTTCTCACACCAACTCTGAAAACCGACAACTTGTTTCAACCAACAACCACTTGCTTCTCCTGACAACTGACTACTCCCAACAGATACTTTCCCCATTCGCACCCCCTTTTCTGATCGCACACTCATCCGTATTTTCCCGCTTCACCGCTCACTAAAAATGAATAAACTCTCACGAATTTACTGAGTAATCAATGAACGCAGGGAAAATGGGAAAATTGCAAAGGAGAGCAGACTGGTTAGGGGTGGATTTGGTTGCGCTCACAACGAAAAACGTAACCTCGTGACCCTGTGGCGGTTCACTTACCTAAAAAAAAACCCCAATAACTTCCATTCAATCACATAATTTTGCTAATGCAATCGCGTTAGCACCTTAAATGCTTTACGCATCTAGGAATATCTAAGGTATAATCTAAAAAGCTTCAGTAAAAGAATTCTTACCTTTTCTTGCATCTCTTCGCATACAATTCCCGTAAGAGTTCTTTCTAACCTTATCATAAATTTCCTGTAATAACATTCATCGGTTCGCATATCATACGACCGCATATCAGAGAATCTTACCCTTGGACAGCCTCAATATGTGTACATAAAAACTATCTATGCACACATCGGCAGTCGACCCTTTTAGCCAGCGATAAATAGTCCAACGCCAGCTGCATGTAATTAGCACCATCCACGTTGAGACTATTTCACTAACTCGCACCATGAGTAAACAAAAGACCGCTGTCCTTCATCAGGCATTCTGGCGATACGCAAACAATTCAATCATTCTAGTATCCCAAATGCACCTACCATCTAATGAGTTCCAACTTGTTTACTCAATTGAACTCTCAGGTCATAAATTCCTTTTATCCTACATAGTTCTGGATTCGTTCCCCAGTAACCTCTCTTCGATCTCTTTTTCCTTTCTTTGTTTCAGGTTCATTCCCATGGCACATACACATACACACATACACATACATTGCCAAGTCGTTCTTCCTTGTTTTCACCAGGAGAGAAACCCTTTCTCTCTCGGAAAAACTCACCCCAAAACGATTGAATATCGTGGAGTCTTAATTCAACCGCCAGGCAGGAGAGTCGTCTTCATCCCCCGTGGGGTGCGCACGTAAGTACGTACGCCAGTGCGTACATACTAAATCGAAATTAAATAATCCGTGGATAGAGTCGTGTGGTTTAGGAAAGCGCGTTCGGAATTATATGCAGGATTTCCATTCACCAGTTTGATACATCTTTCGTGTTAATGCCTTATGTTGAAATTTACTAAATAATGTATTACCAAAATCCTTCTATTAACCGAATGTGTAAAATAACCCTAAGTAAGGACGAAACAAATTGCAGTGAAAATAATAAAGAACAATTTTTCATTAAACAGTATACAGTGTGTTTAATTGTTCGCAGTGTCCTGGGTATTTATCTTTCATCCTTTACCCCTGGTTGTGAACGAACGAGGCGACGTTCGTTCATTTATTTCTGATTAACTTTTGGTGGAACTTACGTTTCGTAATTGATACGGAAGAAGTGAACCGTATGGCCGTGTCATAATACTTTTTAACCCCACAACCTCCCCTTGAAGCCTGGTTTAATCTCGGAATGCAGAACCACAGATCTATTCCGAGAAGGGGAAATGTAAAGTGTTGAAAAGTATACTCCTGCGTATTATTCACCGGATATTGATATTGTTCCCAAGCGAAAGGCAACCTTCTTTTGCATTCGAATGGGCGAAAGGAATTCGAAGATAGACTAAGCTGTTTCGCTATGTAAAAACAGCGTCCTCACCCCATGTTTTGCTGTTGTTAAAAAGTATGATGGATTTTGATCATTCATGTAGAATAATGCTAAGGAGGTTTTTAGGAAATGGCGGTTTTTAGACGACAGATGATGCGAATGAGCTTATTTAATTATGTAACACTGGTAACGGGCCGCTTTAGAGAAAATGGGTAAAGAAATACGTAGTCATTGTTGCGGACAAGTCACTGCCACGCATCACTTGGCCTGGAAGCGACCCGCAAACAGTGTCATCATCATAATCATCATCGGCACTACAACCGGGATCCGGTTTTGGCTTTATTTACCAAGTCCTGAGGCTTGTTAAATTTCCCATAAAGATTTGTTTTTTCCGGGCAAGTTCACTAGTCTTGCGCCAGACGTTCCCCGACGGGGAATCGAACCCCGGTCTCCCGCGTGACATGCGGGTATACTAACCACTATACTTTCGAGGAGCCCAGGCAAACAGTGTAACCGCATCAAAAAGAAAACCTTAGGAGCAATTTCAGTGCTCGAGGAATAATAGAAGTTCAAAAGCAATTTTTTCCTCATGGAATGTGGCTTGCGCTAGAATAGAGACGAAACTGCTGTGATATAAGGAAAGGTTAAATTGACAACGAAATGGGGAGGATGAATTTATTTTGTGTTTCGCATGATGACTGAGACGTTATGCACTGTGTGGGATAGGATACAGCATTTTTTATATTTTTCATAAACTCGGTTATGTACTAGAACCAAAATGTATAGTAATTTCTGAAACTAATGAGGAAAAATACAAATTCATGTATTATTATTATTTGTCCAACAAATCATGCCACCAGCGATCAACTGTAACCTCAAGTTTTGTTCCCTGTAAGACATGTGGCAATGGGCTTCGTGATTACTATTCAGCGCTGGTCTTCCGAACAAGAAGACGGTTAATCAGTAGACATGCATCTACTCGATTGATCTTTTCGATTATCTCATAATACCAAGGTGATCTGTTCCTGTCAGAAAAATTATCACCTGGTAGAGTACACGGGGTTTATTTCTTTAGATTTTTCGACAAACGAAACCCGATCTAGAGGTTACTTCCGAGCACATTATATATTTATTTTTATAATTCCGTTTATATTAAGTAGGCCTAACAGTTTAATGTCCTAGACAAAATTTGGTGGTGACTAGTGATTACCTCATAGCTGGTGACGCACAATGGAACTGATGCCGACAAGTGTATTCATTGTCGAAGAGGTTGCTTTGAATGTACCATTTTAGCGCCTGAATATCTTTTCCCATGTTACCCACCGATGATTGCGGTAATAAATTTGTGTTTCAAATGGATCGTTAAGCATACTAGTCATATGTATGCTTATGATATAACTTAATATGTATTAGGTGAACTAAACGAATGATATGTTATCTACAGTTCATTAATCCAATAATGGAATCCAAGGAAGAACACTTGAATCACCCTTTCTTAAGAACACAGCACTACCATTCTAAATATATCCCACAAGTATTATTGTATTTTGGCAAGATCTCGGGCCAAATGTCGCGGCTTGATCTAGCGCTAATACACACAATTCGCCATATGAGTGGCCATAGGTTCCATTGGCTCCAACGTTCACGCGAGCCAAATTACAGAGCAGTACGAGGCTAATTTTATAGCATGCTTAATTTTAGATATGAAACAAGTGTGCGTATGTTCAAGCGTCTTAGCTTAATCTTAATTATATATCTTACCAATGACATCGCTGTACTCATCCCACGAGTGGCAAGTACGCTTCTGTTTTCTTCTGCCGGACGCACGCTCCAGAGTTCGCTCGAAGTCGCTAACTACCTCATCTAAGGCATCATGCAGGAACGCCGATGTTTCTTCAGGTGCACTAAGTGTTGACTCGACATAAACGCCAGTCGTTGGGGACGGGTATGAGGTTGTTGTCACCGGTGACTCACCGTTACAGGAATAATAGACTGGTGTCGCGGGATCACTGCTGTTTAGCGATATATTCGTGGTTGCTAGCCTTGGTGACTCTGGCTCAATTTCAATGGGTACCTAAAAAAACATCAAAGAAAACAACAACTAGAGATCGGTATTAAATTAAAATCTGTCGGCACTGTTGAGCGTATTGCGTGATTGCAATCGTGTGAAGTAAAAATATACAAGACGACGGGGCTTAGTTAGCAGTGAAAGGGAAGCCTCGCGTGTGGATGGGGCAATACTCACCTCAGGCAGAGATGTGACTCGTCCGGCGTGTTCCCAATGCTCGAAAAGACTCTCGAGACCGAGCATGAACTCCATTGACTTCCGCGAGCGTCGTCGACAGCGTCGCAATAATTGTTCTTCTGATGGCTTTGCATTGGCCAGGGATTCGCAGTAGCGCACAAAATCCAAGTCGATGTGGTAGCCATATGGACAGCAGTCGCAGTGGTCCTCCTTCTTATACTGCAAACCTGAAAAGACAAGAAAACCTGTGCTAGATTAGAAGCCACTAAAGGAACGAATAGATAAATGTTGGTCAATGGCAAAAAGCTGTAAACACAGGCCCCCAACATGATGCATCCACCACTTGCAGAATTTTCCCACATAATTTCCTTCGCTTTGGTTGCGTTTTCTCTTGTGCTGTTTTCCTCTATGTATTTTTTTTTTTAATTCATGTTTATTTTTCTTTTTATTACAATAATTCATCTACCACTTCAAGCGCGACACCTACGTGACACAATTTCGTTCGCCTGCAACGTTCACATGGTCAAACTGAGTATTTGGCGAAGCGGTGTCAGCGGAAATATCGCAATGAGTTGAGGTACAAGCGCACGTAAAAGACTACATGTGTGGCTCCCCACAAATGGAGCAATGATCCAAGACGAAGGCAAAGAAAACCTGATCTGAGCGATCGACAATTGCGGAGGTGGCTGTTAAGATGACGAGATTTAGATGGAAGAAATCTGTTGGCCTCCGGTGACCCGGCAATTAGAAGCAGCCATAAAGGGAATACACTTTTTCCAAGACCCCCCCTGTAATCTATCAAGTTGTTCATTGTTATGCTAACGGTACAATGTTACGCTTGGATACAGTAACTGCAACGAATCGCAATAGACATAAGATAGAGGTGTGCTTCTGGAAATTGACAGCAGTGGAAACCATATCAACGCCCAAGTAATGTATATGGATAGGAGAGGAGGTCCGGTATGAGGCAGCCACCCACACCGGAGCCCACGAGTTTGAACGTTTAAGGCTTTAACATTAAGAGACTGTCAAATTTGGACCCTGGCACAAATAGACAAAGTTGTTGCTGTGGAATGCCGCAGGCTACATTTACCGGTGCAGCTGTAGGTGGGAGGTTTAGTTGTATAGATTTCTTGTGGCTGAGTGAATTTGTTTTTAAAATATTCTACAGCTGTTAGGATGTAGACATTTTGTATGATCTGGAATTTCTGACAACGTCGTGTCACGTTGGGAAATGAAGTCCATGCATTGAAAAGGGGACGACCATGTCAAGATCTATCGTGGCTGTGTATTAGGGTATTGTAAAATTCGTCTGAAGTATGCGACACTTATTGTACTTCAAATTGAGAACCAATTTCTTTAAATTGGACAAGATTATCTATCACTATCCGCTACTGAAAACTCGTTGGTTGGTAATCTCCTCTGTTATTCGGTTGGAGACTATTAATAAGTCACTCTCTATCAAATTATTTGGTCTGTTTGATACTGTATATTGTATATCGTACACATTGTGTCTCTGTTTGAATGTCAACATCCAATTATTTCAAATTGTAATTGTTAAGCTTTCAGTCATTACTGATCCGCACTGTTGTCGGATACTTTGTCAAATAAATTTTATAATAGTGATCATTTGGCTCGGATATTTTACTGTCAAAATAAAAAACTGTTTTCGAAAATGTATCATCATCATCATCGGCACTACAACGGGGAACCGGTCTTGGACTTATTTAGCAAGTCCTGAGGCTTGTTAAATTTTCCATAATCATTTGTTTTTTCCGGGCGGGGAATCGAACCCCGGTCTTCCGCGTAACAGGCGGGTATACTAACCGCTATACTATCGAGGAGCCTTTCGCAAATGTATAAGGTGTAGTAAAACGTAATCCAATAGATGGCTTTAGTAATCTGTATTTTGTGTTGTATAAGTGCGAACAGGCTACGCTAGATAGGGTAAGAAAGATCAGATTCCGTACTAAAAACACCGTTTCAAACAGTTTTGTGATTACTTGAATAGGTTTTGTGTGAGCGGACGTCAAATATGGACACCAGCAAAAAGAAAATATGGTTTTTCTTCGATAAAGGCGAAAACGCAAACCAGGCGGATAAAAATGTGAATAGCGGTTGTGGTACTGATACTGTAACAACCAATCGCGAGCAATTATGGAACGATTACGCCGGAGGTAACATTGCATAAAAAACCATTTGGAACCACTTCAATAAGATGCTCGATGTATGGTTGCCACAAGAGTTAACGCAAGAAAACCGCATGAACCGAATCTCCATCTGCGAATCGCTGCTGAATCACAACAAAATCAAGCCATTTCTAAAGCGGATCGTGACTGGTGATGTAGAGTGGGTCTGTGGCGGTGCTGCGAACCGCACAAACCACTGTGGGGTTAAATACCTTTCGCCTGGCTAAAGGGGACATACATAACGTGTCCTCAATCCCACGTGCCCACAGACACGTGGATCCAATTTACATTTCCGCCCAGCTAAAGAGGACATGCATACGAGCGCCCTCGACCTCACGTATCCACAGACACGTGGGCCCAATTTCTCGACCGATTCCCCATGCCTGTACGGCTATCGAAGAACACTACCCAGAAAAAAAAAAATGTTTGACGACCCATTAGCAAACACAAGTGGTCGGCGCGGCAGCACCATATGCCGACAACCAATAAATCCCTGGCGATAAATGTATGGCCAAGGAATAAAACTTCCCTTGAGCCAACCGCAATTTGGTTTTCCTTATCGAAAGGACTATTGTGGGAACAGAGGTTAAACACTAAACCAAACAACCGACACTGTTCCTACAAGGAAATAAAAACCGTGTAAATATCGCAGCCGAAAAAATGACTGCGGTTTTTAACCAATTTAGTGATAATATCCGCAGGAAAAAGATCAACGATACTTTGAAAAAACGGGCGAGTGTGTCGGCGTGTGTGTTGTGCTCCTACTCCCCCATAATCGAAAGTTCCGCCGAACGTTGTTCACCAGCAGGGGGCCGAGCGTAAATGAAAACTCACCTTACTGTTAGTTTTATTTATGTGTGCCTTTTATTGTCCTCTTTACAATCCTCGGGTTGGGTGTGCCGGCACGACACAGATTCACTAAACCCCCGCCAACAACTGCGTCGCCGAAAATTATCCACCAACGAAGAGTAGGATAAATCAAAACACACTGGGGGAGTTTTTTGGTTAATGTTTTTCTTTTATTTTCACCCTTTTTATTCATTTGTTTGTAACTTAGGATTTCAATTTGAATTTATAATTTTAATCTAAGCACCGGTGATTCTTTGTTAAATACTTGTTAAACGCACATTGTTCCACTTCTTTCGGAACCGTCTAATATACTAATACGAATTTTAGATTCAAAAATTAATTCACGGCTTGGAAATTAATTCACGGCTCAGAAATTAATCCGCAACTCAAAATCAATTCACGACTCAGAAATTAATTCGCGACTCAAACTCCAAAACATGTGTGCACGCGGCGGTGGTTGAACTTCGACTCCGGATGATGGAAGAGCGATGTGCGCTCGACGGTAGTTGTGACTCGACTGACTAATGAATGGAAAGAATCCATTCATCGCGTCGTGGCGGTTGAGTCATAGCTGAAATAAACTCACTGCCGCTTACCAGGAATTTCGAGAAGATTTACTATGCCCGTATAGGGGATTGGGTTTCGGAGAATCGTTACCGTATAGTCTGAGTTAAATTCCTCTGGCACTATGTATACGAGGAATTGGTATTGGGTAGGATGGGAGACGAAATGATTTTCGGGGAACTAAATGTTACTTGGTTGCGAGGAAATAGTTTAGGCGGGAAGTGAGCCGGAATGATTTTCGGGGGAAATTAGAATTGCTTGGTTGCAAGCAAGGGATATCATTTAAATAAGATGTTAACCGAAGCAATTTCGGGGAAATGTATGCGGCTCCGTATAGTTGGTGTTGATGGCTAATGTTCCGCTGTAGGTTTGAATATGCGTTTTATTACAGCAAAAAAAGAATTCAAAGATCGCCGTTTTCCTAGCCCAAGTGCGGTTGTAAAGCTTTTAGAGGTGAAATGTTTCAAATGTATTCTAATGCCTGAAAATCCCAACTAATGTTTAATATTTCATGGTAATTGTCAATCCTAGGTAAATTACCAAATGATCAAACAAAAGATCGCCGACTCACAATAGAGATCCAAATACAAAGGATTTTATGTGAGGTCAGCGAAAAAAGAAATAACACGTTGGCTGGAGAACGCAAGAAAAGATTTTTCCTTCGATCGACGGATCGAGGCGAATTGGTTGCGAGACACTGGCCGAAACGGTCGCGAGTTGAATTGAAACGAGCGAGTGGGAAGGTTGTGCTCAGGACAGTCAATTGAAAGAGAGATAATTGTAATTGGTGAAAAATTGTGAATCCGGAAAGTGTTTAACAAGATAAAGTTTTAAACTAAGCACCGTTTTTTCGCAGAGACCCGGTGTTAGTGTTAACAAAGAAATAAATAGCTTAAAAGTAGACTTTGTGTGTGCAGTTAGGCGTCTCGCCCAAATTAATCAGCTGCTTTCAACCCGGCGAAGGCCTGGCCTATCCTTGTCCCTGTTCAATACAAGTTGACATGCAGTGTCCACGTGATACCCCTGGATAGCTACTTTGGCACCCGCCAAGTAGTGAACCAATGCATGTAGCGACATCCTGAGAAAGGTTGGCGCAAGGCTAATAACCTTGCCCGGAAACACAAATTAATATGAACAATTTAACAAGTCTCGGATACATGGACCGGATACCGGTCGAGAGACTTACTAAATAAGCCAAGACCGGATCCCGGTTGTAGTGCCGATGATGATGGTGATGATGATAACATTTTCTACTAGGAAATCGCTCGAGTTCAATCAATACTAGAGAAGAGGAAAGAGTGTCTCCCACAACATTACCAGCCGCTGTCATAACTGTCTATGTTATCTAAGGTGATTGAAAGGGTCATCAATGGCGAGTTGATTAAATATTAAAATGCAACGGACTTCTGAATGATCGTCAATAGAGATTCGGTTGCAGATGCTTCACGGGAGACCTTTTGACCTTTATAACCGATATATGGACAGCGATTGAGGGGCATCGTGAGAAAACCCGTCACAGTGGATATCTCCAGGACGTTTAACCGTGTCTGGCATGGGGGATTTCTGAGAAAGCGTAGATCATATGGACTGTCCCAGCAGATTTGCGACTGGAGGATGAGCTTTCTCGGAAATCGATCGATCCGAGTTGTTGGGGACGGCGAGTCTTCTGATCTGTATCTTGTTAATTTTGTGGTGCCTCGGGGTTATATTTTGGATCCAACCTTGTTTTTGCCCACATAAATTATTTGTTGGAGTCGAAGGAAAACAAAGCGTTCAGTTTTGTCGATGGTAGTACGCTTGTTTCCTCTTTTTCGTGTGATCGCCCGATTAATACATCAACGTCGAACCAGTTGAGATGTAGACATATCGACTCTCTGAATCGAGATGTGGATAAGGTCTTGCAGTGGAGAAAGGTCAGTCTCGTTGATTTCAGCGCAAGGAAGACCTAATATTCACAAGAAAATGTGGATCATCAGTTCCACAGATGATGATGAATGGCCAAGCTCTTGAATCCGGGGAAAGCATGAAATTGCTCGGCGTCACGGTCTGTAGGAATGTATCGTGGTATAAACACGTGTCGAACTTCGCCAGCTCCGCCTCAGGAAAACTGAGTTATTTTATCTTGAGCCCAGAAATATTTTACTCCGGCCAGCTTTTTATTCTGTATAAATCTCAAATAAGAACCGCACTCGTATATTGTTCTTATGTTTGGAGCTCTGCTCCTAAGTATACCCTCGACCGATTTGAGAGCATACAGATATGAGCGATTCGCCTGATCGGGGACACGACGCTGACGTCTTGCCTAAGTTACATAATTAAAACCCCCCCGAATCATTAAATTGATTCGCAATTCTTTTTTGGGCTGAAAAACGCCATTCCCTTATCTCCCAGATAAGATTTCCTACCCGAAATCAAAACTTTCATGCTGGTTAACAACAACAAACAAAAACAAACAACGCTGTTTCGACATACCGAAGCAGTTTCGTTTATCACCAATTCCTTTTTCTAATTCCCATGCAAAACCCCAAACGCACTCCCTTCTTTCCTCTTCCACAGTGTAAACGGATTCGCTTGGGAAAAAAATCAATGTCAGGTGAAAAGTATGCATGAGAATACTTTTCAACCTTCTCCATTTCCCCTTCTCGAAGTGCATTTTTGGTTCTCTGAGAGCAATTCAAACATGAAACGGGGTCTTGCAGTCACCCTACTGGTTTCGCTTTTCGTTGGAAGCGAAACCAAATCACCCATTAAATCACCATGGTCTCCTTTGCAATTTTCCCGTTCCCCCTGGGTTCATTGACTGTTGAGTAAATTCGCAAGAGTTTATTCACCTTAATGCGCGGGGAAATGGGGAAATAAGGATGTGTGTGCGATCGGAAGTGACCGATCATGGAGAGAGTACCTGTTGTTGGGTAGGATTGGGGCAGTAGTCGAAAAAGGGATTTGATCGTAACTGGTTAAATAGTTGTTCGTCTCGTGTGTGTGCATTTTTGAAGTAGTAAGTCGAGAGGTGTGATTTAAAGTGGTTGGTCGTCAAACTCATTGCGCGGATTACATCTGTAAAGTGTCCATTTTAAACACCTTTTCAAAGTGAATGTTAAGAAAGAAACAAAAAGACAGAACAGAAAGTGCTGAACAGGGAGATTAATTAAAAATTATTAGTATTATATTAATATAAAAGAAAACTGAATTAAAATGAAATAGTGTGAACAACAACTATTGGGGGATGGGAGCGAACATACATGGTAAAGTCTGTGCTTTAAACCCGGCGAAGGCCAGGACCATCCTTGTGACCACGTAACACCCCTGGATAGCTATTTTGGCACCCGGCAAGTAGTGAACCAATGCACGCAGCGACATCCTGAGAAAGGTTAGCGCAAGGCTAATAACCTTGCCCGGAAAAACAAATTATTATAGACAATTTAACAAGTCTCGGATAAGGACCAGATACCGGTTGAGAGACTTGCTAAATAAGGCCAAGACCTGATCCCGGTTGTAGTGCCGATGATGATGATAATGAACAACAACTATTCCTTTTCTTTCGGTGATGCTATGGGGTAAGAAGTTAATGTGCCGGCGTACGGCGCGGGTTCACTCCCCCTCCCGTCGTCACTAAAAGGTTCCACCACATGTTGTTCACAAGAACTGATCTCTAAAGGAAATAAAACACGCGATTTAGTCCACCACAATTTGATTTATTTTAAGGATATCCTTGTGGGTGTAAGCATGTATAGTGTCTTAATACGTTAACGGATATAGTATGGAAAATTGGAAAGTTAATTATTTGACATCTCTTTAGTTTATACAGGTTTTGTTGTTTTGGGTACATGTATTTATTTTGGTTTTTTCTAGATTGTTTAACATCGGACACTCACTGACACCGGCTGCATCTTGGTTATTAGTTATTCGTTTCATCGTATGTTGACCTTAAAGAGTGACAATTCGCGGCTACCGGATGTGTTAAAAATTACTTTCAGTTCCTACTATTAATTACTTTTGTTCAAATTATGAACACTTGATTTACACTACGCATCCAGCGTGTATAGGACTCGACTCCGGGTATATTCGCGTCCCGCAGCGCTACGTGAAACGGGAGAAGAACCGACCGGATCGGTGGTTGTAATAAGACTCCGTGTAGTTGACAGACGACTCGTTGTTGGATTGCGACTCAATTCAACCGCGTACGTGGAGGGCACGACTTGCCTCCACGGAATCTAAATTGAGATTGAGATATCAGAAAATTGAATTTCGATTTCTACTCGTCGACCAAAAGGGGAAGATTCTCCACACATTGGTCCCAGCAAACGGCGCGAAACACACACACGATGACCGAATCGTTGTTCATGCAGTGTGTCGCCCAGCATGGGAGCTATGGACATGCAATTGAATAAACAACCGAGAACAGCATCCGCAGCTGGGCAAGTCATCAGGAAAAGGATATCTGTGTGTTTACACGATCGGCAACCGCGTATAGCATTTACGCTGTTCGTGCACATATTGGTGGCGTCTGGCAAGGGTCGAACTCTCGAATGTGTATTTACATTAACGAGAATTCGATTTGCTTCGGGAGCCAGCGGTGAGGTATGCTATGCATTGTCGTTCGAAGGATCGACCGATGGGTCTGTGGATGTGACTTGCCATGCACGTGTGTGGAAAAATTCTTTCTTATTTGTGTGCATGGGCAAGTTCGAGGATTTTTGGTGGTTATATAGTGTCGTAACCGAATTGAATTTCAGGAACATGCTTATTGGTGCCAATGTATTTGCTTGTCGATAGCAAAGAAGTAAAGCAAGAACATCTCCTGCTTGTATACTGTAGGATTCGACAGGGGATATGGGCGCCGATATGATTTGGGTTTATATCAGTCGTTTGGTGTTGCGACCGAATTGCTTTTAAGGCACATGATGCGTTTCATGCAATCATACCCTTGGCGAAAATGTCTCTTGGTGCTAATGCCATTGAATTAGCGAAAATATGGCTTAGGTGGTTAGAAGACATTTGAAGGAGATAACTGAAAGTTGAGTAAATGCTTTCCAGGGTTTATGTGTTTTAGGTTGAAGTTTTGTATACTTAATTACAAGGTAAGTAATGGCGTTCAAATGGAACTGCCATAATACTTGTTTTTTATGGGTTTTTAGTGCTCTAGGTAGCCGCCTTTGAGTCGTACCTGGAAAAGGCAAGCAGTGCCGTTAATGGGAAACGCCACATACAAATTCCAATTTTTGTGTGTACCAAAGATTAAAGCGGAAAAGGGTACCAATTGAGGAAAGTGTCATCAACACGAATTCAAAGGAAAAGAACTCCAGCCAGTTCAACAGCAGCCACGCGAGTATGTGAGGATTCTTTAACCCACTTCCAAAGAACCTCCCAATTTCAATAAATTACCTGTCCCCCGCTTACCTACAAATGAGCATTTCCTTACAGCTGAAAATATAGTTCATGGCAAGATTACCATCTTGCCATGACATTAAACTTTCACCAGCAGCATAAATCCCGAAAGCTAATTCAGCTACCTCATCAGGTAACCAGCATCGATTCATCCACAGGCCAATGCTCTATACCAAAAAGCATTTCCTCTTACATGTGCATGACATGTTTATTCCCATCACCGCTGAACCATCGGTCGATTGTATAATCAAAAATCTACAGCGCAACCATTGTTAGCCGCCTATAGGAATTTCTAATGTTGTGTTAACACAAACAACACACCGACCGATGGGACGTTGGCAATCTGCGTCCAAGCTAATTGATGCTGTACGCCATGGCCAATGAATAAACAACGCATTCTTCCTATTTTGAGGTTCGCAACGCTTGCGAAAATTCCCTTTCCATCGGTTATCAACCGATCATGGAATTTGGGCATGGATATGATCATTGTTTAGACCATCTTACCAATGCCATGCCCTATCATGACCCACAGCAAAGCAAAGCAAACACAGTACCTCACTGCGTTTGTTTTGTTTACTAACCGCTGGTCCATGGTTCCCCTGGGTGAGACGTTAGCCTGCATATCTGCGGGTTAAATTCCTCACCACCATTTCCATGTACCAGCATATTAACCTAAAAAAAGATAACATCCAACGTGACCCTTGGCCACCGTCGGCAAGATTTCTGTTGACTTAATGCTAACAAAATTTCTTCCCGTCTAGAGCACCAGAGCCATTCGGCTAAAACAAATAAACCCCAATCGTTGGTCGACCTATCGTCGCCGAAGAATGTATTGCCTACAACGGCATACATAAACACAATGCCTGCAGTTCATTATGCCCGTCCATGTTTATTCAGGTGCAGTTTCGTCGTTGCCGATATGCAGGCTAAGGGGCATCGTACTTGTCCTATACGGACACATGGGGAATCCTCCCATTCGATTCCTTTGTGATCGCTCATTGGCCATCGTCAAGTTGAGCCTACTCGCTCCACCGATAGCGACGTGATCCACCACCGTTGAATCTGAAGGACGTAGATTGCATTGACGAGTTCAAATTTAGCAGCCAAGCAGAGAAGTCGAGGCCATCGTGTTGTGAGAGTCAGATTTAATTATTCCCCGTCGAGCACAAGTTTTAAATCAATTTCGGGAAACACCTTTAGAAAATCATATCCGTTTGTTTCTTTGGAGTAAAAAATTTCAAGGATTATCATTGTTAACCCGCACTCTTAAAAATAAAAAATAATAAAGAACAAATAAATAACATTCACGTTAAAAGTATACCAGTGTGTTTTCTTTTGTGATCGGCTGTATTCTCCTTTGTGATATATTCCTTCGGGTCAAACATTTCTCCTCGGCGAACAATAAGTGGGAAGGAAGTGAATCAAGTGCCCGTGTCTTGGCACAATTCTTCCTTCAATACCCACAAGTACACCCCCAACATTAATATAGATATATATTTTATATATTGTGAAAAAAAGTGACAACTACAGTCGCTATCACACCGCAGGCGCATAGCTGACCTGCGTCAAAAAATACTGTTTTTCGGAGATTCGTGGAATTGTTCCGTGCAATTCGGTATGTGTTTCACGAAACAATCCGACACAAAGTGGCGCGGGTTCATTTCCCGACGGCACGAACATCTCTGCATCAGAACACGTTCCGTTATAGAGTTGAAAAGATGCGGAATTCCGAGTCTCTCCGGAGCGTAACAACATACAACTGTTCAAAATACTGCAACAGTTATCTCGTACCTCCCAAATAATCCCAACCCCATAGTAACTTCACTACTACCAACTCCTCTAGATAACAGGGCTCACTATCTGAATTGTCTCCATACCAGAAGTCTCTTCACCTCTGGAAGATTGGTTAATGACTTCAACGAGGTAGTGTACCATAACACCGAGCTGGCACCGAATCAGTTCAAATACTGTAACATACAGCCATTCTCCAACATTCTGCGTTTCAACGAACAACCGGAAAGTGTTGCGGCACCCGAGACCACTAACTGACCATATCCCACAACAACCTACTTCCATAACCATCAATCCCTATATTCCCCAATTCACATTACATATTTAACTTATGTAATACTAATTAGGTTAAGCTAGAATAAGTTAGAGTTAAGTTAAGTATTAGATTAGATTAAATTAAAAAATAAAAATCCTGGTTTTCTGACCTTTTCCAGGAAAACTGTTAATATTAAAACCTATAATACTCGAATAGTTATTCACACATTCAGTTATGTTTTGTTGTATTCCAGAATACTACCCTTTATTAAATTTAACACTGAATCTCCTTACACATCCTTAAAAACTTCCCTTAACATATATTACATTCTCACTTAATACATACCATTCATAAACATTCACAATATTGCCAGTTACGGCACATTTAATAACCTGCACCTTTTTATTCATTCAAAACATAGTAACTTTGATTTTCGTTCAAATTTTATTCAATTTCATAGTCACAGAGACTTTGATAAATTTTGTGTTTTGTTCATGTTATAATTTCCAGTAAATTAGAACACAATGTTCTATAAGTAGAGAAAAAATTCATTTGTAAAATCAGTTTTAGTTTTGGAGTTGAAGGAATAAGAAGTCATTTAAGAAGAGTTAAGTTTTGAGAAGTATCAGTTTAAGTTTAGTTTAGTTTGAGTTGTGAGTTAGAGTTTTTGAATTTGTGGTATCTGTTTGAAAGTTAAAATAAACAATTAAAGAATATCAAAGAGAAGAAATAGTTTTTCTTTGATAATTAATTATCAATTGAAATAAATGAAACGCGAATTGAAGACAGCAGAATAATAAATAAAGGAGAAAGGTCCCCGCCCTTCCCTCATCCGAGGAAGCACGGTGCCGGACGTCAACAGTTAGAAAAATGTGTAATGTATGCATGTAAACAGTTGCATCACTAGAATTATAAGTTAGCTGTAGTACTTAATGTAAACATTGATTATTGGTCAAATAAATACAGTATGTTAAAAAAAAAAAAAAAAGTTATCTCGGGGTACCGACTGGGCGCTATAGGTTCGGCTCTGCCGAGATAAGTGTAATAATAATAAATTTTAATTATCGGGAATCGTGTCGTGGGGGCACGATAAGACGTGCACTTGCGTCCATGACCCCGTGCTATAGAGACTGTCACTAGATATTTTTTCATATATGCCTGAACCGCGCCCTGGCACAGGGTCAAATTTAGGTTGTTGTCATGGCAGTATTAATCCTCTTGGGGCGAGTATGGCATTTGCGACTCTATTATGGTTAGAATCAGTAAAAGGAACAACCAATGCTCAACATATCAAACAGCTCCCGCGTGTACAAATTCGATCGTTATTCTTAAGTACACTCAACTGATCTGGAATTGCTGTGGTAATTGCTATGGTGGACGGCTCAGATCCTTGGGTTATTCGATTTTATTTTGGTGTTGTTCTTTTCTATTTGCTTGAAACGCTACAGGAATTTAAAGTTTTTTGTTGCACGGAAAAACTTTTTTATAACATAAAACAATAATATGTATACTAGCGCTATCGCAATCAAATTCAATTTTATTCGAAAATTTAGAGGACGCAGACTCTTACCCTTCCGTAATCCGATAATTACTACAGTTCATTTCAAGGGTACTATGACTTATTAGAGTGGTATTTCACCAAGGAGTATAGATGGTGGAACTCAGTCTAAAACCTAAGAAATATATTTTATTATAAACAACTATATGTTAACGAAATATATACTAAACACCAACTCGTTTTTCTTCACCCATAAGCAAAGCTTATTCGACTTTCCACAGCAAAATTATTCACTTAACGTGAACTAAACATGCGTCGTCCACACTTATTGTTTGTCAGAAAAGGGGATATTCGCACCCCCAAGAAGACATCACCCTAAGGTAAGCGAAAAATAAATGATATAGTAGCCGAGAACTTAGCCCATACTTAACTATAGAGGTAAAATGAGGTATGCGGCGTGAGAGCCGCATAGATACCTGAACCCACACACTTGTTTTTCTCCATGAAGAATGTTGTACTCTTACATATGTGAGTTACAAAGTACTTCTTTTTTTTATGGCCACACGTAAATAGAATGATAGTGGATGCGTTAAAATATCAGTTTATAAAAATTGAAAATCCTTTTACTAAATACCAATGGAATCAAAATAAAATATCTTTAATATATCCAAATCAATGGAATTTTGTAAAATCATCTCTTATGTAACGATTATTTCATTTATTGAAATAATTGTCCAATAACGACTGAGTAGAGACCGAATAATCAAAAATGAAAAGGAATAGATGCTGCCAACAATAAATTAATTCCGTACGTTATCAAAATCGAGCAACAGTACAACTGCCTACAGGTAGCTTGATTTTAAGAGCAGTCGTAAAAAGACATAAAGTTTTCAGTTTTATCATCACTTCTACGGATTATTGACAATAATATTCCAAATGCAACCTGATCAGCTTTCGATCGCTACACTAAACACTGTCGGCTTGCCTCTCAAAGCTGCCGAATTTCACAACGAAGAGGTTCTTTTGCTTTTTTTCGAGTTAACGATCATCTTTGAAGTATAAATAATCTTAAAAATGTTGGCGTTAATTATGTTTTTATGCTAATGCATTTTTATAAATAAGAGAGGAGATTTTTATTTTAAAACAAATATTTATTTTACGATTGGCCTCTGCATATTATATGTCATTTAGTTATTGTATTTAAGACACTTATATTTCAATGCTTTTCTTCCGACAATGTATTGCTACTATCTAATTAATAAACATTACTTATTCTATTACAAATTTGGACTGAATTCAAGCTGATCTACTCTATATACGATCAAAGTCGCAGCGATTGCTTCAATCGATGAGGACTGAACATAGGTCATTCATTTATGGATTTATATTTTTGATGGTTATCTGCTTCCTCCTAGCTGGGTGAATATCGCAGCTAGCGTAAAACTTATCTGGGTATTCAGCAGAAATAGTCTCCCTAGTTTTCACTAAATGATATGGAAGCCTGACTTTCTAGAAGTGTGATAAAATGTGTATTTTTTTTTTCCTTTTTTATTAATTGCTATCCTCATTCGAATCGAAATTTTGAATTATTTTTGAGACATTTTTCAAAAACGAAGGAGATTTAATATAAGATTTCCCAATTTTCAGCCATGCGTAGTGTGGCGATTATATATTGACATTGAAACAGTTTAAAACACTTAACTTCGATTTTAGCAGCGAGCCCTGGCGCCCGATAACTATTTAATTTTCGTCATCGAAGTTTACTTGTTCAGTAAAAATGTTTATCAGTCGGTCAATCGAATCGCTAAAATATTATATATAAAATTCTTGTCACACACTTATAAAAAAAGCGAGATAGTAAAAACTCAAAAGAAATACTTTTTATTAGACGAAAGGGAAAAAAGAAATTAAATGCAATTAATATATATTTTTATCTTTTTGTTTGTGTTATTAACATAATGGCTCCTCGATAGTATAGTGGTTAGTATACCCGCCTGTCACGCGGGGACCGGGGTTCGATTCCCCGTCGGGGAACCTCTGGTGCAACACTAATGACCTTGCGCGGAAAAAACAAATCATTATGGAAAATTTGATAAGCCTCAGGACTTGCTAAATACGGCCAAAACCGGTTCCCGGTTGTAGTACCGATGATGATGATTAACATAATTAATCAAAATCGTGGGAGTGCGACCATTCTTATCGAGAACTTCAGAGCGAACAGATTTTCACTCATAACGTGTTAGTGGAAATGTATAAAACGCACATATCATTAAAAGTGTGTGAAATGCACACACAATTATATTATTATAATGTTAATAGAAAAGTCTAATAAAACATGGAAAGTGAAAGCCAGCAGTAACGAATGCTGCGCGACGGCCCCAGTGATGACCAAGACTTCATCAGAGAGCGCAAAAGAAAAGCCACCGACATTTTACTTAACACAACAAAGAAACCAACAACCATGAAGACACAAGCTATTGACTACAAAAAAAAAGTACCTGAAAGCCGTGGAATACATCAATACACTTATACTACAGATGAAATAACTCCAGGAGGACATTCACTCCCTACAAGCATCCATTAAAAACAGAGAAGGCGTCTGCATGGAAGAAACCCCTGCTCAACGCCCAGGACTAGCCCCATCATCTCCTAAGCAGCAATCATTGTGTTCCAAGGCACCATCTGCGCAACAAAAGAAGACAGCCGGGAATCAAATGCCTAACACACACACCAAAAATATAAGACCACCCCCCATCTGCATTAAAAATATAACGAACATCAGGAAGCTAATTAAGATGCTCGAAACTACCTTAGGCCACCGGAATTTCACCACAAACACAAAAGTAGCTTCGACTTCCATTACAACAACCACTTTAATGGATCACAACAAGGCGTTAGAAAAACGTCCGGAACATAAACTTGAATTCTTCACATTTTAACATGCACAGTTAAAACTAGCGGCATTCATCGCAAGACGTATTGATCCAGCGTGGACCACTGAGGAGCTTGTAGCAGAAATATTCAGGATCTGTCCGGAACTGAAAATAAACAGGCTGAACTACTTCCAAACGCCATACATGCGGACTAACAAGACCCTGCATCTATGAATTATACAAACTCATCCAGCTGATGTCAACCGGCTCAGCCAAATAAAATATCTATTTATACATAAAATTGAGGAACCATATAAACAAAACGTCCTTCATTGCAAAAGATGCCAAGGCTCAGGACACTTGGCGGGCGCATGTCATCTAAGCATACGATGCGTAAAGTGAGCAGAGCAACATCAACCTGGAGAATACAAGGTCAGCCCGACTGGCATGGAACCAGGAACAATCCAAACAACAAACCCTGATGCATCCATTACAACGAAGGAAGTGACAGTGACATGTTGTAACTACGGAGGAAACCGCCCTACTAACTTCTCGCAATGTCCTCATAAGCTGAGGATTCTCTAAAGGCGAACAACACCCATGGCAACGAGCAAACCCTCACCAACCAAAACAACATCACCTCAATTAACATATTCTACAAGTCCGGGAATGTCATACGCTAAGGTTGTCAACGATTCCCGAAAAATCACAAATTCAACTGTAACGATCTTAATCTGGACATCACAGGATACATAAGTAACTTCCAGGATGTGCTGCCCACGCTGAAGCACAGCTCAGAAATAGAAAAAAAAATGGTCAGATTTTATCTCATATAACTTCACATATCCTTTCCCTTAATGGCTAATTTAACCATAGTTTCCCTCAATGCAGAGTCTATATATTCCCATATTCGCAGACAACACCTCTGGTAGGTCGTTGAAAAGTTTTCTCCAGATATCCGGCTACTCTCGGAATCGTGACTTAAACCAAACTGCCGATTATCTAATTATTCACCGGTTTCTAATCCACGAACCATTGGACCTCGTGGAGGTACTGGAATTCCAGTACAGAAGAAATTTCAATTTGCCGAAATTCTCGGTCGACCAATATAAATAAGTGTTTGTAGTGTCGTCTGTATACATTCACCTTTCTCGGGAACCAATCTTCCCTAGTTCCGACATCACTGAAATAATCCAACAGTCTCTACCTGCACCTTTCATAATAGAAGGAGACTGGAATGCTCGGCATACTTCATTTAACGACACTAAGTGCAATAAATACGGTCGCCAACTTCTAGTGCTCCTTGCGCTAGTCCGCGTATATATATATATATATATATATATATATACTGTCCATTACAGCCAGCACATATCTCCATTTTAATTAAATCAACAATAGATTTTTTCCTAAAATCCGTAGACACCTACTCAGCAATATCCTTCGAATTCCCATCCGTTCATGGCCCGTCCACATCACTGTCCCAATCCCGACCCTCAAACCACGGTACTCATTCAATCTGAACCCGAATTTCTCCAGGACAAACTGGAGAAGAGCCAATAGGGACATTGCTGCCAGTTTTATGGACTCTACTTTGCCACCGTCTTAAACCTAATCCCTTCTGAAATTGATCAAGCAGCCTTAAGAATAGAGCAAATACTAAAAAATTCACCCTTCAGCAACACATCACGACCATCCCTCATAATAACCTAGGAAAACCTTTACCCAACATCCTTACAAACCTGTTGCGCGTAAAAAAAACAGCTTAGACGAAAACTAAATAGCAGTTGCACCCCTTTTATTAAAAATCAAATCCAACTCTTGACTGCCGTGATAAACGGACAACTAAAACAATTTGCCAACCAAGCTTACACGTCTATACTTATCCTTGTACATCATATGCTTCTACATACCGCCTTCGCAAGCTATCGAGTCACACGAACTCGCTATTGCTGCAATCGACCGCTTAACGGAGCTGAGTTCTTCCCAAGACGACATTGTAGTCCTTGGCGATTTCAACCTCCCCCATCTCCAATGGACGCTGTCTGATGATAAGTCCGACTACATCTCAAGCCCCATTACTACCAAGGAGTGTCTCTTTATAGACAGCCTCACCGACTCTAGCCTTTGCCAAATAAGCAATATCCTAAATCATCTGGGCAGACAACTTGACCTTGTGTTCACGACAGACCCCTTTAATTCCTCAGTTGTCTCTAATCCCCACACCCTTTCAACTATTGACAACCACCAGCCCCCGCTTCTCCTACCCCTATACCACGACTACTCAGCCCCCAGCACACCACCCCCCTACCAATATTCTTTCAACTTCCGAAAAGCCAATTTCCGGCTCATAAATGAATAACTCAGCAATATCACACTCCGCTTAAACGATTTAACTGTAGAGGTCGCTACAGCATCGCTCTACACAGTAATCTACAACGCCACATCCCTATATGTCCCATATACCCGACACAGGTTATCATTCTCATCGCCCCCTTGGTATAACCGCAGACTCCGCACACTTCGTAACAAGAGGAATAAGTAATGGAACACTTTTTTAAATACGCGTTCTCCCCTGGACTACTCCAACTATCTCGGTTACTTTTACCAATTCACCGATCTTTATAGCTCCCTCTACCACAATTACCTTGCCAAAGCTCAACTCAACCTGATCAATGACCTCAAATCTTTCTCCAACTTCATCAACTTCAAACGGAAATCTGATGCCTATCCCACCTCTCTTTTCTACGGCTCAACTACTACAACTGACTCACACATCATAGCCAATGTTTTCGCGTCCTTCTTCAAACTATCCTTCATGGACGACTCGTTCGAGCCGAACCCCTCCTACTTTACCGGCATGTCTGAATTCAACCTCGGCCCACTCATCCCTCTCCACATTCAACAAAACCAAGTTATTGAAAAACTTGAACAACTGAAAGACGATTTCAGTCCCGGCCCAGACGGACTCCCTGTTATCTTCTTAAAAAAAATGCTCCTCTTCTCTCTCTCTCCCGCTCGCGCCAAACTTCAATCTATCCCTTGCACAAGATCTATTCCCCGACATTTGGAAATCCTCTTACATAACCCCCATACATAAAAAGGAAAAAAAAACGATATATCCAATTATCGTCCCATTGCTAAGCTTTCGCACATTCCTAAACTGTTCGAAGGCCTTCTTTATGATGCGTTATGTTTTCGCTGCACACCCATCATCTCTCCTTACCAGCACGGCTTCCTCTCCAGCAGGTCCACTACTACCAACCTTGTCGAATTCACCTCCCACACACTCCTTGCCCTAGAAAACGGCGATGAGGTCGATGTAGTCACTACCGAATTTAGCAAGGCGTTCGACAAAATCTCCCATAACCTCATTATCTTTAAATTATCTTCCCTCGGTTTTGAACCCCTGTTGATTAAATGGATCTCATCCTATGTTAATTCTCGAACCTGCCGTGTGCGATTTAGATCCACCCTCTCCGATCCTTTTTTTCCAGTCATCTCGGCCCCCTCCTATTTATCCTAACCATAAACGACATAGGCTCTTGCATCAATCACTCCCTCATCTCGATTTACGCGGATGATACCAACATTTTCAAGACAATCCGCTGTCCCCTCGACTCCTCACTTCTCCAATCGGATCTTGACAGCTTCTCGACTTGGTGACAAAATAATTGCCTAGAATTGAATATCGCCAAATGTCACACAATCACTTTCTCTCGAAAGCGCTCCCCCACCCAGCCACGTTCCTATCTCTTGCTGGAACAACCGATAACATCGGTTGAATCGATTTGCAACCTGGGCCTCCTATGCGACAAGGAGCTTAGATTTACCGCACATATCGATGACATAATCCTTAAGGCCAACGCCGGCCTTGGCTTTGTAAAACGCTGCTCGAAGGAATTCCTAAACCCCTACGTCACCTGGTCACTTTACACAACTTTTGTCCGGCCACTACTCGAATACGCTAGTCAGGTCTGGTCCCCGTATCAATTGTCTCACATTCGTAGGATCCAGGGAGTTCAACGTCGTTTCTTGCGCTTTGCCCACCGTGGATTAAACTGGGAAAACCCCCTCACTCTACCACCATACATAGGCCTGCTCCTTTTAATCAATCTAAACACACTTGAGGAGCGCAGAATCCATACCGACATCATCTTTGTCCATCGCCTTCTGTCTGGCTCAATCAATTGCCCAAGTTTGCTCTCCACTTTATCATTTCATACAAACCCCCGTAATGTGCGGAACTCTCGACTGTTTTACGTGCCCGCTCATCACACTTCTTACGGTGCAAACGAACCCATCTCGCGTATGCTACGACAGGCCAACTCTTTCCCCACCTCCTTCGATTTCAACCTCTCCACCCCTGCTCTCAAACGACGTCTCAGAAGAAACCCGCCCGAACCCCGCCCTCCTCCTCCCAATAATCACTTCTACCCTGCAATCCTACCTCTCCTCTCCTACGCTCAAAATAGCCCTCCCCTACACCTTTCCAGCCCACCCACAATTTCAACCTCTCGCCCCAGCTCACCAACACCGCCCCCGTACCAGTACGTGGACATGCCCTTCACTGTCACTTTCTCACAAATGCCAAATTTACCACCCCCACATACACTCGCAGTCATCTTCACCTTCCTGTTTTTTTTCTCCTTCTTACTCTAGATTTAAGATAGTCTGTAAGGTTTTTATATTAATTTAATTTAAGTTAATTTAACCTTGCATTAAGCTAAATAAATGAGGGTTCTGCCCTCACTAAATCTTTAACAATATAAAACCCAATCGTGTTGTATTCAAAAATATCAACCGACTGACGGGTCCAAAATACAAACCCCGAATCGACTATATTATCAACCCTACTAATAATCACCTAGTCCAATCAGATATTGACATAGCAAACTGTCTTGCTAATCATCATCATCATCGGCACTACAACCGGGAACCGGTCTTGGCCTTATTTAGCAAGTCCTGAGGCTTGTTAAATTTTCCATAATGATTTGTTTTTTCCGGGCAAGGTCATTAGTCTTGTGCCAGGGTCTTGCTAATCACTTTTATAAAATCCGTCAATAAAACGACTCCCTCTCAGTTTCCAATTTCCAAGTCACCATAAATGACTACATCTCACGCACAATGATCCCATCATTCACCCCTTTCATACGGAATCCAACGAAATAAACAAAGCGTCATATCCACTTGATAATGCGCCATTCCTAACAGCAAGCGAATTATCAGAATTTATAAAATCACACAACAACAAAAAGTCGACAGGCTTAGATGGAAATCCAAACCTACTTTTCAAAAAACTTCTCCTGTCAAATTTAGTCCCTATTCTCGTTCTACTCAATCGCATAAATAACGCATCACATTTCCCAGACAACTTATCGGCCAGACATTTATGGCATCTTCGGATACCGTTCGGAAGGAACAACGTACTCTTAATGATGCGAGCCTATGTGATGAGTTTACTCCCCTCATGTACAACATATACTATGCGGCTCCTGCCCACATGTGAGCTGCATACATTACAATGGAGGTGTTGAGGCTCGTTTTCATCTTCCTTATATGGGGCTGAGGTCCTCCAACATTGGGTAGCGGTCTTACCGAAACATTGTATGCTCTTGCTTCTTTTCACCTGTTCTCCGCAGGTGCTCCTTGACAGTCAACCTTGTCGAGGATGACACCAAGATATTTAATATAGGGACTGCATCTGATAGTTTGTCCTTCTATTTCCAAATCCAGGTGTTCAACTTTCCTGTTGTCGGCCATGTCTATGATTCTGATAATCCTTCTGGTACACTGGCCCTGATCACGCCATCATATATGTTATTCCATAACAGCGGTCCCAGTATAAACTCCTGGGATACACCCGCTATTATTTTATATTCCTCTGGTCCCTCATTGGTGTCATAAAGCAGTGTTCTATTCGAGAGATAGCTTGCTATTATACACACCAAGTGGCATGAGACTTGTAGATCGTCCAACAGATCGTCCAGTATCCGATTCCAGTTTACCGAGTTAAATGAGTTTTTAACGTTGCCTTGCGAGAGTTAACGTATGAATCACCCAACCATTATGCATCCTTATGTTCACCTTGAAATAAGAAATTCATCTAACAACAACTAGCGTCTGCATTTTTACAATCTTCTAGGAATGTGTTTCCTATTCATTCCTTAAAATATTTAACATTAAAATTGTGTCTAGACATCATTTACCTAGATCCAAAAAAACCCAAAATAAAATGCTAAGAAGCAAAACATATGTATCTATTACGTTGGGTCATTAAAAACACATTAGGAGATTCCTAGGTTAAGATATAATTCAAGTATAAATAGCATAGAAAAACTGTAAAGAGCGTTCATAGTGACCTGTAATTTTACGAATAAAATAAAGAGGCATAGCCTCCGAAAAAAATATATTTTTTCTTCATACAAAATATATCAACAATAACTGGCGATCCTGCCACTCACTTTAAAAGTTTAATTTGAGTTGGAACCTAATAAATTCTGGGAAGAATTTTAAAAATATATCGACCAGAAAATCATAATATTTTCTCACCAGTTCCGGACCCGATCAAGCTGCGCAGATCATCGAGAGGAACAACGCCTAGAGAAGGAGGCGGTAAGCAATATCTATTTTTTCAGAAAATCAGAAATGAAATAACACGTGTGTGAAATAAAGTAAAGTAATTAATATACTAAAGTAGAAAATATGTGCTTCGTCCGGATATTCGTTTGGCTTAAAGCAATTTCGTGTGAAAATCTTTGTTAAAAATGCGTTTGTGTTTCGCTGAGTAACTTACGGAGAGTTTCCTTAATAACTTTTGGGACATGAATTTATTTTGCAAAAACAAACCGAATCCAGTAAACAAATAAACTAAATTCAATTAACAAATAAACTAAACAAATTAAATTCAGTAAACAAATAAGATAAATCCAGTAAACAAATAAACTAAATTCAATTAACAAATAAACTAAACAAATAAATTAAATTCAGTGAACAAATAAACTAAATTCAATTAACAAATAAACTATACAAATAAATTAAATTCAGTGAACAAATAAACTAAATCCAGTAAACAAATAAACAAAATTCAGTAAATAAATAAACTAAATTCAACGAACAAATGAAAGCCAGTGAATGAAAATAAAAAAACGAAAAACCAAATTAACGGAAGGACCATTCGACAAACCAACTGAGGACGAATCAAGTGACCAAGATGAAAAATCACAAAACACATCAAAAATGAACACAGACAACGCCACAATAAGGGCAGACATAACACATTTGGCCCAACAAATACAAACAATTGGGTCAGCGGTGAACCAGCTACAATTAAAGAAAAACGAGGAACCTGAAGTACGCCCCGTGAGACTAATCGAACACGAGGATATAACATTCAAATTTAACAAGCCCGAAGACATTGAGTTGGAGGCATTCAAAAACCTTCCAAAATTCAGTGGGAACCCAGAGGAATATGCATCTTGGAGAGACAACGTCTGCAACATAATGAAAGCCTGTGAAGCCCATAGAGGACATGCCAGATATGCTACAGCACTATCTATATGCTATAATAAAATATAAAATTATAGGAGAAGCAGCAAGGCTATTAACAAATTATCGGACGAAATTTTGTCTCGAAGCTATACTGGACCGACTGGATGCAGCATATAGTGACAACAGACCCCTCTATGTATTGAAAGAAGATATGTCACGCATTCGACAAGGAAGAAACACGCTGACAAAATATTACGATGAAGTCAACAAAGCCTTAAATCTAATCATATCGAAAATTCAGTTCGAAGCACGTCATCAAGAAGGGAAAAAGGCATTATGCGAAGAAGCCGAAAAAGAAGCAGCAAGAGTATTCCTAAACGGACTAAACAACATACTGGCAAAACAAACCCTATACGCCCATAGATGTGAATCATTAGCAGAAGCTTACGGCATAGCCCTAGCCGTACAACACGATACGAGACACACGGATATCGCACCAAACTTCCGAATGATTAAGAGAAGCCACTCACAATACAGCCCACCGAGATACTACCAACCGCAAAGAAATCAAACTCCCAGGAACTTCGATGACAGAGAACAGCGAGTACCAAATATAGAAGTGGAACGATCCCAACAGCACTATAAAGGTAGAGATTCACACCAATATTTCAGACCCGGGTGGAGACAGCAACAGCTTTATAACAACAGCAGAAATCAACCGCAACCAGAACCCATGGACGTGGATAGGTCTACCATCAGAACAGCAAGGCAAAACAATCCACTCAGAAGACCCCAACAATTCCAACAACAGGCCCACCAAACGGAGCTGGAACAACAGCTGATCAACAACCTAACGCCAGCCCCAGAAGCAGGCTCTATAGCAAATAATGTAAGTAAAAATTATATTGTAGCGTTCTACGAACGTACAATTCCGCGCAGGTAAGGTCCCTACCTTCAAAGAGCTTACTTACCTGAGAACGTTGCACGCGCCCACTGACGCGTGTCCCAAAGTCCCACCATAGGGCCTGCAACTCGCAGCCAACGTTGAGACTGACACCATTAAGCAAGGAACTGAACGTCCCCAAAGCTTTTAAGGTCAAGCTCAACAATTATAATTCATCATGTCTGAAACAAAGGTATAAACATCCATGAGTTCTATTCCTAAAAAAAAAACAATTCCCAAAATGCCATACATGCTGCCCAGAAACATCTCATCGAACCGGCAATTCCGAAATTCGATACAAAAGAATTGCTATCATCAAAGAATGAGAAGATCAACGGATGCACGTGCGGGTAATTTAATGCAAGGACCACCCAAATCCGTTGAACAACAGAAGGCAGCCACGACCTATCGCAATCAAAAATATCTCAACGAGATATGCGATGATTTATGAGGAGTTAAGCCAACAAAGGTAATACTTCGGTCCCACGGCCACGCTAGAATTTCACACCATTATAAAGATCTAATACATTTCGATTCCGGGTACCAAGTTCAAATAAGACCCACGGACTGTACGTCAAAACAATCGCCGAATATCTCTGGTCTGGGCGCCAGATGCTCTGTGCAAACAGAAGGCCGTGAAAATGAAATTCTATCACCAATGATAATGATGTATGCAAGGAATGACTTTCTCCTTTCAGGAAAATAGGAAATTACCCCTGGGATGAAATAGCATGCTGCTAACTGAGATTTCCGGAATTCCGTTAGCAGATCGAATAGAAAATTTTTTCCGTACAGATACGGATACCAGTTTGGAATCTGGATATCTGTGTGGGCAGACAGACAGTCTGATTTTGATAGCCATCGGGACGAGAAGTCTCTTTCGAAGGACCAGGAGAGTCTATATCGAGGAGTCGCGGAGATAAGTCGTAGGATTGAGGGTCAACGTAGATCATTCGAACCGCGAGGATCTCTATCGAAGAGATGCTATTAAAGTTAACCGAATGAGGTCGTGAAGGAAATTATTCGAGGAAGTCGAGTTAGCGTGTGTTTCGTTCGGTGGCTACCTGCGTTCGTATTGTTAAGTCCATGTATAACACCAGTGTACAATAAACGAGTCTTGAAACTAAAATGTGTTGTGTTTAATTGATGACGGCATCCGCTCCGGTCTTTTGGTTTTTGTGGACAGAGCTGGTAGAGCATGTCATTCGCCGTGTGTTAAGTATTGGACAGTGTCGGAGGAACACTTGCGACCGAATGGAAAACATCCGCCAAAATATCATTAAAGAATCTTTTGTTATATTAAAAAATGGGTTGCCTAGTTTAAGTTTAAAAAACCCTGATACTCAAAAAGAGTATTCAATTTTAATAGATTCGGGTGCAACTCAAAATTATTGCAAAAATACTATAGATTTAAGCTTTTCAATTCCAATAAAACAAACATATACAAAAACTCTCCATGGAAGAAGTATTATAGAGGCAAAAAGAAACATACTCATTTTAGGGAAAAGATTAGAATTTTTTGAGCTCAAAGATTTGAAGGAATTTGATTTAGTTATTGGACTAGAGGGATTAAAGAAATTAAAAGCAGAAATTGATTTTTACGCAATGATACTAAAGACCGAATATGACAATAGGAATAACGAAAACCAGAAACTAAACTATACTATTGAGGATCAAGAACACAAAAGGGAGATAGACGCATTAATGAACAGAAATAAAAGGATCGATAAAAGTTTACCCTATACGACAAGCATCATCGCGACAATTAAAACAAAAGACGACGAACCAATCTGGTCTAAGCAATACCCGTATAAGATTGCCGACCAAGACTTCGTTAACAAAGAAATCGAAAGTTTACTACACCGTGGAATAATTAGACCTTCGAGAAGCCCGTACTGCTCACCTATTTGGATAGTTCCAAACAAGGGACTAAACCCAGACGGCGCACAAAAGAAAAGAAGGGTGAATGACTATGGGAAATTAAATCTTCATACTATAAACGACAGGTACCCAATGCCAAACATTGTGCATACAATCCAAAACTTACGGGAAGCAAAAGTCTTTTCCACATTGGACTTACGAGTCGGGATTTCACCAAATACTGGTAGCCGAAAAAGACAAAGAGAAAACGGCGTTTGCTGTAAATGGGGCATTATACGAATATAATAGGTTAGCGTTTGGATTTAAAAACGCCCCAGCGATATTTCAACGCTGTGTGGACGACATTTTGAGACCCTTTGTAACAAAATTCTGTTATGTATATATCGTCGACATAATTGTCTTCTCGAAAACTCGGGATGAACATATGAACCATCTCCGACAAATATTCGATGCTCTACATAAAGCTAACTTAACGATTTCAGAAGAGAAATCACATTTCTTTAAAGACTATGTGAAATTTTTAGGCTATATAATAAGCCACAAATCCATAAAAACAGACCCAGAAAAGATTGAGACCATCAGAAAATACCCAGAGCCAACAAACCTAAAGGATCTACGTGCCTTCCTTGGCCTAACTGGATTCTACCGTAAGTTCGTAAAAAACTTCGCCATAGTAGCAAAGCCCCTAACGAACCTACTCAAAACCGATCAAATGGTCCCAAAGAAAGAAAGTACAAATTATAAAAT
The DNA here is from genome assembly GCA_963931805.1 of Microdon myrmicae. Classification (NCBI taxonomy): domain Eukaryota; kingdom Metazoa; phylum Arthropoda; class Insecta; order Diptera; family Syrphidae; genus Microdon; species Microdon myrmicae. The sequence continues at coordinate 27,581,967 of OZ007497.1, read as the reverse complement.
AAAATTAAATCAAGAAGAAAGAAAATCATTTGAAGACCTGAAAGCACATTTAGAAGAATGCATGGAGCTATCGCACCCAGACTATTCCAAACCATTCGAACTAACCACTGACGCATCAAACACAGCAATTGGCGCAATATTATCTCAAGAAAAACGACCGATTACATTCGTCTCTAGAGCATTATCAAAGACAGAACAATACTACGCAACAAATGAAAACGAATTGCTAGCCATAATCTTTGCACTAGACAAACTAAGAATATACATACAGGGAGTGTGGGGGTTTCTCTATTCTACATGAGAACCAACCCACAATCTCAACCAAAATTTCCACCTATTTTTGACCGCTTTCAGCGCGTCATACGTACCCATTTCCTTTATATGTTTTCCCCTGTAAAACATGTCAAAGGGACGCATAGCTAAACTAATTATTCTATGCAGATAATGCATAATTGAGTTTAGCTACAATCAACGACATACGGCAACACTATTGCGCTAACCATGGGATTTCCACCGAAAATTCCATTCGTATTGGTTAGCAACAGCCAAGTCAAACCAAGCGACGCGCTTGCGTCATAGTCCATAGGCTTGGGTATTTATCGAACATTCCACAGAATGGTATTATATCCCCAGCCGATGCGGCGTCCTATTGACTTTTCCCAGATCACCCATTCGCTTGGGATCAATGATCTCTTTTTGCTGGTGAATAACCTTAGCTAGGTTTTCCTCTCTCTCGTATTTCTGTCTTGCTATAGTGCGTTGACCTAAGAGATTATCACTAGATCAGTAGACCAGCCGTATACACGGCACTGACGCACACACACCTAGCCAAATCAATCCTGGGTTATTGTGCTTTCCCTTTTGATTTCTCTATTCTGGCTACGCCCATCGACGTCGAACGAATACACAAGTACGTTTCGACCTGGATGAGTGTGGTGAGTTGGGGAACACACAAGAGAGTATGATTACCATTGGCAGATCAATGTGTAAAAAGCAGAAATTACGATTTCCACCCTAATTTAGTTAGTCGCTATTTGTATCTGAACCTGGTTGTATCTGCGGATGAGATAGTTCGTTTAGTCCACGAAAAAAAAAAAAAGCCGAAGGAGTCGTTCGATAGAGTTGGTGTACAGGTAAAGTTCTTTAGTTCCCGAGGCCTGTTTTGACGGTTCACCTATATTCGCGATTTGCGTACGACCGACCAGCTGAACAGTCTGGCGTTCCCGTCGCGTACTGCATTCCCTGATTGACAGAAGTGAAATAGTAAATCATAGATATTCTGCTTAATCCAGTGAGGCTGTGATTCATGTTGACAAATCCAATTAAGAGCCAATTTTCAGCTGTGTAATTAAGTTCAACCGATATTGTGCCATTCACCACAATTTGCACGTGCTTTTATAAATTAATGCGGATAGAATAAATCAAACAAAAAAAAAACTACACCAGTGTGTTTTCAATTGTTCCTGTCTTCCTGGAGTTACAACATTTCCTTCGGAGTAACAAGTGTCGGGGCATTTTAAGTGAATACGTGCCATACGTTGGCATACGAACATTACCCCCCACAGGAGTATCAGACTTAACGATTTTCACAGACCACCAGTCTTTGACCTATGCAGTGTCCGAAAAGAATACAAATACTAAGATAAAAAGGTGGAAAAATAGGATAGAGGAATATGGAGCAAAAATAGTATACAAGCCTGGTAATGAAAATATAGTCGCAGACGCATTAAGTAGACAACAGATAAATAATTCATCAACATCCTCGGTACATTCAGTGGATAGTTCACCAGTCTACAAAATAAAAAGCCTTGCAAAACCAGTAAATCAATTTAAAAGTCAGATATTCATAGAATTTGCGGAAGAAGACAAAGTAGAACACAAAACAACGTTTACGGATTACAAAAGATTCCACTTAAAAATCAGTAATTTATCAGGAATCATTGGGGTGTTAAAAACGGTTATAAACTCGAACCACACCAACGCTATCCATTGCGATGAAGTGACACTTCACGAGATCCAAAACATAGTCGAAGAAAACCTAAACTGCGATAAAATCGTTCACGCACCAAATTCTGTAAAAGATGTAATAAATGAGGACGAACAACTTAGAATTGTTCAAGAAACACACAAAAGAGCTCATCGAAACTATCGAAACAACATTTTAGAAATATCTGGAAAATACTTCTGGCCCACATTCAAACAAATGTGCAAAACCGAAACAAAAATCTGCGAAGTTTGTTCAACCTGTAAATATGAAAGACACCCGATTAAACAAGTAATAAAACCCACACCTATCCCAATAAAAGTAGGAAAAAGTCTACAGATGGACACATTCTATTTAGAGAAGAAAATATATATAACAACAATAGACACATACAGCAAATATCTGTATATCCGTAATATACCAAACGAAATTGGAACAACAGTAGTCATCGACGAGATAATCTCTCAAATATTTCCCTTCGCCGAATCAATCATGACTCATAACGCACCAATCCTCAAAGGAATAAAAACCGAATTTTTACTCAAACAAAGAGGAATAACACATATACTTGCCCCAGTGGCCCATTCAACATCCAATTCAAATATCGAGAGAGTTCATTCAACGTTATTAGAAATCAGTAGAAGTCTGGCAGTTGACAAATCCACCTCAGCGTCAGAAGAAATATTCAACGCGGTTAAGCAATACAACTTAACAATTCATTCAACTACGGCAATCAAACCAAGCGAATTATTTTTCGGTGTAGTAACAGTAGCCATACAAGATAAACTAAAGAACGCACAAGAGAAACAAAATCGATTCCAAAATAAAAAGAGAAAAGATAAAATATATTCACCCGGAGATATTATTTTTGTAAAAAAGAACAGACGAGGGAAAAACGAAACTCGTTACACAAAACATATTGTAGTGGAAGATCAAGAAACCACGATAATTGGAAATGAATGTAAAAGAATTCACAAGGATCTTATTCGTGCTGGGAATAATTGAAACAATCACCGGAAATATGGAAACTATACCTTTAAAGGACAACAAATTTACCTCAACAAAAATCCCAGACGTATGTGTATATGAAAACTCAAGTATATTAATTCACCCATTTAATCTAACATAAATTATGAGCCCTTACAGAGAAATCACATCCCAGAACTTAAAGAAATAATAAAAGATGAAGCTTAAAATATTCCATTAATAAATATCCTAGCCTACGCAGACATATTTGTTTATAGGAAGAAAAATACAATCTTCGTCAAATACCCAATGATAATCTAGCCCTAGATACATTCCATGGATTAGTTCAAATCATGCCAGAAACCGTAGTATGTAATAAGACAATTTTTGGAACTAATGAATGTACAATAAAAAAAAAAATATATATAAATGAAATTATAAGAATGGCAGACGATACAATAAAAAGAATTCATGAAATTGCAATCCACAGCAATAAGATAGAAATAGAAATTAATAATATACTATACTCAAACTCAAGACTAAATGAGGATATTTATAATACCTTTAGAAGATAATCCAGTATTAAGCATTATAATTTGTATACTCCTTTTTAAAACTATAATATTTCTTCGTAAATTTTTTTAACATACTATATAAGAGGTACAATGAATACAAAACTAAATAAGATAAATTAAAATCAAAAAAAATCTTTAATAACAGATTACTAGAGTTACAACACATAAACAAACAATTGGGACATTGTATTTTAACGGAGGGGGGAGTTAACGTATGAATCACCCAACCACTATGCATCCTTATGTTCACCTTGAAATAAGAAATTCATCTAACAACAACTAGCGTCTGCATTTTTACAATCTTCTAGGAATGTGTTTCCTATTCATTCCTTAAAATATTTAACATTAAAATTGTGTCTAGACATCATTTACCTAGGTCCAAAAAAACCCAAAATAAAATGCTAAGAAGCAAAACATATGTATCTATTACGTTGAGTCATTCAAAACACATTAGGAGATTCCTAGGTTAAGATATAATTCAAGTATAAATAGCATAGAAAAACTGTAAAGAGCGTTCATAGTGACCTGTAATTTTACGAATAAAATAAAGAGGCATAGCCTCCGAAAAAAATATATTTTTTCTTCATACAAAATATAACAACAATAACTCGAGCGACGTCGCACACCACAAATAAGCCTTACCGGTTGCTCTACCTCTCCGGAACCCATACTACCACTCAGAGATCATCACTTCATCATATTACGAGAAAGAGGACAGCAACGATTGTGGCCATACCACTTTTGCTCTTTTGCATTTTACTACTGTAGTTGTGAGATCTTCTCAAGACTACTCTGTAGACGCTGGCCCATGGGTTGTTATTTAATTTATCCCTTAAGGAGCAGAACGCGTCATATTTACTCTTGCGGATCATATTCGTCATCTCCTTCCGTTTGTTGACGAATTCCACATGTAGCTGTGGGTAGTGGTTACGGTTCCTTGCTCTTTGTTGCAAATTGAAAATTGGCAGATACCTAGTGAGGAATGATGCTTACTAAAAACAGACCAGTAGCGATGCGCCATCGTTGGCGGTTCTAAGAACTTATTGACCTATCCTCGTAATACCCCTTGCTCTAGCAACTCATCTATTTTATATCTGATAATACTCCTTTCCGAAAATGGCACGCGATACGGCTGAATGCAAATGGGTTTTTCTGTTTGCAGTTGGATGTTGATGTGCTCCAGAACTGTCCCCGGTCCTTATTAGACTCTTCCGCTTATGTTATGCACGGAGGACATTTCCCACCTGCTGGAAAATCGTTCGAGTTCCGCCAATCCCAAAGACGGGGAAAAGTCTCTCCCACAAAATTAATAGAAAATATCATCAAAGCCGAGTTCATTAAATATTTGGAATGCAACGGACTTCTAAATGATCGTCAATACGGATTACGTAGCAGGCGGTCCATGGGAAACATACATAAACAGATACTCGTATATGGACATCTTCGATTGAACGGTGCGTTGAGTCAAGAGCGGTCGCATTGGATATCTCCAAGTCTTTTGACCGCGTCTGGCACGGGGCATTGCTGAGCAAGCTGCATTCATACGGATTTTCCCAACAGCTTTGCGACTGGACGAAGAGTTTCCTCGAGCATCAATCGATTTGGGCTGTTGTGGACGGCGAGTGTTCGGATCTGTATCCTGTTCCGGGGTGCCTCAAGGTTCCATTTGGTTCCAACCTTGTTTTAGCTTCACATAAATGATTTGTTGGAGTCAACGGGTAACAAAGTGTTCAGTTTTGCGGATGATGGTACGCCTGGTTCCTATTTTTCAACTGATCGCTCGATTAGTGCATCAACGAGGGACTAGCTGAGATGTGGTCAGTTCGACTCTATGAATCGGGATCTGGATAAGGTTCTGCAGTGGGGAAAGACCAATCATTTTCAATGCAACGAAGACACAATATACAACATTCACAAGGTATCATCGGTTCCACAGCTGATAAGGAATGGCCAGATCCTTAAATCTAGGGAGAGCATAAAATTGATATGCGTCACGATCTGTGGGAATGTATCGTGGCAAAAACAAGTGTCGGATATCGCCATATCCGCTTCTAGAAAACCAAGTTACCTTTTTAGATCTAAAAAATATTTTACTCCTACCCAACTTCTACTGTATAAATCCCAAATTAAGTCCGCGCTTGAATTTTGCTCTCTTGTGTTAAGGAGAGTGATACTTTAAACACTAGTTAACAGTACAATCATTGCTTCCATATCGCGAGAAAGCCGAATTCCTCAGTTAGTATGGGGCATAAAAGCCTACCATAGAGACATTTCTGGATGGGATTTGCAAGATTTCAATATGAGAGCATGTAGAAGAATGCCCGACGCGTGGTAGAAACCTAGACGTGGTGCAAGGCCTTAAATTGCGGTTCCAGCAGGGTCACCCATGTCAGACAGGAGGAGTCACGTACAAGTATCTGCCCCCTTAATCCAGGATGTTAGGGATCACTGCACCCATTGGATGATTTGCAGCCAGGGGCATACCGACTGTAGTATAATCGTCAAATCAGAGCAGAAAGGAGACCTTATCGCATCAAAATGGGGCTCTGATATGGCGGCCTATTTAAAACCCCAAGCTTATGGGAACAAAAATGAATGATAAGCCGACACTACCATAAGGGAAGAATTCATCAAAAAAACACCGACTCAGTAAAAAAAAAGACGCAGACGAGTCAGTGTGGTCATGAACTCTCGGAGTTCCTACACGCTAATAAATAGTACAGTATAGTAGCTCTTTGTTCAAAACATCGTAACACGTTGCACTCCGAAGGCGCATGGGTGCTTTCTGGTCTCCACCAATACACTGGTTTGATAATACATGATGGTTATATTAGTCGTGGCAAAGAAGCATCACATGCGTTAGTTAGCCAATTCATGACTTTTCCAGCCTCCCTGTCCGCATCGGGCTCAGCGTCGCATTGTTCAATTTCGTCTTCCATTAAATAATCGAGCAATTCCGCATCGAGGTCCTTTTATTTCTACCTATTTTCTGGGTTTTCTACGCCAACCTAGCAGTGTTCAATCCCCTAAGCGGGAGTATTTGGTACATCACGGCTTGGTGGTCACTATGCGTATAGGTATCTAAAACTGACCACTTCACATATCTTGCCGACATGGAGCTGGCAAGATGATGTCGGCTTTGGACCGGCCTCTCGTTTATGAAGTTGTCCTCAGCGCCATCATTAAGTAGTACTACATCTAAGACTGCGAAGGCTTCGAGTACTGCCGGGCTTCTACTGTTGGTCCTGGTGGTGCTTTCCCATTCTACCGACCAAGCGTTTAAACCTCTAGCAATTATAAGGGGGTCTGCTATCTCTAGCTACTTGTGTTACTCGGTCCAAAACACATTTGCATTCTTCTATTTCCCTCCTTGGTGGAGCGTAACAACAGTAGAAATGTATTCCCCTGACCTTAGCATAGGCGAATCCTTCCCGCCGCTGGTCAATTCTGTATTCTATGGGGAAATTCCAGTTGTCCAGTTGGCCGATGTTCCGCTGCTGTCTTCTTCCCATCTAATTGTGCCAGTTGCTGTTATGCTGTACTGCTTGTTGATGAGTACTACTTCGGCATCATATTCCTTAACCGTTTGGGAAAGAAAATCTTCTGCGGCTCCACAGTGGTTTAGGTTAATTTGAATGCATTTAAACCGATCCATATTTATTCAGAAGATTGGCCATTGCGTTTTTAAATCCTCGGCATTTGAAACTCTCTGTTTAGTATTCGTTATCACCTTCGAACCCTGATTCACAGAACGTGAATTTGGACTGTGCTTGACAGCCCATCGCTTTGTGCCCCTCTCCTCCGCATTTCAGACAGTAGTCCGATAGATCTTCTTCGGATTTGCAGGATTTCGCCGCATTCCCCTATTGTCAGCATCTGAAGTATCGTGTGGGTGTGATGTGCTCTCGTAGTCTGCATCTCACCCATTCGACCCGCAAGAAACTGGTATCTAGCAAGCTGCTGGCCTTTTCTCTTTATTGGTAGATCGTGGCATCCTGCGCGTCATCCGGTTTACTTCTTAAGCCCTTTACCGCTTCCTTTGGGATTGCATTCAGGACAGGGAACTCGATGACGATCGAAGTCAGGATTTCCTCGACAGTGGTAATCTATTACTATTACTACTCGTATTACTGTGTAAGTGTTCACTTATACCTTTTAGATAATTCTTGGTTTTCGTATTCCTTTGCGTTTTCCTCAGTACAAAAAATGTACATAAATCATTTCTTCAGGTTCACCAGATTTACCGTTTGCCAAGTCAGCCTTCGGACATCTCGGATGCAAGAACTCCGTCAATTGTGTGTGATCTTCAGGATTGTGATGACGCATCATGTTACCAGGGACATTATGGTCACACATGGTGCAACACTCTAATGCGCTTCCCTTAAATCTTCCTAGACGCTTGGAACGATCCAATTCTCTAGTTCTAAATGGTTGAGCGATGTTAGCTTCTTGACGAATCGAATTGGCTGTACTTCGGGTACCCTCCTCATCACGTCCGCGTACAGCCAGATGAGGGCGTCCTTTAATGTGATTTTCGAAGGACTGATTTGGTACGGTTGCATAAGAGGATTCCTTCGGTGCATCAACTGACTTTGCATCATTCCTCGTTGGTGCTCTGGGTGAATGGCCCGGTGGCATACGCATGCCAGGAGTGTAAGGAGTTCCCAGATACCAAGGTGGTTGCGCCATCAATGGCGGCAAACGACTGTTTTGTACACGGTGAGCGGTCGGACGGTCGTCTGTGAGGGCATTTCTTGTCCCAACAAACTTTGAGACCTCGTGCAGATAGATTTTCTCGGCTTGACCGATGAATCTGTCCACAAAGTAGCGGTGGCCGCTGGTCATCTCTGGAGTGGCCAGGCGTTTTATCTCCTCATGTTTCAGTCGGATGTCCTCCCATGTGATATGGAGGTTGTGCTGGCGTATGTCCACCGTGAATACCGTTGGTGGCCCTCTCTGTGCGAGGTTGAAGAAAGCACAAGACATCCGCTCCTGAGATGCGAACTGGGCGCTGATGAGCTGTTCCACCAATGTAGACTCTGTCATTCTAGACTTCTCTGACATTAGGGCGCTCTCTAGGCGTTGACGTGATTGTTCTCACGAGCTTGACAACGGTGGGTCTTCGCGTCTGGACGTTGTGTCCTACGACCTTGACGTCGGTCGGTCCTTAAGTCTGGACCTTCTAGTATGCCGCAAACGTGGCGGCGATTGATCCTTACGTCTGGATCGTTTGTAGTGGCACCGCGAACTTGGCGGTGGTAGCCGATCCACAGATCTGGATTCCGGGCTGCATCGGGAACTGGGTGGTGGTAGTTTGGCGGTTTTAATTGTCTTTAGACACTGTGTTTCGCCGAACACTGTACACGAACAAAACTGCACCAGAAACGAATGCTGTCACCAATAAAACTAGTAGTTGAGTTGTTGTTAACCTGTGATTAGATTTTATTTTTTTATGGATAACACTGTTGGACACTCGTAGGTCACGATCCAAAGCTTACTGATTCACGGATTGTTTCAAATATTATTAAAGAGGTTAATAAGTTTTACAATTCTAGTTCTTTGTTGTTTGCGATTCTCCGCGTTCGTACACTTATGTTAAAAAACACCAGTTTAACAGTGCGCCAGTTAAAATGTGAAGTGACTACATATTTAAAAATTAAAAGTATTTCAAAAGCAATTTTTGACAACAAATACAATTCCTAAGAATTCACAAACAAAAGACAACAAGGACACATCAGTAAACTAAATATTAATGTAACAAGCGCGACAAACAATAAATATACTCGAGTTCACGCCAAAAGTTTAAATTCAATAGACATGTGGTGACCAAAATTAAAACAGTGAAGATAGTCAAAACAATGAAATTCAGAAACCAAACAAAACAAATAATAAACGTAAAAACTTAATTGTAAATACTAAGTGAATTAAAAACACATAAATTAAAATAAAACCTAAAAGCAAATGTGCATATTGCAGTGAAGTGCGAAAAATAAAATAATAATCAACTATAAGAAACATAATATATCACCTCGGTCGCAAGCGCAAAAAACAAAAATTAAAATATATTGCTCGTTAAGCAATCTGGATTTACCAGGTGTACCGGTATAAATGCATTAAATAAAATCAAAATAAGTGCATATAAAAACAGTTGAGTGAGGTGCAAAAAGTGTTCGAGACAATAAAAACAAAAACAATAAAAAGATAACACTTCGGTCGCAAAGGCGAAAATTAAAACAAACAATATATTGCTTGTTAAGAAAGCAATTTTTAAATCGTCGTTTGGCGCGAGTGCAAGCTTACTGACTCTTAGCAGGCGGTAGGCGAGTTCAACTCAGCTTGCAGGAGAAATCAGGTCGCCGTGGTTCAAAAGGTCGACTTTGTTTTTTTTTAATGAAAACAAACTGGAAAGAACCAGAATGAACACGGAGGACGATAAAAACACGACAACGCACAAACGAAAAGGCGCCCCGAAAAACTCCATTGTGACGCGAAGCAAAACCCCGAAATTGACGATGGATAAAGGAGATCAACAATTGGCGGACGACAGTGAGCTTCCCTTCCCCTCCAATTTTAACATATATGGGGCAAATAATTCATTCGCTTCTCTTGCATCCTCAGAGTCTGAGGATGAAGAGGAAGAGATAAGTGAATTGGAGGCGAAACTGGCGATGGCAAGAGCCCGATTACAAGAGAGACGCCGAAAGAAAAAAATAGCGGCGCTCGAACAAGAACAAAACCAGCAACAACTACAAAAGCTAAAGCCAAAAGTCGGCCAACAGCAACATCAACTTCAACATCAGCACCATCAACAGCAACAGCAACAGCAACAATCAACACAAAAGCGATCGACGAACCAGCAAGCAACACAGCAGCAGCAAAGCAACAATAACAGCGGAAAAATAAAGATGCCACCAATCAACACCATAGATGTTGACTGTAATGAATTATTTGTAAGCTAGCCATAGGTAACAATTTTGCAGTTAAAAGACTGACGGGTAACAGGCACGCCATTCAAACATATACGATGGCAGACCACGACAAAATTAAAAAGGTCTTAAAAAGAGCCACCGCGGAATTTTACTCGTTCACGCCGAAACAAACGAAGAGCGTAACGGTTCTATTAAAGGGTGTCGACCCTGAAATGGAACCGGAGGCTCTGCTCGAAATGCTTCAAAACCTGAAGCACGAAGATCTCGAGTTTACCGCGGTAAAACCATTCACCACACCCAAGGCAAGAAGGGAAAACCGCAAGCTACCCTTCTTTTTGGTGCAATTAACACCCAACAGTAGGATTGGTGCGCTAAGAAAAATTTCAGTCTTGGCCAATTGGACAAATTAAAAAAAGGCAGAGACATCCTGCAATGTGTACGTTGCCAAAGGTTTGGTCACTCGGCGGCTAACTGTGAAATGCAGCGCCGTTGCGTAAAATGCGGAAAGGACCATAAGGCAGAAGAATGCCCTCTGGGAAAAGAAAGGGTAGAAGACAAAAGCCCTTCTAAAGTGCGCAGTGTGCCGGAATGAGGGACACCCCGCTAATTATCGAGGATGTCCTAAATTCCGAGAAATAATGGCAAGAAGTGTGACCCGGCAAAGAAACACAGAGCCAGCTCGTACTACAACAATGCCCGTAACATCGCAGCGGTCGTACGAACAAGTTGCTTCGGGTGGGAGAACACCAAATCAGGCTACATCACAGGTAGCCACAAATACTCCCACACGGACTGAAACAACACCGCAAGCGGACGTGTTCGCAATCCTGCTCAATCTGCAGAGACAGATGACACAGCTACAAAGCCAAATAAACGAGATCTACTCGCATTTGCCCAGTCTAAATAACAAGTCGATATAAACCCTCTAACCACAACATCAATAAAAGCTCTTGTCGTGAATGTAAATTCACTAATAAGAACTGAGAGAAGAGCCAATCTTTTTAACCTGTTGCAAGAGGAACAACCTGATGTACTTCTGGCGGGGGAAACCAAGTTAAACCAGAGACATAAGATAGGACATAAAAACTACGATATTATACGAAGAGATCGACCTAACTCCTCTCAAGGGGGGGGTGTCGCAATCTTTATTAGAAAAGGGATCAATCATAAAGTAATATATAGTGGAGAAGTGCGCAGGTTCCGGGTGCTGGAAGCCTGTATCGTCCGCATACCCCTTCAGCAAGGAAGGGGTTTGTATGCGATTGCGGTCTACGCACCTGAGGAGCACCAACAAAACCTATTTATAGCTGAGCTCGAGACACTCTTTCGATGCTTACAATTGCACCTGGACAAAAATTACTTTATCCTAGGGGGAGATATGAACGCCAAGCATAGAAATTGGGGAAATTATATATCTAATGCCAGAGGAAATCAGTTGGCTGGTTGGTTAGATCAGTATTATATTGAATATAGAACTGACCTGCTAGCTACGAAATATCCATCGTTCCCCAGAGGTAGATCGTTCTTAGATATCTTTCTAATCGACTCACGACTGAGATTACTTAACACCAACAGACGAAACACAAACTGTTTACGGACAATTGAATACGACAGCGACCACTGTGCATTCACGGCAGTAATAGAGCTTCCGAACGAGCTCGCAGATCTGGAGGAATTCGTGATCCCGCAACCCTATAACTACAGGGCAATGCGATGGCCGCGGTTCACCAGATCATTAACAAGAGAACTTTGTTCGAATGACTTGAATCTGCCAGTAAACAGAAACCTGACAAATGACGAAATCGACAAATACATTCAACAAATGGACGAAACCGTAAAACGAACAATGGACAAAACAATTCCCAAAACAACAGTTACAGATCACATTAACATGTACAAAAACGCAACAATAAACGCACTCCACAAGAAAAAGAGCAGACTGCTATCGAAATTAAAACAATTACACAGACAGTTTACAGACAGACAAGACCAGGAGATAATATCACTGAAATCTCAATTAAAAAACCTCCAACAATTACTTAAAGCTAATTATAGATTAGCAACAAATTTGTATTGGAACAACAGAATTCGAGCTATAAAAACTAATAACCCGAATATGTTCCCACAAATAAATAAAATATTCAGGAGAAATAATCAAAACGAGATTCAGTGTCTCCAAATTCCACGTACCGAGGTAAACAAGCAGCTGCTAACCAACATTGGCATAGATACAGAGAACGCTATCCTCAATAGTGAGCTCTTCGTGATCGAAGATCCTTTGGAGAGGGCGAACGCTGTGGGAGCTGTCTTTCAGGAAATGTACAAGGTGAATGAAAGCATTCACCGAAACCATGACCTGGAGGACAGAATTCGACTGAATCACCTGCACCTCCGGAATGAAATTTCACATTGGCAATCGGAGAATCCTGGTTTTACGGAATTCAGTGACGATACTCTGTCAATTGACATTAATGCCAATGGTGGGGCTAATAGCCTTTTAATCACAAGGGAAGGAATCCAGAGTATCTTCGACTCATTAAGAAGCAAAAAGTCAGTGGGAATAGATGGAGTACCTAACATCGTACTCAAGAACCTGCCCCCAAAGGCAATAGATATATACACGGTCCTGTTTAACAACGCGTTGAATAATGCATATTATCCCGCGCGTTGGAAAACGGCTATCATTCAGCCCATCCCAAAAAAGGGCAAAGACTGTACAAACCCAATGAACATGCGTTCGATAAGTTTACTCCCAAGCATCAGTAAAGTATTTGAAAAAATCATTAACAAAGCTCTGCTAAAATGGGTAGACGACAATAGCATTATTCCAAATAACCAGTTTGGCTTTAGGGCGGGTCATGAAACCACACATGCCGCAGCTAAACTGGTCTCCGACATACAATGGAATAAATGTAGGAACCAATGCACAGGTGCCTGTCTGATCGACTTGGAAAAAGCCTTTGATACCGTCTGGATCGAAGGGTTGTATTACAAACTGGTCAGACATGGCATACATAAGCCTTTACTATATGTACTTTACGATATGTCAAAGGACAGGAGGTTCGTGGTCAAAAGTGGTAATGTGACCTCTAATAAAACGTATAATATCAAGAATGGCTTGCAACAGGGTGCGGTACTCTCCCCGATTCTTTTTAACATTTACATTCGCGACTTATTAGATGCACTCCCACAGGCTATTGCGTACGCAGACGATCTCATAATTTACAGAACAGCTCCGAAAGTTGAGATCATAAATAGTTTAATACAGCCAGATTTCAACAACGTGCAGCGCTATTGCGACGACTGGAAACTTAAGATCAACTTCCAGAAATGTGAAGCCATCCTATTTAGAACCCCATTATATAAAGCCACGAACGACACAAGGAAAAACTGGCGAAAGCTAGTTATCGTGGGACCGCATAGAGATAAACTGGAAACCAAGAGTTTAGTTAAACACCTGGGCATCTGGCTAGACCAATATCTGTATTTCAACAGACATGTAGAGGCTGCTTTGCTCAAAGCAAGGAAAACGTTTGCTATGACAAGGAGGCTATTTCACAGTAGCCAACTTGACAGCAAGGTAAAAGTCATATGCTACATGACGCTAATCAGGCCAATGCTCATATATGGCTGTCCAGTATGGTTTAACATAGGTCCAAATTTGATGGAAAAGATTCGGGTGTTCGAAAGGAAGTGTCTGAGAACCTGTCTCAGATTATATCGAACACCGGAATCGGAATACAAAAAGTACTACTCAAATGAGACTTTATATAATGAAGCCTGCATAAATAGGGTGGATAATTTTATGATTAAATTAATCAGAGGACATATTGCGAGAGCAATATGCTCGTCCAATGACCTAATTTTCGGGGCTTATTATCCAAATACCCTGTACTATGAGAACGTGCGTCGCAACGGTTTTGTTCCACCAGAGGCGTTCCTTGATTTGGACATGAAAGGGCTTATACAGGATAGATCCGGAATTCCGCTGATCTATCATGTAAGTAGATCATCCGTAGACGGGCGATTGTGCTACGACCGGGAAGTAACGCGCACCGAAGAAGAGCTCCTGCGCTTCAGTAGGGCTATCTCCCACAGAGACCGGGACGATAGTATTAGACAACGTCAACAGTTCTGGTGGTTGAATGGCATATAAAGACCTGGGTACCAAAGTCGGTAAAAAATCATACTATCATCAGCTAGCTTACATAGGCTTAGCTTTTCTAGAATTAGGGTAGTATAAGATTTAAGTTAAGTTAAGCTAAGTGATTTTACATAAAATAAAAAAAATAAAAAAAAAAAAAAAAAAATAAAAAGTAGATAAGTTTAGGTAAGTTAAGTAAGTTACATTTTAAGAAAAAAAAAAAAAAACAAAAAAAATTGACAAAGTTTTTCAAATTTTTCTTTGTATTCCAACTAATTATCAGTACTGCCACAAAGTTCTGTCGCCGAAAGGCAAATTATACAAATATTAAGTAATGTTTAGCTTAGAGCGTCTGCGAAGGACCAGTAAGTTATTATATAAGCTATTTAAGCTAGAATTTAAGCATTTTTTGTCTAGCCTTTAATTTAGAAACTAAGAATATAGAAAGAAAATAAAAAAATGTTAAAAAAAAAAAAAAAAAAACACATGTTAAACATTTGCCAGCACATAAAATATTAGTAGAATTTGACTTCCGGGTGATTAACTGGTAAACTATATGCTTTATTAACAAAAATCGCGCACACGCTTCACGTCATTCGTTACCTCTGTCCTTTCCGGTGCGACTGTCTCTTCCAGCCTCTCTATTCTACGGATGCTCTAAGTAGTCCTCTCGTCCCCGGTGACGATCGAAAAGGTACTTGTCGTCTCCTAGACGATTGAAATCTGACTAACTCGCTATCCTCCTGAAAAAACCCTGATACAGATCGTATCTGTATCTGTATCTGTACCGAAACATTTTCTTAGGCCCCCTGCTAACAGAATTTCCGAATTTCTCTTAGCAGCATGTTATCGCATCCCCGGGGATATTTCGTAGATTCCTGAGAAAAGGAAAGTCATCTTGCATACAGTATTCATTTGTGATAGAATTTCCTTTTCCACGGCCTTCTGTTTGCACAGAACATCTGGCGCGCAGGACGGAGATGATTGTTCGGGCGTACAGCCCGTGGTTGCTTGCCTTTTGCAAACACAACCGAAATCCATTAGATCCCTCTAATGGGTGTGCAATTTTTACAAAGGAATCGTGGGACCGGAGTATTTCCTTTGTTGGCGTTGGTCTTGTAAATCTTCCGAATTATCTTGTTGCGATAATTACGGTTGTTTACAATTTGGGCAGCGGATAGGCGATATGCTTTCTTGCATTTAGCTGCCAGCGTATGCATCCGTTGTTATCTATCTACCGAAAATGGTAATTCCTGGTAAACATCGTGCAGATGTTTAAGATGGGAGATCTGTATGCGATGCTTTAGCTGTTGGATTTTTGGGATATTGCACGGAATTAGAGGTGCTAATTGCCTTTAGCTACCCGAGTATGCTTCCCTGATTCGGTTAATTTACCGAAAATATAATGGAAACATCGTGCAGATGTTTCGGATGGAAGATTTATGGCCTGTAATCTGGAATTTTTTTTGCATACTATGAATGGATGCGTTGACTCGATACTGAAAGTTTTTGAACGTTAAGTTCCTTGTTTTTTTTGATGTCGGGTTCAACATTGTTGCAGCTTCCTATGCCCTTGTTGCAGGTCTGATTAGGAGCTTTGGGGACAAGTGTCTGTGGGCACGCGTAATGGATAAGGTAAGTAAGTTCCTTGAAGGTTTGGAACCTTACCTTGGCGGAATTGTGCGTTCGTAGGACGCTACAGTAGCTGATCCACAGATCTGGACCTCAATTGACCGCGAACGGGTCACAGTGTGGTGGTAATGTACCTGCTGGGGGAAGCTTCTGTTTGCGCCACGAATTTGGCGGTGGTAATGTATCCGTAATTGACAAAACGCTTTCTTACCTGTGAACCTGGCGACGGTTGATCCGTACGCCTGGATCCGGGGCTTCATCGCGATCTGAGCCGTGGTAGCCGATCCACAGGTCCTGAATGCTGAGGCTGCTAATTGGGCAGCGACTGCGACTCGGCCGCGGTGAATGGTTACACAGTCTGGTTCCGGCAGGCTGTGCCGCGAACTGGTCGCGGTGTGGTTAGTTGTAGCTGCTCTGGAGCAGGTTCTTGTTGCGCTACGAACTTGGCGGCGTTGGTCTTTAGGCTGGATATTGGGGCTGCGAACTGAGCAGCGGTATTTGTAGCTGTTGTTGGGCGGCAGTATTGTAGCTATCATGTGGGCAGCTCATTGTTGCCGCGACCTTGGCCGCGTTAAGGTAGCTGGGCTGGCTATTCTGGCGGGGGTAGATCGACGTTGTTTTTGTGAAAACAAATTCCAACGATGACACGTGTCCAATACTAGGGCACTTTTGGTCGAAGAATCTTCGGTGAACACTACCGGAATTACTGCTTTCGGACGTTGGATAACAAATGGAAGAACGTCTCCGGTTGCGCCGCGAACTGGTCGCGGTATGATAGCTGCGAACTGGCAGCAGTCGATTGGATCCACAGACTGGATCCAGCTCGAAGGACCAAAATGGGTCGGCAACCTGAGCGGCCAACACGCAATTTGATTTCTGCCGACCGAGGAATGTCGTCGGAGAAGATCTCTGTAGTAAATTCCGCCGACCTAGGAATGTCGTCGGGGAAGCGTTTTATTGTTTTCTCAATGGATGTTTTCTTTCGTGCGCCGCGACGTTTAAAGTTGCTCTGGAACACTGAGAAAAGTGGGAAGATGAAAGGACAGAATACCTAGAGTGGAGCAGCAATTCCACGCAAACAATCTTCAGTTGGAACAGCAAGTCTCATCAAATCATCCTCATCCAAATGGAATAATAACAACCTTGGTTGGTTTAAACTAATTAACAATTGGTTTATTTGTATGATGAATTTGATTTAACTGGATTAAATTACTACAACCGTGTCTCTTGCTGGTTTTACGAAGAAGCTTTTTGTTATTTATGTTGCTTGACAACCAGAATATACGATTATGTGAGCTAGTTGCTTTCCGTTGCGAATTCGCTGGTTGTGTCCATTGCGAATCCGCAACATCATTCATACACAATTATATCCTCAAAATTTTAGAACTTTGGTGCTCTATTTTTACATTTTTTTATTTAACTTCTCCCAGGAAAGGCGAACCTATAGCGCTGAGTCAACGCGTTAAGATGCTATTTTTTCTCGACCGGGTCCATCAGCCGAAAGGTCCGAAAGATGCTCACGAGTTTCTCCCAACCATTTAACGAAGCATATAGCTTAATGGCGTGGTATTTATTTATACCTAGCACTTGGTAATTGTGTCGAACTGCACAAAAACAAGAGTCGGCAGTTGAACCTAGATTGGCACAATTAACGCAAGGCACGGCCTCCTTACCAACTAAGCTATTGAAGCGGCAATTTCTCCTAATAAATTCCCAAAAAACCTTTTTTTTTGCAGTCACACTAGTTGTGCCCTCAAAGTGTTGTCCTATTGTGGTCGCTAAAAGACCGGAGTCAGTCGATGTAGGTTTTTTGACGAAGTTTTTTCCTAGTGACCGCCATAAGTCTTTTGTGTCTTAACTCGTGTCGTGGGCCGCATTCAATGTTGTTCCTAAGAGGTAGTACAACACGAACAGAACGCATACTGGGTAATCAAAGGTCAGGGGTTTATGAAAAAACTGTTTAGGTGTTGCAAAGTGAAAACACATTTTTACATTGGCATAAACATTGACCTTGTAAAATGTTTTTGAAAACCTCAGAAAATGTCCTCATTTAAAAATAATTTTAAATAATAAACCCCAATCAAGTACTAAATTACGAAATTTCAAATTTACATTGAGTGAACTGATGCTAGAATGAAGTATAACCGACTTCAGTAATAAATCAGTTCCAGACAGAAGTATAAAATTGTTGACGTTGTCCTCGTTAGCAGGTGTCGAGGTAGTTTTCAAGTAACCAGGTCAAAATATGTTCGACCCACTCGGCATACAATTTCATTATTTAGATACTCTTTAAATACCACACCCTTTCATAAATGACACAAACTAATCACACCACTTGTAGCTCATCAATTCGGATTATGTATGTATCTTAAGTAGTTTTTGAAAAGCACCCGGTAAAAATGTCACTATATGAGTTTTCAGAAGCTTACTCACCATTCTCGTCCACAAAGGCTGGAGATGTCCGCATTATTAGCGACCTACAATAAAAGAAAAATAATAAATAATTAATTTTGCTTATATATATACACACAAAGGAGTTTTATAAAATTTATAATCAAATAAAGGTACAAAAAAAACAGCATTCTGAAGTCCCAGATTTCCAGACTTTTTTTTGACCATTTCTATTTATGAGATCAACAGCTTAGCAGTGCACTAGGAGGTCTCCAGTGATGGATTACAAAGACAACCAGATGAAAACTTGTTGGCGGAGGGGTTTGACAAATTCCTGATTTCATTCGGCTACATCAGCAAATATATTTTCATCGGGAACTTTGCCGGATATTTGTTGCCGTTGCCGATGTGGCAATCCGTCGGATATGGTGAAAACAGAATATAAATACTGAGGAATGTTTGTTTTTTAAATGCCTCGATATCATGCATTTCTAGAACGGAAATAATCGATGGGACGATTGGGTAGGGTGAGAAAATTGAAAACGCTTGGTGAAAGACTAGAAATCGAAAATTCACAGAATTGTGTATTCAGAACTTTAGAGGTCTATTGGTAGTCGAAAAGAATGACGTGAGCGTTTGACATATAGGACATTTGGAAAACAATCTACATCTGGAGATATTTATATAAATAAATGAATTGAGTAAATTAATCAGTCACCGGGTGATTTGGGACGTAAATTAGACCATTTGTGAATTTATAAAATGCTCAGAAACTTGCTATTTATTTAGATCCACAATTGGGTTCAGCTTGAATGTCCATTTTTAAACACTTGTACCGATTGGGACTACCTTTTAGTGAAAGGTAAATTACACTATTGTTTTATCCACTTTTTTTTTTGTTTGAATAGGGTAGAAGTTCAAC
The DNA here is from genome assembly GCA_963931805.1 of Microdon myrmicae. Classification (NCBI taxonomy): domain Eukaryota; kingdom Metazoa; phylum Arthropoda; class Insecta; order Diptera; family Syrphidae; genus Microdon; species Microdon myrmicae. Next base: position 27,562,424 of record OZ007497.1, on the reverse strand, counting down.
CTTGTCGCCGTAAGACTTTTAGAAAACCGATAAAAATACCACCCATTCGACAAAAAGTTTCGCCTTTCAAAGTCAAAAACTTGATGATGACGTGAGATAACAACAGATTAGGGGATGCCGAAGCTTAAAAAAAAACCGCAGAAAACATCAATTACAGAGTTTTTGAAGCTAAGTTGTGTGGGAAATGAAATAGTGTCAGGCAGGTGCATTTCTGCTTCCAACGACTCTGGATGTGAGGCTCTGCTATTTAGGATACCTTCAATGCGACACAACAGAGTGTCAATTCCTTATAGGTTAGGTTAGTGGCACCTGACATTTTCTTTACAAAGTGTTTCATGGACTTAACGGCGGCATCCCATAAACCACCGAAGTTAGAGCTGTATGATGGGTTAAGCTTCCAGCTTGGATCGCTAACCGTTCCTTGGTTCTTTTTGTATATACTACTTCCAGGAAAGGCATATCAGGGCGGCAACAAGGACGTCAATGGGCAAGTCGAGACGATCAAGGATGCTAGCAGCATTAAATATCCTCACTCCAGCGGTGTAAGACTGGGCAAGCCAACTAAGATCCCTTCAATGGACCTTAAACTCCACAAAAAGTATAACAATAATGTTACGCGCAACACCGTATGAGCTTCTATTTGTGAACATGCCAAAGAGCATATCAAAGGATCCCTTACTCAGAGACGTAGAAGACCGTAGAGCCGTTTAACAGGATGAGATGATGGAGCGGAGAAGCAAAGCATTGAAGTACATCATGTGGGATCAGAGGTATCAGAAGGAAAAATATGACGAAAGACATAGAAGGCCATTTAAGTACAAGGTAAATGACATAATATTATTCAAAAAGAAAGCTGTCAGCACTGGTGAATCACGGTAGTTGGAGCCGCACTTCAAAGGACAATATATTATAACGAAGCAATTGGCGAATGACAGGTATGTAGTTGAAGATACCCCGGGAATGCAGCACATTCAAAGGAGGTTAACCGCGATCGTAAACTCGGACAAAATAAAGAAGTGCTGCGAGCCACCCACCGATGCGCTTGACAGCAAAGGCGAAGAGGACGATGGTATATCCACAGACGGAGAAGATCGCGAGGACGCACTCAACGACAGGATGGGCGAGCTATAAGCCCCATCACACCATGTCATACCACTTCTTATTCTGTGTATTCTGAATCTGTATTCGATTAATTCTGGTGCCTCAGAATACACCTATTTCCACCACATGTATCCACCTATAGCCTGGAGCTGGCACCAAGTGATTACCATCTATTCCTGTCTATGGCGAATAAATTTGCTGGTGAAAAATTCACCCCGGACAATTTTCTGAAAAACCATTGTTCCAGTTATTTGCTAATAGGAACGGGGTTCCTATGAGAGGAGCATATTTTAATTACATACGCAATGGGAACAAGTTATCGAACAAGCCTCTGCATATTTGACCGAAATCGGATCATTCTAAATATGCTAAATAAAGCCTCCAATTATATATATAAATATATACATATATATATATATATATATATATACATGTATACATATATATATATATTATATATATACTATATATTCACATATATATATATATATATATATATATATATATATATAATATATAACATAAGCTATGATTGCCACATTAATGCTCCGGTATACGGCTCTAGTGGTGATATTTTTCTATGGTGTTTTGGAGCTGAGTTCTTCAATATGGTTGTGCATGTGTACTTTATTAGCTGAAACGCCACAAAACTCTACGATGGGACAACAAACAAATCTTTAAAAAACGATACCAGTAAGATTTACAAAAAAATAGTTGGTATCATTAGGCATAAATAGATACTTGTGTAAATATTTACAATATAGTTGCAATCGCAATATACGCATCTCAAAGTAGGAAGTAAGGAAGTGTCTATTCTCGATAGAAATATTTTATATAAATAACTGGTCAATTGCACATTCGCTAACGTGAGCGACGAAATTTCCTAACGTGAGCGACGAAGCACATTCGAGTTGGTATTATACAGAATAGAGACTATTATACAGAATAGATATTATACAGAATAGGGACTATTGGCTCCAAGGAACACCCTCAATTGATACACCGAAGAACATTACGCTCTTGTAGATTAGCATTGTGGACCCTTTATGCCGGTGGCATCACTGGGTACTGTTATCTTGTGGATGCTAGAGGTAATGCTCTATCAATTACTTACGACCTCTACTGGAGCGTGTTGGAGAACTTTCTTGAAGAACAGCACCGAAAGAATATCGAATAAGCAAAGCATCACCGTCGTGTACAATAGGAAAAACATAGCATTTCCGCATCAGTTGAAGTGTACTTGAGTTTAGAAATCGAATTCGTACACGTGGCATGGGCCTGATGTGTTGAGCATTAGTTCAATCTTTTAGTGATTCTTACCGACATAGAGTCGGTTCGACTCACGCGTTCTTCGCTATCGTCGCAACGCTATAAATTGAATCAATTAAGTTTGAGAACATTTGATTCCAACATATATCATATCATACACCACCCTCGGATGGTGGTGTGTGATATGAAAGATGCAACATTTTTTCCGCTCGAATTATATTCAAACGTGGTGCTAACGAAAGTCCCACACGATCCTCTACTGGGATCCCTCTTGATTCCGGCCTATAGAAGTACTCGAGAGAATAAATTTAGGACAACATGTTAATCACAAACAACATTCGAAGCAAAACTACTGAAATAACGGCAGAATTCTGCGATATTCTTACAAAAGATGTGCTTAAAAAAATCGCCTTCATATCACAACTATAAGTGCCTCTTTTCTGACACGATATTGTTAAAGACGACATATTTGTTTAGTAAGATATAAATTATAAAATTGTATTCCATTTAAAAATTATTAAACAAAAAAAAACAATATTAACCTGGAAACTAAAAAGTATCTACCATGTATTTTTTGACAAATATTGACGAACCATGGATTTGATATAAGATAAGTATTGGTCAAGAATACAATTTGTAAAAAAAAAAAAAGTACAAATACGAGGGTTGCCTCTTATGTTTCGGGATTTGGCAACCCTTGTGTTGCAATCCGGCAATTGACAGCTCTGTCGTAAAGTTGGACATTTTTGAGGTTATACGCACTCAGAACGTTTTGACATACGAGCGATATTTGTGTTGTTTACAGTAACTTATAAGATTCATCTCGGCCCAAAAATGGAATTAAACCGTCAACATTTTCGTGCAATTATTTTTTACAACTTTCGGCGTGGATTAACTCAGCAACAGTGCATAGATGAACTTAATTCAATTTTTGGCGATGAAGCTCCATCAAGGACCAGTGGTGAATTCAATCGTGGTCGTAGTTCACTCCAAGATGAATTTCGTGAAGGTCGTCCAAAATCAGTTGTTGTTCCGAAAACCATTGATGCTGTGCGCGAACTGATATTGGAAGATCGTCATGTGACCTATCGTGAGATTGAGACAACCTTAGGCGTTAGTGGGACCAGCATACATTCAATATTGCATAAAGATTTGACTGTCAAAAAAATTTGTTCGCGTTGGATCCCACACAATTTGTCAATCGCCCAAAAAAAGGCTCGTGTCAATTGGTCGAAAGAAATGCTCAAAAAATACGGTCGCGGTGCTTCGAAACACGTCTATGACATCGTGACAGGTGATGTATCGTGGATTTACGCGTATGAGCCCGAAAGTAAACCGCAGTCGACTGTCTGGGTGTTTCAAGATGAGCCAAATCCAACAAAAGTTGTTCGCGCACGAAGCACTTCCAAGCAAATGGTCGCCTGTTTTTTTGGAAAAACTGGACATGTCGCAACCGTACCACTAGAACAACGCAGAACAGTCAATTCTGAGTGGTACACAACCATTTGTTTGCCAGTTGTCTTCCAAGAAATCAGGACAACCAACCGCCGAAGACGGATCACTCTTCACCACGACAATGCGAGCTCTCACAAATCGGCTGCGACAACTGCATTTTTGAGCACTCAAAACATCGATTTGATGGGTCACCCGCCGTATAGTCCTGACTTGGCACCGAATGACTTCTTTTTATTCCCGTACGTAAAAAACAAACTGAGAGGTCAACGTTTTTCGACACCTGAAGAAGCGGTTACTGCATTCAGAATGCATGTGTTGGAGATACCTCAATCAGAGTGGCAAAAGTGCTTCGACAATTGGTTCAAACGCATGCAAAAGTGTATAGATCTTCATGGGGAATATTTTGAAAAAGAATAAAGTGATTTTCGATGATCAATATTTGTTTTTGTTTTCTAATCCCGAAATATAAAAGGCAACCCTCATACCATCTTTGTTCACAACTAAAAAATATAAGGAAATATTTTATTCGACAAAATATGTTTTTAGTATTTATCCAAAGCAAAAAACAAGCAAGATACGATACGTCAGTAAGCCTTTAGAAAATGAGGACGATTTTCTTATATTCTCTCTTTTAGCTGACCTCATAATGGCGCATAATACTGTCCAGTTATCGTCTGTGCCTTTTCCAAATAGTTTTTTTGTTTTCATTAAGACGATCGGGGTGGAGTAGTCCGGCTTAGATGGTTTTACGAGGGCAGGTCAATAAGTCTTTAGAATATGAAGACGATTTTATTTTATTTTCTCATTTAGCTGACCTAATAGTGACGCATAATAATGTCCAGTTATCGTCTGTCCCTTTTCCAAATAGTCATCAATGATTATACCACGTGCATCCCAAACACAGTAGCCAAAACCTTTCCAGTTGATTTCACCGTATTTGCCTTCTTTTGAGCCCGTTTGCCTTAAACAATTCACTGTTTTAACTGTGCTTTCGTCTCGGGAGTGTAGTGGTGTATCCATGTTTCATCTATGTTTAATCTGCGCAGAAACCCATCTGGGTTGAGCATGCACTCCGAAAGTTCTCACCTGAGATCAAATGTGGCACCCATCTCGCAGATATTTTTTTCATACCCAGTTTGTCATGCAAAACATGAAACAAATTGAAAATTGGCAGATATCCAGTGAAAAAAACGTAACTAACTAACTAACTTTACTAAAAACACACCACTAGCAAGGCTATGAGAGTCATCGTAGGGATTGCTAAGGTTTTATTAAGGCTTATTGATCTACCCTCGTATATAACTTTCCATCAGAAAAGGAAAAAGAGCAGATCGGAAAAACATACATAATTTTGGAACAGTCTATCGATTCATTAAAATGTATAATATGAAACAAAATGTAACATCAGCACATGTTTAAAACGATCCCCTCATAAACTGACTTTCAATGCACCTACGACGTGCGCCTTTTAAATCCGAACACATTTCACTTATGGCATTGTCACCCATGTTTATTGTTTTCAGAATCTATTTTTATCTAGTTAACAAATTATCAAAAAACATTAGGGAAAACATATTTTCCCGTAATTCCCAAGCACCTTGCATCCTATCCACACCAGAGTGTACCTAGTCACCAGTGTAATTTGTAATGGTGAAGGACATCTAAAAATAACCTGTTTTACCCCCTGATTCCCGTGCCTTTCTACAATTCCATAAGAAAACTACCTCTGTTAAGCAATATTTTTTCCTTAGCGCGACAAGAACTATTTATATCTCAACATAAGGTTTGTCTCCACTTACGCAGTCGCGTCTATTGTTTTTTTTTCTGGATTTGACTAAATTGTTAATCTCCACAATTCCCTTGTCATTCAAATTCCACTTCAGAAATCGATTTATATGTTCCAAAACACAGCACTTCTCACGTATCACATTCAAAGCGAACCGCGGAGATGGCACCTTATACCCATGCACTATACAAATCAATGGCGGATGCAAATGTAGGCAGAACTCGATCCTCTGGAGAACGCACTTTTACCCTCTTACTACTCATTCAAAACATACCCGGTCTGAGGTAAAGACTGACTCAACGTCAACGTACCAAAAATAAACTCAAACAAAAACCTCAATCACAGCATTTACAATTCCATACCACGGCACTAGTAGCATTGTCTACCGATAAGATAGCAATATTATGGCCCCAAAAGCTCGAGCCCATTTGACGCATTTGACACACAATCTCATCAACTTTGTCTAACGAATGTTTTCTTGGTAATCACAGAATCAAATTCATCGGTTTGCATAAAATACGTGATAACGCTTATCAATCCAAGAGATACTGAGCCCTATGAGCAAATAAATAGAAATCTATAATAAAGAGGAAAGCTAGTACCTTGTATCTCGGGTTAGAAACGATTTCTTAATTAATTAGCACGACCGGGAGGCACTATGATGACATGATCATCGTCTAGGCCGGGAGCGAAAGAACAATTTACTCAAATCATCACCCACGGTGGACGTGTGTTTAAAAATAATAAATTGAATATTTATGTATCTTTTGTTTAGGTCAGAGAATCTGAGAATGTTTTCAGATAAATTGCCGGAATGTTTATTGTGAGTGGCAGCCCGAGACAGTTCAGGACCTGCGATGACGATGAACAATTTATAAACAATATCTGCGCTTTTTCGTTTACTATAAACGACTCCGCTCTAAAAGCATAACGCTAGGGGTTTGTTGTTTTGAGAAAAAATGTTTGACCCAAATGCCTTGGCTGCTCGATTATAGATTACGCCTTAAGGTTGAAAGATAAACATAGATGAACCGCGGATTTGGTATTTGATGAATTTCTTTACGACTGTGTATTGCCCGCGTTGGCATTTTTAGTATATTTTCCACACATAAAGCTTTACGATTCAAAAAAAGACTGCCGATACTATAATATGATGAAAGGCAAACAGAGGATGAGAACGGAGGTTGACCGATCGAGTTATGGTTGCCACATAGATACATTTTTAAAAATCCACAAACTACCACACTTTTATACTGATTCAATGCCTAATGCGCATTACAATAACTTAATACTTTAAGTTATCAAGCATATGTACTCACGGTCAGGGTGGTGCTGATTAAATTGCAAATATTCACAGCAACGTGTTATTGCCCCCTGATTAAAATGGTCAGTTCGCGATAGTGGACAGAACAAACCGTGACTCTTTAATAGTTTTAAAGGTGAAGAAACATGTCAAGAATAATTGAAGTGGGACGTTAAGAAAAACCATAATTAGACCACATTGTCATAAATTGTTTGACTCTCAATCAGTCCAACATTATCACAACTGATAAATTCACCATATCGTTATTTTGGACAACTATTATATTAACAGCCTTCGAATGATTGAGTTCTAACAATTACACGACAAATACGTTGCAAGTTATGTACACGTAATAGCTCTTATAGTTTTGGTGTGGAGAACGAACACTTTCATTTCATTTTCATTTTTAAAACATTTTTTATTTTTCTTTTTATATTCTTAATTTCTAAATTAAAGGCTAGACAGAAAATGCTTAAATTCTAGCTTAATTATCTTATATAATAACTTACTTAGAACGAAGACTTTAAACTTCCGTCGTGCTAGGTAGTGTTGAGCTTGTGTTTTGTAGCTATTTTTTGTTATAATAGTGTAATATAATAGTATAAATCATCAATTTCTTCGCTGCAGAACTAAAGTACACATACTCCTCACCATCTTCTCCTAATTACTATCAATCTGGCGATATCCGTACTGAAAAGAAGTTCCAAAGAATTCCGATTCAAACAAATTTTCGAACCTTTCTCACTTACAAAGTTTGCTTAACACGTTGACTGCCGTGTCCCGTATTCGGGTGACGGGTATTTCATTGAATCAGAATCTGACGATGCCATTCTCCGCCCCAACAAAAGAAGACAACCGTGAATCAAATGACTAACACGCACGCCAGAAATACAAGACCACCACCCATCTATATTAAAAATATAACAAGCATCAAAGAACTAATTAGAATGCTTGAAAGTACCTTAGGCCACCGCAACTTCACCACAAATACAAGAGGAGCTTCGACTTCCATCACAACAACAACTTTAACGGATCACAACAAGGCGGTAGAAAAACTTGCACAACATAAGCTTGAATTTTTCACTTTTCAACATGGACAGTTGAAACCAGCAACTTTCATCTTAAGGCATATCGATCCAGCATGGACTAATGAGGAACTTGGAGCAGAAATAGTCAGGATCTGTCCGGAGCTGAAAATAAACAGGTTGGACTACTATCAAACACCATACATGCGGACTAACAAGAATCTGCATTTACGTATCATACAAATTCCTCCAACCGATGTCACCCGGCTCAAACAAATAAAATATCTGTTCACGCATAAAATTGCGATTGAGGAACCACATAAACAAAACGTCCTTCATTGCAAAAGATGCCAAGGCTCAGGACACTTGGCGGCCGCATGTCATCTAAGCGTACGATGCGTAAAGTGTGCAGAGCAACATCAACCTGGAGAATGTAAGGTCAGCCCGCCTGGGATGGAACCAGGAACAATCCAAACAATAAACCCCGATGGATCCATTACAACGAAGAAAATCACAGTGACATGTTGTAACTGCGGAGGACCCCACCCTGCCAACTTCTCGCAATGTCCTCATAAGCTGAGGATTCTAGAAAGGCGAACAACACCCATGGCAACGAGCAAACCTTCACCAACCAAAACAACATCACATCAATCAATAAATCCTACAAGTCCAGGAATGTCATACGCTAAGGTTGTCAAGGATTCCCTTAACATGACAAGAAATCACCAATCCAACAATAACGATCTGAATCTGGACATCACAGGATACATAAGTAGCTTACAGAAGATGCTGCCCACGTTGAAGCACAGATCGGAAATAGAAAAAAAAGGTCAGATTTTATCTCTTATAACTTCACATATCCTCTCCCTTAATGGCTAATTTAACCATAATTTCCCTCAACGCAGAGTCCATATATTCCAATATTCGCAGACAACACCTCCGATTGTTCGTTGAAAAGTTTTCTCCAGATATCCTCCTCCTCTCAGAAACTTGGCTTAAACCAAACTCCCGAGTATCTATTCCGAATTATACACTTGTTTCTAATCCACGAACCACTGGACCTCGTGGAGGTACTGGAATTCTAATACACAAGAAATTCCAATTTTCCGAAATTAGGTTCACCAATATAAATAATATTGAGTACACGGCAATTAAAATCTTTTGCAAAAGCAACAAAGTGCTTGTACTGTCGTCCGTATACATTCACCCTTCTCGGGAACCAAACTTCCCTAGTTCCGACATCACTGAGATAATCCAACAGTCTCTACCTGCACCGTTCATAATAGGAGGAGACTGGAATGCTCGGCATACTTCATTTAACGACACTAAGTGCAATAAATACGGTTGTCAACTTCTAGCACTCCTTCAACTCCATCCATATATATATGCGGACTGTCCATTACAGCCAACACGTATCTCCAATACTACTAAATCAACAATAGATTTTTTCCTAAAATCCGTAGACGTCTACTCACCTAACCTCCCTACAGTATCCTTCGAATTTCCTTCCGATCATGGGTCCGTCCACACCACTGTCCAAATCCCAGCCCTCGAACCATGTTATTCATTCAATCCGATCCCGAATTTCTCCAGGACAAACTGGAAAAGAGTCAATAGGGACATTGCTGCCAGTTTTACAGATTATACTTTGCCAGAGACTTCAAATCTACTCCCTGCTGAAATTGATCAAGCAGCCTTAAGAATAGAGCAAATACTAAAAAATGCCCTCTTCAGCCACACACCTACATCCATCCCTCATAATCACCTAGGAAAACCTTTACCCAACATCCTTACAAAACTGTTACGCGTAAAAAAACAGCTTAGACGAAAACTACATAGCAGTTACTCCCCTTTTATTAAAAATCAAATCCAACTCTTGACTACCCTGATAAATGGACAACTAAAACAATTTGCCGACCAGGCTTACACGTCTATACTGAAAAATATTAAACCCAATCGTGATTTATTCAAAAATATCAACAGACTAACGGGTCGAAAATACAAACCTCGAATCGATTATATTATCAACCCTACTAACAATCACCCAGTCCAATCAGATATTGACATAGCAAACTGTCTAGCTAATCACTTTTATAAAGTCCATCAACAAAACGACTCCCTCTCAATCTCCAATTTTCAAGATACTGTAAACAACTACATCTCACGCACAATGATCCCATCCTTCACCCCTTTCATCGCGGAATTCAATGAAACAAACAAAGCGTCTCATCCTCTGGATAATGCGACCTTCCTAACAGCAGGCGAATTATCTGAATTTATAATATCACGCAATAACAAGAAGTCGACAGGTTTAGATGGAATTCCAAACCTTCTTTACAAAAGACTTCTCCCGTCAAATCTAGTCCCTATTCTCGTTCTTCTCAACCACATAATTAACGGATCACATTTCCCAGATAACTGGAAAACCACGGTTATAGTCCCTATCAGTAAATCCAGTCCTTCCAACAACCCCAGCAACTATCGTCCGATTTCGTTATTAAACACATTAAGCAAGATATTGGAATGCAAGATATATCGAAATCTCCTTTCATTTGCTAATGACAACGCTATTATCCCAAATTCGCAGTTTGGCTTTCGCTCACAACACTCCACCTGTCATGCTCTGTTAAAACTAACGCACGATGTCACAACTAATCTTCAAAACCAAAGCCCGACGGTCTGTATCTCTCTCGACATATCTAAAGCATTCGACTGTGTTTGGATCTCAGGACTGCTTTACAAGCTGCACTACATATTTGGATTAAACACCCATACTACCAAACTTCTTACTTCCTACCTCTCTGGTAGAAAATTCATGGTCAAAATAAATTCTTCTATCTCCCAATCGTATAATATAACCGCAGGGGTTCCGCAGGGTTCAATTCTTGGACCACTATTATACCTCCTTTATACTTCAGACATACCGCAGCCTCAATTACCCAATACCGTAATGTTGAATTATGCTGATGACACCATAGTCTACTCCAGCAGCAAGTTTGTAAAAGAGGCAAGAAACCGCATTAATAACTTCCTCCCAAATCTATCAACATACTTCAATAAATGGAAAATTCGCCTAAATCCTGATAAAACCCAGCTTATAGTGTTTAAGGGTAAAAATGAGCACTGCACAAACAACACAAGGCGCACCCACAACAAAATTAGACTCAAACTAAATAACACCCAGATAAAACCTTCTAAGACTTTAAAATATCTGGGAATAACCTTTTCCAATGACCTTTCATTCTCCACCCACATTAAAAATACTTTACGTAAAGCCACAATACAACTGAATCTCTGTAGAAGAGTGATGTGGAAACCCAACGGTCTCTCTCACAAAGTCAAACTGCTCATCTATAAACAAATAATCAGACCTACACTGACATATGCGTGTCCACTGTGGTATCATATAACACCAGCCCAAATGGAGAAGCTACGCACTTTCGAAAGGAAATGCTTCAGGCTGGTCACTGGCCTAAACCGACAACCCAACTCTTACAAGTATTACAATAACAGCTTGCTATACAATGCCGCTAATATTGACCGTCTCGACAGACGCTTCCTAGAGCTGTCTATCAAATTTATTGAAAACCTCCCAAATAATCCCAACCCCATAATAACTTCACTACTACCAACTCCTCTAGATAACAGTGCTCACTATCTGAATTGTCTCCATACTAGAAGTCTCTTCACCTCTGGAAGATTGGTTAATGACTCCAACGAGGTAGTGTACCATAACACCGAGCTGGCACCCAATCAGTTCAAATACTGTAACATACAACCATTCTCCAACATTCTGCGTTTTAACGAATAACCGGAAAGTGTTACCGCACCTGAGGCCACTAACTGACCATATCCCACACCAACCTACTTTCTTAACCATAAATCCCTACTCCCCAATTCACATTACATATTTAACTTATTATAATATCAATTAGGTTAAGCTAGAATAAGTTAGAGTTAAGTTAAGTATTAGATTAGATTAAATTAAAAAAATAAAAATCCTGGTTTTCTGACCTTTTCCAGGAAAACTGTTAATATTAAAACCTATTATACTCGAATAGTTATTCACACATTCAGTTATGTTTGAAAAATGTGTAATGTATGCATGTAAACTGTTGTATCACTAGAATTATAAGTTAGCTGTAGTACTTAATGTAAACATTGATTATTGGTCAAATAAATACAGTATGTTAAAAAAAAAAAAAAAAAAAAGATGCCATTCTATTTATATTTCTCTTTCTCACCATTATATTACTCGGTACTCAGCAAAGATTCTAACTCTTCGTGCAGAGTAGCGATGTGATAAGTGGGGATCGTAATAATGTATCGAAAGAAACATATGAACAAACATAGGCCAGCAGCGCACACTTCCTACAGCGGCACGCGTGCCCTAACACGCCGGGCAGTCAACATGTTAAGGTTAAAATCTTTTATAGCACTGCGAAAGTGGTGTCGTTCAGAAAGAAAACTCTGAAATCTAAAGAAGACGTAAAACAGAGTTACACCAGATAAACAGGCCATTGAGAGATAAATTGCGCATTATTGATCGCAGACAAACCGAACTTCTCGGAATGCTGTCAGCGATCTCCTAGAAACAAGTCGTAGTGGCGACATTTACGAGAACTTTGTCGCAGTTACCGTCGACCGGAAAATAAAATTCACAGTTTGGTTTTTCTCTTACTTCTTATGTCGATTGTTTATCCACACCTCCCTCGACCACTTCTACCACATGCCAGTTGACCTCATTTAGTTGAAAACAAAATACTGCAACTTAACTACGAATTCGCGCCGAGTCCTCAATGGCATACCTGCAATTTTCCAGAAAAAATATTCATCTATTCTCACAAGGAGAATTCTTCAACATTTGAAAAACTTCTTTCATCAACTCTTTGCCCAATAAAGTACAAAAATGCGCCGTCACAAACGATCGCCCTATTTTCGAACTTCCCGGTATACACAGTAATTTAGAAAACTTTCTGTGGTAAGCCTTAAGTTATTAATGTAAATATCTTATTTCTTCTAGACAAACCGATTTTTTGCAACCCGCAATCTCGCTTTTTTTAGTAAACTGTATTAATTTAACAGAGTATTTCTCCACCCGCCCAACCCGAAGAATCCATTTAAGAAGGAAAACTATCAAAGAAATAACAAATAGAGCCCAAGACACCAACAAGACACAAGGCATTATAAACCCAATTTTCTACCTCAATAGAGAAGACAATCATATATCAACTTTAAACCCCATCACGATGCACTAGAACCGATGGACGTTGACCAGTCAACTAGTAGCCGATTTAAGCAGAAGCAACCGATAGTCAATCAATCCAATAATATGGAGTAAGAATCCATGAAAACAAATGTAAGTCAAATACCTGTTTTTATTTATTTTTTACACTAACGCGCGCACAAAAGGGGATTTTGAAGTAACCTTAAATGTCAGAGCATAGTGCGAACGGATGGAGAGGAAGCGGATAAGGAAAGGAACTGTCGATGTGTATTGGTCTTGAATCCCTGGGCATCACAACAACGAGGAAAAACATGAACAGATAGAGCATTCGACATTCGTGTGGTTCGGCTAAAGAATGACTCTCTATGGTTATTTGTGCGTCTGAAGTTGACTTTCAACGTGAACTGATGCGCATTCACAGATTGACGGGTATTGCGGGGAAATGTCTGAAGGTGCGGAACGCATTCAGGAAGTTCAGTTGAGCAACGACCGTGGTAATACCTATAGAAAAGAGTTAGCCATGATACTGTGGGGAGGAAGTATGGCAACATTGGCACGGTTAACTTCCTCCGCCATCATATATATGTTCCCTCGTTGTGCCGCCGGACACAAAAAGGTAAAGCACCAACAGAAATCGACAACGCAGCGTACACAACAGAAAAAGAAGTGAAACACACGCGAGGCTTAATAGTTCAAACTGTTTTTTTTTTATTTAATTCTAGTTTATTTATGAACGGAGAACTTGACAGAAAATATTTTAATGCACAAGTAATAAGCCTTATACCTTGTAAATTATTTAATATAGGTAAATTTTAACCGACTTCAACTTTTAAATGAATTTAAATTCCTTATGCTTAATCCGCACTGTTAATTCAATTTATTAGGACATGACACTCGCCACGACTCGGGGAATATTTTAGTACGCTTCTCCGCTGCCGGCGGAGAGCGGGAGTGCTGCGCATGCGACAAGCGTGGTCGACGGATGGAATAAGACTCACCGATATCCTCTCCAATAAGGATATCGTTTTTACCTACCACCAGGGAAACGTAAAGTCTCTTCTTTTTCTGTTGTGTACGCTGCGTTTTCGATTTCTGTTGGTGCTTTGCCTTTTTGTGTCCGGCGGAACGACGAGGGAACATATATATGATGGCGGAGGAAGTTAACCGTGCCAATGTTGCTATACTTCCTCCCCACATTAGTGACCCCGACGTGATCGGACACGCAACCTCCGAACAAAACAGTGACTTTTGGTGACCAGCGAAGAACTCGCGAACCTTCGCTCGGGAGTCAAGAGTAAAAACGGTGACTAGCTGTGGGGAATTGTGGCGGCAATTGCCGGTAAAATAATATATGGGCAAAACATCGCCCCAACGCCAACCTTCCTTCTAGGACCAGTAACCAACATACGCCATCTCCGGACCATCATCAGCAGCGCAAGACAACAACCACCTCAACAACAATAGCCAGGAGTTGGTAAGTTAAGTTTCCTTCCTTTTTGTGTTTCCTAGCCGTGACGTAAGCAACATCACCAACGTAACCATGACACGAGCAACTCAACATTCAATGACCTACAAGGAAGGTAACAAAATCCCAGAAGATGAAGGTGAGCACGATCATGAACCACCAGGCAATCATGGTGCAGCTAAACATTCCAACAAGATGGGTGCAAGTTCAGTGACAAGATGTGTGTTACCTATTCCGAGATGATGTTAAAAATTGCAGGTATTTCACAATTTATGATACCAGAAACTGAAGACATGTGAACAACTCGACTGGCTGCGATTATCCTTAACAAACACTACTCAAAATCCTTTACAATTTCGTGTATCAAGTATCTATATTAAACTCCTTTATTTTCTTTCATACTATACTGTGCAATACAAACGATTTCTTAGTCATACAGCTGTATCTGCGTTAAACCCATTTTGTTTGTGAAACTAGGTCAAAAAAAAAAGGCAAAATACTTTAAAATTTTAAATTTCCAATAATACTGGATTAATTATTTTGAATAAATAAGAGCCGTTAAATTGATTTTGAACTAATATAACACTTTATTAGTCCGTAATAACAATCGTTACTTTTTACCGTACACTTAACGTTTTCTTTATTATCGCTTCCGTAATTGTCGCGTATTTTACTGCTTACTTCTCGCTCGAGACTTATCGCTTGTTTCACGTTCTACTTCTTACTTCTACTATGCTCTGTGTGCGGCGTATTTATACTGTTTCAGCGTTTCGTTTCCGTCCGTTCCATTGCCTTGAATGTTCTACTGTTCCTAGTCTCCAGTTTTCCATTACTTTATAGAATATTCTAGTACTCTGTTTCGGACTCTCTAGAATATTCTAGTACTGATTGTCATATGCGTCACAATACTTTTAAAAATTGATTAGTGGGTTATATCCAATACAAGGAATCATAGAAGTAATTATTAAGCTTGTTTTTTTATGCAGAAATTAATTAACGGTTGAAGTGCAAATTACCACACACAGTTCTAATTAAACGATTTTCATGGTAAAGGTAGACAACTGGTTCGAAACAGTTGTCCTGCCAGGCTAAGAAAACTGTATAATAGGCTTGACTATTAAAGGCTATAAAAGATATCGATATTTATATGAATGGACATATGTCCGGAAATATGTTCATTTGTATGAATGCGTTTCTTTTATTTTCTTGTAAAATTTACAAACCAACATGAACAATTGGAAATTTTCAAAACACATTATCATCAATGAATTTAAACATATACGGAAATAGTGTAAAATTTTTCTTTTCATTGCACTTCACTGTGTTGTACTGACAAAATTAACTCAAAACCAGTAAAAATAAATAAATAAATTTAAGATTTTCTGTGTCTCTTTAACCAATATATGAACAATTGTAATGTTAATCATTTATTCCCTATTAATGAAATATAATAAAATGGATAAAAACTAAACAATTAAGATCAATTTATCACTGTTCTATACAATTAACTATCATTTAGCAACTTTGATCACGTTTTAATGATTGCCCTAAATTCATTATATCCTAAATTGGCTTCATTATACCATAATTACGTTCATGTAGTGGTAAATCAAAATAACAAACAAACCAAATTATAAACACCTTAATACATTCGCAAATACAGAGCAATCAAATTCAAAATAAATCCAACCGAAATGTAAAACCCACAATCGTTTAGACGAAAATAAACAAATTACTCAATCGTTTAAGGGACAACAAGTAAATTTTATATAAACCATACAAAAAACATTGTAAGCAGCATGATAAGCACCAACTTCCGCTTATATTTTTTGCAGAACGTAATTAACACTACAAAAAATAAAATTAAAACAAACAAGCATTTAAAAACAACTATACACCATCTATCTCATAACGCATTTTTTTTTTTTAAATTAAATTAAAAAATATAATAAAAGTAAATTATTGTAAATATACAAGTCAAAATCAGCTCTTCAAGCAAACAGTACAATTGAAAATGCAAAATTCCTACTCAGATTCCACTACCGGCCACATATACAAAACTGAACCACTGTTTATAAATTTTGTTAACAACAAGAATTGATCTTAGTAAATAAAAACACAGCAAGTAAAAAACTTATGACAAAGGGAAAAGCAACAAATTAATATCACTTGCATGTAAAAAACTAACCACACAATCTTACAAGATAAAAGCGAGAAAATAAGAATATAATTAACCATGCCTTAGTTTGCTTGCATTGCATGTATTACTTAATCAATAAAAACGCAAAATCGCAGAGAACACAGAATCATATCTTCTTCTTCTTCTTCTTCTTCTTCTTCTTCTTCTTCTTCTTCTTCTTCTTCTTCTTCTTCTTCTTCTTCTTCTTCTTCTTCTTCTTCTTCTTCTTCTTCTTCTTCTTCTTCTTCTTCTTCTTCTTCTTCTTCTTCTTCTTCTTCTTCTTCTTCTTCTTCTTCTTCTTCTTCTTCTTCTTCTTCTTCTTCTTCTTCTTCTTCTTCTTCTTCTTCTTCTTCTTCTTCTTCTTCTTCTTCTTCTTCTTCTTCTTCTTCTTCTTCTTCTTCTTCTTCTTCTTCTTCTTCTTCTTCTTCTTCTTCTTCTTCTTCTTCTTCTTCTTCTTCTTCTTCTTCTTCTACCGGTCTTGTACGATTTCTTTCCCACCACCCCTCTATAAAAGTAGTTAGAGAACACCCGGACTAACACTGTCCACACTATCCTTGGATACCCCCCCTTTTTCTCTTTTCTTTTCAGAGATCGCGAGACCGAGCCCAACATCCTCACTGATGTGGGTGATTCTGGTTATCGCAATATGACCAGAAGTCAGAGACAAGATGAAGGACACATATGTCCTGTCTCGCTAAATTCGGCCTTCTCGCCACAATTTTTTTTTTTTTTACAAAATAACCCAGACGCAGTGTGCAACATTCGAGTATCAACCTCGGTCGATAACTGTTCAAGTGATAATTGATTAGTTATCCCCACCAGCTGATATTATAACATTATGTAATTTTACCATTTCAGTGTAATCTTCAAGTGATTTTTTTCCTGTCTTATTGAAAAGTAAGTGAAATTATTATTTCTGAGCGTAGTTCTCACGTTTATTCTTTTAGTATAACCTAAAAAATACTTAACACATATCACGAGCTCCCGTCAACAACAACTATTGTGTTAAACTAATTTATACAATGCCAGCTAGACGCAGAGGAAATTCTTTAGGCCGTCAAACACGTGGAGCTGCACGCAAGCGAACCGCTAGAGCCGAAAGAACAGAAGACCAAATCCAGCAAGATAATACTAATATGCGTGTGAACATGGCGCGATGGCATCGATATGAATCAGCAGATGCGCGAACTGAACGAAGTGCAGAAAGAAGATTAGAACAGAGACAAGCGCGCCGTTTTACAATCAGCAGACGCAGAGCAAATGGTCAACAACGCCAACAGGTCCGTCGATCATTTACATCTAATTCATTCCTGCGTCTAGCATTCGAGTATGAGCCCGATATTGAATATTATGCTCTTTCGAAAGTGGTAATTGGTGCTATGGATAAGGAATGTCCTCATTGTCATGCTCTTAAGTTTCAAAACGAGCCAGCCGGGAAGTGTTGTTCGTCAGGAAAGGTGCAATTACCAGCAATTGAGACACCACCTGAACCATTAAATGGTTTACTTATCGGTACGGATCCAGATTCTAATCTGTTCCTAAAGTCAATTCGAACATTTAATTCATGTTTCCAAATGACACCGTTCGGAGCAACAGAAATAGTTAACAATAATGCTATCAATGGTCAACAATTCAATTCAACATTCAAAAACAAAATCCAAATTTATTACAAAATGGGGCAAGAAATTGTAAAGATATAATTAACGCACCTATTTGTAAAGGAATACAAATTGATAGCTGTACTCTAGATTTGTCGCATAAAACCAATAATGCCTCAGAGCGAACAACCAGCAATTTGTAATACTACATTAAAAACAAATAAAACATTAATCATATTATCTAATGATACGATACTACTCAATGATTTATATATTATAAATGGAAAATATACGACAGACATACATTTAATAAAGTTTATAGATGTATCCAACAAGCGTTGAATACATGCGGTCAGGAACACGATGGTGTCTCCTGGTGTTGTAATGTCCTCTTGGCGTGCCCAATAAACGTTGATGATTTCGTTGTTTATAAAAACTGAAACTGTAATTAAAACAAAAGGAAAGTAATACCGTGTGGTGAACTCCAGCCAGTCCAGAACGAATCCTCAATATAAAAGAACAAGTTTGCTTTTCTATGAATTAACATTAATGTATTTAACTTAAAAGATTCGGTTGATCTCGTTGGATCAGCTATTTATTCCAAGAGTCAATCAAGAAGAGAAAGTATAAAAGGAAAGATGGTTGTCATGTGAAAACCAACATAAACAATTCACAAATGTCAGCTGATTGCTGACATTGTTTAAGGTGATGCCACATATCCAATTTAGGTGGTGCCACAGGTATTTAATTGCGAATTCGCCGGTTGTGTTAAGGGCGAACCCGCAACAATAGATAACGTTACTGTAGTGATCCTAATCCCAATCCCCCATTATTGCATAAAAAACCAACCGTTTATCTGTAGTGCTCCAAGAAGCTCTACCATTTTCTCCCACATATACACAAATCCTACCTATAACAAAATCCATTTCATATCCCCAACATAACATTGAATTCAATGTCAAACCAAATCGAACTAAACGTTCAAATTCTCATTTATTGAATTCAAATTCATTTATTCAATTCAATGCATTTGTTCGATTCAACTTCCTAAAATCAAACAGCATAATGCATTATTTTCGCATGTATGCTATAAGTAATTAACACCTAAAATTCCTACAAGATCCAAAACCTAAAAGTGCACGTGTCCAAACAAAGCCATATCTATTCGATACGCCGACAGACAATTCTTGCAATCATAAACATCATATTTTCACATACCAGATCTTTTTTGGCTTGCTAATAGACACGGATTCCCAGATCCTAAACTAACAACCAAATCTTGTGGTAGCCATTTGAAATGCACGAAAACTCTTGTTTTCCCTTGTCAGCGAATTAATATCGCTGAGTCCTTTACCATCCTTTGATCATGCTGGTCACATAGCTCCCACTGTCTGTAGCGTTGCAGATACGCGAAAAGTCAACCGCGAATCGCGTAATTAACAGTCATCACCATCGTGAATTGTGAACGTTGAACGATTCAACGAGTGCGCTTAAATTAAGATAAGTGTAAGATGGCAGAGAAATATAGTGACATTTAATTCATGTTTTGTTTGTTTAATTAATCGGAAAAAAGTAACTATCAGCGAGTAACAATTGAAATAAAGAACGTCTCCAGAATAAATAATAGTGTGTTTTAATTGCTATCTGTGGACAGTGTTTTGTTCTTTGCATTCGGTTGTGGACAAACGTGGCGGTGTCGCTGAACTTGTTTCGTTCCGTTTGAACAACGGTGGATCGAACCCGGTGAAACATTTAGTGGAAGTAGTGAGTGGGACGAAGTAGAACTCTTGCCCATGCTGGCGTCGCGACTTCGTACCCCACAGTACCAATATACCGAAAACTCGCATACCCTCAACTTTTAAATAGTCGCACCTACGGTTGGTACGGGACCAACTCAATTCCGGACTTCTTTTTTGTGGCCAAATCACTCCTCCCCAAGTATCGGCGGGTGTAACTGACCACAACGCTGTGACGACGTTAATCTGTAGCTGTCGAGCATTTCGGGCTCATATCATATACGTACCCCATTACAGGCGCACAAATTGGGACAACCTCAATGTCACATTGAACGAAAAACTCCATCAACTCTCTCTTCTCACTGACAGGGACCTAACGGCGATTGAGATAAATAACGCTGCAGCACGATTTCATGGGATTCTAGTTGAAACTTCGGAGACTCATGTCGCAAAGTACAAGCTTGAAAAGACATCAGATTCCTCATGACGACTTCACTCTTCGTTTCATCCGGGAACGTAAAAAGTTCTGCAGAATGAGATATCGTCCTCACTTTACCCAAAGGGAACCATTATTGCGATCTATTATTCACAATATTGGCACACTGATAAAACAGAGAATCCAAAACAAACATACCCAATAATTGGAGTACAAAATGAAGGGTATTTAGATGAACCAGAACATTTATAAAAACTGTTAAAAAGATATGTGGCCCTTCTCGTAGCACTGGGCCAATCATGCACAACGGTCTTGTTGTCAATAATGATGGCAATAAAGCAAACATCATGGGAGAGACATTTGAAAATAATCACAAGCTCACTCTCGAGGATGGCGACCCGGACACTAATGCAATACTTAGTTCAGACGTTCACAACAAATTAGACAATTTTGTCGAGCCAACAGTTGTCTTCAACTCAGTTAACAGTGCATACTTCGACGACACACGTTATAATGATCATGGTTTCATCACCCCAAATACCCTTTATAAAGGTCTCCATTTTGTTCAACCATACCTACAACTTGGGGTATTTTCCCCAAGCTTGGATGAATGCAATTATTTGTCCAATAGCAAAAGTTGGGAAACCAACGAATCACCCCTCAAGCTTTCGTCCTATTTCGCTCCTCACCTGCATCACCAAAATATATGAAAAATGCATATACGAGAAGGTAAACATGCATATACGAGAAGATAATAGCTGATTTCCAATTTGAATTTAGACGAGCGCACAGCACCGCTATGGCTCTCAACATACTTCAAAGCCACGTCTATGTCCGCCTCTTTAATGTGTGCCAAACCTACTTCTCGATATTCACAGAATATTCGAATACAAATGGGAGATACTACGATTAGACCACGGGACAGGATGAAATATCTTGGGGTCATCTATACCCCAAAAATGAATTTCATCAAATATGTGACCCACATTCTTCACAGGCTCGGTCTAAGCAACTCCACAACATTTCGAAGTGGAGCAACAAAGTTGACACCAAAGTTAAACTTCTCTGCTGTAAGCAGTTAATCCGATCTGCAATATCGTACGCCTTTCGCATATGGTCCTGTGTCTGGAAAGAATTCGAGTTTTCGAAAGAAAACTCCTCAGAAGATGCGCCAACCACTCTAGAATGCCTGACGGTCGCCACTACCCCAACTCTCACCTATACGAAGGTGCCTCCATTACCCCTATCGACGAGTACTTGCTACAATTAGCATACAAGTACCTCGAAAGCATTCAGAACAGCGAGAACCTACTTGTATGGGAGCCTTGTGTTCTTGACCCTTCTCTCTTTCGATCTCTTTGGATCTGACTACCACAATTTCTTCTTCAGTACAAAATTGAAGAAAACACCCTTCCCAACAACATTCCGCTCTATAATAGAGGATTTTTGAATCCATCTCATAGGGTCTACTGTTAACAAACCATACACACACCGGCTAAAGCGCAGATCATCAGACGCCGTAGACGTGATCTGCGTTTACTACCGCACCCAAGACCTACCGGCCTTGCATGATTTCTTTTCACCATCCCTCCATCCAAATAGTTAGAGAACACTTGAACTAACCCTGTCCACACCTAGGTGTGGTGTGGTGCCTTGAAGCCTTTGGGCGGGCAGGCTCCTGGGTCTTCGATTGCCCGTTGTCCTTGCGGTGGTTCAACGGGCGAGGGGCATGTCCGGTAGTTGGCCCACAGGCAGGTGGTCCTTGGTGGGTGGTTGCATGGGGCTCTTGTGTGGCCCCCGGGGTCGATGCCGACGAGACCTCCTTTTGTGATGCTCAGAGGAGTTGGGATCTGCAGTCTCATGCTCGGCCAATTCCTCTGGGTCAGAGTTGTAAATTCGGAACCCACGAGGAATTGCCATGTGGTGGCTGATGACAGATCTTGTCACATCAAAGCTGGATGATATGGTGGGTGCTGCGCCTGTTAGCACCCATCCCAATTTAGTGACCTGCGCGACGAGGCCGGGACGTTGGTCCTTCCTTATACCTGCGAGGATGAGGTTGGGGTATAGGTCTGCCCCAATGAAGATGTCCACCGTGTCGGCGGAGGCGATGTTCGGATCGGCAAGCTCCAGATCCGGCATGAACGAGAGATCTCTTGTCGCCGATTGTGGTGGTGGTACATACCCCGATAGGCAAGACAGGATGAAGGGCCTCAGTGTCCATTGTTTCGAGCCGTGGAGGCGAGGAGTGATGCTTATGGCGGATTGAGTCCCTGTGGCAAAGCCACGAGTGCCCCCGACACCGTAGGTGGGGACGGGTGATGCTTGGCGTCGGGGGTGCAACCTTCGGGCGAGTGACGATGAAATGAATGTGCCGCTGGTGCAGGGGTCCTGCAGAGCACGGACTTCAATACTCCGTTGGTTCTCCGACGTCACGAAAACTTGAGCGGTTGCGAGCAACGCGGAATGCTGTGATGGGGTGCTGAATGTGTGTGCGCAGGCCCCTTCTTGGCGGTCGATCCGGGGGGCCGATCCTTTGGCCTCCGGTGGCGGTGGGGTTGTCCCGTCGATGGCGGTTGTCCGGACACGCAACAAGGTGTGATGTCTCTGCTGGCATCAACGGCACGCCTTGCTGGAGTGGCAGTCGTGTAAGCGGTGGCGACCCAAACAGTTGAGGCACAGGTTTCTTTTATGTACGAAGGACTTCCGACTGCCAGGTATGAGTGAGCGGAAGCCCTCGCAAGCGTAGATAGGGTGTGAGACCCCGCAGAATGTGCATGGAGCCTGTTGCCTTAGGGGTTCCGGCGGTGTTCTCTGCATCGGGACACGGAGCTGGTTGGTTATTGGGCCGGCTACTGTTGCTGGAACAGCTGATGGCGTATTCGTGGAAGGCACTGGCGTTAGATCTGACACGGATCCTATGTGCGCCGTGGCCACTACTTGTTCTTGACTCGGTTTGAAGGGAAGCAGTTCCTCTGGGTCGGAGTTGTGAGTTCGCAACCCACGAGGAACGGCCATGTGATGTTGTGCCCCACAACGCGTGCGCGGCATCGGTTTCTGTTGGGGCTTCGGCATTGGGCCGATCATCGGGACATAGGCCGGGTTGAGCTTTGGGCAGGCGGCACTCTGGTCGGCGGCCTGCTGGTTCGTACTCACTGGTCTGGCGTGCGGTTCCTTTTCCGCTGGCTTGGTGGCGACCGTTGGCAGCTGCACTGGGGGCAGCTCGCTAGGGTGGAGGCGAGTGGCGTTGTTCGCCATTGTTGGGGGGGGGGGGGGGGGGGGGCTGACGCGAGCGCGTAATGGGCCTCGAGTAGCTTTGTTTGGTTCTCGAGGTATATTTCCTCGGTCTCGCGGATAAAATACTCCGCAAAGTACTCGTGTTGTTGATATTCAGGTGCCGCCGTGTAGAAGATTTCGTTGTGCCGCCTGGAGATGACTTCCCATTCGCCGCGGAGTGCGCGTTTGGTTGTTTCTATTGTTGTCGGACTTGGTTGTCCCTTGTCCTGCAGGTTGAGGAAGGTGCCAGAGATGCGGTCCTGTGCCGCGATGAGTTCCTCAATCTTCATTTGTTCACTGGTAGGGTGCTTGTGTTCATTGCCCTCCTGGGGTGGTTTCGCAGTGGTTGTCGTCACGCCTTCGGTGTTTACATATATTTGATGTTGGACAGGACGTGGCATTTGGGTCACTAGCATTTGCTGTCCCTGTGGGGTAGTCACTATCACTTTTTGTGGCTGAGTTGATGCGGATAACATCTGTTGAGGCGCCCCCTGTTGTGCCGGAGTGCCTTGCTGCTGTTGTTGTATTGGAGCAGATGTTAAAGGCACAACTATTGTTGTAGAAAGTTCGTCGTGCAATTCTTCATCTTCGAGGATGGAAGCCGCCATTTCTGCATAGAAGTTGGCAGCATTTTTTGACGCTGTTACTTTTGGTTCTGACTCGTAAAGCATCTTTTCCGAATCGGATTCATCAAAATCGTCGTCATGCTTTCGTTTTGTAGCAACAGGGGTTTCCGGTGATTTTTTATCCAACAAATCACCAAGCATTTGATTTGCAATTATCATCTGGTGGCCGCTGTCCTTCGATCCACGACTTAAAGAATTCTTGAAACTGTCATCTTCAATAATGCATGTACTTATATTTTTACTCGACTTTGTTATGAGAAGATCTTCGAAACTGGCAAAAGAGGCTTCACCTTCAATTTGCGATGAACTAACAACACTAGAAGCAATAGAAGCCGAACTCGAATCGTCGTTGGCTGGTAATATTTGCTGTTGTAGAATGACATTGGAGCGTACTAATGCTCCAGAACTAAGTGGTGCCATTGGTGGCATGGGATCCCAACTAGAATTGTCCGAATTTTCACTGATGGTACTTCTTTTTCTCAGATCCTCCGTTGGAAGTAATTGGTTTAATTGTAGTTTGGCGAACTTTTAGAGATGTTGTCTGCATTAATGGATTATTAACCAAAGCAGTAATCGATGTACTTGACAGCTTTATAGGTGAACTTCGTATATGTTGCTGTTGGGCTGCTAGCTCTTTCTGTTTCTGCTGGCGATGTGCAACCTTATTTGCCAAAAGGCTTTTAATTAATGACGAGGATGGTTGTGTACCACTATTACCACTGTTTGTTAGATTTGATGGACTACTGGTGACGAATTGTGTAATTTGCTGTTCTTGACTGTCGTCAATCCTAATGACACTCTGTGCAGTAGGTGAACTTGGTTGTGAAGTCGTCACTGATGTGACTGTCGTTGTCGATATTGTCTTCTTTGGCTGCTCTTGAGTTGATTATTCTTGTAGCTTGTTTTGAATTTCTGCGAATTGATGTAATCTGAAATTTGCGAGTTTCCTTTATGTCGCGAACTGTACGGCAATGAGTGGATCCAAAAGGCACTGGATCCGGCTCGAAGGACTAGAAAAAATGTATGATCTCTGCCGACCGAGGAATGTCGTCGGGGAAGCGTTATGTTCTGAAACACTTGATTGATGATGATGCACCAATGTTGTTTTTACGTTGGTTCTGCTGCAGATTGATGCACCTGATGAGATTCTGCTGCCAGTAACCTATCCTGTGCCGTCAATGTTCCTCCCCGAAGTCGATTTCCTCTTTGCTCCTCCGATTTATTTTTTATCTTAATATTGAAATAAGTTTCCTTGCACACAGCCGATGACGTTTATTAACTTCAAAAGACGAAAAGCCAGATGGTTTAGTAGGAAT
The DNA here is from genome assembly GCA_963931805.1 of Microdon myrmicae. Taxonomy (NCBI): domain Eukaryota; kingdom Metazoa; phylum Arthropoda; class Insecta; order Diptera; family Syrphidae; genus Microdon; species Microdon myrmicae. Next base: position 27,536,626 of record OZ007497.1, on the reverse strand, counting down.
GAATTAACAACACAATCGATTAAAAGACAGTTGATGATGCACTGTCAGCTGGTTTCTGACAGGTGTGGTGAATATGTTTGTCGGGGAGTGTACTAGGCGATGAACGATCTTCATACCACTGTTGTTCTATTGGTTTTTAAAATGTCATTATGGATATTGGAAACGACGCAATATCCCCGGTGTAGAGTCGCGCTTGTTTTTGGGAAATATGGAAGGTGTCTCAAAAGAGGCGGGACAATATGAAGTGATTATACAAAAAATTCAAAGGCACAACACTACTTACTGGATTTTTGGCGATTATTCCACTTGACTTAGAATTAATTAAGAATATTCTGGTCAAAGATTTCAATTGCTTCTCCAATCGGGGTTTATATTATAACGACCGGGATGATCTTTTATCAGGAACTCTGTTTCTTCTTGAGGACGAGAAGTGGAAAACTCTCAGAGCTAAATTAACGCCAACATTCACGTCGGGTGAGATAAAATGTATGTTCCCGCCGATGGTAGGTGTAGGTGAATGTTTAGTTGAAACCTTGTCGAAGAAAATCGAAGATAACCCTAATGTGATTCTGAAAGACCTACTAAGAAAATTTTCACTAGATGGATTGGGTATATGTACTTTTGGATTAGAGTGTAATACCTTAAAAAATCAAAATATTAAATTTCGAGACATAGCACTAGGAGCTTTCCATAGTACTAATTGGAGTCCACTCAGAATTCTCTCTGAGAATTTTATAGCGTTTGAAATAATAGTGAAGAAGATCGTGTGATTCGAACTGACGCTATGACAGCTCGAATCACGAAAAGAATTTTACCTAAGCGTTACACACCAGGCTACTGACCGTGTTTAGAATTTGAGTTCCAAACTCGACTATATTCCACTGGTGTGAATTATTTTTATTTATCGCTTGCTATACGGTTCTGATGTATTTTTCTTATTCGATTTTTTTCGTTCGGTGTTCTTCACTATTTTTGCTTGTGAATTGTGTGTATCTGTTAGAATTGCTACACACTCTCGCCGCAGTAACTTCGTTACGATCAGATTCGTATGCGGACGACGGACGTACGAGAGAGAAACGAGAAAACGTCGGAGGCTGGGCTCTATGCGGAAGTCGTGACCGTGTGTGAAGTTCTGCTTTACTATGGGAAGTGTATGCTGCGTGTGTGTACAGATCACGTCGTAGTCACCAATTATAGGGTTTGAAATAATAGTGAAGAAGCTCGTGTGATTCGAACTGACGCTATGACAGCTCGAATCACGAAAAAAATTTTACCTAAGCGTTATACACCAGGTGTTTAGAATTTGATTTCCAAACTCGACTATATTCCACCGGTGTGAATTATTTTTATTTATCGCTTGGTATACGGATCTGATGTATTTTTCTTATTCGATTTTTTTCGTTCGGTGTTCTTCACTATTTTTGCTTGTGAATTGTGTGTATCTGTTAGAATTGCTACACACTCCCGCCGCAGTAACTTCGTTACGATCAGATTCGTATGCGGACGATGGACGAACGAGAGAGAAACGAGAAAACGTCGGAGGCTGGGCTCTATGCGGAAGTCGTGACCGTGTGTGAAGTTCTGCTTTACTATGGGAAGTGTATGCTGCGTGTGTGTACAGATCACGTCGTAGTCACCAATTATAGCGTTTGAAATAATAGTGAAGAAGATCGTGTGATTCGAACTGACGCCATGACAGCTCGAATCACGAAAAAAAATTTACCTAAGCGTTACACACCAGGCTACTGACCGTGTTTAGAATTTGATTTCCAAACTCGACTATATTCCACTGGTGTGAATTATTTTTATTTATCGCTTGGTATACAGTTCTGATGTATTTTTCTTATTCGATTTTTTTCGTTCGGTGTTCTTCACTATTTTTGCTTGTTATCTGTTAGAATTGCTACAATTTTCCTAACCTTGCACGATTCTTGCACATTAGACGATTCTCAAAGGACATATCATCATTCTACTTCAACCTAGTGTAGCGATCCTAAATCGCTACCCCTATCTAAATCCCCAATATCATCGAACAATCCCATACCGAAAATCCCAAATTTCATATTGAATCAAGTAGCGATAAATTAAACCAAAAGTCAATTGTCGCACATTGATTCAATTCCACATAACACATCCAAATTCCATATTGAGTCACATGTACAACAAATTTAACCAAAAAGTTAATTCATCATACATTGACTCAATTCCTAAAAACCTTAACATCATGAAATGTTAAATTCAAAACGCATTTCATGATTCCCTTCCTAGAACCCATCCAACTAAAGCCTCTAACAAATTTCCAGAACACAACTCAAATTGAAACACACAAAGTCATTATGTGGGCTTCTGGGAATTTCGACAATAAAACAGTTGACAAAAGTCAACTGCAAAAACTATAAAAGGGCAGTGCTTTTCAATTTCGGGATTCAGTCTCTCTTCAAAGCCCGAACCGCTGGCCGATCAATACTATAAAAGTCATTCTTTTAATTTTAAATAAATGACAATAAAGATTACCGGGATTGTTCAACCAAACACCTCGCCTTGGTCTATTATTTTCACTCATTCGACAACTCCGCGCTCTTCTCTCGGGTCTACCGTCAAAACACGGCGCGGAGTACAACACTAGTAAAACAAACTGTCACCATGCGGCTAAATGAAACCACTAGACGGAATGACTTTATGGATGTTCTTATCGATTTGTTGAAAAATAACTTTTTAACGTTGGAAGAAATTGCTGCTCAATCGTTACTGTTCTTTAGCGCCGGTTTTGAGACTTCGGCAACTGCTATGGATTTTGGGTTATACGAATTAGCTCACAATCAACATATTCAAGATAAATTGAGGCAGGAAATTAACGAGATCATCGACAAACATAAAGGAGAACTAACTTACGAAGGCAGGCACGAAATGACTTATTTAAATAAAGTAGTCAGTGGTAAGTAAAAGTTTATTTGTATTTTGGAACAAGTTGAATTCAGATTTCTGTTTCCGTTTTAGAAACTTTACGGAAGCACTCAGGATCTGTAGCTAATAGACAAGTAGCTGCCGTTGATTATCCAACGAATGATTCGAAATACATTATTCCGAAGGGAACTTGGGTGTTAGTGCCTGTTCAAGCAATTCATAATGACCCCGAATATTACCCTAATCCAGAAGTATTTGACCCCGAACGATTTTCTCCAGAGGAAATACGAAAGAGACATCCAATGGCATATTTTCCATTTAGCGATGGACCTCGAAACTGCATCGGATTACGAATAAGAAAAATGCTAGCTAACGTCAGTTTGATTATGCTGATTAGGAATTTCAAATTTTCAATAACACAGGAAACTTTAGTGCCACTAGAGTATAGTAAATCTATGTCCATGCTTGCCCCTGCCCGTCCTATTGTATTAAAGGTACAGACAGTATGAAATGTATTGGTTTTTAAAAATGTGCTAGACAGCTTGGGGGAACATGTGTTGGGCAACTGCTTTTCTTAAGGGATTAAAGGGTTACTTACGGTAGTTACTGGACTGTTTCGTAATTTGTGCTGTTACAAAAGAATAAATTCAAATAAAGTTTAAAGGACGCTTTATGTCATCAGCCTCATAAAACAATCGTCAATCAAATTACTTGCTCGCTTAACGAATCCCTTAACTAAAACACGAGTTATTCAACTCCACCCGTTCAAACATTGATAAATGCCAGCAAACGACGTCAAAACAATCGCCTGTTCATTATACCAGCCCTTTTTTGGGGGCATTCTCAGCAAAATGAATAGCCTTAGTGAGGAGGTCGTTTTATTGCGCTCCTTCACACAGAATCAACACATTTTGGTAGAACCTGACCTCTTACTCGAACTTCTTCTACACAAACTCGACACGGTCGTGAACGAACCAGCCGCTCGTAGTCCTTGCTCGGCCCACTAGATAGTGCTCTTTCGTCCATGCATATGAAACAAACCAACCCCCACCCCTCCCCACGGTGTGAGACGTCTTTATATGATGCACTACTTAACGTAGTCCCATCCCCACCTCAACCTACTACACCGCAGTCACCTTGTTTCCTCTCCCCGCCTCCTCTCTTCAACCAACTATCCCCCCTCTCCTGATTCTATCACGCACGACGCCGACACCCCACCCATGGGCCATTTTGCACATCTCAGACCCTGCAAAATTGATAGCCCATATCAATAAGCTTGAGTATTCAAATCAAGCAGTTACTTCATATTTGTTAAAGGACGCACCCAAACCCGCGAAATTCTGATTGGATCTCTGAGTTCTTTCTCCAAAATTACAGTATTCCCTTAGAAGAATATCACTCGCTTCCCGTCACTAAGAACAAACCCAGTTTCCGCATAGTCCTTCCCTCGAGATATGATCGCATTTTCCATTGGAACAACAGCGGTTATCTAATGGCAACTCCTACAAACCAATTAACCACCTGCTCTCTACCTAAACATCATCATCATCATCGGCACTACAACCGGGGACCGGTCTTGACCTTATTTAGCAAGTCCTAAGGCTTGTTAAATTTTCCATAATGATTTATTTTTTCTGGGCAAGGTCATTAGTCTTGCGCCAGAGGCTCCCCGACGGGGAATCGAACCCCGGTCTCCCGGGTGACAGGCGGGTATACTAACCACTATACTATCGAGGAGCCTAAACATAGTAAGTAATAATAACAGTACTGTGGGGGTTCTCTACACCACATGGAGAACCAACCCACAATTCTAACCAACCTTGACCGCTAACAGCGCGTCACTTTAACCCAACTCCCCATGCAAAATCCGCAATACCATACATTCCTAACCTTGCAATAAACATACTCCAAAACCCGCAACAGAATACAATGCAACAGAATATATTCTAATCACCCCCGCATTCATTTTCCCAAAATTGCTTCGGTCAATTCTTTACTGAATTCATATTTCCTCTTTGCGACCAAGCAATCTCAATTTCCCCGGAAATTCATAAGCTGTAATAAAATGCATATTCCAACCTACAGTGGAATACCAATCATCTCCCTCAATTACATCACCCCACATAGATTTTCCCAAAATTGCTTCGGTCAATTCTCTACTTAAGTTATATTCTTTCCTTGGGACCAAGCAATCTTAATTTCCCCGAAATACATATGCTGTAATAACGCATATCCAAACCCACAACGAACATTAACCACCACCACCAACTATACCGAGCCACATACATTTCCCCGAAATTACTTCGGTTAATATCTTATCTAAACGATATTCCTTGGTTGCACCCAAGCAATTCCAATTTCCCCCGAAAACCATTTCAGTTCATTTCTTCCTCAAATCATACTTCTCGCCTGCGACCAAGCGACAGCGAATTTTCCACGAAACAATCACAACGATCCGAACCCTTGATCATACTTGGCTACGCCAATTTCGCGGTATACACAACCAACGAACCCAACTCAGCCTATACGGCGAGGATTCGCTGGAACTGAATTCATATGCAAGCATAGCAGCTCTTCTCGAAATTCCTCGGAAGTGGCAATGAGTTTATTTCTGCTATGACCCAACCGCCACGACGCGATGAATAGATTTCTTTCCATTCATTAGTCAGTCGAGATCCAACCGCCACCAGGGCCACATGGCCGCCTGTAAGCATTTTGTTCAGCTGCAATTCCTCCAATTCGATCCACTCAGTCGGTATTGACGTAGTGCATTTTGGGAGTCGGTCATCAGAACCTGATGTGCGTTTCGGCCGCCTTACGTTTGGCAATCCTGGCGTATCAAACAGCCTTTTGCAATATAGCGCGGCGTAACTCGGGCAACGGTTAGGAGCACGCGGATTTATCCATCCGAAAGTCGCGAAGTATCTCGAGGTGCTATTTCCGAAAGTCCTCATTCATTGTTGACTGAATTTAATTTGCAAAATTTCGCCTTGGGAATCAAACCGAGACCGAGTGCTCTCGGAACCGTGATTAATTAAGTGTAACATCACCTTTTAAAATAACAGCACGCGAGTAATGAATGGCATCAGAGTTGGATTTAACTAAAGAAACTACGTTGTAAATAAACAAGTTTCAACACTTTATATGTAACAATAAATTTGTGACCAGTGAGGCGTGACCGGAAAACAAACTGGCTTTTTCTTTCAACGATTTGTGTTCATTCTTTCCTCTCGTTTTGACAAAAGCATTTGTCAAAAAGAGAGGAATATAATTTAAATGTGACTTGGACGAATATCATTTTGAAGACGGTAGATCCTGTGAAGTTAACAAAGTTGTGACGTTCGGTGGTCAACTACACCTCCACGCGAATCGGTGGAATATTAGTAAGCACGAGCCCGTGCTGGCGCAACTACCTAATAACCCCACGGTACTCTCTAGGGATGACCAGCGGCCACCGCTACTTCGTGGACAGATTCATCAATCAGGCCGAGATGATATATCTGGACGAGGTCACAAAGTTTATTGAGGCGAGGAACGCCCTCATCGCCGACCGTCCGACCACATCCAAGACTGCGACGGACATCGTCATTCAACCATCAAGTCGTTTGCCGCCATTGATGTCACAACCTTCATGGTGGCCGGGAACTCCTTCAACACCTGGCCTGCGAATGCCACATGGCCATCCATCCAGATTGCCATCACGGATGATGCAACCGGAAAAAGCCTCCCCTACGGAAAACAAAGGTGTGACGACAAACACCCAAAATCCAGCCAAGGCAGGTGCTGCCGAACGCAACACAGCCAAGGGAGGAACGGTCGAGAAGAAAACTGCTCCAAACCTTGCAACTAACGCCGCCAAGCCCATCAAAAACGTTCCAGGGGGAGCGAAAGAAGTGAAAACTGCAGCAGCACCCACCGCTGACACTACACTACAAAGGAAGGCTGCGTTCAGCACGAAGGCACCAACAGCTGCCAGTGCACCAGCACCAGACCAGAAAGATAAATCCGATGCAGCCCAAGAAGGAATGAAGCCTGCTGCAGAGAAACCCGCCGAAAAAGGCAAGGATATCAAATCAACGAGACTGCTCGAGGCTCAGGTTGCGCTCGACCCAGTCTCCTCAATTACGGCAAACCGTGCCGACCAAGGCAATGATGCCCAACTCCCGAGACTGCTCGAGGCTTCGTTCGCGCTCGACCCAGCCTCCCCCATTAAGGCAAGCGGCGCCGACCAAGGCAATGATGCCCAACTCCCGAGACTGCTCGAGGCTTCGTTCGCGCTCGACTCAATCTCCCCCATTAAGGCAAACGACGCCGACCAAGGCAATGATGCCCAACGACCGTCCCCTGTGACATCAGCGATCCTCAGTCCGGCAGCCCATAGACGAGAACCGCACACACCCCCAGTGACTATGAATCAGCAGGCCGCCGACCAGAGTGCCGCCTGCCCACCGATCAAATCGGCCCATGTCCCGATGTTCGGGCCAACGTAGGAAGACATGATCGATCCTCGTGGGTTGCGAATTTACAACTCCAACCCAGATCAAATGGTCAGGTCTGCGACCAAGGGTACCAAACACCGACGACGGACCTCGTGTCGTCACCAACACTGTATTCATCACCAATTCAGGGCGGATGGCTCTATACAGACAGCCGCCTCAATAGAAGTCCAAGGCCCTGAGCTTCCGTCCCCTGGAACAAATGGATTCGCCAATGATTGGCGAATACAGCTGCAAGCAATTACCACCAAGTGAGCGGAAAAGGAACCGCACCACTCCCCAGTAAGTGAGAATAACCAGGCCGCCGACCGGAACGCCGCCTGCCCACAATCGGAACCGCATCCTATTCAACAGAGTAGCACCTACAGGCCACTGGCCGAAGTGTCGCCTGCCCAGAGATTAACCCGGCCCATGCCCTGATGCATGGACCAGCGGAGCCCCCACGGGGACAATCGCCATGCATAGTCTGTAGGGCACACCGCTACATCTTCGTTTGCGATGGGTTTCGATCCCTCACACCTGTTCATCGGAAGTCTATAGCACGCAGAAAGAAACTGTGCCTCAACTGCTTGGGTCGCCATCTCAGACGCGACTGCCTCTCCAAGAGGGTGTGCCGGCAGAGAAATAGGAGACATTGTCGACGTCTACCCCGGAGCCCACGAACGAGGCACATGCAATCAACCACCACCGACCACCTGCGTGAACCAACCATCGGACATGTCCCTCGCCCGGTGGACCGCCGCAAGGACAACGGGCAATTGAAGAGCCAGGAGCCTGGCCGCCCAAAGGCTTCAAGGCAACATACAGCCATCACCATAGACCAAGGAACGCGCAATGCCCCGTTTGGCGGGCGGCGCTCCCCAGTATCCATGGACCGACCGAGTCCCAACCGCTGCATCCGAATGAACGCTGAGGCCCCACCCGCAAACGACCGCATCGTTCCGGCCGTTAACTTCGGACGGGCGCCAATGGACGCAGCACTCGTCATTGTCACTAGTTGTCTGGATGGAGTGAGACCAATCGCCAGCCAGCACGTGGTCACCGATCGTGGATTGCGACCTTACAACTCCAACCCAGATCACATGGCCAGCTCCATGACTACAACAAAGAACGGCCCCCAGCGACGAAAACGACTAATCAGCATCCTTCCACTGGAGGAGGAACCCCCCGACCAAGCTCCGGACGATCATCCCCGGGAGCCAAATGATTCGCCAATGATTGGCGAAGGCGGGCGGATTGTTGCGGATTCACCGGATGCAACCAGCGAAGACGCAATGGAATGCTGCCCTTGGCAACAATATAACAAATGTCAGGAACTAGCTGACATAATCGAATTTGGTTGTCAAGCAACCAATAACAAACTTTGTGTAAATCGTCTGCGGTCATTGCTGACACTTCTTCTGCGTTAACCTTTTGAGCGAAACAGTTCGCAACAATTAAAATGAAATAGTTAAGATCAAACCAACCAGTATTATTATTCCATTGGATGAGGATTAGTTGCTTGGAATTGCTGCTCCACATTTAAGTATTCTTTTCCTTTCACTCATTAACTTTATCAGTGTTTCAGAGCAACATCATTGCACGCCAGAAGACAACATTGTTCTTGGCATCATCCCCACGGCCCACCAAACCACATTGTTGGTGGAAGTTGCGTTCAACGCCTGTTGTTCGCAAACAGTTTAGTTGGTCGGCGATCTCCAAACACGTGTCGCCCTTGCCCAACCAAAGTGCACGTCAGGAGACATTACTGTTCCTGACACCAGGCCCACAACAAAATAACAACCATTGTTTGTGGAAGGTGTGTTGAACGTTTGTTGGACATACACCATAAAATATTTTTATTAAATCAAACAAACACACTCTCTTCTCTCCAGTTCTGAGGAAGGATGGAATTGTCTACAAAAAAACAGAAACAGTATTGAAATTGAAACATATACATAAAATATAATACTTATAATATATGTTACATCAACCCCGTCGAGTTGTTTCTTTCTATACTCCACATGTCATCATAAAATGCATCATGCTTACCTTTTGTTCCTTCGATCGTGGTCGTATTTCTCTGATTATTCCTTTTGATTTTCAAAGTTACCAACTTATAATTGATTCATGTATTTACGACCTATTGTACGTCGTCGCGTATAATACGCCATGTCCCTTTAAAACGCAATAAACACCATGACAATAGAGAAGAATTTATTTGCCTATGTTATGACTAAAATTCTCGTAAAACCACTTTGGCCATAAGTCCACAAATTAAAGCCAATAGTCGGCCTTCGTAACATACGCGCCTTAAAGCACAAAATGGATTTTAAGACCTGTTTACCTTATTCTAAAAGGCCTAATAGTAGTTCCCGTGTTTCGAATTAAGTTAATTAGATTCTCCTCTGTGACGGCGTCGGGAGTTACATCTTCTTTGTTGACGATATGCAAACGAGGTTGGGTACCATACAATAGATGTACCAATCAAAGGTCGTTTAATACTTGATTATAGCGTCGGCTAGAGCCATTGAATTAAGCCCCATTAAGCGCAATCGATTGGTGTGATCACTGGAAACCTGCATGCAGGGGTGTTTAGTAGCCAAGGCACGCACCTCACGATGCGCGATGATGTAGTCAATTCGCGTGGATTCTCCTAGTGGCATGTACTTCGCCTGCGATTGCACAATTCGCTAAAAATAGTTAGGCGAGCCGAGATTACGACATAAATCGTGTATACTACGGAACCGTCGAGATTCAATTGTCGAGCGCGTCGTCATATGACTTCAGAGATTCATTGAACGATCTCTGACAGAATTTCGTTACGGCTGAACTCCCTTCAAACCAGTTTGACTGGTGCCAGGAACGGCCGATGATGTGCATTCACTTATCTGTAATCCGAGATTTATTCTTCTACATATTTGCTATGACGCCCGATCGAATTACAGATAGCCTGTGGTGGTTCATCTGTTGTGTGCTCCTGTATTGGCGCAATTAGTGCCAATAGTTCCAAGGAAACATTCAGATCTGGTGAGATCAGCGGTGTTGGCTGAATCGCGATCCCAGAGTATATGCATTGGTGCCATGATTGATCCACATATATTGACATCTTTGTGTCAATAGCTATCACTGCGGAGTTGCAAATTGATTCCGGTGTCGATTGCCAATTTCAAATCTATATAAGGTATTCAGAGCAGCAAATGGACAACAAGCACGTAAATGGTCCAAACAAACAGGCCGCTAATTTGTATTCAGCGACAGAGCTTCATTTCCATTTCGAAATTCTAGTCACATGCGTCGTCAAAGTGAATCTCATTAAATTGCCATTTGGGCTTTCTCCGAGTTAAAACAAGCCACAGCTGACTTCGGGAAGTCGGAACCAATCTGTGATCTTGTGATTAGCTATTTATCCGAGATCGTGAGCAACAATCTGCTCTATTGACGCAATCTATTTTCGACTATTAGCGATGGCAGAAGGGTAATTGAAATTAGTACGAACGTTTTGCTAATTATTTATGCAATGCCCCTGTCGAGCTCAGGTTAAGTGTGATTACCATTCAAGGCGTTCAGCGGAAATTACTATAAATATTTAATCTTGGGGTAGAACTGAATTCGAAACGTGCCGCGGAATTGATAATAAGATTATGTTAGTTTTTTGCAAATATTTGTGAATCTTGGGTAGAGCGAGTGTTTGCTTTAGTTCCAGCTAATGAGTTTAACGTGAAGGTTATGTGACTTGTCAAGACTAACTGCTACTTGGTCAATACATGTTGAACCTATGTACCTTAAAGATCAAGGTAATTCGCTGGCAAATGGGACAAGGAGAAACCTGGCAAAGTGTGAGGGGGATGCCACGTGCTTGTGATATTGTTTTCTGACTGGATAAACTACGATCAATTACTCACCGTGTTATTTATCTATTACGATACACAATCGATGTCAGACCTTGATTTTCCAGAAGCCAGCATTCAGTTAATAAATCAATCGTACTGGAATTGAATTCATAAAAATAAGATTCTCATTAATTTCAAGTATTAGAGCCTTGAATTAGTTCTCGCTGGTTTGAATAAGTTCTCGGGTTTCCAACAGATACAGTTACTCATGTCAGACTGTGGGAATTCTGGTCGATCCAATATTATGTTATTTGATAATTGTTATTTTGAACACACTAAATATACGACAAATTCATTGAGAATATAGGACCCCTGCTGACTGTGTCGGCAAGTATGTCGACGACCAGAAAAGTTTCTGGCCATCTGACAAATCTATCGACGGTGGTCACCAAATTCTCCTGCCCCCTGCGATTCGGTAGGGGTCAAACAAGGTTCATGTGGATATGGTCAAAATGTGCTTCTAGTGGTGCAAAAGGGTTGGGTATGTTTGTAACAGGCATAGGTATTTTTGAAAGTTGGCATTTCGTTCCCAAATTGAAATTTGATCTTTCATATTCGGCCAAAATGATAACTTTGTTCTACGATCATCAGAGTGACTCTAGCACTATGATGTGACAATCGGTGGAGTTGATCGAAACTTGTCTTGGTATTTTTGCGGGAACATGTGGTCTAACCAAGAATAACTTGCTACTAACCTTGCCCGTAAAAATAAATTATTACGGAAAATTTAACAAGCCTTGAGACTTGCTAAATAAGGCCAAGACCGGATCCCGGTTGTGGTGCCGATGATGATGATGATGTGGTCTGGAACCGTTTTCTTTTTTGTTTCAGAAGAGGTGAACCTATAGCGCCCCGAGATGCCACCAAATAACTGTTGCGGTTCCTATTGAACAGTTGCAGGTAGCAACGCTTCGGAAACTGTGGGGTAAAGGTATGTATGCCGACGTACGACATGGATTCACCAATATCCCCAACAATTGTGTAGAAAATTGTTCACAAAACTCCGATGTCCAGAAAAGAGAAAGATAAAATGCACTTGATTTGTGGGTAGATGTTTCATCATCATCAGCACTACAACCGGGATCCGGTCTTGGCCTTATTTTAGCAAGTCCTGAGGCTTGTTAAATTTTCCATAATGATTTGTTTTTTCCGGGCAAGGCCATTAGTCTTGCGCCAGGGTAGATGTTTATTGTTCTAAAATTCTATGGATTAATTACGCATTAATTGTCACATTATAGGGAGAACGAATCTATTCTCGGATTTGCTTAACGTAACTCTCCTATGTATTTTCGTTAATTATAGCGTCAAACTCTGTATAATGAGAACGGATTGGAATGCAAACTCTAAGCACACTCTTCGTATCACCACCAAACTTTAAAGCAACAGGATATAACTGGTTCAACAAAATCACAAGTAATTGAATTACACGGGAATATCCTTTAAATCACATTGACTTATAAATATTTCGGATTAGTTGATCGATCTGGTCAGAGGGTTCAAATACACGACGAACTCGGACTTAAAATTGCAAGTGAACCCGCTCCAGTGGAAGAACTTCGACTTGTGTCGCGTGACCGAAAACTTGTCGCCAAAAGAAATAAGATTCTATATATCGCGTGCGCACACTTAAGACGATGAAATCTGACTCCGGGTTTGGACGACGTTGGCCCAGCCTCAGTGCTTGAGATCAGTTTTCACTCATGTCATCGGCGGCGAAAGCAATTTTTCCTTCGCCCCAACGACCAATGAAAAACGGTTTGTATCCCATTGGCAGGTTCTCCTGGACGTCGCCCAGAAACGTTGAATGTTTTTTTCTTGGAAAGAAAGACAAACGACATATGCATTGGGCGAAGGAAAGGAAAAACAAACATGCAACGGGTCAAATATGATGATCGGTGTGCGGCTGGGTGTATTGCCATCGTACGATAGAGGAAAGATTTCTGATTGACGTTAAGTCAACAGAACTTTGCCGCGACGGCAAAGGCTACAGGATTTGGGTGAATGTTTATTTTAGGCATTGGGTATTGCAAAGGAATGCTGCCACGCAGGCCAAAAATAATTTCTTCTGTTTACCTAGAGTATACAGAAGCATTTCATTTAGAATAGCCAGCGTGAGAATCGTGGCTGTTCGTTGTTTAGACAAAGAATCATTAGACATGACCGATGCTGTGATTGTTCCTCGATAACACAACGGATCATGTAGTCTGTCATGCAGCTGTACAATTAAATTGTTGTACATGAAGGCTAAAGCCAAGGGATTGTAGGCAATAGATTTCTCTGTGTCATAGCTCTATAGCGTTTGAAATAATAGTGAAGAAGATCGTGTGATTCGAACTGACGCTATGACAGCTCGAATCGCGAAAAAAATTGTACCTAAGCGTTACACACCAGGCTACTGACCGTGTTTAGAATTTGATTTCCAAACTCGAGTATATTCCACTGGTGTGAATATTTTTTATTTATCGCTTGGTATACGGTTCTGATGTATTTTTCTTATTCGATTTTTTTCGTTCGGTGTTCTTCACTATTTTTGCTTGTGAATTGTGTGTATCTGGTAGAATCGCTACACACTCCCGCCGCAGTAACTTCGTTACGATCAGATTCGTATGCGGACGACGGACGAACGAGAGAGAAACGAGAAAACGTCGGAGGCTGGGCTCTATGCGGAAGTCGTGACCGTGTGTGAAGTTCTGCTTTACTATGGGAAGTGTACGCAATGTGTACAAGATCACGTCGGGGTCACCAATTGTATAGCGTTAAGCAAGGATAGTGAAGAAGGTGAATTGAACACACGATGAAACGATTGAAAATCGAAGTAGTGAAGCATCAGACTACTGACCGTGTTTGATATTTGATTTCCAAACTCGAGTATATTCCACTGGTGTGAATATTTTTTATTTATCGCTTGGTATACGGTTCTGATGTATTTTTCTTATTCGATTTTTTTCGTTCGGTGTTCTTCACTATTTTTGCTTGTGAATTGTGTGTATCTGGTAGAATCGCTACAGGTCGACGGATCGAGTGTGTGTTTATTTTAAATAACACTCGATCGCTTGTGGGTAGCCAGCGATGATTATGTTGTGTATTGTCGATAGGACGATCAGCTGATGGGTCTGCCGATTATGGAGAAAATGCTGCTCAGCCATGCGTATTGACATGTTCGGATGTTAATGTCGGTTACGCGATGGGAAAACCGAATTGGTTTTTAGGACATGATGGTTTGTATGCAAGCATGCCCCGCGATAAAAATTTGATGGCACGGTAAGATGGTAATCTTGCCGTGGGCTTATGCTTTCAGGTGAAAGGTGGTGCAGAGTAGCTTACGATGCTCATTTGCAGGTAAGTAGAAGGCTGGTATTTATGGTAATGGGTAGTTCTTTGGTAGTGGGTTAAAGAACCCCAACAAAGCGCACGCTGGGAGGGAATTCCACAGCTTTCCCGCTCTCTAACGGAACGAGTTCTTATACAGAGATGTACGCGCCGTCGGGAGGTGAGCCGCAAATTGGTGCGATCCGCCACATCGTCTTGTGGCGCGCATATAAACCGAATTGCGCGTACCAATACCACGAATCTCCGACGTACAGTACCCATGATAATATCTGTAAAACAGCCAGAGGGCAGCTACGCGCCTTCGGTGTGATAGCGACTGTAGTCCGACGTCCGACGTCAGTGCCGTGGCCCCGATCAGGCGGATCGCTCGTCTCTCTATGCTCTCAAATAGGTCGAGGGTTTTAGGAGCCGAGCTCCAAACATGAGAACAGTATACGAGCCCAGGTCTAATGTGTAATTTAAGCAGAAGAGGAAGTTGGGCCGGAGTAAAATATTTCCTGGCTCTAAGAAGATAACTCAGTTTTCCAGATGCGGACCTGGCGACCTTAGATGCGTGTTTGTGTCACTATACATTCCTACAGACCGTGATGCCAACCAATTTCAAACTTCCTCCAGACCCGAGGGTCGGCCCATTCATCATCAACTGTGGAACCGATGACCCACTTTTCATTGTGAATGTTGTATATTGTGTCTTCGTTGCATTGAAGTGGATGATATTGGCCTTTCCCCACTGCAAGATCCTACCCAGTTTCCGATTCAGAGAGTCGATCTGGCCACATCAAAGCTGATGCGACGTTATTGCACTAATCGGCCGATCACTCGAAGAAAAAGAAAACAAGCATACCATCATCCCGAAAACTGAACACGGACTCCAACAAATCATTCATATGATGCAAAAACAAGGTTAGAGCCAAAATATAACTTTGAGGCACCCCGCAATCAACAGAATACAGATCCGAAGAGTCGTTGTCTACAACAACCCGAATCGATCGATTCTCGTGGCAGCTCTTCGTTCAGTCCCAAACCTGCCGCGAAAACCCGTATGAACGAAGCTTGTTCAACAATTCTCTGTGCCCGAAGGGGTCTAAAATCTTGAAAATATCCAATGCAATCGGTCTTGACTCACAATGCCCCTCAATCGAAGATGTACATATATCGATTATAAATGTCAAAAGTCTCCCGTGGATCGCCTGCCACGGAAGTCCGTTACACTTTAAATACTTAATTAACTTGGCAGTGATGACATTTTCCATTCGCTTAGACAATATAGACAGTAATGCTATCGGTCTGTAATTTTGTGGGAGACACTTTTTCCGCTTCTTTGTGATCGGCTGAGCTCGAGCCACCTTCCGGTAGGTAGGAAATGTCCCCCGTGCATAAGATAAGCGGAAGAGTCTGGCAAGAACCGCCGACATTTCTGCAGCAGAGCTCTAAAGTACTGCTGCTGGTATTACGTCGGGCAGTTGCGGGATCATGGGTGGCTCCAAAAGACCGGCATCGAGATTTGAATTCGCAGAAAATAAATTCGCAACACATTAGCTTTGTCGTTTGAATTTGTGACTATTGTCTCGTTGCCGGTCAATAACAGAGTAAACGAGGAGGAAACGAAATTACTGCTGATAATCTATGCCATTGACTAGAAGGGACGCGAACCAGTTGGGCACTCAAGGAATTTATTGGTCACTCTGTCGTTGTCATCCTTATTCGCAATATCAATCGCCCGGTTTTACGCGTTTCTAATTCTAAAAATGCGTCCTGCTAACCTTGTTTAATTGGAGCGCCATTTCTTAAAAGCCTTATTTTTTACCACTGCAATCTGCTTGCACTTC
This sequence comes from Microdon myrmicae, assembly GCA_963931805.1. Taxonomy (NCBI): domain Eukaryota; kingdom Metazoa; phylum Arthropoda; class Insecta; order Diptera; family Syrphidae; genus Microdon; species Microdon myrmicae. The sequence continues at coordinate 27,520,195 of OZ007497.1, read as the reverse complement.
TTATCACCCCAAGGTTTATCCGATGAATTTCGTTTGATGGAATGCGGAAAGTAAAAAAAAAGGTATATACATATATATATATAGATGTGGGGGATGGGAACGAAGGCCACGACGATCCTTGTCCCTGTTCAATCCAAGTTGACATGCAGTCTGCACATGACACCTCCGGATAGCTACTTTGGCACACGCCAAGTAGTGAACCAATGCATGCAGCGACATCCTGAGAAAGGTTGGCGCAAGGCTAATAACCATGCCCGTAAAAAAGAATTATTATGGCAAATTTAACAAGCCTCTCGGATATGGACCGGATACACGACGACGACCACGCAAACGAAAATGGCTAAACGATTTAAGAATTTTCTCATGGAACGTCCACTCACTATACAGGGCTAGCCGATTCCCAGGCTGACATAACAGCATTAAAAGAAATAAGATGGATGGGGAGCGGTGTTATTCAAAGAACCGAGTATGACATTTATTACAGCTGTCATTCAAAACACCATATGTTTCGGGGGGTAGGCTTTCTAGTCAGCTAAAAACTGAAGCTTACTATCATTGGCTTTAATGCAATAGACGAAAGGCTGTGGATTCTTCGCGTGCGAGACAAGTTTAAGAACATAACCCTCATAAACGTTCACGGACCTACAGAGGAGTGCCCTGACTCCGAAAAAGAAGAATTCTACGACAACGTCGAACGGACCCTCAATGCCTGCCCAAGATACGATGTGAAAATCGTTCTTGGTGATTTGAATGCCAAAATAGGCCCGGAGCCGCTTTTCAGACACTACGCACGTTCCCATAGTTTGCATGAGAACACTAATGGCAATGGATTACGAGTCATTGAACTGCCAGCATCGCAAAACTTGGTCGTTGTGAGTACCAGGTTTCCGCGTAAAGATATCCACAAAGCCACCTGGGTATCACCTGATAGAACCACTCGCAACCAAATTGATAGATCGCCGCCACTCCTCGAGCCTGATGACAGTACGTACGTACCGAGGTGCCAACGTCGACTCGGATACTATCTTGTTGGTATAGTTTTCCGATTGCGGATTGCCTTACGGAGACGTATTGCATTCGCGGATCAGGTTCGAATCAACACGGCTGCCTTACGCAATGAGAACACCAGCAACAGCTTTGGTCATGCGGTAAGGCTCCCCCTCTAAGAGCTCGATGATAGGAGAGTAAGTCCTGAGGCCAGAATGCCGGGCGTAGAAGAGAAATGGGCACGCCTTAAGAATACTGTCATTAGTACCGCCAACGCCATCTTAGGCAGTAGTCGTAGGGATCGGAGCGATTGGTTTGATGATGAATGCAAACTTGCGACTGAACGTAAGAATGCTGCATACCGGGTAATGCAGCAGTCTCATAGGACACGCGTACGCGAAGAGAAAAAGAAAGAGCCAAGAATATCTGAAAAAAGGCTTCACAGACAAAAGAAAAGGGCCTGGGAAAAAACCTTGTCGGCGAAATAGAGAAACTTAGCGAAAGAGGTCCGCACCAGGCGCGAAAGTTCTACCAAATAATCACGACGGGGTACACACCATGCTGCACTTACTACAAGGATAAAGAGGATAATCTGATCACCGATCCTGAAGGCACTCGGGAGCGATGGCAAGTGCACTTTAATGAATTGCTAAATGGTCACCCCACAGAATAATTGGAGGCTCCACCAACGCAATATCAAGACCAAATGCTGCCGCCACCAAGCATTGAGGAAACATTAAAAGCCATAAGACAGCTCAAATCAAATAAAGCCCCCGGAGCCGATGGCATACCAGCTGAGCTGATCAAACAAGGAGGGACAGCGTTACATCACGCAATTTATTAGATCGTGGTGCACGTATGGGAGCAGGAGGAGATGCCGGAAGATTGGCGTCGTCTTATAATTTGCCCCATACATAAGAAGGGAGATATCACACTGTGCAGGAACTATAGGGATATAACATTGCTGAGTACCGCCTATAAGATACTCTCCACTATCCTACAAGATCGGATAGCCCCAAGATCGGATAGCCCCAAGATCGGATAGCCATCATTGGTCAATATCAGTGTGGCTTCATCCCAGACAAATCATTATATCATCTATTTATAGACTTTAAGGCCGCCTATGACAGCATAGCCAGGGTAGAACTATATAATGCCATGAGAGAGTTCGGCATCTTAAACAAATTGATACGACTTTGAAGGTTGACCATGACCAACGTAACTAGTCAAGTAAAAATAGCTGGATTGCTGTCCAAACCAATAAACATCTTTAATGGACTCCAACGGTCTGACCTGCCTCCTCTTCAACCTGGCGTTGGAGAAAGTAATCCGTGATTCTGACGTCACAACTAGAGGCACTATTATCACCAAGTCCAGCAAGATACTTGACTACGCAGATGACATCGACATCATCGGTAGAACCGAATCGGCTGTACAGGATTCCTTCACCCAGATCGAGCAGGCGGCACAAAAACGGGGACGGCACATTAATGAGGGAAAAACTAAGTACTTGGTGGCAACTTCTGCGAAGAGAAGACCTGACGTTGGTCAAACTATCAGGGTAGTGGAGCACGAATTTGAAGTTGTGCAATCCTTTAACTACCTTGGGTCAATAGCATCAGCCGATAACAATATGGAAGAAGAAATACGCGAACGGCTGATGAAATCCAACAAAGCCTACTATGGTCTATCAAGGCTCCTTAAATCCTGAAATTTATCCAACACATCCAAGCTACTACTATACAAAACCTGGGTGCTCAATAACAGGCACTCTGAACTCTTAGCCGCGTTCGAGAGGAAAGTCTATTAGCGGATCTAATGGGAAAAGTTGTCTGTAGAGATACAGATACAATCTGTGTCAGGGTATTTTTCGGATAGGAAAAAGTAGTCGAATGAGAGTTAGTCTATATCGAGAGTCGTCCCAGAGAACTCCGACGAGGAGGTGATCTTTAACGTGTGCCTAGTTTAACATGTGCACAGTTTAAAGTGCGCCAAGTTTAACGTGTGCCTAGTTTAACGTGTGCCGAGTTTAACGTTGTCGGAAAGTAACGTGTAGCGCGGAGTAGTTAAGTGGAGTATTCGCCAAGACCGTTTCAACAGCAAATAATGCTAAACCATAAGTGAAATTAAGTACATTAAATTTTTCGTGAGTTTGACGCTTCGCTTGCGATTGAGCAGTTTGCGTTGCACACAATATCTGTGGCGGTTCCTGAAAAGCCTCCATAATCATCACCCAAGACGCTCAAGTCCTCGGCAATGCATTCGCATTCGGAACCTAAAAATGCAGCACGCATTTAAGAGATCAAATCTATGATCTTTAAGTCCCTGTAAAGAAAACTTACCTTCATGCATTCTATTCGCATACCACTGCTCCTTAAGATTTCTTTATTAGCTTACCAAGAATTTCCAATCAATTTCGGCATCTACGTCGCCAGTCAAATTTCCTTAGATGAATTCCGGTAAACAAAATAATTCGATTTACATACATTGTAACCTTCATGACAGGGATCATAAATACTGCGCCGTCTATTTTTCCCAGGCGCGCCATGTGTACAACAATGTTCCCTATATACACATTGGCTGGCGACTTACACCCTAGGAACCAAAGCAAATACGCATTCCGCGTCTCTTGCATCAATTAAATCCTACAGCATATTCAAATGCAAATAGGAACTCAATACCTACCCTTACTAGCGATGCCATTAACACATTTCCCATTGTGTAGATGGAAAAACCATTAGCGCTTCTTCCTAATGGCGATACATTTACCCATGCATCCGCACCACGGCATAGACAGAGGTCATAAATCTCTTTTATTCTACATAGTTCTGGACCCGTTTCCCAGTAACCTTCTCACATAAACAAACATCTCTACGATTCTTTCCCTTTCTTTGTGTTTCAGGTTATTCACCATATCGTTGAGCCATGAAAAGTGTGTCGTGATGATCTCCTCTATGAGATCGGTTTGGTTACTCAAAAGAGAGACTTTACGTCTCTCTTGGAACAGGAAATGCACCCTTAATTTAAGAGAACCTATTTCCCAGCTGAATTTCTTTTAACAACGATTGAATATCGTTGAGTCTTATTCCATCCTTGGACCACGATGGTCACTTCACTCCCGCTCTCTGCCACCAGCGGAGAAGCGTAAATAAATGTCCTGAAGTCGAGTTTATTTTAATAACAATGACATTAAGTGTCCGCGCGAAGTTGCAGTTGCATTTTATATCATTAATCCCGCGTCGTTTAATTAATTAAAAAAAAACAATTAGCATAAGTTTAAAATTGTAAAAAAAAAAGACGACCTAACTAAATTAAATAAACAGTGCTCCTAAACGTTAAAAATAACAACCTGTGTATCGGTGTTTTATTTCTCTCGACCGTTTCCTGAGTGTTTGTTTGATTGTGCTGTTGTGTTTTTTTTTTTTTTTGGTGGACACAATTGCTGCGGATGAAGTTTGTTTCGGTGACGATGGTGGTTAGGAGTGAATCCAGTGCCGTACGCCGGCGCACCCAACCTAACCCCACATACCCCAGGCAAGTTATAAGTAAAGACAAATGTACGCACCCTAGTGTAGTAATACAAATTTAGAATTCTGTCCTAACGATTATTGACCGGGTCAACTGAAGTTAATAACAATAAAAATAAAACCACAGGTTAAGAACAATATCCTTGTGTTTCATTTGTGCAGCGTATCATTCGCTCTGGTTTCGTTTTGTGTATTAAACTTTTGCGCGCAGTGTTCGGCGGAACACTGCCTCAACTTCGACACAGACATAAATAAACGCCAAAAAGTCATTGATTAAAAACGTTCAAAAGCTGACCCGTGACAACTACAGATAAGTAATTAATGAAGAATGGAAACGTAAAATTCTCTCCATTATAACCAGTGGTGGGAATATGTTTCCGCAAATAAATAAAGTATTTAGAAGAAAAGAACATAATGACATTCCCTGCCTTCGAGTCCCGAGGACTCCCGAGAATTGTCAAATATTGCTGAACGCAGGACTAACCCCGGAACACATTAACTCCAACGATGAATTAATAGTAGTCGAGGATCCGCAAGAGAAAGCGAACTCAATTGGCGCCTGTTTTGAGGCAATACACAGAGTGAATGAATCCCTTCATACTAACCTCGACATCGAAAACAGAGCTGTCCAAAACTATATATCGCTGTACAATGAACGGCAAAGTTAGCATTCTGAAAACAAAAGTTTCACCATCTTCAGTGAAAACAATAGAGCGGATGCGCCGCTTAGAAATTTGCACACAAATATATTTGTGAACATGAATGAACTGATGGAAATACTTAGATCCATTAAAAACAAGAAGTCCTTTGGAAGAGATCGTATTCCGAATAGAGTTCTTAAACATCTGCCTCCGGAAGCGGTGAAAATTTACACTACCTTGTTCAATAACGCTCTAAATAATGCATACTTTCCAAGACGTTGGAAAATAGCAGTAGTTCACCCCATCCCCAAAAAGCGCAAGGACAGGAGCAATCCCGCTAACCTTCGCTCGATTAGTCTGCTTCCAAACATTAGCAAAATATTCGAGAAAATCATAAATAAGGCATTGATAAACTGGTGTGATGAAAACGACATCATTCCGAACAACCAGTTTGGCTTTAGAGCGGGGCACGACACAGTTCATGCAGCTACAAAACTTGTTTCCGATATACAGTGGAACAAGGCAAAACGACAATGCCCAGGAGTATGTTTGGTTGACTTTGAAAAGGCCTTCGATACCGTATGGTTAGAAGGACTTGTATATAAGTTATCAAATCTAGGTTTGCCTGAATATCTGTTATATATCATTTACGACATGATAATGGATAAACAATTTGTGGTAGAATCTGGGGACAAAATCTCCAATAAATCTTGCCACATTAAAAATGGCTTACAGTAGGGAACCGTGAATTCTCTCATTCTATTCAATATTTATACTAGTGATCTACTTAGGTATCTTAATCATGCTATTGCATATGCCGACGATATTGTGGTGCACAACAGGTCAGAAAAAAAAATCGATGCCATTAACATAACAGACTTCTTCAAGACGACTTCAATAAAATCAAACACTTTTGTGACGATTGGAAATTGAAAATTAACTTCCAAAAAACAGAAACCATCCTTTTCAAAACACCTCTTCCTACAGCTTCAAGAGATATAAAGCATAATCGGAAAAACTTTTCCGTTGTAGGAAGCAATAATCTTCCGCTGCAAATGAAATATGTTGTCAGGTACCTTGGTATTTGGATGGACTAATACCTATACTTTGATAAGCACATAGCAGCTGCCCTCTCCGCAGCTAAAAGTGCATATGCAATGACAAGAAGTCTGTTTCGGAATAGTCTCCTAGATCACAAAGTTAAAATAATTTCGTACTCAGCTTTTATTCGTCCAATATTAGTGTATGGTAGCCCGGTATGGTTTAACGTTTCCCCATCCTACATGGAAAAGTTTCGGATGTTCGAGAGGCAGTGCTTGCGTTCCTGCCTCGGATTACATAGAACACCTGAGTCTCAATACAGGAAATTCTATCCTAATAAGACACTGTATGACAAATCAGGACTGAATAGGATAGACAATTTCATTATCAAAATTATTCGTGGTGTAGTGCTCTAAAAAGCCCTACCACATTTTTCCCCCATCCATACATCCTAATCACAGAAATCCTACACCAAAACATTAAAAATAATCAAAATCCTGAAAAACCAAAACCAAAACTAAATCCAAAATTCGCAATAAACGAATCAAAATATTCGTTTATCGCTTTGCATTTGCCCCCACGGCATAATTTAATCAAAAAACCTAAACTAAAATCAAAATTCGCAATAAACGAATCAAATATTCGTTCATAGCTTTGCATTTGCCCCACGGCATAATCTCAATTCAAAATCCAGAAATATATTTCAATCTGGTAATTTCTCTAGAAAATTAAACAAACCAAATCCATGGCAAATCGCACCAGATGTTCGAATTTGCCACAAGCAAACAATACCCAAATTCCATTTCCAATTCTCATATGCAAATAGTTTGATGAAGATTCAGAAAACTGAATCTTATCTAAAGTAAACACTGAGCATCTCACTCAGGATACCCAAAAATCGAGATTGTTGTATGAAAATGTGCATTTTTGAGATAGAAATCTCGGTTTGATTTACTTTAAAATGTGATGTATCGCGATCTCGAGGATTCATTCTGTTCATAGCCCTCGGCGGAAGTGCTCGAGATCCAGTATAGGAAGCATTCTGTTCATGGATATAGTCCCCGGCGGAAGTGCTGTAGATCCAGTATAACATTCATTTCTGTTCATGTATATAGTCCCTTGCGGAAGTGCTGGCGGTCGATAAGAAGTCATTCAATCAACGTACATAGATTTCCGGATCAAAATAAATGAATCTATTATAAACGAAACCAAAAGTATTTTGATTAATTTGATTTGGTGCATTCGTTCTGGAACGTTGGTGGCTTTAGGACAGGAGGCGACTTCCAACCAGCAAAAAGAACCGGTGAGTAAAGTGGTGGCAAGCCCACAAACTAAACCCTTGCAGCGTCCACGATTTCGGACATCACCAGAAGGTACCTGGTTCCACGGCACAGGGACGCAATTCCAAAGCGACGTCCCAAGAACGATCGAAGCTGCTCTTCCCTCAAGGTTTGAGGAAGCATGGCGGCAACCGCAACGGGTCCCCTCGGGAGCGGTCATAAAGAGATCTTTCGTCCTTTTCAGGATAAGCAGACACGCTACCTGGGAGCGAGGCCAGTAGTAACATCTACTAGTACTGTGGGGGTATAAGGGGTAGATGTGCCGACGTATGGCACGTATTCCTTATATCTCCCATCGATCCGTGGGAAGAATTTGTTCGAATAATCACGTCCGAAAAGAGTTGCTCGTAACCCCAGGTTGTCGTATAGCCATTCGTCTCTCAAAATGCGGCATCGATTTATGTTCATCTTTATTGAGGAATGTGTAATTGTAAACATTTATGGGACGCACGTCCACTTCCTGGTTGTATCGAATCCGATGCGCATATTGGACGACACCCCCTTCGAGTGGATAGATAAATAAACGATTGAAGTCTAATTCGAATAAGTGAGTTAAGACACCAAAGTAATCAATAAAAAAGATAACAGATAGCACTGCCAGCAAGCGTTTTAATTTATTGAAAATATTCACTAGTGAGAACATTCCGATGCGGTCACACAACACATAACTCTACAACTAAAATTCGGATGTCCGCGGACGAGCGTGTGCATGAGCATGCACACGCGGTGGCAATTCGCGGCACCACCTCCCTTGATTAAACACGTTAATCGACTGACTGATACAACCAAAAGAGAACATACTTCTGCTCTCTCATTGCCACGTCCTTCGATGTGTGGTGGGTTACATCGGTAATCTGATGATCGAAGAGAGCGGGACAATAAGAGAACAGAAACATGCTGTACGATTATCTTGGGAACATTGATCCCCAGCGAATGAAGTGTCTGGAGAAAAGCCGAAGTAACGCTAGGGAAATATTATCACGTGATTCAATCAAATGTGGTGATAAATTTCCCAAGCCGATCTGCAATGATGCGACAACTTCGTCCGGCTGGATTTGGTTGTCGCTAATCGACATGGACACGAGTTGCCGTATGGCAAAAAAGGTAAGCTAAACTCATTTATGCATTGTCTCCGTGGTACAATGAGTTTAGCTATGTGTCCTTGGTGGAAACATGCTTTGCAGGTGAACAGGTAAGTAGGGGGAAATGGGGTTGATTTGACGCGCTGAAAGGCGGTCGAAATTAGGTAGGAAATGTTGGTTGGAATTGTGGGTTGTTTCTCATGTAGAATAGAGAAACCCCCCACAGTACAACAGTGGTCACACGGAAAGGGCAATGTGCAGCGAAAATAATCTTATCTCGGGAGCATACTACCCCAATGACATGTACCTGGAGAATACACTCCAAAATGGGTTTATCCCACCTGAAGCGTTCCCTCTCTTGGATAGAAAAGGTCTTATCCAAAACAAGCACGCAGTCCCTATTATTTACCACGCTTTTCATGGTGCCAGGGACAAACGGATTCTTTATAACAGTGATATATCAAATGCTGCAGTTCACTTGCGCTTTAGCATAGCAAGAGGCAATCGACATAAATCTATAAATGACCGATCCCATCCCAACTGGTGGTGGACTGACAATGAAGAAAGGACTTAACATCTCCAAATATAGTAAGATCTTCAGACGCTACGCCTTCCCTTCCCATTCCTAATTTCCCTTTTCATATTTATTTATTCTTCTTTTCCATTTTTCATTTAGATTCCTTTTCGTTTTAAAATCACAGAGGTCACAGCGACGTCATTTTTTATGGTTATGTATCTGCAGTTTTCTGTTTTGATGGATTTTTAGGTAGAATATAAATAACAATGGAAGACTATCGCAGATTGACCAAGCAATAGGGAGCCTTAAAATGGTGCTTGGTGGAGACTTAGGTAACCCAAACGAAAACAGAGTAACTAACCTCTGAGGTATTTCAGGATCAGAACTAACAAGAGATGCAGCTTATTGTGTCTTCCGGTCCAAAAGCGCAACGATTTCTGTTATAAATTAGGTACCTGCCCTCTAGATTAGGAGTGGATGACAGAGAACAATCATTTTGCAAACGTAAAATACTTTGAATTTAAATATTAAACAAAAGCTGTCGTTTTCCTACAGGAAATGCTATTGAAGGTCAACTACAATAGTTAAATTCAAATCCTCATAAAATACAGTAATCATGAAACTAATCTGCAGTAATTCTTTTATTTTGAACATAAGGGATATCAGAATAAAATATATTTGAGAGTAACTATAAATCTAAATGGTTGAAACAACTTAATTCGAAAAGTTGTTACGCGGAAATGTCACGCAAATATAACTTGTCAATATCGCGCACATATCACTTGTCAATTAGCAGTGAACAGGAAATGGGTGTGTTCCAAAACTTTTTGCACTTTGTTGTGTATATACTATTAGATATAATCACGACAAGACTACGTGACATATACGAAGGAAATAAAAGAGAACCAAGTACAATATAAACTTCATAAACATTGGGTCACATTTTTGAATAATCTCCGAGTCATGTTTTAATCAATTATGGATGCTAGTGTGTAAAAACTCGGCGCATTACAAAGCCATTCAAATGCTAATGTATTTGTAGGCGATTACGACCACCTAGTTGTAAAATATACACGTAATTGGAAATTATCTCGTTTGTTTTCAATGTGTCTCTTGATTAAATCTCCAAATTTCGACGGAAGTGCACACCTACGAACGGAATAGAAAACCTATTCAATGTCCACATAAAATTGTTTTCGATAGATTTCAATTTGTTATTGTTTGTTTAAAATAAAAGTGGTAATTAGTTTTGGTGACGACCGGTTGTAAAATATTCATGAGTTGATGTAAGTCTGACTTGTAAGAATTTCGGAAGTTTACTGCCACCACATTACCAAGTTGCCAGTGGTATGAAGTTAAAAGTCCTCGATCGATTTGGAATTTAAATATTGCGAAATCCATTGAATGGGGTCTTCTATTCCTAATTTAACCTCATATCCAATTTGTCCGAGAGTTGAGAATTGTATGTCTTTGAATCGCTTCCCCCTAAGGTCTACAACTTTCCAGTTATGAAACCATTCCGGCTGTCTTCCGTTCCTTTTCTTTATTTATTGCAAACGTTCTATACATTCTCTATATTATCTTTTTTATGTTTTTTAGTTAAAACAATATAAATTCTAGCATGAAATTACGACTCGAATGCAGTTTTGCAGTATAGGAACGTTCACCTTCAATATGGAACCTAGTCCTATTATTCTGATCCTCTGCTTGGCAATAATGTTTGACCCTAGTCTCATTTGTGAAGTCGTTTTTTACGATTATTAACCGTCGTCTCCATTTGCTCAATAACCTCAGAGGGAAATTTAAATTTAGCATTAAATTGTACGTGGGAAGTGAGTGGTCACAAACTGCGATTGAAATATATCTTTAATCTTAAAAGTTAAGACTGTAATAAGCCGTGATTTTGTCGCAGTTATATTTGGCGAGCTGATTGAATCAGACCACGGACGAAACTTGGAAACATACCGTAACGTTAACCTTAATTTATTATTATATGTATGGGCGGTTTAATCACATATTTGCCATATTTGCTTCTGTAAGATACAGCTTAGCATACCCTTAAGCTGAATGGGTCAAAGTAAAATGTTTCATTCCTTTGCGGGAAGATGATGGTGGTTTGTTATTATCTTATTAATTATAGGATTCCATTAGTTACGCTTGCTGGTATTATGCGATTTATCGACACTTGATGGAAAACGTGGTGGTGTCATGAATAAGTAGGATTATATGTGCACATGTTCAAGTGACGAATTTAGATGCTAGAGGAGGTTCAGCGATCCACTACATTTTATATTTTAAAATTGTTGGTCAGTTGTCGCGACATTTAGATTATATCCCATACATTATCCATGCGACGTCTTGAGTTCTTTCTTAAGACGCCTTTATTAGAATTCATATATTACATAAAGTAGGCTAACTTAACTAAGTTTGTATGCATGGAGTTATAATTTTCTAGTTCTCTGTTCGTATTGTGGCAGTCCCGCCAAACCCCACGGTACGCTTTCCTTAAAAACCCCCATAACACCCATCTTCCCATATAATTTCGCCAATGCAATCGCATTCGGCACACAAAAACGCTGCACGCATTTAAAAGATCAAACCCATGATCTTAAATTCCCTGTTAAGAAAACCTACCTTCATGCATCTCTTCGCATACAATTTTCTGTAAGAATTCTTCATGACCTTTTTAGGAATTCCATAACTCCCATTGTTTCCCGCCAATGCATTTGCATTTGCCCCAGAAAACATTTCCTTTTCCAAGGATATGTAATGCTTTCAAGCTTTATCTGAAATTCCTAAAATTATTCCACCATAAATACCAAACATTCGGCGCCCTTTGTCTGAGTTAAAATGCTATGTCGGTCAGCTTGTTTTTACAGCTGCAACACTAGCGATTCAATAGACAAACAATCACTCATTTCTTTCGTCGCCACCACGAATTGCTTGACATACCTAAATGCAAGCAAGGGATACGTTTCGGCAATTAACCCAAGATACGATATACAATTTTCATTATATAAAGTATCGTATCCCATTAACACCTTTTCCTAACGTCTATCATAGCGACGTTGCACAGCATAGACAGATCATAAATCTCCTTTGTCTTTGCCGCCTGCCTGTTTCGTTGTTCCACTGCTGTCGAGCACGTGTAAATAACATCAATCTGTTCGATCGCGCACACACACCACTGCACCAAAAAGATCGCATTTTTTTAGTGGCCACAGCCTTAAGAGAAAATGTTCTCTTTCCCCTCCATATCTCACCCTTAATTGAAGATAGAATTCAAGTCAGAGTTCTATCCTCGACAAGTCCTTTTCCATCTGCCGACGACAACAGTCGTGCGGACTTCCGCTCCCGTTCCGCGGACGAGAGCGATAATAACGAGTCGTTGTGAAGTGCTGGTAGACTTGATAGCTCGTAAACCTGTTCAACATGGAACCGATCGTGAAGTGTAATCGAAAACAATAAACAATAAATTAATAATAAACTGAATCAGTGTGTTATTCTTTCCTGTGTTGATGTCGCGGAGTTTCGCTTTGTGTTTCCCTCTCGGAGCGCCTGTTTTCCCCTCGGTGACATTTGGCTGCTTGTACTTTTGTCCTGTCGTTGTGTCCGGTGAACTGTTTACAGAGGAATTATGATGGAGGAGGAAGTGAACTGAGTGTCCGTGTTAGGCACAATACTTCCTCCCCACAGTATAACTGTAGTCTTTTCTTAAAATCAATTACTCTTTATTCCTTCTGTTACATGCATACATACCAATGGTATACCATTCTGTTGCCATTGGATTCTAAAAAACGAATATCCACCAGAAACTCCCTTTTCCCCTTTCCTTTCTTAATTTCCAGCCAGACAAACCTGATATCCTCTTCGTTCATTTTCTAATTCATGCAGGCATGCCCATGTTCTAATACTACATGCAATTTGTTATACGCAAATCAAAAATTCTCATCACCTTGAAATCTTGTAATTTCCATCGCATCGAGCCAGCCTATGCTATCACCGCACACCACTTTCCTATTCCCATGTCCTTGATGAGCATAATGTAACTTAGAGTAACAACTAAATTGCAATTATATTATATGCATGCGTACCTATACTCCTTTCTCTCTGCGTGGACTGTATTCCGGCCCTGGCCGGCCAAACGATTTATTTGGTTAGCGTACCGTACTTCCAGAGCCGGACTTTGCTCTAGATGAATGGCGTTATTGTCTTGCCCAACACAGTTCTTGTATTCTCCACATAAAACACCGTTGCTATAGTTACTTAACCTTTATTACTCGTTATGCACTAATTCTAATATGGTCTTATTGAGCGCACTATCTACCGTGTCAAATTCAGATCCTCCCTGTCCAATCCTTTTCTTCCCACACAAGGGTTCTGCGAGGCAGCCATCTAGCTCTCCTCCTATTTATCCTTACCATCAATGATGTTGCCTCCATTATTAAACACTCATCCATCTCCCTCTATGCGGACGACGCCAAACTCTACAAAACAATCATCTCTCCTCTCGACTCCTCACTTCTCCAAACGGACCTCGACAGCTTCTCAACTTGGTGCCGTAATAACTGCCTTGAACTCAACGTTGTCAAATGTCACTCCATTACCTTCTCCCGCAAACATGCCCCTGCCACCCCCCCCCCCCCCCCCCACGTTCCTACTTCCTGCTCAACCAGGAGATATCATCTGTACCCTCGATACGCGACCTCGGGATCTTATTTGACAGGGAGCTTAGCTTCATCCCGCATATTGACGATATTATTGTTTAGGCCAACTCTGTCCTTGGGTTTGTGAAACGCTGGTCTAAAGAATTCTCTAATCCTTACGTTTCCCGTTCTCTCTACATAGCCTTCGCCCACCCCCTTCTTGAATACGCCAGTCAGGTCTGGTCCCCACACTATTCGTCCCATGTACGCAGAATCGAAAGCGTGCAACGTCGTTTTCTGCGTTTTGCCCTCCGCGGACTGAACTGGCTGAATCCTCGGATTCTCCCCCCATACACAACCCGCCTCCATCTGATCAACTTCAACACACTTGAGGAGCGCAGAACTCATGCCGATATCCGTTTCGTCCACCGTCTCCTTTCAGGCACAATCAACTGCCCAAGTTTGCTCTCCATCATTCCACTTCACTCTAATGCCCGTAACCTGCGAAACCCTCATCTCTTCTATCTGCCCACACACCTATAGCGTTTGAAATAATAGTGAAGAAAATCGTGTGATTCGAACTGACGCTATGACAGCTCGAATCACGAAAAAAAATTTTACCTTAAGCGTTACACACCAGGCTACTGACCGAGTTTAGAATTTTATTTCCAAACTCGGGTATATTCCACTGGTGTGAATAATTTTTATTTTATCGCTTGGTATACGGTTCTGATGTATTTTTCTTATTCGATTTTTTTCGTTCGGTGTTCTTCACTATTTTCGCTTGCTTGTGAATTGTGTGTATCTGTTAGAATCGCTACACACTCCCGCCGCAGTAACTTCGTTACGATCAGCAGATTCGTATGCGGACGACGGACGAACGAGAGAGAAACGAGAAAACGTCGGAGGCTGGGCTCTATGCGGAAGTCGTGACCGTGTGTGAAGTTCTGCTTTACTATGGGAAATGAATGCTGCGTGTACAAGATCACGTCGGGGTCACCAATTATAGCGTTTGAAATAATAGTGAAGAAAATCGTGTGATTCGAACTGACGCTATGACAGCTCGAATCACGAAAAAAAATTTTACCTTAAGCGTTACACACCAGGCTACTGACCGAGTTTAGAATTTTATTTCCAAACTCGGGTATATTCCACTGGTGTGAATAATTTTTATTTTATCGCTTGGTATACGGTTCTGATGTATTTTTCTTATTCGATTTTTTTCGTTCGGTGTTCTTCACTATTTTCGCTTGCTTGTGAATTGTGTGTATCTGTTAGAATCGCTACACACCACACTTCTTACGGCTCTAATGAACCCATTTCGCGAATACTGCGGGGGGCAAACTCCTACCCTTCCTCCTTCGATTTCAACTTTACCTCTACTGCTCTCAAACTTCATCTCCTCTCTTTCCCCTCCTGACCTCGCCCACTCCCCGTCCACACTCTTACATCCTGTATTAAGCGAGGTGAATGAATGAGTGATAATTGATGGATAAACCCAGTAACCAATTCGCCAAACATACCCCCACCCCTTCTTTTTTTTCTTTTTAACCATAGTTTATATTCTTATATATAGTTTTAAGATAGTTGTTAAGTTTTATCGCTTGTACTAAGCTGAATATATGAGAGTTCTGCCCTCACTAAACTAAAAACTACAGTAAATCGTGTGCAGCGAAACTGGCATCTCTTCACAACTCGGAGCTCCCATGACAACTCTTCCTGCTCTTCCGATGTGCCCTCAGCCGTCCTCTCGTTCCTGGGTGCTGCTTTTCATTAGTAGCTTCCTGGAAACGGTGCACCGCTGATCGTTGTTTCCCAGGAACTTTTGTGCTGGCGCTTGCCTTGCCTTTCCTGGGAATTCGTGTCGACGTGATGCATCGCCAACAGTCTCCCCCGCAGTGCGAAGCACTCCCTCATGACGGGGATGTCATCATTGGAACCAACACTACGACCCGGCGTGTTGGTCTTCGCAGTACTCTCCATGTCGCCATCACGTCCAGGACTCTAATCCTTCCGTCGGGTCCCGGATACAAAGCTTGTACTTCTCCGCGGGACCAGGTACTGCGGGGCAGTGAAGAATCCACCACCAGGACTACATCTCCAACTTGTGGGTCGGTGTTATCTCGTCCGGAGATCCTTCTTGGCATCGGGGTTGGCGGGTATTCTTTAACCCATCTTCTCCAAAAATGGCCCGTTAGGCACTGCGGTGTTCTGTAATGTATTTTTCTTTTGTGTTAAGTGAAATAGGTTACCTTGATTCTTCGTCAATGGGGTGCGTCCATCACCTCGCCTCCAGAGATTTCGTCTAGCGGCAGCTTTTTCAGCTGCTACTCCACCACCTGTGGGTGCTCTTCAGGTTCTTCCCCTCTAACACGACCTGGGTGGCCACCGCCAACCGTAATTCCAGAGGGAAGTCGATGTCCGTCTTTGCGAATTCAGTCGCACCTCTACCGATGGGAATCTCATCTACTGCTTCTGCTTCCGAATATGTCTTTGCGGGATTAACACACGGGCCTAATGGATAGCTACGGCCAATCCACGTTTAAGCACTTGCGATTGTAAACGGCGCCGGTGCAATATAGTCAAAAAAGGGCACGATTTCGTTGCAGCCGCTGCTGTTCTGTATTTCCAATATTTTTCAATCAAAAAACAACTGTACAACTTTTAGTTAAGCGTTAGACATATCGTCTTTAATTTTTCAATCAAAAAGAACTGTACAACTTGTAGTTAAGCGTTAGACATATCATTTTCAAGTAGAATTAACATATTTCACGAGGTGTCAAGTTTTTCCTCTCTTCCTTTCGATATTACTTTTTCTATCAAAAAAAATGAACCGGCGCTCTTCCTCTGCTTTCTTCCAAACCAAAAAGGAAAAAAGAAACGTTAACCAACTCCGGTCTACCAACTGTAATCTTCTAAAACAGTCTCTAGCAACAAAACGCAAAAACAAAAACCGAATCGAAAATTCTTCCCGCCGTTTCCCTCTTCCTCTCCATCGACATCCACTTCGAAAACAGAATTCGAACTTGTACACGATCCACACTCGAACTGGGGTGTGTTCGAACACTCACATGTGGATCGTGCACTTCTTCCACCACCTTACCATCAAACCATATTAAAATTAAATTATATTAAAGACAAATAAATGATGGGGGCGGTGGAAGCCGCACGTAACAGTTCTCCAGCTCGCCCTACCAACAAGGACATGGTCGTCCAATTCATCGGGTGCCATTGCACCGCAAGAGCGCCCCAGCAGGAAATGGTTCGGCGTGAGGCTTTCTTCGTCGTTCGAATCCAAATCGAACCATTGCGGTGGCTCTGTAGGAGCCTTTCATTTACCAGCTCCACTCTCGACAGGTGCCCTAGTTTTGACCACTTCGCCTACCACCTTTTCTGGCGGTTTTGTTTGTTTCTCTGTCTGCTGTCCCGCCGTTGGTGTTGTGTTGTCAATAAGGCCATAACTCATTTGATACCTTGCCATAAACTCATCATCGATTTTTGGAAACCATGCTTTCTCTTCGGTGTCCGAAAAGAATATAGATCCATCCTTGTCTGTGTATGTCCGTACACCATTTTCAAAACCACACGCAACCCCATTCACGGATATTCGATTCTGTGGTATCCATTGATTCTTGCTTTAGTTCGTTTCCAGAGCTTTAGGAACCCGTTGATTTGTTTTCGTGCACCAGCGATGGTGTTCGCTTTCGTAGAGACTCATCAGTTGATTGGCACTGTCGTCGTATTGACCACCATGTTCTTGCCAAGGCAGCCACTTTTGTTCGATATCACACCACTTGTATTTGTACCGAATTATTAGATCGGTGTAAATAGCTACTCTCTCACTGATATAGGATACATTTTCAACTTTGTTTTGCCAATTTGATGTTCCGGTGGAAAGTAATGTACGCGTAGTTGTCAATTCTTTCTTTTTTCTTTCCATTCTGGGTCTACCTGGAGTTCGTTCTGTTGGAGGTCTAGGCTTAGATTCACTTCTTATTGCCTCGATTTCGAAGTGACGTCTAACAAGCCATTCTGCCTCGTCTTCCTTTGTCCTGCCGTAGTTGACAAATCTCACTAGTGCACTGTTCCTGGCCTTGCACCCGTGCAAGACCCATCCGAAAATAGTAAGTGAAGCAACTGGCTTGGTGCTTCTGCCCTTCCTTAGCCTCCTTGTAACTATCAGGCCCTAGTCCTGACCGATAAGTAATTTAGGCTCTTGCTGGGTGTAGGTCAACTGGTTCCCGAGGTCTCGTAGTTGCTTGCATCCGCCAATCGTCTCTTTCCTCACCTCCTGCTTCGAAAATTTTAAATTGGGGATGGTTCCTACCTCAATCAAACTTCCGGTTCGGCTATAAGCTCCGTTGACTTGCACTTGGGCTCTTTACGAGTCGTTCCTCCTGATGTCCAGTCCCCCCGACTGTCTCTAGAACGAACGCTTCCCGTTTACCTTTCGCACCGATCTTTTCGGAGATTGGCGAGTCCAGGAACGGCATGGTGTGTTAGGCAATAAACAAATGTTTGATTCGTTTATTGCGAATTTTGAATCATGTTTGGGTTTTTTCGGGTTTTGATAGGTTTATGTGTTTTAGCGTATTATAGCTAGGATTTTGGATTAGGAAAATT
The DNA here is from genome assembly GCA_963931805.1 of Microdon myrmicae. Lineage (NCBI taxonomy): Eukaryota > Metazoa > Arthropoda > Insecta > Diptera > Syrphidae > Microdon > Microdon myrmicae. Next base: position 27,501,791 of record OZ007497.1, on the reverse strand, counting down.
AGGTGGTAGGGCTTTTTAGAGCACTACAGGTGGATACGTCATCAGGCAGAGCCAATACCCGGCCCGATCCCTTAGGCCCGTAGAGATCCACAGGAACCATCTTTAGGTACGATTTGGTGTTACTGACGCTGCGCATGGAAGTAACCACCTCTCCTCTGGTTTGTTCGGGATCATTGTTCGATGGAGAGGTGTCATGGCGTGACCTTCCTTCTTTTTTTGGCGCCATCCCCAGTGGAAATTCTCCTGGGTGGATAGTGATATTGTGACGGTGCCGTCAAACCCCACGGTACACTTACCTAAAAACCCCCATAACCTCATCCCAAGTCGCATAAGTTTTACTAATGCAATCGCATTAAGCACCTGAAAATGCTTCACGCATTATATAGATCAAATCTATAATTTTAAAGTCCCTGCAAAGAAAACTTACCTTTCATGCATTCTCTTCGCATACCAATTCTCTGTAAGATTTCTTTATTAGCTTATCAGGAATTGCAAACCAATTTCGGCATCTACGTTGCCAAGCAAATCTCCCTAGACGAATTACTGAAAACAAAAGGATTTGAATTGCATACAATGTAACCTTCACCAGGGGCCATAAACATTGCGCTGTCTATTTTTCAGCCTCGCCATGTGTATGATAAATCTCTTAACGTACACATTGGCCAGCGACCTTTTCCTCCCAGCAATAAAATTCTCTAACTCGTACCATGTGCAAACAGAAGAACGCTGTTCCTACGAGGTTTCCTGCGATACCATAAACAATTCATATCGTTTGTGGTATCCGAAAAAACATTTTTTTTCATTTAATGAGCGGCTGCTATTTATTTAGCTGACCCGCATTACCGGACGATGCATAAGCAAACCCATTAGCATCCGATGAGATTCGATTTGTTTACACACATCTCTTGGATGCCCTTTATGCCTCTTCTTTGTGTTTTACGTTCGTCTAATGGTTTTGATTCTTGAAAAGAACCGACGTACACCCATACATGTGTGCCATGACGATCTCCTCTAATAAGATCCGGTTATCACTACAAATAAAGGAGATGCATCCAAAGATTCTTTTGACAGCGACTTAATATCGCTGTCTTTTAATATCATCAGACCAGAACGGTCACGCGTCACTCCCGCTCTCCCCGCGCGGCGGAGAGGCGCAGATATACGGAGTCATTGGCGTAGTGGATTCTAGTCGCCATACATTAAGCCGAGCGGTGTTTTGTCGATTTGTTTTTATTTGAACCAAACGATTCCAGAAGAATTACATAAAACTCATAAATCCAACGATATGAACTTGTGTTTAATTTATCATTTCCAGTCCGGTGTTCGATCATGAAGTGTAATAAAATAAAAATTCATTAAGAATTGCGTGCGTTTTACTTCCTTTTCCTGTTGTGGACGTTGCATCGTGAAGTCCTGTTTGTGGTTTTCCTTTTGTGTATGGCGAAACAACGGAGTGTTTGTGGGGACGTGGTAGAACTCTCGCCTGTGCGGCGTCGCGACTTCGTACCCCCACATTGGTGACCCGCGACGGTTTTTTTTATCTATATATTAAAAAAAAAGCACATGCAAATTTCAAACTCTTGCGCTACCGTGGTGACCCAGGTGAGAACATCCACCTTCCGAACTCAGTGACAGTGACTCCTTGGTGACCCGCGAGTGTGGAACAGTCGCGCCGTGTGTATAACATAATCGTTCAGTGAGCAATTGTGGCGGCAATTGCCGAAGAGACAATTAAAGGGCAATCAGAGCCCCAACGAATTGCTAATCAAGCCCAACGTTGACAATGTCCAAGCGACACAAGGCAACTCAGCTTTACCAAGATCACCAGGCTACACATCAGCAGCACAGGACACACGTCAACATCATCGACCAGGAGCAGTTATCAACAACAGCAACCTGGTTTTCCCTTCCTGTTGTTAATAAATTTATATTAAGTGAAAAATATCTATTTCTTTTATAGGGATATCATTCCGTACTTTTCAAAGCGCTCCTTTTTTCGTTACAGGTACAGGTACAGGTACAGGTAAGAGATATCAAATAAATACCCCGGCACACCGCACCGGAGCCATTCGGTAGAATCGTGTTAGGGCATAAAGGGAATGTGTTTTTCCTTTCTTTTTTTATACTGTGGGTATCCGTGGGCTTTTTCTTTTCTTACAGCGTATTCTCAACCAATTGGCGCAAGCGTCGGAAAAATACAGTCCACTACAGCACAATCATCAACAATTTGGTTCTTTAAGCCGGACCTTGGTAGCAACGAGAATGCCTGTCGTCAGAGCGGCGAAATCAAGACCGATGCTGTCAGACCCTACTGTAGGAGCACCAACTACCTACACTAAGGTAGGTCGCACCGTATCAGCCGCTTGCACGAAAGGAAGTGTTGGAGACGGAGCAGCACACGATGGCAACACTGGCGCAGGCACTACTGAAATGCCGTCATGACAAAGAAATGTCAGCAAACAGCTGACATTTCAATAATATTAAAATTCAAGCTGTCATTGCAAACCTTTTTTTCTACTTTTCGTGTAGCGTAAATAATAAACCAAACATTAATTAATATTCGATCAGTGTTTGTTTCTTACTCTTGTGGTTGTTATTAATGGTCGGTCCTTTGGTTAGCGAAGTAACAGCATTTTCCTCGTGTGTCGAGCAACATCAAGAACCCCCAGAGTGTCCAAGAACTGAGGGACTACGATCGAACGAAGAGTTGTTCGATCCAACAAATTGAGGTAATTCCTTTCAGTTTCAAACACATTCGGATTTGCCATTGTTTTCAGTCAACGGCAAAGACCACAAACAAATTTGGTGGTTACAGGAAGAGTATACCCTACATGTCCCGTGGGAGATAAAACTGAACCTGTCCATGTGCACAGCGGAAGTGGAGACGGTGAGATCGATCGCGTAATCAGACGGTGAGATCGATATCCTGTACCGTACCAGTCACCCGCATAGAATAAGTGCTGTCTTCCAAGCACATTGTGAGATGTCACATCGTCGGTACGAATTCCGGTCGAGGAAAGTAGCACGCAGCGACGCCCCCAGAACAGAAGAGAACCTAGCCACATCCCACACCCCCAGGCAGACAAGCCGAGGCGCGAGGTCGAGGCGGAAGTAATAGCAGCTCGAGAAAAACAGGATATGCTCAACCAGCTGGCGCAAGCGTCGGAAAAATATGGTCCACTACACTACAGTCATCAACAACAATAGTAAATGCTAAAAACGAAACGAGTTTATATTTTAATATTGTTTAACACTTGTGAAAGCATTGACATTACAGTCCATACTTGGCTAAGACCTCCTGATATCAGTTCTAGGGGGATTTACACAACGGTCCAATTGCGAGAATAACAGAGATTTGTGAGTACGCATGTCGCAAACTTCTTGACAACTGAGTCATTGGGAAGCTGGCAATTAATTAAAAAAACTTTTTTTATGTGTCAATGTCGTTGATGAGTTTTAAGGTGTTATTTTCTTTTTACGTTTCTGTTGCGGTTCCAATCGATTACGCACAGTGAATAACGCAGCACAAAAAAGAATGGAAAAATTCTCGAGGTATATTACCAGACTATCAACGTGGCAACTGATGTAACCAGTTAAAACATCCTCATATACCCGCGCCCGTGGTCTGTTGCATCGGTGCTTTGGTTCTAAACTCTTCTAGTGTGAAATGGAAATACGTTCTTCGATGCTTCGTCAAATGCAAAAGCTGTTGAACCCAACGGTATCTGTACACACAGGAAAACTCTCTATTAATAAACTAGGGTTTTACACCAATTCGCCACAAAATACCGCTACACATTCTTAACTTAACGTCTACTTTACTTTGCAAAACACTCTTGCAAAGTAAACTAGACGTCACTTCCTCACAAAGTACCGGCACTCGTTCTTAACTTACTCGTCCTGTCATCATCATCATTATCATCGGCACTACAACCGGGAACCGGTCTTGGCCTTATTTAGTAAGTCCTGAGGCTTGTTAAATTTTCCATAATGATTTATTTTTTCTGGGCAAGGTCATTAGTCTTGCGCCAGGGGCTCCCCGACGGGGAATCGAACCCCGGTCTCCCGGGTGATAGGCGGGTATACTAACCACTATACTATCGAGGAGTCCTGTCACTACGTCGAAATTGATCATAACAAAAGTACTGAGTAGGAGGTAGTGTGACGATTCCAACAGATTAGGCACACGCAGAATATAACCAAGTGAATAAAACAATACTAAAAATCAAAAAATCATCAGCACCACCAGAGCATTAACGTAGCAAGTTATCATACGCTCAAATAATCGCGGCCGCGATTTGATGCATTGGTGAATTTTTTAACTTGGTTCCGAATCATTGCTTCGCAAAACGCTAAAATGCTCTTGGTATAAATGACCTCAAGATATTTCAGAGACTATTCATAATAGCCCCAACTTATAGTTGAAAATTCGACCAATCTCGCGAAGTGGGTTAGTAGAATTATGACAACAGTTTTTGTGGATTAAACAAGACTAAAAAAGAGGGATAAGTAAGATCACTATTCTACAGAAGTATGTATAAAATCCAAAGAAAAAGAGGAACGTTATAATTACCTGGAAGAGGCTGGTATCTCAGTAATAAGGTTGTGAAAATTCGCGACTGTAGACTATACCTCTCTAATAGTAAAAGAGGAAAAAGAGGGCAAGAAATACCCAACTGGAAAAAGCGCATGAAAGCCGAAATCATGTTTCACGCAAAAAATCAAATCAAATCAGCAAGGAAGAATGCCTCTTGGCCATCGAAACAGGGATGCCAATGCATGGGAGAAATTCGTCCTGATAAAATGGACATTTACTGAAATTTTAAAAGGACTATAGTACATTTCTCAATATATAAGGGTAACAGACATCTTATGGTCAAATGAAAAGAAAAGAGAGAAGAGGAAAACATTGCAGTTCACTGTGAAGGATAGATTTACGGGCGAAGCTCTTGGACTAGCAACGCCAGAATAGGCCGTCAACCTATAGTGATTCCGAAGGTTTTAATTTATTCACTAATCTTACAATTTTTTATAATATCCACTATTTGTGGAGCTATTAACACCCGACCCATTAAAATTTGTTGAAACCAGTTGACTAAATTGAAACAAAGCACATTGAAATTTTTTGAAACAAGTTGTCTATTAACTCGTATTCTAATCTCCCGTTGCCCTTCGCATTTATGGTGCGATTAAGGTAATAAGGTTTATTGAAAAAAATTATTTTTGCGCATTGGGGTAATTGTTTTTGTTTTTTCAACAAATTAGAGGTTTCGCTCGTCAATTCCATGCTTCGTTTGTACCTTGATACAAACTGATAGCAAAGAATACATTTTGTATTTGCTAATGAAGAAATGCTCAATAATAACAACAAAAATAAGGAGATCAAATTTCCCAAGTATATAGAGATAATCCTTTGATAAGATACCTTTTTTCAGGTTTTCTCCATTTTCAGTGCCCAGTCACAGTTTCAACCTTCCCTTCCCCAATACGCTCTGCTGCTTAACCGTCAATTGATCCAGCATATTCAGCCAAGGAGGTCCTTAATTGCCAATCATCATCATCATCATCGGCACTACAACCGGGAACCCGTCTTGGCCTTATTTAGCAAGTCCTGAGGTTTGTTAAATTTCCCATAATGATTTGTTTTTTCCGGGCAAGGTCATTATTCTTGCGCCAGAGGCTCCCCGACGGGGAATCGAACCCCGATCTCCCGCGTAACAGGTGGGTATACTAACCACTATACTATCGAGGAGCCTTAATTGCCAATCAACCGATACTTTATCAGAAAAAACAATAAAGAACAACAGGTTCAAAGTGATAATAACTCGTAAAGTATTTATTTAATAACCTTTGTGTAATTTCACGAATACGCCTAAGCCCCATTTATTAGCCCCCAATTTCAACATTTTCGTGCCAAGAAACTCCTTAGGGGTACCAGTTTCGATATTAACCCGAGTGGGTGTCTCACATAAAGTGCCTATAACTTTACTGCTTTTAGAGGCTCATGAATCTCCAAAACATTGACCTTAGTCTACACATGTTAAAGCAGATCGTAAAGTAGAGAGACCCGCTGTTCATTAACAGAATTTGTTTTTGTATCTTAGTAAGTTTCTGATCTGTGGAGGTATTCACGATTTACTTTACAAGAATGACGCGAGCGTGATGGAATTCCACCTGAAATTAGAAACCAATTTGTACCGGCGTCGCGTTGAAAGGTAAATTAATTCCCATGCTAAGTTTTATGAGGTTTGATGATTTCATGAATGGATCGTCACTAACAAACACGATGCTTATGTGGAAGCAAGATTTGTTTCGTCGATAGCAGTAGTGTTACTTAATAAACACTAGTTTAGGGAAAAATAAATCCATTATTTCTTTTATTGAATGGGCGTAGCGTTATAAATCTCGTAATGTATCGATCAAACAAATTAAGAATCGTTGAAAAAATCTCATTCAGTACTAGAAACACTTTCTTGTTGACAGTTTTTTGATCGCCCGATTGAGATGTCAGCTAAAGGGTGCAAAATAAAGAAGTTAACAAAGATAAAATTTGGTATATTTTACAACTTTGATAAAGGCGAAAAAGCCAACCAACCGACTGAAGTTGTGCTTCGGTTGCGATCACAGACAGTTACACACAATTTTTAGCTTTAAGGGTTGTGTCGTCGCATTTGAGAGGGCATTTAGTTCCTTTTGAAAGAGGTCAGTTCATTAAGAAGTAGGAACGGGCAGAAGAAAGAGTCCCCTTCCGTGAAAACGAAATTGATTGACATTTACCAACGTTAAGCTCCAAGGAATTCTTCTTGCACCAAGCCGAACAGAGAGATGCAAGAATGCTTTATAATCATATCAATGTCGTTTATGGTCAATATAAAGAGAAGTGAACTTAAGGGGCAGCCCCGAGCGTTGCCAGGGGTGGCGTGAAAAGGTCTTGATAGGGGGAATCTGAACCGAATTCTGTGGATCTGATTACTCAGGTATAAAGAAATCCACTTAGTTAATGCGGGTTCGAAACACAGGGCGAATAATTTAAATAGGAAGTTGGACTATAGGACGACAGTTCGAGACCTCACCCTTTTTATAAACGAGGAAGATGGAGGATGTTTTCCAAAAATGGTTAAATAAGTTTAATAAGTGTAGTGTAACAACATATGCACGAAATGACCATGAAAAATCATATCAAGTAAATCAATTTGCCCTTGTCACTATTGGCAGGTTTCATATAACCAGCATTCGTTGCCGACCATAATTTAAGGTCGATTCTTTTCATTGAGTAAAAGAAACGAATTGCTCCGGTTACGATTTGTAAGAATCAAATGACAATCGTTGGCGAGCTTGCCGCTGATAAATGATTCACAAATTAATTGGGTCAAATCGTTAATCAAAAACCAATCGTGTATATGATGAATATCATAGATTGCGACCCCGATCATTTTCTAGTGGGTCAAATCAGGAGTCGCCTCGCAGAAAACCCACATTGGCAGTCACGGGAGAGGAGCAAAAAGTTCGACACTGATAAACTAAAAGACCTACGCAAAAGGGCTAAATATCAAGAAGAACTAACAAATAGATTTAGCATCCTAGAGAATGGGAGTAGTGAGGAAGAGGAAACCTATAATCTGGGCACCAAATGGGCATCAATCAGAGACACAATCAAACAAACAGCCCAAAAGATATTAGGATTCAAGAAAACAATTAAGTCCAAATCTTGGTTTGACGATGAGTGCAGGGCGAAGATCGAAGAACGTAAACGCCTCAGAGTGATCCACTTAGAAAGATATGATGAAGTCAACGCAGAAAGATACGCGACGATTCGGAGAGAGACAATGAGACTCTTCAAACGCAAAAAACGCGAATGGGAGAAGGCTCGGGTCAAAAAATCCTAGAAAATTCTAGAGCAAAGAACATCAGAGGTATGTATGCCGGCATAAATTCAATTAGAAATGGCTACCGAGGGAGAGCCGAAATAATTCGAGACGCAAACGGCTGTCTGGTCACAGAAACAAACAATATCGTGATAAGATGGAAGCAGTACTTTGAAAACCTGCTCAATGTACGCACCCATCGCCCACAAATAAACGCACCAGACGTACATACAGCCGAGCCCCAGATCCCAGAGCCCTCTTTCGTCGAAGTTGTAGACGCGATAAATCGATTGAAAAAGAACAAAGCTCCCAGAGTCGATTGCATACCGGCAGAGCTTGTGAAGCATGGAGGTGGGGCAACCGCTCGAAAGATTCACCAACTCATCAAAACAATATGGGATAAGGAAGTCACTCCCGAAGAATGAAAACCCCCAATAGTTGCCCCCACCTTAAAAAAAGGCGACAGATCTGACGGCGAAAACGACCACACAGAGGGATATCTTTCCTCCCAACCACATACAAAATACTAACAAATGTCATACTGGCGAGAATCACACCGTACGCAGAAGAGAGACGTGCGGATTCCGTAGGAACCGGTCAACAAGCGACCAACTGTTCACTCAGTCCCAAGGCATAGACTTTACCATATTGTGGTTGAGCTGGGAATCCCGAAAAAAAACATGCCGCCCTCATTCAAATTTGCATGAACGAAAACAAAAGGCGAGATAGAATAGAAAACCACCTCTCAGAACCATTTGAAATCTAAAGACTAAAACAGGGGGATGGCCTCTCATCGTGTCTTTTTAACCTTGTGCTCGAGTATGTCATCAGAAAGGTACAAGACGACAACATGGCTGGATCATCCATGAACGGGGTCACATAAGTGCTCGTATATGCGGATGACATCGCCGTTTTGGGCGATAATCTAGAAACTGTAAGTAAAAACTGTGAAATCATCATGCAAGCGGCAGAAGAGGTGGGCCTAGAAATAAATGAAGACAAAACAAAATACATGATTACGGCGAGAGCAGGTGGACCTCAGGGAACACATATAAACGTCAGAGGCAAGATATTTGAAAAAGTTAAAGAATTTAATTATCTGGGAACGATACTGACGACCAGTAACGAGATGCCGAAGGAAATTAACAAAAGGCTGCATTCCGGCAACGCTAGTTGGCACACAGTCAGTAAACTGCGAAGATTAAAATGAACCGGGCTTGTGGCGCCACGATAGGACCGTGCGTAGAATTCATAAGGGTAGACCAACGGGAGAGAGACCGGCAGTACGGTCGCGACGGAGATTGGAGTACAGTCTTAGGTTTGACCTCGAGGAGATCGGATCGGATGGTCAAGCGTGGAACGAGGGCGCACAGGACAGGGGACGATGGCGGAGTCAAGTCGACAAGATCATGTACTTCCGGTTTACTACAGGCCAATAAATAGTAATAGTAGTAGTAAAAAAAAACAAAGCCGAAAGCAACAATACATGACACTAGTCACCCCAAGTATAGCTTGGGGTGTTTGAAGTGCTCCATGAAGCCCTAGCACCCCCCCCCCCCTCATGCGTTTTGCACCTCCTTTTCTATAACTCCATCCGTATATCCAAATCAACATTGAATCCCATATTCAACATTGATCCAATTCCTAGAATCCAAAAAATAAAAACAAACACAGGATATACGAACCAAATGTTCATTTGGTTCGCATACACACAAAATTTCCGAAATATCTAACTCAAACTAAATGTGCAGACCAGATGCCCCATCTTCGAACAAATATTATTGAGAATCATGAAATTCGAGTCTGCAATTTTATGATCCAGTAAGATTTTGTTTGCAAAAATTTTGTCCCACCAAAGTCAACATCCATTTACCTTCTTCAACAAAGCAAATCAAATACAAACAAATTGCACCATAAAACGAACCACATACTCATTTTATCGTGTATCAACATCTAGGATCATAAATTCATATCCGCAAGGTCCTTTATCTATTATTTCCTGTCGAAATGCATTTTTGACCTTTGTTCATTTCTTTTCCTTTTCGAGTATCTCACAAATGATAAACGATATAAATGAATGACGGATAGTCAAGAAAAGGTAATTGAGGCAGTCTATCTTTGGTGCTGTCACCTGAGCGACTTCTATATCATGTTCACAGAGGACCAGTAAGTTCGAATATAATATAAATAAGCTAGAATTTAAGCATTTTTTATCTAGCAAGTAAGATATATATAAGAAAACAATAAAATAAAAATCTACGTAAAATGGAAAAAAAGTAATGTTTTATTTAACCTTTTTCCTGATGCAAACTCTGAAATTATATATATCCTATGTATATCCTATGTCTACCCAGAATCATCGCTGTTTGGGCCTTTCACCCGCGGGTAATTTTAATTCTTCAACTTTTCCTCGATAAATGCCCTTCTTTACAAGTCATGGATTTTAGTTATGATCTATTTACGGGGCTTGTTTTATTTATATACAACGCAATGCATATATGGTTGTTTCGGAAATATCAATGAAAAATAACAATCATCACATAGTGGAAATTTTCCTAGAATTTTATCACGCTGTCACAACACAAAATCGCACATCGACTTGACGAGACGATAACTACAGTCCCACCCATAATTCCATTCGTACTAACGACCTACGACATTGCCATTATTATTATTCCCGATGACCTAAACCCACGATCCTGTGTTAATCCCACCTACGACAACGCTGTCGTTCGAATGACTGTAATATTTTCAAAAAATCAATTTTTTTTCATTGGGTTAATTGATGGATAAACTATTCGAAAATGTAATATAGATTGTTTTATACCATAGAGAAAATGTTATCAGTTCATATAAACCATTTTATTGTATATAGTCACGACGTACGATGTACGAGGGTGGGGTGAAAAGTTTCCGGCCTCTCCCCTCAAATGTATACTAACAAAGCAATCGATCTGAAAATGTATATACAAGCTAATGAGAAGAGTAAGAAAAAGAATAGAATACAAGCTAAAAATTAGACCTGCTCGCGCCATCTGTAGGTCAGGCGGGAATCTTTTCACTCAATTCTCGTACGTCATACGTCGTGACATAAAACTTGAAATGCGATTATCTGAAAATCATGTTTTTCGAAATAGCTTACAAGATAACTCTCTCAAGCTCTATCTAATTGAGTTCAAACTTTAACTGTAGCTTCTTGATTAGATTCCTCAGAGAATCGGGTTTGCTAAATATTATTAAAGTTATTAACGAACATATCTCATTTTTTCGTTCGAAAAAAATCAATTTTTATTCAAAAGCTTGCCATTTTTTCAAAAATCAATTGTTTCAAAATTCCGTACGACATTCTCTAGACATTTTCATTAATAAAAAAAACTTCTTTTTTGCAGGTTCAAAACTCCTCGAGATATTTTGAATTGCCCCGGAGCAACTTTTTAAAAACACGTCTTTTTCAACGGCCGTGTGCCGCCATTTTGTATTTAAAAAAAAGTACCTTAATACATATATAAACATGTGGTAAACTTCTTTTTATCAATAATATATTTTTTGCCATCCAGAAAAAATAGCAAGGAAGTAGTCAGTTTTCGGGTCTATACAGAGGCATGAAGCCTTAATACATTCAAAGTCCCGGGACTTTTCAGCCTATGTAGTACTTGACACAGACTTCTTTGACAATGGGTAATCTGGTTTTCCTGGCCAGCAATCAACGACAACATTAGCTCGAGGAATCTGTCTTTTTTCGACCACTTTGTGGAACTTGGGATTTGATAACTTGCATTCTTAAATAACATCCCGATTTACGTTCGCCAACTCTTTTGCAATATGTCGATTTGCTTTATCTAAGAATATATTTTATATCGCATCATCGAAATATGTTTTCTAGAAGAACTGGCTTACATATGCATGTATACATATACTGAAGTATATCATGGGTGGCACTCCCGCCACTGGACGTAAACTCATATATTAAAGAAAACTACAATTTCTTATAATAAATATATATATATATATATATATATATATTTATTTATTTATTTATATATAAACAAATATATATATATGCTAAGATCAGAGGAATTCATTTCTACCGTTGTTACGCTCCGCCAAGGTGGGAAATAGAATATTTCAAATGCTTTTTGGACAGAATAACACAAGAAGCTAGAGATAAGAGCCCTCTTATAGTTGCTGGAGATTTCAACGCTTGGGCAGTACGAGGGTTGCCTTTTATATTTCGGGATTAGAGAACAAAAACAAATATTGATCATCGAAAATCACTTTATTGTTTTTCAAAATATTCCCCATGAAGATCTATACACTTGCATGCGTTTGAACCAATTGTCGAAGCACTTTTGCCACTCTGATTGAGGTATCTCCAACACATGTATTCTGAATGCAGCAACCGCTTCTTCAGGTGTCGAAAAATGTTGACCTCTCAGTTTGTTTCTTACGTACGGGAATAAAAAGAAGTCATTCGGTGCCAAGTCAGGACTATACGGCGGATGACCCATCAAATCGATGTTTTGTGTGCTCAAAAATGCAGTTGTCGCAGCCGATGTGTGAGAGCTCGCATTGCTGTGGTGAAGAGTGATCCGTCTTCGGCGGTTGGTTTTCCTGATTTCTTGGAAGACCACTGGCAAACAAATGGTTGTGTACCACTCAAAATTGACTGTTCTGCGTTGTTCTAGTGGTACGGTTGCGACATGTCCAGTTTTTCCGAAAAAACAGGCGACCATTTGCTTGGAAGTGCTTCGTGCGCGAACAACTTTTGTTGGATTTGGCTCATCTTGAAACACCCAGACAGTCGACTGCTGTTTACTTTCGGGCTCATACGCGTAAATCCACGATTCATCACCTGTCACGATGTCATAGACGTGTTTCGAAGCACCGCGACCGTATTTTTTGAGCATTTCTTTCGACCAATTGACACGAGCCTTTTTTTGGGCGATTGACAAATTGTGTGGGATCCAACGCGAACAAATTTTTTTGACAGTCAAATGTTTATGCAATATTGAATGTATGCTGGTCCCACTAACGCCTAAGGTTGTCTCAATCTCACGATAGGTCACATTACGATCTTCCAATATCAGTTCGCACACAGCATCAATGGTTTTCGGAACAACAACTGATTTCGGGCGACCTTCACGAAATTCATCTTGGAGTGAACTACGACCACGATTGAATTCACCATACCATCGATAAACACTGGTCCTTGATGGAGCGTCATCGCCAAAAACTGAATTAAATTCATCCATGCACTGTTGCTGAGTTAATCCACGCCGAAAGTTGTAAAAAATAATCGCACGAAAATGTTGACGATTTAATTCGATTTTTGGCCCGAGATGAATCTTTTAAGTTACTGTAAACAACACAAATAGCGCTCGTATGTCAAAACGTTCTGAGTGCGTATAAGCTCAAAAATGTCCAACTTTACGACAGAGCTGTCAATTGCCGGATTGCAACGCTAGGGTTGCCAAATCCCGAAACATAAGATGCAATCCTCGTAGAATGGGGAAGCACAAGGACCAACAGTAGAGGCCAGGCACTACTTGAAGCCTTCGCAGTCCTAGATGTGGTGTTACTTAATGATGGTATCGATGACACCTTCATAAACGAGAGAGGTCGGTCCAAAATCGACATCACATTTGCCAGCTCCATCTTGGCAAGAAGTATGGAGTGGCGAGTTTTGGACACCGCACAGGGGATTCCTCACTGGCAAATTGGTGAAGAAAGCCCAAAAAAATTGGTGGAAAGAGAAGGACCTCGATGCGGAACTGCTCGATTATATACTGGAAGACCAAATCGCACAGTTTGCCGCAGAGGCCGGTGCGAACAGACAGGCTGGAAAAGTGGGTAACTACCGCATGCGATGCTTCTATGCCACGAAAAAGACAACCAGCAGGGGCTATCAAACCAGTGTATTGGTGGAACTCAGAAATCGCCCATGTGCGATCGGAGTGCGACAGGTTAATACGCTTGCAACAAAGAGCAAGACACCGTAAAACCTACCCACAGTTGCATGCGGCATTCGTCAACAAACGGAAAGAGCTGAGGAATGTGATCCGGAAAAGTAAATATGACGCATTCTGCTCCCTAAGGGATGCATTAAATAACAACCCATGGGGCAGCGCTTACAGGATAGTCATGAAAAGACTACAGAGTAACAGTAGCCAAATGCAAAAAAGGAAAGTGACATGGACAGAATCGTTGCTGCCCTGTTCCCGCAGTGCGATGAGGTATTGAGAGTGCAAGACCAGTGGAGGATCACTGAAGGAGAGATACCTTCCGTGACCACTGAAGAGGTACTCTTGGCTGCAAGGGTTATAAAAAAAAACAAGAACCCGGGACTGGATGGTACCCTTAACGCTGTAGTGAAGACTGCTCTAACAAAAAAGCCGGAAGTCTTCAGCAGTCTCTTCACCACCTGCTTTCAAACAGGACAATTTCCTAAACGATGGAAAAAACAGCGGCTTGTGCTTATACCAAAAGGTGTCAAGAATCCAGAAGAGCCGTCGTCTTATCGCCCGTTGTGCATGCTGGACGCAAGAGGAAAACTGCTTGAGCGAGTAATTGCCACTCGCCTGGAAGAATTCACTGAGGGAACATCGGGGCTCTCTGAATCGCAGTATGGGTTCCAGAAGGGTAGATCAACCGGAAAGGCACTATCTGTGGTGTGGGACATCGCTCGCAATGCAATAGCTGAAGCACGATGTCTAGGTGGTACGAAGAAATATTGCGCGGTGGTGACGCTTATGTTAAAAATACGTTTAACTCGGTGAATTGGAATCGGATTCTAGAAGCGTTGGGCGATCTACAAGTCTCCCCGTACTTGGTGCGTATATTAGCAAACTATCTCTCGGATAGAAGACTGCTCTATGACACAGATGAGGGATCACAGGAATATAAATTAACAGTGGGTGTACCTCAGGGATCTGTATTAGAACCGCTGTTATGGAATATCATGTATGATGGTGTGCTCAGAGTCAATGTAGCAGAAGGAGTTAGAATCATTGGGTATGCAGACGATTTGGCAATAGTAGCCGTCGCTAAACATCTAGATGACCTGGAGAATATTTGCTCCCAAGCAATCCAGAGCATTAAATGCTGGCTAAATATGGCCGGACTGAAACTAGCTGGACATAAGACAGAAGCAGTTTTAATAATCAGCCGCAAGAAAGTTGAACACCTTGATTTGGAAATACAAGGACAAATAATCAGATCCAGTCCCTATATTAAATATCTTGGTGTTATACTCGACAACAGGTTGAGCTTCAAGGAACGCCTGAGGAAAACCAGTGAAAAAACGGCAAGAGTATGCAAAGTTTTGGCGAGACTGCTACCCAATGTCAGAGGACCCCGGCCCCACATAAGAAAACTCACAACCAGTGTCAACACCTCCACTATAATGAATGCAGCTCACATATGGGCAGGAGCCGCACAGTATAAGTCATACATGAGGGGAGTGAACTCAGCGCATAGACTGGCATCACTAAGAGTATGCTGTGCATTTCGAACGGTATCCGAAGATGCCATAAATGTTTTGGCCGGGAGGACATCACTCGACATTGCACCTAAAGAAAACGCTGCATTGCATAAGGTCTCCCAAGAGAATCGTCGGCGAATGCGGCCACAGCTCTCAAGCCTAAGAGAATGGCAACGAAGGTGGGATTCTTCCACCAAAGGAAGATGGGCCCTCACCATGATACTTGATATAGAAACATGGGTGGAAAGAAAACATGGCGAGCTGAATTACTACTTGACTCAGATAATATCAAGGCATGGATGCTTCCGGCAATACTTGCACAAGTATAAGCATGTGAATCACCCGTACTTCTTGTATTGTGAAGGCAAAATAGAAAATGCGTGAGATTCGAGACTGCACGAACGATTTTGGAGAGACATACGAGACGGACAGTTACTCCGGGTGGAGTAATAGAATACATGCTTAGTCCTTAACCTATGGTATTCTCTGTGAAATGATGCAGCAGTTGCGACGTGACGAGCGGAGTAACAGGTAAACTCCGTTCCGCCCCGCGATGGAATATCTAAAAGAAAGTTCCGCGGGGATCAACGGGAATATGAGCCTGGCGGGAGGTGGTTTTAGTCGGTAAAAACCCGGCATGCCCCTGGATCGGTCTAGAGGTATCTTTTGAAGATTTCCACCTTCCTACCGAAACCAAAAAAAAAAAAAATTTATATATATATAATATATATATATAAATATAATATATATATATATATATATATATATATATATATATATATATAAATATAATATATATATATAAATAAAATATATATATAAAAAAAATATATATATAAATAATATATATATATATATATATATATATATATATATATATATATATATATATATATATATATATATATATATATATAATCAACCCCCCTCCCGCCCTAACCCACCTTTCTTCCGGCTAACATCACCGCATTCTTTTTATTCTTCTAACCTTTCCACGCCGTACCTAATTCCTTTAGCGTCTACATAATATCACAAGAAAAAACAAAAATATTCCTTATTTCCATACAGAGGCAGAGATTTTGAGGTATCCTTAAATGTCAGAACCCAGCGTGAGTTCGATTTAAATTCGTTTCGAATTTTTCCTCTTTCCTTCCCACAAATGTTTTTATGTTAGCAGATGTTTTGAAAACTGAATTCGAACACAGCATGAATCCTGCAAATCCTATCCTTCTCCAAATGCATTTATCTCTTCAAACTTGCACGACACACACTGTGGAAAAACATGCAGTTGACAAAAGAAACAGGAAAATGTAGAACATCCTAATCTCTATGTCAGCAGGACGCCGGCGTGCCACAAAATTACAACGAAACGAATGTAAATTGTTTCTTAAGAAAATAATGCGAGATACAAAAGTTTTCATTAAGTGCCCAACCAAATACAGGAAGCAAGACAGTTAAGAGATTATAATTAAAATAGAAATGAATCGTAAAACGTAACACAGCTTCAACACTAATTACAACAACTCTTCCTGCAGGTAATTACTTGCAATGTACTGGGCCCAATTAACAACCATGAAAACACGATAAAGTTGAAAGTAAAAACTTGTGAATGACTACACAGAGGATCGTTGATCATAAAACATCAAGTAAGTAAATTTAATTCCACAAGAGACGTCTCGGCGACTCAAATGCAAATCCAAGATCACTGACGATCATCCCAGACGTGCGTTTGCATATTCATAATCGCATCTGCTTGAAGACTTGTTCATTCCTTTCCAGCAGCTCGTCAAAGATATCGATTTCAAGGTGAAGCACAAAACGGTACCAAACGACGGGTGCAACTCAAAGACCTAACACATTATAATGTCATTGTAAAAAATGTTTAGTACTCACATTTTCCTCTCTGCCGTGTCTTGGATATGCAAATTGAAGCCAAGAATTAAAAAAAACACCAAACAGAGTCAGTCAATGCTCAGAAACAGGTTGCACGTTCGTAGTGTGGATGCTGGACCGTGTCTTGCCTGCACGCTATGCTCTCTATCCCGTATACTCTTATTTTATTTATTTATTTTATTTATTTTATATCTTACGGTCTCAACACGCACACCAGCACTTCGAAATTCCATGAAACGTATTTGCACTTAATTAACACTGACAATCGATACTTAATGCACTAACTGCGATCCATTTGTACGACAGCGGATAAGGTCATTCATGGCGGAGCTAGAAATACAAAAGATACTCTCAAGGAACGCTACGAATGTCTCTATCCGATCGGTGTATCCCAAAAGAAATCAATTTAGTCGAAGCCGGCTCCGGTGTGGGCCAAATACAAAGCAACACTAACATTGATTTATTGGTTCTACAGTCGCCACTATAGTGGGCAAGCTCAAGAGGAATTCCGCATCGATCTAAGTGCTCGGCAGATGCCAGAAATAAAACTTAATTACGGAACCCAATTCTACCGGTTCCCTAGAAAGCATCACCGCGGCGTGATGGACAACTCGTTACAAAACAATGCCCCCACATCACTGAACTTTCCGATCAACGTTGTAAATCGATCAGAAGCAATTGTAAGGCTTTACCCGCAACGTACACTTCTCGTATAATCTTCGATCTTTGCTCTTATCTTGCCGCCGCTTTATTAAAAACAATATTCTCACGTTCACAATAGAAACACCTGCTTCAAAATCAAATTGATGATCAATAGACATATAATAATACCGAATTGTCGATCACCGAACTTCGTTTCACTTATGCTCTAAGCTCACACCTGACTCCGGCGTCTTCATGGTTATTAGCAGCGAACGAAGATTCAAAAGAATTGCGTTCATACATCAGCCGAATAAAATATACACGTCTCACGACCACGCGATCGCAGCATACCTTCATCTAAGCGACACATTTCCAAACTGATTCTGAGGTACAAGCAAGACGACGCGCAAGACGATCGCGACAGGTATAAAGATTTGTGTTGATTCTGTTAAGGCGTGCGGTGGAAGTGGAGACAAGTTCCTATATGGATTTCCAGTGCGAAGTTATTCACCACACTCATCGCTTCCAGGGTTCGAGCTGTAAACTATACGAGTATATCTATGAAGGTTCATTATCTATTGTGGGGCGCCTAGGCATAGCATGGGTGTGCAAATGTCCAACTGTTGTCCTATAATGCAGGACATGTAATATCTGTCGTACTGGGATTGTGCTCCTGCCTAGAATCATGTCATCTTGATGTGACTAGAAAAGGGGACAGAAAAAGGAGGGCAGCAAAAAAGCGGCAAAAATAAACGAAACTGAAAATAAGAAACTACGATGAAATATTTTTAATAGCTAACTGCAAAACATAACTCAAAAACGTATTTCAAACGTCTTCGGTGTGGTAGGAGATTGTGATTAGTTAATCAAGTGCTCTTTCTTATCAAGATAAAAAATCTTGATGGTAAGCTGTGGCAAAAGGATTTAATTCACCTGTAGATCCTCAATGTTACTGTACTACTTATTCCTCCAGAGAAATGAAGTTCGGTTTTAACGACGCACGCGCATAAATCACTTTTTTTTATATTATAGCCTTTCACGTTCTTCACTACGATTTGAACCTACGCTAGTTAGAACCCAAGTACGATGCATCAACCCACACAGCGACGTGTACACGAGGACGTCTCAACTCGCTGTTTTATTCGTATGGGAATATGTGTTGTATTCATCACTAGAGTTGCGTGTTCACAATCTATTAGAGTGACCAATATACCTTTCACCAATAAAGGAGCCCAAGCGAAAGGTAGAAGACAAAGAAAATAAATATCGGATTACATATCTGAATATTATAATATATACGGTACAACACATAACCCAGCCTAGAATTCCACACCTGTGCAGTTCGACTCCAGAACAATTCCTTGTGTTTATTCTGGCAAGGTGGGGTGGTATGCCACTAGAGGGGTGGGCGTTTAGGGCTATCTTACCACCTGCCCATCTAACAAACATTTTTAGTGTTAATTGATACGCACTATCTGATTGGGGAACCTATTTTTGGTTTATGATAAAATCTGTAGGACGAACACGGTCGGGGGGTATTCCATACTTGGATTTAACAACTTATGCGTCAGACAACAACTTTCTGTTACTATTCCTTCAATCATGTACCCAGAGAACTACTCAATATATCTTCTGATGGCCTGAGGAAAAAATTACTAATAAATCATCTGTTAAATCTCGGTTGCGGAATGAAGGAAGAGAGGAAGGAACAAGCCCTGTGAGTAGGGCGTTAGAATATACTCAGAGCTAGGCCAGCTTGTCGTAAGAGGCGACTAAAGGCCGAGTGGTAGCCGGGGTCCCAACGCCCTGTGCGCCCGGTGAAATACCACCCCATCAAGCTTTGGGCTCCGTGAAATGGTCGGGAGAAATCCCTGGCCATCTTTCGGAGCTTGGCTGATGGACCGGTTCGAGAAAAGGTTGGTTAGGTGGTAGTCGGTCCCAAGGTGAGATACCACCCCGTCACGCTGTACATTCCGCGATATCGCCGAGAGAAATCTTCGACGGTGTTTCGAATGTGTGGCTGATGGCCCGGACTGACACGGGGATAAGTCATGATGGTGTCTTCTGATATAAAGAATTCCGGAGGTAAACTAGTCTCCCATTCGGATCTCCGGGGGGGACTATGTCAGGGGGAACATCATGCAGATATCATGATAAATAATGGAACTTTGAGAGGTTCGTCATCGCATAACCGGGCTAGCTCTCGAGGCTCGGCCCACGCTCGACTGGTGACGGCATTTTGTAACATCAGGGGCATCGGTTTCACAAATACGAATGTAAACGCCGTCCACCAATATTTGCAAACAACGAAACCTGATATCCTTGCCCTAACTGAGACCCAGGTCGATTCGTCAACTGATTCGACATATTTTCGTTGCTCAGGATACGAGTTGCATTCGAGATTCCGTTTTAAGGGCGGAGTCTGCGTTTTCGCGCGGTCCAATCTGGCTTGCCAGCGGATGGGGGCGTTGGAACCCAATAATATGGACATCATATGGTTGAGGGTCGTACTGAGCAATTCCGTTAAATTTCTTTGTTGTCTTTACCGCTCCCCGAATGACGATCGACCGGCGACATTTTTCGAACATCTTTCATATACCGTCGACTGGATACAGATCAACCACCCAGCTTCTGAAATTATTGTCCTTGGCGATTTTAATGTGCACAATTCCGACTGGTTGTTACATTCTAACAGAACCGACGAGGCTGGGAGGCTGGCGGAGATGTTTGCTGTAAGCCACAACTTGAATCAACTCGTGGGGGAGCCAACGCGAATATCGGATGCCCGAGGCGATTATGCGAACACCCTGGATCTGTTTTTGACATCCAAACGGAGTATTTATACCGTAGAGGTTTCTGCACCACTGGGAAACTCAGTTCACTGCTTGGTATCTGTCGCGCAAGCACTTGCATACCAAGCGAATAACCGGCCTAGGCAGCTTCGCCATGTATGGAAGTACGGGGCCGCTAACTGGGACGATATGAGAGATTTCTTCGCATCCTTTCCATGGTCCGAGATGTGCTTCGGAAACTCCGATCTTAACGCTTGCGCGGAGTCGGTGTCAGAGATTATTCTTCTGGGGATGGAGATGTATATTCCACATTCCATCAAACGAAGTTCGTCTGATAAACCTTGGTTTGACAAAAAATGCGAGCTGATTACAGCGGCAAAAAATAGAGCTTTTAAGCAATGGCGCTCCAATCCCACCGATGTTAACAGAACGAATTTTGTTAGAATCAGAAACGTGTGCAACCAGGCGATTGATACCGCGAAGAAGGCTCACAACGACAGGGTGATCAATAAGCTCCTTCGGTGCCCAACTGGTTCGCGCTCCTTCTGGTCAATGGCAAAGGCTGTCAGCAGTAACTTTGCTTCCTCCTCTTTCCCTCCGTTGGTGACAGACAGCGGGACGTTAGTCACGAATCCAAAGGATAAAGCTAATGTGTTCGCGAATTTATTTTCCGCGAATTCAAATCTCGATCCCGGCCTTTTGTAGCCACCTGTGATCTTGCCGGTACAGTCTTCCATGCGGGATGTGAGATTTCGTCCGCGCACTATTCAACGCATTCTACGTGAACTGGATTGTAGGAAGGCAACCGGCCCGGACGGAATACCAGCAATAGTCCTTAAGAACTGTGCTCCAGAACTATCGCCGGTTCTTGGCAGACTCTTCCGCTTATCTTATGCACGAAGGACCTTTCCTGCCTGCTGGAAAATCGCTCGAGTTAGCCAATCCCAAAGACGGGAAAAAAGTGTCTCCCACAAAATTACCGTCCGATAGCATTACTGTCTATTTTATCTAAGGTAATGGAAAAAGTCATCAATACAGAGTTGGTTAAGTATTTGGAGTGCAACGGACTTCTGAATGATCGTCAATACGGATTCCGTGGCGGGCGGTCCACAGGAGACCTTTTGACACTTATAACCGATATATGGACATCTGCGATTGAACGGCATGGTGAGTCAAGGGCGGTCGCATTAGATATCTCCAAGGCTTTTGACCGCGTCTAGCACGGGGCATTGCTGAGCAAACTTCGTTCATATGGACTTTCCCAACAGCTTTGCGACTGGACGAGGAGCTTCCTCGAGAATCGATCGATCCGGGTTGTTGTGGACGGCGAGTGTTCGGATCTGTATCCTGTTAATTCGGGGGTGCCCCAGGGTTCTATTTTGGCTCCAACCTTGTTCTTGCTTCACATAAATAATTTGTTGGAGACAACGGATAACAAAGTGTTCAGTTTTGCGGATGATAGTACGCTTGTTTCCTCCTTTTCGAGTGATCGGCCGATTGGTGCATCAACGTCGCACCAGCTGAGATGTAGACAGATTGACTCTCTGAACCAGGATCTAGATAAAGTCCTGCAGTGGGGAAAGGCCAATCTTGTCGACTTCAACGCAACGAAGACCCAGTATACAACATTCACAAAGAAAACCGGATCATCGGTTCCACAGCTGATGATGAATGGCCGGGCCCTCGAGGCTGGGGAAAGTTTGAGATTGCTCGGCGTCACGGTCTGTGGGAATGTATCATGGCATAAACACGTATCGGGTATCGCTAGATCAGCCTCAGGAAAACTGAGTTATCTTTTTAGAGCCAAGAAATATTTTACTCCGGCCCAACTTCTTCTCCTATATAAATCTCAAATTAGACCCGCGCTCGAATATTGCTCTCATGTTTGGAGCTCGGCTCCTAAACATACCCTCGACCTACTTGAGAGCGTACAAAGACGAGCGATCCGCCTGATCGGACACTCGGCGCTGACGTCGGGACTACAGTCGCTATCACATCGAAGGCGCGTGGCCGACCTCTGTCTGTTCTACAGATATTATCACGGGTGCTGTTCTTCGGAGATTCTTGGCATTGTTCCACGCAATTCGGTCTATATGCGCTCCACAAGACAATCCGACGGATCGCACCCGTTTGTGGTTCATCTCCCGACAGCGCGAACATCCCTGTATCAGAACTCGTTCCGTTACAGAGCGGGGAAGCTGTGGAACTCCCTTCCCACGCGAGTGTTCCCGGGGCGTTACAACCTGCAACTGTTCAAAAAGAACTGCAACAGTTATTTGATGGCATCTCGGGGCGCCCACTCGACGCTATAGGTTCGCCTCTCCCGAGAGAAGTCTAATAAAAAAAAAAAAAAAAAAAAAAGCGAGGAAGGGAGGAAAGAGGGAAATAGGTAAGAGTAAATATTTTGAATGCAAACTCTTTTAGGAATATTTCATTAAAAATTGTAACTATTTAATTTAAACAGCTTTCTGCAGGAGCTCTTTTACGCTTCGCAGATTTTTCTATGTAAACACAACGTTATATGTATTAACTGAATAAAATAAAATGAAATGAGTCGACTCTCCTTCTACCCCGATGATTTTGACAAGTGCTCGCATTTTTTTTTTTTTTTTTTTTTGGCAATCGCAGCTTCTGGACCAGATCTTCGTATATATAGTTAGCTTGCCTGCTCTATTCTAGTAAACAGCGAACTAGAACGTTGCAATTATTAGTGTTGTAAGCGCCGTAGGAGTAAGCACACCAGAAGATGCCTCGGACTCATTTTGGCATAGGTAAGTGCTGCTAGATGATGGAGAATCAGTCTTGATCGGAGTGGATTTAGGAGGCATTTCCGTAAGATGAGGTTCTGAACATGTTTTGCATATAAGATACTGCCTTGATCTGCAAAAGGAACGATAGTCGAATCGATGTGTGGGGGTTTAGAAGTATTGTAACGGACACGGGCACTTTGTTCACTTCCTTACCACTTGTCATTGGTCCAATAGTGTTGTAAAAGTTCGTAAAATACCCAAGAGTGGCAGGAAATAATGAAAACGCTGGCGTGTTGTTTTTCCTTTTAATTGTCAAATGATCCTTTTCTTTTATTTCACTTATATTTGTTGCAGCTGGAATTACTTACAAGAGCGTTCTAATTACTATATTTACATTTATTGTTTAGTTTAGATGCACTGTACACTTAAATTTTATTGATAAACCACGAAATTATAATATTAAAATTGATAAACCACGGACAAATGACTCGTGCACTCCTGGTGCTAGATGTAATCGGCTTCTCTCCGCAAGTGATAGTTATCGACTTTTATGCGGCGTGACCGCCCGCGGTGGTTGGATTGTAAAACAGCTACTCGCGGCGAAGAATTAAATTAATTTCTAGCGCGGCAGCGTGACCGACCGCGGTGAGAAATGACAAGCGACTGTTGGAATTAGGGATGAAGATGGGTAATTTAATTTTTGCACACCGGACAACTAATAGAGATCATCTTAACGCTTCTGATCTCTCATGTGTAACGCCCGTCGAGGTGTGGTGAACACTTCGGTTAATTCGATAGTCGACGAACATGGGAGAATGAGAGAACAGAAACACAATGTACTATGATCTCGGGGTGGGTTTTGTTTGTGTGAATGAATCAATGTAAGTTTGAGGGTAGCCCACTGACCCAATTCGGTGAATGTGGTGACCTCAGAGTGCATTGAAATGTAGGGAGACAGAATTGTGGAGGAAAGGAAAATGTAGCTGGCGCTATTCACCTGCGAAAGAGATCATTGATCCCCAGCGAATGGAGTGTCTTGGGAAAGTGAATAGGACGCCGAATTGGCTAGGGAAATATTACCGTGGGAAAACGCTAAGGAATGCGTTAATTACCCAAGCCATTGGATGATGATGCAACCGCATCGTTTGATTCGACTTGGTTGTTGCTAACCAACATGAGTTGGAATTTCCGGTGGAAATTTCATGGTTAGAGGACTGCAGTTGCCGTATGGCAGAAAGGTAGCTGAATTCCATTATGCATTACTTGCATAGAGTAATGAATTCAGCTATGCGTCCGTTTTTGCAACATGCTTTTCAGGTGAATAGATAAGTAAGAGAAATTGGGGTTGGTTTGACGCACTGTTGGCCGTTGAAATTAGGCGGAAATAGTGGGTGAAATTGTGGGTTGGTTCTCCATGTAGTATAGAGAACCCCCACAGATGCATTATGCAATCGATACAAATCCTGTGATCACGTAGTAAGGCTGTATTGCTCTGAAAAGCCCTACCATCTCCTTCCCCCGCACCTCTACACCTTAAGCTTATACCCACAAACCCACTAATCTGACCCGACAAAATTCCCAGTAAACGAATCAGACATTCGTTTATCACCCTTGCACCAGATTCCTCATAACACTTAACATTAATTCAAAAACCTATCCTCGTGACAAAACACCCTTTTCAGCTTTGCCGTTTTCCGAGCATCACCTGCTCCACGGAAGCCAGCGTAAGTCGCTGGGGTTTCTCGGCGCAGGGACACTATTTCCTCAACGATCGGTCGCTACTCTTCCCGGTTAACTCCGGAAGCACGGCGACACCGCGTGGCAGTTCCGACAAATCCCACGGTTCCCTTTCCTGAAAAACCCCCATAACTTCCACCCAATCTCACAATTTCACTAATGCAATCGCGTTAGTATCTTAAATGCTCACGCATTAAAGAGATCAAATCATTAACCTAAAAGTCGCCGTAAAAGAAAACTTACCTTTCATGCATCCCTTCGCATACAATTCCCCGTAAGATTTCTTGCACAACTTATTAGGTATTCCAAACCAAAAAATATACGCATCTCGCGTCTCTTGGCACCAAACAATCCTACAGCATAAGCAAATGCAAATAGGAATTCAATACCCTACCCTTACCAGCGACGCCATAAACACCATTTCCCGGTAATCTAGGTAAATCCCATTAACGCATTTCCACATTGCATTGCCGCCTATTTATTTAACCGTAATGCACATCTCAGACAAAGACCCAAACGTTCCCCTTGTCTTTTCATATTTCGGGATCTGGTTCTCATCAGCAACGGCAAGAGCAAACAGAAAATCATCCAAGGAGATTCGGTTTGTTTACTATACCGAACTCGCATCTAATGAATGCACATTTTCCCTTTCTTTGTCTCAGATTCGTTCCCATGACCCTGTGTATGAAAAAACCAATGTGATCTTCACTCACACATACATATACGTTGCCAAGTCTTTCTTCCTTGTTTTCACCACGAGAGAAACACTTTCTCTCTCGGGAAAACTCACCCCATGAGCGAGACGGCTCACCACGGGTCCTTTATCGCTGAGTCCATTCCCATCCGCCGACCGCCATGGTCGTTGCAGCTCCCGCTCTCCTTAGCTCTTTAGCGCTGCGGAGATGCGTTAAATTCTAAGTCGTGAGCGTCCGAGCGTTTAGTTTTGTTTTTTTTTGTGTCGCGTGTTAAAAGTACTATCACTCACATTATCACCAGTACTATAGTTTAAAAAAACCTCGCGGCAGTGATATAAAATGAATAATAAATGTCTAAACATTATCTGAACAATATTGTGTGTTTTATTTCAACGGTTTTGTTTCCTGGCTGTGTCGCAGTATCCTGGGTGTTTATCTCCCACCCTTTACCCCTGGTTGTGAACGAACGAGGCGGCGTTTGATATCACGAATTATTTGAAACTGCAAGACTCGTGGGAACAAAAATGAATAATCAATATACAAAACACAATCCCACGAAAAACTCGGTAGGCGTAGGTGTGATGACCCGACACCACCATAAGGTAACAAATCATCAAGAAAGCTCCAACTTCGGCAAAAAGAAGACGTAGGGAAAAACGGAAAAAGGGGGATATACGCGACGGCACGTGGAATGTTCGAACGTTATATAAACCAGGCGCGATACAGACGGTCGTAGAAAACGCGGAATAATATAAAATGGACATCGTCGCGCTTCAGGAAGTCCAACTCCCACATCAAGTAATCAAAACCAACGGCTTCACAATGGCGTGTGGAGATGCTGACACACATAACCTCGGAACTGGCTTCATCATTAGCAAGAAGATTACACCCCAAGTAACAGATGTGAAATTTATTAATGATCGAATGTCTGTGCTAAAAATACAGGGCACATGGTACAATTATATATTTATAAACGTACACGCCCCAACATAATCTACAGACAAAGAAAGGAAGAACACGTTCTACGAGACCCTAGGGGAAGTATTTTATCGGATCTCATCATTCGATGTTAAAATCCTCCTCGGGGACCTCAACGCAAAAATTGGAAAGGAAGATATCTTCCAACCAACTATAGGTAAAGAAAGCATACACGACGTTTCAAATGATAATGGAATTCGAATTGTTACGTTCGCAGCGTCGAAAGATCTCGTAGTGAAAAGTACGGTGTTCAAGCACAACCAAATCCATAAAACCACATGGATACCACCCGACAGCGTAACGCGTAACCAAATAGACCATTTCCTCATAGACAAAAGACACCATTCGAATATCCTTGACGTAATATCATATAGAGAAGCAGATTGCGACTCCAATTATCTTCTAGTGATGGGCAAATTGGGAGTCGGTTCGCAGCAGCCCCACATGGACAGTCACGGGAGACGAGCAAAAAGTTCGACATTGATAAACTAAAATACCTGCGCAAAAGGGCTGAATATCAAGACGAACTAACGAATAGATTTAGCATCCTAGAGAATTGGGTAAGTGAGGAGGAGGAAACCAGTGTGGACACTAAATGGACATCGATCAGAGACACAATCAAACAAACAGCCCAAAACGTATTAGAATTTAAGAAAACAATTAGGTCCAAACCTTGGTTTGACGATGAGTGCAGGACGAAGTTCGAAGAACGTAAACGCCTCAGAGTGATCCACTTAGGAAGATATGATGTAGTCAACGCAGAAAGATACGCGACGATTCGGAAAGAGACAATGAAACTTTTCAAAGGCAAAAAACCCGAATGGGAGAAGACTCGGATCGACAAAACCCTAGAAAATGCCAGAGCAAAGGACATCAGAGGTATATAATCTCAATTAGAAATGGCTACCGAAGGAGAGCCGAAATAATTCGGGACGCAAACGACTGTCTGGTCACAGAAACAAACTATACCGTGACAAGATGGAAGCAGTACTTTGAAAACCTGCTCAACGCGCGCACTCATCAACCGGAAATAAGCGCACCAGACGTACATACAGCCGAGCCTCAGATCGCACAGCCTTCTTTCAACGAAGTTGAAGACTCAATAAATTGATTGAAAAACAACAAGGCTCCCGGAGTCGACTGCATACCTCCAGAGCTAACGAAGCATGGAGAAGAAGCTGCCGCTCAAAAGACCCGCCAATACAACAATATGGGATAAGGAAGTCACTCCGGAAGAATGGAAACCCCCAATAGTCGTCCCCATCTTCAAAAAAGGCGACGGATCTGACTGCGAAAACTACAGAGGCATATCATTGCTCCCAACCAGAAACTACTTTAAAATGTCATACTGGCGAGAATCACACCGTACGCAGAAGAAATACTAGGAGACTACCAGTCCGGAT
Source organism: Microdon myrmicae (assembly GCA_963931805.1). Taxonomy (NCBI): domain Eukaryota; kingdom Metazoa; phylum Arthropoda; class Insecta; order Diptera; family Syrphidae; genus Microdon; species Microdon myrmicae. Next base: position 27,473,556 of record OZ007497.1, on the reverse strand, counting down.
TCCGCAGGTACCGGTCAACGAGCGGCCAAATGTTCACAGTAAACCAATTGCTGGAAGAGAAGTGGGAATACGGAGAGAAGGTTCACCAACTGTTCGTTGACTTCAAAAAAGCCTACGACTCAGTCGCAAGGGAAAGACTCTACCATATTGCAGTTGAGCTGGGAATCCCGAAAAAATATGCCGCCCTCATTCAAATCTGCATGAACGAAAATAAAGGGCGAGTTAGAATAGAAAACCACCTCTCAGAACCATTTGAAATCCGGGACAGACTAAAACAGGGAGATGGCCTCTCACCATGTCTTTTTAACCTTGTGCTCGAGACGACAACATGCCCGGATCATCCCTGAACGGGGGCACACAAGTGCTCGCATGTGCAGATGATATCCCCGTTTTGCGTGATAATCTAGAAACTGTAAGTAAAAACTGTGAAATCATCATGCAAGCGGCAGAAGCGGTGGGCCTAGAAATAAATGAAGACAAAACAAAATACATGATTACGGCGAGAGCAGGTGGACCTCAGGGAACACACATGTCAGGGGGGAGATATTTATAAAAGTTAAAGAATTTGAATATCCGGGAACTATACTGACGGCCAATAACGAAATGTCGAAGGAAATTAACAAAATGCTGCATGCCGGCAACGCTAGTTGCTACGTAGCCAGTAGACTGCTGAAATCCAAACTGCTACCATGTAATATAGAATTGTAATAAATAGTAGGCGATTGTCCTGTAGTGATGCGAAACATGGGCTCTCACAAAACGGAAAGAAAACAAATTCCGCGTATACGAGAATAAAGTTTTAAGGGGTATCTTTTGAGGTAAATATGACGAGGAGGCAGGACAATGAAGGAAACTCCACAACCACGAATTGGAAGAGGTATGCCGCAAACCTACAAGAGTGAGAGTAATCAAGTCGTGAATATTAAGATGGGCCGGACATGTGGCTCGAATGGGTAACAACAGGACCGTGCATAGAATTCTTGACGGTAGACCAACGGGAAAGAGACCGACAGGAGGGCCGCGATGGAGATGGGAGGACAATGTTAGGTTTGACCTCGAGGAGATCGGATCAGATGGTCGAACGTGAACGGAGAGCGCACAGGACAGGTAACACTGGCGGAGCCGGGTCGGCGAGGTCATGAACTTCCAGGTTCCACAGGCCAATATATAGAATAGAATTGACTATAATAGGTGGCACTGGATTTTGTACACATTGAATTCTAGTCGGTTAGATATATCTTGTTGAATTCAATGAACTGAGTCGATCTTGCTGCTGCATATCCTTATTATTATTTTTTTTTTATTATACTTCTCTCAGAATGGCGGACCTCGGTGGGCTGAGATGCTATTTTTATTTTCTCCACCGGCCAAACACTGTTGTGAGATGAAAAGATATCTCGTTATTCTGAAAAGAATAAGTCTGTTCAGAGATTCTTTTCGATCTCTCGTTGCGGCCATTACCGTGCTTCATCTCTCCAGTGAGAACCGTGGTGACCGATCTTGAGGGAATAGATAAAAGACAATGGTACTTTTTATTTTCTGTTTAAGTTCTATTTTGTGTTTAATTAGCGTCGACCATATTCGGGACTCAACTGCAGACTGGTCCCCGAAACTTTTTTTTTTTTAAACTGTATTTATTAACCGTAATTTTAATTTGTACATTTAAGTGATACAGTGACTTAAAATTAATTTTGTAACTACTTGTTATTATTATACTCGTAATAATACATACATTTTCCAAACAATGTTTCAGGAGTTACAGGATAGATGTGTGTTTATATATTAAGTAGTGTTTCGTCTTCCTGGAAAACGTCAGAAAACCAGGAATTTCTTATTTTTAATTTTACTTAATCTAAACCTAACCCTTATTATAAATATAACTTAACCTAACTTAGTCTGATTATTGTAAATGAGCTATAAACAAAACAAAGTTTTATAATTAAGGGGATATAAGAATTACAGGGCTCCTCGATAGTATAGTGGTTAGTATACCCGCCTGTCACGCGGGAGACCGGGTTCGATTCCCCGTCGGGGAGCCTCTGGCGCAAGACTTTAATGACCTTGCCCGGATAAAGCAAATCATTATGGAAAATTAACAGGCCTCAGGACTTGTCAAATAAGGCCAAGACCGGATCCCGGTTGTAGTGCCGATAATAATGATGAAGAATTACAGGATGTGGAGTGAAGTCAGTTATGGGTTAGAGGTAGAGTATTTCTTTCTGGTTGTTCGTTGGAAAAACATAGAATGTTGGAAAATTGTTAGACGTACTACTAAATACTGTAATTTAAACTGGTTGAGGGTAAGTTCAGTGTTGTGGTATATGATCTCGTTTGAATCATTTACCAGTCTGCCTGAGGTGAACATAACTCTTGTGTGGAGACAGTTGGGATAGTTAGTGCTGATATCTAGAGGGTTCGCTAAGAGTGAGGTTATTATGGGATTGGGATTATTTCGTAGGTTTTCGATAAATTTGATAGACAGCTCGAGGAATCGTCTATCGAGGCGTTCTGTACCAGCGGTATTGTAGAGTTGGACGTTACTATAGTACTTATAGGAGTTAGGACGTCGATGTAACCCAGAGACATACCTTAGGCATTTTCTTTCGAATGCTCGCAACTTCTCCATTTGGGAGGGAGTGATATGGCACCACAATGGGCACGCGTACGTGAGTGTGGGTCTGATAATTTGTTTGTAGATGAGCAGTTTGACTTTGTGAGAGAGACTATTAGGTTTCCACATGACCCTTCTACAGAGATTAAGCTGAATTGTGGCTTTATGAAGGGAATTTTTAATGTGGGAGGAAAAAGAAAAGTTATTAGAAACAGTTATTCCCAGATATTTTAGGGTTTTTGAGTGTTTTATCAGAGTGTTGTTTAGTTTAATTTTACTTTTGTTGTGGTAGCGCATAGTGTTGTTTGTACAGTGCTCGTTTTTTGCCCTTGAACACTATGAGCTGCGTTTTATTTGGGTTGAGCTGAATTTTCCATTTATTAATGTATCTTGATAGGTTAGGGAGAAAGTTGTTAATGCGGTTTCTTGCAGCCTTAACAAATTTGCTGCTAGAGTAAATTAATGTATCATCAGCATAATTCAGCATTACAACATTAGGAGATACGGGTTGAGGAATATATGAGGTATATAGCAGATATAAAATTGGCCCTAAAATAGAGCCTTGGGGAACACCCGCGGTTATGTTGTGGGTTTCTGAGACGGAAGAATTTATTCTCACAACGAATTTTCTGTCAGAAAGATAAGAGGCTAAGAGCTTTGTTGTGTGAGAGTTTAGATTAAATATGGAGTGCAGTTTGTACAGAAGCCCTGAGATCCAGACGCAATCAAACGCCTTAGAAATATCGAGAGATATGCACACGGTAGGGCTTTGGTTTTGGAGACCGGTTGTAACATCGTGTGTAAGTTTTAGTATAGCATGACATGCGGATTGTCGCTTACCGAATCCGAACTGAGAGTTAGGGATGAGAGCGTTGTCATTGGCAAATGAGAGAAGATTTTGATAGATCTTGCGTTCAAGTATCTTACTTAGTGTATTTAGTAGGGATATTGGACGATAATTACAAGGGTTATTACTACCTCCGGGCTTCTTAATAGGAATTACTACCGCAGTTTTCCAGTTCTCTGGGATGTGTGATGCATTAATCATATGATTAAGAAGAACGAGGATGGGAAGCAGATTCGGCGGACGTAGCTTTTTAAATAGGAGATGTGGGATTCCATCTAATCCAGTTAACTTTTTGTTATTTTCTGATTTTACGATCTCGGATAATTCGTCCCCAGTTAGAAAAGTTGTGGTGTCTAAGGGGTGTGAAACTATGTTTGTGTTGTTAAATTTACCGATGAAAGGAGTAAAAGATGGGAATAATCTGTGTAAGATGTATTCGTTTACGGTGTCCTCAAAGCCAGAAGTTGAGAGAGAATTAATTTGCTGATTAATCTTTGAGAAGTGTTCTGCGAGGCAATTTGCTATGTCCATATCGGATTGGGCAATATTATTGCTGATTGGGTTGATGAGATGATCAATTCGGGGTTTCTATTTACTTTTGTGCTTAGCAACAAGTTGCCAGCTAGATAATCTTGTGCCTGGCTGTTGTTTGGTTTATGAAGAGCAGGGGAACCGGCTTGGCTAGCGGTTGTGCTCGACCCTGTAGTCAGTATAGCCACGAGCGAGCAAGAGGTACATACGTCTGTTGCGCAATGGATTATTATAACATTTTTAACAAATGAAGGCGTTAAACGCTTGGAAATCCTTTCTCGACTGAAGGCACAGGTTGGTGATGATACACTGTCTCAGAATCGTGTACATACGTATGCCAAAGAATTTAAAAGTGGGCGAGAAAGTATCCAAAACGAAAGTCATGATCGACGGCCAAGGACAAATCGCCCAGATAACAACATCCGTGCCGTTCTAGAGCTTATTGAGAGTGATCACCGTTTAACTGTTGGAGAAATCTCATCAGAAGTGGGTATCAGCTATGGAATTGTTCAATCCATTAGCACCGATGGTCTTGATTGACCGTAAATCAAAAACAGGTCAGGGATACATTGGAAGAAATGGGCTGGGAAACCCTCGAAACCTTGAAGGAATCACTTGGAGGAAAAATATTCAAAAGTAATGAAGAAGTAGAAGAACATGTGCGCAATTAGCTAACAACTCAGCCTAAATCTGTCTACGAATAAAGGATATTAAAGCTTCCAAATCGGTGGAAAAAGTGTGTAGATCACGCAGGAGATTATATTGAAAAATGTTAATAGTATAATTAGTATGTGCATTATTCAATAAATGTCTAGAAAAGAATTACCATATATATTTAAATCACCCTCGTATTTGTAAACCCTCTTTTGTCACCCCCATACATTAAAAGGCAGCTAAAAATGATATTGGTAGCTACCACCCCATCGGCACTCTGTCACACATTCCAAAACGGTTCGAAGGCATTCATTACAACGCGTTATGTTTCCGCTGCAAATCCATCATCTCACCCAACCACCATGGTTTCCTTACAGGTAGGTCGATCACCGCCAATCTAGATGTGTTCTCATCCCACACTAACCGTGCCTTAGAGATTGTCAGCGAAGTCGATGTAATCACAACCGATTTCAGCAAGGCCTTCGAAAAAATCTCCCACAATCTCATCCTCTTTAAGCTATCCTCCCTTGGTTTCGAACTCCTACTGATTAAGTGGATTTCTTCCAATCTTAACGATCGAACCTACTGTGTCAAATTTAGATCCAACCTCTCCAATCATTTTCTTCCCGTGTCAGGGGTTCCACAGAGCAGTCATCTTGGACCTCTGTTATTCATTCTTCATCTCTGTATACGCGGACGACACTAAACTCTTCAAGACGATCCGCTCTTCTCTCGACTCCTCACTTCTCCAAATGGATCTCGATAGCTTTTCAACATGGTGCCAAAACAACTGCCTCGAACTAAATATTGCCAAATGTCACTCAATCATCTTCGCCCCATTTTCGCAGCATCGAAAGTGCGTAACGTAGTTTTTTGCCTTCTGCCCTCCGACGATTGAATTGGCAAAATCCTCTTTCTACCCTCATATACAACCCGTCTTAACATAATTAATCTTAGCACACTTGAGGAGCGCATAATTCATACCGACATCATCTTCATCCACCGTCTCCTTTCAGATTCAATCAACTGTCTAAGCTTGCTCTCCTCCAACACATTTTACTCTAACCCCGGATACCTACGAAACCCTCGTCTCTTTTATTTGCCCGCCCATCACACTTCTTCTGGCTGTAATGAAGCCTTTTCGCGAATGCTGCGGTGGAGAAACTCTTACCCCATCTTCTTTGAGTTCAATCTCATCACTCCTGCTCTCAAACGTCGTCTCCTCTCTGACCCCGCCCGACCCCTCCCGACCCCTCCCGACCCCTCCCGACCCCTCCCGACCCCTCCCGAACCCACCCCGCTCACCGCCTACACTCTCAAAACCCGCGCTCATACTCACACTCTAGCCTCAGGCCTATCCTCGCCCTTCCCTGCCCTACCACTTAGCACTTAGACTATTGTCTATCCATCTTTGTTTAGTTCCCCATTCCCAGTTTTTAAGTTATGTAAAAATTATGCCCCCCCCCCCACCCCCCCCCCCCCCCCCCTTCCCGCCATAGGATTTTCAATATATCGGTGATATTTTTTATTTTCGCTCATCGATAGTATAGTGGTTAGTATACCCGCCTGTCACGCGGGAGACCGGGGTTCGATTCCCCGTCGGGGAGCCTCTGGCGCAAGACTAGTGACCTTGCCCGGAAAAAAACAAATCATTATGGAAAATTTAACAAGCTTCAGGACTCGCTAAATAAGGCCAAGAGGGGTTCCCGGTTGTAGTGTAGGAAGATTTAACGATCTATAAACTAACAGGGGTTGCGTTGCGGATTCACAGCTATATAACAATTCTCAATATCTTGATTGCAAATCTAGTACAACGCGATTTGCCAGCTGCGGACCAACGACCACTAGTCAATGACCAAAAAGGGTAGTCATTGTTTACGTTTGTGGGAGGACGCCTGATAGAGGACACCTGAAGGAAGACATCTTACTTTTTCATCAGGCTTCATCCGCTTCACAACGAGGAACAAGGATGATGGAACGAGGAATTAACTAATTAAAACACTGTGTTTCTATCTACTCAATCAATATTTATATGTAATTCCATAAAGTATTTGTGTCATTAAATCTCAGGCTAACATAATAAAAGAATCTCGTTTTGTTTTGCTTTGTAATCGGCAAAGAAAGTAAAATAAATCATCAGAACCCACTTCTTCGTAGAGCCATCCGCCTGGGACTAAATCGGATCTTTGGACACCTGCAGACCTTACAACGCCAGGTAAGCCTCTTTCCAATAACTTTGCTTATAAATTTGGATTCAACCGAAGTTTCTACCCTACGCGTAGTTTTTTTATCTCTATCAGATATGACTCTAAACTGAAACTTGATGCCCCAAAAATAAATGGGAAAGTCACTCTTTTATATATCGTGGTTCGACGCCGACTACCATGGAAATAAACGGAACCAAAACAGAGCTTGTCATTGGCAACGATTGCCTTGCACAATAGATCGGCACAGTATGTTTGTCATGCAACACACATTGTATCTCTAAGACAACAAATCTGGCCTTGGATGGCACGTAAACTGCATAAAGTAATTCGCCAAACAATTGAATTTGTTGTCACTTTGTGCACATTAATGATATCAAATTATTGTACGGTCTTTACGATCTACAAGAGAACTGACTTCTCACTTATACTTTTAGGCGCTTTTAACGCGTAATTCGTGCCTGAGGCAATTGAGTTGTATCTGTACATTATTTATTCGAATGCTAAACAAAAAAGAAGCCTTCATAACCTGTCTTGTTAATAGAAAGAAACCCCGAGCTAAAAACCACCATCAACAAGTTGTCCAATACGCAATTGAATTTTGTCATTTTCTCCTCCCTAAGCTGAATAAATCAACTTTTTCAACAGTTGGAAGGTGGCAAAAACACCGAGTTTAATTTCTGTGATCAAACCAAACGGCGGGATTTCAGAGAGATATGATCGTTAATATTGTTTCAACAATTTTTTCGATAGTTCACTAACACAATTTACTAGATGTTTTGTATCCGGCTGTAGGAATTCCAAATCACTACTCTTCCCACACCTTTAACTTTATAACTATAATTCATAACATTTCCAACAAACGAATCCTGCTTCAATGAATAGTTTCAGAAGGTTTTGTCAACGATTCACAAAATCATCACACATATTTAGAGGAAAATCTCGACGGGATTTTGCATAAGAGGACGATGCATTCCCGCTTCGATGATCACGCATGCTATTGTCTGTTCGATAGCGAAAGTTGGGAAACCAACATGTGTGGTTTTCTATACTACATGGAGAACCAACCCACTATTTCACCCCTATTTCGACTGCTAACAGCGTGTCAACTCAACTCCAATTCCCCCTACAAGCTATTCCACCAGAAAACCATGTTTTCCCAAAGGACGCATAGCTAAACTCATTATTCTATGCAGACAATGCATAATTGAGTTTAGCTACCTTTTTGCCATACGGCAACTCCATTCCTCTAACCCATGAGATTTCCACCGGAAATTGCAATTCATGTTGCTTAGTAACAACCAAGTCGAACCAAACGACGCGGTTGCATCATCGTGCAATGGCTTGGGTAATTACCGAATTCCTTAGCGTCACCTTGATTTCCCCCAGACACTCTATTCGCTGGGGATCAATGATCTCTTTTGGCAGGTGAATAGCACAAACCATTTTCCTCTCCTACCCATTTTTATCTTCCCGTAGTTCATTGCACTCTGAGATCACCACAGTCACTGCACTAGGTCAGTGGGTCATCCTCAGAGGCTGCATTGATACACGCACACCAAAGCCAGATCAACCCTGAGTTATTGTGCCTTCCTTTTGATTTCTTCATCTTTTCTATGCCCATCGACCGTCGAACGAATACACAAGTATTTATTCACCTCGATGAGCGGAGAGAATTGAAAAATGCACAGGAGAGCGCGATTGCCATTGACGTGCGCAATCAAAATTTCATCACACACACGACACACACGTGTTTGAAGTCGATAATCTTCGTCTCTTCGCGGGTAGCCTTGACAAGAGAGGAGTTCCTGTGACGACTCCTGGTGTTTGGTTTTTTTTTTTTTTTTTTTTATTTTATTTATTTATTTGACCAAAAATTAAGAGTTACAATAAGTAATACAGTTAACTTCTAATAGATTGGTTACATAATAAGTGTTTACATGTTATTTGGTAACATTTTCCAAACAGTTCTTTTTTACATGTGCTTAGGATTTAATGGGATTTAGATACCTTGGTAATTTTGTTTTTCCTGGAAAAGGTCAGAAGAAAAACCAGGAACTCTGTTTATTTCAACTTAGCCTACTTAAAATTACTTAACTGGGTTGGAGAGGTGTAGGGGAGAACTAGTTTGAGGGAAGGAGAGGGGAGGATTGCATGGTAGAGGGGTTATTGAAGGGGGGGGGGGGGGGGGGGTTAGGGCGGGTTTCTTCTGAGACGTCCTTTAAGGGCGGGAGTGGAGATGCTGCAAATGTGTGAGGAGCGGGCACGTACAATAGTCGGGGTTACGTACGTTACGGGGGTTTGTATAAAATGTTGAAGTGGAGAGCAAGCTTGGGCAATTGATTGAGCCAGACAGAAAGCGACGGACAAAGATGATGTCGGTATGGATTCTGCGGTCTTCAAGTGTGTTTAGATTGATTAGACGGAGCCGGCTTGTGTATGGTGGTAGAATCAGCGGATTTTCTCAGTATAGTCCGCGGAGGGCAAAGCGCAAGAAACGACGTTGAACACCCTCAATCCTGCGAATGCGAGACAGTTGATACGGGGACCAGACCTGACTAGCATGTTCGAGTAGTGGCCGGACAAAGGTTGTGTAGAGTGATCGGGTGACAAGGGGTTAAGGAATTCCTTCGACGAGTGTTTGACAAACCCAAGAGCGGCGTTGGCGTTGAGGATTATGTAATCTATATGTGCGATAAATTTGATCTCCTTGTCGCATAGGACGCCCAGATCGCGAATCAATTCAACCGCTGTTATCGGTTGGTTCAGTAAGAGATAGGAGCGTGGCTGAGTGGGGGCACGCTTCCGCGGGATGGTGATTGTGTGACATTTGGCGATATTCATTTCTAGGCAATTATTTTGGCACCAAGTCGAGAAGCTATCAAGATCCGATTAGAGAAGTGGGGAGTTCAGGGGAGAGCGGATTGTCTTGAAAATTTTGGAATCATCCGCGGAAAGCGAGATAAAGGAGTGATTAATGCAAGAGGCTATGTCGTTTATCATCATCACCATTATCGGCACTACACCCGGGACCGGTTTTGGACTTATTTAGCAAGCCCTGAGGCTTGTTAAATTTTCCATAATGATTTTTTTGTTTTTTCCGGTCGAGGTCATTAGTCTTGCGCCAGAGGCTCCCCGACGGGGAATCGAACCCAGGTCTCCCGCGTGACAGGTGGGTATACTAACCACGATACTATCGAGGAGCTTTATGGTTAGGATAAATAGGAGAGGGTCGAGATGACTGCCCTGGGGGACACCTGAGGTCGGGAAAAAGGATCAGAGAGGGTGTATCTAAATCGCACGCGGCAGGTTCGACAACTGTGATAGGATGAGACCCACTTAATCAGCAGGAGTTCGAAACCGAGGGAAGATACTTTGAAGAGAATGAGGTTATGGAAGATTTTGTCGAAGGCCTTGCTAAAGTCGGTAGCGACTACATCGACCTCATCGCCGTTTTCTAGGGCAAGGAGTGTGTGGGATGTGAATTCGACAAGGTTAGTAGTAATGGGCCTGCCGGAGAGGAAGTCGTGCTGGTTAGGAGAGATGATGGGTGCGCAGAGAAAACATAACGCCTCATTTAGAAGGCCTTCGAACAGTTTGGGAATGTGCGAAAGCTTGGCAATGGGACGATAATTGGATATATCGTTTTTTTTTTACCCTTTTTATGTATGGGGGTTATGTAAGAGGATTTCCAAAAGTCAGGGAATCGACCTTGTGCAAGGGAAAGATTGAGGATTTACGCGAGCGGGAGAGAGAAGAGGAGCATTTTTTAAGAGGATAGCAGGGAGTCCGTCTGGCCCGGGACTGAAATCGTCCAGTTGGGTGCCAGTTCGGCGTCGTGGTACACGACCTTGTAGGTATTTTTCACTAGAGGCGTCAGCACGGACTCAGGCTGCGCGAAAACACCACGGATTGTTCACAGGAGATTATCGACGTGTCCAAAGTAAAAGAAAACGCACTGAATTTATTTTAATGTTCCTTTTATTTCCACGAAAATCTTTACAATTAAAACAATATCGTGCCTTTATTTGTTCTGTAGGCTCGATTTTAATTTTCACTGTGCACTTGTTATTTACGGTGTGGTACACGACTTTATGAAAGAACTTCACATCCTTAATCGGCAATCATTATTTAAGTAAGTTTATTACTATAAGATATTAAATTCACTCCCACAGAACTTATGTTTACCGACCAGGACTCGACACGAAAATCGGACTCCCGTTAATTAGAATTCATGACGGACTGGTTAGACTCGACGTCTCTCCTCGACGGATGAAATTTGACTCCCCGCGGTTTGTTGGCGTCAACATCCAGTAACCGCGATGGAGATGGATTTCCATCGGTCTGGAAGTAGCCAATCCGATCTTTTCCCTGGTGATAACTAAAGAGCGATCGAACTGGAATCTCCAACCGACGCATTTCCCCTGTGGCCGTAGAGGCCTGGATGAAAATCCACTTATTGGAAGCCACGACCACGCAGCAGCGAAGGGTGCGCAAAGGAAGTTCAGATACTTCGGCTGATCAATACAAGATCGAATACCGAGGCTGGCTGACTATGCCATCATAAATCATAGGGAATAGGGTTTCCTTTTCTGTTGATAACATGTAACCAACTTCGCTGCAATGATGGAGACTACGATGCTTGGGTGCACATTTATTTAAGTGTTCATTAACACAACAGAATGCTGCCGTGCAGGCGAAGATAATTTCACCTGTGTGAAGAGGTTCGATGGCTCTACTCTTCCGTTCTAATATCTATTCCCGGCTGGCGCTCGGATCTGTGGTTTACAATTGCCCAGAAAGGAAAGAAGAGGGATGCGAGGTTAAACGGCGAAGATGCTCCAAAAAATGATACCGGGAAAGCCAACAAAAAAAAAGGCCGTGCCCAGGCGCTATAATAATATCCAAACCCGGGAAAAAATATATGCGCATGTATTGAAGTTCATTAAGGCCAAGTCCGAACTAAATGCACTCGGAAATGTCGTGAATAAAGTTCGAAAGACAGGAAAAGGGAAATAAAACGCCGACCAGAGGCCATCACTGAGACACTGAAAACAAAAGTACAAAAAGTATTACAGAAAAATGCCAGTGTGAAAACAGTGTCACCGGATTGTTTTTTCATTTTAGCTTAATTATCTTATATTATAACTTACTGGTCCTACGCAGGCGCCCTAAGCTAAACATAATATGACTATCGTGGAACTTGTCTTTAGGCGATAGGACTTTATTTGTGGCTTTAGTTATGATTATTTATCTAACAAAGAAAAATTCGAAAAACATTGTGCCAACTTTTTTTTCTGTTTTTACTTAAAATTTAACTTAACTCTATTTTCTTTTTTTTTAAATCTTATTTTATTTACTTAAAAGAACTTAACTTAAATCTTATACCACCCCAATTCTGGACAAGCTAAGTCTGTGTAAGCTGGCTGATAATGCAGTGAGTCTACCGACATTGGTAATCAAGTCTTTATTTGCCATTCAACCACCAGAACTGTTGGAGCGTTTAATATTATCGTCCCAGTTTCTTTGGGAGTTGCCCTACTGAAGAGCAAGAGCTCTTCTTCGGGGCGCGTGCCTTCCCGGTCGTAGCACAATCGCCCGTCTACGGATGATCTACTTACATGATAGATCAGCGGAATTCCAGATCTATCCCGTATAAGCCCACTCATGCCCAAATTAAGGAACGCCGCTGGTGGAACAAAGCCGTTGCGACGCACGCTCTCAAAGTATAGAGTATTTGGATAATAAGCACCGAAAATTGGCTCATTGGACGAGCTTATTGCTCTCGTAATTTGTCGTCTGATTAATTTGATCATAAAATTATCCACTCTATTTATGTAGGCTTCATTAGATAAAGTCTCATTTGAATAGTACTTTTTATAGTCCGATTCCGGTGTTCGATATAATCTAAGACAACTTCTGAGACACCTCCTTTCGAACACCCACATTTTTTCCAACAAATTTGGACCTATGTTAAACCATACTGGACAACCATATATGCTCAGTGGCCTGATTAGCGTCATGTAGCATATGACTTTTACCCTGATGTCAAGTTGACCACTGTGAAATAGCCTCCTTGTCATAGCAAACGTTTTTCTAGCTTTGGAAAAATCAGGCTCTATATGTCTGTTGAAATATAAATATTGATCTAGCCAGATGCCAAGGTATTTAACTACACTCTTGGTTTCCAGTTTACCTCCATGCGGTCCCACGATAACTAACTTTCGCCAGTTTTTCTTTGTGACGTTGGCTTTATATAATGGGGTTTTAATAGGATGGCTTCACATTTCTGGAAGTTGATGTTAAGTTTCCAGTCGTCGCAATAGCGCTGCACTTTCTTGAAGTCTTGGTACTATTTAACTATTTATGATCTCAACATTCAGAGCTGTTCTGTAAATTATGAGATCGTCTGCGTACGCAATAGGCTGTGGGGGTGCATCTAATAAGTCGCTAATGTAAATGTTAAAAAGGATCGGAGAAAGTACCGCTCCCTGTTGCAAGCCATTCTTGATATTATACGTTTTATTAGCGGTCACATTACCACTTCTGACCACAACCTCCTGTCCTTTAACGTATCGTAAAGTACATATAGTAAACGCTTATGTATGCCATGTCTGACCAGTTTGTAATATAACCCTTTGATGCAGACTGTATCAAAGGCTTTTTCCAAGTCGATCAGACAAGCACACCTGTGCATTGGTTCCCACATTTCTTTCATTGTATGTTGTAGACCAGTTTAGCGGCATGTGTGTTTTCATCACAATTATTGCCGTCTATCTGTTTTACCAGAGCTTTGTTAATGATCTTCTCAAATATTTAACTGATGCTTGGGAGTAAACTTATCGAACGCATGTTCATTGGGTTTGTACAGTCTTTGCCCTTTTTTGTGATGGGCTGAATGATAGCCGTTTCCCAACGCGCGGGAAAGAATGCGTTATTCAACGCGTTGTTAAACTGTGTTTATGTCTATTGCCATTATGGGCAGGTTCTTAAGTACGATGTTAGGTACTCCATCTATTCCCACTGACTTTTTGCTTCTCAATGCGTCGAACATACCCTGGATTCCTTCCTTCGTAATTAAATGGCTATTAGCCCTGCCGTTTGCTAAAGTATTGTCACTGAATTCGGTAAAACCCGGATTCTCCGATTGCCAAAGTGAAATTTCATTTCGAAGGTGCAGGTGATTCAGTAGAGCTCTCTCCTCTAAGTAGTGATTTCGGTGAGTGCTTTCATTCACCTTGTACATTTCCTGAAAGACAGCTCCCACAGCGTTCACCCTTTCCAAAAGATCTTCGATCACGAAGAGCTCACTATTGAGGATCGCGTTCTCTGTATCTATGCCAGTGTTGATTAGCATCTGCTTGTTGACATCAGTACGTGGATTTTAGAGACACTGAAACTCGTTTTGATTATTTCTCCTGAATAGTTTATTTATTTGTGGGAACATATTCGGGTTATTAGTTTTTATAGCTCGAATTCAGTTGTTACATATTTGTTGCTAGTCCATTTAGCTATAAGTAATTGTTGGAGGTTTTTTAATCGGGATTTCAGTGATACTATCTCCGGGTCTTGTCTGTATTAGGGTCGGCTGTTATGGAATATGTATTGTAGCGAGCTTAGGGTTCGCTGGATTAATTATTTTGAATAAATAAGAGCCGTTAAATCGATTTTGAATTAATATAACACTTTATTAGTCCGTTAACCACAACCGTTACTTTTACCGTACACAACGATTTCTTGACTTATCGCTTCCGTACTTATCGCGTATTTTACTTCTTACTTATCGCTTGCTTCTCACTCGAGACTTATTACTTTCTACTTGTCCCCATGAGACGTATTTATACCAGTTCCCCACATTCTGATTCGGTATTTCGTTTCCGTTCGTTCCATAATCTTGAATGTTCTATTATCCATAGTCTCCAGTTTTCCAGTACTTTGTTTTGGACTTTCCCGAATATTCCAGTACTGACTGTCATATGCGTCACAGTATGATGGCGTGCTCAGGGTCAATGTGTCGGAATGAGTTAGAATCATTGGTACGCCGATCGCATTGGCGATAGTGGCCGTAGTTAAACATCTAGATGACGTGGAGAATATTTGCTCCCTAGCAATCCAGAGCATTAAATGCTGGCTAGATATGGCCGGACTGAAACTAGCTGGACATAAAACGGGGGCAGTTTTAATAAGCACCCGCAAGAAAGTTTAACACCTTGTTTTGGAAATACAAGGACAAATAATCAGATCCAGTCCCTATATTAAATACCTTGGTGTTATACTCGACAACAGGTTGACCTTCAAAGAACACCTGAGGAAAACGAGTGAAAAAAACGGCAAGAGTATGCAAAGTTTTGACGAGGCTGCTACCCAATGTTAGAGGCCCCCGGCCCCACATAAGAAACCAGATTTATTACTACGCAGGGGATTCATTCAGTTACAGTCACCCCCATTATAATGTATGCAGCTTACATATGGGCAGGCGCCGCACAGTATAGGGTGTGCCATACATTTTTGCAAATGGCAACACTTGATTTCTTAAAAACCGTTAGAGGGGGGGGGGGGGGGGGGCGCAAGTGGCAGAGAATTGTGTGTTACTTCATGCAATTTTAGTCACGATGGCGCGCTTCGCGGGACAACTGCGTGCTTTTTGTGTAAAACAAGTTTACAAAAACAACGATTCCTACGTTACTGTACCACGCCTATTTAGAATTGAATGCGGATTACGCCGTGTAAGTGAGTGTCCAAGTGTTCATTTATACAAAGCTTGGGTCCAGAAGTTCGAGCAAACAGGATCGACGACGAATGTTAAACAAATAGGGCGGCCAAGTTCAATAAGAAGCGATGAGAACATTCGGGAGGTTGAAATTTCCATAAGGAACGATCCATGTGTCAGCGAGCTTTCCAAAGTTAGCGTAGTCGATTGCAGGAGTGCCAACGACGGGACGGGGCACATCTCGACGATGTCATTTAAAAAAAATAAATTTCAATAAACGTTAAAGAAATGATCAACAAGATAACATTTGTAGTTTTATTTCTATTCATGTTTCAAATGTGCAAAAATGTATGGCCGACCCTTTATAAGTCGTACATGAGGGGAATGAAAGAATGAACTCATTACTGGCATCAGTAAGACTATGCTGCGCATTCCGAATGGTATCCGAAGATGCCAAAAATGTTTTGGCGGGAAGGACAACACTTGACATGGCTGCTAAAGAAAACGCTGCATTGCATGAGTTCTCACAGGAGATTTCCAGGCGATTGCGGTCACAATTAGACCTCTCGACCGTAAAAGAGTGGCGACGAAGGTAGGATTCTTCCACAGAAGGAAGATGGGCCCACGCCGTGATACCTGATGTAGAAACATGAGTGAAAAGAAAACATGGCAAGCTGAACTATCACTTGACTCAACTAATATCAGGACATGGATACTTACTCCAATACTTGCATAAGTATAAGCATGTCAACATCCCTCACTGGTTGTACTGCGAGGACAAAGCGGAAAATGCGGAACGCCTGTGGAGGTTCTTTGTAGCTTACCTGAAGAACCCCCATAGCTACAACCCAACCACCATACTTTCCCGCTAATGCAATTGCATTAGCACCTGTAAATGCTTCACGCATCAAGGTTATCTATCGCATAACCTGAAAGCTCCTGGAAGAGAATTCTTACCGTCATGCACCAATTCGCATTCAAAATTCCCTGCAAGAATTCTGTCCATCTTATCGGATCATGAATCCAAAACCCAGGCAAATCCCAATCTTACCATATGCATTTTCCCTAGATGAATTCCTGTAAAGTTTCACATATAATGTAACCATCAAAACCAGGGATAACGATCATTGCGTCGCCTATTCCCAGCCTCACCATGTGTACAATAAATTTCCTTACATACACATTGGCTGGCGACCTTTGTCCAAGGGACAAAAGCAGATACGCGCATCTTGCGCCTAAAGGCATAAACCAAATTCTATAGCATAAGCAAACGAAAATAGGAATTGTGTACTTACCCTTGGCAGCGAATCCATAAACACCAATTCTCAGTGAATATGCTAAAACCAATTAGCACCATGTCCACGATGCATTGCGGTCTATCAATACAGCTGCAATGCACATCATAGACAATGATCTACACGATCTCTTTGTCTTTCAATATTTCTGGATCCGCTTCTCGTGACCTCGCAGCATGAGCAAACAGAAGTCCATTAGTACCCAATGAGGTACCGCTTGTTTACTTAGCCGAACTCACATCTCTTTGATGCCCATTATCCCTTTTGATTTTTCAGCTTCGTTCTCATGGCCTTGTCCCATGAAAGAACCAATGTTCACACATACATGAATACCATCATGATCTCCTCTATGAGATCCGGTTACCTACCCCAAAGAGACACTTCACGTTTCTCTTGTAATAGGAAACACACCCTAAATGAAGAGAGCCCCTACCGCCAGTCGAATTTCCATTCCTAGCGAATTGACATCGCTGAATCGTTTTGCATCATCCGACCGAGCCGGTCGGCCCGTCTTCCGCTCCCCGGTGAGCACGGGGACGCGAATATACCCCGTCGACTCGAGTAAGCGCACAATGAAGTTAAAAGTTATTTTTCTGGTGCCTCCCGTACAATGTTATACATTAAGTGCAGTAAGATTTGTCATCATAATTAAATACCGAAAAGCTCGTTGTGAACAAAAGAACCTCTGGTGTAATTCGAATATGTTTTCTGTAACCAAACTAAATATCGAAAAATTTATTGAAATAAAAGGAACCTTTTACAATAGACTATCCAGTGCTTTTCGTTTACTTTCGCTACGGTATCCAGGGTGCGTTTTTCCTTTTTCTTGGTGAACAGTTTTATTTTACGGTGGACCCTTTAGAACTTGTAGGAACGAGGTAGAACCCCGTGTCGTACGCCGGCACCACGACTTCGTACCCCCACACACCTACCCACAGAGTGTGTGATATTCGAGACCGGACGAACGATTTTGGAGAGACAGATGAAGCTAATAACCTTGCCCGTAAATATAAATTATTATGGAAAATTTAACAAGCCTCAAGATTTACTAAATAACGCCAAGACCGGATCCGATGATGATGATGATGATGAGACGTATAGTTACTCCGACAGGCGTAATAGAATACATGTTAAGTTGCAAACAAGCATGGTCTGTAACAAATGATATTCTATGTGACATGATGCAGCAGTCGCGACTTGACATAACAGGTAAGCTCCGTCCCGCCAACACCCCCAACACCCCCAACAGCACCAACACCGTCAAGTTCCAATCCATAATGTTTTCTGGTAAGTGTATTTACTCGTCCCCCCGCCCCGATTTCCTTTATAACCAACCCCTGATTATTGTCCGAACTATGTGACACCTTGAGATCCTTTGCGACAGAGAGCTTAACTTCCTCTCACACATCGACGAGATGATCATGCCAATTTAGACTTCGGGTTCGAAAAAACGCTGGTATAGGGTTTCTCCAACCCCTACGTAACTCGATTCCTGTACCTTACCTTCGCCCGACCTCTGCTAGAATATGCTAGTCAATTATGGCCCCATTTATCATAAGCCATATCCGCAGAATTGAAAGTATTCAACGACGCTTCCTACGGCTCGCTCTCTATCGTCTAGGAGGGGAAAACCCTTTAATCCTGTCCCGTACATTAATTGCCTCAAATTAACCAACCTCAGAATCCTTGAGGAGAGTAGAATCCTGGCAGACATTCTGTTCATCCCTCTCTGGCTCAGTAGAGTGCACCTACCACCTTAACTTAATTCCTCTGAATACAAACCCTCGTAATATGCATAATCCCCGCTTTTCTATATTCCTCATCGCCGCATCTCTTATAGCTTCAACGAGCCCCTTTCGCGGATGCTGAGAAATGTCAACTCCAACTCCACCTTGTTCTACTTCGAGCTCTCTACCCATACTCTCAAACGCCGCTCTCTAAACCATTCTCACCGCCAATCTTAAGCGGTGCTTCCAATACTTTCCACTCCAACCTGCCCGCAATTCTCACCACTTTACAGCACCGGCTGTAAACTCCTAACTAGGTTTAAGAAAACAGTTCTTATTGATAATTGTAACATCTAAACTCCTCCCGTGTTAGATTTATTCTCTATTTAGTTCTGTAATTATTTTTGTTTATTTTATGGGTAAAATTAAATTATAGTATTGATACAGTAGACAGAATGAAGGCAGATCCTCTATTAAAAGTTTTAAGAGGTGATAACTCAAAACGCATATGGCAAAAAATTCTAGAAATTAATTTTCGCACTGGTATTTAGGTACAAATAATATATTGTTTACACAGTTGCTGCCCGCTATACGCATAGCAACATGCTTCGATACGAACTGATTCACCAAGTCGGCTTATTAATACATCAGTATTAAAAGATTATCATCTCTAATTATTCAAATATAAATATATATATTTTTCCTCCTCAGACAACAGACATTTTTTTTACAAATATTTGTAGCCTTTAATACAAAAAGGGGCAAAACCGAAACTTCCGGTAACCTAACAAATTTGTAGAGATCCATTTCTTAATAGACCCGACAATCGACAGAATTTCAACGTCATCTTGAATTAGATGAACAATCCGTCTTTCATACGTCTCTACTAGATACGACCTCGTAATTTTGAAGGCACGTTGTTCTTGTTAGGAAATGTTTATCACGATTACCGACGCCGGATTGATGCCGACACCACAATCAACAGACGGTGTCCAATTTGCATGTCATCACTCATTGCGCCATACCACCCATCCCATCTTCGTCTGCTCCATCAACCCATACACGACATAACCAAACGATGGTCGTCAGAACTAAAGACCAAAGACAAAATAAGACGATTTTCTGCAACTCGCCCTTTTTATAACTCTGACTCTTCAATAGAAAAGATCACGGGATGCCGTCTTGCCTGCCGTGACTAACAGGCCCAGCACACAGAGTGGAAGTTGCCTCTCGTGACGTTTGAGGAGCCAAACTTTAATAAACACTCCTAGCCATAGGAAAAGAACAACTTCTTCATTTGAGGGACAAGTCACGGTGAATCATGGAGTGGATGCAAGATATCCGGCTTGGGAGCCAAGTGGACCACCCTCGTGGTATGATAAATTTGTGTATTGAAGATGGGAGAGGGTGCCCCAAAATCGTTCGTCATTACCGTGGTGAGTGATTAAATTGGTTGATTATTTTCATTTTTCTCAGAAATAAAAACGCATGGGTAAAAAAGTTGACTAGTAGGTTTTTCTTCATCTATTGCAGGCGTTGTTTCCACAAACTACCATCTTGCTCTGTATAATGAATGCAAGATGTATCGTGAAAAATCTAAACATTTTCTTATTAATTTAAAACATTATTCTTAATTTTGAGGTTGTTTTTTCGAATACGTTAATAAATTTCATACTCTAATCTCATAGTATTTAAAAATATAGTTTTATAGTTATGAGATATCATCAAAACACCGGATTTAGAACGTTCATATGTTATCAACATTTATGTACCAATGTTTTTATAGATATACCGGGCTTTTTTGGTGTCACAGTCGGATGCATACATACACTTTTACACTCGCTTAAACCTCCACCCCCAATATCTACCCACTGGAGCACTTGAAATCACTTCAATTTGATTCCCCTGTGTTGGCTAATTTTGAAGTGATCAATACATCAAGTTATTCTAGGATAAATCTGTGAAAATGAATAAACAGGAAATAATATCATAGAATCCTTATATTATATATATATATATATATATATATATATATATATATATATATATATATATATATATATATATATATATATATATATATATATATATATATATATACATAGATGTTTCGTTTAAAATCAAGTGAGTGGTTATTTATCATAGTCTGAATTATAACAAACATATACAGTTGGCCTCTTCGATAGTATAGTGGTTAGTATACCCGCCTGCCACGCGGGAGACCGGGGTTCGATTCCCCGTCGGGCAGCCTCTGGGGCAAGACTAATGACCTTGCCCAGAAAAAACAAACCATTATGGAAAATTTAACAAGCCTCAGGACTTACTAAATAAGGCCAAGACCGGTTCCCGGTTGTAATGCCGATGATGATGATGATGATACAGTTGTGGCGAACTAATTCGGAACGATACTAGAAATTTTGTTTAGAATAATTTTTTATTAAAATTCTTTGCTATAAACAGTTTGTAAAATGTTTTTTATATATGTATTTTAGTATATTGATTAAAATATAAATAATATTTACTAAAATATAACAAAAAAACATAAAATTAAATTCAAAATGTTTTATAAAACAAAATTAGCTGGCGATATAATTAAGAACGATTTGTTTCTTTTTGTATAATATCGTTTCAAACGTAAATATTTGTTGGTTAATAATAAGTAGTAAAAATAAATAAGTTCTTACTTTGTTTTAAGACACTTGAACGAGATATGGGAAAGAAAAAAAGCTGTACAAAAAACATGAGAGAAGCGAAAATAAATCTTCGAAATAATGAAAGGTTGTCGTATAAAGACATTTCAAAAAAGCTTAATTGCTCTAAAACAATGATATTTAATGCTATAAAATACGTAGAAAAACATAAAGCCACAGAACTCGTAGCAAGACGGAGAAGATCTCGTAAAACGACTGAAGCCCAGGATAGGCGAACAATTAGCTGCAAAAAAAATCAAAAAACATTTCTAGTATCATTCTTAATTAGTTCGCCACAACTATATATATATATATATATATATATATATATATATATATATATATATATATATATATATATATACATATATATAGTTATATATACAGAGATATATATTGTATATATATATATCATCATCATCATCGGCACTACAACCGGAAACCGGTCTTGGCCTTATTTAGTAAGTCCTGAGGCTTGTTAAATTTTCCATAATGATTTATTTTTTCTGGGCAAGGTCATTAGTCTTGCGCCAGAGGCTCCCCGACGGGGAATCGAACCCCGGTATCCCGGGTGACAGGCGGGTATACTAACCACTATACTATCGAGGAGCCCGTATATATTGTAGCGAGCTTAGGGTTCGCTGGATTAATTATTTTTAATAAATAAGAGCCGTTAAATTGATTTTGAATTAATGTAACACTTTATTAGTCCGCTAATAACAACCGTTACTTTTACCGTACACTTAACGATTTCTTGACTTATCGCTTCCGTAGTTATCGCGTCTTTTACTGCTTACTTCTTACTTATCTTCCCGATCTGCGTGCGACGTATTTCTACCGTTTTTCCTCCTTCTGATTCGGAGTTTCGTTTCCGTCCCTTTGCATAGCCTCAAATTTTCTATTGTTCATGGTCCCCAGTTTTCCATTACTTTCTAGAATATTCTAGTACTTTGTTTCGGACTTTCTCATATATCATATGCGCCACACTACCCTCCGCCTAGATTAGTTCGTCCCGGACTAAGTTCACTGGTCTGCTCAGTTAACAGAAAGTCGCCAGTCGGTCACGATGTACCACTTTCATCTTGGCGCTCGTTCTTCACTGAATCCTATAGACAACGTCGTTAATTCTTGTGAGAATCTTATATGGTCCTTCCCAATGTTGCTGTAACTTCGGAGACCTCCCCTTTTGCCGATGAGGGTTATAAAGCCACACGTTATCGCCTGCATTAAATCCGGATGCGTTGGCTCGAACGTCGTACCTTGTTTTCATCCTGTCACTGGATACCTTGATTTGCTTTCGAACCAAATGATGAATCTCATCGAGGCGATTTCTCCATTCGGCTACGTAGTCTTCGGTCTTATCTATGGCGTCTGGAGGTATTCCGAATCGGAGATCGGCTGGTAATCGAATCTCCCGTCCAAATATAATTCTTGCTGGAGAATGGCCCGCCGTATCGTGATTAGCCGATCTATAGGTTTGTACATATTTGTCCCAATCTCTTTGGTGATCACTAACGACCTTCGATAAATACTCTTTCATTGTTCGGTTGAACCTTTCGACCATTCCGTCTGACTGGGGATGTAAGGGTGTGGTCCTGGTTTTCCTTACGCCCAGTGCCACACAGATGCCTTGAAATATCTGTTTAGGCCTTGATCGGAATGAAGCTCATAGGGAACTCCATATCTGCTGATCCAATTATTGATAAGCTGCTCAATAACGGATGTTGCTTCTTGATTTGGAATTGGAAGGACTTCCACCCACTTGCTGAGGTAATTCATGATGACCAACATGTATTTGTTGTTGTCGTTGGTTTTTGGGAATGGTTCTGAGATATCAATCGCAATTCGCTCGAAAGGGGCACCCACGTTGTACTGCTTCATAGCGCTCCTTGGTTTTGCTGTTGTTCCTTTGGTCGCAGTGCAAGTTGTGCACTTCCTACACCAAGACTCGACGTCATCTCCCATGTGAAGCCAGTAGACGCGAGATCGTAATTTTGAAAGTGTTTTATTAACTCCCAGATGTCCACCGGAGGCCCCGTCGTGCATTTCTGTTAGTACACCCTTAACTTTTGATGGTGGGACTAAAATCTGCATTCGATGAGAATTTCCGTCCGCGGCTTCCCATTTACGCTTAAGAATTCCATCTTCGACCAGCAAGGAATTCCATTGTGCCCAATATGCCTTAAATGTTCCACTCTTGTCGGAAATATTGTTCCAAGTTGGCCGCTCGTTCTTTTCTTTATATTCCAGAATTAGCGACATATCTTCATCCTGAAGTTGAGCTGCGCGTATAGCATCACTCGTCCACCCATCTAGTACTTCTACTTGTACATTTCGCAGGTCGTACGACCCTTCTTTCTCTTCCGCTCTATGACAATGTTTACAATCTGGCTTACATGGTCTTCTTGATAGAGCATCAGCGTTATTATGTACCTTCCCTTGACGGTGGGAAATTTGGAAATCGTACGTTTGAAGTCGTTCGATCCATCGAGCTATTTGTCCTTCCGTATTCTTAAAATTTAGCAACCATTTCAGGGCGGCATGATCCGTCCGAAGGTGGAATCGACGTCCGTAGAGGTATTTATGGAAATTCTTAACGGCTTCTACGACAGCCAGCAGTTCCCTTCTTGTTGTGCAGTAATTTCTCTCTGGCTTAGATAGAACTCGACTATAATATGCGACTACTCTCTCTTCACCATCGATTTCCTGTGACAACACTGCTCCAATTCCTGTGTTACTTCCATCAGTATCCAATATAAACGGGCGATCCGATCTTGGGAATGCCAATGTTGGAGTGTTACATAACTCGGCCTTCAATGTGTTGAATGCTGCCTCACACTTGTCTGTCCAATTGAATTTTTTGTCTTTACCCGTTAGTTCGTGTAGGGCTTTAGCCACGTTAGCGAAACCTTTAACAAACCGTCGGTAATATGTGGCTAGTCCCATAAAGCTTCTTAACTGTTGCTTATCTTCTGGAGTAGGCCACTCTTGGACAGCTGCTATCTTATCAGGATCCGTTTGAACTCCTGCAGATGAAACGATGTGTCCCAGGAATTTTACTCTCCTTTGGAAGAGTTCACATTTCTTCGAATTGAGCTTTAAGTTGGCCTGTCTTAGTCGTTCGAAGACGGAGCGCAGATTATTGACGTGTTCTGGTAAATTCCTTCCGACAACGATTATATCGTCCAAGTACACAAGACACGTCTTCCATGTAAGTCCCCGTAGAACACTTTCCATTAATCGTTCACGTTGCTGGAGCATTACACAATCCAAAAGGCATCACGTTGAATTGATAAAGTCCGTTTCCGGTAGTAAACGCTGTCTTCTCCTTGTCCTCCTCCTTCACTTCCACTTGCCAGTAACCGCTTTTTAGGTCCAATCTTGAAAACCACTGAGCTCCAGAAAGGGTATCTAGTGTGTCGTCGATTCGAGGAAGTGGGTAACTGTCTTTCTTCGTAACGTCGTTTAACCGGCGGTAGCCGACACAAAATCTAGTTGTCCCATCCTTCTTCTTGACGAGCACTACCGGCGAAGCCCATGGGCTTGATGATTTTTCGATGACTCCTTGCTCTTCCATCTCTCGAATCATGTTGCCTACTTCTGATTTGTTGGCCAACGGTAGTCGACGAAGTGGCTGCCTCATAGGTCTTGACTCACCCGTGTCAATGCGATATTTAACTATACCGGTGCGTCCGAATTTATCATTTCCTGTCACAAAAATATCAGAAAAATCGTTCAGGAGTGATTTAACGCTTGCCTTTTCTCTATCTGTTAATCCGATTTTCTGGGACATCAACCTATTAACCACAGAGGATGCACCAGAGGGCTGTTGAATTGAATGGTCCTCTCCCGTTGTCTGAATTGAGCTTATCATTGACACAGGTGCACATTCAGCGATTACCTCTCCTTTTCTTATTGCGATCGGCTCCTTGGACGCATTTAGTACTCTGACGGGTACGATGTGCTTCTTCGCATCGATAAGGGCTTTCCCAACAAAGATGTTCCCCCTACGTTGATTTTGTACAGCCTCGGTGATGTAAAATCGATTGTCACCGGGATCACTTTCGAGACTGGTCCAAATTACCGAGTCTGAACGAGCTGGGATCTCATCCTCCTCACGCACATAACATTTCAGCCTTCGCAATTGTTCGTCCTGCAGTGTAATAGCAACCTCCAAGTTACCGATTCGCAGTGTTCTTTGCCCGATATCTAGAACAACTTGGTGCTCCTTCATGAAATCCATTCCAAAAATGCATTCGCCCGTAATATCAGCAACCAAAAATTGATGGGAGATGGAAATATTGCCCAGCACTATTATGCCCTCGACTTCTCCGTAGACTGTAGAACAATCTTTTGTGGCAGTCTTCAAAGTGTATCTTCTATTTTTATTAAGGGCTATTTTGCCGACGACATCCGGCCGAATTATGGATCTCGTTGCTCCAGTGTCGATTGTCACTGTTGTTGTCCTTGCATTAACAATCGTAGTTATAACCAAACTTTGGTTATCCCGTTGGAGTTGTGATACAGTTACGATGCTGGGGCTACACATTCCACCAGGCGACTTTCGCCCCGTAAAGTCTGCCCTTACAAGTTTCCCGGGCCATTGGAATCAGGTTGGTCCGTTGATAGTCTCCTCTTATGATTAGCGCATGAACAACAATTCTCATTTGATGTTTCACTCATTCATCAACGTTTCTTACAGTCAACAGAGATATGACCGACTTCGCCGCATGTCTAACACTTGAATACCAAGTCTCGGGGTTCTTCGTTGTACATGCCCGATTCTTTGGCAGGAACATTCCTAGACGGACATTTCTCGGACTCTATATGTACTCCTGGTAGCCAGTTTAGCAGATTCATAAGCCAATGCGAACGCCAGTATTTCATTAGTCGTCTTCTTTCCTCCCAAACGAACGGCTTGTTGCAAGTCCCGATCTTGGAGTGCGTTTATAAATGCATCCATTGCTACCTCGTTTAGAAAGTCCTTAGTCATATTTGAATAAGACAAGTTTGCCAATCGCTCAATGTCTGCCTGCAGCTGTTGAAGATTTTCTCCAGGTTTCTGCGTTCTGCTCCGCAGTTCCATGCGGTGCTGCATGTGGTTGTCTCCATACCTAGCTTCAAGGCCGTCTCTTACCGCTTGGAAATCTGTTTGCTTCTCTGCTGGTATGGTTTGTAGCAATTCTGCAGCCGCCCCGCGGAGTGACAAGATTAGTTGACGTTTCCTCATCCGACCACTTATTATAATTGTCCGCGGCGTCAAACTAACGTATAAATACGGAGTCTCGAAAGTGGCCCCGTTCCATCGAAGGTTGCCAGTTGCATCCTTGTAACTTTGTAGTCATGTTGATTTCTAGGCGATGTCTTATTTCTCTCAACACACTAAGTCTCTTCTCGATTCGCGTTATTTCAACGGTGACTTTCTTAAATTCAGCTTCGTTTTTTAGATCCAGACTTTGTACTTCGTTTCGAATTTTTGACTGAATTTCTTCCTCAAAGTGTTGAAAATTACATTTCATCCATTGCGTTTGGGCATCCAGTTTCGCATTCAGATCTGCAGCTTGTGCGTCGAATTTTGAATTTTGGGCGCCCGTTTTTGTCATCATCATCCTGAACATCTCCGAAATGTCCAACTGTGGCGAACTCTTCTCCGTTACACTGGCACCATCTTGACTCGCTGTTTCTTCTCCATCCGGACAGCCTGGCCCAATCGTAAAAACATATGTGTCGACATCAATACCGTCTTCCTCCATTGCTGCTTGCAGACGCTGTCGAAGAATTTGCTTTTGTCCTCTGCTATCCAGATTCCGGTCCTGAAGTTCCTTCTTCAACTCGGGAACGCGAAGATCCTCCAAATGTCGATCTTTCTTGACTTATCGCTTCCGTACTTATTGCATCTTTTACTGCTTACTTCTTACTTATCTTCCCGATCTGCGTGGGACGTATTATATTTTCCTCCTTCTGATTCGGTGTTTCGTTTCTGTCTGTTCCATAGCCTCGAATTTTCTATTGTTCATAGTCTCCAGTTTTCCAGTACTTTCTAGAATATTCTAGTACTTTGTTTCGGACTTTCTAGAATATTCTAGTACTGATTGTCATATGCGTCACTATATATATATATATATATATATATATATATATATATATATATATATATATATTAATATATATATATATATATATATATATATATATATTAATATATATATATATATATATATATATATATATATATATATACATGAGTGGACTGAAAGGTTCCCGACCGAAACCCCAAGATAGCAGCGCTCATAAATAAAAGCTAGTGAATGTAGTTGCGCATCTTTTGACAGTTACTCACCAAAATTTCACCCATTTTAGAGACGTCGTTTATATTTGACAGTCGTTTGAGTGACTCAATTTAAGTGTTTTTGTGAAAATGGACAAATTGAGTATCGAGCTGTCATTACATTTTTGTTGAAAGGCCATACGCCTACGCAAATAAAGGGTGAGTTGGACTGTATGTATGGGGACTCTACAGCACCATTTACCACCGTGAAATTTTGGACAGCTGAATTTAAACGTGGCCATGAGAGCTTGGGAGACGATCAACGTTCGGGACGTCAAAAAACTACAACAACTGGAGATAACATCGCTAAAGTTCACCAAATGGTGCTACACGACCGCCGAATTCAAGTGAGAGACATACCAGAGGCTATGAAAATGTCAAAGAAAAGTATTTGTCACATATTAAATCATGATTTAGACATGAGAAAGCTGTCCGCGCTTTGGGTGCCGCGTTTGCTCACGTTAGACAAAAAACGTGTTCGAATGAACATTCCCAACGCTCTGTTGGCGCATTTAGTCGCAGTAAATCCGAGTTTTGGCGCCAATTAATTACTGTTGATGAAACATCATGTTGGATACACCATTATACGCCCGAAACAAAAACAGTGGACTGCAAAGGGGGAATCAGGTCAGAAAAACCAAAAACTGTGACTTTGGCTGGGAAAGTGATGGCGACTGTTTTTTGGGATAGTCGTGGAGTTATTTTAATCGATTATCTCCAAAAAGGAAAAACCATCACAGGAGCATACTACGCATCATTACTTGACCAACTGAATGCAGAAATTGTGAAAAAACGGGCACATTTGCAGAAACAAAAACCCGGTTTCACCAAGACAACACGCCGTCTCACACCTCAGCGGTTACCATGGCGAAAATTCACGAATTACGGTTTGAACCGCTTGACCATCCGTCTTACTCACCAGATCTAGCGCAAGCGACTTCTTTTTGTTCCCTAATCTAAAAATCGCACTCGGAAGACGGAGATTTTCGTCAAATGAGGAGGCAATCACCTTCGTGAACAGTTATTTTGCAGAAAAAAACGCCGAATAGGATTTGGACGGGTTAGAGGGATGGGAGCATCGCTGGGAGAAGTGTGTAGAGTTACAAGGAGACTATGTAGAAAAATAAAAATAGATTTTAAGAAAAAATGTCTTGTATCTTTGTTAGGTAGGAAACTTTTCAGACCACCCTCGTATATATATATATATGTATATATATATATATATATATATATATATATATATATATATATTTGTTATAATTCACACTATGATAAATAACCACACACTTGATTTTAAACGAAACACACCAGGTTTTAGTTTATTATAAACTTTTTATCCAATTATTTCTTTCGCCTTGCTAATGAGGCATATATTTTTGGGACACACGTATAATATTTTTCGAGTTATATAATTATCTTGGAGATAATAATTGTTGAAAAACGTAAGTCAGCACTCTCAGTTAAAAACATATATCACAATCCCGCAACTCACAGGTACCACTGCATTTTTTTTTTCACTTTGACCGTCTCGGTGAATCCCTAACAACCTACATCTCATATTTTTCGATCGTACGATCGGAAGAAAACTCTCTCCTTCGATGGTGCTGATCGAAGGATATATCCTTGATTTGCACTATTCCTTTGTTTCGAAACACACAATCGATGTATTTCTATCACACAACAGATGCGTGTCTCGCAGTACATTTTTCTTTTGTTTACCTTGAAAAATATTTACGATCGGCGAGACCTCATTATCTGGATATGCACAATATAATTTTAGAACCTTGTATTTACACAAGTGTTTCTTTATGGTCTAGCAATGTATCGTTGCCATATAATTGATCGGTGTGGTTGGGGTAGTACATTTTGCAATGCTTTTGTGCCGCCATAGAGATTTTCCAGATGTGGTATGTGTATTCTCTGATCCGCCTGCATATGCATTTGAATTTTCGTGCACTTTTACAGCTAGCCATTAATCTATTGGATTAGTTGATTAAGGTAAATCAACATGTGGGGGTTCATATGGAGATGAATCCGATTAAAGGTGGAGGATGGCTCCAAACGAGTAAGTATAAGGTAGTGTAAGAATTTCAGCGTAACAAATAGCCTAACCTTCTCCATTTCCCTTTCTCGGAATGCACTTCTGAGAATTACCCAAGCCTCTAATTGAAGACACGTAGTCGTCAAAGTGCATACACGCGGCCAGTAGCTTGATGCTTCATTGCTTCGCTTCTTACTCGTATCATCGTATGTTCAAATCACCATCTGCACTATCCCCGCTTAACGCAACAATCCGACGTGAACTGTGTACACATATTGAAAATAAAACACGCTTGCCTTAGTTTAAATGGAAACAAACTTTATTATTATTCCATTAAAATGAAACACTTTACATTTATTGGGACACACACAATTTACCGGTGTACCGGTATTACAGTAAAAAAAAATGTTTTTAAAAGTAAAAAACATTTTATTCGAACTATTGGCCATTGCTTTCTACACTTTTCGACCACCTTCCTGGCAATTTGTGGATACCACGCCAATAAAACCGGTTGTCTTTTGAGGCAAAACATTCGGAGACACAATTTTCGACTTCTTCGTAAGAATTGAATAAATGGTGTTAGAGAAGATCATTTCTGGCACTATTTTCTAGCATTTGGCGATGGTCCTCTCGGTGACATATTTAACAGCGTTTCCAAAAGGAATGTTGCGACAGTGCGACTCTTTTTTCTTGGGAATCTCGGTCGAGGTTGGCAATCTTTCAGCTTCATCGGCTTTCCACCCAAACCATTCCGTAACACTCACATCCCAGCAACCCCCGTGACTGTCACTATACCGACTGCATCAAGTCTAGGCCCGCAGGCCACTCCATTTACTCAGGCGTTGTGGGTTCCAACTTTCGCTGCACTCCCTCAAAAAGACCACCACCACAAAGAGTGAGGACAGGGCTGTCGATCCAGTCCACCCAATAAATGCACCGATCTGTTCACAGGAAGTACATTACAGGTATGTGGCGTTTGTAATAGATACACACACAATACACAAGCAAATAATGAAGAACACCGAACGAAAATCGAATAAGTAAATGCATCAGAGCCGTATATCATAGCGATAACATAACAAATCCACATCAGTCGAATGTACTTGAGTTTAGAAATCGAATTCGTATACACGGCGGTGGGCTGATGGGTTGCGCTTTGGTTCAATTTTTAGTGATTCTAACTGTCATAGCGTCAGTTCGAATCACACGTTCTTCACTATCATCCCAAACCCTATAGGTACCCCATTCCTGCGAATACACAATTGAATGTTTCGTCTAACCCCAGCGGATGGCCATTGGACACAATGCCTTCCGCAACCCAAAGTCAGTTCGCGCAGGACTTGCTTCACAGGCAATACCCGCCGATGAATGAGGCGAGTCAGGCTGTTAGGGGCTTGTTTGGTAGGTCATTTGACACTACCCAGACCTTAAACGGACAACCCCAGTATGCTCTGTGGGGCTGCACGCAGCACTCCCGGAATGTTGCAGGTACAGGAGCTTCATTCACACAACAAGGTGGCGATGACCAGTTCCACCACAGCCCACCCGTCATAGAGATTTTCGAGATGTGGTATCTGCATTATATAATCCGCCTGCATATGCACTTGAATTTGGATGCACTTGTACAAGTACTCACTAATCTGTTGGAAAAGCTGGTTAAGGTAAATCAACATATAGGGGTTCATATGGAGATGAATCCGATTAATAGTGGAGGGTGGCTCCAAAAACGTAACTACTAGCGAATGTAAGATTTTGTGTGTAACATGTTCATACCCATCTGAAAGAGTTCTATGGTGTGCACTAAGAATAAATATCATTCACGGGAAAAACATGATTTAGAAATTACGGGAACGATGCCAGTAAAATATACAAAAGTGTCCTTGGTGTTGTTGACCACGAATAGACACCTGTGGAATTATCAATTACTCAGGGTTGTGATTCATAGATCCCAAAGTATTAAATAACCCATTGTCCTGTGATAGATCACATGTAAATATTCACCCAAAAATCAAGATTAAACTGAGAAACGTCACATATATACTGCTACTCTCTTCAAGGACGTTTACATAGCATCTTTGGATAGTATACCCAGATTAGAATAGGTACTGAAAAAAAGGTAAAGGGCCGAAAAATATTAAACGACATAAACTGACACTTTTCCAAGAGTCGACACTATAAACCAATGACCGAAACGGTTACATCTTTACTATGCACAGTGAGAGTTATGAGTCTGTGAGCGGGAATTGGAAATTCATTTCAAAAAACGATACAACGGTCTGGTTTTAATAGTATTATAATGTTAGAAGATACCTAGAATATAAAAAATCTCAGTGACAATAGTACTTAGTGTCGCGCTGATAGTAAGGTTTGATAGTTTCCTCATATGGTCACCACCGAAACTAACAAAAAAAGCTACACATTTTTCGTATATATCAATTTATTCATCCTTACACTCTACCGATCACAATTTAGCATATAAAATCAACAAGAGACTTCTTCTTAGGATGCCGGGCATTTCCGCTTAGGGGCCCTAGTTCAAAAAACGCGACCAAACATATCATGATTGCAGGGCTATCTGCATTTACCGGCATCCATTCGAAAGCGGATGTCCAGGTGCCATAGTGTAACTTTTATCACGTCTGCTATACCCGCAAGTCGCCAATTCGATCCTGGATGGAACTATAGCGTTTGCGACGATAGTGAAGAATGTGTAATTAGAACTGACGGTATGACGGTTGAAATCACTAAAGGTTGAACCAATGCTCAACACATCAGACCACTGCCGCGTGTACGAATGCGATCGTTATTCTCAAGTACACTCCACTGATGTGGAATTATTATATTTTTGATTTGGTATACGGCTCTGATGATTTGATTTTTCGATTTGTGTTTTGGTGTTGTTGTTCTTCACCATTCGTTGTGTGCGTATCTGCTAAAGACGTCACAGGACCACAAGAACCAACTGCACATGCAGCTTTCATATATAGCGAAGGATATTTAGAAAATGCGGAACACATCCTCTCCGAATACAATAATTCCGGAAGGAGTGCATTACACTAGCAGAACAAATCAATACTGCAGCAGAAGCGACCAACACAAAAGTGCTAATGTTAAGAGTTATGAGAACGAACTGTGGGGGTGAAGATTTGGGTGCTGACGTACATCACAGGTCGCTATCACCCACCAGCAAATTACGACGGAAGAGATCGTTCAACAAAGAAAGGAGAGGGTAATTAAAACACACTGTTTTTTTATTTTGTCTGTTAACGTCTTCTTTATTTAAACCAACTCTCGTAACTACGTTTTTGGGGGTTTTGTTCTGCTTATTGTCTTCGGGCGTTAAGGGTTTTAGTACAGGGAATTTAAGATTGAATAGTTGGATATCACTTGGTCCACATAGGTCTCTGTCGTTTTGTATACATACGTTTATATTTGTCTCCCTAGATTTTCGACACTCGGATTCCGGACAAAACGCACCACATCATCACAGCTTTATTGTTCCTTCAGATATTTTTGGGCACAATTTAATAGGCGACTTAATGAATTACTAAATTACTTGGTGGCCAAGATACCCAACACGACTAATTTTCAGCAGCAAGCACGCGCGCCGTAGAGTTCGAATCACGACTCCGTTGCTTGTACGCCGTTTAGCGATTTGTTAGCGACTGACTAATTACTAGCGAGGAAAAGTTCGTCGCGTCGTGGCAGTGGAGTCATAGCTAAAATAAACTCACTGCTATTTACTAGGAACTTTGGAAAGGGTTACTATGCCTATATAGGGAATTTAGTTCCGGAGAATCATCGCCTTATAAGCTGAGTTGGATTCGTTGGTTGTGTGTACCGGGAAATTGGTTTCGGTGGCATAGCCAACTATGATCAAGGGTCTTGATCGTTGCAATGGTCGTTTCGTGGAAAGGCGCATCATGCTGTTGGCTTGCCAGTAAGGGGGAATTGGTGTGGTTCTACATGGTTTAGGTGGAATGGGAAGCGAAATGGTTTTCGGGGGAAATTGGGATTGCTTGGTTGCCAGCGAGGGATATAATTTAGATGGGATGTTAGCCGGGGCGGTTTTGGGAAAAATGTGTACGGCTCGATATAGCTGATGGAGATGGTGAGTATTCGGTTGTAAATTTGAATATGCGTTTATTACAGGATATGATTTTCGGGGGAAATTAGGATTGTTTGGTCGCAGACAAGGAGTACTCGTATAATTTAGATAGAGAATTAACCGAAGCAATTTTGGGAAAATGTATGCGGTTCGGTGTAGTTGATGTGAGTGTTGCGTTTATTACAGCTTGGGAAATGGGTTTGAGGGGGGGGGGGGGGGGGGGGTAAGAAGTACTGCTTCTGTATGCGCACTGTTTCACTTTCTTCCCCACTGCACTTACCGGTTGTTCCGTAGTAAATTGTTCCTCCGGGGAGAATAAGTTGAATAAAAACGCACTGGATTGTTGCCTCGATCTATTCCGTTTTTTTCATTGTTCTGTTTTTCTTAACTTTAACTTAGCACTTATAATTAATTCTTTTAAAATTGAATTATATACACCATATACATTTTCCTTTTTTTCTTTTTTTTTTTTTAACTGAAGGTAGTTCTTTTATATTTATTATTTTATAGGTGAACCGTCAAAACAGGCCTCGGGAAGTAAAGAACTTTACGTGTGCACCAACTCTATCGAACGACTGCTTGGGCTTTTTGTTCCGTGAACTAAACGAACTATCTCATCCGCAGATACAACCAGGTTCAGATACAAATAGCGACTGACTGAATTAAATGTACGCGACGCGGGATAATTTTGATATTGCGCGGTTTGACTGTCACCGGTGGTGGATGTGTAACGCCTGGGGTGAATTAGGGTTGAAATTCATATTTCTTTCTACACACAGGACAACCAAAAGAGACCACGCCTCTGCTCTCTCAACCTCACGCCCGTCAAAGTATGAGTAACTTTTGTTAATAGGGTAATTGACGGACATGAAGAATGAGAGAACAGAAAACATGATATGCTGTGATCTCGGGGTAGCTTGGTTGTGTGTGTTGGTATCGGATGCAGCTACTGACACGACCTACTGACCCAGTGGTACGGCTATGGTGTAGTTAGAGCGCATTGAACCGTGGAAAGAAATACGAATGAGAGGGAACCCTAGCGGATGTTACTCCCCTGCAAAGAGAGATCATTAATCCCAAGCGAATGGGTGATCTGAGGGAAAGTCGATAGGACGTCGCTGATGTTTGGGAAATAATTCGCGTGAGAACCAGACTCTAAGACGCTGAAATTACCCCAGCGATTTTGCTATGATACAACAGCGTCGTTCTTTTAGACTTGTTGTTGCTAACCGACATTGTGAGATTTCCGATGGGAAACTCATGGTTAGCAAGAATGGAGTTACCGTATGGCATTTATGTAGCTAAACTCAATTATGCATTATCTGCAAAGGATGATGAGTTTAGCTATACGTCCGTTTGAAATGTTTTACAAGGGAATACATATAAAGGAAATTGGTAAGTATGACGCGCTGAAAGCGGTCGAAATTATGTGGAAATGTTGGTTGGAATTGTGGGTTGTTTCTCATGGAGAATAGAGAAACCTCCCACAGGTTCTTGGTAGGTTGGGGATGTATGCAATTGCAGGTTTGGGGAAGGATGATGTTGCATATTGGGATGTGTTTTTGCATGTTTGGAAATGGGTTACAGCTTGGGTTAGGGTGATGCGCTGTTACCGGTCAAAATTGGTTGGCATTGTGGGTTGGTTCTCCATGTGGTATAGAGAACCCCTACAGAATCACCTCAATGTAATATAATTATAAAATAGAATAATAAATAAACTGTAAATACGAATTATGAAATAGAATAATAGATAAACTGCAAAATATGACAATAATAATAAGTGATGTCTTATATCGTTTTCGTTACTGGCGCAGCGGTTTGTTATCTTTCGTTAATGTTAATCTTAAACAAAGAACGGAAATTTATCCAAATTCTTACCCCTGGGGTCGCCCCCTATCCAAAAATTATTCCAGCCCAAACCTGGCACCACTAAATACTTACCAATCTACACTACATCAACAAATGGAAATTCAGATTATGAAAATATTAGTTATGGAGGGGAAGAGATTCAAACCACAGATGGAAATTCATTAGAACATGACTCAACAACGTCATGCAGAAGCTTCATAGACGGCAAGAATAGCAAGAATGCTAGCGATGAAATACTAGACTCTTGCAGATGAAATATTTGACTCATGTGTTGCAAAATGGGGGTTAGTTTAATCCATGGGCACTCTCGGAGAAACGAGAGTGGAGTAAATCGGATATATAAACAAACTCAGGGCTTTTGGAAATTGCCATCTCCATGTCCCGAAACCTGTTGCACCCGACGATTTCTGTGCTAGGTACTAATCTTTATAGAGTAATTTCCTGGTGCGGTGATCTGGTGTGAGCGTGGAATTTGCTGTGTCTGTCCGGCGGTCATGGTGGCATGCACTTACTGAGTGTCGAGTAATTGAACTTATATGTTTTATTGAATCCTTATTCACAATTGATTAATTTTCAAGAAACTGATGTCGAAACTAAAAAAATCCACACACATTGGAAAGGAGATGAAAATCATGACCAGATTCTTCTATATACAAATTCCACTGTTTATTTTATTTTGCGAGCTTAGAGCTGTCGAAGCACCATAGATGAAAAGCGTTTACACGTACAGCAGTAAACAGCAAATGTGAATATTCAATTAGGTGAGTTGTAGTTCATGTGATGAATAAATTATGGTATGATGGTAGGTCAATAAGTCCTTAGAAAGGCCTATGATGGTGCTCATAACATCGCTAATTGTCTGTTTTTAGTAAGCATCATTCCGCATTAGGTGTCTGTCAATATTCAGTTTGTTTTATGTTTCAATTTTGAGAACTTTTGGAGTGCATGCGTCGCAACCCAGATGAGTTTCTGTGCAGATTAGTAACTGTACATGAAAACTGGATATACCACTACATTCCCAAGACGAAAGAACAGTCAAAACAGTGGATTGTTAAAGTCGAACGGGCTCCAAAGAAGGCAAAGACGGTGAAATCAGCTGGAAAGGTTGCGGCTACCGTGTTTAGGAATGCACGTGGTACTATCTTCATTGACTATTTGGAAAAGGGACAGTCGTTAACTGGACAGTATTATGCGTCATCGGGTATAGTGGTTAGTATAACCGCCGGTCACGTGGGAGACCGGGGTTCGATTCACCGTCGGGGAGCCTCTGGCGCAAGACTAATGACCTTGCCCGAAAAAAAAAAACAAATCATTATGGGAAATTTAACAAGCCTCAGGACTTGCTAAATAACGCCAAGACTGGTTCTCGGTTGTAGTGCCGATGATGATGATGATTATGCGTCATTATTCGAACCGGGCAGCTGGTCATTCCGGACTCCGTTTCGTCAGTTAAATGAGAAAATAGAAGAAAATCGCCCTTTTTTTCTAAATACTTATTGACCTGCGCTCGTACATGCCGTCCACCTCAGAGAATTATCCTTTGGCGGTTCCGCCAAACCCCACAGCCCACTTATCTGAAGAACCCCCATATCTTCGACCCAACCTTATAAGTTTCGCTAATGCAATCGCATTAGCACCTTAAATGCTTTACGTACCAAATAGATCAAATTTATATAACCTAAAAGTACCTGTAAAAGAATTTTTACCTTTCATGCATTTCTTCGCATACAAATTTCCTACAAGAATTCTTTCCATTATACAGGAGCATAAAACAAAACCTATTTGGTACCTTCGGTTGCCAGGCAAATTCCATCCTTCCCACACCTGCACCGCAATCTCCCCGCAGCAAAAACATTTCCTTCCCAAGGATAATTAATGCTCTCAATGCATTACCTGGAAATGTCTGCAAAGAATTTTTCCAACAAGGGCATTCATACATGTATCAATGCATGCCTGCATAAGCGACCCAAAAACCGAGTTTCCAATTAGTGTAGATATTCACACTATAGTTCGATCCTGGCGTCGCCATAGATGCCATGCATAATAGACACAGATGGTATACACAACCGTCATTGTGTATCCATCTAAATTACTTTCCGAAGACTTGCAACTATTGATTCAGCTGCAAGCACTTCTCTCGGAAATACTTCTTTGTTTGAATCTTCAAACACTTACCAACGGTGCACTTAACCGCCGAATTGGATTCAATAGCATAAACATATGCAAACAAAAGAACCCGATTCTCCCAGGCGGCAGAGAGATGATATACAATCTCTATTGTATAAATTATCGCAATCCCTTTTAGCATCTAATGAGTGGCTGCTATTTACTCATCTGACCCTCATTACCGAACGATGCCTTAGGTCGTTTCCCCATTGTTCTATATATTCCTGGATCTGTTTACCATTGACCTTGTCACATAAGCAAACACAAACCCAATTAGCATTCAATGAGATTCGGCTTGTTTGCTTAGTCGAACTCACATCTCATGGATGCACATTATGGCCTTTCTTTGTTTTAGATTCGTTCCCATGGCTTTGATCCATAAAAGAACCAATGTACACACATACATGTGTACCGTGACGATTTTCTCTATGAGATATATATATATATATATATATATATATATATATATATATCCAAAGAGAGACTTTACGTTGGAATAGGAAAAAGCTCCCCTTAATTAAGAGAGCCAGTTTCTCTGGCCGAATTTCTTGTGATAGCGAATGAATCCCCGTGACGTGCGAGGATGCATAATCCAAAGTCGAGTGTTTTTTATTCCCCGATGTGTGTGCCATAAATAATAACAAAGACCTTAAGTCAGCAATACGTGTACGTTTAAAGTTTAAGTGGTTTTCCAGACTTTCTGTAACTAATATTAAAAATAAAAAAAGAACGTTTTTTACAAATTCAAACAAGTGTTTAATTGTCCATGCTGTGGTTCCTGGGTGTTTTCTTCATTGTTGTTCCCTTGGTGCTAGTGTTTTTGTATTCAGCGGTGTTTGTGATGGGGTTGAGAAGTGAATCAGCGTCGTACGCTGGCGCACAATACTTCCTCCCCACAATCTACGACATAATCATTGGCATTTTAAGGCCCCCGCCGTGCTGCATTTCGTGAAGAGATTTGTTGTCTGACTGCTGGATATCCTCTTCTAGTGGCAGAGGACATACCTTAGCGATTGAACGTTACAATCAGTGGAGATAATCCCTTGACCAAGCCTTCCCAAAGTGATGATATATATACTGCATCAGCTGCGATTGTTTCAAATAGCTTTGTATAACTAAGATGCGGTTCTCGAACCGTCCTTAAAGGCTACCCAATCAGAAAGTGGACCGGGGTTAATACTTCGAATTCTGAATGCTGGTTTCGCAAAGCCATGAGGGGTCAACAGTTCAACACTGGCTGAATTTCTGATAAAAGAGTGCTCAATTCCGCGTACTGCAGTGCTCGATCTGCCAATATTAGCCGTAGATTCTGTTTTGTAGATTTGACGGCCGCCTCCAAACTGTGGCGATCCTGGAGGTATGAAATGCTGCGAAGTTCCCATTTGAGCTAACTCACTACCGATGATGTTATTTTCTCGGCCAAAACGTTGCAAACATACCCAGAGCTGTCTTCATGCTCCTACAAAGTTCGTCCCACGATCAGTAAATAGGTCGCTGCGGATCTTTTGCCTTGAGGTAAATGTCTTGTAGGCAGCTATGAAAGCATCTGTGGAAAGATCTGATGCCGGTTCAACGTGTATCACGCGAATGACAAGACACACGAACACATGTGTATTCTTTCGTAAACATAATTCGTCAACCAATATTTTAGCGAATTGAGATAGGCCCTGCATAGTCAACACCAGACTTGCTGAAGGACGTTCGAAGTTTTCAATTTTTTCTTTGTCTTTCAAATAATCATAAGTACTGCCACAAAGTTCTGTCGCCGAAAGGCAAATTATACAATTGTTATGTAATGTTTAGCTTAGAGCGTCTGCGAAGAACCAGTAAGTTATAATATAAGATAATTAAGCTAGAATTTAAGCATATTTTGTCTAGATGTAGTTTAGAAACTTAGAAGATAAAAAGAAACTAAACTAAAAAATGTTTTAAAAATGAAAAACTGGATGAAGGACGACCCTGCTGAACCCTAGCAGCCGGAATGTTACTCATGAGCTGCGTTGTGCTGTTTGCCATCTGTCGGTAGCAGATGACACATCGATGAATGTGTTTCCGGTCTCCGTTACGGACACCGAGTACCCAGAACTTCTGCCGAGTGTAGCTTAGCGTTGACTAAATGCTCCCATAAAAGTTTATCACATGCGCATGAGCCATGATAAGTCTAAAAAGAGGGCTAATTTTGGATAAAACAAACCGATGCTTTTTTCCAAATGGAATATATGCTTCGTGCAGGCGGCCACCCACTCGTAGCAAGCCGTCATCATCAAGCTAAACCGAAAGTTTAAGAAAAGGACTTCGAACGTTGATCAGTGGACGCTTCTGCAGGGATGATTTCTCTCCAAAAAAGTTGTACTGTTGATCTTATTTGATACATGATAATTCGACTTATCACAGTTGTCCTCGTTCTAGGATTCCGAAATTCCGCTTCGACTTAAATTGCTTACAATTGCAGATGAAACGTCAACAGCATGCAATGACACGAAAAAGCTTTCTAAATGAAGAAAATTTGCTAAATATTCACCCACGTTCTATTGGTATTGTGGCGGACGAAGTGATTGAGTGTGAGGGCCGTGAAGGACCCTCAATATATTGATCTGGCCACGCGGATGATTGCTGACGTAGCGAAAATGGTTCGGTCCACCATAGAGAGTACGACGCCAACTTACTCGGATAGCGATACCTTGAAGCACAGTCAGCACTGTTATTCTTGGAAGGTACGTAAAGCCAATGTGAGATGTCGATCGCATCCTGGACCTGTGGCGGTTCCGCCAAGCCTCACGGTTCGCTTTCCTAAAAAACCCCCATAACTTTCACCGTCTGCATAAGCTTTCGCTAATGCAATAGCATTAGCATCTTAAATGCTTCGCGCATTAAAGAGAACAAAGTTGTAATAAAAAAAGCCCCTGGAAAAGAGAATTCTTACCTGCATGCATAACTTCGCATTTAAAATCTCCTATAAGAGTTCTCTCCAAGCTTATCATAAATTCCCTGAAGGAAAATTCATCGGTTCATATATAATACAACCGCACAATCAGGAAATCTTACCCTCGAGTTGGCTTATCCCAGCTTCATCATGTGTATCACAAATCACCATACAAACACATTGGCTGGCGACCACACCCAAGGGACCAAAACAAATATACGCATCTCTTGGCACCCATTAAATCCTACAGCATAAGCAAATGCAAATAGGAATTCAATACTTACCCTTACCAGTGATGCCATTGTAGCGATTCTAACAGATACACACACAATTCACAAGCAAAAATAGTGAAGAACACCGAACGAAAAATCGAATAAGAAAAATACATCAGAACCGTATACCAAGCGATAACACAAAAATAATTGACATCAGTGGAGTATAGTCGAGTTTGGAAATCAAATTCTAAACACGGTCAGTAGCCTGATGTGTAACGCTTAGATAAAATTTTTTTCGTGATTCGAGCTGTCATAGCGTCAGTTCGAATCACACGATCTTCTTCACTATTATTTCAAAGCGCTATACCATAAACACCATTCCCCGGTAATCTAGCCAAAACCCATTAACACCGCTTCTTCGATGCGTCGCGTCTATTTATTTAGGCGCGACGCACATCTCAAACAAAGATCCAATTAGCATCCGACGAGTTCCGGTTTTGTTTACTTTACCGGACTCGCATCCCATGAATGCACATTTTCCCTTTCTTTGTTTGGATTCTTTCTCATGGCTTTGATCCATAAAAGTACACACATACATGATCTTCTGTATAAGATCTGTTTGTTTACTCCAAAGAGAGACTTTACGTCTCTCTTGGAACAGGAAATGCATCCTTAATTTAAGAGAGCCAGTTTCTCTGACTGAATTTCTTTCGACAACGATTGAATATCCTTGAGTCGTTTTCCATCTGCTGACCACGCTGGTCACATGCCGCTCCCGCTGTCCTTAGCGCTGCGGACACGCGATAATACCCGGAGTCGTGAGAAGTATTTTGGACTTGTCGGTTTCCAATTGTTTGGCGAGTTTGTGCCGCAGTTCGTTTGAGATAGTGAAAAAGAATTTATAAGTGAGAAAAGTAACTTTATTTTAAAACAATGAACTTTAAATTGCTGTTGATCGGTGCACTCTTTGCACTTGTCGCCATCGTCGTTGCTGATGTCTCCACAAATGTAATCCAATTAAAGAACCTCATTACAATAAAAAAACATGAATTAAATAATCAATAAACCAGTGTTTTAATTTGCAGTGTTGCTGTTCGTGAGTGTTTTCCTCAGTGGCTTGGTGATCGTGCTTTCGAACAGTTTTGCTTCTCACCGTGTGGTGTCCAACGAACAGATAATTATGACAGAAGACGAGGTAGAACTCTCGCTCATGCTGGCGTCGCGATCTCGTACCCACAGACCTCTGCCACCCGAGTCGGGACGAAAGTCTTC
Source organism: Microdon myrmicae (assembly GCA_963931805.1). Taxonomy (NCBI): domain Eukaryota; kingdom Metazoa; phylum Arthropoda; class Insecta; order Diptera; family Syrphidae; genus Microdon; species Microdon myrmicae. The sequence continues at coordinate 27,431,365 of OZ007497.1, read as the reverse complement.
CAGCTTGTTGGTTCCCACGGATCCATGCTAAAATCACAGTACAGTCCGTCCTAGAAAATGTTACCATATTCTTCAATAGTCAATCCTCCTAATCTCTTTGATAAGTCGGGATAACAGCAACGCACCGCATAATTCGGGGAGTCTCATGCTAGCTGTCTTAAGTGGAGCAACCTTTGTTTTATCCATTACTAGACTTACTTGGATGCTCTCGATGTCGTAAGTCGCTCTGGTATACACAGTAACACTGTAGACGATTGTGGATGCATCACAAAACCCAGACAGTTCACATGAAAGTTGACTCAAACGCGTTCGTACCCAGAGATACATTTTTATTGTTTGTGCCATCCAAATACCCTCCCGACATTCTAGCCCCTCCATTTGAAGTTTTGATGGCAACGCATCATCCCATCGCCATGCTGATAACCATAGCTTCTGCCGAAAGATTTTTCCCTGTATTATACTTAGTGCAAACCATCCTAATGGATCGAACAGCTTGGCGATATCGCATAACACGTGACGTTTGATAATAACTTCTGACAATCCTGAGAAACTAATATTATGATACAATAGCTCCCATAAGGACAATGGGACACAATGGGATACTTAACCATCATCGTCATCGTCGGCACTACAACCGGGATCGGGTCTTGGCCTGTGGCGGTTCCACCAAACCCCACGGCCAACTTACCTGAAAAACCCCCATAACTTCATCGCAATCTGCATAAGTTTTTGCTAATACAATCGCATTAAGCACCTGTAAATGCTTCACACATCAAATAGATCAGATTTACAATCTAAAATCCCTGTTAAAGAATCCTTACCTTTCATGCATCTCTTCGCATACAAATTCCCTGTAAGAACTCTTTCCTAACTTATCGGGATTCCCAAAACCATTTCGGCACCTCCGATGCCAGGCAAATCCCCCTAGACGAATTCCTGAAAACAAAATGATTTGGTTTACATACAATGTAACCATCATAACAGCGATCATCAACATTGCGTCGCCTATTTCCCGTCCTCACCAAGTGTATAATACATCACCACACATACTCATTAGCTGGCGCGCTACGCCCAGGGGACCAAAACAAATATACGCATCTCGCATCTTAAGGCATGAATTAAATCCTACAGCACAGGCAAATGCCAATAGGAATTGATTACCTAACCTTACCAACGATGCCATAAACACCATTTCCCGGTAATCAAGCTAAAACCAATTAGCGCATTTCCACATTGCACTGTCGCATTTATTTAGCTGCAATGCACATCTTAGACAAAGACCTAAGCGTTCCCCTTGTCTTCTCATATTTTGGGATCTGCTTCTCATCAGCAGCGGCATGAGAAAACAAAAACCATTAGCATCCAAGGAGATTCGGTTTGTTTGCTTTACCGAACTCACATCTCATGGATACACCCTATGCCCTTTTCGTCGCTTCAGGTTCGTTCTCACGGTTTGTCCCATGAAAGAACCCATGTACACACATGCATGTGTACTACCAACGATCTTCACGGTCCCTTTGTCCTTACCGCCTGTCTGCTTCGTTTATCCATCGCCTTCGCGCGTGTGTTGAATATTATGATCCTCATGATCACCCATGCACACATACAACCATGATCTCCATTACGAGATCTGGTTTTCTGTTCCACAAAGAGTCTTTACGTGTCTCCTGTGGTAGGTAAAACGTATCCTTAGTGGAGAGGAACACTTTGCACGAGCCGTTTACCGCTGAGTCCAATTACATACGCCGACCACCACGGTCGTGCGGCTCCCGCTCCTCGTCGCGCGCCGAGGACGCGTATATACACCGGAGTTGTGAAAATTGAGCCAGATTAAGTTGATAACCTAAATAGTTAATTAAAAGTAATTTCTCTAGTAACCGCGGTCCAAATACAATAGTGTAAAATGTGAAAAGAAACAAGCAATTAAAATAATAAAAAACGGTGATCACCAATAGACAGTGCGTTTTTTTTTTAATTCCTCCTGTGCTGCAGTTTCCGGGATGGTATCGTCCACCCTTCCGCGTTTGATGAACAGTCTGCTGCGGTAGAACTTACGTTTTATTATGGTGGAGGAAGGTGAACCGAGTGCCCATGCCTGGCACAATACACTTCCCCCCCACAGGCCTTATTTAACAAATGTCTCCACTGATCCCGATTTCAAGCCGATGTAATCCGGTTTGGCACTCCCTGGCTGACAAGGTCTGCCACGCTGTCTCCTTCCATACATCCTACCACAAAGGACTTTCCGGGCAGGCTCCTCTTCGCTCATTCGAGCTAGGTGTCCCGCCCACCGGAGTCTACTGAGCTTGATATTTAATGGTACCATACAACTCTGCGAGTTGAAACTGAACAAATCCATTATTTTTAGCGCATACATATTTCATTTGCTTTTTATAACAAACAGGCTCAATTTCCATACGCAAATAGTTTCTCTTTTGTTCTAAATACACGACACGTATCTGTTAAAAATTTGTGTATTTGAATATCTCAAATCCCTGGCATTATGGAAAAAATTGTCTAAAAAAACAACAAACTAAATACACTGCAAATGAAATAAACAAAATTATAACTAATAATTCACAACACTACTTGGGCTTAGCTATGACACTAGGGGGGAACGATGAGCAGTACCATCCTGGTATGGACCTTATAATTTCGACCTAACTTTTGGTGTATGATCAATTTTGCTGGTAGCATTATGTTCATGATCTGGTGACCATTTCAAATTGCCTAATGCGAAAATATTCTTTGGATCAAGTTCCTTTTTGGCTGCTTCGTAGAGGTTTAGACCAATTTCGGAGACAGTCCCTTTATACCATCGACTCCGTAATTTCCCCACACCATGGTGGTGGGATATCGAACCACCAGACGCAAGTATCTCTTCTCTGGCGCTGTTCTCGATAGCTTCATATGTTCCAATGGGGTCCTCAATTCCCGTGCGTGTGAAGCAAAAATAGAAGTAAACGCAACAACCAGCATCATAGGTTTGTGTGACACGACATGAGATTAAGAAATGTTTGATATTGAGCCGGACGCATTCCTAAAAATAAAAATTAGAGGAAAATGTTAAATTAATTTTGCCTCACAGTAATTAAAGTAATTTAGTACAATTAATATATTGCAATTCATACTCATAACTTTGTCTATAACTTTAAGCAGATTTTCTATTTCCCAATTTTCAGTATAATAGACTAATTTTTTTTTTTTTTTTTTTTGGCAACGATGAATATATTCTCTTTACACATCAAGGTTCAGTGAAAACTCGTCGAGAGAATCACATCGTTAGCAAAAAAAAATAGGTCGCGAGAGGGCCGACTTTCGCGAGACAAGGACAGATGTGTCCTTCATCTTGTCTCTGGCTTCTGGTCTTCTTGCGATAACCAGAATCACCCACACCCGTGAGGATGTTGGGCTCGCTCTCGAGATATCTGAAAAAGAAAAAAAAAAAAAGAGGGGGGGGGGGGCTATATAAGGATAGTGTGGACACGGTTAGTTCGGATGTTCTCTAACTACTTGGATGGAGGGATGGTGGAAAAGAAATCGTACAAGACCGGCAGGTCTTGAGTGCGGTAGTAAACGCAGATCACGTCTTTGGCGTCTGATAATCTGCGCTTTGGTCGGTGTGTCTGTGTTTGTGTGTTTGTGTGTTTGTGTGTGTGTGCGTGTGTGTTTGTGAGGTCTTGCACTGTGCGTGCGTGTTTGTAGTGTGTCAGGAATACACCCTATGGGATGGGTCCAGGAATCCTCTATTATAAAGGAGAATGTTGTTGGGAAGGGTGCTTTCTTCAGTTTTGTACTGAAGAAGAAATTGTGGTGGTCTGATCCGAAGGGATTGAGAGAGAGAAGGGTCAAGAACGCAAGATTCCCGTACAAGTGGGTTCTCGCTGTTCTGAATGCTTTCGAGGTACTTATATGCTAATTCTAGCAAGTACTCGTCGATAGGGATAATGGAGGCACCTTCGTATAGGTGAGAGTTCGGGTAGTGGCGGCTGTCAAGCCCCCTGTAGTGGTTGGTGCATCTTCTGAGGAGTTTTGTTTCGAAAACTCGAAGTCTTTCCATTTGGACCGAAGATATGCAGGACCATATCGGAAAGGCGTACGATATTCCAGATCGGATTAGCTGCTTATAGCAGAGAAGTTTAACTTTGGTGTCAACTTTGTTGCTCCACTTCAAGATATTGTGCAGTTGCTTAGACCGACCGAGGTCCCTTTGAAGAATGTGGGTCACATGTTTGATGAAATTCATTTTTGGGGTATAGATGACCCCAAGATATTACATCCTGTCCTGTGGTCTAATCGTAGTACCACCTATTTGTATTCGGATATTCTGTGAATATCGAGAAGTAGGTTGGGGGTGTTTACTACTCAGAATTATAGCTACTGCTTTAGATGGGTTAAGTCGAATTTTCCATCGACTGTAGATCACATCGTTCGCCGCTCGTCCACACAAATTTGTAGTATTGTGGCGTACATGTGTGTGTGTGGCCTCCTCAAACGGGAAACAAAAGTGTGTGCTGACGTGTCTACCGCCGTGTATATACCGAACGAGTTAATGTGTATGTGTGTGAAAGCATGTTCCCTGCGTGTTGATTCCCAAAAAAACAAATAGAACTAACAATAATGGGAAAAAGAAAAGTAGTGTTAAAAGTGATTTCAAAGAGGAAGCCCAAAGCCCAGCCAGGCCTCCTTGCCAAACGGCATAAAGCCAACCCTAAGGAAAAAATACACAGAGAAGGAATGACCACTCCTGATAAGCCACATTATTCTGGAGAAGGGAATAAATTCCAAGAACTGACAACGGAAGACCACAAACAAAGCAATACAGAAATGAATGACATAGATGTCAAACGTGCTCAATTTATTGCGGAGTTAGATAAAAAGAAAGAGGAGCTTGTGGGGATACGAAGTCGTGATCCCGGCGTACGACACGGGCTTCTACTTCGTCCCACGAACTCCTCGCTGATGAAACAACACTGAGCAACGCTGCGGAAATGCTCACCAAAAGTCACCAAGTTCAAAATACAGTGCGGGCACAGCACAGGAACAATAAAACGCACTATTTGTTCCATTATGATTTGGTTTATTTTATATAACAATTACATTTATTTTTCTTTACTACTGGGGTTTCTGCCGCGGCGATGTATTTGTTAAATTTCGAAGGTAAACGCAAAGTAATGTTAATATTCACTTATTTATTATGTTCACATCGTATATATGGCAACTTTGGATAACGTTTACAAAACACGAATCGGGTTTAATTAAGACTCCGAGTATGTACGCGTCCCCGTGTGCATCGGGGAGCGGGAGCGGTCACGACCTGCAAGGCTGGATGTTGAAAAACGACTCAATCGAGGGTTGGAATCTGGCTCTTGATTCACCCTCTATTCGGTGGTGGTGAATATCCTCTCGGCTAAGGATATGTTTACCCACTACAACAGAAACGTAAAGTCTCTCTTTGTGGAATGGAAAACCAGATCCCGTAATGAAGATCATGGTGTATGCATGTATGGGTGATCATACAGAGCACAGTGTTTATCGATGCATTTGAGCAAAGGATAAACGAAACCTGAAACGAGCGAAAAAGAACCAAGAGAGAAGCGACGTAAGGCATCGGCCTGTAATGAGGGTCGGCTAAATAAATAAGCTGCAACTCATTAGGTGTGAAATGCATTTGGGATACATCATACAATTGTATATCGTATCTTTGGTCGTTGTAAGGAAACGGATTCTTTATTTGCATTTGTTGATGCTATCGAATTCAATCCGGCGGCTATGCGCGGAGTTGATGATTGTTTGGAGATTCAAACAAAGGAGCATTTCGGGGTAAAGTACTTACAGCTGTATCAAATTAGATGGTTACACAATGACGGTTTGTATAACATCTATGCCAATTGTATATGACATCTAAGGCAACTCAAGGGTGGTATTCTAGTGTGAATGTTTACACTGAACGAGAATTCGGTTTTTGGTCGCTAATGCAGAAATGCCTTGATGCATGCATGTATGCCCTTTGGGGGAAACTCTTTACAGGGATTCCTAGATAATGCGCTGAAAGCATTAATTGCCCTTGAGAAGGGAAATGTTTCAGGTATGCTGGTGATTGAAGTGCCTGGCAACCGATGGTGCCGAATTGGGCTTGGGATTTATGATGTTTGGAACAGAATTCTTATAGGGAATTCTGGATTCGAATAAATGAATGAAGGTAAGAATTCTCTTCCAGGAGCTTTTAGCTAAATACATTTGGTAAACTTAATGCGTGAAGTGGTTACAGGTGCTAATGCAATCGCATTAGCAGAAAACTATGAAGGTTGGGTTGTAGTTACGGCGGCTCTTCGGGTAAGTACACAGTGGGGTTTGGCGGAACCGCCACAGAACTTTGGATCGACAAATTAAAGAAGCCCTATCGGAAAGCAACAATCAACAGCAAGAGCAGCAACAACAACAGCAACAACAACAGCTGGGAAAACAAGAAGCAGCAGCCAATAAGAGGGAGAAAGTGCATCCCATCATAGTCAGCTTTATGGAAGCTAAAGACTTAATTAAATTGGGTAAGTTAACATGCAGAAATTTTAAAACGAAAAATGTAAATAATAATAAAATAAGTTTCTTATGTGATAGTTTAGATGACTATCATAAAATTAAATCTGCTTTAAGGGAAGAGAGTAGCGAGTACTTCACGTACACACCTAAATCGGAGAAAACTATCTCCATGTTACGTAAAGGAGTTGATCCTTCTTTTTCCTCCGAAGAACTCCTCTCGGAACTACAAACTATTGAAACTAACAGTTTAAAATTTACTGATGTGAAACCATTCTCCACTTCTCCCCCCGAAGTTGCAACCGCAAGTTGCCGTTCTTCATTGTCTTCCTTACATCGACTTCATTGCCGTTTTCTAAGGCAAGGAGGGTGTGGGACGATAATTTTACAAGGTTGGTTGTGGTGGACCGGCCGGAGAGAAAACCGTGTTGGTTAGGAGAGATGATGAATTTGCAGCGAAAACATAACGCATAATATAGAAGGCCTTCAAACAGTTTAGGGCTGTTTTTTTTTTTTTTTTTTTTTTTTTTTTGGTTTCGGTAGGAAGGTGGAAATCTACCTCTAGACCGATCCAGGGGCATGCCGGGTTTTTACCGACTAAAACCACCTCCCACCAGGTTCATATTCCCGCTGATCACCCGCGGATCTTTCTTTTAGATATTGCATCGCGGGGCGGAACGGAGTCTATCCGTTACTCCGCTTGTCACGTCGCAACTCCTGCACCATTTCACAGAGAATACCATTGGTTGCGGACCATGCCTGTTTTGAACTAAGCATGTATTCTATTGCTCTAGCCGGGATAATTGTCTGTCTCGTGTGTTTAGGACTGTGCGAAAGCTTAGCAATGGGACAATTGGATATATCGATTTCGGGTCCTTTTTGTGCATGGGGGTGATATAAGAGCATGGCGGTCCTGCAAACCTCACAAAACACTGTGGGGTTAAATACCTTTTCGCCCAGGTAAAGGGGCCATACATACTGGTATCCTCAACTCCATGTATCCACGGGGACGTAGGCCCATTCGTCTACCGATTTCTCGTGCCTGCACGGTTATTGGAGGACTATAGCGTGTGGAATGATAGTGAAGAACGTGTGATTCGAACTGACGCTATGACAGTTAGAATCACCAAAAATTGAACCAAAGTGCAACCCATCGGGCTACTGGCCGTGTTTGGAATTCAATTTTTCAACTCAAGTATATTCCACTGATGTGAATTGTTATATTATCGCTATAGCATACGGCTCTGATGCATTTTTTTATTCGATTTTCGTTCGGTGTTCTTCACTATTTGCTTGTGTATTGTGTGTGTATCTGTTACAAGCGGCACAATACTATAGGGTTCGCGACGATAATGAAGAACGTGTGATTCGAACTGACGCTATGACGGTTAGAATCACTAGAAGATTAAACTTATCCTCAACAGATTAGATCACTGTCGCGTCTGCGAATTCGATTTCTAAACTCAACTACACTCAACTGATGTGGAATTGATATATAATTTGTTTCGTATACGGCTGATGCTTTTGGTTATTCGATTTTCTTTCTGTGTTTGTTTTTCATTATATGCTTGTGTAGTGTGTGTGAATCTGTTAGAAACGCCACACTACTCCCGACTCAGTGACTTTGTTACCATCAACTTCGTTTGCAAACGACGGAACGAGGAGCGAGCCAGCGAGAGAACGTCGGAGCAGGCGAATGAGCCGGTGCTCTGTACAGAAGTCGGCACCGTAGTAAAGTTCTGTTTACCCATGGGAGATTGTATTGTGTGTATGGATCACACGTTGGGATTGTAGCGTTTAGTAAAGATATTATTTGTTTGTGTGGTGTGTGTTTATCTGTTAGAAATGCTACAATATTACATAGAATGAAAACCACCGCGGGATTGTTTCCGCAACTTTGCATGACCCCAGAAAGTTGCGAAAATAATTGGCAGGAGTCTTTCATTTTGGAGCTGATTGCCGACGGGCACACAGGAGCGTCCGACACCAGTGATCAAAAGGTAATTACTGCACACAAGTAATCTTTTCTTCTAAGCACACGCAGGCCCAAGGAAGAAACTAATGGTGCCACATATACCGCAGTTTCCTGCGTGAACGAGCCGACAGAACCAGAAAACAAGAAGAACAATGTTGAGGACAGATTCTGAAGAGGTTACAGTAAAGTATGCTCCCAAGGAATTTAAATCTGCGTTTAGTAAGGATTTTTAAATTTGGTTCCTGGACTATTTTGTGTAGGTATTTAAATACAAAGCCTAAACTGCATTTTTGCGAGTATTGTATTGTGACGCATATGACAATCAGTACTAGAGTATTCTAGAGAGTCCGAAACAGAGTACTAGAATATTCTATAAAGTAATGGAAAACTAGAGACTAGGAACAGTAGAACATTCAAGGCAATGGAATGGACGGAAACGAAACGCTGAAACAGTATAAATACGCCGCACACAGAGCATAGTGATGAGTAAGAAGTAGAACGTGTAATACGTACGAACGTAATAAGTAAGCAGTAAAATACGCGATAATTACGGAAGTGATAATAAAGAAAACGTTAAGTGTACGGTAAAAAGTAACGATTGTTATTACGGACTAATAAAATGTCACATTAATTCAGAATCGATTTAACGGCTCTTATTTATTTACAAATAATTAATCCAGCGAACCCTAAGCTCGCTACAGTATGTTAAAAATAATAGTATAGTAAATTAGAAGTATTATTATAAAAATATTGTTTAAAGCTGTGCTAAGAAAAAATTAGCTAAATGTGTGGTAAATAGTATGTATGCGCTTCGGTACGTTAGTACGAGCTCAGCGAGAGCACACCTGAGATAATAGGCATATTGGCTCTTATCGTAGCCTTTTTTAATACTCACCTTATGTAAGCGGAGTTTAACATTCCGGCACAGTGAACTGCAACGATCCCAAGGAACAGATGTCTCAAATGATTCCCCAAAAACATTCATTTCAATAGCGAAATCCTAAAATTGTAGAAGAAACTCTAAACCGTAAGTCCATTAAATGATGCTACACCATATGGAGTGAAAAACCCCACGACTGCCCAACAAAAGTTTAGAACGAAACGCTTAGTAGCAAAATCGGTGTCCAAGATCTTTTCACTCCATAGAAAGTAGGTGCAACGACCTGATACTCACTCTTATATAAGCAATGACGAACGTTAAAATGTAGCCCCGCTCCCCGTTTTGACTGCCACCCGAAAAACCTTTGTACTTCTTCGCGATCTCGTATAATAATTTTTCCTGCCTTTGAACCTCCCCCGCTTCTCCTTCGAACAAAAGTGTTACCGCACATATTTTATTCAAGTCAAATCCTTTAATTTTTGTAATATAATTCCTTGCAATGATGTCCATCAGTTTTCCGGTGGTACTTTTCATGGGCTTTAGAGTTTGTCCAAAAACAAATTGATCATTGTCTACAAGGCGAACACTAGCCGGTTGACAACGTCGTCGTGCCACTTCTCTCATAAATAGTACACCCCGTTCGAAATCCGGAAAAACCAGAGAACCAAATTGTTTCACTGGTGGTATCGGCCGTATCTTCAAGACAACTTCAGTCACAACTCCTAAGGTACCTTCGGATCCTAATATGATGTGATTGAAGTCTGGTCCACAGCTTATCCGCGGAGCCGAACACTGACGCTCAAGAACTCCCTTCGAAGTCACCATTTTCACCCTGACAACCAGATCTTCAATATTTCCGTAAACGTTTTTCTTCATTCCTGATGCTCTGGTAGCCACCCAACCGCCGAGGGTAGAGAACTCATAGCTATCCGGTTGGTGCCCCAAGGTAAAACCGAGCTTATTCAACACTTGCTCTAAGTCTAGCCCAAAAATACCCGCTTCGAAACAGACTGTCAAGTTCTCCTTGCTAAGCCACAATAAGCGGTTCATCTGAGACGTATCAAGAACGCACATCATGCGTTTCTCATTTTCTGGGCATGTAATTGAACCGGATACAGATGTTCCTCCGCCATAGGGAATTACAACAACATTATGTTCATCGGCCAAATTAACGATTTTCACAACTTCATCATGACATTTCGGCCAAACGACCATGTCTGGAATCCTTTTATATTCATTGTGCAGTAACTTGTAAATGTCAAATAAGGTCTGACCATGGCACCGAATCAAACGGTCTGGGCCGGATTCTGAGCAACTTATGCCGGCAGCCTTGATTTTATTCACAAACGGATCGTTTAATACTGGGGCTGGAAATTCGGTCGGCATTTCTGGTGGCACAGATTCCTCACTAAGTGTAACGCCGAATTTTTCAAAAACCCAATCTGTAAAGTATGGCAGAGCACACTTGTCCAAAGGATATCTATAAAAAAAAAAATATATATATATATATATATAGGTATATATAAAAAATAACACAACAAATGTAAGCTATCCGATTTGGGGAGCTGTTTTATAACTTACTTTTCACCCTTGAAGCATATTTGCTTCCCGTTTGAATAGAACCGTGTGTCATTATATCCCCATCCGTACCACTTCAGGAAATCCTGTCTGTAAGGACGTGAAAAAAAGATTTAGTTACGTTGAAGATGAATACTTTTGCTCAGCGAAGGACCTTTTCTTTGGAATGATGCTTTCAACGGACTCTGACATCCTTTCGTCAGTCAACACGGGGCACTTATTCTCCGGGGGTGTTTCCGACTTGCCCATAGTCTTGCTGTTTCCGAATCTTCTGCACAATAAATAGAAACAGTCGCAATTCAGTTCACAGTTTTAAATTAACGTTAATAAATATTCAAACATTAAAAGTAAGAAAAGAATACCGGACCAACAACAACATTGAAAATTATTTTCAAAATCGATTTTTTCTTTCACATTTCAAAGCACCTTTTCATTCCCCGATATGTTTTCCTCGTGCCGACGACGAATTCGAAATGCTAAACTGTCACGCACATTAAACAGCGGATCCAAGTGGGTTAGTATGCGCATGCTAGCTTCCCGGGGGTGCGTCTGGGCCTTGTTACCCCTGATAGAATATGTATGGTGAAGCTTGTCTCCCCTCACACAATCAACTAATGTGAATAAAAACAATGCCAAAGCAACTGTGCCCTCAACTTTAGGGTGAATATGAGAAAGTGTTCAGAAATAACCAAAGAGTTTAGTGACGACGGAATGTCGGAAAAGGGATGAGTAAATACTGAGATGGGTATTTTAATTCCTAGAACCCACGTGTGTCCTAATTTCAAATGTATGTATATTAACACGCTAACTGGTAATCGGTGCTATACAACTAGAATCTAATTAAATCCGTTCAACAGGTGGATTGATTTTAACATAGATATTGAAATTGTACTTCAAAATGGCGTTTAAAGTTGGAAATTGTTTGAAAAAATGTTAAACGCTAATATTTTCTTCTCCACAAAACGTGTGTCAAAAGTGATTTAGAAATACCCTTGAATTTCAATAGGTCGGCATGAGAGGAAGAAAGGGGAGAGGATAGGGCAAAGTATCTAAGTTTATTAGTCTTGAATATCCGAAACTTCCAGTGGCAGGGAACCACATGATTAGGCAGAACGTTCCTCATTCGTGTGAATCGGCTAAAGAATGATTGATTGTTTTTTTTTTTTTTTTTTTTTTTTTTTAAACCATATTTATTTTCCTAATTCTTTTTACATGTATAATATTAGGGGTAAATTTTAAACCCTTTTCTACAATCACAGTCCTTAAATTAACTTACTGGCTTACACATTACAACTTGATTTTTATATATGCCTTTCGGCGTACATCTTTTTTTTTGTTTCTTATATATATATATATATATATATATATGTATATATATATATATATATATATATATATATATATATATATATATATGAAATAAGTCATATATTAGAGGGACTCCTCGTTTACATCTATATGTATACATTATTATTACAATTTTTTTTTTTTTTTTGTAATTAGAACAAACAAAAACTTCAAAACAAAACGAATAAAACATAAAATAAGAAATAAAAAATAAAATAAAAATAAAAGTAATGGGGAAAGGAGGACAGGAGGAGGGGGGACAAGAGGAAGGAGAGCGTTGCTCTTGAGAGGCATACTATATCTGAGGAAGTGAAGTCCTCTCCTCGTTGAGAAGCCACCACCATTTGGGAGATGTTCGATCTTTGGCTAATTTATCTCTTTCACTGATCGCCGTGCTAAAACGCATGCGGTTTGGGGCATTGGAGATATCACTATCATGGAGAATTCGTTTCTCCCTGGCACCACGGAAAGCGTGGTAAATAATGGGGACTCCATGCACGTCTTTGATAAGGCCTTTTTGATCCAAGAAAGGGAACGCTTCTGGGGGAATAAACCCATTCTGGAGGGTATTCTCTAGATACATATCATTGGGATAGAAAGCTCCCGCGATAAGATTATTGTCACTGCACATTGCCCTTGCTGTGTGACCACGAATCATTTTAATTATGAAATTGTCTATCCTATTTAACCCTGATTTGTTATACAGGATTTTGTTGGGATAGAATTTTTTGTATTGCGACTCTGGTGTTCTATAAAGTCCGAGGCAGGAAAGCAAACACTGCTGTTCGAACACACGAAACTTCTCCATATAAAGTGGAGATATATTATACCATACTGGACAGCCATAAATCAAAACTGGTCGGATGAATGCCCAGTACGAAATTATTTTGACTCTGGGGTCAAGAAGACTACTCCGGAATAGACTTCTTGTCATAGAATATGCGCTTTTAGCTGCGGAGAGGGACGCTGCTACGTGCTTGTCAAAATATAAATACTGGTCTAGCCAGATACCAAGGTATCTAACTACAGTTTTCACTTGCAGTGGAAGGTTATTGTTACCTACAATAGAAAAGTGTTTCCAGTTGTATTTTGTATCCCTCGAGGCCCTGGATAGGGGCGTTCTGAAAAGAATAGTCTCGGTTTTCTGGAAATTAATTTTTAATTTCCAGTAGTCGCAAAATTGTTTTACTTTGTTGAAGTCATCTTGAAGGTGCCTATTGATGTCGTCTATTTTTCCTCCTGTTCTGTACACCACTATGTCATCGGCGTACGCAATGGCGTTTTCGAGAGAACTCACTAGATCACTAGTGTAAATATTGAATAGAATGGGAGAATTCACAGCTCCCTGCTGTAAGCCATTTTTAATTTAGAAGGTCTTGTTGGAGAGTATGTCTCCGAATTTCACCCCAAAATGTTTGTCCATTATCATATCATAAATAATATATAGCAGATATTGCGGCATACCCAGGTTTGTTAACTTATACGAGGGTTGCCTCTTATGTTTCGGGATTTGGCAACCCTAGCGTTGCAATCCGGCAATTGACAGCTCTGTCGTAAAGTTGGACATTTTTGAGGTTATACGCACTCAGAACGCTTGACATACAAGCGCTATTTGTGTTATTTACAGTAACTTAAAAGATTCATCTCGGCCCAAAAATGGAATTAAATCGTCAACATTTTCGTGCGATTATTTTTTACAACTTTCGGCGTGGATTAACTCAGCAACAGTGCATGGATGAACTTAATTCAATTTTTGGCGATGAAGCTCCATAAAGGACAAGTGTTTATCGATGGTATGGTGAATTCAATCGTGGTCGTAGTTCACTCCAAGATGAATTTCGTGAAGGTCGTCCAAAATCAGTTGTTGTTCCGAAAACCATTGATGCTGTGCGCGAACTGATATTGGAAGATCGTCATGTGACCTATCGTGAGATTGAGACAACCTTAAGCGTTAGTGGGACCAGCATGCATTCAATATTGCATAAACATTTGACTGTCAAAAAAATTTGTTCGCGTTAGATCCCACACAATTTGTCAATCGCCCAAAAAAAGGCTCGTGTCAATTGGTCGAAAGAAATGCTCAAAAAATACGGTCGCGGTGCTTCGAAACACGTCTATGACATCGTGACAGGTGATGAATCGTGGATTTACGCGTATGAGCCCGAAAGTAAACAGCAGTCGACTGTCTGGGTGTTTCAAGATGAGCCAAATCCAACAAAAGTTGTTCGCGCACAAAGCACTTCCAAGCAAATGGTCGCCTGTTTTTTCGGAAAAACTGGACATGTCGCAACCGTACCACCAGAACAACGCAGAACAGTCAATTCTGAGTGGTACACAACCATTTGTTTGCCAGTTGTCTTCCAAGAAATCAGGAAAACCAACCGCCGAAGACGGATCACTCTTCACCACGACAATGCGAGCTCTCACGCATCAGCTGCGACAACTGGATCTTTGAGCACCCAAAACATCGATTTGATGGGTCATCCGCCGTATAGTCCTGACTTGGCACCGAATGACTTCTTTTTATTCCCGTACGTAAAAAACAAACTGAGAGGTCAACGTTTTTCGACACCTGAAGAAGCGGTTACTGCATTCAGAATGCATGTGTTGGAGATACCTCAATCAGAGTGGCAAAAGTGCTTCGACAATTGGTTCAAACGCATGCAAAAGTGTATAGATATTCATTGGGAATATTTTGAAAAACAATAAAGTGATTTTCAATGATCAATATTTGTTTTTGTTCTTTAATCCCGAAATATAAAAGGCAACCCTCGTAGACAAGTCCTTCTAACCATACGGTGAATGATTGATTGTATACATCTGTACATTTACCATTCATTCATGAAGTGAATCGGTGCACAGTATCTGAATGATGGTATTTTTACGGGAAAATATATGCAGATTTGGGATCCATCCGCCGTGTTAAGCAACAACCGTGGTGATACCAGTAGCAAACCGAAAAGGGAATATGTTCCGATGAGTATCAGCTCAACCACCACCGAGGCTATAGATGCGCTTCTTTCTCGAAATACCGGATTTAGTGGGTGCAATCCCGTCGTGGGCATCTGAAATATAAGGTACCCCATTTCAGATACTGGTTTGTCTAAATGGTTTTGTTTGGATCCCAGAATAAACAAGATAAAACAGCTAGGTATTGCGTTTTCAAGTTCGCCATGTACCTTATGGTACTGCAAGAGTACAATCTGAAATCAAACCTAGTTATATATTTTCTCGTGACTCTAACATTCAGGTATTTAAAACGAAGGTGACCATACGTCCCATGAGGTGGGAGCGACCATACAAGGCGAAGTTATGGTGGGATGTTTTGTTTCCTTAGCTATGTGCAGGCAGGTGCACTGGTTCTCTAAAGCCACCAAGTTAATAGTCACTGCTCCAAAACTCCCACAGATTGAAACACCGTAGTAGCGTATGCCGGGTTTACAAGAATGAATTTATTTTCACACATTTACTGCTTCTTTCTTCAATCACACTAAACTTAAATGTATAAGAGGTCTTTACTTATTCACAAAAAGGTGAGAATACGTCTTTATTTATTTCACAAAACTTAAAGATGAGACTAAGTCTTTACTTATTTCACAAAACTTAAATGCTAGACTAAGTCTTTAATTACTTTACAAAACTCAAGGATGAGACTAAGTCTTTAAATATTTCACAAAACTCAAATATGAGACCAAGTCTTTAGATATTTCACAAGCAATGATAGGTCTTCGTTCAAGTAACAGAAAACGAACGCTCCATACACAACCTTAAAACAGGACCGGCTACTACTCCAAAGATATTCAGACTGCATGTAAAGTTAACGATCCCTTGGGTCGGCCCAAGAGGGATGTAAATTAACGTGAGGGCGCGAACTGCCCTCACGGAATCCGAACCGAGATTAAATTATTTCATCGAAGCGATAGGATACCAAAATCCCATCATCGCTTCGATGACCATATTTGGTAATATATATTCTTTTTGCGTTAGGTTAAACTCAAAAGGGGTTGAAATACACACACGATGAGCAGCAGAGGCAATCATCGTGTGTGTATTTCAACCCCTTTGAGTTTTACGTCCGTAAGTATGTAAACAGCATAAGTCCCCTTCAAAGTTCGGAGCAGGTGCGAGTATCTCAACGGCAAAAGGGTTGAAATGTTTACACGATCAGTGGCTACGAGTGGCGTGATGCTGATCGTGTGCGTGTTGTTGGTGTATCCTCGCAGTCGAACTCTAATGGTAATTTTCCATTTGCGAATTCGACTGCTGGGGCGCCAGCCGGATGCCCTCATGTATCGGTCGTTCGATGTGGGCATGCTTGCTAAGGCAAAATACCTTTTTCTGCTGGTGTGCAGCTGGCGTGCAAGAGGATATCGCGTAGATATTGCACAGGCAATATTGGTTGGTCGGTTATTAAACCAAATTGCCTTGAAGAATATCGCATTTGATGCCGCTGTAATTTCACTTCAGCGCGACTTAATGTTTCACAGGGTTTTTCTTGTGTTTTGCAGGTACAGTACAGAAAGTGAGTACAGGCCTTTTAATGTATTTCAGGGACTGTTACCTTGTGTACCTGTAAGGTAAGTAGTGGCGTTCAATGAAACTGCCACGGTACTTGTTTCTCTTTTGTTGTATGCCCTATATGGGGGTTTTTACTTAGGTTTATTGGAAGATTGGTTAGTGGCGTTCGAAAGAACCGCCACAAAGTCACTGATTGCTTTCAACCCGGCGAAGGCCAGGACAATCCTCGTACGTGCTCAATCCAAGTTGACATGCAGTCTCCACGTGATACTCTTGGATAGCTAGTTTGGCACCCGGCAAGTAGTAAACCAATCCATGCAGCGGCATCCTGAGAAAGGTTGGTTACACGGGAAACAAATTATTATTGACAAACTAACAAGACTTGAATATGGAGCGGATACACGACGACGACCACGGAAACGAAAATGTCTAAACGATTTAAGAATTTTCTCATAGAACGTTCGCTCACTATACAGATGCCGATGCCCTGGCCGAATATGAGGCTGACATAGCAGCATTACCGCATGGCTAATTACCTTGCCCATAAAAACAAATGATTATGGAAAATTTAACAAGCCTCGAATAAGGACCGGATACCGGTGGAGAGACTAGCTAAATAAGGCCAAGACCGGTTGTAGTGCCGATGATGATGATAGCAGCATTACAAGAAATAAGATGGGCGGGGAGTGGTGTTATTCAAAGAAACGAGTATGACATTTATTATAGCTGTCATGCAAAGCATCATGTGCCCTGAGCACAGGACTTTCTAGTCAGCCAAAAACTGAAGCCTGCCATCATCAGCTTTAATGCAATAAACGAAAGGCTATGTACTCTTCGCGTGCGAGGCAAGTTTAAGAACATAAGCCTTTTAAACGTTCACGGGTCTACAGAGGACTCCCAGAACGTCGAACGGGCCCTCAATGCCGTTTTTGGTGGTTTGAATGCGTTGTTGTTAGTACCAGGTTTCCGCGTAAAGATATCCACAAAGCCACCTGGGTATCAACTGATGAAGCCACTCGCAACCAAATTGACCACGTGTTGATAGATCGCTGCCACTCCTCGAGCCTGATGACGGTACGAACGTACCAAGGTGCCAACGTCGAATCGGATCACTATCTTGTTGGTACAGTTTTCCGAGCGCGGATTGCCTTACGCAGACTTATTGCACCGGCGGATCAGGTTTAGATCAACACGACTGCCTCATGCAATGAGAACACCAGTAACACCTTTGGTCATGCGCTAGTACTCGCCTTCGAAGAGCTCGACGTAGGGAGAGTAAGTTCTGGGGCCAGAATGCCGGACATAGAATAGAGGACACGCCTTTAGAATACTGTCATTAGTATTGCCAACTCCACATTAGGCAGTAGTCGTAGAGATCGGACCGACTGGTTTGATGATGAGTGCAAACTTGCGACTGAACGTAAGAATGCTGTGTGGCCCACCACGGCCCACTTACCTGAAAAACCCCCATAACTACATCCCAATCGGCATAAGTTTTAGCTAATGCAATCGCATTATCACCTTAAATGCTTTACGCATCTAGAATTATCTAAGGTATAATCTAAAAAGTCCCTGTAAGAGAAAACTTACCTGCATGCCTCACTTCGCATATAATTTCCTGTAAGATTTCTTTTCTACCTTTTCAGGGATCCCAAAACCTATTCGGTTCCCAGGCAAATTTCAATTTCCGCATATGCACCGCAATCTCCACCCAGCATACCTGAAACATCTCATTTTACAAGGACATTTAATGCATACAACGCGTTAGATAAAATTCCTAAAAATAGCTCCTCAATGTGCATATGCACCATAAATACAAAACATTCGGCACCTGTTGTTATCAATTGAAATGCAACGTCGGTCGACTTGTTTTTACAGCTGCAACAAACCGACCGGCGATTCACCATCAATAGACAAACAATCATCAATTTCGTACGTCGCCACAAACTAATTTCCCTGCATATACAAATGCAGGCAAGGGATTCGTTTCTGCCACCAATTCCATTAGCACCTTTTTTCTTCCCAACGTCTACTATAGCGACGATACAGAACGTAAACATGACCCTCATTACCGGACGAAGCATTTGGTCGGTTCTCCCTTTGTTCTTTTTTTTCTCGTTTCAGGTTTCGTTTATCCTTTGCTAAATGCAACGATAAACACGGTGATGGGTACGATCACACACATACCACAATGATCTGAATTACGAGATCTGGTTCTCTGTTCCACAAAGAGAGACTTTACGTCTCTCTTGGGGTAGGTAAAACATGTCCTTAATGGAAAGGATATCTACCACGACACCACAAACTCACCCCATAAGCGAATCATCTCTGCACGAGATGATTATCGCTGAGTGTTAATTCAACGGCCAGGCAAGAGAGTCGTCTCCATCCCCCGTGGCGTGCGCACGTAAGTGCGTACATACTAAGTCGAGGTTAAATAATCAGTAGGTAGAGTCGAGTGTGGGTTAAGAAAGCGCGTTCGGAATTATATGCAGGATTTGCATTCACCAGTTTGATACATCTTTCGTGTTAATACATTATGTTGAAATATACTAAATAATCTATTACCAGATATACATAGTCCCCGGCGGAAGTGTTGCAGGAGACCATCAGGATAATAAGTAAATGATTTGACAAGAATAAGGACGACCTGTACGGTTTAGAAATAAAACGGAGTTTTATTCTTGACTGGTGAGTATGTGGGGTACGAAGTATTATGCTGGACACGGGCACGCGGTTCACTCCTATCCCCATCATATTTTACTGCTGGATAACGTTCACGAGAGTGAAAAGGAAACACTGGTTTTTGGTTTTATTCTGTTTTGGTTTATGTTCTTTTTATTTGTTGGTTTTCTTTTTGTTCAATGGAGATGATTGTTCAATTCGGTGAACAATAGAAAAATACAATTATTTTCAGCACAAAAACGGAATTAATAATAAATTCATAAAACAAGGATAGCAACACATGTCTTTTTTTTTCTCTGCACATTCACTTTATGACTAGACATCTAAGATCACTTTTAGAGATTTGATCCACTTAGTTTTGGATGCACTATTTACGGGATAACCGCAGCAATCACTGAATTACTTTAAGGGGTAAATATCCAACACAACTAATCCTCGGCAGCAAGACGACTCTGTGGTGTGTGACCGCTTCAGAGATTGATACTCGACTGATTAAAATTTGCGAAATTAATTTTTGTGCCCGAGCGGCGGCGTGACCTGCCGCTGTGATGATTGAATAGCGACTTAATGAAAAAGGAATGACGGTGGGTAATTTTACTTTTGCACAGGACAACCAATAGAGATCATACTTCTGCTCTTTCATTGCCACGCCCGTGCCACGATGTGTGGTGAATATATTGGTCTATTCGATAGTCGACGAACATGGGAGAATGAGAGAACAGAAACACGATGTACGATGATCTCGGGGTGAGCTTGGTTGTGTGTGCTGGTATCAAATACATTTTCTGAGAATGACCTACTGCCCTAGTGTTACGGCTGTGGTGATCTCAGAGTGCATTGAACCTTATGGAATCAGAATTATGGAGGAGAGGAAATGTATCTGGTGCTATTCACCTGCGAAAAGAGATCATTGATTTCCGGTCGAAATAAGGCGGAAATTGTGGTTGAAATTGTGGGTTGGTTCTCCATGTAATGTAGAGAACCCCAAGTAGAGCTGTGGTTCTCGCCCCTTTCGTTTTTCTTCACAGATTATCGCTGATGCTGAAGATCACTTGCCCCACGGAAGCCAGCAGAAGCCGCTGGCGGTTGGCCTCAGAAGTTTGCGGCACTAGAATCGACAACGATCGGTCACTACTCTTCTCTCAGGTTTGAGGAAGCACGGCGGCGACCGCAACCGGTCTCCTCAGGAGCGCTCAATAGAGATCCTTCATCCTATTCAGGACCAGGAGACACGCTACCTGGGAGCGAGGCCAATAACTAATACAAGGGGGGACAGCGTTGCATCGCGCAATTCATGAGATCGCGATGCACGTATGAGAGCAAGAGGATATGCCGGAAGATTGGCGTCGTTGTAAAATTTGCCCCATACATAAGCAGGGAGATATCACAGTGTGCGGCAACTATAGGGGTATAACATTGCTGAGTACCGGCTATAAGATACTCTCCACTTTCCTACAAGATCGGATAGCCCCATACGTCAAGCTCATCATTGGTCAATATCAGTGTGGCTGCATCGCAGACAAATCAGCGATTGATTATATATTCACCCTTAAGCAGGCGATGGAAAAATGTCTGGAATTTAAGATTCCATTATATCATCTATTTATAGACTTTAAGGCCGCCTACGACAGCAAAGCCGGGGTAGAACTATACAATACCATGAGAGAGTTCGGCATTCCAAACAAATTGATACGACTTTGTAGGATGGCCATGACCAACGTAACTAGTCAAGTAAAAATAGCGGGATTGCTGTTCAAACCAATAAACATCTTAAATGGACTCCGACAAGGGGACGGTCTGGCCTGCCTTTTCTTCAACCTGGCGTTGGAGAAAGCAATCTGCCACTCTGGAATTATAACTAGAGGGACTATTGTGATCAAGTCCAGCCAGATACTTGCCTACGCAGATGACATCGACATCATCGGTAGATCCGATTCGGCTGTACAGGACTCCTTCACCCAGATCGAGGAGGCGGCACATTAATGAGGGAAAAACTAAGTACATGGTGGAAACATCTGCGAAGAGACGACGCAACTTTCGTGACACTATCAGGGTAGCAGACACGAATGTGAAGTCGAGAAACGCGTACTTACCTTGGGTCAGTAGTAGCAGCCGATAACAATATGAAGAAATACGCGAAAGGCTGATCAAATCCACCAAAGCCTACTATGGTCTATCAAGGCTCTTTAAACCCCGAAATTTATCCAGAACATCCAAGCTGTACAAGACCCTGGTGTTACCAGTACTCATGTATGGATCCGATACCTGGGTGCTCAAGAAAAGGCACTCTCAACTCTTAGCCGCGTTCGAGAGGAAAGTCTTAAGGCGAATTGTTGGCCACGTATGTGAGGGAGGGCGATGCCGGACACGCTACAACCATGAGTTGTACGCGATCTATCTCGAAGCTAACGTTGTAAGAAAAATTAAGCCCGGTAGAGTCCGATAGGTGGGACACCTAACTCGAATGAGCGAAGAGGAGCCACTCCTGAAAGACGTGGCAGGATGTATGGAAGGAGACAGCGTGGCAGACCTTATCTGCGATGGAGGGATGGCGTAGACCAGGACACCCAGAGCCTGGGCGTGCCAAACTGGATAACATCGGCTCGAAATCAGATCCAGTGGAGAGACTTGCTAAGGCCAAGACCAGATCCCGGTTGTAGTACCGATCATGATGATGACCATAGGTTCCGTTTTCAGCTCCTTTGTCTCGGTCTCCCCATGTTGCAGCTGTAACTAGCAATGATAAGGATATATCTGATATAAATATATTCTTGTATAACACTTTACCCTTATCTTCGAATTATTATATACCTCTAGAACTAAAAACAGTTTAGTTGTATTAGGTTTTGTTGTGACACGAGAAAATAGGGACACACCATAGAGAACCGTTATCTCTTGATTTGAAGACCGCATTTATTTTAATGCAGTATCTAATTATAATATATATTTTTCTCTATGTCCTATTTTACAAATATTGCTCTTATGTTTATATATTAATTATAATTATACAATTATATAATTATAATTATACGCTTTTCGGCGTACAGTAAGTATTATTATTATTATTTTTTTTTTTACAATGCGTAGTCAATATACAAGAGGGCTTCCTCTTTCACAATTTTGTTGACGCAATGTACATTTAAATTTTGAATTTTATTTTATTTATTTATTTATTTGTTTAATTTTTCTTTTTACAAGCAGAGGTTTAAAACAAATCAGAATTTGTTCCGTACAGAGCAGGAAACCGTGGAATTCCCTCCCCGCGCGAGTGTTTCCAGAACGTTACAACCTGCAACAAAAAGAATTTCAACAGTTATTTGATGGCATCTCTGCTCGCCGACTTGGCGCTATAGGTTCGCCTCTCCCGAGAGAAGTACTTCACTTCTTTACAAAAGAACAAAAAAAAAAAAAAAAAAAACGATTTACAACAAAATCTAAAACGATTCAAATAAATGTGGGGAGGGGGACCTTTGCGTGTGAACGGCATACTATATTTGGGGACCTGTAGTCCTGCCTTCGTCACACACCCACCACCACTTGGGATCGATCTTGTATTGATTTATCTCTCTCGCTGATCACCATACTAAAACGTAAGCTCTATTAGAGGTATCGCTATCATCGGCACCACGAAAAGCGTGGTAAATAACAGGGACTCCATGCTTGTTTTGGATAAACCCCTTTCTGTCCAAGAAGAGGAACGCTTATGGGGGAGTAAACTCATTCTGGAGAGTACTCGTTGGGATAGAATGCTCCCAAAATAAGATCATTTTCACTGTACATTGCCCTTAGAGCGTGATCACGAATAATTTTGATAATGAAATGATCTATCCTGTTTAGTCCTAATTTGTGGTACAGGACTTTATTGCGGTAGAACTTCTTCTGTTGCGACTCTGGTGTCCTATATATTGCAAGGCAAAAACGCAAACACTGCCTCTCGAACACCCGAAACTTCTCCATGTATTCCGAGTATGGGAGTATTTTGACTTTCGGGTCCAGAAGACTGCTATGGAAGAGACTTCTTGTCATAGTATATGCGTTTTTAGCTGCGGTGAGAGCAGCTGTTATATGCTTATCAAAGTAAAGACACTGATCAAGCCAGATACCAAGGTATCTAACTACAGTTTTTATTTGTAGAGGAAGAATATTACTTTCTAAAATGGAAATTTGTTTCCAATTCTATTTTGTATCCCTCGATGCCCTGGACAAGGGTGTTCTGAAAAGGATAGTTTCTGTTTTCTGGAAATTGATCTCTAATTTCCAGTCATTGCTAAAACGTTTGATTCCATTTTATCTTGTGAGTAAGGCGTTAGAATATTGGCACAGCTAGGCCGAGGCGATTAAAGGCCGAGTGGTAGGTGGGGTCTCAACACCCCGTCGCCCGGTGAAATGCCACTCCATCAAGCTATAGGCTCCGTGAAATGGTCGGAACAAATTCCTGGCCATCTTTCGGAGCTTGGGCGATCGACCGGTTCGAGAAAAGATTGATTGAGGTAGTATCTCTCTAGGTGAGATACCACCCCGTCACTCTGTACATTCCACGACATGGTCGAGAGACTATATTTCTGATGACCCGCACTGCCACGGAGATAAGTCATGATGGAACTGTGGGGTTTATTTAGGTATGTGCATACATGTGCACTGGTTCACTAGATTTCCCATCACTAATCCAAGCACTTTTGATTTTCTGTCCTCTTTTCTACTGTCTTCAGTAGCCTTTCACAAGGAATATCTGTAACCCGAGAACGTGTATACTTATCACTGCCCTTCCGGATACACTCCGTGGTCCTGCTATGTGAGGTTCGGTACCAGGCACAGAAAAGAAAACACTTAAGTTGGCTCGTTTGGTAGTTCAACCGGTCTTTTTATTTAACTTCATGAGTAATTTATACAGAATTATCCAAATTGTTGTTGAAACACTCATAAAATGTACATGGTAAATTAAGACAAAACAACACATTGAGGAATACTAATGATACTGTGGCGTTTCTAGCAGATACACACACGACTAGTGAAGAACAACACCAAAAGCACATCCATTAAAGCCGTATACCATAGCAATAATATACCATTTCCACATTAGTCGAATGTATTTGAGTTTAGAAATCGAATTCAGATACGCGACAGTGGCCTGATGGGTTGAGCTTTGGTTCTATATTTTAGTGATTCTAACCGTGATAGCGGATAATAATACTTCGGATAAGAATACTTCTTATTCGTTACTTGTAACAATCACTTAAAATATGAGTTCTTATGTACTACGTACTCCACTGTCAATCATAAAACAAAACAGCACATTAAAAAAATATGAATGATACTTCTTATTAGTTACTTGTAACAATTACTTAAAATATGAATTCTTTTGTACTACGTACTCCACAGCGTATCAAAACCCGACAATTGCGTCCGCGCACCACAGTGGGTAATAATCGACTCCTTGTGGTAAGGGAGAAATTTGAATTTCTTCCCTCGTCCAGCGACCAATGGGAGAAGATCTCCGACACATTGGTCCCAGCGAGGGTGCGCACACACGCGCCAAGTTCATCTCAGCCCCTCATGCTGTGTGCCCATGAGTACGCGAACCGCAGATAAATAAATTCAACAAAGGGATAAACTAAGAGAAGTGGTTGCAGTTGGGCAAATCATCATGCGGTCAGGAATTGGGTTTTCATAGGATAGGAACTGCGTGCAGCATCTATGCCGATCGTGCACATATCGATGGCGGCTCAAAGGGTCGTGTGTATATTTACAATATAGAGAATTCGATTTCCTTTGGCAGCCAGTCGCGAGCTATGTCGGACGACCGGCCGACGTGTATGCACATAAAAAGGGGAATATGCCATGCACGTGTGCGGCAAAATATATTGGGAGATATGTGCATTGACTCCTCGATAGTATAGTGGTTAGTATACCCGCCTGTCACGCGGGAGACCGGGGTTCGATTTCTCGTCGGGGAGCCTCTGGCGCGAGACTAATGACCTTGCCCGGAAAAAAAAAAACAAATCATTATGGAAAATTGAACAAGCCTCAGGACTTGCTAAATAGGGCCAAGACCGGTTCCCGGTTGTAGTGCCGATGATGATGATGTGCATTGACATGTTTCGGGTTTCATGTCGGTTACATGATGTCGTAACCGAATTGTTTTTCAGGAACATGATGCGTTGAATGCAAGCATGCCCCTGGGGGAAATGTTTGAAGATGCTAGTGCAATTGCATTAGCGAATGATAATGGTTTTAGTTGTTTTATGAGGAAGTTTTTGGATGATTAATAGAAAGGTAAGTAGTGGCGTTCAATGGAACCGCCACAGCACTTTCTCAGATGAAGAATTCCAGACGTAAACTAGTTTTCCATTGGGGTCTGCGGGGAGCGGCTATGTCAGTTGGAATATCATGCAAAAATTCTGATAAATAACCGCACTTTAAGAAATGCGTAATCGCGTAATCGAGCTCGTTTTCGAAACTCTGTCTACATTTTTGTAACATCAGGGGCATCGGTTTCACCAATACCAATGCAAACATCGTCCGCCAATGTTTGCAAACAGCGAAAATTATTACCCTCGCCCTAACTGACACCCAGGTCGATTCGCCAACTGATTCGACATATCTTCGATGCTCGGGATACGACTTACATTCGAGATTTCGTTTTAAGGGTGGAGCCTGTTTCTTCATGCGGTCCAATCTGGGTTGCCAAAGGATGGAGGCATTAGAATCCTATGGCAAAAAATAGAGCTTTTAAACAATGGCTCTCCAATCCCACCGAAGCTAACAGAACGAATTTTGTTGGAGTCAGAAACCCGTGCAACCCGACGATTGACACCGCGAAGAAGACTTATAACGACAGAGTGAGCAATAAACTCATTGAGTGCCCAACTGGTTCGCGTGCCTTCTGGTCCATGGCAAGGGATGTCAGCAGTAACTTAGCTTCCTCCTCTTTTCCTCCGTTAGTGTGGGGCACCGGGAAACTACTCACGAATTCAAAAGATAAAGCTAATGTGTTCGCGGATTTATTTTCCGCGAATTCAAACCTCGATTCCGGTCTTTTGGAACTACCTGTGATCGCGCCTGTATGGTCTCCGGCGCGGGATGTGAGGTTCTATTCAACGCATTCCACAAGGGCCGAACTGTAGGAAGGCAACCGGCACGGAGGGAATACCAACAGCAGTAGTTAACTACGCTGCTGCAGAACTATCGGCGGGTTTGGCAGACTCTTCCGCTTATCTTATGCACGGGGGACATTTCCCAACTGCCGGAAGGTGACTCGAGTTCAGCCAGTCACAAAGAAGCGGAAAAACGGCCTCCCACAAAATTACAGGCCGACAGCATTACTGTCTATTGTTGTCTAAAGCAATGGAGATGGTCATTAATTAAGTATTTGGAGTGCAATGGATTTCTGAATGATCGTGATTACGGATTCCTTGGCACGCGATCCACGGGAGTCCTTTAGACCCCTATAGCCGATATATGGACATTTGCGTGTGAGGGGCATGGTGAGTCAAGGGCTGTCGCATTGGATATCTCCAAAGCTTTTGTCTGGCACGGAGCATTTTTGAGAAAGCTTCGTTCATACGGACTTTCCCAGCAGCTTTGCGACTGGGCTAACAGCTTGATCGAAAATCGATCGATCCGGGTTGTTGTGGACGGCGAGTGTTTGGATCTTTATTCTGTTAATTCCGGCGTGCCTCAAGGTTCTATTTTGACTCCAATCTTGTTTTTGCTTCACATAATTAATTTGTTGGTGTCAACGGATAACCGAGTGTTCAGTTTTGCAGTTGATAGTACACTTGTTTCCTCTTTTTCGAGTGATTGGCCGATTAGAGCATAAACGTTGCACCAGGTGACATGTAGCCAGATCGACTCTCCGAATCAGAATCTGGATAAGGTCCTGCAGTGAGGAAAGGCTGACGGAGCAGTGTTTTGATTGATTGAAGGCGGAACCTCCATTTTTTATTTAGCTTAATGCAAGCTTAAATTAACTTAACATAAAACATTACAGACTAGCTTAAAATCTAGAGTAGTGGTTAAGACATTATTCAATTATTCAATCGAAAAAAAGGAGAAGAAAACCAGGAAGTTGAAGATTACTGGACGATAGGGGGGGTAGGAGGCCAGGGTAGAGCGAGTGTATGTGGGGGTGGTAAACGCGGCCTTTGTGCGACCGTGGAGGACATGTGTACGGACTGATACAGGGGCGGGGATTAGTAAACAGGGGGGATTGTGGGTGTGGTTGGAAAGCTGTAGGGGAGAACTAGTTTGAAGGAGGAAGAGGAGAGGGTTGCAGGGTAGAGGGGTTATTGTAGGGAGGGGGCGGATTTAGGACGGGTCTGTTCTAAGACGTCGTCTAAGAGCGGGAGTGGAGATGTTGAAATCGAAGGAGGTGGGGAAAGAGTTGGCCTGTCGTAGCATACGCGAGATGGGTTCGTTAGCGCCATAAGAAGTGTGATGTGCGGGCACGTAACACAGTCGAGGGTTATGTACGTTACGGGGGTTTGTATGAAATGTCGTCTTGCGACCTAAAACCAAACTGATTTCTCGGAATGATACAATTTTCATCACACCAGTTAATCAATGCGTTATTTACAATTTTCTCGAATACCTTACTGATGTTCGGAAGCAAACTAATCGAGCGAAGATTGGTGGGTTGCTACTGTCCTTGCCCTTTTTGGGGATGGTATGAACTACTGCGGTTTTTCAACGGGTTGGATAATGTGCATTATTTAGAGCGTTGTTGAACAAAACAGTGTAAATATTCACTGCTTCAAAAGGCAAGTGTTTTACAACAATGTTTGGAATGCAATCTATTCCACAAGATTTCTTGTTGTTAATGGATCTACGAATGTCCGTCAGTTCATTCTTGTGTACAAATATGCTAGTGTTTAGGTTTTTAAGCGAACAATACACTTTATTGATTTCGCTAAATGTGGCGAAACTTCTGTTTTAAGGACGCCAATTGTTAAACTCACTGTGTAACGAAATATGATTTTGGAGAGTTTCGAGGTCGTGATTAAAATGAACGTATTCGCTCACTCTGTACATTGCTTCGGAACAAACACTAATTGTTTTCGCTTTGTCTTGCCAATCCTCGACCAATAAGGCTCTTCCTTGCAGTTTATGTGATCTAGGATAAGTCCTGCGATCAGCAGTGTTGGACATTGTTTTTATTTCCTGGCTATTTAGGTCGCTGAACTGACTCTCATCCCCAGAGACGAGTACAGGAGAATTGGATCCCCACCGCTTCAGCTGACCGAAGTACAGTTCACAGAAATAGGCACACCTGGTCATAAGGCGCTAGGAGAATTCTAAACGAAAGTCACGACAGATGGGCACTCTCATACGTGTTGTTGCAGATACTAGTTCTCAGCAAAAATTATTGATCGGAACTGACTTCTAGGGACCACGAAACCTCCACGCGAAGAATGGTAAAATGTACATTAATCCTGATGACGATGCTGAAGAATTACCAAAGATTTTGCAGATCAGCGTTCTCGAAAAAGAGAATCGTGTGAAGACTGACCTTTCTCACGTCGAAGACGAGAACACGGGAAAAAATAATGACGTGCATGGAAAATTACATACCCAACAAGACGTTGGAGACAACGGTGAGTATGAGACGCATATTAAAAGACAACAATCCAGTATATCAAAAGGCAAGACGGCTTGCGCCCAACGAAAGGCACATAGTCAACAAATAAATAGCAAAATGGCAGAACCTGCGCAAAATTCGACCCTCATCATCTGACTATACCAGCCCAAGTGTGTTAGTCAAGAAGAAAGGCAGAACACACCGATTGTGCGTTAACTATCTAAAAACTTTATCCGAGACAGATATCCCCTGCCGATAATCGAGAACCAACTGGATAAACTACAAGACGCGATCTTCGTTAGGCCCGACTTAAAGAATGGTTTCTTCAACGTGCCAGTCGATGCCGAAAGTATTATCCCGCTTGGCCTGTGTAATTCACTATCAGTTTTCCAGGGATACGTAAATGCCATATTCCGAGATGCCATTCAGCACGGGTTTGTTTTGAATGAATGACTTCATTGTTCTTTCCACCAATCGCGAGGATGGGCTGAAAAGATTGAAAGACATATTCAAGGCGGTAAGGAGGGCTGGGGTGAGTATCAACTGGAAGAAATATTAGTTCCTGACAGAACGTGTTTAATTCTTGGACCACATTATCGAAGACGGGACCGTCCGGCTGACGGAGCGGAACTCTGAAGCGGTTAGATGCTTTTTCGAGCTTAAGAATATCCGACAAGTGCAAGCATTTTTGGGACTGACGAGATACTTCAGGAAATTTATTCCTGAATACTCAAGGGTTGCGCGACCTTTATCAAACCTTTTGCGAGCAGATGTCAAATTTAATGTTGGAAACGCCTAAAAAGAAGCTTTCGAACTACTGAAGACGTGCCTAAGCCAAAAATGGACGCTTAATTTGCATCGAATAGAAACTGAGACGGAACTCTGTGGCGGTTCCGCCAAACCCCACGGCCCACTTACCTGAAAAACCCCCATATCTTCATATCTTCCATCCTATCATATAATTTCGCTAATGCAATCGGATCAGCACCTTAAATGCTTTACGCATCTAGGATTATCTAAGGTATAATCTAAAAAGTCCCTGGAAAGGAAAACTTACCTTTCATGCATCTCTTCGCATACAATTCTTGTAAGATTTCTTTCTTACCTTATCAGGAATCTCAAACCAATTCGGCACCTTCAGTGCCAAGCTAATCCCCCTAGACGAATTCCTGAAAACAAAATGATTTGGTTTGCAGACAATGTAACCATCATAACGGGGACCATACATAGTATGTGTATCATAAATCACCATACATACACATGGAATCCTACGGCATAACCAAATGCAAATAGGTATGGTATACTTACCCTTGGCGGCGATGCAATAAATACCAATTCTCAGTAACCTAGCTAAACCCATCAGCACATTTCCACAATGCATTGCCGCCTATTTATTTAGCAGCAATGCACATCTCAGACAAAGACCCAAACGTTTCCTTTGTCTTTTCATATTTCGGGATCTGCTTCCCATCAGCAGCAGTATAAGCAAACACAAACTCAATTAGCATCCAATGAGATTCGGCTTGTTTGCTTAGCCGAATTCACTTCTCATGGATGTACATTATGCCCCTTCTTGGTGTTTCAGATTCGTTGTAATGGTGTATCCATGAAAGAACCCATGTACACACATGCATGTGTACTACCAACGATCTTCACCCCAAACGATTGAATAACGTTGAGTCCTATTACAACCACCGTTCGCGACGGTCGGTTCACTACCGCTCCCCGGTGCGCACGGGGATGCAGATATTTCAAAGTCGAGAGTCGCGTTCATATACTCAAAAGTCGAGAGTCGCATCCTACAACTTCAAAAATGTATTCGTTTGTACAAGTAAAATTGCCTCCTCAGTTTGCTACCACGAATTTGTTAAAATTAAGAAAGAATTATACGAACCGTAAAACCGTAAAACTACGTTGTTAAGTGTGTCTTCTGTTCCGATTTAAAATAAAGTTACCAAACAACTTCTAATCAGTGCGTTTATTTTTGGATATTTCCAGCGAACTATGTGTTGGAACTGATACGTAAATTAAATTAAAAATTAAAGACCCAGTTACTCCGTTCCTTCGGCGTTGCTCAGTGTTGTATCCGGCGGAACTATCGATGTATGATGGAGAAGAAGGGAATCAGCGCCGTGCACCGGTGCAACATACTTCTCCTCCTCACAACTCCATACGGACGGATCGAAATATGGATACAGAGCCATCCTCTTGCAATGCGACGACAACGATGGGGTGCTGTATCCAATATACTTCGCTAGCGGTAAAACAATTCCGGTGGAGAAGTATTGCTTCCAGTATTCGTTAGGCCATAGAGTGGAACGGGGTATGAAGTACGTCGACGCATTAAGCCGAAACCCACTTCCCGGTGCTTGGTAATTATAGAGAGCTACGAATGCATGACTGCGCGATTCAAGAAAGCACGACGACGACCTGCAGGAGAAGGTCAAGCGTTTGGAAGAAGGAAAGCTCGATGGCTATACCTTGCAACGTGGTTTATTATATAAAGATGTTGGTGACGAGTTGTGCGTTGTGATTCCCAAGCCAATCGAGCTACAGGTGATATGAAAAGCCCACGAACGAGGCCACTGTGGGATCAATAAGACAGAGAAGCTGGTCCGGAATGGTTGCTGGATACCTGAACCGTTTTTGCACCGGATAATCACCTATGATGAAAAGTGGATTCCGTATGACAACCGTAAAATTCCTGGGCTGTGGTTGGATGCATGTGAAAAACCAAAACACACCCCACAAAAATGGTTATGGTGACAATTTGGTGGACTTCGAAAGGACCAATCCACTTTTCATTTCTTCAACCTGGAGAAACAATAAACGCTATCAAATATTGTGGGGAAATCAACATATTGCATGCCAAATTGGCTGAAAAGCAACCTGCGTTGGTCAATGGGCACGGCCCGTTCCATTTGCATGACAATGCTAGACCCCATACCTCACAAGTAACAGTGCAAAAACGGTCGCAGTTGGGATTTGAAATTCTTCTGCTTTCATCCTACTCTCCTGACATCCCCCTAACGGACTACCATCTTGTCCGCAATCTGGATTCATTTTGCCGGCAGAAGGTCTTCCGGAACCGAGCAGAGGTCATAAAAGCCTTTGCATATTTCATTGCCTCAAAAAGTTAGCACTTCTACGAAAAGGAATATTTGACCTTGTATCACGTTGGAAGAATGCCATAGATGGCAACGGATCCTATTTTGATTAAATTAAAATTCACGGATAAAATAATTTTGGCTTTTAAATTTTTAATATAAAATCGGACATTTCATGTGGTGCAACCCAATACATCGATTACCTGGATCCACTGTCGTCAAGCAAGAATTCTTACGTACACTTCGTGGTCGTTGTGGACGCCATTTCCAAGTAGATTTAGATGTATGGCACAAAATCGACGGCATCCACAGAAGACATCTGCCATTAGCGAACGCAATCATTTATCTTTACAATTGCTCGGATTATCATTTCCGACAGGGGTACCGCGCTTACTTCAAAGTTTGAGAGCTATTGCCGCGAAAGAGGCATTAAGCAGGTTCTGGCAAGCACGGGGATACCAAGGGCCTAGGCCCAATTTGGAAGGGTGAATCGCTCCCTAATACCACTGCTGGCAAAACTATCGGCTCCTAAACCAGGTGAGTGCTATCGGTACCTAGATACAGTACAAAGATGCTACAACGCCATGCCGCATCGGAGAATAGGGATGTCACCATACCGATTGATGTTCGTAACTGACACTCGTTTGAAGGACGATCCGCAGATTAAGGAGCTTCTGAAGAATTGATTGCCTCATTCGACGAGCAACGAGCAGAACTCCAAAAACAGGCAAATGATCCAAAGCATTCAGTCCGAAAACAAACGGAACTTCAATAAAAATAGGAAGACGGCGTTTCAATATCAAGAAGGCGATATCGTCGCTATTCGAAAAGTGCAGCAAGGACCTGGCCTAAAGCTCACACACAAGTTCCTTGGACCATGAGGTTATCATGACCCTGTGGAACGATCGCCACGTTGTGCATCGGGTAGGAGAGATTCAAGGGCCCTAACAGACTTCATCCGCCGCCGACTACACGAAACCCAAGACAAGCAACGACAGTGAGGATCTATTGTATTTAGGAATAACGAAGAGGACGAATGCGATGAACATTAACATTAAATCACTATAACTTTACACTTCTTCTGTGAAGTCTTCGATTTCCGACAGTTAATTTAATTACGTTAGTGGATCTTTGCGGACGAGCGTGGTTAGCCACACAATCTCCTCTTGTAAAGCTTCTTAATCGACTGCTTCGAAAAGGGAAGAAATTGGATACAACCAAAAGAGAACATACTTCTGCTCTCTCATTGTCACGTTCTTCGATGTGTGGTAGGTTACATCGGTAGACTGATGATCGAAGAGAGCGAGACAATGAGAGAACAGAAACACGCTATATGATTATCTTGGGTTGTATTTGGTTGTATGTGCATGAATCAATGTAGTTCTGAGCGGAACCCATTGACCTGATTCGGTAGTATGGTGAGTTCAGAGTACATTGATCTGTGCGAAGATAGAACTGAGAAAGAGAGGAGAATTAAGCTGATGATATTCACCTGCAAAAAGAGAGCATTGATCCCCAGCGAATGAAGTGTCTGGAGAAAAGCCGAAGTAACGCTAGGGAAATATTATCACGTGATTCAATCGAATGTTTTGATAAATTTCCCCAGCGGTTCTGCAATGATGCGACAACTTCGTCCGGCTGGATTTGGTTGTCGCTAATCGACATGGACACGAGTTGCCGTATGGCAAAAAAGGGAAGCTAAACTCATTTATGCATTGTCTGCGTGGAACAATGAGTTTAGCTATGTGTCCTTGGTGGTAACATGCTTTGCAGGTGAACAGGTAAGTAGGGAGAAATGGGGTTGATTTGACGCGCTGTAAGGCGGTCGAAATTAGGTAGGAATTGTGGTTGGAATTGTGGGTTGTTTCTCATATAGAATAGAGAAACCCCCACAGGTGTGGCAACCCGGGAACGGGTTCACTAAAATCCAACTGAATTAAACTCCGAAACGTTCACCAAAAACTGCGGACTCTTGTCCCCAAACGAGGAAGGAAACACGAGGATGTTGTTTGTTTTAAAATCTGTTCTTTTTATTGTTTTCCCTTCTTATTCTTTGCACTCGGAGAATTTAATAAAAATCAATATTCCTTTTAGCAATCACTAAAATTAACTTGGTAAAACAGAATTACGATCCGGAATGGATCTTCAAAGAACTTAACTTGGCAAATAGAATTACTGTCCGGAATAGATCTTCAAATAACTTAACTTGGAAAATAGAGTTACTGTCCGGAATTCCCGCACTCCACTCATTAAAATGACCCGTGCAGAGTCAGCTATCCGTTAAGGACGGGTTATTGTTTTTGAGAGAGACGTGAAATTTCTCTTGCAGCGACCAATCAGAAAGGATCTCTCTGAGTTGATCACGGCGAGGATGCGTGGTAGTTCGTGTTGCCAGGTTGTGGCAAACGAAAACAAAAAAAAAAAGGAAATGAGAAAAAGGGCATTATTACTGTGTGCCTGCAGCTGCGCAATTATCTGCCCGTCGTTAGGGAGATTTGTACTATCAGCAAATAGGATACTCGCACAACGATGATTGTGCGCTGTATCGATGCTGGTGGCCTATGAGGGATTCTTATGTGCATGGTTACATGGACAAATGTCATTCTGGCGAGAATCACACCTTACGCAGAAGAGATACTGGGAGACTACCAATGTGGATTCCGTAGGAACCGGTCAACAAGCGACCAAATGTTCACAATAAGACAACTGCTGGAAAAGAAGTGGGAATACGGAGAGACGGTTCACCAACTGTTCGTTGACTTCAAAAAAGCCTACGACTCAGTCGCAAGGCAAAGACTCTACCATATTCTAGTTGAGCTGGGAGTCCCAAAAAAATATGCCGCGCTCATTCAAATTTGCCTGAACGAAAACAAAGGGCGAGTTAGAATAGAAAACCACCTCTCAGAACCATTTGAAATCCGGGACGGACTAAAGCAGGGAGATGGTCTATCACCGTGTCTCTTTAACCTTGTGCTCGAGTATGTCATCAGAAAGGTACAAGACGACAACATGGCCGGATCATTCCTGAACGGGGTCACACAAGTGCTCGCATATGCGGATGACATCGCCGTTCTGGGCGATAATCTAGAGACTGTTAGTAAAAACTGTGAAATCATCATGCAAGCGGCAGAAGAGGTGGGCCTAGAAATAAATGAAGACAAAACAAAATACATGATTACGGCGAGAGCAGGTGGGTCTCAGAGAACACATATAAACGTCAGAGGTAAGATCTTTGAAAAAGTTAAAGAATTTAAATATCTGGGAACGATACTGACGGCCAGTAACGAAATGTCGAAGGAAATTAACAAGAGACTGCATTCCGGCAACGCGAGTTGGCACGCAGTCAGTAAACTGCTGAAATCCAGACTGCTATCACGTAACATAAAGCTCCGTGTCTATAGAACCATAATCATGCCAATTGTTCTATATGGATGCGAAACATGGGCTCTCACAAAATGGGAAGAAAACAAATTCCGTCTATTCGAGAATAAAGTTTTGAGAGGCATCTTTGGAGGTAAATATGACGAGGAGGCAGGACAATGGAGGAGACTCCATAACCACGAATTGGAAGAACTATATCGCAAACCTACAATAGTGAGAGTAATCAAGTCGCGAAGATTAAGATGGGCCGGACACGTGGCGCGAATGGGGAACGATAGGACCGTGCATAGAATTCTTGACGGTAGACCAACGGGAAAGAGACCGGTAGGACGGCCGCGACGGAGATGGGAGGACAATGTTAGGTTTGACCTTGAGGAGATCGGATCGAATGGTGAAGCGTGGAAGGAGAGTGCCCAGGACAGGGAAGGATGGCGAAGCCGAGTCGGTGAGGTCATGAACTTCCGGGTTCCTACAAGCCAATAAATAATAATAATAATAATGGTTACATGCTGAAGAATTTGTTTCTCGGCTACTCGGCGCGAGTTGTGCGGACAATTTTTGTCGGTTGGAGAAAAGCTGAGGGTGACTGTACATGAGTCAGGGAAATGTACTGCGCACGTCTGTGGCAGGGTAGGCCAGTTAACTAGGGGCGCCGATTGGTTCCCCGATGTATGTTGCATGTTGGTAATTCATTTCAGGGAATTCTAGTGATGCAACATAAGAGCGAACGATATATCGTTTTCTGGGAATATGGATGATGCCCTATAGCGATGCTGTAAATGCATGTACGGGGTTTTAGATTTTGGGAATTTGGAATGCTTTCTGGCTTGAAAAGCTGAACTCTGTGATGCATTATCTGCATGGAATGATGAATTCAGGTAATGGATCCTTTACAAGATTTATGACCTTTGGAAGGGTACCTTTTACAGGTGGTATAGGCCAACGAAAGGGATTTGAGTTGGCGTTGTGCGCGGTCTGCGGGCGAGATTGTGGTTGTAATTGTGGGTTGGTTCTCAGCGTGATATAGAGAACCCCCACTGGCCTAGTGTGGAATGGAAATGACGGAGGTGAATTTGAAATAAACTTATAGTCCACAGTCACATTGTGACAATGAAGACAAGCTGAATTTTTTTTACTCCTATAATTCACAGTCAATCAGGCCAGGACATTCTTGATAGCGTGAGCAAAAGAATAAAAGAGGGTCAGTTATGGAAAGATCAATAATGTGAATATTTTTATACCACACAATGATATCTAGCATATACGAAAAAAATTGAACCTTGTGGGTTTTTTGGGTATCCTCACTCTCGGCGATCGTTCTCGGTAGTGTGTCAGTCCGACACTGTTTCACCGAGACTTCACCAAACTCCGTAACCGCTCGTCTAAGCTTGTTTGCTTGTACCCTGCAGTTCGGTGCTAAACCAACGGTTCACCTGCTTTTACGTGTTTTTACTCGAAAATAAACTTATTCAGGTTTGTGGACAGTATTTATTTCGTGGGTTACTTAATTTATATTAACATAGAATATAGTATTGTTACCTTAATGTTATTTTATCATAAACGTAGAATATTATATTGTAAACATAAATTTATTTCCATACACGTAGAATAATCAGTACAATTTATTTCGTGAGTTAAACTTAATTTATATTAACATAGAATATAGTATTGTTACCTTAATGTTATTTTATCATAAACGTAGAATATTATATTGTAAACATAAATTTATTTCCATACACGTAGAATAATCAGTACAATTTATTTCGTGAGTTACTTAATTTATATTAACATAGAATATAGTATTGTAATCTCAATTTTATTTTATCACGAATGTAGAATATTATATTGTAAACATAAATTTATTTTACTATACATGTAGAATAATAAGTACAACTTATTTCGTGAGTTAAACTTTATTTATACTAACATAGAATATAGTATTGTAATCTCAATTTTATTTTATCACGAATGTAGAATATTATATTGTAAACATGAATTTATTTTACTATACATGTAGAATAATAAGTACAATTTATTTCGTGAGTTAAACTTATTTTATATTAACATAGAATATAGTATTGTAATCTTAATGTTATTTTATCATACCATACATGTAGAAGAATCCGTACCCATTGTTGACACCATTCTCCAAAAAAACTCAGACACAAAACAAAAGGGTTCACAGTTCAGTCTTGTGTGGCTCTGTATTAAGAATTTCGTCTAATCATGACAGAGGTAACATTTCTCCGGTGCAAGTGCGGTCACTTTCACTAAGAAGGATCGACACGAAAGTTCAAAAATCCTACCGGTCGTGGCACTGTATTACGAAATCGTTTTATTACAAACAGAGGTAATATTTCTCTGTGCAAGTGCGGTCACTTTCACTAAAAAGGATCGACGCGAAAGTTAAAAATCCTACCGGTCGTGGCACTGTATTACGAAATCGTTTTATTACAAACAGAGGTAATATTTCTCCGGTGCAAGTGCTGTCACTTTCACTAAAAAGGATCGACACGAAAGTTCAAAACCCTTTTGGTCGTGGCACTGTATTACGAAATCGTTTTATTACAAACAGAGGTAATATTTCTCCGGTGCGAGTGCGGTCACTTTCACTAAAAAGGATCGACGCGAAAGTTAAAAACCCTTTTGGTCGTGGCACTGTATTACGATTTTTTTGGTTTTTACCCGGGAGCACGTATCCACCATTCAATGCAGAAATTGGTAATCGACTGGTTTAGTTCACCGAAGCGGCAGAATATCTCGTACTCCATCATCGCTTCGATGCCCATATTTGGTCATTTTAAACATATTACATCCCTTAGTGTGGGTAACCGCATTGTACCCCTGCCTGTGTGTATCTTTTATTATTATTCGCACGGGGATGAGCGCCATTGCGTGTGTTTACTCTTTGTACCATATTAAGTGTAGGGACGTTCATATAGTTTATACGTGCAATGTGATGCTGCTACATGGGCATGCGTTATATCTCACGTATTTGTATTTGTTGAGATGTGTCCTTTTAAGGGCATGCGTTGTAGGTTTACGTCGGTTTGCGCGCCTTCTGGTAATTCCAGGAATCAGTCGCAGGCTTGCGCAACCGCATCTTGTTTTTCTTGGTTGTTCTGCTACATCCGATCGTTGGTTGCTGGTTTTACCAGATCGATGTGCAGGTGTCCCATGCTCTCCCCTGCTATTTAGTTTCTTACCATTGGTGCTACGCTGTGCTTGGTCTTCATGACATGATTTCCTTGATTTATGCATTTCTACTTTTAGGACGATGCCTGTATTGGACAAAAGCTTGTATCAGCGGGCTTGTGGTTATTTACATGCTAATGCAGGTAAGTATTCGCTTTTCCGGCGCCGACTGCCTGCGAAAAGAGGTTACCTGGTGGTAAGTAGGCCGGTGGGTAGTGGCGTACTCCCCCCCAGTGACACAGTCACGATAAAATGAAAACATAACAAAAACGAAGAGGTGTTGAGACTGAGGCGTGCTCTTGGTTGGCCACGCGACTGGTCCCCATTGGTTCTGTCATTACCATCATGGTGGTGAAACTTGTCGAGTGCGCAGTCTTTTACGACTTCGCGTAATGGGCCCCTTATATTGTTCTGGCACGCCCGCCGTGGTCGGCGGCGTCTTTTTCTGCACCTCAGCATTGTGAGGAGTGCACCCCTGGTTACTTTCTTCCAAAAAGCAAGGTTTTAGCCGTTCCACGCTGATTGTGGCTGCCTTCCCACGTATGTCCACCTCGTAGACCCGTTCGCTGATTCTTTTAATCACTTTGAACGGGCCCTCAAACGGAGGCTCGAGTGGTTTCTTTACTTTATCCACTCTAACGAAAACGTGTGTACAGGTGCGCAACTCTGGATGCACGAAAACTCTCTTTGACCCGTGTCGGGCAACCGGTCTTGGTCGTACTTTTCGCATCAAATCACGCAGGTAACCCACGCTCTTCGTCAGCTCCGCAGGTGGCTCACCGTCGACGAAAAGCTCCCCGGGCAAAACGAGGCTGGTACCGTAAGTGAGCTCGGCTGCTGAGGCGCCCAGGTCTTCCTTCATGCTGGTCCTCAAACCAAGGAGGACTGTAGGCAGTGCGTCGAACCACTGTGTGTCATTATGGCACATTAAAGAGGCCTTCAATGATCTATGCCAACGCTCTATCATGCCGTTGGCAGCAGGATGATATGCTGTCGTACGCTCTCTTTGACAACCCAGCAACTCCGTAAGCTGTCTGAAGATCGTAGCCTCGAACTGAGGTCCCCTATCCGAGGTAAGTGTTGTGGGAACGCCGAAACGCGTTACCCACGTTGAGTAGAAAGCCCGGGCCACGCTCTCTGCGGTTATTACACGTAATGGGGTAGCCTCGGGCCATCGCGTAAAGCGATCTATCATCGTGAGCAGGTACGCGAATCCTCTGGAGGGAGTTAAAGGGCCGACTATGTCAATGTGTACGTGGGCGAAACGTGCCTCGGGCAGCTTGAATTGTGCCGGCTCCAGTACGTTGTGTCTGCTTATTTTACAACGTTGACACTTGAGACACGCCCTCGCCCACTTTGTGAGGTCCTTATTCATGTGTGGCCAAACGAACTTACGTCGAATCGCCGCAGCCGTCGCGCGCCCGCTGGGATGAGCTGGGCTATGAAAGGTCTCATAAATGCCCCTACGCAACACCGCAGTAATGAATGGCCTGACTGTACCCGTTGAGACGTCACACCACACGGTTTTCCCGTTGGTGTCGACAGCGAACCTACGCAGTTCCAGTGCTGTGTCTGCTGTTACGAGAGCTTTAAGTTGGCTGTCGTTTTTCTGGGCTTGCTCCAAGTCAGCGTCAGCTAAGGCTGCGCGCAATTGAATCACATCTATGCGAGATAGTGCGTCTGCTATTACGTTCTGATTACCAGGAACGTACTTTATCTCGGTGACGTATTGGCCTATGAGGTCCAGATGCCGCTCCTGTCGCGGCGATGCATTTCCGGATTTTTTTCGGAAGGCGTGGCTCAATGGTTTATGGTCCGTTCTGACGATCGCCTGACGACCCTCGACCATGTGTCGGAAGTATTTGATGGCACTGTATATGGCCAATAACTCTCGGTCATAGGTGCTGTACTTTCGTTCTGCCATACTGAGCTTTCTAGAGAAAAAACCCAGCGGTTCCCAGCCACCGTTGCTCTCCTGCTCCAATACCGCCCCAATACCGGTGTCCGACGCGTCGCATTGTATTGCTAACTGTGCGCCCTCTGCTGGGTAACACAGCAGGGTGGCGTTTGCAAGTTGCGCTTTTGACTGCCGGAATGCATTACTTGCTGCTTCCGTCCAGACGATTGGACGTTTGTCATTCTTTTTTGCCCCCTTTAAATATTCATTTAAAGGGGCCTTGACATGCGTGGCATTTTGTAATGTAGGCCGGTAAAAATTAAGCATGCCCAGGAAACGTCGTAATTTGCGAACGTTGGTAGGACGTGGGAATTCGTTGAGAGCTTTAACTCTGTCCGAGAGAGGCCGGATACCATGATTGTTGATATGATAACCCAAATAGCTCACCTGCTCTTTGGCAATTTGGCATTTGTCCGGGTTAATCATGAGTCCGTAACGGCGGAGGCGTTCTAACACCTGTTTAAGATGTTGCTGGTGCTCTGCTCGGTTTTGGGACGCAATCAGGATATCATCGATGTAGGCGTAACAAAAATCCAGTCCACGCAGAGCTGAATCGATGTACCTTTGAAATGTTTGTGCGGCGTTTCTAAGGCCGAAAGTCATTACCTTGAACTCATATAGTCCAAAAGGGGTAATGACCGCGGTTTTTGGGATGTCTTCGTGTGCCACCGGTATTTGGTGGTATGCCCTGGCGAGGTCCAGGGTCGTGAAGACCGTGCATCCGCGCAATTTGTATGAGTAATCATACAAGTGTGCGATGGGGTATCGGTCCGGGATTGTGACCGCGTTTAACTGTCGGTAGTCGCCACACGGGCGCCATTCGCCGCTTCGTTTCTTAACTAGGTGAAGCGGACTGGCCCATGGGCTTACTGAAGGTTGGCAGATTCCTTGCTCCAGCATGTAGTCGAATTCTTCGCGTGCTGCGCGCAATTTGTCTGGTGCTAGTCGACGCGGACGTTGGCTTACGGGTGGACCCCGTGTCTCGATGTGATGGTATACCCCGGACTCTATGTGCTCCTGGTTGGGAAGTGGTACTGTCGAGTGTCTATACTCTTCCAGTAGAGCCGGAATCTCATCGCATGTGATGTCGGCCTCGTGTGGCGTCCGTGGGGCCTCTCCAGGCGGATGACCGAGTGGCCGTTGTTCCACTAATCTATTGTTCGCGGTGTCGACCAGCAAGTTGTGGCACGATAGTAAGTCCGACCCTATTAATGGTTCGGAGACATCGGCCACTATGAAGTGCCAACCTATGGGGTGCCGCAAACCTAGATTCAGTCGTAGGTACTTACGTCCGTAAGTAGCTATGGATGTGTTGTTCGCTGCTAGTAATTGGAGTCTGCTAGGCGTTTTATTTTGCGAAGCGTACGACTTAGGCAAGACTGATATGTCGGCGCCAGTGTCGACCGTAAAACTTATATCCAATTTCGCGTCTTTGATTGTTAAGCGGCTTACTTGAAGTGTGCCGACCGTTTGCGCTGAGGTTGCGGTCGGCCGTCCTAGTTTAAATTCGCGTTTTGCGCCGGCTTCACCGGCTTCCAACCGCAGGGTTGTGTGCATTTGCGGGCCTTTGCCCCAAACCGCCGATGGTATGAACACCACGCGGGTGTTAATGCCCTTTGGGGGTTCGCCGTCGGCTGTGGCGTGGATCTTCCGCGCGTGCTAGTGGCACCTCTCTGGTTTTCGCGTTGCCCAGCTGGGCTGGGCTGGGTCTGGGGCCTCTGATATGTTGGGCGATTTTGGGCCGTGCGCGCGAAGTCTCGTAATTCGGCCCGTAATTGTGCGATTTCGCGTTGTAAACTTAATTCGTAACGCGAGGGTCCCGGTTGCCGGAAGTGTGATTGCTCTGCGTCCCGAGTATGCGCCTGAGCCCGTGCCGAGTCTGTGGCGATTGGTTGTGACGCGTTGGTGCCTCCACTTGCGCGCGGAATATTATGGGGCGAGGAGTAGTATCGCGCAGGTGCTTCATCCGAGCGGTTAATGGTTGCTACGTGAAAGGCGGGGGACTCCTCTCGTTGGTCGGCGCTTTCTACGATTGCGTCTGCAATCTTAGCCAGCCAACTCAGGCTTTGATTGGTTTGAGCGATTACTGTAGGACGCGCTTGTTGCGGAAGACCCCTAATGAAGTGGGGTCTGATGACATCAGCAGAGATCCCCTTTCCCGCTATAGACCGCAAATGAGTGAGAAAATGCGATGGCTTCATCCCCGTGAAATTGGTCTCGTTGTACAAGCGCTGGTGCCTCTTGGCAATTGACTCCTCGAGCGCATTGAGGAGCGTTTCCCTCATATCTGTATACGGGCTGTTTCCAGGAGTTCTTATAATGTGTGCCACATGTGTACGCTGGTTTCGGTTTAAAACCCTCATAACTTCCAGCGCACGTGGTCTCTCCTCGCTCACGCCCGCCGCCTCGAATATGAGGTCCGCCATGGTGAACCAGAGCTCCGATTCCTCCTCGTCAAAAGGAGGCAAGCGCAAGTCGCGCGAGGCAACATGTAGTGCCTGCACTGTTGGAGTCGCACCAGCGGATAACGGGAACTCCGTTCTGTGAGGGCGCGAGTCGCGGGCTTTTTCGTGTAGCGAGTCCGTGGGCTGTTCTACGCTGAGGGCGTCCACGAAGGCCGGGGACTCCGGACGCGGCACTTCCAGCTCCCGCTGCAGCTCCGCCTGAGGCGCCGTCTGTGATTCGGTAAGCGATTCCCGCAGCGCTTCCGGTTGGGGCTCCTGTTGAGTCTTTTTTGACCTCGTAATCTGAGCCATCCTCTACAAAAGGGTGGTGGCCGTTCCTCGTCACGCGAGAACCACGAGAAATTGCAGGAAAAGGTTAGCAAGGAGAAGTTGTAGATCTGCCTAGTTGGCGGAAAGCCCGTTGCTTGCAGCTGTTGTGATGGGAACGAGTGAACAGTGTATATGTGGGTTGGTTAATCTACTCTGTATAGTTTCCGGATTTTCGATGCCCGGAAGGGGCTTACTACGCGAATTTGTTGTAGTGAACGTTTGTACTATTCAATTACAAATAAATATTTTTAAATTTGGTTATTACTTACTGCTACTTTTTAAATACAATAGAAGGAGAAGAAAATATTGTGTTTTAGCTGGCTCTAAAGGAGCTCAGCGTATATATATATATATTAAAGAAGAGAAAAAAAAAAATTAAAAAATTACGTCACCTGGAGTCCAACGTTGAGAATTTGGTTTCGTCAGGTGTCGTTACTCGCACTGTGTTGAGGATAGTGCTGCGATCTGACTCCACTTGTAGTGATTTTGGTGGTTGGTTCGATGTTCGCTGTCAGGTTATGTGCCCTTCCTCACTTGGTAGGTCACCAATTGTGGGTTTTTTGTGTATCCTCACTCTCGGCGATCGTTCTCGGTAGTGTGTCAGTCCGACACTGTTTCACCGAGACTTCACCAAACTCCGTAACCGCTCGTCTAAGCTTGTTTGCTTGTACCCTGCAGTTCGGTGCTAAACCAACGGTTCACCTGCTTTTACGTGTTTTTACTCGAAAATAAACTTATTCAGGTTTGTGGACAGTATTTATTTCGTGGGTTACTTAATTTATATTAACATAGAATATAGTATTGTTACCTTAATGTTATTTTATCATAAACGTAGAATATTATATTGTAAACATAAATTTATTTCCATACACGTAGAATAATCAGTACAATTTATTTCGTGAGTTAAACTTAATTTATATTAACATAGAATATAGTATTGTTACCTTAATGTTATTTTATCATAAACGTAGAATATTATATTGTAAACATAAATTTATT
The DNA here is from genome assembly GCA_963931805.1 of Microdon myrmicae. Taxonomy (NCBI): domain Eukaryota; kingdom Metazoa; phylum Arthropoda; class Insecta; order Diptera; family Syrphidae; genus Microdon; species Microdon myrmicae. The sequence continues at coordinate 27,386,855 of OZ007497.1, read as the reverse complement.
TCCATACACGTAGAATAATCAGTACAATTTATTTCGTGAGTTACTTAATTTATATTAACATAGAATATAGTATTGTAATCTCAATTTTATTTTATCACGAATGTAGAATATTATATTGTAAACATAAATTTATTTTACTATACATGTAGAATAATAAGTACAACTTATTTCGTGAGTTAAACTTTATTTATACTAACATAGAATATAGTATTGTAATCTCAATTTTATTTTATCACGAATGTAGAATATTATATTGTAAACATGAATTTATTTTACTATACATGTAGAATAATAAGTACAATTTATTTCGTGAGTTAAACTTATTTTATATTAACATAGAATATAGTATTGTAATCTTAATGTTATTTTATCATACCATACATGTAGAAGAATCCGTACCCATTGTTGACACCATTCTCCAAAAAAACTCAGACACAAAACAAAAGGGTTCACAGTTCAGTCTTGTGTGGCTCTGTATTAAGAATTTCGTCTAATCATGACAGAGGTAACATTTCTCCGGTGCAAGTGCGGTCACTTTCACTAAGAAGGATCGACACGAAAGTTCAAAAATCCTACCGGTCGTGGCACTGTATTACGAAATCGTTTTATTACAAACAGAGGTAATATTTCTCTGTGCAAGTGCGGTCACTTTCACTAAAAAGGATCGACGCGAAAGTTAAAAATCCTACCGGTCGTGGCACTGTATTACGAAATCGTTTTATTACAAACAGAGGTAATATTTCTCCGGTGCAAGTGCTGTCACTTTCACTAAAAAGGATCGACACGAAAGTTCAAAACCCTTTTGGTCGTGGCACTGTATTACGAAATCGTTTTATTACAAACAGAGGTAATATTTCTCCGGTGCGAGTGCGGTCACTTTCACTAAAAAGGATCGACGCGAAAGTTAAAAACCCTTTTGGTCGTGGCACTGTATTACGATTTTTTTGATTTTTACCCGGGAGCACGTATCCACCATTCAATGCAGAAATTGGTAATCGACTGGTTTAGTTCACCGAAGCGGCAGAATATCTCGTACTCCATCATCGCTTCGATGCCCATATTTGGTCATTTTAAACATATTACATCCCTTAGTGTGGGTAACCGCATTGTACCCCTGCCTGTGTGTATCTTTTATTATTATTCGCACGGGGATGAGCGCCATTGCGTGTGTTTACTCTTTGTACCATATTAAGTGTAGGGACGTTCATATAGTTTATACGTGCAATGTGATGCTGCTACATGGGCATGCGTTATATCTCACGTATTTGTATTTGTTGAGATGTGTCCTTTTAAGGGCATGCGTTGTAGGTTTACGTCGGTTTGCGCGCCTTCTGGTAATTCCAGGAATCAGTCGCAGGCTTGCGCAACCGCATCTTGTTTTTCTTGGTTGTTCTGCTACATCCGATCGTTGGTTGCTGGTTTTACCAGATCGATGTGCAGGTGTCCCATGCTCTCCCCTGCTATTTAGTTTCTTACCATTGGTGCTACGCTGTGCTTGGTCTTCATGACATGATTTCCTTGATTTATGCATTTCTACTTTTAGGACGATGCCTGTATTGGACAAAAGCTTGTATCAGCGGGCTTGTGGTTATTTACATGCTAATGCAGGTAAGTATTCGCTTTTCCGGCGCCGACTGCCTGCGAAAAGAGGTTACCTGGTGGTAAGTAGGCCGGTGGGTAGTGGCGTTCGCGCTAACCGCCACAACCTCATCAGCCGCGAGAAAAAACCGGATTAGGTGGTGTTACATCCTAGCGCGTGGGGACCTGAAATACCAGTAGTATTTAAAACTTGAGTCCCGACGGATACAAGAACTCCTGGCCATTGGTTTGATATATGCACAGACACAATAGAAAAATTCCACCTCAAACTTGAAATGTTTCAATAATAGACGCAAAATATTTGTGTCATTGCAACAGCACGGCACAAAAAACCGATGGGAATGGGAAGTGAGGCGCAAGTGGATTTGTACAATAGATAGGTGGAAGCGGAACTTAATTTGTTAGTTAACTTATTTATTCTTTACTGGACCTCAAATTACAATCTTGCAGGAATGAAAACGATCCCACTCGTGGAAAATATAAAAGTAATAATTATATATTAATGCGACTTGAGAATCGCAATCCAGTGTACAAACAAGTGAATGGATGGAGTTTTTCCGTCATTATACATTCTACCACACATTGCCTTAGATGGATGGTCCCATAATCTCTTTTGTTTGTTTTCAGTAGACTCCGTATATTTGGATGAAATGATTGGACTTACCACCGAAAACTCATCACATAATGCCAACAAACGATTTGGAAGTTTCTTCACAACAATCTACGACTTTCTTGTGTAATAGATAATCTATGATAATCTACCACAAAAATAACAATTATCCTTAATTGAAAGTAATTGTTGTTCTATTAAATTTTAATCAACAGAATTTTAGATTTATTTTCTTATTAATGAATGAACTCGCTTTTCTCAACATTAAATGTAAAAGTAAATACTAACAATTTTCATTTCACAGCAATCCTCAGTTAAATTTTTAAGAATTGCTCACTCATTACTCACACACAAAGGTTTATGTACTTTTAAAACCTCACAGAGGATTAATCGTATACAACTCATCAATTAAAACTTCCTCGTGGCTCAGTAATTAATAGTCAATGTAAACAACTTTACTTGAGACTAAAGTTCATAAAACTACATCGCACTATAATGTATTTACCTTCACAATGACGTTGCGTGTTCTGATAGTTCACTAATAGTTAATTTAATCGAAAAGCAAATTGTTGCTTTTATGAAACATACTGAATACGATAAGCAGTCGATGCCGTAGTAATTTAGAGAAGTAAATAGAAACTCATGACTTTAAGTGGATACTTATTGATTAAACATAAATAAGCGACTTATTCAAAAAGGTGCGATTTTTCAAGTGGATTTGTATGCGGACCGCTAAAATCGGTTGTTTAACAAGATTTACGTCGGCAATGATCATTTATAGAATGCATGGTAAAAACATCTGCAGTGCATCATATAAAGTAAAGGTTTCAATAACCTGTCAAAATAGCGAATTGATCAGAATAACTGTTCGCCAACAGATCACACCTGTACTAATTCCTATACAATCCAACTTTTTAAATGCAAATTTAAAACACAAACAAGCCTTTCGGGTATCTGAATTGCCCACAGTAATTTATGTAAGGTAATTATGCACACATCCGAGAGAAGAGCGTTGGCATAATGCTGAAGAGTGCATCACACAATTCAGTCATTAACTAAAGTTTGATCAGTAATGTGCTGACCTCAATTGCAATATAAGTACTCAAGTGTAACCTTGCAAATGCTTTCCATCAAACTTAAAATTATTAACGACTAGATATGTATGGATGTGGGACTAGGTCAATCAATTTCTACTAACGCTTCATAACTTTTTATTCATGAGTTTTAATTCATAATTTATAGATCAGTAAATAGTAACATTTATTGATTAGCATTGACTCTGCTAACACTCGTGCTTCAAATAAATCTTTCACCCCTTAATGGCTCTTGCGAAATTCCTATCCCCCATTTTATTGTGTCTTTTTGAAACTTCACTTAGACAAACAATTTTTTAACTCAAGTCCTTAAAAACTCCCTTGCTACAATTTCCCTTACATGGTGACTTGCCGATCTCTTAGTAACCGCCTAAAAAGTTTAGTAAGTCTGTTGCCCCGACTAAACGACTTTTAAAAGAAAGAAAATCGGATATACAGGGCAAAGTCTCTGCTTGCTTTCAACCCGGCGAAGGCCAGGGCGATCCTTATCCCTGTTCAATCCAAGTTGACATGCAGTCTCTACGTGACACTGGATAGCTACTTTGGCACCCACCAAATAGTGAACCAATGCATGCAGCGATATCCTGATAAAGGTCGGCGCAAGGCTAATAACTTTGCCCGGGAAAACAAATAATTATGGATAATTTAACAAGTCTCGGATAAGGACCGGATACCGGTAGAGACACTTGCTAAATAAGGCCAAGACCGGATCCCGGTTGTAGTGCCGATGATGATGATGATTTTAACTTCTTCTTTCGTGGGTGATATCCGTGAGCGATATCCAAGAGTTGAATAGTTTCTACGTTGGTGTGAAATCGTGCGGGTTTTTCGTGTTTGACAGCATATCCTTGGATAACTCCATTTGATCTCTAGGTCATCATGTATTTCCTGATTTCGGTGTAAACAGTTAATATCCGACTTTTAGTGTTGTCTGCAAAGTGATTGTGTTTTTGTGAACCTGTAGTAACGTCTTAAATAAGCCGTGGTTACACCTCCTCTTGCAATCCCCTGTTACACCTCACTTTACACCCCCTCCCAACACCCATAACATAATTAAGATACCATCATCTTAAAATCATGATTACATCTATTCTGCATATAATGCAATAATTCGCAGTCATTCATCATTCATTCCAATCAAATCATATCGCATACGATAAGTCCATGCCAAAGCATATATCCATCGTGCACTTGACCTTGCATTTCGTTTCGCATTACGAAAAGCAAAACCAGACCTAAACGGTCTCAGTTTACGAATACACATGTTAACAAAAATAATACATGTTATTCGAGCGCCAGCAACATGATCGAGGAAGACCGGCTGCGACACAGTTGAACCTCGGAGAAATGTTGATCGCAGCGAAAATGGCGGACGCAGCGAGAAGTCGCAAACGATTTGCACGTAGGGCAATGCACTGAAATTGCTGCTGCAAATCGAGTTAATATATGAATCGCTTCTGCTGCAATTTTTGCAGCGATTATTGAAAATTGCGAATTAAGAATGACAGGCAATTAACCCCCAATTAGGCTACACGCGCTGGGTGGAAAAATTGCTCCATCTGCAATTGCGGATAATTAAATTGGTATATAAGGTGGCTGCAAGTGAGTAGTAATTCGCACAGTAATTGAAAGCAAGAAGACTGCGGCCAACCGTAAGTAGAGCGGGTCTTCTTGCAATTAAATTACTATAGGGCAGTTTAGTGTAAAAGTAACAAGTGTAACTAACTTTAAGGGATCGACATTCCCGACGAATAAAATATCAAGTTAAGTGAAATAAAAGTGTTTTATTGTCAATCGCACAGGAGCCTGTCGCCAAGGAAAAGCCGCGCTGAATTACCAAGTAAGTTTCCGACTAATACCACATAAGTAGACAACAACAATACGACATTTTGGCCATTAGCCGCCCAATAATCAAATAACAAATGATAACATCTGGGGTTACGCTCAGGTGTTACATTTTGATAAATAATTAATAAATGATAATATCTGGGGTTACGCTCAGATATTTCATTACAATAACTATTAATAATAACCAATAAACAAAACTACCGTCCGATAACCAAATATTTAAATGTTTATATCGGAGGTCAAACTTCGATATAACATTTTGGCGACCGTGACAGGACTAGGGAAGCCCAAGTTTTGATAACTTGTAAGTGCTTTTAAAAAACCTAGCCAATATAATAACTAACTCATTTGTACCGGGCAAGACACCTTACCCCGTCACCCGAAGTTGAGCCTGGCTTCGGGGGTACAATCTGATAACCCATTTCTCAAATCAAACAACAACAAAAACGAACACTTCACAAAACTGGTGACGGAGGACCAGCTTACGAAACACATGAACTCTGAAGATCGCCATCCAGATGACCAGAGGCCCCAATTCCCGCGGCGCGGACGACAACTACATGCCAACCAATTACTGGCAAATACATGCGAGGCATCTTGGAAGATGCAGCCCAAAGCCCACAACAAAACACAAAAAAAAAAAAACACACACAAACAAAAGCAATACAAAAAAAAAAGGAGAGAAATATCAATCCAACTCAGCAGCAGCCAATGTGACTACATCAATCGTCAAAAAGATACCTGTAACCACAACAATCAAAAATCAAATCATCAATAAAAATTAATGGAAGACCAGGTCATAATGTTCAACTGTAGGGCGCGAAGCTTACCTGGCAGCACCAAATAACACAACACCAAAGACAGCAGAAACCCCCAGTGACAACGGCTATTCACCATCATACCAGTAGGAAACAGCAGCACAGCACGACACCAGTAGTAACAGTAGCAGCAAAATAAACCAGAGTAAGCAACCAATTTTTTTTTGAACACGAATTTCTATAATCTTAGTTTGCCAAGCCCTATTAAAAACCAATGCTTAAAAGAAATACACTGTCACTGTCCATATTGTGAATTAGCAATCCTAGGGAATAATTTACATAAACAAATAATTTACGAGATAGCAAATGTTTTAATTTAATAAGTCACCTTAATTTTTAATTATCCCTACGACCATCATCTGCCACCAACACTCGTTACTCGACCATTCCACTGTCTTTCTTCTCCATATCTCTCCATATACTGCGACCACTAATCTTTGGGAAGGATTTCCACTACAATAATACAACAATCGCGTACGAAAGCGTTTTAAAGACTAATAAATCTCCCCTTTTTAATTATCACTAAGACCTAGTCTACTTACTTAACCGCGTCACCCTCTGTCGAAATCATGCCCATCGACTTCGTTAAAATCGCAAAACTTACTTCCCAGCTTGTACCAGTCTTCTCGGGCGGGCACAGTCCCCTGGTTGACAATGAGTTACAAGTATTTTTAGGATGCTGCAGGAAGGTAATCGGATGCCTACCTGCAGAAGAGCACTCCGCGTTTTTAACAATATTCCCCACGCGTCTACGAGGTGAGGCATACGTATTAATTGCCTCAAACCCTCCCCACACCTTCGAGGAAGCCGAAAGACTCCTCAAAAATTCCTACCTACCTCGAGAAACATACCAGGAGTTAGTGAATAAGCTAATTACGATCCGACAACTACCTTTGGAAGCCCTCATCACTTTTACCGCAAGGATAAAGCAGATGCTGATGGTTTGCAAGGAAGCCGCGGACCAAAAATACGGTGTGACAGCAGCCTCCGCTGTGAAGATACAGTTGGAGGACTTCGCCAAAAACGCACTAAAAAGTGGCGTCAACAACTCACACCTCTGCCAATATTTACTGACCCTGGGGGATGGAACGGTAGACGACTTAATCCAAAAAGCTTTAGATATGGAAAAGCTACAACAGGCCGCGTTTCTCACCCAACAATATAGCGTCATACCAGGTTCTACTCAACCCCTCCACGTCTCTAATTCCTTGAAACAATTAAACACACAAGCCGTACCTCTCAACCCAAATACTCCACCTACCTCGGGTCTCCACTATGCAGATTTCCCTCAACAATGCAGAAAAAATGACACTGCAAAACAAAGGCAAAACGAGCCTTGTACAAAACATTTGCGTTTAATTACCAAAATCATGTGCAATTACTGCCACAAAAAGGGACATACATATAGTGACTGCCTCACACGGAGAAACACTCCGCCCCATACGCCTTATAGTCACGACATTACAAACTACCAGAAGTCAGAAGACTACACGAATATCATTAATTCAAACATTAATACAAACCATTCAAGAGAACCAAATCAACACAGGGCCACCCCCTTGAATTCTCCTAACAGCACTTACGTTGAAAACTCGCCTAAGGTTTATAGCATAAGAATAGCCTGCGATTTTTGTGGTCGGCAAGGCCATCACGTTTCGGACTGCCGCCAAAAGGCAAAATGGGAATCCCGGAATACAAGAAACACGTCCGGCCCATCAGAATTACAAAATATCCGCAATTTAGAATACCCCCAGCCACCACTGACGATCATACCCACAATTGATACGGGTCTAAGCGACCATGCTCTACTAGGGAACGATTCCTTTTCTGAAAACTATTGTATTAATGGTCCAAATCAGCAACTTAGGTTCCCACGTACTAAACGAAATCCTGAAGAGTTTAGTATTCCACTGAACTCCAAGATCGAATATCCACGCCACAAAAGGGCAGCCGATGTAGGGCAAGTTATAGACCAAGCGGTCGGTCATACCGCCTGTAACACCCCCAAGGATTCTTCCAAAAAAGAATCTGGTTGCGAAACCCCAGTGACGGCGGAAAATTTTCAACAAGCAAACCTAAGTAACCAACAGCTAACCTTCCCTCGCACGGAACGAAACCCAGAAGAATTTAGCATTCCCATGGAATCTAAAACCAAAAGCCCAAATCACAAACGGACAGCCGATGTGAGACAAGTTACAGTCACAGCGGGACCCAAAGAGGTCAGATATACCGCCTGTAACCTCTCCAAGAGTTCTCTTACTCGAGAAACTGGCTGCGAAACCTCAGCGATGGTGGCAAACAATCAACTGGTAGAAGAAGTTCACGTGCCTGTACGATCTCACCGGACCAAAGCTGTTCCAGTGGAACCAAAAGAGGAAACGCTCTGTCTGAACCAGAAATCACGCGATGGAGCCTTCCTACCGGACATTTCACTACCAGTAAGTACAACCAATAAAAGAATCTTGCGCATACGCCAGATTTGCGACTCTACTGACCAACAGGGACGCAACCCAGAGCCCGGTCATCAGTCACAAACTCAAAACAAACTACCCCCAATACTAGGAAATGGGATAGAACATCCAGTAGCAACAAGAAGCTACCACACTGGGTTCCCACACCCACCAATAACCAGCATCCCAACTGTTCAGCTACCGATAGACGTTAGTGTTGAAAGAAACACAACTCTAGTAGTGGACAACGGAGCTGAAAGAAACCCAAATGGCAAGCGAGCCATAAATAAAGGCAACACCTTTACACTAAATTCTAAGAGGAACCCAAAGTCAAGTGGCAAGTGCCCTAGCTCCTCACAAAATAAAAAATTGTGGCAAAAACCCACAAAAATCAAAAATAAACAAACCCAAGATAAAGGCAACACCTTTACATGGAGAAACATAAAAAGGACATATAAGACATGTTCAAAAACAGAAAGCTCATACGCTAACAAAAAATTGTGGAAAAAGCCCACAATAATCAAACTGAAACAAACCCAAGATAAAGGCAACACCTTTACATATAATCAGAGGAATACAAAAAGGACATATCAGACATGTTCGAATCCAATAAACTCACCTCAAAACGAAGGCAACAAATTATTGTTGCAAAAGTCCAACCAAACACCCATGTGGAAAGGCCTGTTTTTCGTTACAGCAGTAACAAGGCCAAACAAGACAGCCATTGACGTTGGCCAAAAATTGATAATAGTTCGAAATGGTAGGTTAAAACCATATTCCAAGATTAGCTAATTTCAATACACACCTATTACCTAGCCCAACACATTTGCTATCTCCAGTAGGTACCACTTTTCAAATTCATGCACAATATGGCCATGTACGGAAATAAAAATAAGATATACAAATTAAACAAGTAACTTACTATTACCACTACCATACGGATGGAAAATAAACCAAATTACTATGTACAAACAAATCCTTTGCTGCCGAAATTAAAAGTAAAGAAATCCATAATACATATATGATTACTATTAAAAGTAAACTAATTAGACCATTAGATAAATAATTTCATGTACTATTAAAATTGCAAATAAGCCAACCACTGTCGTACAAAAGTTTTTCTCTACTGATAAAATTAAATTAAAATTAAATATATATATATACAGATAGTAAATATAATTGATTACAAATTATAAAGAAAATAAAAAATGCGAATATAAATACTTTCATTCATCATTACCACTAATGTTAAAATTAATAAATAAACAGGGTTGAACAAACAATCGCTACAAATAAGTTCTACTATTATAAACGCTATTCAAATTACGAAAATCATTAATCATACTAGAAAAAAAAAAAAAATATATTACTGATACAAATTCCAATACAAACAATTAGTTACATAAAAAATAAGTATAGCACAATATAGTTATACAAACAAAAGGAAACAAAAAAGAAAAAAAAACACAATTGTTAATAATAAACTATAAGAAAACATTTATATATATATACCAAGGAAAATCATCAATTCATTCATTAAAGAAAATTTTAAATTACAAATTGTAAATAATTAATTACTTACATATATATATACAGATTATGAAGAAAAACAAAAATTGTTGAAAAATTATACAGATAATGAAGGAAATTGTTAGATAATAAACCCTTTATAAAAGGATTATTACAACCACATCTTGTGATTAAAGTATTAAGTAAAAACACAAAAAAAAAAAGGAAAACTGCTACTACCTATATGATTTCTGTTAAAAGCAAAACTAATTAGAAAACTATTAATAAATTCATATACTTAAAACAAACCCATCAATATTAGCAGATGCAATAAAACTACTATGTAAGCCCCAATATCCAAAAGAAAAGAAATTATATATATATACATATACATACAGAAAATTAAGAAAAAACATTTGTAATATCTAAGACTAATACAGATAAAATAATGAGTTAACACAAAAATATATATATATAATTATTGCAATGTTACAGAGAGACAAAACAAATTGTTAACTTACGCCAAAACACAGAAGAAAACTCTATGGGCAAACTACAACATAATGCACTAATACATGTTAGAAACCATAGAAAATACTTATGTAAATACACACCACTCATAGAAGAGAAACTTGAATAGGTAAACACCAAACTCAACTCACAACTGCAACCCACTCTTATACCACAGAAAATCACTCGTACCGATGATTTTCTTTCTTTCAAGGGGGGAGGAGTGTTACACCTCACTTTACACCCCCTCCCAACACCCATAACATAATTAAGATACCATCATCTTAAAATCATGATTACATCTATTCTGCATATAATGCAATAATTCGCAGTCATTCATCATTCATTCCAATCAAATCATATCGCATACGATAAGTCCATGCCAAAGCATATATCCATCGTGCACTTGACCTTGCATTTCGTTTCGCATTACGAAAAGCAAAACCAGACCTAAACGGTCTCAGTTTACGAATACACATGTTAACAAAAATAATACATGTTATTCGAGCGCCAGCAACATGATCGAGGAAGACCGGCTGCGACACAGTTGAACCTCGGAGAAATGTTGATCGCAGCGAAAATGGCGGACGCAGCGAGAAGTCGCAAACGATTTGCACGTAGGGCAATGCACTGAAATTGCTGCTGCAAATCGAGTTAATATATGAATCGCTTCTGCTGCAATTTTTGCAGCGATTATTGAAAATTGCGAATTAAGAATGACAGGCAATTAACCCCCAATTAGGCTACACGCGCTGGGTGGAAAAATTGCTCCATCTGCAATTGCGGATAATTAAATTGGTATATAAGGTGGCTGCAAGTGAGTAGTAATTCGCACAGTAATTGAAAGCAAGAAGACTGCGGCCAACCGTAAGTAGAGCGGGTCTTCTTGCAATTAAATTACTATAGGGCAGTTTAGTGTAAAAGTAACAAGTGTAACTAACTTTAAGGGATCGACATTCCCGACGAATAAAATATCAAGTTAAGTGAAATAAAAGTGTTTTATTGTCAATCGCACAGGAGCCTGTCGCCAAGGAAAAGCCGCGCTGAATTACCAAGTAAGTTTCCGACTAATACCACATAAGTAGACAACAACAATACGACATTTTGGCCATTAGCCGCCCAATAATCAAATAACAAATGATAACATCTGGGGTTACGCTCAGGTGTTACATTTTGATAAATAATTAATAAATGATAATATCTGGGGTTACGCTCAGATATTTCATTACAATAACTATTAATAATAACCAATAAACAAAACTACCGTCCGATAACCAAATATTTAAATGTTTATATCGGAGGTCAAACTTCGATATAACACCCCTCTTAAACAATTAATACTTCAAGCATCCTCACACCATCTCAAACATCATCTCAAACGATTAATCCTCATATATATGCATACCTCATACAATGCACAATACTTCTTCCCATAAACAATTCAATTACAATACATATCGCACACGTTGCGATAAACGCCCATTCACTCCAAAGCAAAGCGTTGCCGCATTCTTCCACAGCATATCATTCATATATCATATATCATTCATATTCATGATTACTCATAATACCGGCCGACGCAAGACACATATCATGGCAAACGAGAGCCCAAGGTCGCTCGCCACGATCAAGCAAGGTAGGCAAGCTCATGTTTCGACTACACGTCTTTACCATGTCATACAAGATATATGACACGAGCGCTGTTGGCAAAGGCCACCAACGACGAAGTAATTGAGCGTCGGTAAAGTGCTGAGTTCAGCGAAATAGCAGACACAGCAGTGAAGCGCAATTAATCGTATGATACAATTTTCACAGACGGGCGATGCCCTATAATTGGTTCTTCGTATGAAAGCAATTAAGCAATTGCTCAATTCATTACCGCTGCATTTTCAGCAGGGCAAATTAAACGATTATTGAAAAATGCGAATGGCCTGTGACAGGCAAATAACCTCAGAATAGGTAACACATGCTGGGTGAGGAAAATGCATCATCTGCACTTCCTCCCCAATAATTTGGTATATAAAGAGTGGTTGCAAATGTGATCTTCAGCAGTGTAATAATCAAGCAAGAAGACTGCGGCCCATTGCATTAGTACAGCGGGTCTTCTTGCAATTAAATAAATGTGGGTTCAGATCTAACGGATCGACATTCCCAATCAATAATAATCAATAATTGTTCTGATTAAAAGTACAAGACCAAAAATTGTAAGACATACAGGGATGGTTGTTCCCACTTCTTAACGTAAACCAATAAAGGAGAAATTAAAAATACAAGTCTTGTTTAAATCCCAATGCCACGAAGTCAACCATCTACAGAACCGCTGCCGTAGGACCCACTCACCGAAGGAAAGTAAAGCTCTCCAAGTCCCTAGCCGAATGAAGTCAGCCATCTGCCGAACTACAGCCAAAGGACCCACTCTCACCAATAAACTCACCACGTAAGTAATAATAATCACGATAACAAAATATTACATGTCAATATCGGAGATTTACACTCTGATGTTACACCGTTTTCACTTGACTTCTGACCATCCATTCGATTCTGAGAAGTACTATTATAAAGTGTGCCTGATTTTCCATCATCTAAGCTGTTACAGACTGCCACCTCAAAGGAACTGGGCTTTTTTGAACCAGAGACCAAGGATCCTGCTTTAAACGCCTTTTCCATCGATATCTCTTGAAGTGTTTGAATATCTCAAACAGTGCCCGCTTTGAGAGCTAGGACTCCCAACTCAATTGCCATACGCAGAGGTATAACTTCAGCGCTAATTGGATCGTGAACAAAAATGGATTGAATTTCAAGGAATCCATCATTTATAGCTTCTGAAATAGAGCTCCCGTCGTCATTGGCCAGATTCAACATGACAACAACGGAGTGGACGATAGCTGGCTAATCAAACGACAACGATTGTCATTACCAGTAACGCACGAGCGACACTACAGCATGCACAGAACGGACTCAGTTTCAACTATTCACCATCAGTGTGTGATGTGAGTTCACGATCGGGCTTGTTGCCGGCTTCAACTTCGTCAGCTACCCGCTGTGGCTCTGGAGAACATTCGGTGATGACTTTCTGTGACCCTCTCCACAGATCCTACATTAATGTTTATGCGTTTGTAGAGCACCATACCTCCGAGCTATCGCAATTCCCAAGGACATCCCTCGAACCCTTGCGACCGAATGCCTATAGAGGATCATCGCATATCAAATTGCAGTTACCAGTGGCAACGGAACCAGACAATTGTTCATCAATATACAGTCCTGTGGCGGTTCCATTGAACGCCACTAGTTACCTTCCCATTAATTACTAAAAAACCTTCTTCCTAGAGCACCTAAAACCCTGGAAAGCAATTTATTATGGCGATTCCATTGAACGCCACTACTTACCTTTCTATTAATCATCCAAAAACTTCCTCCTAAAACACCTAAAACCATTATCATTCGCTAATGCAATTGCATTAGCATCTTCAAACATTTCCCCCAGGGACTTGCTTGCATTCAACGCATCATGTTCCTGAAAAGCAATTCGGTTACGACATCATGTAACCGACATGAAACCCGAACATGGAAATAGTAATATCTCCTAACGAATTCTGCGACACACGTGCAGGAAATATTCCCTTGTTTTTTTCTGTGTGCACATCGGCCGCCCGTCCAACCAACAGACATATCATACCTCGCGACTGGCTGCCAAAGGAAACCGATTTCTCTATAAGGTAAATATACACACGAGAGTTCGATCCTTTGTGCCGCCATCGATATGTGCACGATCGGCATAGATGCTGTACGCAATCATCCAAAATCCCTGTCTGCATGGTGGTTTGCACCAACTGCAGCCACTTCTCTACCGAGTGTATGCGCCCCTTCGCTGGGACCAATGGGTGTCGGAGATATTCTTCCATTGGTCGCGGGACGAGGGAAGAAATTCATTTTATTCTTCCCACTAGGATCTTCATTCGACCGTCGGTGCAAACATGGGGATTCGCAATTCGACCATCGACCAGTGCGGGTCGATCTCACCCCCCATAGTGTACGCACGCGAGTGCGTACACACATGGAGTCGATGTTCAACCACGGTAGTGTGCGGACATAAACCTAAGTGATAATTACAATTAATAAATCAGAACTATCTTTTATGTTTTCACTGTTTGCTGTTGCTCTAAAGTTTCATTTAAATTACATGCGGACAGTTGTTGTAAAGAGTCATTTTGAATAAGTTTAAATAAAAATACTAGATGAACTCAAGTGTTTTATTTTCTGCGCCTGTGATCAATGACAATTAAGTAGGGAAGTCTTAGTGAACCTGTGCCCCTGTGGCACCTTACTAAAGAAACATTCCTCTTTCACCCCACAGTCCACTTCACATCGATCTACGTAAGTGAGATCGTTTCTAAACACAGAGCGAGGTGCGTCTTCAGTGCCTTTACGACCCACTTTAAATTCACTAAACCACCGATGCACTGTTGTTGAAGGAGCAGATGTAGGATAACATTTCTGCAACCATTGCTGTGATTGTTCAGAAGTTTTTCCTATCAAAAAACAATGTTTGATCAAGATGAGATATTCCTGTTTTTTTTTTCTTTTTTTTTACGAAGGCGAAAATAACGTGACTTATGGTAAACTACTGTAGCTTGTAAACTTGCCCTGTGAGTAGGGCGTTAGAATATACTCATAGCTAGGCCAGCTTGTCGTAAGAGGCGACTAAAGGCCGAGTAGTAGCCGGGGTCCCAACGCCCTGTGCGCCCGGTGAAATATCACCCCATCAAGCTTTAGGCTCCGTGAAATGGTCGGGAGAAATCCCTGGCCATCTTTCGGAGCTTGGCTGATGGACCGGCTCGAAAAAAGGTTGGTTAGGTGGTAGTCGGTCCCAAGGTGAGATACCACCCCGTCACGCTGTACATTCCGCGATATCGCCGAGAGAAATCTTCGACGGTGTTTCGGGTGTGTGGCTGATGGCCCGGACTGACACGGGGATAAGTCATGATGGTGTCTTCTGATATAAAGAATTCCGGAGGTAAACTAGTCTCCTATTCGGATCTCCGGGGGGGACTATGTCAGGGGGAACATCATGCAGATTTCATGATAAATAATGGAACTTTAAGAGGTTCGTCATCGCATAACCGGGCTCGCTCTCGAGGCTCGGCCTACGCTCGACTGGTGACGGCATTTTGTAACATCAGAGCATCGGTTTCACAAATACGAATGTAAACGCCGTCCACCAATATTTGCAAACCACGAAACCTGATATCCTTGCCCTAACTGAGACCCAGGTCGATTCGTCAACTGATTCGACATATCTTCGTTGCTCAGGATACGAGTTGCATTCGAGATTCCGTTTTAAGAGCGGAGTCTGCGTTTTCGCGCGGTCCGATCTGGCTTGCCAGCGGATGGAGGCGTTGGAACCCAATAATATGGACATCATATGGTTGAGGGTCGTGCTGAGGAATTCCGTTAAATTTCTTTGTTGTCTTTACCGCTCCCCGAATGACGATCGACCGGCGACATTCTTCGAACATCTTTCATATACCGCACTGGATACGGATCAACCACCCAGCTTTAGAAATTGTTGTCCTTGGCGATTGCAATGTGCACAATTCCGACTGGTTGTTACATTCTAACATAACCGACGAGGCTGGGAGGCTGGCGGAGATGTTTGCTGTAAGCCACAACTTGACTCAACTCGTGGGGGAACCAACGCGAGTGCCGGATGCCCGAGACGATTATGCGAACACCCTGGATCTGTTTTTGACATCCGAACCGAGTATTTATACCGTAGAGGTTTCTGCGCCACTGGGAAACTCAGATCACTACTTGGTATCTGTCGCGCAATCTGCCTAGGCCGGTTATTCAAGCGAATAATCGGCCTAGGCAGCTTCGCCATGTACGGAAGTATGGGGCTGCTAACTGGGACGATATGCGAGATTTCTTCGCATCCTTTCCATGGTCGGAGGTGTGCTTCGGAAACTCCGATGTTAACGCTTGCGCAGAGTCGGTATCAGAGATTATTCTCCTGGGGATGGAGATGTATATTCCGCATTCCATCAAACGATGTTCGTCTGATAAACCTTGGTTTGACAAAAAAATGCGAGCTGATTACAGCGGCAAAAAATAGAGCTTTTAAGCAATGGCGCTCGAATCCCACCGATGTTAACAGAACGAATTTTGTTAGAATCAGAAACGCGTGCAACCAGGCGGTTGATACCGCGAAGAAGGCTCACAACGACAGGGTGATCAATAAACTCCTTCGGTGCCCAACTGGTTCGCGCTCCTTCTGGTCAATGGCAAAAGCTGTCAGCAGTAACTTTGCTTCCTCCTCTTTCCCACCGTTGGTGACAGACAGCGGGACGTTGGTCACGAATCCAAAGGATAAAGCTAATGTGTTCGCGAATTTATTTTCCGCGAATTCAAACCTCGATCCCGGCCTTTTGGAGCCACCTGTGATCTCGCCGGTATGGTCTTCGATGCGGGATGTGAGATTTCGGCATCGCACTATTCAACCCATTCTACGTGAACTGGATTGTAGGAAGGCAACCGGCTCGGACGGAATACCAGCAATAGTCCTTAAGAACTGTGCTCCAGAACTATCGCCGGTTCTTGGCAGACTCTTCCGCTTATGTTATGCACGGAGGACCTTTCCTGCCTGATGGAAAATCGCTCGAGTTCAGGCAATCCCAAAGACGGGAAAAAAGTGTCTCCCAAAAAATTACCGACCGATAGCATTACTGTCTATTTTATCTAAGGTAATGGAAAAAGTCATCAATACAGAATTGGTTAAGTGTTTGGAGTGCAACGGACTTCTGAATGATCGTTAATACGGATTCCGTGGCAGGCGGTCCACGGGAGACCTTTTGACACTTATAACCGATATATGGACATCTGCGATTGAACGGCATGGTGAGTCAAGGGCGGTCGCATTAGATATCTCCAAGGCTTTTGACCGCGTCTGGCACGGGGCATTGCTGAGCAAACTTCGTTCATATGGACTTTCCCAACAGCTTTGCGACTGGACGAAAAGCTTCCTTGAGAATCTATCGATCCGGATCGTTGTGGACGGCGAGTGTTCGGATCTGTATCCTGTTAATTCGGGGGTGCCCCAAGGTTCTATTTTGGCTCCAACCTTGTTCTTCACATAAATGATTTGTTGGAGACAACGGATAACAAAGTGTTCAGTTTTGCGGATGATGGTACGCTTGTTTCTCGGCGCTAACGTCGGGACTACAGTCGCTATCACATCGAAGGCGCGTAGCCGACCTCTGTCTGTTTTACAGATATTATCACGGGTGCTGTTCTTCGGAGATTCTTGGCATTGTTCCACGCAATTCGGTTTATATGCGCTCCACAAGACAATCCGGCGGATCGCACCCGTTTGTGGTTCATCTCCCGACGGCGCGAACATCCCTGTATCACAACTCGTTCCGTTACAGAGCGGGGAAGCTGTGGAACTGCCTTCCCACGCGAGTATTCCCGGAGCGTTACAGCCTGCAACTGTTCAAGAAGAACTGCAACAGTTATTTGATGGCACATCGAGGCGCCCACTCGACGCTATACGTTCGCCTCTCCCGAGAGAAGTCTAATAGAAAAAAAAATAAAAAAAAAAGAATAGACGAAATGTCACGAAACTTCATACATAAACTATTGACAGATGAACCTCTCAAAATGAATCGTGTTCATTTTCTGGTGGCGCCACTTATTGAAAAATTCCGGGACTTTTCTGGCCACATAGTACAGTTGAAACCAATGAGGATCTCACTGTGATTGAATGCGGCTGCTACCGAGGCGATTGAATGGGCTGCTGTGGCGGTTGAATGGGCTGATGTGGCATGCAATGTTATCACGTAGTGGATCGAGTAAACAGGCAATGAGTGGCGATTGCCCCAAATTGCCAGCATGGCTGGGATACCATGCCTTCGATTGAAAGATTGTTGTTGGGCACATAGTGTTTTGTCCTGTGTTGTGCGGTGATGTAAGTGGAATGTATTTCTGTGTAAATTATTTTCTAGACAATGAATGAATAAATAAGATTAGATTTTATTATTATCAATATATATATATATATATATATATATATATATATATATATATATATATATATATATATATATATATATATACATGAAGAGCTTCCGACCTACCAAAGATACACGACACTTTTTCTTAAAATTTATTTTTATTTTTCTACATAGTCTCCTTGTAACTCTACAAAGTTCTCCCAGCGATGCTTCCATCTCTCTAACCCGTCCAAATACGACTTGGCGTTTTTCTCTGCAAAATAATTGTTCACGAAGGTAATTGCCTCCTCATTTGACGAATACCTCTGCCCTCCGAGGTCAATTTTTAGATTAGGGAACAAAAAGAAGTCGATTGGCGCTAAATCTGGCGAGTGAGGTGGATGGTCAAAGCAGTTCAAACCGTAATTCGTGGATTTTCGCCATGGCAACTGCTGAAGTGTGAGAGGGCGCGTTGTCTTAGTGAAACAGGATTTGCTTTTTCTGCAAATGTGGCCATTTTTCCGCAATTTCTGCATTCAGCTGGTCAAGTAATGATGCGTAGTATGCTCCTTTAATGGTTTTTCCGTTTTGAAGATAACT
This sequence comes from Microdon myrmicae, assembly GCA_963931805.1. Lineage (NCBI taxonomy): Eukaryota > Metazoa > Arthropoda > Insecta > Diptera > Syrphidae > Microdon > Microdon myrmicae. Next base: position 27,367,829 of record OZ007497.1, on the reverse strand, counting down.
CTATGACTATCCCAAAAAACCGTCGCCATCACTTTCCCAGTTTTTTCTTTTTTTGGAGCCGATTTCCCCTTGGCTGTCTACTGTTTTGACTGTATTTTTGTTTCGGGCGTATAATGGTGTATCCCTGTTTCATCGACAGTAAACAAAACTCGAATTTATTGCGCCTAAACTGCGTTGGAAATGTTCATTCGAACACGTATTGGGTCTAACGAGAGCAAACGCAGCACCCAACACGCGAAAGCCTCTGCTATCTCTCTCACTTAATTCGGCGGGCGTCTAGCACAATTTGGTGAACTTTAGCGATGTTATCGTCAGTCGTTGCAGTTTTTGGACGTCCCGAACGTTCATCGTCTCCCAAGCTCTCATGGCCACATTTAAATTCAGCTGCCCAAAATTTCACTGTGGTAAAGGATGGTGCAGAGTCCCCATACACAGAGTCCAACTCATCTTTGATTTGCGTAGGCGTATTGCCTTTCACAAACAAAAATTTAATGACAGCTCGATAGTCAATTTTGTCAATTTTTTCAAAAACACTCACATCGACTCACTCAAACGGCTGTCGAATAAAAACTACGCGTCCAAAATGGCTGACATTTTGGTGAGTAACTGTCAAAAGATGCACAAGTACATTAAATAGTTTATTAGAACTTATAGGCGAGTGCTGTTATCTTCACGCTGAGGTCGGAACATTTTCAGGCCACCCTCGTAAATCGATTAAAAACCAACACGGCTTCCGGAGTCGACTGTATACCGACAGAGCTTATGAAGCATGTAGGAAAGGCAGCCGCTCGAAAGATCCACCAACTGATTAAAACAATATGGGATAAGGAAGTCACTCCGCAAGAATGGAAACCCCCAATAGTCGTCCCCATTTTCAGGAAAGGTGACAGATCTGTGAAAAGATCCACAACTACATTCATACGATATCAGGTTCCGTGAGACTTGTTGTCAGCGGTGGTGACCTTCTTTAACGTTGTACCGCCAACGTAGTAGTTAGTTGTTTATCCAATTGGTCGCGTTGAAAGTCCAATTGCGAATTCGTATTCCTTTGCTTTTGCTGCTTGAAATGGTGTGCAGAAATGCTATAAAATAAGAAACATTCAAGAATCACCTCAGGATGCCAATGGAATTCCCGAAAGTCAATTATTCGTATGATTTTTCTTGTCACGGAAGCGAATGGCACACGAATTGTTTGAGTCTCACCAGACGCCGGTGTAACTTGTATATTTTGCACTACACCTTGTTTTTGATATTTACTGTATATGTATGAGCTTGACAGTTTTTTATGTATTCCTTGATTTGTCGGACTGAAATCAATTGGAAATACGCATCATTTTACAGCACGAGGTTTCACCTCCATTTTCATTCGTCGTTGTTACTCTTTTCCCCTCACTCCTTTTATCTTCACTGTTCTACCGATTACAGGTATACGAACAGTATTGCAGATATTCCTTTGCACGTTCCGTTGATTGTTACTTCTTTCTTTTATGTTTCAATTATCCACTTTATTTGGACCTATTATATTCTTTGCGGCGTGGCGAATTCACTAAATGATGATTTCCTATTCACTTCTCTCTTCTTCTTACGTTATCCCCCAGTTCCATGCACTAAATAAATTTCTAATGAATTTATATTTTCCTTTGTTTGATTTGATACACTAACCGAACGGGTGTAATTGGAAATTGTTACTTAAAGGCAATTTGACGCATACCTTGAATAACTGAAAAATACTTCGCTCTGAACTGCTTCGTTTACTTTTGTATTAACCCACCGATTGGTTTTGTTTTTCACGTCTCTTCTATCGCTTCCTCTGTTCGATCTTCCACGTTATTGATATTTTGTTCTCGATCTCATATCCCCCATCACATCTATGCCTTCTCCCCACAACATTATCGCTACTCGTCTCTCCAGAGTTTTGTGGTGTTCTTCGATCAATAGCAGTACTGCTGTACTGTTTTCTTGAATTCGCCTCATTACCTCTTGTGTCACAGCTCGATGTAATCCAAAACTGAGCTAATCGGTTGTGACACAAGCTAACACCTCTAGTGTCAAGGGTGGAGAATTCTTTAAACCCATTAATATATGATGCAGCCGCATCAGAACTAGTTGCATTGTGCAACATAGAGAGTTAACCAGAGGGATGTGCACCCTAGCCTAGTATTATTATAGTATAATGGAATAAAGATTATGAAAGAAGTTCGATGCGTCATTCATCATGTACCCCATCCCTGTTCATAATTAAAAACCAATCTACGTACAAAAACTTGCAACTCTTCCACCAACATTACACTCTATAATAGAAGACTCTTAGGCCAATCTCTAAGGGTCTATATACACACATACACATCCAAACTGTATAATGTGATTGGTCCATACCTAAATACACATTATGAAACGGCAAAATCCTCATCTACGTTTATTACCACCAAGATCGATCGATCTTGTATGACTTCCTTCTTACTACCAACTCATATTTGTAGTTGGAGACCACATACACTAGCCCAGTAGAAACGATCACTACAGATAACCCTTCTCCTTTTCAGCCATACAAAGGCCGAACCAACATCCCCATGAATGATTTTGGCAGTCGTCTGCTGGGTGATTATACCACACCTTTTACTGTACCAACCAGAAGAGGGGAATTAACACCCGTGATCATATATTACCAGGAGCAACTAGCCAGTCGTACCATAGCAGGGGAGAGAACCTGTATCAGCCATGCGGAGGCAGGCGCATAAATCGCGACTTCCATTCCTGAGATAAAGGAAACATTGCAGAAAATTGGGGCTCGGTCAACTCGATCTTCAAGGAGGGTGGAGATCAAGGCGAAATTTATCATCGCCAGGCAAGAATTGTAAATCGCCTAGGCGAAGGCCTGGTTAGCACGAGTAGAACTCAAATTATTAGAAACGAGGTCAAAACAGAGTACGAGGACAAAGAAGATCAGTACCAGCACGATCTAATCGGATCTTGGATCAGTCGAGGCTAGTTGTGAACGAGAAGCCGCAACACCAAGACAAATTTAACAGTGACATTCAAGCAAAAGATAATAAGGCTTTCTCAGAGGTCAATGCAACCTACCTCAAGACGTGTGATGGAGCTCCTATACTTCAACGGAACCGAGTGATAAATGGCTGGCATTCCTGATGATATTCGATGATACGGCATCCGACTTCACCAGCCACCAAAACCACTTCCAGATAGAGCAAGAGAGATCGTAAGAAGTCTGTTATTTATTGCCGTGGATCCAAAGGAGGTAATAAAAGGACTAGATGCAAGCTGGAAGACCAGAAGCATTGGCATTGGCAGAATTAACATAACTCTTGAATATGCCACGACTCCCGAAAGTCGGGGTTGAGGTATGCACATTTGATACTCACGTAATGAACTCAATCGCAACCATCAGAGAACTACACATGATTGTGTCCATTGCTGCATATGAAAATGTGTTCTGTCGCACAAGTTTGCGACCTATTCAAATGGGCAGCAGTTGGCCTAAATTACCGACTAAGCGGACGACTGGCCCGTGTACTCATACACGATACGAATTGGGATCTTCAGCAGTGATATAGAATATGAGTATCTATGCCTTCAGATATGGGAAACTAAAAGGTAAACACAAAAAAGGCACAACGTGCTTCTATGGATACGGGGTAACGCCAGCGTCGTTGCGACGCACATCCATCCCTGTGCAAACAGCATCATCGTTGGTGAGTATTATCCTCTCCCTTAATGGCTAATTTAACCATAATTTCCCTCAACGCAGAGTCCATATATTCCAATATTCGCAGACAACACCTCTGATTGTTCCTTGATAAGTTTTCTGCGAATATCCTTCTCCTCTCAGAAACGTGGCTTAAACCAAACTCCCGAGTATCTATCCCGAATTATACACTTATTTCTAATCCACGAACCACTGGACCTCGTGGAGGTACTGGAATTCGAATACACAAGAAATTCCAATTTTCCGAAATTAGGTTCACCAATATAAATAATATTGAGTACACGGCAATTAAAATCTTTTGCAAAAGCAACAAAATACTTGTACTGTCGTCCGTATATATTCACCCTTCTCGAGAACCAAACTTCCCTGAGATAATCCAACAGGCTCTACCTGCACCTTTCATAATAGGAGGAGACTGGAATGCTCGGCATACTTCATTTAACGACACTAAGTGCAATAAATACGGTTGCCAACTTCTAGCACTCCTTCAACTCCATCCATATATCTATGCGGACTGTCCATTACAGCCAACACGTATCTCCAATACTACTAAATCAACAATAGATTTTTTCCTAAAATCCGTAGACGTCTACTCACCTAACCTCCCTACAGTATCCTTCGAATTTCCTTCCGATCATAGGTCCGTCCACACCACTGTCCAAATCCCAGCCCTCGAACCATGTTACTCATTCAATCCGATCCCGAATTTCTCCAGGACAAACTGGAAAAGAGTCAATAGGGACATTGCTGCCAGTTCTACAGAGTATACTTTGCCAGAGACTTCAAATCTACTCCCTGCTGAAATTAATCAAGCAGCCGTAAGAATAGAGCAAATACTAAAAAATGCCCTCTTCAGCCACACAACTGCATCCATTCCTCATAATCACCTAGGAAAACCTTTACCCAACATCTTTACAAAACTCTTACGTGTAAAAAAACAGCATAGACAAAAAAATACAAAGCAGTTACTCCCCTTTTATTAAGAATCAAATCCAACTCTTGACTACCCTGATAAATGGAAAACTAAAACAATTTGCCGACCATCTATACTTAACGATATTAAACCCAATTGTGATTTATTCAAAAATATCAACAGACTAAGGGGTCGAAAATACAAACCCTGAATCGATTATATTATCAACCCTACTAACAATCACCCAGTCCAATCAGATATTGACATAGCAAACTTTCTAGCTAATCACGTTTATAAAATCCATCAACAAAACGACTCCCTCTCAGTCTCCAATTTTCAAGATACTGTAAACGACTACGTCTCACGCACAATGATCCCATCCTTCACCCCTTTCATCGCGGAATTCAACGAAACAAACAAAGCGTCTCATCCTCTGGATAATGCGCCCTTCCTAACAACAGGCGAATTATCTGAATTTATAACATCACGCAATAACATGAAGTCGACAGGCTTAGATGGAATTCCAAACCTTTTTTACAAAAGACTTCTCCCGTCAAATCTAGTCCCTATTCTCGTTCTTCTCAACCACATAATTAACGGATCACATTTCCCAGATAACTGGAAAACCACGGTTATAGTCCTCATCAGGAAGTCCAGTCCTTCCAACAACCCTAGCAACTATCGTCCGATATCGTTATTAAACACATTAAGCAAGATATTGGAATGCAAGATATATCGAAATCTCCTTTCATTTGCTAATGACAACGCTATTATCCCAAATTCCCAGTTTGGCTTTCGCTCACAACACTCCACCTGTCACGCTCTGTTAAAACTAACACACGATGTTACAACTAATCTTCAAAACCAAAGCACGACGGTCTATATCTCTCTCGACATATCTAAAACATTCGACAGTGTTTGGATCTCAGGAATGCTTTACAAGCTGCACTACATATTTGGATTAAACACCCATACTACCAAACTTCTTACTTACTGCCTTTCTGGTAAAAAATTCATGGTCAAAATAAATTCTTCTATCTCCCAATCGTATAATATAATCGCAGGGGTTCCGCAGGGCTCATTTCTTGGACCACTATTATACCTCCTCTATACTTCAGACATACCGCAGCCTCAATTACCCAATACTGTAATGTTGAATTACGCTGATGACACCATAGTCTACTCCAGCAGCAAGTTTGTAAAAGAGGCAAGAAACCGCATTAATAATTTCCTCCCAAATCTATCAACATACTTCAATAAATGGAAAATTCCCCTTAATCCTGATAAAACCCAACTTATAGTGTTTAAGGGTAAAAATGAGCACTGCACAAACAACACAAGGCGCACCCACAACAAAATTAGACTCAAACTAAATAACACCCAGATAAAACCTTCCAAAACTTTAAAATATCTGGGACTAACCTTTTCCAATGACCTTTCATTCTCCACCCATATTAAAAATACTTTACGTAAAGCCACAATACAACTGAATCTCTGTAGAAGAGTGATGTGAAAACCCAACGGTCTTTCTCACAAAGTCAAACTGCTCAAACACACTCACATATGCGTGTCCACTGTGGTATCATATAACACCAGCCCAAATGGAAAAGCTACGCACTTTCGAAAGGAAATGCTTCAGGCTGGTCACCGGCCTCAACCGACAACCCAACTCTTACAAGTATTACAAAAACAGCTTGCTATACAATGCCTCCAATATTGACCGTCTCAATAGACGCTTCCTAGAACTGTCTATCAAATTTATTGAAAACCTCCCAAATAATCCCAACCCCATAATAACTTCACTACTACCAACTCCTCTGGATAACAGGGCTCACTATCTGAATTGTCTCCACACCAGAAGTCTCTTCACCACTGGAAGATTGGTTAATGAATCCAATGAGGTAGTGTACCATAACACCGAGCTGGCACCCACTCAGTTCAAATACTGTAACATACAACCATTCTCCAACATTCTGCGTTTTAACGAACAACCGGAAAGTGTTACCGCACCCGAGAACACTAACAGACCATATCCCACCCCAACCTACTTCCTTAACCAACAATCCCTATATTCCCCAATTCACATTACATATTTAAGTTATTATAATATAAATTAGGTTAAGCTAGAATAAGTTAGAGTTAAGTTAAGTATTAGATTAGATTAAATTAAAAAATAAAAATCCTGGTTTTCTGACCTTTTCCAGGAAAACTGTGAATATTAAAACCTATGATACTCGAATAGTTATTCATACATTCCGTTATGTTTGAAAAATGTATAAAGTATGCATGTAAACAATTGTATCACTAGAATTATAAGTTAGCTGTAGTACTTAATGTAAACATCGATTGTTGGAGACGGAGCAGCACACGTTGGCAACACTGGCGCAGGCACTACTGAAATGCTGTCAGGACAACACAAATAACAAAAGTCAGCAAACAGCTGACATTCGAATAATATTCAAATGAGCTGACATTCGTCGTAAATCATAGCAAGAGACACAGTTCTAAAAAGATAGATATAAATAAAATAAAGAGAAATAAACTTAAAGGCACAACAGAATATCACCGTGTTCTTTTTATATTAACTGGAGGATTCTTCTTGAGGTTCCGTCAACAGTCCATCCAACTAAAGGCATTCGTTTCCCTTTTTCCTTACATTTGCAATTGTTTCAGGACGACAACAATCGACAGTTATATACCGTGCTGGTGGTCAACCACCAGAAGCAGTTGTTGGTGGAACTTGCAAGGCGCAGTCCGCCGTTCGCAGTAATATACGTATTGGACGACCGACTGCCAAACAAATTGGTCCTTCGAGCCGGATCCAGCCTGTGGATCCAATCCACTGCTCCCAGTTCGCAGTGGACAAACGAGTTGCAGATTCTTACGTCACGGCAGTAAGCGGTTACCATTGTCGAAATAATCAAGGACAACGGAAGACACATCATTTGTCACGAAGTGCTGCTAATCATCTCAGCCTTCGTTCGACCGTATGAGCATTCGAACATTATAGTCGATCAAGCAACCGCTGTGCATTAATGCCATCAAATCAGTGACGCAACAACGAGCCCACATTGTAGATACAATACTGCCGCCAGGTTCGTGGCGCAATAACCACAGCTGTCCAAACTACAGATACATATCTCTGCACCAGTCGCAGCACCAAGGTACAGCCTAAGGACCGTCCGCCGTCATTCATGGCATATTAGAGGATCCACGATCCGAGGTAAACAACATAAACACCAGCTGCCGAAGAAGCTCTCCTGCAGTGCAACGTGCGACCCAAGCGTTCAACCGCAACGCAAAGCAACAAGACAAACGGTCATCCAGCCGATCAAGGCTAGCCACAACCAGCAGCGCACTCAGTTGCATAGAAGCCTAAGGCCAAGCTACAGCCGATCCACAAGAATCGGAATCAAGTAGCCAGTGGCACTTCGATCCACAGTATCGAAAAAAGGGGCAAACGAATTGGCAATGGCTACCAGCGATATGACTATTGCGACAATGAAACGGAGTCGAGGAGTCATCAAGGGATCCCTCACGCGGTTGGAGGAGTTCGCGTCCAAGTCAAATGAGGTGACCAGGGGGAAGTCGCAAGCAGACTGCGCAAACTGGAGGACTCATTTGAATCCTTTGAAAGCCTCCAGGAATGTATCGAGGAGAACGGCCCGGACCTGAACATCGACAGGGAGAGCGAGGAGAGAGCAGATTTCGAAGAGCGATACTTTTCGCTGCAAGGCAAGCTCAAACAGCGGTTTACCATGGCATCAGGCACAGGCTCCACCGCATTGGATACGTCAGGAGACACCCTGGCAACGGCAACTACAACGTTAACAGCGGAGCAACAAGGAATGGAGAGGCTGCTTGACACCACGAATGCCAGCCAGAGGCTTATGAACAGCTTGGTGGAACAATTGGTTACGCGGTCAACGGAACCAACAGCAACGGATTCCAAGAGTGGAGCGTCATCCCGACCCGTCAAGTTGACGCATATCGACGTGCCTACCTTCGATGGGGATTACCAGCAACAAGGTCAAACGCAAATGAACGGTACTGAACCACATTACAGTAGCCAGTCTCAGCCTACAAATTTCTTTGTAAATCAAGTGACTACTCCTCTGACCAGTAATGGCTGTGGGACCTGCAGTGTTCCGACATCTTTAGAGGAGTTGCCACAACAAGAGCCAACGCAATGTTCTACACTGCCAATAAATATTCCTACACATAACGATATCGGCAACGGTAAAGCTGCGAATACGAATTATCAGCAAGCTCCTTATGTTTCGACATCGGGGTATCAAGGTGTTGATATATGATGAACTCGGTGTTTCTCCATTATCTTCCACACAACCGCAGCAGCAAAACTTCCAAAATTATAATTCACCACCTGCTTCTAATATAACTCAGCAATCCTATTCCTCTGGTGTCACAAACACAATGACGGGCACTACGTACATAAACTCTCAAGTAACAAATGAACCACAGAGTTCTTATCAGGTATCTTCACAACCTTATTCAAATTCAGGGACTCCGACGAATGGACAAATGCAGCACTGGATCCGCACCAGTTATTCACTCAAAGTTGCGGCCTCACATGCCATAGGCAGCATTCCATTGGACGATACCGTCCAGCGACGGAACACTCGTCATCATCAATACACCCATCACCAATTCAGGGTGGGTGGCTCTCTCCATGCCTCCACATCAATATAAGTCCAAGGCCCTGGGCCTCCGTCCCCTGGAACAAACGGCTTCGCCAATGATGGGCGAATGCAACAACCACAACCACCACCACTGCAACAGCATCAACCTTTACAACAGCCACAATCGTTGCAATCACAAAATATTCAGCAGCAGTCCATGACTCAACAGCCTTTAACAAAGCAACCACTGCCCCAACAGTCTCTGCCGCAACAATCTGTGGCGCAGCAATCTATGCCACAGCAATCTGTTCCGATACAACCTATATCACAGCAGTCTGGTTCGCAACAAGCTGTGCCGTTACAATCGACGTCACAGCAACCTGTTCAGCAGCAGATTATGCCATAGCAGTCTATGCCGCAGCAGTCGGTACAACACCAAGCTGTACCACAGCAGACGGCATCACAATCTTTAACACCACAGTCTGTTCCTCCACAGTCTATGCCACAGCAGGCTGTGCCACAGCAGTCTGTGCAACAACAGTCTGTGCCACAACAGTCGACGCCACAACAGTCTGTACCACCGCAGTCTGTGCCACAGCAGTCTGTACCACAGCAATCCATGCCACAACAATCAATGGCACAGCAGTGTGTACCACAGCAATCTGGACAACAACAATCTGTGACACAGCAGCCTGTCTCTCATCAAACCTTACCGCAGCCTATCACTCAGCAATCTGTGGCACCACAGCATAGGACACAGCAAAGTATGCAGCAGCAATCTGTTCCACAACAGTCTTTGGGCCCACAACCTATGGGGCAGCAATCTATACCACACCAATCACACCAATCAAAGGGCCAAAACAAATTGGCGATCCAGTTGGTGAATCAACTGACGGAGGTTCTTAAAGGCGGCGGATCCCCGCTTCGTAAGTGGAAATCAAATTGCCACAAGGTACTGAACTGGCTGTCCGCCGATTCACCGAGTTCTGAAGAAGTGTACCAGTTCATCACGAGCGAAGAAACGAAGCTACTTGGTGTGAATTGGCATCCCGGACCGGACTATTTGAGCTAAAAGGTGCAGAAGATTCCGGAGGTATCATCGCTCACGAAGAGGAAGGTCCTGTCACACGTCTCCAGACTATATGATCCATTAGGATTGGTCGCTCCAGTGGTGGTGCCAGCCAAGCTGGTATTGCAAAAACGGTGGCTTAGAGGTGTCGATTAGGTTGAACCGCTGGATGAAGAGATCCGGAGAGAGTGCAAGGAGTACGTCGAAGGATTGCCAGCGCTGGAGTCGGTGAAGATCCCACGGTGGTTGGGACATCCGAAAACCCTTCAGTTACATGGATTTTCGGACGCAAGCGAGAAGGCGTATGGAGCGGTCCTCTACGTCAGATTTGAGAAGGACGGTGCTTCCCAAGTACGTATCTTCATGGCAAAGGCAAAGGTGGCCTCAATCGAGCAAGTGTCTCTCCCAAGACCCGAGTTATGTGGCGCTCAGCTCTTGGTGCGGCTTTTTTTGTTCGTGAGGAAGGCGCTTCAACTTAGCGAGGTTCAATGTTTCGCATATACCGATTCCACGGTAGTGCTACAATGGCTATCGGATCATCCCAGGCGGTGGAAGACATTCATCGCAAATCGTACGTTATACATTTTGAAAAGGCTGCCAAAAGGCCCGTGGCATCGACTGCGTCCAATCCAGCGGATTACCTATCAAGGGGGCTTAAGGCAAAGGAGCTCGCCGGAGCAGAGCTGTGTTGGCGAGGGCCGGCCTTTCTGCGAGACAAGGAGCTGAAGTTGTCCCGGAAGCCCACTCATCAAGTCCGAGAGGCGGACACCAGAACACCGGTAGACCTCGAGGAACGAAGGGCATCGTATTTCGTAATACAGCAAGAGGAGCTGTCTATAACAAGAAGATTCTCCAGCTTCACTCGAACGGTGCGAACAGTAGCGTGCCTGAAGACGTTCATCGACAACATCAGGTGCAAGGGGGACGGCAGGTCAGTCAGGCGATCGGGCGTTCTCGATTTATGGAGGTCCTATCACTCTTCGGACATGGAAAGGACGCGACGAGAAGCGAGTCGGAGGCTACATATGTCTCTTCGTATGCTTGGCAAACAAGGCAATACATGAAGGGCTAGCGAGCTGTCTAGCAAAACTTTCCTGGCAGCATTAAGGAGATGGTTGCAGAGGATGAGACGGTTGAACCGACAGTTAAAGGTAGGCCGAATGTTGGAGACGGAGCAGCACGCGTCGACAACACTGGCGCAGGCACTACTGAAATGCTGTCAGCACAACACAAATAACAAATGTCAGCAAACAGCTGACATTAGAATAATATTCAAATGAGCTGACATTCGTCGTAAATGATAGCAAGATACACAGTTCTAAAAAGATAGATATTAATAAAATAAAGAGAAATAAACTTAAAGGCACAACAGAATACCACCGAGTTCTTTTCACATTAACTGGAGGATTCTTCTTGAGGTTCCGTCAACAGTCCATCCAACTAAAGGTATTCGTTTCCCCTTTTCCTTACATTTGCAATTGTTTCAGGACGACAACAATCGACAGTTATATATCGTGCTGGTGGTCAACCACCAGAAGCAGTTGTTGGTGGAACTTGCAAGGCGCAGTCCGCCGTTCGCAGTAATATACGTATTGGACGACCGAGTGCCAAACATCGATTATTGGTCAAATAAACACAGTATGTTAAAAAAAAAAAAGTTGGTGAGTATTGCCGCCCTAACATGGAGCACAGATATCAGGGCAGTGAATTCACACCCTTGACTGTGTTCCATAAATCGTGGATCCTCGCATTGAATCGATTGCACAGTGAGCGTTATAGTGTGTGTGGGTGGAAGAGAGCAACCCCTATGGATAGTGCACATCCATTGGGAGTTGAGTTAGTAAGTCGATAAGTAGCGTTCGGACGAGCAAATTAGCTGAGTGTAACACAATCCTGGCGAGTGGTATCGGAGTGTGCTTGGGGGCAGCATTGTTTAATAAGATAGAATTCTAATTGTAAACATCGTATTGATCATTATAACTATTATGCTAAGTGAAATTGTTTAATAAGACAGAATTCTAAGAGTAAACATCGTATCATAATAATTAATATGCCAAGTGAAAAGATTTAACCCGCTTGGTAGAAAACTTGACGTGGTGCGGGGGCTTAAATTACAATGAATCACTCAGGCTATGCTGACGGAAGCTTATGCTTCCAGTAGGGTCACCCATGTCAGACAGGCTAGCGAGGAGTAACACACAAAGATCTACCACCCCTAATCCAGGGTGTTACGCGTCACCGTGCCTATTGGATGGTTTGCAGCCAGGGGTATACCGGCTGTATTATAACGGCGCCTCTCTGACACCCGGTCGAATCAGAGCAGTAAGCAGACCTTACCACATCAAAACGGGGCTCTGATGTAGCGGACTATTTGAAACCCCAAGTCTCGTGGGATCAAAAATGAATAACCAATATACAAAAAACAATCCCACGAAAAACCCGGTAGGCGTAGGTGTGATGAGCCAACACTACCATAAGGGAAAAAATCATCAAGAAAACACCGACTCGGCAAAAAGAAGACGTAGGGAAAAACTGAAATAGCGGGATATACGCGTCGGCACGTGGAATGTTCGAACGTTATATAAACCAGGCGCGATACACACGGTCGTAGAAAACGCGAAACAATATAAATGGACATCGTCGCGCTTCAGGAAGTTCGACTCCCACATCAAGTAATCGAAACCAACGGGTTTACACTGGTGTGTGGAGGTACCGATACACATAACCTCGGAACTGGTTTCATCATAAGCAAGAAGATTACGCCCCATGTAAAAGATGTGCAATTTATTAATGACCGAATGTCGGTGCTAAAAATACAGGGCCCATGGTACAATTATGTATTTATAAACGTACACGCCCCAACAGAATCTACCGACGAAGAAACGAAAGACACATTCTACGAGACCCTAGAGGAAGTATTTGATGGGATCTCATCATTCGATGTTAAAATTCTCCTCGGCGACCTCAATGCGAAAATTGGAAAGGAAGATATCTTCCAACCAACAATAGGTAAAGAAAGACTACATGACGTTTCAAATGATAATGGTATTCGAATTATCACGTTCGCAGCCTCAAAAGATCTGGTAGTGAAAAGTACGGTGTTCAAGCACAACCAAATGCATAAAGCCACATGGATATCACCCGACGGCGTAACGCGTAACCAAATAGACCACTTCCTCATAGACAAAAGACACCACTCGAACATCCTTGACGTAAGATCATATAGAGGAGCAGATTGCGACTCCGATCACCTTCTAGTGATGGGCAAAATTAGAAGTCGGCTTGCAGCAAACCCACATGGATAGTCACGGGGGACGAGCAAAAAGTTCGAGATTGATAAACTAAAAGATGTACGTAAAAGGGCGGAATATCAAGACGAACTAACGAATAGATTTAGCATCCTAGAGAATGACAGTAGTGAGGAAGAGGAAGCCAATAGTGTGGACATTAGATGGGCATCGATCAGAGACACAATCAAACAAACAGCCCAAGAGGTATTAGGATTTAAGAAAACAACTAAGTCCAAACCTTGAACGTGAACGCCTCAGAATGATCCACTTAGAAGCATATGATGAAGTCAACGCAGTAAGATACGCGACAATTCGGGAAGAAACAACTAGACTTTTCAAACGCAAAAAACGCTAATGGGAGAAGACCCGGATCGAAAAAATCATAGAAAATGCCAGAGCAAAGAACAGCAGAGGTATGTATGCCGGCATAAATTCAATTAGAAATGGCTACTGAGGGAGAGCCAAAATAATCCGAGACACAAACGGCTGTCTGGTGACAGAAACAAACAATATCGTGACAAGATGGAAGCAGTACTTTGAAAACCTGCTCAATGTGCGCACCCATCAACCACAAATAAACGCACCAGACGTACATACAGCCGAGCCCCAGATCCCAGAGCCCTCTTTCGACGAAGTTGTAGACGCGATAAATCGATTGAAAAACAACAAGGCTCCCAGAGTCGATTGCATACCGGCAGAGCTTGTGAAGCATGGAGGTGGGGCAACCGCTCGAAAGATCCACCACTGGTTAAAATAATATGGGACAAGGAAGTCATTCCGGAAGATTGGAAAACCTCAATAGTCATCCCCATTTTAAAAAAAGGCGACAGATCTGACTGCGAAAATTACAGAGGAATATCATTGCTCCCAATCACATACAAAATATTAACAAATGGCATACTGGCAAGAATCACACCATACGCAGAAGAAATATTGGGAGACCACCAATGCGGATTCCGTCGGAACTGGTCAACAAGCGACCAGGTGTTCACAATAAGGCAACTGCTGGAAAAGAAGTGGGAATACGGAGAGACGGTTCACCAACTGTTCGTGGACTTCAAAAAAGCCTACGACTCAGTCGCAAGGCAAAGACTCTACCATATTGTGGTTGAGCTGGGGATCCCGAAAAAATATGCCGCCCTCATTCAAATTTGCCTGAACGAAAACAAAGGGCGAGTTAGAATAGAAAACCACCTCTCAGAACCATTCGAAATCCGGGACGGACTGAAACAGGGCGATGGCCTCTCACCATGTATTTTTAACCTTGTCCTCGAGTATGTTATCAGAAAGGTACAAGACGACAACACGACCGGATCATCCCTGAACGGGCTCACACAAGTGCTCGCGTATGCGGATGACATCGCCGTTCTGGGCGATAATCTCGAAACTGTAAGTAAAAACTGTGAAATCATCATGCAAGCAGCAGAAGAGGTGGGCCTAGAAATAAACGAAGACAAAACGAAATACATGATTACGACGGGAGCAGGTGGACCTCAGAGAACACATATAAACGTTAGGGGCAAGATATTTGAAAATGTCAAAGAATTTAAATATCTGGGAACGATACTGGCGAGCAGAAACGAAACGTCAAAGGAAATTAACAAAAGACTACATTCCGGCAACGCTAGTTGGCATGCAGCCAGTAAACTCTTAAAATCCAAACTGTTATCACGTAATATAAAGCTCCGTGTCTATAGAACCATAATCATGTCGATTGCTCTATACGGATGCGAAACATGGGCTCTCACAAAACGGGAAGAGAACAAATTCCGCGTATTCGAGAATAAAGTTTTAAGGGGTATATTTGGTGGTAAATATGACAAGGAGTCAGGACAATGGAGGAAACTCCACAACCCCGACTTGGACGAGCTATACCGCAAACCTACAAGAGTGAGAGTAATCAAGTCGGGGAGATTAAGATGGGCCGGACACGTAGAGCGAATGGGCGATGATAGGACCGTGCATAGAATTCTTGACGGTAAACTAACGGGGAAGAGACCGACAGGACGGCCGCGACGGAGATGGGAGGACAATGTTAGATTGGACCTCGAGGAGATCGGATCGAAAGATCGAACGTGGAAGGAGAGCGCACAGGACAGGGAACAATGGCGGAGCCGAGTCGGTGAGGTCATGAACTTCCGGGTTCCTACAGGCCAGTAAATAATAAATAATAAAAATAATAAAGTGAAAAGATTTAATTAGATAGTGTAAATTTAGTATCGACATAATAACTAGTATGTTAATTTACTGATTAATAAAACAATGAATTCTTAAGTATAAAAAATATTATAGGTAATAACTATTATCTAAGGAAAATATGCCCTAGACACATAAACTGAGTCAAGCGTTAAACAACTCAAACTTTTTGAATATTTGAATGAAAGTTATCTTGTGTTTATATTTTTCTGAGAACCAAATAAAGGAATACTATCATTTTGTTTATTTAAATGAAGAAAACAGAAATCCTGGTGTTCTGTTCACTAACAAAAAAATAGGGTAAAGAAATACTCCCTTATTGGCTAGCCAATTAGTGCATCAGACGATTGTATATGGTTAACAATACTTTCAAGTGAACTTCGTTGTGCAGTCATTTTGCTTGCGACCTGTAGGAGACACTGTAGCAATATCGTGTTATACACATATACCTACAGGGTCGTTGAAGTAGTCGCGCCATAAGAGAGAGTTAGGATAGGCGTCGGATTTACGTTTGTAATTTATGAAGTGGAGAAAAGATTTGGGGTCGTTGATCAAGTCAGATTGTGTTTTTGTGAAGTAGTTGGTGTAGAGAGAGTTGTAGAGCTCGAAAAATGTATAAAAGGAACCGAGATAGTTGGAGTAGTTTTGGAAGGAACGCCTTTTGAGGAAAATGTTCCACAAGTTATTTTTCTTGTTCCTAAGAGCGCGGAGTATGCGGTTGTACCATGGCGGCGATGAAACCGATGACCTGTGATGAGAACAGGGGGCATATAAGGCGACGGCATAGTAGATCTCCTTATAGAGAGTGGCAGTAGCTTCTTCCACCCCCAAATGATCAAAGCGAAATGCTATTTTACTAAGATGCTCATTTAAAAGGCGGAAGTTAGCTTTGTGTAAGTTGTAGGAAAAGCTGTCATACGGTAGAGAAGGCTGGGTTTCATGATCAAGATATATGGATAAGAGCAGCGGGGGGGGGGGGGGGGGGGAATTATCAAAGGTGAAGAGCGCGTGTGGACTAGGGGCAACTGAGGACTTGTGTGGGTCCGTTGTGAACACGAGGTCCAGTTGTCTCCCCATATGATTTGGGACTTTGCTTACCTGATGGAGGCATGAGTCGGTGAGACCGTTTATAAAAATACGTTCCTTGGAGCTAGTGGGGTTTGAGACGGAGAAGGCTTGTTCGGCAGCCAATGTCCATTGGAGATGGGGGTGGTTAAAATCGCCAAGAACGACGATTTTTTCTTAAAACAAATGTTTTTGAACTAGTTAGAAACATAACTCGAACAAATCTGCACCGATCGATCTGAAATTTAAAATGTATATTCAAAATTGTTCCCACAGGCACACAAATAGATTTATTTATGTTATTAATAATAATTTGTAATATTACGAAACCTTTTTTATAGAATTCCAATTGATTCCTTTATTGCAAAAAGAATTCCAAGATATAGCTATATTTTGTTATTCTACATTGGCTTATACCCTTAAAAGCGACCACGTCAGGGGTTATGCTCGTATAACAGTTGCCTCTGAGCTCGCCTCTATTGGGTGGCGTATAGTAAAAAAAAAAAACAAATATAATAATATGGAAAATGTGAACAAAGCTGAAAACATTTCTTGCAGTTGTCCGGTAGAAAAAGGTTGCCGGCATTTTATATCGAGTCAAAACCAAGAAGATCCCAGGCACTAAGTAAAGAAGAAAGGTTCAAAAAGAATTACATAGATTACTCCACTTTAACGTCGTGAGGCATAAGGATTATAACACGAGAGAAATTTCTACATTACTTCGACAACCAAGACGGCTAAGCTTCAATGAAATACGCCCGTAAATGTGTCAAATACCATTCACGGTTGAACTAAACATACGTGAATACACATCAACATCACTGTCATTTAAGTACACACTCAAAAAACTCTAAAATCTATAACCAGTACATAACCCGCACTTTCGACATTATAACATCAATGAAACATCGAGCTTTTGAATGAACCACAATTCCTGCAGTAACAACTTCATGGACTAAGTTTGGTCTGCATATACAATATCCACACTCAAAACATTCCCATTAACTTCTTTGCGATTTACATTAACCCTTAAACCATTGGATCGTATCAAATCACAAAGCCACTTGAAAGTTGCCCTACTACCACTGGATTACTTAACATCCGACGCCATCCGTAACAATACCATGGTATTTAAGTAAGACCTTGCTTGTTATAAAAATAACTTACATGCAACTGCCAAACAATGCGTTATGTTGTCCTACAACCGGTAAATTACCAAAACAATCCTAAGCAACACCATTCACTTTCACTGAACACAAAAAAAATATTTAATTGGGAAGGGTCGGGGAATTCCCCGTCGCGTGTCACAACTCTTAGCGTCTACCAGCGAAATTTCGACTTACTTTCGTTTTGCGCATAAAACTATTTCATACACGTGATAGTTCAACCAAACAGCCCAGATCACCGAGTGTCTAGATTTTTATTAATCTCACAAACTTCATTTAAGTAGAACAATGACATCAGCCGTTTTAAATGCGCCAACTTCCGAAAAACGAATCATAAATGTTGTAGGTTCAATTAACCATCTTCTCCTAAGGGAAGTTAATTAACTTAGCGAGCTTTATTACCTCTCCGAGCGTACTAGTCACACCGACTGCCAGATAACGATTACGGAGCAATATGAAAATGTGTAGATATTTTAAAGAGTCACTCTCTACACTGTATTCTTTAGTAAACAAAATTCAAAAAGAAATTTTAAAAAACATTTAAGAAAACAAAACATAGTCAGATGCCAAACTGTTTATTCTTCGGTGTCGAGCTAGAGGTGGAATGTAGCTTATATGAGCAGTGTTCATGCAACTGTCATAGGGTTTCAGCTTTTCGAAAACATTTAAAGCGCAACATCGTTCAGAGGGCAGACAAGCTGATGAGCTCTTGAGGTAATGGGACTTAATCTGGTAGATCGTGTGCGTGTAGATCGACTGCGTACTGGTCTAAAGAAGTTGTGATATAGACGTTCATAAGTAATGCAAATAGTGTATTGGGTCTTGTTGCATAGTCTGGTTTACACTCGGGTAATGATTGGCTCTTAAATGGCAAACTAGTTGCTACTCTGCTTCATTCCAAAAACAATTTTCAACGAAGTGATCTACCAATTCCAACAAGGTCCTTTTCAAATTCACATACAATATTCCTTAGGCGATAAGATAAACTAAGGTTAATACAAAGTTTCAGTTTCTAAAGTTAAATTTAATGGACAACCTGCGAAGTCTCGTATAATTAGTATCATCATCTTGGCGACGTACACATCTATGACCAGCCAATAATTATCTTTATTTCACCTTATGTTTTTATTATATTGACATCAACAATCGACAAGGCAGACACTTGAGCAACCCGTAAAATTCTTAGATTTTCAATACCAATTGAAGTGCTCAATCGGAGAAGGTGTCTTACTGACTTTAGCGTCTAACCGTCACAATAAGCATAATCATTAGTTGAACCTACATACGTTCGCTTGTAGTGCTCTAAAAAGCCCTACCACCTTTTTCCCCATTCCTACATCCAAATCCCAGCAACAATGCTCCAAAACCCAAAATCCTATCAAAACCCGAATTTACCCAAACATGATCCAAAATTCGCAATAAACGAATCAAACATTCGTTTATCGCTTAACATTTGCCCCCACGGCATAATTCAATCCAAAATCTAAAGTAAAATTAAAATTCACAATAAACGAATCTAATATTCGTTTATCGTTTCACATTTGCCCCACGGCAGCATCGAAAACCAAAATTTATCTAAAAAAATTCCAGTAAGAAAAACAAATACAAAACCAAAACCAGATACATATCCACATCTGCGCAATAGTTTCGTAAGAATTCAAGAAATTGAATTCTTATCCTAAATAAACACTGAGCATCTCACTCAGGATACAAAAATCGGGATTTTTATATGAAATTATGTATTTTCGAGATACAAACCTCGATTTGTTTTCCTTTATAAAGGAATAGTAAAGTGATCTCCTCTGAAGGAAGTCCCCAGGAGAAGCGCCGCAGTTTAATCTTATTATTTGTTCCGGAAGGAGGTACCCCAGGGGCGAGCCGCAGTAAATGTACACTGCGCCTGAAGGAAGTACCCCAGGAAAATCTTTGACTAACTTGAGTAAAGTAATAAACACATATCAAAGAAAACAAAACGAACTTTTAATTTTATCCAACACTTGGTAAGTAAAGCCGTGGTACCTCCACAAAAGACACTCTTGTAGATTAGGGGTATCACCTGGCCCCCACGGAAACAGGGGAGACGAGGACTGAGGCCACATCACGGACGTTGCTCTTCCCTCTGGATCAGAGGAAACACAGCGACAAGCCCTTTGTAGGACGGTTTTTTCAGGAGCGGTCTATTTTAAGAGTCCCACATCCTTTTCAGGATAAGGAGACTCGCTTCCTGAAACTGAATCCCTACAGAACCTAACACGCTCCTACAAATGTAGCGACCTCTTCACCAACTGCATGTAACTAAGATGTGTAAGAATCCACAAAGCGTTAGCTCTTTAGTTTGGAAATTCTACATAGGATTGTGGTCAGTTGAGTAATACACCTTTCGCACCAATAGCCGTAATTTTAAATGGTGAAAAACAATTCTGTTCAGTGTGACCCCGACTCTGGGATGGCTAACGTCTACTTGTGCTCCGGGCACTGAACGAACGCTAACTTTACTGTTCGTTGAGCATTACTATTACTATTTATTGGCCTGTAGGAAGCCGGAAGTTCATGACCTCACCGACTCGACTCCGCCATCGTTCCCTGTCCTGTGCGCTCTCTTTCCACGCTTGGCCAGCCGATCCGTTCTCCTCAAGGTCAAACCTAACGTTGTCCTCCCATCTCCGTCGTGGTCGTCCTGTCGGTCTCTTTCCCGTTGATCTACCGTCAAGAATTCTACGTACGATTCTATCTTTGCCCATTCGCTCCACATGTCCCGACAATCTTAATCTTCGCGACCTGATTACTCTCACTATTGTAGGTTTGCGGTATAGCCCTTCCAATTCGTGCTTGTGGAGTTTCCTCCATTGTCCTGCCTCCTCGTCATATTTACCTTCAAAGTTCGTTGAGCACGCAGTATAAAAAGATCGCATGGCGGGCACTCGGGCTCTCTTTTCCGGTGGTGAGCGTGAGGATTATTAATAGATATATAAGACCCTTTGTTAACATTATTATAGTAAATAAAGAGAACTAACCTTTTACAACTTCAGAAGTGAGATTTAGCCCAGATTTCACTTAGAGTTAGCTCAGATTTAGCCCAGATTTAGCCCAGATTCAGCCCAGAAGCAAAGCCAGCAGACGTTTTTTTTTTTCTTTCATATTCGACTTCTCTCGGTAGAGGCGAACCTATAGCGCCAAGTGGGCTCCCCGAGATCCCACCAAATAACTGTTGCAGTTCTTTTTGAACAGTTGCAGGTTGTAACGCTCCGGGAACACTAGCGTGGGAAGGGAGTTCCACAGCTTTCCCTCTCTGTAACGGAACGAGTTCTGATGCAGGGATGTTCGCGCCGTCGGGAGATGAACCGCAAACTGGTGCGATCCGTCGAATTGTCTTGTGGAGCGCATATAAGCCGAATTGCGTGGAACAATACTGTAGTAATAATAGTTGTTACTGGCTTCGCTCTCAGGTAGCGTGTCTCCTTGTCCTGAAAAGGACGAGGGATCTCTTAAGACCGCTCCTGAGGGGGCCTGATGTGATCGCCGCTGTGCTTCCTCAAACTTTGAGGGAAGAGCAACGACCTACTCCTTCATGGGACGTCGTTTCCAGAACAGCGTCCCTGCGCCAAGCAACCTGGCGCCTTCTATTGATGCCTGCAATCATAGACGCTGTAATGGTTTAATTTGTGGGCTTGCCACCACTCTACTCACCGGTTCCTTTTCCTGGTTGGAAGTCGTCTCTGGTTCTCAAAAGCAGCCAACGTTTCTCACCGAATGCATAAAGGCCAAGTCAATGGAAAACACCTTTTATTTTGTCATAATAGGTTCATTTTTATTTTGATCATCCTGGGGACATCACCTCCAAGATCCTAGCTTTATCTTCTGATCGTGGTCCTTCAGCATTTCTTCCGAGGACTAGGTACATGAATAGAATGCCTCCTCGAGATCGCGATACATCCCCTTTTAAACGGCACCAAATCGAGATTTGTATCTTTGAAACGAACGTTTTTGATGGAAAATCTCGATTTTCGATACATTTCGTGTAATGCCCAATGTTTGTTTTAGAGATTATCGTGACAGATTACGTGCAGTGCGGACGTGTACAGAAACGTGTTTACACATATTTATGGTTACGTGTGTGAAGTGCACTATTAAATTGTGAAGTGCAAGATAAAAACGAAAAAAATGATTAAAAAAAATAATAACAAAAAAAAATGTTAACAACAGGAAAGCAGTTACTTACTACCCAACTCCGATGGTAGGCGATGGCCCAGGCCATGCACTGGAATTCATAACAGAGGGAAAAAGGAAAGCTCTGGACATCTTACGGAACGCACCAGTAAAAAAATCCACAAACATGGAGAGAACAAGCAGCCCCGCAAATTATAAACACAAGTTCGAGGAAGCGTTGGAAACCATTAACCAATTAACAGTTAAAGTGAAAGAACTCCAGGAACAAATATATAAATAAGATTCCACCAATAACACTTTTGATGTCCATATGGAAGAAACGTCCCGTCAACCCCTCAATTCGAGTCACAGCCAAGGCGAACTACCCGCCAAATTTCCCAAACAAATTAAGCCCTCATCAAATCAAATACCGACTCAAGCCAGAGTAGAAACAACAGACAAATCAACCGCGAAAAACGAAAGACCCCCGCCAGTCTACATCAAAAACCTGACCAGCACCAAAGCTTTAATTCAAACCCTGCAAAATGCCCTGGTTCACCGGAATTTCAGCACAAATACAAAAGGATCTAGAACTTCCATAATAGTCAGATCATTAGTCGAGCATTATAGAGTAGTTAAAAAACTGTTAGAGGAACAATATTAGTTCTTCACCTTCCAACATCCAAATAGCAAACCAGCTACCTTTATTATAAGGCATATCGATCCAGAATGGACCAACGAAGAATTGGGACTAGAAATCGCTAGGATATGTCCACAAATAAAGATTAATAAGATGGACTACTTCCAAACACCATACATGAGGGCAAACAACATAAAAAACCTCCGGATCATACAAATCCCACCAAATCAAGATATCAAGCAACTTAAACAAATTAAATAGTTGTTTACCCAAAAAATCGCAATCGAAGAGCCACAAAAACAAGAAATTCTACATTGCAAGCGATGCCAAGACTCAGGACACTTGGCGGTCTCATGCCACCAGCAAAGACGTTACGGCAGATGCGCAGAGGAACACGAGCTCGATGAATGCAAGGTAAATCCACAAGGCCTGGAACCAGAGACAGTACAAACCGCCAACGCCGATGGATCCATTACCACAAAGTAGATAACAGTAAAATGTTGTAACTGTGGACTGCCACATTCAGCAAATTTCTCTTAGTGTCCTCAGAAGCTAAAACTTCTGCAAAGACGGTAATTAGCAATGTCAACAGTTAAACCAACAACAACGAAGCCAACAATATTTCAGGAAGTAAAGTTAACCCGACCCGGAATATCTTACGCGGATGCAGCAAAAGGCAGCCTCAACATCACCACTTCCTCTACCGACAATACTAAACATTTCAATCTGGACATCATGGGTTACATCCAAAGCCTACAGGCCATGCTTCCTTCTCTGAGGCATATATCAGAAACTGGAAAAAAAGGTCAGATTCTGTCACTAATAACTTCCCATATTCTTCCCAGCTCACTCTAAACTAACCATTATCTCCCTCAACACAGAATCCATTTACTCTAATATACGTAAGCAACACCTCCGGTTATTTGTTGAAAATTTTTTCCCAGATATCCTCTTCCTTTCAGAGACCTGACTCAAACCAAATTCCCGAGTTTCCATTCCCAATTATACTTTTGTTTCTAACCCCAGAACTAATGCATCTCACGGAGGTACCGGCACCTTAATACACAAAAATTTTCAATTCAATGAAATTAGATTCACCGATATATTCAGCATTGAATACACGGCAGTTAAACTTTTTTGTGAGAACAATAAAGTGCTCGTCTTAGCATCCATTCATATTCACCCTTCACGACAACCAGATTTCCCGGATGCTGACATTTCTCAGATAATCCAACAGTCAGTTCCCGCTCCATTTATAATCGGGGAGACGGGAATGCTCATCATACAGCATTCAATGATAATAAATGCAACAAATATGGTCGTCAGTTGCTAGCCTTCCTCCCGTCTGATCTATATATATACATTGACTCCCCATTACAGCCAACTCGCGTCACTAGCTCAGCCAAGTCATCAATCGACTTCTTCCTCAAGTCCGATGATGTTCACTCAGCGGGGCCACCTACAGTCTCCTTTATATTTCCTTCTGAGCATGGTTCCGTTCACACCACGATCCAAATCCCCTCTCTCTACCCACTCTACTCGTCAAACCCTGTCCCAAATTTCTCCAAAACAAAATGGAGAAATGTCAATAGGGACATAGTGTATCTCGAAAATACACATTTTCATAGAACAATCTCGGTTTTTGGGTATCCTGAGTGAGATGTTGTGTTTACTTTAGATAAGAATTCAATTTCTTGAATTCTTACGAAACTATTTCGCAGATGTGGGAATGTATCTGGATTTTGGTTTTCTATTTGCTTTTCTTAATGGAAAATTTAGATAGAGATAACGATCTCTGAATTTTGGTTTTCGATGATGCCATGGGGCAAATGTGAAACGATAAACGAATATTAGATTCGTTTATCGTGAATTTTGATTTTAATTTAAGTTTTGGATTAAATTATGCCCTGGGGGCAAATGTTAAGCGATAAACGAATGTTTGATTCGTTTATTGCGAATTTTGGTTTATGTTTGGGTTTTGATAGGATTTGGACGTGGAAATGGGGGAAAAAGGTGGTAGGGCTTTTCAGAGCACTACAATAGCGATAAGTTTCTCTAACTTGTATATCCCGGAAGCATTTAACCTACTCCCTACTGAAATTGATCAAGCCTCTGTAAGAATAGAGCAAATTCGGCTTTCAGGAATAACACCCCGATAACCATTCCTCACAACTATTTAGGAAACCCTTTGCCCAGTATCCTAACCAAATTATTGCGCCTTAAAAAGCAGCTCCGCCGAAAACTTCATACAAGATATTGCCCCTTTATTAAAAGCCAGATCCATCTCCTATCCACTGTGATAAATGAGCAATTGAAAAAGTTCGCAGATGAAAACTACATCTCCACACTTAAAAATATCAAGCCAAATCGTGATCTTTTCAAAATCATCAACCAATTAACTGGTCGTAAATATAATGATCATCTCATCAACCCAATCAGCAATAATATCGCCCAATCCGATATGGACATAGCGAATTGCCTCGCAGATTCATCAGCAAAATAATTCCCTCTCAACTTCTGGCTTCGAAGACACCGTAAACGAATACATCTCAAACAGATTATTCCCATCTTTTACTCCTTTCATCGGTGAATTTAACAACACAAACATAGTTTCACACCCCTTAGACACCACAACTTTTCTAACTGCGGACGAATTATCCGAGATCGTAAGATCAGGAAATAACAAAAAGTCAACTGGATTAGATGGAATCCCACACCTTCTATTTATAAAGCTACGCCGCCGAATCTGATTCCCATCCTCGTTGGTCTTAATCATATGATTAATGCATCACACATCCCAGAGAACTGGAAAACTGCGGTAGTAATTCCTATTAAGAAGCCCGGTGGTAGTAATAACCCTTGCAATTATCGTCTAATATCCCTATTAAATACACTAAGTAAGATACTTGAACGCAAGATCTATCAAAATCTTCTCCCATTTGCCAATGAGAACGCTCGCATCCCTAACTCTCAGTTTGGATTCCGTAAACGGCAATCCACATGTCACGATGTTACAACCGGTCTCCAAAACCAAAGCCCTACCGTGTGCATATCTCTTGATATTTCAAAGGCGTTTGATTGCATCTGGATCGCAGAGCTTCTGTACAAACTGCACTCCATATTTGGTCTACACTCTCACACAACAAAGCTCTTAGCCTCTTATCTTTCTGACAGAAAATTCGTTGTAGAAATAAATTCTTCTGTCTCAGAAGCTCGCAACATTACCGCGGGTATTCCCCAAGGCTCCATTTTAGGGACAATTTTATATCTGCTATATACCTCAAATATTCCTCAACCCGTATCTCCTAATGTTGTAATGCTGAATTATGCTGATGATACATTAATTTACTCCAGCAGCAAATTTGTTCAGGCTGCAAGAGACCGCATTAACAACTTCCTCCCTAACCTTTCAACATACTGCAATAAGCGGAAAATTCACCTTAACCCAAATAAAACCCAGTTCATAGTGTTCAAGGACAAAAACGAGCACTGTGCAAACAACACTAGACGCTGCCACAACAAAATTAAACTTAACCTAAACAACACTCTGATAAAACCTCCCAAAACCCTAAAATATCTGGGAATCACTCTTTCTAATAACTTGTCTTTTTCCTCCCACATTAAAAATTCCCTTCATAAAGCCACAATTCAGCTTAATCTCTGTAGAAGAGTAATGTAGAAA
This sequence comes from Microdon myrmicae, assembly GCA_963931805.1. Classification (NCBI taxonomy): domain Eukaryota; kingdom Metazoa; phylum Arthropoda; class Insecta; order Diptera; family Syrphidae; genus Microdon; species Microdon myrmicae. Next base: position 27,341,298 of record OZ007497.1, on the reverse strand, counting down.
CCTAATAGTCTCTCTCACAAAGTCAAACTGCTCAATTACGTACGTGTGCCCATTGTGGTACCATATCAACCGTCCCAAATGGAGAAGTTACGAGTATTCGAAAGAAAACGCCTTAGGTATGTCTCTGGATTACATCGTCGTCCTAACTCCTATAAGTACTATAGTACCGTCCAACTCTATAATACCGCTGGTACAGAACGCCCTGATAGACGATTCCTCGAGCTGTCTATCAAATTTATCGAAAACCTACGACATAATCCCAATCCCATAATAACCTCACTCTTAGCGAACCCTCTAGATATTAACACTAACTATCCCAACTGTCTCCACACAAGAGTTATGTTCACCTCAGCCAGACTGGTAAGTGATTCAAACGAGATCATATACCACAACACTGAACTTACCCCCAACCACTTTATAGCGTTTGAAATAATAGTGAAGAAGATCGTGTGATTCGAACTGACGCTATGACAGCTCGAATCACGAAAAAAAATTTACCTAAGCGTTACACACCAGGCTACTGACCGTGTTTAGAATTTGATTTCCAAACTCGACTATATTCCACTGATGTGAATTATTTTTTTGTTATTTATCGCCTGGTATACGGTTCTGATGAATTTTTCTTATTCGATTTTTCGTTCGTGTTCTTCACTATTTCGCTTGTGAATCGTGTGTATCTGTTAGAATCGCTATACCACTCCCGCCGCAGTAACTTCGTTACGATCAGATTCGTATGCGGACGACGGACGAACGAGAGAGAGAAACGAGAAAACGTCGGAGGCTGTGCTCTATGCGGAAGTCGTGATCGTGTGTGAAGTTCTGCTTTACTATGGGAAGTGTATGCTATGCTGTGTGTACAGATCACGTCGGGGTCACCAATTATAGCGTTTGAAATAATAGTGAAGAAGATCGTGTGATTCGAACTGACGCTATGACAGCTCGAATCACGAAAAAAATTTTACCTACGCGTTACACACCAGGCTACTGACCGTGTTTAGAATTTGATTTCCAAACTCGACTATATTCCACTGATGTGAATAATTTTTTTGTTATTTATCGCTTGGTATACGGTTGTGATGAATTTTTCTTATTCGATTTTTCGTTCATGTTCTTCACTATTTCGCTTGTGAATCGTGTGTATCTGTTAGAATCGCTACAAGTTTAGATACTGTAACGTCCAACCATTTTCCAACATTCTATGTTTTTCCAACGAACAACCGGAAAGAAATACTCTACCTCTAACTCATAACTGACTTCACTCCACATCCTGTAATTCTTATACCCCCTTAATTATAAAACTTTGTTTTGTTTATAGCTCATTTACAATAAGCAGACTAAGTTAGGTTAAGTTATATTTATGAATAGGTTTAGGTTTAGATTAAGTAAAGTAAAAATAAGAAATTCCTGGTTTTCTGACCATTTCCAGGAAGACGAAACCCTACTAAATGTAAATGTAGTCCACGAAGGACTAGGCGAATACGAACAAAGAAGAAACGACACCGGATAACGACGAACAAAACACGCTGAAGAAACGGATGGACGGAATTGAAGCCTTGAAGACAATGCTGGGGAAAATCGAGCTCATCCGAGCAAATGAACGGAAGGAGGAGACGTCGACATCAAGGACTGCATATACGGTGAAAGATGTGGCCGAGATGCTCTGTGAATTCGAACCTAGGAATACAGCAAGACTACCCTCCACGGCATATGTACAAAGAGTCCGGGAAATTAGAGATGTCTACCAACTAGATGGAAGGCTAGTCATGATGGTAGCCTTCAGTAAACTGGCAGGAGCAGCAACACGTTCGTGCATGGGAGTGCTTCACTGTTCATTAGAGGAATTCCTATGCGATTTATCAAATAATTTACCGTCGGGAGATGATGCAGCCGATCTACACGAACGATTGCGAAATAGAAAATAAATGGCGGATGAGGACACAGAGGAATTTGTATTCGCCATGAAAGCGATCGCCTCGAGAGGTCAGCTGAACGAGAGGACTCCGAAATACGTGGTACGAAGCATAACCAACACAAAGTGTCACCATATGTTGAAAACAGCAAAATCTAACTGAAACTCTTACTAATTCATATCCTCTACACAACATATTTTAAACCCGAAAATAATATTTCCCACCATGAAATAGACACATTTTAGAAAATTATTACCCCCTTAAAATACAAAATCCCATTCCAAATACTTGATATTTTGGGGCCAGAACTTCCATTGCAGTTCGATGGAAAAACTTCCAATTTCCCACATTAAATCCCACCTGTCCAACAACCTTAATCTGTACGATTTGCCCAAAATACCATTTACAAGTAAAAACAACAACACTTCTGTGGCGGTGCCGCCAAACCCCACGGCACACTTACCTAAAAACCCCCATTACATCATCCCAAGACGCATAAGTTTTCGCCAATGCAATCGCATTAAGTACCAGATAATGCTTCACGCATTAAAGAGGTCAAATCTATGATCTTTAAGTCCCTGTAAAGAAAACTTACCTTTTATGCATTCTCTTCGCATACCAATTCTCTGTAAGATTTCTTTATTAGCTTATCAGGAATTCCAAACCATTTTCGGCATCTACGTTGCCAGACAAATTCCCCTAGACGAATTCCTGTAAACAAACGATTCGGTTTACAAACAATGTAACCTTCATGACAGGGATCATAAATATTATGCCGTCTATTTTTCCAGCCTCGATGTGTGTACAAAAACCTATCTACACACACATCGGCGGCGACCCCTTTTAGCCAGCGATAAACAGCCCAACGCAGATGCATGTAATTAGCACCATCTGCGTTGAGACTAATGCTTACCAATGCACTAAGTGCAAACAAAATAACGCCGTCTACCAGCAGGCATTCTGGCGATACACAAGCAATCCAATCACCAACTATCCCTGACGCATCTACCATTTAATGAGTTGCAACTTGATTACTCAGTTGAACTCACAGGTCATAAATCTCTTTTATCCTACATAGTTCTGGGTCCGTTTCCCAGTAACCTTCTCACATAAACAAAGATCTCTACGATCCTTTTCCCTTTCTTCGTGTTTCAGGTTCTTCATCATTGCCTTGATCTATGAAAAGAACCGACGTACACACACACTTGTATATCGTGAAGATCTCCTCTATGGGATCGGTTTGGTTACTCCAACGAGAGACTTTACGTCTCTCTGGGAATAGGAAAACACACCCCTTAATTAAGAGAGCCAGTTTCACTGACCGAATTCCCTTGTCAGCGAATTAATATCGCTGAGTCGTTTTCCATCCACTGACCCCCATGGTCATGCGCGATCTCCCGCTCACCGGTGCGCACGGTGACACGACTATAATCGAGTGGTGGTTTGTCGATTTTTCGGTTATTTGATTACGGAGGATTTTATTAAACTACACATTTCATCGAGTGACAATAAGAAAATAAAGCTAAACAAAATGACACCAGTGTTATTTTTCAGTGACTTTCATCAGTGTTCTGTTCGCTGCGCTGTGTTTGTTCCGCGTGTTGGACTTAATCCTTAGTGACAATTTAGTGTCGCTGGAGACGAGGTAGAACTCTCGCCCAAGCTGGCGTCGCAATCTCGTCCTCCCCACACTTCCCCTTATTTGTTTTTGGTTTACCGTTAACATTGATCCTAACATAGTATTGAAAATTGCGCATAAAACCGAATCACGCGGAACAATACCTCGAATCACCGAAGAACAGTAACCCTCATAATATCTATAAAACAGACAGAGGTCAGCTACACGCCTTCGATGTGATAGCGACTGTAGTCCCAACGTTATCGCCGTGTTTCCGATCAGGCGGATCGCTCGTTTCTGAATGCTCTCAACTAGGTTGAGGGTGTGTTTAAGAGCCGAGCTCCAAACATGAGAGCAATATTTAACGGCGGGTCTAATTTGGGTTTATACAGGAGAAGAAGTTGAGACGGAGTAAAATATTTCTTGGCTCTAAAAAGATAAAACAACTTTCCTGGGGCGGATCTGGCGATGTTCGACACGTGTTTATGCCACGATACATTCCCACAGACCACGACGCCGAGCAATTTCATGATTTCCCCAGATTCGAGGGCCTGGCCATTCATTATCAGCTGTGGAACCGATGATCCACCTTTCTTTGTGAATGTTGTATATTGTGTTTTTGTTGCATTGAAGTCTGCGAGATTGGCCTTTTCCCACTGCATGACCTTATCCAAATCCCGATTCAAAGAGTCGATCTGGCTACATCTCAGCTGACGCGACGCTGAAGCACCAATCGGCCGATCACTCGAAAAGGAGGAAACAAGTGTACTATCATCCGCAAAACTGAACACCCTGTTGTCCGTCGACTCCAACAAATCATTTATGTGAACCAAAAACAAGGTTGGAGCCAAAATAGAACCTTGATGCACCCCGAAATTAACAGGATACAAGTCCGAACACTCGTCGTCTACAATAACTCAGATCGATCGGTTTTCGAGGAAGTTCTTCGTCCAGCCGCAGAGCTGCTGGGAAAGTCCCAGCCAATGCGACCACCCTTGATTCATCATGCCGCTCATCCGCGCGTGTCCATATATCGGTTATAAGGGTCAAAAGGTCTCCCGTGGACCGCCAGCCGCTGAATCCGTATTGACGATCATTCAGAAGTTCGTTGCACTCCAAATACTTAATTAACTTGGAGTTAATGACCTTTCCATCATCATCCACAGTAATCCTATTGGCCGGTAATTTTGTGGGAGACACTTTTCCCCTCTTTGGGTTGGCTGAACTCGAGCGACTTTCCAACAAGTAGGAAAGGTCCCTCGTCCATAAGACAACCGAAAGAGCCTGCCAATAACCGGCGATAGTTCGGGAGCACAGTTCTTAAGGACTATTGCTGGGATTCCGTCCGGGTCGATTGCTTTCCCACAGTCCAGCCCACGTTTGACATGGACGACCTTTTCCATTACCTTAGGTAACATAGACAGTAAAGCTATCAGCCGATAATTTTTTGGGAGACACCTTTTCCCCTCTTTGAGATTGGCTGAACTCGGGCGATTTCCCAGCAGGCGGGAAAGTTCCTGCGTTCATACGATAAGCGAAAGAGTCTGCCAAGAACCGGGGATAGTTCTGGAGCATGGTGCATGGTTGCAAGTAATGACCACAGTAATCAAGCCTCGAAGACTCTAATTCGAACAAAAAGAAGAGGTTTTCTCATTAACAGTTCAATTTATTTGAACAGACTCAGTATTTAGTATATTGACGATACCACTATTAACGTTAAAAATAATTAAATAACATATATTATATTGTAAATGCCGATAAACGACGTGTAATTTTGATTTGTTCATTTCTTTTGTTGTCCTTAAAAAAATTAAAGAACATATGTATTAATTCTGCGATGAGAGCGCGAGGGGGACTCGCTCTGCACAAATTCACTCCAGTAAAACAAAGACGCATAAAATCTAAAGCATTCTTAAGAAAACTTATGGGATTATCTGTGGCTTATTATAAGTGAATAAGATACATATGTAAAATGTCCATTGTAATTAACCTATCACTGTTAATTAGATTTAATTTCTCTAAAACACCCATTCAGAAAAAAAGAACACAATTAAATTGTGGATTAAGATCGTGGCGAGTCGTGACTAATTGTTTTATCTTCTTTTTTCAAAAGCTATATTTTTATGGATATGGATTTGCAATTATCACATCACATACAGACAAGACCCCGTGAAAATGTATAAATTAAATCTCTGCGCAACAACCCCTATTTCCTCATAATTGGCAATCACTAGTCGTGAACTTAACTGAAGGAAATTATATTTCACCTTCAGTTAAGTGTTAAAGATTGGCGGAAAACGGAGTTTATTATGCAATGGTGGAATGGGTGTATTTACGGCTACACCACTAGTTAAGCATAATAAACTTTATTTAAAAAATGAATACTATGAGTTTGGCGGTATTTTTGAGCGTGCAATTAATATGTTTTTCATGTCGTAAACAGCACCCGCAATGAGTAATAATGTTTATATTGTTGAATTAAAGCCTGAACGGTTGTGGTGCATTGGCGTTTGGCAAGTAACTTATCTTCTTTTCCATTCATTCTTTCGAACCATTTTAGTACCAAAAGCTGCTTCATTATAATATATGTTATTTTTAATGAACATCTTCAACGCTGTGTGGAGTTGAATCAACTATTAAGCTGGTGAATATTTTGTAAAGGGGTCAACGTTGTCGTGCACACCACGTACCACCACAACGCAATCCCGCACTTCCACGCCAAAATACATCACCACACCAACAGAGGAAGTCCCTTGAAGAAAACACATCCGGGACAAACCCACCTTCTACTCCTAAAAAACCAGCAACATTGAACATCAAGAATTACAACATTCGATGTTGGTACGAATTTTGTCGCCGTTTAAGTCACACGTGGGAAAGGTGTGGATACAGGTTGAGGTGGGAAAAACCCAGTCAATCCCAATACACGCCCCCTAATGGCCACAACTAAACGTCAACGCAAGACCCCACCGACCTGCAAGGTCAATCATGGGTGGTAGGAGATTAAAAGAAAACAACCAAAGTGCCACGGAGATACAAACGACAAGGGGGGCAAATGCCGGAAATCCCGGCTACAACACGATCGGTCGAATGAAGGCCAAAACTGCTCCATCTCTGCTAGTTACGACTCCACGAAAACTCAAAACCAGAGCAGCGTAGGCGGAAACAAGGCGGGAAAACTCCAGATCCACAACACCGTCGGCCCCCGGCAGGCGAAAGCCGGTCTAGCTCTGCCAGTTCTGACCCTCCTAGGGCTTAAAAGCAGAGCACAGTCAGTACTACGAGCTTAACAAGACTGGCCGAGAGCGCTCTAGTTCTGCTAGCACGGAGTCTACAGAGGCCCATGAGTAGAACGAACACCCGGCGCGAATTTTTCGGTCGATACACAAACACGGGGGCAGCGTGTTGTCAAAAAGCAAAATGGGTGAGGTCGAAAAACTCCCAGAGGCTGGATCGGGAAACCACGACCCGAGCGCACTAAACTCGAAACTCAGCAAAAGCTGTTCTCAGCTCTCGCCGATTAAACTCCTGTTAGATACCCAAACCCTCTCTCTATCTCTCCTGAAAAATAACAATAAAAAATATAATTACTAGTAGGCGGATAGAAACCTACTATGAAAACAAAAAATAAAAAGTAGGCGCCGAAAAGAGAAATGAAAAAATTAATCAAAAACTAAAAGTCAGTCGTCGTACAATTTGAAACAAGAAAACATTAAAACATTGTCGTGTCGTGAGAATTAAAATGGGAAAACAATAAAACTTTATCGCTTCGTACGAAGCGTATTTTAAAAGAGAACTCATAAGTGGAAGAAAACCGAACTAGTTCGCGTGTCATGCGTATTAATAATAAGTTCTTTATTAACTCGCGTGTAATATCGAAATATTGGTTACGCGAATCACGGAGATACATAGCAGTGCAGGTCATAACTGAGGGCTCTAGATCGAACACCCCCAGCAACCCGCACAGCGGTTCAAACAACCACAAGCCATCGTTTCGCCGCAGTAGAAACGTGAGTACCTTCCATTTCCAAAAATGAATACATATCTCCTGTGTATATATTCTGTATGCTCAAATTAACATAACAGTCTCGATTGTCCAGTAACGAAATGTCGAAGGAAATTAACAGAAGACTGCATTCCGGCAACGCTAGTTGGCACGCAGTCAGTAAACTGCTGAAATCCAAACTGCTATCACGTACCATAAAGTTCCGTGTCTATAAAACCATAATCATGCCGATTGTTCTATACGGATGCGAAACATGGGCTCTCACAAAACGGGAAGAAAACAAATTCCGCGGATTCGAGAATAAAGTTTTGAGTGGTATCTTTGGCGGTAAATATGACGAGGATGCAGGACAAAGGAGGAAACTCCACATCCACGAATTGGAAGAGCTACACCGCAAACCTACAATAGTGAGAGTAATCAGGTCGCGAAGATAAAAATGGGCCGGACATGTGGCAAGAATGGGCAACGATATGACCGTGCGTAGAATTCTTGACGGTAGACCAACGGGAAAGAGACCAGCAGGACTGCCGCGACGGAGATGGTTGGAAAATGTTAGGATTGATCTTGGGGAGATCGGATCGGCTGGTCAAGCGTCGAAGGAGAGTGCACAGGACAGGGAACGATGGCGGAGTCGGGTCAGTGAGATCATGAACTTCCGGGTTCCTACAGAGCAATAAATAATAGTAATAGTCTCGACTGTCCAATTCCCGTTGGACATTGGCCGTAAAAACACCACGCGCCTAATCGAGGACACCGGCGGTGAGATCAGCCTCTTAAAGCTGAAGGCACTCCACTCAAAACATGTCTTGGATGCCAAAAAATCAACGACCCTGCAGACGGTTTTTGGAAAAGGGAAATCTAGGCGAAGCTACTATGGGAATTTCAAGTTACACCAAGAAATTCCCTGCAGTGTCCAAGTAATGGATGGAGGCCTTGCATGGCTTATCCGAAGACGGGCTGTTTGATAAGGACTTCCGGTCGAAAAATTGCAAGGTCAATGGACCGGGTGGTTGTTTGGAGTTTCTCCGAACAACCATAAATCTTGAAAGTTCTCCAATGACGTTGTAAATAGTAAGACGAGAAGGGAAGAGCATAAGACAGCCGAACGGGGAACCGTACCCTGGGGACATGGGAAGGTCCAGACCGTGGTGGCTATTCACCTGGAAACCTTACCTACACATGGGATGGCTGCGAAAAATTGCCCATTATTCCAACTAGCGCCTTGTTGTCCTTGTCCCCGAAACGCAAAAGGCGTTAAAGAAGGGAAAGCTTCTATAGAACGCTTACAAGCCGAACCTTCGGAGGCCGAAATCTGTCTGAGCAGACCGGCCAAACTCAGGCTTATCTTCAATATCGCATAAATCGTTCGCCTTTTGGTAAAAACTTTAGTGCAGAGGAGCAATTAAATGAGTCTGTGGCGGTTCAGTGAACCTCGCAAATCACTGTGGGGTTAAGTACCCTTCCGCCCAGCTAAAGAAGCCATATATACTGATGTCCTCAGCCCCACGTATGTACAGACATATGGGCCGCATTCCTCTACCCATTCCTTGTCTCTGCACGATTATTGAAGGACACAACACTAGCAACAAATTTGTTGGGCAACTGATTAGCTCGGTAGATACAAATGACCCGACAGATATCAAAAATCCTACGTGATAATAATACGGCCAATGAATAAGCAATATTTACCACCTCGTCTTGAGCCAGCTGCAATTTGGTTTTCCTTTATCGAAAGGACCATTGTGGAAGAAAAACGATAAATGAATCGACACTGCTCCGAAGATAACGACTTCGGCCGAGGAAATCACCAGAACCATAAACCACATGCGGGTAAAATGCACAAAGGGATTCCGCAGAAGTGTGAAAAGCCTAATGATCCTCGGCGTACGGACAGTAACGATAACGATTGTGTGTGTGGGTGCATCCACACAGTATCTCTACGAATAAAGTGGAATCGTAGAATAAGTAGGATGCGATTTCCTGGAAACGAGACATCCCCTCGAAGAGAGGGGATACCAGGGGAAGGTGAATTTAAGAGAAAAGCCCGAGCAAACGGGTGAGTTTCCTCCCTACGAGAAAGTTTTTATACATACAGTCAACAACGTTCAAGGCGGAAAGAACCTCCAGAAGAAAACGGGCTGGAGTGTGTCGGCGCGTACCATAAAACAAAAAAAAAAAGAAAAGGGGACTAAATAAAAAATAAGAACCAAAAGAATTAATAATTGTTTATTTTATTTGTGAACTGTGTTCCGCGGAACACATGGAACGGGATTCGCCAAAAGTCTAAATGAGCATTTTTTTTTGCCCAGGCCCAAAACTATAGGCGAACATTTATACGCAAAAAACTATACGGACAAACCAGAGCGCTCACGAAGGATAATTGGGCAGTGGAGTTGCCCCCACCCAGGGAATATTACGTATGTTAATTCCCCTCAAGTTGCGAGTTAACACGTCAACGAGACTCATCTCCGATGACAAATCGAGTCATACCGTATCCGAGAAGAAACCTTCGGAGGAAACGCCTCCAGCACATTAAACCTCAGTTCTCGGATGACAAGTCCTCAGATGAATTTCCTCATCTTAAACGCCACTACCTGACGTGCACCAGCGCTAGCTTGCATGTCTACCTTAGAAATATACGTGGTCAGATAAATCCCAACAGGCATTTAAAACAACAGAAAAAAAAGAAATGTGGGTTTCAGCGCTAAACTCAAAACCAAACCTCTTTAATCTGACCACAGATGCGAGCAAAGAAACACTCAGACCCCTGTTATCTCAAGGGGAAATGGGCAAAACCCACCTACTGCTTACGCCAGTCACACCTGGAATACGGTGAAAGGAAACCACTTCACTATTGTGGCATTAAGCGGATCGTGTGGGCGGCTCAGACTTTCTACCGTTATTCACAAGGAGATAGATGCATGGTACACTCCGCTATAAAAATAGGAGAAATGGCGGAGGTAATTCACAATTACCGTCTAAAGCCCTATGATGGGGAGGGCCTCTGGGGTGCAAAGTGGTCTTATCCCTCTTTTCCTGCGTATAATCTCTTTTCTAGGACAAAGCCGTAAGGAAGAGTAGTGAAAGAAAATAAGCTTTTTTTAAGTAAGTTTTTTTTCTCCTTTTTTCTACCACCATCCGCAGCAACAACAATAACAAGGCCACGAATGTAACGGCCGATGCGGACCTACTAGCTCAACCTTTGGTGTGTCATTCCTACTCCGAAAATGACACACATCTTCGTGATAGGAGGTTTGTTATGTAGTAACTCCCCCACCACCTACCGGTATGAAGTGACGTTTTTTTTTTTTAATAAAATTTTAAATGGGAAAGTAAAAAACATTTTATTCGAAGAATTGGCCATTGCTTTCTACACATTTCGACCACCTTTCTGGCAATTTGTGGATACCACGCCAATAAAACCGGTCGTCCTTTGAGGCAAACCATTCGAGACCCAATTTTCGACTTCTTCGTAGGAATTGAAATGCTGCTCAGCCAATGCGTGTCCCTTAGATGAAAACAAATGGTAGCCGGAAGGAGCCAAGTCTGGTGAATACGGCGGGTGGGGTACCACTTCCCAGGCGAGAGCTTTTATTGTTTCTTTGACGGGTTTTGCTGTATGACTCCGAACATTATCATGCAACAATATTACCTTTCCGAGTCTTGTGGCCCATTCTAGTCGTTTTTTGATCAATACATGTGTTGTGTAGTGTTGAGGGGGCCAGTTGTTGGGCCCTGAGGCGGCGGCGTCGTGAATGTGTCTCGCCTCTTTATAGGAAGTTCCCCGGTCTTCCTAGCTCCTGACTGAAGTCCATGTAATCAACCCTTATTGCTGACCAAAGTGTGTTTCCAGCGGCTCATTCATCCAGTCAGTTCCTTTTCGGCAGTTAATTTCCTTATGCAGATTCTGCGAGCGCTTCAGGTGATCTTCAGTAGTCGAACCTTGTATCCACGTTCAGGAGAAAAGGGAGGTTATCCAGATACACCACTGTAGAAATCATGGAAACCCCGAGGCCAAGTTAACTCGAGGAACGGTGAACGAATCCGGAGACACCAAAGACAAAAAAACGACTTTTGCTTTACTATGAACTGTTTTCTCCTTTATTTCTTGTGATGACATGGTTCAAATTGATCATTTGTCGTCGGTAGCGTTGCGCATCAACAGTTTCGCCAGGTTGTAGAAATTCATGATACACCACCCCCTTCTGGTCTCACCAAACACAGAGCATTGTCTTTTATACGAACCGATCAGGCTTTGCAGTCGATGTTGACGCTTCTCCTGAATGTACCCATGATTTTTTGCGTTTAGGATTTTTTTAAATAAATCAATTTTCTATCACCAGTCCCAATTCGATGCAATACTTACTTCCTTTCGTGTCGTAGAAGCAACGTTTCACGTGTGGTGTTTCGCTTTTCCATCTGCCTGTCATTCAATTCATGTCGCACTCAGTTTCCACACTTTTGGATCTTTCCCATAGCTTTTAAACGGTCAGAAATTTTTTGTTGTTCAACATTTAATATTTGTGCCATTTGTTTTTGACTTAAAGTGTCATCTTGATCCAATATTGCTTGCAATTCGGCGTCTTCAAACTTTTTTGGTGGTCTGCCACGTTCTTCTTTCGCACATCAAAATCATTATCTCTGAACCGCTTAAACCATCTGTTGCATGTTGCTTCCGAAAGACCATGATCACCATAAGTCTCGACAAGCATTCCATGCGACTCTGCAGCACTTTTCTTCAAATGAAAACAAAAAATTAATGCTTTCCGCAAATCACCATTTTCTGGTACAAAATTCGACATTTTTAACAGGATTGAAAAAATGATGTTGTTTGTACAATGACTTGATGCATACTAAATATGTTTGACAGATGTCATAGCAACCAAATAAAAAATATATAAGGGCTCGTTCACAACAAACGTTCCCTATCGATACATTTGTATCTTGACACTCACGTCACACCGGTACACGTGGTATGTCCCTCCAAAAAAGAACAATTAAAATTTTTAACATAAAACATTCATTCAATTTTTTCATTATACACACAATAAAAACCTAAAAAAAAAAGAGAACATGCATTTACATATTTACATTTTGAAATTACACACATAAAAAATATTATACGTAGAATTAAAACATTAAACGTAAACTTGCACTGGCGCATACAATTGCCTGCTCATGATACCGGCGATGATATCTCAAATGAATTCGAGAACAATCATCGCCGTCGAAAAGTTCATACTATAGCGGTAGCATCATATGATCAAGTTTTCTCAGCGGGTTTGCAACAACAAAGAAAAAGAAACGCATCGCACTGAAAATTTCGGTAAAATTCCGAATTCATTAAAGAAAGTAAATAATTAAAATACAAAATAATATATTTTTACACATATTGTTACCATGTAATATTAGTTAATAATTAAAAAGGATTATCCAGAAATAATTTACAAGTAAAACAGAAGAACTTAAAAAACGTGAAATACAAGAACTAAAACAAAGTGGCTCTCTGCACGACTTGTCCTTGTATGTCGATCATGACTTTCGTTTTTGATACGTTCTCGCCCACTTTTAAATTCCCTGACCCACGTATACACACTATTCTGAGACAGTGTATCATCACCACACTGTGCCTTCAATCGAGAAAAAATGTCCCAGGGTCTTCCGCCTTCATTTGTTGAAAATTTTGTAATAATCCGTTGCGCAACATACGTATGTACCCCTTGCCCGCTCAGGCCAAGCCGGTTCCCCTACTCTTCATAAACCAAACAACAGCCACGCACATGATTATCTAGGTCGCAACTTATTGCTAAGTAAACAAGTAAAATTACCGTTTATATTTGATTCATCCACGTCGTGAAAAGGACATTGAAAATCCCATTCGAAAAGGGATAACCATAATAAGCGACAAATATCATTGTACGCAGCAGTACGGGAAACACAAGCAATAATAAGAAAAACACCAAAAGCCATACTCTAAAATAAATCATCCAAAAAGACATAAAGCCAAGAAAAAGTGACAATGTGAACAAAGGTCATATATAGCTAACCGGAGACTTTCAAAATTCAGTCTTCAGTGTGCAAATTCGGCAGTTCAGTGCAGAACGATATTAAATTAAATAAAATTCCATGACAATTTCCACATTCCCCCTCTTAAAGTAACCAAAGCCTTCTCGGCTCTTATATAATGCATTTGCACGAAAATAGCATCTGGTCCCCAACACAGCGAACCCGTCAATAATAAGTTTTTTCGGCCCTAATCGACTGCCCACAACACTCTCTATGGGGTCTTGTGGGGTTTCTCTATATCACATGGAGAACCAGCCCACAATCCTAACCTAATTTCGACCGCTAACAGCGCGTCACATTATCCCATATCCCACCGTTCGGCTATTTTACCTGTAAAAGAAAGCATACCTGAATTCATTATTCTACGCAGATAATGCAGAATTGAATTCAGCTACCTTTTGCCATACGGTAACTCCATTTTTGCTAGCCCATGATATTTCCATCGGAAATCACATCATATCGGTTAGCAACAACAAGTCGAAGCAAACGACGCCGTAGCATCATAGCGAAACCGCTAGGGAATTTATCAAAATATCTAATTAGTTTTCATGATAAATTACCCTAGCCAATTTGGCGGCACTTCCGCTTTTCTTCAGATCATCCATTCGCTTGGGATAAATGATCTCTTTTCGCAGGTGAATAGCACCGGCTACATTTCCTCTCCTCTATAATTCTGTTTCCATACGGTTCAATGCACGCTGAGATCACCACAGCCGTAACACTAGGGCAATAGGTCATTCTCAGAATCTGCAGTTGATACCAGCACACACAACCAAAGCCACCTCGAGATCACAGTACATCGTGTTTCTGTTCTCTCATTCTACCACGTTTGTCAATTATCAATTAACCGATACACACCATACTTCGACGAGCGTGACAATGAGAGAGCATGGGCATGATCTCTTTTGGTTGTCCTGTTCAAAATGGAACACAGAATTTCACCCCTAATTAGAGTCAGTCGCAATTCATTCACCATCGCGTGCGGACGCTACATCGAGCGTTCAAGTATATGTCGTTTACAATCACCACGCGGGCAATCTCGCCGCAAGGAAGTCGATAAGCGAAAGCAAATCGGAAGAGTCAACTTTTCAGTTACCCGGTCACCGTGTCGAGAAGAAGTGTTTCGTCTTAAAATAATATTTATAAAAAACTATTTGCTAATATTAATACTAAGTTACAAGTTAAGAAAAAAAGAAAAAAGACAATACCAATAAAAAAAAAGATTAACATCAAGTCAACACCAGTGCATTTTCATTTATTGCCTTCCTCCTGTGAACAATTTTTCTGTGGACAAGTGTTGGGCTAAAAGTGGAAGCCGTGCCCATGTTAGGCATCGTACATCGTACGTCCACAGTCTACCAATACTTTCCCCCTAACCTTTTACTATCAGAATGTCATAGGACTTCGGTCCAGAACCCATTCGATCTTACAAAACACCCACGCCCCTCCCTTTGATATATGCGCTCTGGCCGAAAGTAACCTCATCTCCAGTATCAATAGCCTAGACCTACCCCCCCCCCCCCCCCCCCCCCCCCCCACACCCTTCAACGTTTTTCGTGGCGGCGATGGTCATCGTTCCTGTCCTGATTTCCCCTGCAGAGGCCTGCTGCTTGCCTTCCAAAACGGACTAACTAATCTTCTCTTATCACCATCTCTTCTTCTCCCAACCTCGACTATGTCGGTATAAAAATTGAACATTGCTTAAAGTACTTGTATATTATGTGCTTCTACATACCGCCTTCGCAAACTATCGAGTCATGCGAACTCGCAATTGCTGCAATCGTCCGCTTAACAGAGCTGAGTCCTTCGCAAGAAGGCATTGTAGTCCTTGGGGATTTTAACCTCCCCCATCTCCAATGAACGCTGTCCGACGATAAGTCCGACTACATCTCAAACCCCACTACTACCAAGGAATGTCTCTTTGTAGACAGCCTCACCGACTCTAGCATTTGCCAAGTAAGCAATGTCCTAAATTATTTGGGCAGACAACTTGACCTTGTGTTCACGACAGATCTGTAGCGATTCTAACAGATACACACGATTCACAAGCGAAATAGTAAGGAACACGAACGAAAAATCGAATAAGAAAAATACGTCAGAACCGTATACCAAGCGATAAATAACAAAAAAATAATTCACACCAGTGGAATATAGTCGAGTTTGGAAATCAAATTCTAAACACGGTCAGTAGCCTGGTGTGTAACGCTTAGGTAAAAATTTTTTCGTGATTCGAGCTGTCATAGCGTCAGTTCGAATCACACGATCTTCTTCACTATTATTTCAAACCCTATAGACCCCCTTAATTCCTCAGTTGCCTATAGCCTCCACACACTCTCAACTATTGACAACCACCACCCCTCGCTTCTCTTATCCTTATACAATCCCAATCATTAGGATGAGGCCACACATTTTCCAATTGATTTTCACTCTTTATACCTGTTGGAAATTTTGTACCCGGAAACATATCATCATCATCATCGGCACTACAACCGGGAACTGGTCTTGGCCTTATTTAGCAAGTCCTGAGGCTTGTCAAATTGTCCATAATGATTTGTTTTTTCCGGGCAAGGTCATTAGTCGTGCGCCAGACCCGGAAACATATACCACCTGTGAATAGCTACGTATTGTCCCAAAAGAGATTCATAAAATTAAAGGGTAATTAAGAAACGCCCGTTGGAATTTTCCAAGATCAAATAATAAACTACTTAAAAAGGGTATTAAAAAGTGCGTCACTAGGATGAGGCCATAGGAAAAATTTTAGAAAAAAAGGAAAAAATGAATGAAATGTTTACATTTTATGGTTTTAAAACATTTATTTATAACATTTTTCTACATTAAAAATGAGTATGCCGCCGTTTTTGGATATGAACTCTATAAGACGATTTGGAATAGAATCATAGAGTTTTTTTAAAATAATCTAGGGAAATTTGGTCCCAGGAATCACGAATAGCTTCGATTAAGGTGTCCTTGTCTTCAAATTGTCTGCGGCAACTTTACGAGATAGCCATGACCAAACGTTTTCGATTGTGTTTAAGTCCGGCGAAAGGGCCGGCCATGGCAAAAGTTCCACGTCTTCTGATTGAATCCAACATTGTCTTGTTGGAAAATCTAAGGCAGGGGTCCGAAAATGTTTTTAATTTTTGAAACTGACCGTTCCAGCAAACGTTTGTAGTTACTTCCGTTCATTGGTGCGGACAAAAACTTCAACTCGATTGTGCCATAGTAGGTAATAGCTCCCCACACCATGTTGTACGGCCCTGATGTCTTGCACAAAAAAAGCTCCTCCTTTCTCAGATCATGGAAATAAAAGTTAAAACCATCGTCACCCTCAAGGTTAAACATTTTTTCATCCGAAAAGACAACGCGTTTCCATTCACTGGTCCAAGCGACATGTTCTCTTGCAAAATACATTCGATGCTCCTTGTCTACTTGCCTCAAAACAGGTTTCTTTTTCAATTTTTTTCTCTTGATAGTATCACTTTTTTTTATTATCGTTCGGACATTTGCTATGCTGACTGATACTCCGCTTTTGGCCCCCACTTTAGTCGCTGGTAGAGTAGAATCTGTTACAAGCTGTAGAATCAACCGCTTTTCTTGTGATGTTGTTGCTTCAGATACGCGTCCTTTTTGATTTTTCCCATACTTTTGTGGATCCGCAAGATAACTGTTTACAACAGTCTTACTTCCATTAAGCGTCCTTGTTATTTCTGGGCCTGAGAGTCCTAAATCTTTAAAAGCATCTATTTGTCCTCCTCCTGTGGCTGTCAACGTCTTTCCAGAACCCATTTGTATTTCAAATGAAATAAAAACTGTTCTTTTCAACACTTTTTTTAAATGTTTTAAAAAAATCGATCATGTGCACTCCTGCAACGAAATATTCGCAATGGCCTCCTCCAAGTGACGCACATTTTTTTATACCCTTTTTAAGTAGTTTATTAATTGATCTTGGGAAATTCCAACGGTCGTTTCTTAATTACCCTTTAATTTTATGAATTTCTTTTGGGAAAAACGCACCTATTCACGGGTAGTATATGCTTCCGGGTACAAAATTTCCTACAGGTAGAAAGAGCGAAAATCAATTGCAAAATGTGGGGCCTCATCCTAGTGTAGCGATCCTAAATCACTACTCCCATTCAAATCCCGAATATCATCATTAGCCTACATCCAAATCCCCAATATCATCATTAACCAATTAAACCAAAAGTTAATTTGTCACACATTGATTCAATTTCCCATTAACCTACATCCAAATTCCAAATTGAATCACATGAGCAACGAATTAAACCAAAAGTTAATTCGTCGCACATTGACTCAATTCCTGAAATCCTAAATCATGAAATGCTTAATTCAAAACGCATTTCATGATTCCCTTTCCAAGAACCCATTCAAATAAATCCTTAAACAATTCCTAGAACACAATTCCAATTGAAGCACACAAAATCTTGTGTATGCTTCTTGGAATTTTTACACCAAAAGAGTTGACAATTCTCAACTCAAAATCGGATAAAAGGGCGACCAATTTCGATTTCGTGATCAGTAAGGTTCCGGAGGCCAAGACCACGGCTAAAAAGCATACGAAAAATAATTTAAACCTTTAAATCAAAACTCATTGCTGTTTTTTGTCTTGTTCACCGTAAAAACAAATTGACTATACTTATCTTATGTGTTGGGACGGACTACCACATCAGGACCAATCCTGCCATTAAGGACCAGCGGAACAGAGCGACACCGTCTCCCCCAATCCGGGTGCCAGGAGACTCGAAAGGAACCTACCCGCTAGGGTAAGCAAAAATTAACATAAAATTATAACTTTACACTAGTGATTGGGAGTGTACCGCGACTGCTCAGCTCACCCCACACCTCCCCCCAACCACTTTTCTTACAACTTCAAAAAAGCCGACTTCCGCCTCATAAATGAGTACCCCAGCAATATCACACTCCCCTTAAATGATATAAGTGTAGAGGTCGCTACAGCCTCGCTCTACACAGAAATCTAGAACGCCATATCCCCATATGTCTCATATTCCCGACACAGGTTATCATTCTCATCGCCGCCCTTGGTATAACCGCAAACTCCACACCCTTTGTAACAAGAGGAATAAGCTCTTACCGTCCCTTTCCTAAATCCGCGTTCTTCCCTGGACTACTCCAACTATCTCGGTTACTTTTATCAATTCACCGAGCTTTACAGCTCCCTGTACCACAATTACCTTGCCAAAGTTCACCCAAATCTTTCTTCCACTTTATCAACTACAAACCCAAATCTTATGCATATCCCAACTCTCTTTTCTACAGCTCAACTACTACAACTGACTCCCATACCATAGCCAATCTTTTCGCGTCCTTCTTCAAACTATCCTTCACGGGCGACTCTTTCGAGCCTAACCCCTCTTACTTCAGTGGCCTGTCTGAATTTTTCCTCGGCCCCCTCACCCCACTACACATTCAACAACACCAAGTTATAGAAAAACTTGAACAACTGAAAGACGATTTCAGCCCCGGCCCAGGCGGACTCCCTGCTATCCTCTTTAAAAAATGTTTCTTATGTTTCCTCTCTCCCGCTCGCGTCAATCTTCAACCTATCCCTTGCACAAGGTCTATTCCCTGACTTTTGGAAATCCTCTTACATAACCCCCATACATACAAAAGGCCTAAAAAACGATATATCCAATTGTCGTACCATTGCTAAGTTTTCCCACATTCCTAAATTGTTCGAAGGCGTTCTATATGATGCGTTTTGTTTTCGCTTCCTCTCCGGCAGGACCACTACTACCAACCTTGTTGAATTCACACCCCACACACTCCTTGCCCTAGAAAACGGCCGGGAAGTCGATGTAATCACTATCGAACTTAGCGAGGTCTTCGACAAAATCTCCCACAACCTCATTCTCTTTAAGTTATCTTCCCTCGGTTTTGAACCCGCGCTGATTAAGTGGATCTCATCCTATCTCAATTATCAAACCTGCCGCGTGCGATTTAGATCCACGTTCTCCGATCCTTTTTTCCCAACCTCAGGTGTCCCCCAGGGCAGCCATCTCGCCCCCCTCCTATTTATCCTAACCATTAACGACATAGGCTCTAGTATCAATCACCACTTCATCTCGCTTTAGCCGGAAGATACCAACACCCCCCCCCCCCCCCCCCTCCCCAACAGACTTCTCACGTCTCCAATTGGATCTTGAGAGCTTTTCGATTTGGTGCCAAAATAGCTACCTAGAGCTGAATCACCTTCTCTCGGAAGCGCTCCCCCACCCAGCAACTCTCCTATCTCTTACTGAACCAACCGATAACATCGGTTGAATCGATTCACGACCTGTTATGTATCGGGCTTTCCAATAGGGACTTCACAATTTTTTTTTAAATAAAACGCAAATCATTTATGATATTTCAAAAACTTTATTATCGGCTTGAAGTACAATCAAAACATTTATGAATGGAGCTCGACTTCGTTCATATGGCTACCGCGGGCACGTTTGCAGCGGTCGATTCTTTTGACCCAATTTTCGATGACTCGGACACACATTTCGGCCGAAACGGCCGCTATTTCGCGTTCAATGTTGGCTCTGAGCTCTTCCAACGTCGTCGGCTTGTTGGCATAGACCAATAACTTGACGTAACCCCAAAGAAAATAGTTTAGAGCCTTTAAATCGCACGAACGAGGCGACCACCCGACTGGGCCATTTCTTGAGATAACACGCTCATCAAACTTACTCTTCAATAAATCGATTGTATCGTGTACTGTGTGGCTTGTGGCACCGTCCTGTTGAAACCACATGTCGCCAAGTCCATATCTTCTAATTCGGGCCAAAAATAATCAGTAATCATGGCGCGATAACGATAGCAATTCACAGTAACGTGACGATCGTTATCGTCGACGAAAAAATATGACCCAATGACGTCCCCGGCATGCAAACTGCACCAAACAGTTATTTTTTGTGGATGTAGTGGTGATTCATGAAGCACATGTGGATTTTCACCCGACCAATAACACATGTTTTGTTTTTGACGAACCGATCGAGCCAAAAATGAGCTGCGTCACTGAAGATGATTTTGCGATGAAATTCATCATCTTGGCGCATCTTTTCCAGAGCCCAATCGGAGAACGTACGTCGCTTCAAATGGTCCATCGTCTTCAATTCTTGAGTCAGCTTGATCTTGTATGGGTGTAAGCCAAGATCCTTATGCAAAATTCGCCATAAAGTGGTCTGGGCGATGCCCAATTCTTGAGAACGCCGTGGAAATGACTGATTTGGGTCGTTTGCTACGGACGCCTGAACGGCAGCCTTTATTTTCGACACTTCAACCAACCCGTTGTCTCACTGGCACGGCAACTTCACACAACGAATATGTAGACTCAAATTTTTGCACTAAACTTGTTATTGGCTGTCTACTAGGGCGAGTATTACGACCGAAAATTGGAGTTAACGCTCTTAAAGTTTCTAATTTGCAGACGCTGTTCGTTCGTGTACTTAACCTTGATGAAAATGTTGAGTTTACTAAATGAATTGACAGTGACAGTTCGCTGATTAGTGAAAGGGTGCGTTCACAAATTAAATTCAAAATTGTCAAGTCCCTATTGGAAAACCGGATATATATATCGTCAAATTGCTATATATACTACAACATTTAATTACATTTTTCTTTACAAAACTCAACCCCCCTTCCGCTATGGCGCAATGGCCTAAGTACAGTTGATGAATTCCGCTGGTGTGATGAGCCTGTCGGGTTATGACTATTAGCAAAGTGGCGGCCGTCCTTCCGTTCCACTATGATAGTCTAATGAAAAAGGGGGGGAGAGGACACAATACAAAAGTTCCTATTGTAATTTCCAATGTGATTGGTCTATTTAGTTTATAATGGAAAAGCACGCAATTTACAGTTCAACAGGACTTTTTATTTCATAATTTCTGTTTAATTTTTAATTCCAGTCTATTTCTCTTGTAGTTTAACAGGACCTAATGCTTTAATTTATTTTTCAATTTTCTTTTATTGTTTAAACAGGACACAATTATTTAATGTATTTGTGTGCTCAACAACCGTTGAACACATCTTCCACAAACAAGGGTTCTTGATTTGTTGTGGGCTGGGTGCTGGCGTCAGGAACACGATGGTGTCTCCTGGCGTGCAGTGATGGTTCTGAAATAAGCTGGAAATCAATGTGCGAAAATAGCAAAGAATACCTAGGTAGAATAGGTATCAGTCCAAGATGTAATTCTCCTCCAGACGGGAATGGATGTATTTGATGAACTTGCTTGTCCCTCTGTATGCAGTGATGATCACTTTGACTTTGGGTTGATGGGTTGTTTTAAAACGAATTAAACCAGGATAACAAATAGAACATTCCTAAATTCTATGCAGGTCGAAAACACCCGCAATTGTAGAAAATAAATCAAAAGCAAACTATTTCAAACTTAAGACTCCAACTTGAGTCACAATCTTTAATTTACGTCACACGATTGCTGTTATTTTCGTGGATTACAATCCGATCCGTGGTCGCCAATCAGTTTACGAAGAAGAAGGAAAAAAGCAATGACAGCAGACGATTTAAATATAATGTCAGCTGATTGTTGACATTTGTGAGGTTGGTGCCACGGGTAACATTCAGTTGCGAATTCGCTGGTTGTGTCCAGGGCGAATCCGTAACAGTATTGTTCAAGTCAATTTCTTTTGTAGTCTTACAGGACACAATTATTTAACTCACTTTTCTTTTTTTTTTATATTCTAAGCAGAACGCAATTACTTAACTTATTTTTCAATTTTCTTTTATTATTTAAACAGGACACAATTATTTAATGTATTGTTCAAGTCTATTTCTTTTGTACTTTAACAGGACACAATTATTTAACTCATTTTACAATTTTCTTTTATTGTTTAAAGAGGACACAATTATTTAATGTATTGTTCAAGTGTATTTCTTTTGTAGTTTAACAGGACACAATTATTTAACTTACTTTTCAATTTTCTTTTATTATTTAAACAGGACACAATTATTTAATGTATTGTTCAAGTGTATTTCTTTTGTAGTTTAACAGGACACAATTATTTAACTTATTTTTCAATTTTCTTTTATTGTTTAAAGAGGACACAATTATTTAATGTATTGTTCAAGTGTATTTCTTTTGTACTTTAACAGGACACAATTATTTAACTTATTTTACAATTTTCTTTTATTGTTTAAAGAGGACACAATTATTTAATGTATTGTTCAAGTGTATTTCTTTTGTAGTTTAACAGGACACAATTATTTAACTTACTTTTCAATTTTCTTTTATTATTTAAACAGGACACAATTATTTAATGTATTGTTCAAGTGTATTTCTTTTGTAGTTTAACAGGACACAATTATTTAACTTATTTTTCAATTTTCTTCTATATTTTAAACAAAACACAATTACTTAACTTATTTTTCAATTTTCTTTTATTGTTTAAAGAGGACACAATTATTTAATGTATCGTTCAAGTGTATTTCTTTTGTAGTTTAACAGGACACAATTATTTAACTTACTTTTCAATTTTCTTTTATTATTTAAACAGGACACAATTATTTAATGTATTGTTCATATCTATTTCCTTTGTAGTTTTACAGGACACAATTACTTAACTCATTTTTCAATTTTCTTTTATTGTTTAAAGAGGACACAATTATTTAATGTATCGTTCAAGTGTATTTCTTTTGTAGTTTAACAGGACACAATTATTTAACTTACTTTTCAATTTTCTTTTATTATTTAAACAGGACACAATTATTTAATGTATTGTTCAAATCTATTTCCTTTGTAGTTTTACAGGACACAATTATTTAATGTATTTTTCAATTTTCTTTTATTGTTTAATCAGGACACAATTATTTACTTTATGTTTCTATTTTTATTTTATAATTTGAACAAGACACAATTATTTACTTTATTTTTCAATTTACAAACCGACACCATAAACTTTCGCTTTCAGCTTCAGACTCTTAGGTCTCGATTTCAACTGACTCTTAGTTCTCGATTTCAACTAGCTGTCCCCGTGGACATTCGTCATTCGAGATTTTCTTTTTCAACCCCTGACGTTCAAACTCACTACCTGCTTACTCCAGGTGGAGTCAACCCTTGATTTTTGGTTACCACCAATCGATCATCCTTTTTTGGATTTCCTTCGTTCAATCCACCGTTATGGTCGCCCCTCTGTAATGGTCATAAGTACTTGTGACTGTCCTTATGCCATTGTGGAGGGTTGTTTTACAACGGTACATCCAACAAGGGAAACTTTTTGGAGGAAGTGTTGTTGTTTTCTGTGGATAATATTCCGGACCTGTGACCAGCAAAATTATTAATCTACTGGAATAGGGTTCATGTATTTCTAGGGATGTATTTTATTTTTAAATGTGTCTATTGTTTGGTGGGAATGTGCTATTGTATTTTTAATGTGATGCTTTGGTGTAGGGAAAGGATACGGACTGGCAAGAAGTTTAGGTTCATTTTAAGGCGGGGGGGGGGGGGTGATAATTAACTGCTGTTAATTATATAACAGACCTGAGCGGCAAGTAGCTCAAATTTACCGCACATATTGATGACAAAATCCTTAAGGCCAACGCCGCCCTTGGCTTTGTCAAACGCTGGTCGAAGGAATTCCTAAACCCCTACGTCACCCAGTCACTCTACATAACCTTTGTCCGCCCACTACTGGAATATGCTAGTCAGGTCTGGTCCCCGTATAAATTGTCTCACATTCGCAGGATTGGGAGCGTTCAACGTCGTTTCTTGCGCTTTACCCTCCGTGGACTACACTGGGAAAATCCGCTAACGCTACTACCATACACAAGCCGGCTTCCTTTAATCAATTTTAACACACTAGAAGAGCGCAGAGTCCATGCCGACATCATATTCGTCCATCGTCTTCTCAGGCTCAATCAATTGCCCAAGCCTGTTCTCCTCGATAACATTTCCCCGTAACGTACGTAACCCTCGACTTTTTTACTTGCCCGCTCATCACACTTCTTATGGCGCTAACGAACCCATCTCGCGTATGCTACGACGGGTCAACTCTTTCCCCACCTCCTTCGATTTCAACCTCTCCACTCTGGCTCTCAAACGAAGTCTCAGATGATATTGTGGCGGTTCTGCCAAACCCCACTGACTACTTACCTAAAGACCCCCATCCCTACAACCCAGGCTGTATCAACTTTCTGCTAATGCAATCGCATTAAGCACCTGTAAATGCTATTCCATTTTTAAACATTTTTTTATTTTCTTTCTATATTCTTAGTTTCTAAATTAAAGGCTAGACAAAAAATGCTTAAATTCTAGCTTAAATAGCTTATATAATAACTTACTGGTCCTTCGCAGACGCTCTAAGCTAAACATTACTTAATATTTGTATAATTTGCCTTTCGGCGACAGAACTTTGTGGCAATACTTATAATTATTTGAAAGACAAAGAAAAATTTGAAAAACGTTGTCAATTTTTTTTGTTTTTTTTTTTTTTCTTAAAATTTAACTTACTTAACTTACCTAAACTTATCTACTTTTTTTTTATTTTTTTTTTTATTTTTTTTTTTTTTTTATTTTGATTTTATGTAAAATCACTTAGCTTAACTTAACTTAAATCTTATACTACCCTAATTCTAGAAAAGCTAAGTCTATGTAAGCTAGCTGATGATAGTGTGATTCTATACCGACTTTGGTATCCAGGTCTTTATATGCCATTCAACCACCAGAACTGTTGACGCTGTCTAATACTATCGTCCCGGTCTCTGTGGGAGATAGCCCTACTGAAGCGCAGGAGCTCTTCTTCGGTGCGCGTTACTTCCCGGTCGTAGCACAATCGCCCGTCTACGGATGATCTACTTACATGATAGATCAGCGGAATTCCGGATCTATCCTGTATAAGCCCTTTCATGTCCAAATCAAGGAACGCCTCTGGTGGAACAAAACCGTTGCGATGCACGTTCTCATAGTACAGGGTATTTGGATAATAAGCCCCGAAAATTAGGTCATTGGACGAGCATATTGCTCTCGCAATATGTCCTCTGATTAATTTAATCATAAAATTGTCCATCCTATTTATGCAGGCTTCATTATATAAAGTCTCATTTGAGTAGTACTTTTTGTATTCCGATTCCGGTGTTCGATATAATCTGAGACAGGTTCTCAGACACTTCCTTTCGAACACCCGAATCTTTTCCATCAAATTTGGACCTATGTTAAACCATACTGGACAGCCATATATGAGCATTGGCCTGATTAGCGTCATGTAGCATATGACTTTTACCCTGCTGTCAAGTTGGCTACTGTGAAATAGCCTCCTTGTCATAGCAAACGTTTTTCTAGCTTTGAGCAAAGCAGCCTCTACATGTTTGTTGAAATACAGATATTGGTCTAGCCAGATGCCCAGGTATTTAACTAAACTCTTGGTTTCCAGTTTATCTCCATGCGGTCCCACGATAACTAGCTTTCGCCAGTTATTCCTTGTGTCGTTCGTGGCTTTATATAATGGGGTTCTAAATAGAATGGCTTCACATTTCTGGAAGTTGATCTTAAGTTTCCAGTTGTCGCAATAGCGTTGCACGTTGTTGAAATCTCGCTGTATTAAACTATTTATGATCTCAACTTTCGGAGCTGTTCTGTAAATTATGAGATCGTCTGCGTACGCAATAGCCTGCGGGAGTGCATCTAATAAGTCGCTAATGTAAATGTTAAAAAGAATCGGAGAGAGTACCGCACCCTGTTGCAAGCCATCACCTGTAAATGCTTCACGCATCGAAATTCACCACATGTATCTACCTATAAGCTCCTGGAAGAGAATTCTTACCTGCATTCATTTATTTGAATTCCAATTCCTATTTAGAACTCTGTTCCAAACAGAATATCCCTGAAAAGAAAACTTATCGGTTCACATATCATGTAACCATTCCAACCAGCGATAATGATCATTGCTTCGACTATGTCCCTTCCTCACCAAGTGTATCACAAATCACCATACATACACATTGGCTGGCGACCTACACCCAAGGGACCAAAACAAATATAGGCATATCGTGTCTCTTGGCACCAATTAAATCCTACGGCATAAGCAAATGCAAATAGGTATGGTATACTTACCCTTGACAGGGATGCAATAAACAACTATTCACGGTAATCTAGCTAAAACCCATTAGCACATTTCCACCTTGCACTGCCGCCTATTTATTTAGCCGCAATGGACATCTCAGACAAAGACCCAAACGTTCCCTTTGTCTGTTCATATTTCGGGATCTGCTTCTTATCAGCAGTAGTATAAGCAAACGCAAACCTAATTAGCATCCAGTGAGATTCGGCTTGTTTGCTTAGCCGAATTCACTTCTCATGGATGCACATTTTCCCTTTCTTTGTTTAGGTCCGTTCTCATGGTGTCCCATGAAAGAACCCATGTACACGCATACATGTGTACTACCAACGATCTTCACCCCAAACGATTGAATATCGTTGAGTCGTTTTACATCCACTGACCGAGCAGGTCGTGGTCGTTGTCGCTCCCGCTCCCCGTAGCCCTCGCGGGGACGCGCACATCACAGAGTCGAGTTGGAGCTAGCGTTGTCTAATTTTCTGAACGTATTTTAAAACTAACGTTTCCTAAGTGCTTGTTGTCCTGTTAAGTGAAGTTGTCGAGTTGTGTTTCCTTTTTTTTAACGTGTGAGCGTGCGGTCAAATCATAATGACATTTGTGTTCAGATAGTAATAGTCGGCACCATGGTGAAATTACTATAACAATAGCGGACATATTAATAAAAGTTTTAACTAGTTGAAATCGTTGTTTCATTTTACTTTCGTTTCCTGGTGATTGCTCCAGCTGGTTGAGTTCGTTCGAACAGTGAAGAGTTGTGGAAACGTAGTAGAACCCCGTGCCGTATGCCGGCACCATGACTTCGCCCCCCACAATACCCCTCCTAAGCCCGCCCTAGTTTTCCTCCCCATGCCCCCCCCCCCCCCCCCCCACCCCTTACACCTTTCCATCCCCATCCACTAACCCCACCACCCTACCAGTCCGTACACATGCCGTTCACTGTCACTGTCTCACAAATGACACATTCACCACCCCCACATACACTCGCTCTTCTCCAGCCTCCTACCTCCCCTACCGCACAGCCCTCTTCACCGTCCTGTTTTTTTCTGCTTTTTTTTTCCTTTTTGTTATTATTTTTGAATTACTACTTTAGATTTTAAGTTAGTCTGTAAGGTATTATATTAATTTATGCTTGGATTAAGCCTAATAAACTAAACTAAAATAAAACTGAATCTTGCCAATAAAATGTTCATTGAATAATTGCAAGAAAGTTTTTCGGAAAAGGGGCCGCGCCCAAACCCGCACACTGGAGAAGGCTGAAGGGGAACTTCGCACGCAACACCGGTAGGAAGAAACCATCAACACAGGACAACAAAAAAACAAACAATAGCAACTAGACACCCGAGAAACTTTGAGTACACCCTATTTGATATTTAATTAATTTAGAATTTTATTTGCAGCCGGATGTAATTTGCAACAACGTGTTATGCAACTGATGTAGTTTTCGACAATTTAATGATTTTGCGTTTATTTATTTATTTCGTTTTTATTCTTAATATATAATAATAGATAATATTAAGGTATTATTAATATAGTTCTAAATTGAAATTTCATATTTAGCCTCAAGTACTAAAAAGATATTTATTAAGTATACGAGTACTTATTTATTTGATGAAAAGATTATAACAAATCTGGACCTACTACAATAATCCGATTTCTAGACTTACATAGTCAGGTAAAATAGGTCTATCAGATTTTTGAGTGATATAAGTCAAGTCGTAAGTGCATGTTGCATAAGTACGCATCGGAACAGATTATATTACAGAAACGAATTTCCGCAATATCCTTTTTTTTTCTTCAATTCTGTTAACAAATTGTTTTGTTTACAAACAGGAATGTCAAAAATGCAGAAATACATCTTATCCATTGCGCAGATCGTATTAGTGAAAGTGCATGGGAAGTACCTTAAAACGGAAAGATTACATGGAAGGAAGACATGGATAAATTGCTCTCATGACCGACATCAATCTTCACGAGCTGACACACAGTACTTCAAATACGTCGAAAGTAGGACGAATGGTTGCAAGGTGTGTACAACAGATGTGCTTCTGATGTACCAACATTGGTCAAGAGCGAATCAGTTTGCATACGTTAAACCAAAGGGTTAATACAGGTTTAACTGACGAGTGTTGGATGCAATGGTATTATAGATAATACAGGTTACATTTCCAGACATGTGAATAATTACAAACGCATACGTGGGTCACAAATTTCAAAGATCATTCGTGCTTTTTGAAAATTGATTTTACTTACTTTATTTTAATGAGCGTAATAAAAACAAATCGCATTAAGTTTTTTTACTAAACAGTGGTTAAAATATGATGATCAGTCTAGACCCACTTGTCTGAGATGTTCTTTGATCAAGAAGGTTAAAAAACTGTTCATATTTTAAAAGAACTGGAAAGGCTACGAAATTAGAAATTATGTAATTGTGACAAATCAAATTACAATTTCATTCTCAGTTACTTTAATTTTTTATTGCACTAAATTTAATTGGCAAGTTGTAATTGTCCTAATTCTACAAGGGTGGTAATTGATATTTTACGAAAAAGGATGAAAATATATTTATTGATTTCTAAAAACAGTCTTGTTTAATTTATTATAGCATGCATGCCTCTACGAAAGTGATCAAATTATGCAAAGACGAACTTATGTATGCTCGTCATTCTAGTGCACAAGGATATCTTAATCTCATGGTATGTCATATGTCGATCTTGCATTTCTCAGTTCGCGCAAGACATCGAAGTTTTGCAGCTGTTAATATCTCTGTTGAAGAATACTACGAGAACGTCGAACGGGCCCTCAATGCCTGCCCAAGATACGATGTGAAAATCATTCTTGGTGATTTGAATGCGAAAATAAGTCGGGAGCCGGTTTTCAGGCACTTCGCAGGTTCCCATAGTTTGCGAACTGGCAGCATCAAAAAACTTGGTCGTTGCAAGTACCAGGTTTGTACAGTTTTCCGAGCGCAGATTGCCGTACGGAGACGTATTGCATCCGCGGATCAGGTTCGAATCAACACGGCTGCTTTACGCAATGAGAATACCAGTAACACCTTTGGTCATGCACTAACTCGCCCTCGAAGAGCTCGACAGAGGGAGAGTAAGTCGTGGGGCCAGAATGCCGGGCGTAGAAGAGAAATGGACACGCCTTAACAATACTGTCATTAGTACTGCCAACTCCATCTTAGGCAGTAGTCGTAGAGATCGGACCGACTGGTTTGATGATGAGTGCAAACTAGCGACTGAACGTAAGAATGCTGCATACCGGGCAATGCAGCAGTCTGTTGCGGACCGACCTTGAGTCCAGGTCCCCCCAACATCCACTAATCCCCTTTCGTTAGTTTCCCCTCTTTACCTCTAAACGGAGAACAACACGCCAAGTAGTTAAATTGCATAAACTATTTTATGCAAA